>CM065594.1:190457595-193034990 GCA_033119425.1 Bufotes viridis
CTGTCCTGCGCCTGATTGGATAGATCTGACGTTTTCCTCCTTCTACATTGAGCCAACTGGCGGACTGGCCACCGCCACAAGCCCCAGGACAAGCCCCGGCTGCACCGACGCCCTTCCATCTTTTTGTCTTCCCCCTCACGCCTTCATTGTGGTTGTGCCCAATTTGGTACAACCGAAATAGGTGAGCAATACCTTCGATTCTTATATTTTGACCCTCTCCGACGTTATCACCCTATGAGCTCCTTACTCTCCCTTTAATCGCCATTATTTGCTGTACTGGGAACACGGCAGGGCTTAGAAGGAAAGGGATGCCATACACAGTTTTGAAGGCAGATTTTGCTGGATTGGTTTTTTAACACCTTGTCCCATTTGAAGCCCCCTGATGCACCCCTAGAGTAGAAACTCCCAAAAAATGACCCCATTTGGAATCTACGTGATAAGGTGGCAGTTTTATTGCTACTATTTTAGGGTACATATGATTTTTGGTTGCTCTGTATTACACTTTTTGTGAGGCAAGTAACAAAAAATAGCTGTTTTAGCACAGTTTTTATTTTTGTTATTTACAATGTTCATCTGACAGGTTAGATCATGTAGTATTTTATAGAGCAGGTTGTTGCGGACGCGACAATACCAAATATGTGTACTTTTTTGGTTGTTTGTTTCAGTTTTACATAATAAAGCATTTCTGTAAAAAATCATGTTTTAGTGTCTCCATATTCTGAGAGCCATAGTTTTTATATTTTTGGGCGATTGTCTTAGTTAGGTCTCATTTTTTGCAGAATGAGATGACGGTTTGATTGGTATGATTTTGGGGTGCATATGACTTTGATTCGCTTGGTATTACACTTTTCTGATGTAGGTGACAAAAATGCCTTTTTTGACACCGTTTTTTTTTTTAGTTCACCTGAAGGTTAGGTCATGTGGTATTTTTATAGAGCAGGTCGTTACGGACATGGCAATACACAATATGTGTACTTTTTTATTTATTTAGGTTTTACACAATAATACATTTTTGAAACAAAAAAAAATCATGTTTTACGTGTCTCCATAGTCTAAGAGCCATAGTTTTATATTCTTTGAGGTGGTTGTCTTAGTTAGGGTCTCATTTTTTGCAGATATGAGATGACGGTTTGATTGGTATGATTTTGGGTGCATATGACTTTTGATCGCTTGGTATTACACTTTTTCTGATGTAAGGTGACAAAAATAGCTTTTTGACACCGTTATTTTTATTTTATAGAGCAGTCGTTACGGACGTGGCGATACATAATATGTTTACTTTTTTTTATTTATTTAAGTTTTACACAATATCATTTTTGAAACAAAAAAAAATCATGTTTTAGTGTCTCCATAGTCTGAGAGCCATAGTTTTTCAGTTTTTAGGCGATTGATCTCAGGTTGGGTATCATTTTTGCGGGATGAGATGACGGTTAGATTGTCACTATTTTGGGGTGCATATAACTATTACACTTTTGTGATGTAAGGTGACAAGAAAAATTGCTTTTTACATCGTTTTTATTTATTCGGTGTTTACCTGAAGGGTTAGGTCATGTGATATTTTATACAGCAGGTTCTTATGGACGAGGTTTATACCTAATATTGCTTTCTTATTTATTTGGTTTACACAATAACACCACTTTTGAGACAAAATCATGTTTTGTGTCTCCATATTCTGAGTGCCATTTTATTTTTGGCGATGTCTTAGTTCGGTCTCATTTTTGCAGAATGATATGACGGAATTTCATTGGTATGATTTTGGGGTGCATAATACTTTTGATTTCTTGGTATTACACTTTTTGTGATGTAAGGTGACAATAAATCATTTTTGATAGTTTATTCCTTTTTTTTTACGGTGTTCACCTGAGAGGTTAGTTCATGTGATATTTTTATACATCAGGTTCTTAGGAACTAGTGAGACCTAATGTGTCTACTTTCTTTTTATTTATTTACATTTACACAATAACATTACTTTTGAAACAAAAAATCATATTTTAGTGTCTCCATAGACTGAGCCATAGTTGTTTTTTTATTTTTGGGCGATTGTCTAGTGTAGGGGTTCATATTTTGCGGGTATGATCCCTGTTTCAATACAGCACAATTACATCTGTCCGGCTGTCGGTTGTGGCAGGGGTGTGGGAGCGAGCGGTCCTAGTGCATTAAGTAGCCACAAGTTGGGACAGGCATTCTCATCCTAGGTTCTGGAGGGGTTAATGTGACCTATAAACTGCACAACTCAATTGAAAAACAAACTGAAATTTTCAGGTAGAGGAAGAAAAATATAAACATAAAATAATATGGTTTGATAAGTGTGCACACCCTTAAACTAATATTTTGTTGAGGCACCTTGATTTTATTACAGCACCTCAGTCTTTTTGGGTATGAGTCTTTCTGGCATGGCACATTTTGACTTGGCAAGATTTGCCCACTCTTCTTTGCAAAAACACTCCAAATCTGTCAGATTGCGAGGGCATTTCCCGTGCACAGCCTCTTCAGATCACCCCACAGATTTTCAATTGGATTCAGGTCTGGTCTCTGGCTGGGCCAATCCAAAACTTTAATCTTCTTCTGGTGAAGCCATTTCCTTTGTTGATTTGGATGCATGCTTTGGGCGTTGTCAGCTTTCTAGCAGAAGCCTGAAGATTTTGTGCCAATATTGACTGGTATTTGGAACTGTTTATAATTAGGGATGAGTGAACCTGAACTGTATAGTTCGGGTTAGTACCGAATTTTGGAGTGTTCGGGACCAGGACCTGAAAATTTTCAAAAGTTCGCGTTCGGGTCCGTGGATCGGCGATTTCTACCAGCTTTCTGAAGGGCTGCACAGCAGCCAATCAGCTAGCGTTTTACTTCTTGCCCTAAGAAGCTATCACAGCCATGCCTACTAATGGCATGGCTGTGATTGGCCAAGAATGCAGCATGTGACCCAGCCTCTATTTAAGCTGGAGTCACGTGGCGCCGCTACGTCACTCTGCTTTGATTAGTGTAGGGATAGGATGCAGCTGCTGTGAGGGCGAGATTAGGCAGGGAAAACTCAGCAAAAACACCTAATGAAGTGATCGATCAACAGCTCTGAATCATTCAACTTCTGCTAGTTATTTGCTCACTGGTTTTTAGGCTGCACAGAGCGTTTTCTGTCACTTTTTCTGGGTTGATCAGCGGCCATTTTGTGTCTTGTGGTGCACCAGCACAAGCTGCCACCAAGTCCATCATTCCATCAATACTAGTTTTTTTTTTTTGCTATATCCTACATCAGGGGCTTGGCTGTGCTTATTGTCACCCCTAGAAACTCAGGATAGAAATTTGTATATTTTATTGAGGGTTAAATTCAATTGCCAAAATAGCAATCCCCTAAATCTGGTGTTCCAGCTGTGGCTAGCCAAGTGTAACATTGTCTGCTGTCTGGCAAAGGATAGATTTTTTCTGTGGTGAAATTCAATTGCCAAAATAGCAATCCCTATATCTGGTGTCCCAGCAGTGGCTGGCCAAGTTTAATAGTGTCCGGCAAAGCATATATTTTGTTCTGGGGTAAAATTAAATAGCCAAAATAGCAATCCCCTGAATCTGGTGTTCCAGCTGTGACTGGACAATTTCCCTAGTGTCCGCCACAGGATATATTATTTTCTGGGGTGAAATTTAATTGCTAAAATAGCAATAACCTGAATCTGTTGTTCCAGCTGTGACTGAAAAAGTTTAATAGTATCCGTCAAAGGATAGATTTTGTTCTGGGGTGAAATTCACTTGCCAATATAGCAATACCCTGAATCTGGTGTTCCAGCTGTTGCAGGCCAATTGTTAATCTGTCCGTAAAGGGTAAATTACACTCAGCGTGCATCTCCAAGTATATTTCTTTCCGTAAAAGGGTATATTACAAAAAGTGTTACATTACAATTGCTGAAAGCATGATCCTGTAAATCTGCACGCACTATTGTGCATCTCATAGTGTATTTCTGTCCGTAAAAGGGTATATTACACTCAAGGTGTATATACAAGTGCTGAGAGGGTCATCCTCAATAACTTCACACGCTACCGTGCATCTCCAAGTGTATTTCTGTACGTTAAAGGGTATATTACACAAAGTGTTAAAATACAATTGCTGATGGCATAATCCTACATATTTTTCACACGCTACTGTGCATCTCCAAGTGTAAATCTGTCCATAAAGGATACCTATCATCCAGGGCCTAAATACTAGGCCTACAATTGATATACCCATAAATCAGTGGTTAATACTGTGCCTGGATTAGTGCGAGGCTCCGTAAAGGGGGCTCCAGGTCACAGGAGATGAATGCTTCCACTGTGGAGCGTTCATCTCCATAGTGATCTGTATCGCCGTCCTCTGGACAGCGATACAGATCGCTGTGCTGTGCGGCAGTGGAGGAGAGGCGTCTCCCTCCCTGCTCCTCTGATAGGCTGCAGGCCTTGTGCCGGCAGCCTATCAGAGCGGTTCAGCGGCGCGATGACGTCATCGCGCCGCCTGAGCAGAGTGCAGAGCGGGACACAGGCCGGAAGAGGCCTGCATCCAGCGCTTCCAGGGAGGTAAGTATTGGGGGAGGTTTAATGTAGCCTGCACATGATTGGGGAGGGGGTTAATGTAGCCTGCACATGATTGGGGAGGGGTTAATGTAGCCTGCACATGATTGGGGAGGGGTTAATAGAGCCTGCACATGATTGGGGAGGGGTTAATGAAGCCTGCACATGATTTGGGGAGGGGGTTAATGTAGCCTGCACATGATTTGGGGAGGTGGGTTAATGGAGCCTGCACATGATTTGGGGAGGGGGTTAATGGAGCCTGCACATGATTTAGGGAGGGGTTAATGTAGCCTGCACATGATTTGGGGAGGGGGTTAATGGAGCCTGCACATGATTTGGGGAGGGGGTTAATGGAGCCTGCACATGATTTAGGGGAGGGGGTTAATGTAGCCTGCACATGATTTGGGGAGGGGGTTAATGGAGCCTGCACATGATTTGGGGAGGGGGTTAATGTAGCCTGCACATGATTTGGGGAGAGGGTTAATGTAGCCTGCACATGATTTGGGGAGGGGGTTAATGGAGCCTGCACATGATTTGGGGAGGGGTTAATGGAGCATGCACATAATTGGGGGGTTAATGGAGCCTGCACATGATTTTGGGGGAAGAGAGAGCCTGCACATGATTTGGGGGAAGCCTGGACCCTGCACATGATTGGGGAGGGGGTTAATGGGGCCTGCACATGATATGGGGGAGTGTTAATGGCCCTCGCCTATGGGGAGATTGGTGTACTTATAACAATTTTATAGACAAATGATACTATTTACAGTCGCGCGGGCGCGAAATGTTTTCTTCTTCCTAGGGGGCATGACAGAAAATAATTGAGAAGCACTGGATTAGTGTAATACGGTACATAAATAAATAGGCAGATAGTGTTAGGCCCCTTTCACACGGGCGAGTTATGCGCGGGTGCAATGCGTGAGGAGGACGATTGCACCCGCACTGAATCCGGACCCATTCATTTCTATGGGGCTGTGCACATGAGCGGTGATTTTCACGCATCACTTCTGCGTTGCGTGAAAATCGCAGCATGCTCTATATTGTGAGTTTTTCACGCAACGCAGGCCCTATAGAAGTGAAAGGGGCTGCGGAAAATCGCAAGCATCCGCAAGCAAGTGCGGATGCAGTGCCATTTTCCCACATGGTTGCTTAGCAACGGGACCAGATCTTTATTATTTTCCCTTATAACATGGTTATAAGGGAAATAATAGCATTCTTAATAAAGAATGCATAGTAAAATGAAGTGGAAGGGGTTAAAAATAATAAAAGTTAACTTACCTTAGCCACTTGATCTCGTAGTTGCGATCTGTCCTCTCTTTCCCAGCATCAGCTAAGAACTAAAGGACCTGTGATGACGTCACATCACATGGTCCAATCACATGGTCCATCTTACCCGGGCGTCAAACATGACGTCAGGTGAAAGAGGCCTTAGGTGCCTGTAAAAAAAGGCCTGAATGTGAAATGAATACATTGGGCCAAATATCTTTTTTCTTATTGTGGTGCTTGGTGAACGTTAACAATGAGGAAAACATCTAGTTAGTGATGTGGACGCGGTCGTGGTGGTGTTAGTGGACCCTCTGGTGCTGGGAGAGGATGTGGCCATTCTGCCACAGCCACACGTCCTAGTGAACCAACTACCTCAGGTTCCAGTACCTGCCAGAATTTACAGCGATATTTTGTGAGGCCCAATGCCGTTCTAAGGATGGTAAGGCCTGAGCAGGTACAGGCGCTAGTCAATTGGGTGGCCGACAGTGGATCCAGCACGTTCACAACATTATCTCCCACCTAGTCTTCTGCAGAAAGCGCACAGGTGGCGCCTGAAAACCAAGCCCATCAGTCTGTCACATCACCCCCATGCATATCAGGGAAACTGTCTAAGCCTCAAGTTATGCAGCAGTCTCTTATGCTTTTTGAAGACTCTGCTGGCAGGGTTTCCCAAGGGAATCCACCTAGCCCTTCCCCATATGTGGAAGACATAGAATGCACTGACGCACAACCACTTATGTTTCCTGATGATGAGGACATGGGAATACCACCTCATCAGAGTCTGCACGTCTCTGATGATGACGAAACACAGGTGCCAACTGCTGCGTCTTTTTGCAGTGTGCAGACCGAACAGGAGGTCAGGGAGGAAGACTATGTGGAAGACGATGCAGGGGACGATAAGGTCCTAGACCCCACATGGAATGTAGGTCATGCCACTGACTTTCATAGTTCAGGGGAAGAGGCAGTGGTGAGACCGAGCCAACAGCGTAGCAAAAGAGGGAGCAGGGGGCAAAAGCAAAACAGGCGCCACCAAGAGAGTTTGTCTGCTACTGGCCACCGCCACCAGGGACCGAGCACCCCAAAGGCAGCTTCAAGGTGTTCCCTGGTATGGCACTTCTTCAAACAATGTGCTGACGACAAGACCCCAGTGGTTTTCACGCTGTGCCATCAGAGCCTGAAGCGAGGCATTAACATTCTGAACCTTAGCACAACTTACATGACCAGGCATCGCCATGCAAAGCATGAACTGCAGTGGAGTAAACAAAACACCTTAAAAGCAAGGAACTCACTCATGCTCCTGCTGCTCCTCGGCCTCTTCCTCTGCCTCGGGAGGAATGTTGGCACCTGCCGCCCACCAAACAGAGGATGTGCCACCAACACCACCACCTCCGTCACCAAGCATCTCCACCAGGTCACACGGCAGCGTTTAGCTCTTCATTTCACAAACATTGGAGAGAAAGCGTAAATTCCCACCTACCCACCCTTGAGCCCTGGTCCTGAATGCCAGCATTTCTAAACTACTGGCCTTTAAAATGCTGTCATTCAGGCTGGTGGACACAGACAGCTTCAAACAGCTGATGGCAATGGCTGTCCCACAGTATGTTGTTCCCAGCCGCCACTACTTCTCCAAGAGAGCCGTGCCTTCCCTGCACAACCAAGTATTCAATAAAATCAAGTGTGCACTGCGCAATGCCATCTGTGGCAAGGTCCACCTAACCACAGATACGTGGACTAGTAAGCACGGCCAGGGATGCTATATCTCCCTAACTGCACAATGGGTAAATGTAGTGGCGGCTGGACCCCAGGCGGAGAGTTCTTTGGCGCACGTCCTTCCACCGCCAAGGATCGCAGGGCATCATTCTTTGCCTCCTGTAGCCTTCTCCTCCTACTCGGCTTCCTCCTCCTCTTCTTCCACCTGCTCATCCAGTCAGCCACACACCTTCACCACCAACTTCAGCACAGCCCAGGGTAAACGTCAGCAGGCCGTTCTGAAACTCATATGTTTAGGGGACAGGCCCCACACCGCGCAGGAGTTGTGGCGGGGTATTGAACAACAGACCGACGAGTGGTTGCTGCCGGTGGGCCTCAAGCCCGGCCTGGTGGTGTGCGATAATTGGCGAAATCTCTGCAGCTCTGGGACTAGCCGGTTTGACGCACATCCCTTGCCTGGCGCATGTACTGAATTTGGTGGTGCAGAAGTTCATTCACAACTACCTCGACATGTCAGAGCTGCTGCATAAAGTGCGGGCCGTCTGTGCACGCTCCGGCGCTCACATCCTGCCACTGCTCGCCTGTCTGCGCTACAGCGTAACTTCAGCCTTCCCGCTCACCGCCTCATATGCGATGTGCCCACCAGGTGGAACTCCACCTTGCACATGCTGGAGAGACTGTGCAAGCAGCAGCAGGCCATAGTGGAGTTTCAGCTGCAGCATGCACTCGTCAGTCGCACTCAGCGGAACAGCACCACTTCACCACTAATGACTGGGCTTCCATGCGAGACCTGTGTGCCCTGTTGCGCTGTTTACTGAGTACTCCACCAACTGGCCAGTGGCGATGACGCCGTTATCAGCGTTACAATACCCAATACCACTTCATCTTTAGCACTTTCAGGCCAGTCTCTTAGAAGTGGCTCAGAGGGAGGTGTTTTGCAAAAGCAGAGGCCAGGTACAAATGTGGCCAGCCAGGGCCCACTACTGGAGGATGAGGAGGACGAGGATGAGGGGTGGAGGAGGATGAGGTTAAAGCATGTTCACAGCGGGTGGTGCTGGTGAGTGGCTGGGGGAAACGGAGGACGATGACGATACTCCTCCCACAGAGGACAGCTTGTCCTCACCTCTGTGCAGCCTGGCACACATGAGCGACTACATGCTGCAGTGCCTGCGCAACGAGAGCAGAGTTGCCCACATTTTAAAGTGTGCGGACTACTGGGTTGCCACCCTGCTGGATCCCCGGTACAAAGACAATGTGCCCACCTTACTTACTGCACTGGAGCGTGATAGGAAGATCCGGGAATACAAGCGCACGTTGGTAGACGTGCTACTGAGAGCATTCCCAAATGTCACAGGGGAACAAATGGAAGACCAAGGTGAAGGCAGAGGAGGAGCAGGAGGTCGCCAACGCAGCTGTGTCACGGCCAACTCCTCTGAGGGCAGGGATAGCATGGCAGAGATGTGGAATAGTTTTGTCACCACGTCACAGCTAACTGCATCCACCACCTGAGACGGAACGTGTTAGCAGGAGGCAGCATTTCACTAACATGGTGGAACAGTACGTGTGCACACACCTCCACGTACTGACTGATGGTTCGGCCCCATTCAACTTCTGGGTCTCCAAATTGTCCACGTGGCCAGAGCTAGCCTTTTATGCCTTGGAGGTGCTGGTCTGCCCGGCGGCCAGTGTTTTGTCTGAACGTGTATTCAGCACGGCAGGTGGTGTGATTACTGACAAACACAGCCGCCTGTCCACAGCCAACGTGGACAAGCTGACGTTCATAAAAATGAACCAGGCATGGATCCCACAGGACCTGTCCATCCCTTTGTGCAGAATAGACATTTATAACTACCTCTCCTTAACCATATATTCTTGTACTCCAGGGCACTTCTTTATTGAATCCTCTTTTTTAATTTTACCATTATTTTGCAGGGCAACCCAAAGTTGAATGAACCTCTCCTCCGTCTGGGTGCTAGAGGCCTAAATATCTGAAAGTGGCCTTCTCTATTGGTGGGTGACATGAAGCCTGATTCTCTGCTTTGGGACCTCTCTCCTCTGTCTGGGTGCTGGGGCCTAAATAACTAAAAGTGGCCTTCTCCGTTAGTGGGTGACATGATGCCTCTTTTGCTGTTATGGGACGTCTTGCCTCTTTTTGGGTGTCAGGGCCTAACTTTCACGTACTTGCTTGCTGTCTTGGTGGCAGACATTTAACTCTTTTACTGTCTAATAACCGCCCCATTGTCTGGGTGTCAGGGGCCTACATAAATGATAATGCCCTGTTCCATTGCAGGTTGACCTGAGGCCTGTGTTGTTGTTACGGGACCGCTCTCCTCTTTGCGGGTGCCATGGCCCTGAGTCTGTGAATGAGGCCTGTGGCACTGCAGGCAGACATGAATCCTTTTTGGCTGTGATGAGAACATCAACTCCCATAGCATTTCCACCTGATGCCACCACAACTTCCAATTCCACCTCCTTCTCCTCCAAGTTGCCAATTGATATTGGTTAATTTTTATTTATTTTATTTTAAGTCATTTACCTATCCACATTTGTTTGCAGGGGATTTACCTACATTTTGCTGCCTTTTGAAGCCCTCTAGCCCTTTCCTGGGCTATTTTACAGCCTTTTTAGTACCCAAAAGTTCGGGTCCCCATTTACTTCAATGGGGTTCGGGTTCAGGGTGAAGTTCGGGTCGAGTTCGGATCCCGAACCCGAACATTTTCAGGAAGTTCGGCTGATCTTCTCGAACCCGAACATCCAGGTGTTCACTCAACTCTATTCATAATTCCCTCTATCTTAACTAAGGCCCCAGCCCAGTTCCAGCTGAAGAAAACAGCCCCAAAGCATGATGCTTCCATCACCATGCATCACTGTGGGTATGGTGTTCTTTGGTGATGTGCAGTGTTGTTTTTGCGCCAAATATATCTTTTGGAATCATGGCCAAAAAGTTCAACCTTGGTTTCATCAGACCATAACACATTTTCCCACATGCTTTTGGGAGACTTCAGATGTGTTTTGGCAAAATGTAGCCTGGCTTGGATGTTTTTCTTCATAAGAAAAGGCTTTCATCTTGCCACTCTACCCCATAGCTCAGACATATAAAGAATACGGGAGATTATTGTCACATGTACCACACAACCAGTACTTAAATCACAGAAATATAGTGGCCAATATGGGGGAACTGCTCAGACCCCAAACACTGTAGCGTGTTTCTCATTGGGGGAGCAGTCCCACCGCATGTGGACCGCAGCAAACGGCCATCCCCAGCAAAAATTGCGTACAATGAAGGATGCCGGCGCGGACCACATGCACCACAAAGGCATCCTACACAAAGAACGGAGCATTGTGCAAATGAAATATATAAATATGAAAATCACAGAAAAAAATGAGACCAAACGGATATGCCACTGACTGTACTAGCTAGTCAAACAAGCAGATATTAAAAGCTGAGACTGTTTGCCAATATATTTCTGTCAGGAACACATCGGAGCCCCCCATGCACCACGTCACGGTCACTCAGCATGGCATAGGGTCCTACCACTACGCTAACTATGGTGTGAACACGGTCTGAAGGTGATGGAATGCTGCTCACAGCCAAGCCTCCACACAACCGCATAGCAGGACAACTAATGCAATGTGAATAAAGCAAGACTGCAAGCCACACCCATATCAGACCGTGCGATGGAGGCTACCAGGTGCAAAAAGAATGTTAAATGCCAGATGCGGTGGGACTGCTCCCCAATGAGAAACACGCTACAGTGTTTGGGGTCTGAGCAGTTCCCCATATTGGCCACTATATTTCTGTGATTTTTGTTCCATATGTATTGAATGTGCCTTCATCTGGCATTTAACATTCTTTGCACCTGGTAGCCTCCATCACACTTTTTGTGGGGGACAGGCTGTTGTTCCCACGCTTCCTTGGCGATATCCAACAGGCCCCGAGGGTGTCTGCCATAAAGCAGTTCGAAGGGCGAGAACCCAGTAGAGGCCTGGGGCACCTCTCGCACTGCGAACATGAGATAGGGCAGAAGCAGGTCCCAGTCCTTCCCATCTCTAGACACCACCCTTTTTAACATATTTTTGAGAGTTTGGTTAAACCTTTCGACAAGACCGTCCGTTTGCGGATGGTAAACGGACGTCCGTAATTGCTTTATACGCAATAATTTACACAGTTCCCTCATAACTTTGGACATAAAAGGGGTCCCTTGGTCTGTCAGAATCTCTTTTGGCAGGCCCACACGGGAAAACATTTCCATTAACTCTTTGGCAATGAGCTTAGCTGAGGTATGTCGCAGAGGCACCGCCTCCGGATACCGAGTGGCATAGTCGAGAACTACCAGAATGTGTTGGTGGCCCCTGGCAGACTTTGGTACAGGCCCAATTAGATCCATAGCGATTCGCTCAAGCGGGACCTCAATAATTGGAAGAGGTACCAGAGGACTACGGAAATGTGGCTGGGGGCTATTTATCTGACAGGTGGGACAGGACTTACAATAATTTTCTACCTCCTTGAACACACTGGGCCAATAAAACCGCTGCAGTATGCGGTCCTGCGTTTTCTGCCACCCCAGGTGTCCCCAAGAACATGTTGGTGGGCAAGCTCCATGACCAGCTTGCGATGCGCTGTGGGCACCACCAACTGTTCAACAGGCTCACCTCGGATTTGGTTCACCCGATACAACATATCCTGAAGAACAATGAATCGCGGAAACATTAATTCAGCCCCAGGTTTCTGGGGTTTACCATCAATTATTACGACACTTTCCCAGGCCCTGGTTAGGGTTTGGTCCCGGTGTTGTGCGGTCCCAAAATTTTCCCCGGAGACATTGAGGTCTGCCAACTCAGGTCCCGGTGGCAAGTCCTCCGTGTCTCCCACCATTACACTCAGTGGGGTTGTCTCCCCTCTAACGCTGGAGCAGTGGTCACCCCTACCGCTGGCCCTTCAGACTCGGGCTCCCAGGGTTCTGGCCTTCCAGTGGTATCAGGCCACTCTCCTAGGGTTACCCCTGTCTCGGGTCCATCAGACAGTTTTATCGCCGGCCACAGTGCCGGGAAACCTGGAAGTCCCTCCCAAGTATCAGTTCATGTGGGAGTTTAGCAGCGACAGCCACCTCGTGGGTCCACTTACCAGCCGCTGTGGACAAAGTCACTAGTGCAGTGGGGTAGTCTTTTAGGTCTCCGTGGATGCACAGGACCCGATTTTACGGCCGGTATACTCCGCCGGCCGTACCAGGGCAGCCCTTACCAGGGAGATTAGACTCCCGGAGTCCAGCAGGGCCACCGCCAGAGAATCTCCCACCTCTACCTCACGGGTGCCAGTTGCGCACAGCTTCCGTGCATACAGGGAGTGGCGACCCCCGTAGTTCACATCCATCGGCTCATCCCGATGCGGACAGTCGGCCCTGATGTGGCCTGGCTCCTGACACCTCCAGCATACCACGGGAGGCGGATCCGCAGGGGGTACATTCCGTGCAGGCCTCTCTGTCGCCGGACGTCGGAACTGGGGCGGAGGCCTCCGGGGTTTGACTGACCCCTTCCCAGCAAGACTCCCCTGCAGGTTTCTGGTGGCCTCATAACGCTCCACCAGGTCGACCATCTCCAGGGCATTAGTGGGGGATACCTGGCCAATCCAGTGCTGAAGGGGGTAAGGCAGGGCCCTCCAGAACATGTCGGCCAGCAGACGGTCCATCATAGCAGTCGGACTTAGAACATCAGGCTGCAGCCACTTTTGCAACCTGTGCAGCAACTCATAGTACTGCGGCCTGGCAGGTTCAGCCGTTTTAAAGTCCCACTGGTGGACCCGCTGAGCCCGGACCAACACGTTTACCCCCAGTCTGGCCAGGATCTCCCCTTCACCGTGGGATAATCAGCAGCCTGGTCATCTGCTAAGTCAAAAATACTTGCTGGGGTCCAGACGCCAGGAACGGAGCGGCGACCTCCGCCCACTGTTCTCGGGTAATTTCTCCCTCACGGCCACCTTCTCAAACACCGCCAGATAGGTCTCCACATCATCCGAGGGGTCATCTTAGGGATCGCTGCACGGACAGCTTTCCGGGCATCGTGGACGTGGTGGGACGCTCCTGCAGCTTGTAACGCCATCACGTGCTGTAACAGTAGCTGGTTGGTCTCCCGCTGCTGCACGTTAGCCTCTATGAGAGCTTTCACAGCCGCCTCCATTTTGTCAGGGAACACAGGCTGCAACTTTGCCGGCCGAATATAGGACATCCAGTCGTGCCCAGCAAAAACAAACTTCGGCGTTCACGCCAGCCTCACTGCGCATGCCCGCATCCGACACCAAATGTGGGAGTCGCTCTGGTAGATAGCAGTGCGGGTGCAGTATAGAGGCAAAACGGAGTCCAGAAAGTGTAGCAAACAGTGTTTAATTCACACTTGTAGCAAATACACAGCAAACAGTCACTTGGTGTTAATTCACACCCAACAGAAAACGTGCAGCAAAACAAAATAGTCCAAAACAGGTTCCAGTCACCTGAGAGGCTTTAGGTGCAGGTTCGCACCTGGCTGTCAGTCCAGCCGCAAGGCGATCGACCTCCGGCTTCCAGGCCGTCTGCACTCCTCCTTGCTTGGGGTCTTGCTTCCAGCCCAGAGAACTCCACACAGCACAGCATGGATCAGCACTCCCAGACTCAAGTGATTCCCCAGCCTAACAGCAGCTCCAGGACAATCACCTCCTCCACACCCAGCTGCTGGCTGTGTTATAAAGGCCCGGAAAACCCGGCCTGGACCGTGGGGAGTAGGCACCCACCCAACTCTTTGCCTACTCCCAGTAAGAGCCGGCCCGGATTGGCTTTGCAGCCAAACTAAATAGCAAGGTGTCAAGCAGCACTAGCTGCTGCTGACACACCAAAAATCAGTGTAGCTAATAGGTTCTGCTGTCTATACATACATGCTACATACATAGTGCTGTATGTATGTATGTATGCTACATACATACATACATACATACATAGTGCTGTGATGTCACAAGTTCACAACAATACTTAGTGCACCAATCACTAATATGTAGTCAGAACTGTTAAAATGTGAAGTTGCACGTATTCCGCCAAAATATTCACATCATTAGTGCCGATTTGTGCAATCGCTAATATATTGGAGCACTCTATCTGCATATAAAGCTATTGTAATGTACTGCCGTGCCAACCATTTTCTCCAGTCTCAGGAAACTTCTAGCAGCTTGAAAAATATAGCCATAGTGACCCACGCTCACGCACCTTACGCGAATATTACATTGCCGATTTTTCGCAATCAGGAAAATAATCTCGAATTCACGAATTTGCGGATATAAGACGAATATTCTACCAAATATTTGTGAAATGCTGCAAATTCGAATATTGCACCTGCCATTCATCGCAAGTATTTATAGGGCTGTGACATCACAGGGTTGGCTGGCTGCTGATTGGCCGCATGCATGGCATTATGGGTCATCCCGCCTTCCTGGAGTTCCTTGCCCCATGTTCTCATACGTCTAGCTGCCATTTTAGGAAAAATTGCGATTTGTTACCACGAAGCGCAAGGAAATTTAAATTCATTGCGAATTGAATTCTTCCTGAAATTCGTATCGAATTCCACTTCTTCAGATTTAATTTGCTCATCTCTAGTAGTGACAGCCAAATTGTCACCATTTGGCAGAGGGATGACTTTTGGCTCTGCACCTTGTTGGACCCTCGCTACAGGTCCGATATGGGTGCCTTTTTTACACCCGCTGAGAGGGAGGACAAACTGAACTACTATAGAGACATCCTATGTAGTCAGTTGGCCGCTGCCTATCTTTGCCATCGTACATCCTCTCGCAGGTCTGAACCGGGGGTCTCTCTGCGCTCACATTCCACTGCCATGGCTGTTGGGGAGGGGTAAGGTGTAGTCCCGGCTCCATCAGCAGCAGCCTGAGTCTAGAGTCGCTGAGGAACAGCTTTCTTCACAGTGAAGAAACTACTCACGAACAGATAGATATAGAGCAGGACCTGATCCGGCAGGTGGTGGCATACTTGGACAGCACCCTGCCACCCCACATTGAAGATCCGTTGGACTACTGGGCAGCCAAACTAGATTTGTGGCCGCAACTGGCAGAGTTTGCCCTAAAAAAGCTGTCCTGCCCAGCAAGTAGTGTGGCATCAGAGCAGGTGTTTAGTGCGGCGGGGGCCATTGTTACCCCAAGAAGAACTCGCCTGTCCACCCAAAATGTGGAGAAAATTACCTTTGTCAAGATGTATCAGATGTGGATCAGCCAGGATTTCAACCCACCAATGTCTAATGCATCAGACTAGATCATCCATGGTGCCACACCAACAGTTTGACAAAAGAGACAGGTTTCTTCTGGCTACCTGCCTCTGCTACTATTCTGATGCTGCCATCCACCTGATGCCACACATCTGATGCCAAAAAAAAAACTGTGAGGTAGAAGCCAATTTTTCTCACTTTAGGGGAAAAAATTCCTTCCCGACTCCAATCAGGCAGTCAGAATAACTCCATGGATGAACAACCCATCTCATTCTCTAGTAGCTATAGCCTGTCATATTATTACACTCCAGAAATACATGCAGGCCCCTCTTGAACTCTTTTAGTGAACTCATCATCACCACCATCTCAGGCAGAGAGTTCCATAGTCTCACTACTCTTACCATAAAGAATCCTCTTCGATGTTTGTGTACAAACCTTCTTTCCTCCAGACGCAGAGGATGTCCCCTCGTCACAGTCCTGGGGATAAATAGATGATGGTAGAGATCTCTGTACTGACCTCTGATATATTTATACATAGTTATTAGATCTCCCCTAAGTCGCCTTTTTTCTAAAGTGAATAACCCTAATTTTGATAAGCCATTCCAATTATTACTTAAGTTGCCCTCCTCTGAACCCTCTACAGCTCTGCTATGTCTGCCGTTTTCACAGGAGTCCAAAGCTGTACACAGTACTCCATGTGTGGTCTGACTAGTGATTTGTAAAGTGGCAGGACAATGTTCTCATCACGGGCATCTATGCCCCGTTTGACTCACCAGTGATGCCAGTATTCTATATATTGCCCAAAGTGCACAAATCCTTGATTGACACTCCAGGATGCCCTAAAGTGGCCTCCAATATCTCAATATTATCTCCTCTAACTATAATATTGGAAAATGTGCAGTCACTACTAGTGAAAAATTGTGTGATCTTTTGTGGTCGTTTAAGAACAAGGAGGTGTGAAATACTCCAGTAGATGGTTGATGACCATTTCTTGACATTATTACAGCTTATGGGGGACCATGATGGGCTCAAATTTAGTCCCACCCTAAATGTGAATATATTTATGTCACCTTTTGATGAGTTACATGTCTGCAATGATATACTGTTTCAACAGAATAAAAATAGCATGGTATAGATATACTCATGACATATTTTGCTTATGTATTTGGAAGGCCACAGAAGGAGAGAAGGCGCTCATAGGTCAAAATGAATAAATGGTGTCCTTTTCCCCAAACCAGGATGAGTGGAGTCTACTCACCTGGTATGGTAGCACTTGTTATAGTGCAACCTTTTGGTGGAAGTTGGTTGAAGATTCAGGGGGACGGGGTTGCTGCTGCCAAATGGTGTCCACGTGAACCACGGGCGAGGGCCAAGTCGCCACTTTGGTAAAAATTAGAGAAAGAGGACCTTAACTGCACTCTTTTCGTGCAGTGGGTTGTGACTTGCGTCATTCGTCCATTTGCTCGCTGCACGAAAACAGTGCAGTTGAGGTCCTCTTTCTCTATATTTTGCTTAAGGGCAGGGCCACTCAAGACTCTCCTCAGCTTTGATGTTTTAAATAATACATCTCATGGTCTAAAATTCGTGATCACCTATGATCAACAAACATCGCATACATTTCTAGGATACCACAGTGTTGAAGGATGAAGAGGACATCACTGATGGATTTTTCAGAAGTAGATATCCTATCCATATACCTAAAAAATCCAAGATATTATAGTCTCTGTCATGGTAGAACAGAAATTAATAAATAGGGAAAAATGGTAGTCTGGCGGCTCACTGAATATATCAAATATGAAATAGGTGCTCACCCCTGGCGGTACCCAAGTCCAGAGAAAGAAAAACAATAGCTGTAAAATGGGGGCACTCTAAATATATAGGACAGCTGGATCTTGTTGCCAAAAAAACGTTTATTATACACAAGATAAAAAACATACAATTCATATAAATGCTCATAAAAATAATATGGAATAAAAAGCATACAATGTAGTTCATGGGAGTACTCCTATAAT
Organism: Bufotes viridis; assembly: GCA_033119425.1. Lineage (NCBI taxonomy): Eukaryota > Metazoa > Chordata > Amphibia > Anura > Bufonidae > Bufotes > Bufotes viridis. Next base: position 190,475,343 of record CM065594.1, read on the forward strand.
GGTATAGTATAAGCTATTAAAATGCATAAGTAATGTGGGCTGGATAAATGTAGCTGGATAAGTGCAAAGCGAGATCCACCCTATAATAGGTGTTTAGAATGTTCCTTATCTCAGAACTTCCACACTAATAAGTGGTAGTGCAGATGCGTCCATTAGTAAAGTAAGTAGCGGGCAATAGAAAGTCGGCACTTGAATAATACTTTACCGCTCCTGTGTTAGTAAAGTGCAGTCTTGATCCGACCAAGCGCGGCGTCCCGTGCTGGCTCGTAATGGAGATTGGCGTGTCACGTGATCAGCTGGATTCACGTGACTATGGCGTAACAGGAGTGGGTGTGCCTTATGCCTTTGCTCCACAGGTCCTGTAGCTGAAGGAGTTATAGCCGGAGAATCACTCGGCAGAACGGCCAATGCCAGGAGTGTAGCTCTCAGGTGTACGGCTCTCAGGTTCCCTTTGCTGCAGATAGGACCAAAGTAAGACACAAGCCGCGGACTTATAGTGTTTCTCTCACAGAGAAACACTATAAGTCTGCGGCTTGTGTCTTACTTTGGTCCTATCTGCAGCAAAGGGAACCTGAGAGCCGTACACCTGAGAGCTACACTCCTGGCATTGGCCGTTCTGCCGAGTGATTCTCCGGCTATAACTCCTTCAGCTACAGGACCTGTGGAGCAAAGGCATAAGGCACACCCACTCCTGCTACGTCATAGTCACGTGAATCCAGCTGATCACGTGACACGCCAATCTCCATTACGAGCCAGCACGGGACGCCGCGCTGGTCGGATCAAGACTGCACTTTACTAACACAGGAGCGGTAAAGTATTATTCAAGTGCCGACTTTCTATTGCCCGCTACTTACTTTACTAATGGACGCATCTGCACTACCACTTATTAGTGTGGAAGTTCTGAGATAAGGAATATTCTAAACACCTATTATAGGGTGGATCTCGCTTTGCACTTATCCAGCTACATTTATCCAGCCCACATTACTTATGCATTTTAATAGCTTATACTATACCATTATAGGAGTACTCCCATGAACTACATTGTATGCTTTTTATTCCATATTATTTTTATGAGCATTTATATGAATTGTATGTTTTTTTATCTTGTGTATAATAAACGTTTTTTTGGCAACAAGATCCAGCTGTCCTATATATTTAGAGTGCCCCCCATTTTACAGAAATTAATAAATGCATAGCGTTCACACATAAGTTCCACCCCTATAATGCCAAAATTGATAAGATCATAAAAAAACACTGGCACATCCTCCATAAATCTTATCTATCTGTAATTTTAAATTCCACCCCTGATTTGCAATAAGAATTCCAATTTGCCTGACCAATTAGTCTGAGTGGACTTTAGTAGTGTAAGGAATTTTGTGAGGCAGAAAATGTTCTCTATACAGAAGGATGGGACATCTCTTGTCTGCATTGTGTTCAGTGCTAACATATAATTAAAGAACCACAATTCTTTCACCCACAAATAGGCAGAGCATACAGAATAAAAGGTTATTTTACCAGTGTCACTACTAATGTTGTCTACCTAATTAAATGCCCTTGTGGCCTACGATATGTAGGTGAGACGATGAAACAGGTCAAAGATTGTATCAGTAAACATAAATCCACAATACAGACTGGTAACCTTCTCTTACACATATCTTACCACTTTCACAACCACAAACATTCCATCTCACAATTGAAATTCCAAGTTATAGAACTACTTCAACAACTGAGGAAAGGAGAAGACATTAAAAAATTACTATTAAAAGAGAGACTTAGTGGATCCACAGATAGGATTATGTGTGGATCAACCTAAGGAATTAAACAGAGAATATGAGATTTTACATTTACTTGATTGAGTGTGGATATATTTCCTATGACTTGTTATATTCTTTCTTTTACAGACCTCAACACTGCAATGATATACTTCTGTGGTACAGTGTTACCAATTCATTTGATTAATGTGTTTCATTTACTTTCACTTTCGTTGTTCACTTGCTTTATGTTTCGGTCATTGGCGCCCAAAGCATCAGCCTCTCATCTCATTTTGATGTGACCATACACTTGTATTTATTACCTGGATTCTAATATATGATTATCAGTTGACAAAGGCTGGGATGGGGCCAAAAGGCATCCTGAGGATTTTGTTATGATGTATTTTAAATTAAGCAAGATGAAAATGAATCTTTATTGTGGATGCTGGGGATTTCTTTGCTTGAGTTTTAATGGCAGCATCCTTTGCCAGCCACCACACATTTTCAAAAGCGATACATAATTAAATTTACCACATGTGCCATGCAGGGAGCATGTGTTATTTTCCCCAAATATTCCTACCCATACTGCTGAACACCTTGCCCAGTTGGGGTTGTTGGGAGACAGCCAGCAAGGTGATTGTTACTTTATGCACTTTAGCAACTGATTGAGAGTTGGAGCAGAACACTGTGCTGCGTTTGTTGGAAATGGGATCATTTACAGCTGACAACAGACTAGAGTAGGACTAGGAGTAGTATGAGCAGGAGAAGCAGAAACAGGTGATGATGATGATGATGACAAAGACCCTGCACTGCATGTGAATGCGGCTTGGCAGCCACAAAGGAGACTGGGAGAAGGACACTATTATTGTGGTAGCTGGAAGCAATTTCTATTTCCGGACAGAATCTGATGATGCCGCTTTATATGCTGCAATAGAGCCCTGGTGCCTACATTTGTTTTTGAACACCCATGGCTTATTTTAATCCTGCAGATCTTGCACACTGCAATGCTTTTGTCTTCCATAACTGAGAAGAAAACTGCCAGATAGGAGATACTCTCACAGAGTTAGCGGCAGCTGAGCTTGGATTAGGTCTACCATTTTTGAGCCTGCGCCAAGCTGACCATAATAGAAGCAGATCTGACCCTTGTATTTTTAGGAAGGTTCTGGCCGTACGGTGCCTCTTCTCTATATTGCCACCACCATGGACACCACCTTCCTGCTCTGATGTTACCTGCTCCTTAGAGCCCCAATCCAGCTCCCAGTTCCTGTCCAACACACAATCATCATCAGAGTCCACACCTTCCCCATCACTTTTTCAGGCTATAATATGTCAGTGTGGGTTCCTTGGCCCTCCTATTGATTATCTGCTCTGTATTTACCCCAAGTGCCACTGTAACTACCACTGCCCCTTTTACCACCATGTGGCTATAAGTGCCACTACTATCACCACTAACTCAGCTATGCATGGGGTCCCTCAACTCCCCTGAACCTCCTCCTCATAGCAGTCCAAATGCTGACTGTTCTCACCAAATCAACAGGGAGGTTCTCTTGAGTATCTTCCATAGCACATGGTGGGATTTTGTAGCCTCTTCTTAGGAAAAAAAAGGTGCCTCACTAGAAGGGAGCAGTGGAAACATAGGCGATGCAAATGAAATGTTTTTCTGGGGCCAAAAGGAGGAGGAGCAGGAGGAATGCTGTGACCCCTGACTCCAAGGTACTGTATCAGAGGTGAGGTGACCTTGACATCATCCTGCTATGACTGAGAGGAGGAATCCAGTCCACTATCTCATCCTTTTTGTCCTCAATAATAATGTGGTGCCTATCAGAAGCAAAGGAGATCTGTGGCCTACTACCACTACTGACTGGATGGCTGGTGCTGCTACTGATGTTTGCATTACTACCCACATTTTGACTCTCGGATGACATAGCATGGGTCTTTTATTTTCCACTTTTCCATTTACCAGACATATTATTAAGAAGCCTATATACGAAAACAAATTATTAAACTATACTGACCAAAATTGTAAGTGTTTTTCTGTAATTTAAAGACAGAGGCAGAATTAAATATGCCTCCCCTTCTACAAACACACTGCACACTGGTATTGACAACTCACAATGGCAGTACAATACATGGAATGAAATAAATTAATGCTGTTATTGCAGCACAGCACATTCAGTAATAAAGCACGGTAATCTTGAAGCAATACATTTATTGTTAACCAGTAATAACGCACAGGGTCTTCAAGCAATACAATGTGTTAACGGTGAACTTGTATATAAATGCTGTATTTAATCAAGATGTACACCTGCGCTCCCGTATGTACGCTTGCACTGAGTCCAGCGTCTAACAGCTAGATCAATGCCTGCTACTGGATGCCTGTCCGGCCTGCTGTCCTGGCCGGTGTACTAAAATAATATGCAATAGAAGCCCTTCACTGATACATGCGGGGCTAAGGCACCCGCGCTGGTAAATGTGTTACTTGGATGTCAGACTGCTCGGGTAGTAGTGTGTTCAATTGCATATTGTATATAAATGCTGTAATTACAGCACGGTACACATTCAGTAATAATGTAGGGTATGGTTTTTACAAACAAAAGGGGCAATTGCTCAGCAATTTCAGCAGAATGTACGCTATCTGGTTGGTGGCAATAAGCCTATGAACTATAGAAACTTTTTTTTACAAAACAGAAGCTGGTTGGATGTTCAAATAGAAAAATATGAGTTTCTTGCAGGATTCTGTAATGCAGAACTTGCCACCAAGCTGAATAAAACAACTGAGACAGTGACCAGTCCGTCATTCACCTTTTATGGTAAGCTTACCTTGACGAATGTCTAAAATCTACCTAATTATATCTCCAATTCTCTCACTATAGTGCCCTTATAGTGTTTCGATAGTGTTCTAATAGTGTTCCTAATAAATGGTTTCTGTCTGCATATGTTTTTGCCAGATACATCCACAACACATCCTATAACACCCATATCTGAGAACAGAATGGCATCTAACTTTTTCTGAGAAGGACCTGAATATTGCTCCCTGATATTGCCTCTGAGCCAATCAGGGAACTTCAAGTTATAGTACCCCTCCGTTTTTAAAATTAGATTCAACTGTTTCTAAAATATTTCTGAAAAAGCTGGATTGCAGCCGATAGAACCACCAATCCAATATAGAGGTTTTCGCTCAGCTTTCCAGTTCCCTGAATGGCATATGTGTCTTACAGAGATGAGCCAAGTGTTAAAAATTAAATTCAAAAGACATTCGATATGTTCCAAAATAATTTGTCACCAATCGCTATAAATCCGGTATGCCCAGACCACTCTGCCTTTGGGTATGGTCACACAGATCAGCCGTGCTGCAGGTGGGTTGCGGCCATAATGCAGTAAGAACCGCGCAGCCGATTAGCCCACAGCATCACAGAGGATGGCTATCTACAGATTGGCTGGCTGCACAGCATTATGGGTGATCTTGTGGTCCTGGGCTTCTCTCTCCTAACACGTGCAGCCGCATTTTAGGAAAACTGATTACCATGAAGCAGAGGAAATTCGTATTCATTTAGAATCAAAGTTTTCTTAAATTTCGGACTGAATTCTGCTTTGGATGCTTGTTTTCAACACTGGTGCCTAATTATGAAGTGTTCTATTAGTTGCTATTATTTTGGTGTATAAGAAGGCAGACCTGGCCAAGTCCAGAGAAACTTGGCGAAGTCCCAACTTCTGTGCATACTGGTTGGAAATATTAATTCTCACACAATTTACTTTGGGAAAAAAGGAAAATTACTAGATAGAATTTTAAAAACTTCACAGAAAAACTTTTTTTCCTGTATTTTGGGTGGAATAATTAATTTAAGGAACAATCCAGGTAAAGCACACTATCCTATGCTGAATGCATAGCCTGAAGAGTTGTTTCACAACACAAGGATTTATAGAACACTAAAATACGTCATGCACTGCCCCCTCAGGTCCTGCATTATACATAACAGTGGGTCAATTTTAACTGGAGTGTTCTTTAAAGCCACCTACAACTACCATCATAGATGGTATATTTTGTAGAAATATAGGTTTTATTAATGTGATAATACATATGTTGCTATGCAGTTTGCACTGGCACATTGTTTTGAGATATTTTGATTAAATTTTCATTTAGATTTTATCCACAATCCAGACAACAATAGGATGTGTTCTGTAATTTGCAAAACAGCCACAAGGATCCACAAAAAAACATGGATCTGTGCAAAGAAGATTGGCAGTGTGCAATCTTCAAAAAATGTGAAGCACATGATACAGTAAATGTGGTTGTGAGCATAAAGTCTAAGAAGTCTAAGGCATAATGCATCCATGTTCATTATATGGACTACTGAGCTCTTTATGTACATGAGTTATGTCCACAGGGGATAGATACACCGTGGATTTGCATGGTATTCAAATCCACAGCGTTTTACAGTGCCAACAAAGTAGATGAGATCTTAAGAAATCTCATCTAGACACCAAGAAACAAATCTACAGTGTAAACTGTCCTGTGGTACTGATTTTAGGGGAGTTTGTCAGCAGTTTTGACCATGCTAAACTTCTAACAGCACTAGCTAGGGGCTTGGGAGAGCATCACAAACATATATTTTTGGAATTTTTATTATCAAGAGTAGAAAGAATATAAAAAAAAATTATTCTGATACATTCTGCTCCTGCAAGTGCACTGGAGGTGGAGCTTTACTGTGAGGTGCCCTCTTGCTTAAGCTGCTCCACAGCCTCTCCCCTCTGCATTGAGTGAAAGTTGTAGTGGTCTTCTGGTTGGATGCTACACCTGTCACTATGATGAGAGTGGAGGGGCTATAGAGCAGCTCAATACAGAGAGCAGAGAACAGTACGCAGTGAAGCACCACCTCCTGGACACTTGCGGGAGAAGAATCTGACAAAATAAAAGTTCATATTCTCACTAATCCTGATTATAAAAGCACCACTGCTCTCCACAGTCCATAGCTAATGCTGTCAACAGTTTAGCAAAGAAAAAAGGGCTGACCAACATGTCAACTTATGCTGCAGGTTTTCACTGTGGATTTCATCCTTTGCAACGCATAAGGAGAGATCCATTGCATATCCACAGCACGAAACACATAAATTGTGCAGCAAATTTGATGTGGGTTTTGCTTTCAAAACTTGTCCCAAACTGCAGTGGAAGTTTTGCTGTGAAAATTCCACCCCACGTGGCCGTACCCTCAATTGTGTAAGCAGCCGTACTTCAGCTGGCTATTCATGTCAGTGTAATATTTCTCTTTCACAGAGATGAAATGTAATGTTAGGTAAAAAATAACCAATTTCAAAGTTCATGCAACAAATTTGATCCCACTAGTGGCTGATGTACCGTATGTGCAACCTATGCAGCTTCCTGTATACAAGGCTGACCACCACTTCCTGTAAAACAATAATAGTACTCTTCATTATTAATTACATGACATGTAAGGGGGCTACATTCATTCATATCTCAATATGATGGGTCGCTAAAGGGTTGGGGTTTTTGTGACAGCCATGAATGAGGTGGTTTCAGAGGTCCACTGACCATAGACCCTACAGGGAAATTTCCTGGTGGGCCAATGGCCAAGGAACCGCTCAAGCCCTACTTAAGGCCACAGCCAGTTACATAAAGATCTGACGCTCTCAGCATTAATTAATGTGGGAGCATCAGGCACTTATGCACCTGGCTAGCAGCTGCAGTTCCCCTACTGAATTTAACTGTATTGCCATCCTCAGGATGATCATAAAGTTTCATATTGTAGCAAGGGTGGCAGTATTTTGTGCTGCACTGTGGTATTTGGTTTTAAAAGAGGCAGTATATTGTGTTGCAATGTGTTATTTGGTTCTGCTGTGCCGGTATGTTGTTCTTAGCTATGGTATCGCTGGCCCTGCAAACTTCTGTTTTTCCTACCTACATGTGTTAGCTCTGCCTACTTGTGTTGTCCTGCTTTCTGCCAGTAAGGACATACTTACAACATGGGGCCATGTTTTGTTTTATCCAGGACCATTTAAGTTCCAAGTCCGCCCCTTGGTGGTCTACAGCTGGCTATTAGATTCATCACATTGGCAGTTAGATCGATAGTATTTGAAATGCATCTTATAAATAATAATAGAAGCCCCTTAGAATATTAAAAATAATGGATATCTGCCTGGCATAACAGAGTAGTCTTAATAATATTAAAAAAATCATTTATATATTGTTGCACTTTGTAAGTCAGTTTGGCATGACAACCCACTGGTGAAGAAGAGGTTAAGAAAAGAGTCACGGGAAGCGTGTCGGCAGATGGTCACCATGTCACACATTCCTTTATATCTTTATTTATTTATTTTTAATGTGTTCAAATGGAGGTTGAAATTAGCTTTTCAATGTATCGTATGCCTTTGGGGGAAGGGTAGAGGAGGGAAGGGGGAAAAGTGCCGACTTTACAGATCCAGCAGTGGTTGGCAGTGATTTATACGCTGGGTCAGACACAAATTGACTCGTATGCAAGAAATGTAAATGGAATTGAGACTTTTGATGGAGAAGCTCATTTTGAGACTTAAACGTTCTAGATTAAACACACTCACACACAAATGCTGAATGGGAGGGGTACGCTATGTAATTTACATTACAAATCAATTCATTATCCACACAGGCAGGTTGCAAAGATTTTCAAGGATCGCAGGTTTGATGAAGAGGATTCATTTCAAGAAATAAACCTTTAAATTAACCACGGGATGAGGACTTTTAGTATAAAAAAATGTCCTTAGTTTTGCAGCAAGGCATTGTAATATACAACAATAGTATCATTCGTTTTAGTGCCGATCATTTCTTCAACACTGAAGTCACATGAGTAGCTTTAGACTTTGCTTTGGTCTGTTAAGACTTAAGACATTGGGGCAGATTTACTGTAACATTTTTCCTTTTTTTTTTTTTTTTTTTTTAGTGTCTGTTGGTTTGAAGCCATTTTTGCAACAAATCTACAAAATGTTGCTCACCATTTGCTTAATTTGTCACACAAATTGTATAGTGATACCTTTTTCTAAAGTTTATACAACAGTTCTGTTAGTTTGTACACCGTCAAGAGTCTGGAGTCTGGAGTACAGCTGTGATTTTTTTTTTACAACTTTTCATTAGTAAATGAGGGTTTATCTGATCATTAAAATGCCCCCCCCCCCCCATATGCCACCCTTGTCGCTCCTGGTCCCCACACAGCCACTGCTTCTCCTTGCGCAGATGAAAACATCGGGTGTCGGGTGTCGGCAAGCCAATGGCAGGCGGTGACAGGGATGAGCCTCCCTAGCATTGCGGGTGAGCAGGAGTTATGCGTGCGGGTGCCTGGGTGCCTAAGTACATTGCGTGTGAGGGGCCTGGACATATGGGGGGGGGGCATTTCAGGGGTCAGATAATGCCTTTAATAAATCTTTTCAAAAATGTGTATTCTACTGACGAAACAGACAAAAACACTCCACTTTTCTGGTGCAGCGCAGAAACTTAGGGGAAATGTATCAAATGCACTTCACTGGATAAGTGGAATGATTTTACCTAGTTTGTCAGTGGAATAGGATTTTGCAACTAATTTATGAATTATTTGCAATTTTTTTTTTTCAAACTAAGAAGGCACACCTAAAAAGAAAGGGGGAAAAGTAGAATTTTTATACATTACTCCCATAGACAAAGCAGTCTAAAGATGTACCAGATTACCACAGTGACTCATGGTGGAAGTTTGGTGTATGCCTCAGTTTTCTTTACACCACCTAATAGTTAATCAGCTAATAATGTAACAAAGTAGCACATTTCAAGCCACACCCCTTCATTCCAAGCTACAACTTTTTTTTTAGCTAAGCCACGCTTCTTGTTGTGAGACACAGAAAGTGTATTAAACACATAATAAACGTGGCACAAGGCAGGTAGGTGTTTTAAAAAATGTGCTCCGTTATAGTGTAAGGGCAGGTTTACACAGCCAAATTTTCGGGCTGATTATCAGGAATGAATGTTACCACGAATGCTTGTTCCCAATAAGGCCCATGTAAATGTGCTGTCAATCACCCGATGATGAAGTAAAATGCTTGTTCAGTGAGTGAAATGATCTGTCATGTAGCACATTAAACCATAATTTCTGCAGATAATGCTGTGGGAACAGTGATCTGCTGCCCATAAACAATGAATCTGTATGAGGATGTGTGATTGCAGTTGTGATCCATTGTCCCAATACAGTGGAGGTGATCACTGCATGTAAATGCAGCTCTTTACTTCTATTGAGAAGCAGGCAATTATTGGGAAGGAACAGCTCCTTCTTGATATTTGCCTGTCTGAAAACAATGTTACTGTATGTAGAGTTGTTTCGATACCATATTGATACCTTAAAAAAGTATTGCGATACTCGATACCATTCGATACCACGCGGAAAAAAAAAACCTCCCAAAGAAAAATAAAATTTTGTAAATTGCGCATTTTTTTACTTTTCTGTTACGACATTCACCTCATAAGTTTATTTTTTATTTTTAACAGTTTGGAGTCGGACTTTAGATATGGCAATATGTTATATGTTTATCTATATATTTTAGATGTAAAATTGGAAAAGGCGGCGATTTATACTTAATTTTTCGGTGTGTGTATTTTTTTTTATTATTATTACTTTTTATTTATTTTTATTTACTATTTCCCCCCTTAGGGGTAGGACCTGGGATCTTTTCATCCCTTGTCCTATTCACCCTAATTGATCTCTATCAGGGTGAATAGGACTTCACATTTCCCTGCTGCCCAGTGCTCAGCAGGGAGCCCCCATGGCAGCCAGGGCTTCAGTAGCGTACTGGCTGCCACAGTAACCGATCGCAATGTAGGGCTCCGATCGGTTACCGTGGCAGCCAGGACGCTACTGAAGTTTAATACGGGGGGGTCGCACTGGTGATAAAACACATTTCCTTTTTTTTCAGGCAATAGGACACACTTTTTTCTCCTAAAAATGTGTGAAAAGTAGCAGTGTGTCAGGATTCAAACCCGTGACCGGCCATGTCCCAGGCAGTAGCTCTAGCCACTAGACTACCAGCCCTCCTGGACTTTTTCTTCCACTGAACTCTGTGATCTACCTTGTTCCAGCCTTGCCTTGCTAATCTCTGTGATCCCTTGCACCTGCTACTTCCTCCTTATAAGTCCAGCCTCTTGCACCTGACCCCTGCTGGTTATTGTTCTTCTTAACTTGATCCTGCTGCTACAACTTGATCCTCCTCCTCCTGCTGCTGCTACTACTACCTACTCGACTGCTGCCAACTTTGGAATTGTCCTCGACTACTCTTTTGCTTGATCCTCTACTACCGTCTACCTCTCTGTTGCCGACCCGGACGCCTCCACTCCGCCTCTTCTCCTTGCGGTCTCCCGCTACTGGACTCCACCCGGTACACTGCCTGGTGCTCTCCAACACAGGTGAGCTAGCACCCCATAACAGAATAACCAGCCTGTTAAAATGGAGTCCGCGATGGCCACCCTGCGCAAACAAGTCTCCGAACTTCAGGAGTTTGGCACCACTGCCCAAGAGGAAATTACTCAACTTCGAGGCGCAATCCAGAGCCAACAGAGGGAAATTATCGACTTGCAGCGTCAACTACTGGACGTACGCGGCGCAGTCACAGACACTCGCATGCCTCTCCCGTCAAAGTTTAACGGTGATCGGCGCCAATTTTGGGGTTCCTCAACCAGTGCCGTATTTACTTTCAGATGCAGCCGGGCTCCTTTACCTCGGACAGAAAAAAATCCTGTTCATCATCAACCTTCTAACTGATGAGGCCCTGGCATGGGCATCCCCATATGTGGAATCCCAAAGTTCCTTGTTGAATAATCTAGACAACTTCACCACAGCCATGAGCCAAGTCTTCGACGACCCTAACCGCTGCGCGACTGCCGAGGCTAGGCTGCACAGTCTACGGCAGGGAAGACGCTCTGTAGCCGAGTATACCTCCGAGTTCCGCAGCTGGGTCACGGACACCACCTGGAACCCAGCTGCCCAGAAAAGTCAATTTCGCCGCGGACTCTCCGAACCCATAAAGGATGAGCTCGCCAGGGTAGACGCCCCAGACGATCTGGATGATTTCATCCAACTGTGCATCCGGATTGAACGGAGACTCGCGGAAAGAAGGAGAGAAAGACTCTGGTCCGTAGATAACAGGCCCGCTTACCCCTTCACTCCAATGACTCAGCCGGCTCACCAACCCTCCACCGAGCCGTTGCAGGTCGACGCACTGCGCAAGACTCTATCAGCTGCTGAAAAGGAGAGACGACTGGCCGCAGGCCTCTGTCTTTACTGTGGCGAGCCAGGACACTTCGCTATTAGTCTAATAAGACTCGCCGAACCATCGCTGTCACAGAATTACGAGAATTACAACAGGCCACAATCTCACCCTTGGCCTTTGAAACCATGGACACTACAGGTACCGGGTCCCACTTCATTGTATCCATCCTTATCACCATTGGGGAACGACAGCTTCCCTGCTCTGCAATGCTTGACTCGGGGGGCCGGCGGGAATTTTATGGACTTGACTTTCGCCCATTAAAACAACATACCACTGGTAACCAAGGCAGCCCCCATCGATCTGGAAACCGTCGATGGGACCCCGCTCTCTTCTGGGCCGGTTACACACCAGACCGCTGACCTTCAACTCCTCATCAAACCCGATCATCAGGAGACCATTCACTTCTCCCTGATCGCCTCCCCTAAGTTTCCAGTGATCCTAGGCATCCCTTGGTTGGCCACCGACAACCCCTCGGTGGACTGGGAAGCCCGCTGCATACGATTCCACTCAGACTTTTGTTCTCAGAACTGTTTACGTGGATCCGTCCCTCCTCTGCCAGAAGGACCTACCATATTCGGACTAACCACCAAGGAACTTTTACCCCCTCAATATTGGGAGTTCCAGGATGTCTGTGACAAGAGAAATGCAGATAAACTGCCCCCGCATCGGCCTTATGACTGCCCGATTGAGCTGCTACCTGGAGCTGAAATACCCTTCGGCAGTATATACTCCTCTCCGAACCGGAACTCAAAGCCCTGAAGGAGTACTTAGATGAAAATCTAAAAAAGGTATTATCCGACCTTCCACATCTCCTGCAGGGGCCCCTTCTTCTTTGTGGAGAAAAAGACTCTTCTCTACGCCCTTGCATAGATTATCGAAAGCTCAACAACGTTACTGTGAAGAACCGGTACCCTCTCCCCTGATTTCTGAACTCCTCGAGAGACTTCGGGCGGCAAAAGTCTTCACTAAGCTCGATCTCCGAGGAGCCTACAACCTGGTCCGAATTCGCCCAGGAGACGAGTGGAAAACCGCCTTCCGAACCCACTACGGTCACTTCGAGTATCTGGTCATGCCTTTCGGCCTCTGCAATGCCCCTGCTACCTTCCAACATTTTATCAACGACGTCCTCAGGGACATGCTTGACCAATTTGTGGTAGCATATCTGGACGATATTTTGATTTTTTCAGAAGACCTTGAACAACACGGTGGGCATGTCCGCAGGGTGCTGCAGAAACTCCGTGAACAGTCTCTCTATATTAAACTGGAGAAGTGTGAATTTGAACAGACTTCCACCCAATTCCTCGGTTACATTATTTCCCCGGAGGGCTTAAGTATGGATCCCCGGAAGATCCAGGCCGTGACTGAGTGGCCCGCCCCGAAAAACAAAAAGGAGGTCCAGAGGTTTGTAGGTTTCGCAAACTTTTATCCGAAGTTCATCAGGAACTTTTCGAAAATCATCGCCCCAATCACTCAACTAACAAGAAAGACTGTCCCCTTCGTGTGGACCCCGGAGGCACAGGAGGCCTTTGCTAAACTGAAATCCCTCTTCACCTCTGCCCCGATCCTGGCCCACCCAAACCCTGAATTACCATTTACTGTTGAGGTGGACGCCTCCGACGCTGCTGTGGGCGCAATTCTGTCTCAACGCTCAGGAGAAAAGATGCTCCTGCACCCTTGCGCCTTCTTCTCCCGTCAGATGTCCCCTGCTGAACGGAATTACGACATCGGAAATAAGGAACTGTTGGCAATCAAGGATGCTTTCACCGAGTGGAGACACTTGCTGGAGGGGGCCCACAATCCCATCTCTGTATACACCGACCACCGGAACCTAGAGTTTATCCGCAGCGCCAAGAGACTCACCGCCAGACAGGCCAGGTGGAGTTTGTTTTTCTCCAAATTCAATTTTGTTATCTCCTATCGCCCTGGGTCGAAGAACGGCAAAGCGGATGCTCTCTCAATGATGTTCTCTGAACCCTCTCAGATCAATGAGGCTCCGGTCGGTATCCTTCCCGACAGATGCATCCTAGGAGCCACCTACTCAAGGGAACTCCTGGGTTCCCTCAAGGAAGGGTATGAGAACGATCCCCTCCTCACTTACCCACCTGGAGATGTAAACCTTACTTTCAAGGGTGGCTACTGGTTGTACCGGGATCAGCAGTTGTACGTACCAGAATCTGCACGACTTGACGTACTTAAACTCAACCACGATTCTAAACCGGCCGGCCATCTGGGTATCAGAAGGACCCAGGAGCTCCTCTCCCGTTTCTTCTGGTGGCCAACTTACAGAGAAGATATCAAGAGGTTTGTCTCCTCGTGCACGACGTGCGCCCGCAACAAGACCCCCGCTCCTCCCCGTGGGCTTGCTATGTCCACTCCCGGTTCCCTCCTGCCCCTGGGGTTCAATCTCCATGGACTTTATTGTGGACCTTCCTCCCTCCAAGGGCATGAACACCGTCCTGGTCGTCGTCGACCGTCTCACCAAAATGGCCCACTTCATCCCCTGCAAGGGCCTACCCACCGCCAAACAGACGGCCGATCTCGTACTCCGAGAGGTTTTTAGACTACATGGGGCCCCGGACGATGTGGTTTCGGATCGGGAGTACAGTTCACTTCCAGGTTCTGGAGAAACTTCTGTCAAGCCCTTGGGATCAAGGTGAACCTGTCTTCTGCGTTCCACCCTCAATCTAATGGGCAGACCGAGAGAACAAATCAAATCCTTGAGCAGTATTTGCGCTGTTTCGTCACCCATCTGCAGGACGACTAGCTGGACCATCTCTCTACGGCCGAGTTCGCCTATAACAATGCGGAGCACAGTTCTACCCAATACAGCCCGTTCTACGCCAACACCGGCCTACACCCAACCTTCATCCCTTGCTTGCCCATTTCCACCACAGTCCCAGCCGTGGCTGAACGCCTTGCAAGTCTACAACAGGCACAGGAAAACATTCGGGACAATCTACATCAAGCCCAGAGCTGCTTCAAGCAAGCAGCGGATAAACGCCGCAAACCCGCTCCGGAATTCCAGGTAGGAGACAAGGAGTGGCTCTCCACCAGAAACCTAAGCCCAAAGGTTCCCTCCCGGAAGTTGTGACAAAAATACATGGGTCCTTTCCGGATCTCGGCTCGAATCAACGAAGTCGCCTTCCGACTTGACCTTCCCGGCTCCATCCGAGTGCACACGGTTTTCCACTGCTCTCTCCTGAAACCATATGTTGAGAACACCTTCCCAGGCCGCCACCCCCCTCCTCCGGTAAGAGTACAAGACCAGGAGGAATACACTGTGGCCAAGATCCTTGACTCCAGACTCCACCGTGGAAGGCTGCAGTATCTAGTTGGGTGGAAGGGCTATTCCCCGAGGATAACTCCTGGGAGCCGGAGGAAAATGTCCATGCCCCCAGACTGGTAAAAGCTTTCCATCAGAGACATCCCGATAAACCATCATCTGCGGTGCCCGGAGGTCACCTTGGAGGAGGGGAGTACTGTCAGGATTCGACGTGACCGGCCATGTCCCAGGCAGTAGCTCTAGCCACTAGACTACCAGCCCTCCTGGACTTTTCCTTCCACTGAACTCTGTGATCTACCTTGTTCCAGCCTTGCCTTGCTAATCTCTGTGATCCCTTGCACCTGCTACTTCCTCCTTATAAGTCCAGCCTCTTGCACCTGACCCCTGCTGGTTATTGTTCTTCTGAACTTGATCCTGCTGCTACGACTTGATCCTCCTCCTCCTGCTGCTGCTACTACTACCTACTCGACTGCTGCCAACCTCGGAATTGTCCTCGACTACTCTTTTGCTTGATCCTCTACTACCGTCTACCTCTCTGTTGCTGACCCGGACGCCTCCACTCCGCCTCTTCTCCTTGCGGTCTCCCGCTACTGGACTCCACCCGGTACACTGCCTGGTGCTTTCCAACACAGGTGAGCTAGCACCCCATAACACAGTGCTTCTTATAGTCCGAATGCTAATAGAAGCGGTAATTAGCATGCGGGAGGCACCTGGAAGTGAGGACAGTGCTGTGCTGGCTGTACTCACCTTCCCTGGTCTTCTGACCACGCACAGTGTAGGCATGCACTATGACTTGGTGTTGTGCACTGTCAGGTCACAGGACACAGCGGAAGAAGCTATGGAGCAATGTGTCCTGGATCGACGACACCATCCTGAGCAAGCAAGGTAAGTTTGTTTTATTTATTTTTTTGTAACGTCTGATCTAAGGTCTGATGGGGGCTGGGGGGTGCGATCTGAGGCTAAGAGTTCTAATCTGATTCTGATGGGGACTGATCTGAGGCTGCTGGATGCTGGTGGGTCTGATCTGAGGCTGATTGAACCTGGGGGTCTGATGGAGGCCTGATCTGGGGCCGGTAGAGGCTGGGGAGTCTGATGGGGGTCTAATCTGAGGCTGATGGAGGATGGGGGTCCAATGAGAGACTAATGGAGGTAGGGGGGTCTTATCTGAGTGATCTCAAGCTTGGGGGTCTGATGAGGATTGGGGGTCTGATGAGGGTCTGATCTGAGGTCTGATGAAGAATGGGGAAATGATTTGGAGGTCTAATATGAGGTCTGATGGAAAATATTTTTTTTCTTATTTTCCTCCTAGGTACGTCTTATAGTCTGGTGATTTTTATAGTCTAAAAAATATGTTATATGGGCAAAAACAAACCAAAAATGCGTAACAAAAACGCTTCAAAAATTATGACCCAGTAAGTCATTTTTTAGGCTTTTTTTGCCAATTTTTTTCAAAATGCACAGCACAGCACTATATATAGAAGCATCCCTTTGTAAAATGAAGCCATCAACTCATATTGCTAGGGGAAGTCACAGTAAATCCCATATTCTCCCTCAATGGTCACATGAGGGTCGCATCTAACATATAAAAAGGTTTCCCCTCTGTGATGTCCATATGCCCTAATATTTTGATACCAGCTTTGAATATGTGAACCCCTTGACCTCTCAATCCTTTATTTAGTGTATATATGCCATAAATATTTACAAGACAAGGTTATAATACTATTAATATAGCAAAATAATATGTCTCTATATTCATTTCAGTTTAAAATAAAATGTGGTATAGTTAAATTAAAATACAGCAAAGGCAAATCAGACAGAAGAAAGTCCGGTGCCTGTGTTTGTATGCAAGTCGTCACAGTGTTGCCTTGGGAAGAGCTCCATCAGCTAACCAGGTGTGAGAAGCAGAAATGAAATACATATCATTAATGTGAAATTGTTTTTAGACTAATAATCCTTCGTTAATTCTCCTTTAAAATATTGTCTTTGACCGTTAAATGCACACACCGTTATAAAAAGGAAGATAATAAATGATCTTGAAGCAAATTCTCCTGCCAAATGTCATAATTTATTTGCATAATTAGCTCTTAATTTTAATTCAATATGCAAATCAACACTACTTTAAATTGCAGCAGGCTGTGTGCTGTCCCTGGCTGCCCTGAATTTATTATCATGGTGGCCTTGCTGCCTCCTCCATGTATGTTATTGTATACATATCTGCAATTGTGTGTGATTGCAGTGATTATTTCTACCCATGTTAATTAAATTTGTCTTGTTACATGGAAGAAAACCTGGTACACCTTAAAAAAGGAAATGATAAAGACAGTACTGCTCTTTGTCATACTGCATGAAGTTTTACACTACTGCAATGCTCTTTGTCGGTCTCAGTTGTTTGAGTGTTGCCTGCTTCAAGCTCTGTTCTTCTTTGAAGTTTTGTCCATGGTGATGGGTTCCTTAACATGAACATTTTCCTCTATATTTCTATATTTTTGATAATAAGTGTCATTCTAGTACTTAGGCTGTGCTTGGAATTGCAGTTCAGATCTAATCTATTCAATTCAATGGGTTCTAACTCTAATATAAGAGACACTGCATAAGTAGAAGTGGATATGTTCATTGAAAAAGCAGACCCTTGTTTAATCCCAGACAATCCCTTAGATTTATCTAGATTGCTTGACAGCTATCTCTCCCGATGCTCCATACAAATGTCTTCTCTTCCCAGATGAGTGTGCATATTTACTTAATGGAAAAGGAAAGGGAAAAACTATTCCAGACTCCAGATACTGCAGTTTAAGTTCTCAAATGCAGAAGGTTTGATTATTTGAAATCTAACTTCTCATTCCTTATCTCCCCAACATCTGCCACTGGGGAGAATCAGGAGGCCCTCGATGCACATCAGATGGTCAACTGGTCCCAACAAAATTGATCAACATCTATTTAATCTGTATGGCCAGCTTTAAGTTATATCTGGACCTAGTATTCCTGGGTGGGTGGCAATGTCTTGGTAGGTTTGCCGTTGTGCCATACTCCTACAATTTTTGGATGATGGATGTTCAGAGCTTGGGATATTTTTTTTTTATAACCTAACCCTGCTTTACACTTCTCCACAACTTTATCCCTGGCCTGTCTGATATGTTCCTTGGTCCTTATGATGCTGTTTGATCAATAATGTTCTCTAACAATCCTCTGAGGTTTTAACAGAACAGCTGTAGTTATACTGAGAATACATTATACACAGGTGGACTATATTTACTAATACAAATGCATGCCACACATTTCTAATTTTCACTTATTAAAAATTTTGAAAACCATGTATCATCATTTATTTTCACTTCACACATACTTGCTAGTTTGTGTTATATTGCATACAATTTCAATAAAATACATTTAAGTTTGTGGGTGCAATGTAAAAAGGGTGGAAAAGTTTAAGGGCTAGGAATACAGATGTGTGTTTATATATATACAGTTTAAAAGTATAGAGCATGGGTGATAAGATTTGATTAAAGCAAATGTTTACAAAAAATTATGAAGAAAGTGACTTTCCTGTGAAGCCTCTTGTGGGTCTTGAACATTTTGGTCTTTTATTCATTCTCCAAATCATTTACTATAACAGCTATCAGGTCAATGGAATGGATTGTGGGAGGATAATTACTTCTTGTACGATGTTAATGGATGTTCCTGAGACCAGGGCATTGGCTAATGACTATTTTATGGAAATTGACTAATTGGGAAGTATTCTTGAAACATGCCATGGATCTTTTCCTTTTTAGGTTTTATCACCTGCTTTGAAGGAAAACAAATTCATTAAAACACTACACAAATGTGAAGCTACATTCCAGGTGAGGACTGTTATCTGTAATTCTGTATAAGTCACCCCTGCTGAAAGTATTGAACTGGGCAACAAAGCACTAGACCTCCTAATACATGAAGGAAGGGTGGGCCTCTATGGGCCAGACAATTAAGAAAACCAAACATTTCCCTCGCTTTATAAAATGATCACTGGGTTTGGTTTTGGCTCACAGATAATTAGTGTTCTTTATTTTCTTTTATCATATAGATAGCAATATATATTTTTCACTCTTTTTATTTAACCCTTGCTTGTTGTAGGTGAAAAAATGTGACATGCATGTATACAAAATTGATTAAAAAAATTCATTAGAAAGAATACATTTTTACTAATAAAATGTCACCGAAATATTATACAGCTGCAACCATGGTACTAGATATTCTCATGTACGTGCCTATAATATTGCTTTTTTTCTAATAGGTGGCCTAACTGTACCTCTTTATGCCTCCAAGTTATGGCCATATGGAGTTTTAATTTTTACTAGGTAGGACACAAATTCAACAGTAAAAAATGACTGTCATGCACTGTCAACATTATAGCTTTGTATATGAGGAACCAGACAGAGCATTGTTTGGTTGCACCTGGAGAATGTGCAGTTCTGTGCTCTAGTACCCAGTTGCATGAGATCCCATAAACCACAGTGCAGCTACAAGATTGTGCTATGTGTGTGAAGCATAAAACTTAACAAGGTCCTGCTTTATTAAATCAAAGACTGTTCATTTCTGATGGCCCCGGTCACCAACTTGTTTGGAGTGGAGAAGACAGGCGGTGCCCAGGATATTTAGGTTGATGATGCGTTATACAAATTTTATGTAATTCTAAATATATGTTTTACAGTTCGCAAAGGTTGGGCAAGTGATGGCTCTCCCTCCCAGGGATGGTTCAATGTTTTGCAGCCTCCCATTCTTGGGTAGTGCCTATATTATGGCATGATGGTTTGACCCACAGGCACTATGCTGCAGTAGGCAAGTGTTTCAGCAGTGGGTGTGGAAACACTGTGTTAACCAAGAGATTTGACTTAGGATCTGGACTTTGCTGCAGGGGAACCACCAGAGGTCAGACACACTGGTGTTAAGGCAGTCAGAGTATGTGCAAATCTGTAAAACAGTCCAAAGGTTAGGACAGGCAGCAAAGGGTCACTGTGGTAATCAGGTAGAGGTCAAGTCAGGCTGTGGAGAATCAGACAGAAACATCTCTCCTCCAGGCCAAACCATTTCCAGTCAATCAAAAGACAAAGACATGGAAAAATAGGTATTCATAAGGAGACTGGGAGATGCAAGTTTTAACAGATCAAGTTCAGTTGTTTCATCACCTCGAATGAACCTAGGTAACAAGTTGCCAATTTGTATGAGGGTATCTTGGTTCTTATATTGGTCTGTAGATGGTAATCAAATGAGACGTCTAATTTGAATGTCCAGTAGTTTACAAATAGCTTTCCAAAACTTGGATGTAAACTGCACACTCCTCAGCCAGACAATATATGAAGGCGAAAAATGTGTTCCATTAATAACTTTGCTATTTGACTGGCAGTCGGTAGACCAGGTATGGAAATGAAGTGGGTCATCTTTGGAAATTGGTCTGCCACCACCTAGATTACTGTGTAGCCTGTAGAAGAAGGTAAGTCAGTGATGTTCATGGCGATGTGCTCCCATGGGACTTCGGCATAGGCAAAAATCTTTTGGAATTTTGTTTTAGGCACAAATATTGTAGTACAGGAAGCAATGAAATACCAGATGTCTTTAGACAAAGTGGGCCACCAATAATATTGGGTTATAAGGTCAGAAGTTTTACAAAGACCAGGGTGACCTGCAAGGCAATAATGCAAAGTAAAGTTAAAGCAAGGAAAAACAGAGACCACCGGGCTTGATGAGGGTTGAGTTGTTGAGCAGACTGAATGAGTCAAGTTTTTGTGATAAGTGTAAACGGGGTGTAGATAGAACTGCCTGGGCCCCGCAGCAAATTTTTGTACACCCCTCAACTTAATGGACACATGGAACCACTCATACACACACTCACAACATACATGGACACATTCATACACACACTCACAACATACATGGACACACTCATGCACGTACTCACCACATACATGGACACATTCATACACGTACTCACCACATACAGGGATGCACTTATGCATGCCAACCCCAAATACATGGACACACTCATACACGCACTCACCACATACATGGATGCATTCATTCACGAATTCACCATATACAGTGGATATAAAAGTCTACACACCCTATTAAAATGTAAGGTTTCTGTGCTGTAGAAAAATGAGACAAAGATACATCATTTCAGAACTTTTTCACCTTTAACCCTTTAAGAACCCAGCCATTTTTCACCTTAAGGACCAGGCCATGTTTAGCAAATCTGACATGCGTCACTATATGTAGTAATAACTTTAAAACGCTTTTACTTATCCAGGCCATTCTGAGATTGTTCTGAGAGTCAAAAAAATGTATTTATAAAAAAAATACCAAATTTGGAAAAATTAGTAAATTAGTAAATTAGCAAATTTCAATTTCTCTACTTTTATAACAGATAGTAATAACTCCAAAAAATAGTTATTACTTTAAATTCCCCATATGTCTTGATGAAGGGCTGTATTCTGTAGCCCGAAACACGTCACTTTGATGTCATTTTCTGTGACTTTGATGGATTTTATATAATGAGCCAATAAAGAACCTTTTTTATTGCAGAAGCTGGATTCCATTTTTTCATTGGATACTTCATAAGGCCCAGTTCTGGTCTCTTTTCCATGCTCCTTGGATTTAAGGTAGAGGTGAGAGCTGCAGCCATTTGAACTATTGCTTGTATGTAGTTTACAGAAACACCCCATAAGTGGTCATAAACTGCTGTACGGGAACACCATTACACTCCAACTACCGGAATCTCCATAATGTTCCACCACTATATCCATAGATTGTATGTGTTTCACCACCAACCCCCTTCAACCACTCATCCTTCTGTACCACATGTCCCCCTGCCCTAACATACACATTTTCCCCCAGTGCTTTATTTCCTCCTAGTAATATCAGGCTCAGTACTCCTCATATTCATATATCGTCATTCATATATTGTCCACATATCCTCAGGCTCACTGTCGTCCCCGGCAGCAGCGCTTCTCATTGCCTCCGCTGCCCAGACCACGCCCCCACAAACAAGCAGCCAGTCCCGATGCGTCTCGCTCTCCATCCTCCTTCTTATCAGCCTAAGCAAGGCGCGTTCCTTCTAGCTGAAGTAGGCGTCCTCCCACGTGTCTGCAGACTCTGGCGACTTGTGCTGACTCTCTTTAAGGTATTATTTCCCACCTTAATCAATCATTTCAGACCCTCTGCTGCAATAAGGGGGAAATATCCCCCTCTCCAAACTGAATTAAATAATTTTTTTTTTCACCTGAAAATGGATACTAAAATGCCTATATTTTACACTGTTTCACCCGAAAATAGATACTAAAATGCCTGTATTTTATACTGTTTATGTTGCAGATCTCCCCAAAAGGCCACACTGTATTTATATACTCTTTGCCATCAAACACCCAGGCCTTGGTATATGACCACCACAACTATTTAAGGTACCATTGAGTATTAGAGGCTCTGTCTACTAAAAATAGATATACCAATGTACTTAGGGTATAAAACAAAATGAATTTTTTCCTTCCGATTCACTTTAAAGGACAATTCACACTTGTTACTTATTAAAACGTATATCGTACATATAATCGGACACGTACATATTTACGCAGACAATATCATCAATACAATTGGATGCATATATACCTTGATTTTCCAGCATGCTTCTTTACAAGTGATACTGTAATTGTTTTATATACGGGCAGGTCCTCGCTGACAGCCACATTCTCCTGTTCATGTGCACATATATTTATTTATATATATATTTCTATACTTTTTAATGTATTTATTCTCCAACCTTGTTATAACATTTATTGGAGCATTTTATGTTTCTTATCGTACACATATATATTTTTTAGACTTGATAAAGGGGTTATTCACCCTGAAACGCGTTGTCAACATAATAAAGCCAACTATTCTTACAATTGTCTGAGTGCACCCTTGGCTGTCCTGCGTCTGATTGGATAGATCTGACGTTTTCCTCCTTCTACATTGAGCCAACTGGCGGACTGGCCACCGCCACAAGCCCCAGGACAAGCCCCGGCTGCACCGACGCCCTTCCATCTTTGTCTTCCCCTCACGCCTTCATTGTGGTTGTGCCCAATTTGGTACAACCGAAATAGGTGAGCAATACCTTCGATTCTTATATTTTGACCCTCTCCGACGTTATCACCCTATGAGCTCCTTACTCTCCCTTTAATCGCCATTATTTGCTGTACGGGAACACGGCAGGGCGCAGAAGGAAAGAAATGCCATACAGTTTTTGAAGGCAGATTTTGCTGGATTGTTTTTTTAACACCATGTCCCATTTGAAGCCCCCCTGATGCACCCCTAGAGTAGAAACTCCCATAAAATTACCCCGTTTTGTAATCTACGTGATAAGGTGGCAGTTTTATTGCTACTATTTTATGGTACATGTGATTTTTGGTTGCTCTGTATTACACTTTTTGTGAGGAGAGGTAACAAAAAATAGCTGTTTTGGCACCATTTTTATTTTTTGTTTTTTACAGTGTTCCTCTGAGAGGTTGGATCATGTAGTATTTTTATAGAGCAGGTTGTTGCGGACGCGACACTACCAAATATGTTTACTTTTTTGGTTGTTTGTTTCAGTTTTACATAATAAAGCATTTCTGTAAAAAAAAAAAATGTTTTAGTGTTTCCATATTCTAAGAGCCATAGTTTTTATATTTTTTGGGCGATTGTCTTAGCGTCTCATTTTTTGCAGAATGAGATGACGACTTGATTGGTATGATTTTGGGGTGCATATGACTTGTAAATCGCTTGGTGTGACACTTTTTCTGATGTAAGGTGACAAAAAAATGGCCTTTTTGACACTGTTTTTTTTTTTTTTCCATTGTTCCCCTGAAGTGTTAGGTCAGGTCATGTGGTATTTTTATATAGCAGGTCGTTACGGACATGGCAATACCCAATATGTGTACTTTTTTTTATTTATTTAGGTTTTACACAATAATATTATTTTTAAACAAAAAAAAATCTGGTTTTAGTGTCTCCATAGTCTGAGAGCCATACAGTTTATATTCTTTGGGTGATTGTCTTTGTTAGGGTCTCATTTTATGAAGAATGAGATGACGGTTTGATTGGTATGATTTTGGGTGCGTATGACTTTTTGATCGCTTGGTATTACACTTTTTCTGATGTAAGGTGAGAAAAAAAGCTTTTTTGACACCGTTTATTTTTATTTTTATAGAGCAGGTCGTTACGGATGTGGCGATACTTAATATGTCTACTTTTTTTTTTATTTATTTAAGTTTTACACAATATAATTTTTTAAACAAAAAAAAAATCATGTTTTAGTGTCTCCATAGTCTGAGAGCCATAGTTTTTTCAGTTTTTAGGCGATTGATTCAGGTTGGGTATCATTTTTGCGGGATGAGATGACGGTTAGATTGTCACTATTTTGGGGTGCATATAACTATTACACTTTTTGTGATGTAAGGTGACAAAAAAATTGCTTTTTTTACATCGTTTTTATTTATTACGGTGTTTACCTGAGGGGTTAGGTCATGTGATATTTTTATACAGCAGGTTCTTATGGACGAGTTTATACCTAATATACTTTCTTTTTATTTATTTACGTTTTACACAATAACACCACTTTTGAAACAAAAAAATCATATTTTTGTGTCTCCATATTCTGAGTGCCATTTTATTTTTTGGCGATTGTCTTAGTTACGGTCTCATTTTTTGTGGAATGATATGACGGTTTCATTGGTATGATTTTGGGGTGCATAATACTTTTTGATTTCTTGGTATTACACTTTTTGTGATGTAAGGTGACAATAAATCATTTTTTTTTGATAGTTTATTCTTTTTTTTTACGGTGTTCACCTGAGAGGTTAGTTCATGTGATATTTTTATACATCAGGTTCTTAGGAACGCGGCGAGACCTAATGTGTCTACTTTCTTTTTATTTATTTACATTTTACACAATAACATTACTTTTGAAACAAAAAATCATATTTTAGTGTCTCCATAGACTGAGCCATAGTTGTTTTTTATTTTTTGGGCGATTGTCTAGTGTAGGGGTTCATATTTTGCGGGTATGATCCCTGTTTCAATACAGCACAATACATCTGTCCGGCTGTCGGTTGTGGCAGGGGGTGTGGGGCAGCGTCCTAGTGCATTAAGTAGCCACAAGTTAGGACGAGCATTCTCATCCTAGGTTCTGGAGGGGTTAATGTGACCTATAAACTGCACAACTCAATTGAAAAACAAACTGAAATTTTCAGGTAGAGGGAAGAAAAATATAAACATAAAATAATATGGTTTGATAAGTGTGCACACCCTTAAACTAATATTTTGTTGAAGCACCTTTTGATTTTATTACAGCACTCAGTCTTTTTGGGTATGAGTCTTTTGGCATGGCACATTTTGACTTGGCAAGATTTGCCCACTCTTCTTTGCAAAAACACTCCAAATCTGTCAGATTGCGAGGGCATTTCCTGTGCACAGCCCTCTTCAGATCACCCCACAGATTTTCAATTGGATTCAGGTCTGGTCTCTGGCTGGGCCAATCCAAAACTTTAATCTTCTTCTGGTGAAGCCATTCCTTTGTTGATTTGGATGCATGCTTTGGGGCGTTGTCAGCTTTCTAGCAGAAGCCTGAAGATTTTGTGCCAATATTGACTGGTATTTGGAACTGTTTATAATTAGGGATGAGTGAACCTGAACTGTATAGTTCGGGTTAGTACCGAATTTTGGAGTGTTCGGGACCAGGACCTGAAAATTTTCAAAAAAGTTCGCGTTCGGGTCCGTGGATCGGCGATT
This sequence comes from Bufotes viridis, assembly GCA_033119425.1. NCBI lineage: Eukaryota > Metazoa > Chordata > Amphibia > Anura > Bufonidae > Bufotes > Bufotes viridis. Next base: position 190,501,416 of record CM065594.1, read on the forward strand.
TCTACCAGCTTTCTGAAGGGCTGCACAGCAGCCAATCAGCTAGCGTTTTACTTCTTGCCCTAAGAAGCTATCACAGCCATGCCTACTAATGGCATGGCTGTGATTGGCCAAGTGCAGCATGTGACCCAGCCTCTATTTAAGCTGGAGTCACGTAGCGCCGCACGTCACTCTGCTTTGATTAGTGTAGGGATAGGATGCAGCTGCTGTGAGGGCGAGATTAGGCAGGGAAAACTCAGCAAAAACACCTAATGAAGTGATCGATCAACAGCTCTGAATCATTCAACTTCTGCTAGTTATTTGCTCACTGGTTTTTAGGCTGCACAGAGCGTTTTTCTGTCACTTTTTTCTGGGTTGATCGGCAGCCATTTTGTGTCTTGTGGTGCACCAGCACAAGCTGCCACCAAGTCCATCATTCCATCAATACTAGTTTTTTTTTTTTTTTGCTATATCCTACATCAGGGGCTTGGCTGTGCTTATTGTCACCCCTAGAAACTCAGGATAGAAATTTGTATATTTTATTGAGGGGTTAAATTCAATTGCCAAAATAGCAATCCCCTAAATCTGGTGTTCCAGCTGTGGCTAGCCAAGTGTAACATTGTCTGCTGTCTGGCAAAGGATAGATTTTTTTCTGTGGTGAAATTCAATTGCCAAAATAGCAATCCCCTATATCTGGTGTCCCAGCAGTGGCTGGCCAAGTTTAATAGTGTCCGGCAAAGCATATATTTTGTTCTGGGGTAAAATTAAATAGCCAAAATAGCAATCCCCTGAATCTGGTGTTCCAGCTGTGACTGGACAATTTCCCTAGTGTCCGCCACAGGATATATTATTTTCTGGGGTGAAATTTAATTGCTAAAATAGCAATAACCTGAATCTGTTGTTCCAGCTGTGACTGAAAAAGTTTAATAGTATCCGTCAAAGGATAGATTTTGTTCTGGGGTGAAATTCACTTGCCAATATAGCAATACCCTGAATCTGGTGTTCCAGCTGTTGCAGGCCAATTGTTAATCTGTCCGTAAAAGGGTAAATTACACTCAGCGTGCATCTCCAAGTATATTTTTTTCCGTAAAAGGGTATATTACAAAAAGTGTTAAATTACAATTGCTGAAAGCATGATCCTGTAAATCTGCACGCATTATTGTGCATCTCATAGTGTATTTCTGTCCGTAAAAGGGTATATTACACTCAAGGTGTATATACAAGTGCTGAGAGGGTCATCCTCAATAACTTCACATGCTACCGTGCATCTCCAAGTGTATTTCTGTACGTTAAAGGGTATATTACACAAAGTGTTAAAATACAATTGCTGATGGCATAATCCTACATATTTTTCACACGCTACTGTGCATCTCCAAGTGTAAATCTGTCCATAAAAGGATACCTATCATCCAGGGCCTAAATACTAGGCCTACAATTGATATACCCATAAATCAGTGGTTAATACTGTGCCTGGATTAGTGCGAGGCTCCGTAAAGGGGGGCTCCAGGTCACAGGAGATGAATGCTTCCACTGTGGAAGCGTTCATCTCCATAGTGATCTGTATCGCCGTCCTCTGGACAGCGATACAGATCGCTGTGCTGTGCGGCAGTGGAGGGAGAGGCGTCTCCCTCCCCTGCTCCTCTGATAGGCTGCAGGCCTTGTGCCGGCAGCCTATCAGAGCGGTTCAGGCGGCGCGATGACGTCATCGCGCCGCCTGAGCAGAGTGCAGAGCGGGACACAGGCCGGAAGAGGCCTGCATCCAGCGCTTCCAGGGAGGTAAGTATTGGGGGAGGTTTAATGTAGCCTGCACATGATTGGGGAGGGGGTTAATGTAGCCTGCACATGATTGGGGAGGGGGTTAATGTAGCCTGCACATGATTGGGGAGGGGGTTAATAGAGCCTGCACATGATTGGGGGAGGGGTTAATGAAGCCTGCACATGATTTGGGGAGGGGGTTAATGTAGCCTGCACATGATTTGGGGAGGTGGGTTAATGGAGCCTGCACATGATTTGGGGAGGGGGTTAATGGAGCCTGCACATGATTTGGGGAGAGGGTTAATGTAGCCTGCACATGATTTGGGGAGGGGGTTAATGGAGCCTGCACATGATTTGGGGAGGGGGTTAATGGAGCCTGCACATGATTTAGGGGAGGGGTTAATGTAGCCTGCACATGATTTGGGGAGGGGGTTAATGGAGCCTGCACATGATTTGGGGAGGGGGTTAATGTAGCCTGCACATGATTTGGGGGAGGGGTTAATGTAGCCTGCACATGATTTGGGGAGGGGGTTAATGGAGCCTGCACATGATTTGGGGAGGGGGTTAATGGAGCATGCACATAATTGGGGGGTTAATGGAGCCTGCACATGATTTTGGGGGGGAAAAGAGAGAGCCTGCACATGATTTGGGGGGAAGCCTGGACCCTGCACATGATTGGGGAGGGGGGTTAATGGGGCCTGCACATGATATGGGGGGGTGTTAATGGCCCTCGCCTATGGGGAGATTGGTGTACTTATAACAATTTTATAGACAAATGATACTATTTACAGTCGCGCGGGGGGCGCGAAATGTTTTCTTCTTCCTAGGGGGGGCATGACAGAAAATAATTGAGAAGCACTGGATTAGTGTAATACGGTACATAAATAAATAGGCAGATAGTGTTAGGCCCCTTTCACACGGGCGAGTTTTACGCGCGGGTGCAATGCGTGAGGAGGACGCATTGCACCCGCACTGAATCCGGACCCATTCATTTCTATGGGGCTGTACACATGAGCGGTGATTTTCACGCATCACTTCTGCGTTGCGTGAAAATCGCAGCATGCTCTATATTGTGAGTTTTTCACGCAACGCAGGCCTATAGAAGTGAAAGGGGCTGCGGGAAAATTGCAAGCATCCGCAAGCAAGTGCGGATGCAGTGCCATTTTCCCACATGGTTGCTTAGCAACGGGACCAGATCTTTATTATTTTCCCTTATAACATGGTTATAAGGGGAAATAATAGCATTCTTAATAAAGAATGCATAGTAAAATGAAGTGGAAGGGGTTAAAAATAATAAAAGTTAACTTACCTTAGCCACTTGATCTCGTAGTTGCGATCTGTCCTCTCTTTCCCAGCATCAGCTAAGAACTAAAGGACCTGTGATGACGTCACATCACATGGTCCAATCACATGGTCCATCTTACCCGGGCGTCAAACATGACGCTCGTGTGAAAGAGGCCTTAGGTGCCTGTAAAAAAAAGGCCTGAATGTGAAATGAATACATTGGGCCAAATATCTTTTTTTCTTATTGTGGTGCTTGGTGAACGTTAACAATGAGGAAAACATCTAGTTAGTGATGTGGACGCGGTCGTGGTGGTGTTAGTGGACCCTCTGGTGCTGGGAGAGGATGTGGCCATTCTGCCACAGCCACACGTCCTAGTGAACCAACTACCTCAGGTTCCAGTACCTGCCAGAATTTACAGCGATATTTTGTGGGGCCCAATGCCGTTCTAAGGATGGTAAGGCCTGAGCAGGTACAGGCGCTAGTCAATTGGGTGGCCGACAGTGGATCCAGCACGTTCACAACATTATCTCCCACCTAGTCTTCTGCAGAAAGCGTACAGGTGGCGCCTGAAAACCAAGCCCATCAGTCTGTCACATCACCCCCATGCATATCAGGGAAACTGTCTAAGCCTCAAGTTATGCAGCAGTCTCTTATGCTTTTTGAAGACTCTGCTGGCAGGGTTTCCCAAGGGAATCCACCTAGCCCTTCCCCATATGTGGAAGACATAGAATGCACTGACGCACAACCACTTATGTTTCCTGATGATGAGGACATGGGAATACCACCTCATCAGAGTCTGCACGTCTCTGATGATGACGAAACACAGGTGCCAACTGCTGCGTCTTTTGCAGTGTGCAGACCGAACAGGAGGTCAGGGAGGAAGACTATGTGGAAGACGATGCAGGGGACGATAAGGTCCTAGACCCCACATGGAATGTAGGTCATGCCACTGACTTTCATAGTTCAGGGAAGAGGCAGTGGTGAGACCGAGCCAACAGCGTAGCAAAAGAGGGAGCAGGGGGCAAAAGCAAAACAGGCGCCACCAAGAGAGTTTGTCTGCTACTGGCCACCGCCACCAGGGACCGAGCACCCCAAAGGCAGCTTCAAGGTGTTCCCTGGTATGGCACTTCTTCAAACAATGTGCTGACGACAAGACCCCAGTGGTTTTCACGCTGTGCCATCAGAGCCTGAAGCGAGGCATTAACATTCTGAACCTTAGCACAACTTACATGACCAGGCATCGCCATGCAAAGCATGAACTGCAGTGGAGTAAACAAAAACACCTTAAAAGCAAGGAACTCACTCATGCTCCTGCTGCTCCCTCGGCCTCTTCCTCTGCCTCGGGAGGAATGTTGGCACCTGCCGCCCACCAAACAGAGGATGTGCCACCAACACCACCACCTCCATCACCAAGCATCTCCACCAGGTCACACGGCAGCGTTTAGCTCTTCATTTCACAAACATTGGAGAGAAAGCGTAAATTCCCACCTACCCACCCTTGAGCCCTGGTCCTGAATGCCAGCATTTCTAAACTACTGGCCTTTAAAATGCTGTCATTCAGGCTGGTGGACACAGACAGCTTCAAACAGCTGATGGCAATGGCTGTCCCACAGTATGTTGTTCCCAGCCGCCACTACTTCTCCAAGAGAGCCGTGCCTTCCCTGCACAACCAAGTATTCAATAAAATCAAGTGTGCACTGCGCAATGCCATCTGTGGCAAGGTCCACCTAACCACAGATACGTGGACTAGTAAGCACGGCCAGGGATGCTATATCTCCCTAACTGCACAATGGGTAAATGTAGTGGCGGCTGGACCCCAGGCGGAGAGTTCTTTGGCGCACGTCCTTCCACCGCCAAGGATCGCAGGGCATCATTCTTTGCCTCCTGTAGCCTTCTCCTCCTACTCGGCTTCCTCCTCCTCTTCTTCCACCTGCTCATCCAGTCAGCCACACACCTTCACCACCAACTTCAGCACAGCCCAGGGTAAACGTCAGCTGGCCGTTCTGAAACTCATATGTTTAGGGGACAGGCCCCACTCCACGCAGGAGTTGTGGCGGGGTATTGAACAACAGACCGACGAGTGGTTGCTGCCGGTGGGCCTCAAGCACGGCCTGGTGGTGTGCGATAATTGGCGAAATCTCTAGGACTAGCCGGTTTAACGCACATCCCTTGCCTGGCGCATGTACTGAATTTGGTGGTGCAGAAGTTCATTCACATCTACCTCGACATGTCAGAGCTGCTGCATAAAGTGCGGGCCGTCTGTGCACGCTTCCGGCGTTCACATCCTGCCACTGCTCGCCTGTCTGCGCTACAGCGTAACTTCAGCCTTCCCGCTCACCGCCTCATATGCGATGTGCCCACCAGGTGGAACTCCACCTTGCACATGCTGGAGAGACTGTGCAAGCAGCAGCAGGCCATAGTGGAGTTTCAGCTGCAGCATGCACTCGTCAGTCGCACTGCGGAACAGCACCACTTCACCACTAATGACTGGGCTTCCATGCGAGACCTGTGTGCCCTGTTGCGCTGTTTACTGAGTACTCCACCAATGGCCAGTGGCGATGACGCCGTTATCAGCGTTACAATACCCAATACCACTTCATCTTTAGCACTTTCAGGCCAGTCTCTTAGAAGTGGCTCAGAGGGAGGTGTTTTGCAAAAGCAGAGGCCAGGTACAAATGTGGCCAGCCAGGGCCCACTACTGGAGGATGAGGAGGACGAGGATGAGGGGGTGGAGGAGGATGAGGTTAAAGCATGTTCACAGCGGGGTGGTGCTGGTGAGTGGCTGGGGGGGAAACGAAGGACGATGACGATACTCCTCCCACAGAGGACAGCTTGTCCTTACCTCTGTGCAGCCTGGCACACATGAGCGACTACATGCTGCAGTGCCTGCGCAACGAGAGCAGAGTTGCCCACATTTTAAAGTGTGCGGACTACTGGGTTGCCACCCTGCTGGATCCCCGGTACAAAGACAATGTGCCCACCTTACTTACTGCACTGGAGCGCGATAGGAAGATCCGGGAATACAAGCGCACGTTGGTAGACGTGCTACTGAGAGCATTCCCAAATGTCACAGGGGAACAAATGGAAGACCAAGGTGAAGGCAGAGGAGGAGCAGGAGGTCGCCAACGCAGCTGTGTCACGGCCAACTCCTCTGAGGGCAGGGATAGCATGGCAGAGATGTGGAATAGTTTTGTCACCACTTCACAGCTAACTGATCCACCACCTGAGACGGAACGTGTTAGCAGGAGGCAGCATTTTACTAACATGGTGGAACAGTACGTGTGCACACACCTCCACGTACTGACTGTTGGTTCGGCCCCATTCAACTTCTGGGTCTCCAAATTGTCCACGTGGCCAGAGCTAGCCTTTTATGCCTTGGAGGTGCTGGTCTGCCCGGCGGCCAGTGTTTTGTCTGAACGTGTATTCAGCACGGCAGGTGGTGTGATTACTGACAAACACAGCCGCCTGTCCACAGCCAACGTGGACAAGCTGACGTTCATAAAAATTAACCAGGCATGGATCCCACAGGACCTGTCCATCCCTTGTGCAGAATAGACATTTATAACTACCTCTCCTTAACCATATATTCTTGTACTCCAGGGCACTTCTTTATTGAATCCTCTTTTTTATTTTACCATTATTTTGCGGGGCAACCCAAAGTTGAATGAACCTCTCCTCCGTCTGGGTGCTAGAGGCCTAAATATCTGAAAGTGGCCTTCTCTATTGGTGGGTGACATGAAGCCTGATTCTCTGCTTTGGGACCTCTCTCCTCTGTCTGGGTGCTGGGGCCTAAATAACTAAAAGTGGCCTTCTCCGTTAGTGGGTGACATGATGCCTCTTTTGCTGTTATGGGACGTCTTGCCTCTTTTTGGGTGTCAGGGCCTAACTTTCACGTACTTGCTTGCTGTCTTGGTGGCAGACATTTAACTCTTTTACTGTCTAATAACCGCCCCATTGTCTGGGTGTCAGGGGCCTACATAAATGATAATGCCCTGTTCCATTGCAGGTTGACCTGAGGCCTGTGTTGTTGTTACGGGACCGCTCTCCTCTTTGCGGGTGCCATGGCCCTGAGTCTGTGAATGAGGCCTGTGGCACTGCAGGCAGACATGAATCCTTTTTGGCTGTGATGAGAACATCAACTCCCATAGCATTTCCACCTGATGCCACCACAACTTCCAATTCCACCTCCTTCTCCTCCAAGTTGCCAATTGATATTGGTTAATTTTTATTTATTTTATTTTAAGTCATTTACCTATCCACATTTGTTTGCAGGGGATTTACCTACATTTTGCTGCCTTTTGAAGCCCTCTAGCCCTTTCCTGGGCTATTTTACAGCCTTTTTAGTACCCAAAAGTTCGGGTCCCCATTTACTTCAATGGGGTTCGGGTTCAGGGTGAAGTTCGGGTCGAGTTCGGATCCCGAACCCGAACATTTTCGGGAAGTTCGGCTGATCTTCTCGAACCCGAACATCCAGGTGTTCACTCAACTCTATTCATAATTCCCTCTATCTTAACTAAGGCCCCAGCCCAGTTCCAGCTGAAGAAAAACAGCCCCAAAGCATGATGCTTCCATCACCATGCATCACTGTGGGTATGGTGTTCTTTTGGTGATGTGCAGTGTTGTTTTTGCGCCAAATATATCTTTTGGAATCATGGCCAAAAAGTTCAACCTTGGTTTCATCAGACCATAACACATTTTCCCACATGCTTTTGGGAGACTTCAGATGTGTTTTGGCAAAATGTAGCCTGGCTTGGATGTTTTTCTTCATAAGAAAAGGCTTTCATCTTGCCACTCTACCCCATAGCTCAGACATATAAAGAATACGGGAGATTATTGTCACATGTACCACACAACCAGTACTTAAATCACAGAAATATAGTGGCCAATATGGGGGAACTGCTCAGACCCCAAACACTGTAGCGTGTTTCTCATTGGGGGAGCAGTCCCACCGCATGTGGACCGCAGCAAACGGCCATCCCCAGCAAAAATTGCGTACAATGAAGGATGCCGGCGCGGACCACATGCACCACAAAGGCATCCTACACAAAACGGAGCATTGTGCAAATGAAATATATAAATATGAAAATCACAGAAAAAAAATGAACCAAACGGATATGCCACTGACTGTACTAGCTAGTCAAACAAGCAGATATTAAAAGCTGAGACTGTTTGCCAATATATTTCTGTCAGGAACACATCGGAGCCCCCCATGCACCACGTCACGGTCACTCAGCATGGCATAGGGTCCTACCACTACGCTAACTATGGTGTGAACACGGTCTGAAGGTGATGGAATGCTGCTCACAGCCAAGCCTCCACACAACCGCATAGCAGGACAACTAATGCAATGTGAATAAAGCAAGACTGCAAGCCACACCCATATCAGACCGTGCGATGGAGGCTACCAGGTGCAAAAGAATGTTAAATGCCAGATGCGGTGGGACTGCTCCCCCAATGAGAAACACGCTACAGTGTTTGGGGTCTGAGCAGTTCCCCCATATTGGCCACTATATTTCTGTGATTTTTGTTCCATATGTATTGAATGTGCCTTCATCTGGCATTTAACATTCTTTTGCACCTGGTAGCCTCCATCACACGGTCTGATATGGGTGTGGCTTGCAGTCTTGCTTCATTCACATTGCATTAGTTGTCCTGCTATGCGGTTGTGTGGAAGCTTGGCTGTGAGCAGTATTCCATCACCTTCAGACCATGTTCACACCATAGTTAGCGTAGTGGTAGGACCCCATGCCATGCTGAGTGACCGTGACGTGGTGCATGGGGGGCTCCAATGTGTTCCTGACAGGAATATATTGGCAAACAGTCTCAGCTTTTAATATCTGCTTGTTTGACTAGCTAGTACAGTCAGTGGCATATCCGTCTGGTGCATTTTTTTTCTGTGATTTTTACAACCAGTACTTGCCAGATATTCCTGCAGCTCCTTTAATGTTGTTGTAGGCCTCTTGGTAGCCTCCCAGACCAGTTTTCTTCTTGTCTTTTCATCAATTTTGGAGGGACGTCCAGTTCTTGGTAATGTCACTGTTGTGCCATATTTTCTCCATCTTGATGATGACTTCACTGTGTTCCATGGTATATCTAATGCCTTGGAAATTCTTTTGTAACCTTCTCCTGACTGATACCTTTTAACAATGAGATCCCTCTGATGCTTTGGAAGCTCTCTGTGGACCATGGCTTTTGCTGTGGGATGCAACTAAGAAAATTTCAGGAAAGACCAATTAGAGCAGCTGAACTTTATTTGGGGTTAATCAGAGGCACTTTAATTGATGGAAGGTGTATGCTGACTCCTATTTAACATGATTTTGAATTTGATTGCTTAATTCTGAACACAGCTACATCCCCAGTTATAAGAGGGTGTACACACTTTTTTCTTCCCTCCACCTAAAAGATTGTGTTTGTTTTTCAATTGAGTGGTACAGTTTTTAGGTCATATTAAAGGTGGAAAAAGTTCTGAAATAATTTATCTTTGTCTCTTTATTTTTATAGCACAGAAACCTGACATTTTTACAGGGTTGTGTAGACTTTTTATATCCACTGTACATGGATGCACTCATGTACACGCTTACCATATACATGGACAGACTCATACATGCGCTCACCATTTACATGGACACACTCATACATGGACTCAACATATACATGGATACACTCATACACACAGTCACCACATACATGGACATCTCCTCTAAACTTTTGAATGCCTATGTCCAACTGTTCAATGTTTCAGTACTTTAACAGCAAAATTCACAACAGGTGTTTTATCCATGAATTGCCCAATAAATTTCCTGCTTCAATTAGAATTGGAATTTTAACAGTCCTCCTCATCATGCTGTTCACATTTTGACATCATTGGACCATAAAGACACCTAACAATTAATCAACAGTACCTTGCCATTGCGAGGCTTCAAGCAGGATGTTCTCAGACGGCATTGGCCACTGAGCTTAGAGTGTCATAGAGTGTCATAGAGTGTCATTAGCAGGCTGCAACAGAAATACAGAGAGACAAAAGGAGTCACAGAAAGGCATAGAAGTGGACGTCCTTTGGCCACATCCCACACTGATGACCACTTCATTGTGAACAATGCCCTACGAAACCAGATAATGAATGCCACACAACTCCAGACACATTTAACAGAGGTGAGAGGCACCTAAGTGTCACGTCAGACCATTCAAAACCGTTTACATCAGCATGGTCTGTGTGCTAGAAGACCCCTGTAGGGGTACCTGACCACAGGCATCATCGTCTTGCATGGGCCAATGAGCATCTACGCTGGATGAGGGACCAGTGGGCCTCAGTGCTGTTAACTGATGAAAGTCAATTCTCTCTGACCAGAAATGATGGCCACCAACAATGTTGGAGACATCAAGGAGAGAGCTGTGCATCAGCCACTATTGTCACCAGACTAGCTTTTGGTGGTGGTGTTACAGTGTGGGCAGGTGTGTCTAGTCAATACAGAATTGCCCTACACTTTGTGAATCATACAGTGACAAGCCCATACAACTTGAATAACATCATTAATCCAGTCATTGTGCATGAACAACACAAGCCTAATTTCATGTTCATGGGCAACAATGCACCATCTCATCAAGGTCACATAATTAGACAAGGGCTGCTGGAGACTGGGGTACCTCAAATGGAATGGCCTGCACTTTCTCCAGACCTGAATCCCATTGAAAACCTATAGGATCAGCTGAGTCCCTGTGTAGAGGTTCGTAGCTCTGTACGCCAGAACCCCAATGACCTGAGGACCGCCCTTCAAGAAGAGTGGGATTCCATGACTCAGCAGACAATAAGTCGGCTTGTAAACAGCATGAGACATCATTGTCAAACTTTAATTGATGCTCAATGCCACATGACAAGTTATTGAGACATTGTCATTTTTTGTGGGGGTGTACCCACCACTGTTGTTGGCTTTTGTTTCAATAAATTGTTTAAGATGAGGAAATCACCATTGCATGCTTCTTCTCAAATGCCCTACTTTCATGATATAATTTCACTGTGGCGTGAACTTTTTACGTTTTCCATAAATTTCACCTGAAAGCCAAATATCCCTAACTTTTTGAGAGTAATGTATATAACAGTAAGCTGCCAGCCAATATAAAAAAAAAGCAGTACTCAGACAGCATAGAGGCATTGTGCAATGTATGCTCCTCAGTGACCAAGGACCTTCAGTGGGAGGAGCTACATCGCTAGTGGTCTATGTAGCGCCTGTTCCTATGAAGTACAACACAGCTGTAAGAGGGGCAGCATGTGCATGTAAAAAAAACTGCAGGACTTGGTCAGGAGCACAATTCAGCAGCTGACAATAAAATCATAAGTACTCCTCACGGGCAACTTCTGAGCTCGGGTCCCGAAGCAGCTGCTTCCTCGATAGTTATGCCACTGATTGTAAATGATGACTGGGTGACTGGCACCTTTCATCAAATGACTCTATACCTCAGTGGCTAACTTGATAGCCTGCAACTCCCAGTCCCCAATACAATTATTTTGTTAGGCAGGAGAGAAAGCCTTAGGCCTCTTTCACACGGGCGTCATGTTTGACGCCCAGATAAGAGGCGGTGCGTTGCGGGAAAATGCGCAATTTTTCAGGCCGTGTGCAAACTGTTGTAATGCGTTTTGCACACGCGTGCGAAAAATCGGCATGTTTGGTACCCAGACCCGAAGCAAGACTTCAACACTGAAGTCCAGTTTGGGGTTGAGTATTCTGTATATTTCATTATTTTCCCTTATAACATAGTTATAAAGGAAAATAATAGCATTCTAAATACAAAGTAAATAAATAAAAGTAACTCCCCCCCTCCAATTAAGTGCGTAGCTGCCGGTCTCCTGTTCTGTCTTCAGCTGGGGGGCTAAAGGACCTTCCGTGATGTCACTGGGTCACATGGTCCAATCACATGCTCCCATCACAATGGTGATGGGAGCATATGATTGGACCATGTGACACATGTGACCCAGTGACGTCATGGAAGGTCCTTTAGACCTTAGAACAGGAGACCGGCAGCTACGCGTTCAATTGCAGGGGGTGAGTTACCTTTCGTTGTTATTTTTAACCCTCAATCACCCATTTTACTTTGCATTTTGTATTTAGAATGCTATTATTTTCCCTTATAACCATGTTATAAGGGAAAATAATAAAGATCGGGTCTCCATCCCAATCGTCTTCCAGCAACCATGCAGGAAAATCGCAATTCGCGATTTTCCTGCAGCCCCATTCACTTCTATGGGGCCTGCGTTCTGTGAAAAACGCAGAATATAGAACATGCTGCGATTTTCACGCAATGCAAATGATGCGTGAAAATCACCGCTCATGTGCATAGCCCCATTGAAGTGAATGGGTCGGGATTCAGTGCGGGTGCAATGCATTCACCTCACGCATTGCACCCGCGCGGAAATCACGCCTGTGTCAAAGGAGCCTTAGGGAATTCACAGGTGTACATACATCTCTCAGGAATCCCTTTTATTGAGCAAGTACGACTCTGGCCCTCAAGGAAGATCTGTCCACCTGCAGGAAGAATTGTTTAGTGAGATCCAGTTGATGAAGAATAGTAGCCAAACTAAAGGCCTTCTTAAGAGACTGGAAGGTTGATTTGACTTAAGTAGACCAGTTCTTTTCAGGGATAAGAAATGACACAAACTAGCAGATGGCAAAATCAAGGAACCGCTAAATAGCATGCAAAAAAGGACAGGGCCAGATTAAAATGGCAAACAGTTTCTGAAGATCCATCTAGATACCAGGAAGGAAGCCCAGGAAGGGTAGGGAGGTTCTTTTGACATTTTCAAAATTTTTGCAATTTTGCCCCTGAAAAACAGTGTGAACATGACTTAGGTGGGAAACCACTTCTGGTGACCTCAGAGATCCAATTAATTAAGACTTTGGCTCCTATCAAAGAGTTCTGGAATCATTTGTAGAGGATATTTGTCTTTTACTGTCTTTATTAGAGATGAGCGAACATCTGGATGTTCGGGTTTGAGAAGTTCGGCCGAACTTCCCGAAAATGGTCAGGTTCGGGATCTGAACTCGACCCGAACTTTATCCCGAACCCGAACCCCATTGAAGTCAATGGGGACCCAAACTTTTAGGCACTAAAAAGGCTGTAAAATAGTCCAGGAAAGGGCTAGAGGGCTGCAAAAGGCAGCAAAATGTAGGTAAATGCCCTGCAAACAAATGTGGATAGGGAAATGAATTTAAATAAATTAAAATAAATAAAAATTAACCAATATCAATCGGAGAGAGGTCCCATAGCAGAGAATCATGCGTCATATCACCCACCACTGGAGAAGGCCACTTTCAGTTATTTAGGCCCCAGCACCCAGAGAGAGGAGAGAGGTCCCACAGCAAGGAATAAGGCGTTATATCACCCACCACTGGAGAAGGCCACTTTCAGTTATTTAGGCCCCCGCACCCAGACAGAGGAGAGAGGTCCCACAGCAAGGAATCATGCATCATATCACCCACCACTGGAGAAGGCCACTTTCAGTTATTTAGGCCCCAGCACAAAGACAGAGGAGAGAGGTCCCACAGCAAGGAATAAGGTGTTATATCACCCACCACTGGAGAAGGCTACTTTCAGTTATTTAGGCCCCAGCACCCAGACAGAGGAGAGAGGTCCCACAGCAAGGAATAAGGCGTCCTATGACCCACCACTGGAGAAGGCCACTTTCAGTTATTTAGGTCCCAGCACCCAGACAGAGGAGAGAGGCCCCACAGCAAGGAATAAGGCGTTATATCACCTACCACTGAAAAGGCCACTTTCAGTTATTTAGGCCCCAGCACCCAGACAGAGGAGAGAGGTCCCACAGCAAGGAATAAGGCGTCATATCACCCACCACTGGAGAAGGCCACTTTCAGTTATTTAGGCCCCAGCACCCAGACAGAGGAGAGAGGTCCCACAGCAAGGAATAAAGTGTCACATCACCCACCACTGGAGAAGGCCACTTTCAGTTATTTAGGCCCCAGCACCAAGACAGAGGATAGAGGTCCCACAGCAAGGAATCATGCGTCATATCACCCACCACTGCAGAAGGCCACTTTCAGTTATTTAGGCCCCAGCACCCAGACAGAGGAGAGAGGTCCCACAGCAAGGAATAAGGCGTCATATGACCCACCACTGGAGAAGGCCACTTTTAGTTATTTAGGTCCCAGCACCCAGTCAGAGGAGAGAGGCCCCACAGCAAGGAATAAGGCGTTATATCACCTACCACTGAAAAGGCCACTTTCAGCCTTTTAGGCCCCAGCACCCAGACAGAGGAGAGAGGTCCCACAGCAAGGAATAAGGCGTCATATCACCCACCACTGGAGAAGGCCACTTTCAGTTATTTAGGCCCCCAGCACAAAGACAGAGGAGAGAGGTCCCACAGCAAGGAATAAGGTGTTATATCACCCACCACTGGAGAAGGCCACTTTCAGTTATTTAGGCCCCAGCACCAAGACAGAGGAGAGTGGTCCCACAGTAAGGAATAAGGCATCATATGACCCACCACTGGAGAAGGCCACTTTCAGTTATTTAGGCCCCAGCACCCAGACAGAGGAGAGAGGTCCCACAGCAAGGAATAAGGCGTCATATCACCCACCACTGGAGAAGGCCACTTTCAGTTATTTATGCCCCAGCACCCAGACAGAGGAGAGAGGTTCCCTCAGCAAGGAATCATGCGTCATATCACCCACCACTGCAGAAGGCCACTTTCAGTTATTTAGACCCCAGCACCCAGACAGAGGAGAGAGGTCACACAGCAAGGAATCATGCGTCATATCACCCACCACTGCAGAAGGCCACTTTCAGTTATTTAGGCCCCAGCACCCAGACAGAGGAGAGAGGTCCCACAGGAAGGAATAAGGCGTCATATCACCCACCACCGGAGAAGGCCACTTTCAGTTATTTAGGTCCCAGCACCCAGACAGAGGAGAGAGGCCCCACAGCAAGGAATAAGGCGTTATATCACCTACCACTGAAAAGGCCACTTTCAGTTATTTAGGCCCCAGCACCCAGACAGTGGAGAGAGGTCCCACAGCAAGGAATAAGGCGTCATATCACCCACCACTGGAGAAGGCCACTTTCAGTTATTTAGGCCCCGGCACCCAGATTGAGTAGAGGTTCATTCAACTTTGGGTTGCACCGCAAGATCATGGTGAAGTTAAAAAAATGAGGATTCAGTAAAGAAGTGCCCCGGAGTACAATAATACATGGTTGAGGGGGAGGCAGTTATACATGTGTATTCTGCAAAAGGGAGGGACAGGTCCTGTGGGATCCATGCCTGGTTCATTTTTATGAACGTCAGCTTGTCCACGTTGGCTGTGGACAGGCGGCTGCGTTTGTCAGTAATGACGCCCCCTGCCGTGCTGAATACACGTTCAGACAAAACTCTGGCCGCCGGGCACGCCAGCACCTCCAAGGCATAAAATGCTAACTCTGGCCACGTGGACAATTTGGAGCCCCAGAAGTTGAATCGGGCCGAACCATCAGTCAGTACGTGGAGGGGTGTGCAGACGAACTGTTTAACCATGTTACGTTCCGTATCAGGTGGTGGTGCAGTTAGCTGTGGCGTGGAGACAAAACTATTCCACATTTCTGCCATGCTAACCATGCCTTCAGAGGAGATGGCCATGACAAAGCTGCGTTGGCGACCTCTTGCTCCTCCTCTGACTTCGCCTTGGGCTTCCACCTGTTCCCCTGTGACATTTGGGAATGCTCTCAGGAGCGTGTCTACCAGCGTGCGCTTGTACTCGCGCATCTTCCTATCACGCTCCAGTGCAGGAAGTAAGGTGGGCACATTGTCTTTGTACCGGGGATCCAGCAGGGTGGCAACCCAGTAGTCCGCCACGTTAAAATGTGGGCAACTCTGCTGTCGTTGCGCAGGCACTGCAGCATGTAGTCGCTCATGTGTGCCAGGCTGCCCAGAGGTAAGGACAAGCTGTTCTTTTGTGGGAGGCGTATCGTCATCGTCCTCCGTATCCCCCCAGCCACGCACCAGTGATGGGCCTGAGCTGTGTCGGGTGCCACCCGCTGTGAACCTGCTTCATCCTCATCCTCCTCCACCTCCTCCTCATCCTCCTCGTCCTCCAGTAGTGGGCCCTGGCTGGCCACATTTGTACCTGGCCTCTGCTGTTGCAAAAAAACTCCCTTTGAGCCACTTCTACCAGACTGGCCTGAAAGTGCTAAAAATGACCCCTCATCCTCATCCTCCTCCACCTCATCCTCCTCGTCTTCCAGTAGTGGGACCTGGCTGGCCACATTTGTACCTGGCCTCTGCTGCAAAAAAAACTCCCTCTGAGCCACTTCTAACAGACTGGCCTGAAAGTGCTAAAAATGACCCCTCATCCTCCTCCTCCTGGGCCACCTCCTCTTCCATCATCGCCCTAAGCGTTTTCCCAAGAAGACATAGAAGTGGTATTGTAACTCTGATAGCGGTGTCATCGCCACTGGCCATGTTGATGGAGTAGTGGAAACAGCGCAACAGGGCACACAGGTCTCGCATGGAGGCCCAATCATTGGTGGTGAAGCGGTGCTGTTCTGCAGTGTGAATGACACGTGCGTGCTGCAGCTAAAACTCCACTATGCCCTGCTACTGCTCGCACAGTCTCTCCAGCATGTGCAAGGTGGAGTTCCACCTGGTGGGCACGTCGCATATGAGGCGGTGAGCGGGAAGGCCGAAGTTCCGCTGTAGCGCAGACAGGCGAGCAGCGGCAGGATGTGAACGCCGGAAGCGCGCACAGACGGCCCGCACTTTATGCAGCAGCTCTGACATGTCGGGGTAGTTGTGAATGAACTTCTGCACCACCAAATTCAGCACATGCGCCAGGCAAGGAATGTGCATCAAACCGGCTAGTCCCAGAGCTGCGACGAGATTTCGCCCATTATCGCACACCACCAGGCCAGACTTGAGGCCCACCGGCAGAAACCACTCGTCGGTCTGTTGTTCAATACCCTGCCACAACTCCTTGCCACAGATTGCGTTGCGTTGCGCAGTGCAAACTTGATTTTATCGGATACTTGGTTGTAAAGGGAAGGCACGGCTGTCTTGGAGAAGTAGTGGCGGCTGGGAACAACATACTGTGGGGCAGCCATGGACATCAGCTGTTTGAAGCTGTCTGTGTCCACCAGCCTGAATGACAGCATTTCAAAGGCCAGTAGTTTAGAAATGCTGGCATTCAGGCCCAGGGCTTGAGGGTGACAAGGTGGGAATTTACGCTTTCTCTCCAAGGTTTGTGAGATGGAGAGCTGAACGCTGCCGTGTGACATGGTGGAGATGCTTGGTGACGCAGGTGGTGTTGTCAGTGGCACATCCTCTGTTTGGGGATGGCAGGTGCCAACGTTCCTCCCGAGGCGGAGGAAGAGGCCGAGGCAGCAGCAGAAGAGGGAGCAGGGGGAGCCAGAGTGAGTTCCTTGCTTTTAAGGTGTTTACTCCACTGCAGTTCATGCTTTGCATGGCGATGCCTGGTCATGCAGGTTGTGCTAAGGTTCAGAACGTTAATGCCTCGCTTCAGGCTCTGATGGCACTATCTATCACTAACACTATCTACCTATTTATGTATGTAGCGTATTACACTAATCCAGACACAGCAGTAACCCCTGATTTAGGGGAATATCTCTTTTAGGGCTAGTATTTAGGCCCTGGATGAAAGGTATCCTTTTATGGACAGATTTACACTTGGAGATGCACAGTAGCGTGTGAAAAAATATGTAGGATTATGCCTTCAGCAATTGTATTTTAACACTTTGTGTAATATACCCTTTAACGGACAGAAATACTATGGGAGATGCACAGTAGCGTGTGAAGTTATTGAGGATGACCCTCTCAGCACTTGTATATACACCTTGAGTGTAATATACCCTTTTACGGACAGATTAACACTTGGCCTGCAACAGCTGGGACACCAGATTCAGGGTATTGCTATTTTGGCAATTGAATTTCACCCCAGAACAAGATATATGTTTTGGCGGAGAATATTATACTTTGCCAGCCACAACTGTGACACCAGATTCAGGGTATTGCTATTTTCGCAATTGAATTTCACCCCAGAACAAAATACATGTTTTGGCGGACAATATTATACTGTGCCAGCCACAGCTGTGACACCAGATTTATGCTATTGCTATTTTGGCAATTGAATTTCACCCCAGAACAAAATATACCTTTTTACGGACAGATTAACACTTGGCCTGCAACAGCTGGGACACCAGATATAGGGTATTGCTATTTTGGCAATTGAATTTCACCCCAGAACAAAATATATGTTTTGGCGGACAATATTATACTTTTCCAACCACAGCTGTGACACCAAATTTTTGGTATTGCTATTTTGGCAATTGAATTTCACCCCATAACAAAATATACCCTTTTATGGACAGATTAACACTTGGCCTGCAACAGCTGGGTCACAAAATTCATGGTATTGCTATTTTGGCAATTGAATTTCACCCCAGGACAAAATATATGTTTTGGCAGACAATATTATACTTTTCCAACCACAGCTGTGACACTAGATTTATGGTATTGCTATTTTGGCAATTGAATTTCACCCCAGAGCAAAATATATGTTTTGGCGGACACTATTATACTTTGCCAGCCACAGCTGTGACGCCAGATTTATGGTATTGTTATTTTGGCAATTGAATTTCACCCCAGAACAAAATATATGTTTTGGCGGACACTATTATACTTTGCCAGCCAGTGCTGGGACACCAGATTTAGGGGATTGCTATTTTGGCAATTGAATTTCACCACAGAAAATAATCTTTCCTTTGCCAAACAGCAGACAGTATTATACTTGCCTAGCCAAAGCTGGAACACCAGATTTAGGGGATTTGTATTTTGGCAATTGTATGTAACCCCTTAATAAAATATAGAAATTGCTATCCTGAATTTCTAGGGGTGACAATAAGCACAGCCAAGCCCCTGATGTAGGATATAGCAAAAAAAAAAAACTAGTATTGATGGATTGATGGACTTGGTGGCAGCTTGTTCTGGTGCACCACGTGTCACAAAATTTCCACCGATCACTCCATAAAAAACTTCATTAGGTGCTTTTGCTGACTTTTCCCTGCCTAATCTTGCCCTCACAGAAGCTGGGTCCTCTCCCTACACTAATCAGAGCAGTGTGATGTGCGGCGCTATGTGACTCCAGCTTAAATAGAGGCTGGGTCACATGCTGCACTTGGCCAATCACAGCCATGCCATTAGTAGGCATGGCTGTGATGAGCTCTTAGGGCAAGAAGTAAAACGCTTGCTGATTGGCTGATGTGCAGCCCTTCAGAAAGCGGGAGGAAATCGCCGAACAACGGACCCAAACCGGAATTTTTTAGAAAATTTTCAGGTTCGGTTCCGTGTCCCGAACACCCCAACTGTTCGCTCAACACTAGTCATTATATAAAAAACCTAATAGTCGATACATGGCTGGAGAGACTCATCCTTCTTGACAAAGAAGAAACCTACTTCTGCTGGTAGAGAAGATTTTTGACTGAAGCCTTATTCCAGGTTTTCTTTATTGTATTCTGTCATCGCTTGAGTCTCAGGCAAGGACAACAGATAAACATAGCCACAAAGGGGAGTAGTTCCAGGAAATAGGTCAATAGGGATCAGCCTCCTTCTTGTCGAAGATATCCTTGTAGGTGTTCTAAGATTGAGGTAGGCCCTGTAGATTCTGAGGAAAGTGAGGAGCTCGAGCAGGTGATACCAGGCAGCTGGAGTGACAGGCAGAACCCCAAATCATTTTCTGCCCAATGTGAATGGAGCCATGGCAGTCCAGGTGCACAGTGTGTATGTGGTATTGGGAGTGACGCTACGGGACAGGGACAAATGGGTTTACAATACTCAGAATTAAATGCAAATGATAATATGCAGGTTATTAATCTGTCAGATTTCCCACTACAAGAGAGACATTATAAACTCCTCAAAAAGGGATTGTCATTTACCCCTACTCCGGGGTTTGATTGTTTTTCCTGGGTCAAGGATGTCAACTGCTTTGCTAGGAAACTAGCACTTCATAAAGTACATAAACAGAAGGAGCGTGATCCTTGTAGACAACAAGAGAATGAAAAAATTGCTTTGCAAATTTTGGAGTCCCTGGATACAAATAACCCTCTAAGTGAGGATATGATGGAACCCCATTGTCTACACTTAAGCCCAGATCCATGTACACACCTCCGTTTTCGCAGTATGCAAATATTGAAACATTTGTGAATTTAGTCACGAGAGATCTTAAAACTATTCGGACACCTAAGACAGTAGTTGACAACCTTGACCCGGATGAGGCAGTGGCTCTGGAGGAGCTGAGAACCAATGATGATTTGGTTTTAAACCCTCAGATAAGGGGCAATATTGTGGTGATGAGGAGACGTATGTACGAGGATATGGTCATGCGTCTCCTTAATGATTCGAGTAGCGTTATAAGAAATTGGACAGTAATCCAACAAACCAGTACCTGGGGAACTCAGAGAAATTCTAGCAGAAGCAAAGGAGATAACCTTATCTCCAAAGAGGAACATAGGTATCTTTTGAACACCAAACCTACAATAGCGACTATCTACGCTATACCGAAAGTACATAAACAAAGAGTGCCAATACCAGGTAGACCGATCATTTCTGGTAATGGAAGTCTGACAGAAAACATCAGCCAATATGTTGATGAGTTTATCTCACCTTTTGTACCTACGTTACCATCTTATATTAGAGACACTAAAGATGCGGTCACCAGACTACAGGAGATACAAGTCACTAAGAGTGCGTTTCTTGCCAGTCTGGATATAGAGCGCTATATACTAATATACAACATGAACTGGGAATACAGGCAGTTCACTCTTACCTCACTACTAAGGGCACTCAATTTCACTTGCACAATCAATTTATTTTGAAACTTTTGCGGTTTCTACTTACTCACAATTATTTTTTATTTAATTCACGTTATTATTTACAGTTAAATGGGACAGCTATGGGAAGTAAATGTGCACCGAATTTTGCAAATCTCTTTTTAGGATGGTGGGAAAACACAATTGTCTTCACTGAGCAATATGAACACTTCACTAATCACGTTTTATTTTGGGGACGTTTTATTGATGATGTTTTGATTTTATGGGATGGCACTGAGACACTATTTCAAGAATTCGTACAGAATCTTAATCAGAATCATATAGGTATGAGCTTTACTTCAGAAATTAATTCTGAAACCCTCACTTTTTGGATCTTAGAATCTCGCTTGTCGCCAGGTGGCCGCATCGTCACTGAGGTCTATAGGAAACCTACCTCTACTAATACGCTATTACATTGGCAAAGTTATCACCCAGCCCCTTAAAAAGGTATTCCGGTGAGCCAATATATTAGGCGCGCAGAAACTGTTCGGATGACTCTGGGTTCCTCAAGGAATGTGAGACCTTGTATTCGAGGTTCCAAAATAGAGGTTACCCTAAAAAATACTGCATAAGGCCTTTAAAAGGGCTAAAGATACTGATCGAGTTTCATTACTGCAATCGAAACCAATAAAGGAATCCACAACAATCAGATGTATAGGAAACTTTGATAACCGTAACAAACAAGTGTATAATATCCTGCATAAGCATTGGCATGTTCTGCAGGCTGACCCTGATTTTCAAGAGGTATTGGCTAAAGACCCCAGATTACGTTCAGGAGGAAAAAATTTAAAGGACCATTTGGTCCACAGTTTTACAATACTAACCCTGCGCCACTTACCTGGTTGAGATCTACAGTTGTGGGAAGTCACCCTGTGGGAGGTGTAGCTTCTGCCCATACGTCCAAAAAGAAATTTTCATCAATCCTAAAGATGAGAGAAAATATGACATAAGAGAGTTCATTAATTGTCAAACTAAAGGAATAATATATATCGCCCAATGTCCGTGCCCTAAATTATATGTAGGCAAGACTATACAGGAATTTCGTAGGAGAATTTGCCAACATGTAAGCAGTATTAACACAAAGGCTGATACAAGCATCTCAAGACATGTTAGAACCTTTCATTCTGGAAATCCATCATGCCTGCAATTCTGGGGATTATGTAAGAGAAACCTAGGACCACGCTGTGGAAATTTGGATAAAATCCTATACCAAGAAGAAGCCAAATGGATATATCGTTTGGAGAGTTTGAGTCCACATGGACTCAATGAGGATTCACATTTTACGTCGTTTTTGTAATACGATCTAGGTGTATTTTCAATAAATATGATCACACTATTTCAATTGTGAGTAATATAGGCTGAACACTCTGGGATCTTTTGAGCTAGCGTAAACTATAGATTATGACATAATATATATGAGTCACTAAGGCCAACATGGTACCTGTCTAGAAAGGTGGAAGTGTGACACTCTTGGGCTCTGGTGTTTTGGGTATTAATGTATGCATGGGAACAGAGAGGGGACTCGGAACCCCTTATATACATTACCTGAGGATCCAAGCGCGTCTGTATACATCGAGCGCGTTTGTTCAGCATGTTACTATCTATATTTTGACACTGCTTATAATTAAGCTTGTGCCCACTATCTGAGGGACCCAGGCGCGTCTTGATGTATCTAGACGCAGCTTGGTTATTATGTTGCCCCTTGTGTCTGATACCTTGGTAATTAAGCCTGTACCTATTAAGGATGATATACTCCGACATTACAATGTTTTGCAACCAGGTCTGGTGCATTTAGTACTATGGACGAGGATATAAAATTATTTTTATTTTTATTATTTTTTCTCTTTTTTAAAAAAATTTTTTCAATTTTTTTTTTTTTTTTTTATATCCTCTACATTCTTTGCCCCTGATTATATGTGTGTAAACAGGGGATCGTCCATGTTGGTAGTATGTAAGAACTAGTGGTATCAGCGCTTGTGTAGTCGCAGTGTGGCAGACTTGGCAGGGGCTGCTGGGTGATTCATATATAGTGAGTAGCTTTTACCTGACTACAGAATAAGTGTTAGCGCAGCAGGGTCTGCGCAGCACATTATCTGGTAGTTACTCAATAACCAGTCATCCAACTTGAGTGTGGAATAAGTGTTTGCGCAGCTTGGGTCTGCGCAGCACGTTATCTGGCAGGCATCCAATGATTCAACCAATAAATTTAAACCTGACCAGTTCACTGGCTCTTTAAACTGTCAGTCTAATGCCAATGGTACTATTGGCCAATTATAGGATTACAAACTATAAATAGGAGTGTTCAGCATGGTGTTTTCAAGTCTGTCCTTTCCCCTGAAGACGCCAGTTTATCTGGTGAAACATGTTGGGGGACAGAATCTGTTGGTTTTAGCTCTGCTCGAGTTGCTAAACACTGAGTAGGAAACTGGTATTGGGTGACCAAGGACTGCCAAGCCAGAACTTTCCTGCCGAGCCAGAGTCAAGAAACGCCTGCACGGTATACTGAGTATCGGTGCTAGACAAGGTCACAGGAGGAGTTCTTTTTGGAGAGAGCCTGTCTCCCAGGGTCATCTGTCCAATCAACCCTAGGTACTGGAGTTTCCTACCTTGAGAGTAGAGATATGTACATAGTGTCCCTTGGGTCCACAATACATGTACAGGTCATTACTGTGACACTGCTGATTCTCCTCTTCAGACAGTCTGATATGATCCACTTGCATGGGTTCCTAGAAGAAGTGGATAGAGGGGGAGAAAAGATGATGCCACTCTGGCAATTCTCCCTTCATGTTCAACCACGTTCTCTGAATCAATCAATGCTGGTGGCTAAATAAATCAGGTCTTCCAATGTGTTTGGGATGTTATGGCCTGCCAGCTCATCTTTGATGCAACTGGTGAGACCCTCCCAGAAAGCTGCAACAAACGACTCATTATTTCATGACAGTTCAGAAGCTAGAGTACAATATTGGCCGGCCATGAGGATGCACTGGCAAAGGCTGAGAAATGAAGAGGCAATTGAAGCAGTACAGACTGGTTCCTCAAATACCCTGTGAAGGATAAAAACTCCTGTAGGTTGCTGGTCAGAGGGTTATTTCGTTACCAGAGTGGTGTAGCCCAGTTGAGAGCTTCACCTGACAGGAAAGAGACCAGGAAGTCTACTTTGGACCGGTCGGTGGGAAACTGGTGAGACTGCAGCTCAAAGTGAATAGTACACTGATTAAAGAACCCACAGCATAGATTACGGTCCCCTTTACAGCAAGGAGGGAATAGTAGACATAACCTGTAACCTGTAAAGAAAGCAATAAATGACAAAAAGAAAGCATATAAATCACTAAAACAGGAGGGTAGCGAGGAAGCACTAAAAAACTATAAGGAAAAAAAATAGAACATGTAAAAAACAAATAAAAGCGGCCAAACTAGAGACCGAGAGATTAATTACCAAAGAGAGTAAAACTAACCCTAAAATGTTCTTCAATTATAAAAATGTTAAAAAGTATAAATCTGAAGGTGTAGGCCCTTTAAAGAGTAATGAGGGGGGAGTTGCAGAGTGTGACGTGGAGAAAGCAAAGCTGTTAAATATTTTTCTCCAATGTATTCACTGAGGAAAATAAACTGTCAGATGAAATGCTGAATGTAAAAATAAATCCCCCATTAAAAGTGTCCTGTCTGACCCAAGAAGAAGTACAAAAGCGACTTAAAAAGAACAAAATAGACAAATCGCCAGGACCGGATAGCATACACCTCCGTATCCTCCGAATTAAGTAATGTCATAGCCAGACCCTTATTTCTGATATTTGCGGATTCTATACTGACAGGGAATGATCCACAGGATTGGCACATAGAAAATGTGGTACCAATATTCAAAAGGGTCCAAAAACAGAGCCCGGAAACTATAGGCCGGTAAGTTTAACATCTGTTGTGGGGAAACTGTTTGAAGGTTTTCTGAGAGATGCTATCTTAGAGGATCTCAAAGGAAATAAGCAAATAACGCCATATCAGCATGGCTTCATGAGGGATCGGTCATGGCAAACGAATTTAATCAGTTTCTATGAGGAGGTAAGTTCTAGACTTGACAGCGGCGAATCAATGGATGTCGTATATCTAGACTTCTCCAAAGCATTTGACACTGTACCACATAAAAGGTTAGTATATAAAATATAAAAACCTTATCAATTAGGACCCTTAAAAAACAAAACTTTTATTCAATATTTGTCAAAACCACAAAATACAGGCAGGTTTGCCCATCACCATTAGTAAAGTAGCCACCAGGTGGCCGAACAAATGGATGACTACGGGTGTCGGGTAACTATGCCTATTGGGGTCAGGTTGAGAATAGTAAATCTGTCCCTACTCCAACCTGACTAGGCCTCAGCCCAGGAACAATCCCTGATGGTGGGATTTCCCTGTCCCCGTGCCTATCCTGCGTCACCCTACAGTCACCCTGACAAGTGCTTATTGGTCACTAGTTATAACTAACGTCCCCTTTATTACAAAAATAAAATAGGCAAAAAATACCTACTTGGTCGCAGTCAGATGCAAAACATGTCATTGGACAAGGAACTTCATATCAGGTATATTAACCTTTATGCCTTTGATAATGGCCACAGAGAAAAGCTCCATTCCAGTGCTGGACTGCCCTCTGCCAAGGTCCCTGAAGCTCGAGAGGATGCTCGGACTGGGAGAAAATGTCTGTGTGGGTAAGTAATTGGCTGTGTGACAGAAAAAAGAGGGTGGTTATTAACGGTACACACTCAGATTGGGTCACTGTCAATAGTGGGGTACCTCAGGGGTCAGTACTGGGCCCTATTCTTTTCAATATATTTATTAATGATCTTATAGAAGGTTTGCATAGTAAAATATCAATTTTTGCAGATGACACTAAGCTGGGTAAAGTAATTAACACGGAAGAGGACAATATACTGCTACAGAGGGATCTGAATAGATTGGAGGCTTGGGTAGAGTAGTGTCAGATGAGGTTTAACACTGGCAAATGTAAAGTTATGCACATGGGAAGGAATAATTCAAGTCACCCGTACATACTAAATGGTAAAACACTCAGTAACACTGACATGGAAAAGGATCTAAGAATCCTAATAAACAGCAAACTAACCTGCAAAAAACAGTGTCAGGCAGCTGCTGCCAAGGCCAATAAGATAATGGGTTGCATCAAAAGGGGCATAGACGCCCGTGATAAGAACATAGTCCTACCACTTTACAAATCGCTAGTCAGACCACACATGGAGTACTGTGTACAGTTCTGGGCTCCTGTGAACAAGGCAGACATAGCAGAGCTAGACAGGGTTCAGAAGAGGGCAACTAAAGTAATAACTGGAATGGGGCAACTACAGTATCCTGAAAGATTATCAAAATTAGGGTTATTTACTTTAGAAAAAAGAATGAGGGGAGATATAATAACTATGTATAAATATATGATGGGACAGTACAGAGATCTCTCCCATCCTCTATTTATCCCCAGGACTGTGACTGTGACGAGGGGACATCCTCTGCGTCTAGGGGAAAGAAAGTTTGTACACAAACATAGAAGAGGATTCTTTACGGTAAGACCAGTGAGCCTATGGAGCTCTCTGCCTGAGGAGGTGGTGATGGTGAGTACAATAAAGGAATTCAAGAGGGGTCTGGATGTATTTCTGGAGTGTAATAATATTACAGGCTATAGCTACTAGAGATGGGTCTTTGATCCAGGGAGTTCTTCTGATTGCCTGATTGGACTCGGGAAGGAATTTTTTATTTCCCTTCCTCTGGATCAACTAGCAGGATGACAGGCCGAACTGGATGGACAGATGTCTTTTATCGGCCTTATGTACTATGTTACTATGTTACTATGTAACCTGGAACCACCAGAGGCTGCAACTGGCGATGTTTGTACAGATGCTGTGGTTTGAGGCTGTGGTACCACAATGGTAAGGGACAAGGCATATAGGTATAAATATTATACAAATAATACAGAACTTTCTCCCGGCATCCACTTTGGTTTTCCAGTTCCTTAAATACCTCAGACAGGTCCATCCAGGGTAGGCCAGTGGGTTCCAGGCCTTAGCAAACAACAGCGGGAGTAAAACCACAATATCAACCAACAGGTAATTCTCTGGGTGTTATCCTGGAAGTCCTCTGGTTTTTCATCCTTGAAACCCTATACAAATATTCTCCTCATAACTGAATATTTAAGAAGAAAGAATGGGAGGACCAAGCACTACATAATTAAAGGTATATTGAAGGTAAAACTGCCACTTATCTATGTAACCTGCATCTGAATGTTCCATAGTAGTAGGTATAGATGTGTCCTTCCATAGCTCCCCTCATGACTCCCAACATATCTCAAGATTTGTGGCACAAGATGTATATTTAACAAAAATTTTAGCTAAGATACGCTAAGGACATATCTATAACCTGTGTTTTGTTGCAGTGTTAGGGAGATGGTGAATGTGAAGAAGTATTGGATTCCTGTCACAGCTATAGTCCTTTTTATTTTCAGTCTTTTCCATGTACCCCATCAAAGTAACAAATTTGGTCAGTATCCTAAATTTCTATTACATAACAATATAACCCAAAACAAATACATAATTCGACATTAAACATAGTAAACAATAGAAACATCCTAAAGATAATGCATCAAAGTTCGGGTCAGGTTGCTAAAGTCTGTTGAAGAAATTGAGCCTGCCAAGAAATAAACTGGAAAACTCTCTGAAAGGAACAAATTAGTTGAGACAATAGAAGATCTTTTTCACTAGGTGGATAATGAAATGTTATTTCATCAAAGCAGTTACAGTTTGCAAGCTGCTCTCCCTTGTAACCTTATCATGTTTGTCCTTAAGGTGGAACCTGGATATTGGTGGCTCAGACCCTGCTATTGATGATTGTTGCATTTAATTATCCTGGGCAGAAAAAGGTGGAGGTAGTCTATTAATTATAGCTGCTGTGGACCTCTGTGAGAGGGAGCAGCCAATCCATGCCATCATGGTTTTGGAAAGGGAGGTTCATGAATGCAGCATTGGGAGGTAGAGAGCCTGTGGGAGCTTCATATCAGATTACAATCCAGGCAGCCTTAGATCTCTTGTGAAAAATAAATTACAGACCTTTGCAACAATGACTCTGTTCTCCAGGAAACATTGGAGAGAAAAAAGAAGGGTTTCAACTGTGGCAGCTCAAGTTCTGCTTAAATAATTAAATGTATAAGGAGTTTCTGCCCTCTCCCTCCCCCTTCCAGGTTTACAATACCTGGTTCATTCTCAAAACTTGGATGCTCTGAAACATTTTCAGTAAGCTCAAAATCCTTACAAGGAACAAACCTTATCTTGGCATTCCAAACTCATTGCATAGTCACCAAAATCTTTTGCCTTGTTCTTTGTGTTAAAGAAGGATCGACTGCCAACCCTGATCACAGAACATCAGTGACAACAATAAACTCTTACAGACTATTGAGGTTACATATACATAGTGATGCAAGAAAGCATCCATGTATAGCAGTGAAGCACTGCTCAATACATCAGAGCTCTTAAATAATATAAACAAATGGTACATATACTGTGTGTGTATGTGTGTGTGTGTATATATATATATATATATATATATATATTAATGCCGTGGGCTCCTATGACCAGTTTTAAAGACAGGCAGGCCCCAAGCCTTGCTCCAAGCCCCTGACAAATCCGCGAAACATGTCGGGTTGAGGAGTGTTAGGTGCGGCATTTTAGGCAGGAATGGAGGGCTAATATGGCCCATGAATGTGTGTGACCACCACTGTTTGTGGGGCAGATATCTTAGGCCTTCGAGACACCTAACAGAGAGATAGCTCTCAGGGACAGGAATTAAGTGTAGTGTGCTGGTTCTGAGCTGCAGTTCCTACACAACGGAACTGAGTAGTGCTCTTGGTCTGAATGTGAATCGACTGTACGTTATTTTCACCATTCATACAATCCTATTACCATTGACAATAAGTAGCACGAGTTTGTGCGAGATTGAGTGCGATACTTACCAATTCTAGTGTCATAATTCCAACGGCAATAGACACCATTAAGAGTGTGAATGAGAAATAAATTCCCACTCCAAACTGTACCACAGAGTGGCTAGCAGAGACTTAATAATAGTTGTGTTAGCTCAAATAAAATTAATAACATTGCCAGCAAGATAACACTCAATGGTAGCAACCTAGGTTGCACCTAATTGTGCACCAATGAACTCCTAGTTTTGCTCAGCAGTACCACACATACAAACTACACCTAATCCTTAATGTAGCCTAGCTATCCTCAGGTTTATGACAGGCCCTGCAGCCATAGAATAAACAAACGGTCTATGTAGTGTGAGATGGCACCAATTGCAAGTGAGGAACCGTCTTGTCCAACCCCAACTTTAGGGTTGGACAAGACGGGCTCTTCACATAGGGCCAATTTTAGGGCCTGAAATGCTTCTTCTGCCTGAGGATTCCACCGAATCCTGACTGACTTCCTTCATTTCAGCAGATCGGTCAGGAGTGCAGGCCTCGGGGCTAAATTGGGTATAAACCGCCTATAATACCCAATTATGCTGAGAAACGTTTTGACTAGCTTCATCGTGAGAGGTCGGGGCCAATTTTGAACGGTCTCAACTTTGTTTGTTTATTTGAGATTTGATGATCCCATGGCCAATCACATACCCCAAATAATGAGCCTCCTCTAGCCCTATGATACACTTTGGAGGATTTGCAGTCAAAACTATATCTCGGAGTGAGTCCACAACTGCCTGAACATGGGACAAATGAGACTGCAGTCGCCACTATGGATAATGATATCTTCCAAGTAGGCAGATGTGTACTTCCGATGAGGTGTTAAGACTACGTCATATGGCTGGAATATGGCAGGGACCCCATGTAACCCAAAAGGCAAAACAACATAGTGGTTAAGTCCCTCCAGTGTGACAAAGGCAGTCTTTTCCTTTGATGACTCTGTCAGAGGTAGCTGCCAGTAACCCTTGGTTAAATCCAGAATTGTGAAGTACTAGGCCTGGCCCAGTCTTTCAATCAGCTTGTCAACCCGGGGCATTGGATAAAGGTCGAACTCCGACACTTTATTCAATTTTCAGAAACCTCCTAACCTCTTCATAGACACTAGGCCAAAAGAACTGCTGGAGTATACGCTCTAGTGTCTTTTTGACCTCAAGATGACCTTCCATTACGTGTGTGAGCCAAGTCTAATACTGCTGGCAGTAGGGCTGTGGTATTACGAGCTGCTCCACTACCTCCTATGGGACCATGTTGACGCGGTACAGTAAGTCCTGAGAAACAGCCATATGGGGAAACACTGCTTCTGCGCCCAGTTGTTGGGCTACCCCATTGACCACAGTCACTCTCTCACTGGGCCTTACCCGAGTAGGGTCCTGGAGTTGGGCAGTCTCAAAATTGTCCCGGGACACCGCCAGCTCCGGGATAGATGTGACCTATGTGGCCTCACCGGCCAATACCTCTAAGGGAAACCTATCTGGGTTACTATCTGGCCCTATGATGGGGACCCCTATGGCAGGTACCCTGGGATCAGTCTTCGGGTTCAGGACCCGGAGAGTCTTTCTTCACAAAAGATCGTGCTCCGCCCTTCACGCTCCGCCCTTCCATAAGGACCAGCATATGGGCAAGTCTCTTCCCAAAATAGCCCTGTGTGGAAGATTCTTTACCACTCCCACCACGTGCTTTACCTCCCAGCCCGGCGTGGCCATGACAACCATCTCCGTCGGATATTCTTGGATATCCCCACGGATACAGATAACGGAGACCTTTTGTTCAGAGGGATTTTTCTGACAAACCAGTGACCCGTGCAATAGGGTCACTAGTAGTGTTGAGTGAACTCGAACTGTAAAGTTCGGGTCCGTACCAAACTTTGCGAGTTTGGGCACCTGAACCCGAACTTTGCTGGAAAAGTTTGGGTTCGAGTTCGGTGTTCGGGCATTTAATAAAGCTTTTGAAAGGCTGCAGGGCAGCCAATCAACAAGCTTTTAAACTGTGGGCACTTAAAAGCCATTACAGCCATGCCTAGTAATGGCATGGATGTGATTGGCCGGTGCATAATGTGACCCAGCCTCTATACAAGCTGGATCACGTGTATCAGCTCTGGGTAGTGCATAGACAGGAAGCAGGCAGCTTAAGTGAGGGAGAGTGTTAGGAATCTAGCTATTTGTTTTGTGGGTGACCTATAATAATTTTTTGTGGGTGCAATACACCAGCTTTGCACCCATGACACAGAAATATAATATTTATTCTGGCTGTTAATTCTGTGGGTGACCTATAGTGATTTTTTTGCGGTTGCAATGCACCATTTTTGTACCCCTGACACAAAAATATAATAGTTAATCCGTCTGTTAGTTTGATGGGTGATATATACCCATTTTTGGTGTGAGATACACGTGCACTTTTTACGTGACAGGGAAATTAATATAGTTAATCTGACAGTTCAGCCTGTTACATATACCCATTTTTGGTGTGAGATTCAAGTGCACTGCATATATGACCGAGAAATTAATAAAGTGAATCCGTCTGGTAGTTCGGTGAGTGACATACACCCATTTTTGGTGTGAGATACACATGCACTTTTTACGTGACAGGGAAATTAATATAGTTAATCTGACTATTAGTTCGGCTGCTGACATATACCCATTTTTGGTGTGAGACACACATAAACTGTATATGTGACAGGGAAATTAGTATAGTTAATCTGACTGTTAGTTCGACTGTTGACATATACCCATTTTTGGTGTGAGATACACGTGCACTGCATATGTGACAGGGAAATTAATATAGTTAATCCGTCTGTTAGTTTGGTTGGATAGATTCCCATTTTTGGTGTGAGATACACTTGCACTTTATACGTGACAGGGAAATTATTATAGTTAATGCTTAAATAAGGGATGTGGCCCTGGTCGTGGTGCTGCTGGTGCTGGTGGAGCTCCTGTTGCAGGGAGAGGAGGTGATCAATCTGTGCCAGCTACACACCCAAATGAAACACCTTCCTCAGGTGCATGTTGGCGACAGGACATTCATTATCCTTCTGTAGGCCCGAATACCGGTGTACGAATGGTGAGGCCAGAACAAGTAGACACGGTAGTAGATTATATGGCTGACAGTGCCTCCAGTTCCTTCACATTGTCTCCCACCCGGTTCCCTACTGAAACCGCAGAGTTGGCACCTGCAGCCCATGGGCATCTGTCTTTCACCTCACCCCCTTGCAAATCAGCCAAGCAGTCTGAGCCCCAAGTCATGCAGCAGTCTCTTATGCTTTTTGATGACTCTGCTGGCGGGGTTTCCATGGGCCATCCACCTAGCGCTGCTCCAGAAGTGGAAGAGATTGAGTGCACTGATGCCCAACCACTTATGTTTTAGGATGTAGACATGGGAGGACCACGGCAGCACGTCTCTGATGATGCTGCCAAAACACAGGTGCCAACTGCTGCGACTTTCTGCCATGTACAGACTGGCAAGGAGGGCAGGGGTCAAGAGTGGGTGAAAGAAGATGTGGAGGATGATGAGGTTCTAGACCCCACATAGAATCAAGGTCATGCGAGTGACGTGTACAGTTCAGAGGAAGAGGTGGTGGTCACACAGCGCCAGCCACACAGCAAAAGAGGGAGCAGGGTGCAGAAGCAAAGTGGCCGTCCCTTAGCCAGTATGCCAGCTACTGCCCACCGCACCCAGGGACTGAGCACACCAAAGCCAGCTCCAAGGAGTTCCCTGGCTTACCAGTTCTTCAGACAACGTGCTGACGACAAGACGTGAGGGGTTTGTACGCTGTGCAATCAGAGCCTGAAGAGAGGCATAAATGTTTTAAACCTAAGCACCACCTTCATGACCAGGCATCTAAATTCAAAGCATGAGCTGCAGTGGAGTACACACCTGAAAAACCACAAAAGATCTCAGGCTCCACTTGCTCCCTCTTCTGCTGCAGTCTCGGCCTCTTCCTCTCCCTCTGGAGTGACAGTGGCACCTGCCACCCTGCAAACAGAGGATGTGACAGCAACACCACCACCTCCACCACCGTCACCCAGCATGTCCACACTGTCCAATGGAAGCATTCAGCTGTCCATCCCCCCAAACACTGGATAGAAAGAGCAAGTACCCCCCTACCCACCCATGATCCCTGGCCCTGAATGCCAGCATTTAAAAATTTCTGGTCTTTAAAATGCTGTCATTCCGTTTGGTGGAGACAGAGACTACTTTTCCAGGTGAGCCATCCCTGCCCTGCACAACCAAGTGGAGGAACAAAATCAGGTGTGCACTGCGCAACGCCATCTGTGGTAAGGTCCACATAACTACCGATACGTGGACCAGTAAGCACGGGCAGGGACGTTATATTTACCTAACTGCACACTGGGTAAATGCAGTGCGGCTAGCAGTTTGGCGCATGTCCTACCGCTACCGAGGATTGCAGAACATTTCTCGTTGCCTCCTGTTGCCTCCTCCTTCTACTCCGCTTCCTCCTCTACTGCCTCCTCAACCAGTTAGCGTAACACCTTCACCACAATCTTCAGCACAGCCAGGGGGAAACGACAGCAGGCTTTTTTGAAATTCATCTGTTTGGGAGAAAAAACCCACACTGCGCAGGAGCTGTGGACGGGCATGGAACAACTGACCAATGAATGGTTGGTGCCGCTGAGTCTCAAGCCTGGCCTGGTGGTTTGCTATAAGGAAATTTATGGTGAAGAGGTTCCTGAAAAATTACCCCGATATGTCAGAGCTGCTGCAGAAAGTGCCGTCTGTGCACGCTTTCGGCGTTCTCACCCTGCTGATGCTCTCCTGCCTGCGCTGCAGTGTAACTTCGGCCTTCCCGCTCACCAACTCATATGCGACGTACCCACAAGGTGAAACTCCACCTTGCACATGCTGGAGAGACTATGTGAGTAGCAGCAGGCGATAGTGGAGTTTCAGCTGAAGCACGCACGAGTGAGTCGGTCTGTGGAACAGCACCATTTCACCATGAACGAGTGGGCCTCCATGCGGTACGTGTGTGCCGTGTTGCGCTGTTTCGAGTACTCCACTAACATGGCCCGTGCCGATGACGCAGTCTTCAGCATTACTATCCCACTTCTATGTCTCCTTCAAAAAGCACTTTGGGCAATGATGGAAGAGGATGTGGCACAGGAGGAGGAAGTGGGATCACTTCCACGGTTATCAGGCCAGTCATTCAGAAGTGGCTCGGAGGGTGGGTTCCTGCACCAACAGAGGCCAGGTACACAACTGTCCAGCCAGGGCACAGTTCTGCAGGAGGAGGAGGATGAGGAGGAACCGTGTTCACAGCAGCGAGGCACCCAAAGCAGCTTATGGGCATCAATGGAGCATGACAACACAAAAGATGACCAAGGGGGTGTCTCTTGCCCAACAGAAGTAAATGGTTAATACCAGGGCATTTAGTAAGAGCAACCCACATTCCTAATTATGTTGTGCATATACTCCTAAAGCAAGATCAACAAAATATCAAACAGAAAACGGAGCCAAATGCAAGAAAATTATATGTAAATATACTTTATTAGTAAATAAATATTAAAATGTACAACAGGAGGGTGCAAAATTTATAGCGCCATCCCAGACCACACATTGGCTAGTAACATGAAGGGAAAGGATCTGCAGAATAACACATGGTATTAAGCATAGTGTTGACTATAAATAGTAATAGCCATTGTAAAAATGGATATGTAGAGTGAGCGTGATACCAATATACATCACTTACTCTATACTCTAACATCCACCAATATTAACATAAATGTAATCAATGAATAATCGGTAAATTGAATCCCAGCAGATCTTACCCGATGTAGTAATAAAGCCAAAGGACCAGGATGGCGCCACCCCAACGCGCGTTTTGGCGAGCCTTCGTCCGGGGGTGCTGCAAATGGTGAATCACTAGGTCATGGCTATAATGTACCTCACCCGTCCCCTCCTGTGTCACTCACCCACCTCGACGCGTTTCGCACACTGCTTCGTCAGGAGATAACGAAGTCTCCTGACGAAGCAGTGTCGAAACGCTGTCGAGGTGGGTGAGTGACACAGGAGGGGACGGGTGAGGTACATTATAGCCATGACCTAGTGATTCACCATTTGCAGCATGGGCAACTTGTTGTTCTAAACTTTGATTAGCTATAGGAACATGCACTGACTTTTTATATGCTGTTTACATTTGTCGTGTACTAATTGTATATTACTTGCCTCTGTAGCTATATCAAAATATTGTTCTTAGGTGTGGGCTTTTTGGCTTGATTCATATTATGTATTATGCACTAGTAGCACTTTAATTATATCGAGGGGGCTCTTTTTGCCTCCCCTCCCTCCCCCCGATCCTCTCTTCCTGTGTACCACCTGATGTGTCCTTTTACCCATATGGATATATGATAATTGTGGAAAGCTGCACATGATTCGTATTTTTATTGTCAATTTTTTTAATGTATTTGGACTAATAAACATTATGATGAATTCAGATATTATTTCTCTGTGATTGGTGTTTACTATTGTGGGTCAGAACACATGAACATTGAATAGGGGTTGTTGGTACCTGTTAATGGACACATGGTACATGGGAGGTTCACCAGCGCTCAGCAGGGTGTCTGCGGTACAGAGAGGCCTGGCGTAGAATGAGGACCACCAAGCAAACCCACAGTCCATGGTTTAAGTGGTCAAGGGGCAGTTAGCAGCCCTATGTCCAGACCCCTGGCACCGCCAGCATCAGATAAATGTGTCCACACGGGCCCACAGGGTGCGCTTAAAGGGCCTTTGGGTTGCTTTATCCCCTGCTTGGGATTGGGACTTTTTCCTAGTCTCTATAAATGGGGCCAGGGGTCCGGGTGTCACCCCTTTTTGAGAAGTGTCCCGCACCAAATCCTGGGTGGCCATGTACCGCTCGACCAGGCTGACCAACTGGTCGAGGTTGCCCGGGTCCCCCTGACCCACCCAAAGCTAAATGGCCACTGGCAGAGTACGCACAAACCAATCCACCACCACCACCCGCTCTATCATCTGGGCTCGGCCCAAAGTCTCAGGCTGGAGCCACTTCTTCACGTGGTGCAACAAATCATAAGCCTGCGATCTAGCGTGCCAAGATTCTGCAAATGCCCACTGGTAAACTTTCTGGGCCTGTACATATGTATTGACCCCCATGCGGGCCAGGACCTAACCTTTAAGCTTCCCATAGTTCTGGGTGTCCTCATGGCTGAGGTTGTAGTAGCCCTCCTGTGAGTCCCCCACCAGAAACTGAGCCACCACTTCAGCCCACTGGTCGGACGGCAGATTCCTCCGCTCTGCGGTTCTTTCAAAAACTGTGAGGAAAACTTCCACGTAGTCTTCCGGAGTCATTTTCCTCAAAGCTGACCGGACTTTATCCCGGGACGCTGGCTGGAGCTGGGTCGCCACTGGTGGTGTCTCCCAGGCTCTCCCTCAGGGCCACAATCTGCTGTAGCAACAGGCTGTTGTTATCTTTCTGTTGTGCATAGGCCTGCTGTTCCTGAACATTGGCATGTTGTTGCTGTGCTTTGGCCAGCACTAGCTGCTTCAGTATTTCCTCAATCTCGGCTGCTGGCTTATACTGCAACTTTGCTGGTTTAATCCAAGACATGCGAACACTGTGTTTGCCCTACTGGCATGCCCGCCTCCTCCACCATATGTAATGCCGTGGGCTCCTATAACCAGCTTTAAAGACAGGCAGGGACACAACAAAGTCACTATAATATAGTTTATTGCTTGTTCCAGCCAACTTACAGTTCAGTTCAGCCGGATCGCAGCCGGGACAAGTAATCAGGTCATGTCATCCATAATAAAATCAAGCAGTCTCGGGGCCCCTTTAGAAGCATCAACAGGCTAGTGTTTGCTTCACATGCACCATGCAGGGTGTGATCTGCAGCCTCTCACACAACAGACACACCCTGCCTCATGCTGCTGACTTTTAAACGCAATCATGGACATGGACCACATATAAACCCCAGAGTGGATCGTGGGGAGTAAGCACCCACCCAGCTCTTTGCTTACTCCCAAAAGCCAAGCCCGGATTAGCAGTTACCAGCTCTACTAGGAAACAACAGTGTCCACTATCTATCTTAGTGGACACTCTAGCTTCTGGCTTCCACTCCACCAAGTCTGGGTACCTTGGTGGCACGTCTCAGGTGTACCACAGCAAACCACAATATGCATCTCCTTAATAGGTTTCCTACACCATTCTGGGAGATACATACCTTCCTTCATATATGAGGCCTGTCACTGTCTCACAATATATATATATACTGTATACTGCATTTTTCTCCCCATAAGATGCACTTTTTCCCCCTGCGTCTTATGGGGCGAATGCTGACATTTTACATCGCAGTGTGCGATGTATGAGCGGGGAGGGACTGGGAGGAGGAGCTGGGGGCCGGCAATTGCGGCAGGGCCGGTGCGTTCGCTCTACTCCGGCCCCGCCGCTCCAGTGCTGCCTTATGCAAATATAAAATGTCTCATTAAATTAAAGAAGATTAAATGATTAAACATGCCCCCTCACTTGAAATATTACCGAACACAGTAACAGCTTCTGTACGCCGCAGGCAGGCCGGGCGGCAGCGTAACTCCCTGATGTCACATGCCTGCGCCGCCTACTTTATGAATAAAGCAGGCGGTGCAGTCACCGTCAGGGAGTCACGCTGCAGCCCGCCCTGCCTTCATTGTACAGAAGCCGTTACTGTGTTCGGTGATATTACAAGTGAGGGGGCATGTTTAATCGTTTAATCACCTTTAATTTAATGAGACATTTTATATTTGCATAGGGCAGCACTGGAGCGGCGGGGGGATCAATGGATGACACCTTCATGTAGGACATCTGTGGATGGCACTGTTAAGGGGTGGGGGTCTGTGGATGGCACTGTTATGGGGTGGGGGGTCTGTGGATAGCACTGTTATAGGGTGGGGGATCTGTAGGTGACACATATATAACAGTGCCATCCACAGATCCCCCATAACAGTGTCAGCCACAGATCCCCCATAACAGTGCCATGCACAGATCCCCATCACAGTGCCATCCACAGATCCCCATAACAATGCCATGCACATAACCCCCATAACAGTGTCATCCACAGATTCCCCCATAACAGTGTCATCCCCAGATCCCACATAACAGTGTGTCATCCCCAGATCCCTCATAACAGTGTGTCATCCACAAATCCCCCATAACAGTGTGTCTTCCACAGATCCCCCATAACAGTGTGTCATCCACAGATCCCAATAACAGTGTGTCATCCACAGATTCCCCCATAATATATATATATGTAGATATATGGAGTCAAGTCACAATATTATGATCAGAGTAACCTCCGTGTGCAGCATGGAAAAGGCTAGATGGGCTGTAAGTTGCTCAATGAGGTCCTGTTAGATTGTCACAAGTATCTGGAGCCATACTGACTGCAGTGTATCCCACAAAGGGTGTGTGGGGGAGGATCTATAGAGTGAACATGACGATCAAGATTGTCCCACAGATGCTCAATTAGGTTCAAGTCTGGGGAATTAAGGGGCCAGGGTAGTACTTGGAAGTCTTGGTCATGCTCTTTAACCCAATGTCAGACATTTCTAGCCACATGACATTGTCTTGCTGGAAGATTCTATTTGTCCCAGAGACAAATGCACCTTCATGCACCTTTTCTGATGTTCACCTCTCACATCAATGGCACATGGTGTTCTTTAGTGATGAGCAGGAGGTGCCATATTTGATTTCATGAAAGTTCGCGAATATTTGATTTAATATTCGTCAAATATTTGCCAAAATCGAATATTCAACATTATTCTATTTATCGCAAATAATATGAGATTTAATAATTCGCGTACTGCAAATTGAACTTTGAACGGGGTATAAAGGCAAGTTTCCTATTGCTAAGGTATCTAGAATTAACGAAGATAACGAACATAGCGCTATATTCTCTGTATTCGTTAATTCTAGCAAGCCAACCAATAGGAACGTTATACCCCATTCAAAGTTCCAGTCGCAGTACGCGAATATTATGTAATGTAATATTCGCATACTGTGAGTGGAACTTTCAATGGCGTATAACTGTCCTATTGGTTAACTTGCTAGAATTAATGAAGATAGAGAATATAGCGCTATATTCGTTGTCTTCGTTAACTTTTATTCTGACAGATTCTGCCTCTACAAGTGCCCAAGAGGCAGTGCTTTACTGTGAAATGCTCTCTGCATTGAGCTATTCACAGCCCCTCCCTTCTGCTCTGAGAGACAGTTATCACGTCCAATCGAGAGACCACTACAGCCGTCACTTCATATTGGGGCTCGGCCTCAGTTGCTCTTCAATGGTCACTAATTTTTCACACAACTTTGCATAAACCAATAGTACAAGTGACCAGAAGAAATTATGTAATATGTCTTATCAGAGATAAATGTCTATTTCCTGTGTTAACAGTTGTTTATATCCCTTCCCCCGCTAATTGTTTTTTACTTTGAAACATTTCTTAAACCTATCCAGGACAAAGCAGCTCCACAGAAGAATCATATTACACATGTCAATGTAACTCTATGGAGAGGGAGGGCTGAGACATAAGCAGGAGGTAAGGAGACATACACAAAGAGACTGTACAGCTAAACAGGAAGTGTATATCAGCACAAGTGCTTTATCACAGCACAAGTCAGTATGTCTATATAATGTCTTCCATGATCCTGGGGCTGCTTGTAAGTAAGAGAAGGTTAGGACGCAGATTATTTTCTAATTTCTGTGTGCAGCGTATGGCAACTAATCTCTACCCACCATGTCTGAGAAAACTGCAATCTAGTCATTCATCATGAACAAGGGAAAACTGCTATAAAATGTCAGTTGCACATAATATAATGGCCAGAAATAGTGTTATGTACTCATATTGTACTATTGATTAATGAAAAAGTTTGTTGAAAAGTTAGGTAAACTTTAAGGTGCCAAATTTAACAAAATAAAAGCTTATATTCTCACTACTCCTGATGATAAAAACTCCACAACAGTTATATTTGTACTGCTCCTCACAGCCTCTACGTGCTGCTGTTATCAGTTTAGCATCGTTAAAACTGCTGACAGACTTAGATTAAAGGGAGTCTGTCACATCATTTACATGAATATAACTAACAGCATTGCCACTCAGAAAGGATTGCAAACA
Source organism: Bufotes viridis (assembly GCA_033119425.1). Lineage (NCBI taxonomy): Eukaryota > Metazoa > Chordata > Amphibia > Anura > Bufonidae > Bufotes > Bufotes viridis. The sequence continues at coordinate 190,541,399 of CM065594.1, forward strand.
TGCCCATGTGTAATTTGGGTACTTATTCAATGTCTTGGAAAACCCCTTTTATTTTGCTGAAAAACTGCTTCCAATTGCCCAGCTGGGCAGACTTTGCTGTTCCAAGAGCCCAAGCCAACCACTCCATAACCCCCCCCCCTCCCCCTTTCTGTTGCTCCACTAACCTCCCAAAGCTTCCCCTCTTCATTGACATTACGGTGAAGCATCTCAAAATCTTGCAGTCACTCCCTGTGATGTGCTTCCTGATCCTGTGCACGCAGTACGTTTCCTTTTGTGGGCTACTGCATCAGAGATAGGCACAGCAGCCTATGTTTGTCAAGATCGACGGAAGCAGATCTGGTGGCTGGCTGGTGACTTTCCACAATTTGGAGATGCTTTGCTAGACGGGGGCTTGGGAACTTGGAAAAGCAAAGCCCACCCAGCTTGGGCACTTGGAAGCCATTTTTCGGCAGAATAAAAGCACTTTTCCTGGACTTTGAATAATTACCCAAATAACACACCTGTATGTTTGGAATGTTTTATAAACTTATATAGGACAATCCTGTTAGTTATATTAGTGAAAACACTTCTTTTTTCTGAGTCCTTTTTCAATTTCAACGTTTCAAACTATTCAGTACATGCAGCACTGTTCATCCTGTGATTCCTGGGTCAGGATGGAATTCCAGAACTTCACTGATGGCTTACAATGAATGGGGAAGTCATCTAGATCTAATGAAAAATGATTGACAACTATGATAGACACTATAATGGCTGCAATAAAGGGTTGTCAACCTGCCAGTCTGTAGTATAAATGTTAAAAGGGTTGTTTAGGATTACAAATAAGGTTATATTTTTTTTCTCAAAACAAAATCATGTCTGGCCACGGGCAGCTCCATTCATTTCAATTCACATTTTATATCAAGAAAACTTAGCTGTCTGGTACAATGCTGTGTTACTAGATTAGTTTCATAATATTTTAAAGTAATTTGATTATTTGCACAAACTATACAATGGCCATACACATTAGATACAGTCATTCGGCCAACAGCCATCTCTCCCTACCCCTCCATACACATGCATGCATGAATGTGGAGAGGGGAGAAAGTCACTACAAGGCACCTCTTGCAGCAACCTCTCTTCCTGAGACAAAGGGGCATATTGAAATCAAACTGCCTGATCTCTATCTCCCCAGACATCTGCCATTGGGGGAAAGTCAAGGCCCCCATACATATTAGATGGTTGGATGTCCCGGCAAAATCTCTGGCTTTGATCAGCATTTATCTAATTCATATGGTCAGCCAACTCTGAAACTGGCTGGCTCGTTGTGACTAGCCGACCATCTGATGTACATAGTGGTCTACTGGATTTCAACATGCATGATCTTTTTCTTCTCATGAAAAATAAGCCACCACCAGAGGAATTTAGCAGCAGCTCATTCCCTTCTCTTTATAGAGAACACATACACATTCAGCTAAGCACATGTGGTTAGGAGAGTCAGAAAAAATAGCTGTCTCAAGAGCCAACGTGGTAGACACTCAGCTGACAATTGTCTAAATTGTAATGCACAGAATTCACCATGCATTAAACTTATAGCAGATAAATACAACTGTACTTCACTAAAGACTCTACCTTCTTCCATAATCATCCTGACCAGCATGATTATAATTATTTCCAATGACAACTTTCAAGGGCTCCTTCACTTGTTGTTGAAGTTCTTAAAATATTTCAAGTTAGGTATTCTTTGTGAGAAAACAGCAATATTTCCATTAGCAGTCACAAGCAATAAATGTCTTGTAATTGTAATGGTTTACATAGAGAAGCTGTAGATTGCTTACAATGTGCTTATGCAAATGCAATACACAAGGGTTACACTGTGTTTTTACTACAAGCTGTTCCACCCCCCTCCTATCTCCAGCGTACTGCTAGATACTTCTAATTTTAAGATCCTTATTCCTGCTCCCCATGAACACTCCACAGCATGCCGGTAGTGTAGAAGTACATAAAGTGTCAACCTCAGCTTAGTTTTTAACCTGGAGTGATAGCTTTACTGATTTGCCACTTTAGTACTCTTGTTAATGAATTTTTAATCTTCTTAATGACATTAAACACGGAAAGTAATTAAGGAAAACAAGTTTGAAACTGCTGACTTAAACCCTTTATTCAGAACTATTTAATGTAGAATTAATTTGATTTTGCCCATTATTCAAATGAACGCAGTACCTTTCCAAGCATTGGAAATTCCTTTCTCATTATACAATATATGGCCTGCGATTTGATATAATACAGTGAACCCATAAAAAAAGATCTCCACATCCAGCAGGTTTGTTGACGTTGATAAATATGTTTTCATTCCCCATGAGGCCACAGAGATATGATGAAAAGAGTAGTATAATATACGGTAATTCTAGGTCGATGCAATACCAGTTCCTTTACAATGATCACAATCTGTTACAGCCTTCGTAAGTTCAAAGGAAGGGAAAATATCCATGCCTGAACTGTGGAAGACACAAGGGTGAATTTAGTAAAGTTAGCTATTTTTGGTATGATGTACACTTGCCTTTTGGATCCAGGCTATGTTCATGCCGAAGAAAATTTCGAGCTTAGAACACAAGCATGAATAAAACATAATAGATAATGCGGCATTACTCTTATATTATTCAACAGTACAATAAATAGGTGACAATCAGGAATGCAACTACTGTATAGTAGAGGCAGAGGTTTTGTTCTCAGAAGGTCCACCTGCCCCTTGTACTGAGAACAGGACTGATACAGGCCCTGATACATATTTGGGGCCCAGGAGCTTTATGGTATACCTGTGACAATAATACAATAAAACTTGCATTTGGGTGTATTCTGTTAGCCTTATGTAAAATGTGATATCACTAATATGTACTCCTTTACTAGGAGAGTTCTAATAGCCTGTACAGACAAAAATGTTAAAGCTGAAATTAAGTTAAGCAGGGATAACCATAATGGGGGTATTCTGGCACCCCTGTTTATAGTGGTTCCTACATTTGGGATTTCATCGCATTTTACAGGTAGTTATATATTTAATCTAAGTACCTATAATTGTTAGACCTTTTTCTTGTAAATAAACTTCATTGCAACACATTTGCAAAGCTAAAAGAAGTTATACTCAAAGGTGTAAGAAGAAATACAAAACCAACACATTGTGATCATGTAAGATACTATAAGTAGGTGCTCCAAACCAAAACTTTAACCCAATTCCAAGCCTCCACTGTACATTCTGCATATAAACATAGTGCCTGTTCAGAAGCTGAGCAGGCACCATATCTACCATGTTTCTGCTGTTTTAAACAGCAGACACCCGGAGCTAATGTCTGTGATCATTGATAATGCCAATCACGGACATTTAATGCCTCAGATGCCTTATTCAATTGTGACTACCGCTTCTTAGAGGCTTATCCCTGGGAACTCTGAGCCCCGAGACCCTGAATGGCTCCCCCACACTGACAGTGAGAGAGTTTTTTCACTTGTTATGGCAGACTTGGGCCTTCTGGACATTCCAAGGCCTGCCACACCAATGTTACTATAGAGGGCTCTAAAGGAATATAATTAAAACTCCCATAGGTTGCAATGTTAAATCATTGCAGTCTATAGGAGAAGCGATCAGGCCATTGCATGGTCCAGTCAGTCCCTTGGGAAGACTAAAATAAAAGTGTTTAACTTTTATTAAAAAAAATATAAAAATCCTAATCAGCTCCCATTCTTGATATTAAAAATAAACAATAAAAAATAAAGATCATAGGCATCCCAAAATGCCTGCATCATCACTTCATCTCCCTTCCCAAAAAAGTTAATCCAAAGTGATGAAAAAGTCATATCTACTCCATAATGGTATCACTCAAAAGTGCAGTTCCATAGACATAAATAAAAAAAAAAGATTTGGGGGTGAGAATATGGCAATGCAAATAAGAAATCTGTATTTTTCAAAGTTTAAAAAATGTCATGTATTAAAACACAAGGAAAAAAATAAAAATACTGTAATCATACTGACCTGGAGAATAGGAAACACATTAAAAATGAAACCCATAAAACTGTGGTGACATTTTTTTCTAATTCCAACCTATTTAGATTTTTTTTTTCCAGCTTCACATTATATTGTATGGTGCTATTACAAAATAAAACTTGTCCCCCCCTAAAAAAAACCATGCCATCATACATATATATAAACAGAAGAGTAAAAATGTATGGCTTCAGGAAGGCAGAGGGTCAAAAATTAAAATGCAAAAATTGAAAATCACAAGGTCTTGAAGAGGTTAAGTTAGTTTACTGTACTTCATTGTCAATATTATCTTTACAAAAAACTTCCAGGCTGTGATGTGAAATAACAGATATAAAATATTATGAAAAAAGTACTAAACAAAGACATGTCTCTATTTATTATATAAAATCATAAAAACTTCACCCAGTGCCAGTGTAAAACATACTTTGTTTTACTTAACCATCACAAGCCCTTTGTTTGCTCCCTTGTCTGCTACCAAGCAATCAATCAGCCTCCCCGTTAATTTAGAGTTTCATGGGGAGCTCACCTACTAATCAGTGGGTAATTATCAGTGTCATATCATGGCTAGGACAATCTTTCTTAGAAATTACAATGAGAGTCTGTTCTGGTCTGTTCTGGCTTCCAGCAAGCCATTACAGAGACTTCAGCAGAATGTATTGCTTTCTTTTCAGTTTCTTCCTAATTGTTACACATTTAACTTGAAAGCTCAGGACATTGGACACACATAAACACACAATCTATCTATCTATGCACTGTGTGAAAATAATACAGCACTCATATTGATGCTGTGTTCTGCTTATTGTTTACCTAAATGCTGTGCAGTGGCAAGTTGTTATAACTTATAGCTCCTGCTGTCTCAATTCACCTCTAGGGGATTGCTCCTCCCTATTTACCTGAGGATACAGCATCAGTATTGCAAAAATCAGACAACCCCTTTACAAATTTTAATTCACTATTTTGGATCAACTTCAGATGAACCAGAGAGACCTCCAAAGTAACACTCAGCTGAAATCTTACACCTTTCTCAACAAAATGTGCAAGCTAGTTCTTTGTAGAATGACAAGAGAACCAGATTGTCTCAAGAGAAAGTTGCCTTACTTGGTAGACTGTCGCCCTCTTTGAGGTGGTCTTTATCATTAGGGAGACCAAAAAAATATGCATTAGTATTGTATTCCAGGCAACACTACTATTGGTTTCTAGGAAGAGAATATGCAAATCGCAAATCGTATTCTTCTGGCATTACATAACATATCCCCTCTTTTCTTTTTTTGTCAGGTAAGCTATTTGCATAAATTTGGCTTTCTGGGAGAGATATTCAAATTAGCTTTTCTTCCAAAACAGAAAAGAATGCTAATCTTTTCTCATGCCAGCTGAATTGATATGTGACTTGCATATACTCTTACCAGAAACCTCTCTCCCATTTTTTGAAAAAGTTGAAGAACATCAAATGAACCAAATCTTGCCAGGTACGCTCATCTCTAATAACTATAGTGAGGCTTTTGTTCAGTTATGTAATTTATCTTTAAAAATCTGAATAGTAACATTTAGGACACAGCTGTAGTTTCATCTAGTTTCATCAATAGGGCAGCAAAAGACGCAGACAGCACACCCGTATGCTGTCCACATCCACATATTTGTTACCCCGCTCTGCAAAAAATAGAACATGTCCTATTTTCCATTTTGCGTACAAGTATAGGCCATTTTTACATCAATTAAAAGGTGGCATGCACTCGGCCGGGATCCATGTTTTGCGGATCTGCGAAGTGTTAAAATCCTGGAAAACCCCTTTAATCTTCAGTCATTGGAAAAGTCATGCTTAATAGGGCTGCACCAAGTTCATAAGTGATCTCTTATCCACAGACTAGATGATAAGTATCAGATCATGGGGTCTGATACTTATCCCCTCTTGTAGATAGAGGATATGTTAAGTCTGAGCACAACAACTTTAAGGTGGTCATGCACATTAGATAAAAGTAGATTGTTGGTTGAATGATTGGTGAACGATGATACAGTGATTGCACAGTTTCGTCCATATTGGCCAGTTACAGTCATTCAGATTGTCCACGCATTTTCAATGACACCAGATGAACAATCTTTTTTTGAATACTATGGGAATTTTTTTTCTCCAAAAGATTTTCATAGACTAAAGAGTATAGGACAAAAGTTACTAAATTGTGTCTTGATCAACTTTAGACTAATGTGTGTGGCAACCTTTAGAAGAATAGAAAAGAAAATACAAGGCAAATGAGCAACAAAGTAGAGCAGAAGACCTGAAAAAACATAAGACGGAGAACACTGGAAAGTACTATTCATAGTGCCAGGGGTCAAAACCATTTTAACTGTACAGACAACTATTAGTAACAATTATTATTATATGCTTATTTATTACAAAATGTTTACAAACACTATTTTCCTTTCTCTATAGTTCAAACCTATGAGGCAAAAGTGCAAAAATAATATAGTTACTAGTTGTGGGTCATTAGGCAGTGATGCCTTATTATAATGCTAAAGATTACATTGTTTAGATCCACTTGTAAGAACTGACGTTCAAATACTTTTTGTCAACTCATATTTTTTTTTTCTACAGTGCTGTATGGTTTAGTTAAAGAAAATAAAAACAGTATTTTACAGGTGTATTGGAAAAAGGGAAGACCATGTAAACAATTTAATAGCTAATTGTTACCTGTATATACTGCCCAATTCCTCTTATATCTGTCTGTCTATCTCTCTCTCTCTCTCTCTCTCTCTATATATATATATATATATATATATATAAATATACTGTATATATATATATATAAAACTGTCTGTCTGTCTGTTTATCTATCTCGGTTTTTTTTTAAATCACTTAGAAGATGCATCAGAATTTCAAAACAATAACATAATATGATGAGAGAAATTCTATAACTGTGGATATGAGGGAGGTTTATACAGTTGACATACTGTTTATGTATTTTTATTGTTCCAAGCAGCATTGTGTAATATATCAGTACCACAGCCAGAGCAGATAAAAAGTTAAGACGTCGGGACCACGGACAGAGCAGATAAAAAGCTAAGACGTTGGGAATGAACGACAGCTTCCTTCTGCTGAGGTTGAGGAGCCCTGACTGCTGGAAACGGCGTGCAGGTTGCTGGGAGATTCAGCGATTGCTGCATCAGGCTGTACCACTATATTAGTGACACGGATTTCTGAGGCCACTTTATGGTGATGCTCTATGTATTGACAGAGGGCGTGGTGCCAACATTAGCATCCTAATTACACTTTACCTTCTGCCCATATATCCTGCAGAGTATGGCATTTTGCCCCCACCACTCCGTGCTGGCTAACACCTATGCACCGCTAGTTGTTTCACACCTCTTACTGGTTAACACCCCTTTGTACCCTTAGTTCAGAGTGCTAACAATTCATTCATAACTTCTAGTAGAAATAATAAAGGAATGGCATAACACAGAGTAATAAAAATAGATGCTCCAGAACTATTATTACATGTGAAGTGCATGCCAGAAGTGGTGACAGGTCCTCTTTAAGTATAAATGGTGCAGCAGATTAACTAAATAAATATGCCTATATATTAGACAGCCTGTAGACAAGGAACCTGATGCACAGTAAGTCTATGTATAACGGAACAGATTAATTTTTAATGGAGCTGCAGATAAACTAGGTAAACAGTCTATATATTAGACTGCCTGTTGAGACTAAGTCTGATGCAAAGTAAGTCTATGTATGAATGTCATAGATGCACAAAGCGATTACACTAAGCCTACACTGTCCGTGCAGTCACCCTACGCTCTCCCTAGGCACTCCCTACAGTGTCTAAAAACTCTCCTTATAATCTTCCTACACTGTCCAATATTGTACCATCAAAAGCTTTCTAAAACATTGTCCCTATGTTACGTCTCTTTCAATGCTCAGTTCACAGTGAAACGGCGGCAACCAGGATGAGGCTTTTATAGGACATCAGAGGGTTATAGGACATTATGGGTTATATCGCATTCCTAGGCTTCTTACTTTCACTTTGTAACACATGTAGCCTCCATTTTAGGAAAAAAAACTATTTGTTACCAAGAAATGTGAGGAAATTTGTATTAGTGGTGAATTGAATTTTTACTGAAATTTGGACCAAATTAAATTAATTTCACTTTTATTTGCTGTGTTATACAGTTTTTAATGCAAAAACTGGTTACAAACATAACTCTAACAAAATACAGTGTGAGACAAAGTATACAGGAGATTGTAGAGGTGGTATAGCCAACATTGTATTTTAAAAAAAGTATATACTTTTGTATAGAAGTAATTTTCTTAGGCCAGAAGAATAGAATATTGTTGAATTGCCTACAGATTGAAATTCCACACTAGAGAGCAGACATAGGCGATCAAGGTATGTAAAGTACAGGAAAAGGTAATATGTAGTGTTGAGCAAAGCGAAGTGGAATTCGTTCAGAATTTCGGGAAAAATTTGATGGCTGCTGCACATGTTACAAAATGAAAGTAAGAACCCCGGGAATGAGGGATCTCCCATAATGCCATACACCCAGTCAATCAGCAGATAGTCAGATAGCTGAGATGTCATAGCCCTATAAAAGGACTCCTCCTGCCTGATTTTCCACTGAAATGAGCATAGGAACAGATATGACAGGTGATAGGAAAAGGGATTAGAAAAGACTTAATTTGAAAAATGTTGTTTTCAACAGTTCAGGGACAGCACTGAGATTGTGTAGGGATATAATAGGGAGACTTTATTCTCACTATAGGGAGAGAGCAGGAGCAGGGGCTGAAAATGGTGCTTAACATTGTTCATATCACAGTACAATATTGAGAACAGAAGGGCAGGGAAGATGCAGATGCCCCTTGTGGGGTCCTGGCCTACTGGCTCACCCATAATAATTTGCAGTCAGCCTCAGCAAATCAGGAGGGATGCACATTTTTTTTTACAAAAACCTGTTGCAAAGTTTCTTCAGTTACTAAATGAACCAAATTTGACAGACCATATTATCATGCAGCGTCACATTCAGCATATATTTTTCACTGCAGACTGTGCCAAATTTAGCAGTTTCTTCAATTAGGTGTAGCAAACCGCCCAGACATATTGTACAGCATGTTTTCAAACAGGCATTTACCCATGGCCATATATGTCACTATTCCTTTGACATTACTAATGCTGGTGGGGTGTTAAACAGCTTGCCAAATGTAGGGTCAAATGTAATCCTAGGAGAGCCCAGAGTGTCATCCAAATATTTTCAGGGCAAAAATGTATTTGTAGTAACGGGCACTCGGAACCGTGTGGTAGTTACAAGGAACAACAATGTTTATTATAAAAAAAATTATAAATAATAATGGTCAGTTTAAAAAGCATTAAAAACGGATGTGGCTATTGATTGGATATTGCCACAGAGTGTATGCTTGGTATTATATGTTACCACAAAAGATTCGAGACACATATTTAAACAAAACTATAACGGAATAACGGACTATTACAAATTATCATTGCCAAATGAACGGCTGACTCCCTATAAGAACTTTCATAACGATCATATGCCAACTCAATCAAAAGCAAGAAATTGTTAACCCTTACTATAAGGGGCAAAGAAACCGCCAAGCTTTTGAGTACTACATTTTTTTGGTAACCTTAACATCTTTTGTGGTAACATATAATACCAAGCATACACTCTGTGGCAATATCCAATCAATAGCCACCACTCGTGAATGTTCCTTGGATTATCTTTATATGTAATTTGACACATCCGTATGTTTTTAATGCTTTTTTAACTGACCATTATTATTTATTAATTTTTTTATAATAAACATTGTTGTTCCTTGTAACTACCACACGGTTCCGAGTGCCCGTTACTACATATATATGCAAATTATTCGTCCCAGGTAGTGGGGTCTACCATCCACATGTGAGCACCCGCTTTACCTTTTTTTATATCTGGCAGTGAGCCACTTTGATCCATACAAATTTATCAAAAATGTATTTGTACCCAACAAATCTTCTGACAGATTCATTAGCATAATACCCTAAATGAATTTCAAGAAAAATGATCATCTCCAACTATGAATCATGAGGTCATCATTACAGGTCCAACCAGGTAAAAATGTGGAATTGGATCCAGTCTCCAAACTCCATTTTCCCAAATTTCAGACCATAGAAAAAGTTATATCTGCCTTTGTCTTTCCTCTTACCTACAGATTATGCTTACACATCAATGAAGATGTCTTTATTGTGCATATGAGATGATCTTCATGTAAATGTAAACTTGGTTCTAAAATTCATATGCATTTTAGCACTTTGTTGGCAATTAATGAAAGCCATATTTACCAGCTATCAGTTTTACCTGTTTTTGTTGATTTAATAATTATTCATTGAGGAAATTGGAAAAATGTTAATTAACGTAAATTTAGTTAATTGGACTGTTAATTGTTGTCAATTAAACAGCTCATTAATCTAAGGCCAAAGTAATTGTTTTTTTCCTTTCTTCTCTTTGTCATGTGAAATTAGAAAGTGTAATTCAAATTAATAATTATTTAATTGGTATGTAATCTTATGAACTGGAAGCATGAATACATATGGCTTATCCATTTTGCCATTCATTGTGTAATTGAGTTCTACACATTTCAATGAACATTCTTCAAGCAAGATTTAATGCAGACATAAGACAACAGTCTTGGGTCTTGACTAATTTTGGACATTGATATGCTAATGTTCCTCAGCCCACCTAGAGCTATAAACGTAGGATTTACATTTAGGTTAAAGGTTTCACTGATGGACAAACAGTGTGCTCCCTATAGACAGCCAGACAACAGTCTTTCCGATGTCTTTGTTTTTCTCTAGTTCCCATTCAGTTAGTCATGTAACATGGAAAAAGGGTGGTCTCGCACCTGGCTTTTGAAAAAAAAAAAAGGCTTGGTTTTGGCAGTTCTTCATGCAGTCTTTTGAGCCAAAACCAGAAGCAAATTTAATAGGAAGGCGACATATTTTATCATACATAATACATTAAACTGCATCTTTTTTTCCAAAAGAAAATCAGTAAGCCAGGTTCCTGAGCCTTACTGTAGCTGATAGGCTTGGCACGTGTTGCTTTTAACACTTTTGTCAATCTTTATTTGCCATCTTTATTTGTTTTAATAATGTTAAGGAATTTTGAATTGTATAGAGCCATCATTTGGTGCCTACTGACTTCTACAGGGCCCTACTTCACATTTAGATGCCTCCTACAGATGAAATGTCCACTTTGATCGGACATTATCTATGGTACCAAACAATCATACAGGGCTGAGGACTTTGCTATGCCTTCGACTCCACATGGATGAGTGGTGGATGTGGCCTAGAAAAAGACACCTAGGATAATGGTAAAAGAGTTCTGATTTAGGCTCTGAATGGCTATCCAATATAGTAAAATGTTGTGTCTAGACAGAGTCTTCTAGGATTGTAAGGGCCAGACATGAGTTCATACTAATTCATCTACAGACCTGTAACTACTTCTTTTAGACCTCTGAACCTTACAGTTTTTATTAAGTTATTTTAGGGTCTACTAATCCTGGAACATTCGCTTCTGGATTTAAAAACCAGTAAAAGAATACATTCAAATATTCCAACAACCTGCTGTGCCATCAAGGTGAGCTAAGTGCAAACAGCATAAACAATGACATGGTGCACAATAACATTTTATAGCATGGTTAGCATATTGTCTAAAATAATGTTGATGTTTTCAACATGGACATGCTAAAATGTTTCCACCAAGGCAGGGAATGTGCTTTCTTTGAGACAACAAACATTCTCCTCTCTTCCCTCTATAAAGTTCATTTTTGCACCCGGCTATATAATGCAATTTGCCTTTTACAGTCAGTTACTTGTTTTCCTTTTGCTCACTCTGAACATTGCAAATTCGTTTGCAACTTTGGCTTAAATAAAAGAGAAATTAGGCAAGCAGGGTGCAGAATCTTAAAATAGGGATGCAATATTCACCTAATTTGCATCCTAATTTTGCATTCACCTAAAATGCCTATTGTCCGCAATAGTGGACAAGAATAAGACATGCTCGATATTTTTTTTTGCGGGCCGTGGAACAGAGCTACAACACAGCATGTGCTGTCAGCATCCTTTGTGGCCCCATTGAAAGAATGGGTCTGCACCTGTTCTGCAAAATTGCAGAACGGATGCAGACTCATTGTTACGGTAGTGGAAATGTAGCCTTAGACATACTGCATATGTTTCCTAGGTATGCTGAAAATATAGCTAAGTTAAGATAAGCTCAGCAACCTATATTTGCAAAAATAGGCTAGCAGGCAGACTAAAATTAACTTTTTATGACCATTAGACATTAACATTTTATATAGATTTATAAAAATTATGATTACAACAGGTATGCATATCTATTGAATAATCAACAGTTTTATTTTGCATTAGTAGGGCTATGTTTTCCAAAGAAATTTTATAAATGATGCTGTTGAGTAAAGCAACAAGCAAATCGAAGTTGACGAAGTGGAATTCGATCCGAATTTCAGGATAAATTTGACTTACAGCGAAGCCGAATTTCCTCACGCTTCGTGGTAACGAATCATATTTTTTCCTAAAATGTCTGCTGCACGTGTGAGGACATGGAGAAAGGAATTCTGGGAAGGTGGGATCACCCATAATGACATGCAAGCATCCAATCAGCATTCAGCCAGCCCTGTGATGTCACAGCCCTAAAAATAGCGGCAGCCATCTTAGATTCTGCCATTTACCAGCGTACTTAGTGCAGGGAGAAAGGTCTTCAGGCGCTAGGGACAGTGATAGAAAAGACTTGATTGTGGTGAAAAAAACGATTTATAAGTGCAGGGAAAGGATAACGAGTAATAGTTCCACAGCATTTAAGTAGAACAGGGTTCAGTAGGGGAGGTTACAGACTGGTTAATAGGAACAATCCTATTACACCTTGGTGCACTGACTGGGGATCCAAATTGCCATTATACAGCTCTGTCAATCCAGTAAACCGTTCTTGTTATTGGGGTGCAAGTGCTGTTTAATGCAGCCATTAACAGGGTTTATTACAAGGAAATATTTCTACAGTATGTCTTATTTGCCCTTGTGCAGTGCAGTTTTATGTTGTAAAGCCCCTTTTACCGTGTATTAGTAGCAAAAGAAAAATATATTTGCTCTTGGGCGGTGCAGTGATATATTCTAAAGCCCAGTTTGCCGTGTATTAGTGGTAAAATAAAAATACATTCGCCGTTCAGCGTTGCACTTATTTGTTAAAAAGCCTTTTGTGTTGTGTAAAAGTAGAGCAATTTTCGGTCCTAATTGCCGTTCTGCAGTGCAGTGATATATTTTAAAGCCCAGTTTGCCGTGTATTAGTGGCAAAATAAAAATATATTCCCCGTTCAGCGTTGCACTTATCTGTTGAAAAGCCTTTTGTGTTGTGTAAAAGTAGGAAAAAAATAAGGGCCTAATTGCCATTCTGCAGTGCAGTAATATATATTATAATGCCCAGTTTGCCGTCTCTTAGTGGCAAAATTAAAATATATTCGCCTTTCAGTGTTGCACTTATCTGTTGAAAAGCCTTTTGTGTTGTGTAAAAGTAGAAAAAAAATAAGGGCCTAATTGCCATTCTGCAGTGCAGTGATATATTCTAAAGCCCAGTTTGCCGTGTATTAGTGGCAAAATAAAAATATATTTGGCATTAAGCATTGCACTTACCTGTTGAAAAGCATTTGTCTTGTGTAAAAGTAGAAAAAAAATAAGGGCCTAATTGCAGTTCTGCAATGCAGTGATATATTCTAAAGCCCTGTTTGCCGTGTATTAGTGGAAAAATAAAAATATATTCGCCGTGCAGCGTTGCACTTATGTGTTGAAAAGCCTTTCGTGTTGAGTAAAAGAAAAAAATTTAGGGCCTACTTGCCCTTCAGCGGTGCAGTGATATATTCTAAAACCCTGTATTAGTGGCAATAGAAAAAATATTTTATCTAACATTTGATTATTTAATCTAACAGTATTTCAGACAGAGAAGTGCCAGACCCTGCACAGGGGAGTGGCAGAGGCCTAAATGTCTCTGGCGCAGGCAGAGGTCGCAGCAGAGTAAGGAGGCGTGGCAGCAGGAGTCGCAGTGAGAGGCCTGAGCACCCAGTGTCAACTAGCGTTCGTGTCTTCACCAGCAACCAAGAGGTGCTTGAATGGTTTACTCGGTCATCCACTTCGTCCCAAATGACATCTGAAACCCGCAGCCAAGAGTTGGTGGGTTCCTCTGACTCGACACTTAGTTGGCATGGCCCGGGAGCAGGCCCTGTGCCCCCACCTGTCCTGAACTTTCCTCTGTGATTTTCAGCTCCCTCAGCGGAAGTAGTATTATATTCCCTTGGTTCGGCTCCACTTTTCAGCGAGGACGAGCTACTAGAGGACAGTCAGCAGCTACTGCCTAGCCAAGATCTGGAGAAGACATCCGCTGCTTGCTCCGCAAGGCAGGCAAGGAGAGTAGCATGGCTGCTGGTGTTGCGAGCGGTCAGGCTCTTGACCCAGAGACGGTTGAGGAGGACATCAGTGACGTGCAGACAATACTCGTTGATGATATAGCTGATCGCACTTGGAAGCTGGGTGACGAAGGGGCTTCATCATCATCGGGAGAAGAGGGTGGCAGCTTGCCCGTGAGCAAGCAGCAGTGCCAGCAAGTCGCTAGCGTGGCCGGGAGTCAGCAGGGTGGCAGCAGTGGGAGGTTGGGAGCCAAACGTGCCAGAGGTAGACCACCGGCTTAGCAGGAGCCTACCTTCCCGGGAAGTAGCGGTGCACGGGTTCACGGAGGCAGCTGCAGTATCAGTTAGTCGGTGCGTAGTGTTGGGGGTAAAATAAACTACTTAGCAGTGTGGACGTTTTTTGTTAAGCCGACAGAGTAGGTGAACATGGCCACATGTAGAATCTGTGGGCAGAAGGTAAGGCATGGCCAGGGTGCCAATGTTGGCACAACAGCCCTGCGTCAACATATGCTGCTTTACCATAAAGTGGCCTGGGACAACCATGGTCATGTGGTGGTCCAGCCTGCCACAGCAACCTCTGCATCACCCAGTGGCACGCACCCAGTTTCAGGCAGTCAAGGCTCCACCACCTCAGCTGAAGGGAGCTGTCTGTCCTTCGCATCATCTGCTGGTCCTGATGCTTCTGCTCCTCACCCTCTTACTCCTTATCAGTCATTTCGTCAGCAATCAATCACCGAAGGGATTTCCAAGAGACAACAGTATGCATGCAATCATGCAGTCATTTCCACCCGTTGGAATTCCCCCTTCTATATATTGGACCGACTATAAGAACAGAGAAAGGCCATAAACGATTTCTTGATGATCCAAGCGGACAGAAGTACTCCTCTGTGTAACCTCGATGTCAGCCAGTGGCAGCTCCTGCTTGACACTTGCCAGTTGCTCAGGAGGCCATGTTATTTGTCAGTTGCCAGGACTACAACGTCATTCCACTGCTATATGTCCTGGAACAGATGCTAGTAAATCTGGCTGGTCAGGGGACTGGAGATGTGGCGCCTAGATCTCACGGCCACATAAGCCCTGTGGGGGCTGGACTGGAGGAGGAGGACATTGGGGCACAAGCAATGTGTAGGGAAATGGGTGGTTTTCCTATACAGGTGACAGGGGAGGAGGAGCAGGAGCAGCTAGAGGAGCTACAGGGCGATGAGGCAGAGGACCTAGACACTGTGGCAGAATGCAGTGGAGATGGAGACAGGGAGTCCCTCCGAGTCACTTGCACAAATGGCGCAATGCATGCTCACTTGCTAGCGTAGTAACAGCCGAATTGTCACCATTCGGCAGTGGGATGACTTCTGGCTCTTCACCTGGTTGGACCTTCGCTACTGGTCCAAAATGGGGCCTTTTTTACACCCACTGAGAGGGAGGACAAACTGAACTACTATAGAGACATCCTATGTAGTTAGTTGGCCGCTGCCTATCTGCGCCCTCGTCCATGCTCTCGCAGGTCTGACCGGGGGGGCCCTCTGTGCCCACGTTCCACTGCCATGGCTGCTGGGGTGGGGTGGCAGGAGCAGTACCAGATCTATCAGCAGCAGCCTGAGTCTAGAGTCGCTGATGAGCATCTTTTTTCCCCGCCTAGTGAAGAAATACTCACCAGCAGCAGCAGCTAGATCTGGAGCAGGACCTGAACCAGCAGGTCGTGGCATACTTGGAAAGTACTCTGCCACCCCACATTGAAGATCCGCTGGACTACTGGACTGCCAAACTGCATTTGTGGCCGCAACTGGCAGAGTTGGAGAGTGGAAAAGCTGTCCTGCTCATACAGTAGTGTGGAATCAGAGTGGGAGTTTAGTGCAGCGGGGGCCATAGTTACCCCAAGAAGAACTCGCCTGTCCACCAAAAATGTGGAGAGACTGACCTTTGTCAAGATGAATCAGGCGTGGATCAGCCAGGATTTCCACCCACCAATGTCTGATGCATCAGACTAGAACATCCATCGTGCCACACCAACACTTTGACAAAAAAGACTGGTTTCTTCTGGCTACCTGCCTCAGCAACTATTCTGATGCTGACACCTGCCTGATGTCACACATCTGACACCAAGTGCTCTTTCTTTCACCCACCATCTTGAGTGGATCTTGGTATTGCCACCCACCTGCACACTATGTCACCTTGCCACTCTGTGGACTCCTAATGCTGCTGCCACCTCCACACTATGTCACCTTGCCCTCATGCTGCTGCCACCTCCACACTGTCATTGTGCCACTCTGTGGCCTCTCATGCTGCTTCCACCTCACCACTATGTCATAGGGCCACTCTATGGTCTCTTCATGCTGCTGCCACCTCCACACTATGTCACCTTGCCACTCTGTGGTCTCCAGATGCTGCCGCCACCTCCACACTGTCATTGTGCCACTCTCTGGCCTCCTGATGCTGCTGTTGCCACCACAACACTGGCATTGTGCCACTCTGTGACCTCGTGATGCTGCTGCTGCCACCTCCTTACTGTCATTGTGCCACTCTGTGGCCTCCTCCTGATGCTGCTGCTACCGCCACCACCACTCTCTGTCATTGTGCCAGTCTGTGGCCTCTTAATGCTGCTGCTGCCACCTCCACACTGTCATTGTGCCACTCTGTGGCCTCCTGATGCTGCTGCCAACTCCACACTATGTCACTTTGCCACTCTCTGGCCTCCTGATGCTGCTGCCACCTCTATACTATGTCTCCTGGCCACTATGTGGTCTCAATATGCTGCTGAAACCTGCGCACTATGTCACCTTGCCACTTTGCGGTATCCTCATGCTGCTGCCACCTCCATACTCTGTCACCGGGTCACTCTGCGGCTTCCTCATGCTGCTGCCACCTTCACACTATGTCATCCTGCAACTCTGTGTTCTCCTTATGCTGCTGCCACCTGTACACTATGTCACCTTGCCACTCTGTGGCATCCTGATGCTACCACCACCTTCACACTGTCATTGTGCCACTCTGTGGCCTCCTGATGCCTCCTCCACACTGCCGTGCCACTCAGTGGCCTCCTCATGCTGCTGCCACCTCCACATTGTCATTGTTCCACTTTGTGGCCTCCTCATGCTGCTTTCACTTCACCACTATGTCATAGGGCCACTCTGTGGTCTCTTCATGCTGCTGCCACCTCCACACTATGTCACCTTGAAACTCTGTGGTCTCCTGATGCTGCCGCCACCTCCACACTTCATTGTGCCACTTTGTGGTCTCCTCCTGATTCTGCTGCAACCTCCACTCTCTGTCATTGTGTCACTCTGTTGCCTCCTGATGATGATGCTGCTGCCACCTCCACAGTGTCAGTGTGCCACTCTGTGGCCCCCTCATGCTGCTTCCACCTCACCACTATATCATAGGGCCACTCTGTGGTCTCCTCATGCTGCTATCACCTACACACTATGTCACCTTGACACTCTGTGGTCTCCTGATGCTTCTGCCACCTCCACACTGTCATTGTGCCACTCTGTGGCCTCCTCATGCTGGTGCCACCTCCACACTATGTGACATTGCCACTTTGTGGTCTCCTGAATCTTGATGCTGCTGCCAGCTCCACACTCTGTCACTGGGTCACTTCTGTGGTCTCCTCATACTGCTGCCTCCTCCACACTATATCACCTTGCCACTTTGTGGTCTCCTCATGCTGCTGCCACCTCCACACTATGTCACTGGGTCACTTTGTGGTCTCCTCATGCTGATGCCACCTCCACACTATGTCACCTTCCCACTCTGTGGTCTCCTCATGCTGCTGCCACCTGCACACACTGTCACCTTTCCACTCTCTGGTCCCCTGATGCTGCTGCCACCTCCACACTATGTCACTGGGTCAATATGTGGCCTTCTCATGCTAATGCCACCTCCACGCTATGTCACTCTTTTCACTCTATGGTCTCCTGATGCTGCTACCACCTCCACACTGTCATTGCTCCACTCTGTTTCCTTCTCCTGATCTTGCTGCCGCCCCCTCAACACTCTGATGCCACTCTACTGCTAATGCCTATTCCACACTGCTTCCACCTCACTACTATGTCATAGGCCCACAGCTTCATGGGTTTGGTTTTTACAGCATTTCCTATGTGATATAACTGACCTGTTACTTTTATTCTCCGGGTCAGTACGATTACAATGATACCACATATGTATAGTGTTTCTTGCATTTTAATACTGTAAAAAAAATAAAAACTTTCGAAAAAACTAATTTTTATTTCTTTGCCTCACCATAACTTTTTTATTTTTATTTGTGTGGAGCTGTGTGAGGGCTCATTTTTTGCAGGAGTATCTGTACTTTTTTTTTGGGGTGTGTGTATGGCTTTTTGACTACTTTTTATTCAATTTTTTGTGGCAGGTAAAGTGACCAAAAAATGTCAAATTAGTTATATATATATTTTTTATATTTTGCTGTTTGCCTTATGGGATAAATATTTTTATATTTTAATAGTATAGACGTTTTAGTACAAAACGATGCCCATGATAATTGTTTTTATTGTTTATGTATTTAAATTTTTATTTTGGGGAAAGGGGGACTATAACAAGCAATCATGAGATTGCTTCTTTCATATACTCCAATGCATAAGCATTGGAATCTAGGGAGGTTATATTATGTTCCTATGTAGCCCTGCCACAGGCAGGCTCTCTATAGGAACTAATGTGCAGCAGCCTCTTTTCACTGAGGATAACAGAGGCTGCTGCACACATAGTCTGGCTTCCCAATCCTCGCTAGAAGGAGCCAGTGCACGGCCAGTCGCGCCTGCTCCTGGTTTTTAACCTCCCAGATGCTATGGTCACATTTGTCCATGGCATCTGAGGGGTTAAATGTATGCAATAACTGTTTTCGTCAATTGCATACGTTAGTCCAGGGTGCCTGCCAACCGGCGGCTATGGTGCACGCTGTGCTTGCGAGCTGGCACCATTTTTAAATACCTCTTTCGCTAACATAAATACATGAGTCAGTCAGGAAGGAAGGAAGGAAAGGGTTAAACATCTGTTATAAAAACTCCACAGTGAGCCCCCAACTGGAGAGTCTCTTTTACAGCAGAATAAGGCTATACTCAGACCTAGCGGATTTGTTGTAGACCTCTGGATTTTGCTATGGATTCACTGTGCACATGAGCCCTTAGACTAGAGCTGCACACAGACTTTCATTCTATGATATTTAGTTGCACAAAATTTAAGTAAAAAGTATTGAAGTATTGAATTTGCAAGTTATTTTCATGTGACTCAATGTATTCCCGATGTCACACTATAAAAAGTCTTTGCCATAGTATGTTTATGAAGATCTAAGTTTTTCTGTCCACCCCTGTGACATAGTTCATATCACATTATTTGCATAAAAAAAAAATCAAAAATCCCACTTCCCCTATATTTACCACCACCCTACAAGGTAGTGGGACAGCTTCTAATCAATTATCATATGCAGAGCTAGCTAGGATTCCCTTCACCTAAGGCAGTGCTTCTCAATTATTTTCTGTCATGCCCCCCCTAGGAAGAAGAAAACATTTCGCGCGCCCCGCGCGACTGTAAATAGTATCATTTGTCTATAAAATTGTTATAAGTACACCAATCTCCCCACAGGTGAGGGCATTAACCCCCCCCCCCCCCCAAATCATGTGCAGGCTCCATTAACCCCCCCCCCCAAATCATGTGCAGGCTCCATTAACCCCCCCCCCAATCATATGCAGGCTCCATTAACCCCCCTCCCCAATCATGTGCAGGCTACATTAACCCCCTCCCCCCAAATCATGTGCAGGGTCCAGGCTTCCCCCCTCCCCCCAAATCCTCCCTGGAAGCGCTGGATGCAGGCCTCTTCCGGCCTGTGTCCCGCTCTGCACTCTGCTCAGGCGGCGCGATGACGTCATCGCGCCGCCTGAACCGCTCTGATGGGCTGCGGGCCTTGTGCCGGCAGCCTATCAGAGGAGCAGGGGATGGAGACGCCTCTCCCTCCCCTGCCGCACAGCACAGCGATCTGTATCGCTGTCCAGAGGACAGCGATACAGATCACTATGGAGATGAACGCTTCCACAATGGAAGCGTTCATCTCCTGTCACCTGGAGCCCCCCTTTACGGAGCCTCCCGCCCCACTATTTGAGAAACGCTGACCTAAGGCTACATGCACACGAACATTGTTTGTTTCCGTGTCCATTCCGTTTTGTTTTTTTGCGGATAGGATGCGGACCCATTCAAAAAATGCGGACAGCACACAGTGTGCTGTCTGCTTCAGTATGTCCATTCCGTAGCCCCGCAAAAAAAGAAAAATAGAACATGTCCTGATCTTGGCCATTTTAGGCATTGTTACAATGGATCCGCAAAAAAATAGGATGGCATATGGATGTCATCCATTTTTTTTGCGGATCCGCAATTTGTGGACCGCAAATTACATATGGCCGTGTGCATGTAGCCTGAGGCAAAGGTAGCCTCCATCCAGTTAACACATGACTATGATTTCTAGTAATTTTTGTCCTGTGGTTTTTAGATCAACCTTATTACTATCCGGAGTTATTCCTTTAATAACTATATGTGAACATATTTCTTTTGTGATGTGCTTCTTAAATAAACCAAAACAGAAGTCCAGTTGAATTAATTATTGGCAAAACATTAGGACAGTTAAATGAATATACCATGTAATATCTACATGGCATATTCTATGAGCAAGGGAAAAACAAAAATATACTGCAGTGCTCTGATTTCATGAAAAAAATAGACATCGCTCCGTCTTAGAAATAAGTACAAATTAACCCATGTTTTTTATAAAGGAAACAAGGAAAAGTGAGGGAGAAATTATATTTTTCTCCTGTGGCAAAGGGTGGGGGGAGGAGGAGAGTTGCTTTATTTTATTGATTTAAAAAAAAAACACACACACATATCCCACAGGCGCCAAAAAGCACAGGGCAATGATTAATGTCCCCTCAGAAAAAGAAATTATATCGAATAAATTAAACTACTGTGGCAGCAAATTGAAAAATAAGGATGTAAATGAGGTTTGAATACTTAATATCTGAGTGGGGAAAGCAGCTATCAATGGAAAGGAAAATGATGAGAGATTGTAGGGTCCCCCGAATCTTGGCTCCAGGGAGAGGTATGAAGGCTTCCATCCAAGAAGACACACAAAATAACATAGAGGCACACAGAGGAGGGGGTGAGTTCATTTGTAGACCTTATAATCCACTTCAGCTTTTATATAGTACCATCGTTATTGTTCTAACCCCCTCATCCTGCAAATTTGCTGACACGTTTAATGTGTTTGAATTAATTTTTCTGTTAATAGATCATTTTTCTTAAAAGTGCAAGTATAGAAAGAATTATTCCATCAAATATATTTTGCCATATCAATATGATATGCAGTAAATATCACCTGGGATCTGACCGCGAAAGTAAGAAGCCCAGGAAGGAGATAGTACCCATAATGGCGTTCAGCCAGTCAATCAGCAGATAGCCATCCGCTGTGATGTCACAGCCCTATAAAAAGAATAATCCATCCCCGTCTCAGCCATTTTACTGTGAGCTGAGGATAAGGAGAGACTTGGCAAGTGCTAGGAACATTGTTTTAGTAATCTTTTAATTGAAGCATATTGTAGAATATTGGATAGGGACAGTGCAGGTACAGTGTAGGGAGCTCGTGGAGCCTGTCTGTGTCTGGCACAGTTCATGACAGCGCTGACATGTGGAGCTGTAACTATGGCCAAGGACAATATATGTCCTTTGCAGCCCACTGTGTAAATGTTGTTCTAGCCCAAGTACACCAGCAACTTGGCCAGGTGATGGCAATGCCGCCAATGCCGCTGTTCTGGACCCACTCCTGTTTTTGCATTAACAATACTGATCAAATACTGATGCAAAAAACTGACCAAATACTGACTGATTGAGAAATGCTATTAAAGTTCTGCATGCAGGACTTCTTTTTCATCTGAATAAAAATTATTTCAGAGGCAAATGGCCAAAACTCGCGCAAACTGAGCATGAGGCCCCTATCACACATCAGAATTTTGCATCAGAATTTGATCTAAATGCAGGAATGGGTCCAAAACACAGAAAACATCCAAATATTTCCAACATGTTATCTCTGTTTTGGACCCACTACTGATTTTTGCCTTACCAATACTGATCAAATGCTGACCAAATACTGATGGTGTGAAGGCGGATGCTCAAAGTACAGGATCTGCTTTTTTTGGCCTGTTCTTCTGATGGATTAGAAAAACGGAAAAATAAACAGTGAACACAGCCTTACTGCTGACACCTTCCACACTGTCATGGGCCCACAGCATGGTTAAGTCCACACCGATAAAATAAATTAGGTAATTATACTCAGCCCTTTTTGACCTAAAGTGGATGCCCGGTGCTTAAATTGGTGTGTACCGATAAATTAGAGCGGACGCTAACATTGACCTGTAAGGCGGTCTTCACACTTCTGTTATTTGGTCAGTTATTTCCATCACTTATTGTGAGGCAAATTCAGGAGCCACCATTTTAATAGGAAGTCATTTTCCACTCAAGACCAATACTATTTGGTTAGGGCATAGATGAGATTCCAATTTACTGGGTACTCTAACCACAATACTTTTCATATGCCAATTATGCAGTGTTGCCATTTCCATACACCTATGATTTCATAGAAATATATATTTTTATCTGCTTTGTATTATATTTTTATAGAATTAAAGGGGTTATCTGGTAATTAGTATTGATGATGTATCCTCCAGATAGGTCATTAATATCAGATCAGCGGGGTCTATCAGCTGTTAGAAGAGGCTGCAGTGTGGCGTCACCGTACATCAATCACATGGAATGGTTGCAGCTTAGCCCCATTGAAGTGAATGGGGCTGAGCTGCAATAGCAAGCACAGTTGCTATACAATGTAAAGCGCTGTACTTGGAAAGCTGCTGGGAGCAGGCTGCTCTCACCAGAGCTCTGGTGAACGTAGTGACTCCCTGTAACAGCTTATCAGCGGGGGTGCCAGGACTTGGATCCCCACTGATCTGATAATTATAACCTATCCTGATATATTTACCAGGATAACCCCTTTAAACTAGCAGAAGAAGACAATATACAAAATCAGTTTCATGTTGTTGGATACAGACTCAGACTGGCCCACAGGGCCCACAGGGGAGTAGGTGAATCCCCCAGTATATCTCTATTTATTGGTGAATATTGATATATCATATTTATCTGGATCAACTTGTAGGAAACAGGCCAAACTGGATGGACAAATGTCTTTTTTCGGTCTTATATACTATGTTACTATGTTACTATGTTAATAGTGAAAATGAATGAAGTAGAGGAGCCATCCATAATCATAGAACACTGGAAAAATGAAAGCTGGAATCTGGATGCTTTGGAGCAATTCATTCATTTTTCCATTGTACTAAAGGCTGCATTAGACAGGCAGATTATGCAGGCGATTGTAGGGAGGGATGCATTCCTTCCCAGCAATACCCTGCTCTTCAGCAAAGAAGATCGCTGCTATTACATGCAGTGATCTCCACCTCTGTCTGGGGAGGAGCAATCGTTAATGCCATCGCTCGTCCCTAAACTGAATCATTGTTTGTCGGCAGCAGATTGTGATTAAAGTAGAACTCCCGGCAACATTTTTATTCTCTGACCTGCTAGAAAGTGATGTCATGTGACCAACTCTCTGATCTTCAACTGACACAGGACAGGAAGTCAGTTACTTCTCCATTTATTCCTGTGAGGTTCCCATAGGAATATATAGAGAAACTGGTTGCAGCTTAGCCCCATTGAAGTGAATGGGGCTGAGCTGCAATAGCAAGCACAGTTGCTATACAATGTAAAGCGCTGTACTTGGAAAGCTGCTGGGAGCAGGCTGCTCTCACCAGAGCTCTGGTGAACGTAGTGACTCCCTGTAACAGCTTATCAGCGGGGGTGCCAGGACTTGGATCCCCACTGATCTGATAATTATAACCTATCCTGATATATTTACCAGGATAACCCCTTTAAACTAGCAGAAGAAGACAATATACAAAATCAGTTTCATGTTGTTGGATACAGACTCAGACTGGCCCACAGGGGAGTAGGTGAATCCCCCAGTATATCTCTGAGCCATGGTAGGACCCAAGTGCCCTGCCCACTGTACAGGTGGCACATGACACAGTACAATGACTGCAGATGGTCAGTGTGAAGCATCTTAACCAGCCTATACATCCTTGTAAAAAAAACTGGGTAAATTATTTAACAAACTATTATTATAGAAGCATCAGGTGGCTTAGGCACTCCAGCCAGTATCCAGCCAGTGATGTACCTTCTCAAAATGCTGCAGAAGCCCCAATTATCCCTCATCTTGCTGCTGTGTGAGAATGTGTTCCAGGATCACATATCTAGAAGGAAAGGCAAGAGACAGTCAGAAGAATACTGACAGTATATCCAGGACAGAACAGTCTGAGGCACAGATTAGGTTGAAGGCTGCTACTAAAAAAGAACGTATGTTGAAGTTTTAGGATTTTGGGAAAGGGGATCAGGTAATATTTTCATGTAGCCGTACAGTGTGCAACCAGAAGGAATTACTGGTGCACTCTAGACACCCCAGTTGGACACTGGTTGAAAGGAATGCAAAAAGATTGGGTTCTCATTCACATTCCAAGAGGCCATGGCCTTGAAAAGCTTTATTGTGTCATCCAAGTCACCATCTTGGGGAAAGACCTTTGGTGGGTAAAATTGTTTCCACTAGATATAAAAAGGCACATGTACGATGTTGTGATCTAAAGTGAACCAGGTGGTAAAGCCACTATTATGAGGTTGTACAGTTTATGTATCCAGGGCTGAAATAACCATGAACAAATTTGTGTTATATTATTTATTGGTGAATATTGATATATCATATTTATCTGGATCAACTTGTAGGAAACAGGCCAAACTGGATGGACAAATGTCTTTTTTCGGTCTTATATACTATGTTACTATGTTACTATGTTAATAGTGAAAATGAATGAAGTAGAGGAGCCATCCATAATCATAGAACACTGGAAAAATGAAAGCTGGAATCTGGATGCTTTGGAACAATTCATTCATTTTTCCATTGTACTAAAGGCTGCATTAGACAGGCAGATTATGCAGGCGATTGTAGGGAGGGATGCATTCCTTCCCAGCAATACCCTGCTCTTCAGCGGAGAAGATCGCTGCTATTACATGCAGTGATCTCCACCTCTGTCTGGGGAGGAGCAATCGTTAATGCCATCGCTCGTCCCTAAACTGAATCATTGTTTGTCGGCAGCAGATTGTGATTAAAGTAGAACTCCCGGCAACATTTTTATTCTCTGACCTGCTAGAAAGTGATGTCATGTGACCAACTCTCTGATCTTCAACTGACACAGGACAGGAAGTCAGTTACTTCTCCATTTATTCCTGTGAGGTTCCCATAGGAATATATAGAGAAACTGACTGTCCACACATAAGATGCTGTGTCAGTTAGTGAGTCCGATTTCTGGTCACATGACACAGGTGAGAAGCAGAAGGGAGGTATAACTCACAAATACAGACACTGGTAAGAAAATAACTACAGATTAAATCATGTACCTCTATGAGGTCAGAGAATAACATTTTAGATATATTGCCGGCAAACGATGATTTTTAAATCTCTTAAAGAATGGGATTGCCTGATGAGCGAACTTTGCTGCCAGATTATCACTAAGTAGCATTACTATGAACGCTGGTTAGCTATGATCTGGCAGACTGGCTGCCAGTCTAAGGCTACATTCACACGTCCGCAAGTGTTTTGCGGATCCACGGAGCCGCGGATCCGCAAAACACGGACACACCGGCAATGTGCATTCCGCATTTTTGCGGACCGCACATTGCCCGGACTCCAAAGAAAATGCCTCTTCTTGTCCGCAATTGCGGACAAGAATAGGACATGCTCTATTTTTTTTGCGGAGCCGCGGACCGGAAAATCGGCGGCGCGCTCCGCAAAATCGGATGCGGAGAGCAAAGTGTGTGCTCTCCGCATCTTTCCCGGCCCCATTCACAGTCAATGGGTCCGCATGTATTCCGCAAAATTGCGGAATACATGCGGACTACATTGCGGACGTGTGAATAAGGCCTAATACACCCTTTACATGGGGGGGGGGCTTATTGTTTTTCGCCCCAAGGCCCCATTTGACCTAGAACCGACCCTGGTTGGGTTTAAGAAATAAATAAAAAAAGTATATATTTTTTTACACAGTTGCAAAGACAGGCATAGTTGACTTAACTGTTCTATGCAGCTAAGACACAGGTATACCGATATATACTAGTCCAAAGAATATGGACAGCTTACTTGCCAATTTTGAGAATTGACATTTGGAGAATACGAAAAGAAGACACTCCCATTTGAATCAGAAAAAATAGAGACCACAAACCATGCCTCCTTAATAAATGCAGACCTTAGAATAGACCCCCTTTGAAAAGACCCTCAGACCATTCCCCACTTTATATTGACTCCAGCTCAGGCCTTGATTTACATAGAGCCCAGACCAGAACCAACTAGTATACAAACCCATATCTAAACCCGCCTGTATACTGACCCCAGACCAGACCCCCACACGTAGACCCCAGATCCCCAGGAAATAGAGATTTAATGACAACTATGTTCTTGTAGTCTAGACAAAGCAAAATATCAATGCCGAATGAACAAAAAAAAGTTCTGGATGTGTGGGGGAGTTATAGAATAAAAAAGGGAATGGATACTCATCTGTTTTTTACCCTGTTTCTTTGAGCACTGCACTTCAGTTTTACCTGCTGCTGTAGTCATCGTATTGGCTTTCATGCACAAGTCACAGCTGCAGTCAATTGCTGGCCATGCACAGGACGTCTCTGCTGAGGTCAGTGATTGGCTGAAGCAGTGACATTTGTGCACAGAATGTAGCCACTGCATCCAGAAAAACAAATAGCAGTGGTGTGGACTGGAGCGCAGTGCAAGAAGAAGAGGAGAAAAGGGGGGAGTAGAAATTAATTTCCTTTGTTATTTCAAGCTGTTTACAGGAGTTGCCTGAGTTTTTACATAACTCAGACAACCCCTTTAACTATTATTTCCCATTCATAACTGCTATAAAGTGCAGACCTTGCTGTACTATCTGATAATACAGATTAGGAATTGAATACCTGCAATGTGGCCGCCCCTAGGGACGTTTTTCTAATAGAAATCAACATTGCATTTCAGTTCTACTTATATCTGATGAATGGAACTAAAAATAAATGCATTAGATATATATTTGTAAATGGTTAACACACACTCTACCATTTGGAGCCGCATTAAAAAACTAAATATTTTTAATTAAATGTAAACTTTAATACAAATAAAACTGAAAATATAGGTACCATTAATAAAATAACGAATCACCCCTAAAAATTTATCAAAGATTACATCAATCCTGATCCATATAGTATATAATTTCATATAAAAAAAACTCATAAAATATATAAAGAGGAAGAAATATAAAAAGAAAGAAATAGAAATATAGATGTATACTCTGAGATAATTCAGTTCCCTAAAATGCTAATTAATATCCTTTCTGTTGTTCCATGATTTTGAGTAGAAGCAAAAGTTCATATTTTAAGTTATTAGTCCAGAAATACATTTATCATGTCCAAAAAAATAGTGTTAGTGATGAACAATAGAAAAAAAGAGATAAAAAGAAGAAAAAAAATTAAGAAATTAATGATAAAAAGTGATAAACAGTAACACTAATAAATATGACTCAATAAATGTGATTACAATTCATCTTTAGTAATCCATGGTTTGTGTGTGTCTGATCAATTATATGTATTTCATTTAGGCCTCTTGCACGCAAACGTTTTTTTCCCCGTTTTTTGCATTTCGTATATGGACCGTATACGGAACTATTAATTTCAATGGATCCACAAAAAAAATGGATGGTATGCCTTCCGTTTCTGTATTTTCCGTTTTTCTGTTCCGTTCAAAGACAGAACATGTCCTATTATTGTCCGCATAACGGACAAGGATAGTACTGTTCTATCACCGGCCAGCTGTTCCGTTCCTCAAAAAATGCGACATCCATATTTTTTGCGGATCTGTTTTTTGCGGACCACAAAATACTGAAAAAGCCATACGGTCGTGTGCAAGAGGCCTTAGTGTCTTTTACTTTATCTTATTGATGTGAAGTCTCACTTGTTTATGAGAAAAATGTGCCAGTGAATAACAATGTGTCCTTGTTAAAATAGAATATTCATTTAGACTTTAAAAATGAAACATATTTGATTTGTATTTGCTACTATGTAGCTACGTTACCGCCTTGACGAATGTAGCAGGAGAAGCTTGTGTGGGAACTGCTTCACCTGTAACAAGCGCTGTAGCTGCAAAGCAACTTCTCCGGACTCGGCGTCCCACTTGGCGACAATATTACTAAGTAAATGACTAAGGACACATTGTTATTCACTGGCACATTTTTCTCATAAACAAGTGAGACTACACTATAAACTAATGCTTCTACTCAGACAAAATCATGGAACAACAGAAAGGATATTAATTAGCAATTTAGGGAACTAAATTATCTCAGATTATACATCTATATTTATATTTCATCCTTTTTATATTTCTTCCTCTTTATATATATTTTTTATATGAAATTATGTACTATATGTACAGTATCAGGATTGATGTAATCTTTGATGAATTATTAGGGGTGATGAATATTAACGGAACCTATATTTCAGTTTTATTTGTATTGAAGTTTACATTTAATAAAAAATATTTAGATTTTTAATGCTGCTCCAAATGGTAGAGTGCGTGTTAACCATTTACATATATATATATATATATATATATATATATAGTTTTTTGGGTAAAGCTTTCTGTAACAGAGCACCTTAATCCAGATATCACGACAGGTGAGCCACCACATACACTTTACAAATGCATTAGATATTTCCTTAGCATTCAAGATTAAATATAAACATAATTATAATAGCCATAGCATTTTCTATGATCCCAGAGGCTGAAGTTTTAAAGGAAAAAAAACTAGCACTTTTATTTCTCATGTATACATAAGATTTATTTTATGGTGGTACTGTCCATCTCATTTTCACAACCCTGCATCTCACTGTCAACCAAGTGATAAGAGCAGATGCTTAACTTTGTTATGGGCCCTATGAATTTTAAGCTACACCCCTGAGATTAACCATGCTGGGAAGTAATATGATGATAGTATAATATTGGAAAAGTGGGCTGATTTTAATGAAATATTATATTAACTACTGCTTGAGCTGTAAGACAAAGTAAGTGGACCTTTTGTAATTAACGGAATTTCTGCATTGGTCACTAATTAAATGCAGTTTGATTGTTATCTAAGTCAAAATTACATAAAAGCACAACCTACCTATACTAATAACACAAACATTTGAACCATCCATGTCTTTTATTGAGCACATTACATAATCATTCACACTGTTCTTATTAAGAAAAATTAGTTAGAGTACCTTAATGCAAACAACTTTCAGAAGAACTCAAAAGTCGCCACCTGGATATAACTAAACAAATAGGTATGAGCCTTCTATTCTATAATTACTGCAAGGGCGATTATTTTTCAGCTGGGAACAAGTTATTTAACCCCAACTGGTGCAATGAGTTGCTTCTCATTTCTTAAACAACCATGTCGAAAGACACATATCGTAGTCGTGGAAAAGATGTTAGTCTGTTTGAGAAGGGTCAAATCATTGCCATGCATCAAGCAGAGAAAACATAAGGAGATTGCAGAAACTACTAAAATAGGGTTAAGAACTGTCCAACGCATAATTAAAAACTGGAAGGAAAGTGGAGACCCATCATATTCGAGGAAGAAATATGGCCGGAAAAAAATCCTGAATGATCGTGATCAGAAATCACTTAAACGTTTGGTGAAAACAAATTGAAGGAAAAACAACAGTAGAACTCTGGGCTACGTTTAATAGTAAAAGTAAGAGCATTTCCACACACACAATGCGAAGGAAACTCAAGGGATTGGGACTGAACAGCTTTGTAGCTATAAAAAAACCACTAATCAGTGAGGCAAACCAGAAAAAAAGGCTTCAATTTGCTAGGGAGCATAAAGATTGGACTCTTGAGCAATGGAAGAAGGTCATGTGGTCTGATGAGTCCATATTTACCCTGTTCCAGAGGGATGGGTGCATCAGGGTAAGAAGAGGGGCAGATAAAGTGATGCACCCATCATGCCTAGTGCCTACTGTACAAGCCTGTGGGGGCAGTGCTATGATCTGGGGTTGCTACAGTTGGTCAGGTCTAGGTTCAGCAACAGTATGTGCTCCAAGAATGAGGCCAGCTGACTACCTGAACATACTGAATGACCAGGTTATTCCATCAATAGATTTTTTCTTCCCTGATGGCACAGGCATATTCCAAGATGACAATGCCAGAATTCATCGGGCTCAAATTGTGAAAGAGTGGTTCAGGGAGCATGAGACATCATTTTCACACATGGATTGGCCATACCTTAACCCCATTGAGAATCTTTAGCATGTGCTAGAGAAGGTTTTGCGCAGTGGTCAGACTCTACCATCATCAATGCAAGCTCTTGGTGAAAAATTAATGCAACACTGGATGGAAATAAATCTTGTGACATTGCAGAAGCTTATCGAAACAATGCCACAGCTAATGCGTGCCATAATCAAAGCTAAAGACGGTACAACTAAATATTGGAGCGTGTGACCTTTTTTTTTTGGTGCCGACTTTGTTTTGGACAGGCAGTGTACATGTTATAGAGATGTATGTAATTGGTCCTCCGTGCTCCTTGCTGAATTATATACAGATGGAAAACATTCAGGACTGTTGCTACTCTCCCTAGCATGGGTGCCCTATTAAAGGGTGGGTCACCAATATCAGATCTGTAGGGGTCTGACAACGAGGACCTCCGCCGAACATCACTGTACATTGGTAATTTGGCCAAGTTGCAGCTCAGACCCATTCAAGTCAATAAGGCTGAGCTGCAAGAGCAAGCACTGCCACTCTACAATGTACAGTAAAAGATAATCCCAGCAGACGTACTTGCTCTCAATGGTATACTTTATTCCACACACAACGGATCACAGGAAGTTTCGGCTAATTCAGCCTTCCTCAACTGCCCCAGTTGCAGTTGAGGAAGGCTGAGCTAGCCGAAACGTCCTGTGAACCGTTGTGTGTGGAATAAAGTATACCATTGAGAGCAAGTACGTCTGCTGGGATTATCTTTTACTATTCGTATGGGGATTGCTCTTTTCCTGTGCAGACATCGATTTGAAGGTTGTGAGCTGTCTGATTTGGAATTTGACTATACAATGTACAATACCGTGCTTGGTTAGCTGCTGGGAGGCAGCTCCGTGGGCTACGTGGCTTCCTGAAACAGCTGATCGGCAGTGGTGCCAGCACTGGCAATAACAAATGGCAAGACAGGTGCACACTGCGGTTTTACTAAACCCTCAAACTGATGTTAAAGTTGAGAGATTAGTCAACATGCCCTGCTGTGGAGGACATGCCTAAGCCCGAGCACTACGCCAAGGTTTCTCAAGTAGCTCGGGACCTAACACTCACCTACCTGTGCAGTATGGGCAATACCAGGGGCTAGTGGGCATTACAGGAATGTGTAGGTCGACTCGCAGCAGACTCCTCAGTTACCTCCAGCATGTAACCATGCCTGCAATGGGAGGGGGGAGAAGGCTGTGAGCCCAACCCAAGACTGGCTGATATAGCCCAGGCCTCACAGGTGCACTTAAATGTAGCCTGTGGATAGAAAACAGGCTACTTTAACATAGGAGTTTATACACCTCCAAAAAATTATATATACAAAGCAGCGGCATAACTAGAAATGACTGGGCCCCACAGCAAATTTTTTAATAGCTCCCCACCCTCAAGCAACT
Organism: Bufotes viridis; assembly: GCA_033119425.1. Taxonomy (NCBI): domain Eukaryota; kingdom Metazoa; phylum Chordata; class Amphibia; order Anura; family Bufonidae; genus Bufotes; species Bufotes viridis. Next base: position 190,573,696 of record CM065594.1, read on the forward strand.
TCTTTGCGACCCCTTCCTCCCCTGCAAAAGCCCCACTCCTCTCGCTAGTCAAAATCACCCTCTCAGACCAGGTCCAGCAGCCCCTCTGTCCATTTCCTACAGCTTCTCTGTATATAATGCCATTTTATAATACTGTTGAGGGAGCTCTGACAATAAAATCTTCTAGTTATCTTCCTGGGTGGGCCCATTCTGAATTTAGTCCCCAAAGCATGTGCTTCCCCTATAGCCACGCGCATGGGTGCTGGTACTCTGACCCCACCAATGTGATAATGAGACCTACAGTAAATCTGCAAACTGTAAAAAACCCTATTCATGTGTCCACTTAAAATATGCTGAACATGAATGAACAAAGCTGCTGCAGACCCATCCCAAGTTTGCCCGAAATCATCTTGATTTTCTACAGTGCTTCTGGAAAAATGTTTTAAGGAAAGATTAAACAAAAGTGGAACTTGTACTATTGTACAAATGCACAAAGCTGTGTTTGGAGAAAGAGAGAACTCTCCAACACCAAAACCACATCCCAATTGTGAAATGTGGAGGAGGCAGCATCATAGTTTGGACCTGATTTGTGTCTCAGGGCTTGCATCAAAGCATTTTAGAGGAGAATTTAAGTGCAGCAGTCCATTACCTCAAGCTGACAAGACATTGGGTGATACAACAAGACAATGAGCCAAAGCACACAAGTAAGTCAATGAAATATTAATTGAGAAAATGAATTAATTTATTTTATTTATTTTTTGGAACAGCCATATTAAATGTATGGCGATGATGTGGCTTCACCTAAAGAGATTGTGTACTCAAGATATCCAAAAGATATTGATGAACTGAAACACATTTGCAGGGGGGAATGGTCCAAAAGTCATCTGCGATGCTATGCAAATCTTATTTTTAGTTATAGTAAACATTTGTTGGTGGTGATAAATAGAAAAGGTAGGGCACACACCAGATAATGGGTCACAAGATGGAAAAATTTATTAATATAACATTTATATAAAATCTGTATAGACTAGTTGAGCAATTAAAGTGCCATGTGCTAATAACGAAGTCCCATCAGATTCAATAAATATAAGCAATGTATTACTGTGACAAGTTATATAAAAGGTGTCAATCTGGAAAAACAATTGAATTGTGCAAATGTGCAAAAGAAAAAAGTGTCCTCGTGCCTTTTGAACGAGCAGGATCTCTCCCAAATTTATAGATCAACTCCAGTCATCCAAGGAGGGAATTAATGTCTCTGTATTGGTATACAGATTATTCGTCCATCCGTATTTAAATAAGTCTGAGCGGCGTCCCGCTCCAACAGGTACAGCGGCGTCCTGCTGTATAAGCGATCGCAAATGGAGAAAGCCACTGAGGAAGGGGTTTTATCTGCACACCCCGAAATGCGTCTGGTTGCTGACCCCTGATATCGAGTTAGTCCACCTACAATACCTTGGAGACTTTGGAGACTTTGGAGGATATTGCTTTATTGGTCCTCTGCACTGCCAGCATAGCCTGCGTGATATACGGCACCTGACACAGCGGAACTACTAATGGCTTTACCGCACCACGTGTAGGAAGACACCGACACGTACCTCTACAGGCAGTGGACTCCAGATACCCACATACCTACGAACAGAGAGGCGGGAGAGACCTACATTAGAGACACGGTAAGACCGTATCTTTCTCCATTTGCGATCGCTTATACAGCGGGACGCCGCTGTACCTGTTGGAGCGGGACGCCGCTCAGACTTATTTAAATACGGGTGGACGAATAATCTGTATACCAATACAGAGACATTAATTCCCTCCTTGGATGACTGGAGTTGATCTATAAATTTGGGAGAGATCCTGCTCGTTCAAAAGGCACGAGGACACTTTTTTCTTTTGCACATTTGCACAATTCAATTGTTTTTCCAGATCGACACCTTTTGGCCTCTTTCACAAGGGCGTCATGTTTGACGCCCGGATAAGAGGCGGGTGCGTTGCAGGAATATGCGTGTTTTTCCCGCGCGGGTGCAAACGTTTGCAACGCGTTTTGCACGCGCGTGAGAAAAAACGCCATGTTTGGTACCCAACCCGAAGCCGGACTTCATCACTGAAGTCCGGTTTCGGGTCTTCTGGAGAATTCATTATTTCCCCTTATAACATGGTTATAAGGGGAAATAATAGCATTCTTAATAAAGAATGCATTGTTAAATGAAGAGGAAGGGGTTAAAAATAATAAAAGTTAACTTACCTTTGCCACTTGATCGCGTAGCTGCGATCTCTCCTCTCTTTCCCTGCAGCATCTAAGATCTAAAGGACCTGTGATGACATCACATCACATGGTCCAATCACATGGTCCATCACCATGGTAAGATGGACCATGTGATTGGACCATGTGATGTGACGTCATCACAGGTCCTTTAGATCTTAGATGCTGCAGGAAAGAGAGGAGAGATCGCGACTCACGCGATCAAGTGGCAAAGGTAAGTTAACTTTTATTATTTTTAACCCCTTCCTCTTCATTTAACAATGCATTCTTTATTAAGAATGCTATTATTTCCCCTTATAACCATGTTATAAGGGGAAATAATAGAGATCGGGTCCCGTTGCTAAGCAACCATGCGGATGCTTGCGATTTTCCCGCAGCCCCATTTACTTCTATGGGGCCTGCGTTGCGTGAAAAACGCACAATATAGAGCATGCTGCGATTTTCACGCAACGCAGAAGTGATGCGTGAAAATCACCGCTCATGTGCACAGCCCCATAGAAATGAATGGGTCCGGATTCAGTGCGGGTGCAATGCGTCCTCCTCACACATTGCACCCGCGCGGAAAACTTGCCCGTGTGAAAGGGGCCTTTATATAACTTGTCACAGTAATACATTGCTTATATTTATTGAATCTGATGGGACTTTGTTATTAGCACATGGCACTTTAATTGCACAACTAGTCTATACAGATTTTATATAAATGTTATATTAATACATTTTTCCATCTTGTGACCCATTATCTGGTGTGTGCTCTACCTTTTCTATTTATTATTTTTAATCCTACGAGTTGGTGAGACCGTTAGATACGGAGCACCACTTTTAGTACTTGTATCCCCTTGTGCGACATTTCAACTTATTTGTTGGTGGTGATTACTGCTAAAGGGTGATCTACAGGTTATTAAACTGAAGGGTACTTTTTCTCTCTGTGCTCAATACAAGATGTGTGCGGTACAACTATTTGTTATTAGTTTAATTGCATTGTATTTGTCTATAATTGTCACTTACATAGCAATAAGGCTACGTTCACACGACGACATTTGTCGCGCGACAAATAGGGCACAACTTCACTGCAACATTTGTCGCGTGACATTTTGTCGCACACAATGTCGCGCTACAATTTTTATAATGGGAGTCTATGGTGTCGCATTGCGACATGCGACATGCTGCTACTGCGACGCGACAGTCGCAGAAAAACCCATCCCGGATGGATTTTTTCCGACTGTCGTGTCGCAGTCGCAGCATGTCGCATGTCGCAATGCGACACCATAGACTCCCATTATGAAAATTGTCGCGCGACAATAGTGCGACTTTTTGTCGCGCGACAATTGTCGTCGTGTGAACGTAGCCTAAGACTACATTTTATTAGTAATCAATGCAGAAATCCAGGGAACTTTGAAGAGTTCACTTACTTTTTCTTGCAACTGTAAGTAGTGATTAGTGGCTTATTTTTTCATTAGCATGTCAAGCTGTAAACTGTGGATAAACTTTATCTATACAGGAGCTTGTCATCAGGATCAGAAAAATTAATGAAGATAAATGATTTCCAAGAGCACATGGAAAATCTGTATGCTATTTGATTTGGGATCAGCAACCTTCGGCACTCCAGCTACCATGAAACTGCAACTCCCAGCATGCACACGTGTGCAGCTGTTCTCTTAAATCCCATAGAAGTCAAAATATGTTTCTGGGAGTTGAAGTTTCAGTGCAGCTAGAGTGCTTGAGATTGCTGATCCCTGGTCCTGATTATAGGATATTTAGCTCTTAGAGGAGTTATATCTTGTCCCTCCTTACTACTCACTGTAGCGTCCTAAAGCCATGACCTCCCATGCCAATTCAAAAAAGAAGCTGGACCACAGAGAATGCTGCTACCTCTTTTAGCACACGCTATCATAAATCAAGAAACTTGTAAATATGATTTGCAGCTCATGTAGAAGGATTTAGGTTCAAGTGAGTAGTTTATGAAGTGAGGAATGGGAAGTTTTTACAAGCATACTGAGGTTTGTAAAGGGCTGTCCAGAAGATCAGAAGTTTTGTTTGAAAAAATGTTTGACTTAAGAACAGAATATTATCTAAACTAATGACACTTGTAGTTCTGAGGCAAGGATTTTAACAGAGAGAGAGATAAATGTTTCAAAGCAAAATGATTTACTTTCTACTGAGGATGGTAACTAGTGATGAGCGAAGTATTTAACCACTTCAGCCCCCCTAGCTTAAACACCCTTAATGACCAGGCCACTTTTTACAATTCCGCACTACACTACTTTCACCGTTTATTGCTCCGTCATGCAACTTACCACCCAAATGAATTTTACCTCCTTTTCTTCTCACTAATAGAGCTTTCATTTGGTGGTATTTCATTGTTGCTGACATTTTTACTTTTTTTGCTATTAATAAAAATTTAACGACATTTTTGCAAAAAAATGACATTTTTCACTTTCTGTTGTAAAATTTTTCAAAAAAAACTACATTTCTATATAAATTTTTCTTTAAATTTATTGTTCTACATGTCTTTGATAAAAAAAAATCCAATAAGTGTATATTTATTGGTTTGGGTATAAGTTATAGCGTTTACAAACTATGGTGCAAAAAAGTGAATTTCGGCATTTTGAAGCAGCTCTGACTTTCTGAGCGCCTGTCATGTTTCTTCAGGTGCTAGAATGCCAGGATAGTATAAATATCCCCCAAATTACACCATTTTAGATAGAAGACACCCCAAAGTATTCGCGGAGGGGCTTGGTGAGTTCATGTATCATTTCATTTTTTTTCACAAGTTAGCGGAAAATGACACTTTCTGAGAAAAAAAAAAAAAAAAAAGTTTCAATTTCTGATAACTTCTGGCAAAAAAAAAAAATAAAAATCTCAGACGGACTCACTATGCCCCTCAGTGAATACCTTGGGGTGTCTACTTTCCGAAATGGGGTCATTTGTGGGGTGTGTTTACTGTTCTGGCATTTTGGGCGGGGCTAAATTGTGAGCCGCCATGTAAAACCTAAAGGTACTCGTTGGAATTTGGGCCTTTGCGCACTCAGGCTGCAAAAAGTGTCACTCATGTGGTATCGCCGTACTCAGGAGAAGTAGGGCAATGTGTTTGGGGTGTATTTTTACATACACCCATGTTGGGTGAGAGAAATATCTCTGTAAATTGTCAACTTTGTATAAAAGTTTTAAAAGTTGTCGTTACAAAGATATTTTTCACACAAAGTATGGGTATATATAAAAATACACCCCAAAACACATTGCCCTACTTCTCCTGAGTACGGCGATACCACATGTGTGCCACTTTTTTGCAGCTTGAGTGCGCAAAGGGCCCTAAACCAATGAGTACCTTTAGGATTTCACAGGGCATTTTTACGCATTTGGATTCCAGACTTCTTCTCACGCTTTAGGGGCCCCTAAAATGCCAGGGCAGTATAAATACCCACATGTGACCCCATTTTGGAAAGAAGACACCCCAAGGTATTCTGTGAGGGGTATGGTGAGTTCATGTAAAATTTTATTTTTGTCACAAGTTAGTGGAATATGAGACTTTGTAAAAACAAAATTAAAAAAACAAAAAAACAATTTCCGCTGACTTGTGCCAAAAATAAAAATTCTGTGGACTCACCATGCCCCTCACAGAATACCTAGGGGTGTCTTCTTTCCAAAATGGGGTCACATGTGGGGTATTTATACTCACCTGGCATTTTAGGGGCCCCTAAAGTGTGAGAATCCAAATGCATAAAAATGGCCTGTAGAAATCCTAAAGGTACTCATTGGTTTAGGGCCCTTTGCGCATCTTGGCTGCAAAAATGTCACACATGTGGTATCGCCGTACTCAGGAGAAGTGGGGCAATGTGGTTTGGGGTGTATTTTTACATATACCCATGCTGCGTGTGAGAAATATCGCTGTAAACGACAACTTTTAAATTTTTTATTCAAAGTTGTCAATTTACAGAGATATTTCTCTCACCCAGTATGGGTATATGTAAAAATACACCCCAAAACACATTGCCCTACTTCTCCTGAGTACGGCGATACCACATGAGTGACACTTTTTGCAGCCAAGATGCGCAAAGGGGCCCTAAAACCAATGAGTACCTTTTAGGAGGGCATTTTTACGCATTTTTCTTCTCACGCTTTAGGGCCCCTAAAATGCCAGGGCAGTATAAATACCCCACATGTGACCCCATTTTGGAAAGAAGACACCCCAAGGTATTCCGTGAGGGGCATGGCGAGTTCATAGAAGATTTTTTTGGCACAAGTTAGTGGAAATTGATTTTTATTGTTTTTATCACAAAGTCTCCCTTTCCGCTAACTTTTGACAAAAAGTTTAATTTTTCATGGACTCATTATGCCCCTCAGCGAATACCTTGAGGTGTCTTCTTCCAAAATGGGGTCACATGTGGGTATTTATACTGCCCTGGCATTTTAGGGGCCCTAAAGCGTGAGAAGAAAATGCGTAAAAATGCTCTCCTAAAGGTACTCATTGGTTTAGGGCCTTTGCATCTTGGCTGCAAAAGTGTCACTCATGTGGTATCGCAGTACTCAGGAGAAGTAGGGCATGTGTTTGGGGTGTATTTTTACATATACCTATATTGTGTGAGAGAAATATCTCTGTAAATTGACAACTTTGAATAAAAAATTTAAAAAGTTGTCGCTTACAGCGATATTTCTCACACAAAGTATGGGAATATATAAAAATACACCCCAAAACACATTGCCCCACTTCTCCTGAGTACGGCGATACCACATGTGTGACACTTTTTGCAGCCAAGATGCGCAAAGGGGCCCTAAAACCAATGAGTACCTTTAGGATTTCACAGGACATTTTTACGCATTTGGATTTTCACGCTTTAGGACTCCTAAAATGCCAGGGCAGTATAAATACCCCACATGTGACCCCATTGTGGAAAGAAGACACCCCAAGGTATTCCGTGAGGGGCATGGCGAGTTTACAGAAAAAAAATTTGGCACAAGTTAGCGGAAATGGTATTTTTTTTTTTTTTTTTTACAGTCTCACATTCCACTAACTTGTGACAAAAATAAAATTTTGCATGAACTCGCCATACCCCTCACGGAATACCTTGGGGTGTCTTCTTTCTAAAATGGGGTCACTTGTGAGGTTTTTGTACTGCCCTGGCATTTTAGGGGTCTCCGCAATCATTACACGTATGGCCAGAATTAGGAGTTTTTGCGATTCTCCTTATATTGACCATACGGGTAATGAGAATTTTTTTCCGTTCAGCCTCTGCGCTGAAAGAAAAAAATGAACGTCACAGATTTTTCCATTCACATTGATCAATGTGGATGAAAAAATCTCTAAAAATGTGCAAAAAAAAGAGGAAAAGCTATAAAGCTGCGATCGCTAAGGGACCCTAAGGCCTCATTCAGTGTCCGCAATTCTGTTCCGCAAAATTTTGCGGAACAGAATTGTGGATACATTCAATTCTATGGGGACAGACTTTGTCCCGCTCGGATCCGTAATTGCGGATCCGTAATTGGAGATCCGCAAAAGTATAGAACATGTCCTATTCTTGTCCGCAACTGCGGACAAGAAAAGGCATTTTCTATATAGTTCTGGCAATGTGCGGATCCGCAAAATGCGGAAAGCACATTGCTGGTGTCCGTAGTTTATGGATCCGCTGATTTGCGGATCCGTGGATCCGCAAAACACATGCGGACATCTGAATGAGCCTTACAGGGGGTGATCAGTGACAGGGGGTGACAGGGGTGATCAGGGGGTGACATGGGAGATCAGGGCGTGACATGGGAGATCAGGGGTTAATCAGTGACAGAGGGGGTGGTGGGCGGTGGGGGGGTTGTGTGGTGATTGGTGCACTTTTGATATTTTTTCTCTGGTGGTCCCAAGCAAAGGGACCACCAGAGAAGCGGTAGCAGCAGATCAGACGCTGTTCACAGAACAACGCCTGATCTGCGATTTTTTCTGCCATATACAGCCTGCCAGCGCACGATCGGCGCTGGCAGGCTGTAGTATAACTACATGCGAGCGCGCCGATGGCCGCATTGCGCATGTGCGGGCGCGTCCTCGCGTCATCTCGCGTCTCGCGAGATGACGCGCCGATGCGTCGTATCAGAGCTACAGGGCCGCCCGCAGGACGCATCCCTGCGTTAGGCGGTCCTGTAGCGGTTAAAAATTTGATTCGGCTGCTTAATAACAGAGTGTAAAATTTAAAACAACAAAAATACAAAACTTGCCTGATCCATTTGCTTGCGACGGGCCAGCCACCGCCGTCTTGCTTGAAGGTCTGACAAGAAATCTTTTGCGGCCCGAGATAACGTCATCACATCTTCCAGCAATGATGGTGGCAGGCCCATCGCGAGCAAATAGATCAGGGAGGTTTTATTTTATTTAAATTTTTTTTACACTATTTCAGGATAAATCAATTTACTACCGCGAAGCACAAGGAAATTTGGATCGAAGTCCACAAAGTGCGTCGCTCATCATTAGTGGTAACTATTATATAAAATACATGCCTTATAGGGGTTCTCTGGAAATTAGGAAAATAAAAATACCTAAATTTTACTTTATAATAAATATATTTCCAAATATATTTCCATACCTTTTGAGAATTCGCGACAATCTAGAATATAGTGCTATATATTCGTAATCACGAATATTCTAGTTTTTGTTTTTTTAATCAGTACTACTGCTTCTTGCTTGTGGGCCAATGAGAAAGCTACAATATATTTGTCAGAGCTTAGCAACATCCCTAGAAACCAATAGGAAAGTTGCCTACCCCTTTACTATATAAGAAAAGCCCCAGCAGCCATTTTCTGCTGTTTTTGCACTTCTGATAGAGACAGCAGTGTCATTGCTGTGCTCTGTGCTTTGCAGACTCATCTGGATCCTTATTTAATTACATTAGATAGTTAGCTCATAAATATATAATACAGATAGTTAGAGGGAGATAGTTAGTGTAGGTTAGATAGTGATATAGTGTAGCTGATAGGTTCCAGTGCAGGTGTTAGGTAGTGTGATAGGAGTTACTGTGCTGTGATAGGGATTAGTGTCTCTGTTAGAAACAGTGCTGTGATGTCACAACAATACTTAGTGTAACAATCAGTAATATCTACTCAGACCTGATAAAATGTGAAGTTGCACGTATTACGCAAAAAAAATGCGCATCATTAATGCCGATTTGCGCAATCGCGAAAATAATAACTGGAGATCGCAAATTCTAGAATTTGCAAATTTATTGGAAAAATTATGCAAAAATTTATAAAATATCGCAAAACAAATATTGCCTATGCCGCTCATCACTATTTATTATGGCTTATTTTGTCGGAGGAGCAATCATCAGAGGAAACAAAATGGCCGCTGTCCTACCAGTACACACAGAACCTGTCCTAATCACACAGGAGGACAAATTACTTCAAAACACTGAGGTAAAGAGCTGCTTCATCCTCCTCTCTACTTGTCAGTGATTATGTTCCTGAATACAGCTGAACTACAGAGAGGATGGAGAGGACATACTTTGGTGATATGGAGCTGAGTCAATGGAGACTGCATACAAGTGCTGCTGCTCATTACCTCCAGCCTCCTCTCTGTGCTTCATGTCTCCTCTCCATTTCCACAGAGCAAAGAGGAGGATGAGGCAGCTTTTTACCTCAGTGTGGTGAAGTAACTTGTCCTGCTCTGTGATTAGGACAGGTTCTGTGTGTACTGGTAGGACGGCGGCCATTTTATTTCTCCTAGTGATTGCTCCGTAGACAAAACTAGCCACTCTTTTTCATTTTTCATTTTTCATTTCATTTTCATTTTCTTAATTCCTGGAGAACCCCTTTAAATTTTTATAATATACTTCAAAATAAAGCATTATAGCCCTTAGCTCACCTATTTATAAAATACAGAGTTTCTGCAGTCAGACTTTGCACTAGCTCCTCTTACTGATTAGCAGGGGCGTAGCTAGAAATGACTGGGCCCCATAGCAAAAAAATTTTATGCCCCCCCCTCCCGGATCTCCCACGTGTGTTTTGCGGATGCGCAAAACACGGACACCAGCAATGTGCGTTCCGCATTTTGCAGACCGCACATCGCCGACACTATATAGAAAATGCCTTTTCTTTTCCGCAATTGCGGATGCAGGCAGGACATAGTGTGTCCCCATAGAAATGTATGGGTCCGCAATTCCGTTCTGAAAAATGCGTTCCAATGACCTGTACTGTGTGCCACTACGAAAAACACTTAGTGCCACCGGTTGAGCTTAGGTGCCCATAGTGACCTTATAATTTGTGCCAGTATAAAATACTCCTATATAGTGCCCCCATAAGATGCCCTCAGAGTGCTCTTTCCCCGTCTTCATAGTGCCCTCTATAATGTGGCACTATAAAATGCCCTTATAGACTGCCCCACATAGATGCCCCCATAATGCTCCTTTCCTCCCTTCCCCATAGTGGCACCAAAATGGGTGCCAGTATTAAATGCTCCTATATAATGCCCTCATAGTGCTATTGTCCCCCACTTCTCCATAGTGCTGCCCTATAATGCGTACCATTATATAGGGCCCCCAGTAGATGCCCCCATAGTGCTCCTTCCCCTCTTCTCCATAGTGCCCCCTATAATGTGCCAGTATATAGGGCCCCCATAATGCTTTCCCTCTTCTCCAAAGTGCCCCCCCATGTTGTGCCAGTATATGGGGCCCCCATAGTGCTTCCCCTCTTCTCCATAGTGCCCCCGTATTGTGCCAGTATATAGGGTTCCATAGTGCCCCCCCATATTGTGTTAGTATATAGGGCCACCATAGTGCTTCCCCTCTTCTTTATAGTGCCCCCCCATGTTGTGCCAGTATATAGGGCCCCATAGTGCTTCCCCTCTTCTCCATAGTGCCCCCGTATTGTGCCATTATATAGGGCCCCATAGTGGCCCCCCCATATTGTGCCAGTATACGGTATAGGGCCACCATAGTGCTTCCCCTCTTCTCCATAGTGTCCCCCCCCATATTGTGCCAGTATATATTGCCCCATCGTGCTTTCCCTCTTCTCCTTAGTGCCCAACCCCCCATATTGTGCCAGTATATAGGGCAACCATAGTGCTTCACCTCTTCTCCATAGTGTGCCCCCCCATATTGTGCCAGTATATAGGGCCCCATAGTGCCCCCCCATATTGTGACAGTATATATGGCCCCATAGTGCTTCCCCTCTTCTCCATAGTGCCGACCCCCCCATATCGTGCCAGTATATAGGGCTCCCACCCCCTTCTTGCCACAGTATAGTATAAATAATAAAAACAAAAAACTCACATACTTACCTTATGCTGCTGTCAGCGATGTGATGCAGGCCTCTTCCGGCCTGTGTCCCGCGCTGTATGGCTCAGGCGGCACAATGACGTTATCGCGCCGCCTACTAGGACTGTAGCCTATCAGAGGAACGGGCAAGGGAAACGCCTCTCCCCTGCTCCATTCATCTGTATTGCTGTCCTGAGGACGGCGGTACAGATGAATATGGAGATGAATGCTTCAACAATGGAAGCGTTCATCTCCACAGTGCTGCCACATGAATAAAAAAAAACTCAGCCGGCGGCTCGGGCCCCCAGTGGCGTAGGGCCCCATAGCCATTGCTATGGCTACTATGGCAATCCCTACGCCACTGTGCTGATTAGCAAGATCGGAAGAACTGCAGGTGACCCCTATACAGAGGTATGGACTTCACTATAGATGAGCAAAGCTATCAAAAATTCAATTCGGCTGCTTCGTCAAAGTTCACAAAGAAATTTAATTTGTTACGGATTACTTTGTCATGAATTGGATTCCATTGTATGTAGTAGGTGCAATGATAGGTAACAGTGATCGCGCTGCCCCCCATCATTGAACCCCTCAGGTGCTGCATTCAACAATGGACGCAGCGTCTGACAATCACATTGAGGCCTTATAAGGGTTAAAAACAAAGGGTTGTTAAAAACAAAAAATACATACCTCATGCTTTTGTTTACAGAGAGGCTATCGAAGTGAGAGGAAATTTGGCTTTGTGACAAATCAAATTTTTCCTTAAATCCGGATCGAAATCCACTCTGTTAACTTCGAGTTGCTGAGCACTAGACTTCACTGCTGTGAGTAAACAGGTTGTGTCTGCAGAGTAGTCACTGACTGGTGAAGCAAACAAGGAGAGGGTTTAACCAAACAGAACCAAGGGTCAATACCAAGAAACAGAGGAGAAAAAGAGATCCAAATACAGAGGCTGAGCAGTGTCAAAACCAAGAGGCAACTATGCAAAGTTATTCTGAGATCAGATAAGGAAGGGCTAATCTAGAAATAGAAGCCAAGTGGCAGCCTTGTGGGAAAAAAATAATATAGTATCACAATCAAAACACGCAGGTTGTAGGACACAATAATTGGTAGAGGAGAGAGCACAAACCAGGTGCAAATATATAGTGGGAACTCGGATTGGCCACGCTAACAGTCTCCTGATTATTTTCATTGTCTAATTCTCTGGATAGGATGGCCAGCTGGACATCCTGATTGGTGGAGCAGCTGAGCCCTGTTTCTGGTTGGAAGGTCACATGCTCAGATCAGGCCTCACATGACTACTTGATCCATTACAGTGCCACTGAGAAGATCGGACTGACAGTAATTGGCAGGGACAAACCACCAGAGCATCGGGAGGTAAGTATGATACACATATGGTATTTTTCACTCTGCCAGACCTTCTACACATTCCTGAAATCTGCCAGCGAATAAATGTTTGGACCAACAGATAAAAAAATATTTCTGTATCAATGTTAAAAACATGCAGGGAATAGGAGAGTAGAGTTGTTGTTTTTTCTCTCTGATTTGCACTATATCCTATTGTCTGGAGGACATTTGTTACATAATTTATTAATAATGAAGTATATTTTATCCAAAGTGTCTACCAGGCATTTGGAGCTCTGCTTTGGACACATGCACAGGACCTGGGAGGTGAGATGGGTTCCTCCTGACTTGTTTCCAGTTAACCTAAACAGTGAACATACAGTATATCAAAAATGGAATGTTATACAATACACTCCTATAAACAAAGGCACTCATGCCAATTTAATAAAAAGCAGTAAAAACTTTATTAAATTATATAACAAATACAATTAAAATCAAGCAAAGTATGATCAGGAAAAATAAAATACACAAGGGGCGACATATCCCTAAGATCAATGCATAATCAAGTGCCAAAGCTAATACATTATTAATCTATAGTGGAGCAAAGAGTCATAGCAAACTGGTTCAATACAGTAAATAGCAGTAAATAGCGTACATATAATATATTGCGCAGTACAAATGTAGTGTTGCTGCAAGAATTTACATTATTTCTGTTCCATCAAAAGAACCTTTAATGTACACTTCACTGCACAACGTAACATCTCCACAAGGCCAGTTTAATTGCCACCAAAACTCCATACACTCCTAACAATGTTCTCACTTTCACTCCACCCATTTATATAGGCAGGGGCAGACTTGGTATTTCTGAGTCCCCAATCAAAATCGTGTTTGGGGGTTCTAATCAAAGACATTTTTTGTGTCGCAAAATACAATATTTACCCACCTTGTAGAGAGGCCATGAGCTTAGGTAGCTTAATAGATGACGGATAGTCCACAGTCACATGAAGTGCTATTGCATCATTCAGCTGGGCTTGTCTTCTGCACTGTGCCTCTGTTCTGGTCTAAGACTGCAATTAATATCTACCGCATTCCCTGTACTCAGAAAGTTATCAGTTTATCTGTGGTGTTACATAGGACTGCAGGTAACATCTACTACATTATCTGTACTTAGAGAGTCATCACTGTGTTATATTTTGTGTTACACAGGATTGCAGGTGACATCTACTAGATTATCTGTACTCACAGAGCTATCACTGTGTTATCTGTGGTGTTACACAGGACTGCAGGTAACATCATCTACTACATTGTCTGTACCCAGAGAGTTATCACTGTGTTATTTGTGGTGTTACATAGGACTGCAGGTGACATCTACTAGATTATCTGTACTCACAGAGCTATCACTGTGTTATCTGTGGTGTTACACAGGACTGCAGGTAACATCATCTACTACATTGTCTGTACCCAGAGAGTTATCACTGTGTTATTTGTGGTGTTACATAGGACTGCAGGTAACATCTACTACAATGTCTGTACTCACAGAGTTATCATTGTGTTATCTGCTGTGTTACACTGGACTGCAGGTAACATCTGCTACATTTTCTGTACTCAGAGAGTTATCACTGTGTTATATGTGGTGTTACATAGGACTGCAGGTGACATCCACTAAATTATCTGTACTCACAGAGTTATGACTGTGTTATCTGTGGTGTTACATAGGGCTGCAGGTAACATCTACTACAATGTCTGTACTCACAGAGTTATCATTGTGTTATCTGCTGTGTTACACAGGACTGCAGGTAACTTCTACTACATTTTTTGTACTCAGAGAGTTATTACTGTGTTATCTGTGGTGTTACATAGGACTGCAGGTGACATCCACTACATTATCTGTACTCAGAGAGATATCACTGGGTTATTTGTTGTGTTACACAGGACTGCCGGTGACATCTACTATATTATCTGAATTCTGGTCATGAAGCCACATGACAAATCAAATTGCTTCATGAACAGAGTGCAGATAGTGTACTATCATGTATGTGCAGTCCTATGTAACACCCCAGATAATACAGTAATCATTCTCTGAGTAAAGATAATGTAGTAGATGTTACCTTTAGACCTATGTAACATCACAGATAACACATTGATAACTTTGAATACAATTACCTTGTTTTCAGTGGTGCTACATAGGACTGCAGGTAATATGAACTACATTATTTGTACAGAGAATGATCACTGTATTATCTGTGATGTTATATAAGACTGCAGATACATGATATTACATTATCTGTAGTATCTGTGTATATTTGTCGTGTAGCTTCATGACTAGAGTCAGGGCCGGCGCTACTGCCAGGCGAACTAGGCATTCGCCTAGGGCGCCGGCCTGCTGGGGCGCCCTGGTGGCCTCCCCCTGTATGGGGCTGCAGCGCTGGGCGAGCGGCTCTTGAACCACCCCCAGCGCCATTACAGGAGGTGGTGGTCCTTCCAAAATATGGCAGAGCAAGCACCTGCTTACCCTGATGGCAGGTGCCTGCTCTGCCAATAAATTACCGGAGCAGAGGAGGCAGGCGGCAAGGGAGGCTGTTCTAGCAGCTCCTCACTCCTCCCTCGCGTGCCCTCTGTGATGCCGGGAGCCGGAATATGACGTCATTCCGGCCCCAGCATAGTAAACAGCGCGCTGGAGGACAGAGGAGCTGCACCACACTGGACCCCAGGAAGGTGAGTGTCTGCCTGTGTGTGTCTGTCAGTGAGTGAGTGTATGTCTGTCTGTCATTGAGTGAGTGTGTGAATGTCAGTGAGTGTGTATGCCTGTCTGTCAGTGAGTATCTGAGTTATTGTATGTCTGTCAGTGTGTGTCGTTCAGTGAGTGTGTGCGTGTCTGTCTGTCAGTGTGTGCGTGTCTGTCTGTCAGTGTGTGCGTGTCTGTCAGTGTGTGTGTCTGTCTGTCAGTGTGTGCCTGTCTGTCTGTCAGTGTGTGCCTGTCTATCTGTCAGTGTGTGTGCGTGTCTGTCTGTCAGTGTGTGTGCGTGTCTGTCTGTCAGTGTGTGCGTATCTGTCAGTGAGTGAGTGACATAGCGGGCGGGGGGGGGGCGGAAAAATGGATCTTTGCCTAGGGCGGCAAAAATCCTTGCAGCGGCCCTGACTAGAGTCCAGATAATCTAGTAGAGGTTTCCTGCAATTCTATGTAAAGTCTCAGATAAAGCAACCATTGTCTCTAAACAGATACTGCAGTTAATGTTACCCACAGTCCTATGTTCAAACATAATACTGTGATAGTACTACAGAAGATTAGTACCTCTGCACTGTCTTCCACCAACCTCAGACTCTATAGGCAGTGAAGCTGAGCCAAGACCTCAAAAGTGCTGCATTCTACTCCGCTCTGTTCCTGCCTCCAGTCCTAGGCCTCTGCGCTCCTGACCGGGTTCCCCTGACAGGCTTGTTGCTGTAGTCTGTATAAAGCACATGTCCCCAACTTATGGCATTTGAATCACATAAGACAGTACATATGACCATCCCCTCTCAGCTTATGCTAAAATAAATACCAACCACACACCAGACACTTTAAACCATTGATCAGCAACATTTGGCATTACAGCTGCTGTGAAACTACAACTCCCAGCATGCAGACTTATTGGTCTGTTCTTGTAACTCCCATAGAATTGGAAAAAAAATTCTGGTAACTGTAGTTTCAGAATAGCTGGAGTGCTGGAGGATCCCTGCTCTAAGGAAATACAGTCCACACATCAGACCCCTCTAAGTAACCATATAAACCTCAGATTACCAGACCCCCTAAAAATACAGAACCAAGACAAGATGGTTAATTTCTGGTCCTCCCCTCCACTGTTGCAGACCACCTCCTGATTATGTGAGGGGATGCAAGTATTCTTTGATACACAAGTCATAAGTCGATGGGAGATGCTCAACACAATGCTCTTAATTAACCCCTTAAGGACCCATGACATATGGGTACGTCATGGGTCCGATCCCTAAGTATGGCGCCCGCTCCTGCCCTCTGTGGGCGCGATTGCTGCGGGGGTCCGGCTGTTTCCTGTAGCTGACCCCCGCGGCTAATGATCGCGGTCGGCAGCGATGCCGATCGCAATCATTTAACCCCGCAGATGCCGTGGTCAATCCTGACTAGAGTCAGGAATTGTTTTTTTTTTGCAATTTCACCCCATTTGGAATTTTTTTCCCGCTTCCCACTACATCGTATGCAATATTAAATGGTGGCGTTGGAAAGTACAACTTGTCCCGCAAAAATAAAGCCCTCATATGGCCATGTGAACGTAAAAATAAAAAAGTTATGGCTCTCGGAAGGCATGGAGCGCAAAACGAAAATGCTTCTCTATAGCACAATATAACAATAACAACTGAAAAGACAGGTGCACTCTGCGGTCTTAACTATACCCTCATACTGATGTTAAAATTTAGAGATTAGCCAACATAACGTACTGTGGAGGACATGTCTGAGCCCAAGCACTGCGCCAAGGTTTCTCAAGTAGCTCAATTCTCTATAGCACAGCATATGACTGGGATAATGCTGGAGGTCTTCTGTCAAACCATTGAGAGATCTTGTACCTAAGGACGGGTGAAGCGCTCTCTCTGATAACTTGGTATCCAAGATCACGTTACAGTTGGCTATGTGTGGAGTTTAGTGACTGAGGTGCCCTGCAGTCATAGCCGAGAATGCAAAATGGAAATTCACATTTACGGGTAATATAGTATGGCATTGGCAGGACTAGTTCCACTGTACAAGTGCCAGGAGGGTAACCTCAATTAGTGATGTACCCTAGATCACTATTACTGTTGATCTGGAGCAGAACTGTGGCATGCTCAGTGTTTCAGGCTCCCAGGAGTGGAAGAAGTTCCCTGTGATATTTGTCAGCTCTTCAGGCAATCTGGGAGATTCCCTATGTTATGGAAAAAGCATAGCTCACTGTGTTACACTATTTCCTAAACTCATTCACTTTTTATGGGAGTTACTGTAACAGAGTATAATACAGAGCACGGCTGATTCTGTAACCACAGCCACCTCTCCATTCATTCAGGTGGCAGTCTGAGATGGGGGTCAGAGGACCTCTGTTCTATACATAGGTGGAGCAGGTCCCATAGGTGGGACCTGCTTCTATCAGACATTTATCAGGAACTATCAGGAATCATAACTTTTGTAGTTTTATTAACATGGATGTCAAGTCTTGAATGAAGGAGAAATTATATATTTCAGCCTTGTTTAGGGTACGTATACATTTTTTTTTTTTACTATTAATAACTGATAGGTTATCAATAACTGATTGGCGGGGGTCCAAATAAACAGCTGTTTGAAGAGGCTGTGGCACTTATCGGCCAATTACATCACGTTCATCGGTCATATGAGCTAGGCCCAGCTTAGTCCTATTCAAGTGAGTGAGGCCGAGCTGCAATACCAAGCACAGCTGCTATCAAATGGACAGTGCTAGGCTTAGTAAACTGTGAGCTTTGTTCTATATGCTTGAGTAGATTTATGCTATAAATTATGCCAGTTTCTAGTAAATCTGTGGGGCTACGGGAGGCCTTGGTCTCTCCCTTGCCTGCTTTTTGTTTTAAAGAGCTGTGAGTGAAACCTCAAAAATTCACAACATTTTTGCGCAATTATACCTTCTCAAAAATTATTATTTGACGCCAGTTTTCTGGAGCAAAGGCCATGATTAATTTTCCTTCAATGAATATTTGCATATAAGAATACTTTGAGTGTTTCCCAGCTTCAAGGAAGCAGACGAGGAGGTTAGCCCTATCTACATGAATCATTTGTTTCAATCACAACAAAAAGCAAGAGATACAGCACAGAGTGACCTTAATTTCACTGGGCGCATCTAAATAAGGATTAATCGCCATGATTAAAGAACCAAAGTTTGTTGAAATTGGAAACAACAAATAGCCATAAAGGTTTGTACTTGAAGAAATGGGATGGATTTATGGTTCTTTTCCACACAGCTGTTTCATGCTGGTAGGAGAGGTAGTGGGGTGTGAAGGAGGTGGGAGACCTATTAGCATAGACAGATCTAGGGGCACCGAATCGGTCAGAAGAATGAGAGAGATAGAAGGGATTTCAGAGAAAATGGTACTGAATAATTAAAAAAAAGACCTTTCCGGGCCTGGCAATGAATTTCTATAACAGCAGAGGTGAAAATATGGCACATGAGTATTCATTTTCTCAACTAGGAATTTATTTTTGGCCTATGAATAAATTCCTAATTTTCTTGATGACTGTTCTTCCTTGCCAAGGAATTGGTGCAAGGGGTTAAAAAAAATTCAATATACTTAGTATTAGATTGTAAAGCAAATGCAGGCCTCAGGTGCACTCTTTCCACATGAGCAGGATATGGAAAGACTATGCACAGTGTCTGTCTGTCCGTTTTGTTCATATATATTTAGTATTTATTTACAAGCTAGATTTTTTTTCTTGCCTGGGAGTGAAGCCAGGCATATAGAGAAATCCTTAAGATGCTATAAAGCCGTTGAGGTATAAAATGGAAAGTGCTTAGGCTGCCTGTACAGAAATATCTCACAGCGCGGTAGAGGAAGTCACGGACACCGGGCACTGTAAATCTCAGGGAGTTTAGCTTGTTTGTTTACACCATGACGATAATCTAAAGAGAGGGAGAAAGTCGTTCAATAAACCCCAATACTCGTCTGCCCCCCTCCTTTCCTACGCAGCATAGCTCTGTACACTTCATCAAACTAAATCGTTTAAAAAAAATCCTCCTCTAAAAAAAAAAATAAATAAAAATGCATTTTTTTACTCGGGCCTTTTACGCTCGGCTGTGCTGGCTGCATCAAATGCAAAGCGTATTCCTCACATCCAGCAGGTAGCAACTCGTTCGAGTTCGTTGGTATTCGATGAAGTCTCGAGTTAAGGCCTCTGATTATCTATATGCCGCACAGGAGACTGCACAGCCACACTGCTGCTTTACCTCTCACTTGTCTGAAGTGTGAAGCACCGGCCCTTGAATGAAGACCCAAAAGCCCACTAAATCTAGTGTTTTTCTCCTCTAACAAGCGTGAAGAAAATTTAGAAACTGGCTGCTTTCCGTTAACAATTACCAGGCTGCGCACAGGACTCTCTACATTAGTTTCTAAACTGAAACAATGGCATTGTGCAAATTCATATGCTGCTTAAATATCTGTGCAGAATACATACTACTCCCTCTCCCTTTTTCTTTATTCTGCCGTCCTTTGCTTTTGTTCCATGCCGGTATTTACCTATTTATAATTCTACATGAGAGCCTTCGTAGTTTATCAGTAGATCTGATCAGTGCTACACTATTCAAGTAGAATCACTTTAACCCTTTAGGCAGGCAGCCAATGTTGATCTTATGGACATGAAGAACATTTAATTTTTTGCCTCCTTTTTGTATTTTTAAGTATTTGAGAGCTTAGTTTTTGCAGGGAGAATTGCATATTAGTATTGGAGTATTGATAAGTTAGTTCTCTATTTAAATAAACGTTTTATTACAATGGAAATAGCAATTTTGCCATTACTTTTTCAATTTGCTGTCTTAACTGTACTAACTGTATTATTTATTATGTGGTGTGTATTCAATATACCATAGTTTTATTAATCTTGGAGAAAGAGTCCAGCATCCACGTGTGTCATAAAACCCCAGACTTTATTCAAACATTGGTAAAATCCAGTACATCAGGTAACACTTTGCTGATGCATTTTTGACCAGAGATTGTCCTAAATCATGCCTCAACCCTTTCACACCCTTTTTTTGCGTTTTTGTTTTGCGCTCCCTGCCTTCCCAGAGCCATAACTTTTTATTTGTCTGTTCACATAGCCATATGAGGGCTTGTTTTTTTGCGGAACAAGTTGTACTTTCCATCCCCACCATTTAATATTGCATATAATGTAGTGGGAAGCAGGAAAAAAAATGAAATTGCAAAAAAAGGCAATTCCACCACAGTTTTACAGGTTTTTTATTTACGACATTCAATGAGTGATAAAACTGACCAGTTACTTTGATTCTACAGGCCAGTATGAATCCAGCGATACCTTATATGTATCGTTTTTCTTGCGTTTAGATAGTGATAAAAAAATTTAAAAGTGGGAAAAAATCTGTTTTATTTTTTGTCACCATATTTTGACCCCTATAACTTTTTTGCAATTATGTGTATGGAGCTGTATGGGGGCTCACTTTTTGCAGGGCAATCTGAACTTTTCATTGATAGCATTCTGGGGTGTGTATGACTTTTTTTTATCACTTTTTAGTACATTTTTTTGTAGAAAATAAAGCGACCAAAAACAGCGAATCGACCATTTGGATGCTTTTTTCCGTTTTTCCGTTTGCCGTATGGGGAATATATCTTTATACTATGGGCGTTTTCGCACATCGCGTCACCCATGATGTGTATTTTTTACATTTTTTTAGTTCTTTTATTTTGGTAAAAGGGGCTGATTTGAATTTTAATGTTTTTTTTATTTATTTATTTTTAAAACATTTTTTTTACACTTTTTAAAAAAATCAATCAGCTGATTGCATTGAAGTCTATGATGATTTTACTACTTTCCTATGGAGCCTATTACAGGCAAGGGCTCCATAGGAAATACTATGCAGCAGCCTCCTCTCATTCACGAAGACAGGGTCTGCTGCACACAAGCTCTACCTCCTACAATCGCCACACGAGTGAGCCAGAGTACCACCAAAAGCACACGCTTTCAGTTTTCAGCGCGCTCAGATGCCATGGTCAGGATTGACCACGGCATCTGAGGGGTTAAATGTCCGCGATCTGCATTACTGCCGGTTGCGGACATGAGCCGCGGGTGTCTGCTATAAGAAGCAGGTGGCCACCCGCGGCTATGGCGCCCGCAGCGCTCAGGAGCGGGAACCATCTTCAAAAACCAGGCCAACACCGTACTATTACGGCGCTGGTCGGGAAGGGGTTACCTGTATTAACAGTATTATTATGTGATATTCATTTATTATGGTTTTCTTAATCTGTTTTTGCAACTTTTTTAGCATCATTAATTTTTTTGAACATTTTAAATCCTTATTCTACACTATACACTAACATTTTACACTAAAACATATCTTCATAGGCATTTTTCACATAACATCCTCAAGTACTTGACATGATCTCAATCAAGATCACCTTGTTTCAAGGTAACTTTACATAGAGTGCCCCTTCAGGTTGATCAGTATTGATCGCTGTCTTCAAGGAGTTAAACAGTCAAGATCCAAAGTCTCTCACCATCTGCTACTGCTGCGCCCCCACAGAAGTGACAAAAACCTAATTTCAGGTGCAGGGACTGCTGACCACTTGTTACAAGACTGTTACAATGTACAATTAGAATACTCTTTTTTTTAATCCTTGTATATTCTCTCTTTATATACAATATTAAATAGCACAGTGGCTCAGTGGTTATTGTATGACATGTGTACCTTCGCATTGTATTTTAGTGCGTTTTTCAACTTTGGATTCCTCCCCCACTAAAATAATAAAATACACAGAAAGGTTCATTTATAATTTAGATTAGCACTTACTAAGACAAAGTTTCGTTCAATTTATGATTGAAAAATGAACAATTTAAAATGCAGCTATAAGTTATTGTACACTGCCGTATATAATAGTGCTTAGTGCTTTATACATATTGTAAGATTATAATTATTTTTAGTCTGCAGACTCCATTGACTGCTATAATAGGAAAAATCTAAACCTACTGCATGCTGTAACTTCCTCCCTCAACAATAGTATCATGATAATAAATTGCTCAACATGTCTAGCTGCCACAAAGAATGAAGGTGTGAATTTGGGTCCCAAAACCATGCTGTATTTGTCCAGAAGTAAATGTCAAATAAATTTAATAAAAATAAGTTTTTTTACACAAGTCTTAATCACAAACATTTAATTCTGCTTCATATAAAGACCACATATAAAGAGTAGAGCCAAGAAATAGACAGGTAGTACCTGAGTACACATGACTTTCTCTATAGGTTTAAAGGCTATGTACACCTTCAGAGGCAATTTTTCTTTATGATTGCATTGTACTGATTTTTGGCTAAACATCATATTTTCAATCGGCATTTATTAAAAAATATTGAGCCGTTCTGTCACAAAGGGTTAACTATTTTTCCATCTGTGTGAATGCTACTTTCACTTTCAGTTTGTGCTGGTCATCTAAACCTTATCTCTAAACTGCTAAGAAGCCATAAACAGTTATTTAGGCCACATTCTTATCAGTAAGATAAGAACTGAGCTATAATAAGTGTTTATAATGTCAGAGAGCAGAGATAAGGAGCCTATCAATGCCCAGACTGACATTAAAGAGAGAAAATTCACAGGCTGCTACTAGTGCATCTCATGGTTGATAATAAAATGGCTGCACAACATTTCACATACAAACAATAGAGCTGAGAAATGGGGATCATTCTAAATTAAAGTGGTATTATACCTACTATATTTGGAAAAATAGAAGCTCTTTGCGCACATTTTTGATCAAACGTGTGTCGGGCCCATCTACCAGGCGCCAAGGTGGCTTCCACAGATGGGTACCTAACACTAACAAACCACCCTCTTTGACTTACCTAAGCCTACAATTTTCATGGCAGTGTAGGAATCAGCTACATTTATATTCTGCTCAGAAGCCCCAGGCAGATGGGCATTGCTCAATCTAAAAGAGGCGTTAGACTGAATATATACTACAAGAAAATTTAGACTAGCACATTCATATACATAATCACAAGTGCATATCCATCAAGCAAACATGGTTGATAAAAAATGGCAGCACAACATTTCACATACAAACAATAGAGCTGGGAAATGGGGATCATTCTAAATTAAAGTGGTGTTATACCTACTATAAATGGAAAAATAGAAGCTCTTTGTGGACATTTTTGATCAAACGTTTGTCGGACCCATCTACCAGGCATCAAGGTGGCTTCCGCAGATGGGTACCTAACACTACCAAGCTGCCCTCTTTGACTTACCTAAGCCTACAATATTCAGGGCAGTGTAGGAACCAGCTACATTTATACTCTGCTCTGAGCAGATGCACACATAAGACCAAGGGGCATGAACTCCTGCAATACTGAAGGAGAGATACAAACACATAGGCATCAATTCACACCCACAACAGAGGTCAGGACACATGGAACAGTGGCCCAAACTGAAATCCACAAGAAGCTTTAATTGTACTTACAAGCATACACTTGTTAAAAGCGTAAAAATCACAGACGTGCCAAGCACAGAAATCGCCCGACCTGGGTTTCGCTTACGCACTTCTTTAGGAGCGATACAAAAGATAATGCAACCCCCGTATTTATGTTTTTATAAGAGAATATTATTGTTGCAGTCAAGAACATGATTTCATGGCTTCAGTAGCAGGGAATGTTAAAGCTGTGGCACTGGAGAAGTGAGGGTTTGGAACAGTGAATATGTATTTTTTTTATGTTTTCCTTTTTTAACAACCTCCCTGCCTTTTATCATTTTTTAATTTGGAAAATCCCTTTAACTAAGCCATATCTTATAGGCTTTACCTACAGTTAAAATGCTCAATTCCTTAATAACCCCCCCTCACACACACACACACAGGGTTATTGTGCGTCCAGAGTCTGTATGGTACAAGACCTTCGACACTCCAGCTGTGTGAAACTACAACTCCCAGCATGCTTTTTCTATTATGTGGGAGTTTAGAGAGCAGCCAAGCAAGTGTGCATGATGATGATGGGAGATGTAGTTTCACAACACCTGGAGTGCCGGAGGTTGCTGACCCATGACTTAGATGATACATATTTGTGATTTTAAAGGATTTATTCTAAAGTTGTGTAAAATGTACAAGGAGATACAACTGGCTACATAATAAATAATGTTCAATTGAAACAACAAATATAGAATTTAGTTTTTTTTTTCCTTCAAATTATTTGTTGTGTGATGATATAAAACATATCGGGAACTTTTTTTTTACAGTGAGTGCTGTCCAAGTCCCAGATTCTTATCTATGACAGAAAAGATAGTGGCATGGTCCAAGAAGTTATATGGTTCAAGAAGCATTCCATTTCCTCAGTTATGGAGAAAAAATGGGATCTAATGCACACATATTCCTCATTGAACAAACAGATGTCACTACTTGGAGATTTAATTTAAAAATAATAAAATGGCAAGTGTTTCTTGGGTCAATATTATTGATTTGAGAAAAAGAAATAGACATTTCCACATTTTGACTGGAGACATTTTTTATATCTATCGACGGAAAAGCTTTTTTTAATGCTACAATATTTACTTCATACATATTACAACTTATCTTTTGTTTAGTTCATCCGCCTACATATAAAGATGATTGTATTTAAATAAAAAACATTTTTTTTTAAGGTGAAAGCATTGAAATGCCTTTGTTATTATGGTAATGTTGAAAAATCAGGGCTTACATTTTGTTTGATTCCATTTCATGTAATTTATGGAAAAGGATACAACTGATTTCTTGAGGCATAAAAATGTTTTTTTACGAAGTGGAAAATCTTCACTTATATACATCACTTCTACCAATAATTGGGTCTAACCAGTGTACACCATGTTATGATACTGAAATACGGAAGGGAACACTAGGTATCATGAACTTGAAGGTTTGCGCATCTGTGTTTGAGGGTCTATTATGACCCCCATTGCAGATTCCATGAAAACTACCAGAAAAAATAGTGCAGCATGCTGCGCTAGTCTTTACAGTAAAATGACGCACACCGTGACCGAAACTCATTGGACACCATTATAGTCAAAAAGCGTTTGACGAATTTGTGAACAGCGGTTATTTTTGTTCTTCTGTTCCTATGATGAAACTGTATTTCTTATGTATGATTTATTGATAAGTTTATAGATTCACTTTCTCTTTGTACAAATGTAAAGTTTATTATAATTGTACTTGGTATGTATTTTCTTTCAGGGCTGTGCATTGTTATGACATTTATTGCTTTTCATGTTTTGTTTTGTTTTCTTAAAAATCAAATAAAATTATTTGGAGAGAAAATGCTTTAAAACTGTCTCTTATTGAGTTTTTGTGTAGTGTTGAGGTTCCGAAAAATCTGAAGTATTCTACATCTACACATGGAGAAAAAAAACATGCAGCTAAATCTACTCGTGTGTGGGGAATATCACATTCTCAGTACTAGTGCTAGCCTTTTGCACAGATTAAATTAAGCATGTGTTTTTTCTTTGATTTTGTACTTCAATTTTTAGTGTTCAGAAAACTGCTTTATTTTTTTAGCTGAGTGCAATTATTTTAGCTCATTGGTTATATACCCCAATTTTCAGGGTCCAGACACCTGCTTTTAGAATAAGCAGAATGAGATTGATGTTAAATAAGCAATAAACATTTTATTTACCCTGTTAACACAAAATCACGCAAATATACATAATTTGTGTTAAGGGCATGTATGGAAGGGGCTCACAAGCTAAACCCACCATCCATATATGGTGGGTGCCACCTGTATAGAACAGCAGATACCCGTTGTCAGCGACAAGGTTTGGAAATGACCCCGATCCAGGGTATTTAACCCCTCGTATGTTGTGGTCAATAGTGACCGTATCACTTGAGGCATTAGACAGAGGGAGGGAGATCCCTCTGTCCAAAATCAAAGCCACCATGGAGAAAATTGTCAGGTTCCAATCAGTTGCTATGGCAGCTTGCAGCATGGCTAAACAGGAAGCCTGTCAAAATCCTATAGACTGCAATAGTATTCTATTGCAGTCTGTGGTACAAGCATTTAGAAAATTGCATATTCAAGTCCCCAAAGGGATCTAAAAGTTATTAAAGAAAAAAAAGTTTTAAACTATTTAAAAACCTCACAAAATTTACATAAAAAGAATTAAACAATAAAAATTACACATATTTGGTGCATCTTAAAAATAAAAATATTTATCATACACGGTGAATGCTGTAATAGAAAAAATATCAAAATGACTGATTTGCTGTTTTCTGGACATGTGCCCCACCCCCCAGCAAAAAAATTAGAAAGTTATCAAACATTCATATGTGCCCACAATTGTAGCCAGAAAACTACAGCTCACCCCTCAAAAAATTAGTCCTCATACAGCTGAGTAGCTGGAAATATTTGAAAAAAGAGCAATGGGTGTCTATGTGTGGATATGTAGATGCAAATAATTTTTTAAACAGTGTTTTTATTTTTCTAAAAGTAAAAGTGTAACAGCAGCTGCTGTCCGCTGATGTTCCCCTGCTTACTACCATGGCCCTGGGCTCCCTGTTCAGCTGTGATCTGCTGCCTGTGTTTCCATTCACCGCTGCAGTCCTGGGCTCTGTCTCTGCTGGCAATGTTTGTTCTGGAATCCGCTCCACAGTCTCCTTCCAGCCCTAGCCACAGAATGCTTGCTGCTTATTCCCTACAGCACTTCCTTAAGGGCCGGCGCGCATCACTTTCTGTGTTTTATGTGTTAGCTCATTTGACTTTGCTGACCAATCCTAGTCCTCCTGCACATATATAAGTGGCTCAGCCCTCTTCCCAGGTACCTGGGTATCAAGGTCCTTGTGTTTCTGAACTCTCTACCTGCTTGCCTTGACTCTCCTGTTGCCGACTCGGATTTCCTGACGTGTACCTGTGCTGTCTGCCCTTACCTATTGCTTGTTTGACTTCGCCTCTGCCTCATCCTTCGGTCTTGCACTGTTGCTCCTGGTTATGACTCTGGTGCAGCCAGGCCTGCTGACTACGTTTGTACCTCTGGTACCTTACTCAGGTACCTCCTGGTCTGCCTGGACCAGCTGCCTTGTGTGCCAATCCTCCGAGTCCTCAAGAGGTAGCGACCTGGTGTTCCTCTCTGGAAAGTCTTTCCCCACCATCAGGAGTACGCTGAAGAACAAGGGGCTCACTTAGACAATGCCCTTAGAGGTAGTAGGACACATGGCCCAGTGGGTTTACACCCTCACTAATATTTACTGTTAGTGGGTTACCATTTACTGTTTCCAGTTTTGCTTTGTATACTGGGACAGGGTCAACAGAGTCACCTAATTCTCATTAGAGGTGGGGGTATTTAAAGAAGCCTTTCTGACAGACCAGATGTTTGGGGGACATGTCACCACTAGAGATGAGCGAATCGAAGCTGATGGAAGTGGAATTCGTTTAGAATTTCAGGAAAAACTCGATTTGCAACGAATGCGAATTTGCTTGTGCTTTGTGGTAACGAATTGCAATTTTTCCTAACATGGCGGCTACAATGGCGGCTACACATGTGAGGACATGGGGCAAGGAACTCTGGGAAGGCGGGATGATTCATAATGCCATGCATGCAGCCAATCAGCAGACAGCCAGCCTGGGATGTCACAGCCCTATAAATACAGCGGCCTTCATAGATTCTGCCATTTAGTATCGTACTTTGTTCAGGGACAGATGTGTGTGCAGGCGCTAGAGAGAGTAAAATAAAAACTAATTGTTAAAAAAAGGAAAGAAGCGATTTACTAGTGCAGGGAAAGGATAGTGAGAGGAATTATTTCACAGGCAGGGAGAGACGTGTGTAAATGCTAGGGAGAGCATTTTTTTATTGTTTTCTGGTTAAAGCGTAAAGTGGCCTTTTTCCGTCCAACAAGAAATATATATTCTCGGGTCCCTTCTTCAGTTATTTCTGGGGAAAGAGTATAGGGGCCTATTACAGTAAAAACAAGAAAAATACTGTATATATACGCACTGCAGTGTTGCAGTGATTTCTGTTGAAAGCGTATTAATGCGTATTTCATTCAAAAAAGAAAAATATATACGCACTGCACATTTGCAGTAATTTCTGGTGAAAGCTTATAGGGTTGTATTTCAGTACTACAAGAAAAATATATACGCACTTCAATCTTTCATTGTTTTCTGGTTAAAGCGTATAATGGCCTTTTTTCGTCCAACAAGAAATATATATTCTCAGGTCACTTGTGCAGTTATTTCTGGTTAAAGGGTATAGGGGCCTATTACAGTAAAAAAAGAAAAATATATATACGCACTGCAGGGTTGCAGCGATTTATGTTGAAAGCGTATAGGGGCGTATTTCATTCTAGAAAGAAAAATATATACGCACTGCACTGTTGCAGATATTTCTGGTGAAAGCGTATAGGTTCGTACTTCATACTACAAAAAATATATATTCTCACTACACTGTTGCAGTTATATCTGGTAAAGCCTTTACTGGCATATTGCAGTAGAAAAAGAAATATATATTCGCCATTCGCTGGTGCACTTATATGTAGAAAAAGCTTTTTTGACGTATATCAGTAGAAAAAGAAATATACATTTGCCATTCGCTGCTGCACTTATATCTTGAAAAACCTTTATTGACGTATAGCAGCAGAAAAATCAAAATATATACAGCGTTCAATGTTGCAGTTATATGTGGTTTTAGTGTCGTATTTCTGTAGAAAAATAATATATATTAATAAGATATATTCAGCGTTCTGCGCTGTAGTCATATGTGGGAAATTCCTTTTTGCGTTATGGACCAAATTACGTTGTGGTGAAATTTCGTATTTACCACATAAGAGTGGTGCACCAAGACAGGTGAATACACTATTCACTAACCCAGAACAAAAATGCAAACTAATTCACACCAGCCTGCATCTATCTGCGGTATTGCTTACTGGACACTACGGGGACTTTTCTGCAGCACAGAAATCGCATAAAGACTAGAGATGTCCCGAACTATTTGCAGGCGAACAGTTCCCGGCGAACATCGCATGTTCACCGCGGCGGGCGAACATACTAGATTTTCGGTTCGCCCCTATAAGTCATCATTGAGCAAACTTTGAGCCTGTACCTCACAGTCAGCAGTCACATTCCAGCCAATTAGCATACCCTCCCTCCTAG
Organism: Bufotes viridis; assembly: GCA_033119425.1. Taxonomy (NCBI): domain Eukaryota; kingdom Metazoa; phylum Chordata; class Amphibia; order Anura; family Bufonidae; genus Bufotes; species Bufotes viridis. The sequence goes on from CM065594.1 coordinate 190,603,308, forward strand.
ACCCTCCCACCTCCTCCCACCTCCTATCAAAAAGTAAGGACAGCATCCATCTAAGATTCATTCTGAAGCTGCAGTGTTAGTTAGAGCAGGGAGAGTGCTGATGCTGCTGCTGAATTAAAGGGGTTCTTCACTTTGTTACAACTGATGATCTATCCTCAGGATAGATCATCAGCATCTGATCGGTCGGGGTCCGACACCCGGGACCCCCGCCGGATAGCTGTTTGAGAAGGCAGTGACAATGCGGGAGCGCCGCGGCCTTTTCACTGTTTAGCGCTGCTAGCGCCCCGCCCAGTGATGTCACGACTTGTATCAAGGCTAAGCTCGGTTGATCAGATGTTGATGATCTATCCAGAGGATAGATCATCACTTGTAACAAAGTGAAGAACACCTTTAATAAGGAAAGCTGTGTCCACTCCAGTCCTCAAAGACTCATCTGCTGTAAGGACAGCGTCCTGACAGCACCCCAAAAAGCCCTTTTTGTATGTGGCTGGGTGGAGGAAGAGACCTTGAATGATGTCAGTGAGGACAAGGAATGGGACATGGCTAGCTTGGTATCCAACCTTGTGCAAATGGGGAGTTTGCGGTTGTGCAAATGGGCTGTTTGCAGTGCGTTAAACGGGGAGTTTGGTCTGTCAGAGTTTGGTCTGTCACTGTGAAGCGGGCGTAACCCTTACACTACCTGATCGATACAACATCATACCTGATCGTGAACACACACTGGATGTTTTAAAGCACGTTATTCCAAACAATTTAGGAATGTTAGGTGATTTATGCCCTTTATGGATTAAAACCCGACTCTGCATCAACTACGTAATTTTCCATGGGTGTTTTGCCATGGATCCCCCTCCGGCATGCCACAGTCCAGGTGTTAGTCCCCTTGAAACAACTTTTCCATTACTATTGTGGCGAGAAAGAGTCCCTGTGGGTTTTAAAATTCGCCTGCCTATAGAAGTCTATGTCTATGGCGGTTTGCTTGTTCGCCGTTCGGGAACGGAAAATTTTATGTTTGTGACATCTCTAATGAGGACCTCGCCTCGCTCTTCCAGCGCGGAACTACTTCCTCCGCTACGTCCCGTTCACTTCAGATCACTCCTCCTCAGGCGCCGTTGGTTTTTTGAAAGTGACAGACAGCCTATTACCTTTTGTTGAAAAGCCTTTATTGGTGAATATACGTGGAAAAAGAAAAATATACTTGGCGTTTACTTTTCCAGTTATATGTGGTAAAACCTTTAGAGGCATATACCAGTAGAAAAAGAAACATAGTCGGCGATCAGAGCTGCAGTTATATGCGTTAAAAAAAATTCTTTAATGATTTCATTGGAAAAAAAATTGTATTCAGCATGAAGTGCTGCACTTGCATGCGGTAAAATCTTTTTTCAATTATTTCATTGGAAAAAAACTTGTATTCTGTGTTAAACGCTGCACTTATATGCGTTAAAATATTTTTTTAAATACTTTGGTGGAAAAAATCTTGTATTCAGCATGAAGCGCTGCACTTATATGCGGTAAAATATTTTTGGAATTATTTCATTGTTAAAAATTCTTGTTTTATGCATTAAGCGCTGCAATTATATGCAGTAAAATATCTTTTGAAATATTTCAGTGTAATAAAATCTTGTATTCAGCATGAAGCGCTGCACTTGCATGCGGCAAAATCTGTTTTGAATTATTTCATTGGAAAAAAATCTTGTATTCTGCGTTAATCGCTGCACTTAATATGCGGCAAAATCTTTTTTGAAATATTTTGGTGGAAAAAAATCTTGTATTCAGCATGAAGCACTGCACTTATATGCGGTAAAATCTCTTGAAATATTTAGGTGGAAATAAAGAAAATTCCACCCCCTTCTTTAACTTCCTCATCTCTTCATTAACATCGACACACTAACTTTACCCCCCCCCCCCCCAGCTATATGTATAAGTGGTGCCAGCACCACCTAGGAGCGAATAAAGGTAAATGATACTGCCAGCCTGTTAAAGGGAATTACAGCATGATACCACAATACATTTGATATGACATTTAGCAAGAGTTTAAAGTGCCCACATATAGAACATATTGGGACACTGCATCAAGATGAATCAGGCGTGGATCAGCCAGGATTTCCACACACCAATGCCTGATGCATCAGACTAGATCATCCATGGTGCCACACCAACATTTTGACAATAGAGTCTGGCTACCTGGGTCTGCTACTATTATGATGCTGCCACCCGCCTGATGCCACACATCTGATGCCAAGTGCTCATTCTTTCACCCACCATCTTCAGCGGGTACTAGTATTGCCCCCCACTTCCACAGTATGTCACTTTGCCACTCTGTGGCCTCATGATGCTGCCACCACCTCCAGACTCTGTCATTGTGCCACTCTGAGGCCTACTCATGCTGCTTCCACCTCCAGACTCTGTCATTGTGCCACTCTATGGCGTCCTCCTGATGCCGCTGCTGCCACCTCCACACTCTGTCATTGTGCCGCTCTGTGGCCTACTCATACTGCCGCCACCTCCAGACTCTGTCATTGTGCCGCTCTGTGGACTCCTCATGCTGCTGCCAACTCCAGACTCTGTCATTGTGCCCCTCTGTGGCCTCCTCCTGATGCTGCTGCTGCCGTCACCTCCACATTCTGCCATTATGCCACTCTGTGGCCTACTCATGCTGCCGCCACCTCCAAACTCTGTCATTGTGCCGCTCTGTGGTATCCTCATGCTGCTGCCACCTCAAGACTTTGTCAATGTGCCGCTCTGTTGTCTTTTCATGCTGCCGCCACCTGCAGACTCGGTCATTGTGCCACTCATTGGCCTCCTCATACCGCCGCTACCTCAAGACTCTGTCATTGTGCCACTCGGTGGCATTCTCCTAATGCTGCTGCTGCTGCCACCACCTACGGACTCTGTCATTGTGCCACTTGGTGGTCTCCTCATGCTGATTTCACCTCACTACTATGTCATAGGGCCTCTCTGTGGACTTAACATGCTGTTACCGCCCTCCCCACTCTATGACGGGGTCACTATTGTCCTTGTTTGGCCTTCTTGAAAATTATTTGATCTTTCTTCTGATCGGTCAGAAGGAAGGAAAAATGAGATGCACAATGGATCCTGTCTGTGTAGCAGCTGTAAGGCCTGTATGGTCCCTTCAGAATTGGCTTATGATTTGGTAGCCAAAAGCAGGAGTGGGTACAATATACAGAAGACATGCAAATATTACCTTCACGTGTCATGTGTTTTAGATCCATTCCTGTTTTTTTGGGCATTCGCAATAGTCATGGATTACTGAGCAAATGCTGACCGAGTGAAGGCGTATGCTCTACAGACAGGATCCGTTTTTTGTGGGTTATTGTTCTGACGGATCAGAGGAAGGGCAAATTAATCAGTGACATCAGCACAAACTTACTGCTGACACCCTCTCCACTACTTGTATAAGCGTTTAAAAGAACAGGTTCTGTAGACATCTATGTGAAATCAGCTTACAAGGGTGTAAAAGGAGTGCGCTTCTTCTTGACACTAACATGGACCTGTAAGGCTGAGTTCATATTTGAGTTATTTGGTCAGTTTTGGTGAATTTAAGTTTACTTTCTTATAACTTTAATCAAGTTTTGGTTCAATTTAATATTAAATATTTAATGAATTTACTAAAAAAACATTACATGTTGCTTAACACAGGAGAGAATCGGACAGTCTTCTGTGTATTCATGGACGTGGTGTTGCGATGGAGAAAGCATACAAAGAAACCAATTCCTCTCCACCTGGAGACGAATCCTGTTAAGATTTCTGCAAGTGTGGTATTGGCTGCTAATCGACCAATATACTTCTGGGGGCAACCTGCATGCCTCCAATAGCTATAGACAATGAGAAGACAAAGGTTCAAGATAGCTTAGAGCCTGGAAGAGTTGCAAAATTAGTCAAGATTCAAACCACCAACTAGGCCCCGGTATCGTCCGGTGAAAACATCATGGGTTCCCAGTCATCATGGAAATCAAAAGGAGGGCATCCTGTGGTGCACGGAGATGGAGAGGGTCTTCGTATTACCCCTGCAGTATACGGACGTCTCAGAAATAAACCGCGGCTCCCGACAGCTGCTCCTTGGAAGGTCATGGAGCGTCCCGGTCATCCAGCACCTATTCACCCCAGAGAAGGATTATTTTGAAAGTGTGTATTAGCCACGCTGCAGATTTATCATGGAGACACCGGATTTTAAAATATTAAATTATTTTATGCATTAGCAATACTCATGAATTATTGAGCAAATGGTGACCGACTGAAGGATAAGCTCCCCAGACAGGATCTGTTTTTTGTGGGTTATTGTTCTGATGGATCAGAGGAAGGGCAAAGTAATCAGTGACTTTAACACAAACTTAATGCTGACACCCGCTCCACTCTGTCAGGGGGGCTCTACTTGTAAAAGCGTTTAATAGAACAGGTTCTGTAGACATCTATGTGGAATCAGCTGACGAGGGTGTAAAAGAAGTGTGCTTCTTCTTGACGCTAATGTGGACCTGTAAGGCTGAGTTAATACTTGAGTTATTTGGTCAGTTTTGGCCTCATGACCGCCCAAATAAGTAAAGTGTGCAGTGATTCTAATAGGGACGCTTGTCATCTGCATGTCATACTGAATCACAGTATTGTTTCACTACCCCAGCACACTCCCTATGCATGTTGCTGCAAGGCACAGTGTTCTACAACCATATAAAGGCTCTATGACGCCCTGAAATAGCTTGACTATTCGTCGATTCATTGCGAATTAATTCGGATCAAAGCAAATTTTTCCGGAGAATTCTGTGAACCAGCCGAATTGAATTCGAGAAATTCGCTCATCTCTAGTCACCTCCGTGACCCGCATTAAACCAGTGGTTGATGTAGGGAGACCGGCAATCAGCAGACGAAACATGGAGGAGAAAAACAGTGGTGGGATCAGGTAAAAATGATTCCCTCCACAGGTCTGGCAAGGCTGGGGGTCTGGTAGAAAGGTCCCTGGGATAAACACCCCTTTAATAAAAGAGCACAACTCTATTGCACTGCTAGAGCCTAAGAAAAAAATGGCAATACTTTATAAACAGATAAAGCTTTGTATAGGGTAAATTTAGGGGGATACAACAGGTTTTTATTTTTATAATGACTTGTACTTGCCCTTCTTGATTTCAGGCTCTTCTTCTCTTCCAAGGGCTTCCATATTAGATGTTCATGCTGTCCAGCGTGAGGAGATAGCTTTAGCGCCCAGCTTCCAGATCTGAAAACCAAAAGTAAAACATTTTCTTCATCTAATCTGGAGTCAGAAAGCTTCCTTTGCACTGATCTTGGGTCTACTCTTTAGGGGTTTAGTTTTGGGTTTGGATATATTTTGGGGTCTGGTCTGATGTCTAAATAAATGTTTTGGGGTCTAGTTTAAGGTATCAGTTTATTTGTATTGCTATAAAAGGTGGTGATGGGTTGCAAAGGTGAGCGGCCAAAGACAACTGTGCCTCAAAATCTACAATGGTTGAGATAAGTTATCATGATGTTTTGGGTTTGAAGTTAAAGGAAAAGAAAGAGAATAATGACAATTAGGGAAAACGTCATCTGTGAATCTCTGGATGCAGAGGTGCAGCTAGGCTTTCCTGCACCTGTGGCAAGGATTCAGGATCACCCCCCATCCCCCTTACCCGCTTTAAAGACATGCGATTTAAATTTACATGAAGAGGAAAACATTAAGCATCACAGCTATTTTTTTTACGCTAAGATACTCCTCTAACTACACCCAATGCATAATTATACTCACCCAGTCCCACCTAATAAAATCTATCATAGGGTACACGGTGCTACCAATGCACTTTGCAATAAATTAAAGAATTAACTGGTCCTACATCATCCAGGGTGTCGCTGGCGTGTTGGCGTGATGTCCCCTGGATCCGAAATAAGGTCACTGTGGTGAGAAAAAAAAAATTATTACATAAGGGGGGGAAGGTGACGGCTCCTGTGAAATTCCCAGCAGGGGGTGCTGTGCTGTCCTGTAAGACTGAGCCATCCCAATGTATAGCAGGGTAATCTAGGGCATTTCCCCTTAGTGCTACCAGACAGTACTAATGCTCACATTGTGCCCCCGTCCCAGTAGTTATGCCCACCATGTGGCCCCTTCACAGTAGTTATGCTTACCTTGGGGCCCCTTCACATCTCGCGGCTGTCTGTGCAGGAGGCTAATTGCCGGGCTTTAAGCCCTACTCCCACACAGCCAGCAGTGTGATGTGCGGCCTGCGGGGGAGCGTCAAATCTCATCTGAACAGTGAAGCAGGAAGCAGACAGCTCCCTGCTTCAGCATGTAAAGGAACTGCCCCACCCCCCAGCCTCCCTCTCACTACTCCCCTGATTGGATGTGATTTTTATGTATTTTGCCTTTGACTGCTGTTGTTCAGTGCTATATATCTACTGTTTGCAGTGTGAGAATATGCTGTAGACTGCCTGTATGGAGCTGGTATTTGAACACTATATGGTCATTGTATGGTAGTATAATGACATAATATAGTGATAGCATACATTTGTCCCAGCCTCAAAGTTCAAGTGTACACCTGTCTGTTTGAATTGGTTGAAACGTTCTGCTTTTATTTTTGGTCTTCTGATGGTTTGTTACATTTTTAAGAAAATGGTGACCCATGTTACCACACAAGAAGAAATTTGCAATTTTTCCATCTCTCCAAACCAAATTTTAATCTTTGATCTGAAAATGCTTCTGTACTACTACTTGGTTTCTTGGGCAGGACCAGTATTTCACCTTTACCTGGAGATTGTATTAGTCTATTGACACTTTTATTAACCTATTATTTGCAACTTCCATAAAGCACGTAAATTCTGCTGTATTGTCTATGCAAACAATGCAGGAAGGATACAAGTTTCCCTAATAGGACAACTTTAGGAAATTATTTTTCAGTTCTACAGAACTAACTGGTGTAAATTTAGATAAATTTGTTGCTGCTTCTGGCCATGCCCCCTTTCCACCCTTGCCACGCCCCTTTCTGTAAAGTGGTGAGAGCAGAGTAAAAACTGTAATTGGCTCAAGGACATGATACATCTCCCCCATTGTGTCTAAGGTATTTGTATTGCAAATATATTTCCTTTTGCATGTTTTCACTTTAAATATAATATTGTTTTTCATAAAACAACCCCTTTAATCTTACAATTACAGTACATAACAGGTCATACAGCTTTTGCAAGGTTAAAGAAACAATTTTGAAACTGTGCATGGATATCATGTGTGAGAAATATACATATATTTTCCATTTCTATTCTACATTGCATTTCTTCTTTGAAACAAAATGCAGCATGATCTGAAATTACAGGAAACCACAGTGTGCATGAAAAATGTGTAAATTCTGGGTTACTAATACAACGACTCATGCTTAACTGAGGATCTTTTGTGTTTTCAGTACGTTTACTTACCCTGTTGCCAATTTCAAGCGTGGCAATTACACATTATAAGAATCTTTGTCCTGATCTTCAGGACCAAGGACAGAACCAAGAATGATTACATGGCAATTGAATGTGTAAGGCAAATCTTATTGTTATCACACTATAAAGATCTTTCCTTCCTGACTCGGCACGGCTACTTATTCACTGCGTTTTCAAACTAAAAAAAAAAAAGCCTGCAGCCACTATTTCATATTTTTCAATAATGGAGAAAAATAGATGCTACATTATAGCGGCTGTAATGTAGAAGGCAGAGATATGGGGAAATTGCGTTTTTAGGGGTGCTAAGGAGAGCTGTTTTGAGATCCATTTCCCACCATAAGGAGAATGAAAACGGATGCTGCAAACCTTAATGCCCGATGCATTCTACATATTGTGGAAAAAGCCGTTGCATTCATCAATGTCAAAGACAGAGTTTGAATAAATTTGAATGCACTCAAGCATGCTGCCTGCAGTTTTCCGTAATATCACTTTCTAGTTTGAATATTTCAGGGATTTTTGTCATGTTTCTTTTTATTCACTGGCTTTTTTTCTCTCACTGTTATTTCCCCCTTTAATATCGTCTTTAAACCCTTACAATTTCTTTAATTCCGTGATTCGTTGTATAATATTCCAGGTGATGTGCTATTGTAAGTGTATGACAGCATGACCTGTATTAACAGTGGTGGCCATTCAACGACAAGCAGGGCATTTCCCATTCGAACTTTGTCAAGCTAGCGCCCAGCCCTATGACAGCTAGTGCTATATCAACGTGAGCTCTCTTCCATTAGTACCTTATGGGTGCCAGCTGCGAGTTTGTCAGCGTGAGTTTACTCAGAGCGATGTCCTTCGACTGCCATGCAAAACTCCAGCAGTGTCTGTTTGCTTGGACTGAGAAGTGAATAAACCCAGAACAACAGTTTGCGGCTTCCAGCTATGAGCAGAGCGGCGAATCTGGCTTCTTTTCCTTGCTTTTCACAAGATATACGCTTTCACAGCATCACCTTCGAAGCAATTTATGTGCCACCAGCGGCGAGTCTACGCAGAGTGGACCAAGTACTGTATGCAGAACGGAAATTAATGTTCTTTAGCAATGGAGCAAGATCGGATGTCCTTTGTAGAGTAATGTGAGGAGAACAAGTGATTTATAAAATTATTTGGGACAATAAAACAATTTCTTTTCCCCAATAAATTATATTGATATCGGTGATATTGTACAACTTACAAGCACATATTCTTTATACAGTAAAAATCATTGCAACTCAGACGTAAACCCGGATATTGTAATGTGCACCAGATGAAATATGCTCTCCCCTGTTATTAGTTCATTATGACCTACGCAGGATTTCTCCTACCTATGCTTCAATTTTTTTTAATGTTATACTCTTCCAAATGGCCCTTTATCAATGTCGCGGTTAATATTGATCTCATAATTTTTCCAACATATAGCTTATATTCATTATGACGATTAGAGCTGAGCTCGCTGGATGGAGTCCAAAAGAATCAATGCTGGCAATGTGCACTAAATATGATAATTTCAAGAAAACTAATCACCGTCCATGAAAGATCATTTTAGCAGTGTTACATATTTTGGATGAGCATATTCCTTGCCATACGTACAAGTAAATGCATTATGCACGTTTCCCTACAGTCTTGCATTGTCCTTTCTTTTTCAATATCCACCTCATAGGCCTGAATTTTGCTATCATTTTGTGCATCAACATAGCTGCTAGAAACACGATTACGCATCTTTATGTGCTTTCCAAAAGGTTGCTCATCAATTAAATGCCTGCATCGCTTGTGGTTTACTTATCCAAAGGTAGTCATGCTGGCACACCCCTCATATTAGGCTCTGTTGGCTGAGAGATATGGGAAAATGCTGGTATATTGTTCTCTAAGCTCTTGGCTTCATGCGTGCAAACACCAGACCCGTGCATGAAACATGGGCAGGAGCTATATTGTACGATTTTGAAATGCGGAGGAGAAGGTTATGTCTGGCTTGGGAAACTAAGGGAGTGCATGAATGCTTTGGCTGCGATTTTTATGTCCAGTTATTTTGGCTACACGGTTCTTTTAGAGAGAATAGGAAAGCTGTAAGCTTGTTGGTCACGCCAATCTGCAATATCGTGTAAAACATACCATCTGAATCAGATCTATTAGGTGTATCAAGCACTCAGGTCACAGGTTAGTCATACACAGGAACCCTTTGAGGAAATAGGTATGGGAAGTGTTTTATGCAGTTTTCTCCTTTCCCGTTTCTATTAATATTGTATTAACTATACCTGGAGCCAAAAGAAGCTAAAAAAAACATGCCAATGTAGGTCGGCACTGCTGCCAGTTTGAGAGCATCAGCTGACACATTCATTGCACTCTCTGCATTATGAATTTCCTACAGTTACATTCAATTTCAGGGCAATGACTTTAATTCTATGTTCAGCATTTATATTGGCATGAAAAGGGGTTTAGCCTGCCTATGTATTATATGGTTTTGTATCCCGAAGAGTATTTTTCAAAGTTAATAGTTGCCTGGTTGGTTAACACTATAAGAATGTGGTGGTCTAGTGAAAGTTCGATATATGGGAATATACTTTGCTTACATTTCAATGTTTCCTCTTGGCAAAAATGTGTTATGTTTGATGACAATTTTGATTTGGCTATAGAAATGTGTATTCAGTGTCAGGTCTATAAGGGATTAACATTTGGTTGAAAAGGGATCAACATTTACAGACAATTTATTTAATCCTGTTTTCAGACAGTGCTCAATGTTTTTAGACCTTTTAAGGTAGCCCTACCAATTAGATGAATATTGGCCTTACCGGCCAATACTGGCTCTCAGACTATGGAGACACTAAAATATGATTTTTTTTGGGTTCAAAAATGATATTATTGTTAGAGATAAGCGAATCGAAGCTGATGGAATTTGATCCGAATTTCAGGAAAAATTCGATTCACACTGAATGCAAATTTCGAATCGCATTTTTACCTAAAATGGTTGCTACACGTGTGAGGACATGAGGCAAGGAACTCTGGGAAGGCGGGATCACCCATACTGACATGCATGAAGGCAATCAGCAGCCAGCCAGCCCTGTGATGTCACAGCTCTTTAAATACAGCGGCCATCTTAGATTCTGCCATTCCCAAGCGTGCTTACTGCTGACGTGTCTGTCAGCGCTAGGGACCGTGCTAGGAAAGACTTGATTGTGGTGAAAAAAATAGATTTACAAGTGCAGGGAAAGAATACTCAAAGTGTAGGGAAAGGATAGGGAGGAATCATTCCACCAGCATTTCTGTTGAACAGGGTTCAGTCGGGGCGGTGACAGCCTGGGTAATACGAACAATCCGATTACACCTTGCTGCACTGACTGGGGATCCAAAATGCCATTATACAGCTCTGTAATTCTGGCAAACCTGTCTTAGGCCCCTTTAACATTTGCGTTTTTCCTTTCCGTCCTAGAGTTCCGTCTTCGGGCTCTAGGAAGGAAAGATACTGATCAGGATTTCCCTAATGCATTCTGAATGGAGAGAAATCCGTTCAGGATGCATCAGGATGTCTTTCGTTCAGTACGTGAACGTTTTTTGGACATTGACAAAACCGCAGCATGCTGTTGTGTGAAAGTAAAAATTAAAATTGGGCCTAATTGACCTCCTGCCGTGCAGTGATATATTCTGAAGCCCTGTTTTCAGTATATTAGTGGCAAAATAAAAATATATTCGCCGTCCAGCGTTGAAAAGCCTGTTGTGTAAAAGTAGAACTAAATTTGGGCCTAGTTGACGTTCTGCACTGCTGTGACATTTTGTGAAGCCCAGTCTGCCGTGTATTAGTGGCGAAATAAAAATATATTCGCCATCCAGCGTTGCATATATCTGTTGAAAAGCCTGTTGGGTAAAAGTAGAACAAAGTTTGGGCCTAATTGACGTTCTGTGGTGCAGTGATATATTCTGAAGCCCTGTTTGCAGTGTATTAGTGGCAAAATAAAAATATATTCGCCGCTCAGCATTGTACTTCTCTGTTAAAAAGCCTGTTTTGTAAAAGTAGAACAGAATTTGGGCCTAATTAACGTTCTGCGGTGCAGTGATATGTTCTAAAGCCCTGTTTGCCGTGTATTAGTGGCAAAATAAAAATATATTCGCCGTCCAGCATTGCATATATCTGTTGAAAAGCCTGTTGTGTAAAAGTAGAACAAAGTTTGGGCCTAATTGACGTTCTGCGGTGCAGTGATATATTCTGAAGCCCTGTTTGCAGTGTATTAGTGGCGAAATAAACATTTATTCGCTGCCCAGCATTGTACTTCTCTGTTGAAAAGCCTGTTTTGTAAAAGTAGAACAGAATTTGGGACTAATTGACATTCTGCGGTGCAGTGATATGTTCTGAAGCCCTGTTTGCCATGTATTAGTGGCAAAATAAAAAATATTTAATCTAACTTTAGATCATTTGATCTAACAGTATGTCATACAAAGAAGTGCCAGGCCCTGCACAGGGTAGTGACAGAGGCCTAAATGTTTCTGGTGCAGGCACAGGTCGCAGCAGAGTAAGGAGGCGTGGCAGCAGGGGTCGCAGCGAGAGGCCTGAGCTCCCGGTGTCATCTAGCGGTCGTGTCTTGACCAGCAACCCAGTGGTTCCTCAATAGTTTATTCGGTCATACAATTCGTCCAAGAGTTGGTGGGTTCCTCTGACACAGGCCCTGTGCGTTCACCTGTCCTCAACCTGCCTCTGTCCATTTCTGTTCCCTTAGCCAGAGAAGTATTATATGCTATGGGCTCTGCTCAACTTTTCAGCAAGGACGAGCTACTAGTGGACAGTCAGCAGCTACTGCCCAGTCAAGATCTGGAGGAGACACCCGCCGCTTCCTCCACTAGGTGGGCAAGTACTGATGAGGAGAGTGGTGTGGGAGCTGTTGTTGCAAGTGGTAAGGCTTCTGACCCACAGACGGTTGAGGAGGACATCAGTGGTGTGCAGACAGTACTCAATGATGATGAAGTAGCTGATCGCACTTGGGAGTCGGGTGACAAAGGAGCTTCATCATCATCAAAAGAAGAGGGTGGCAGCTTTCCCATGAGCCAGCAAGTCGCTAGCGTGGCCGGGAGTCAGGAAGGTGGCAGCAGTGGGAGGTCGGGAGTAAAACTTACCCGAGGTAGAACACCCGCTTCACAGGAGCCTACCTGCCCGGGAAGTAGCGGTGCATGGGTTCAAGGAAGCAGCAGCGGTAGCAGTCAATCAGTGAGGAGTGTTGGGGGTAAAATCACCTACTCGGCGGTGTGGCAGTTTTTTGTTAAGCTGCCGGAGGAAGTGAACATGGCCATATGTAGAATATGTGAGCAGAAGGTGAAGCTTGGCCAACGTATGCAGCTTCACCATAAGGTGGCCTTGGAAAACCGTGGCTCGGATGTGGTGCTCCAGCCTGCCGCAGCAACCGCTGCATCACCCAGTAGCATGCACCCGGTTTCAGGCAGTCAAGGCTCCACTACCTCAGCTTAGGAGAGCTGTCTGTCCTTCCCATCATCTGCTGGTCCTGATGCTACTGCTCCTCCTCCTACTCAGTCATTTCATCAGCAATTGATCACCCAAGCGATTGCCAAGAGACAACAGTATGCGTGCTCGCATCCAACGGCACATAAGCTGAATGGGCTCCTGTCCAAGTTGCTGGTGCTGCAGTCCCTCCCTTTCCAACTGGTGGACTCTGCACCTTTCAGAGTACTGATGGTTTGGTCCGAGCCGAGGTGGAGAGTCCTAAGCCGTCATTTATTTGCTAAAAAGGCAGTACCATCCCAGCACACACATGTAGAACAGAAGGTGGGCCAGTCCTTGAGCCTGCCGATGTCTGCCAAAGTGCACGGCAGCGCCAATTTGTAGAGCTGTAACTACAGGCAGGGACAATACATGTCCTTTACGGCCCAGCAGGGACAATACATGTCCTTTACGGCCCACTGGGTGAAAGTGGTTCCTGCACAGCCATACCAGAAACTTGGCCAGGTGTCGCTGCTTCCGCCTCCATGTTGCCACGCTACCGGTCCAAAATGGGGGCCTTTTTTGCACCCGCTGAGAGGGAGGACAAACCGAACTACTATTGAGACATCCTATTTAGTCAGTTGGCCACTGCCTATCGGCACCATCATCCATCCTCTCGCAGGTCCGACTGGCGGGGCCCTCTGTGCTCTGGTTCCACTGCCATGGCTGCTGGGGATGGGTGGGATGGCAGGAGCAGTATCAGCTCTATCACCAGCAGCCTGAGTCTAGAGTCACTGATGAGCAGCTTTCTGTACTCACCAGCAGCAGCAGCAGCTAGACCTGGAGAACGACCTGAACCAGCAGGTGGTGACAGCATCCTGCCACCCCACATTGAAGATCTGCTGGACTACTGGGCAGCCAAACTGGATTTGTGGCCGCAACTAGCAGAGTTTGCCCTGCAAAAATCTGTCCTGCCTGGCCAGTAGTGTGGCATCAGAGTGGAGTTTAGTGCTGTGGGGGCCATAGTTACCCCAAGGAGAACTCGTCTCTCCACCCAAAATGTGGAGAGACTAACCTTTGTCAAGACGAATCAGGCGTGGATCAGACAGGATTTCCACCCACCAATGCCTGATGCATCAGATTAGATCATGCTGCCTCACAGAAACTTTGACACAAGAGACCGGTTTCTTCTGGCTACCTGCCTCTGCTACTATTCTCATGCTGCCACCTGCCTGATGCCACACATCTGATGCCAAGTGCTACTTCTTACACCCACCAGTGGGTACTGTTATTGCCACCTACCTCCACACTCTGTCATCGTGCCACTCTGTGGCCTCCTCCGGATGCTGCTGTAGCCGCCACCTTCACACTTTGTCATTGTGCCACTCTGTGGCCTCCTGATGCTGCCGCCACCTTCACACTCTGTCATCATGCCACTCTGTGACCTCCTGATGGTGCTGCTGCCACTTCTACACTCTGTGATTGTGGCACCCTGTGGCCTTCTCCTGATGCTGCCGCTGCCACCTCCAGACTCTGTCATTGTGCCACTCTGTGGCCTCCTGATGTTGCTGCTGCCACCTCCACACTCTGTCATCGTGTCACCCTGTGGATTCCTTCTGATGCTGCTGCTGCTGCGTCCACATGCTGTCATTGTGCAACTCTGTGAACTCCTGATGATGCTGCTGCCACTTCCACACTCTGTGGCCTCCTCCTATTGCTGCTGCTGCCATTGTGCTACTCTGTGACCTAATGATGCTGTCGCCACCTCCAGACTCTGTCATTGTGCCACTCTGTGGTTCCCTGATGCTGCTGTCACCTCCACACTCTGTCATTGTGCCACTTTGTGGCCTCCTAATGCTGCTGCCACCTCCAAACTCTGTAGTTGTGCCACTCTGTGGCCCCCTCATGCTGCTGCTACCTCCAGACTCTGTCATTGTACCACTCTGTGACTTCCTCATGCTACCTTCACCTCAAAACTATGTCATAGGGCCACTCTGTGGACTTCTCATGCTGTTTTCACCCTCCCAACTTCATGACTGGCCCACTATCTTGCCTTTTATGTTTGCCTGTCATCATCTTTTATTTGACCCTTTTTTTGATCTGTCAGAAGGAAGGAGGAAGGAAAAATGAGAGGCACAATGGATCCTCTCTGTGCAGCAGCTGTAAGGTCTGTGTTGTCCCATCAGAATTGGCTTTTGATTTGGTAGCCAAAAGCAGGAGTGGGTACAAAACACAGAAGACATGCAAATATTTTGATCACGTGTCATCTCTGTTTTGCATCCACTCCTGTTTTTTTTGGCATTAGCAATACTGATGGATTACTAACCAAATGCTGACCGAGTAAAGGCAAATGCTCAACAGACAAGATCCGTTTTTTGGGGGGTTATTGTTCTGATGGATCAGAGGATGGGCAAAATAATCAGTGACGTCAACACAAACAGTTGACACCTGCACCACTTTTCAGGGGTGGGCTCTACTTTTATAAGCGTTCAATAGAACAGGTTCTGTTTACATCTATGTGTAATTAGCTGACGACGGTGTAAAAGGAGTGCGCTTCTTCTTGACACTAACATTGACCTGTAAGGCTGAGTTCACCCTTGAGTTATTTGGTCAGTTTTGGCTCCGTGACTGCCCAAAAAAGTGAAGTGTGCAGTGATTCTAAGAGCAACGCCTGTCATCTGCATGTCATGCGGACTCACAATATTATTTCACTACCAAAGCAGACTCCCTATGCCTGTTACTGCAAGTGTTCTATACCACTATAAAGGCTCTCAGAAGTCAGGAAATAGCAGTTTTTCTACGTAATTCGCTGCAAATATATTCGGATCGAACCGGTGAATCGAATTTTTGAAAGATTCACTCAACTCTAATTATTGTGTAAAACTTAAATACATTTTAAAAAAAGGATACATATTAGGTACTGCCACGTCTATAATGACCTGCTCTATAAAAATATCACATGATCTAACCCCTCAGGTGAACACCGTAAAAAATATATATATAAAAGCGGTGTCAAAAAGGGCCATTTTTTTTGTCACCTTACATCACAAAAAGTGTAATACCAAGCGATCAAAAAGTCATACACACCCCAAAATCATACCAATTAAACCATCATCTCATCTAGCAAAAAATGAGACCCTATCTAAGACAATTTCCCAAAAAATAAAAAAAACTATGGCTCTCAGAATATGACACTAAAACGTGATTTTTTTTGTTTTAAAAATGCTGTTATTGTGTAAAACTTATATAAACAAAATAAACATATTGTGTATCGCCACGTCCGTAAGAACATACCGTAAAAACAAATCACATGAACTAATACCTCAGGTGAACACCGTAAAAAATAAAAAAAATAAAAACGGTGTTAAATAATGCCATTTTTTGTCACCTTACATCACAAAAAGTGTAATACCAAGCAATCAAAAAGTCATATGCACCCTAAAATAGTACCAATCAAACCGTCATCTCATACCAAAAAAAATTAGCCCCTACATAAGACAGTTGCCCAAAAAAAAAAATGGATTAAAATGGAAAATCTGCCAAAAAAAGTGAAATTTTGAAATTTCCTCTACATTTTCTTTTAATTCTTGTGGAACACCTAAAGGATTAACAAAGTTGGTAAAATCAGTTTTGAATACCTTGAGGGGTGTAGTTTCCAAAATGGGGCCAGTTAGGGGCGGTTTCTATTATGTCAGCCTCACAAAGTGATTTCAGACCTGAACTGGCAAATTTCAAGATTTGCTTCTAAACTTCTAAGTCTTCGAACGCCCCAAAAAAGAAAGTGTCATTTACAAAATGATCCAAACATGAAGTAGACATATGGTAAATGTAAAGTAATAACTATTTTAGGCGGTATTACTATCTGTTTTAAGAGCAGAGAAATTGAAATGTTGAAAATTGCTAATTTTTCATTTTTTTAAAAAATTTTGAATTTTTTTTATAAATACAAATGAAATATTTGGACTCAAATTTACTACTGTCATAAAGTACAATATGTGATGAGAAAACATTCTCAGAATAGCTTGGATAAGTAAAAGCGTTTTAAAGTTATCACCACATAAAGTGACAAATGTCAGATTTGCAAAAAATGGCTTGATTTTTAAGATGATAAATGGCAGGGTCCTGAAGGGGTTAATCAAGACAACAACTGCCCATGTACCCTATTATGGACCTGCCCATGACCCCTCTATTAAAGCTATAGCAAATAGCCATTTAACATGTGGCTGCAGCGGGGGAAATGTGCAGGTGGACAAAGCTTACGCAGTATCAGCTGATTGCTATGAATTCTAGGATTAGGGCCAAATTTTTTTGGGGGAAAGCTTTTTTTGGAAGACAACTCCTTTACAAATGTCCTTATACAGCATATTGTTTGTCTTAGTTGCAAATGTTAGGAACATTGAAAAAACATAAGTGTAACACCCATCATATAAAGGTATTGCACATCACTAGTATATCTCATCACATTGCCAAGATTTAAAAACTTCCAAGCACCACTTTACATTAAAGGAAGTCTGTCACCAGGAAACTCATTTAGAGGCATAACTAGAAAAGCTAATTTCTGAACACCCCCTCCCCAAACAAATTCTCCACAACTCCCCTCTCGCAGCTAGTCAACACTGCTCACACTTGACATACAACCTCCCACCCACATAAAAGTTATGAAACCTTAGTGTCCCCAAACAGTAGTTATGCCACTCTAGTGACCCCTTAATAATAGTTATGCCTCCTTAGTGCCCCACACAGTAGAATACCCCCTTAGTGTCCCCACAAAGTAGTTATGTCCCCTTAGTGCCCCCTTCACAACAGGTATGCCCCCTTAGTGTCCCACACACAAGAATATGCCCTTTTTGTCCCAACACCGTATGTAGTTATGTCCCCTTAGTGCCACCTTCACAGTAGAATGCCCCCATATAGTAGTTGTGCCCCCTTAGGGCCCGGCATTGTTTATTTTACCTTAGTGCCCACACACAGTGGTTATGCCCCTTTAGTGTCCCCTTCACAGTTGAATGCTCCCTTAATGCCACCATATATTACTTATGCCCCTTTAGTGCCACCAGTAAAATGCCCCCTTTGTGCCCTACACAGTAGGTATGCCTCCTTAGTGCCCACAACCATTATTTAAGCCCCCTTAGTGCCCCTATGTAATAGCTATTACCCTTAGTGTTCCCTTCACAGTAGAATGCCCCCTTAGTGTTCCCATACAGTAGTTGTCCCCTTATTTCCCCCACACTGTAGAATGTCCCCTTAGTGCCCACTTCCCAGTAGTTATGCCCCCTTAGTGCCTTTTCACCGTAATTATGCCCCATTAGTACCCCTTTACACTAGTTAGGTCCCTGAGGTCCTAAGGGACCTTCAGACAGGACAAGAATCCACCAGATAATCGCTAATGAGTGTTCATAGGAAACGGGTAAGAGATAATTTGTGCAGACACAAAAAATGTAGTTTGCTGGCAGCTGATCGTGCTGTGTAAACACGCTCTCCTGTTGGCAAACAACGAATCTGTATGAGGACGAGCAATGGTATTAGCATCGCTTCTCCCCATACTGTAGAGCAGATTGCTCTGACAAGCAGGTGATTGCTTCATATTCGTCCTTCCAGATCTCCTCCCTCACCTCAGGCTTCAAGTAGGCCCCCAAAGGCCCCTCAAAACACACTTATATTTCATCATCCTGTGAGGAGACCGCCGCTCAACCACGTGACTCCAACCCCCCCTGACTGGAAACTGCCCTGCCTTCTCTCACCGGTTTGCCGTTGCTGATCGCAACGGAGGGTTCCTGGTAGGGCTCTGCAAGCGTCGATGAACCCGAGGGGTTGCCTCTGGGCTTAAACGTTCATGAGGCACTGACCTCCAAGTCCTCATTCTGGCTAAGACATCCACTTGGGGCACCGCAGGTCTGCCTAACGCTGCCTATATATTCTGCTGTAGCCACTCAGTACCGTGCTGCTCTGCAGCAGCCCTAACCGCCACTATGATACCTTCCAAAGACGCCATAGTCAACCCGCAAAACTCTCACTATTAACTCCCTGCAACTGACAAAGGAAGACCCACCCCTCCCCACCCTAACTCCACCCCTTTTACTACCAATCAGCTTTTTCCCACAACATTTCAACAATTAACCCTTCTTAGCCTATTGTCTTCCCCCTAAGTCAAGCTGCACTACGCTACGGCTACGCCACGCTCCATTGCTCTTCATCTTACATTTTTAATCCTGCTTATTATTCTAATAACTACTTTATTCAAAAACATTACTATTAAGTTTGTGAATCACTGTATTTGTTGTCTACTTGTAGCTATAGTACCACCTCTGAGTAGATTCTAATAAAAAAAAAGTTTTTTTTAATGTAGAAACTTTTATGATACAGATTTACTACTAATAAAGAAAGTTTTAAGTCTAAGAACGAATGTATTCAACAAAGACCCCTAGACCAGAGATGCTCAACCTGTAGCCCTCCAGCTGTTGTAAAACTACAACTCCCACCATGCGCTGCTGTAGGCTGATAGCTGTAGACTGTCTGGGAATGCTGGGAGTTGTAGTTTTGCAACAACTGGAGGGCTGCAGGTTGAGCATGCCTGCCCTAGACAATAAGCTAAATGACCATGTCCAACTCTATAGACGCATTATCACAATCTGCCATGTAGACTGAACAGGTGATAAAACTCAATAGGGAATTATTTGTAATGTGGCTTTACGGATGGTCTGACCTATTTCTAGTTATTAAACTATATATATATTAAGAACAGTCAGTCCAATAATATCTATAGTACAGCTAATGGCGTCCACTACAAATATAAAAGTGTATATATAATGAGAATTTCTCTGTAGTGCATAAAACTAATCATTTTTCAGAGATTCTGTGTCGTTTAAATTGCAGCTTTCAGTATTAAAACGTACAAGCAAAACATAACCCGAACAGTTTCCTCTTCATATCATGTTCTCAGAAATTCATTTGGAAAATAATGGAGATTTTCTCACTACAATTTTGACTATTTTTAAATGCAGTTTTTTCCTAGCCCCAGGGGAAATTGGGGGGGGGGGGGCCAGAGAGAACGAGAGAGCAATGTGCCTTTCAGTCCAGGGTGGGTAACGGTGCAGAACGAAAAGTGTTGTCTATTAGGTAGGAGACTGGTTAATACAAAGAGTTGTTGGTAATAACAATGTCCTTTCAGCGGTGACAGAGACAAAGTACCTGTGTGTAGCGTCTACAACTGCATGTAAGGAGTGATGGTCGTAGGAAGGCTTTAGAGAGCATTTGAATTTCACATCCAGAGATAGTCATCCCATCATTAAAAGCCCTAATTTCAGTGTCAGGTAGAGTTACAGGTAATCTATCATTGTGTCATCTAGCTCCTAGCTCAGGATTTTTCCTCTCCTTCTGCCATCGATATAGAAGCAAAACAGGACAAGTTCTAAGAGGTGAAATAGAAAAGCATCACATATGTAGAAGGGAACTGAAAGTTGTATTGATTCAGCTACGATTATTAGCTAGTGCATCTGACAGAAGTGATTTGCCATAGTATTTCTGGGTTATAAATGTCATAATTGGATATGTCATATGAAACTAATGTTATCAAAATAATACTGCATACAGTGCATACAGTATGTATAATGAAACTAGCGCTTGTCACAAAAACCCACCATTTAGATTGAGGCTGTCCTGGCAATCAACTGATCGGTACATGTCTGGCTTCAGAGACTGGGAAGAGAAGCTGATTATTTTATCTACAAAGCTCCTTTTTGCTTTGGCAGCACTCGAAAAGATTTACATGGAGTTTAATATATCTTGTTCTTTGCGATGCAGGCCAGCCAACAATATACAGTTAAAGGGACTTTACACTTTGGACAACTTTTTTTAGATGGGTCCCATTTCAGCAAGCAGATTACTGTCACAATGTGGTTCGCTGTGACATTTTCTATTGTGCAGGCTGGCTAAGGGTGTTCTCGCTGATGTTCTAGGGTCCATATGACCATTGGAACAAGACAATCGCAAAGTAGACCTCCCCCAATCAGCGGTATTCTTTGGGGAAACTTGGCAGTAATTGTTCAACTTCCTTGCAACACCACCACAGGGGAAATTAAGCATTACACAACACCAGTGTTGAACTGGTGTTTGATTCGAGCATTGCGATGCTCTGCACATCGCGATGTTCAGCCGAATACCACATGTGCTCGAGCGCGATGCTCGAGTCAGTGAATTTAAATCTAATTTAGCCTGTATTTCTGAAAAGTTTCTCCTGGGATTTGAACTCACAACCTTCTACGTTAATGCAAGGACCTTAACCACTCATCTATAAAGCTGAATGATAAACTGTGTCAGAAAAACCTCATAGTAGTTTGTAGTAAGTATTTCCTATACAGCAGAAGTATAATTTTATATTTCACTGCAGGTTAACATGTCATGTAGTAAGTATTCCTATAAAGAAGAAGTATAATTTCATTTCTTTTTATTTTATATTTTTTTAATAATTATAAAAACTGTATGGCACAAAATAAATGATAATATGTGGGAAACTACTTATGTAATGTAATGCTCTAATGTAGAAGGTTGTGAGTTCAAATACCAGCAGAAACTTTTCAGAAACAGGCAGCACTCCGGTCTTCAAGTGGAAAAATCGTGGATCTTTATTATTGGCTGTAATAAAGATCCACGATTTTTCCACTTGAAGACCGGAGTGCTTCCTGTTATTTTCTCTCTACGTTATTGGCTTCTTGTCCTGAAGTATCACAGGATTTTCACCTGGCATCTACGGAGTGCTGCTGCTACTTTTTGGGGTTATATATATATATATATATATATATATTTAGTAATTACACATTTGTGTCTCTATTTCTGAAAAGTTTCTGCTGGGATTTAAACTCACAATCTTTACATTACATTAGTAGTTTCCCACATATTATCTTTTATTTTGTGCCATAAACTTTTTTAAATTACAAAAAAAAAAATGAAATAAAATTATACTTCTGCTGTATAGGAATACTTACTGTATGACAAACTACTATGAGGTTTTTCTGACACAGTTTATCATTCAGCTTTATAGCTGAGTGGTTAAGGTCCTTGTCTCTAATGTATAAGGTTATAAGTTCAAATCTCGGCAGAAATTCAGAGCAGGGGGTGCCTGGTTTAATGCTCGGGTTCTCCCATTGACTTCAATTGTGCTTGGGTGCTCTGTAGCGCACTCGAACACCAGAGCACCCAAGCACTTTGGTGCTCGAACAACACTACACAACACCCATTCAGATCAATTAATTATCTGTGTGATGATGGACAGTGAATGTCCTCCAGAGAAAGTCATGTTCTTTGTAGCCATTCTCCCTAAAGAGACGATGAGTCTAAAGACTCAGATATTCCTAATAAGAAAATTTTATTCTGGATGTAATTTACATCTCTCGACATCCACTATGATATTACCATAATGGAAATTTTACAATATTTTAAGAGTATGTGCTGTCTCTGGTCTATTTGTTTCTGTTATTGATGGTTAAATGTAACATGGCTATAAGCAAGCTTCAATGTGAAGAGCACTGAAGTTGCCAGCTCTGTCCACAGCACACAATGGACAAAGCTGTAGTTTCTTCCAGGATTAACCTCTGGTGCTGGAGCTACTGCTGGAAAGCTAATTGGTGCGCATGTGGGGTCTGGACCCACACTGAACAGATGTTGATAGCCTATCCTGAGGATAGGCTATCAATATAATTGGACCAGAAAAAACGTTTTTTTCGCAAGTAAAACTTTTGACCTTCTACTTTATTTAGGCATATGAATGTCATAGTAGGGATCCAGTGCTAGGAGTTTTTTTCCAGTGGAAATGAGTTATTGATGTAGTATATGCTCAAGCACTGATCAGAATAGTGCATGTAATTCTAGATATGTATAGTTTATGGTAATTTCCACCTGAAACCAGCTGCTTGGCAGGGAATAGGTAAGAAAAGCAGAACCCACAACAATCAGTCTCTTCAACCTAGAAAGTGGTTGCCTTTTTAAAACAACCTTTGTAATAATGTGCTGTCACACTTCCCTTGGTCAACGTTCCTTCCTGCGTATTTAATAAATTGGCATAACCAAGATTGAGTATTTATGGTGGAAACTATAAAGGATCAAGGCCATCAAGTCAAGGTGAACAAGATGTTGTATGGGAGCATTTCTCAGGATACATCAAGAAATACTGTAGGTTCCACAAAAGGTACTAAATTGCTAGATCCATAAGAGTAGAAGAAACACTATTCTCACTATACAACACTGTTCCATCACCCAACAGCCCCTTTTTGCCCACCATTAAGTTCAAAGTTGACTCAAGGAAGTGGAAAATCTCTATTCCTGGTAAATCTTACAATACAGGAAAAGCACACCAAAATTTGTTATCATTCAATAAAGGTTTAAAAAATCTAATATTTGCTTTACTCGTTACTCTAGAAGATCTGAACATAAAAACACCAGATATACAATGTATCTAATGTTGACACATATCTGAGCAAAACAAACAGCTTTTAGCTAATTCTTTGCAGTCCATTCTTCATGTTTCATTAGCCATGTGGAATTGAAATAAAACCCATTGTATATGTACTTCTGTTCTATTTTTACTGGTGCTCTGTCTTGATTATGGTTAAGGAGTTATCCTACCACTAAACTTAATCAGGCTCCTTTTTTAAATATGCAGCAAATGGGTGGAGGAGGTGGATAGGGAGGGTTAGGCTGAAAATGGTTTATGGTCAGCTGCATTTCACCAATGTTTCGTTCGGTATTCAACCATCCGAAGTCAAATAATGAGTTGCTCTTATAATAGGAGAGATTACAATGAGATTAACGCTAGCTGGGGACAAGGTACTCAAGTCTGAAATGAGACAAATTATACTGCCATAGAACCTCCCGTCTAATCAGAACAAAGAGGTTTGCATAAAGAAAGTCCTGTTATATAGACAAGTTAGGGCAGTCTTTATGCATATTATTTCTCATAACGGTATACTAACCATGCAAATGAGAAGCACATTTAATATTCTACACTCACTGATTGTAAAACTGCTAAGATCTGTAAAAAATGAATCTATGTTCAAATAAAGCCAGAAAGGAATGGTTTGCTTCGCTAGTTTATTTTTGTCACCTAAATAATATAGAAAAAATTGACGACTGTCCCATTCAAAGTTTAAAGTCAATCAAATAACAGATATATCTGGTTTCCAGAATTTTTTTCTCTTGTTTGCTAAAATCCTTATTGCATTTAAGACAAGAAGCAAAGTTTGAATAAAACTGAGTAGATTTGATCACATAAACTTTGGATCATGCACAAATGGATTTGGAGGATCACATGACGCCAGGCAGTGTGTGTATAGACACCGGCAAGCATTTGTCATTAAAAAGTGAACATTTTTTGGACCATTAAAAAAAAACATTTCTATAGTGCAGTTTGCTTTTTAAGATTTTGTTTGTTACATGGGGTATACCTATAGCCAAATACAGTATGTCGTCTCATTAAGATTACTAATTCTGGCTTGGCATTACAGAGCTTGAAATTAATTGCAGACCTCAGAATCTCATTCACAACTTTTCAGGTTAATTGGAGCACATTCGATTTGGGTTGAATTTATTCGGGGCTAATTCAAATTGTCTGGCCGATTTGACTAAATTGAATCCAGGTCGAATTTCAAGAAATTCAATCATCTCTATGTTTGATCTTTTTGCCTTTTTTACCTGACAGTAGAACATTTGTAATCTGCTCTCTGTGTGACCATGTTAACAGTTAACAGATGATCTATCACCTAAGAGGATTCCAGAGACAGAAGATATGGTTTTCTAATGCAACCTAAACAACAGATATTCTTTGGGGGCAGTTTAAAGGGAACCTGTCAGGAGGATTTAGGCCCCCATTTAACAGAAAAAAACTGTAAAAACAGCATGCACAATATTCAAATGTCTTACAAGTAGTCTGTGGGGTGGAGCGCCCCTCTGAAAAATCAGGGTGCTGCCACACAAAGCGGCTGCTGCATGGCCATCACACAGCAACACTCAATAAGACCCAAAGCAGCTGAGCAACACAGCCACTAGTGACAGAAGTGGTAATGCCAGGGGTGTAACTACCATAGAGGCAGACCATGTGACTGATATGGGGCCCAGCGCAAGCGAGGGCCCAGTTGGGATCATCCCCTTTTTTTAATAGGGGTGAAAATTTGGTCAGGACTCTACCCTCTAAAGGAACAATAGAAATTCCAGTAACCAAACCCAAGGAGAGTTTAGCATAGCAGAGAGAAATAAAGCAGAATTATTAAGCAAGCCTGTCAGACCAGCAGAGAAAGAGAGAAAGCAGAGTTGTCAAGTTTGCCTGCCAGTTTATGCCAAAGCCTGCTGGAACCAAGAGAAAGCTTGAATGTAAGAAAAGCCTGAATATTGAATGAAATCAAGGGTACCCAAGTAAAGCTACTGTTAAAGTTTATCAAGGTCTGGACTCAAGTGATTCTTCATCCCCTAACTCAACTATTCCCCTTTATTTGCTTTGTAGTCTAAGCTTGGGTTTCTGCTGTATCCAGGTAGGAGCACCGTGACACATAAAGACTCCTAAGGGCCGCTCCACACCACTCAGCATTCCACTAAACCTGGGACGTAATAGGGCCCTGGGGGGCGGCACGTTGCTTCACTGTCCTGGACAATAGGTTGGTGGCAGTGTGAGGTCCTAACAGGTTCCCTTTAAGGACGATTTACAAATTGTTAAGAAAAAGGACTTTCAACTTTATATTGTGGCATGGTTGATCATCTTATAGACGGACATTGACGTTCTAGTAGATGATGACAGAGAATGGTTATTTGGATTTAGTCAGTGTCCTAATGATAATAGACCCCCTAAAAAATCATAAGATTTTGATCCATAGAGGGTCATTGTGAAGCGTGCTTTGTGCTTCCAAATGTTTGTCTCACCTGCACAGATGCTATCTGTTGTGATTTTTTTTGGTCTATTGTCCATGATGGAATTTCTTGAGTTTGTTCTGCCTCTGCATCCATTTATTACATTATTATCCCATTTTTGGAGTGCTGTTTATGTTGAAATGTCCGTAAGGCAATGCTCAACTGGTCAAAATACATTACTGTGTTGAGGGTAAAGAGTAAAGCCGCTGTGGGCTCAGCAAACAAGTAAGCCATTAAAACAATTTTCATATTTATCTTGTCAATGGAAAAGCCTTTCTTCTAGTAGTTTAAACATAAACTCAATCCACCACTAAACAGGATGCACGATTTCATCACATTTAACTAACATACTGCGTTATTAAATAAAGTCTACATCCCTATGGTCTTTCTAATAATCAGTGACTATAATTCCTCAGTTCTTAAAAATAACATGAAGTCTAACAAATGGTATAATAAATATGTCTCCTAGTAAAATAAATGGACTGAAAAACGCAAGAAAATTACATTTGGAATTCCCATGTTGGATTGTTTAATTCATCAGAAATATGCAACAGTGTCTTTTGAATGACCGCACATTTCTCAAATACACCTAAAGGGGTCTCCTGGAATGCTCCATGCAAGTAGGATAATATATATAATAAACAGTTTAATTGATTCACCCGAATCGTATGTTCACACAAGGCAGATTTGTTGTAGAAATATCTGCTGCATGTTCTTGGATTTGTGCATGCTTCATTCAGATATATTGGACACTCTCAGAAATTTCTGCACCAAATCTGCTGCATGTGAATATATTCTTATGGTCATGTGTGGCAGCCAATCAGGGCCTCCCATGGCGCTGTCACTACATGTCACAACAGTGCGATTATCTGTCACCCAATATGATATCCCTGTGGACAGCAAGCCAAAAGAAAAGGTGAGGGAACCAGACATTTCCCGATTGTTGAGTATCATTAGCATTGAGCGAATTGAGCTTTGGATCAGACATCCGAAGTCGATTAGTTTAAACACTTCAGTATTAAAATGTATTGCCTTCGTGTAGGCAAAATTTGTCTCACCCAAAGTCACATGAGACTTCGGTGAATTAGGCTACTTTCACACTAGCGTTTTTGGCGGATCCGTCATGGATCTGCAAAAACGCTTCTGTTACAATAATACAACCACATGCATCCATCATGAACGGATCCAGTTGTATTATGTCTTCTATGGCGATTACGGATCCGTCTTGAACACCATTGAAAGTCAATGGGGGACGGATCCATTTTCTATTTTTGCCAGATTTTGTCAGAGAATACGGATCCGTCGCCATTGACTTACATTGTGTGCCAGGAGGGATCCATTTGGCTCTGCTTCGTCAGGCGGACAGCAAAACGCTGCAGGCAGCGTTTTGCTGTCCACCTCCAGAGCGGAATGATGACTGAACGGAGGCAAACTGTATGCATTCTGAGCAGATCCTTTTCCATTCAGAATGCATTAGGGCAAAACTGAGCCATTTTGGAACGCTTTTGAGAGCCCTGAACGGATCTCACAAACGAAAAGCCAAAACGCTAGTGTGAAAGTAGCCTTTATTGGGAAATTACATTGGTGTCTATAAAAAAGTTTTAAAATAGCAATCTGAGGTCAGGTTTGATATCGAAGTACCAGCCGGTACGAAACCCAACTTCGGATTGCTATTTTTAAAATGTTTTTAACGACGGAGACGTGATTACTGAATTAGTCCACCAAAGTTGCGCGACTTCGGGTGAGACAAATTTTGCCTACACGGAGGCACTACATTTTAATGCTGTATGCGGAGATGGCATTAAAACTGAAAGGGGTTATTTATTAAGACCGGCGTTTTAGACACCGGTCTTAATAAGCCTCGTCTAGTCTAAATGTAAAACAGCTTTCTAGCTAGCTTTAGACCATTTTCCACGCCTAAACCTAAACCAGGCGTAAAAAATGATAAAAGAGATGGGCCTGTCAGCCCATCCCCTTCTCCACCCACAACACATCCACTTCTTTGAACCTGGTGTGAGAGGGCAAAAGTCACAGATTGCAGCACGTAAATGACCCCTGAAGTGTTTTAACGAATCGGCTTTGGAGCTCTGATCTGAAGCTCAATTCGCTCAACACTAATCAATATCATTAGAGATGAGTGAATCGAAGTTCACAAAGTCGAATTCGATCCGAATGTAAGGAAAAATTTGATTCGCTCCGAATTGCCTCACGCTTCATGGTAACGAATCCCATTTTTTCCTAAAATGGCTGCTGCACTGTTAGGACATGGAGCAAGGAACTCTGGGAATGAGGGATCACCCACAATGCCATGCATGCAAACAATCAGCAGCCAGCCAGCCCTGTGATGTCACAGCCCTATAAATAGCCTCAGCCATCTTGAATTCAGACATTTTCCAGTGTACTTAGTGCAAAGAGAGACGTTAGCAGGCTCTAGGGCCAGTGCTAGGAAAGACTTGAAAACGTATATTTTGCGCAATAGAAATTCAGGGAAAGAGGATTAGAAGTGTAGGGAAAGGGTAGGGTGGAATTATTATACAGTATCGAAGCAGAACAGGGTTCAATAGGTGAGTTTACAGCCTGGGTAATAGCAACAATCCTATTACACCTTGCTGCACTGCCTGCAGATCCAAATTGCCATTATACAGCTCTTTAATTCCAGCAAACCATTCTTGCTATTGGGGTGCAAGTGCTGTTTGATACAGCCATTAACAGGGTTTATTACAAGGAAATATTTCTATGTCTTATTTGCCCTTGTGCGGTGCAGTGATAAAATTAGTGGCAAAAAAATATATATTTTCCGTTCAATGGTGCAGTTATATGTTCTAAATCCCTTCGTGTATTAGTGGCACAAAGAATACAGCCATTAACAGGGTTTATTACAAGGAAATATTTCTATGTCTTATTTGCCCTTGTGCGGTGCAGTGATAAAATTAGAAAATTAGTGGCAAAAATTTTATATTTTCCGTTCAATGGTTCAGTTATATGTTCTAAATCCCTTTGTGTATTAGTGGCACAAAGAAAAGTGCCGTTTGCCGTTGAGTGGTGAAGTGAAAAAATGACAGCCCTTTTTGGCATGTATTAGTGGCAAAAAAATATATATTATTTGCCGTTCAGCGGTGCAGTTATATGTTCTAAAGCCTTTTGTGGCATAGAAAAGTGGAAAAAAATAAAGGACTATTTGCCATTCAGCGATGCAGTTATATCTTCTAGAGCCCTTTTTGTCATGTACTAGTGGCAAAAAAAATATATTATTTGCCGTTCAGCTGTGTAGTTATATGTTCCAAAGCCTTTTGTGGCGTGTATAAGTGGAAAAAATAAGGGCCTATTTGCCGTTCAGCGGTGCAGTTGCAGATGCAAGAAAAAGTATGTGAACCCTTTGGAATGATATGAATTTCTGCAAAAATTGGTCATAAAATGTGATCTGATCTTCATCTAAGTCACAACAATAGACAATCATAGTCTGCTTAAACTAATAACACACAAAGAATTAAATGTTACCATGTTTTTATTGAACACACCATATAAACATTCACAGTGCAGGTGGAAAAAGTATGTGAACCCTTGGATTTAACAGCTGGTTGAACCTCCTTCGGCAGCAATAACTTCAACCAAACGTTTCCTGTAGTTGCAGATCAGACGTGCACAACGGTCAGGAGTAATTCTTGACCATTTTTCTTTACAGAACTGGTTCAGTTCAGCAATATTCTTGGGATGTCTGGTGTGAATCGCTTTCTTGAGGTCATGCCACAGAATCTCAATCGGGGTGAGGTCAGGACTC
Organism: Bufotes viridis; assembly: GCA_033119425.1. Lineage (NCBI taxonomy): Eukaryota > Metazoa > Chordata > Amphibia > Anura > Bufonidae > Bufotes > Bufotes viridis. Next base: position 190,632,824 of record CM065594.1, read on the forward strand.
TAGCTGGGCCACTCCAGAAGGCGTATTTTCTTCTGTTTAAGCCATTCTGTTGTTGATTTACTTCTATGCTTTGGGTTGTTGTCCTGTTGCAACACGCATCTTCTGTTGAGCTTCAGCTGGTGGACAGATGGCCTTAAGTTCTCCTGCAAAATGTCTTGATAAACTTGCGAATTAATTTTTCCTTCAACGATAGCAATCCGTCCAGGCCCCGATGCAGCAAAGAAGCCCCAAACCATGATTTCCCCACCACCATACTTCACAGTTGGGATGAGGTTTTGATGTTGGTGTGCTGTGACTCTTTTTTTCCATACATAGTGTTGTGTGTTTCTTCCAAACAACTCTGGTTTCTTCTGTTCACAGAATATTTTTCGAGTACTGCTGTGGAACATCCAAGTGCACTTGTGCAAACTGTAAATGTGCAGCAATGCTTTTTTTGGACAGCAGTGGCATCCTCTGTGGTATTCTCCCATGAAATCCATTCTTGTTTAGTGTTTTACATATCATAGATTCGCTAACAGGGATGTTAGCATATGCCAGAGACTTTTGTAAGTCTTTAGCTGACACTCTAGACCATCTTCACCTCATTGAGCAGTCTGTGCTGTGCTCTTGCAGTCATCTTTACAGGACGGCCACTCCTAGGGAGAGTAGAAACAGTGCTGTACTTTATAACCCTTTCCAGCTTTATGCAAATCAACAATTCTTAATTGTAGGTCTTCTGAGAGCTCTTTTGTGCGAGGCATCATTCACATCAGGCAATGCTTCTTGGGAAAAGCAAACCCAGAACTGGTGTATGTTTTTTATAGGGCAGGGCAGCTGTAACCAACATCTCCAATCTCATCTCATTGACTGGATTCCAGTTGGCTGACACCTCACTCCAATTAGCTCTTAGAGATGGACTCATTAGTCTAGGGGTTCATATACTTTTTTCATCTACACTGTGAATGTTTACATGGTGTGGTCAATAAAAACATGGAAACATTTAATTCTTTGTGTGGTATTAGTTTAAGCAGACAGTGATTGTCTATTGTTGTTACTTAGATGAAGATCAGATTACATTTTATGACCAATTTGTGCAGAAATCCATATCATTCCAAACGGTTCACATACTTTTTCTTGCAACTGTATATGTTCTAAAGCATTTTTTAGCTTGTATTAGTGCGAAAAAAAGGGCTTATTAGTCGTTGTGTGGTGAAGTGAGCACAAAATATATATTATTTACCGTTCAGCGGTGCAATTATATGTTCTAAAGCCCTTTTTGGCGTGTATTACTGGCAAAAGAATATATATTATTTGCCATTCAGTGGTGCAGTTAAATGTTCTAATGCCTTTTGTGGCATGTATAAGTGGGAAAAAAATAAGGGCCTATTTGCCATTCAGCGGTGCAGTTATATGTTCTAAAGCCCTTTTTGGCATGTATTAGTGGCAACAAAATATAAATTATTTGCCGTTCAGCGGTGCAGTTATATGCTCTAAAACTTTTTGTGGCGTTTTTCCTTTCATGCAACATGGACAGAACCAGAGATTCTTCCACAATTCATTGTGGAAAAAAATAAGGTCCAATTTGCCGTTCAGCGGTGCAGTTATATGTTCTAAAGCCCTTTTTGGAGTGTATTAGTGGAAAAAAATATATATTATTTGCTGTTCAGTGGTGCAGTTATATGTTCTAAAGCCATATTTGGCGTGTATTAGTGGCAAAAATATATATTATTTGCTGTTCCGTGGTGCAGTTATATGTTCTAAAGCCTTTTGTTGCGCTTTTAAGTGGGAAAAAATAAGGGCCTATTTGCTGTTCAGGGGTGCTGTTATATGTTCTAAAACCCTTTTTGGCGTGTATTAGTGGCAAGAAAATATATACTGTATTATTTGCCGTTCAGGGATATAGTTATATATGTTCTAAAGCCTTTTGTGGCATGTATAAGTGGAAAAAAATAAGGGCCTATTTGCCATTCAGCGGTGCAGTTATATGTTCTAAAGCCCTTTTTGGCATATATTGGTGGCAACAAAATATATATTATTTGCTGTTCAGCGGTGCAGTTATATGCTCTGAAACTTTTTGTGATGTTTTTCCTTTCATGCAACATGGACAGAACCAGATATTCTACCACAATTGATTGTGGAAAAAAGTGGAAAAAAATAAGATCCAATTTGCCATTCAGCAGTGCAGTTATATGTTCTAAAGCCCTTTTTGGAGTGTATTAGTTGAAAAAAAATATATATATCATTTGACGTTCAGTGGTGCAGTTATATGTTCTAAAGCCATATTTGGCGTGTATTAGTGGCAAAAAAATATATATTATTTGCTGTTCAGCGGTGCAGTTATATGTTCTAAAACCCTTTTTGGTGTGTATTAGTGGCAAGAAAATATATACTGTATTATTTGCCGTTCAGGGATATAGTTATATATTCTAAAGCCTTTTGTGGCGTGTATAAGTGGAAAAAAATAAGGGCCTATTTGCCGTTTAGCGGTGCAGTTAAATGTTCTAAAGCCTTTTTTGGCGTGTATTAGTGGGGGGAAAAAAAGGCTTATTAGTCGTTGTGTGGTGAAGTGAGAAAATTACAGACTTTTTTTGGGTGTTTTAATTTACTTTTTATGTTTTTATTTTATCTAACAGTATGTCAGACAGAGAAGTCCCAGGCCATGCACAGAAGTGGCAGAGGCCTAAATGTTTCTGGCTCAGGCAGAGGTCGCAACAAAGTAAAGGGGTATGGCAGCAAGAGTCGTATCGAGAGGCCTTAGATCCCGGTGTCATCTAGCAGTCATGTCTTCACGAGCAACCCAGCGGTTCTTGAATGGTTGACTCGTCATCCATTTCATCCCAAGTGACATCAGACACCCCCAGCCAACAGTTGGTGGGTTCATTAGACACAACCCTTAGTTGGCATGGCCCGGGAGCAGGCCCTGTACCCTTACCTGTCTTCAACATGCCTCTGTCCTTTTCTGTTCCCTCAGCCAGAGAAGTAATTTATGCTGTGGGCTCAGCTCTATTATAAAGCAAGCTACTAGAGGACAGTAAGCAGCTACTGGCCAGCCAAGATGTGAAGTAGACATCCACCGCTTCCTCTGGTAGACGGGCAAGTAGTGATGAAGAGAGTGGCGTGGGAGCTGGTGTTGCGAGCGGTGAGGCTCCTGACCCAGAGACTGTTGAGGAGGACAGCTTACCCGTGAGGCAGCGGCGGAGCCAGCAAGTCGCTAGTCTGGCCGGGAGTCAGCAGGGTGGCAGCAATAGGAGGTTGGGAGCAATATTGATGGACCAAATGCTGACCGAGTGAAGACGGATGCTCCACAGACAGGATCCGTTTTTTTGGGGTTATTGTTTTGATGGATCAGAGGGAGGGTAAAATAATCAGTGACGTCAACACAAACATACTGCTGACACCCTCTTCACTCTGGGGGGGGGGGGGCTCTACTTGTATAAGCTTTTTAATAGAACAGTTTCTGTAGACATCTATGTGTTTTTTAACGCAATTCGCCACAAATAAATTCGTATGGAACCAAATTCTTTCGAAAAATTCGGCGAACCCGGCCGAATCTAATTTTTGAGAAATTCGCTCATCTCTAATTATCATGAGTTCTGTGTGCTATATCTTTTAGGATACAGCCACATGGTCAGGTTTCTGCATGCAGTTCTGGAAAACAAAATCAAAAGTAGATCTTACGAGGAGAGAAAATATAAGGGACAGATATGACATCTCCTTTTTTTTATATTCACTCCTGATTTTGGCAGGGCGTAAATCGCAAACTGCAGTGGCAGAGGGGGTTCTTCATCTGCCCCTTTTTCCTTTTCCCTTTTTGGCACCCATCTGTGTACTTTATTCCACTGGGAATTATCCTTCCCAGTGGTTTTTGCACTTGTTGGCTGACATCTTTTTTCCAGCAAGTGCTTGCTGGTGGATACCTTTCCCAGCAAGTGAACTACTTACAGCCCACTTTTTTTGTTCACCTGATGAGAGGATTGCTTCCGCTTCAGAAACGTGCATGTCGGGATCTACTCAGGGCATAATAGGGAACGCAATTCCAGGGTTATGTTCCGGATGGGGGCCCAAATAGTGGGACACTCCGTGCATAGACAAACAGGGTTATTGTAGGGCCCCATAGGGTCATTCAGGGACATAAAGGACAACCTTCCTGTGACTCCCCCTTATTTTTAGGACCTCCAACTATTGAACCGGACCATCCTGACAAGAAACCCGGAAACAAAAGTGTCTGAAGACTTTACCATCTGTAGGGTAGGACACCGGGTTTCATTGGTGCCGCTGTGCACCTTTTTTGATATAGGTGCTGCTATGCACCAACTTGCATGGTCATTTTGGGCACCAAACCTTTGTTGCTCTTTTGATGCTGTTTTGCATTATGTATATACTGTCATATGTCGTCTTTAATACTACTGTTGAATTTTGTACCTTAGGTGCTAGTACATACCGGCTCATGTTACCTTATAGTGTCTCACACTGAATGTATAAGTGTAGACACAGTTTTTTCTGATTACAACGAATCCCCTGTGTGTGGGATTGTGGAAAACTGTATTCACATATATGTTCAGATCTTTCATGAATATTGAGGGATATATCTTTTAACGTATTAAAAGTAAAAGTTACGTCTTAAATACTCCAGGTGACTGTTCACCTCCTCTTTTTTCCTTCCAAAACTGCATGCAGAAACCTGACCGTGTGGCTGTACCATTAGTAAATTTATGCTTGTTTCAGTGATTGCCTATTTAAGTACTTATTTCATTTATATACTAATATTGCTTACACAAGCATTTAATCTGATAAGTATAACATTTGTCTAATGGTGGTCACACATCAAATTAATGTCAGCCAAACCCACTGATTTTTACATGACTGACTGACCATCTGATGTGTATAGGGGTTGTTTCAACCTTCCCCTAATGGCAGATGTAATGTGAAAGAATAGGACTGTCGGATTTCAACATAACCGATTCATTTGCAGGTGGGTCTGGTAGCGGTTGACTCCCCCCTCTACATTTAAAACACATGCACACTTCACTGAATCGAGTCTCCATGTGTATCAGGAGGGGTCCAGAGGGATAGATGTCAGCCAACAGATATTTGAAACTTAAAGGGGTTGTCTCACTTCAGCAAGTGGCATTTATCATGTAGATAAAGATAATACAAGGCTCTTACTAATGTATTGTGATTGTCCATATTGCTCCCTTTGCTGGCTTGATTCATTTTTCCATTTCATTATACATTGCTTGTTTCCATGGTTATGACCACCCTGCAATCCAGCAGCAGTGGGGGTGCTTGCACACTATAGGAATAAGTGCTAGTGAATGTGCACTTCCACGGTCCCAATACATCAATTCACAATTCATTAGTAAGTGTATTGTAATAACTTTCAACATCATAAATGCCATTTGTTGAAGTGGGATAACCCCTTTAACTCTATGAACACAGGGAAGACACACCGCAATCACGTGACAACCCATGTATGCTTCCCATGGAACGCATTCATCATACCAATCACTATAGGATCCTATGGTGACCTAAATCCAGTTCAGCAGCATTGCATAAGATTGGGATATTGCAGCCGCAATCACTATAGGATCCTATGGTGACCTAAATCCAGTTCAGCAGCATTGCATAAGATTGGGATATTGCAGCCGCATTGAAGTCTGTTTTAGGGTATGGTCATGGTATTTCTGGTGCAGATTGAGAAGCCAAAACCAGGAGTGAATTAAAAAAAGATGAGAAGTCAAATCTGCCCTTTATACTTTCTCTCCTTTTACAGCTCTTTTTGGCTTCCAAAATTTGATGCAGAAACCTGACCGTGTGACCATACCCTTACAGAATCCCTGCAGTCATGATGACATCATAAGGCGGAGGGCACATGGAAGCATACCAGCACCATTTTAATTTCACTGTAGCTGTTGCATCTACAATGACTTTTGTTCCTATTAAACAGGTACTTCTAATACATTCCTATTGTTAATAGTTGTGCATAGTCTTCAATGTTTTACTGGTGTAGAATATTCCATGGGATTATAGATCATATAACCTTCCAATTAAATAACTTAAACCAATAACTATAAACGAGAATAAGACACATGGACACATAAATACATGGGTAAAATTAGGCCACGGCCAACTTTATTAAAGAATAGCTTACACAATACATAATACCCAAATAACTTTAAAACCACAGATTAGACCAGCCATAAGTTCAGCCTAAATACCATAATCAACTCATCCACTCGCCATTTGACAGCGAGCGACTGTGACACACAAAACTTAACAGGGAGGGCGGGCGGGCAGCAGCTCTTCAAATTGCGGTCTGGCTGACAGCACAAAGCCGTCAGCCGCCGCAATTATATACACCTCATGCCATAAACACCCCTAACCCTTAACCAATGCTTTAACTGTTGCTGGGGCTCCTAATCTTCTTAGCTCAGCAACACTCCCACAATAGGACATATAACTGGCCAATCAAGCCTAACCTTCCCTACCCTAGATACAAGGCTATTTTTAGCCACCTTGACCATCCATTTCGGTGGGAAAAATTCCCGCCAAATCGAATAGCCAGCTAACATGGGATGATCACCATCCCATGAGGATCCCTCCATATCGTCATATACGGGATCCTGGCATTCATTATCACTTGATCTACCATAATCTAAATATTTAGCAAAATGTGTTTATTTTACCTGAATAAGTGTGGTTGTGGGAGGTTTAACTTATCTTGAAGATGTCTTCCATTTTCTTTCCTCTTTGCATTTACTCTCCCTTTATTCTTCCTTTTTTTTTTGTCTAGTTTTCTTTCTTGTTGTGTAACAACCTAAGACAAAGCTAGTATTCAGGGACCTGGCAACCCTATCATGTATTTATCTATCCACAGCAGCATGTATGCTATATGCTTTGCCTACATGATGTTATTTAACTGCTTCTGGACCTCTCATTGAATATATATGTCCGTGGACTCAATGCTTATCTCTGCAAGGACGATCCTGAATGTCCTAGCAGAGATCACAGATGCATGTGAATCATGCAGTTGCGGAAATGGGGAGCGTGCTGAGGCTCCCCAAAGGGAAGGCCTAGATGGTCTTTTATCATCCCTGCCTTATTTATTGCTGTATACACAGCTCTCAATGAGTGCTGCAGGTACAGATCACCAAGCGGCACTGCTGCTACTTCTTGCTCCTTTCTGAGGGACGGATATCTGTGCGAGCTGTGGAGTCTTAGCGGACCCAGATCAGCTAGGCAGTGAGGCTATACAGAGCTGTAATCTTTCTGTAAATAGGGTTAATATGTCAGCCTCAATTACAGGAGAAATCAGTGCAAATGTGCAAAAATTATTTACATAAGTAAATGGGAAAAATGTTATGGCTTTCAAAGACACGTGCTAGAAAAAGAAAACAGAAAAAAGTGCCTGGGTCAGGAAGGAGGTTAAATGACTCGGTCTTGAACTGGCTACTTATACTAATTAATTCAACGTGCATGCAGCTGTTCATTGTTATAAAAAATGTAATATATTCAAGTGTAATGAAAGGGCTGGTTTATTCCCGCAGAACTGTACTTCCCAGATATTAAGATTAAATTTGCAAGCTATGAAATGCCTAATACATCAACATCTTCTGATGGAACCGTTATGACCTCATCCGCAGCCTGTGATGTCACATTCATTGGTCACATGATGGCATTTATGCAGCTTAGTCCCAATTAAGTGAATGCGATTGAGCTGCAATACCAAGCACAGCTGCTATACAATGTACGGTGCTGTGCTTGGTATACTATGAAAAGACTTCAGTATTTGTCCAAGAGCTCCCTCTAAACAGCTCACCACCAGGGGTGCCCAAAGTAATATCCCCACTAATGACATATTGATTACTTATCCTGAAAATAGGTATTCAATATTTAATTCCTGGAAAAACCCTTTAAAATATGGTATCCCATCAACTGTCTCAATAGTCAAACCTCTATGGTAACATGTCATTTGCTTCTTCTAATGTATTTTTGTAATATTGTATATTCAAGTATTTCCATATTTAAATGGGTTTTCCGAGATTTTGATACTGATGGCCTATCCTCAGGACAGGTGATCAGTATCTGATCGGTGGGGTTCCGATACCCGGGACCCCCGCCAATCAGCTGTTTGAGAAGGCACCAGCGACTCTTGAGTGCTGTAGCCTTCTCCATGCTTGCCAAGCACAGTGCCGCACATTGTATAGCGGCTGTGCTTGGTATTGAGCTCAGCCCCATTCACTTCAATGGGGCTGAGCACGATACCAAGCACAGTTGCTATACAATGTACAGTGCTGGGCTTGGTAAGATGGTAAAAGGTCGTGGTGCTCACAGAAGTGGCAGTGCCTTCTCAAACAGCTGATTGGCAGGGGTCTAGGGTGTCAGACACCCACTAATTAGATACTGATGACCCATCCTGAAGATAGGTCATCACTATCATAATCTCGGAAAACCCCTTTAATATTTGCAGGGGCAGATTGGCCATAGACCCTACAGGGAAATTTCCCAGTGGGCTGATGCCCAGAGGGCCACTCTAGCCATCTTAATGGCCGCCGGCCTGGTACATAATGATTTGATGCTCAGTGGCCACAAGTGCCCTCCTGAACTCAACTGTATTACTTTCCTCATGATGGTGATACAGTTGAATACTGTGGTTGGGGCGGTATTCTGTGCTGCACTACGGTATTGCAGGCCTGTCTATTTCTGCTGTCCCTTTCTTGTTTTGTCCCGTGTTCTGTCAATTTGGACCCACCTACAACATGGGGCCACTTTTAGTTTTTTTTCCAGGGCCACTTTAAGTTCCCAATCCGCCCCTGAATATTTGGATACTCTGAAAAGCAAGAGTTTGGTTTTCCCACACAAATATCATGCTACTGTACAATGCATTCGGAAGGTCTTGAGACCCTATCATTTTTTTCACATTTTATGTTGTGTAAAAAAAAACATCAAGTTTTCTCCCACCATTCTGCACTCAGTAGCCGTTAAAAAGAAAGTGAAAACAGAATTTTAGAAATGTTTGCAAAATGATTAAAAAGGAAAAACTAAAATTTCACATGGACATAAGTATTCATTTTTCTTCATTGTCAGACAGGTTTCTACAGTTTGATTGGAGTTTAATGGTCACTCTGGCTAAGCTCCAAAGATCCTGTGTGCAGAAGTGAGAAACTTCCAGAAGTTCAACCATCACTGTATCACTCCACCAATCTGGGCTTTATGGCAGAGTTTGAAAAGCTTGCACAGAGTTTGCAAAAGTGGCTGTAAAGGACTCTTAGGGTGCATTCACATGACCATATAAATGGATCCGCAATTTTGTGGAACGGGTGCGGACCCATTAATTTCAATGGGGCCGCAAAAGATGCGGACAGCACACCGTGTGCTGTCCGCATCCGTTGTTCTGTTCCACGGCTCAGCAAAAAAGATAGAGCATGTCCAATTCTTGTCCGTGGTTGGGGACAAGAATAGGCATTTTCTATATAGTGCCGGCCATGTGCGGTCTGCAAAATGCGGAACACACATGGCCGGTATCCGTGTTTTGCAGATCCGCAATTTGCGGACCCCAAAACGCTTACGGTCATGTGAATGCACCCTTAGACTGTGAAAAACAAGAGTCTATGGTCACTCTCATGAAACCAAGATTTAACTTTTTGTCCTCAGTTCTAAGCATCATGTTTGGAGGAAACCAGGCACTGTCCAATACCATTCCTACAGTGAGCCATGATGGTGGCAGCATCATGCTGCAGGAGTTTTTTCAGCAGCTGGAACAGTAAGAATGGTTAGATTTGAGGGAAAGCTGAATGGAGCAAAGTACAGAGGTATTTTTACTGAAAACCTGATCCAGAGTGCTCTCCACCTCAGACTGGGCCGTAGGTTCACTTTCCAACAAGAGAATAGCCCTACGTCAAGACAACACAGGCCTAGCTTAGGGACAACTCTGTGAATATCCTTGAGTGTCCCAGCCCAGAGTACCGTGAATATCCTTGAGTGACCCAGCCCAGGCTACTGAGACATGAAAATGGCTTCCACAGGTGGTCCCCATATAACCTGACAGAGCATGTGAGGATCTACAGAGATGCAGATGCAGAGAGCAGAACATCCCCAAATCCAGGCTTGCAAACTTTGTGACATTATAGCAAGAAGACTGGAGGCTGTAATCATTGCCGAATGTGCTTCTACTGAGTACTGGGTAAAGGGTCTGAATATGTCAATGCAATATTTTAGTTCCTTTTCAACAAATTATCAAAGATTTCAAACATTCTGTTTTCACTTTCCCATTATGAGTGCAGTATAATAGGAAAAAAGTGAAAATGTTTGTTGTAACCAACATAAGACTAGTCTTCAGTGATTGTAGATGAAATACTATTTAATATATAAAACTAAATACATTTCAAATATATATTTACTATATATATATATATATATTGTAAGAGGGTGCAAGGTGTTGTATTTGATAGCAGGTACGTGTCACCGAGGTTGCTGGCCTCGGTGAGGTGAGAGCCGGGTTTTTGTCTGCAGCAGCTAGTGCTGCTCTGTTAAATAGCATGGCTGCAAAGCCGATCCGGGCCGGCTCTTACTGGGAGCAGCTAAAGAGTAGGGTGGGTGGCTGCTCCCCACGGTCCAGTCCATGTTTTGGGCTGGGTATAAAACGCAGCCAGCAGCTGTGTCTGAGGGTGTGATTATCCTGGAGCCTGCAAACAGGGCTGAGGAATTCTCGGTCCTGGAGGAAGGAGCTCAGCAAGGTGGTGTTTCCCTGCGACCTGAAGGTGGAATCGCCTGCGGCTGAGCCGACTGCTAGGTGTGAACCCGCACCTAAACCACCCAAGGTGACTGGACCCTGTGTTGGCCTGTTTTTGTTTTGCCACAGTATTTCCGTTGTGTGTGAACTGTCACCAAGAGACTGCTTTTCATTTATGGCGTGCAAGTGTGAATAAAACACTGTTTGATGCACCATCTGGACTCCTGGTTTTGCCTCTAAACTGCACCCGCACCGCTGTCTACCAGAGCGACTCCCACATTTGGTGTCGGATGCGGGCATGCGCAGTGAGGCTGGCGTGAACGCCGAACTTTGTTTGCTGAGCAAAAGTGTATGTCCTATATTAGGCCGGCAAAGTTGCAGCCTGTGATTTCTGGCAACATGGAGGCTGCTGTGAAAGCCCTCATAGAGGCTAACGTGCAGCAGCGGGAGACCAACCAGTTATTGCTGCAACATGTGATGGCATTACAGGCGGCAGGAGCGTCCCACCACGTCCATGATGCCCGGAAGCGGTCCGTGCGGCGATCCCAAAGATGACCCCCGCAGACGACGTGGAGACATACCTAGCCGTCTTTGAGAAGGTCGCCGTGAGGGAAAAGTTACCCCGTGACCAGTGGGCCGAGGTGGTTGCTCCGTTCCTGGCAGCCGGACCCCAGCAAGTTTTTTCGATTTGGCAGATGTCCAGGCAGCTGACTACCCGACCGTGAAAGGTGAGATTCTAGCAAGACTGGGGGTGAATGTTTTGGTCCAGGCCCAGCGGGTGCATCAGTGGGAATTTAACCCGGCTGAACCCGCCAGACCACAATACTATGACCTGCTACATCGGTTGCAAAAATGGCTGCAGCCAGACATACTGACTCCCACTGCTATGCTCGACCGTCTGTTAGCAGATGTATTCTGGAGGTCTTTGCCATACCCTCTCCAGCACTGGATCGGCCAGGTATCCCCACCAATGCCCTTGAGATGGTCGACCTGGTGGAGCGATATGAGGCCACCAGAAACCTGCAGGGGGTTCTTTTGGGAGGAGGCCAGTCAAACCCCGAAACCTCCACCCCAGTCCCGGCGGCCGGCCAAACCCGCCCGGGATGTACCCCTTGCAGATCCCTCCCCAGTAGTCTGCTGGCGGTGTCACGAGCCTGGCCACGTAAGGGCCGACTGTCCACAGTGGGGGAACCCATGGAGACTAATTATGGGTACCGGGCTTCCCTGTATGCCCGGAGACTGTGTGCGACCGGCACCCCGAGACAATAGACAATCGACATCTGTGCCAGGTGCAAATCGGGGATAACCTGGCAGTGGCGCTGTTGGACTCAGGGAGCCTGGTAACCCTGGTAAGTGCTGCCCTGGTACAGCCCACCCAGTATACGGGCCGGAAAGTTGGTGTGGTGTGTATACACGGAGACTTAAAGGACTATCCAACGGCTGTAATGTCTCTGTCCACGGCGACCGGCACCTGGACTTGTGAAGTGGCGATCTCCACAAAGCTGCCCTATGAAATAATAATTGGGAGAGACTTCCCTGGTTTTCCGTCACTGTGGCCTGAGATGAAAGTGACTAATAGCCCTGAGACAGGGGTAACCCTAGCAGAGTGGCCTGATACCCCTGGAAGGCCAGAACCCTGGGAGCCCGAGTCTGAAGGGCCAGCGGTAGGGGTGACCACTGCTGCAGCAGTAGTGGGGGAGACAACCCCACTGAGTGTAATGGTGGGAGACACGGAGGACTTGCCACCGGGGCCTGAGTTGGCAGACCTCAATGTCTCCGGGAAAATTTTGGGACCGCACAACACCGGGACCAAACCCTAACCAGGGCCTGGGAGAATGTGCTGGAAATTGATGGTAAACCCCAGAAACCAGGGGCTGAATTAATGTTCCCACGATTTATTGTTCTGCAGGATATGTTGTATCGGGTGAACCAAATCCGAGGTGAACCTGTTGAACAGTTGGTGGTGCCCACAGCGTATCGCAAGCTTGTCATGGAGCTTGCCCACCAACATGTTCTTGGGGGACACCTGGGGTGGCAGAAAACCCAGGACCGCATACTGCAGCGGTTTTATTGGCCCAGTGTGTTCAAGGAGGTAGAGAATTATTGTAAGTCCTGTCCGACCTGTCAGATAACTAGCCCCCAGCCACATTTCCGTAGTCCTCTGGTACCTCTGCCAATTATTGAAGTACCGTTCGAGCGAATCGCTATGGATTTAATTGGGCCTGTACCAAAGTCTGCCAGGGGCCACCAACACATTCTGGTAGTTCTCGACTATGCCACTCGGTATCCGGAGGCGGTGCCTCTGCGACATACCTCAGCTAAGCTCATTGCCAAAGAGTTAATGGAGATGTTTTCCCGTGTGGGCCTGCCAAAAGAGGTTCTGACAGACCAAGGGACCCCTTTTATGTCCAAAGTAATGAGGGAACTGTGTAAATTGTTGCGTATAAAGCAGCTACGGACGTCCGTTTACCATCCGCAAACAGACGGTCTTGTCGAGAGGTTTAACCAAACTCTAAAAAATATGTTAAAGAGGGTGGTGTCTAGAGATGGGAAGGACTGGGACCTGCTTTTGCCCTATCTCATGTTCGCAGTGCGAGAGGTACCCCAGGCCTCTACTGGGTTCTCGCCCTTCGAACTGCTTTATGGCAGACACCCTCGGGGCCTGTTGGATATCGCCAAGGAAGCATGGGAACAACAGCCTGTCCCCCACAAAAGTGTCATTGAGTATGTCACCCAGATGCAGGAACGGATAGAAAGGGTGTTGCCGCTGGTCCGGGAGCATATGGAGGCAGCACAACAAGCCCAGAGTAGGGTGTATAATCGTCAGGCTCGGGTACGGGGCTTCAATCCGGGAGATCGAGTGTTGGTTCTGGTACCCACCCTTGACAGCAAATTCCTAGCTAGGTGGCAGGGCCCCTATGAGGTGATCGAGAAGGTAGGGAAGTAAATTACAAAGTACACCAGCCAGGGCGGCGCAAGCCGGAGCAGGTGTACCACGTGAATTTACTTAAGCCTTGGAAAGATAGGGACACGGCCGACGACCACAGCCCCGGCCAGGGCTTCTAGGTGAAAAGGGTCCAAGCCCCACAGTTCGAGGCCTGTGAAGCAGTAACCACGGTAAAATTGCAGACAGCCTGTCTTCCAAACAAGTTCAGGAAGTCAGGGAGTTCATCAGTCGGAACACGGATGTGTTCTCGGACCTCCCTGGCCGCACGTCTCTCATCCAACATGACATCGTCACTGAGCCTCAGGCCAAGATCCGGTTAAAACCATACCGGGTACCTGAGGCTCGGCGACGAGCCATCGCGGAGGAAGTACAGTTAATGTTGAAGCTCGATGTCATTGAGGAGTCGAAGAGTGAGTGGGCCAGTCCCATAGTCCTAATACCCAAGCCGGATGGGACGTTGCGGTTCTGCAACGATTTTCGCAAGTTAAATGAAGTGTCCAAGTTTGATGCGTATCCCATGCCCCGGGTAGACGAGCTTGTTGAGAGTTTAGGGCAAGCCCGTTATTTTTCTGTGCTAGACCTCACCAAAGGGTACTGGCAGGTACCCTTAACGGAGTCGGCTAAGGAAAAACCGCATTTGTTACCCACAGGGCCTGTATCACTACAAGGTGTTACCCTTTGGCCTGCATGGCGCCCGCCACTTTCCAAAGGTTAATGGACATAGTGCTGCGACCACATCGTCGGTACGCCTCGGCCTACTTAGATGATGTAGTCATCCACAGCACCGACTGGGAAAGCCATTTACCCAAGGTGCAGGCGGTAGTGGATGCCCTGAGGAAAGCCGGACTGACCGCTAACCCAAAGAAGTGCTCCATAGGGTTAGAGGAGACAAAATATCTGGGATATGTAATTGGGCGGGGAGTCATCAAACCTCAGGTAACCAAGGTAGAGGCCATTCGTAACTGGCCCCGACCGGTCACCACCAGGCAGGTAAAGTCGTTCCTGGGGATTGTAGGTTACTACATGAGGTTTGTGCCCCACTTTGCCACAATAGCAGCGCCGTTGACAGACCTGCTGAAGGGGCGAAAGTCTGGGAGGGTTAGCTGGAGTGAGAAGGCGGAGGAGGCTTTCGCCGCGTTGAAGTTGGCCCTGTGTGGGTCCCCGGTTTTGGTGACACCCGACTTCAACAAGGAGTTTGTCGTACAGACCGACGCCTCGGAGGTAGGCCTCGGTGCGGTACTGTCTCAGGAGGTCAACGGGGAAGAACATCCCGTTGTCTTCCTGAGCCGTAAGCTCAATCCGCCGAGTCCAGATATAGTATAGTGGAGAGGAGTGCCTGGCTATCAAGTGGGCACTCGAATCTCTCCGCTACTACTTGTTAGGGAGGAGGTTCCGTCTGGTGACCGACCATTCCCCCTCAAATGGATGAGTCAGGCCAAGGAGAGGAATGCTCGGGTCACCAGGTGGTTCCTATCTCTTCAGAATTTCAAATTCTCCGTGGAACACAGGGCAGGCCGCTTGCAGGGCAACGCAGATGCCCTGTCCCGCGTCCACTGCCTCACGTGTGTTCACCCCTCAGGGTTGAACAAAGGGGGTGTGTAAGAGGGTGCAAGGTGTTGTATTTGATAGCAGGTGCGTGTCACCGAGGTTGCTGGCCTCGGTGAGGTGAGAGCCGGGTTTTTGTCTGCAGCAGCTAGTGCTGCTCTGTTAAATAGCATGGCTGCAAAGCCGATCCGGGCCGGCTCTTACTGGGAGCAGCTAAAGAGTAGGGTGGGTGGCTGCTCCCCACGGTCCAGTCCATGTTTTGGGCTGGGTATAAACGCAGCCAGCAGCTGTGTCTGAGGGTGTGATTATCCTGGAGCCTGCAAACAGGGCTGAGGAATTCTCGGTCCTGGAGGAAGGAGCTCAGCAAGGTGGTGTTTCCCTGCGACCTGAAGGTGGAATCGCCTGCGGCTGAGCCGACTGCTAGGTGTGAACCCGCACCTAAACCACCCAAGGTGACTGGACCCTGTGTTGGCCTGTTTTTGTTTTGCCACAGTATTTCCGTTGTGTGTGAACTGTCACCAAGAGACTGCTTTTCATTTATGGCGTGCAAGTGTGAATAAAACACTGTTTGATGCACCATCTGGACTCCTGGTTTTGCCTCTAAACTGCACCCGCACCGCTGTCTACCAGAGCGACTCCCCACAATATATATATATATATTAATATATATATATATATATATATATATATATATATATATATATATATATATATATATATATATATATATATATATATATATATATATAGTATATAAAGAGAGAGAGAGAATAAACCCAAAAATACAAATAAAAATGAACAGTCTCAGTCCCTCTGTAAAACCATACGTGGGGTCTATACTTTACGGTTCCATCTTACTTTATAATCTAATATAGATTAAAATCAAATAAAAAACAATATATAGCTGTAATAATGTATCCCTAATGGATTGTGTCCATCCACCTTAGTTCAAGTTTGTTCATATTTGGATCTAGGTAACTGTCCCATTATCTATAAGTCAGGTCCCTAGCTTCTTTAGACAATATTAATTATCAAAAAGTTAGTCAATTGTACAAATGTCAGGCTGGGAAGCGAAGCTCCCCCTCTGACCTGTGAGGAGGGTGAGAAGTGCTTTCCGTCATGACATTTGTATAATTGACAACATTTATATTGTCCAAAAAAGCTAGTGACCTGACTTATAGATAACGGAACAGTTACCTAAGTCCCAATACAAACAAACAAACTTGAACTAAGGTGGATGGACACAATCTGACTATTAGGGAATAGAGATGAGCGAACATTAAAAAAAAGTTCGGCGTTCGGCATTCGGGTTGTAGTA
The DNA here is from genome assembly GCA_033119425.1 of Bufotes viridis. Taxonomy (NCBI): domain Eukaryota; kingdom Metazoa; phylum Chordata; class Amphibia; order Anura; family Bufonidae; genus Bufotes; species Bufotes viridis. The sequence goes on from CM065594.1 coordinate 190,649,345, forward strand.
ATCGCCGCATCCCGTTATGGATTCCACTACCGCGGACTATCGCGGCATATGGAATCCATAAGGGGCGGCTTCCACGAACCCAAACTGTTGAACAGCCGAAGGACCTGGGGTGACGTCACCGTCATGTGATCAGTGCAGGGGGCGTGGCTCAGCACTGGATTTGATCCCCCCCAATTTATGCCTCAGCCCCCCATATTATGCCTCACAGCCCATATTATGCCTCTCAGCCCCCCCCCCCATTATGCCTCTCAGCCCAATTTATGCCTCAGCCCCCCATTATGCCTCTCAGCCCAATTTATGCCTCAGCCCCCCCATATTATGCCTCTCAGCCCATATTATGCCTCAGTCCCCCCATATTATGCCTCTCAGCCCATATTATGCCTCTGAGTCGCCCCCCCCCCATATTATGCCTTTTCAGCACCCAGCAGCCTGCCCATTATGCCCTGATTGCCCCCAGCAGCCTCAGATAAAATAAATAAAACACTTACCTCTCCAGCTTCTGGATGCTGCTCCTCACTGGCACCTCCCGAGATCTTCTTCCTCCTACAGAGTAACGTCACAGAGCGACTCACACTATGCACAGCCCTGCACAGCAAACAGCCGAGAACCAGGAAGCGGTGAGTACAGATCCTTCACCGCTTCCTGGTCCTCCGATACTAATCAGCGCTTGCAAAATGGAAGCGCTGATTAGTATTCACAGCCTTAAAGCGAAATCAGCGGGGGGGGGGGCGACGGACCCGGGAGCACGGCTTGATTAAGGTGTGCCCAGGCACACCTGGCACACCCCGTGCGCACGCCTATGGCTGTGATGTCACAACAATACTTAGCGCACCAATCAGTAATATCTACTCAGAAAAATTGCAAAATATCGTGATAACGAATATTGCCTATGCCATTGATCACTAGTGAACAATGCCCTGCGGAACTGAATGATGAATACCACCACAACTCCAGGCGCAATTAAAGGAGGGGAGAGGCACCCAAGTGTCACATCAGACCATTCTAAACCATGTATATCAGCGTGGTCGGCGTGCTAGACGATCTATGCTGGATGAGGGACCAGTGGGCCTCAGCTGTTCACTGATGAAAGTCGATTCCCACTGAGCAGAAATGATAGCCTCCAACTATGTTGGAGACAACAAGGAGAGCACTATGCATTAGCCACTTTTGTCACCACACATGCCTTTGGTGGTGGTGTTACAGTGTGGGCAGGTGTGTCTAGTCAATACAGAACTGCCCTACACTTCGTGAATGGTACAGTGACAAGCCCATACTACTTGAATAACATCATGAATCCAGTCATTGTGCATGAACAACACAGGCCTAATTTCATCTTCATGGCTGCTCAAGGCCACATGACAAGTTATTGAGACATTGACATTTTTTGTGGAGGTACACCAACCACTCTTCTTGGCCTTCATTTCAATAAATTGTTTAAGATAAGGAAATCAACATTTCACTCTTCTACTTAAATGCCCTACGTTTATGATATAATATCACTATAGTGTGAACTTTTTACGTTTTCCATAAATTTCACCCGAAAGCCAAATATCACTTTTTGTGAGTAGTGTATGTTGGTTATAAGTGCATGTAATTAGCTAAAGGGTAGTAGCTAACTGTGCTTGTGATTGAAGCCATAGTATAAGGGTGTGGTAAGCATCTTTATCCAATTTGTTTATACAACTTTTTTATTATTTTAGCACAAAGCCCCTACTAGAGATGAGCGAATTTTTCAAAAATTTGATTCGCCGGTTCGAATAAGAGAAGGGATAGTGGATAATAGAGGAAGTGGCTGATAGTAAAAGAAGCAGTGAAGGAAATCTAAATGTACTTGATGTGGATAGGGAAATTACGTAAAATAACATAGAATATAAAAAAAAAAATCTTGAAATAGGAGGCGGAGGTGAAAGTGGAGTAGGAGGTTGAGGAGGCAGTAGCCAGCACTTTTTTTTTATAAATTTGGGAAGAAAAAACATTGGGAACTAGAAAAGAGAATGCACCATCATAAAGCAGTGTGTTGGGCAGACATTATAAAAAGGGGCTTATTCACTACGGTGTGCCTGGTACCGAGATATACACTGCACCATCATAAAACAGTGTGTTGGGCAGACATTATAAAAAGGGGCTTATTCACTACAGTGTGTCTATTGCTGAGATATACACTGCACCATCAGAGAAATTATTTTTTCTGGGGAAATTAACCTAACTTCTCTGTGTGCGTTCAACCCGCAACCGTTATATTAATTACTCCAGCAGAGAGCGATTTATATTTTGGCCATAGTTAACTCGTTTTGGGAACATCTGTGTGTGCGTTTAGGCCGCAACCATATATACAGCATTCCAGCAGAGAATACATTTTATTTGGGACAAATTTGTATCCAATATAGAACTATATCCGAATACAGTGTGTATATTAAAAATTACATTATCTCTGGGCTAGTGTATTGCCAAAAATCTGTATTTTTCTGTATCCAGTACTTTACTGGAAGTCAATACAGTGTGTATTGTAAAAATTACATTTGCTCTGGGATAGTGTATTGCCCAAAATCTGTATTTTTCTGTATCCAGTAGCTTACAGCAAGTCAATACAGTGTGCATTGTCAAAATTACATTATCTTTGGGCTAGTGTATTGCCAAAAATCTGTATTTTTCTGTATCCAGTACCTTACTTCAAGTCAATACAGTGTGTATCGTCAAAATTACATTATCTTTGGGCTAGTGTATTGCCTAAAATCTGTATTTTTCTGTATCCAGTACCTAACTGGAAGTCAAATACAGTGTGTATCATCAAAATTACATTATATCTGGGCTAGTGTAGTGCCCAAAATCAGCATTTTTCTGTATCCAGTACCTTACAGCAAGTTAATACAGTGTGTATCGTCAAACTTACATTATCTCTGGGCTAGTGTAGTGCCCAAAATCAGTATTTTCCTCTATCCAGTACCTTACTGGAAGTCAATACAGTGTGGATTGTAAAAATTACATTATCTCTGGGCTAGTGTATTGCCCAAAATCTGTATTTTTCTGTATCAAGTACCTTAAAGCAAGTTAATACAGTGTGTATTGTCAAAATTACATTATCTTTGGTCTAGTGTAGTGCCCAAAATCTGTATTTTTCTGTATCCAGTACTGTCCTGCATCAGAAAACTGTGTCTTTAGCGGACAGTAAAACAATCTGCGCCACATTTACAGACAAAATGATTAATATGAAGAAGGCGAGCACAAAGGGAGGGAGAAGTGGGCTGATGGTGCAAGCAGAGGCCTTAGCCCTGGGCGTGATGCTGACGGTGCAAGCATAGGCCGTGGCCCTGGGCGCAATGAAACTGTGCCTGCTGCCAGTGCACCAGAAAAAAACTAAAAATCCACCTTACCCAGCTTCATGTCCAACTTAGCCGGGCGGCGCGGGACAACACTGTCCAAGTCGGACAAGTGCGAACAGGTGGTCGGTTGGATTGCAGAAGATAATGCTTCCAGTCGGTTAAGCACCACCTTCTCTTCCATGAATGTCGATAACACAGGCATTTGAACGCAAGCGCAAATACCCATCCACCCACAGGCCATAGCACTAAATTTTCAAAATTACTGGCCCTTGAAATGTTGCCGTTTAGGCTTGTGGACACTGAGCCTTTCCACAGCCTGATGTCGACGGCCAACCCTCAGTACGCAGTCCCCAGCCGCCACTATTTTTCACGGTGTGCTGTGCCCGCCTTACACCAACATGTATCCCACAACATCTACCGTGCCCTTACTGGGAAGGTCCACCTCACCACGGACACATGGACAAGTGCTGGTGGCCAGGGACGCTACATTTCGCCGCTTCTTCCTCCACTTTCACCTCCAACAGCAGTCAGCCATCAGTCGCTAGCTGGAAGCAGTGTAGCACTGCTGTGGGTAAGCGTCAACAGGCCGTGCTGATCTGCTTAGGGGACAAACAGCACACCGGCGCCGAGCTGTGGCAGGGTCTAGGGGCTATACCGAGCTGTGGCTCTTGCCACTCAACCTACAAACAGGCATAGTTGTGTCTGACAATGGCCGCAACTTGGTCGGCTACCGGACGCACATTACATGCCTTGCCCCTGTCTTAAACTTAGTGGTTCAGCGGTTTATCAAAACCTACCCCAATTTGCAGGAGTGCTACTAGTGAAGGCGCTCCGCTTGTGTGCCTATTTCAGAAAGTCGTCCACAGCTTCAGCCGGCCTGTCAACGCTGCAGCAGCACCTGCGGCTTCCAGCTCACCAACTGTTGTGCTACGTGAGCACGTGGTGGAACTCTACGTTCTACATGTTGGCCAGGCTTTGTGAGCAGCAGAGGGCAGTTGTGGAATACCAGCTGTAACACAGTCGTCGCCTTTCCAGTCAACTGCCACTATTCAAAAGCGAGAAGTGGGCATTGATGTCAGACCTATGTGAGGTTTTAAAAAACTTTGATGATTCCACACAGATGGTTAGTGGTGATAACGCTATTATCAGCATAACTATCCCACTAATATGTCTACTCAAACGATCGCTGCTCACAATTAAGGAGAATGTTTTGAATGTGGCAGACGAGGTAATGGGGGAGGAGATGACACAGGGTGATAGACAGACCTCCCCCAGTTCGTCTAATCAGCGCAAATTGGGCCATCAAGAGGAGGAGGTGTAGCTGGAGACACTTGCCTCTGCTACAGAGGCTAGTACGCATGGAACTTTAATTCCATCTGTTCAGCGTGGATGGGCAGAAGAGGAGTCGGAGGATAAGGGTACGGAGAGTCATCCCTAAAGTTGACATTGACGTTTTTGCCTGTTGGTACTCTGGCACACATGGCTGACTTCATGTTAGGCTGCCTTTCCCGCGACCCTCGCGTTATAAGCATTTTAGGTAGCACAGATTACTGAGTGTTCACCCTTCTCGACCCCCGCTACAAAGAGAACTTCTCATCTCTCATTCCTGTGGTGGAGAGGACGAGTAAAACGGTGCAATACCAGAAAGTACTTGTTGACAGATTGCTCCCAAATTTTCCATCTGAAAATTCTGCCACCAGAATCCGTACTTCCTTAGGCAAGCGAGGAAGGGAGACAAGGGGAACACACAGTAGTTCCAACAGAGGCAGGGCAACACTTTCCAAGGCATGGGACACTTTCATGACACCCCGCTAGCAACCTCACCCTGAAGCGCGGCCTAGTGCTACAAGGAGGGAAAAGTTTTGGAAGATGGTGTAGGAATACATTGCAGACCATGTCAGCGTCCTAAATGATCCCTCAGTGCCTTACAACTACTGGGTGTCCAAGCTGGACACGTGGCACGAACTTGCACTCTATGCCTTGGTGGTGCTGGCCTGCCTCCAGCGTATTGTCTGAGAGTGTATTCAGTGCTGCTGGTGGCATTATAACAGATAAGCGTATCCGCTTGTCCACTGACAATGCTGACAGGTTGACTCAGATAAAAATTAACAAGGCCTGGATTGCCCCTGACTTCTCCACCCCACCAGAGGAAAGCTGATCTAATGAGGAACAAAAACGCAATTTAACTGTATGCTTTATAATGTACTCAATCCACAAGATTCAGATGCACCCTTTTCAATGCAAAAAAAGGGTATATGTTTGAATCTTGTTTTCTCATCCGCCTCCTCCTCAGCCTCCTCTTTCATAGAGAATATATATGCCCTCACTACAATGCTTTGTAGGGTTCGCTCGGCTACAGGCCTTCTCCTCTAATGTTTTATACGGTTTGCTCACCTTTAGGCCATCACTGTAATGTTTTATGGGGTTCGCTCACCTTCAGGCCCTCATCTCTAATGTTTTATATGGTTTGCTCACCTATAGGCCATTACTGCAATGTTTTATGGGGTTCGATCACCTTCAGGCCCTCACCTCTAATGTTTTAGACGGTCTGCTTACCTGTAGGCCATTACTGCATTGTTTTATGGGGTTCGATCACCTTCAGGCCCTCACCTCTAATGTTTTATATGGTCTGCTCACCTGCGTCAAACCGGCTAGGCCCAATCACGCTCCAGTGATAGAAGTAAGGACGGCACGTTATCCTTGCAGCGGGGATCCAGCAGGGTGGCCACCCAGCCCAGTAATCAGCACTGGTTAGAATGTAGAGCAACTCGGCAGTCGTTGCTCAGGATCTGCAGCATGTAGTTGTTGATATGTGCCAGGCTTCCCAGAGGCAATGACAAGCTGTCCTCTGTGGAAGGTTTATCGTCTGTGTCCTCTGTATCCCCCCAGCCACACTCCAGTGATGGCCATGAGCTGCTTTGGGTGCCATCCTGCTGTGAACACGGTTCCTCCTCATCATCATCCGCCTCATCCTCCAGAACTGTGTCCTGGCTGGACATTTGTGTACCTTGCCTCTGTTTGTGCAGGAACCCACCCTCCAAGCCACTTGTGAATGACTGGCCTCATAACCATGGAAATGACCCCTCTTCCTCCTCCTCTTCCTCCTGTGCCACATCCTCTTCCATGATCGCCCAAAGCGCTTTGTCAAGGAGACATAGAAGTCGGATAGTAATGCTGAGGATGGTGTCATCGGCACTGGCCATGTTGATGGAGTACTCGACACAGTGCAACACGGCACACACGTCCTGCATCAAGGCACACTAGTTGGTGGTGAAGTGGTGCTGTTCCGCAGAGCGACTCACCCGTGCGTGCGGCAGCTAAAACTCCACTATCACCTGCTTCTGCTCGCACAGTCTCTCCAGCATGTGCAAGCTGGAGTTCCACCTTGTGGGTAGGTCGCATATGAGCCGGTGAGTGGGAAGGCCAAAGTTACGCTGCAGCGCAGACAAGCGTTCAGCAGCAGGGTGAGAACACTGAAGCGTGCACAGACAGCCCACACTTTCTGCAGCAGCTCTGACATATCGGGGTAATTTTTTAGGAACCTCTGCACCACCAAATTCAACACATGTGCCAGGCAAGGGATGTGTGTCAAACCGGCAAGGCCCAGAGCTGCTACAAGATTTTGCCCATTATTACAGACCACCAGGCTGGGTTTGAGGCTCAGTGGCACCAACCACTCATCCCATGCCCGTCCACAGCTTCTGCGCAGTGTGTGGTTTTTCCCCCAAACAGATGTTTTTCAAAACAGTCTGCTGTCGTTTCCCCCTGGCTGTGCTCAAGTTGGTGGTGCAAGTGTTACGCTGACCGGATGAGGAGGCGGTAGAGAAGGAAGCGGAGTAGGAGGAGGAGGCAACAGGAGGCAACGAGAAATGTCCTGCAATCCACGGTGGCGAAAGGACATGCGCCAAACTGCTATTCGCCTCAGGCCCAGCCACCACTTCATTTACCCAGTGTGCAGTTGCCCGTGCTTACTGGTCCACGTATCGGTGGTTATGTGGACCTTGCCACAGATGGCATTGCACAGTGCACACCTGATTTTGTCTGCCACTTGGCTGTGCAGGACAGGGATGGCTTGCCTCGAAAAGTAGTGGGAGCTGGGAACCAATTACTGGGGGACAGCCACCACCATAAGGTTTTTAAAAGTCTCAGTCTCCATCAAACAGAATGACAGCATTTCAAAGGCCAGGAATTTTGAAATGCTGGCATTCAGGGCCAGGGATCACTAGTGGGTAGAGGGGAACTTCCTCTTTCTCTCCAGTGTTTGGGGCATGGACAGCTGAACACTTTCATGGGATAGTGGGGACATGCTGGGTGACGGTGGTGGAGGTGGTGGAGGTGGTGGTGTTGCTGCCACATCCTCTGTTTGCGGGGTGGCAGGTGCCACTGTCACTCCAGAGGGGGAGGAAGAGGCCAATACTGCAGCAGAAGAGGGAGCCGTAGGAGCCTGAGATCTTTCGTGGTTTTTGAGGTTTGTACTCCACTGCAGCTTGAGCTTTTATTTAGATGCCTGGTCATGCAGTTGGTGCTCAGGTTTAGAACATTTATGCCTTGCTTCAGGCTCTGATTGCATGTATCATGTGTGTGTGTGGGGCGGGGGGGGGGGAGGCTGTATCTACACTGAGGAATGCTATATGCTGTATACTCCCCTGGCTATAATCCTTGAGCTCTTTTAAGAGCTTGTTCCTGCATCGCTCTCTGAAGGAAGAACGGTTCACCCACTGGAACCTGGAAGCCTTGTCGTAGGTCCAGAGTGGGTAGAAGACGGCGAAATCCCAACCAAGCTACGGCGGTTCGTGGGGTCGGCAGAGCTTACGGTGTCAAGCGGAGTGCTTGGAGCCCTCGGGAAGCACTAGGAGCATCCATCAACGGAGGTACCCAGTCGATGTGCCAGGAGATCCGTTACAGTATATATTACCCACCGATGTAACAGATGGATTAACTAGATTTACAGTATTTCCCTGTCACGTATGTAGTGCAGGTGTACCCCACACAAACAATTGATATATGTCACTCACCGATGTAACAAATGGATTAACTAGATTAATTTACCTGTCACGTATGCAGTGCAGGTGTACCCCACACAAACGACTGGTAAATGTCACCCACTGATGTAACAAATGGATTAACTAGATTTATTTCCCCGTCCTGTATGCAGTGCAGGTGTACCCCCCACAAACAATTGGTATATGTCACCCACCGATGTAACAGATGGATTAACTAGATTTATTTCCCTGTCACGTATGCAGTACAGGTGTACCCCACACAAACAATTGGTATATGTAACCCACTAATGTAACAGATGGATTAACTAGATGTATTTCCTTGTCACGTATGCAGTGCAGGTGCACCTCACACAAACAACTGGTATATGTCCCCCACCAATGTAACTGATGGATTAACTAGATTAATTTACCTGTCACGTATGCAGTGCAGGTGTACCCCACACAAACGACTGGTAAATGTCACCCACTGATGTAACAAATGGATTAACTAGATTTATTTCCCTGTCCCGTATGCAGTGCAGGTGGACCCCACACAAACAATTGGTATATGTCACCTACCGAACTAACAGATTGATTAACTAGATTTATTTCCCTGTCACATATGCAGCGCAGGTGTACCTCACACAAACAATGAGTATATGTCACCCACCGAACTAACAGACAGATTAACTATTATATTTTTGTGTCAGGTGTACAAAGATCGTGCATTGGACCCACAAAAATCGCTATAGGTCACCCACAGAATTAACAGCCAGATTAACTATTACATTTCTGTGTCAGGGGTGCCAAGATGTATAAATAGCCAGATGAGATTCCTAACACTTTCCCTCACTTCAGCTGCCTGCTTCCTGTCTCTGCAATACTCAGAGCTGATGGGCGGTGTTACACGTGATCCAGCTTTTATTGAGGCTGGGTCACATGATGCATAGGCCAATCACAGCCATGCCATTAGTAGGCACTGGCATAGCTGTGATGGCTTCTAAGTGCCCACGGCTTAAAAGCTTGCCTTTCAACAAGCTTTATTAAATGCCTGAACACCAAACTCGAACCCAAACTTTTCCGGCAAAGTTCGGGTTCGGGTCCGGGTCGCTCAACACTAATTATGGGTGATCCCACTTTCCCAGAGTTCCTTTCTCCATGTCCTCACACATGCAGCATTTTAGAAAAAAATGTGTGTCGTTATCAGAAAGCATGAGGAAATTGAATTTTTCCGGAAATTCGGATCGAATTCCACTTCGTCAACTTCGATTCGCTTATCTCTAGCCACAACATACTAAAATGTGAAATAGTGAAAGGATCTAAAAATTTTCCGAATGCACTGTATCTTCTAATAAATTCAAACTATTGTCTAACAGGGACAAAGTTAGACTTTCCTTCACACCAAGCAAAGTTTTAGTCTAGCATCCCTCCTCTGTAAAATAAAATAAAGTCCTTCGTAATAAAGAAAGCAGCCTGTCCAGCCAATCATCAGCCTGTCATACCATGAACTGGGGCTGTTCTATGATGGTCCATCTCTACTCCACCAAGGAAAGTAAATCTACTGCCAAAATAGCATGTATTCCCATCTTCAAATCCACCTGCTCACAAGACCCAGGGCATATGTCCAACTTGCCCTACTCTAGGTACACCTCTTTATTAAAGACTGAAAAATTGTAGTATGTTATGAAAGTGCAATAAAATGTATCAGTTGTTGAGCATGTCAACTCAGTAAGTTATATATAAAAAGAGGAAAAATAATAAAATAATACATTAAATATGCAAAAAAAAATTCTTAGGAAGACAAAAACACTTTACATACTTTTAAGCTTTATAATCTTCCAGCACTCAGATGGGTTAAACCTTTTACTCCCCTTCCGAACTGTCAGTACAAGCTAGCGAGTATCTTCCCTGCCTCTATCCCCACCATTAGTTTTCCCTACCTCCCTATAAGAGAAAAAATGTGACTGGAGAGCCTTTACAGCATTACGCTCTAAGACAAATGATTGACTCCAAACAATATCTAAGGCGATCAGGATAAAGTACCCACCATTTCAAGGCTCAGCAGAATTCAAATTCTAATTAGACTTCTCACCACATCCCAAATAAAAATTGTTCCCTTGATATTCTTTTTGCCTATCAGGTGTCTCTCCCTGATCGCTGGAACAAAACGCATAAAGAAAGTGATTAAAGCCATAACAAAGGCATAAAATTGAAATTATCGCTGGCATCACATCTGGGAGCAGAGAGTGTCGCCGCACTGGGCACACGCACTCCCTCCCCTTCTACAAAACTCACCCTACCGCAGACACACACCAAAGACATAAGCACATGCAGAGTTATACAGTTACTTTCCAGGCTAGCAGAGCTTTAATACAGGATATATTCTCACACCAAAGTAAAGACAATACTGCACAAACCAATCATATAAAATCTGTGTTTAAAATCTGCAGAGGCAATGGAAAGAGAGAATAACTAAACACCTGTGTCAAGGACTGTGATTTAGCATAGGACAAAATGTGGATTTTTGCCTTTATTTCAGTGCGGGTATGACATTAATTATGGCAATTTTTAACCAGTCAATTCTAAAAAGTGATGCATCTGAAATGATCCAAAATATGATGCTGAATGGGCATATAGTGAGACCTCTCTAAAAGAACACCTATTTGAGAAGACCACCTTTTATCCAAACCACCTTGTAAATGCTGACTGGCTATCTTCTTTTAGAAGACCACCCTCTAGAAGATTGGTTTTCAATGTAATCGGGTGGTTTTCTCAAAGAAGTTTCACATTATTTCAGTTTAGCACAATGTTTATTGATCTGTAGTGCCCTCTGTCCCAGATTTGCCACCAAAGAATCCTAAACTGTTTGTACAAATCAGCAGGAATGTTAGGCGGATGACCCATGTCCGACGCTGTCCTGCTGTCCCAGACAGGATGTCACAGGCTTTTCCGCGACAGGTGGCAGGAGATTGGTGAGACGGTGAGACTGGCAACACATGGTTTGATCTGACAGGTTTCCTTGTGGATCAATAGGCGTCTGTGTTGTTTCTGGTAATGGCCACACCCCTTGCCTCAGGTGTTGCTTATGTGGTCATTTAACCTTCCTTATTTATAGTTGCTTCTCCCACTATGCTGTGCGGTTTATAGCTTCAGTTTCAGTTGTGAATTGCTGTTGTATGGATCTCGGTGGAGTTCCTGTTGCGCCTTTGAAGTTAAAGAGGTTGTCCGGTCCCAAAAGCAAAATTCTTTTTATGTGCTCCTAACACCCCTCACCCTGCATGCATATGTCCCCAATACCTGTTTTTGATGTCCGAGCTTTCCTTTCTCCCTGGAAGACATCAGATTATCCTGGCAGATCTGTTTACTTTCTCCTCTTCTTGTTTTGTTGAATATATAACTTTATTGACACACAAGCCTGGCTGCACTGCATAGTGATGAGTCACAGGCTGGACATGCCCCTGTACTGCTCTGTCTGCAGCAGCTACTCCCTCTATAACTCCTGTGTCCATCTTTCTGCACACAGACATGAATCTACTTCTCTCTCAGTGTCTAAATCCCATTACTGACTGTCCATAGGCTCTTCCCTCACCATCTCCAGAGTGTAATAAACAGTTGGAAGCAGCAAGCACACCCAAACACATCTGTATCTAATCCTATCCTGTGTGATACAGCCTGCTGAGCTGTGTAGCTAAACTCATCACCTGTGTATCTAAACCTTTATGCACACAACCGTATCCATTTTGTGATCCACATCTTTTGCAGTCCCATTGAGTTCTGTGGATTTGAGGTCGTCATTTTGAAGACAAGAATAGGACATGTTCTGTCTTTACTGGAACTGACATACGGATGTAAAAAACACACTGATGACGTCCATGTGCTTTCCACATCCGTATGTCAGTTCTGCGAAAGATAGAACATGGCCTATTCTGGTCCTCATAATGCAGATCTGAAACCCATAGAACTCAATGGGACTGCAACAAAAATGAGAATTGCACACGGACAGTAACCTTATTTAGTGGATCCAATACTTGCAGACCGCAAAACCGAAATGGTTCTGTGCATGAGCCCTATCACTTATACTCAGCACTCATAACAATGACATCCACAATGCCCCCATAACAGTGACATCCACACTGCCCCCATAACAGTGACATCCACAGTGCCCCCATAACAGTGACATCCACACTGCCCCCATAACAGTGACATCCACAGTGTCACCATAACAGTGACATCCACAGTGTCACCATAACAGTGACATCCACAGTGTTCCCATAACAGTGACATCCACAGTGTTCCCATAACAGTGACATCCACAGTGTTCCAATAACAGTGACATCCACACTTCCCCCACAAGAGTGACATCCACAGTGCCACCATAACAGTGACATCCACAGTGTTCCCATAAGTGTCATCCACACTGCCCCCAAAACAGTGCCATCCACAGTATATCCATAACAGTGCCATCCACAGTGCGTCCATAACAGTGCCATCCACAGTACCCCATCATCCATTGCTCCCCTTGTGCCATCCAGTTCCCCCTTGTTTGCCATCCAATGCCCCCTTGTTTGCTATTTAGTGCCCCTGTTTGCCATCCAGTGCCCCCACTGTGCCATCCATTGCCCATTGTGCCATCCAGTGCCCCTTGTGCTATCCAGTGCTCCTGTCTGCCATTCAGTCCCCGTTTGCCATCCAGTGCCCCCACTGTGCCATCCATTTCCCCTTGTGCCATCCATTGCCACTTGTGACATCCAGTACCCCTTTGTTTTCCATCCAGTGCCCTCTTGTTGCCATCCAGTGCCCCGGATTGCCTTCCAGTGCCCCCATTCTGCCATCCATTACCCCCATTGTTCCATTCAGTTCCCCCCTTGTGCCATAAATTGCCCTCATTGTGCCATCCAGTGCCCCCTTGTGCCATTCAGTGTCCCTTTGTGACATCCATTGCCCCCTTGTGACATCCATTGCCCCCATTGTGCCATCCAGTGCCCCCTGTTTGCCATACAAAGTGCCCCCTGGGACATGCACAGCATAGTGATCAGCCTCTGTGGATCATTGATATGCTGTCGCTCCTGCACAGCGCTTACATCGCGCTGTTCAGGAGTCAGTACAGGCTTCACATAGAAGCCTGTAGACTGCAGAGAGTGGCCAGCAATACCACGCATGCGCACTATGATTCAGCATAGTGCGCTTGAGTTGTAAGTGAAGACGGCCGGGCGGAGCTTTCTTTTGCAGGAGGCGGTGACGTCATTAATGACGATCCGTCTCCTGCTCAAGAAAGGAAGAGAAGACAGGAAGAGAAGAAGACGGAGACTCACCGGAAGACAAGAAAGCCCAACAGGAGCAGTCACGTGACCGGGTGGTGGATCTTGGAACCGGCTGCGCTGTAGAAGGTAAGTATGTGCTCAATAATCTTTCCTGCATCGGTTAGGTTTTAATACAAAAAAAAAGAGAACCCCTTTAAGTCTTTCCTTTCCTTCTTTGTATTTTGCAAACGTTTGGTCTGTTGCATTTCCCTATTGTTTGTATCAGGCCTGAAGTAGACTCCTGTTCGTCCATTCTTTTAGGGCTAGATAGGTCTAGGTATTCCTGCGTATGAACTCACCTGCTTTTGGGGTCTGTTTGGTAGATTTTGGTTAGGGTTTGCACTAGGAGGTGTCCATCTTCCTTCCCTAGTTCTCAGGCCTGATTCCCTGTTTCCCCCCTCCCTCCTATGCTCGGTGTGGTGTTTTCCTCCCACACCGAAGCGTGACACAGGAGCAGGCATTGCTTCACTCTCCCTGTATGTATTGGGACTAGTGCTCAGCGAAACTCCTTACAGCACTGATGGACTTAATGATTCTCTTTTGCTTTCTGTCCAGCTGCTGATTAAGGTGCTCATCAGCTTCTCTATTTAGCTGGGCTGTGGAGGATCCATCTCAATGCCTAAGGTTTTCTAGTCTCTAGTAATGGTGTGATTTCTTGCCTGTCTACCCATGTACCATACCTTGCCTGTCTACTGATTCTGCTTCTTACTGCCTGCCCTGACCATGGAATTGCTACCTGGAATGCTTTGCACAGGTATCTCTGACCCGGTGGGTCAGCAACCAACTACAGCAGCACTTTTCCAGGAGATAGCAGCCTAGTTGGTTCCCTGCTGCAAAGTCCATATTTCTGTATACGGGTTAAAGTGTTAATACCAGGGAATCAGCAGGACAATGCCATAAGTTCAACTCAAAGTCAAACTGGTTAGTTGGGACAGTGGTTCCATACCCACTGTCCATAACAAGGAGTACCATATTTTCCCCAAAATTGGGTTGTAATACTAAGGATTTCAGCATGTGGTGGTGGACAACTGTTGAGAGTGAGGCAGTAAAATTCAACTGAGTAAGTGGTTGCTGGCAGCAGTATAATATATAATTAGTCTTGTCTAAGGTATATTCCTTATGGGTGATTCACAAATAACTTATAAAACCTTGATGATATGTAGTGCATGTGAATTGAAGACAACAAAATTCAGTTTCCAGGGGTTTAAAGTCTGTTATGATCACATGAAATAATCAATTATATTTACTACTGAATATACTGAATATAAGCAGATATCAGATATCTTGAAAAAAGTACTTTATTTTATGACCAGAAAGCTACATTTGGTTTTAAGATTATAGTACTCCTTTTCCACTTTTCAAGTTCAAGTTCATTGCTTGTCTTTTAAGGAAATATAACTTCAGAACTTCTTTTTAAACTATAACATAGTACCTGAGGAACAAGGTATGGATGCAGAGTTTCCTTTATCTCAAACACAGAAGCCTTTAATGGGTTCTTTACCTTCAGGGTCCTTTCTGCCAGACTCCTCCCACATACACACTCACATCGCTGGAGCTGCAGACTGGAGGAAAGCATACTTACCTGTTGATCATCGCTGGGTCCTATCTGGGTCCTTTAGTCCCTCACTCTTGCTACCTTGCTCTGGTTTCCACCTGTCAACATCTAGTTTAACGCGGGTCATATGCCCAGTGCCTTAGTAGCTGAAGGCATCTGATTACACCTCCCAAAAAATTGAATAATAAGTGATAAAAAAGTCATACACACCGCAATATGCTAGTAATATGACAAATATAGATTGTTTTGCAAAAAATAAGCTGCTCACATAGATCTATATAAGTAAAATAAAAGTACCGTAATTTAAAAAGTTTAACTTTTCCAAGTCTTTAAACACAAGAAATACAATAAAAATGAAGCATCTCTGTAATTGCACTGACCCGCAGAATCAAGATAATGCGTCACTTTTACCACATATGGAATGCCTTAAAAACGAAAACCCATAAACAATGGCACAATTGTGTTTTTTTTTTTTCAAGTTTACCTAATTTTGATTTTTTTCCAGTTTTCCACAACGATGTATGCAATAATAAATAGTGCCATTAAAAAAAAAACTTGTCCCACAAAAAAACAAGCTGTCATATGGCTATGCAAATAGAAAAATAATAAAGGTATGTCTCCAGGAAAGCCAGGAGTTAAAAATGAAAATGGAAAATGGCTGTCGGGAAGGTGTTTGATGTCATAGAACAGATCACAATCTATCGGACATTACCTTATGAGCTTTTACAAATAAAATCTGCCCTGCACCAGCAGTTTTTAAACTTTTTTTTAGGGACTTAAGTACAGACTGTATATAGGCTATAATGCCCTGCCTTGACGTACGTACAAACGTCATCCAACAGTAACTGGAAAAAATCCATCAAAGAAACACTTTTGTAAAATTTTTAGCACATATTAAGCTATATGTGAATATTCTATGTAACTTTCTTAACAAAAAATGGGTGAGTTTTCTGCATATAATTTTTTAAAGTGACACCATGTATTCGGGTACTTGTGCTGTTTTTGCTTGGACCTTTAGCGGGGGAGTCTTGCTTTTTTAGTCAGACCATGGACCATGCGGTTGTGTTGAAGCTTTCCTGTGAGCAGGATTCCATCACCTTCAGACCGTCTTCACACCATAGTTAGCCCCTCATGCACCACATCACGTCTCTCAGCAAGGGGTCCTACCACTACACTAACTATGGTGTGAACACGGTCTGAAGGTGATGGAATCCTGCTCACAGCCAAGCTTCAACGCAACCACATAGCAGGACAACTAATGCAATGTGAATAAAGCAAGACTGCAAGCCACACCCATATCAGACCGTGTGATGGAGGCTACCAGGTGCAAAAGAATGTTACATGCCAGGTGAAGGCACATTCAATGCATATGGAACAAAAATCACAGAAATATAGTGGCCAATATGGGGGAACTGCTCATGCCCCTTACCCCTTGCCATGCTGAGAGACCGTGACGTGGTGCATGAGGGGCTCGATGTGTTCCTGACAGGAATATATTGGCAAAAGTCTCAGCTTTTATTATCTGCTTGTCTGACTATAATAGAAAAATGCCAGCAGCACTCCGGTATCTTCAAAAAAGTGTAAAATTTATTCACCCATTCGTCTAACAGCGACGTTTCAACCGCTCCTTGCGGTCTTTCTCAAGCTATGCATACAAGTGCTCAATACGTGTCATATAAAGGCCAAACAATTAAACATCATAATTGCATTAATTATCAAAAAGTGCATAATATTGTATCAAATTGGTGACATAAATAATTTCTCTTATTAAAATTCATTCCATCTCATAGATCTCAACAATTCATGTATAATAATAAAGTGCTTGTGCATATACATAAGTGTTATAAATCCACATAAGTGTATAACAATACATGATTAGTCATATTATGTGCTCAGGTGTAACAGTGTTTAGTGATTAAAACCTGCAATCACTAGGGGTAACCCCCATGGCGAGTCCAGGAAGACAGGGATCCCACGGCGTCATATAATCCACATCGCGCTTGCGCGCGTTGACGTTATTAACTCCTTTCACTATACCACAACAAAGATGGCTCAGTCAGTCAGCACTCCTCATTACGCATGTCTAACCTGCGTCATCGCTGACACAGCCATCACGTGTTATTCAATTGCTACCTCTAGCCGTAACTACATCACATGATCAACTCCTTATACGTCATATCAGATGACTTAATCAGCTCCTTTGTTTGTATCTCAAATCAACTTATACTTAATATGGACATATCAATTTGGGGCGGCATTATTATCGCTACCTCAATCCCTTGATTTAGCGATCCATACCCGGGATGGTTCATACGTCATCAGTGATCATCACTATGAATCGTGCTCACCATACCCTTTACCCTCATTTTATCCACTTTCAGTATTATCATATTCGGCTCAATATCTTGCCAAAGGAGCATATAGGGATATATTGTCATGTGACCAATTAGAAATCTCATATAGAATCACTGTAAAGAGAGGTGCCGACCAGCTAAGTCATATCTGTATAGATGTAAGGATTATTTAATAATTAATTCACCATCAACATTGTTCTTATTGACCATCAGAGTATTTATAAAAATAAAAAATATAAAAAAATGAAAAATATCTCTACGCCTTCTGGGATTCCCGGTGTTCCTGAAGTCTCCTAGATTGCAGAAGGAATTTTTAGCTTGGATCCATCTATAAAAAAAATCACACAAGGACACAATTATCATCTCATACAAATGTGCACTTGCTACATAACATATATCAAATAGAAGGAGCAAAGGAACAGCGGATATACCATGAGCAGACAACCTCATACAATCCTAAAGTCTACATTAAGACCCATGGGTCTCAGTGTTCGTAATGTAAAAATCCAGTATAGTTCTCGCTTTTTAACACCTTACTTCTATCTCCACCGCGTCTACCCAGTTGTATTTGTTCCAGAATCCTAAATCTGAGATCTCCCTCAGTATGTCCTGCTTCCTTAAAATGTTTTGAGACAGGTAAGTTCATTTTTCTTTTCTTATAGAGTATCTATGTTGATTGAGTCTTGTTTTAACATCCCACGTGGTCTCCCCACATACCATAAGCCACAAGGGCAGGTCAGTAGGTAGACCACGTACGATGAGTCACAGGTTAGATACTGTTTTATCTTAAAAGTCTTTTTAATCACAGGGCTATAAAATGTATTACCCTTCAATAATAAGCAACAATTAACACAATTGTGGCAAGGGTAACATCCAGTCCGAGTGGACCCACAAAATGATCTAATGTCTCTCTTATTACTCCCCACATCTGATTTTACTATTCTGTCCCCTATATTTCTATTCCTTTGGTAGGAGAACAATGGAGGTACCTGAAATTCCATAATCTGTGGAAAGCTATTGGAGAGAATTCTCCAATGTCTTCTCACAATAGATGCAATTGCAGGACTCTCAGCTGAATATTGTGAAATATATGGAAGGCGTGGATTAGATGTCTTTTTTTGTCTTTGGGTATCTTGTGCAGCTTTAACTTGACTTTCATAAATCAATTTTTTGGGGTATCCACGGGCAGTAAATTTCTGTCCCATCTCTGTCATCCTATTCTTCCTCTTACACTCATCCCCCACTATTCTTTTCACTCTTAAAAGTTGGCTGAAAGGTAAAGACCTCACCATAGGACGTGGGTGATAGCTATCATACCTTAATAGCGTGTTTTTGTCGGTTGGTTTCACATATAGATCTGTTGATAAGGTATCATCATGTATTTGAATCTCTGTATCAAGGAACTGCATTGTTTGAGTCGAGTACACTACTGTAAATTTTACTGTGGGATCGATCTCATTCAGATATGCGTGGAAGGCGAGGAGGTCCAACGTGGCGCCGGTCCACACCAGGAAAATGTCATCTATATAGCGCCACCACCCCAGAACATGTCTGGAGTGGGGGCTGCCATACACAAACCTCTCCTCCAGGTGGGACATATAGATGTTAGCATAAGTCGGCGCCACGTTAGACCCCATCGCCACACCACGCATCTGAATGTAAAAATCGTCCTGAAATAAAAAATAATTTTTGGTCAATACAAACTGCAATAAATTTAGAATAAAGTTCTGGCATTCCTGGGTATAATCAGATCCACTTAAGCAATCCCGTACAACCTGAAGGCCCCGCCCATGATCTATCGAGGTGTATAAGCTACACACATCGAAAGATACAAGGACGGAACCCTCAGGTACACGTAACCCCCTGACTTTAGTTAAAAAATCCCCCGTGTCTCTAATAAAGGATTTGGCAGACATAGCATAGCTCCGCAGGATTTTGTCTAAGAATATTGCTACATTGCAAAAAAGAGAACCCCTCCCAGACACTATCGGGCGTCCCGGGGGAGATTCTAAACTCTTATGAATCTTCGGGAGTGTATACAAAATTGGCGTACATGGCTTCTCACAATACAAGTAGGTAAATAACTTGTCATCGATGATGCCCCCATTCGTGCATCATTCAGAATATCTCGCAACTCTCTCAAGAGTTCATATTTCGGATCATGTTTCACCAATTTATATACCTGTGTATCACCCAATTGTCCCTGAATTTCCTGCACATAGTCACTGGTATCCATGACCACAACCCCACCACCCATATCAGCTGATTTGATGGTGAGGTTGTGGTCGGAAGCCAGTGACTGAAGCGCAACAATCTCATCACTAGTCATATTGCTCTTTCTCAAAGGTTTATCCTCCGTATCTGCTCTTAGACCCTCAAGATCCCGCTTGACTGCTAGCCTGAAAGTTTCTATTGCAGGGTGTTCTATTTCTGGATTGAAGTTACTCTTTAAAAATAACCCTGTATTACGTAACGAAAGCTCAGAGGTTCCAGTATGACTGGAAGACCCCGAACTTTCTTGCCCAGAGAAATAGATCTTTAATTTAATTGATCTCATAAAATTACATAAATCAATTTCAGTTCTGAGCCAATCAGTCCGGGAAACAGGACAAAAGGAAAGTCCTTTGTTTAACACTGAGCATTGTGACTGAGTCAATACAGTAGATGAAATATTGACCATTGTGTTTTCTTCCTTGTTGCCAGCTTCTGCCGTTGTGTTCTCTTGTTCCTTTTGTTTTCTCCACCTATGGTGACGTCTACCTCCCCGCCTGGTTCTGGGATGTCCCGATTTGGATCTAAAAAAGAATCCGTTGCATTTTCCTGTGATGTAATCTTGGGTCCCGATCTCATAATATCAAATGGTCGACTTGCTGGCCCTCTTCTATCACCTCCACGTCGATTTTTCTTTATGTCTCCTTGCCACACATAAACGTAACCCTTTGTATAATCCTCCATGTCTCGTAACCATTTCCTCCTTTTCTTCTCCTGTAACTCCTCCCTTGTTTTTTGAAGGAATATAGAGCAGGTAGATGTATAATTAGCATACTCCTCAGCCGGCAGTAATTGTTGTAATAATTCCACACATTTTTGTAAATTATCCTGTATCACCAACTGTTCTTTTTGTAGTTACTCCTTCTGCAATCCAGGAGACTTCAGGAACACCGGGAATCCCAGAAGGCGTAGAGATATTTTTTATTTTTATAAATACTCTGATGGTCAATAAGAATAATGTTGATGGTGAATTAATTATTAAATAATTTTACATCTATACAGATATGACTTAGCTGGTTGGCATCTCTCTTTCCAGTGATTTTATATGAGATTCCTAATTGGTCACATGACAATATATCCCTATATGCTCCTTCGGCAAGATATTGAGCCGAATATGATAATACTAAAAGTGGATAAAATGAGGGTAAAGGGTATGGTGAGCACGATTCATAGTGATGATCACTGATGACGTATGAACCATCTCGGGTATGGATCGCTAAATCAAGGGATTGAAGTAGCGATAGTAATGCCACCCTAAATTGATCTGTCCATATTAAGTACAAGTTGATTCTGAGATATAAACAAAGGAGCTGATTAAGTCATTTGATATGACGTATAGGGAGTTGATCATGTGATGTAGTTACGGCTAGAGGTAGCAATTGAATAACACGTGACGGCTGTGTCAGCGATGACGCAGGTTAGACATGCGCAATGAGGAGTGCTGACTGACTGAGCCATCTTTGTTATGGTATAGTGATGGGAGTTAATAACGTCAACGCGCGCAAGCGCGATGTGGATTATATGACGCCGTGGGATCCCTGTCTTCCTGGACTCGCCATGAGGGTTACCCCTAGTGATTGCAGGTTTTTAATCCCTAACACTGTTACACCTGAGCACATAATATGACTAATCATGTATTGTTATACACTTATGTGGATTTATAACACTTATGTATATGCACAAGCACTTTATTATTATACATGAATTGTTGAGATCTATGAGATGGAATGAATTTTAATAAGAGAAATTATTTATGTCACCAATTTGATACAATATTATGCACTTTTTGATAATTAATGCAATTATGATGTTTAATTGTTTGGCCTTTATATGACACGTATTGAGCACTTGTAAGCATAGCTTGAGAAAGACCGCAAGGAGCGGTTGAAACGTCGCTGTTAGACGAATGGGTGAATAAATTTTACACTTTTTTGAAGATACCGGAGTGCTGCTGGCATTTTTCTATTATACTATTGTCAGACCGAGTGCTGGTCGAATAGCCGGAGTTGCACCCACTTGTGATTGTGTGCTGCCTCTGAAGCACCTGGAGGCCTTGCACCTGAACTATGGAATTTCCGGGAGAGGAATCGCACCCAAATGTCTTCACATATACCAGAGAGGATGAGCAGAGGATTTTGAGGGGTACGGTGAGCGACACCACTTTTCTATTTACTCCATCACTTGTAGAAGCTAAAAAGCAATATGAACTTGAATAAAAACGTTTGATAAATGTGGATTTACACCTATCCACGTTATGTGAATACTATCGGACACAACGGATACCAAGAGGGATGAGGCCTCAATTAAGGCCAGACCTATTTCCAGAGAATGCTGAGTTCTGCTTAAAGTTTTCTCAGATTGCAAACAAATTCGCTTTTGACATGATTTTGCTTAATGTAGAGTATCTACAAAAAGAACAGTTGGTGATACAGGATAATTTACAAAAATGTGTGGAATTATTACAACAATTACTGCCAGCTGAGGAGTATGCTAATTATACATCTACCTGCTCTATATTCCTTCAAAAAACAAGGGAGGAGTTACAGGAGAAGAAAAGGAGGAAATGGTTACGAGACATGGAGGATTATACAAAGGGTTACGTTTATGTGTGGCAAGGAGACATAAAGAAAAATCGACGTGGAGGTGATAGAAGAGGGCCAGCAAGTCGACCATTTGATATTATGAGATCGGGACCCAAGATTACATCACAGGAAAATGCAACGGATTCTTTTTTAGATCCAAATCGGGACATCCCAGAACCAGGCGGGGAGGTAGACGTCACCATAGGTGGAGAAAACAAAAGGAACAAGAGAACACAATGGCAGAAGCTGGCAACAAGGAAGAAAACGCAATGGTCAATATTTCATCTACTGTATTGACTCAGTCACAATGCTCAGTGTTAAACAAAGGACTCTCCTTTTGTCCTGTTTCCCGGACTGATTGGTTCAGAACTGAAATTGATTTATGTAATTTTATGAGATCAATTAAATTAAAGATCTGGTTCTCTGTGCAAGAAAGTTCGGGGTCTTCCAGTCATACTGGAACCTCTGAGCTTTCGTTACGTAATACAGGGTTATTTTTAAAGAGTAATTTCAATCCAGAAATAGAACACCCTGCAATAGAAACTTTCAGGCTAGCAGTCAAGCGGGATCTTGAGGGTCTAAGAGCAGATACGGAGGATAAACCTTTGAGAAAGAGCAATATGACTAGTGATGAGATTGTTGCGCTTCAGTCACTGGCTTCCGACCACAGCCTCACCATCAAATCAGCTGATAAGGGTGGTGGGGTTGTGGTCATGGATACCAGTGACTATGTGCAGGAAATTCAGGGACAATTGGGTGATACACAGGTATATAAATTGGTGAAACATGATCCGAAATATGAACTCTTGAGAGAGTTGCGAGATATTCTGAATGATGCACGAATGGGGGGCATCATCGATGACAAATTATTTACCTACTTGTATTGTGAGAAGCCATGTACGCCAATTTTGTATACACTCCCGAAGATTCATAAGAGTTTAGAATCTCCCCCGGGACGCCCGATAGTGTCTGGGAGGGGTTCTCTTTTTTGCAATGTAGCAATATTCTTAGACAAAATCCTGCGGAGCTATGCTATGTCTGCCAAATCCTTTATTAGAGACACGGGGGATTTTTTAACTAAAGTCAGGGGGTTACGTGTACCTGAGGGTTCCGTCCTTGTATCTTTCGATGTGTGTAGCTTATACACCTCGATAGATCATGGGCGGGGCCTTCAGGTTGTACGGGATTGCTTAAGTGGATCTGATTATACCCAGGAATGCCAGAACTTTATTCTAAATTTATTGCAGTTTGTATTGACCAAAAATTATTTTTTATTTCAGGACGATTTTTACATTCAGATGCGTGGTGTGGCGATGGGGTCTAACGTGGCGCCGACTTATGCTAACATCTATATGTCCCACCTGGAGGAGAGGTTTGTGTATGGCAGCCCCCACTCCAGACATGTTCTGGGGTGGTGGCGCTATATAGATGACATTTTCCTGGTGTGGACCGGCGCCACGTTGGACCTCCTCGCCTTCCACGCATATCTGAATGAGATCGATCCCACAGTAAAGTTCACAGTAGTGTACTCGACTCAAACAATGCAGTTCCTGGATACAGAGATTCAAATACATGATGATACCTTATCAACAGACTTATATGTGAAACCAACCGACAAAAACACGCTATTAAGGTATGATAGCTATCACCCACGTCCTATGGTGAGGTCTTTACCTTTTAGCCAACTTTTAAGAGTGAAAAGAATAGTGGGGGATGAGTGTAAGAGGAAGAATAGGATGACAGAGATGGGACAGAAATTTACTGCCCGTGGATACCCCAAAAAATTGATTTATGAAAGTCAAGTTAAAGCTGCACAAGATACCCAAAGACAAAAAAAGACATCTAATCCACGCCTTCCATATATTTCACAATATTCAGCTGAGAGTCCTGCAATTGCATCTATTGTGAGAAGACATTGGAGAATTCTCTCCAATAGCTTTCCACAGATTATGGAATTTCAGGTACCTCCATTGTTCTCCTACCAAAGGAATAGAAATATAGGGGACAGAATAGTAAAATCAGATGTGGGGAGTAATAAGAGAGATATTAGATCATTTTGTGGTTCCACTCGGACTGGATGTTACCCTTGTCACAATTGTGTTAATTGTTGCTTATTATTGAAGGGTAATACATTTTATAGCCCTGTGATTAAAAAGACTTTTAAGATAAAACAGTACCTAACCTGTGATTCATCGTACGTGGTCTACCTACTGACCTGCCCTTGTGGCTTATGGTATGTGGGGGAGACCACGTGGGATGTTAAAACAAGACTTAATCAACATAGATACTCTATAAGAAAAGAAAAAATGAACTTACCTGTTTCAAAACATTTTAAGGAAGCAGGACATACTGAGGGAGATCTCAGATTCAGGATTCTGGAACAAATACAATTGGGTAGACGCGGTGGAGATAGAAGTAAGGTGTTAAAAAAGCGAGAACTATACTGGATTTTTACATTACGAACACTGAGACCCATGGGTCTTAATGTAGACTTTAGGATTGTATGAGGTTGTCTGCTCATGGTATTCCCGCTGTTCCTCTGCTCCTTCTATTTGATATATGTTATGTAGCAAGTGCACATTTGTATGAGATAATAATTGTGTCCTTGTGTGATTTTTTATAGATGGATCCAAGCTAAAAATTCCTTCTGCAATCCAGGAGACTTCAGGAACACCGGGAATCCCAGAAGGCGTAGAGATATTTTTTATTTTTATAAATACTCTGATGGTCAATAAGAATAATGTTGATGGTGAATTAATTATTAAATAATTTTTACATCTATACAGATATGACTTAGCTGGTCGGCATCTCTCTTTCCAGTGATTTTATATGAGATTCCTAATTGGTCACATGACAATATATCCCTATATGCTCCTTCGGCAAGATATTGAGCTGAATATGATAATACTAAAAGTGGATAAAATGAGGGTAAAGGGTATGGTGAGCACGATTCATAGTGATGATCACTGATGACGTATGAACCATCCCGGGTATGGATCGCTAAATCAAGGGATTGAAGTAGCGATAGTAATGCCACCCTAAATTGATCTGTCCATATTAAGTACAAGTTGATTCTGAGATATAAACAAAGGAGCTGATTAAGTCATTTGATATGACGTATAGGGAGTTGATCATGTGATGTAGTTACGGCTAGAGGTAGCAATTGAATAACACGTGACGGCTGTGTCAGCGATGACGCAGGTTAGACATGCGCAATGAGGAGTGCTGACTGACTGAGCCATCTTTGTTATGGTATAGTGATGGGAATTAATAACGTCAACGCGCGCAAGCGCGATGTGGATTATATGACGCCGTGGGATCCCTGTCTTCCTGGACTCGCCATGAGGGTTACCCCTAGTGATTGCAGGTTTTTAATCACTAACACTGTTACACCTGAGCACATAATATGACTAATCATGTATTGTTATACACTTATGTGGATTTATAACACTTATGTATATGCACAAGCACTTTATTATTATACATGAATTGTTGAGATCTATGAGATGGAATGAATTTTAATAAGAGAAATTATTTATGTCACCAATTTGATACAATATTATGCACTTTTTGATAATTAATGCAATTATGATGTTTAATTGTTTGGCCTTTATATGACACGTATTGAGCACTTGTATGCATAGCTTGAGAAAGACCGCAAGGAGCGGTTGAAACGTCGCTGTTAGACGAATGGGTGAATAAATTTTACACTTTTTTGAAGATACCGGAGTGCTGCTGGCATTTTTCTATTATACTATTGTCAGACCGAGTGCTGGTCGAATAGCCGGAGTTGCACCCACTTGTGATTGTGTGCTGCCTTCCTACCTTCCCTACTCTATCTGCTTGTTTGACTAGCTAGTATAGTCAGTGGCATATCCGTTTGGTGAATTTTTTTTTCTGTTATTTATATATCAATATATTTTCATCCGCACAATGCTCCGTTTTGTGTAGCAAGCCTTTGTGGTGCATGTGGCCTGCGTCGGCATCCTCCATTGTACGCATTTTTTGCTGGAGATGGTCGTTTGCTGCGGTCCACATGCGGTGGGACTGCTCCCCAATGAGAAACACGCTACCGTGTTTGGGGTCTGAGCAGTTCCCCCATATTGGCCACTATATTTCTGTGTACTAGGTCCATATGCATTTAATGTGCCTTCACCTGGCATGTAACATTCCTTTGCACCTGGTAGCCTCCATCACACGGTCTGATATGGGTGTGGCTTGCAGTCTTGTTTTATTCACATTGCATTAGTTGTCCTGCTATGCGGTTGTATGGAAGCTTGGCTGTGAGCAGTATTCCATCACCTTCAGACCGTGTTCACACCATAGTTAGCGTAGTGGTAGGACCCCTTGCCATGCTGAGAGACCGTGACATGGTGCATGAGGGCTCCAATGTGTTCCTGACAGGAATATATTGGCAAAAGTCTCAGCTTTCAATATCTGCTTGTATGACTAGCTAGAATAGTCAGTGGCATATCGTTTGGTGCATTTTTTTTTCTGTGATTTATATATTTATATATTTTCATCCGCACAATGCTCCGTTTTGTGTAGGATGCCTTTGTGGTGCATGTGGTCCGCACTGGCATCCTCCATTGTACGCATTTTTTGCTGGGGATAGTCGTTTGCTGCGGTCCACATGCGGTAGGACTGCTCCCCCAATGAGAAACACGCTACAGTGTTTGGGGTCTGAGCAGTTCCCCCATATTGGCCACTATATTTTTGTGATCTTTTTATTAGCAATTAGCACTTGTTATACCAGTTAAACCAGTAAAAAAAAATTTGGTTTGATCCAAGACCATTCTCAGCCACAAGACCTAGACCTGCCATGGTTCTACTGAATTGAACATAACTGTATAAACCTATGTATGAAGAGTTTAGCTCAGTAGGACGGCAAAAGGTGCTGGTGTTGCGACCATAATGTGGTGCATAAATTAAGGTTGTATCAGAGCTGTGTGAAATTGGCCTTTAGTATAAAGCAATACCTGAAATCAAGCATCCTATATGCATAGTAACTAGTGTTGAGTGAATTGAAGCATTTGGTCTGTAATTTGGTCTGAAGTTTAGGAAAACTTTGATTCTAAACTAATACAAATTTTCTCACGCTTCGTGGTAATAAATCATGGTTTTCCTAAAATGACTGCTGCACATTTTACAAAGTGAATCTAAGTGTGGAGGAGACAAGCCTGGGAATGCAAGATCACCCATAATGCCGTGCAGTCAGCCAATCCACAGATAACCATCCCCTGTGATGTCACAGCCCTGTAAAACCCTCATCCCGCATGGTCTCTGACTTTGTCCTGTGAGCTGAGCAAAGGGAGAGATGTGGCAAGCACTCATGTGCTAGGGACAGTGTTGCTGAAAACGATTAATAGAAGAATATTGAAGAGGGAGAGTGCAGGGAGAGTTCAGGGAGACGTATTCTGCATCAATGTTATTTCTTTATTCGTACATTTACTTATTCACACATCATCCATAAACTAAGATATGTAATTCAAAATCAATAAGATGTAAGCCTTCATTATCCCACTGCCATTGTGTCAACCAATACTATCCAGTCTGCACCCTTTAGGGGGGCCAGTTCTTAACAATGACCATCCTCATCTTTTGCTGGCTTTACTTCAAAGTCTCCATGTCCTAGAAAATGGGTAGATGAAGACAGCACACATGGTCTTGTCGGGTCACCGGAATGCAACAGCTGCAGAACAGGCCACGGATCCCCAGTGGTCAAAACGAACAGCAGACATAAAGAAGTAGCAGCAGCATATCCGGTTTCTTTCCTTTTATTCAGAAGACTTCACAGCATAGATACAGGTAAAGTGCAGATGCAACGTTTCGACTGTAACCAGCCTTTGTCAAGCCTTTGTCAAGCATTATGCTTGACAAAGGCTGGTTACAGCCGAAACGTTGCATCTGCACTTTACCTGTATCTATGCTGTGAAGTCCTCTGAATAAAAGGAAAGAAACCGGATATGCTGCTGCTACTTCTTTATGTCTGCATGTCCTAGAAAAGTCAGCAAGATGCAGAGAGAGGAAGAGCTATATGTTCCTAAAATTCTGATCGATATTAGACATATTCTGATTGATATTAGATGATGTGGAAAAGGAGGAAAAACAGATGGCAGAAAAAGGGCTCCCACCTGTAGAGCAGGAGAGAGCTGGGGTTGGACAAGGGGGTATGCCAGAGCTGATTAATATTCTGTATTTACTGTCAAATAACCTGCAGGAGATTGCAAACGAGAACATAAATAATTTGCATATTGTGCCCCCACCTAACCAGCCAAACCCCATACCAGCAACAGCCCCTGTTTAAAGGTGCTCTAAAGGTGCTGCACAGCCATTAACACTGAAGACCAACTATACAGTGCGGTCTTCATTATTAACCGCAGCATGCTTGCAACCCGCCCACAACATGGCCTGTCCATGTGGCTGTACCTAAAGGCCTGGTTATACCTGATTTATAGCGATTTGTGACAAATTAATTCAAATTAATCAAATTTCTTGCCGAACTTCGGCGAACTTGCCAAATCGAATTCTTCAAAACTTCGCTCATAGTAACACTCAGTCGATAGTTCATGGTACTTTATATTGATTTGGAATAATTTTCTTCAGTTAAAATATAGAAGAGTTTTAATGGCTGGCATGTACTAATCAACAGACATTTTCTGATATCTCATCTGCAGAAAGATGTAAATGACCCTCTGAGCATCACCTGCACAGTAAATGGAAGCAAAAATAGTAAAAAGGATCATTAGAAACCATCTGGTTCTTTGTTACAGTAGAAGACGTTTCGCTTGGTCCCACTAACTTTTATTTGAATCCTCTTAAAGTTTTTAGCACCAAAAAGTTATACAACATAATGTTCTTCATTTGAATGTGTACTTTATAAGAAATAGTTTTGTGCAGCCATATTTATCTTAATCCAACAGCAAGCAATTTATCTCCAAAAAGGTTTTTTTTTACTGAAAAATACCATAATTCTACTATCATGACAAAATATTAAGTGTATGACTACACAGTGCTTTCGTGATCTGGTCAGGTCACAGCCAACTGTGGTCAAGAACCGCATGGCAAATTCGGCTGCAGCTACCTGATATTTAATTAATGAAGACTGCACTGTATTGAAGGTGCTGCTTGGCCATTAAGAATTCAGACCACCTATACAGTGCGGTCTACATTAGTGAAGTATCAGGCAGCTCCAGCCTTTTGAGCCTAATTGGCAGTGTGGTTCTTGACCGTAGCTGGCTACGACTCGAACGACCATGCCCTTTGGTCGTGCTCTAAGAATTCCTTATCAAAATACATACATTTCATATAATTTACAAATAATGCGTTCTCTACATTAACTACTGGCCTGTCTAATTCACTCACATAAATGCAAACACTCTGCAGGTGTACATCGTGGCTTACCCCAGGCTTTGATCATAAAATAAACTACTCACAGTTTGCAATACATCATGCATGTTTTTATTTTTATTTTGTGTATCATAATTTTGACATACAAGTAGTCAAACATTAAAGTCAGCAAGGCCCTCTCTAACATGTGGGAGGACATACCCCTGCCCTACTTACTATATATGGGAATGATTCTCCTTGCTTTCTTCCCCAATTCTCTCAGCAGAATGCAGACCATTCACAAAGGACCATTGTTTCCTAATGGAACTCTGCTCACTCTATGCACAGAAACAGGGTACCATAAACAGTGCCTGTATTCTGTTCAGGGCCAGAACTAGTAGTAAAGTAGTAGTTGTACCTTTGCCCTGGTGCCTTAGAGAGTCCAATAGCCCCCATTGCTTCTTAAGAAACATCAGATCTATAAAAGGCATGTCATCAAATGGCTCTATTACAGATTTTTTTCTATTTTTTTTACCCCAGCTCCTTTTCATACTTCTTCACAAAGAGAGAAGTTCTAGGAAAACATTTAGTGGAGAATTATTAATAATATATTATCATTACATATCAGTAATACTTTACTAATAGAGATGAGTCAAGTTTAGAAAAATTTATTTCGCCAGCTTCGCCAAAGTTTGACAAAAAATTTGATCCGTTTCTAATTAATTTGTCACGAATCGCTATATTAAAACCGCATTCAGCCTATCAATCAATGGGACGGCCGAAGTGCACCCATCTAACGGCCCTTAAAAACAGAAATATGGCCTTTTGGGCTTAAAAAAAAACACTCACCTCATTAACTTGCTCGTGCAGAGGCAGTCCACTCCTCCCTTGATTGAAAAAGACCTGCCAAAGGACCTGCGCTGAGCTTGATGACATCAACGTCACCAGGTGATCATGCTGGGAGTGCACGGTGATGTCGTTAAGCTCAGTGCAGGTCCTTTAGCAGGTCTTTTTCAATCAATAGAAGAGCAGACTGCCTCTGCGCGAGCAAGTGGATAAGGTGAGTATTTTTAATTTTTTTCATTCTTTTTAAGGCAACTTCAGCTGCCATTTTAGGGGGAAATATTTATTAACCATTTGAAAACGTGGTGTTAAACAGGCACGATATGCGCAAACCCATATGCAGTTGAGCATTTATATAGGGGAGCATATCCTGCACTTGTAGTCCGTTGCTGATGGCAATCAACAGCAAAAAAATGCATACAATGGAAGATGACAGCAACGGACTACAAGTACCACAATAACCATCCTACATAAGGTAACGATTACGTGGATGTGGAGAACAATCAAAAACCTTAACAATAGCAAAGACAGGTGCACTCTGCGGTAATACTAAACCCTCACACTGATGTTAAAATTGAGAGGTTAGTTCGACAAATCCTACTAGGAGGACATGTCTTAACCTCGGGCACTGCGCCAAGGTCTCTCAAGTAACCCGAGGCCCTACAACTCACCTACCTGTGCCGTATGGGTGATACCAGGGGCCAGTGGGCAAATTATGGGAGCATAAGGCCTGACTCACAGACAGCTTACCAGTAACCTCCAGCATGTTGCCATGCTTGCAATAGGAAGTGGGAGGTGCCTGTGAGCCCCACCCGAGACTGGCTGATATGGCCCAGGGCCTAACTGGTGCACCTAAATGTAGCCTGTAGATGAAAAGCAGGCACATTTAAATTGGAGTTTATACACCTCCAAACATAAGAATATACAAACCATTAGAAAACATGGCGTTAAACAGGCAGGATATGCTCAAACCCATAT
Source organism: Bufotes viridis (assembly GCA_033119425.1). NCBI lineage: Eukaryota > Metazoa > Chordata > Amphibia > Anura > Bufonidae > Bufotes > Bufotes viridis. The sequence goes on from CM065594.1 coordinate 190,680,859, forward strand.
GCAGTTGAGCATTTTACTGGTAAGCTGTCTGTGAGTCAGGCCTTATGTTCCAATTTAAATGTGCCTGCTTTTCATCTACAGGCTACATTTAGGTGCACCTGTTAGGCCCTGGGCTATATCAGCCAGTCTCGGGTGGGGCTCACAGACACCTCCCACCTCCCATTGCAAGCATGGCTACATGGTAAGCTGTCTGTGAGTCAGGCCTTATGCTCCCATAATTTGCCCACTGACCCCTGGTATCGCCCATAAAGCACAGGTAGGTGAGTGGTAGGGCCTCAGGCTACTTGAGAGACCTTAGCGCAGTGCCCGAGCTTAAGACATGTCCTCCTAGTAGGATATATCGAACTAACCTCTCAATTTTAACATCAGTGTGAGGGTTTAGTATTACCGCAGAGTGCACCTGTCTTTGCTATTGTTAAGGTTTTTGAAAATATTTATTACCTCAAAGCACAAGGAAATTCGCCTTTGTTTACTACCAATTTTTCCTAAAATTCGGACCGAATTTCACTTTGGATGCTTCGATTCATTCAACATTATTATTATTATTTATCAAAAATGACAATTATTCCATGTTCTGATAATTCTCCACATTTTAATCTGCATAGTTTATTGCAAAACTGCCACATGGAGACTGATCCAGGAATTTTATCCTAAATTAATAATAAAGATTGTAAAAAGACATTCATATCTGCCGTTTACTGTTATGCATGGGTAAGCATGTCAATATAGAGCCCGGTGGCTAATATGGACATAAAGTACACTTCGAAAAATGATGCATTGAAATGTGTCACTTCCAATTATAACAGAATATATAAAACTTTATGTATATCTGTTAAATAATAAAATAACAGACAATATGAATCTAGTCACTTCTAAAATAAATACCCACATTAAAATCTATATATAATACATGAAAGCAGGATAGGCATATAAGTTATATGCGATCAGACATATAAAACAAAGAGATGAGGATGCACAGCAAAAAAAATGACAATCTCCTCTCAACACTAAGAGGACAATTCGAAAAGAGAGTTAAAAAAAGGAAGAAAGAATAAAGAGATATAAAATTAAAAGGTAAAAAGCAAGAAGGCAAATAAGAGTACGCTTTCAGCTTCCACATTATTAATGACTCTTCAAAAAATCTGCGAGTTTTCCAATCTTCTCTGAGAAGCGCATGAAGGAGCTCACAGATGAAACTGACCTTCAAAATGTTCTTTGGTCTTTAGTTAAGAAATTCGCTCGCCATTATGGCATCATTAGGGAAACAAGGATAAAATTACTCCATGGTTAATGACCTATAGTATCTCCCCACCAAAATTTGTTTCAGATCTAATAAAACTGTGCTTAACACACTCGGATGAGTTATGAGGACTGTTCTGCAGGGTATTAAAATGTGGAAAATAGATTTTCCGAAGCTGGGGGGACTGGACTTTTTGAATCAGATAGCAGAATGGAATTTTCTGGGCTATAAATTCTTCCATGTCTCAATTTCATCTCTCTCTCTCTCGCCTGCTCTTTCTTTCTTTTTTTTTTTCCCTCTCTATCTCCCTTGCTCTATCTTTCTCTCTCCATCTTTCTGCAATGCTAAAGCAACTGAAGAACCTTTCAGCATTGACAAAACTTTGCCATCAGTTTTTTTGTTGACGAGTTGAATTTCCCTTATTTCCCACTGTTTTATCTGTTATAAATTATTAATCACTGTTATTATTAATATTTTTTTATGCTTGCACAATGTTATGTTGGTTTATGTCATAAATAAGCAAAAATATATCAGTTTAACAACATAGTCATGTCAAGCAGATGGAAGAGTTGACTTTCCCTCTGGATGTCTTAGTAAGCGTAATGACTCTAGGAGATTCATTTGAACCCTTGGGTTTCCAGAGTGCACAGAGCAGCAATGTTCTCCTGCCTTTTCATGTTATGTTACACCTGTCTTGTAGTTTTTTGCTGCCATACCTGTGCAGAACTGTCATATCAAAGCTTGCATCATCAATGCAAGAGATATTTTAAAATAATTTCTTTTATGAAAGCATATTCACTTTTTTATCATTTTTACCCACTCAGCCTTGTGGTGTGATACATGTGCTCTGTGATGATTCACAATATTCTAAGCAAACATTACCATGGTACTTTGTAATACCATGTACTAGAGATGACACAAAAAATCTATTCTTTACAGCTCAATTTCTATTTCATTGCTATATTCCATTCAATCTAAACTGAGAACATCTCAATGTGTGGCACTGGCAATCCTTCTGCACTAAACCTCAGCATGTTCATAAAAATGAATATCTGCATACTTGAGAAGCACATCTGGCATGCCAGATATAAAATAATTTTAGTAGACACATACATTAAGAAAGAACCAAACAGATATAGAGTGCATTATATATGGGAATGCAGTAAAAAAAGGGATTCTTTTTTATAGTCCTGCCACATTCTAACTTTGGGTTGGTATTCCACCCAATATATGAGATTTGCTGCCCTCTCACTTGAAAGGCAATTGGGCATATCTGGGTCAGTGATTATGCTGCACCCAAAATCTTAGACCCATACTATTTGCAGAATAAATGTCATGATATGGCTTTTCTTATGAACACTTTTCAAGGGTGTACTAATAAAGATCATTTCTATGTCCCACATTATACATTAAAGAGAACAGAAATCACAATGCATACTCCATTATGGTGCTGAATTTTGCTATACAGAACAGAAAAACTTTTTTTTTTTTTCATGATTCTACTGCTGGTCCTCCTCTCTCCAAGGGTCCTACCTATAGTATGTTTTGCCAACATGCTATATATGTATACACAACTATCTTGGGCTACTATAGAACCCATTTGAAGATAGTAGCACCCGTTGATTCTATTCCACTTCCATATAAAATGATGGACAGGTTTAAAGAGGTTTTCTAGTTTTCATCAACATCATTTAAAATAATCATTTATGAGGATAGCTGTAATGTTTTAATGTATTTATTTTGCCTTTATTGCTCCTATTCTCTGTTTTGGACTGTGGTCACATAACCATATCCATGAGACCTCTTTCGTGTGATGCTATGTCAAAGGGCGTGTCAGTGATAGGGGAGTATCTATGTAACTAGCTTTGTGGGAGGGGCTATAAATTAGCTGGACGTTGTTAGGGGCAGTGCTAGAGTTGTGGCTGAGAAAGGAGAAATGCATCATGGGTTGGACACAGAAAACATGAAGTGCTACATACAAGATGTAAACCAACTAGAGTGATTTGTTTTCATGGTGTAAATGGGTCAGGAGAGTCCAAATTGAAAATGAAATAGCCTAGGAAAGAGGTACATGAGGCAATCAACTACATAAACATGCCTGTTAAAAACTATAGTAATCCCCCCAAAAAACTCTAAGGTTTCTCCTTTCCACATGCATCACAACAAAAGGAAAAGAAAAATAGGAAAACTGGGTCCTATTTATCCTTTGTAAATCTGGGTTCCCTTGTTCCTGCATTTTGATTTTTGGTAGGGGTCCCATTTTTTCTATGTATAGCTCTGATTTTCTTCCAGTGACTTATCACAACTTTGTTATAGATACCTTAGATAGATACCTTATAGATCATAAGGTCATAATAATTTATAATTAGAGATGAACAAATTGATCAAAATTAGATTTGGGTTCAATTTGGCCAATTAAGTTGACAAATTCGATTTGTTCCTGAATAGATACAACCTGAATCGAAAGTGCTCCAGTCAGCCTGAAAATTTGTGTGTGACACACTAAACTCTCCTAGGACTCATATCTTAATTTTTTTATTATTTTTTTTTATTTCTCTCTCCCCTCCCACCAAAAATTGTTACCAAATTGAATCAACAAAATTTCAGATATGGATGCAACTTGAGTTTTATAAAAATGATGGTTGAATAGATTTCATTTAGAACTGAAATGCTTATCTCTATTTATAATATAATACACAAGAGATACTATTGCTCATGAGTTACTGATACCTTGTTTTGCTCCAAATACCATAAACCAAGCTTTCTATCTTTGGATACCTGATACCTATATGTAGGCACTTGCTCTTCAACCATGTGCCTTTATTGCCGTCAAACACCTTGGTGAGTTTAAAATCATTATAAATCTCGGCACAGTTAACAATGTGCCATATATTACAGAATTATTACAGTAAACAATATGCTATATATTACAGTTTTATTTTGTTTGATACAATGGTCATTTTTTGCTCTTTTTTCTCTATACTTAATATCATGCAATAGTTATGTCAAGAGCTTCAAGACTGCATTACATATGTGAGGTAAGAAAGCTGAGCTTCCATTATCTGAATCGGAGCTAGAGATGCCAATGGTGCTTTTAGGTTAGTGAGGACCAGTTACTGCCGCTGAGAGAGGTGGCTCACGAGGTAATGGCATTTTGCTCTCTTTAAACTTTAATCTTTCCTATTAATGCTCTGCAACTGGAGAATGTATGAGAGTTAATGTTCCATGAACGTGTTCTCACTCGGCAGTCTCTGCGAGCTAATTACCTTCAGGTGCTAAATGGGGGAAATTGCAATCCATTTGGATGTGAAAAAATTTCGCCTTTCCAATCCCCTGTGAAACATTTTTTTCCTGAGTATTGCAGAAAAAATTCACTCTTTTTAATGTTTTTTTTTTTTTTTTTTTTTTTTGTGTGTCTTTATTCTACATTCTTAAATAAAAACAACACAATAAGCAGTTTGCCAGACATGGAAATTATCAGTAGTAAAATGTATGGACAAGATACATTACACAGCCCTACAATGTGTGTGCAGGGCTATGACTATAAAAGGTATTTTATAGGATATGTGGTTTTATTTATTGTTTCCAACACTCATCTCTACATCAAGTAGCAATCATAGACATAAAAGCTAATTTTTCTGTTCTTTCCGAACGTAAGGGTTAAAAAAAGATAAACATGAACATACATTTTCTTAGTTGTCTTTTTATGGAGTATGGCACATAGTTGAAAAGTATACAAATAGTGGAAAGAATGTCAGGTCATGCCTAAATAAATAGGAGCTGTGTTACAATTCTATTGGGTTTGCCCATCAGAACAAAAAGGCATATGTGCATCACAGTGGCAGACCAGTTTCCATATTCAATTGATGTCCATTTATCTGAATAGTCTTCATGTGATACTATATTACCCCTGTAGTGGCTTTTGTAGTGGCCCCATCAGGACACAAATACTAGTAAGAGTAATAGTGTCTGGTTGCTGTTTTATGGGGTATGGCACATTGTTGAAAAGTACACAAACTGGTAAAGAATGTCAGATCATGCCTACCTAAATAGGAGCTGTGTTACCATTCTATTGGGTTTACGCCATGGATAAGCCATGTCCTATAAAAGCATATAGGCATTATAGTGGCAGACCAGTGTGTCTTAATTTTCTTCATGTGATACTTTATTGTGACTGTAGTGGTTTCTGTAGTGGCCCCATCAGGACATAAATACTAGTAAAGAGTGTCTGGTCATCCCTACCTAAATAAGAGCTGTGTTACCATTGTATTGGGGTTTCCCCATCAGGACAGCCCATGTCCATATGTCCTATAAAGGCATATGAACATCATAATGGCAGACTAGTTCCCATATTGCATGAGCTCTCATTTATCTGAATAACCATCATGTGATACTATATTTCCACTGTAGTGGCTTTTATAGGGAAAAGGTCTAGCCGAATATTCGCTTGGCAAAATCAGCTGTTTTCAGGGAAGTCATAGGATCAGCTGTTAAGATATACCTTTTAAGGCCACCTTTCATGGCATGTCTGGTCATGCCTACCTAAATAGGAGCTGTGTTACCATTGCACTGGGGTTTCTACATCAGGACAACACATATTCATATGTCCTAAAAAGGCATATGGACATCATAATGGCAGGCTAGTTCCCATATTGCACAAGCTCTTATTTTTCTGAATAACCATCATGTGATACTATATTTTAACTGTAGTGGCTTTTGTAAGGAAAATGTCTAGCTGAATATTACCAATGTCAGCTGTTTTCAGGGGAGTCCTAGGATCAGCTTTTGAGACACACCTTTCAAGGCCATCTCTTCTGATCCTGTGACTTGGAATTTTTTCTCCATTCTTCAGAAAATTATCACTGTAGCGTCTGACCTTAGGTATTTGTTCCACCATGAAATTCTGTGAACATTCTACAAGGTTACCCAAACACCATGAATATATCAGTTTGATACAAATATTTGAAGCATGTGGCAGATATGCTTTTTGGTGTGGTTTAAATTCTACGTTCAGCTAATTTTATTTGTGTAAATCATTTTGTAGGCATCAACCACAGTTACTGCGCCTGTGCTTTCTTGGAATGCCTTTTCTTAGCAGCGCAGATTCCAGTTGAGGAACAATTGGATGCAGATTTATTGTGGTTTCATATAGAATTGTGTGAGCATGCCCTAAGTCTAGACCTGTCAATAGCCCTGATATTGACATAAACACCTTGTAAGAAAAAAGACACAATTCACCAAGTTCAACCTGGTTTTTATCAGTGTTCATCCTTATACTTACAACCTGAGTTATAAAAGATCTTAGAACACATTTCTTTATTGACCTTTGATGTATCCATATCTATTAATGTAGGTCCCTCCTAATATCCAGGGTTAGGCTGGATGACCAGTTTACCAAAAGTTCTTCAGACAGACCCAGGTTCTGATATATAATGGTCAAATAGTCCACTAGAAGACAACCTACTGCAATTTTCTAGCAGATTTTGGAGCCAGTGACTTGGGTCTTATTGAATGAGTAGATTTACAAACAAAATTAGAGATGAGCGAATTTCTCAAAAAGCTATTTCCTGGCTGCAGAGAGCCTGTGTGTGGTGTAGAACACTGTGCCTTGCAACAACACGCAAAGTGAGTCTGCTGTAGTAGTGAAACAGTACTGTGAGTCAGTATGACACGCAGATGACAGGTGACGCTCTTAGAATCACTGTACACTTCACTTCTTTGAGCAGTTACAGGGCCAAACCTGACCAAATAATTCAAGTGTGAACTCAACCATACAGGAATGTTAACGTCAGGTATAAGGAACCGTGAAAGAGCGCACTTCTTTTACATCGTTGTCAGCTGATTCCACATAGATGTCTACAGAACCTGTTCTATTAAACGCTTATACAGGTAGAGCCCCCCTGACAGCAGTAAGGTTGTGTTGACAGCATTGATTATTTTGCCCTTGTGGGATCTGTCAGAACAATAACCCCCCAAAAACGAATCCTGTCTGTTGAGCATACGCCTTCAATCGGTCAGCACTTGGTCAGTAATCCATCAGTATTGCTAATGCCAAAAAAAACAGGAGTGGATCCAAAACAGAGATGACACGTGAATAGAATATTTGCATGTCTTCTGTGTTTTGTACCCACTCCTGCTTTTGGCTACCAAATCATAAGCCATACAGGCCTTACAGCTGCTATACAAACAGGATCTGTTGTGTGTCTCATTTTTCCTTCCTTCTGACAGATCATAAGAAGGGTCAAATAAATTATGATGTCAACCAGGCCAAAAGGGTAAAATAGTGGCCCAGTCATAAAGTGGGGATGGTGGGAACAGCATGAGAAGTCCAAAGAGTGGTCCAATGACATAGTGTGGAGGTGGCAGCAGCATCAGGAGACCACAGAGTGGCAAGGTGACATAGTGTAGAGGTGGCAGCAGCATGAGGAGACCACAGAGTGGCAAGGTGACATAGTGTGGAGGTAGCAGCAGCATCAGAAGACCACAGAGTGGCACAATGACAGAGTGTGGAGGTGGAAGCAGCATCAGGAGACCACAGAGTGGCAAGGTGACATAGTGTGGAGGTGGAAGCAGCATCAGGAGACCACAGAGTGGCAAGGTGACATAGTGTGGAAGTAGCAGCAGCATCAGGAAACCACAGAGTGACCCAGTGACCGAGTGGGGAGGTGGGTGGCATTAACAGTAACCGCTGATGATGGTGGGCGTAAGAAGGAGGATTTGGGATCAGATGTGTAGCATCAGGTGGATGGAAGAGCATCAAAATAGTAGCTGAGGCAGGATCCATTTAAAGGAGCCTTTAATTCATGTACTGTTTAAGCTGCATGTACCCTGTCCTTTTATAAATCCAATAAAAAAAAATTGTAACAAAATAGTAGCTGAGGCAGGTAGCAAGAAGAAACCGTTCTCTTTTGTGAGGGTGAGGCAGCATGGATGATCTAATCTGATGCATCAAGCATTAGTGGGTGGAAATCCTGGCTGATCCACACCTGATTCATCTTGACAAAGGTCAGTCTCTCCACATTTTGGGTGGACAGGTGAGTTCTCCTTGGGGTAACTATAGCCCCTGCCACACTAAACACCCGCTCTGATGCCACACTACTGGCCAGGCAGGACAGCTTTTCCACGGCAAACTCGGCCAGTTGCAGCCACAAATACAGTTTGGCTGCCCAGTAGTCCAGCGGATCTTTAATGACGGCTGGCATGGTGCACTCCAAGTATGCCACCACCTGCTAGTTCAGGTTCTGCTCTATGTCTAGCTGCTGGTGAGTAGTTTTTTTTACTATGCTGGTAAAGAAAGCTGCTCATCAGTGACTCCAGACTCAGGCTGCTGCTGGTACTGCTCCTGCCACCCCACCCCCAGCAGCCGTGGCAGTGGAACGTGAGCGCAGAGGTCCCGTCCCCCCCCCGGTCAGACCTGCGAGAGGGTAGACGATGGCGAAGTTAGGCAGTGGCCAACAGACTACATAGGATGTCTCTATAATAGTTCAGTTTGTCCTCCCTCTCAGTGGGTGTAAAAAAGGCCCCTATTTTGGACCTGTAGCAAGAGTCTAACATGGTGGAGAGCCAGTAGTCATCCCTGTGCCGAATGGTGACTATTCGGCTGTCACTACGCAAGCAAGTGAGCATGCATTGGGCCATTTGCGCAAATGACTCGGAGGGACTCCCTGTCTCCATCTCCACTGTATACTGCCACGGTGTTTCTGGGTCATCTGCATCATCTTCCTCATCTCCCTCTTGCTCCTCTGGCTGCTCCTGCTCCTCCTTTCCTGTCACCTGTGTAGAAAAACCACCCGTTTCACTACACATTGCTTGTGCTCCAATGTTCTGCTCCTCCTCCAGTTCAGTCCCCACAGGGCTCATGTGGCCATGAGATGTAGGTGCCACATATCCAGTCCCCTGACCAGCCAGGTTTACCAGCATCTTTTCCGGGATGTGAATCAGCGGAATTACTTTGTTCATCCTGTAGTCCTGGCGACTGACAAATAAACTGGCCTCCTCAAAGGGCACAAGCAAAAAGCAGGTGTCACGCATGATCTGCCACTGGCTAACATTAAAGTTACACGGGGGAGTACCTCTGTCTGCCTGTATCATCAAGAAATCATTTATGGCCTTTCTCTGTTCTTACAGTCGGTCCAACATATAGAGGGTGGAATTCCAACGGGTGGAAACATCCCATATCAGCCTATGTTGGGAGACGCTGTTCTGCTGCTGTAGCTCAAGGAGGGTGTGCTTGGCGGTGTACGAGTTGCTGAAGTGCATGCAAAGTTTCCTGGCCATTTTTAGGATGTCTTACAGATGGGTGGAAGACTTCAGGAAATGCTTGACAACTAGATTGAACACATGCGCCATGCAAGGCGCATGGCTCAGTCCTCCTTGACGCAGCACCGACACCATATTCTTCCGTTGTCGGTCACCATGGTTCCGATTTTCAGTTGTAGTGGAGAAAGCCAGGATGCAGAGCAGTTTCTCCCCTGTGTGACTCCGTTCGCCAAGGCAAACTAGGTGCAGACCCGCGTGACTCCGCCGTGCCCTACACATGTGGTATGCTGGTGGGGCACTGTGAATTCTCCCTGCAGTCGAGGCTGCAGACAAGGTGGATGATGAGTAGGTAAAGACGTACTTTGTCGCAGGACCAACGGCGTGAGAACATGGAGGTGGAAGCGGCGTCACCTGGCCAAGTTGCTGGTTTGGCTGGACAGGAAACATATTTACCCAGTGGGCTGTAAAGGAACTATATTGTCCTTGAGCATAGTTACAGCTCCACACTTTGTCAGACACCGACAGGCTCAAGGTATGGCCCACCTTCTGTTCTACATATTTGTGCAGGGCTGGTACTGCCTTTTTGGCAAAGAAATGATGGCTTGGGTTTCTACTTTGGCTCGGCACAAGCCATCAGTTCTCTGAAATGTCCAGAGTCCACCACTTGGAAAGGGACGGACTGCAGCAACTCGGCTAGGAGCACGTTCAGCTTTTGCACCGTTGGATGAGTGCACGCATACTGTTGTCTCTTAGCAATCGCTTCGCTGACAGAATGACTGACTAGGAGGAGGAGGTGCAGGAGCATCAGGACCAGCAGATGATGGGAAGGACAGACAGCTTCCTTCGGCTGAGTTGGTGGAGCCTTGACTGACTGAAATCGGATGCGTTCCACTAGATGATGCAGCGGTTGCTGTGGCAGGCTGGACCATCACATTGGAGCCATGGTTCTTCCAGACCACTTTATGGTGACACTGCGTATGTTGACGAAGGGCCGTGGTGCCAACATTGGCACCCTGGCCACGCTTCACCTTCTGCCCACAGATTCGACAAATGGCCATGTTCACCTCCCCCGGCGGCTTAACAAAAAACTGCAACTCCACCGAGTAGGTGATGTTACCCCCAACACTCCGCACCCCTGCATCACTACTTTCCAGCTCTCGACCTCCCACTGCTGCCACCCTGCTGACTCCTGGCCTTGCTACCAAAATGCTAGCTCCACCGTTGCCTCACGCGCAAGCTTCCACCCTCTTCTCCCGATTATGATGAAGCCCCTTCGTCACCCGGCTCCGAATTGCCATTGGCTACATCATCACTGTACTGTCTGCACGTCACTGATGTTCTCCTCAACAGTCTCTGAGCCAGGAGCCTGACCGCTCGCAACAGCAGCTCCCATGCCACTCTCCTCATCACTACTTGCTCGCCTACCAGAGGAATTGGAGGATGTCTCCTCCGGATCTTGGCTGGGCAGTAGCTGCTCACTGTCCTCTAGTAGCTCGTCCTTGCTGTATAGTGGAGCTGAGCCCACAGCATATAGTACTTCTGAGGAAACAGAAAAGGACAGAGGCAGGTTAAGGACAGGTGAGGGCACAGGGCCTGATCCGGGACATGCCAATTAAGGGTTGTATCTGACTAACCCACCGACTCTTGGCTGGGGGTGTCTGGTGTCACTTGCGACGAAGTCGATGATCGAGTCAACCATTCAAGAACCGCTGGGTTACTAGTCAAGACACGACCGCTAGCAGACACTGGGAGATCAGCTTTCTCGAAGTGACCGCTGCTGCCACAGCCCCCTTACTCTGCTGTTACCTCTGCCTGCGCTAAAAACATTTAGGCCTGTGCCCTTCCCCTGTGCAGAGCCTGTCACTTCTCCGTCTGACATACTGTTAGATCAAATAAGTAAAAAAAAAGGAAATTAATTGATGCCAAAAAGGGCTGTAATTTTCCCACTTCACCACACAACAGCTAATAAGCCCCCCTTTTTTTTGCCCACTAACACACGGCAAAAAGGGCTTTAGAACATATAACTGCGGCCGTGTACAGCAAATAAAGTTTATTTTTTGCCATTAATACACACCCAAAAGGGCTTTAATATTTTCACTTCACCACACAACAGCTAATAAGTCCCTTTTTTCCCCCACTAATACACGCCAAAAAAAGGCTTTAGAACATATAACTGCGGCCGTGTACAGCAAATAATACTTATTTTTTGCCACCAATACACACCAAAAAGGGCTTTAATTTTCTCACTTCGAAACACAACAGCTAATAAGCCCCTCCTCCCCACTAATACACAACAAAAAAAAGGCTTTAGCGCTTTAGAACATATAACTGCGGCTGTGAACGGCAAATATAGTTTTTTCCACTTATACATGCCAAAAAGGGCTTTAATTTTTTTACTTCACCACACAACGGTTAATAAGCCCTTTTTCTTTTTCCCACTAATACACCTCAAAAAACGGCAAATACTTTTTTTATTTGCCACTAATACAAGCCAAAAAGGGCTGTAATTTTCTCACCACAACAAACAACTGCTAATAAGGAGATCCCCCCCCCCCACCCCCACTAATACACGACAAAAAAAGGCTTTAGAACATATATATAACTGCACCGCACAAGGGCTCATAAGACCCCAATAACAAGAATGGTTTGCTGGAATTACAGAGGTATTGCAAACCTGAAATGAGCAGCAGTATAATGGCAATTTGGATCCGCAGTCAGTGCAGCAAGGTGTAATAGGATTGTTCCTATTACCCAGGCTGTAAACTTCCCTATTGGACGCTGTTCTGCTTCAATATTGTGTAATAATTCCTCCCTATCCTTTCCCTACACTTCTAATGCTCTTTCCCTGAACTTCTATTGAGCAAAATGTAAGTTTTCAAGTCTTTCCTAGCACTGTTTCTAGCGCCTGCTAAAGACTCTCCCTGCACTAAGTACACTGGAAAATGGCCAAATCCAAGATGGCTGAGGCTATTTATAGTGCTGTGACATCACAGGGCTGGCTGGCTGCTGATTGGCTGCATGCATGGCATTGTGGGTGATCCCTCGTTCTCAGAGTTCTTTTCTCCATGTCCTAACATGTGCAGCAGCCATTTTAGGAAAAAATGTGATTCGTTACCACAAAGCGTGAGGAATTTCGGATTCGGTGCGAATCGAAAAATTCCTGAAATTAGGATGAAATTCCACTTCATCATCTTCAATTCGCTCTTCTCTAAACAAAATATTAGACCATATTTATGACAAGACCTTTTAAAAAATAGCAGCAAGTGTAAGATGCATTTAAAAGTGAATGTGCACAAGTTGTATATAGAGGTAAAGTAGGCCCTCAACACAGGATTTCCTAGTAACCCTAGTGTAAAACTGTCTATACCAGAAACAATGCCTATGTAACAGAGGCGCCTACCATGCCCCTATTACAGGGACAGAAACAGTACCTAGTAACAATGATGGTCAAAGGGATCTAAAAACCACAGCTGCTCTCTTGACCATCTCTCCCATTTCCTTTGCACTCAACCTCTTTTGACTGTCCACTCTTGCAAGGTAATTGCAAACTCTTAGCTGCAGAGAAGACTTGCCTGCTCTGCTGACAGTGTACAGTAGGTGGTGTCTCCTATTACTTGAGGAGTCTCTTAGACATTCCAGGAATAAAGTTACTGTACGTTCGAGTTGGACATTGGACTTTTTTAGAATACTAAATTGCATGCTAGTTGTTCCTGCATTACTTATATTTACTCAGAGGAGCCAATAAATGATTTGTGACTTTGCCCAGGTCCCCTTTCAGTAGAAATACATATTTATGAATTATGCTTTATTTATTTCAATCTATCCTATAGCAATCCACTAAACTCGGTGCTGGCATGGCAATGTAGATGCTACTGTTAAATTAAAAACTAAAAGTTTACAATAATATAATAATTTTTAGTGGCATATTTAATTTGTGAATGTGATGCTAAGAACTATTGCAGCATATCATAGCAACTAACATTTAGTCTGTTTGTTTCCCAATACTCCCATCCAAAATTTCTTAGTATGTAACAAGACCAAGTGTAATAGGAGCTTCCGGAGGTTCATTGATGCCTAAGTAGAGGTCACTGTGGGGTTAGCAGGTGCAGTACCTGACAATAGAAGAATTCATCTCCTTGTATCATATTAATAATTTAACACTAAAGTCAACAGGGAATGTAGAAGAAACAGCTCTGTCTCCCAATTAACCTTTAAAGTTCCAAAGTGTAGAAAGGGGTTACAGTCACATATGATTACAATATGTTTTACTCCATCAGAAGCATCTGGAGTGAGTCAAATTTAAATTTTCTGGAAGAGACCACAAAAAATTAGAAAACGTTACAGAAAGCACCAAACTTGATATTGCATATCCCATACTTAGAGGTGAAACTAGAATTGTTATAATATTGTACTAGATGAAATGGGTCAAACTCTTACCCTCAGTCCACACTTGCGCGTTTTACAGCGCGTTCGAACGCGCTGTAAAACGCTCAACAGGAGAAAACTCATGTTTCCCTATGGGCATGGTTCTCACCTGAGTGTTTTACATCGCGTTTGAACGCGCTGTAGAACGTCCTACGCTCAAAGAAGTTCTTGAGCTTCTTTGGGGCGTTTTGTCGCGAATTTGCACCCATAGACTTCAATGGGAACGCACGTTTTTCAATTGGTCTCCAGAGTCACGAACGCGCGTATGACGCGTGTTTCCTATTTGCAAGAACGCGCTGTAATGCGCACGACAAAAATGCGCGTAAAACGCGCGTCTCAGAAACGCTCAGGTGTGAACACAGGGTTATGCTTCGTTGACACATCATTTCCTTTTTTTTTTCTTTTTTTTTGCAGATATGTAAGCATTTTTACATTTTTTACTTTTTCTTCTTTTTGCAGCTCTTCAACGTCATTTTAACTTGTGACAATTCAATATGAACTTTTTTTTACATTGCTCAAGTGCTCAAGTTAAGCCTAGGGGTAAAGTGGCAGAAAAGGTGCCATACCCAGAGCATTACTCATAAATAAAAACAAACACACTGAGGATTGCAAAAACACTCAAAAACAACGCCCTCCCCCAACAAATAATTTTTTTTATGCAGAGCATTTCGTAATGCACTATAGTCTTTACCGTATGGCAGCAAAAAAATTATAAAAGCCTTATCAAAAAGTCATGAAGTATAGTGTAAAATACCAAGAATACCCCCAAAAAATGTATAAAAACCACCTTAAGTGTACACCAGCACCAAAACATAAATTTTGTGCTGCATGATCTAAGCCGAGGTTGGTTTAGACTATGAATGCATCAGAAAAATATTAAGGTGCTCATACACAATGATCGTTCATCCCCCAACGCTAAATATGTAAAGTGCTACTCAAATATTTAGGACTTGGCATTATTTTAAGCATAATTTAAAGTAGTTGAGGGTAGGATTAGGACTAATGATGTTAGCACAGGGTTATTTGTGTTATCATTTTCTTTATACTATTTGTATTCTGTTTTTGCTTTCTCTAGATATTTGCGGTAATGACCATAACTGCCAGTTTTTTTTCTGTACATTTTCAGTTGGCATCTTAAGTTGTAGCCATTATGGGGGAATACTGCCATTAAAGGGACATTTGTTACACAAAAAGATGTACTGGGTCTAGTATCACTCATGTGATGTAAGTAGATTTAGCATTGTATACATGTTGAAATATACAGTTGTGTTCAAAATTATTCAACCCCCAATGCTGTAAAGGGTTTTAGGGAATTTAGTGTACATTTGTAATTGTGTTCAGAATGAAATCTTACAAGGACTTTTTAAAGAACCAAATGCAACTAAAAGGACATCAATTGTTTTTGTAATACAGTATTAAATGTTTTTTTTGTGATTTCTTCATTGACACAATTATTCAACGCCTTATGGTACGCCCTAATGTCCGAGTCCTTAAGGACACAGGACGTACCCATACGTCCTAAAATAAATCCTGTATAAAAAAAAAATTGCTAGAAACATGGTTCCTGCTGCGATCGTGCAGCAGGAACCATGTTCATATGCCGAGGGGTCCTGTGACCCCCCCGTATCGGCGATCGCTGCAAACCGCAGGTCAATTCAGACCTGCGGTTTGCAGCGCTTTGCGATGTATCTGATCCCCGCGGTCATAGACCGCGGGGATCAGATACTTTAAAATGCCGGCAAATGTTTTTTTTTTATTCCTATAACCTCCCCCCCGTGCCCTCATTGTGATGGGCGGTGCGGGGAGGGGGGAAGGCTTGCGGGCGGTGCGGGAGGCGGTTCGGCAGGCGGTGCGGGGGGCGGGCGCGCGATCCTCTGCCCGCCCCTCCGCTCATTTTCAGGATGGCCGAGCGTGACAAGCAGAGTGTCAGCACATTGCTGACATTCTGCTTGTAACGGCTGACATCCGTGCAGGCACGGATGTCAGCCTATTAACCCCTTCCATGCCGCGGTCTGTAGGGACCGCTGTATGGAAGTGGCTAAGAGGGAGGGAGCTGCTGTGGGGGGCTGCTGTGCCTGGTGCAGCCCCCCTACCTCCAGTCCCTAGCTTCCCTCCCTCCTCATCCTCCGCTGCTCTGTTATAGCAGCGGAGGACGGTAACCATGGCAACAGGACGCCTTCAAAGGCGTCCTGCTTGCCATGGTAACAGAAGTCTGATCAGACTTTTGCTAAAGAAAAAAGTCTGATCAGACTAAGTGTCAAGTAAAAAATACAGTACAGTACATTATATAATGTACTGTACTGTATTATACAGACACCAGATCCACTGGATCTTCAAGAACCAAGTGGGTCTGAGTCCAAAAAAAATGTAAAAAAAGTGAAAAAAGGTAAAAACAAAAAACACATTTATCACTAATAAAAAAGAAAACAAAAAAAATACACTACACATGTTATATATCACCGCGTCCGTAACGACCTGATCTATAAAATGGGTTTGTTACTTTTCCCGTACGGTGAACATCATAAAAAAAAATAAAAATAATGATAAAATTGAAATTTTGCCCACTTCACTTCCCAAAAAAGTTAATAAAAGTAATCAAAAAAGTTGTATCTACACCCAAATGGTACTAATCAAACCGTTACCTCGTCCCGCAAAAAATGATACCTTACCTAAGAAAATCGCCCAAAAAATAAAAAAATGATGGCTCTTAGGCTATGCAGAAACTAAAACATGATTTTTTTTTTGTTTATAAAATTATATGATTGTGTAAAACCTAAATAAATAAATAAAAAGTAGACATATTATGTATCGTCCCGTTCGTAAGAACCTGAACTATAAAAATAACACATGAACTAACCCCTCAGGTGGACACCGCAAAAAAAAAAAAAATACTGTAAAAAGCAGTTTTTTGTCACCTAACATCACAAAAAGTGTGACAGCAAGCGATCAAAAAGTCATATGCACCCCAAAATAGTGCCATTAAAACCATCATCTCATCCCGCAAAAAATGAGTCCCTAACTAAGACAATTGGACAAAAACTAAAAAAAACTGACTCTCAGATTATGGAGATACTAAAATAGTTTTTTGTTTTTTTAACAAAGGATATTATAGTGTAAAACCTAAATAAATTAAAAAGAGTAGACATATTAGGTATTGCCAGATTCGTAAGAACCTGAACTATAAAAATAACACATGACCTAACCCCTCAGGTGGACACCGCAAAAATAAAATAAATACGGTCCCAAAACAGCTATTTTTTCAACATTTTCCATTTTAATCATTTTTTTACAGTAACAAAGCAAGGGTTAACAGTCAAACAAAACTCTATATTTATTGCCCTGATTCTGTAGTTTACAGAAACACCCCATATGTGGTTGTAAACTTGTAAACTGGTTTATGGACAAACGGCAGGGCGCAGAAGGAAAGGAATGCCATATGGTTTTTGGAAGGCAGATTTTGACGGACTGGTTTTTTGACACTATGTCACATTTGAAGCTCCTCTGATGCACCCCTAGAATAGAAACTCCATAAAAGTGACCCCATATAAGAAACTACACCCCTCAAGGCATTCAAAACTGATTTTACAAACTTTATTAATCCTTTAGATGTTCCTCAAGAGTTTATGGCAAATGGAGATGAAATTTCATAATTTCAATTTTTTATTACCTTGTCTCACAAAAATGTATTATAGAGCAACCAAAACTCATACGTACCCTAAAAATAATACCACCAAAACTGCCACCTTATCCAGTAGTTTCCAAAATGGGTTCACTTTTTTCGAGTTTCTACTCTAGGGGTGCATCAGGGGGGCTTGAAATGGGCCATGGTGTAAATAAACCAGTCCATCAAAATTTGCCTTCCAAAAACCATATGGCGTTCTCTTCCTTCTGCGCCATGCCGTTTGGTGATACAGCAGTTTACAACCAAATATGGGGTGCTTCTGCAAACTATAGAATCAGGGCAGTAAATATTGGGTTATGTTTGGCTGTTAACCCTTGCTTTGTTCCTGGAAAAAATTGATTCAAATGGAAAATTTGTCAAAAAATCGAAATTCTGAAATTTTATGTCCATTTGCCATGAACTCTTGGAACACCTAAAGGGTTAACAAGTTTTATAAAATCAATTTTGAATACCTTGAGGGGTGTAGTTTCTAGAATGGGGTCATTTTTGGGTGGTTTCTTTTATGTAAGCCTCACAAAGTGACTTCCGACCTGAACTGGTCCTTAAAAATTGGGTTTTTGAAATTTTCTAAAAATTTTCAAGATTTGCTTCTAAACTTCAAAGCCTTGTAACGCCCCCAAAAAATAAAATGGCATTCCCAAAATGATCCAAACAGGAAGTAGACATTTGGGGAAAGTAAAGTAATAACTATTTTTGGAGGTATTACTATGTATTTTAGAAGTGGAGAAATTGAAACTTGAAAATTAGCAAATTTTTCTAAATTTTTGGTACATTTTGTATTTTTTTATACAAAAAAATGAACTTTTTTGACAAAATGTTACCAGTGTCATGAAGTACAATATGTGACGAAAAAACTATCTCAGAATGGCCTGGATAAGTAAAAGCGTTTTAAAGTTATCACCACATTAAGTGACATTGGTCAGATTTGCAAAAAATGGCCTGGTCCTTAAGGTGAAATAGGGCCGTGTCCTTAAGGGGTTAAAGACTACCACTCTTAAGAACAGAGGTTCATTCAAGTGTTGTCGATCAGGTATTGAAAACACCTGTGGATGTCAAGGAGCAGAAATCAAGAATAATAAGCACCAATTAGGCAGATGTAAAATGACTGTGATACTCAGCTCCTTCTAGACATTTACTGGTGTGTTTACAAACATGGTGAAGTCAAGAAAATGGTCCAGGAAGACAATGGCTATAAGAAGATTGCAAAGATGTTAAACATACCAAGAGACACCATAGGAAGCATCATTAGCAAATTCAAGTCAAAGGGCACTGTTGAAACGCTACCTGGTCGTGGCAGAAAGAAGTAGCCATTGTAGCCAAGTTGAAGTAGCCATTGCAGTCACCAGACTTAAATCCGATTGAGAACCTCTGGTGGGACTTAAAGAAAGCAGTTGCAGCGCGCAAGCCTAAGAATGTGACTGAACTGGAGGCTTTTGCCCATGAAGAATGGGCTAAGATACCCATAGATCGCTGCAAGACACTTGTGTCAAGCTATGCTTCACGTTTAAAAGCTGTTATAACTGGAAAAGGATGTTGTACTAAGTACTAAGATTGAATGTCACTTGGGGGTTGAATAAAACTGATAATGATGTGAGCACAGAAAAGACATTTGTGGTTATTTCATTATAAATGTTATGTTATATTTGTCTGACTTACAAGTGCCTCTTTGATTTAATTGTAAGCAAGATGACTGAAATGATCAAAATCAATGTCAAACTGGCCAAAACACTCAATTTCAGTGGGGGTTGAATAATTTTCAACACAACTGTATGTGATACAAGTGACAACAAACCACTACTACCTTCCCTTTTGGGTCTGTGACTGACATCCCATAACTTAGACTGCACAATTAATCTACGTTAATATAAGATGATGCAAATAGACTCCTTAATTAAACCACTAAGGGATCAATATGTGTGCCTAATCTAATGGTCATTCAATAAGCATGGGCAAATATCTCACAGACCATCATTGTCAAAGAGATTTAGAATCAACCACATCAATAGTGAAAAAGAATTGTCGAGGTTTATACACAAACATAGAATGGGCTCTTTACGGTAAGAGCAGTGAGACTATGAAACTCTCTGCCTGAGGAGGTGGTAATGGTGAATTCACTAAAAGCTACAGAAAATAATGCACTAAAACAATAGATGCAAACATAATATATGGACTAAGCCCTCACTCTAATGATAAAATCTGAGACTCTTAGCCAATACATTTTGATCAAAACACATCTGTGCCCACCCACCCAGCGCCAAGGTGGTCTTGTTTCAGGCAGTCCTACGCTATACCTACCTATGCAGTTGTGCGTCTATGTTCAGGAGCGCAGACCCTGCACATACAGTATAGTGTATTGCTCCTAGTTACCTCTATGTGCATCAGCAACCAATGAGAGGAGGAGCACAAAAACCTATATGTACCACCTTAATCAAGGTCGCCTCTTGTATAGGTGGGGCAAAAGTGCACATCAATGCTGCTCCCAAAATAGAAGCACATTCACACCTGCAGGTGCCACTCCTTCAAGACAAATAAAAAAGAAATCATGGAAAAAAAGATACAAAACATCCTGCATGATATGATAGTAAATATGCGGACGTGCATGGCTACATTTATAAAGATATGGAAAATAATGCACTAAAACAATAGATGCAAACATAATATATGGACTAAACCAGACATCCTCACACTGTGGCCCTCCAGCTGTTATAAAACTACAATTCCCACAATGCCCTGCTGTAGGCTGATACCTGTAGGCTGTTCGGGCATGCTGGGAGTTGTAGTTTTGCAACAGCTGGAGGGCCGCAGTTTGAGGATGCCTGGACTAAACCCTCACTCTAATAATAAAAACTGAGACTCTTAGCCAATACATTTTGATCAAAACACATCTGTGCCCACCTACCCAACACCAAGGTGGTCTCCGGTCAGGCATGTCCTACTCTGGGTAAGTGGGCACAGAATAGTTGTCTCTCTCTTCAACATAATTTTAAGTGACAACAGATACACACAAACAGGAATCAGTGGGTTTCTCTGACACCCCGCTTAGTTGGCATGGCCAAGGAACTGCCTCTATGCCCTCACCTGTGGGAGCTGCCTCTAGCTTTTGCTGCTACTTCTGCTAGCCGAGTAATGATAGCCACCGGATTTTCTCCACTTTTCAGCGAGGATGAGCTTTGTGAGGACAGTCAGCAGTTACAGGCCAGCACAGGCTTGGAAGAGAGGTCCGCTGCAGACTCTTTTAGGTGTGCAACTACCAGTGATGACAGTTGGGTGGAGGCACATGTTGCGAGAAGCCAGAGATGTGCGCAGAAACATGTGAGGGTGAAACAAGTAACGACCGAACATTTGTAGATGATGATGTAGCCAATCGCATGTGGGAGCCAGATGAAAAGGGGTCATCATCATGGGGCACAGGTGAAAGCTTGCACGTGAGATAGCTGGGTGGAAGCGTGGCCGTGACACAGCAGGGTAGCAGCATTTCCTGTGAGACAGCAGGGTGGCAGCGTGACCATGAGACAACAGGGTGGTGAGGAGGAACACACTGGCAGTGCAGAGGTTCATAAAAGTAGTGGCAGGCAGGCATCATGCAGTGGTAGAGGGAAAATGCCATGCTCGACAGTGTCTGAATTTTTCCCCAAACCTCTGAGGGATGTTAGTGTGGTAGTATGCAGGATGTGTGGGCAGAAGGTGAGGTGCGGCGAAGTTGATGGTCTACAGGACCTCCCTTTCCATATCAGGGACCTTCTTTAACAGAACATTTCTGAGAACAGATGGCTTATGGTCACCCAAGGTGGAGAGTCCCAATCCAACATTCCTTTTCCCAAAAAGTTGTACCAGTCCTGCACACGTACGTTGAGCAGAAGGTGGACCAGTCCTTGGGAATCTTGGTGTCTGGTAGAGTTCACGCTAGCGCTGACGTATGGAGTTGTAACTATGGTCAAGGACAATATATGTCGTTCACAGCCCACTGGGTAAATGTGCTTCCAGCCCAGGCACATCAGATACTTGGCCAGATGATGGCAATGCGTTGTAATCATGGGATTTCAGCACCAATGTCCTCTGCCTCTTCATCCTCTACTTTGTCCTCACCCTTCCCTCTAGGCACAGTTGACAGTGGTCCTCAAGCATATCACCTATACAAAGCTAGGTGTCATCACGCGATTCTGCACCTCGTTAACCTGACTAAACAGAGCCACACCGGACAGGAATTGCTTAGCGTCATCAATAAAAAAATTGTACACTGGCTGTCTCCTCACAAACTGGAGATAGGAACCATGGTTACTGATAATGGGAAAAACATTTTGTCTGCGCCGCGTCAGGGAGGGCTGACCTATATGCCCTGCATGACGCATGTCTTTAATCCTGTTGTCACCTCGTTCCTTTTACCGTGCAAAAAACGCTCTCCTTGAGCTGCAAAGGCAAAATGCTCTTCCCCAACATCACCTGATATACAACATACTCCACCCTTTAGAACTCCACGCTCCATGTTAGACCGACTGTACGAGCAGAGGAAGTTGGTCAATGATTTCTTAATGCAGCAGATGGACAGGTATACTCCCCGGTGTAACTTCCACGTTAGCCATTGGCAGCTCATGTGTGAAAGTAACCATTTGCTAAGGCCATTTGAGGAGGCCACTTTATTTCACAATCAGCAGATCTATAGGATGAATGATGTCATATCCTGAAGGGGATGCTAAGAAATATGATTGACGAGTGGACAGAGATGTGGCGCCTACATCTCACGGGCCGGCCACCTGAGCCCTGAGGAGGAGGAGGACATTAACCAGTTCCCGACCGCCGTACGCAGGATTGCGTCCTGCGGGCGGCCGGGATCTTCTGTTTGGACGCGCCGGGGCGTCATCTCGCGAGACGCGAGAGTTCCTGTGAACGCAGCGCGTGCGCGCGCGCTCACAGTGAAGCGCGGCTCGAGAGTTGGACTACAGCCTGCCAGCGATGATCAATCGCTGGCAGGCTGTAGATGCGATATAAATCGCATCAAACAGCTATATCAGACGCTGTTTTATGAACAGCGTCTGATATAGCTGCTACCTGGTCCTCTGGTGGTCCCATTTTCTGGGATCGACCACCAGAGGACCAGGTAACTACAGTAAAAGTTGCACCAAACACTACACTAACCCCCCACCCCCTCACCTATTAACCCCTTGATCACTCCATCTAGACCCCTGATCACCCCCTGTCATTGATCACACCCCTTGTAAGGCTCCATTCGGACGTCCATATGTGTTTTGCGGATCCGTGGATTCACGGATCCGTGGATTCACGGATCCGCGGATCCGATCCGCGGATCCGATCCGCGGATCCTCAAAACACGGACACCGGCAATGTGCTTTCCGCATTTTGCAGATCCGCACATTGCCAGAACTATATAGAAAATGCTTTTTCTTGTCCGCAATTGCGGACAAGAATAGGACATGTTCTATATTTTTGCGAACGGAAGTGCAGACTCGGAGCGCGGATCCGTAATTCCGGATCCGAGCGGGACAAAGTCTGTCCCCATAGAAATGAATGGGTCCGCAATTCCGTTCCGCAAACAGAATTTCGGACGTATGAATGGGGCATAAGGGTCCCTTATCACCGCCAGTTAGTTAGCTACTTGTTAGGTAGCTAGCGCCCAGCCCACCGCACCGCAGTCACTGATTTTGGCAGAGATTTTTCATCCACATTGATCGATGCGAATGAAAAATCTGTGCCGTTCATTTTTTTTTTTTCAGCGCAGAGGCTGAACGGAAAAAATCTCATTACCCGTATGCTCAATATACGGAGAATCGCAGAAACTCCCAATGCTGGCCATACGTGTAATGATTACGGAGACCCTCAAATGCCAGGGCAGTACAAAAACCCCACATGTGACCCCATTTTAGAAAGAAGACACCCCAAGGTATTCCGTGAGGGGCATGGCGAGTTCATGGAAAATTTTATTTTTGTCACAAGTTAGTGGAATATGAGACTGTAAAAAAAAAAAAAAAAAACAATTTCCGCTAACTTGTGCCAAATTTTTTTTCTGTGAACTCGCCATGCCCCTCACAGAATACCTTGGGGTGTCTTCTTTCCACAATGGGGTCACATGTGGGGTATTTATACTGTCCTGGCATTTTAGGGGTCCTAAAGCGTGAGAATCCAAATGCGTAAAAATGGCCTGTGAAATCCTAAAGGTACTCATTGGTTTTAGGGCCCTTTGCGCATCTTGGCTGCAAAAGTGTCACTCATGTGGTATTGCCGTACTCAGGAGAAGTAGGGCAATGTGGTTTGGGGTGTATTTTTACATATACCCATATTGGGTGTGAGAAATATCGCTGTAAACGACAACTTTTACATTTTTTATTCAAAGTTGTCAATATACAGAGATATTTCTCTCACCCAGCATGGGTATATGTAAAAATACACCCTAAAACACATCGCCCTACTTCTCCTGAGTACGGCGATACCACATGAGTGACACTTTTTGCAGGCAAGATGCGCAAAGGGGCCCAAATTCCAATGAGTACCTTTAGAGGGCATTTTTACGCATTTTTCTTCTCACGCTTTAGGGCCCCTAAAATGCCAGGGCAGTATAAATACCCCACATGTGACCCCATTTTGGAAAGAAGACACCCCAAGGTATTCGCTGAGGGGCATAATGAGTTCATGAAAAATTAAACTTTTGTCAAAAGTTAGCGGAAAGGGAGACTTTGTGAGAAAAACTATAAAAATCAATTTCCACTAACTTGTGCCAAAAAAAATATTCTATGAACTCGCCATGCCCTCATGGAATACCTTGGGGTGTCTTCTTTCAAAAATGGGGTCACACGTGGGGTATTTCTACTGCCCTGGCATTTTAGGGGCCCTAAAGCGTGAGAAGAAAAATGCGTAAAATGCCCTCCTAAAAGGTACTCATTGAATTTGGGCCCTTTGCGCATCTTGCCTGCAAAAGTGTCACTCATGTGGTATCGCCGTACTCAGGAGAAGTAGGGCAATGTGCTTTGGGGTGTATTTTTACATATACCCATGCTGGGTGAGAGAAATATCTCTGTATATTGACAACTTTGAATTAAAAATGTAAAAAGTTGTCATTTACAGAGATATTTCTCTCACCAAGCATGGGTATATATAAAAATACACCCCAAACCACATTGCCCCACTTCTCCTGAGTACGGCGATACCACATGAGTGACACTTTTTGCAGCCAAGATGCGCAAAGGGCCCTAAAACCAATGAGTACCTTTAGGATTTCACAGGCCATTTTTATGCATTTGGATTCTCACACTTTAGGGGCCCCTAAAATGCCAGGTGAGTATAAATACCCCACATGTGACCCCATTTTGGAAAGAAGACACCCCAAGGTATTCCGTGAGGGGCATGGTGAGTCCACAGAATTTTTATTTTTGGCACAAGTCAGCGGAAATTGTTTTTTTTTTTTTTTTAATTTTGTTTTTTACAAAGTCTCATATTCCACTAACTTGTGACAAAAATAAAATTTTGCATGAACTCACCATACCCTCACAGAATACCTTGGGGTGTCTTCTTTCCAAAATGGGGTCACATGTGGGGTATTTATACTGTCCTGGCATTTTAGGGGCCCCTAAAGGGTGAGAAGAAGTCTGGAATCCAAATGCGTAAAAATGCTCTGTGAAATCCTAAAGGTACTCTTTGTTTTAGGGCTCTTTATGCACTTCAGGCTGCAAAAAGTGGCACACATGGTATCGCCGCATTAGGAGAAGTAGGCAGTGTTTGGGGTGTATTTTATATATACCCATTACTTTGTGTGAAAAATATCTCTGTAAACGACAACTTTTAAAATTTTTTATACAAAGTTGACAATTTACAGAGATATTTCTCTCACTCCAACATGGGTATATGTAAAAATACACCCCAAAACACATTGCCCTACTTCTCCTGAGTACGGCGATACCACATAAGTGCCGCTTTTTGCAGCCTGGTGTGCAAAAGGGCCCAAATTCCAACGAGTACCTTTAGGTTTTACATGGCGGCTCACAATTTAGCCCCGCCCAAAATGCCAGAACAGTAAACACACCCCACAAATGACTCCATTTCGGAAAGTAGACACCCCAAGGTATTCACTGAGGGGCATAGTGAGTCCGTCTGAGATTTTTTTTTTTTTGCCAGAAGTTATCAGAAATTGAAACTTTTTTTTTTTTTTTTCTCAGAAAGTGTCAATTTCCGCTAACTTGTGAAAAAAATGAAATGATACATGAACTCACCAAGCCCTCCGCGAATACTTTGGGGTGTCTTCTTTCTAAAATGGTGTAATTTGGGGGATATTTATACTATCCTGGCATTCTAGCACCTGAAGAAACATGACAGGCGCTCAGAAAGTCAGAGCTGCTTCAAAATGCCGAAATTCACTTTTTGCACCATAGTTTGTAAACGCTATAACTTTTACCCAAACCAATAAATATACACTTATTGGATTTTTTTTATCAAAGACATGTAGAACAATAAATTTAGAGAAAAATTTATATAGAAATGTAGTTTTTTTGAAAAATTTTACAACAGAAAGTGAAAATGTCATTTTTTTGCAAAATTTCGGTAATTTTTGATTAATAGCAAAAAGTAAAAATGTCAGCAGCAATGAAATACCACCAAATGAAAGCTCTATTAGTGAGAAGAAAAGGAGGTAAAATTCATTTGGGTGGTAAGTTGTATGACGGAGCAATAAACGGTGAAAGTAGTGTAGTGCGGAATTGTAAAAAGTGGCCTGGTCATTAAGGGTGTTTAAGCTAGGGGGGCTGAAGCGGTTAACATCCAGGAATTTTATACACAACTAGGTGGTTTATCTACCCAAAGCTGTCATGGGGCCACTACTGTCACTGGTACTGCATCGTCATTTTCTGACAGCCATAACTTTTTTTATATTTCAGTCTACAGAGTTGTATGTGGAATTTTTTTCGAGATGAACTGTAGTTTTTATTAGTACAATTTTTGTGGTACGTACAACAATTTGATCACTGTTATTCAATTTTTTTAAGGTGACTAAAAACAGTAAATCGTATATTTTACATATTTTTTTCGTTCCAGCGTTCAGCTCACAGCATTTTTTTAAATATATTTTAATAGTTCAGACTTTTTCAGACACGGCAATACTCAATATGTTGTTTTTTATTGTTTATATTTTTATATGTAAAATTGAGAAAGGGGGTGATTTAAACTTTCAAATAAACTTTTTTAGTTTAATTTTTTAATTTTTTTTTTTTTTAACAAAAACCTGGGAGTCGGACCTTTTAATCCCTTGTAACTTTTACCCTACTACAGATCTGTTAGGGTGAATGGCATTATACCACACACCCTGCTGCTCTGTGCCTCACGCACAGTGCAGCATGGAGCTTACCATGGCAGGCCTGGAAATCTTCAGAAGCATCCAGGCATCCCTGTTAACCGATTGGAGCACCGTGATTTTACTGCGCCAACTCTGATTGGAAGGCAGAGGGAGCCGCAGCCCTCTGCCTTACTTCACAGATGCAGTTATCGTATTGATAGTGGAATCTGAGGGGTGAAATGACGGGTCCGGCAAGATCTTGTTCCCCGTCATTGTGGCCAGGTGTCTGCTGTATGATACAGCCGGCACCTGCCTCATATAGAGCGGGCCACTGCAGCAGCCCAGTCCTACATTCTCTCAGCTACTGTGACATAGGGGTATTCCTGACTTATACTGATTCGGGACAAATTCACAACACTTGCTGAATCAAATTTTTTAAAACTTCGCTCATCTCTACTTACAACATATGAGGGAAAAAAACACTTAAAGGTAAACCAGTGATTTAAATCCAAGTCTACCAGACCGAAAAATAATTCTTTCAAGTCATTTACTTAATATTTCTTTGACCTTAGTTTATTTAAATGGGATCTAAACCAAGAAATCTGCATTATACTAAGACATCTGTCCACGGATCTTCAGTGTAACTGATCTGCAGTACCAGACTCCAGACTTGCAGTGACCCAGTATATCACTGCTACAAGTTGTTTGCAATGTGTTAAATGCTAAAAGTACTTTTCTCTCTATCAGTTCAGAATGGTTGTGTATGGACAAAAAACTGTTAACACTGGCAGCCTTTAGCCTAGTTTCCAGCTTGATAGGATAAACCCCCTCTGTGGCAAAGCAGAGCTTGATGCAATACCTACATGTGTAATCTCCTGCCAAGTCAACCTAAAAAGAAGCTTCATCCAGGAAGACCACCATTTCCTAAGACTGATAAGCTGAGAACAACTTAACTGAGAAAATACCCCTGAGAGAAGGAGAAAAGACATTCACGGAAGGTCTAGAACCATCAAGGCCATGCTGGATTCAGACGGTAAGGTACCAAACATTTATGGCAATAGGACTTTGGTGCCCACCATAGTTTGAGATGGACTGGCCATTCAGATGTAGGATCTGCACCCTGCAGGTGCAGAAGGAGATAATCTCGGTGGCTCAGCGGTTAGCACTAGTGATGAGCGGCATAGGCAATATTCGAATTTGCGATATATTGCAAAGTTTTGGCTGAATATTCGCCATAAAATCGCAAATTTGAGAATTCGTGATCTCCAGTCATTATTTACTTGATTGCGAAAATCGGCAATGTATTATATTCGTGATAAAAATTCACGATTAGAATATTTGTGATCAACACTAAGGGGTAGGCAACTTTTCTATTGGTTGCTAGTGATGTTGCTAACATATTCACTATAAAATCGCTATAAATTTGTGATTAGAATATTCGCGATCAACACTATTCGCGAATACGAATAAATAGCACCATATTCTAAATATTCTCGAATTCTTGAAGTGGTGATATTCACGATTAAAATTAGCGATTCGAATATTCGCGCTCAACACTAGTTAGAACTGGTGCCTTGCAGCGCTGGGGTCCAAGGTTTGAATCCAACCAAGGTCACTATCTGCATGCAGTCTGTATGTTCTGCACATGTTTCCGTGGGTTTCCTCCCACACTCCAATGACTTACTAATAGGGAACTTAGACTGTGAGCCCCATTGGGGACAAAAAGGGATGATAATGTCTGTAAAGCGCTGCGGAATATGCCGGCACTATATAAGTATGATAAATAAAATAAATAAATGCATTTATATGCCTGTGGTTATTTGGAGAGACTGCAAAATGTACTGAAAGAGACAAATGGAGTACTACTACTATCAATATTGCTGCATATACACAGCTATAAGGAAAGCACTGTAATATACTTTGGAACTGTACCTATTGCTGCTAGTTGTACTAATATTATTCCCATCATCAACTGAGTGAAGAGAGACTTTATTGCAACCAAATGGGCCTGATCATTGACTCCACCATCAATCTGCCAGCCCCTATATCTACTCTCCTGCCTTGCACTCATCTACCTAATATCCGGGGCACCCCACCTAACACTAGGCAGGATCCCCCAAAGGGTGCTGCCTCAGTGCTGTGGTGGTGGGGTGGTGGGGCCCAGAGCCAAGGAGGCTTTGCGGCACAGTAGGGGTGCTGTGTGGCTTCTGGGTCCCGTTGTCTGCTGCTGGTGCGCTGCCGGGCGCCGGTGGTCGCCACGCAGTGCTGCGCCATAAAATTAGAGTAGGTCCCCACTTGTAGAGGCAACCTTGTCGCGGTAAGTGGGCCTGTGCTTTTTGATCAAACTGTATACTAATGCCTCTTATGCACAGCATAGAATGTATTACAAATTGGGCTGAGATGCCATGTAATTATGCTGAAGGACAGTCGTTATATCAAAAGCATAGTACTGAGGATGTGCGATCCAGATTCACTCTCTTGTTATATATTGGATTGAGGACAGCCACCATGAACCACTACAACTCCATCAGTGCCACAACATCCTCGTCCTCCCAGCTCTACCCCTGTGCGCTCCTGCACAATCACCAGATGTGCTGCTCTTTCTGGAAGAAAAGCCAGGCGTTTTTACTGTATGGATTTATTTAAAGGGAACCTGTCACCTGGATTTTGTGTATAGAGCTGGGCACATGGGCTTCTAGATGGCTGCTAGCATATTTGAAATTTCCAGTCCCCATAGCTCTCAGTGCTTTTATTATGTCAAAAAAACGATTTGATAGATATGCTAATGAACCTTAGATGAGTCCTGCTTTTTGAGATGAGTCAAGCGTCCTAGCTAGCGCATGCGCAGTTCGTTCCCTGAGGCTGATGCCAGCCCAGGGAAGGAACTATGTCGGCACTGCACATGCGCTAGCTCATTTATCGCGAGATTACGGCGATCTAGCTTTATGACGTCGGGGAGCAAGGAGGAGAGTCAGAGGATGCGGGGTGGTGCTGGCTTCTTCACAGTGGGCGTGCCTGGGCTCCGGAAACAGAGGATGCTTGACTCATCTCAAAAAGCAGGACTCATCTAAGGTTCATTAGCATATCTATCAAATCGTTTTTTTGACATAATAAAAGCACTGAGAGCTATGGGGACTGGAAATTGCAAATATGCTAGCAGCCATCTAGAAGCCCATGTGCCCAGCTCTATACACAAAATCCAGGTGACAGGTTCCCTTTAAGGTACTCCATAACTTTATTAGGCCAGTTCTTAAAGGAGTTTTCCACAACTTTTATCAATATCAAATTGGTGGGGTCCAACCAATCAGCTGTTAGCAAGAGCTAAACTGCAGTAACCTGTTACTGTCTGCTGTCTGCTTCTGGCTCTGTACACTCTGTTAGTTTCAGTGGTCATGGCTCCTCATAGATGTTGATTGTGGAAGTGCCAGGTGACTAATCTACAGATAGGTCATCAATATCGAAGTCCTGGAAAATTCTTTTAAGAAGGTTAACACCAAAGTTTTTTTAAAACCGGAATCAGACTTGCCACCAAAATAAGGTTGGTAGGGGCCTGGGATCTCAATTCCAAATTAATAACAACAGTCCAATTCAGGAGGGTAGATCAATTAAAGAAACTTTGTTAGACACCTACAATGCATTTTGATGCTAAACTAGTATCTTTTTTAAAATATCTAATATGACGTCATTATCAATCTAAGCCATATGAAGAGAAGTACAACTGAAGGAGCCTTGAGCGTCCACATATTTAGTCAAAGCTAAATTACTCCATTTAAATTAAGAGTAATGAAGAGGAGAAATATACACAAACAAGTTCTCATTACCCATTAAAAAAAGGATGCAGTCAATCTGGTCTGACCTTTGTTCAGGGGCCCCATAGTAGCCACATGGTTTGCCTTTATGATATGTACGCCCTCATCTTTTACCAACAGATGTTGAAGATTAGTGTGGAGCAAATCAAAATGTCCAAAGTGGACTTCGATACAAATTTCAGGAAAATTTGATTCGCCGCAAAGCCGAATTTCCTTGTGCTTCGTTGTAGCTAATTGATTTTCTGTGAAATGTGGTTAAAAAAAAATCATACTCACCTCATCTGTTTGAGTGTGAAGAGCATGCTTCCACCATCTTGATTCAAGCTCCCACGCAAAATCTCATGCGCGATGACGTATGACGACACCACAAGGGGTGATGTGCTGGAGATTTCGTGCTGAATCTTCAATCAAGATTGCGGCAGTGGGCTGTTCGCGATCAAATGGCTGAGGTAAGTCTAAGGGGTACAATCGCCGTTCCCTGTCATCGTATCCACTACTTACAAAGAAACATGCTTTTTGAGGAAGTAATTCGCCACAAAGCAAATTTTTGGGGAAAATTCGGCGAAGCAGCCAATTCAGATTTTCAAGAACTTCCCTCATTTCTATAAAAAAATTAAAGATAATGCATTTCACTTATTACCCATATTTCACAATTTTGAATAGATTTCTCTGTCTTTTTTACCTGTTTATGCTTGGTACAGTATATCTGCGTGTATGTGTAGTTTTTACATCAAATATACTTGAATTCAGTACAGTGCAGCCTAATATGTAAGTGCAGACACCAAGTTCCCATATTTAGAGTACTGGATAAATGTCAAGCCTGTGTGTGATCATTCACCCGAATCGTTCATTCATCAGAAAAGATCAAAGCTGGGTGCTTGCGTTGGACACCTGTAGGGAAACAGAAATGAAGAGGAAGTTCAACTTGGAATCTCATATAAGGAAGCCAGGAGAGGCCTAAGGGCATCCACTACAGGTAGTTTAGGTCAGTTAAATTAATGGTCTAAAACAATGAGAACATTGAAACTGTCCTCTGAAAGGACTGATGTATGTTCTTTATGAAATGCCTACTGACGTCCTCCAATTTACTTCTCCTGGTCTTAGATCCCATGATAAATATAAAATTCATTCCAAAGGTCTTTTATCACTGTGGCAGGGTTAGTAATACCCAATTTTGGTAGGAATTTGACATAGGTTAGCACTGTATGATGGTGTTACAAGGTGGGACAACTAGAACCTGAAAACTCTTACCTGTTCCCAAAATATAATTTTATAATATGACTTTCTGTCACTAATTGACCAGGATTAAACATCAAAAAGATATATTCTCCATCCTACACATTGTTGTTAAGATAAAAGTTGAAGGGGGGTTAAATTGGAAGGAAGATTTTCTCTTTAACCCACATCATTTAATGCTTCTCTCAAATTTGGAAATAGGATTGTCTTACAAATGAATTCACTAAACTATTTATTTTCAGTTTGTCTAGCTCAATATGTGGTATAGTCAATAAGGTGTAATTAGCAAGTATATAATTATAGCATAAATTATATTCAGGTTTATCTCCATCAAACATAGGTTCAATTGTTACCTTTCAAGACCAGGTTTGGTAAGTACACATTGATGCATTGTTCATTAAGTGCAGGAAAAGGTAATTTAATATTATGTGTGTCATTTTAAAAGAAACTTATAAGTGCACCTGTTGTACACAATAGAACCAGTACACCTGATGGCTATGACTTCAAAAAGTTAACTGAACTCTATGAGACATAAAGTATTAGATCAATAATGAAGCACAAATCATAATAAATTCTAGCTGTGGGACCCAAGGGAAGAGTTTCAGGACATCGCTTTCCCCCCCCCCCCCCAAACCCTAGAGTTCAACACGATACAGTGCCATTCAAAAGTTTGGGCACCCCGGTCAGAACAGTTAAGAGTTGAAGATGAAATAATCGCCAAAAGGCATGAAGTTAAAGAAGACACATTACCTTTGTATTTTAAGCAAAAACAATATTTTTTATTTAAGATTTTCAAAATAACAAAAACAGAAAAGGCCTGAAGCAAAAGTTTGGGCACCCTGAATGGTTAGTACCTAGTAGCACTTCCTTTGGCAAGTATCACAGCTTTTGTAGCCAGCCA
Organism: Bufotes viridis; assembly: GCA_033119425.1. NCBI lineage: Eukaryota > Metazoa > Chordata > Amphibia > Anura > Bufonidae > Bufotes > Bufotes viridis. Next base: position 190,713,682 of record CM065594.1, read on the forward strand.
AGTGTCTTTTAATTCTTGTTTGAGGGATTTTCTTCCTTTCTTCCTTGCAAAAGTCTTCTAGTTCTGTGAGATTCCGGGGCTGTCTTGCATGCACTGCTCTTTTGAGGTCTATCCACAGATTTTCAATGATGTTCAGATCAGGGGGCTGTGAGGGTTATGATAAAACCTTCAGCATGTTTAATTCTTCTACGTATGCATGCGTAGTTGTACATTTAAGGCTGAATAGTGCAGTCGCAATGTCTGAGGGGAGCAAGGCCTCCTTTGGCACTTAAAAAGACAACAGTACTAAGAATGCATATGGCAAATAAGGGGTTCTGTGGCATATGTTGCACTGGAGGCCAAGAGTAATGCCTAAGCAGGGAGGTAGGAAGAAATGAGTAAGCTGTACACAATGATAAACAATTGATGAGGGTTTTTTTTACCTTGAAGGAAAAAGGCCTTCACTGAAAGGTGTGGTGAAGGATGTAGATGCCTATAGTACTTCAATATTTCCATTCCTTATTTTAAGTTGAAGTATTGTGGAAGGGGTTAAGCAGGAAAATCTACTTCACGGTCATTTGCAGCCTTCTCACAAGGTCTAAAATAATTTGAAACTCATTTTTTGAAAGGTCTGTGTACTGTAACTATTCTATTCCATCCTTTATACAGCAAGAGTAATGACTGTGCCACTAATATTGTCATGTAATGCTATTTTCAAGTAAAGTGGCGCCTTGCCATGTACAGTGTTTTAAGCCAAGGTATTTCTGAAAATAGATATTACGGTGAGCAATGCCATATGCCAGATATAAATGTGATTATCACGATATACCCAAAATCTGGGACCAGCTGTAAAGTGTCTTCAGTAGTCTTATGTTAACAAATGATTGAGTTCACAAGAACGTTCATTTGTAATTGTCAGGGTCACTTCATGTGGTATTCCATTCAACTGCTCATATAAAGTGTAAAAGTGAACATTGCACAAGTAGCAGTTCTTAAATTTATAGACTACTGGAAGCAATTATGCTAATAATTGAGGAAATTTGGTTTTCTTGTCAGAAGACTAGAGCTTGCCCGGCTGTGTAGCATTCACATTCAGAACCCAATTAATGTTATGTTCCTATTTATAAACTATTTATAAACCAAAAAAATTCTTGCCTGCATAAAAGCCATATATATTTTTTTTGGTATTCTGTTCAGGGTTTGATTTTGGGTGGACAGGTTGTATTTTTAATGGCACCATTTAATTTACCATAGCTTGGATTGGAAAACAGGGCAAAAAATTCTTTACTGCATTCATCCATTTCCAATATCCTTTTTATTATGGCCATTGCAAAATGGTCATTGAAAGCTGACAGTTTATCTGTTTTTTAATGGACTTTTTTTGCTCTATCATGTGAATGTGCCCTTAAGGCCGTGTTCATATCTATGCCATACAAAATACCAGAAAAAAAATAACATACCACACTGCACTGTTTTTTTTTTTTGTTGTTGTTTTGTTAAATGGCGGAAACTCCACTGACTCCATTGTAGTAATTGGGGTTCATTGAGTGCCATTGCTAACCATCATGTTATGGATAGATCACTGCCGTAATTTTTATTTTTCTGTTCCTATGACAGAAATACGGAAATGCCAAAGCAGATGTGAACATAGTCATAGGTCCCATTTGTAATGAAAAACTAGGTCATGCATGAGCAGTCATCTCATTTACATCTATGGGAATTTGAAGCCTTCAAAGGTCTTTCACTCACTGAATGATAGGTCATAAAACATTATAGTGGAAAAACCTGATGAATAAGTGGCAGGCAATAGAGAATGTGCCAGGCAAGGTACTTTTCTTGGGCACATTCAGCTAGTGATATGAAGAGGTGCACAGGATGTGGATCTCTGGAAGTCCTGTCTGCACTTCCTCTTCTGTCAAAGCTTTTTACTGGCTATTGTAACTGGATCCAAGCAGCTCTCTTCTTATGGACAGGAAGAGAGTGAAAGGGTAAAGCAAGCAGGCACAAAGCAGGCTCTGTCTTCTGCTCACCAAAGCTCCTCTCCACTGCTGGGATGTGACAAGAAGCAGTAGGCTAGCTATATAGGGTATATACAGTGCCTTGCACAAGTATTCACTCATTGGTGTTTTTCTTTTTTGTTGCATTAAAACCTGGAATAAATATAATTTGGGGAGAGGGGCAGAATTTATTTAATTTACAGAACATACTTACCACTTTAAAGGTGCAAAAGTTTTCACCTCCTGAAAGTCAATCAATTTTTGAACCATTTTTGCTGCAATTACAAACACAAGTCTCCTGGCATATGTCTCTATTAATTTAGTATACCTAAACGTTGCGGTTTTTTGCCCGTTTTTCCAGGCAAAACTGCTCCAACACCTTCAAGTTTTAGATGTTGTATTGGTGTAGAGCAATGATCAAGTCATGCCGCAGATTCTCCATTGGACTGAGGTGTGTTCTTTGGCTAGGCAATTCCATGACATTTAAAAGTTTCCCCTTAAACCACTCCAGTATAGCTTTAGGAGTACAGTACATTAGGTCATAGTCCTGCTGAAAGATGAACCTCCATCCCAGTCTAAAATCTCCGGCAGACTGAAACAGGTTTCCTCAAGAATTTCCCTGTATTTACTGCTATCTATCCTTCACTCCTGAGCAGTTTTGATATCACCTAGCTTCATTGTGGGAATGGTATTTTGGAGTGATAGAAAATATTGGGTTTGCTTCACACATAGCGTAAACATTTGGTGAACTCCAAATATGTTTTCTTATGTTTTTCTTTAAGCAATGTCTTTTTTTCAGGTCACTCTTCTATAAAGCCACTCTGTGGACTGCATGGCTTATAGTGATCCTATATACATGTACTGAATTGCCTTCGTTGTGGTTCTTTAAAGATCCTTTAGTATTATTGTTGTTGTTGAATCTCTGAGCAATGCCTTTCATGACCTATCTGTGAGCATTTTTGGATGGCTTTCTCCTGTCAGGTTTGTAGTTGTGCCATATTCTTTTGATTTTGTTTCAATGGATTTTATGGTTCTCTGTGGGATATCCAAAGTTTGGGGAAAAAAAGTCTAACTAGAGATGTGTGAGCCAATTCTAAATCAATCAAATTTCCAAAAAATGTGTACTCCATTCAAATATTAATCTTTTGCAATTTGATTCAGGTAAATATCTCAAAATGGCAGGTATCATTTTTCAGATCAGAAGAGAGAGAAAAAGGCATTTGTCACCAAAAAGGGATAATTTATGGACAATGTTTTAATTTAAATCTAAAAGCCAATAGTGCAGTGTGTTATTAAATAGGCTGTTTGTTACCACGGGCTGCCATGCGTTTACCCATAGCCATATATGTCATATTGGTGTTAAAGAGCTTGAAAGAGGTTGTATACAGTCTTAGGAGACCTTAGAGTGTCACACAACTTTTCAGGGCATTCTGAGCACTTTCTATTCAAATAAATCGAAAATGTTCAGAATCGAATCTGGCAACCAATTCATTAGACTCATGAAATTTGTCTATCTCGATTTATAACCCAATCCTTATCTATACTTCTTCTCCTCATTGTCTCTCACCTGTTTGGAGATCTCATTGGCCTTCTTGTTGCTTGCTTAGATGCTGTTGCGGACTCAGGGCAGCACAGGTAATATGAAGAGGTTTATTTTTAATGGAAGGTTAATTAGTGGTGTCCCATGCTCTTCTGATGAACTTTTTTCATTCACAGAAAGTGTATTAGTGAATAGGTGACAGTTTGTACAACCAATAGATAAACAGCGTATTTACTGAAGATATTATACATACATATATGATAGATAGATAGATAGATAGATAGATAGATAGATAGATAGATAGATATTGATAACTTCACCCATATTTATCTAAGCTACTGTATAAGCATTCAAACAGGTTGCATTAGAAGATTGTGTAGGCATGGTATTTTATCGCACTCATTAAGAAAGGTACTTGCCTTTGGATATGATCTGGTCATTTAGGCAGCTGCTGGATCATGTCTGGCTCCACAATTTCAATAGGTTTATTTTCAGGCTTGGGTGGTTTTTGGACCACACATGCTGCTCTACTGGACCTATTGCCCTGCAATGTAATTATTGAATCATGTGTGGCCGGCATTATATTTTTAAACTAAGTAGAAATGACAGCTGTGTGCTTCCATGCATGGCACCATCATGTCTCTCTAGCGGTCAGAGATATGATGGTGGCAACCAAAAGGTCCCCTAAAGGGAGGGAAGGGTTTTAATTCAGTGTGCTCCTCTGATGCCAGTGATGCTACTGTTAAAGTTTTTTGCACTGTGTACAATTAACTATATAGAGAATGTAATTTATATCATCATGTCCTATAGTCATTTTATTTCTTTTTTAATAAAGGACTAATTATTCCTTGTTAAGCCTATCATTGAAGAATGCTATGAGGAAGACACAAAAATATAAAGTAATATTTCTCAGTGTTTCTCAAGTTATTGATTTACCCAATGCTTTTTTCCCAGTTGCCTCCAAGGTTATGGTTAGCAAATTGCTTTACTTACATCATATTATTAGATACATATTATATATGTACCGTACATAGTGGCTTGATCAATATAATCTGAGGTTTGTCTAAAATCAGTTTTATCGAGATGGAAAATAAGTTGTGCATGCAGGACTTTAATGACCTCTATCACACAATCAGGATTTGGTCAGTTTTCTGCATCAGTAGTTGATCAGTATCGGTAAGACAAAAACAGGAGTAGGTCCAAAACAAACATAAAATGTGCTGGAAAGGTTTGCATGTCTTCAGTGTTTTGGACCCACTCCTGCTTTTGGCTTCCAAATCATGATGAAATCCTGATGCAAAATACTGACCCTGTGATAGAAGCCATAGGGATGCTCAAACTACAGGATCATTTTTTTTGTTTTGTTTTGTCTTCAGATCATAAGAACAGAAAAATAAACAGTGATGTCAACATGGCCAAACAAGGACACAAGTAGCCCTGTAACAGAGTGGTGAGGATGGCAGCAGCATGAAGAGTCAAAATAGTGGCCCGGGAACAGAGCGGGGAGGGGGGTCAACAGTGGTAGTAACAGCACAAGATGGTGTCAGATCACAGTAGGAGCAGATGGCAGTAGAGGCAGCAGGTGTGTGGCATCAGGCGGGTTGCAGCATCACAACATTGGCATCAAGTGGGGAAATGGGCTATTTGTCACAATGTTCCAGTGTGGCAGCACACTACAGTCAGATCATTACTGCCAGTAATCTAGTCTGTTGCATCAGGCATCAGTGTCTTGAAATCCTGGTCGATCTCCACCTGATTCATCTTTATAAAGGATAGTCTCTCAACATTTTGTGTTGAAATGCAAGTTTTCTTTTGGGTAACTATGCCAACCGCCACGCTAAACACCGGCTCTGATGTCACACTACTGGTTGGGCAGGAAAGCTTGCCAAGGGCAAACTCGGCCAGTTGCAACTACAATTCAAGTTTTGCTGCCACTTGCCCAGTAGTCCAGGGGATCTTAGATCTGGGGTGACAGGGTCCAGTCCAAGAATTGTAGTGTGCCACTACATATGGGTGGAAAGGTCACAAGGTGGATCCAGCACTACCAGGTCCAAGTGAAAGGTGGATGCTCATCTCGCAGGGATGGTAAAAAGTCCCTGCATGCATAAACAACATGGAGAGTCCAAAAAACAAAAAAAGTTGAGACAGCACTTCCAAATGCAGGTTGATTTTTTAATCCAGATGCAACGTTTCGGCTTAGAAGTTAGCCTTTTTGGTATGCTTGAAAAAGGCTAACTTCTAAGCCGAAACGTTGCATCTGGATTAAAAAATCAACCTGCATTTGGAACTGCTGTCTCAAATTTTTTTGTTTTTTGGACTCTCCATACTACATTTGGGTGGGCACTACACAATGGTGTTATGGTCATTTTATGCAACATGTCGTTCCATGTACATTTCATTATGTCATATTGCATATAAATTGTAGAGAGTTTCCTTGGTACAGGCCTGTCAGGGTGTTAGTATTCCCCCAAGACACTAGAGGGAGCTAGGGGCCACCCTGTAGAGATATAGAGAGGGCTGGGTCAAGTTTGGGGAGAATAGTGTAGACCTCCTGAAGTGAGGAAGCTAGTGAGCCTGCAGCGGCTAGTGGTGTAATATACATGAAGCAATCTTCCAGCAAGAGAATATATATATTTTCAGAGGAGACTGCCCCAGGGATAAAGCAACCCTTTCTGCATTTGGGCCTTGGGAGACTCGATGTGCAGGAGTCGGATTATTAATCACCGCACCAATACAGCTACTGAGTTACCCAGGATCAAGTCAAGTCCTGTACAGTAAGCAAATTAACCTCTGCCTACCTTGCTAGGGTTATCCCATTCTTTGCCAAGCCTGCATACCAGGAAATCACTGCATGTATACCATTTGCCTCCAAAACAGAATTATATAAAGAACTGTACATAATTTGCTGCTCAGTAAAAAAGTTAATAATCAACAGAATCTGTTGTACCTCAATTATTCCTGCTGCAAATCGGTTTTGCCAAAAGGCACTGGCGTCACGAATTGCAAGGGACCTTGCCACAGGCACGTTAAACCTTAACATCAAGGGTACCTCACATACCACCTGGCCTGTGTCCTTTCATCCAGAAAGTGCCCCAAAGGACCCATGTGCTGACCTCTCCATCACTGACTGCACACCTGCCCAGGGACTTTATAAGTGTGAGAACAAATCTCATCCCCTCGGTCTGCCTGCCTATGTCCGTGACCTCACAGGTCGCTTACCCTGAGGACTGGCTTACTGCAGTATGCCACCACCTGCAGGTTCTTCTCCATGTCCTGCTGCTGGGTGGTTTCTTCAATAAGCGGGTGAAGAAAAATGCTCATCAGAGATTTAAGACTTAAGTTGCTGCTGAAAGAGCTGGTTCTGCTCCTGCCCCCTACACCCCAGCAGTCATGGCGGTGGAGCATGCGCTCAGAGGGTCTCCTTGTGAGGATGGGCAATGGTGCATGTAAGCAGCAACCAACCAACTATATAGGAAGTCTCGATAGTAGTTGAGTTTTTCATCTATCAAAAAAAAAGGCCCTAATTTTGGCCCTGAAGCGATTGTCTAACATTGTGGATAGCTAGTATTCATCCCTTTGCCAAATAGTGATAATGTGGCTGCAAGCAACTCAGTATGTATCTGGCCATTTGCACAAGGGACTCAGAGGGGCTCCCTGCCTCCATCTCCACTCTATACTGCCACTGTCTGTGGGGATCATCTACGTCTTCGTCGTTGCCCTCTAGCTATTCCTACTCCTGTCGCTTGGGCAGATGAACCACCTTGTTCTGTATAGAATTCCTGGGCCTTTATGTCCTCGTCCTCATCCTCCTCCTTTGCCAATTCAGCCTTCACAGGGCTGAAGTGGCCATGAGATTCTTCTGTCCCCTCGGCAGTCATATTTATCAGTATCCCCTTCAGGACGTGAAGGAGTGGAATGACATATTTCATCCCATAGTCCTGGCGACTGATAACAGACCTGAGCAAATGGCAGGGGTCACACATGAGCTGCCACTGTCTAATGTCAACGTTACATCAGGGAGTAGTCTTGTCTGTCTGCATCATCAATAAATCGGTCATGGGTTTCCCCTGCTCATACAGTCGGTCCAACATATGGAGCAAGGAGTTCCAATGTGTGGAAATGTTGCATATAAGGTGATGTAGGAAAACACCATTCTGCCTTTGGAGCTCAAGGAGGGCATGTTTGCACAGTAAGAGTGGCTAATGAGCATGCACAATTTCCTGGACATTTTTAACAGCTCTTGCAGTTCAATGGAAGACTTCAGGAATCGGATGACAACCAAATTGAAGACGTGTGCCATGCAGGGCGCGTAGGTCAGCCCTTAGCTTAGGACTCTCCACCTTTGGTGGGCACAAGCCATCAGTTCTCTGAAATGTTAAGAGTCCACAATATGGAAAGGGAGGGACTGTAGTAGCAGCAACTTGGCCAGGTACACATTCATCTTCTGAGCCATTGCATGAGTGCACGAACACTGTTGTCTCTTTGCAAACGACTCTGAGATCGATTGCTGATGAAACACATGACAAGGAGCAGGAGGAGCATCAGGAGCAATAGACGAAGGTAATGAACAGCAGCTTTCTTCTGCTGAGTTTGAGGAGCCATGACTGCTGGAGAAGGCGTGCAGACCGCTGGGAGATGCAGCGGTTGCTGCGTCAGGCTGTACCACTACATTAGTGCCACGGTTTTCCCAGGCCAGTTTATGGTAATGCGCCATGTGTTGAAGCAGGGCCGTGGTGCCAACATTAGCTCCCTGAACGTGCGTCACCTTCTTTCCACACATCCTGCATACTGCCATGTCCTCCAACGACTAAAAATTCACACACTGTCAAGTATGGCATTTTACTTTCTGCTTGCTGCTGCCTTTATAAACCCATGCACCACTAGCTGCACTGTGAAAAACATTGATCCAGTGAGCCGTGAAATACATGTATTGTCCCTGCTCGTAACAGCTGCTCCAGGTGTCCACAGTGGTATGCACCTTGCCACACAGTAAGAATATACCACGTTCTCTGGCTGACAGTACATTGAGTGGATTGCTTTTTCTGAGAAATAATGGCAGCTAGGTCTTCTAGTATGGCTGAGCACATGCAATCAGCACCCTAAACGCAACAGAATCCAATGTCTGTGGTATGCCAGTGACTGCACCACCAGAAACTTGTCCAGGTGGGAGTTAAGCTTGTGCACCAGAGATTGCTGGGTGTGTACAGTGGTTTCCTGGCCACACATTCCGTTATCGTTGTCTGGCGACGGAGTGGAGTAGGAGTGGTCTGGGGGCAGAAGCAGTAACTAATGATGACAATTAGTGTTGAGCCAAACAAATTTACTTCAATCTGAATTTCAGAAAAAAATTGATTCGTTGCAAAGCCCAATTTCATTGCGATTTGTGGAAACAAATTAACAAATTTTTTTTTTCTGAAATGCCATAAAAAAAAAGACCTAACTCATCCATCTGCATGCGAAGAAGCTGTCACGGCCACCTTGTTTGCAGAAACCGCACATAATGTCACTACGCTGGATTGCTGGCCAGGCACAGTGATGTCATCAGTGATGACATCATAACGTCCAGCCAGGGTGATGACATCACTGCGCAAAATTTTGCATGGTGTCTTTAATCAAGATGACCATGACGGCCTCTACACGAACAAATGGATAAGGCATTTATTTATTTTACCCTGATTATCCTCTGAAAGGCCAAAATTGTGGCCGTTCCCCAATATTGCTCCCGCTACATACAAAGAAATGCGCTTTGCGACTAAGCAATTTGTCACTAATTGAATTTCTTTAGAAAATTTGGCAAAGTAGCCGAATCAAATTTTTCATAACTTCACTTATCTATAATGATGACAAGGACACTGTACTGCATGTGGATGTAGCCTGACTGCCGCAAAGGAGATTGGGAGGAGGACACTCTTGTTGCGTTAGCTGGTGGCCACTTCTATTTTTCCACTGGTTTGAGTGATGCCACTTTATGTCCTGGAATAGAGCTGTAGTGCCTACATTTGTGTTATGTCCACAGCTTATTTTAATCCTGAAAATCTTGCACATGGCAATGTATTTGTTTTCCAGCACTGTGGAGGTAATCTGCCAGATGGGACATACACACTCCTCATGTAGCTAGCAGCAGCCGAGCCTAGGTCTGCTCGTGTTGTGTCTGTGCTGACAGTATCCATGGCATCACCAGTTCCTGCTGGTTATGCCATTTCAGGGAAAATGGATTTGTTACCACGAAGCATGAGGAAATTCGGCTTCACGACTAATTGAATTTTCCCTGAAATCCGAATTGAAGTCCACTACTTTGATTCGCTCAACCCTAGTCCTCACACTCCACCCCACTTTTATCAGTATGTGATATGTTGTCCTGGGCTCCTTGGCCCATTTCATAATTCCCTGCTCTGTATTTACACCTAGTGCTACAGTCACTACCACTGCTCCTAGTGACACCATGTTTACTGGTGCGACTACTATCACTAGCAACATAGCTATGCATGGGTCCCCCTACATCCTCCTGAACCTCCTCCTTATGCTGTCTGTTCTCACTAAGGAAAAAAAAAGGCACCCTACTAGAAGGGTCAGTGCAGACAGAGATGATGCAACTGACAGCTTCTCTGTGGTTGTAAGGAGGAGAAGCAGAATGAATGCAGCGACCCCTGGTTCCAAGGCAGATTGTCAGATTCACATTTGACATCCATATCATCCTGCTTTGAGTGAGAGGAGTTGTGAGCCATCCAGTGCACAACGTCATCCTATTTGTCCTCAATAATAATGTAGCGCCCATTGGAAGCCAGGGAGAACTCTGGCCTACTACTATTACTGGATGGATGACTGGTTATGCCTGCTACTACCCACATTCTAACTCACTGATGATGAGGCCTGGGTCTTTCATTTTGCATATATTTTTTTATGAGGCCTGTAAATAAAAAGCCATAGGTTGTATGTACAGATGGTATTACCAAAATGGCAAGTGTTTTTTCAGTAATTCAAAGACAAAGGCACAATTAAATGTCAATCCCCTTCTACAAACACATTGCACACTGGTATCAATAATTTACTTTAGTAATAATGCAAATTTTACAGTTAAATATGTTTGGACTCCATGACTTGTTGCAGTAATGCATTCATAAACACAGATATGACAATGCAGTGTTTGCGGTAAAATGTCTTTGAACTATGCATTCAATATTATGATTTTAACATGGCAATTTTTGTAATAAAATCTTTGAATTACACGGTCCAATGCAGCAATGTGGTCGCTAACACAGATATAGCAAAGCAATATTTGCAGTAGTGATGAGCAAACCTCATTAATGATGGTGGAGCACGCTGCGAACCTGGGTTCGGATTCGTAATGTAATAGATTAATGTATGCACCAGTACTTACATGCACGAGAAAGAAGAAGTCTTGTGTTACTAGCGGCCATATTGAAAGAGCTTCATCTGAGACAATACATTTTATACATGTACAGAGCCAGAGATCAGGGGTCATGTAGATGACCAAGGAAAGTAAGCTTCCATTCACAGATCTGAGAGCCAGCGTGATGACGATGTGGCGACGTCGTCTCAGGCTGTGTGAGAATTCACGGCAGATCTTCAAGCAAGATGGCAGCGGCTGGCCTGACATGAACAAATGTTTTTTTTTATTTTACATGTATGAACGAGCCATCTGAGAGGTACAATGATGGGAAGCGGCACAATCGCCACTTCATGTCATTGCACCCACTCCTTACAAAAAAATGCGCTTTGTGACAAAGTAATTCACCACAAAGCAAATTTTTTTGTAAAATTTGGCAAAGCAACTGAATTAAATTTTGAAGAAATTCGCTCATCTCTAATAATGATCATTTATAATATTAACATTACAGATGGCTTGCGTATGGCAGTGTTTCACAAAATGCTGCGTGACATAAGATTACATGAGGTAACTTGTTGGGTTCTCGTATTTCTACAGCCTTCTCAGCAGAGCTGTTTTCTCTCCTACTAAGCATCAATGAAGGTAACGGAATATTTATTTATTCACACCCCTAACAGCCCCCATTGCCTTGATAACCAAGCAAACCGTGTTTCCGGAAGAGCAGCAGCAGATGATACGAACATTGGACAGATACTGCCAGTGACTCCATGCCAGCTTCTTCTGCGGAAAAAAAATTCATTTTTTCCACAAGGAACCCTCAGCTGTGAAGCGGAATCCAAAACCCATTTCCAGTGCACTTTTCACATCCCTTCCTTTTTTTATCACAGAGAGACCCATCAGGTGGCGCAATGAAGAGGAGTGCAGTCAGCTGCAAAACACATGCTTAATCCAATTTATAGCTTTTAGAAGCAAAACTAATTATGATTAGTAAAGGCCTCTGTTTTACAGGTTACTGTTTTATAAGAACATTTTGTTATTTTAAGGTGAATGTTGGCAACATTTCTGGATTACAGAAGCCACCACAGAACTTGTATTTTCTTGCTGTCTCTATAAAAAAATATATATATGAAACCCTATGCTATAGTATGAATATTTATAGGTAATGAAAAAAACACCTTTGCTGTCTGTACTCATATAGATAGATAGATAGATAGATAGATAGATAGATAGATAGATAGATAGATAGATAGATAGATAAATCAGATAGACATTAAAACCGCGCTGCTATCATAGACGGGAAGCCGGTCAAATTGTTTTATATGCTTATATTCCTCGCATGTTTGTGAGTATAATAAAAACTGGTTTGTTATTAATATCCATTGCAGTGCTTCACTATTTTTTGCCTGTCTGGTTTTGACCATCATAGGACAGGCGAATAGATGTGTGGCAAGAAGCCAGTGATTGGCGCATTGGTAAATGTCTGCACAAACTGAAGTGGTCTGAGTGGAGCTTTTGGTGAGCAGCGTGGTTTTAATATTGCAAAGACTGGAACTTAGTGTGAACAGGACCCACCACACCCGCGACCTGCAGCACTCAAAGTAGGATTGACTATTTGGAATTAACAGGATAGATAGAGATATGAGATAGATATAGATATGAGATAGATAGATAGATAGATAGATAGATATAGATAGATAGATCGATAGATCTTTCTGACACATGCACCTTTTTCAAATCAAACTCTGTTTAGGCTGGTGCTGAATGGTGACTGAATGACACCAGCATGGGCAACAGCAACAATAAAAAAGGGAGCTTCAAACAGCTAAATCGTTCAAGGCCATGGTAAATCTAATTTTAGGGTGCATAAGTGGTTTAACAGACTGCATCGTGCAATAGTGTGTTGACATACTAGAGGGTGCAAAAGTGGTTTCATATATTGCATATTGCATTGGTAAGGTAACATACTATAAGGTGCAAAAGTGCATTTACAGACTGCAGGGTTCAAAAGTAGGCTCACTGAGTGCATGGGGTACATTTAGGGTGTTAGCATTCTTTAGGGTACATTTTGAGGTTTACATATTGGATATGATACTAGATGAAATAGGGGGCGTCATACTTTTAGGGTGCACTTACTAATTGTCTGTCACTACTGTTCACTTTGTCTCGTTCAGTGGGCGTGAGCTTGCTTGTTATCTCATCGCATGACCTATCATTGCTGACACAGTGGTGATAGGCATTAGTTCTTGTATGCCATAATTGTGGACTGTCTTGCACCGTGGTTGTTAGTCTCTCTAAGTCCACACAAACTATTTTTTGGTTGGTGTTGGTACAAAACAAGACTTGGCAGCACACTTTAGACACTTCACAGGCCTGTCTGACCTGCTCCTCCACATGGCAAAGAGGGCTGTCCCATGAGTTTCCAGGCAAGGGGTTGCCAAAACACGTATGACAAATGGGTGGCTTTCGTTTGTTGTCCCCTTTTTTTTGTGGACCCATTGACTTGAATGGGACCGCGGACAGCAATTTAAAGGCAAAAATAGGACATGTTCTAAAAGGACATGCCCCTTTGGAATGAACGAGTCTGCATCCGATCCGCCAAAAATGCGGATCGGTTGCGGATAAAAAATATGGCTGTGTGAATGCAGCCTAAGAGAAGAACTCAGACTGGGATCAGGTTCTGTTAAATAGGAATGTTAAAGCTAAATGGGGTGTTTTTTAAAGAGATATTACATGAATCCTCAAGTATGTTTATACCAACAGGTAGCGAATTGCCTAGGAATAAAAGAAAATCAATGTAGATGAAAAGGGATGTAGTAGTCAACATAAAAAAAGGTCATCTACAAGAGCCTGTTATACAGAAGTATTGTAACATATTATACCAGCCATCAGTTTATTAGCAGTTGAAGTCCCCTGGTAGGACTTGTTTAAAATATTTTATATCCCCTATTATATTGTCAAGGACATGCCGAGACATACGGACGTCCCCGAGACAGTGAGGGGCAGGAGATCTTTGAGACTGGCAACACATGGTTTGATTTGACATGTTTACCTTGTGGATCAATATGAGTCTGTGTTGTTTCTGGCCACACCCTTAAAGGCGTTGTCTCATCATGGACAATGGGGGTATATCGCTCGGATATGCCCCCATTGTCTTATAGGTGCGCACCTATATCGAGAATGGGGCCCCGCAAGTGAAGGAGGCCACCACCAAGCCGGCTCCCCATAGAAGTGAATGGGAGCATACCGCGCACGCGCAGCCACCCTCCATTCCTTTTCTATGGGGTCGGCGAAAATAGCTGAGCGCTGGCTCAGCTATTTCTGTCGGCCCCATAGAAATGAATGGGAGCGGGGGCCGTGCATGCGCGGTATGCTCCCATTCACTTCTATGGGGAGCCGGCTTGGTGGTGGCCCGACCGGAGTCCTCCAGCCACCACCTTGTGGGCTCCGTTTTCGATATAGGTGCGGGTTTCAGCGCTGGGACCTGCACCTATAAGAGAATGGGGGCATATCCTAGCGATATGCCCCCATTGTCCATGATGAGACAACCTCCAGGTGTTGCTATTGTCATCATTTAACTTTTCCTATTTATAGTTGTTTCTCCCACAATGCTGTGCGGTTTACAGCTTCAGTTGGACCTGTGAATAACTGGTGTTTAGATCTCGGCTAAGTTCCTGGTGCTGCCATAGCTTCTTGGAAGTTAAGTGTTACCTTTCCCTTTGTATTTTGGCTTTTCTGTGTGTTGCATTTCCTTGTTGTTTTGTATTTGGCCTTAGGCAGACTCTTGTTCATCCTTCCTTTTGGAGGAACAGGATGTCTCATTCCTGTCATTAGTACCAGGGTCCTTTAGGGTTAGATAGGACTTTAGGTATTCCATTGTATGAACTCACCTACCTTTGCGGTCTGTTCATGCTGGTAGTCAGTCAGGGCTTTGATTAGGTTTTTCACTAGGAAGTGTCCATCTTCCTTTCCTAGTTGTCAGGCCTTATTTCCTTTCCCCTTTCCCTCTTATGTTCGGTGTGGGGTTTCCCTCCCATACTAGAGCCTGACATTATAAACCGCCCAAACCGTAATTTTTTGTTTGTTTGTTCAAGTGCAGCCATTAATCCAATTGCTGCACTGGCAGGCTAGTTGCAAGGGCTGTCTTTAGAAGTAGCCGAACTCCGCACGACCGTCTCGCACGACCGAATTTTTCAAAGCTTTGGGCCTTATCAATGACTATCCGGATCGGACATTCCTGTCCGAAACTAAGCTGCATTGCCTTAGTCAGGGAGAACGTTCTGCTGAGATTTATTACTCTGAGTTTAGGAGATGGACTACGGATAC
Organism: Bufotes viridis; assembly: GCA_033119425.1. Lineage (NCBI taxonomy): Eukaryota > Metazoa > Chordata > Amphibia > Anura > Bufonidae > Bufotes > Bufotes viridis. The sequence goes on from CM065594.1 coordinate 190,728,869, forward strand.
TGAGTGGAACGATCCGGCTCTCCATAGCCAGTTTTGTTAGGGTTTATCAGGGAGGCTGAAGGACGCATTGGCCTTTCATGAAACTTCTGTGTCTCTGGAGGCTGCTATGTCTCTTGCCATACACATAGATAGACGCCTGAGAGAAAGATCTAGGGGCCCCCACTCTCAGGACGTACTATCACATGATGTATCGTCCTCCTCTGACACTTTGCGTGAAGATACTCCTGAATTTAGGTCTGGGGATGAACACATGCAGCTAGGATAAGCTACTCCTGGATCCGCTTTTAAGCATACTGGTCGTAAGAAGGGAGTGTGTTTTTTCTGCGGACAGGAGGGACATTTTATTGTAATATGTCCATACATTCAGCGTCCAAAAAAAAAAGGACGTTTAATTCCCATCTGACTCTTGGAGGGTTGAGAGGAGAGTCAGAAAATGTGCATTTGTCTTTGACTGGTAGTACCCGATTTCTCCTGACTGCTGAGGTGGTGCTAAATTAAAACCTATAACCTGATTGATGTTCAGTTTGTCCGTATGACAGGTTCTAACAGAGTGCACTACAAAAAAATATTTTTTGCTATTGATTCTGCACCTCTAGCTCAGTGTTTATCGCAAGTGGTGCATGATATCAGATTAAGAATGGGTGACTTTTATCAGGAATTTATCTTGTGTTTTGTGTTGGAGGGTCTCTCTGCTCCGGTGGTTCTGGGTTTGCCATGGTTAAGCAAGCACAATCCAACCATCGATTGGAAAGCTAGACAGATTCAGGATTGGGGTGAATATTGCATTGACAATTGTCTTAATACATCTTTTTCTGTTTTAATTACTAAGACATTGCCTTCATTTATATCTGATTTTGCCGACGTATTTTCTGAGAGTGGATACCAGGATTTACCACCAATCGGGAATATGATTATCCCATCAACCTTATTCCCAGAGCTAAGTTGCCCAAATCTAGGTTGTATAACCTTTCTGGACCTAAGTAAACAGCCATGAGAGAGTATATTACCGAGAGTGGCAGGAGGGTTTTTCTTTGTTAAAAAAAAGTAAGGAACTCTTAGGCCATGTCTGGATTTCCATGAACTCAATCAGATTACTGTCCGTGATCCTTACCCCCTTCCATTGATTCCTGATTTTTTTTAACCAGATTGTTGGTGCCAAGTAGTGTTGATCGAGCACCCAAGTGCTCGGGTGCTCGGGTCGAATACATCAGGATACTCGGGTGCTCGAGTATAATAGAAGTCAATGGGAGCATTAAACCAGGCACCCAGTGCTCTGAAGAGGGGAGGTTGCCTGATTTATAGGAAAAGGTCAGAAATTGATGGAAACACCCCCGAAATGGTTCGGGAACAGCATGGGGAGGATGTATGGATGCATCTTGGACTCTCAGGTCGCTGAGAGTCGGAACGATGTTGTCCGAGTAGTACGCCACTTTTACAGACTGTTAATAATACGCACAAAACCAAAGATAAAATCGATTTTAGAGGTAAAATTGTTAGGAAACATTATTTCCTGTATATTTACTTGTATATAAAGTGCAAATGCTGCCAAAAATTACCAGCAAGAGGCACTCCGATACGACCTGTATATCACATAAAGGAGGAACTCATTCACATTGTGGTACAATTGTTCATGTAGTGGGACCCCTACACTCATAAAGCCAATGTACTAGGTGAAAGAGCTGCCAAAAATTACAAGGAACCAGCACTCCAATACACCCTTTGTTACACATAAAGGAGGGCATCATACACACTCTTGAAAAATGATGATTGATGGCCTGCTGGTGACCCTCAAAAAAATTTGGAGCAAGGGCCTGCTGATCTGACCATCTAAAACATTAGGGGTGAAGGCCTGCTGCTAAGCTAACCCTCTAAAACATTAGGGTACAGGATTTGCTGGTGAGCTGACTCTGTAAAAGATTGTAGGTGAGGGCCTGCTGTTGATCTGACCCTTTAAAAGGTTGTAGGTGAGGACCTGCAGGTGAGCTCACCCTGTAAACATTATATGCGAGGGCCTGCAGATGAGCTGACCCTGTAAAAAGATTATATGCGAGGCCCTGTAGGTGAGCTTACCCTGTAAAAGATTGTAGGTGAGAGCCTGCTCGTGAGCTGACACTCTAAAAGGTTGTAGGTGAGGGCCTGCAGGTGAGCTGACCCTGTAAAACATTATATGCTAGTGTCTGCAGGTGAGCTGTCCCTGTAAAAGATTGTAGGTGAGGGTCTGCAGGTGAGCTGACCCTCTCAAAGGTTGTAGGTGAGGGCCTGCAGTTGAGCTGACCCTGTAAAACATTACATGCGAGGGCCTGCAAGTGAGCTGACTCTGTAAAAGATTGTAGATGAGAGCCTGCCGGTGAGCTGACACCATAAAACATTATATGCGAAGGCCTTGGCTACTGAGACTGGACTTGGTGGAACTTCAAGTGTAGGCGTATCTAGATTCCACTCATAATCGGGCGGAACAGAGAGGAAAGAGAGGCACACAATAGAGTAGTACGTTCGAATGTAAAAGTTAATCCCCCATTAGAAGTGTCCTGTCTGACCCAGGAAGAAGTACAACAGCGACTTAAAAAGATTAAAATAGACAAATCGCCAGGACCGGATGGCATACACCCCCGTATCCTAAGGGAATTAAGTGATGTCATAGCCAGACCATTATTTCTGATATTTACGGACTCTATAATAACAGGGAATGTTCCACAGGATTGGCGCATAGCAAATGTGGTGCCAATATTCAAAAAGGGTCCAAAAACAGAGCCTGGAAATTATAGGCCGGTAAGTTTAACATCTATTGTTGGTAAACTGTTTGAAGGGTTTCTAAGAGATGCTATTTTGGAGTATCTCAATGAAAATAAGCAAATAACGCCATATCAGCATGGCTTCATGAGGGATCGATCATGCCAAATGAATTTAATCAGCTTCTATGAGGAGGTAAGTTCTAGACTTGACAGCGGCGAATCAATGGATGTTGTATATCTGGACTTCTCCAAAGCATTTGACACCGTACCTCATAAAAGGTTAGTATATAAAATGAGGATGCTCGGACTGGGAGAAAATGTCTGTATGTGGGTAAGTAACTAGCTAAGTGACAGAAAACAGAGGGTGGTTATTAACGGTAGATACTGAGATTGGGTCACTGTAACTAGTGGGGTACCTCAGGGGTCAGTATTGGGCCCTATTCTCTTCAATATATTTATTAATGATCTTGTAGAAGGCCTGCACAGTAAAATATCTATTTTTGCAGATGACACTAAACTGTGTAAAGTAATTAACACTGAAGAGGACAGTTTTCTGCTACAGAGGGATCTGGATAGATTGGAGGCTTGGGCAGAAAAATGGCAGATGAGGTTCAACACTGACAAATGTAAAGTTATGCACATGGGAAGGAATAATGCAAGTCGCCCGTACATATTAAATGGTAAAACACTCGGTAACACTGACATGGAAAAGGATCTAGGAATTTTAATAAACAGCAAATTAAGCTGCAAAAACCAGTGTCAGGCAGCTACTGCCAAGGCCAATAAGATAATGGGTTGCATCAAAAGGGGCATAGACGCCCGTGATGAGAACATACTGTAGTCCTACCACTTTACAAATCACTAGTCAGACCACACATGGAGTACTGTGTACAGTTCTGGGCTCCTGTGAACAAGACAGACATAGCAGAGCTGGAGAGGGTTCAGAGGAGGGCAACTAAAGTAATAACTGGAATGAGGGATCTACAGTACCCTGAAAGGTTATCACAATTAGGGTTATTCACTTTAGAAAAAGGCGACTGAGGGAGATCTAATAACTATGTATAAATATATCAGGGGTCAGTACAGAGATCTGTCCCATCATCTATTTATCCCCAGGACTGTGACTGTGACAAGGGGACATCCTCTGCGTCTAGAGGAAAGAAGTTTTGTACACAAACATAGAAAAGGATTCTTCACTGTAAGAGCAGTGAGACTATGGAACTCTCTGCCTGAGGAGGTGGTGATGGTGAGTACAATAAAGGAATTCAAGAGGGGACTGGATTTATTTCTGGAGTGTAATAATATTACAGGCTACAGCTACTAGAGAGGGGTCGTTGATCCAGGGAGTTATTCTGATTGCCTGATTGGAGTCGGGAAGGAATTTTTTTCCCCTTAAGTGGGGAAAATTGGCTTCTGCCTCAAAGGGGTTTTTTGCCTTTCTCTGGATCAACTTATAGGAAACAGGCCGAACTGGATAGACAAATGTCTTTTTTCGGTCTTATATACTATGTTACTATGTTACTATGATAAGGGAGCTACAGAGAAAACGGTTGATAGGCTGCTCACCTTTTGGGGTTGTGCAAATGATAGGCACAACCCTATTGTAGGTTTGTAAGATTTAGACCTTTCTGTCCAGGAGAGCAGCCGCAGAACCGGGTACTTCAGGATAGAATGTTTTGTCCCCCAAAGGGTGCTTGCTGGTGGGAATATGTGTTCTGTTCAGGCGCAAAATCCCTGGTAGGATAGGTCGCAGTTGAATAAAGAAGCTTTGTCTTTTATTTCACAGAAGTCAAGAGTATATGCATAAAAACAACGCGTTTCAGGTGTCAAAAAGCCCCCATCATAAGGTTAAATTGGCATCAACCAAACTTGGTGGAAGACAGGGTGGTGCTTAACCGACTGGAAGCATTATCTGCTGAAATCCAAACGACCACCTGGTCGCACTGGTCTGACTTCTAGAGTGGTGTCCTGCGCCACCCTGCAAACTGGGGCATGAAGCTAGGTATCATGAATGATTGGTTTTTTTTTTTGTGCTCTGGCAACAGGCACAGTTTTAACGAGCCCAGTGCCACGGCCTCTGCGTGCGCCATCAGCATCACGGCCACTTCTCCATCCCTTACTGCTTGCATTCTTCATTTTAAATGTTATATATGCTTGATAGTATATCACATGTACAGTAGCGTTGGATTTGGAAGTGTATGCACAAAAAAATGTAAAAAGGTATTTGGGATGTGGAAACGTCACACAGGAGATATCCCGCAGATAATGTCAATGCTGTCACCAGCGGCTAATAATAAATTACAGGGAATGTCACAGGCATTTGGAATGAGGAAACGTCATACAGGAGAGGTACCTCAGGTAATGTCACTGTCCATAGCGTCTACGGAAAAAGTACACTGTATGTCACAGATACATTTTTTAAGCACACACGTTGCACTTTAGATGGTCCCCTGGTAATGTCACTGTCAGAAGCAGACACCTTCTATTGAAAATGACACTGTATTTCACTGATTCATTTTTTCAGCGCACACGTTACACTGCAGATTTTTGGGATGCGCACACTTTGCACAGGAGATGGTGCGCAGCTAATTTAACTGTCCGCAGAGGACACCGTCTTCGGAAAAAAGTACACTGGATTTCAGATTTTTTTGGGATGCGCACACTTTACACAGGAGATGTAGCGCAGATAATTTAACTGTCCGCAGCGGACACAGTCTACAGAAAAAGTACACTGTATGTCACAGATATTTTTTGGGAGGGGCACACTTTACACAGGAGATGTGGCGCAGATAATTTAACTGTCCGCAGCGGACACAGTCTACAGAAAAAGTACACTGTATGTCACAGATATTTTTTGGGAGGGGCACACTTTACACAGGAGATGTGGCGCAGATAATTTAACTGTCCGCAGCGGACACCGTCTATGGAAAAAGTACACTGGAGGTCACAGATATTTTTTGGGATGCACACACTTTACACAGGAGATCTGGCGCAGATAATTTAGAGCCTATTAGATTCTATTTAGCAAAGTATGCGCTAAAAAAATATGTTGCTGCTGCCACACACAATAGTCCATAAAAGGACTTTGGAGTCTGTAAAGTTTTAGCAATTTAGCTCAGGTTGAGCTAAAAATATATATTGCTGCTGTCACACACAATAGTCCTTAAAAGGACTTTTGGGTCTCTGAAAAGTTTTTCTAATAAAAATAGGCCAATATCACTCCCTACAATGTCTGTCCCTTCCTATGCACAGCTCTCCCTGACTAAGACTGAGGCGATCAAATGCTATATAGCACCCGATGACAAGTTCTGGCCAGCCAATCACTGTAATGCCAGTAACCAACATGGCTACGGCATTACAGTGAGGGCAGTACTTACTTGCTTGTTTATTGGGTGCATAGCAGCCAAGAAATGTACGGGGAGGAGACTCGAACATTGCGCTCAAGCACACGTGGTATTCGGCCGAATACCGCCATGTGCTGAGCATAGCGATGCCCGAGCCAAACTGGTGTTCGTCCGAGCATGCTCGCTCAACACTAGTGCCAAGATGTTCTCCAAGTTGGACTTAAGGGGGGTATATAATCTGGTAAGGATCAAGGAAGGCAGTGAATGGAAGACAGCTTTCAATACTCCTGAGTGTCACTTTGAGAACCTGGTCATGCTTTTTGGGTTGACCAATGCTCCTGCTGTTTTTGTTAATAACATTTTCCATCACCTGGTGGGGAGGTTTGTAGTCGTGTATTTGGATGACATTCTAATTTATTCCTCAGATGTGGCGATACATCGAAATCACTTTAGACAGGTCAAATGGCAAGAAAAAACAGACTGGATCGCACATCCACAATGCTTAACCCTTGATATACGCTCTTCAGCTAAATACTATGGTACTAACCCCCCATATGGCATGCAGATAGTGGAGACATTAGTTTACATTTTGATCAAAAGGTAGTAAGCCCACTCACCAACGTCACGGTTGTCTCCTAGAGTGGGTAACTACTCTGTCCATAATCTGACAAAGGCGCCATGCTGCATGGCGACACGTGGCACCATCCCAGCAGGCCGCAGCTACGCAGGCCAGCCAGAAAAGCACCACGACAACAGAGGCCACCATGCAGCATAGCACCGTCTGAACAGGAGCCTAATGCAACCTGCTCAGTACTAACAGAAACCAGGACTAACACTAGTAGGTCACTCACACTCTTATGCAGTCTCCTGCTAATTAATTAAAACCGCCTGTGGCATGTGGGAGGAGTGCTGATTCCAGGAATAAACAAGAAGGAAGATAAATACGTATCAAATGGCAAGAAAAAACAGACTGGATCGCACATCCACAATGCTTAACCCTTGATATACGCTCTTCAGCTAAATACTATGGTACTAACCCCCCATATCGTATGCAGATAGTGGAGACATTAGTTTACATTTTGATCAAAAGGTAGTAAGCCCACTCACCAACGTCACGGTTGTCTCCTAGAGTGGGTAACTACTCTGTCCATAATCTGACTAAGGCGCCATGCTGCATGGCGACACGTGGCACCATCCCAGCAGGCCGCAGCTACGCAGGCCAGCCAGAAAAGCACCACGACAACAGAGGCCACCATGCAGCATAGCACCGTCTTTTTCACTTTAGACAGGTGTTGCAGCTCCTAAGGGATAATAAATTGTACGCAAAATTCAAGAAGTGTGTTTTTGCTGTACACGAGGTGCAATTTTTGGGATACCTGTTGTTGTCTTGGGGTTTTCGAATGGATCCTGAGAAAGTCCGTGATGTATTGGACTGGGATCGACCCGAAACCTGAAGGCTCTTATGCGGATTTGGGGGTTCACCAATTAGTACCAAAAATGTATTCAGAACTATTCGACGGTGGTTAACCCCTCAACTGACATGACTAAGAAAGGGACAGATGTCTCAGTGAGGTCTGATTCGGCATTGCAAGCTTTTTCAGCGGTTAAAGAGTGCTTCTCTTCTGCCCCTATATTGGTGCAGCCAGATGTATCACAACATATTGTGAATAGTCACCACCATGTGTGATTTCAATATGTTTAGCCAAGGGAGTATCCCTGCTGTGCTTCATGTCACCCAGGTGTTCACCGACCCGCCTCCGAAATTCATGGGTGGTCTTACCTATGTATTCAAGACCACATTTACAAATTACCCTATATGTAACTCGTTTTGTAGGCAATTTATGAAGCGTCTGATGGTGTACTTTTCACCCGTGACATTACTAGTAAAGAGGCGTCCCTGGGTGATGTATGTGCAAGCTACACAGCCACGACAACAAAAGCACCCGGTTGTGTCTTTAAGCCACATATCTTTTCTTTCTAGTGCTTCGCTAAAATGGCTGTGAACCAATCGGTGCCGATAAGTAATCTGAGGGTTCTCAGAAACAACCTCTTTAATATCAGGGTCGAGTTAGAGAATGCCCCAATGCTTCATTTTTATTAGCACCCCTCTCACCTCCTTTGCTGCTTCATCAAAAGTAGCTATTAGACGTATCAGATAACTATCTACTTCATTTACCATAGGATGTAACAATTCTGTACAATCACTATTGCGAGCTCTCTTCTATGCTCTTTTGAGCGTATAATCGGGATAACCCATTTCTCAAAATTTCTGCCGAAGATCGTCGGCTTGTACTTTAAAATCCCTAAAAGTGGAGAAATTCCTTCTCATACTAAGATATTGCCCCACCGCGATACCTCTTTTGAGAGACAGGGGGTGATGAATCGTCCAATTCGATAGAAAATTTGTGGACGTCAGTTTCCTGAAGGTTCTAGTTTTGATGTCACCCTGAGGGTCCCTAGTAATTTCAATGTCCAAAAACGGGAGCACCTCAGTTTGAAAATCAGAGGTAAATCTCAGACCGATCTCATTAATATTCAATATTATCACAAATATATAAAATTCATTCTCTCCACCTTTCCAGATCAAAAAGATATCATCTATAAATCTGGACTAGTGTTGAGCGAACAGTTTGAGCATAGTTCAAGTTCGTACCGAATTTCGTGCCTACTAATGGCATGGCTGTGATTGGCCAAGTGCAGCATGTGACCCAGCTATTTAGGCTGGAGTCACGTAGCGCCGCACGTCACACTGCTCTGATTAGTGTAGGGAGAGGATGCAGCTTCTGTGAGGGCGAGATTAGGCAGGGAAAAGTCAGCAAAAAGCTGTGAATGTTTCAACTTCTGCTAGTTGATTGCTCACTGGTTTTTAGGCTGCACAGAGCGTTTTTCTGTCACTTTTTTCTGGGGTGATCGGCGGCAATTTTGTGACTTGTGGTGCACCAGAACAAACTGCCACCAAGTCCATCAATCCATCAATACTAGGCATAGGCGTGCGCAGGGGTGTGCCAGGTGTGCCTGGGCACACCCTAATAGGTTTGTCACCTCCGTGCTCCTGGGTGCCCCCCTGGCTGAGTCTCTTGTCTGTTACGCTGGCTGCCGCCGCCCGCCGCACTGTAAACTAATTTACAATACCTGGCTGCGGGCAGGTGGCGGCTAGTATTCACATAAGGGGGCGGACCCGGTGGAGGCAGAGAGCTGTGCGTGCTGTGCAGGCGCAGGCTGAGTTGACGTCGCGTCACGCTGCGTGCCCCGCACAACCTGATATGTTGGAAGGGAACTAGAAACTTGGTGCCCACTGCCCAGCTGCTCCGGTCTGGGACCCACCCATACGGTTATATAACGCATATAAAAAAGAAGTATGTTATGTACCCTGTCCCACAGTGCTACTGCTACCCCTCCTCAGTTGTCCCCATTCCCCTGTATAATGTACCCTGTCACGCATTATAAAAAAGAAGTATGTACCCTGTCCCACAGTGGTACCCTTCCTCAGTTGTCCCCTGTATTACCCGGATACCCCTCAGTAATATAATATAACTGAGGGGTATCAGGGTACATTAGGGGTAATATAACTGAGGAGGGCTATCACACATTATACAGTGGTAATATAACTTATATTACCCCTGTATTATGTCCCTGATAGTTCTCAGTTATATAATATAACTGAGGGGTATCAAGGTAAATTATACAGGGCGGCGTAATATAACTAAATATTTGTTTATATTGATAATTATATGAGTGTGGGTCTGTATGTAAGCAGAGTGTATTTGTGTATATATATGTGTGTGTATGTGTATAAATACATACATACATACACGTGCGCGCGGCGTGTGTGTTTGTGCTTTAGGGTGCACACCCTAATGCAATAGGCTGCGCACACCTATGATACTAGGGTTTTGTTTGTTATATTCTACATCAGGGGCTTGGCTGTGCTTATTGTCACCCCTAGAAACTCAGGATAGCAATTTCTATATATTATTAAGGGGTTAAATTCAATTGCCAAAATACCAATCCCCTAAATCTGGTGTTCTAGCTTTGGCTAGCCAAGTGTAATACTGTCTGCTGTCTGGCAAAGGATAGATTATTTTCTGTGGTGAAATTCAATTGCCAATATAACAATCCCCTAAATCTGGTGTCCCAGCAGTGGCTGGCAAAGTATAATAGTGTCCGGCAAAACATATATTTTTTTCTGAGGTGAAATTCAATTGCCAAAATAGCAATTCCCTGAATCTGGTGTTCCAGCAGTTGCAGGCCTAGTTTAAATCTGTCCGTAACAGGGTATATTTTGTTCTGGGGTGAAATTCAATTGCCAAAATAGCAATACCATAAATCAGTGGTTTCAGCTGTGGCTGGCCAAGTTTCATAGTGTCCTGCAAAGGATATATTTTGTTCTGGGGTGAAATTCAATTGCCAAAATAGCAATACCATAAATCTGGTGTCCCAGCAGTGGCTGGCAAAGTATAATAGTGTCCGGCAAAACAAATATTTTGTTCTGGGGTGAAATTCAATTGCCAAAATAGCAATACCATAAATCTGGTGTCCCAGCAGTGGCTGGCAAAGTATAATAGTGTCCGGCAAAACATACATTTTGTTCTGGGGTGAAATTCAATTGCCAAAATAGCAATACCCTGAATCGGGTGTTCCAGCAGTTTCAGGCTTAGTTTAAATCTGTCCGTAACAGGGTATATTTTGTTCTGGGGTTAAATTCAATTGCCAAAATAGCAATACCATAAATCTGGTGTCCCAGCAGTGGCTGGCAAAGTATAATAGTGTCCGGCAAAACATATATTTTGTTCTAGGGTGAAATACAATTGCCAAAATAGCAATACCATAAATCTGGTGTCCCAGCAGTGGCTGGCAAAGTATAATAGTGTCCGGCAAAACATATATTTTGTTCTGGGGTGAAATTAATTGCCAAAATAGCAATACCATAAATCTGGTGTCCCAGCAGTGGCTGGCAAAGTATAATAGTGTCCGGCAAAACATACATTTTTTTCTGAGGTGAAATTCAATTGCCAAAATAGCAATACCCTTAATCTGGTGTTCCAGCAGTTGCAGGCCTAGTTTAAATCTGTCCGTAACAGGGTATATTTTGTTCTGGGGTGAAATTCAATTGCCAAAATAGCAATACCATAAATCAGTGGTTTCAGCTGTGGCTGGCCAAGTTTCATAGTGTCCTGCAAAGGATATATTTTGTTCTGGGATGAAATTCAATTGCCAAAATAGCAATACCATAAATCTGGTGTCCCAGCAGTGGCTGGCAAAGTATAATAGTGTCCGGCAAAACATATATTTTGTTCTGGGGTGAAATTCAATTGCCAAAATAGCAATACCCTGAATCGGGTGTTCCAGCAGTTTCAGGCTTAGTTTAAATCTGTCTGTAAAAGGGTATATTTTGTTCTGGGGTTAAATTCAATTGCCAAAATAGCAATACCATAAATCTGGTGTCCCAGCAGTGGCTGGCAAAGTATAATAGTGTCCGGCAAAACATATATTTTGTTCTGGGGTGAAATTCAATTGCTAAAATAGCAATACCATAAATCTGGTGTCCCAGCAGTGGCTGGCAAAGTATGATAGTGTCCAGCAAAACAAATATTTTGTTCTGGGGTGAAATTCAATTGCCAAAATAGCAATACCATAAATCTGGTGTCCCAGCAGTGGCTGGCAAAGTATAATAGTGTCCGGCAAAACATATATTTTGTTCTGGGGTGAAATTCAATTGCCAAAATAGCAATACCCTGAATCTGGTGTTCCAGCAGTTGCAGGCCTAGTTTAAATCTGTCCGTAACAGGGTATAGTTTGTTCTGGGGTGAAATTCAATTGCCAAAATAGCAATACCATAAATCAGTGGTTTCAGCTGTGGCTGGCTACGTTTCATAGAGTCCGGCCAAGGATATATTTTGTTCTGGGGTGAAATTTAATTGCCAAAATAGCAATACCCTGAATCTGGTGTTCCAGCAGTTGCAGGCCTAGTTTAAATCTGTCCGTAACAGGGTATATTTTTTTCTGGGGTGAAATTCAATTGCCAAAATAGCAATACCATAAATCAGTGGTTTCAGCTGTGGCTGGCCAAGTTTCATAGTGTCCGGCAAAGGATATATTTTGTTCTGGGGTGAAATTCAATTGCCAAAATAGCAATACCATAAAACTGGTGTCCCAGCAGTGGCTAGCAAAGTATAGTAGTGTCCGGCAAAACATATATTTTGTTCTGGGGTGAAATTCAATTGCCAAAATAGCAATACCATAAATCTGGTGTCCCAGCAGTGGCTGGCAAAGTATAATAGTGTTCGGCAAAACATATATTTCGTTCTGGGGTGAAACTCAATTGCCAAAATAGCAATACCCTGAATCTGGTGTTTCAGCAGTTGCAGGCCTAGTTTAAATCTGTCCGTAACAGGGTATTTTTTTTTTCTGGGGTGAAATTCAATTGCCAAAATAGCAATACCATAAATCAGTGGTTTCAGCTGTGACTGGCCAAGTTTCATAGTGTCCGGCAAAGGATATATTTTGTTCTGGGGTGAAATTCACTTGCCAATATAGCAATACCCTGAATCCGGCGTTCCAGCTGTTGCAGGCCAAGGGTTAATTTGTCCGTAAAAGGGTATATTACACTCAAGGTGTATATACAAGTGCTGAGAGGGTCATCTTCAATAACTTCACACGCTACTGTGCATCTCCCATTGTATTTCTGTCCGTTAAAGGGTATATTACACAAAGTGTTAAAATACAATTGCTGAAGGCATAATCCTACATATTTTTTCACACGCTACTGTGCATCTCCAAGTGTAAATCTGTCCATAAAAGGATACCTTTCATCCAGTGCCTAACTACTAGCCCTACAATAGATATTCCCCTAAATCAGTGGTTACTGCTGTGCCTGGATTAGTGTAATACGGTACATAAATAAATAGGCAGATAGTGTTAGTGTAAAAAAAGGCCTGAATTTGAAATCAATACATTGGGCCAAATATTTTTTTTCTTATTGTGGTGCTTGATGAACGGTAACAATAAGGAAAACATCTAGTAAGGGACGCGGACGTGGTCGTGGTGGTGTTAGTGGACCCTCTGGTGCTGGGAGAGGACGTGGACATTCTGACAGAGCCACACGTCCTAGTGAACCAACTTCCTCAGGTTCCAGTACCCGCCAGAATTTACAGCGATATTTAGTGGGGCCAGTGAATGCCATTCTAAGGATGGTAAGGCCTGAGCAGGTACAGGTGCTAGTCAATTGGGTGGCCGACAGTGGATCCAGCACGTTCACAACATTGTCTCACACCCAGTCTTCTGCAGAAAGCGCATTGGTGGCGCCTGAAAACCAAGCCCATCAGTCTGACACATCACCCCCATGCATATCAGGGAAACTGTCTGAGCCTCAAGTTATGCAGCAGTCTCTTATGCTGTTTGAAGACTCTGCTGGCAGGGTTTCCCAAGGGAATCCACTTAGCCCCTCCCCAGTGGTGGAAGACATAGAATGCACTGATGCACAACCACTGATGTTTCCTGATGATGAGGACATGGGAATACCACCTCATCGGAGTCTGCACGTCTCTGATGATGACGAAACACAGGTGCCAACTGCTGCGTCTTTTTGCAGTGTGCAGACCGAACAGGAGGTCAGGGAGGAAGACTGTGTGGAAGACGATGCAGGGGACGTTGAGGTCCTAGACCCCACATGGAATGAAGGTCGTGCCACTGACTTTCATAGTTCAGAGGAAGAGGCAGTGGTGAGACTGAGCCAACAGTGTAGCAAAAGAGGGAGCAGGGGGCAAAAGCAGAACAGCCGCCGCCAAGAGAATTTGCCTGCTACTGGCCACTACCACCGGGGACCGAGCACCCTAAAGGCAGCTTAAAGGAGTTCCCTGGCATGGCACTTCTTTAAATAATGTGCTGATGACAAGACCTGAGTGGTTTGCACGCTGTGCCATCAGAGCCTGAAGCAAGGCATTAACGTTCTGAACCTTAGCACAACCTGCATGACCAGGCATCTACATGCAAAGCATGAACTGCAGTGGAGTAAACACCTTAAAAGCAAGAAACTTACTCTGGCTCCCCCTGCTCCCTCTTCTGCTGCTGCCTCAGCCTCTTCCTCCGCCTCGTGAGGAATGTTGGCACCTGCCTTCCACTAAACAGAGGATGTGCCACTGACACCACCACCTGCATCACCAAGCAACTCCACCATGTCACACGGCAGCGTTCAGCTCTCCATCTCACAAACCTTGGAGAGAAAGCGTAAATTCCCACCTAGCCACCCTCTAGCCCTGGGCCTGAATGCCAGCATTTCTAAACTACTGGCCTTTGAAATGCTGTCATTCAGGCTGGTGGACACAGACAGCTTCAAACAGCTGATGGCCATGGCTGTCCCACAGTATGTTGTTCCCAGCCGCCACTACTTCTCCAAGACAGCCGTGCCTTCCCTGCACAACCAAGTATCCGATAAAATCAAGTGTGCACTGCGCAACGCCACCTGTAGCCTCCTCCTCCTACTCGGCTTCCTCCTCCTCTGCTTCCACCAGCTCATCCAGTCAGCCACACACCTTCACCACCAACTTCAGCAAAGCCCGGGGTAAACGTCAGCAGGCCATTCTGAAAATCATATGTTTGGGGGACAGGCCCCACACCGCGCAGGTGTTGTGGCGGGGTATTGAACAACAGACCGACGAGTGGTTTCTGCCGGTGGGCCTCAAGCCAGGCCTGGTGGTGTGCAATAATGGGCTAAATCTCGTCGCAGCTCTGGGACTAGCCGGTTTGACGCACATCCCTTGCCTGGCGCATGTGTTGAATTTGGTGGTGCAGAAGTTCATTCACAACTACCCCGACATGTCAGAGCTGCTGCATAAAGTGCGGGCCATCTGTGCGTGCTTCCGGCGTTCACATCCTGCCGCTGCTTGCCTGTCTGCGCTACAGCGGAACTTCGGCCTTCCCGCTCCCTGCCTCATATGCGATGTGCCCACCAGGTCGAAATCCACCTTGCACATGATGGAGAGACTGTGCGAGCAGCAGCAGGCCATAGTGGAGTTTCAGCTGCCGCACACACGCGTCAGTCGCACTGCGGAACAGTACCACTTCACCACCAATGATTGGGCTTCCATGCGAGACCTGTGTGCCCTGTTGCGCTGTTTCGAGTACTCCACCAACATGGCCAGTGGTGATGACGCCGTTATCAGCGTTACAATACCACTTCTATGTCTCCTTGAGAAAACGCTTAGGGCGATGATGGAAGAGGAGGTGGCCGAGGAGGAGGAGGATGAGGGGTCATTTTTAGTACTTTCAGGCCAGTCTGTTAGAAGTGACTCAGAGGGAGTTTTTTTGCAACAGCAGAGGCCAGGTACAAATGTGGCCAGCCAGGGCCCACTACTGGAGGACGAGGAGGATGAGGAGGAGGTGGAGGAGGATGAGGAGGAAGCAGGTTCACAGCGGGGTGGCACCCGACACAGCTCAGGCCCATCACTGATGCGTGGCTGGGGGGATACGGAGGACGATACGCCTCCCACAGAGGACAGCTTTTCCTTACCTCTGGGGAGCCTGGCACACATGAGCGACTACATGCTGCAGTGCCTGCGCAATGACAGCAGAGTTGCCCACATTTTAACGTGGCGGACTACTGGGTTGCCACCCTGCTGGATCCCCGGTACAAAGACAATGTGCCCACCTTACTTCCTGCACTGGAGCGTGATAGGAAGATGCGCGAGTACAAGCTCACGCTGGTAGACGCGCTCCTGAGAGCATTCCCAAATGTCACAGGGGAACAGGTGGAAGCCCAAGGCGAAGGCAGAGGAGGAGCGAGAGGTCGCCAACGCAGCTGTGTCACGGCCAGCTCCTCTGAGGGCAAGGTTAGCATGGCAGAAATGTGGAAAAGTTTTGTCTCCACGCCACAGCTAACTGCACCAACACCTGATACAGAACGTGTTAGCAGGAGGCAGCATTTCACTAACATGGTTGAACAGTACGTGTGCACACCCCTCCACGTACTGACTGATGGTTCGGCCCCATTCAACTTCTGGGTCTCCAAATTGTCCACGTGGCCAGAGTTAGCATTTTATGCCTTGGAGGTGCTGGCCTGACTGGCGGCCAGCGTTTTGTCTGAACGTGTATTCAGCACGGCAGGGGGCGTCATTACTGACAAACGCAGCCGCCTGTCCACAGCCAACGTGGACAAGCTGACGTTCATAAAAATGAACCAGACATGGATCCCACAGGACCTGTCCCTCCCTTGTGCAGAATATACATTTATAACTGCCTCCCCCTCAACCATGTATTCTTGTACTCTGGGGCACTTCTTTATTGAATCCTCATTTTTTAAACTTTACCATGATCTTGCGGTACAACCCAAAGTTGAATGAACATCTCCTCAATCTGGGCGCCGGAGCCTAAATAACTGAAAGTGGCCTGTTACAATTCTGGGTGACATGAAGCCTGAACCTCTGCCATGCGACCTCTCTCCTCTGTCTGGGTGCTGGGGCCTAAATAACTTAAAATGGCCTTCTCCAGTGGTGGGTGATATGACGCATGATTCCTTGCTGTGGGACCTCTCTCCTTTGTCTGGGTGCTGGGGTCTACATAACTAAAAGTGGACATCTCCAGTGGTGGGTGATATGACGCCTTATTCCTTGCTGTGGGACCTCTCTCCTCTGTCTGGGTGCTGGGGCCTAAATAACTGAAAGTGACATTCTCCAGTGGTGGGTAATATGATGCCTTATTCCTTGCTGTGGGACCTCTCTTCTCTGTCTGGGTGCTGGGGCCTAAATAACTCAAAGTGACCTTCTCCAGTGGTGGGTGATATGACGCATGATTCCTTGCTGTGGGACCTCTCTCCTCTGTCTGGGTGCTGGGGCCTAAATAACTGAAAGTGGCCTTCTCCAGCGGTGGGTGATATGATGCCTTATTCCTTGCTGTGGGACCTCTCTCCTCTGTCTGGGTGCTGGGGCCTAAATAACTGAAAGTGGCCTTCTCCAGTGGTGGGTGATATGATGCATGATTCCTTGCTGTGGGACCGCTCTCCTCTGTCTGGCTGCTGGGGCCTAAATAACTGAAAGTGGCCTTCTCCAGTGGTGGGTGATATGACGCATGATTCCTTGCTGTGGTACCTCTCTCCTCTGTCTGGGTGCTGGGGCCTAAATAACTCAAAGTGACCTTCTCCAGTGGTGGGGGATATGACACCTTATTCCTTGCTGTGGGACCTCTCTCCTCTGTCTGGGTGCTGTGGCCTAAATAACTTAAAGTGGCCTTCTCCAGTGGTGGGTGATATTACGCATGATTCCTTGCTGTGGGACCTCTCTCCTCTGTCTGGGTGCTGGGGCCTAAATAACTGAAAGTGGCCTTCTCCAGTGGTGCGTGATATGACTCATGATTCCCTGCTGTGGGACCTCTCTCCTCTGTCTGGGTGCTGTAGCCTAAATAACTGAAAGTGGCCTTCTCCATTGGTGGGTGACTTAAAACCGGATTCTCTGCTATGGGACCTCCAATTGATATTGGTTAATTTTTTTTTATTTTATGTTATTTTAATTCATTTTCCTATCCACATTTCTTTGCAGGGCATTTACCTACATTTTGCTGCCTTTTGCAGCCCTCTAGCCCTTCCCTGGACTATTGTAAAGCCTTTTTAGTGCCCAAAAGTTTGGGTCCGCATTGACTTCAATGGGGTTCGGGTTAGGGATGAAGTTCGGGTCGAGTTCGGATCCGGAACCCGAACATTTTCGGGAAGTTCGGCCGAACTTCTCGAACCTGAACATCTAGGTGTTCGCTCAACTCTAATCTGGACCATGTGACCACGTTCATAATATGTGCAGTTGGTTCGTATCCAAAAACAATGGTTCTTTCCTACCAGCCCAGGAACAAATTAGCATAAAATGGGGCACATTAACTCCCTATCGCAGTGCCCTAAGCTGGTGGTAAAAGGTGCCATTGAACAGAAAGTAGTTAGATGTTAATGTAAACTCCAAAAGTTGGAGTACCAATTGATTATGTGCGTAATATTGGCATCCCCTCCTAATGAGGAAAGCTTCAACCGCCTTCAAACCCAGATTATGAGGGATAGAGGAATATAGTGCCTCTACATCAATTTATGCGAGCGATGTACATTCCTCTGGTGAGACACCATCCAGGAGCCCCAAAAGATCACTGGTGTCCCTGATGTATGAGGGCAGTGTTCCCACAAATGGTGCGAGAATGCGATCCACATAGATCCCCACATTTTGGCTAAAGCTCTGACACAATGGGGCAACCCTTTAATGGGGCCACCCCCTTTTGAATTTTGGGCAGTCTATAAAAGGTTGCTATCATGGGTTGTTTTTTATACATGAAGTCAAACTCTTCCTTTGAGATTAGACCATCAATTTTGGCCGCACACAAGATGTCTAACTATCTGTATTATATATATAAGCTAACTATCTAATGTAATGTAAAACAGGAAAGCAGAGAGCACAGCAATGACACTGCTGTCTCTCTCAGAACTGTAATAAACTGTAGAAAATGGCTGTGGGGAGGTTTTTATATACTAAAGGGGGAGGCAACTTTCCTATTGGTTGCTAAGGATGCTGCTAAGCTCAGACAAAGACATTGCAGCCTTCTCATTAGCCCATAAGCAAAAAGAGAGGTTACTGGAAAAAAAAAGAAGAATGAAGAATATTCGAAAATATGAATATATATCACTATATTCTAAATATTAGCGAATTCTCAAAGTTGGGATATTCGAGATTAAAATTCACGATTCGAATTTTCACGCCCAACACTATTGATAACAGTGTGAAACTGTATGGCATTCCCTCTGACGTGGTTTTGGATTGTGGGATTTAGTTTGTGTCCAGATTCTGTAAGGCGTTCTGTACTCTGCTGGGGGTACAACTGTCTTTTTCTTCGGCTTTTCATCCTCAGTCGAACGGACAGACGGTGCGCACTAATCAGAGTCTGGAGACTTATTTAAGATGTTTTGTCTCTAAAAAGCCAGGAGGAGTGGTCCTTGTTTTTGTCTTTGGCAGAGTTTGCCATAAATAATCGTAGACAGGAGTCCACTGGTAAGTCGACGTTTTTTGGGGAATATGGGTTTCACCCGCAGTTTGGCACTTTCTGGTTCAGATACTTCTGGTATTCCTGAGGAGGAACGTTTTTCGTCATCATTATCATCTATATGGTGGAAAATTCAAAATAACTTGAATATGGGCAACAAGTATAAACCTGTGGAAACATATGAAGGGTCCGGACCCAAGAGTTGGTGATTTGGTGTGGCTGTCCACAAGAAACATTCAGTTGAAGGTACGATCTTGGAAGTAGGGTCCAAGGTTTATTGGTCCATATAAGATCACGGCCATTATTATTTCTGTAGCTTTTCGTCTTGAACTTCCACAGATTCTAAAAATACATAATGTGTTTCATAAATCTTTGTAGAAGAGATATGCTGAACCTTTAGGAGCCATCTTCCTTGCCACCCACTCATGTCATGGTGGACGGTAGTTTGGAATTACAGATCACCAATATAATTGACTCTCGAGCTCTCCGTAGATCTCTTCAGTATCTTGTTCACTGGAAGGGTTATGGACCTGAGGAGAGGATGTGGATACCGGCATCTGATGTAAATGCCAGTCGTTAGGTGAAAACTTTTCTCACCCGGATGAGGTCAGTTGTGGATGCCCGGAGTTCACTCGTAGAAGGGGGGGGGGTACTGTCACGAACGTACCGAGACATACGGACGTCTCCGTGACAGTGAGTGGCTGGAGTTCTTTGAGACTGGCAACACGTGATTTGATTTGACGTGTTTACTTTTGGATCAATAGGCGTCTGTGTTGTTTCTGGTACTGGCCACACCCATAACCTCCAGGTGTTGCTTTTGTGGTCATTTAACTTTCCCTATTTATAGTTGTTTCTCCCACAATGCAATGCAGTTTATAGCTTCAGTTGGACCTGTGGATAACTGGTGTTTGGATCTTGGTTGATTTCCTGGTGCTTCCATAGCTTCTTCTAAATTAAGTGTTACATTTCCCTTTGTATTTTGGCTTTTCTGTGTGTTGCATTTCCTTGTTGTTTTGTATTAGGCTTTAGGGAGACTCCCGTTCATCCTTCCTTTTGGAGGAACAGGATGTCTCATTCCTGTCATTAGTACCAGGGTCCTTTAGGGTTAGATAGGATTTTAGGTATTCCTGTGTATGAACTCACCTACCTCTGGGGTCTGTTCATACTGGTAGTCAGTCTGGGCTTTGATTAGGGTTTTCACTAGGAGGTGTCCATCTTCCTTCCCTAGTTGTCAGGCCTTATTTCCTTTCCCCTTTCCCTCCTATGTTCGGTGTGGGGTTTCTCTCCCACACTAGAGCGTGATATATATTTTATCTCAAACTGTTAAAATAAAACAATATGCAAATATTGTTAGGAATCTGGCTGCCATAGCAACCCATCAGCACCCTGCATTTGCGTTGCGATCACAAGGTAAGTAATTGTGACAAACCTCTTAAATGACTGTTATAGCGGCGGCCTGTGACCAGCACTGCTCTTCACCCTGGAACAGCCAAGAGTCTGCTCACCTTATCCCAGATCCAAGTGGCATAGACCCACCAGTGTCTCTTCCCTCCTTTTACCCTTTTTTGTCTGACCTGTCCTCTGCCTGATCAATGTTCTGACCCTGACCTCTCTACCCTTATCTCAACTCTGCTTTCCCTGACCTTAGCCTGTCCCTAAATACAGTTTTGCCGACCCATCTGTGTTGTCTCTTGACCCCCATGGATCAGCCACCACCTGAACAGAGACTACTCCAAGAGAAAGCATCCTGGTAGTTCCCCTGCAGCAGAGTCCAGATTTCTATATGGAAGTTAAGGGGTGAATGTCTGGGGGGGGGGGTGTTTTTACATAGAAAAAGCTCCAAGCGAAATCTGGTTCAGTGACACAGTGGGCCGACATCTGCTTCATAACAATGTCAGTAGAGCTGGTTGAATATTGTACCCACTGAGGAACTGGCCATAGATGGAAAGGTTTTATTCTGCAAAAACAATCATTCTTTCTCAAAAATGTAGTTTCTGAACAATGTTTCTATGCCAGATTTCTGGAGTACAAAAGTAGCGAATTTTTTCATAAGCCACATTTTGCAAAAAAAGGTGACTTTTTTACATTTTGCATGTTTTAAAAACGATGAGGAAAGTGAACAGGGTTTAGCGGGAGTTGTTGTTGCCTCTGCAACCTGACAAATTTATCATCATTTAAACAAGGCACCACTTTTCAACCCAAATAAGCAATCACACATGGAAATACATGATACATGATAAACAGTATTTCTCAGTAAATCTGTACATTTTTCGACTTCTAGAAACAAGCACCTTCCCAGCCTTAGCTAGCGCCCCCCCCCTCCCCCATTCATAGAGGCTTATAATCTGTTTAAAGATAAGTAGAAATAATGAAATCAGAAAGAAACATTGTAAGCCTTGGTTACTCTCCAAATCATACCTTCAGGTTGTAAATTGAACGTATGGAGCAGCAATATGTTAAAGGACTCAGAGGCAGTCAAATAGGTTAACTCTCATTTATCTTGGAGAGATAAGTTTGTGTAACAGCCCAGTTTCCCTAGGGTCCCTTAAACTTACTCACCAAACATAAAATGTTCATTAACCTATTCTTTAAAAGCCAACTGCAAACTAATGTATTTATTAAAAAATCAATGTTTTCACAGTTAATCAATGCTGTTTGTTAGCCTGGGCTGCACACAAGATCTCATTAAAGTTCTAATAGACAAAATAATGAACTATTTTAAAGCTTCATTGGATCAAACTATTCCCTTGAAACATCAGTGGACATTTTTCAGAATCCTGATAGAGTGGGAATTTTAGAGATACAGAAAAAATTTAACTACGAGCATATACTTTTTCTAAGCAAAGAATAAATATCAATATATAATTACACTTTATTATTATTATTATTATTATTATTGCTACTATTATTACTTGATTGGTAAAGAAGCCACAGGGACTGGAATGCGCATATTAATTGTGTCTATGAAAGACTCCTAGAAAGGAAGAAATTATAGGACAGTTAGTGGGACTAACAAATGGGAAGCTAAATACGCAAAGTTTAAGGTTAATTGGTTCCATCTAGTGCCATTTTCCAGTTATGGTCTTTGAAGCACTAGTGTTAGATGCTTTAGTTGTTGGTTGATATGAAGAAAGCATTTGAAGAAATTTATGTATACCACCTATAATATGTAGATAAACTATAAAAATGATCTTGAAGTTTTATACAATATGGCACTAATAATAGTGAGAATTATTTCCCACTGTGCTAATTTACATCCTTAAAGGGAATCTGTTACCCTGATTTTGGACCATTATCTACAGTAATGCATGATATAAATGCATAGTACTGAAGATATGGAGTCCAGATCACATTTTTTTTTATTTCCCTAATGTACCCCATTCCCCCACTGTCATCGTTCAGAGCTGTGTTGAAATACATTGTCCGGACTGCTGTACAGTTCATTGCAGCTTTGAGCGCTGACAGTGGGGGAATGGGGGCAGTAGGAAAATAAAAAAAATAGTGATCTGGATTCCTTATCTGCAGTACTACACATTTATTACTGTAGATATTGGTCCAAAATTGGGGTGACAGGTTCCCAGTCTTACATGGACTGATCCCCATCTGTCAACTTCCTGCACTGACATGGTCCGGTACACCACTGCAACCAATGACTGACCTCAGCAGTGACCTGTCCCCAAGAGGCACATGACCCAGTAGGGGACATATCACTGCTACAGGTGTGCTCGTGAACCTGTCCATGCTGGACATTGACAGACAAGGACTAGAAGTCTAGTGAAGACAGTCAGGGAGCCATGAAGGCAGAACTGAGCAATCGTGACCAGGTGAATATGTATTACTCCAGAGGTCCCACTGACTAGGAGTTAGATTAGAAAAAAACTTGAAAAGACCCTTTAACATAGTTATAATAATACAAATTTTGTGTGTGGAGGTTGCCAGTCATTTTTCTGTTCTCCCTAACAAAATAGTAGCTTTGAGTGGTAAAGAATAGGCACTTTTTGTTAGTAAGCACTGGTTACTAAAGGTGCCTGTTGTAAATCTTTAACAGAGCTCCTGCCCCTGCTATGTTTAATTTATAACGCTGGTATTCTTTTATGTGGTAGAAAAGCCTTTGGGTCCCTTCAGATAACAGGGTGTGGGTGCAACTGCTACCACTGTACCTGGTACTGCTACATTTCAAATAACCCATCCAAGAAAATCTCTGAATGTTAATTTTCAAAAATCCTGGGAATAGGCTATTGAAGTTAACAGATGTTACCAGTACATTTTTTTTTTTTTTGTTTTGTTGGATGTAATTTAGCAGAATCTCATATTACGTATTTCTGCAGGTCATTTCAAAAGCCGAACTTAGACAAGAAATTTGATTTGTTACGAAGGACTTCATCACAAATGACATTCTATTGTATGTAGCGGGCGCAATGATGGGGTATAGAGATCACACCACCCCCCATTGAGGCCATCTTGAGGTCACCGCGTCCAGCCAACGTGATGACATGGTGATGTCACACATCAGCGGGCGCGAGAGATGGTGCATTTTCTTCAATCAAGATGGCCGCAGCGGCCTCTTCACGGTCAAATTGAGGCGAGTATGGTTTGTATTTACCCCCACTTCAGGACAAAGTTATTTGTTAAAAGCACAAGAAAATGCGGATCGAAGTCCACTTCGTTAACTTCAAGTCGCTCAACACTAGTTGTAATAGCAGTTGGGAGATTGAAGGGTTTCTCTGGGAATTAATAAAATAAAATTACTAAAAATACTTAAATTACTTTATTATAAATATATTCCCAAATACCTTTTTTTTTTATATTGGCTTATTTTTTCTAGGTAGAAATCAGGGCAAAGAAAATGGCAATTATCCTATTAGTATACATAAAACCTGTCCTAATCACACAGCAGTGCAAGTAACTTCAGAACACTGAGCTAAAGAGCTGCCTCAGCCTCCTTTCTGCTCTTCTTGTCAGAGATTATGATCCTGAATACAGCTCATAAGATCTTCAGCTGAATTTCTATAGAAATTGAGTTTATGAGAAGACATTAAGTACAGAGAGGAGGGTGGGGTTGTGGCTAATATGCAGTTGGCTACATTATGACAGCCCCACATTACCACAGTCTGTTCTCTCTGTACTTCATGTCTCCTCATAAACTACATTCCTACAGAGATTCAGCTGAAGATCTTACCAGCTGTATTCAGGATCGTAATCCCTGACAAGCAGAGCAGAGAAGAGGCTGAGGGCGCTCTTTAGCTTGGTGTTGTGAAGTAACTCCTTCTAGGTGTTTAGGAAAGGTTTTATGTATACTAATAGGATGGCGGCCATTTTATTTTCACTGATGATTGCTCCCTAGACAAAATGATTCATTATAACTAATAAAAGATACTTATTTTATTAATTCCCAGAGAATCGCTTTAATTAAGGTCCCAAGTCTGCTATCTTTGTATACCTATAAGTTTTGCAGTGCATTTTACAAGAAAACAGAAGATTACATAGTCTTGATCTTTAGTAAGACTTAAAATGTAAAAAAAAAAATAAACAAAATGTTTAAAAATGTAAAAAAAGAAAAAGACAAACAAACCTTTACCCATTAGAAATACTTTTATTATATAAACAAAAAAATTAAAAAAAAGTAGTTATTATTTATATTGCCTCACTCATAATTACCCATGCTATAAACTTATTGCTTTATTTTCCTACATGTCATAAAAAATTAATAAATGAATAAAAAACAATGTCAATTGAACTTGAAAAAAAGCTATATAATTTTGTATTGTCCTAATTATTCTGACCCACAGAATAAAGGTAATGAAAAAGTATTTAAAATTTAAGTTTCTTCCATTCCCAGAAAGAGGTAATAAAAGTTAATCCATAAGTTACGCAAAATGGCACCATTGAAAAGTACAGCTCATTTCACATGCCATTAGTGATGAGAGGCATAGGCATTATTCAAATTCGCGATATTTCACGAATTTCTGGCCGAATATTTGCCATAAATTCGCAAATTCGAGAATTCATGATCTCCAGTCATTATTTACTTGATTGCGAAAATCGTCAATGTAAGTGTCATGCCCTGCTCTGGTGAGGTCTGGTGAGGTGCGGAGGTCTGTCAGGTTAGCAGCTAGTGTGTAGTTTTCTGTTTACTTGGAGTGAGCTGTACCTGCCTCCCTTCAGGTGCACTGGGTGGGGTCGTTTGTGTGAGTTTAAATCAAGCACCTACCCAGTTTCCTTTGCGGGTTATAGCTTCTTTCTCACTCTGAGAAAAGTTGGATTGCTGTTTCTGCTCTGCTTCAAAGATAAGTGTGTTTTTAGTTTCCATTTGTGAACTGTCTAGGCTGATAATTAGACACCTGCTTCCTCCAGGATTAGAGGAACCAGGCTGCCTTTTTTTCCCCCTTGTCTACTATCTCAGGGACTATAGAGTTTATACAGTCTTAGGCACGGGGGCACGTTTATTCCCACCTTTGGGATTTAAACGTGCCCACAGCAGTCTAGGGTCAGCTGATAGGATCTTGTCAGGAAGTGACCATTATCCCCAGCTTTTGCCTAGATGCTTGTTTGTTGTTTCTTGTGTTTCTATTGTATTTTGTACCCTTCCCGGCGTGACAGTAAGATATTCGCGATAAAAATTCGCGATTAGAATATTCGCGATGAACACTAAGGGGTAGGCAACTTTCCTATTGGTTAATAGGGATGTTGCTAAGCACCGATATTCACGATAAATTCGTGATTAGAATATTCCCAATCAACACTATTCGCGAATACGAATATGTAGCACTATATTCTAAATATTAAAGAATTCTTGAAGTGGCGATATTCGCGATTAAAATTTGCGATTCGAATATTCACGCTCAACACTACATGTCATCTCACATTACTACATTGATGTAAATATCAAAAAGTTATAGCTTTCTGAAAAACATCTCTATGTCCTTAAGGGCTCATGCACACGAATGTATTTGCTTCCGTGTCCATTCCATTTTTTTGCAGCCTGTATGTGGAATCAATCACTTCAATGGGGCCACAAAAAGAACAGAAATTACTCCTTGTGCATTCTGTGTCTATATTTCCTCATGACCGTTCAACAAATAATAGAACATGTCCTATTATTGTCCGCATTACAGACAAGTATAGGATGGTTACATTAGGAATTATGCGGAATGCACACAGCTGGTATCCATGTTTTGCGGAACTCCAATTTGCGGACCTCAAAACATACAATGGTCGTAGGCATCAGCCCTAAGGATGTTGTCTGACCCTCAACCTAAAATGAAATACTGCCAGAAATGTGTGTAAAATAAAGAAAAAAAGCCTCTTACCTCTCAGCTCTGTTCCAGCACTAAGGGGCCCATCCAAAGTGCTTCTAGTCTCCAGTAAATGGGAAGTATGATGTCCCAAATGTAGTCACATGCACCATTGCAGCTATTCAATGACCACAGTGCTGACATGTCCCTGAGTGGCATGTGACCAAAGAGCCAGTGGTACCGCTCACTGCTGGGGCTCAATTCCAGTACCAGAATGGAGCTGATTTCAACAGGTAAGTGGCTTTTTTCTTTATTTTACACACCTTCCTGGAAGTAATTCATTTTGTTTTCAAAGTCAGTCAACCCCTTTAAGGCCCAAAAGAGTCATATCCTTAAAGTGCACCTGTCACCATGAAAATGCAGTGCAATTTGCAGCATGTTATGGAGTTGGAGGACCCGATATACATACTTTTATGGAAAAAGAGTCAGTATAAAGTTATTTATTCATATAGGAGTCATTTTGGCAGTCCTATCGGTACGCAATCATACCGGGGAGGCTGTCGATCACTGAGCCGGACTGCACACATGACTTCTAAGAATACATAGAGCAGTGATTTAAATGAATGACAAGTAAGGCTACATTCCCACGTCCGCAAAACACGGACACCGGCAATGTGCGTTCCGCATTTTGCGGACGGCACATCGCCGGCACTCTCATAGAAAATGCCTTTTCTTGTCCGCAATTGCGGACAAGACTAGGACATGTTCCATATTTTTCGGGAACGTGATTGCAGACCCGGAAGTGCGGAAATGGGTCTGCAATTCTGTTCCGCAAAATGCGGAACAGAATTGCGGACGTGTGAATAGGGCCTTATACTGATTCTTTTCCCCAAAAAAATATATTTCAATATACTCAGCTTCTTTGCATTTAAATATGGTTTGGTTTAACCCTTTCACCCCCGGAAGGTTTTTAATTTTTGCAATTTTGTTTTTCACTCCCTACTTTTCTGGGGCCATATCTTTTTATTTCTCCTTTCACATAGCCAGGCTATGTTTTTTGAAGGACAAGTTGTACTTTCTAATTGCATCGTTTAATAGTGCATAGGATATAGTGGAGAGCTGGAAAAAAATTCCAAATGGAATGGAATTGGAAAAAAAAACGCAAGTTAGTCACAGTTTTATGGAATTTGTTTTTACGCCGTTCCATATACGGTAAAACTACTTTCATTTTCTGGGTCAGTATAATTATGGAGATACAGTTGTATAGTTTTTCTTGCGTTTAAATACTGGAAAAAAAAATTAAAAAAATTATTTATTTCTTTTCAACGTCATATTCTAACCCCTAAAACTTTTCTGTGTATGGAGCTGTGTGAGCGCCCATTTTTTATACCATTTTGGGGTGTGTATGACATTTTGGTCACTTTTATAAAAATTTTATGGGAGGTGAATCAGCTATTTTGCTATATGGGATAAATATTTTTATTTTAATAGTATGGGCGTTTTTACACACAGTGATGCCCATGACATTTATTTTTTATTGTTTATCTATTTTTATTTCGATTTTGAGGAAAGAAGGGTGATTTGAATTTTTATATTTTTCTATATTTTTTAAAACTTTGTTTTTACACTTTTTTATAGTTCCCATAGGGAACTTGAACAAGCAATCATCAGGTTGGTTCTCTATGGTCTATGAGACTTACAATATATTCTTATGGGGCCCTGCCCCAGGCTTGGTCTCCATAGGAACCTATGTGTGGCAGCCTTGGATCATTCAGGAGGACCGAGGCTACTGCATACACTAACCGGCTCCCCCAATCCCCACAGCATCTGAGGGGTTAAATGTTTGTGATCAACGTTATCATTGATTGCATACATTCATCCCTGGTGTCTGCTGTTTAAAACTCGCAAGCAGCTGCGTATATGTATGGCGCTGGGCGGGAAGGGTTTAAAAACCTTCAAGTAATAAGACAGGAGAGTAAGAATCACATTCACTCTAAGACGTAAGAAGCATTGTTTTGTGCACATGAAAATTTCTCACACAACTAAATTCTCTAGGTAAGCAATCTATATATTATTAGCAGCAGTAATGTACCATACTGTATGTGTCTATGAAATCATATTGAGTTCACTGTTTTTAACATTCTACATAGGAGACAGGCCTTGTAAATAACAAATGTGGTAAAAATGCCCAATTTCTATTTAAGCGAGCAGAACTTTAGTGCATCATTTGTAGAAAATTTCAT
Source organism: Bufotes viridis (assembly GCA_033119425.1). Lineage (NCBI taxonomy): Eukaryota > Metazoa > Chordata > Amphibia > Anura > Bufonidae > Bufotes > Bufotes viridis. Next base: position 190,757,422 of record CM065594.1, read on the forward strand.
GAATTAAATATTTTAAATCAAGCCTATGACAGATATGATCTCTTATTCTCAAAGCAGAGAAAAAACATGAATTGATTTTTTTTCATGGCTTCTTAAACAGGTAATTAATTCACTGTGAACCCACGAGCAAACCACGGTGAGTTGTTAATATTGTAAATTCAGATATACTTCAATAAACCACTGACCCCCCTGTCACCCTGAAAAACAGATGTATGGTGTATTCAGGGGGAGCAATTGATTTTCAAAGTAGCAGACCAGTGATGGGGGAGATGGTATTGATTCTGTTTTATATGACAGGGATGTAATATTTATCCGTTTGTAAACTGAATTAACCTGATATCACAGGTCGTTCGTTTTGCTACTCATCTTTGTTGTCTGAAATCACTTTGAGCTCTTTGTAGACTGCATGGACAGTAGTTTACATAATTACTTTTTATTAGATGGAAATGTCTGACTATCTTCCTGTATGCATATTCCATTTGACCTTGTAGTCACCTTGAGTTATGACAACCTGGAGTCCAACTCCTTTCAAATATGATATTTTATATTGAATGTAAAGGAACACAAAAATGTTATTCTCCTTGACATCACTTTAAAAGCAACACATTTACATAGAAATGGTAGAATTATTTTACTAGAATTAAGATTTACATTTTGGGGAATTTACCTTTACGAACACTATGATTTGCACAGCAATATCTATAAAACGATAAACCGATTAGAAAAGACCAAGGAGGATGATAATTACAGATTAACAAATTTCCAAAAATGGGGTCCAGGTTGAATCGATCATCAGAATAAATTGAATAAATTTGGTCTGAGTCCAAAGTGTCCCAATTGCCCTCAAAAATCATGTATGACATTCTGAGGTCTCCTAGAAATGTATCCAACCAATTTCAAGCCCTTTAACACCAAGATAGCAATAGTAATGTCAAAGTGCCCATGACATATATGGCTATGATGGTAAATGGATGGTAGCTGGAGGTAACAAAAAGAATCTTTGAAATACACTGCACTGTCACTTCAAATATAAATCCTCTTTGGTGCCTTCTTCTCTGTCTTCTGATCTATAAGATTGTGGCCACCATTTTGTGTGATTCATGTGGGATAAATCACAACAGATTTGTGTTCGCCAGAATTAGAATCCTTTAGGAAATTCTGAACAAATTTGGTTCTTGTAGAATTGGTTTGCACATCGCTACTAATACAAGTTATGCTGAACCTTTGGACCAGACTGAATTAGAACTTTCAATTTCTTAGGCCAGGATCACCTAGTACAACTACTTTTGCTATTTGCTTTTGTATTTTACTAATTTATGACATTCCAATTCATGCTTTTCATTTTTAGATTTCACTGGATGCTGTTTTTTTATTTTATTTAGGAGTACATTTTGTTTTTACTTCTACATGGAATTTTTGCCATTTCATGCACTGTAAAAAAAAATCCACAACTACTGCCTATTACATATGGTACTAGCTACTTTATTTTGTGAAATATCTCAGCCACAACCTTTATCTCCATTTGTACCTGCCCATAATAGTCTTTAATTTACGGCTAAACAAGAAAAAATAAGATTGCCACTAGAGATAAGCGAATTTTTCAAAAATTCAATTTGCCGGTTTGCCAAATTTTACGGGAAAAATTTGATTCTATCCGAATATATTTGTGGTGAATTACATTAAAGAAATGCTATTTCCTGGCTGCTGAGAGCCTTTATAGTGGTGTAGAACACTGTGCCTTGCAGTAACACGCATAGGGAGTCTGCTTTGGTAGTGAAATAATACTGTGAGTCCATATGACATGCAGATGGCAGGCGTCACTCTTAGAATCACTGCATACCTCACTTATTTGGCGGTCATGGGGCCAAAACTGACCAAATAACTCAAATATCAACTCAGCCTTACAGGTAGATGTAAGCGTCAAGAAGAAGTGCACTCCTTTTACACCCTCGTCAGCTCATTCCACATAGATGTCTACAGAACCTGTTCTATTAAATGCTTATACAAGTAGAGACCCCTGACAGATTGGAGAGGGTATCAGCAGTAAGTTTGTGTTGACATCACTGAATAATTTTCGCCATTCTCTGATCCGTCAGAACAATTACCCAGAAAAAACGGATCCTGTCTGTGGAGCATACACCTTCACTCGGTCAGCATTTGCTCAATAATCCATCAGTATTGCTAAAAGCAAAAAAAACTAAAATCGGAGTGGATCTAAAACAGAGATGTCACGTGAATGGAATATTTGCATGTCTTCTGTGTTTTCTACCCACTCCTGCTTTTGACTACCAAATCATAAGCCAATTCTGAAGGCCTTAAAGCTGCTTCACAGACAGGATCCATTGTGCGTCTCGTTTTTCCTTCCTTCTGACAGATCAGATGAAGTGTCACAAATAAATGATGATGTCAGCAAGGCCGAAAGCCCAAATAGTGGACCAGTCATGAAGTGGGGAGGGTGGAAACAGCATGAGAAGTCCACAGAGTGGCACTATGACATAGTGGTGAGGTGGAAGCAGCAGGAGACCGCAGAGTGGCCCAATGACAGGGTCTGGAGTTGGCAGCAGTATGAGGAGGCCACAGAGTGGCACAATGACAGAGTCGGCAGGTGGCGGCAGCAGCAGCATTAGGAGAAGGCCACCGAGTGGCACAGTGACAGAGTCTGCATGTAGCAGCAGCAGCATCAAGAGGAGGCCACAGAGCGGCACAATGACAGAATCTGTAGGTGGCGGCAGCATGAGGAGACCACAGAGCTGCACAATGACAGAGTCTGGAGGTGGCAGCAGCATGAAGAGACCACAGAGCGGCACAATGACAGAATCTGGAGGTGGCAGCAGCTTGAGGAGACCAGAGAGTGGCACAATGACAGAGTCTGGAGGTGGCAACAGCAGCATCAGGAGGAGGCCACAGAGTGGCACAATGACTGAGTCTGGAGGTGGCAGCAGCATCAGGAGGCCACAGAGTGGCAAGGTTACATACTGTGGAGGTGGGTGGCAATACCAGTACCCGCTGAAGATGGTGGGTGAAAGAAGTAGCACTTGGCATCAGATGTGTGGCATCAGGTGGGTAACAGCATCAGAATAGTAGCTGAGGCAGGTAGCCAGAAGAAACCAGTCTCTTTTGTCAAAATGTTGGTGTGGTACCATGGATGATCTAGTCTGATGCATCAGGCATTGGTTGTGTGGAAATCCTGGCTGATCCATGCCTGATTTATCTTGACGCAGTTTCCCACTATGTGCTATATATAGGCACTTTAAACTCTTGCTAAATGTCATATCAAATGTATTGAGGTATCATGCTGTAATTCCCGTTAACAGGCAGTGTCCTTTACCTTTATTCGCTCCTAGGTGGTGCCCCCACTTATATATATAGCTGGGGGGGTGTAAAGATAGTGTGTCCGATGATAATGAAGAGATGAGGAAGTTAGTGGAGGAGGTGGAAATCTGTATTTCCACCGAAATAATTCACAAAAGATTTTCCCGCATATAAGTGCAGCGCATAATGCAGAATACAAGACTTTTTTCCACCAAAAGATTTAAAAAAAGATTTTCCTGCATATAACTGCAGCGCGTAATGCAGAATACAAGACTTTTTTCCACCGAAATATTTCAAAAAAGATTTTTCCGCATATAACTGCAGCTCCTAAAAGCAGAATACAAGTTTTTTCTCCACCGAAATAATTCAAAAAATATTTTACTACATATAAGTGCAGCGCTTAATGCGCAATACAAGATTTTTTTCCATCAAAATTAGTCACAAAAGATTTTACCACAAATAACAGCATCGCCGAATACAAACTCCTGGGAAGGTCATGGAGCGTCCCGGTCATCCGGCATCTATTCGCTCCGCTGGAGGATTATTTTGAAAGTGTGTAGAAGCCACACAGGGGCCCCCACGCTGCAGATTTATCATAGCGACATAATGGAGATTTTACCACATGTAAGTGCAGCACTTAATGCTGAATACAAGATTTTTTTCCAACTAAATAGTTCAAAAAAGATTTTACCGCATATAAGTGCGGCACTTAATGCTGAATACAAGTTTTTTCTCCAGCGAAATAATTCAAATAAGATTTTACCGCATATAAGTGCAGCGCTTAATGCGCAATACAAGATTTTTTCCCACCGAAATAATTTGAAAATGATTTTACCACATATAAGTGCAGAGCTTAACGCAGAATACAAGATTTGTTTCCAGCATCACCGAATACAAACTCCTGGGAAGGTCACGGAGCATCCCGGTCATCCGGCATCTATTCGTTCGGCTGAAGGATTATTTTGAAAGTGTGTAGAAGCCACACAGGGGCCCCCGCGCTGCAGATTTATAATAGAGACATCATGGAGATTTTACCGCATGTAAGTGCAGCGCTTGATGCTAAATACAAGATTTTTTTCCACCAAAATATTTAAAAAAAGGTTTTACCGCATATAAGTGCAGCACTTTATGCTGAATACAAGATTTTTTCAGCTGAAATATTTCAAAAAAGATTTTACCGCATATAACTGAAGCGCTTAATGGCGAAAATCTTTTTCTTTTTCTACTGATATACACCACTAAAGGCTTTACTACACATAACTTGAACAGTGAACGCTGAGTATATTTTTCTTTTTCCACGTAGATGTGCCACTAAAAGCTTTTCAACGCCACTAAAGGCTTTACCACATATAACTGCAACACTGAACTCTGAATATATTTTTATTTTTCTACTGATATACGTCAATAAATGTTTTTCAAGATATTAGAGCACCAGCGAATGGCGAATGTATAATTCTTTTTCTACTGCAATACGCCAGTAAAGGCTTTACCAGATATAACTGCAACAGTGAGCTGAGAATATTTTTTTCTTGTTGGACTGAAATACTCCCCTATATGCTTTCAACAGAAATAACTGCAACAGTGCAGTGCGTTTGCATTTAAATTTTTTACTGTAATACGCCCCTATACGCTTTCACCAGAAATAACTGCAGAAGTGACCAGTGAATATATTTTTTTTGTTGGACTGAAATTCGCCCCTATACGCTTTCACCAGAAATAACTGCGACAGTGCAATGCGTATATATATTTTTCTTTTTTTACTGTAATACGCTCCTATATGCTTTCAACAGAAATAACTGCAACAGTGCAGTGCGTTTATATTTTTTTTTTTTACTGTAATACGCCGCTATATGCTTTCACCAGAAATAACTGCAGAAGCGACCAGAGAATATATTTTTCTTGTTGGACTGAAATATGCCCCTATATGCTTTTAGCAGAAATAACTTCAACAGTGCAGTGCGTATATATTTTTCTTGTTGCACTGAAATACGCCCCTATACAATTTCACCAGAAATAACTGCAATAGTGCAGTGTGTAAATATTTTTCTTGTTGTACTGAAATGCGCCCCTATGCGCTTTTAACAGAAATAACTGCAGAAGTGAACTGAGAATATATTTTTCTTGTAGTGCTGACTAAGATACTAAGATAAAGGCCACTAAAGGCTTTTCAACATAACACTTGCAGCCCAATAACAAAAAGCTGGAATGACAGAGCTGTCTAATAACTATTTGGATCCCCAAATAATATTTCCCTGCACTTGTAAATCACTTTCCTATCAATGTCCCTAGCGCCTTCTGACGTCTCTCCCTGCACTAAGATGCTGTGAAATGATTCCTCCCTATCCTTTCCCTGCAGTTATAAATAATTTTTTCAGTTTTTTTTTCCACAATTGTTTTTCCACTTGCTGTCCCTAGCGCCTTCACACGTCTGTCCCTGCACTCTGAACGCTGGAAAATGTCTGACTGTAAGATGGCCACCGTATTTATAGGGCTGTGACATCACAGGGCTGGCTGCTGATTGGCTGCATGCAGGCATGTCAATCTGGGTGTTCCTGCCTTTTCAGAGTTTTTTGCCCCATGTCCTCAGTCCTGACATGTGTAGCCACCATTTTAGGAAAATTGCGATTCACTACGAAGCGAGAGGAAATTCGAATTCATCTCTAATTGCCACCAATTGTCCTTGGGCGCAAATTATTTATTGATGAAACAGAAGAATGGGACAAGAACAAACTAACCACTACAGTCCATGGAAAGAAGTCTTCCAGGCCCTGTGACCAAAATCCCTGAGATGCCATGTCTATAGACACCTTTATAATCTAGGGAGTCTGCACACTCATTTATCCCATCATCAAGGTCATAGTTAAAGAAGATTGTGTTTAGGTTTGTGTTCACTGAACTGATCCATATAGGAGCAGAGGTCAGGAAATAGAATAGAGTTGATGATAGATGAATAGTAAATACATTAACATTAGGTAGGAAGACAATATTTACAAGACACATATTTAAAATGAAGGCCGTTCTCTATTTTAAAAAAATAAAATCTGTGAACCAAAGTTGTCCTGACAATTAAAGATTTTTTTTATAAAGCTTGTTTCACAGATCTTAGGCTCTTTAAAATTTAAAATTATACTACTTATATTTTTTATGTTTTGATAACTATGAAATAATTTAGATCTAAACTATTTTGTATGAGTACAACAATGCTTACATGTCAGAAGTTAAAAGATATAAGACAAGGGCAATATTTGAAAAAATTCTAAACATTATGTTAAATAAACGTAAGCCACAAATGGAAAAATGCATGCTCTTACTGTGTTACTATAGGGTATGTCTGTGATTTCTTGAATGGTTCATAAAAGTTTTATTGCCATTTTCAACCCAGTAATTTAATGATGTAACGTTGTCTTTTAAGTATTTTCTGCTAGTTGAGTAATTAAAAAAAAATGTAAGTGACATTATTTATAGTATATTGATATACATTGATTTCAGTATGTCCTACATTGTATTACTATTTAAACTTAATATATTAATATAATTTATCAAACATAATCTTTTACAAATTATCTAAAGCACTAAGATGAAATAGCATAACTAAGTATTGTTCGGGAAATATAACCATAGATGTCAACAAAACGTTTTTTATTAATTTTCTGTGTTGGTAAATTTTACATCCAGCAAAAATTCTCCTTTCCCCACTTTTTATTTTACAACTGTCCTGAACTGCAAAAAAAAATGATAGTAGAAAAATGCAAAAATTTTTTTTTTTGTTACATCCGACATAGGAAAGTGGCATCCTACAATGTACAAACACTGTCAGCAGGATTTTTAACCATGTATTACTAACGAGAAAAGAAACGGCTGTTCTGGAAAATGAAATGACTATTTATTTTGTAAATATATTTAATCCCTATAATCACCAGTTTTTGCTATTTAAGGTCTCATTACAAAGTATTAGCATAGCAAGAGCAATCCCAACATTCTTGCCTGAATTAATTCCTTTCATGCGCACACTTTTGAAAATTTTTTTGGACAGCTTTTCCTGCTTACAGTTTTTCGGTTCAAAGATGTTGGGCGTCTGTTACAATCGCTTTCCATTCTTCTTATTTTACTCTTTTCTTTAGAGAGTCAGAGGAAGACGAAAAAAGGCAAAATGTTGTAGAGAGCAAAAAAAGAGGAAAACTTGTGACATAATAGCCTTGTAGGGAGCGGAAGCTTTAATTAAAAGAAGGACAGACAACAGTAAAGCTTCCCATTCACTGTAACACAAAGGGAATTTCGATGAAGCAGAACCGCGGTCAGACATACCAAATAAAAGGATAGAGGGAGCTGTATGAGCCTCAGACCCCCACACTGGCACCATGTATTTTTTCAAAGCACTTGAGTTATATAGGACCTGCTTAATCTATCCCTCCTTCCCTTTTTCCTCTACACATAGTTAAGCACATGCTTCTCTTTAAAACATGGAGTAAAGAAACATAACACATATTTGAACAAATTGCCTTTACACGATTTGCTGTTGAGCGTGGGCACAAAGATCAATGGTTGACTAAAGGACAACAAAGCAGATGACTTCTTGTCCCCACAACAAGCAAAAACCAAAAGCTTCTAGCATCCCATATGCCATTGCATTTTTTTTCTTTTTCTTATCTTTGTGGCTATAGTATACTTGTCTTGGCCCAAGTAGAATTTATAGATAGATAACATAACAGCATTGGTCTTCTTTCTTTTTAATTATTAAATTACTGTTGACTTTACAATTGACAAATCTGAGAATCACATCACTATGGTGCAGCACTAATGTTCAGAAAGATTTTTTAGGACCCGTGATGTTGTTTCCCTTTGGATGTAAAACATCGGAAAACACTTAGTGACCCCTTGGCCATGGGTCTTATTACTGGCGACCAAGTAGAAAAGCTTCATGTACATACAGTTGTAACCCAGGAGACAACTCTTGGCAATCTATAGACATGTTAAAGGGGTTTTTCAGTATTTGGATAATAATGGCCTATCCTAAGGATACGTCATCAATATCAGATCTCTGGGGGGTCTGTACCTGGCACCCCCACCTATTAATTGATTTTGCCACCAGTGCAGGAAACAAAACAGTGGATGGAGTCAAAAGAACAAGGAAAAATGAATCAAGCCAGCAAAGGAGGCAATATGAACAATCCAAATATATTAGTAAATGCCTTGTATTAACTTTTTCTATATGATAAATGCCATTTACTGAAGTGAGACAACCCCTTTAGTATCTAGTAGTATAATGTTCAGACTCCAGTCACCTCAGGTATGGCATGTTATAGTGTACAGAGGTCACTTACCTATCTCCACACATGCAAAACTGCGACAGAAATGCTACAGGCCTATTATCTTATGAAATGTTATGTAATTTTTTTCTTTGTCAGTACCCTCTCTGCAATTAAATGGAGTATTACATGAGCATTTTAGCTTCTCACTGTTCATTCATCTTGCCCATCTATATTGATACTTTACGGCAAGAGGTTATGGCTCAAACGTCCAGCCACATCCAGTTTCTAGCCAACAAGATGTCACCTTCCTTGCTAGTGACCCCAGTGGCCTGCTCCTATTTACCGGCCATGTTAGATTGCCATGATAATCAGCAGTCTTTGCTTATGTCAAGCCTGATAGCCTATTTACAGTACAGATTCCCATGGATCTCTTGCCTTCAGATCAAATCTGGCTGGCTTTTGTATTACTAACTCTGTACTGGGGGGCGTGGCCTGACCGTTATGGCGTGAGGTAGCCCAATCCCAAGTTGTGGCAGCCCCTGAACAGACCTGTCTGGGCTTTGCTCTCCCCTCGTTTTGGTCCCGCTGGGTTAGTGCGGCCTCCTGCCTACATCCTGCGCCATGAGCGCATGGTGCTCTGCCTGTGACCTGCCGCTTAACCCTGTGGATCTCCGAGCTGCAGCGATACAGAGGAGAGCCAAACGGAGGAGACGGGGGAAGGTAGTTCTCCTGATCATGTGGAGGTGGACCTAAGTAAAATAATGTCTGCTATTACAAACTGCCAGTCCGCACTTACAGCTACAGAAAAAAAGTATTTAGTCAGCCACCAATTGTGCAAGTTCTCCCACTTAAAAAGATGAGAGAGGCCTGTAATTTTCATCATAGTTACACTTCAACTATGAGAGACAGAATGGGGGGGAAAGAATCCAGGAAATCACATTGTAGGATTTCCAATGAATTAATTGGTAAATTCCTCGGTAAAATAAGTATTTGGTCACCTACAAAAAAGCAAGATTTCTGGCTCTCACAGACCTGTAACTTCTTCTTTAAGAGGCTCCTCTGTCCTCCACTCCTTAACTGTACTAATGGCACCTGTTTGAACTTGTTATCAGTCTAAAAGACACCTGTCCACAACCTCAAACTGTCACACTCCAAACTCCACTATGGCCAAGACCTAAAAGCTGTCGAAGGACACCAGAAACAAAATTGTAGACCTGCACCAGGCTGGTGCAGGTCTACAATTGCAATAGGCAAGCAGCTTGGTGTAAAGAAATCAACTGTGGGAGCAACTATTAGAAAATGGAAGACATACAAGACCACTGATAATCTCCATCGATCTGGGGCTCCACGCAAGATCTCACCCTGTGGGGTCAAAATGATCACAAGAACGGTAAGCAAAAATTACAGAACCACATGGGGGGACCTAGTGAATGACCTGCAGAGAGCTGGGACCAAAGTAACAAAGGCTACCATCAGTAACACACTACGCCGCCAGGGACTCAAATTCTGCAGTGCCAGACATGTCCCCCTGCTTAAGCAAGTACATGTCCGGGCCCGTCTGAAGTTTGCTAGAGAGCATTTGGATGATCCAGAAGTGGATTGGGAGAATATCATATGGTCAGATGAAACCAAAATAGAACTCTTTTGTAAAAACTCAACTCGTCGTGTTTGGAGGAGAAAGAATGCTGAGTTGCATCCAAAGAGCACCATACCTACTGTGAACTACGGGGGTGGAAACATCATGCTTTGGGGATGTTTTTTTGCAAAGGGACCAGGATGACTGATCTGTGTAAAGGAAAGAATGAATGGGGCCATGTATCGTGAGATTTTGAGTGAAAACGTCCTTCCATCAGCAAGGGCATTGAAGATGAAACCAAAACACACCGCCCGGGCAATGAAAGAGTGGCTTCATAAAAATAATTTCAAGGTCCTGGAGTGGCCTAGCCAGTCTCCAGATCTCAACCCCATAGAAAAACCTTTAGAGGGAGTTGAAAGTCTGTGTTGCCCAGCGACAGCCCCAAAACATCACTGCTATAGAGGAGATCTGCATGGAGGAATGGGCCAAAATACCAGCAACAGTGTGTGAAAACCTTGTGAAGACTTACAGAAAATGTTTGACCTCTGTCATTGCCAACAAAGGGTATATAACAAAGTATTAAGATTAACTTTTGTTATTGACCAAATACTTATTTTCCACCATAAATTGCAAAAAAAATCTTAAAAAAATCAGACAATGTGATTTTTTTTTATTTTTTTTTCTGATTTTGTCTCTCATAGTTGCAGTGTACCTATTATGAAAATTACAGGATTCTCTCATCTTTTTAAGTGGGAGAACTTGCACAATTGGTGGCTGACTAAATACTTTTTTGCCCCACTGTAAAATAGATCACCTTCAAACAGATCTATCCTGCTTTCGACAGGATATTGATAAGATACAAGACAGAACCGCAGAGGGAGAGGCATTTGGGAGATTTGGAAGATGTGGCGCACTTGGGGGAAAATCATATGAGAGCCCTCCAGCGGCAGGTTAAAATACTGCAGGTAAAAGTGGAGGATGCAGAAAACCACAATAGAAGCAATAACATATTATTATATAGCATAGCATTCTGCGCCTCCCGGAGAGAGCCGAAGGCCAAACACCTGAGGACTTTGCGGAACAACTTATCAAACAATGTCTGGCACCTATCACTCTGTTCTCCAATTTCGTTGTGGAGTGGGCACACAGAATACCAATCAAACCCTTGACACTGGGGTTCCTGCACGCCCGTTTATTCTGAAAGTTATGAACTATCGTGACCCAGATGCTATTCTAGTAGCAGCTCGCCAGCTTAAAGAGATAAAGTTTAAAAATGCTAGACTCTCATTCTACCCCGATTTCTCATTAGAGGTCCAGAAGCAGAGGAGACAGTTCGCGGCGGTGAGATCACGACTGCGGGAGAAGGGCATCAAGTACGCTTTGCTGTATCCTTCATGTCTCAGAGTTCAAGATGGGGATTCTGCAAGATTCTTTTCTACCCCTGAGGAGGCGTCTGACTGGCTGGATAGAAGGAGCTGAACACCTGCGGGCCCCCCAAGTGTCCGCAACAATGCACACCCTACGGATGGCTGCAACATTTGTGAGGACCTTCAGATAGACTGGACACCTTGGTCGACCCTTGGGAATCGTACGACAATAATGAGGACTTGGTGACTTTCCATGTTCTATTTGTCTCCCTGTGTTTTAAGGGAAGGTTAGCGTATCCGAGGTTTGGGATGCTAGGCTCAGAAAAGTTGGGGGGGGTTCCTAGTACAGGAATGGGGTAATCTGTTATATTTGTCTATGTTTCATGTCTCGTGGTGTGCATGTGTGTGTGTGACTGGCCTGGGCACTCTGGGGTCCTCTCATGTCATTTCAATGGGTTTCTCATTTGGAATGCCCACCTGTTGGTTTGTCTCCTGGAACAACCAGGGGCTGAATGACAAAGTGAAACGCTCCCTTGCATTTAACTACCTGAAGGGATATAGCCCAGATGTGATGATTTTGCAGGAGACCCACCTGAGGGGGCAGAAAGTGTTAGCTTTAAAAAGGCCGTGGGTGGGGTCTGCCTATCACGCAGTATATAGCAACTATGCAAGGGGAGTCTCAGTGCTTATAACTAAAGTGCTCCCTTTTCAGTTACATTCAGTGCAGCTAGATATCTCTGGCCAATACGTCATTGTTTCCACTGCAATGCAGGGAATGTACTATGTAATAGTTGGACTCTATGTCGATCCACCATTTCAGCTAGGCATAATAATCGAAATAAAGGGTAAAGTGGCGACCCTACCGATTGCCCCCCTGATCATGCTGGGAGATTATAACGATGTTTTAGATCATCCCCAGGCCACATAATAGATCGCTCAGTAACTGGGCAGAGGCCCATGGTCTAAAGGAGGGTTGGAGACACTTACATCCTAGTGATCACCAATACTCCTGCCACTTGGCATTAGATAGACAGTGGCGCCTTAACTCTAAGTGGTTGGAAGTCTTGCCTGTGGTTAGTGCATCACAGCAGTGTGTGACCGACTATTGGGCTTGTAACGAGGGATCTTCAGATCCCGTTGTAGACTGGGAGGCATTTGCAGCGGTACTGCGGGGTATTCTTATGCACGCTATAGCGTCACATAGGAAAGAACTTGGGGCTAACCGCACTAGACTGGAGGCAGAACTAGCTGCTATGGAAAAGAGATACATTTAAGACCTTAATGATGATACACGCAGGGATTGGGTAGAGGCGCAACAACACCTAAACCTCTGTTTTGTGGAATATACTCAGAAGAAGCTCTTATTTCAAAAATCAGGAGGGTGACAGGAACGGGAGGGCACTAGCCTATTTAGCAAAAACCGAATAGCCGCAAACGGTGGTTTCATATATTACTAGTGCAGAGGAACTCAGATAAGTGAGCCTGGGGAAATATGTGACCAGTTTACCTGTTACTACTCTGATCTATATGAATCCTAGACATTCTGTACGAACAAGATGCAGAATTTCCTGAGGGCCTCCCCAATTACCGTAAGGAAGATCAAGATGGCAATTTTGAGCATGGCAGTCAGGAAGTCCCCTGGTCCAGATGGCTTCCACCTGGAGTGGTATACGTTAGATGTGGATACTCAAAGTGCGCGACTCCTTAAACTGCTTGAATATGCTTTTGAGCATAATAGGCTGCCCTTATCTTTCATGGAGGCCACTATTGTGGTAATCCATAAGCCTGGAAAGCCCCCGGACAGTGCAATTCATGTAGACCAATTTTCCTTTTGAACATCAATGCTAAAATTTTAGCGAAGGTTTTGGGAAGACATCTCAGTGATGTTATACTCTCGGTGATAGACCCAGATAGATCGGGCTTTATGCCGGGTAACACTACAGATATAGATCTCAGAAGGTTATTCACAAATCTGCAGGTTAGACATGAGAATTCAGGATCCCAGGTGATCGCCTCTCTTGATAACGAGAAAGCCTTTGACTCTGTTGAGTGGCAGCTTATGTGGAAGACACTGAGTTGCTTAAAGTTCCCCCTGTATTTTATACGGTGGGTGCAGTTGCTGTACCAGGCCCCAAAGGCAAGAGTGAGAATAAATGGCTATCTATCACACCCCTTTAGGTTGCATAGAGGTACCAGGCAGGGGTGCCCCTTGTCACCTATGATGTTTGCCCTCATCATGTAACCTCTTTCCCAGTTGATTAATACCAGTATGCTGATAGAGGGGTGGACAATAGCAGGGATACAGGAGAAGCTATTGTTGTATGCAGACGATATGTTAATATATTTGGCAGATCCTGGTCCCTCCCTAGAGGCACTGCTGGCCACAGTAGACAGTTTCCGAACCTACCCGGGGCTTCGAGTTAATTCTGCGAACTCTAGCCTGTACTTTGTTGACAAGGTGGACAGGGCAGAGGTGTCTCCACTTTCACGATTGGAGGTGGTTGATTGCTTTGTCTACTTGGGGATTCGGGTACACAGAGACCCCAGTCAGTTTTATCAACTAAATGTGGTACCTACGATGGAAAATTGTGGCCTGGGAAAACCTGCCTCTATAACTGGTGGGCCGCATAAGTATTGTTAAGATAGTATTACCTAAACTGCTATGTCTACAGAGCAACTCCAACAAAAATTCCCAAAACTCACTTTGAGTCCTTAAATAGGTTGCTGTCACCATTCTTGTGGAGACACCAGGCTCATAGGTTGGCTAGGAAATCGCTAAAGGCTTTATATTCGCAGGGGGGATAGGGATTGCCAGATATGTATATTTATTATATCGCCTTATGACTAGTATATACATCCTGGTGGATCCGGGCAGATGCGAATAACCCAGCGGTGGTTCTTGAGGCGGGGCTAGTGGGCTCGTACGAGGCGCTGTCAAACCTGGTATACCAGGGAGGGGCGCACACGGTGAAGCACTACATGGAAGGTATGGCGACTGTGGTGGCGGCATGGACGACATTTGTAGAGGTGCATGTAGTGGGTGCGGATGGCGAGACCTAGTCCCCATATATCCAGCTGTGGTGGAACAAGCAGCTTAAAGAACTCTTCCACTTGCCCGACTATGAGCTCTGGCCCCAGAAAAGGGTGAGATACCTTACCCAACTTCATCAAGGTGGATTTTTCCATACTTTTGAAAGCCTCCAACGAGAGTACAACCTACCCCTACAGTTGAAATGTGGCCCCCTCGAGTCTATCGCTAGGCCGGCACGGCCATGTAAGCCAGTTTCTTCTTACTATAGGGAGAAATTGTGTATGCAGGATTCACCACTCCGGCGATCATTTGAGCGTTGGTGCGTGGATATTCCTGACCTAGAAGCATCTCATCTGAGAGAGCTGAGCTCTGTATATAGACTACCGGATCCTTCATGTTCGAGATGCGGGGGGTTAAGGGGGTCGTTGTACCACATGATATGGGATTGTCCCGCTATGCAGTGGTACTGGGGCCAGATCTGCACTTTTATTAACACGAGGCTGGGGCTCCCGGGAATCTGCTCTCCTATGGTATGCTTGCTCGGCCTTGTGGTGGACTTAGTCCCCACTAGGTATGACAGACGACTGCCCCGTCTGCTAATGTTTTATGGGAGGAAGACTATTATCCTAAACTGAAAACCACCAAAGGTCCCTACTCTTGAACAGTGGGTAAAACTGATAAATGCTGACCTTCACATGTATAAGTTAACATATGCTGCTAGAGGAACTCCGGACCGTTTCGAGAAGATCTGGGGTGTTTGGCTCCACGCACAAAACACTGTTTAGGTATTGACTTGGGTGGGGCTATGGGGTGCTCAGGTGTATGTGTTTGTGAGTGTGAATGCAGTCTGGTGATCACTCAATACTACCGGTGGGATGCTACCATGAAACGGACCTACTTATATGATTTGTTCGGACTTTTCCCATGACCAATTACCACAATACCAGGGTCTATTGCCTTTGATGGATGTCTAATATTCTTTCTTTTGTTTTCTTACTATCCCGGTTGGGATACTGTTGTATTACAAACAACCAAATGCAAAAAATAAATACTATAAAAAAAAAAATCTGTACTGATCCTGACCTTGACTTCAACTTTGTTCGTAGATTAGGCTCTTGTCTAATACACTGGATTTGTCACCTAGCTTTTATTGTTCTGTTCTGTCCTGATTCCTAACAGCAGTTTTGTTTCATTCTCCAGCTTATTGCATCCTGACTGCTTTTTCATGGATGAAGCCTGGTTAAGTTCACTTCAGATTGTTTGCTACGGTAAACATGCTGCCAAGCAGTGGCTATTCTGGGAATTATGATCTGGGAGCCTGACAGGAATAGACCATACCTCTTTTTGGGGCTTTATCCTGGAATACAAGGATATTCCCACTTCCCAGTCTGGTCAGCATCGAACAAATCATGGCTTAGGAGATCCACATGTTTGGTGGGATTTGGATTCACATCTGTGATGAGAAAATAAACAGTATCTGCATGCCAATGATCAAAAATGCTATTTCTACACCCCTGCTGGCTGATGTCTATTAATGTACCTTCTAAGTCACCCAGCAAAAAAATTGTCCTACAAGATATTGTCCACATACTTTGCATCCTGCACTTTTTGCTACACCTGCATTTGTTTCCAGGAGAGATCTGAAGATAAAATATTTACCTAACACATTCCTTAAGGCCCCTTTACACATGCTTGTTGGCGATTATCTAGGGGTGTAAAAGTGCTGAAGATTATTTGATGAACGAGTGAAACACTTGTTCATTGGGTACGTCTACTTTCACATCCATTCAGGGCTCTCACAAGCGGTCCAAAACAGATCAGTTTGCATTTTGGAGACAGACAGCAAAACGCTGCTTGCAGCGTTTTGGTGTCTGTCTGATGAAACTGAGCCAAAAGGATCCGTCCTGGCACACAATGTAAGTCAATGGGGATGGATCCGTTTTCACTGACGCAATCTGGCACAAAAGAAAACGTATCTGTCCTCCATTGACTTTCAATGGTGTTCAAGATGGATCTGTCTTGGCTATGTTAAAGATAATACAAACGGATCCATTCTGAATGGAAGCAGACGGATCCAAGTTCATGACGGATCCGCACAAAACGCGAGTGTTAAAGTAGCCTTATACTGTATTATAGCATGAGATCATTTGCCAGCAGTAGATTGTGCTGTCTAAACAGCACTCTGCTGCTGGCAAACAAAGAGTCTGTATGTGGATGAGCAATACTCCGTACTGTGGAGGAGATCGCAGCAAGTAGTCTGTTTCACAGAGGAGCAGGCGCTTGTCTTTCCAACAATCGCCTGCTGAATTGCCCCGTGTAAAGGGACCTTTCCTTAGCTCTTACATTCAACAATCCAAAGCCCTCTGCTTTAAATGAGTCCATGCAAGTGGGTAATACAGGTTTTTCAACAGAGGAAAGAAGTCACAGCCTGACTTAAACCCTATGCCCTATTGACTTTTTGTCAATTATTTTGTTCATCCTGCACAGCCGGAAGACTTTAAGGCCTAAGTGAGAAAGAGCATGTCACCTTAGATCTGAAACTTTCTTTCCCCGAAGGTAAAACTATAACTACCTCTATTCTGGTCATTCAGGGTTCCTTGCTTCTGCCATTACTCTGGTTCACTTTCTACCATTGACTGGACACAAGGCCAAAGTGCTCACTGGGAATTTTCTGGATTTCAGCATTGCCTTCCTTGTCTGAATAGCAACCAGGAATTATTGCATAGGTTTGCTGTTCTTCATTTTCAAGGGCTACCTCAGTACTGAGAATGCAGATATGTTTTTAAAAAAGGCAGTAGGTTCCGTGTCTGTAATTGATTTCCTCATGTCTTGTTTTCCTTTTTTTCAATAAAAAGATGTTTAAAATGCAGTAGGGACTCTCCCAATATATCACTGCATGTATCAAAGAGCATTTGGAGAAAGGGTTTATTTCTATATGTTTTTAACTGGTCATAGCTGGTTTCTTTTTAATTAAAAACAATGATGAAACCTTGCTTGAGACCATGCATTGATATTTAGGGGCTAAACATGAAAACCATAAAGAATAGATATCCACTACCATAAATTGCACAACTGTTAGATCGCATCAAGGGAGCACATTATTACACTAAGTTGGACCTGAGTGGCTTCTATAATTTGATATAGATGATGGAGGGAGATGACCAGCTTTTAATACAGTAGAAGGGTACTATGAACACTTGTTGATACCTCTTAGTCTCTGCAACGCTCCCTGCTGTTTTCCTACAGTTCATAAATGACATCTTTTGGGGTCTTCTCAATCATTATGCCATATTGCTTTGGCATCACCAAATTCTCTATATGCCAGTCTAGAGAAATGTTTGCATTTTAAATTGAAATTTCCATTTCTAGGCTATATAATCTCTAGAGATGACACTATGTAAAAAAAAAATGTTTAAATCACCTCCTTTCACAATTTTTCATATACAAATATATAAACAAAAAAAAATCATATTAGGTATCGCCACGTCCGGCTCCGTTGTGCAATTATCTATACTGTATGTTTGTAAGTGACTTGTGTCACCCTCACTTTTCTCTTGCGTACATCCCTGACCTTTCACATGTGCTCCCACATATGCTCCCATCATCAGTAGTTGCACACCTAAAAAGAGTCCACAGTGGACCTCTCCTCAAAGTCTGTGCTGGCCTGTAACTGCTGACTGTCCCCACAAAGGTCATTGTCACCGAAAAGTGCAGTAGAGCAAGCAGCAAACATTACTTGGAAAACAGACAGAGCAACAAAAGCAAGAGGGAGGTTCATAGAGGCAGTTCCTGGGCCAGAGGAACGTGGTGTTAGAGGAACCTACCAATTGCTGGCTGTGTGTATCTGTTGTAACTTGAGATGATTGTGAAGAGTAAGTCAACGATTCCAATACAGCTGGATAGTTGGTCAAAACAGGACTACTAGATGACAGTGGCACTTTGGACCTGTCGCTGCGGCTGCTGCTATACACCACCCCTTCTTCTGCTGCTGATTTTGATGTCCACAGCATCATTTTTGACCCGGTCTGTTCCCTTGGAGCACCAAGGCAACTGCCTGTTGGCCGTAGTGTATAACAACTGTATCATTAACAGAAGGCATTGGCTATGATAAATTTTGCTCCACTTTACACATGTGCAGGGGGAAATATTTAACCGTGGCCTAATACTATCGATATCTTCCGATCCCCTATAGCTTCTATATCTCTCTTCTTCAGCTTTTGGTCATCAACAGTTGTGTTCTATGAAGGTCAAGATGTCCTTTGCATCTGTTCTTAAATCCTTAGCAGATTTCAAAGTTAAGCAAATTCTGGATTGTAGTGAGGTTCAGAGGAAATTCTATTACCTGATTGATTGTAGGGATATAGTCCTGAGGAGATGACCTGGATTTCCAAGGAGGACATTAATGCTCCATTGTTTGTCACGAAATTTCATGTAAAAGATGTCAAGTGTCCTCTCATGCTCCATAATGTAATAAATGTTATAGTTTTGGGGGGAAGGGAGGCAAGCGTTGAGGTTTTTAACAAAGGTCCCATACAATTAAGTTTTTAATTTTAATATTTAGGGACTTTTTGCTAGGCTACTTATTAATTACAATGTTTCTTTCTGTTATATATTTTTATGTTCTTGCTACTAACAATAATTGGAAATTATTATTGCATATATTTATAATAATTACAGATCAATTTTTAAATTGATGGTGTGCCTTTCTCATAGGTAATTATGTTTAATTTGTAAACTATTAATATAAAACTCAAATATATTCCAAATTGAGAAAAAATATCAATGAATTCCGACTCAAGCTTCTCAAAATACACTGTGCCAAATGTCTGTATTGTCAAACAGAACAAAAGGAAGAGTGAAGTTAACTTGATTCAAGTGCAAATTGAAATAAAAAATGAGGGCTCCTAAGACTTTGTGATTTGTGTTTAGCTGGGGAACGCTCCAGCTGTCGAATGCCGGGGGCTCAAATGAAGTCTGCAGTGTCTGCTTTTTGGACCAGCTGTGGCTTATCTGAGACCACATTCTGAAATATAAACAGAAGACGAATGCAAAGGTATTGAGGAAGCTGAGAGAGGCGTCCTGCTAGGAAGCATGTTGTGTGAACATGCAGTGCGTGAGTGAGTGAAGAGATAAAAGAACAGTGATATTATGGGCAGGTGGCAGGGATCTCTGCAAGGATGCAAGTCCTGGGAAGAGTGTGCAGATGCTCACAGCAAATCTTTTTTTAGTTCATTTAGTCCTCAACATTAATAAAGACCTATTGGCTGGTCTACTTTGGCCGTGAAGAGGCCGCAGTCCAGCTGTCGTCTCTCCAGGCTCCATAGCAGTCTTCCAAAAGAAATGGACATTGCATCTGCATGTACTGTAAATAACCAACACTTAATCACTTGGAACAGCATTTTCTTTTAAATACTCTTTGCTTGCCCAAATGTCCAATAAGTTAATGCAACTTTCTCAAGATGATATTAAAGGCTGTGTCATAATTAGTTTCATCCAAGTGCCCTCTGTGATATGTAGGAACATGTGTAGATGCTGCAATTATGAGAACTAAAAAGGATCTTTAAATTATATTAACTCTGTTATCAGGTTTTGATGGGACAATGTCTTTTATTGCTTTAGCATGCATATTAAAATACCGTATTTTGCTATTTAATAATTGTGTACCATACTTGCTTTGAATATTTACAAGAAAGCAATAGAATACACGTGGAATAAATAAAGAATATTAATGTCAAATTATTTGAAATGTTTCCAAAATCTACATTATGTTCCTACACAAGTAGTTAGGCCCTTTTTACAGACAAAAGCAAAAAGTAAGGATAACAGATAACACCTACTACGTGAAATTATACTTTTACTGGACATTAAAAGGGTTTTCTTGAAACTTTAATACTGACGCATGAACTCCCACCCTCCATTCACCGCTGTGGGAGCTACGGAAATAGCCCAGCACCAACTCGAATGTTTCCAGATCTCCCATAACAGTGAATAGAGTGGCTGTGCATGCGAGGTGCACCCTCCATTCACTTCATGAGCAGTGCTCTCTCTTTCACTTTCAGGGGGCCCATTTTGGAGATAGTAGCAGGTCATAGAGGTGATGATATGCCAGCAATGTCTGAGATGGGAATGCCTCTTTAAAAGTGAGAAAGATAATAAGTCATCTTAGAAAGAAGGTAGTAAAATGCATGTCTGGATCACTATAGGGATTGCAGTATAATTTAGCCTAATCTTTTCAGATGATCTTGAACCAAACTCAGGCCACGTTTTCTTTTAGGCACTAGATGACCAAGGACAACATCTTTTCAAGATCAAAACTAGAACTTAACATTTTGCATATTTGATGCAGAAAGTTTAGCAACTGCCCCATTCTTTATAAAAGTTTATGTGTAAGCATGCAGGCACTTGGAAGGTTTTTTTCTTGAGACTACATAAATATTAAAGGTCAAATTTGTAAAATTTTTGGGGTATAGTTTTTATGTAAGGTTATTAGAAGCACTAATTCTCTATGGGCCCTAGAAAAATGTTGGACCTGCCGCCCTCCCCATGAGACTCAATGGCATTGTTAGGGTAAATAAGGATATATTAGCCCCCCTAAACAAAATAATATAATTTCCTAAATATGATAATATCCCTCTAAATAATATAGGCATGTAGTTCAGGAATGATGCTACTATACAAGTGACAAATATTATCACTGTAGTGTTTTTGACTAAAACCCAATAAATCAAGACCAATATTAGCAATTATAACACAGTCACACCATGAACACAAATTTCTACCACACAGTGTCTGAATATCACTATACTGACACTGGAAACAAACCACTGTCATAAGGCCAAGACAGTGATAGATGGTTCTACAGATGTGCTCTGCAGACCAAATAAATAATTATAGTACATTCAGTGGTAGATTTGTCCACTATGCAGACCACGCCATTATGAGGGGACCCCAGGGATTGGGGATGCTCCCTGATATGCCCTGCCATCCATCTTACCCTAGTAGCAGTGCCTATTTTAACTGCATCCACGTCCTCAGGACTCAGATACAGTTAAATGCAATAGTGACGCAGGGCGTTGGTGGTGTGGTAGAGGCAGGTTGGGTAAAGTGACATCATCACGACTTCTGCCAGACAGACTGGAGCTGAACTGCAGTTAGAGATCTGCTCCATTTGTCTTGGGAACATGACTAGGTGAATATTTGTTTTGGAGACACTAATAAGGTACCATATTGTGTTGGAAAAGCACCAAATTTTGTGTGAGGCACATAATGGGGCCCATATTGTGTTGGGAGCACATAGGAGGGCAACATTATGTGTGAAGGGAACATAAGGGAGCATATTGATGTGTGAAGATCACATCAGGGGAATTATACTGAGTGGGGGGCATATAAGGGTCACCATATTAGAGCAATGATGGGATCGAACTTAGCAGTGCTATAGGGCAGAGCTTAGCTGTGCTACTGGGTGGTGCTTGAAGCCCCCAGAAATAACTTTTCTTGCCCCCCCCCCCCCCCCAGAAATGCCAAATCCAACCCTTAGTACAGTTATAGCCAGTGACTTACAGGTGACCTCCCCCCTGAATGGATTCATTCACTTTCCTTTTTCTTCTTCATCAGGGCCAGACTGCCACAAAATCCTCTGTAATGCAAAGATATCTTCAGTTTCTCGCTTTTCTAGAACCCTCAGTAGTTATAAGGGATTTGTCACCTCTCCCCTAATGTGCCTCCATACAATATAGATTTGAATTTTAGTGCCTACTATAAATATAATCCCCCCCCCCCCTTACATCAATAATGCCCCTCTGGGTCCCTCTTAGAGCAAAAATGTCCCCTATGGTGCCCTTTGAAAAGTAACATCCCATTTGGTGCCCCTTATGTCTTTTTTGGTGCCCTTTAATACAGTAATGTGCCCGTAGTGCCCATTAGTATTTCTCCTCTACTCTACAATCCTATGTATATGCTTACTGATTAAGTGGATAGATTTAATAAAAGTCACCCCAGATTTTGAGGGAAAGAAGGTTTCGGCATGTTGAATTTCACACATGTTTCAGTCATATAAAATAAGTAGTGGGTAGAGTTGTCTGGCAGCAGCTTTTTCCTCCACTCCATATTGCATAAACATGGTCTCAGCCAAGTGTGCAGGGTTATGGTAGAGTTGGGGAAAATAGCAGTTCAACTGGCATCTCAGGTGCATGGAGCATTTATATCTTTCTGTCCCACAGGCAATATATATGTTTTTAAATCAGGGTGACTAAGGGTGTATTCACACATTTCAGTTGAGGTGTGGTTAATAACCGCATATGATAAGCACACACAATCTTGCTGTAGTTTTGCAATACAGTTATTGGACACTTTAACAGGTGAAACACATTTACTTCACATATAAATATACCTTTTGACACCATAATTTGCCTTGTTTCTTTTGGTTTACAGTGGAATGGAGGTAAAATTGCTGTGAATAGGCGACTAATCACAACAATAAAAACTGACTGAATAAAGTTTTAAGAGCATTTTAAAAGCCAAAACATCAAAGATTGCCCAACTTTGGGGATTTTGGCAGACCTACCTCTAGACCAAACCTGCGAAGGAAGCAAACCTACTTGCTCCATGCAGCTAGGTCCTGGGTCCTTTGCCTCTCAGCCTCGGCTGCCTCCCTCGGATACCCCTCATCCACTTCTGCATTGATGCCGCTACAGCTAATGACTGGCGGTAGTGGTGACTGGACCCCTTGCATCTCATGGCCAATTGACATGACACATGGGGGTCACATCGCCTGTATAGCCAATCACTGGGTGTAGCAACATCAAAGCAGATGTTGACAGTAAGTGATCCAAGCGAGGCAGCTGAGGTCAGGGAGCAAAGGAGTTGGGACCCAGCGGCACACTTAAGTATGCTTCCTTTTCCAGGTCTGGCCAGGAGGAGGGGTTGCCAAAAAAAAACAAAAGGTGGCCAACCCTTTTAAATATTAAAAAAATCTTTTCACAACTATTAGTTCAGGGAGAAGATCAGAACTAATCTCAAAAAATATGTTTACACCGAAAGAGTAGTTGAGGAACAGACTTCCATCAATGTAGTTGGGAAATCAACCAACTAGCTTGGAGCAGACTTCCATCAATGTGGCAGGGTAAGTGGATTAAAACATGCCTGGGATAAACACATGTCTATCCTAAGGCCTATTGCACAAGACATTATGGCTTTTTCAGTGTTTTGTGGTCTGCAAAAAACGGATCTGCAAAAAATGCGGATGACATCCGTGTACATTCCGTTTTTTGTGGAACGGAACAGTTTTCCCCTGATAGAACAGAACTATCCTTGTCCGTTATGCGGACAATAATAGGACATGTTCTATCTTTGAAAGGAATGGAAAAACGGAAATATGGAAACAGAAGGCATATGGAGTACCTCCTGTTTTTTTGCAGACCCAGTGAAATAAATGATTCTGTATACGGACTGTATACGGAACGCAAAAAAAAACAAATGTAAACTGATAAAATAAAGATTCGTGTGCATGAGGCCTAAGATGTATAATATAATGGCAGAAGAGATAGTTTTTTTCTGCTGTCAGTCTTCAATGTTTCTATGTTGCTTTAGATATGCACAAGGAGCGAGTGGCAGCATCCAGTAACCCATCAGCCCAGAAAATGACCTGCATATGAATAAAACAACAAGTCTAGGTGGGTAAGGTTATAATAGCAGACACAGTCCTTTGTACTATAAAAGGCCTCACATGTGGTTCAACTCTTCCGTACATTGTGACTGTACACAATTACACTTTGTAACTCTAATACAGCTGAGCTCTTTCCAATAAGCTGCATGTAGGCCAAAAGAGGATCAATTACAAGACTAGTGCTGATGCTCTTTGCATCTGATCGTTACATTTTTGTGACAAATTGATAAACTACATCTTCACTTGGATAAAGATTTGATATCACTCTTTTAATCTGCTATCAATAAGTTATTAATCGTTCACCTGACCTGTTCTAATCCCCGTCTGCTTTCAAATCCAATAATCATTTCAAAATTCACAGTCGAGTGAGAGTCTTACTAAAAGCAATCAATATCCCACTGAGTTTTTTTCTTCTTACTGGGGAATTCAGTCTACTTGTTCGGTGACTGCAGGGCACTAGCAATATACAACTCAGTAAGTACAATACTATCATGTTAGATATGTAAAATGAAGACACTAAAGAAAATAAAAGCTTTAAGTGAGGTTCATTTTCTTTTATAAGCATAGGTCAAACATAATACTCTTAGCTACATGATTAATGTAAATGCTAATAATCGGAATCTTTCAGCAGGTTTAAAAATCATCGCTTGCCGTGCTGTCTAATCACGATCTGCTGCCGGTAAACAATGATGGCATTAGCGATCGCTCCTGCCCATATTGTGGAGATCGCTGCATGTAATAGCAGCAATCTCCTCCAATGATGAGCAGGCAATTGCCAAGAAGGAACACTTCCTTCCTGACAATTGTCTGCCTGGTTGCATAGTTTAATACAGCCCTTAGGCTATTTTTGTTAACTTGGCAAGATATTTGGCCAGTGGCGTACATAGAAAAGTAAGGGCCACATAGCAAGGATCAAACCAGGCCCCCAACACAGGACAGAAGGGTTTGCGTCTAAACCTCATTTCAATGACCTTTGGGACATTTTTTCCACTGTCTCATTTGCTAAAAGTTGTTCCTTTAGTTAATAGTGGGTAGAGTCCTGACCAAGTATTCACCCCCAGTAGAAGTGGGAGATGATCCCAACTGGTCCCTCTCTTGCCCTGGGCCCCATAACAGTCATATGGTCTGCCACTATAATAGTTACGCCCCTTTACTTGGCTCTAGGACTCAATTTAAGCAATTGTATGGGTTGTCTAACATTTTTAATTATCTTAGACAACTCTTTTAAGAGCAGAGATAAATGGAAAAAATGTGATCAGTATGTGACACGCAGTGCAGATATCACAGCTGTGAACAGTATTAGACAGTGGTTCTCTGGGCCTAAAGGAATAAATTATTCTAAGGGTCCCACCTGTTATCAATCCTTTGCACACAGAGAACATACCATATATTGGTTATTTGTAAATCAAGCCATGAGAAATAAACCCTAGTAGCAATTGAGTGGCATGAAAGAGAGTCCCCCATAGAGTTGTTTCCTGCTGGACCTTAGTTGCCCTGTATTATCAAGTGCCAATTATTGTGTCAAAGCCTGGGCCCATCAGAGAATCCTCTGGTACTGGGGTGAGTGAGTCCAACCCTGGCTTTAAGCCAAAACCGAGCACAAGAGGGTGATCACTAGATCACTCAAACGACCAGATTGTTTTGCAACAAAGCCACCCATTGGTAAGTATGGTATTCGAACTATAAGTAGGCCCATGCAGTTTCATAGTACTATATTTCCATCAACAATATGATTAATACAAAGTATAAGTTTGCCTGCTAGTGTTTTTGAGAGCGGAACAATCTATTAATGATATGGTAATTTTTGGAAATGGGAAGAAATAAACATTTAAAATTATTTTCATACAAACGAGCCAGTTAGTCTCTGCATAGTATTTTCAAGAGAGATGCTTCTATATTTATGTTACAAATAAGATATTGGGGGGACATACTTGACTGAACATAGCACCCCCCCCATGGTTTGTAAACTCCACGCAATCATCAGCAATGAAATCCATCATGCCCTGTCAAATTCAAAAACGATACACACTACACAACACAAAGCGAGACAAGCTGATCTATATCCCACATCACAGACGCTTCTCTCTTCTATTCTTTTTTAAATGCTTTAAGGTGAAAAGACCTCCAGGGCCAACAAATGAGCCGCCTATGCTCTAGTTCTAATTAAATGTACCTAATTAAGACAACAGTCATAACCACCAGGGAAGAGAAAGATACAAAATCGGTAATGCCAGGTGATTAATCAAATTTCTGCTAAGAGATGATCAACATGGAGAATGCTCAGATCAGTTCCACTCAGCCAAATAAACTATCTTTATGAAGTAATACTCATATATTCAGTTTATATGCCAACAAAATGATAACCGGATTTTTCTTTTGGGGGGAATTTGACTGGAGTTTAAATATACATACTTGGGGGCATTTATCAAACTGCTGTAAAGAAGAACTGGCTTAGTTGCCCTTAGTTGCCCAATCAGATTCCGCCTTTCATTTTTGACAGCTCCTTTGGAAAATTAAAGGTGGAATCTGATTGGTTGCTATAAGCAACTAAGCCAGTTCTACTTCACACCAGTTTGATAAATTACCCCAACTGTACTTATTGACATCACCACTAAGCTATGATGCCAGTAAGTACAGTACCTGACCACTGAGGTCACTGGCTGCAGCAGTCATGTGCTGGTCACTTGTAAACATAGACTGGGCAGGCTCTGGGAGATTTTCGTGTCAGTTTCTGCGAAAAAAGCGTACGTGTTTCATCTGCGAAGATGTCCGTGAAGGATCCGTGGTTGGTTGGTGTGTCCGTTTTTACCATCCGTGTATCATCAGTAATTCATGGAAGTTGTCTCCTATTAGTCTTCAGTGAAAAACAGACGCAACACGGATGCCATCCGTGTTGTGTCAGTGATTTTCACGGACCCATAGACTTTATTGGGGGTGCTTGGACTGCATCACGGATCAAAGTAGTTTATGTTTCCGTGATTTTTTTACTAACCTAGTCAGTAAAAAAAAATACTGAAATGTGAACACATTTAAATGAATTTAAATGAATGCTTGACAAAGGCTAAACCTAGCCGATACGTTGCATTTTCTGTATACTTTGCTATGGAGTTTTGAATAAAAGAAGATTCATATTGGACATACTGCTGTAGCCCACTTTTTCCATTGAATAGGTTCGTGTTCTGTCCACAGAAAATGCTGACAGCACACGTCAGTGAAAAATAGAAATGTGAATGAGGCCTTATTCTAATCCTGGGTAATCCCTTTAAATAGAAACTTTCCTTTAAAAGGGTTGTACCGCTAACAAAACCTATTCCGTATCCACAGAATAGTAAATACATGTTTGATCGTTGGGGGTACAACCGCTGAGGTTCCTAGTGATCATGAAAAAAGGTTCCCACAGGTGATGCCAAACCACTGTGTGAAAATGGAAGGGTAGTGCACATGCAAGCCACTGCTTGTTTCGCTTCTATGAGATTGCCGAGTACAGTGATTGTGGAGGGTCCATATTAGCTAATACAGCATTGGCCGTGCAAGCTTACTATCATGGTGCAGTCCAGCGACACTTGCAAACCACTATACTCATGATCATCAGGGGTCCCAACGGTCAGACCCCCAGTAATTAATTATCTCCTAGCCTGATGTTATTAGTGGCACAACCCCTTTAACAATAATTATGCGAGTGTTAACTCCAGATATATTTTGTTACTAAGTGTTATTTTTTTGTCTTTTTTTTCCTTCTCCAACTTTACCTGCACTGCACTGAGCAGATTTTGTGCCTAAGGCACTTTAGGCAGACATGCTGAGCTAGAAAAACCAAAGATGTTAATCTGACCACATATGCTGAGCCTGATGTAAGGGTCTTTACACTAGTATAGCAATTCCATTACAGCACTAGAGGCAGTCGGAGCCTCCTTTATATTTCAGTGATAAGGATTGAATATGGTTTGAAGGGCATTGATCATCCAAAACGAATAATGACATATATACATGAGTCTAACGCCTATCAATTAATAATCAATGGGGCATGGCTCATTATCCGGGAAAAATTTTGGGCGTCACGTATTAATGCTGCCTATAGCAGCCGTATCGGAGACTGATTTGTAACACTTTGGCATTTGTAATGTCTGAGGAAGCCAATATGGCAGGTTTGGCTTATCAGATGTGTACATTATTTTTGCCTTGTCAGACAATGCACCCAGTATAATACTGTCACAATTTTACTACTCTACTGAGTTTGAAACAGGATGTTAATATATGTAATAGTATGTTTATAGGTAGCTGGCTACTGAATGGCTCACCCTTTCAGACATAGGAGATCAGGCACAAAACAGTATGTATAATTGGTAATGGTCACAGAAACCAAATAAAACAGCTTTTTTTTCTCTAAATGCCTTGAGTGCAATTTGCACAATTTGCACCATTTTGCCGACCTGTAGATTTACCCGTCCAACAAGCCTACTGATAAGTCTCCTCCATCATGTTCTAATCACTGTTCACATCCTCACTTTTACACCTTTTAAGTATGTTTCTTTTTCGATACTACAATAGGGCTTAGAAATTTAAATGACAACAGCCTATGTGACAACACATATTAAAATCATGACATTATGTCACAAAACTTACTAGTGATATAACACTGGCATGAGATAAAACTGACACATCTCCCATCTACAATACTTCAGATGAAATAAATGTGTAATGTTATACACATTATATAGAATTAGGGCGAGCAAAGCTTTGATGTCATACTGTCAAGTGCCTGGCCGGAAGTAATTTCTGTTTTCATAGTCACTGTAATGAGTCAGTTAGGCAAAAAAGCTCATAGAGAAAAAAGAAGTAAAGCAAAAAAAAAAAAAAACAGAAGAAAAGCAAAAGTGCAGAGGAATCTAAGCCCCGGAATCTCCTGTGTAGTTAAAGGGAAAATGACTTGACAAACTGTTTAAGCTTTTCCAAGTCTCCAGAGAGGTAGTGAAAAGTGTTTCACCAACAAACGGATTGAGTAGAACAAATAATCTAAGCCTTTAATGAGATAGCTGATCCCTCTAATACCTGCTCCACTTTGTGCCGAGGGCTATTACAGTCAACGATAGTTTTCCTCCAAAGAAACCATCAGTGGCTAAAGAAACTGCTGCAGTGTGCAATCCATTCTTTCATTCATTAGGGGGTAGAGGTCCAATCCAATTACCCTGATTCACGCAGAGGGACCTGTATAAGGACAGCTCTTTCAGTTCCCTCTCTCTTGTTTGTTAATCCCTCACTCATTAAGGCTCTTGTTCCTTCCTCCCCGGGACCCCAGAACCACCAAGGAGGAGTTTATGCAACAAGCACTAAGGGAAATCTAAAATGAAGCCCTTTCATTTCTAACTGTTTTCCAAATCACAAACAGTTGTTCTAAAATAGCAGCCAGCCCCGTCATTCAGATGCCTGGTGGACTCACTGGAAGTCAAGGAAGAAAAAAAGACTCCACCAGAGTTCTATTTATTGGGAGATTTTTCCCCTTTTGTCTTGAAGGCACCCTGTTGTTTTATTACTTTGAGCTTAAGCATCATTTCTATCATTAAGCAGGGATGAGCTGGATTTAGACAATTTCCATAAATGGCCCCTCAGTGTGGCCATGTCTCTAAATCCCATAAAACCAACTTCTCAAGTGTCCTTTTCTCTTTATATCAAAATGAATGCAAAAACAATATTCATAGGGAAAGCATTGTGGAAAGCATTGTCCTAGCTATGTCTGTGCATATTCAGAATATTTTCTTTAGGATACTTTATGCTTTATTTAGTTACTTAGTGTGCATAATTGATCTGGGGACTGAGGAGCTATGGTGTATTTACAAGTGCCAAGTGCCCCAACTGCCCTAAAAAGTCAGGTATGACGCTCTGAGGTCTCCTTGGACTGTATCCAAGCCCGTTTAGGCTCTTTAATGTCAAGACAGTATTAGTACTGTCAAACTGACAGCAACATATATGGTGATTGGTGACAGGTAAAAGCATGGTAACCGGTTATAACAGCTTTTTTAATAACACACTGCATTTTCGTATTTATCTTTATTTAGAAAAGGCCCCCTTTTTGGTGGCAGATGTTTTCTTCTCTGACTTGTGATCTGTAAAATGACGGCTGCCATTTTGAGCGATTCGTGCAGGATGACAAAAAGTTTAGACTTCTTCGAACTTAGAATATTTAGGGAAATTTATACCAAATTCAATTTGGTTAGAATTCATTGTCTCATCTCTATTGATGGACTATCTTAAGGATCCTTTTATACAGCAACACGTTGTGTACCCAATCATTGCTCAAAGTAAACATGCTGCAGACCACTAGTTTATTTGTCAGGGAATCGCATCTTTTTTAAATTAAAAAAATGGCAAAAGTTTCGAATTCACCAAAATCCTAATGTTTTTGAAAATTCATGACAAACATAACAAATCGATACCCTCATCTCTGACAAGAAGCAATTATTGGTCCAATTCAAAGGGTAACACATGTTCTATTACAATATCAGGACTAGGTAAATCATATAGTTAGGTAATAGCATGATTTTGGGGGGTTTATGTGATTCTCCTGGGATTTTTCGCAGTATCTTAATAAGTGTGAAACCTCTCTGTCAACCTGAAAATTGCCTTATTATAAGCATATATATCATGAGTGGGCAAATAAGCATCTTATGTTAACCTTTATTTTTACTATAACAGAACATCTTTGTAACAATAAAGCTGACCACTTTGATGACCATGATTATGAACAGATACTATACTCTAGATCCATAGATATGGTCATTTACATGAGCATAAGACAGTACAAAGCACATCTGATCTGACAGGACAAATTAGCAAGGTGTATTAACAATAAGCAAAAATAGTTCTCCATTAATAGCAATAGATGAGTGCCATCTAGTGGTCAGTATGCCAAGCAAAAAGCTATAATTCTTGCTTGGTTGTTCAAGCAGTATAGCAAAAACATTACATACTCCAAAGTAGTCACATAAAGTGTACTTCAAGTCAAAGTCTAAGCTGAGAGTAGGACAAAGAATAATGTTAGGGAATGAAAATTGTGTTCAGGGCATTCCTTTTTTTGCTAAAACTTTTGGGGATTATTTCGGGTAAAACTTAAATGACATACGGTATATAAGAATTATTTAAATAAAAAATCTTTTACTATACATGGAATTTATGGTTTATATTGTATATAGTCCTATTGTTTCTTGACTTATATTTGCCTTCATATTTGTCTACTTATGTCCTGCTGAAATTAATATGTTGGCACTAGTGATGAGTGAAGTATTCAAAAATTTGATTCGGCTACTTAGCCGAATTTTACCCAAAAATTTGCTTGGTGACGAATTACTTCTTTGCACCGCTCTCCATTATTGTACCCCTCAGATACCGCATTCATAGCTGATCGCGGCATCTGACAGTAATAACATAGTGTAAAATTAAAAAAATAAAATGAAATCATACTTACCTCACCCATTTAATCATGATGAGACGGCCTCCACCATCTCGATTGAAGATCTATCACAAAATCTATCACCGCCCGTGATGATGTCATCATGCCACCTGGCATGGTTAAGCCATATGTCAATCATGATGGCAGTGGTCAGCTCGTAGCAATCAAATGGATAAGGAAAGTATGATTTTTTTTCTTTTTTACCGCCATTCAGAAAAAAATTATTCGCTACCACTTAGCACGAGGAAATTCAGCTTCGTGGCGATGTGAATTTTCCCTAAAATTCACCCAACACTAGTTGGCACCATATAAAGGTTATTAGTATTTTTAGAATTGCTACAATCACAGTGTTCCAGTTACAATGTACTGGGCTTCACACAATGCTTGCCACTGTCCTGCAAAACAGATTTAGGGTGGATTCATGCAAAGCGGAGTTTTTCTGAATTTTTACATCTTTTTGTGCTGTGTTTTGCACACGCAATTTTTGGTGCAGTTTTTGCTGCAAAAAAAGCATCAGATTCAAATGTTAGCTGGAAATGCAGGATACCGTTTTTTTTTCTTCACATTTGTGGTGTTTTAGTTATCGCTGGTGTTTTTTTCTTTTTTTTTTTTTAATACAGCAATGGTGTTTTTTCATTTCCTTCCCTAAAGGGTAGGGTAGCAAAACACCAGAGCAAATTTGTGTGTGAATGAAGCCTATAGGCTGTTTTATTATATTTTATGGTTGGATTGTTCAGTCTGTATAGGTCACTGTATTGTACAGTGCAAGTCATAGTTTAATATTCTATGTTCTCTAATATTTCCTAGTTTTTACAGGTATTATGATGAGGTATAATAGGTCGGTTGAAAAAAAAATAGCAATTAAAAAAGCTTACTTAGATAATTTAAATAATTCTAAGTGGACATGCTACATACTGTATACTGTACACAGTGGATATGTAAATGACCACCAGGGTGTAGTCTTCCATAACACATAGTGTAACATGTACATTAATCTCATTCATACCTGTATATTTTCATTAGCATTGTTCATCAGCATTTGTAAGCCAAAACCAGGAGAGGGTCCGAAACACATAAGAGGTACAAATCTTTGTATTACACTTTTCCTCTTTAGGATACACTTCTGGCTTTGGCTTACAACTACTGATGCTTTGACTAAAATGCGACCAGATTTTCCTTCTGTTTTATCATGTTGCCACTGTTATATATACAGTAGATTAGTCTACGGTCATATGACCCAGAGCTCAGAAAACTAATTTTTAATTGTTTATTGCCAATGGCTCAGATGGTACAGTATTCAATTTATTTGCAGGCTCAACAACATGTTCCATTTAGATATGAAGGAATCATGGTACACTTTCCTGTGCAAATTTATGTTCTTACTAACATATTAAAAAGTTGGTACACATTTTTACGCATAGACCCATGGCTGTGACTAAGAACCTACCTGACAGTCAAAATGCAACCTTGTTATTACTTTTTAGATTTTCTTTTTGGTGCCAGCTGAACTACTTCTTTTTTGGACTGTGATTACCCAATGCTCGAGGAATTCAGTCCTAGCACATTCAGCAAACTTAACATAGACTGCTAGTAAGCTACTTTACATATATTGTTATACATATACAGTACATTCAAAAAAGCAGACATGACTAGCAAAATAAGCAGTTAAAATTTGTACACGTCTCATTTTTACTGTTTGGAGCAGTGGCATAATATTACAAGATGCTTGAATTAGATTGATGAAATATATTTGGAGTCAGGACTGTTGAAGAAAGATTAGTACAATTGCTAAGGTAGAACTGTAAGGAACACGTGAGCTATAGATATTATAGTAGGAGTTGATATTTTAGCACACATTCAATACATACATACTCCTTTCTGGTGTGATAAAGCTGAGTTCACACTGTTCTATGCTGTTCCATTGTTACCGGATCCATGAGATCACAATAGATTACTTTACGGGCATTCAGGTGTCTATATTTTTTACTAGGTAGCATAGTGGAGCATTTAGTGGAGCAAGAGAAATCTAGCATATTGGAACCATGAAAACACCATTGTGAGCAGACTAAAGTTTGTTCTTTTGGAGTGAGTGTATTGAAGGGAATCCATGACATTAAAAAAGCAGACTAGTCCATGAGAAGCATGTCATAGAGTAGTAGGAGCTGAGCTGAATGATATGCATATTTGTGAGAAAATATTCGGTATAACTTGTATTTCAAAAAACAGTTTTGTTGGACCCATCTACCAGTGACAAGGTGGCTTCCAACAGATGGGACCTACGATATTAGACTTGCCTCTCCTTGGCCTAAACCTACAAAATTCCAAGCAATGTGGAATCCAGCTATATTATACTATGATTAAGAGCTCTGGGCAGATGGGCAGGAGTGAAAGGTCTGAATAAAAGCAGCCACTTCACCGAATATACAATGCAAAAAAAACTAAGTTAAATGAGCACCTCCAAACAACATAAAATAAAGAACAGGTGCATGCTACCATGGCTGTAATACAAAAGCAGTATTTCATACAATTAAATTCTTGCTCTTTCCATGCCTAAACACAGGCTGTCACCAGGAAATTCACTGTTAAACTAGGCACAATGGCTTGTAGGTCTAGCTAAGCAGAATGTAATGATATCTTTCACTTAGGGATTAGTTAGGGAAAGTACTTTTAATCCATATGCAAATAAGCAGTTAGGTGCACTGACAGCAGGCCCAAGCCCCTCTGTGCACCCTTGCTCTTCCTGCTTCCTCTGCCAACCCTTCCCTTTCCTTGTTGATTAGCGAGTCAGGTGAGATGACAGCAGGACCCTGGCCTCAGTAATCCAAAAGGAGATGGATGGGCTGGCAGAAGAAGCAAGGGTGAACAGATCTCCTTTCTAGTGATCAGTAGAGGTCCTGGCAATAGGGTACCAAGAGTTCATTCATTTATCACCTATCTTGTGCAGGTATAGGGGGTGCAGATATTAGTCAAACCTGAGTTCTGGCCCAAATCCTCCCCTGCCACATAAGAAGGGTTCAGTACCCTAAACAGTACATGTTCTGTGGTGCTCTGTTACAGATTTTGCATTGAGGCCCAGAAGCCTAAAATAATGCCTCTGTCATTCTTCATGGTTGGATCTGCCAAGAAGTTCTACTATTAGTAGATGCACAGAAGAAAGAGCAAAAATTAAGTTAGACCAGCACCTCCTAACAATATGAAATAAAGTGCAAGTGCACGCAAACAGCCGGAAACACTCTTCACAAGCACAAAGGTGGGATGTGACCAAATGTGTGAAGTTTTCTTGTCTTTGGAAGTGAGATAGGATGCAAGATTTTTTTTCTCTATGTGGCCTCATCTCCTCTCAAAACTCAACCGGCTAAATATAAAATGTTTTATACTGTAATTATTGTTACTATTATTATTAATATTATTACTGTTATAACTATACGTTTCTTGACAGCAGTCTTTACTAAAGGTTTTATACATTTTTTCTATGTTTTACTACATAATATATTACTTTACAAACAACTATAACTTAGATTATAATTTTGTTTCAATTTAAGCACCATCAGCAAACTTCCAAATGCAATGCCAGAAATCTGCATGCCGTCAGCACATTTGTAGAACACTGCTTGCCATCCCAATATAATGGCTAGAAACAATGTCTGCATACTCTGTCGTTATTCAGGTGCCGTGTTCTATTCTTAATCATCAGTTTTCTTTGGGTCATTCCACCGATTTAGGGCAACTTCAGCAAATTATTGACTATGTAATGCGTTTCTGGAAACAAATAGAAATAATGAATATTGTATAGATTAGTTTACTCGAAAGGTCACATGGTCCACAGATATATAAAACCATTTTATTTTAGAACCTTTTACCTACTACAACCTATGTAAAGGTTTTTTTATGTGTGTGTTTTTATATAGTATAAATGAATGTACTTTAGCTGCATATGTGGTGATTGGTAGACTGTTACATATAAACTGGTCTTAAAACCAGTAGAGGTTATAAATGAGGCGAATTATGCAGGCGGGAAAGCATTGTCACAAGGAATTGACCAGTAATGATAAGTTGAGAAGCTTTACCACTGCTATTGATTCAAAGAGGTTCTGAGAATGCAATACATTTACATGGAAAGTGGAAGCAGCCGGATGATAAATTATATCAATCATGCAATTGTCTGTATAAGGGTCCAGCAAAAATCAAGTTACGCGTTTACTCCACCGCCCTCCACATGAAACCAGAATCCCATCTGAACATCTCCAAATAAATCAGTTTTGGAGCAAAAACTGGTGCAAATAAAATGCTTTCTATTTTGTGGCAATGGACCAGGAACGAACTCCAATTTTAAATTGCATTTACTTTGCTTCATTGTATCCACTGAAGCAAAATGTCACTACCCTTGAAGCATAGACCAGTTATTCAAATCACAGTCAAAATTCCCCATGTGCTTCAGACCACCAAATAAATTGTTTAATGCTTGTGGCAGGAGCAAAGCCCCAAATAGTTCTTCTATGTATTCAGGGTCATGTTTTCTAGTTAATCGGTCTCAGATGCCAAGCTGAATATGTGGACTGGAAGGGCATAATTCAATGCTTGGCATGCAGATCCAGACTACAAGAACATTCAAAATAACTAGGTTCTCTGTGCTGCGTTATTCTTCCCATTCTATACCAACCATATCAGTTGGATATACAGTATATTCTACAAATAGTAGCAGAAAGTCTAAAAATATATTACAATAAGCTTGAGGACCATCTATTATTCAGCACAGAAAAAATACATTAAAGCCAACAACACTTCGTCCAGTAAAAAAATCTCTTTTTGTAATTATTAGAATGAATAATGGCCTAATGGCAGTCCAGTGTTTGGTGATGGCCCAAACCTAAGAGCCGCAGCTGAACAGGACTAAGATGCTATATAAGGTACAACTTCTTATTTAGATAAGTTAATGTGCTTGTAAACAATGATCAGTGTGGATGCTAAGTTTTGGACCCTTACATATGAATTAAAGATTAATGGCTAGGGAAGAGAAAATTTCTCAAAATTTGTTTGGGATCAAATCGGTCAAGTCTCCAGTCACATTCAATTTGGTCCGAATAAATTCTCCTGGAATCGAAAGTCCCCCAATTGCCCTGAAAAGTCATGTATGACACTCTGAGGTCTTCTAGGATTGTAATTAACTCTTTCAAACTTTTTAACCCCTGGGACACACATTCCAAGAGTTATATCTTTTTAAATTTTCTGTTCGCATAGCCATATGAGGCCTTAATTTTTTACTAAACAAATTGTATTTTTTCATGGCACTATTTAATTTACCATATATTATACTGGAAAACAGGAAACAAAATTCTTTGTGGGGTGACACTGAAGAAAAACACAACACCGAGACTTTTGGGGTTTTGATATTAAAGTGTTCACTGTACGCTAAAAATGACATGATATCCTTATTCTGCGTGTCAGTATTATTACGGCAACACCGGATTTGTATAGTTTTTATTTTGTTTTACTACTTTTAATAAAATAATAACTGAAAAAATAAACATTTTCTTTGTATCTCCATTTTCTGACAGCCAAAACATGTTTATATTTCTGTGAAAAGAGATATATGAGGGCTTTTTTTTGCAGGGGGAAAACTAGTTTTTATTGCAATAAGAACAACTTTTTAATCACTTTTATTCATTTTTTGATGGGGATTAAGGTGACAATAAATAGCGAAATGTGGATTTTTATTTTTTCCCAGGAAAAATATGTTTATATTTTAATAGTTTGGGCATTTTGGGAAGTGGTAATTCCCATTATGTTTTTTTTGTTTATTTTTATATGTAAAACTGGGAAAATTAAATTTTTATATATATATATATATATATATATATATATATATATTATTTTTATTCTATTGCAGTCTAGGGGACACTGAGGTATGGCTTTTCAGGTAGTTAGCCATTAGTGGCTGGGAATGTCCAAAAGGCCCAAAGCTTTCATGGCAACTGATTGGATCCCCGCAATTTTGCCAAGAGGGCTCAGGGAGCCATCTCCTTCTTCCTAACCCCACAGATGTTGCAGTTGTTATTGTCTGAAGCATCTGAGGGGTTAAATGACCAGGAACAACAGATTTGCTGATCCCAGTAATTGCAGCCCGGTACCAGCTGTATGGCACTAAGTATGGAGCAGGCTGAGCATGTGATCCAGCTGCATAAATCCCCTTAATGCTAATCCCATACATGTATGTGGTTTTGTGTTAAGGGGTTAACATGAAGATAGCATTAGTAATGTCAAAGTGACAGCAACATAAATGGCTGTTTAATAACTCACTGCACTGATTTTTTTAAATGAAAACGCTGTCAAAATTACCCCTTTTTGGCGGAAAATGCTTTCTTCATTGTTTGGTGATCGGTAAAATTATGGCTGTCATTTTGAGCAACTCGTGGTGGATAAATCATAAAAGTTTCAGATTCGTCGAAATTGCAATATTTTGGAAAGTTCGCAACTTATTCAATTTGTGTAGAATTGCATTGCTCATCTCTATTGATGGACTATCCCAGTGATGGCGAACCTTTTAGAGACCAACTGTCCAAACTGCAACCCAAAACCCACTTATTTATCGCACAGTGCCGTTACCCTGAATACTACACTCCAGTATAGTATATTTTCTATGTAATTTATTATTTAGCTATAATAGCCTTCCTACATTCAAAGCGCTGCCTGTGCTGTTCATAGTGAGCCCTGTGCTGATGAATGGCAGGAAAAGTCTAAGGCATATTGGTGCACCATAGACTTTTCCCAGGGCACAGGTGCCCACAGAGAGGGCTCTGGGTGCCGCCTCTGGCACCCGTGCCACAAGTCTGCCACCATTGGACTATCATAAGGACTCTTTTACACAGACCAATTATCTGGAGTGAAAAAACACATTGTGTACCCAATCATTGCCCATAGTAAACAGGCCACAGATTACCCATTCATTTGTCAGGTGATTGCACGTATCATCTAGCAAAAAAAAATTATCTTTTGTCAGCAATATATTGTCCTTTATAAAAAGGGGATGTGTTCTGCCAAGATGGGAACTGGATGGGGGGTGAATAATCACAGTAGGCTATTGATGCATTATTGAATCTTCACACAGGAGAAAGAAAAGCAACGCTATGCGCAGCATCTTATTGGCTCTTTAATAGATGCTTTAATGGTCCTACTTACATTTATAAATGCCCTAGAGTAAGGCAATC
Source organism: Bufotes viridis (assembly GCA_033119425.1). Classification (NCBI taxonomy): domain Eukaryota; kingdom Metazoa; phylum Chordata; class Amphibia; order Anura; family Bufonidae; genus Bufotes; species Bufotes viridis. The sequence goes on from CM065594.1 coordinate 190,796,270, forward strand.
ATTTGGGCATGTATGTTCAGCAGGTGTGGACTCACTGTGTCACCTGAACAGATTAGGCTTGGGGCTACCTCCCAAGGGTGTTATTTAAGTGCCCCCCATTATTCACCCTTTAACCCCTATACAGAGATCTGGATTTTGCTGCAGGGGAACCACCAGGCTGTTTTCTCTTGTAGTAGTCTCTGTTCAGGTCACTGAATGCCCACAGGGGTCGTGAGACACCAATGTGAAACACTGAGTAAGCAGGCAAAACAGCAATCAGGGACGGGCCAAGAGAGGGCAGAATACATGCAATCTGATAACTGCCTGAGGTCAGGGCAAGCAGCTAAGGGTCAGTATGGAGATTAGACCGAAGTCAGGACAGACAGCAAAATCAGGGAAACAGGCAAAAGTCTGTACACAGACAAACGCAAACAGCACAGCCTTGCATGAATTAGCCAACTGAAACCTATTGCTCAGACATCTTCCACAGGTGAAGGTGTCTTAAATACTCCAAGGTCAACCATAGGCAGGTGAACATTAGGTATCTGGCTCTTTAAAAGCTAGAAGGAGCATGTGCACGCACCTACAGGAGAGGAAGGATAGAGCTAGCCAGCACCAAGCAGGCTGCGGCCTGCATAGAGGGACAAAGCTACTCCAATAAAAAGTCCCGCTGGAAAGGGGGGGAAGAGAGGCCTACAGTTCCACACCACTGGAGCCCAAAGAGACAGGGCAGATGAGCAGAGCAAATTATACCAGCTTTCACAGGTCATTTTTTAACAGATATTTCAACACTTCTCTTCTCCAAAGTACATATACTTTATTAGTTCACATTCAAGTGGTTTTCCAGATCTAAAAAGTCTCATTCAGCTAGTTTGTGGACAGAAAACACGTTGAGCAGTACTTACCCTTCCATTGTTTTTTATCAATTCCACAAACCCAGCTGGGATCATATGACTCCCCAACTGGCCGCAGTCTCTTCCTCTAACTTCACGACCGGATATAATCCTCTTTCTTCCGGTTCAGCTGCATAATGTAGATGGAGCTTTAGGGAAAGAGAGGAAGTAGAAAAACTGCTGGACCTGAGACAGTCAGCTGATCAATTGTGAAGGTGTCCCATCTAATGACCAAAACTGCTTCTCAAAAGATGAAAGTACCCAGGATAACAGCTGTCATTTCTAAGTTTGTCAATTCCAAAGCATTATTTGGATTACTATTGATCTTAGAATTATTTATTATTGATCTTAGTAATTATTTTAGAATTACATTACTATATTGGCATATAAGAGTTTATCCCTCTTAGCTGAAATTTTATGGGTGAATAGGAGTGGTGTCCACTCAAACTGCATAAGTCTTGCTTATGCTTTTACTTTTTTATCTTCCATGATTTAATAAAGGAAGTTTTATGCTGGACTGGTGCGGAAACCTTGCACTTTATATTCTGGACTTTAGCAGTCTGGCCTTGCATTTGCTCCGTGCACCAAGAGATGTGGAGAAGGTGATTACAAGTCTAGGTGATCTGTCCTTCACATATGCCATATCTACTATATATATATATATATATATATATATATATATATATACACTCACCTAAAGAATTATTAGGAACACCATACTAATACGGTGTCGGAACCCCCTTTGCCTTCAGAACTGCCTTAATTCTACTTGGCTTTGATTCCACAAGATGCTGATAGCATTCTTTAGAAATGTTGGCCCATATTGATAGTATAGCATCTTGCAGTTGATGGAGATTTGAGGGATGCACATCCAGGGCACAAGCTCCCAATCCACCACATCCCAAAGATGCTCTATTGGGTTGAGATCTGGTGACTGTGGGGGCCATTTTAGTACAGTGAACTCATTGTCATGTTCAAGAAACCAATTTCAAATGATTCGAGCTTTGTGACATGGTACATTATCCTGCTGGAAGTAGCCATCAGAGGATGTGTACATGGTGGTCATGAAGGGATGGAAATGGTCAGAAACAATGCTCAGGTAGCCCGTGGCATTTAAACGATGGCCAATTGGCACTAAGGGGCCTAAAGTGTGCCCATAAAACATCCCCCACACCATTACACCACCACCACCAGCCTGCACAGTGGTAACAAGGCATGATGGATACATGCTCTCATTCTGTTTGCGTCAAATTCGGACTCTACCATTTGAATGTATCAACAGAAATCGAGACTCATCAGACCAGGCAACATTTTTCCAGTCTTTAACAGTCCAATTTTGGTGAGCTCGTGCAAATTGTAGCCTCTTTTTCCTATTTGTAGTGGAGATGAGTTGTACCCGGTGGGGTCTTCTGCTGTTGTAGCCCATCCGTCTCAAGGTTGTGCGTGTTGTGGCTTCACAAATGCTTTGCTGCATACCTGGGTTGTAACGAGTGGTTATTTCAGTCAACGTTGCTCTTCCATCAGCTTGAATCAGTCGGTCCATTCTCCTCTGACCTCTAGCCTCAACAAGGCATATTCGCCCACAGGACTGCCGCATACTGGATGTTTTTCCCTTTTCACACCATTCTTTGTAAACCCTAGAAATGGTTGTGCGTGAAAATTCCAGTAACTGAGCAGATTGTGAAATACTCAGACTGGCCCGTTTGGCACCAACAACCATGCCACGCTCAAAATTGGTTAAATCACCTTTCTTTCCCATTCTGACATTCAGTTTGGAGTTCAGGAGATTGTCTTGACCAGGACCACACCCCTAAATGCATTGAAGCAACTGCCATGTGATTGGTTGACTAGATAATTGCATTAATGAGAAATAGAATAGGTGTTTCTAATAATTCTTTAGGTGAGTGTATATATATATATATAGACATTGACCCCAATGTCCCATGCAGAACAGTAGTCTATCAAAAATGTTCTCTGGGGATCAGAAGAGATCCCACAGAGATATGTACAAGGTCCTCCTTTTCAGACAGACTCTAGCCCAGGACTGGCCAACCTGCGGCTCTCCAGCTGTTGCAAAACTACAACTCCCAGCATGCCCAGACAGCCTACAACTTTCAGCCTACAGCAGGGCATGGTGGGAATTGTAGTTTTACAACAGCTGGAGAGCCGCAGGTTGGCCAGCCCTGCTTAGCCAATCAGCAGGAGGATCTGAGTGAGATCCAGCCAATCACTGGAAGGAATAGAGTAATGTTATTCTAGGAGGCGGGTGTGTATAAACAGTACTGTGCTATATTATTATTGGCAACACTCCACATATAGGTCTAAAAATCTAAAACAAAAAAAAAGTCACAGAATTACAAAAAGACTGAAATGTTTATTCTGAGAAAAATAAAATATTACCTAAGAACACTGGGGAGAACATATAGTGACAGCATGCCTTGGCCCCATAATGTGATAGAGACCCACAACAGCTGGTGCTGGCAAATTCCATTACCAGCGCTAAGTGCCAGCATACTGTCAGCGTATAGCGTAAGCAAATAAAACGCAGACTTTCATAGTACAGTGTCAGCATACAGTCGGAGCATGCTGCCAGCCTGAAGTGCCAATAGACACTGTCGAGAGAAAACTGCCATGATTTAGTGCAATATGCACTGTCAGCGTGTCTTGCCAGCATGAAGCTTTTTACTTAGTCTTATTGACTTCCTATCCTCACATCATAACCAATGACAAAAGCTACTTCACGTGGACTGCTTGCTGCTGTCATGATAAGCACAAACACAGGGAGCACAAGCTGATGCTCACACTATCTGTCACCTAGCAGAGTGTGACATAACTAATGTACTTATTGAATCTTCTGGACCAATGGCCCAGCACACTTTGGCAAAAATCTGTTCGCATCACAATGTGTCTCCGAATCACCTCCATCTTTTTACTGCCAAGCCCTTCATATACAATGTGATAGTCAAATATATAGATTTCAGCAGTTTGTCAACACTGCCCTATCCTTCCAGGAAACCAATATTTTATATTGTAGCTACTGTATATATGGATTATTCCTAATATGAAATTATGGTACACATTTTGTAAATGAGTTACCATCTAGGAATATAGCTCTAAAATGCAGTATAAAAGTTAAAAATTGGTTTTTAATAGTTTAATAGTGAAGTATAACCAGAGGAATATTTGATCTGGTTTCATATGTTATTAAAAGTCTGTAGACACAGCCTGACAGAGCTTGAAGACACATTAATGCACATGGAAGAGACCTACACTACAGAGTCATACAGAGGCCCTAAGGCTCTATATTAGAAAGCTGTAGGCACCCCACCTGCCACCATATGGTGCCTCGGTAGGCACCAAACTCCAAAGATAGCCTCTCCCAGAAGCAGTGCAGAGTAATATGGCTTTGGATAGGGAATATTAGGTTTTTTTCACGCCTGAGTTTGACATATAAACTCTCTGTATGCCTCTCATATGAAATCAGAGACACACAGAGGTGCGATAAGGCCTCATACATCTTGGATGTTGCATAGACCATATCCCTAATATATAATAAATATATTCAGTTGAAATATCCCTCCGTTGTAATTGCAGCTAGGCAAACATTTCTATATTCATTTGAATCCTAGGGCATCATGGCAAGCTGCAGGGCATTCGTGTCAAAAGAAGGCCAGGTTAACACTAATGTATTTTTGCCAAACTATTTTTTCATGTTGGTAAATATGATCTGAATTGGTTGTACCTGTGTATCCCTGCAACACTTTTAAAAAGTAGTCTAATCTGCAGGCAGCTTGTTAGAGAGCAGGAGGAGCTGAGCAGATTGATATACGATTTTGTGGGAAGAGATTCAGAAAAACCTTTAACCCCTTAGTGACAACCCATACATCTTTTTACGGTGGTCACTAAGGGGCCTTAGGCGGCCCAGTCTAAGCGCTGCACGGGTCCCTGCTCATGTGAGAGCCTGGGCCCTGCTCTAACAGCCCGAACCGGCAGGAGTGCCGATCCAGCTGTTTAACGCTTTCCGCCTGTCGCATGTAAAGTGGTGACAGAGGGAGTGACCTCCCTCTGTTTCCCATCGGCAGACCGCAAATGCTATTGCGGGGTGCCGTTGTGTGTTAAGCCTACCTGGCTTCCTATCCTAGGACCCAGCCCTTCCTGTAGTAAGATCCAGCAGGCTGCGCCTCTCTGGCGCAGCCTGCTGGTCAATGTTAGAATAGCATTGCTATTAAAATGCAGTGCATTATGAGGATAATGCACCGTATTTTAAAAGAAATCAAAATACTGTCTGTTATAGTCCCCTTGTGGGACGATTAAGTGGTAAAAAAAAGAAAAAAATGTTTTTGTAATAAAAAAATCCATAAAATAAAAAAATATGCTTTTTTTCCATTGAAAATAATAGCAAAAAAAAATCTCCCCCATATGTTTGGTATTGCCGCATCCGTAACGACCCAAACTACATAAATATCACATAAATTATCCCCTATGGTGAACGCCGTAAAAAAAGAAAAATAATTAAAAATGACAGAATTGCTAATTTATCCTTAGTGGCCACCAAAAAAACGTAATAACAAGTGATCAAAAAGCGCAATATAATCCAAAATGATACCAATTAAAAATACAAGTCATCCCGCAAAAATTAAGCCCTCACACAACTCCATAGGAAAAAAAGTTATGGGTCTTGAAAAGCGGCAATGCAAAAACATTTTTTTGTAAAAAGTAGTAAAACTTGAAAAAACTATATGTCTTTGGTATCACTGTAATCGAACTGACCCATAGAATAAAAATATTATGTTATTTATACCGAAAAATGAACTCCGTAAAATTTATAACGTAAAAACGCAGTGGCAGTATTGCTTTTTTTCCCATCTCCCTCCCAGAAAGTGTTAACAAAAGTTAATCAGAAAGTTATGTGTAAACCTCTACTCTTTCTGAGCTAAGGAGTCATGTGGGTGTCCTATTCGGTGATTAACAGCTTTTGCTGTCTGAGTGTGTCACACATATAGCTGTAAATCGCTGATTAGGACTGTCCACATAGGGTTTTCATAGCTCAGAAAGAGCAGAGATATAAATGAATAATATATAGGTTATACTTTGAGATGAGCAAATCTATTCATACAATTTGATTAGTCCTTCAAATAAAGTTGTTGAGCAGGGAAGGCCCTCCCCTTGACTTTCAGAGCCGGACATCTCTATCTCTCCTGGCCCTGTCAATCTAACGCCTGCACCTTTGCTTCAGGTGGCAGCGCAAGCACACACATTTTGCTGCTACTGAAGCAGCGCAGATGCATACTGCACATGCGGTACTACATTTCCTGGTGGCCAGAAGTGTAGTGGCACATGCACAGTCACAATCTGCGCTGCTCCAGTATCCTCAAGTGTAGCGGCACACAGGGGTGCACCTAGCCTTTCTGCTGCCTGAGGCTACCCTAACCCCTTTGAAAGCGCTCATTGCCGATTGCCCTTCTGCTGCCCCCCTCTTGCCCCTAGCTGGTGCTGCCTGAGACCTGGCCTCATTGGTGAGCACCCATGGTGGTACATGTAAAATTTGTATCTGTGCTGCTCCAGTAGCTTCTGTGGTTGCGCGGCTGGCGCCGCCACTTGGAGCAATAGCGCATGTGCAAGATTCAGAGGGCCAGGAAAGATGTCCAACCGTGTCCGTCAGTGAAGGTCTGATCTATTCATTCATCTCTACTTATACTGAACCTTTTCACACAAAACTACATATGAATCTGCTGAGCTCCTCCTGCTCTATAACATGCTGATGGTAGGTTACACGTCATTTTCATGGTGACAGGTTCCCTTTAAATGCCAAAGCATAAAATCACTTTGAGGAAACATACAACAGGCTTTAATTAAAAATGTCCTAATGTTTCGTTTCTAGAGGTCTGATGCAGACTTATGTGTCTCCATGGTAACAGGTCAATAAACAAACTCTGAATAGTCTGATCCTGCAGGGTACAGATAAGAGTACGAGTGCTGGATCAGAGATCACAGTTATAACCTATTGTTAGGATGGGCCATGAATATCAGATCATGGGGAGGGGCTCTCACCACCGCCATAATCAGCTGTTTGAAGGGGCCGCTAAACCTGGTTGAGTGATCTGTCGACCTGCACGCCATTTACTTAGAAGCAGCAGTGCAGGGTATTACAGCTTTGTCCCACTGACTTGAATGATATAAAGCTGCAATACATACACTTCATTGCTGCTTCTAAGAAAATGGTGTGAAGGTCGATGAAGAGGCCAAAGAAGCCCATGAAAAACTATGGAGATGCTGAGGCTCGGCCACCCATCAATCTGATATTGATGGTCTATCCTAAGTATAGACAAAAAACATTCATTTTGCCATAATATAGGACATTTAAAGGGAATGTCTTGCTGAATGTTTTTTTTATTTTTAACTTGGATGCTTGTAATAAGACTATTTAGGCTACTTTCACATCTGCAAATTTGCTGTCCAGTTTTGAGATCCGGCATGGGATCTCAAAAAAAATAGCAAGACGCTTCCATTGTAATAATACGTGTCCGAAAAAACGGATCCGGCACTTGACTTTTGGTTTTTGATGCAATGTTCAGTTACCCATGCCGCACACAAAAATCCTGCTTGCAGCGATTTTGTGTCCTGCACGGGAACACAACAAATCGGGCTGGAATGCATTCTGGCGCACTCTGTTCCGGTGTGTTCAGTTTTGTCCCAATTGACAATGAATGGGGACAAAACTGAAGCGTTGTGCTGTGGTTTTGAGACAATGTTCCAGATCTCAAAACCGGACAGCACAACGCAGATGTGAAAGTAGCCTTACATGGCACATCTGGGTGCTATTGATAGGCCGCTAGCTGTCATGAAATCCCATTAGCCCCCCACAATTACAATGTAGGGGGGCACCATGAACTACAGGGGGAACCACTTCCTCTGTAAAACCACTTAGGTACGTGCAGTCTGATGTCACCCATTATAGTGGTGACAGCTGTAACAACTAATGGTGCAGACCCAGCTCCTGCACCTTGCAAAGAAAAAGTGAGACCAGCCCTACCACAACTGCAATCATTCTGGTGACTTGGACTCCGCTCCAGCCAAACGTGGGTAAGTACAAATGAACATATGTAATCCAGTATAAGACCTTATTCACATGTCAGAAAATCACAGACATGTGCTGTCTGTGTTCTCCAAGGACAGAACACATACCCATTTCACACATTAGTGTTTGGCCACTGACCATGGATCAGTGGAAAAAACATGGAGACATGGACTATTTTAGTCTGTAATGCAGACTAAACATGCCCATTGAAGTCTAGGGGTCTGTGAAAACCACTGACACAACACGCATGGCGTCTGTGTCCTATCAGTGGTTTACATGGGCCATTGGTAGGAGAAGTTCTGGAAGTTATTTTTCAGCTGAGCAGTGTCCGTGGAATATAGATGACACACAGAGGGCAAAAAATGGACACACTGACCAAACATGGACTCTTCATGGACATCTTCACAGATGAACCAGAACCACTGACTATCTTGCCAGGGTTGACATCACAGAGGTGTGAACAAGGCCTAAGGGATACATCTTAATAACTTTATTCATCCATATTTAAAATCTTTCACACACAGACACATTAGTTGCACAGCACAAATGCTTACGCATTTTGGACACACGCTGCTTCCTTAGTCATAGCTCATGACATGATTAAAGACACATTGGGAGACATTTATCAAAACTAGCCGTAAGGAAAGCTGGCTAAGTTTTCCCATAGCAACCAATCAGATTCCAGCTTTCATTGTTGAGAGCTCCTTTAGAAAATGAAATGATCACTCTGATTGGTTGCTATGGGAAAACTAACCCAGCTTTTCTTACCAGCCAGTTTTGATAAATGACTCCTTACCCCACTGAAACGCAGAAGCATTTGTACAGTGCAGCTAATGTTCATATGTGGAAGGTTTTAAATATGGATTCATAAAAGTAGCAAGGTTTATCCCTGGTGCTGGACGACCTTGGATGATTTGTACAGCTCCTGTACCTGCACAAATGTCTGCAACATACTGTGACAGCAGTTCAGGGCAACTGCATTACTTCTACAAATGGCAGGAAGGGGTTAGGGGTTAGACGCATGAAACATTTTAAAGATGCTAACGGTACATGTATTTTGAGGACCGCAAATTATACATACGGTCGGGTAAATGCACCCTAACAAGCAATCTTCATTCTGCTATACCGACTGCTTTATTATAGACAGAGAGACAGAAAGTGAGGGCTTGTGGGTGCAGAATCTACAGTCGTGTTCCTTCTCACTTTCAGAAATGTAAAACATGTATTTAATTAACAGACGTGTGAACTATTATTGCCAATTAGAAAAGTTAACTGGGTTTTACCAGGGGCCATCCTAAAGGGCTGAACGTGCGCTGGTGCTGGGGATAGTCCTGCTTTTGCACAGGTGGCACCATGAAAATTACTGAGCCAGTGATTCCAACACCTGTTTTTCCTTTAAACTGGCAATATTTTCATGGTTTAGGGATGCAGGATGACGCCAATTATTCACTCTTCACACTATCGAAAGATTTAAAAGGGAGTCTGTTCTTCCATCATAATCCTTCTATCTCCTATAAATGAGATACAGGCTTTATTACCTATTTTGTACAAACATGTTATCAGTGTTCCTGGAGCTATTCCCACATACAGTGGCGCCTCTTCTTCACATCAACTTAAAACGGTTCTCCGGCATTTTAATATTGATGACCTATCCTCAGGATAAGGCTACATTCACATGGCCATATGTATTTTGCCATCCACAAAATGCCGATCCGCAAAAAATACGGATGACGTCTGTGTGATTGCTGTGTTGCATCCGTTTTTTTTTGTGGATTCATTGTTACAATGCCTATCCTTGTCCGTAAAATGGACAAGAATAGGACATGCTTTATATTTTTTGCATGGCTGCTGAACGGACATGGAAATGAATGGGTCCTCATCCAATCCACAAAAAATAGAATGGACACGGAAACAAAATACATTAGTGTGAATGTAGACTAAGTCATCAAGATCAGATCGGCGGGGGTCCGAGACCTGGCACCCCCTCCAATCACCTGTATGAGGAGACGGCGCGTGCTGTGTGCATGTGCCGTCTCCCGTCTTTTTTCCTGCTGCTGCTATGTCCATGGCAAAGCTGATCAGAGGGGGTGCCAGGTGTCGGACCCCCGCCCATCTGATATAGATGACCTATCCTGAGGATAGGTCATCAATACTAAAAGCCCGGAGAACCCCTTTAAAGGGGCTGTCCAGTTTAAGGCGGAAACTGGACAACCCCCGGGATCCACTTCAAATAAAGAGCAGGTAAGTACATACCTGGCAGATAAAGCACTGCCACTCTGGTTCTTATACCCAGAGCAGCAGTGACATCACGTCGACGACCATGTCTGCTGCAGCCAATCACTGGCCTTAGCAATACACTTGATGAGTCCAGTGATTAGCTGCAGGGGTCATGTGTTGTCGACATGACACCGCCCTTGCATCCAGGTAAATAAAGCCTGGTCCGAAGAACTGCAGCAGCATTATGGGATCTATCAGGTAAGTACTTACCTGTTATTTATCCCCCACTACAAGCTAACGTTCTCTGATGAGAGATGAGACAGACAGTCAGCTCCCTGTAGATCAGGTTACATGCTGTCCATAGAAGTCTATGGAGAGGGGAGGAGGAGGTTGCTGGCAGAGAGAGAATAGTTATTTTTCTCTGATATTAGAACATTTCTTAAATTCACCTGTACAGTAAAATAAATGCAAAAATTAAATAAAAGCAGTATTTTTATTTATTATTATTTTAGGCGAATGGTACCCTCTACCTGCTTGGAAGTGCATATATACCCATGAGCAGCATTTTTTTTAACGTAACATTAAAACTAAATTATATTTAACTAACATATATATATAGATATTCCATGTTGACATGTCACCTATTTTCTACATATTCTTAATGCAGATTTGACACCAAAAACCCATAACAGGATATAGTACAATGCAAAATAATCAGGTTTTACAACCCTATTCATATTTTAGGGAATGCTGCAGATTTATAAATCTGCCACATGCTTTCCTACAAGAGCATTGGCGTACACAGAAATCATGGGGCCCATAGCAAAGTTCAGAATTGGGCCCCTCCCCCCACATATAGCTAGGGATGGGCTTTCAGCATTCTAAGGGCATGTTCACATCTGCATTGGATGCTCATTGCAGATTCGAAAAAAACAGCAGACAAAAAGGTACTGCACGCGGGACTTTTGTTTCTGCTAAAAAAAAAAGCAGGTACCCAAACTGACCTCATTATGGTCAATGGGGAGTGTTTGGCTCTATTCATGTCACTTATGTACCGGATCCAGCACTTCCGTTATTTTTGTTGTCCTTTAATGGAGCAGAACAATGAACATAACTAGTGCAGAAGTCAATGTGCTCTAGTAGTGCTTATGGACACCTATGTATGCTTACAAATTTTTATTCCTGTTTTTTTCAGAGCTACTGCCTGGACCTGCTGTATGAGAGACAGAAACCTTATAAGTCATAGGCATTAGGCCTCATGCACACGACCGTTGTTTGATTCCGTGTCCGTTGCTCCGTTTTTCGTGATTTTCTGCGGACCCATTGGTTTTCAATGGGTCCGTGAAAACCTCGGCAAATGCACCGTTTGTCCTCCGCGTCCGTGGTCCGTGATTCCAGTCCGTCAAAAAAATATAACCTGTCCTATTCTTGTCCGTGAAAAACGGTTCACGGACCCATTCAAGTCAATGGGTCCGTGAAAATGCGGATGGCCATCCGTGTGTCATCCGTGTCCGTTTTTTTGCGGATCCCTTGGCAGGCACTTGGGAAACATTGTGGAAACATTGTCAGTCTGTCTTTTGGTAAAATCTTTTGGGTCATGTCCGCAAAAAAAACGGAAGACACACGGAAACACAACGGAAGGCAAAAACGGACACGGATCACTGAACAACGGAACCCCTTTTTGCGGACAGCATAAAAAAACGGTCGTGTGCATGAGGCCTAAAGATCATTTGTCTTGATCAACCCTATTAAACCAGGCATACAGCCTTGTAGGGCTTGATCGTGCTCATAAAAACTCTTTGTGGCCCCAATACTGAGAAAACTGCACAGAGAGGCTGGCCAGAGCCTTTGGAGTACTCGTTTGTTTTCTTAGTAATGGGGCCATTGAGCAGTCATAATAAGGATATTATTTTTATCATGATCAACCCTACCAGGCTGTATACTTGGTTTAATAGGCTTGATCGGGCTGACAGATGCTCTTTAACTATGGTAAATGGGAGAATTTTGTCTGACTAAATGTGTTAGTAGCATTTTTTCCATAATGTACTGGGATAACATGTGTGTGTATAAACATTATACCGTATAAGACACACCTTTTTCCCCCCAAAGTGGGAGGAAAATGTCAGTGCGTCTTATGGGGCAAATACTAATGAGCTTGTGGGTGCCTCCGAGCTAAGTGTCTGAATAGGGGTCTTATTAACATGGGGGTCTTTTAGATCGTGTGTTATTTCTATAGAGCAGGTTGTTACTGACGTGACAATACAAAATATGACTACATTTTGGGGGGTTTTGTTTCGGTTTTACATAAGCATTTACAGCATTTTTGAAAAAATATATTTTTTATTGTCTCCACATTCTGAAAGCCATATATATTTTTATTTTGGGCGACTGTCTTAGGTAGGGGCTTATATTTTTGCGGGATGAGATGTTGGTTTGATTGGCACTATTTTGGGGTGAATATGACATTTTGGTCACTTGCTATTACACTTTTTGTGATGTAAGGTGACAAAAATGGCTTTTGACACCGTATTTATATATTTCTTTTGCTGTGTTCCCCTGAGGGGTTAGGTCATGTATTAGCTTTATAGAGCAGGTTTTTACAGATGTGGCGATACCTAATATGTCTACTTTTTTTTATTTATTTAAGTTTTACACAATAATATCATTTTTGAAACAAAAAAAAATCATGTTTTAATGTCTCCATAGTCTGAGAGTTATATATTTTTTTAATTTTTGGTGTTCACCTGAGGGGTCAGGTCATGTGATATTTTTATAGGGCAGGTTCTTACGGACGCAGCGATACATAATATGTATACTTTTTAAATTTATTTTACTTTAACACAATAACAGCTTTTTAGGGAAAAAAAATATTTGTTTTAGTGTCTCCATAGTCTGAGAGCCATATTTTTTTTTATTTTTGGGTGATTGTCTCATTTAGGGGCTCATTTTTTGCAGGTTGAGGTGCCAATTTGATTGGTACCATTTTGGCGTACATACAAATTTTTTGATCACTTTTATTACCTTTTTTGGGAAGTAAGGTGGGCAAAATTTCAATTTCATCATAGTTTTTATTTTCTATTTTTATGGCGTTATATCGTGCAGGGAAAGTAACGAGACAGTTTCATAGATCAGGTCATTGCGGACGCGTGATATAAAATGTTTTTGTTTTTTCTTGAAGATCCAGTGGGTTTGATGTCTGTACTGTATTTTCACTTTACACTTAGTCTGATCAGACTTCTTCGGAGAAGCCTGTGAAGGTGTCCGGTTACCATGGTAACCATTACCCGCTGTCACAACAGAGCAGCGGGTGATGTGGAGGGGCCCCTCCCTCTGTAAACCCATCAAGAATCGGGGGCTGAAACGGCACAGCAGCCCCCTGATGGGAGAGGGAGGGAGCTCCCTTCCTGTTAACCCCTTCCATACAGCGGTCCATACAGACCGCAGCATGGAAGGGGTTAAACGGCTGACATCTGTGTCATATATCAGCCTTGTCAAGGAGAGTGTCAGCAATGTGCTGACACTCTGCAACCGCTCGGCCATCCTGGAAATGAGAGGGGGGCTGGCGGATGATCGCGCACCTGCCTGCACCACCAGCACCCTGCCCCCCCCCCCCTGCACCGCCCGCCAGCACAGCACAATGAGGGCTGCAGGGGGGGGGGGTTGTTAAAAATACAAAAACCTCATTTTGAAGTTTCTGATCCCCGCGGTCATGGACCACGGGATCAGAAACTTTGCAAATCGCTGCAAACCGCAGGTCTGAATTGACCTGCGGTTTGCAGTGATCGCCAATACGGGGGGTCACAAGACACCCCTCGGCATTGTACCAAGTTGCCTGCTGAATAGTTTCAGCAGGCAGCTTGTTCCGATCACCGTGTGCCGCGCGGGGGTGATCGGAAATGCACAGGACGTACCGATACTTCCTGTGTCCTTAAGTACCGGGACATCAGGGTGTACCTGTACACCCTGTGTCCCCAAGAGGTTAAAGTGCCCCGGCCGCTACCCATAACAATTGCGTAGTTTGCCTCTATTGACAGCACACCTCTCATCTCCTGTGAGCTGGTGTGAGATGCACTTTATTAATTTAAGATGCATCTCTGAAGTGATGAGTCACATTTTGCTATCTGGCAGTAAGATGGAGGAATATACTGTAGGTTTGACTGATACCCTGAGAAAGAAGCCTAATTAAATGCATAGTGACCATTATAAGATCTGGTGAAGGAGGAATAATAGTATGAAGCTATTTTCAGGGTCGGGTTAGGTTCCTTTATTCTAGCAAAGGGTACATTATATTTTACACAATTGTATGCCTGGAACATTGTGGGAACAGTTTGGGGAAGGCCTTTTTCTGTTCCAGCATGTGCCACTGAGACATTTATAAAGACATGGATTCAGCAGTTTTGTGTGGAAGAACTTGAGTAGCCCGGACAGAACTCTGACCTCAAATGCATCAAACATATTTGGGATGAATCAGAATGCTGACTGCAAATGAGACTTTCTCACCTAACAGCATTGCCTGATCTCACAAATGCCTTTCAGAACCAGTGGCGTAACTAGAAGTGACTGGGCCCCGCAGCAAATTTTTGAATGGGGCCCCCTCCCCCAGTAATTTTTTCACAACCCCTTCCTTTCATGTCGCCCCCTTTCCTGTGGCTATTAAAGATCGCTCTCTCAGACCAGGCCCGGCAGCTGTTCCATCCGTTTTCTACACTGTCTGTACTGCCACTGTATATAATTTCATTGTGTAATACTGTTGAGGGGCCCTGACAAAGTCTTTTAGTCCTCCTCCTCTTGGATGGGCCCCTTCGGGGTTAGGGCCCCAAAGCAGCCGCTTCCCCTGCTTCCCCTATAGTTACGCCCCTGTTCAGAACGAATAGCCAAACATTCCCAAAGACACTTCAAAATCATATTCTCAAATTTATTCATGGCCGCTTGGGAAAGTGAATTTATTGATCCTATATTGAATGTACAACAAGAAAGGGGAAAATTGTGTCTATGGAAACGATTTATAGATGATTGTTAATTTGGGAAGGAGAATTATATGAGTGTGGGACAATAGTCCCGCGGGCGGCCCGATGCGCACAGCATCATAGTAACCTATGATGCAGTGCGCTCCCATGTGCACAATGTATGCCGCTCCGGGACATATGGCACGCTCACGGACCGTATGTCTCGGAGGACATACGATCGTGTGCAAGGGGCCTATCTCTTACACCGCACAGCACAACTTTTCTAGAAGAGTAGAATGAAGTGGTAACCTAGGTGTGAACAGACACCTATGGGAGGCTAGTGAATTTTCTGAATGGGCTTTGATAGTATTCTCCATCCAATTGGCCATACATGGACATGTGATGTTGTAAATAAAAAGGGATTCTTTTTTATGTGGTTTTTGGAGATTATTCATTGTCTCTTTTATATGTGCAAACAATGTTTGTTTTTATTACTTTTTAAGTGTTTTTTTAATTTTTTGTGTATGCAAACTAAGTAAAACTCGCCTATATAAAAAAAAACACCCCCGCATTGGGCGAAATATGCACCCCTAACGAAGCAAAGGTGAAACCCGGGTTCGGTAATAGACGAGAAGCCGATCAAATTATTTTATATGCCTATATTCCTCGCATGTTTGTGCTTCACTATTTTTTGCCTGTCTGGTTTTGACCATTATAGGACAGGCGAATAGATGTGTGGCAAGAAGCCGGTGATTGGCGTATTGGTAGATGTCAGCACAAACTGAAGTGGTCTGAGTGGAGCTTTTGGTGAGCAGCGCAGTTCTAATATTGCAAAGACTTGAACTTGGTGTGAACAGGACCCACCACACCCACAACCTGCAGCACTCAAAGTAGGATTGACTATTCGAAATTAACATTTTTTTGTATTTCAAAATCATATGGTGTACTTTGCTTTTGTGAAAAGGATTATCCATGTTTACCACCAACATGATATATCCAACACTTAAATTCCAGTTGTCAGATGTCAACTCCTAGGCTGAATCGAAACCAGATACATGACCCCACTTCAGCAACCCAAAGTTGGGCCAACGTGCACCCTATTAAGCTTAAAGGGGTTGTGCAAGAATGAAGGGGGAGAACTGGCAAGAATGTTTTTTTGTTTATTTTTGCCAAACCCCCACTTTGCCAAATCTACTTCTTAGGGCTGACTGCCTGCTCCTTCTTCTCCTGGCCTGCGATGCTCCGCGGCACTCCCTCGCTGATCAGTGATGCCGCCCGCAGCCAGTTATTGGTCGTGGCGGTGACTGGCTCCCCTTACATCAAGACAAATGGTCACATGAGGCAAGGGGATCTGGTCACCGCCGCAGCCAGTATTTGGTTACAGGTGATGTCAAACAATGTTTTCAGTGAGGGAGCCCGGGGGAGCATCGCAGAAGTGGGTAGCCAGCACCAGGAAGCAGGTAAGTATGCTTCCCTTTTTAGGCCTGGCCAAGTGGGGGCATTGGCAAAAAAAATAATAATAATAATGCACAACAAGAATAAACTGAATCTGCATTCCAGTGAAGGTAAAGTTAGAAACAATATAATTATTTCCCTGTGGATGGAGTGTGGTAAAAGTTCAAAATCATGAAGAAAGAAGTGTATTGCAATTTTACCTTGAAGTCATTAGCATGGTAAACGATTAAGCAGAACTGAATTTTTCATACTGTCCCTGGGAACACATGATGCAGACACTCATTAATCTTTTAACTGAGTGAGACAAGAGTTTCAGAAGGATTCGGGAACAGAAAGTAGTGTGGGAGTGCTGGGAGATTTTATATTGCAACATACAAGTTAGAAATAAAAATTTTAGACAGAACGGTTTAATAATTAACTGTGGGATATAGAAAGGCAAAACAAATGTTTTTTTTTTTTTTGAAGAATTGATCCGCTTTTAGCAAAAATAAACTGAAATAATATATTTAGTATTACAGATGATAAAATTATTTTGTGTCCAATTTTACATTTGGATAAACAGAGAATCAAGATTAAGAATTAAAAAGTTGTTCCAAAGCCCTTTCTAATGAGTCCCTGTGGTGAATGTAAGACTTCTCTTTTACTACTGTATATAACATGGAAAAGTAGTGATGACTGCCACTCAGACCATAGGAACCCTGACAGAAGTCAGTGGCCAGCAACTCTAGTAGTACATGTAAATGATATCATTTTTTTATACTATTAATTAAAAATACTGATCTCTGAAATTTTTTTCCAGCCGTAAAATGGATCTTCATACCAGTACAACTATCGTACATACTATAAACAATTAGGTTTGCATATTCAGTAGAAGTAGTAAGAACGCTGAATGATTTGTATCTCAGTGATTGTTGGGCCGACTAAAAATCTTAAAAAAAGAAATTACAGCTTTTCCTGCTTTTATTCATTTCGCTTGATCTATTTTGCCCTGGTGTGCAAATAAAACTCAGAAATTTATAAAGAACTAACTATTCTCTTTGACATCCATGTTCCCCTCTTCCTCCTTAGGGTATGTTCACACGACGACATTTGTCGCGCGACAATAAATCGCGTGACAAATAGGGCACAACTTCACTGCAACATTTGTCGTGCGACATTTTGTCGCACCAATGTCACGCAACAATTTTTATAATGGGAGTCTATGGTGTCGCATTGCGACATGCTGTGACTGCGACGAGACAGTCACAGAAAATCCCACTGATTTTATTGCGACTGTCGCAGTCGCAGCATGTCCCATGTCGCAATGCGACACCATAGACTCCCATTATAAAAAATTGTCGCGCGACATTGGTGCGATAAGCGTCGTCGTGTGAACGTACCCTGAAAGAGGACCTGTCACCACTAAATCCAGTGCAATCTGAAAGCAGCATGCTATAGAGCAGGAGGAGCTGAGCAGATTAATGTATAGTTTTATAGGAAAAGATTAAGTAAAAGCTTTAATTTTTACATTTATATCTCTGCTTTTTTTTACCTCCTATGAGCAGCTATTGGTACAGGAGGGAGGAGTTACACGTGCACACACTGCTATCAAACACTGATAACCCCTCCCTCCTGTACCTTTGCTGAAGGGTGTGGTAAAGTGCTCCGACAGTCCTCAACTGGGCCATTAACTTCTCCTGTGGTGGTGCTGGACAGATTACTGACATATTTCTCCACAGAATACACCTGACTGATGATGGTCTCTGCAAGGGGACCTTGTGATCAGCTTATTGTCAAAGGAGCCCTCTAAAACCCCTGTGTTCTCTACGGGGTTTCTACAAGACTGTTAGAAACATGCAGAAATTATTGCAGTCTAATTGGGCAAGTTTATCTTCTATTTACTTGTATGGTTCATTTGTACAGTAAGTTCAGTGTTCATTTAAAGGGGTATTCTCATGTGAGACAATGGGGGCATATCGCTAGGACATGCCCCTATTGTCTGATAGGTGCTGGGACCCGCACCTATCTGCTAAACGGTGCTCAGAAAGTGGCTAGTAACATTCTTTAGAGATGATTTGGCAGTGTAAATGCACTGCCGATTACCCGATGAACGAGCGAAATGCTTGTTCATCGGGTAACTGGATCTTTTGTGCGGCACAATCTGCTGCCGGGAAACGAGACGGTATGGGGAAGAGTGATGGCATTAACGATCACTCCTCCCATATTCTAGAGGACGTGGAGGAGATCTCTGCATGTAAATGCACCTGTCTCCTCCGCTAGCGATCAACAGATTGTCCTGTTGTAAAGTAGATCATCGTCCTGTGTAAAGGGACCGTTAGTCGATGGACGTGCAAATTACTATACAGACTGAACACCAGGGGGTGCCATTATAATAAAGTTAATAAAGTAATGAGATTATCTTTGGAGCACTTTTGTCACTGAAAGTAAATGACAAACGTAACTCGTTTTTTCATGCTGAATGATATTAAAATAACAATAGCGGCACAAGCCCTTTAATACAGTCCTGCATTTATTTGGCCCTTCACAGTAGCTCCAAAGACCCAGGCATTCCAGACAGTGTGAGGCAGTTCCAATATTCTTCATCTGGACTTTTGTTGTTCTCACTTCCATATTGCTTTTTGTCCTCAGCTAGGAGTTGTTCTCATGCTTGGAATTCACTCCCAACCTCAATAAACTGATTCAGACGTGCTCGGACTCCACCGGCTGCATCCATACATGTAGTCAATAAATGATGGTGTTTGATTAGCCAGCTAGACAACTAGCAGGAAATGACACCCGTCTTACCTGTGTTTACTAAAGGTGCAGTGATTGCTTTAAACAGCACTTTAAACCTTGCTGTTGTCTTATTTCCCATAGTCCTAAATGACAGGTCACAATTTACTACAGATTTCCCTTAATCACCTTCACTCCTATTAACATGTCTGCAAGACAGAAATATGGTATCTGAGTAATTCCATCCTTGGGCTATGTTAACGACTGTACTGTATAGACTGTCTAGAAACGAAAGGTCAATGGCTTCACATCGGAGTCAGAATGAGTTGTTAAAGGATCACTGTGAAGTGGCACATGAGAACAAGGAAATGGACCAGAGGTCAACCCTCCTATTTCCTTGTAGTATTTACATTGCCCTTACTCACTTTCAATGGCCTTCAATAATTAATGATGTAATCCACTGTCTGTAACTAATAATTTACAGAATGCAGTAAAGGGAAAATCTATTTCCGAAATTTTGTAGTAACATATCGTTTTTGTGATTTCAGTCCGTTTCTTTCTAAGATTCTGTGCTAATAACTGTAAAAGCCATGCTCACATGCCATGCTAAGATGCTCTGCACGATTAATAGTATGACGGCTAATGCTCTCCATTCCATCATAGTACCATCTGCACAATTTTGTGACATTTTTATTCAGGTGTTTAGCCAAAGGCTCATGGGCCCTGGTGCAAGAGTTCAGCTTGGGACCCCCTTCCATTAGTGCTTAATGCAGGGGTGCATCTACTCTTTCTGCTGTCTAAGTTAAGAATTGAAATGCCCCCTCCCCCCACCATGCCAAATTCTCACCCTTACCCCTTGCCTCCAGCCCTACTGCTAAAGACTTGGAAAACATTGCATACAGCGCTACAAAACATATAGGGTAATACAGCGCCACATACTTCTTACATCCAATGACGTCTCCTCTGATATGGAAGTTCTCTTTCCTCATCTTGTCCATTCAGACCAGACCACCATGATGATTTCTTTAAGCCATCTCTCGTCTCTGCAGAGTTTGACAAACTTTTCCATTATCCTCACCTTCTGATCATCCCATCCTGCCACCCCCAATACTGTGCCGCTGTGCTCCCCAGTAGTATACTTTAGAAACAGTTCTCCTGAAAATACTGGTACCACACAGATAGTGCCCCTTTTAACAATTATTGGCACACAGTGCCTTAAAAAATAACTGCACCCAGCAAATAGTGTCCCTGACACTAATAATGTAAACATAATGTTCCCACCCAAATAATTGTGCAAAACTGTGCCAGGATGCCCCCCACAGTAAAAGTGCTCCGCAAAGTCCGACAAATAGAAATGATTATCTCCCAGAGTGCATAATGTTAACAGTGCCCCCAACAGTAATAATGTCCCATTGTGCCCATACCAGTTAGGAATCATGTTCCCTATAGTCCCCCAGTACTAATACTTCTCCTTATAATGTGTGCCAGTAGAAAAATATCCCCTAATGTGTGCCAGTACAAAAATACCCCCTTATAATGTGTGCCAGTGCAAAAATACCCTTTCATAATATGCACCAGTACAAAAACTATCCCCCCTATATAATGTGCATCAGTGCAAATACCCCCTTACAATGTGCACAGTACAAAAAATCCCCCCTTATATTGTGCGTCATTACAAAAAATAACCTCTTACCTTTCAGATCAGACCCCCCTATCAGACCTCAGATTAGACAACCATATCATACCTCAGATCAAACCCCCATAACAGATCCTCAACATAGGCCCCATATCAGGACAGACCCCCATATCTTCATGTTAGACTCTCCATATCAATATCAGACCTCTAATCAGACCTCCATTAGACCTCCTTGTCAAACCCCCATATCAAAATTCAGATCAGACCCCAGTTTCAGACCACAGATCAGACCCCCCATATCAGGACTCCATGTTAGACCCACCCCCATATCATACCCCCTTTAAACCTCCTTGTCAGACCCCCACATCAGAACTCAAATCAGATTCCCTTTAGATCTCCGTGTCAGACCTCTGCATCAGACCTCAGATCAGGACTCCATGTCAGATCCTATCCCTCATTTTAGACCTCAGATCAGCCCCCCATTAGACCTCCATTTCGGTCTCTCCATTTATCAGACCTCTGATCAGACCTTAAATAAATAAACTTACCTCTCTTCCTCTGCCACTCCTCTCCAGATCTGGTGGTTTCTTTAATATTCTCAGCTCCCAGTCTAACTGCCTGCAGCATCAGGTCATAGTGTGCTGTACGCAGTCAGGAGAAGAACAAGCAGGGAGAGGTGAGTGCTGACAGCGCTTCACTCCCCCCACCTGCTGTAGACTAGTGAGTGCTTCCATAATGGAAGCTCTTACTAGTGTTCGCTTTATAAGATGCACTGTGTCTTATAAAGCAAATAATACAGCGCCACAGGCTTAGGAACCCGGTCACAAGTGAGACCGCTGCGACCCCTATAGCTATGCCCCTGACTTAATTTAGAAAAGTTACTTCTTCCATTCTGCAATACCAGGCAACACATAGCTGAGATTGGAGCAGTTTCAAGGCAAAATTTAATGGCCAATGGCACTCCAAAAAATCATCATGGCTTCTTACTCAGCTGATGGTTTCTTTGGTCAGACTCTAACTAATGGACCTGCCGGTTCAGCCTTTTGTGGACCAAAAATACATACGTTGAAGTGCATGAGGCCCAAAGAGGTTGTGTAGTTTCAGGAGATCAATCATAAAATACAGAAATGATAAGGACTTAGCAGGCAGATCCAGTGCCACCATATTTCTCCCTGTCGGCGGATGAGAAGTCAAGTCGACAACATGTGACAGTCAATCACTGGCTTCAGCAGTGTACCAAAATGCCAGTGATTGGCTGCAGAGGTCACATGTTGATATGACGTCACAGCTGCCACTGAGTAATAGAATAATAGTAATATAATAGTAATAATAGAGCCTGACTGGGAGAACTGGCTCTGGATCTGCCTGGTAAGGTCTCATGAGTTCTTTATTCCAGCCTCTTTATAGAGGACATGTAGCCTCTCCTGACGTGTCTGTTTATTAACTACTTGCACCCCTCATGAAATAACAATTCTGGCTCATTTATTCTTATGACCATATGGAAAATGTGCCATTCCTTTATTATTCCTGTTAGAAGTTATGAATGAATTATTAACAGTTTGTAGTTAAGGTCCAGATAGTTGGAGTTCCTGCACAGTCTGATACTATCTAATCAGTGCTGCCAGTACCAGACCCTGCATGAACAAACCCCCAACCAGTAACACCCATCTGGACCTTCACTGCAAACTGCTAACAATTCATTCAAAGCTTCAAGCAGGATTTATATAGGAACAGTACAACTAATGCTACTTTCACACTAGCGTTTTTACTGGATCCGGGAGGGTTCAGCAAAAATGCTTCCATTACTGATAATACAACCGCCTGCATCCGGATCCGGTTGTATTATCTTTAAAATAGCCAAGACGGATCTGTCATGAACTCCATTGAAAGTCAATGGGGGACAGATCCGTTTTCTATTGTATCAGATTGTGTCAGAGAAAACCTCTCATACCGGAGAGCAAACTGCAGCAAAACGGATCTGTCATGACCCACAATGCAAGTCAATGGGGACGGATACTTTTTTCTCGGCATCCCATGACGGGAAGCAAACCACAGCATGCAGCAGTTTGCTCTGAGGTACGAAAAATGCAACCAAACGGAACGGAATGCATATTAGAGCATTCCGTTCCGTTCAGTTACGTTTTGTTCCCATTGACGTTTTTTCCCGGTATTGAGACCCTAGGATGGATCTCAATACCGGAAAATATTAACGCTAGTGTGAAAGTAGCCTTAGCGTCAAAATAACAGATGCTCTAATTGTTATGAAAGGAGGAAAGTAAGTAGTTACTAAAACAGACATCTTCGGAGAGATCACAGGTCTTCTTTTACCCCTTATGTGTTTTAAACAGCACACACCTGGCACCAATAAACGCACAACATGTGAAAAGCCATGCTTCCCTATGGGCATGGTTCACATTTTGGCCTTTTACAGCGCATTTGAACGCGCTGGAAAACGCCTAACGCTGTCGCTTCTACTTGAGCTTCTTTAGGGCGTTTTTGCGCGCGTTTCCGTCCATAGGATTGTATCAGAGCGCGCAAAGATGAAGAAATGCGCGTTTTCTGTTTCAAAAACGTCGCCGGGTCGTTCTCCGACGACGCAGCCGCAAGAGCAACACTCCACACACTATTGCTGCCACTTGCGTTTGTCTCCTAAACTCATAGAAATCCACCAAATTAACCACACCAAACTCCAACAGTACAACACTCTCAAACACACCTAATCAATAAAAATCTCAATTTGGCAAACATTCAACACCTTTCATATAGGTAGGCCTGCATTTTTAGTGGATCTTGCACCTGTCAATCACAAAAACGTGCGAAAAACGCGCGTTCATTAATGACAAAAACGCGCATACAATCGCGCGTTTGTCGCGTGTAAAAACGCTTGAAAAAACGCACGCCTGCAAAACGCTTAAGTGTGTTCCCAGCCTATGAGTACGTTTAGACAACGACATTTGTCGCGCGACAAATAGGGCACAACTTCACTGCAACATTTGTCGCGCGACATTTTGTCGCACCAATGTCGAGCGACCATTTTTATAATGGGAGTCTATGGTGTCGCACTCCCGTTATAAAAATTGACGCGCGACAATAGTGCCACTCTTTGTCTCGCGACAAATGTCGTCGTGTGAACGTACCCCAAATGATTCAAGGCTGCCGAAGATATGCTCCTAGGGAGACTCTGCCTGCGGCAGGGCTCCATAGGAGCAAAATGTGCTTCTCATAGACTCCAATGCATTTCATTAGAGTCTGTGAGAGAAGCAATCTAATAATTACATGTTCAAGTTCCCCATGGGGAAATTAGCTCTCACACAGCTCAATACAAAACTACAAAAAAGTTATAGGGGTCACAATATGGCGATGAAAACAAACATTTTTTTTTGTGTTTTTAATATTTTTTCCAGTATTAACACGCAATAAAAACTACAAATGTGGTATCACTATAATCCTACTGACCTGGACAATGAAGGTAACAGGTCATTTTTACCTTATAGGGAAAACTGTAAAAACATAACCCATGAACCTGTGGGGGAATAGCATTTTTTTCCAATTCCACCCCATTTGTAATTTTTTCCAGCTTCCCACTGCATTGTATTTTAATTATATGTATATGTATGTATATTAAACAATGTAATTAGAAAGGACAACTTGTCCCGCAAAAAACAAGCCCTCGTATGGCTATGTGAACAAAAAAATAAAAAAATTATGGCCATGGAAAAGCAAGAAGTGAAAAACAAAAACGCAAAAATGAAAATCCCTCCGGGGTGAGGAGGTTAAGAAGACGGATATACATACTGTCATCCTAAGACCTTTGATACTGTATAGTCATAGAAACCTATATACAAATACTACTTTAGAAAAGCACTGCACTGAGGGACTACATTTTTAGAGTATTCCATGTGGATGTTAGTTTTGTTTTTGTTTTTTTATGCCGATTTTATGTTGGTTTTGGTGTGTTTTTTCTGTTTATGTTAACAGTAAAGTCTCTGGGGAAAACCACTATACACAAGGTATGAACAATTAATATGCTGTGCAAGTAAATTTCCAAAAATCTCATTCACTTAGCCAGTGCTGTGCAGAAAAACAGCAAGTAATCTGCAAAGTGTGCAGGTACTCTTACCCTGGGTTCACACCTGAGCGTTTCTGAGACGCGCGTTTTACGCGCGTTTTTGTCGCGCGTATTACAGCGTGTTTTTGAAAATAGGAAACGCGCGTCATACGCTCGTTCGTGACTCTGGAGACCAATTGAAAAAGGCATATCTACACTTAAACGTGTGTTAAACGTTTTACGCTCGTTCCCATTGAAGTTTATGGGTGCAAACGCGCGACAAAACGCCCCAAAGAAGCTCAAGAACTTCTTTGAGCGTAGGGCGTTTACAGCGCATTCAAACGCGCTGTAAAACGCTCAGGTGAGAACCATGCCCATAGGGAAACATGAGTTTTCTCCTGTTGGAACGCGCTGTAAAACACGCAAGTGTGAACTGAGGGTTAAAGTGAAGGTCTATTATAAGGCCCCTTTCACACGAGCGAGTTTTCAGCGCGGGTGCAATGTGTGACTTGAACGCATGGCACCCGCACTCAATCCTGACCCATTCATTTAAATGGGTCCGTGTACATGAGCGTTGTTTTACACGCATCACTTCTGCGTTGCGTGAAAATCGCAGCATGTTCTATATTCTGCGTTTTTCACGCAGCCCTGGTCCCATAGAAGTGAATGGGACTGCGTGAAAAACACATTGCATCTGCAAGCAAGTGCGGATGCAATGCGTTTTTCACTGATGGTTGCTAGAAGATGTTGTTTGTAAACCTTCAGCTTTTTATTACGCACGTGAAAAACGCATCAAAAACGCATTGCACCTGAACGCAATCGCAGACAAAACTGATTGAACTTGCTTGCAAATTGGTGCGAGTTTCCCTGAACGCATCCGGACCTAAGGCCCCTTTCACACAAGCGAGTTTTCCGCGCGGGTGCAATGCGTGACGTGAACGCATAGCACCCGCACTGAATCCTGACCCATTCATTTCAATGAGTCTTTTTTCACGTATCAGGACCCAATCCGTCAAGCTCGTGTGAAAGAGGCCTAAGATATCCTCCACTAGTAAATCATTCACTTTGACTTCACTGTGATTTGTGTCTCCTTATTATTCCTATTTGTGATTTTTCTATTTTGGTATGTACACTAGAATCATATAAAGTAAAAAAATTAAAATCAAGTCCACTAAAGTGACCTGCAAGAGGCAATAAAACAATATAAAATGTATCTTTTATATAAATGTATCATGGAAGCAGGTAGACAATGTAACATAGTATCAGAAGCAGGTAGAATCTCATATGTTACCTGTCCATGTGTACAGAGAAGAAAGTATGTTATGTGAGGGAGATGAGGTCAAGTTTAAGAGCGTTATTGTTACAGGAGGAAGGAATGTCTCTCAGTATAAATCAGGGCCGGGCAGCGGTAGGGCTAGCATACTTGGACTGTGTGAACAGGTTTCATTTCCTGGGAGACTGCCCTTCAATCACCCTTCTGTCATCCTTCAGTGATCAGAGGTGGACATCAGAGTTCATTAAGGGGGTAAGCAAAAATAAAAAAAAGAGAGAGAGGAAAACGAGGCCTCCCCATTGACTGCAATGCACCCAACCTGTTCTAGAGCCATCAATTCCATAGCAGTAATGAGTTCCTTGCAAAGCACAAGTACATTTCACTGAATTTAGCACTGGGTAGTGAAGGGTGTCTTTCATTTGCATTTCATTTTCAGACAGTGTGCAGAGGCTTAATTATTACTGCTGGACAATGGCTGACTGTGTACATGTTGGACACAGGACAAAACGGCAGAAGAATGACTCGTAATGTGGCGATATATAATATATAATGATAAAGAGACGATATTGCACAGTGTATATGGAAACTTCTCAAGTGTCTTAACTGTAAGGTGAAGAAGCAAGGAGTGGGCAGGTCTCCGTACAGCATTAAAACCAGGGGCCAGATTTCTCATTACACTTCCATCTTACTCCAATTTCACATAAGTCCAAAGTCACTTTTGGCTCAGTCAGATTTATTAATGGTCCTGTAATACTGTGATAAATGTGGTTTGACGGCAGCAGTTCATCCTTCAGTAAACGGCTTTACAAAAGTCGCACATATATCAAAAAAGTCGCATGTTCTATTAAAAAGTCGCATAAGATAAGCATGGTTCTCACTGGAGTGAAATTCTGACTTTTTTGCAACTTTTTTCAAAAGTCCCAATGATAAATCTGGAGTGAAACTCATTAACATGGTTAACCACGCCCATTTTTACAAAACTAGAGTGAGTGGTGTACACATGTAAAAAAAGTCGCAAAATTATGCGCAAATGAGTGTGAAAAGTCGCAAATGCCCTATTTTGGGACTTATTGATGCCAGGATTCTGGAGTGAAGGTATGATAAGGCCTAATTCACACATCCGCAAACTGGATCCGCATCCCATCCGCAATTTTGCGAAAGGGTTGCAGACCCATTCATTTCATAGGGGCAGGAATGGATGTGGACAGCACACTATGTGATGTCCGCATCCGTGTTTCCGCATTCCGTGTTTCTGCATCCGTGTTTCCGTTTCCGCAAAAAAATAGAACATGTCCTATTCTTGTCCGCAATTGCGGACAAGAAAAGGCATTCTCTATATAGTGCCAGCAATGTGCGGTCCGCAAAATGCGGAATGCACATTGCAGCCGTCCGTGTTTTGCGGATCCGTGTTTCCGTGTTTCCGCAAAACACACTACGGACGTGTGAATTAGGCATAAATCATGGCCCAAGTGTCTGAACGAATCGACTTCGGATCTATGATTCGAAGCTCGATTCGCTCAACACTAGCTCACACCATCACTGCAGCCAATCACTGGCCTCTGCAGTATACGGCCCACGACCACTGAGGACAGTGACTGGCTGCAGTGGCTACCTGACATATATAGCCTGAGATCGATGTCGCCAGGAAAGCCTTGTGTGTAGGCTCAGAGCTATGGAAATAGCAAGAGAATAAACTGGGAGTGAGGTGGATAAAGTCAGATCACTAGTCCATTGCAGAACAATCTCAGGGCGCACAGATAGACCTGGAATCCAGACCTGTAAACGGTGAAAGCATTCCAGTTTATGCGCAGAATATACCACATAACAGGCTACTGCGCATTTTGGTAGAACACCTTGGCCAAAGACTAAGGGTACAGCCACACGTTCAGGTTCACTAATGCAGTTTCAGAAGCTAAAATCAGGAGTGGATCATAAAAGGAGAGAAAGTGTTAGGCCTAATTCACACGTCCGTAGTGTGTTTTGCGGAAACACGGATCCGCAAAACACGGACGGCTGCAATGTGCATTCCGCATTTTGCGGACCGCACATTGCTGGCACTATATAGAGAATGCCTTTTCTTGTCCGCAATTGCGGACAAGAATAGGACATGTTCTATTTGTTTGCGGAAACGGAAACGCGGATGCGGAAACACGGATGCGGAAATGCGGATGCGGACATCACATAGTGTGCTGTTCACATCCATTCCTGCCCCTTTGACATGAATGGGTCTGCAACCCTTCCGCAAAATTGCGGATGGGATGCGGATCCATTTTGCAGACGTGTGAATAAGGCCTAAAGGACAGATAAGACTTCTCCTCTTTTTTTAATTCGCTCCTGGTATTGGCTTCCAAAGCTGCATGCAGAAACCTGACATTGTGGCCGTACCCTTATGCACTATTGGAAAACTAAAATCCTTTTTTTTTCATCACATTTAGTGAACAACCCCTATAGTTACTATTTTTCTGACAATGTTTGCTTGTGATTTACTTTCTTTGCTGTAGTCTGGCTACTTTTAAGTTCCACTTCACTGGAGCACAACAATGGCTGTTATGTTCATGTGGGTGCAGGAGAGCAGGGTTACTTATCAAAATTACAAAGAAGTATAATATTTATATATAAATATATAAAATAATCGGTGGGGTTTATTGGGCACTGCTGGTGTCTATCGTATATGGGCACCATATTACAGGGACAGGTCCATTCTGCTATTCACAAAAATGGCACAAAATATATTGGCTCAAAACTGACATACCTCACACCGGTCTTGTTCTCCTGTGTGCCGGACTGCGATCCACCTAATTTATAAAGAAACCGTTGCCTTTTAATAGAATAGGTACATCTCATGCCCTCCATGTACTAGAAACTCAAATCTATGCCAGCTAGGGCTACAACTTACACCAGCTTCTGGTGTAAATTACAGGAACTCTGGCAGGCCACAGGAGGCTCCATCCTCTCCTGCTAAACCCCACCACCTTTTGGCCTCTTGCACACGAACGTGTGCGCCCCGTGCCCATGCTGCGGGCTGCAAATTGCGGCTCCGTAGGGCAGCCGCAGCGGATTGCGGACCCATTCACTTCAATGGGTCCGCGATCTGCCCGTTCCGCAAAAAGATAGGACATGTTCTATCTTTTTGCGGGACGGAAGTACGGAACAGAACCCCACGGAAGCACTCCATAGTGCTTCTGTAGTGTTCCGTTCCGTCATTCCGTTCCGCATCTCCGGATTTGCGGACCCATTGAAATAAATGGGTCCACAACCGTGAAGCGGAATGGCCACGGAATGGTGCCCGTGCATGGGCGTAGCTATAGGGGGTGCAGAGGTAGCAGTCGCTACCGGGCCCAGGAGCCTGAGGGGGTCCAAAGAACCTTGTGTCGCATAAGAAGACACACAAAGCACTGAGGGAAGGGGGCCCCAAGCACAACTCTTGCACCTGGGCCCATGAGCCGTTAGCTACGCTCCTGAGCCCGTGTATTGCGGATCCGCAAATGCGGTCCGCAATATGGGCACGGGCACACGTTCGTGTGCAAGAGGCCTTTCTCTTTAGAAAAGTGTCAGGAAGCTCAAAAGGTTGCAAATTATGGTGACTTTTTAACACAACAAAAGTGGCTTTACACGATTGATAAAACTGCCCCATTGTTCCTGTTGGCTAATAGAAGGGATCAAAGAATGCAGCAGACATCACTATATTCATGAGGGGAGCGCTCACCTCACCTCTCTCCATCTGCCCCTCTCACCCATGACTGACCGCTGTTCTCCTGTGAAGGCAGATATACAACAGCCCCACAAACACTGTGAGGAAGGTGGGAAGAGGAGTGGGATCCATAAGGTTGGACTTTGTATGCAGAAGAGGAAGAAGGTCGATTTATGCAATTATCAAACATCCACTCTTCTGTGGTAAAAGTAAAGGAATAGCTGACCAAATATTCTTATGTTGTTTCAATAAAATTATTATTATTACATTTTTGTTTCATAAAAAGTACACATTACAATATTGGGGATCTGAGATTTACATGGTTTGTGCCAAGTACTGAAGTTATCTCCTATCCACAGAAGTGGGGTCCTATCACTGGTACCTCCACAGAGCCTGCGAAGGTGGCTCCCATTCCTCCTTCCTGATGGAGGATCAGGTCAAGCATGTACCCTGCTGCTCCATTCATTCTCTATAGGACTGCTGGAAATACAGTCGCTGGGTACAGTGAATGAATGGAGTGGAAGGACACATGCTTCACCTGCTGATGCATTCATACATGGAAATGGGACCTCTGTTCTCAGCAGTGGGGTGCCCACCAGTTAGTTATACCCTTTGAATAGTGGATAGTCTTAATGCACTGCACAAGCTCTTTAAAATTGTCCTTGTGTATGATTACACCCATGGATTTAATATACAAACTAGTTCTACCTTCTGCTAGATTTAGCAACATGGAAGCATCTTAATATAACTGCACAGAGTCTTGCAGACATTGCATGGACAATAGAGGACTGCTCTTAGGCTCCATACAATGCAGCTAATCCAAGAGCGGGCACCAGAGGCATCCGGCTAGACATTGCACCATAAAAGGACATGGCACGGTCACAGTTTTAAACCATGGCCACATTAAATGCTGTGCAGCCTCCCATTGAAAACAATAGGGGGCAGATTCAGCACAGCTGTGGGCAGCTTTTTGGGGAGAATTCTAAACCAAAAAATTCCACGTGAACGAGGCCTAAGGCTGGAATCATGCATGTTTTTGTGGCAGTTTTTTTTCAGTCAGATCTGGATCCAAAAAAGAAGTGTATAAAAGAAAGACTAATCTACAGAATCCACTCCTGGGACAGAAGCGGGTCCTGTGTCAGTTTAAAGGCCCCTTCGTCTCAAATCACTTATTATAGAGTACCTCATAATGTTTCTGTAACGCTACCTGCACACAGGTGCAGACTGTCTTGAGGATTTCTATGCGTTTCCACACCAATCCGCACTTGCGGTCTTTGGTGTAGATTTGATATGGTTTTGCCACAGATTTACCCATTTCGTTGAAAAGGATGAAATCTGCACAAAAGACCCGCACAAAAGATTGACACATTGCAGATTTCATAATCCACATGGCAGGTCAATTTCCTCACTGAATGATATAGCTAAGTGTACATGAGGTTTGTGAAATCTCATACGTTTTGCTGGTACTGTATTAAGCGAGAATCCGTACAGAAAACAGTGGGTAAACTGCTATGTATGGGGTTATGTGATGAGGTTATTCACACATTAGTTTTTTGACAGCCTGTCAATAACGACCATCCAAAAATAGGACCGTTTTTCTGTTTTAATGGCCATTCTATTTTATTGTGCTGCGGAGTCATGGACCAAAATTCCACAAAAGTACTACGTACTTCTTCCGTGGGCTTTCAAACCATGCCTCCACTCCACTCGGTATCTTAAGGTCTCTTTCACACGGGCGTTATGTTTGACGCCCGGATAAGAGGCGGGTGTGTTGCGCGAAAATGTACGATTTTTCCACGCGGGTGCAAAGCATTTCAATGCATTTCGCACGCGCGTGGGAAAAATTGGCATGTTTGGTACCCAGACCCAAACCCGGACTTCATCACTGAAGTGCGGGTTTGGGTTGAGTATTCTGTAGATTTTATTATTTTCCCTTATAAGGGAAAATACTAGCATTCTCAATACAGAATGCTCAGTAAAATGTGGATGGAGGGGTTAAAAATCAAAAAATTAACTCACCTTTTCACTTTATTTGTGTAGTTGCGATCTCTTCTCTCTTCTTCAATCATTAGCTATCGGCTAAAGGACCTGTGGTGACATCACATCACATGGTCCAATCACATGGTCCATCAACATGGTGATGGACCATGTGATTGGACCATGTGATGTGACGTCACCACAGGTCCATTAGCCAGCAGCTAATGCTTGAAGAAAAGAGAAGAGATTGGCAACTACGAGATCAAGTGCATAAGGTGAGTTAATTTTTTTTATTTTTAACCCCTTAATCCACATTTTACTGAGCATTCTGTAGTAAGATTGCTATTATTTTCCCTTATAACCATGTTATAAGGGAAAATAATAAAATCTACAGAATACTCTACCCGAAACCCGCACTTTAGTCCGGGTTCGGATACCAAATTTGACGATTTTTTCCCACGCGTGTGCGAAACGCATTAAAACGCTTTGTACTCATGCGTGTTGTAAGGGAAAATAATAAAGATCGGGTCCCGTCTCTTAGCAACCTTGCGGGAAAATCGCACTGCATCTGCACTTGAATGCGATTTTCACGCAGCCCCATTCACTTCTATGTTGCCAGCGTTGCGTGAAAAACGCATAATATAGAGCATGCTGTGATTTTCACACAACGCAGAAGTGATGCGTGAAAATCACCGCTCATGTGCACAGCCCCATAGAAATGAATGGATCCGGATTCAGTGCGGGTGCAATGCGTTCACGTCAAGCATTGCACCCGCGCGGAAAACTCGCCCGTGTGAAAGGGGCCTAAGGCCGCTTTTATCACAGTGTTTGGCCAGTGATTTCTTTCGGTGATTGTGGTCAAAACCAAGAATGGATTCTACAGAGATATAATGTAAAATGGAAATATTTACTCCTGCTCTGAGTTTTTGACCAGCACCTAGTATATGCAGAACCGCAAAGCACCACGTTCACATTTCCATTTTTCACTGACGTGTGCTGTCCACATTTTCTGCAGACAACACAAGTACCCATTGATTTAAATGTGTCTGTTCACATGTCAGTATTTTTTTTACTGACAGTGGGTCAGTAAAGAAATCATGGGGACATGAACTACTTTGATCCGTGATGCGGACCAAGCACGCCCATTGAAGTCTATCGGTCCGTGAAAATCCCTGACAGACATCCGTGTTTTGTCCGTGTTGCATCCATTTTTCACTGACGACTTAAGGCTACTTTTACACTTGCGTTTGTGTGATCTGGCAGGCAGTTCCGTCGTCATAGCTGCCTGCTGGATCCGCCGTTTAGTGTCACAACTGACAGCATTTGTAGATGGATCCGGATGCGGGTCCGTCTACAAATGCATTGCAAGAACGGATCCGTCCCTCTGCTTGTTATGTGGATGGACGGATCCGTCCTGCACTCTTTTTCACAGTTTTCCCGGTCTGCGGATCCGTCCGTCAGTTGTTTCTGAATGCCGGATCCGGCACTAATACAAGTCAATGTAAATTAATGCCGGATCCAGCATTCCGGCGACTGATGAGGCATTTTGGACGGACATAATACCGCAGCATGCTTATGTGCTTGGAGCCAATCCTGTATGGGTACTTGAGGCCAGTCCATTATTTACTGATTTGTGCTGTCCGTATTTTCCACAGACAGCACATGTACTCAATGATTTTAATGCGTTTGTTCACACATCAATATTTTTTACTGACCGTGGGTCAGTGATGTGGACCAAACATGCCCATTGAAGTCTATGGGTCCATGAATATCACAAACACAACACAGATGGTTTCTGTTTTTGGTCCGTTTTTCACTGACCACTGATATAAGATGCTTTGGAAATTTATTTTCAGCTGAGCAATGTCCATGGAATACTGATGACACATGGAGGGCAAAAAACTGACCCACGAACAAAACATGGATCCTTCATAGATGAAAAATAGACAGGCTTTTTCATAGACTTCAAAGGCCGGACTGATTATGGTAAATTTATTGTCTTCTCCTTCTATCATTTTGGTTGTGGTGGTAAGCATATAAGCATAAGGTAAGGATATACACAGTGTAACTCTTTTTAGAGGTTTAACCACTTGTGTAAAACAACTCAAACAAACGAAAATCACAATTTGCTATTTTTACACATCACTTATTACATTTGTAGGATTATAAAAATAAAAAAAAAGCTGCATGTGGTTGTATAACCTGTTTTAGCACCTTCTGGTGTTAAGTTTAGTATGTCCATCACCTGTCTGTAAATCAGAAAGACACTGAAACATAACCCCTCTGTGTGCCCAATAAAATTTACACAGCGCTGTAAACCACCCATTATCAAGAGAGGTGCCTCCACCACAATAGATAGAGCTAACCCAGAAATGGTTTAGTGCTTTTTCTCAGACAAGCAGTCAACCTTAAATTTCCGAGCCAATTAAACACACATTAAATTGTCCATCCTTTGTAGGGTTTCCACGGCGAAACTGTTTCACTTTTATATATTTTGTGCCTTGTTCCTAATAGATTGCCGTACAAGGTAAATTAATATCAATGTTCGCATTTGGATAATATAAAATAAAATCCAAACAAATGAAAAAAAGGAACAACACATGGCTTCATTTTTCATAGGTCACAGCCAACAAGAAATTTCTGATACATATCTTGTCTGACATTTGCGCGGTGAACCACGACTAATCATATGGCAGGACAAGCTTGGCGCTCTTGGATTGAAAAGTTTTTGCTTTACAATTTGCAGTTAATTGGCTTAGAGAAACAAATCTGGTCTGTTAAGCCTTTTGCATGTCACTGTCTCTCTTTAGGAAGTCAAGATTAAAAAAACAAAAAAAGAAATAAGAAATTTCAAGATATTTTTTTTGTTTGAACTTGATGTTATGTCTCAGGGATTTGCTTGACGTTACGTCTTGAAGCCCAGATTCTTGGGGTTTTCCTGTGGGCGATTGAGTCATTTTATTAACACATACAACGTAACTTCTATTAACACTGGTTTGGAGGGTAGCATGGCTTATGCCAAGATATTTGTGCCAATCAGTAGATGCAAGGGTACTGGACATCCACTGTGAGCTGTGTGTTTTCCAATTATGTCTGGCTCCAGGAAGTCTTCCTAAAGAATGGCTAGTGCTGTGTAGACAGAGAATCTGCCAGCGCCAGGCACAATGATACTGTCAGAAGCCTAGAAGTGAAAAAATAGTCCTTCGTATTGTCAGCTTACCTCAACCACCCAGTGCCCTTTCAGTATATGGGAAGAGAATTTTCCCCATTTCTGATTTACCCTAGGTTTACACAGTACATCTCAGTAAGCAGGTAGCATTGCTGCCAGGAATGGTTTTATCCAATATCTTATACCATATATCAATTATGAAAAATGTTATAAATGTGGGGATGGGTTTTATTGCATATAAATATTGTTACAGTTATGTTACAAAAAGGTATTCATAATATGGCATCTTGAGTCATATACTTAATCTATTTTATTTTGTGTGGAAAGTTTTTGTATGCATTTTTACTGACTTGTTTCAATTTTAACTTTTTGTTAACCCTAAGAAATTTTAACTTCTGATCTCTATTGCTTAACTATAAAAATAATTTACTGATATATACCACAGTGCATTAGCATGTTTACCAATGGGTTTTCTGAGACTATCATATTAATGGCCACATTTTTATTACTTTACATCAATTTTATAAACATTGTAATTATGTAAAACATTTTCCTATTGGTTTTCATTTAAAAAATGATGTTTCGCATGGCTTCTGCAGCTTGCATGTATAGCAATACACAGCAAGCTGCATAATGTCAATCCACAGGCTTCCTAGTGTGTTGTGTCCATTTCCTCTTTGTCTTCTTCTGAGCGATCATTTGATGAATTCTGATCAAGTCAATTAAAGGAGGAGAAAGGCCACTTTCACACGAGCGAGTTATACACTCCGGACTCGGAGCGTGAGTATAAGACGGATCCCTTCCTGAACTCCTAGCTGGGGTCACAAAGTATTATATTGATTTATGATGCTATGTAACCCTTAGAAGTCTGGAATGTACTGGATAACACTGGCAGCATTGTCATTGGTATCCAATACATTCCAGACCTCTAAGGGTTACATAGCATCATAAATTAATATAATACTATGCGACCCCAGCAGTGCTAGGAGTTCAGATCCGGAACTGTTTTATACTCACGCTCAGAGTCCAGAGTGTGAAACTTGCTTTTGTGAAAGCGGCCAAAAGCGTTGTAGATGAGACATCCATAAGCCCATATTGCAGTATTGACTGTAAACGGCATTCTGCAGCTTGCTGTATATTGGAAAA
Organism: Bufotes viridis; assembly: GCA_033119425.1. Taxonomy (NCBI): domain Eukaryota; kingdom Metazoa; phylum Chordata; class Amphibia; order Anura; family Bufonidae; genus Bufotes; species Bufotes viridis. Next base: position 190,832,490 of record CM065594.1, read on the forward strand.
CATTGTTACGGACAGTGTTGTGGAACCACTAAGCCAACTAAACAGTTTGGTGTGGGTCCAACCCTAAGGGCATAATTCTGGCCCAACCATGGTATTCACTCTAAAACCAGGGATGTGGACTTCACTGCGGGTTAGCAACCAGACTGGGACCTCCTGGGATAGTCCTGGTGTATTTGGGAGCTGACACGAGTCAGAGACACTAGTAAAAGGCACCAGAGGCACAGAATAGGCACTAATTCAGAACTATTCAGAATTCAGGCAAAATCGAGGCAAACATATGATACAGGCAAGAGACAAACACATAGAACTGGCAGACGGGCAGAAAACAGGAACTGAGAAATACGGGTTACAGGAACCCAGTCATACATAGCGAATATATGTGTAGTAACTTAACAAGCCATCTTCAGGAACTCATACAGACATGGAGGATAATCAACAACAAAAGTGATCAAAATGTCAAGGCAAAAGAAAGCACAAGACACCCAGACTAGCGCTACAGTTTAGACTCAGTGGCTGCAAGAACTTGAGATATAAACACCAGCACAGGGCAAGGACAGACTCAAACGTATCAAAGCAAGACATGACATGGGCAGGTCACAGAATTCAAGAGACATGTGAACTCAAGAGACTGAGAAGAACTCAGGAACATATATAAGACTGGTTGTGTGTCAAACAGATACACCCACAAGCAGGGAAAGATTAACCCTAGCAATACCGACTTGAGGAGAGGTACAAGCACATTGGCACAAGTCATGCCACAAGTAACCAAAGACAGATTACATGGAGCAGTGGCAACATGAATTCCCCACTGACCACAATGGCCAAAATTCAAACCTCCAAGCAGACAGCGCTGGCAAACATGGAAAAATGGCGACAAGTGAAACACCATTGTGACAAACATTCAAGCTGCAAAAGTCAAACTGAGCAAAATTTTTAAGAAAGAACACTTGGAAAAATATTATTATTACATAAGGGTTGCAATTCAATAAAAATGTAATTACAGTTGTTGGAAGGTGGTCATGATTAGCTTCACCGACTTAAGTCAGATTTAACAAGTGCTACTTTTTAAAAAGTCACAAAAATGTTCACAATCTTATTCATAAGATTATAGGGCCCTGTGCAAAATCTTTAACAGGGCCCCCATGCATCATGTGCTTTCTACTGTAGGGATGTCTGCTAATGTGGCAAAGGAGTCTTTGGCCCTCTCAGACTCTTGCACCTACTACATCAATGGTCCTGTGTAAAAAGTGAAATAACATCGAAAGACAAAAATGTTAGGATTATAGATACACCAAATTTAATAAACATCATGGGACATTTGATAAATTTGGTGCAAATTATGGCAAAGCAGACTCCTGCAAAACGGACTTGAAAAATTTCCCTCACAATAAATTCCCCCCATTATCTATAGTTTAGCTACTATGATCCAGTGGAATTCACTACTAAAAGTTTTTTGATAAATGGTTATCCATACTATTAGTTTATTATTGCCTGATAATGAAGGAGGCAATAGTTCTATAGTGAACATAATCACTGAGGGTGCCTATTATATCATAAGAAGCCAACATTTCTTATTGATATTATAGCAGAAAAAATAAAACTGCAAATATCTAACAATACAATATTCATTTACCTTATTAATTTCCTTTTTTATTCTTGCTAAAGCATCTTAATGAGATCCCATGGATCTGATGGTGAGTGATAAACCACAGGCCATAAAGCACTGGTTCCTCATTCCGCATACTCATATAAATAATGACTGTTAACCAATTTTCATTTCCCTATTTGATAGGCTGTGGCATAAAGTAAATTTCTAGTTGTACTTCCTATACCAAATAAAAAATGTTTGTCATATACTGTGTCTCGAGATGCACTCATTGATATTTTATTTTACAAATATTTTAGATATGATGCCATTGGTATTCCTTGCACATTTTAATTAAGGCAGGGAGGAAAATCTGTTTTTGTCACTACTGGTTTCACAACCAATTCTTATTGTACTTGAATATATGTCACAGTCAGTTGCAAAAATATAAAGAAAATGCAGAAGCTTATGCAAATAGGTGCAAATAGGTATTGTAACTGGTCTTATCCATATCAACACATTGAGGGAGATTTATCAGTAGTGTCTTAGGAGGCATGATGTTGAGGAGCAGAATGGTGCATACATTTTTGGCACGACTTGCCGGTTCTCTAATGACACCTTATAGCTGTCATAAATATGCACACCAATATGTTGCATCTAAAATAGCTCACATAAATTCAGCCACATAAATAGGCAAAAAAAAGGCATAACAAATTGTTTGGATTCCGTCTACTACTTTTTGGGTACAGTTTCTTAAGCACATATTTTAGCAAATCTCTCAAATTTTAGGTACAGATATTCTAGGGGACAAAAGTTTAAAAAATATTTACCATTGTTTTTACCAAATCCGATACTGTGTTTGATACATATGCAATTTAAAGTCTATCAAACCGGAACAGGAGTAAACTTGCCTTCAGCTGGCACTTGTGCAGGAATTAAGTGAACAATGACTTTTTGAGACAGCCGTAAAGCAAATTCTTTTTTATGCCCAGATTACGGATGTAACACCTTGACCTCCCACAATTCTTCAATGCAAGAGCTGATGCACTAGGCTTCTACACTGTGGTGGATGCTATTACAGACACTGATTGGGGAACTGTGGTTGCTAGAGGCATTATAGCTATAATTAAACATGGACTTCGATTATCACATTGTATGGGGTTTGCACTGATATAGCACACTAATACTGGATGATATTAATATGTGGGTACTAAAGAACTGCCTTATTTGAAACACACTGTCAAATTGTATGATAATATCATGTAGGCACATAGGTTGGGTTTATGTGAGCATGGAGTAGCATTACAATATATGTAATCTATTAAGCTCTTAGTGACCATGAACACTGTGTTATACATCTGACACCCGCCTGCTATGGCCAGGATTGGAGAAAACTCCAATCCCTGCTGTTTAACCTTTAGATGCAACAGTCAATCGTAACCGTGGCATCTGAGCAATTAAGCCTCATTCACACGTTAGTGATTTGGTTAGTGATTTCCATCAGGGATTTTAAGCCTAAACCAGGATTGGAGCCTCCACAGACATAAGGTATAAAGGAAAGATCTGCTTCTGTTTTGTGTTTAGTGCTGCATCTGGTTTTGGCTCACAATCACTGATGATCAAAACACTGATGTGTGAATAAGGCATAAGACAGAGGGAGAACGCTCCCTATATCCTCTGATTGGCAAGCCAACAATGTAATTACAGAGTGGCAGTTGGTTGCTACTGTAGAGCAGTTGAGAGCCTTCTGAAAAGACCTGCCAAGTTATGGCTCCTATTACACACTACCCTGGCAGAAAAGTGAAATACATAGCAATAAAGAAGTCCTACAAGGGGACTAATAAAAAAAAAAAGTAAAACTAGCTGAATACAGTTTTTAAAAACATTGACAGAACAAAATCATTAAACATAAAAAACATTTTCCCATTTTTACTAAAAAATGTCCTATTGTCTGTCTGACCACGTCTCTGCCTCATCCTTCGGTCCTGCACCATTGCTCCTGGCAACGTCTCTGCCCGCCTGACTATGCTTGTACTTCAGGTACCCACTCAGGTACCTCCTGGTCCACACAGACCAGCTGCCGCTGACTCGGGGATTGCTCTGGAGTAGCCCCTGGCAACTACCCTAACGGCTCAAGTCCATCCCCACCATCAGAGGCTCTAGTGAAAACCAGGTAGTTGCTTAGACACGCCCCTCCAGAGTATAGCCAGTCAGTGGCACAGTGGTTTCACACCCGCTGTTCTGTGACATTATTTATCATGTATTGTAAATGGCATAGGAAAAAAACACAATGCCAGAAAATGTTGCTTGGTCACCTCATCCCCCCAAAAAATGTAAAAAAAAAAAAATACAATTGTACACAAAAGGCCTTAAAAAAAATGAGCCCTCATACATTTATGTCAATGAAAAAGTAAAAGCTATGAGGGTCATAATACAGCGCGACAACACATTATTTAAATACTTTTAATTTTTTTAAATAGTAAATCATAACAAAAACTATACAAAATTTGGCATCTGCATAATTAAAGTGATCCGCAAAATAAAGTAATTTTTTTTTACAGCTTCTCGGTACAAAATGGGTCCACAATTTTTTTAGAGATTCTCAATATAAAATGGTTCCATTAAAAAGTATAACTCATCTCACAAAAAAACAAGCTCTTAAATGGCTACGTCAATGGCAAAATTAAGCAATTATGATTGAAGGCAGAAAAATGAAAACGTCACCCTAAATTTGCTTGGTTCTTAAGAAATGAATTAAGTACTTTACGGGCGACTATCTATATTGTTAGGACACCTAAAGGGGTTATCCAAGACTAACTCAGACCTCCAGACGGGGCGGACCCACAATGATGATCATACTCACCTGGTCTCTGCCACTGGATTTAGTCGGTGTGACTCCCAGTCTGGCAGTTCCTCTCCATTCTGCGCCGATATCAACATCCATCGACGAGGAGGGACATGTGACCTATACAGAAGTGACCTCCTCCCCTTGTGTCACAAGCTACTTTCACAGTGAAAAACATGGCCATGAAAAATGGACACACTGTGTTTTTCATGACTATATTTTAACCACTTCTGCATCCATTTTGCATCAGTTTTTAATGACCATTAAAAATTGACTTGGCTTTTTCTTAATCCTGGAAAAAACGCTATAAATATCACGCTCACCCTATTTAGGTACCAATAACCTACTAAGGGAGGTACTATCTTGATCCGCAGATATTTGCCTACCTTGATATCATCACTTGTAATTTATTTTCCTCCTAGGTAATTGCAGGTGATTAGGTACTTCTGAAATCGGGTGTCTGTATTTCTTTCAGGAGCGTGCTCCGGCCGGTAGCACTATGCTCCGATTCCCCTATGCTCGCGCTCCGTGCAGGAGCGAGTGACGTCGCTATATGAGCTACGGGTTGGTAGCAGAGGCAAAATACTGTTTCAATCCTACGCGTTTCAAACGAAAATCGTCGTTTTTCCTCAGGGATCGCGTGAGCATAGGGGAATCGGGGCATAGTGCTACCGGCCGAAGCACGCTCCTGAAAGGAATACAGATGCTCGATTTCAGAAGTACCTAATCACCTGCAATTACCTAGGAAAAAAAAATTACAAGCGAGGATATCAAGGTAGGCAAATATCTGCGGATCAAGATAGTACCTCGCTTAGTAGGTTATTGGTACCTAAATAGGGTGAGTGCGATATCCATAGCGTTTTTTTCCAGTGTTGTGTAGTTTCTGTGTAGATACGGCCAAATAGCGATATCGCTGCTTACAACAATACTCAGCGCCAGTGATACTGCTTCTCTTTTTCTTAATCCTAACACCTGCATTTCCCTCAGTAAACATAATACCTCCCATAGTTCCCTCCGGACAACAAATCCCCACCATAGTGACCCCAGTAAAATAAATGCCCCTTTAGAAGCCCTCAGTGTTATTAATGACCCCATTACTGCCCCTCAGTATTTTTAATGCCACCATTAGTGGCTTCCAGTATAAAGATTGCCTCCATTCTGCTTTTTAAGAAAACAAAAAACCTTATCCACTTGCACGAGAGAGACGCTGACTTCTAACTAAATGCAGCAGGACCTGAGCTTCCAGCGTGATGACATCATCATGCTGGGAAAGAAGGTCCTGCAGCATTCAATGAGGAGCAGGTGTCCTGCATGTGCAAGTAAATGAGGTGAGTATTTATTTATTTATTTATTTATTTTTTTAACCCCTGAAAGGTCTATTTTTACCTACCACACCCGTTTTTAATCGCCGTTAGATGGGTGCTCTCCGGTCTAAATGGCTGTTAAAACAGGCCCATTGACAGAATCTATCAGATTTCCAATATGGCGTATCCTCTTACCAGATAAAATAACATATATTGTCTGGTATTTTGGATGGAATCTGCAATGGAGTCTTATCAGTCTTACACCGATATTACACATCAACACCAAGATACTGTATTTAGTTCTATATTCAGCACTCTTTGCAATTAGTAGAGAATAAAAAGCGTACAAAAAACTACTGTACATTCATGAAAATGAAAGCATGCTTACACCAGCTATTTTAAATCACTACGAGAGGGACCTAATTGGTTAATGACCTGTGCCACAATTAGAATACTGCAATTTCCATTGAGCTATTTTGATTTAAAAAAAAAAAATACACTTCAAAGCTTATCATCTAAATTCATTTAATCATTTGACAAATTATTTTAAATGAGTTCCTTTTTGTATTTTGTTAATCTGTTTCTCGAGGGCTTTTTCTTTCCTCCAGAAATCTAAACTTCTCCTGTTGATATTTGTTGTCTGTCTTAAGTGCTGCTGCTCGCTGCAGAGCTGTCCTAATATGTTTAATGGGCCATCAACTAGTTTCCTACATGCGAGGAGAGGAAAGATCAAATAAAATGACTGCATTTGGTGAGAACATTAAAAACCAAAAGTACAGAGGTGGGAGGGGGGGAATCTTTAAAAAACTTTTTTCTTTTTCTTTTTTTTTTTTTCTTAAACTAATGAGATGTTCTGAGTGATCAGATATATCAGGATGATGCCGAGCCTTTGGGAGTGCTACAGGACACCAGTTCATTCTCTTTTCTCTTTTTGTTCCCTTTTTATGTAATAAGGTAACCATGTTGCAAGGAGAGGATTGGAGGTTTGGAGCTTGGTTGTTAAGAGATTCAATGAGCTGTGACAAATATATTCAAAAGGTGCTTAAAACAGACAAAGCCGCTCTCTGAACATACATATGCAGACACAAACACACAAAGCAGACACATAAGGAACCCACACATGCGAAATTTGCACTTGTATACTCAACGAATTATACAGAAACATACACATGGATGGTTTCTAAACCTACTTAGAGAAAAAGATGAAGGAACATTTAAGGATAATATTCACATAACCATAATGACAATGGTCAATATAGTGTCAGGAAATGGGTGACCCAAACGAATCAAGAATCTATACAAACAATTATAAAGGGTAACCTTTTTAATATATAACTTTTTATAAATAATATGGGTAAAATAATGTCCTATTAGTTCAACCAAATATACAAAAAGTGCGCACGTTAGTGTGTTAAATAGCAGTGTCGTACTCAGGATGCTGGAAGACCCGCCGCATGCACACTAGCACATGGAGATAGAGGGCTGAGTATTAGGGCTCATTTACATGACCATGGTTTAGTTCCGCATGCGAGCCGCATTTTTTGCGGCTCGAGTGCGGACCCCTTCACTTCATTGGGGCCGCAAAAGATGCGGATAGCACTCCGTGTGCTGTCCGCATCCTTTGCTCTGTTCCGTGGCCCAGCAAAAATTATAAGTCATGACCTATTCTTGTCCGTTTTGGGGACAAGAATAGGCATTTCTAAAAAGGGCAAATTGCAGAAGGCACACAGGCGGCATCCGTATTTTGTGGATCCGCAATTTGCGGATTGCAAAACACAGCACATTTGTGTGAACAAGCCCTTAGGGACTGTAGCAACTGACCAACACTGAGTCCTTGCCTGGGTTGTTTAGACATCAGCTGATAACTAATGCTGAGTCTGTATTCATGATATTGTATTTATGTTAGTCCCCTGATGATTTGGGCCAATGAAATGCGTCAGAACTTTTCTCAAACCAGCACTAGGGTCTCCCCGCTGTTTTTTGCTGGCCAGTCATTTGGCTGCGTAGAGACAAGCAAGGACACCTAGGCAGTGAGGATCGGCTCAGAGGGGTCGCCCTTTTGAGGGTGAGCAAATTGCTCCCTGGGCAATAGGATTTAGCTCAGGTCAAGCAGGGCAATCTAGAGGAAGAGACTAAGGAAGAGCACTTGGTTCTCTGAGAGCCCCATTAGACTTCAGGACATACCCCTGGTAAGACAGTTCCTTTTTTCTTGTGCACTGCTATTTAACGCACTAACGTGCGCCACTTGTTATATATTTGATTGAACTAATGGGCCATTATTTTTTCCGCATTATTTATTCAAAGTTATATATTAATAAGGTTACCCTTTATAATTGTTTGCATAGAACATTTAAGGATACAATAAAAAATGTCATGATTGTATTTTACTTTTTATCCATTCGGGTTCATTTACTAATGTATAAACGTGCACGAGCTTAATGCAGACGCCGTGCTAAACAATACTTATCTGTATTTAGTGGGAAGGGTGGTGTCTGCCGGGCATCTAGTGTGGTCTGTCATGTATAATACGGCATCTGTTGCTCTGTAGAAAGCTGCACCTAAGATTAGCCACAACGGATTTGTTGGAGAAATTTCTGTAACTGAGCCATTTAAATAAATCTAGCAGGAATCCACATGCATGTTGCAGAGGCAACCCCATTCAGATAGATGAAACTAATTTTCAGTTGAAGAAATATCTACAACATAGCTGCCAATATATCTGTCATATACGTTCAGAGTATGTATGGTGTGGACTCAGGAGTAGAGAATTTTTATTAAGAAATTTGCTTTGTCGCATTTCTTTGTGAGTAGCGGGCACAATGACGCTCAACACTACTCATAAGCTCTATAAATGCCTGTATAATACAGTTGACATACACCAGTAGTGTTGAGCGAGAATATTTAAATCGCGAATTTTAATCACGAATATCGCCACTTCGAGAATTCGTGAATATTTAGTATATAGTGCTATATATTCATATTCTCGAATAGTGTTGATCGCGAATATTCTAATAGCAAATTTATCGGGAATATCGGCACTTATTAACATCTCTAGCAACCAATAGGAAAGTTGCCTACCCCCTAGTGTTGATCGTAAATATTGTAATCCTGAATTTATATCGCAAATATATTACATTGACGATTTTCGCAATCAAGTGAATAATGACTGGAGATCACAAGTTCTCGAATTTGCGATTTTATGTTGAGTATTCAGCCAAAAATTTGAAAAATTTGAATTTGAATATTGCCTATGCCGCTCATCACAATATGCCAGTAGGGCCTGGAATCTGAGATAACTCCAATCCTGGTTATTTAACCTTTTACGGTCATGGTCAATAGCAACCGCAGCATCTGTGCAGGTAGATAGAGGAAGGGGGCTCCCTTGTACCTCTGATCGGACCCATTGGAAAACAATTTGGGGCCCTGTGAAGTCTCCCATGGCTGCCATAGGAAACTGCCTGTTAAACCCTGCCTTAGGGAAGGCTTAACAGCCAGTACAGAGGATTCCCATAGACTGTAATCTATGCTATTGCAATATATACTATTGCATTCTATTGTATAATCGAATAATCACAGATTCAAGTCGCCTAGGGGGAATGAAATTAATGTAAAAAAACATTTTTTAAATCATTCAAATGACCCCTTTGCATATAAAAATAAGCAAAAAATAATCATAAATGTTATCACCAAGTCTAATAATGTCCTATTAAATTATAAAAGTATGTATCCTATTCAGTAAATACTGTAACAGAAAACAAAAAAACAAAATGAAGTTATGGCACCAAAAAAAAAAAAAAAAGCCCTCGCATAGCTCTGTAGATAGGAATCTAAAAAAGCTTTGAGTATCATAATATGGAGATGCAAATGAATTATTTTACTTAAAGGATTTTATTTTTTTTAAAGTAGTAAAACATAATGGAAACTATATAAATAAGGATGATGATATAAATTGGGTACTGAAGTAATTGTACTGCCCACAGTATACAGAGACCGCCTCCTTGACTTAAAAGCCCAGAATGAGCAGGAAATTAAATTAATGAAATACAAGTTATACTGAAACTTTTCCCATAAAACTATATATCAATCTGCTCAGCTCCTCCTGCTCTATACCATGCGGCCTGCAGCTCAAACACCATGTTTAACATGACAGGTTCCCTTTAAACAGACAGCATACTGCTACGTTCTTAAGTGCAATAAGATCCTATGGCACTGAGCCTGGCAGAGAAGATGGTAGCAGAAACTGTCTAGTGAAGGTGGAGCAATGCTTCAAAGCAGCAAGGTGGCTTGCAGTGCAACAGTCCACACTTTAAATTTGACCATAGACACCATCTGCATGGAGTTTGCATGTTCTCCCTGTGCTTGCGTGGGTTTTCTCCCACACTCCAAAGACATAATGATGGAATTTACATGCTTTTCCTTTGATTTACAAGTAAAGCTACTGGTAAATTGAGCCCAATGAAGACAGTATTCTATAAAAGGTTATTTTCCCCACATACGATTTTAGGACAGAGTTCCAAATTACTGGCCCTGTAAATGTTGCCATTTAGGCTTGTGGACACCGAGGCCTTCCGCAGCCTGATGTCGTTGGCCATCCCGCGTTATGCAGTCCCCTGCTGCCACTATTTTTCACGGTGTGCCGTGGCCGCCTTACACCAACATCTGTCCTGTAACATCACACGTGCCCTGACCAACGCAGTTAAAGGATTTAATAGGGTACTCATTCCAATAACAGGGCCTCATAAAATTCCTGTATTGTTATTTATCGTCACTACCTCCCCGAGTCAGGAGTGGGTAATTGGCACGCCTGCTGCCTTCCTTGGATGTGGTAGCCGTTTCTCAGGCTCCCTCTCTGTAATTAAACCCTGATTCCCCGTTACCCGTGGTTACCATGGTAGGCGCAGAAAGTACCATCGAAAGTTGATAGGGCAGACATCCAAATAGATCGTAGACGCCACAGGGACGTGCAATCAGCCAGAAATTATCTAGAGTCAACAAAGCGGCAGCAGGCCCACGCCCATAATGTTTTTGATGGTCAGCTCACCTGCAGGCCCTCACATATAATGTTTTACAGGGTCAGCTCACCTGCAGGCCCTCACCTACAATCTTTGACAGGGTCTGCTCACCTGCAGGCCCACGCACATAATGTTTTACAGGGTCAGCTCACCTGAAGGCCCTTGGGTTCTCCCATTGACCTCCATTATACTCGGGTGCTCGGTAGAGCACCAGATTATCCCGTTGTGTTTGGCCTGAGCACTTGGGTGCTCGATCAACACTAGGGATTACGTCTCTGGATTAAGCAAGTGGATGGCAAATGTTCTTCACACTAGACAACAGGCAGATAAAAATACTGTTTCCTAAATGGTACAGTGAGCACAGTAGTTTTCTTATCATTTTGGAAGATGCTAGCTTTATTCTTCAGTCAGCTCCTGCTTGCCTGTGTTTGGCTACCTGTATTTTCAGTAATCCTGACCTCCTGTTTGCATGTGATCTTCCACGTCTTTATGGTCCAGAACTGCTGGTTGAGGACAGAGACCACTTGCCTTGAACTAGACTGCTGATTCAAAGTAGAGTGGAACAATATCTCTTACCACTGTAGGTAATGTAATGTTAAAGGGGTTCTCCATGCTTTAGTAAAAATCTTGCTATGTGCTGACCTGAGGAGGGAAGATGGCCTTCTTATTTCTTACCACTCCATCACATTAAGGCTCTTTCACTCAGGTCCTGACCATGTGTTCCTGTTCAGCTGCAATTTACAGTACCTGAGGAAAAGAGCTCTCATCCAGCTCCAGAGGTCGCATGAGCACAGCGGAGATTGTGGTATCTGCAGAGCGACTAAGAGGAAAGTCCTGAGCAGGCTATCTTCCTTCCAAAGGTCAGCACACAACAGGATTTTCAAGAAAGCCTGGAGAACCCCTTGAAATACTTTAGCAGTCACACCTTCCGTGGGCTTCCAATCTATGTCTCCGTTCCGTTCCGCACCGCACCATATTGCCCAGATTGCGGACCCATTCAAGTGAATGGGTCCGCATAGGTCATACAATGCTCACACGGCCGGTGCCCATACATTGGTGACCCGCTTGTGTGCATGAGGCCTTATTGGATAACCAGAAAAACTATGGGGGACATTTATCAAACTGGTGTAAAGTAGAACTGGCTTAGTAACCCATAGCAACCAATCAGTTTCCACCTTTCATTTTTCTCAGCTCCTTTGGAAAATGAAAGGAGGAATCTGATTGGTTGCTGTGGGCAACTGCCAGTTCTACTTTACACCAGTTTAATAATTGTCTCCCTATATCTGCAACCTTGGGCGCACAAAGGCCCCTTCATCAAAAAAACTTCCAAGTCGCTGATGCTATTCCTTTGATTTATACTAAATTATGCTCTGGAGTAGTCTATGAGTGACATGCTGCAGCGAGAGCTCAGTCCGTCCCTAGTTTGAATTGAATGGTCTAGGGGTTTTTACTTATTTTTATGCCCTTTTATAAGTTACTAATTGTTTATGGTCATCAGTTGAAAATTCTGAATATATATAATATTTCTTAAATAATATAATTCTTAGATCGATAGATAGATAGATAGATAGATAGATAGATAGATAGATAGATAGATAGATGGATGGATAGATAGATGGATGGATAGATAGATGGATAGATAGATAGATAGATAGATATGAGATAGATAGATAAATAGATAGATAGATAGATTGGAGATAGATAGCTAGATATGAGATAGATAGATAGATAGATAGATAGATAGATAGATAGATAGATATGAGATAGATAGATAGATAGATAGATAGATAGATAGATAGATATGAGATAGATAGATAGATAGATAGATAGATAGATAGATAGATAGATAGATCTGTAGACTAGGAATCTACTACTGCAAATGCTTCTCAGCCATTTGACCAATTTAACAACTTGAAATTCCCTTTGGCAGACTAAAAACTAAACAGAACACTAATGCCATATCTGGGGGACCAGATGGAGACCAGCAGGGGACTTTGTGTTCCCTTGCCACAGTTTTTCTATAACAGTATGTTTTGCAGGCAAGATGTCCACAAAATATGTTTTTCTTGATTAATATCCTCCAATGTGTAATATGCTGATTTGCAAATATTTTCTTTCAAAATTATAGGGAGAAAAATGCGTAGTCACTACCAATTTGATGAAGCACGCCGTGAAAGAAGAAAGAAAAGGAGAAATTTGACAAACTGGAATTTGTGCTAATTGCCTTTACTCTTTCACCTTCATCAATGTAATCTGCTTTGTATACAATGAACAGTATGTGTCAGTAGTGTCAGATAAAGAACCATTAAAAAGGTTATGGCAGACATCCAGGTAACTCTTGGGTGATCTCTTCTACTTTTTCATTGACTCCTAATAGTGTATTGGTAGATGAAGACAATGTTGTGAGATTTACGTGAATTTCTTTTGTGTCAGAAAAAGGTCTTGTCATAACAGAGACAGACGTCCGAAAACAACGACTATGAGCAGCCACTTTAAATCCAGGACTCTGTAATGCAATAGCCCACCCGCACTGGATTCCACGTTAATTATAAAGCAATGAATACATCACACAATCCTGGGAAACTTTAGGCCAAAAAAAAAAAAAACACCAGCTCAGCTCTTGGACAATCATTCACAAAGTTTGACATTAAAAAGTGCTGACAGCAATAAAGACAGAGAGAAGCTTTACTTTCATCTCTCTAAATAACCTTTAGGTCATACAAGTCTCTTTGGCTCAACCTCCCATACCAAAAAAAACTTCTCCTGTTTTGTTATTAAGTAGAGATTCGGCCTACACATTTCCCTACCCTGCGACTCCCACTCTGTAGCTGAGAAATAGTTCTTATTATACAACTATTATGGTATTTTCAATGATTTAACAACTTGGGAGGCAACATCGACATAATTTCACAATTTTATAACTGTAAGAAATGTAGATAGATAGATAGATAGATAGACCAATAAGCCATAGCATTCTAACCACCTACATGACATTGCATCGGTCCTTCTTGGACTACCACTACTGCCCTGATCTTTTGAGGAATGGATACCTCAAGAGCTTTAAAGGTGTTCTGCAAGAACTTTTACAACATTTTGCATGAGTCCAATCTGTGGATTCAGACCAGAAAGCCTAGCCTTCCCTCCCCATCACTGGGCCTCGGATGCCCTGTCACTGGTTCTCCAGCTGTTCCACCCTGGACCAGTCTAGGTGCTAACAACTGCATATTGTGAATACTTCACAGATCCTAACATTTCGGAGACACCCTGACCATATATATATATATATATATATATATATATTGGTTCACACTTCCTTCAGTTTTTCATTGTTTGCGACTGACTGATCATAATTCATAAGTCCATAGGATCCAATATAATACAGATAAAAATGGATTCATCATATCCTACACAGACCCATTCAAATACTTACCAAAACACTAGTGAAAGTAGAGCCTTAGTAATAAGGCATAGTTGACTTCGGCCCATGTCTAATGTGCAATAGTCTTCTCTTTCCAATATGCATACCTGTATTTCTGAAAATGCCAGGTAGATATTAATTATAACGTTTCTAGGACCTTATAGATGTTGTTCTCTCTAGAAGGTGGCAACCCCAATGGTCGGAAGGTGTGGCTGATTTAAAACTGAGGACACAGCAGTCATATGACCAAGCCACTTCCGGTCCAGCCAAGAATGGGGTAACGGTGCTTGAATGGCTGGACTGCTTACAGTTAAGGTTTTTTTTGTAATGGCACACACCTTCTGACCATGTACACCTACTCTGGAAGTAACTCCAAGTGATGCAGAATGTCGTTTCCCAAGCTGAGCAACTTTCCTATAATTTAAAGGTTGAGAATGAGAATGGGTAGGAGGAGAGGATGATAAGAGTTAATGTTTGAAAACTAGTCTTTGAGGATGGGAGTCTCCTACAAGTGAAAAGAAATACAGTATAATTAAAATTGATGTATCAATTTCACAGGAGGAATGCAACATTAATCAAAAAGTACATGTTAGGGGAGAAAAATAGAAAAAAAGGCCGGCAGAACGTGGTCTCTCCGGTGCAAAACTCCTGGTATTTTCAGAATATTTGTGTAGTTTGAGTAAATTACGGTGGAGATTTTCATGAAGAAATATTTGTGTTTTTACATGTTTGTGCTGGAAATGAAATGTTTGTAGAAGAAGAAGGGAGTCAAATTTGGCAATGTAACTTAATTACTGTAAAGATATGATGTGCTTTCTTATCTAAGTTCTCCATATTTTTTTAAAAACCTTGATCACAATATTATATATCTATTTTTAAGTTATATAAATCTTGTAGATTAACTATAACGAAAATATGTGACTAGAGGATCTTATTTTATGGGTAACTTTATATGGACAATCCTAGCATTAGGGTAACATTATATGGACAATCAGTAGCAAGAATGAATATAGACCAAATACCTGGAAAACCATAATATTCATCTTTGCCAAATGGAGGTCCTTCTTCCCTCAAAGTTTCTGAAAAGCGCATAAGAAAACAAGTGTGGAGACATGCTTGCTACATTTTGAGGGACCTTAAATCTAATTTTCGAGCTATTGCATCTCCATTCGAATTTACGTTTCTTTTAAATTAAACCTATGGGCTATTGCAAACCAATGTCTTATTTCTAAGAGAAGAGATGGATATCTGATGACTGCATTAAAGTGATCTTTTGACATTGTTCATGTGAATTTTCTTGATATTAATAACAGCAACTAAAAAAGAAGATTTTTGTCTTCTGCTTACAGTGCCTTGCAAAAGTAATCAACCCTCTTGACTTTCTCTGTGTTTTGGTGCCTCAAAAACTGGAATTAACATGGTTTGTTTGAGGATTTGCATCAATTAATTTACAGACCATTCCCACAACTTTGAAGATGTTTTTTTTTTGTGAAGAAAATAACAGAAAAAGTCAATCTGCATAACTATTCACCCCCCTAAAGTCAGTACTTTGTAGAGCATCCCTTTAAGGCAATCACAGCTCCAAGTCGCTTTAGATAAGTCTCTATGAGCTTGCCACATCTTACCACTGGAATTTTTGTCCATTCCTCCTTGCAAAACTGCTCCAGCTCCTTCAAGTTGGATGGTTTGCACTTGTGAACAGCAATCTTTAAGTCTGACCACAGATTTTCTATTGGATTGAGATCTGTGCTTTGACCAGGCTATTCCAACACATTTACATGTTTCCCCTTAAACCACTCAAGTGTTGCTTTAGCAGTGTGTTTGGTGTCATTGTCCTGCTGGAAGGTGAACCTCCATCCTAGCCTCAAATCAAGCACAGAGTGGTACAGGTTTTGCTCAAGAATATCCCTGTATTGACCGTTGACTTGTCATATCTTACTAACAGCCAAACTTCTGGTTGCTGGGCTCTAGAGGTCGTCGTCTTGTCCATCGATGAATGATCTCATAGACAAGGTATCCACGCATGATATCTTTGAACAATTATGGGCAAGACAGTCTAATAGGACATTGCAATTTCAATCTTATTGGTCGCCCTGGTTATCCAAATTTCCTACTCCAACATAGTTCGCATCAATCTATTAGGGTACAAGAGGGCTGCTCTCTTGTGGCCTCAGACGTTAGTTACTAATCCTTGTCTTCCAAACATAGGTAATGGCTATGCTGGACTCCTTACACTTTTCTGGTTTTCTTTTCTTTTCTTTTTCTGATTCATTTTATGTACAGCTGGTTCTACGTTGGCAGCACCCGCGCGGGTGCCGTAGGACGATTATGTTAACTTCTGATGTAACAGAATAGCTAGTGGCTGCGCCCACTTCCTTGCATACTTTACCTCTTGGTTGTCCATTTTGTGGCTGCGCCCACACTATTGTTTTGTTTATTATGATAAAACTTCAATTAAAATTATTGTGACAAGAATATCCCTGTATTTAGCACCATCTATCTTTCCCTCAACTCTGACCAATTTCCCAGTCCCGGCTGCTGAAAAACATGGTGTTCTTTCGGTGATGTGATATGTTGGGTTTGCACCAGACATAGCGTTTACTTTGATGGCAAAAAAGTTAAATTTCAGTCTGATCAGACCAGAGCACCTTCCTCCATACATTTTAGGAGTCTCCCACATGCCTTTTTTTCGCAAATTCACAACGTGCCTTTTTGTTTTTTGCTGAATGTGATGGTTTTCATCTGGCCACTCCGCCATAAAGCCCAACTCTATGGAGCAAACAGCTTATTGTCGCTCCAGTCTCTGCTGTGGAACTCTGCAGCTCCTCCAAGGTTACCTTAGGTCTCTGTGCTGCCTCTCTGATTAATGACCTCCCTGGCCTCCGTGGGTTTTGGTGGATTGCCGTTTCTTGGCAGGTTTGCTGTTGTGCCATGTTCTTTCCATTTGGTTATGATAGATTTGATGGTGCTCCTGGGGATCATCAAAGATTTGGATTTTTTTATAACCTAACCCTGACTTGTACTTCTCAACAACATTGTCCCTTATTTGTTTGGAGAGTTCCTTGGTCTGCATGGCAATGTTTGGTTAGTGATGCCTCTTGCTTAGGTGTTGCAGCCTCTGGGGCCTTTCAATAAAGGTGTGTATATGTAATGACAGATCATGTGACACTTAGATTGCACACAAGTGGACATCATTTCACTAATTATGTGACTTCTGAAGGTAATTGGCTGCACCAGAGCTTATTATAGGCTTCCTAACAAAGGGGGTGAATACATACACACATGTCAATTTTCTGTTTTTTATTTCTAAACAATAGTTTTATTCATATATTTTTCTCATTTCACTTCACCAACTGACACTATTGTGTTCTGATCCATCACATAAAATTCAGATTAACAAAACATTTAACTTAAGGTTGTAATGTAACAAAACACGAAAAAAAGTCAAGGGGGGTGAATACTTTTGCAAGGCACTGTATATGTGGACAACAGTCTAAAACAAAAGAGTGACTAAATTGGTTTCCCATCTTACTACATACACAATTAATTATAGTTTCCTTCATCTAAACAAAATTCTATTTCTTTTGCTTATGAATACTCCTCTTCTGCCCAATAGTGTACACTATTCCCATAGAAGTACCCTGAGCCTTCTATGTCCATCTGAGAACCTCCACCGTAGGAATACCCACTAGTGTTGTGCGAGCATGCTCTGCCAAACACCTGTTCGGCTCGAGCATGGTGATGCTCGGCACTCGCCGTGTTGGAGCCCGATGCTCGGGTCTCCTCCCCTACTAGATATCTCCCGTAGTCAACTGTCCATCCAAGCAGGAAAGCAAGAGGTGAAACGCATTCTTTGTATCTGAATAAGATTCTGAAGAAAAGGTACATTTCAGCCTTTTTACATAATATCTATTTTTATGGGCTATGCTGATATAACCTGGCTATCTCCTGTATATAATTAAATATTTACAGCTGGTTTAAGTTAGACATCTTCTTGTATATAGTGATATGGACCACGCTGATATAACCTGGCTATCTTCTGTATAAAATTACGGCTGGTATAAGTTAGACATCTTCTTGTATATAGTGATATGGACCATGCTGGTATAACCTGGCTATCTTCTGTATATAATTATATATTTACAGCTGGTATAAGTTAGATATCTTCTTGTATATAGTGATATGGACCATGCTGGTATAATCTGGCTATCTCCTGTATATAATTATATATTTACAGCTGGTATAAGTTAGATATCTTCTTGTATATAGTGACATGGACCATGCTGGTATAATCTGGCTATCTCCTGTATATAATTATATATTTACAGCTGGTGTAAGTTAGACATCTTTTTGTACATAGTGATATGGAGCAAGCTGGTATAACCTGGGTATCTCCTGTATATAATTATACATGTACAGCTGGTATAAGTTATATATCTCCTTGTATATGACCTGGGAGTCCAAGATGCATCCAGACATTGTCCCCATGCTGTTCCCGAACAATTTCGGTAGTGTTTCCATCAATTTCTGACCTTTTCCTGTGAACCAGACACCCTCCCCTCTTCAGAGCAGGGGGTGCCTGGTTTAAATCTCTGGTTCTCCTATTGACTTTCATTGTTCTCACTTTGGTGCTCGATCAACACTAATCCTCACCCAAAAGGCTACAGAATATGCATTGCGGGAGCCAGAAATGTAGACCCCCCTCCTCTTGAAGGTTTCCATAGATTTGAAAAAGATGTCACAGCCTGGCAGAAATTGCTATAATGATATGGTAAAAGTTTACAATTAGTAATTTATATATATCATATTAGTAGTATAATAACACAGTAAAATGAAGACTAAGGCCCGGGGTACATAAGTACAAGAAATGTTAAAAAATATTGGGAATACACATTCATAATATACTAAGAAGAAGATAGAAAAGCTATGTTGTATGTATTATTCCTAGTCTCACAGCTGTGATATACAGTTATCCTGATGATTAATGATTTAAATATATTTCTTTTAGAGTTATTAATATCTGAATATCATCAGACCTGCATATATGTGATATGTAGTAGTGATCATTACAGATTGCCTCTCCTCAGTTTCATTTAGCTACATAAGGGAATAGACAATTATTTTAACCCCTTCCTGCATTATCACGTACATGTACGTGAGGGAATGCGGCTTCTTGCCGCATCCTCCCATGCATGTACGTGATGTGATCGGGCGGGTCTCCTAGGCAACTGTCAGCATCTTAGGCCTCTTGCACACGAACGTATGGCTTTTTCAGTGTTTTGCGGGCCGCTTTTATCGGATTAGTTTTTCCGTTTTTTGCTTCCGTTGTGTTTCCATTTCGAGTAAGTTTTTCCGTTCCGTTTTTCTGTATGGCATATACAGTATACAGCAATTACATAGAAAAATTGGGCTGGGCTTAAAATTTTCAATACATGGTTCCGCAAAAAACGCATACGGAAGACATACGGATGCATTTCCTTATGCGTTCCTTTTTTTTGCGGACCCATTGATTTGAATGGAGCCACGGATCGTGATTTGCGGGCAATAATAGGACATGTTCTATCTTTGCACGGAACGGAAATACGGAAACGGAATGCACACGGAAACACTGTTTTTTTTGCGGACCCATTGAAATGAACACTCGGCCCGTACACTCGCAAAAAAAACGTTTGTGTGGAAGAGGCCTTACTGTGTAAGACGCTGACAGTTCAATTCAGTAAAACACATAATGTATTGTACTGATTGAAACAGGGATCAAACCCTGAAAAGTTAAAGCCCTAAAGTGGGATAAATATAAAAAGTGAAAAAAGTGTTTTTTTATAATAAAAAATGAAAGTTTCAAGTAAAAAAAAAAAAGCGTCCTTTTCCCAAAATAAAGTAAAAAATAAATGTAAAAGATAGGGAAAATAAGAAAAGTAGGCATATTAGGTATTTCCGTGTCCGTATCGACCGGCTCTATTAAAATATCACATGACCTAACCACATTTTTTTGTCACCTTACATCACTAAAAGTGCAACACCAAGCGATCAAAAAGGCACATGCCCCCCAGAATAGTACCAATCTAACCGTCACCTCATCCCGCAAAAAATTAGCCACTATCTAAGAAAATCGCCCAAAATAAAAAAACTATGGCTCTCAGACTATGGAGACACTAAAACATGATTTTTTTGTTTCAAAAATGCTTTTATTGTGTTAAATGTAAACAAAAAAAAAAAAAAGTAGACATATTAGGTATCACCGCATCCGTTACAACCTGCTCTATAAAAATACCACATGACCTAACCCCTCAGATGAACACCGTAAAAAAGATACAATAAAAAAACGGTGTCAAAAAAGCCAAAAGCCAAGACAATCGCCCCAAAAAAAAAAACTACGGCTCTCTTATTTTTTTAATGATATTGTGTAAAACATAAATAAATAAAAAAAAGTAAACATATTAGGCATTGCCACATCCATAACGACCTGCTCTATAAAAATATCACATGATCTAACCCCTCAGGTGAACGCCATAAAAAAAACGTGTGAAAAAAATTTTTGTCATCTTACATAAGTGTAATAGCAAGTCATACGCACCACAAAATCATACCAATCAAATCTTCATCTCATCCCGCAAAAAATGAGACTCTACCTAAGACAATCGCCTAAAAAATAAAAAAAAACTATGGCTCTCAGAAAATAGAGACACTAAAATATGATTTCTTTAAAAATGCTTTATTATGTAAATGTAATGGGGAGCCGGCGAGGTGCTTCCCCTCTGCATCGCCACCGACACCCCGCTAGTGAAGAGGAGCGAGGACGCGGCTGGCGTCCTCATCTGCATAGCAACCAGAGGGCGGGGAGGTCCCGGCCGCGCACACTTTCTGTTTTTCACTGACATGTGCTGTCTGCATTTTCCACAGACAGCACATGTACCCATTGATTTGAATATGTTTTTTCACACATTGTATTTTTAAATACCGTGATGCGGACCAAACATGCACATTGAAGTCTATGAGTCCACCATGAATTTTCTTCTGAAATTAATTTTCAGCCTGGCAGTGTCAGGGGAAGAAGTATGACAAACAAAGGGCAAAAAACAGACACACAGACCAATCAGGGATCCTTCACAGATGTCTTCACAGATGAAACACTGACTGATTTTTTTTTTCAAAATGTGAACAAGGTCTTATGCGGTGAGAATGAAGTAATAACATGTAATGGTGATCATTCCTGTCTGAGGTAAATTTACATACAACGGTAGGACAAAACTCCTGTTATTTTCTTATTCTTAAAATATGTCTCTATATCTTTCAGATTATTGTCATTCGTAACAAACGTTAATGCCTTATTCACACGTCAATGTTCAGTCAGTGATTGTGAGCCGAAACCAGGTGTGGGTCTAAAAAAAGAACAGATGCAGATCTTGCCCTTAAGGCTCATGCACACATCCGTATGTATTTTGCGGTCCACAAAACAAGAATCCACAGGAAAAAAACGGATGACATTCATGTGATGTCCGTGTTACAGCTGTTTTTTTTTTTGCGGATCCATTGCAACAATGTCTATCCTTGTCGAAAAAAACGGACAGAATAGGACATGTTCTATATTTTTTGCAGAACAGACTTGCGGACATACAGATACCAAATGCACACAGAGTCATTTCAATTTTTTTGCGACCCCATTGAAATGAATTGTTCAAAAAAAAAAAAAAAAACGAACACGGACAAAAAATAAGTTTGTGTGCATAAGCCACTATACCTTATGACTTTGGAGGCTCCAAACCTGGTTTTGGCTCACAATCACTGATGGAAATCACTGAACAAACACTGATGTGTGAATGAGGCATTGCATTGCATGAAAATGAAAAAGTGTCAAATATTTTGTAGCTCAAAAATAGTAATAAAAGCACTTCAATAAAATGGATAATAAAAAAATAGATGCATAAGATTTTAAAAACTCATCTGCTTTATATTTTAGGAAACAAATGGTAGGAAATAAGGTTAAAAAGATGAATGTATTTTCTTTTGCATTTAGTAAATATCTATGAATATTAATAACGATAATATTAATAAAAGTATAAATAAAATTAATACTTTTGTAAATATCTAGTGATTCATACATTTACATAATACAGCACGCAGTTCATATTAGAGAAGAACTGTAAACTATATACAAAGCAGAGATAAAATTTGTCGATGTATCCGAAGTACATTCACATTCCTTAAACTTGCTACTGTCCACTTTATATCCTAGGTTATAAATTATGTCTAATATTATGTAATAATAGGATTTATCTTATTGATGACAATGTTATGACATATGTTATTATTAATTTTGGTGACTATATTGTTAATATTAGCAATATTTGAAGTAATAATACAGATATTGATGGAAGTGACACGTATATAATTGGGAAGCATATTGAGTCAATATAAAATGAATATTTTGTATTTTTGTATTACTTTTTAATTTGAGATATATATATATATATATATATATATATATAATTTTTTTTTTACATTTGTAATATGAAACACAGATAAACTGTATGAGAAATTAATTTAAGTTATGAGCAGTTGGCCTGTAGCATAAACACCACAAAAAAAATTCTATTCGAAGTGTCTGAACGGGTGACAGCTACTCCTTTTTTTTTTTTTTTTACTTTTTTAGTTCCCATTTCTGCTTGCTGCCCCATACTGACTCAAAAATCCAGGCAAAACGAAGCAAAGAATGGTTCACTCCTGGTTTGAGAAAGGCTATAATGCTTTTGATTGTGCATGTGTTTTCCCTTTGAGACTCCTAGTTCCCCCTGAGCTTTTGCCGAACGCTGCAGTCATTTTCCACACGACTGTGGTTGCTTATTCAGTCGCAAATGCAGATCAGTCAACTGATTTTATGAATCAACTACAGAGAAGCGAAATCTCTTCATCTATAAATTAGGAATACTAAAGGGAGTGGAGAGTAATGGAAAAAAATGTGTATTTCATGGAATTTGAATAAGCGGTGGAAAATGTTCATATTCTGCATTCCTTCTAGGTGGAGAAAATGTAACTTTTTTAATTAACATTTCTGTTTGCATTTATGGAAAGAATATGTCATTTACATCATTGCTTATGTGACTTATTTTGTAAGCACTTGACAGAAAGAATTTGCAAGCAGGTATAATAATTTCTCCGATTTTAGTAAATATAAAATGATTCCCAGTTTTATAAATGCATGGCGTGGATTCTTTTTGATGTCACATATTAAAATCCCTTGGACCAGGGGAAATTAAGAAGCTTAACAGCTTTTCTTGTCCTCTGAAGTGCCTTCTTGAAAGGCTGCCTGCTGCCTTGTGTGTGGTACGTTTCTCCTAACATCTAATCTCAGTCTTTGTACTGCCCTCGGTTTTCCCTGGTTCAGTCGGATGCAGCTGCTGGTTTCCCCTGCTCTATGCAGCTGAAGAACTAAAGCAAAACATTTGCTGGTCTGAACTTCCATATTTCTCATACATATTACTATTATCACTCGCAATTCCTTTAAATGTTCTATTCTGTATTTTAATGTTAACTAAATATGTTCTATACGTTATAGGATATAATACGAAGTCACTATATGGTCATTCAATATTTCCTAGATTTATTTCCTATTATTTTTATAGTACCAACATATTTCGCAGCACTGTACAGAGACTGTCACTCTCACATTAGTCCCTGACCTCACTTGGGGCTCGCAACCTAATTTCCCTATCTCTTGGGAATGAAATAAAGGCCCAATGAACCAAATTCTGGGACTCTAAAAAGTCACATCGCTACAATTGCTTCATATCAATAGAGTCTGGGAGCAGTTACCTAACAATAGTCAAAGTATTATATTATATTTTCTGAATTTTAACTTGTCTAAAGATCAGACAGCTAACGTGGCCAGGATTCACTGGGAACATAGCAAAATGAATTATTTCCTATTGCTTATGTAGCACCAACATATTCCACAGAGTTTTTTCAAGATGTCATCAGTTTAATTTCTTTTTCCCCCAGCTATTATTCCATTACTATCCTCCTTTACTTTGTTTCCACTATGTCTCATATTGTAACTAGGAAGAGTGAGAAATATTTAGGGCTCATTCCCATGACAGTATGAGTTGGTCCCCATCCGTTCTGCAATATTTTAGAACAGGTGTGGACCCATTAATTTCAATGGAGCCGCAAAAGATGCAGAGCGCACACAGTGTAGTCCTCTTCCTGTCCGTGATCGTGGACAAGAATAGGCATTTTCTATATAGTGCCAGCCCTGTTTGTTACACAAAATGCGGAAAGCACACAGCTGGTATCTATGTTTTTCAGGTCCGCAAGGAACACAAAGCATGGCTCGGTCGTGTGAATGTACCCTCAAAGTGTAACTGCCTTTTAACTTTATTTTTATTACAGTGTAGGAACAGGAATGTTAAACATGTTTCTAATATGCGTTATAAAGAAAGATGTTTCGTATTACTTATTATTATGACTTATTATTACTAGAAGACAGGGTGTAAAGAGTCTTCTTAGCGAAGCTCTAACTGGGCATTTTTGAGGAGTGTCTGTCTTCAGGGTTTTACTGAGCGCTGAAGATACAATATCTGTGTGTAATAGGCAGGGTGATAGGCAGTGATAGGGCACATGTACTTAGCCAGGGACTGGGGTAGTCATAAGAGGTGGGCTGGAAGTTTCTGTATGTTACACACAGGTGTCTTCAGCGCTCAGTAAAACACTGAAGACAGACTCTCCTTAGGATCTCTCAGTTAGAGCTTTACTAAGAAGTCTCTTTACACCCTGATTTCTAGTACAAAGAAACATCTTTCCCTAATAAGATATTTTACAAAAACGTTTAACACCTTGCCCTATACAGTATTAAAAATAAAATGAAATGACAATTACACATTAAAGAATTCTAATATGTGTACCAAGAGATCATTTCCTTCTCAATGTCCTCTGCCTGACTGTAAGACTGTAAGACAACTGTTTGCAGGAGTCCTCCCCCTCTGCCCTGCCTGCAGTAGAAGACAAATAACATTAGGCCCCTCCCAATTACCTACATCTTATCCCGCTGCTGTCTGCCAGAAAAAAATATGGAAGTAATTAACAGGTTTATACAAGCTTTTTCAAAAAGGTCAACAAATGCAATAAAATAATAAAAACACATACAAATTACCTCTTAATTTCACATGGAGCCAGCACTGATGGTCCAGTGGTCCCCCTGCATTAGATTACCACTGCAGCCAATCAAGGCAGAATCATATGGTTTCTACACTGCTGCCACCTTGAAGCTTTTCCTCATTGTTCTGGCCATGAAGTGGAATAGCAATAGTAATTCCAAAAAAGAACTGCCCATATCATTGAACCTGCCACACATAACTAACCTACTATTGTGCCAACTACCTATTAGATGTTCCAGGACATTGGCAGGGATCTAAGAAAGTCCCACTCAATTCAGGACAAGTGGTTGGCATGGATTTGTGTATTTACTGCATAAAAGAGACTTTGACAGAACCCCCATATGCCAGTGTGAACAGTGTATAACTTTTCAGTTTTTTCAATTTGAGTAGATGTAAACGTTTTTAAATCACGGATATGTTAATAGGCTACTCCCATGGCTAGAGGGTTAATTTATGATGACAAAATTATATTGGAAAATTGCTAATTTATGCACTTTCCAAATCGAAAATAAGGTGTTTTAACTTCAACATAATATTACAAAAAAAATCACTGAAAAGACTAGAAACCAAGTAAAAGGTGACATGAATATGAGCAGTACATGAAACTTCTGAAGTGTCAGTTCATACAGAACTAGTGACAACTTCCAGATCCAATTGGCTGCTTAGCCTCGAGCTTCCATTTCAGATTCTTCCTTGGTTGATAAAATTATAACTTTCCACTCTAAGCGATCACATCTCTTGCTCTGTTCTTGTATTACTGGTTCACTGAAACTCCTTAGGTTTTCTACTGCTAAGTTAATTTACCATTTAGCAAATTGTCACAGGTTTATGACCAGCCTCCTGCACCAAAATATAATGTTCACACTGAAACATTGGCAATGACAAAGTTGATGAAGGGTTGTTTGATTTGTAGTGGCAAAGCCCAAAGGACCGACTGTCCAAGTTTTACTCAAGTACTTTTCTCACGAATATAGTGCAGAACCAGAATAAAAATATATGGAATTCTTAAAGATGAACAACCTTAGAAGATAAATGACTTTAGAAATAGTTCACTCCTTTGTTTAATGGATAGGACTATGTTGGAAAGTTGACAATGATCATAGGCACAAGTTCATCCAGATCAAACAAGGTTCATGTAGTGTTGATTCAGTAGTATGTCCTGGGTATCTTTCAGAAAAAAACTTGTCCTGGGCGCAAGAAAATCCTGATACATGTGATAGTCTATCCATAATAGCTTCTCAAAAATGTGGCTGCCATTTTGTAAAGAGGTTCTGTCAGTATGATCAACCCCATTAAACCATACATATTGCCTGGTAGGCTGATCGTGTTGATTAAAACTATTGCTTTATTTTGTCTGTATGATGAAGAGCTGCAGAGATATCAGCATTTTATTCATATGCAAATGAGCACATTTGAGCACCATGGGGCAGGGCTGAATTCTTGGAGCACTGTTTTGTAACACCACCTGTGCTCGGCACACTCCTTGATTGCCAGGGCTAGACATCAGCATGTTGGGGCAGAGCTGCGTCCTAGCATTTACATATCATATACACTATGTACAATTGCAGGGTGGTGTTACAAAGCAGTGTTCAAAGGATTCAGCCCTGCACCCTGGTGCTCAAATGTGCTCATTTGCATATGAATAAAATGCAGATATCTCTGCAGCTGTTTACCATACAGACAAAAGAAAGGTATAGTTGTAATCAGCATGATGAGCCCTAACAGGCAGTATACCTGGTTGAATGGGGTTGATCCTGGTGACAGAGCCCCTTTAAGAGGAGCTCTAGTGTGCTTGCACATCGGTTTTATAGAAATAGTATATTTCTTTAATGGATGAGACCTAATACCTGTTAAAAGGGTTGTCCAACCCACAACCCACAAGTTTTAGTAATAATTCAGAAAGCATTTCAAATAATGAAAAAAATAAAGAAAAAACTCACCTACTCACCGCCACTCTGTTCCAGTGGCAAGGCTTCCATCCCGGCTGCTTCTGACGTTTGACGTCCTGTCCATGGTCACTTGCACCTGCAGCAATTCTCTGGCTTTAGCAGTGTGCCAGAGTGGCTCATGATTTCTGAGCCTCTGTTCTCATGTGCCACTTAGGGACGTGTCAAAGAGGTGCACGCAACAACGGGTGGATGTCACACTTCCGGTCCAAAAGGTATTGGGGACAGGAGCCTTGCCACTGGAATTAGTAGTGGTAATTAGGTTACTACAATTGTTTCTTTAATTTAAGCACTTCCTGGGCTATCGCTAAATTTTTGAGGAGGTCCGAGGACCCCTTTAATGGAATGCATATGTTCTCTATCTGTTCTCTAGAAACTTCTTGTATATTTGCTGGGATGCAGCCTAGTGGGGGCCGGACGGAGACTTTCAAGCTTACAGGAATGCCGGAATGCAGAGAGATCTGGCAGGCCGTTCCGGCGGGGATCTCGAGCGCAAGTGTGAAACCAGCCTATCTGATCATTAAAATATTGACTCTTATGTACATGGGGGACAAAGGATTAGACAGGTTTGTTTACCCTGAGATAAGCAGTATTATAGCCACTTATTTTCTTTTCATAGATGTGGTGGTGCATAATGGTTTATAGCATACAAAAAAGTAAGGTGACTTTCTAAAGAATACGGTTCAGTATTCCACATAAGAATATGGTTTAGCGTATTTCATATCTCTTTCTCTTCATTTTTCTGTCAATTTGTACTGTATGCAAAACATCTAAGCTGGTTCGATGGTCACTAACCATTGAATATAATGAGAAGTGCGGGTTCTGCTTAATGCCCATAAACTAATTATCATGTGTATTACACACAGCAGTGTACAACAATCTTGCATACAGTGGTGTCCCCCACATACCGGATAATTTCACATAAAAGTTTAGCTCCATGTCAGGTGAAATTACTTCTGTACAACAGAGATTTATCACCATTTAATACAGAAATGGGCTATTGGATATACAGACTTGTGGACTTCCCATAATGATGCCCTTTAATCCTTTAGACTTTAAATAAAAGTCTTGTAAATTCATGTAAAGTGGACATGTTGCCTCTCCTGACATGTCTGTTTTAGTAGCTACTTGCAATCCTTATGCAAAAAAATAATTGTGTAGCATCTATTCCTATAATTCTATGTTGTTCCTTTCCTCAATTATTGCTACTATCACAGTGATGTACCTGCAATACCATGCAGCTGCTATGGGGTCCGGGGGGAGGAGTGACCTGGCACGGAACTTGTTCTTCTCTTTCCCGCTTAAAAACACTGCATTTTCAAGCAGCCGCCATAAGGGGGAGCTCAATTTAAAGAGATTATTACAGCTTCCATTGTAGTTGTATTAATGTCATGGAGCTCCCCCTGGTGGTGGCTGCAGCAGCTTTGTAAAAGAAGAGAAGCAGATTTATCAGTAAAATTTTCCAGTTTTCTGGTGTAAATACATTGAGAAATATGGCGTTCAGAATGACACACCCCCAGCTTGTAACAGCCAGTTGCTGATTCATTAATAAACTTCTAATAGCAATAACTGAGGAACAGAACAGCATAGAGCTATAAGAAAAGATGCTCCAAAATAATTATTGCACAGAGAATAAAATTATTTAGTAAAATAGACATGTCAGAAGAGGTAACAGGCCATTTTTAAACAAAATCATATTACAAAAATTTTTAGATCATTTCTATCAGCTTTATGTCATAGCGTACAATGGGACTTTTAGCTTAAAGCGTTATCAATAGAGTTGAGCGAACTTGTGTTTTAACTTCGGCGTCCAAAGTTCGGGTTCAGGTTATCGAAGCATCCCGTTATGGATTCCGCTACCACGGACCATAACGGCATTTGGAATCCATAAGGGGATTCTTCACTGAACCCGAACCTTGGACAACACGAAGGACCTGGGGTGACGTCACCATCATGTGATCAGTGCAGGGGGTGTGGCTCAGTACTGGATTAGATAAGAGGTCGAAGGCTACCACCTCCGCAGATCAGCTGTTTAAATAGGCCATGGTGCTCCAGTGAGCAGCCTCTTCCTAGGCCAGTGACATCACATTCATTGGATAAATTGTCCTATTTGCCTATTTGCATTTCAGTCCTATTCAAGTGAATGGGCTGCTATACCAAGCACAGCCGCTATACAATGTACAGCACCATGCCTGGTATGTTGTGAGGAGGCTGCAGCATTCACCAGAGCGCTATGGCCTCTTCAAGCAGCCAGCTGATCAATGAGTTGGCCTACTACCGATCAGATATTGATGACCAATAATGAGCTATGTGGATAGCTCAGTAATATTGTACTCCCAGAAAACCCTTTTATAGAAGATTGTAACTGTCATAAAATAAATTTTCGGCCTATAATCACCTGTTTTTCCCCCTCCGTTTCCACTTTTAAAGCTCCTGTCCTCTTCCCGGCGTTTGTGCACAACGTTGTAGTGGTGACCTAGAGGTATACAGCAGGAAGAAAGAGATCAGGGAAGCTACCAAGCCTGTCTATCCACCACTGAATACAAGAGAAGGTTACGGTTATAGGAGAAACAGCAGGGGGCGCTACCAGAGAGGAAAATTTGATGTGTCTTTTCAGGTATAATATACTTAAATGTGTCAGGCTGCAGAGGGTCTGCCCTCAGTTCGCTTCTCCCCATCCATTTTTTGTAACATTGACAAGGGTGTCGGAAAAGAGGAAAAAGTCCCAAATTTTACTACAAAACAGGATCAGTTATCTACACCCAATGTCAGACTGGGGTGCCTAGGGCCCACCAGTAAAATTTATTTTGGGGGCTCACCATACAGAATTATTACCTGCTCACACAGCAGCGGGATGCTACCAGATGATTGAATATGGGGTCCCTGCAGCAACTGTGAGAAGGTAGGTCCTGGGGAGAAGAGAACACTGGCAGCTTTCCTCTATATCTAGAAGTCATATTGGCTCTGATTTTGTCTAGAATAATAAACTGGGCAGTTTCTTTAATAATCTATTTTTTTATATGAACATAGGCTGGCTGAGGTGCTGTACATTGAATTGGTTCGGGTTTCCGAGAAGAAAACAGCACCAACAGCTGACACTTTTAAAGCTGGCAAACTGATTTCAGCCTACTCAAACATACTTGGCACCACATTACAGAAAATAGGACCTAGCAAGAATTCTAGAATGCCTTTATCATTCATAGGACAAGTTTCTTCGAGGTTGCAATGGGGTGACAATAATCACTGGGGTATTAGTGTGTGAGGAGTGTAGTGATAGTCCCCTTACTGTCCACACCAGGTTGATACAGTAGAGTATTATAGATCTGAAGACTTTACTGCAAGTTTGCAGCAAGTTGTTGTGGTACAGATTCCTTAATATAGTCTCTTTACACAAGTCGTAAGAACTTGAACACATGCAAACTGGTAGCTCAAGCAGGAACGTAGTTAACGATGTCAGTCTCTTTATAGATTTTGCTAACATCTCTTGTGGTCTCTTGGCAGAGAATGTCTCTACAGCATTGATGCTCTGTAAGTGTGCAGCATCAACTTAGGCCCACGTGCTGCCTGCTCCGGATCCAATCTCTATCTCTGTATGCGCAGTCTGAACTCCATTGAAGGATGTCCCCCTTCTCAGTCCACGAAACAGCTCAAAGTAATTCTTACTCACAGCTTTGGAGAACTGCATTACACCCTTATTTTATGTGCCCACTCTTTTCTCTGACTCAACTTTTTAGACACTGCCCACTACCTGGAAGTGACATCACCCGGTATTCTTCTTCGTTAAGTATGTAAAAGTTATTGTTATGTTTCACCACTAGATGGCAGCAGACCAGCAGTAAATACATTAATATGCAAAAGGTCCTATTGTCTTGTCGGGAGGGGGGGGTTTCCATTATTAAACTTATACCACTCATGAGTGGACAGCAGACAACTGTCTGCACCTGTTCATCTCTCAGCACCATTGATAAAATATAGACATCATCAAGAGAATAGAGCCCCTCTCACCACATCATATAGGCACCAAGAAAGCCAAAGGAGGAGAATGTGAATGTGTGGACTTCTTTTCTCTTATATTGTGTAGGAGTATATTAGGCTATTCTAGAAAAAGAAAAGCACCTAAAACTACATTGATACTAATCTATACCTATTTAAATGGTTAGCAACCTGCACAAAGCTTACTAAGAATCCAGGTTTAGATTGACGGGCAAGGGCAAGACAAGCTCATGTTGTGCCTATAGCGAACCTGGCAATCTGTACTACCACAGTGCCTCTATAGTGTCATCCAGAGTTACCCTATAACAGTACAAACTACAATGCACCATAACAAGGTCAACTCCAGTGCCTCCAGGAAGGCCAGCCATAATGTCCCCAATGCGAGGTAACGCCACATAAAGCTAATGCTATGGTGCCATATAGCTCTGGCAGCAAGAACTCTCTCCATAACAGTTCCACAGTGCCGTATGTAGGTTCCTTCATTAAGTACAAGCCATATGAATTCAATATGAGTACCAACCACATTCACATAAAGGTCTTGATCCAACGCTGGTCTAAATCACTGTGAGACAGGATGATACAAATGAGCAGGGGCGTATTGGGCATAGACTTTACAGGGAAAGTTCCTGGTGGGCCGATGCCCAGGGGGCCACCTGAGCCCCCATCACAGCCGTCAGCCAGGTAAGTAATGATCTGTCGCTCCCACAGTTAATTAAGGCTGGGGTTTCAGTTGCCCTCCTGATTCCTGAATTCAACTGCATCAAAATCCTTAAAGGGTTTCTGTCATCACTTTTTGACATTATAATCTGTCTGATATTAGCTATGTGCTAATGTCAGAGCAGCTTGATAATGTCTTTTTTACAAAAATCCGAGCTATATTCGGGCCAAAAAACGTAATGTTATAATATGTAAATTAGCCTCTAGGAGCAGGGGGGGCGTTGCCCTGCTCCTGGAAGCGCTGTGCGGCAACCTGCTGGCACGCCCCATCTTACTTTGAGTGACAGTGCCGGGGAGCGATCCTCCGGCACTGTCTCCTTGTGAAATCCAGCGCCTGCACGGCCGCTCTGTATTCGGCGCAGGCGCGGTGAGCAGAGGACGCTGGTGCCTGCTGTCCTCTGCTCACCGTGCCTGCGCCGAATACAGGTATAGGTATAGGATATAGAATAGGTATAGGTATAGGTATATAGGTATAGGATATAGAATAGGTATGAGTGCTGCTGTGGATTAACTGGGGAGGAAATGATGATGCAGGCAAAAGAAGCAGCCGCATCCCATGGGAGAGTCTCTCCTACCTACCTCTTGTCTTGGCCCTGTTTAACCATGGTTTCAAAGAGCATGATAGAGAATGAATCCTATAACTTTCCTTAGTGGTCACCTGTAGTTCCTGCACACGTCACCACTGAGGCCACTGACTGGCTAGCAGCAATGACGTACATGTATACAGCATGTCACACGTTTTGCCTGGCTGGGGACCTGTTGGGGAAGCATCACTGGAACCAGGACACTCTGACCAAGTGAGACCATATTCGGCCACCTGTACACCTTTTCTCTATCTCAGATAACCCCTTTATCTTGGAATGCGATTGGACTTAGATGTTGTGAAGTGGATATCACTGGAGTAGGATGTTCAGTAAACAAGAATGGTTCCATTCACTGACAGACAGAAGAGGTTTTATTGCTTTGAGTATGGAGTGTTTTAATAGGTCATAGACTTCAATCTAGTGAAACCTGTGGACTGCTCCTTAGAATAGTGGGGCAAATCTACTAATTTAATTGTGCCTACATCTTAAAGTGCAGCAAAATGTGGCGAATTGCTGGCATATAATGTTTTATCAGGTTTTAAACCTATTTATGAAGCTTAAGATGTGACACCATGCACCTAAGTTGCCCCAAGATGTTGCTGCAAAGTAAGCCAAGGAATAGTTTGTGTAAAGTTAAAAAAAAAGAGGGTCTAGCCATGCACCAAATTTATTATCCAGCCTGAGCCACTGTTATAAATTTGGAGCATCTTTACAGGGGCGAAGCACTATGGAAGTAGAGGAAGCAGCTGCTATGGGACTCAGGAATGGGCCCAGGAGAAGGACAAATGGAATCATTTTCAGGGCCCAATGAATATAGTGGTATTACACTCTGCTCCCTGTTCTTCTTGTCCATGCGCCTACACTGCACCAAGTCTGACGGTGTAGAGCTACAGGACAGGGCATGGTGCGCGTAGGAGTGCACTTTGAGCTGGCTGTGCGACCTCAGGTCACAGTGCAGTGCGTGCCTAAATGCAGTGCTGCAGAAAGAATGGAGGAGCCTGCAAAAGAAGAGAGTTTTTTGGGTTTTTTTGGTCCGATCTGAGGTCTGTATTAAGGGAACTGAAGGAGGCTCTTTCAAAAATTTGTTGTGGGGCCCAGTCAATTCTAGCTATGCCACTGCATATTTACACTGCCAGCCTAAGTTACACTGTCTCACGATCATAAATCTGCCCCATTGTTTTTAAACACAAAGTAGTAATAAACATCACTTTAAATTGGCTTCACATAATGTGCACTGACGGCACCTCATACACTTCATACACTTTCCATACCTATCTCTCCTGACTCTCTCACGACTCCCTCATGCGCACACACATTCAGCTGAGCCACACATGTATGCTTTTTAATAGGGAATCCAGGCAAGGCACTTCTGGAGGCAGTTCATCTCCTGGGAGAACAAAAGAATTGGGTGAAAATATTCATTTCTCCCGAATCTTCTCTCTCTTGACATCATCTGTCTGAAGAGAGTCATACACATTAGGCTGTCAGCTGAACCTGTTGTTCTCTATTGTGTAGGGGGCCTCAACTATATTCATTGACCTAAAAATAAAATTATGACTACTGTTATCCAGAATATTTTCCTATCTCAAGCATTCAGAGACCCAGGGACTCATAAACAGGTTTTGTAAAAAAATAAATAAAAAAAAAAGATGATTTCTTATGCACTGTTCAATATGGGGACTATGAATACAGAAATACTTACAACCTACACACTACATTGTCATACCCTACACGGCTTGAACATGTTGTACAATGCTTGCTGCTCATCTGTAGACAAAATATACATACATAGGAATGGAAAAGCCCCATTATCCCACCAAAGCCATGGTCCGAAGCATCAATGGTCAGACGCTGAATTACAATGTAAATAGTTCATGTACATCCTGTATTCCTTTACAATAGCCTTATTAACTATTCCCACAAAACCCTGTATATGTTGTCAGCGCCTTAAAGACAACTTGTATTTGATATCAATGATCAGAAAAACACAAAAATTTGAATTCCTCTTATTTCCTGGAGGCTATTGACACACAGGTTGTGCAAACATATCAGAAAGTTTTGAGACAGTCTCCCAGCTTAGGCTTCAGTTACAAGGATAGGCTGGTAGTGGAGAAATGAATAGTACTCTGCTGCCATCCAGTGGTCATATTGTACCAGGGTTGTCTCACCTCAGCCGTGTCATTTCTATTCCACTCACCACTAAATGTCTCAATTGTTCCGAAATCACATTTATTGACAGTTCTTGCATGAAGCTAACTTGCATTGTGGTTCTCCTGACATTATATTCACTTAACCACATCAGTAAAACGGGTCTGTAAGTACAAGTATGCCAAATAAAAAGATGCATTTTTGTTTTCGGAGAACTATTGGACATAAATATTATCAGTGCGCAATATTATCACTATATTCTCATATATATATACAGAAAGACGAAAGGTGTGGCAGCACAGACAAACAGTCCGGGTGCAGGCTCAAGTAAAGGGATAAGCGACCCAATCTGCAATATTGTCGAAAAAGTAGAGCAGCACACCAAAATAGTGCAAAAAAAGTGTTGGTCTTTATTCACACATCAGTGCAGGTGACGTTTCGGCTCTGAACATGAGCCTTTCTCAAGCCAAACATGAGAAAGGCTCATGTTCAGAGCCGAAACGTCGCCTGCACTGATGTGTGAATAAAGACCAACACTTTTTTTGCACTATTTTGGTGTGCTGCTCTACTTCTTCGACTATACAAATATATATATACAGTGCCGTAGATCATTTTTTTTCCTGGGGGGGGTTCAGCTTTCTCAAATTATAAGACGTTATCAGTGACTGAGGAAATCAATTTTTTTCAAGAGTAAGACTGATCTGTCTGTGTGATTTATTTTATTGGGGGATGATGCAACATGATGGAAATATGGATGATTTCACTTCAGTCCCAGGCTGTCCCCACTCCCCACACTGTGTGGGGAGTCTGGGGACTGAAGTGAAATCATCCATATTTTAAATATGGATGATTTCACTTCAGTCCCCACACAGTGGGGACTGTGGGACAGGCACTGAAGTGAAATCATCCATATTTCCATCATGTTGCATCACCCCCCATAAAATCACAGTGACAGTGACAGTCTTACTACTCTTGTCTCTTGACAGAAAAAATTGATCTGATTCTCCAGTCCCCAGTCTCTCTCTCACACAGTCACACTTACTAGTCTGTCTCCAGGAGGACTGGGAGGACCAGGAGGAAGTCTCCCTCCAAGAGTCCAAGCAATGTGGGTGGCGTGAGGTGTGGTGCGGTCTCTCTCTCAGGAGTCCTCAGGGCCAGCCAGGGGGGGGGGCTCTTTCTGTCACTGAGTCTTGTCACAATGTTGAGTCAGTGAATTGACTCACTTGACTGTTGACTCAGCTTTGGCCGGGCGTTGGGCGGGCGTGCGCAAGCACAGGCAGGCGCGGCAGCTCTTCTTCTCTGCTGCTAGCTAGAGTCTAGACAGACACCGCCTGTGCGTGCCGCCCGCACCACGTGACAAACAGTTCAGTCAGTGACTGCTCACCTCACTGACTGAATCACTACGCGCCGGCCGCCCGCACTGAGCTGAGCCGGGTCCTGGTCCTCCTCTTTCTCTAACAGAGCGCGCAGGCAGAAGCAGCGCTGGCGGCACTGCGGCAGGGCGCCGGCGCAATGCGCCCACACGCCGGCCCGGCCGCAGGCGCATCCATTAAAAAAAAAAAAAAAAGGCCAAACATTCTGGTGCGGGGTTTGAACCCCCCTATCCCCCCCCTTATCTACGCCCCTGTATATATATATATATATATATATATACATATATATATATATATATATATATATTTATATATATCCATTTTATATATATACATATATCCATTATATATATATATATATGTAAAGGAGTTTTCCGGGAGTTTTATGCTGATCACCTATCTTCAGGATAGGTCATCAGTATCTGATCGGTAGGAGACAGACATCTGGGACCCCTGCTGATCCGCTGTTTGAAAATGCACCGTTGCTGCTGTGAGTGCTAGGGCCTTCCCTTTGAAAACCAAGCACAACACCGTACATTGTATAATGGCTGAGTTTGGTATCACAGCTCAGTCCCATTCACTTCTTTGAATCTGAGCTGCGCCTAGGCCATATCACCAACGAAGGTGACGTCACTAGCCTATAGAAAGCTGAGAGAAGGCCTGATTGGCGGTTGTCCTGGATCCAGAGGATAGGTCATCAGTGTAAAACTCCCGAAAAACCCTTTTAAGCAGTAAATAGTGTAGTGTACGGGAGTTGTACTACCCGTCACTACAGAAGGGTCACTTGGCTGCTGTCGCTCCTCTCATTTATGGGGAGGCTGGTAAAGGTCCTATTTATATAATGTAATGCAATTTATGGTATTTAATTCCCTGTTACTGTGAAATGTGCCATGTGCAGGCCGGCTAGGGATGTAATTCCAGCTCTAGTCACTAGAGGGAGCTAGGTAGCCCTAGTCTATATAAGGCCCAGTCAGGGAAAGAAAGCTCAGTCAGACAGCTCAGTTCAGTCTACTCCAGGCCATGAGCCTGTGAAGTCTTCACCAGGCCCTGGGCCTGGGAAGGAGTGCAGACCCTGGAGTCTGTGTAGGCCACATGTCTCAGGCCTGAGCAAGTCAGCAGAAATCAAGCAGAGGCAATCCCTAGAGCAAGAGGTACTAAATGTCAAGAGGAGGTACACTGTCAACTGGAGATTCAAGGATATAAGCCAGAAATAGGGCATTGGGGCCTTGAAGCATCAATTCCAGTCAGGACAAGTCAGGAAGAAAGTAAGGTTCACCTGCAATTCTAAGTCCTGTTATTTTTACCCTCTGTTTCACCTTGCTGGATGTTAAGCCTGCTGTAACTGCGACTGTACAAACGTCTATTTTCTGCAACAAGAACTGTGTTAAGAGGTTGCCTGCTGTAATTTCCACTGTTCTCAGTAAAGTTGGAATTCTGTTTTCAAGTTACAAGTCTGCACCTCTGTTATTCCTACTATAAATACGGTGTGCCACCGTTTACTGGCACTGGCGTCACGACACCTCAGGGACTCAGCCATAGGCACGTTAAACTACAACACCAAGGGCACCTCGCATTCCACCTGGCTGTGTCCCTCAAGAACCCAGAGAGTGCCCCAGAGGAACAGCGTGCCGGCCTCTCCATCACTGGCATTCCCCAGGTTAGTCCCACACATTGCCCTGACTTGGGGATGCTACATTTTGGCGTCACGAACAGGATACGCACGTTTTACGGACTGTGAACAAAAACGTGAACTTTGTGCCTTAACCAGTTTGCCAAGTGACAAAACGCCTGTTTATTTGAAGTAAACTTTGTGGACCTAAAACGTACAGAAAAGTGTCCCAAAAACTTCCAGAAAGCGCTGTGCAGTGTTGCGCTATCAAGAGGAAGAAAATCGCCACTTCAAAGTGCATTTTTGTGGACTTTTATGCTGTTTTACTACCGCTGCTTGCTGTCATTGAATTGATGCATCATGGCGCCCAAGATGGCCGCCGGCGCCATTGGACTTCTTCTTGCGCCATCACTGTCTGCTGTGGCGCGAAAATTTGGCGCCAAAACCCTCCAAGAGGGAGGAGAAAACTGTCCCGGGATGCCGCCCCTGTATGTGGACTACAATGTGAGCACCGCCTACCCGATTGCGAAGTATCTAGGGGGCGGGTCCGATGCAGGGCGAGGCCTCCTGAAGCAGGGGGAGGCCCTGAAAGATGCGGTACGTGCTGCCCGGCGGAGTGATACGGAGCTGTTAAAGAAAAGTGACGAAACTTCCCCCGTCCCTGCTGCGACTGAACCGGAATCCAGCTGTGGGAAAGACGCGCTGGAAGAACAGATCGCAACAGACCTGGATGGCCTGCGGCAAGTGGCAGATTCTAAGAAGGCAGCGCAGCAGTCCAGCGGTGGTGAGTTACCTGTGCCCCCTGTGCATCCTGAACCCGTAGTACCAAGTCCTACCGCTAACGCTGAGCCACCCAAGGTCCGTGTAAAAGCGGATAAATTGACATATGCCAGGAGCCGAGTCCGCCCTGACGGGAGCATTATGTCCCGGCCAGAGGAAGTGTCTACCCCAGCGCCGGCCCGTGTCCCGAGACCAGCAGCTCCTATATGTCCGCAACCCAGCGGGCCAATGAGGTGGGTAGGCCCAATACCTGTGATGTTTCCAGCCCATTCTCTTTGGTGGGCACCCCCTCCAAGTGGCCCTGGTGCATGGCCCAGACTACCAGCAGCACAGGGCTGCACTACCTCTGATGAACAGGGATCCTTTGACACGTACCTGTGAGCAGGCCTGCTAGGCCATTTTTGCTCATCCTCACAGGGACATCATACATGTTGCAGGAACTGTTCCTTTAAGTTTGCCAGGCTGGTGGAGCTTGCTGCCAGTTCCCCACGGCCGGTGGCATGTTTGTGAAGATAAGTTGCCACTGTGGAACCACTGCTCCCAGCCTGCCTCTTTCTGTTCCGGGACATCCTGCCTGCTGCTACCATTTTGGTGTCAAGTACTTTAATAAATCCAAGTTGTGCTTTTATTTGCACTTTATCCCCTTTTAACCCCCATTTCAGGTTGAAAAGGGTTCTTTTATGTCAGCACTTTAAAAATACGCAGGACTTGCCAGGAAGGTGTTACCCTGGTATTGTCAGAGTCCTGTATTGTGATTTTTATGTATGTGCTGCTGACCGTATTTATTACTCAAGAAATATTTTATTCAAGTCTATGTGCCCAGAGACGGACTCCCTGTGTGCGAGCCTCTGTGATGTTGCTTTTATTGTGGACTCATTCATTGTCATGGACTATCCTGGTATTCCCTAACATCCGCTGTGCCAGGTCAGCGCCCCAGTTTCACTCTTTATCCTGAAGAAAGAGAGCGACGCCCCTTGTCACCGCACTTCTCCGTCAGCCAGCTGGACCTGATCATAATTGTAAATGCAGATGGAATTGATTATGTATGCCTGCATGTTTCTTTTGTCTCTTTCAGGTGAAAATTCCAGTTGGGCGGTACCCTGTTAGAGTACGAGGCGTACTCAGCTTAAAGCAGCGGGGTATGTAGTGTACGGGAGTTGTACTACCCGTCACTACAGAAGGGTCACTTGGCTGCTGTCGCTCCTCTCATTTATGGGGAGGCTGGTAAAGGTCCTATTTATATAATGTAATGCAATTTATGGTATTTAATTCCCTGTTACTGTGAAATGTGCCATGTGCAGGCCGGCTAGGGATGTAATTCCAGCTCTAGTCACTAGAGGGAGCTAGGTAGCCCTAGTCTATATAAGGCCCAGTCAGGGAAAGAAAGCTCAGTCAGACAGCTCAGTTCAGTCTACTCCAGGCCATGAGCCTGTGAAGTCTTCACCAGGCCCTGGGCCTGGGAAGGAGTGCAGACCCTGGAGTCTGTGTAGGCCACATGTCTCAGGCCTGAGCAAGTCAGCAGAAATCAAGCAGAGGCAATCCCTAGAGCAAGAGGTACTAAATGTCAAGAGGAGGTACACTGTCAACTGGAGATTCAAGGATATAAGCCAGAAATAGGGCATTGGGGCCTTGAAGCATCAATTCCAGTCAGGACAAGTCAGGAAGAAAGTAAGGTTCACCTGCAATTCTAAGTCCTGTTATTTTACCCTCTGTTATCACCTTGCTGGATGTTAAGCCTGCTGTAACTGCGACTGTACAAACGTCTATTTTCTGCAACAAGAACTGTGTTAAGAGGTTGCCTGCTGTAATTTCCACTGTTCTCAGTAAAGTTGGAATTCTGTTTTCAAGTTACAAGTCTGC
The DNA here is from genome assembly GCA_033119425.1 of Bufotes viridis. Taxonomy (NCBI): domain Eukaryota; kingdom Metazoa; phylum Chordata; class Amphibia; order Anura; family Bufonidae; genus Bufotes; species Bufotes viridis. Next base: position 190,872,814 of record CM065594.1, read on the forward strand.
ACCTCTGTTATTCCTACTATAAATACGGTGTGCCACCGTTTACTGGCACTGGCGTCACGACACCTCAGGGACTCAGCCATAGGCACGTTAAACTACAACACCAAGGGCACCTCGCATTCCACCTGGCTGTGTCCCTCAAGAACCCAGAGAGTGCCCCAGAGGAACAGCGTGCCGGCCTCTCCATCACTGGCATTCCCCAGGTTAGTCCCACACATTGCCCTGACTTGGGGATGCTACAATAGGAGGAAAGGTCTTATATGCATCGATGTTTGAAATTTACACGCTCTTACCCACTTAAAGAAGTTTTCTGGATCTTCTATATTGATGACCTATCCTCAGGATAGGTCATCAATATCTAATCGGTGGATCTGTCTCCCGGTACCTCAGCAGTGACAACACATTCATTGTCTCCCTACCTAGTTGCAGCTCTGTCCTATTCAAGTGAACGAGCTTGAGCTGCAATACCAAGCACAGCACCATCTACTGTATGGCTCTGAGGAGGCTACAACACTCACCAGAGGCGACTTGGCCTCTGCAAACAGCTGATCGGCAGGGGTGCCGGTAGCCAAACCAAAACCACATATTGATGACCTATCCTGATCTGAGAAACCACTTTAAATAAAATATTGAATTAGCTAAATAAAGTTCTATAGAAAGGACTACTGGCAGTGAACAGCAACAATGTTGAATGTGGGGGAAGCACAGAGGATTGGTGGTTGGCACTATTGTTATATAGTGCTGAAATCTTGGGTTCAACATTGGCCAACATCTATATGAAGAATATATGAGCATCCATTCTTCCTAAAAAAAAATACATGTAGGCTAATTCAGAATTTAGATTGCGGCTCCCAATGGATACAGAGATGCATGTGATTTACTAAACAGTGCTATGAGAATACATATGTGGCTTGTAGCCTGAGAAGGTATACGTTCAAAGGGATTCTTTGGGAGTGCACACATATTTATGAGATTAGTAGATGAAGCCAGATTTTAAAAGATAGGGGGACATTTATCAGTACCACTCTCTCCCCCAGTGCGGTGCGTGGCTGATTAATTGACAGAGCACATGTGGCCTGATGATCTGCCCTAGTCTTAAAACAAAGCCAAGTTGGTGGTGTCATTGAAATTCTACTATTTTAAAGCCCTGTCCACACAAGCCTTCATAAACATAGTATTCAACCTGAACTCCATTTATGAATGGTGTAAATATTGTATATTGATACAACTACCCTATAATTTGGCGTCTAGGCATAGTTGTAATCACCAGGATAGAGGTATAGCAGCTACCATGGGTTCCAGCGACTAAGGAGGCCTATTTTCTCCTTAAAAATATAGTGGATGACTATGGATGATGGAAGGCAGTATGGAAAATAGAATTTTGCGCCATCCAACATTTTATAATGGAGCCCCAGAATGACCCCTCTGGTGCATATCATCCCTTTTGATGATGATGCAGAGATATCATAATGCGATATCATTATATCTGCAATGCGCAGTCCTACTGGGAAGTCATGAGGTGGAGAGGATAGGAGTGGTGGCTGTGGCAATAAGTGTGGCTCTAGCGTCCCCACGGTGGCTAACCCTGCTTCAGCCCCCACTCCAAAGGCTGGGCCTGCAGTGAGTGGATGAGCGCAACCCTTCTTCCCTTCGAGGAATACCCTGGACGTTTAGGGGCACCTGCTTGGTGGTGGCTGGGGTGCCCTCAATGTTGAATGAGTTGTGGGTGCAAGGCAGGAGAACTGGAGGTAGTTGATGATCAGGTTCGATATAGAGACCAATGGCCTAGCTACAGCTCTGTCCCATCTCAGTGATTGAGGCTGAGCTGCAATACCAAGCGCAGTGCTATCAAATGGACAGCGCTGTGCTTGGTAAGGAGCAAAGAGGCTACGGCGCTCACTGGAACATCGCAGTCTCCTCAAATAGCTGATTGTTGAAGGTGCCAGGAGTCTGACCCGACCATCTCATAACTCTCTGAGTACAGATGTCATAGATGTTACCTGCAGTCCTATGTAACACCCCACATACCACAGTGAATTATTGTGTTATGTGGGGTGTTAAATAGGACTGCAGGGAACATATACAACTATATCTGCACACAGAAAGTTATCACTGTTATCTGGGCTGTTACATAGGACTGCAGGTGACAAATTACAATTTTAGTTGCCAAATTTAAAATACATATGATTATGATAAAGACTTGGAGGAGAAGATGAGACACAGCTCACAGTAATGAGCCAGCTCTACATATAGGAGAATACAGCACCACATACCTGTTACATCCAGGGACTTCTCCTGTCATGTAGATCTTCTCTTCTGCTCCGTTTGACCCAGACCGCTATGACTAATTCCTCCAGCCGCATCTCGTCTCTACAGAGTTTTTCACACAGACACTTTAGATTTCTCATAATTGGGGGTCATTTATCAAACTGGTGTAAATTAGAACTGGCTTAGTTGCCCATAGCAACTAATCAGATTACCCCTTTCCTTTTCCAGAGGAGCTGTCAAAAATTAAAGGTAGAATCTGATTTTATGGGCAACTAAGCCTGTTCTACTACAACAGCTTGATAAATGATTCCAAAGATCCCTATAGTGTCTACAGCAGTTATAATGTACCTAGAGTGCCCCCAGTAATAATAACACCCTATATTGTGCTCCAGGTAATAATCCCTGTATAGTGTCCCCAAAAATAATGTCCCCCAATAGCAACGTCCCCACACTACCCCCATGTAGTATTTTCCCTTCACACTGCCCCATATAGTAATTTTCCCCACACTGCCCCATATAGTAATTTCCCCCACACTGCCCCATATAGTAATTTCCCCCACACTGCCCCATATAGTAATTTCCCCACACTGCCCCATATAGTAATTTCCCCACACTGCCCCCATATAGTAATTTCCCCACACTGCCCCCATATAGTAATTTCCACCACACTGCCAAATACAGTAATTTACCACACACTGCCCCCATATAGTAATTTCCCCCACACTGCCCTTACATAGTAATTTCCACCACACTGCCCTTACATAGTAATTTCCACCACACTGCCCTTACATAGTAATTTCCCCCACACTGCCCTTACATAGTAATTTCCCCCACACTGCCCCCATATAGTAATTTCCCCCACACTGCTCCCACATAGTAATTTCCCTCACACTGCCTCCACATAGTAATTTCCCCCACACTGCCCCCACATAGTAATTCCCCACACACTGCCCCCACATAGTAATTTCCCCCACACTGCCCCCACATAGTAATTTCCCCCACACTGCCCCCATATAGTAATTTCCCCCACACTGCCCCCATATGGTAATTTCCCTCACACTGCTCCATATAGTAATTTCCCCCACACTGCCCCTATACAGTAATTTCCCCCACACTTTCCTACATAGTAATTTCCCCCACACTGCACCCATTTAGTAATTTCCCCCACACTGTCCTATATAGTAATTTCCCCCACACTGCCCCATATAGTAATTTCCCCCCACACTGCCCCTATACAGTAATTTCCCCCACACTGTCCTATATAGTAATTTCCCCCACACTGCCCCCATATAGTAATTTCCCCCCACACTGCCCCTATACAGTAATTTCCCCCATACTGTCCTACATAGTAATTTCCCCCACACTGCCCCCATATAGTAATTTCCCCCACACTGCCCCCATATAGTAATTTCCCCCACACTGTCCTATATAGTAATTTCCTCCACACTGCCCCCATATAGTAATTTCCCCACACTGCCCACATATAGTAATTTCCCCACACTGCCCCCATACAGTAATTTCCCCACACTGCCCCCATACAGTAATTTCCCCACACTGCCCCATATAGTAATTTCCCACACTGCCCCCATATAGTAATTTCCCCACACTGCCCCCATATAGTAATTTCCCCACACTGCCTTATATAGTATTTTCCCCCACACTGCCCCTATATAGCAATTTCCCCACACTGCCCCCACATAGTAATTTCCCCACACTACCCCCATATAGTAATTTCCCCACACTGACCCCATATAATAATTTCCCCCACACTGCCCCCATATAGTAATCTCCCCCACAACTGCCATCCATTAATTTGACCCCACAACTGCCATCCATTAATTTGCCCCCACAACTGCCATCCATTAATTGCCCCCATACTGCCATCCATTAATTAATTTGCCCCCACACTGTCATCCATTAATTTGCCCCCACACTGCCGTCCATTAATTAATTTGCCCCCACACTGCCATCCATTAATTAATTTGACCCCACACTGCCATCCATTAATTTGCCCCCACACTGCCGTCCATTAATTAATTTGCCCCCACAACTGCCATCCATTAATTTTCCCCCACAACTGCCATCCATTAATTTGCCCCCATACTGCCATCCATTAATTAATTTGCCCCTATACTGCCATCCATTAATTAATTTGCCCCCATACTGCCATCCATTAATTAATTTGCCCCCACAACTGCCATCCATTAATTTGCCCCCATACTGCAATCCACTAATTAGTTTGCCCCCATACTGCCATCCATTAATTAATTTGCCCCCATACTGCCATCCATTAATTAATTTGTCCACACACTGCCATCCATTAATTAATTTTCCCCCATACTGTCATCCATTAATTAATTTGCCCCCACACTGCCATCCATTAATTAATTTTCCCCCACACTGCCATCCATTAATTTGCCCCCACAACTGCCATCCATTAATTAATTTGCCCCCACATTGCCATCCATTAATTTGCCCCCACAACTGCCATCCATTAATTTGCCCCCATACTGCCATCCATTAATTAATTGATTAATTAAAAACGTGCACGGTGATGTCATTGTGCATGCCGGGCTTCTACTACCACATAGGCCTCAGGCCTACTAGGCCTGAAGCCTATGGCGGTGATAGGCGGCGGGGCAGGGAAGTATACGCTCCCGTGCCCTGCCACAGTATGTGGACGTTCAGGTCGGCGCTGGGGCGACCGACCCAAACGCCCCAATTATAATCCGCCATTGAATACAGTACATGCAGTAGGCACAGTTCTGAAGGACTTCAGAAAGTAGGCTTTTTCCAAAGGCTGTGCATAGGAGATAGCTTTTATGATGGTGGTCCACCCTTAATCGCTCTCTCTTTATAGAAACTAAACTAGCAATCTAAATCCCCAAAGTCATACAATTTCTCAGTATTTCTTTGCAATGCCCATTAGCAGGGTACAGTCCTAAATCGAATGGCCAGTCCAACTCAGAAGTATGTATGAAGACGTATGCGTGTGTTTTCTTTACTGATTCAGCCCAAGTACATCCTTATGGTCCTTAACCTTCTGCAAAATTCATTGCATTCCCTCAGAGGTTAATCCTTAGCAAGATTTCTTTTCTGGCAACTTTTACTCACAGGAATAGTGTTTTCCTGGAGTAGAATTCTGTCTTGACCTACTTGGCAGCAGCATACATCCTCCCTCTTACTTGATTACCAGCAGACTCCACTAACCAGGGGAAATAAGACCAGTCTATTACGTAGCAACTAACATTAAGAATACATAGACTTTTTTGGGTTACATAGTGCATAGATCATAGCATCCCAATGAACAGATTAAAAGGGTTTTGTGAGATACTTTTACTGATGACCTATCCTCTGTATCCCTGGTGTCGGACCCCCACTGATCAGATACTGATAGAGGATAGGTCATAATTAAAAATATCTTGGAAAACACCTTTAACCACTTTAGAAATAAACTACAATATTAATCCTTTGCAGTAAACCATATAACATTATCCCTTAAGCAGTGAACCAGCTGGTCATTGTATATCCATGTTTTTACTGTGCTATAATGTCACACTGGTGACATTTTTGTGTGCATTTGTGATGTGCTCTGGCATCATAGTGTGCATTGTTCCTGTACAGTAACATCACTGCTGTTACATCACTGTGTGCATTATTCCTGTACTGTGACAATTATGCCTATACCTGTAGAGTACAGTGGAGTTTTTACATGTGTTCTAAGAAATAATGTCACTTCTAACCTTTTGAATAAAACTCAACCAGGTGCACAGGATATGCATATAATTATGTTTTTTTACATTGAAGTCAATGGGAAGCTGTTGCTGGTATTTTGCATGTAGATTGTGCAGTATAAAGTGCTTTAGCATAGCCTAAAAGGACCTTAACCCCTTGGAAACCCTTGACATACTAGGACGTCAAGATGATAAGGTGGGCACCAAAGCGGTGTGCGCACAATCAATGCAGGGGCCCTGGCCCGTGTTGTAGTCACCAGCATCGCTGTAAACAGCGATCTCAGCAAATTAACCCCTTGTATGCAGAGGTCAAAGCTGACCGCGGGATACAGGGTGTTTTTTGCGGCCTCCGTTCCGTTTTTTTTGCGGATCCGATGGTTTCCCATTCATTTCTATGGATCCGTTAAAAATGCGGATGCCTCTTCCGTTGCCTGTCCGCGTCCGCTGTCCGCATTTCACGTCCTCCAAAAAAATATGGCATGTCCTATTCTTGTCCGCAAAAAACGGTTTGCGGACCCATAGAAGTCAATGGGTCCGCAAAAAATGCGGATGACCAACGGAAGCCATCCGTTTGTCATCCGCATCCGTTTTTTTTGCGGATGGTTGCTTGGAAACCAGGGCACTTGTACAGGTACTTTAAAAAATTGGTTGAAGCCTTTTGGTTTTTTTTTTCCGCAAAAAAACGAAAGACACACGCAAACACAACCTACAAAATTTGCGGACACACGGAACGGATGTGGATGTGAAAAAAAATGAAGACGGATCCGCGATTTGCGGACAGCAAAAAACAACTGTCGTGTGCATGTAGCCTTAGGCTGGGTCTCCTAGGCAACTGTCAGTGTATTACACTGGTAACACACTGACAGGCTATGCATTACAATACACATGTATTGTAATGCATTGCAGAGGGGATCAGACCCCCAAAAGTCCCACAGTGGGACAAAAAAAAAAGTAAAAAAAACATATTAGGTAACGCCACACACATAACAACTGGCTCTATAAAAGAATCACATAATTCACCATGTCAGGTGAACACCGTAATTTTTGTATATAAAAACTGTGCCAAAAAAGCCATTTCTTTGTCACTTTACATCACAAAAAGTGTAATACCAAGCGATCAAAAAGTCATATGTATCCCAAAATAGTACCAATCAAAACATTACCCTATTTGGGAGACATTATATATACTGGGGCACTATATGGGTGTATTTATATATACGGGGGGACGTGGAGGACATTGGATGTCCAGGGGATACTATGGGGCATTATGTAGACTGAGGGCATTGCAGAGGTTGGGTTTGATAAAAGCCAATAAACTACATCTGTTTTTAATGGCCGTTAAAAACAAATGCAAAATGGTTGTTAAAAATTGATAGAATGCCAGAAAATGGATGCACATATGGGTGCAAAATGTTAGTGTAAAACTGACAGTGTATCTGTTGATAATGGCAGTTTTTTTTCACTGTTGTATGAATGGGTTCTTCATCCTATGTGTATTTTACTCACCTACGGTAATTGAATTCAGCTTGCAATTATGCATAATGGAATATACCGTCTATTACACTAAAATAGATTGTGTCAATGTGGACAGTCAGAATGACTAAATAATATGGGAAAACATCATCATACATTATAATCTATAGTAAACTGCCTGAAGAGTTACAAAAATGTCACTCAAGAGGAGAGAATAATTAGATTAAAAAAAAATCCAGAATCCAATTGTGCTTACATTTCTGATCTCTCTAAATTCTTACATGTATTTAAAGAGGTTTTCCAATTCTCAGTGGGCCTGTGTGCTGGGAACTTACTGAGTGTGTGGTGAAGGGTTTGATCACATCATCACCAAGGGCGGACTGGCTATAGACCCTATTGGAACAGTCCCCCATGGGCTGATGCCCAGTGGGTCACCTAAGCCCTCCTCATGGCTGCTGGATGAATACATAACATTCTGACTCTTTGTCAATCTGACATATGCACTCGGCCTGCGGCTGCTGGTGGCCTCCTGAATTCGGTGCTACAGTTGAATACTGCAGCAGGACATGGGAGCAATGGCTTTTTGCCCCGCAGTTCACCCTTCTACACCACAGGCTACTAAGCTTGAAGCCATGACGCCACAGAATGCTGAAGGCAGTCACAAAGCAATGACATCACCAGGACACAGGTGATGTGATGACATCATTGAGACCACCTTCCCAAAAAGCAGGTATTCCACGTCGCAGTCTGGAAGAAGCCTGTTACCTGCATCGCAGATGGTATTAGTGAGTATTAGTTTTTGTATTTGGCCACTTATAGAGCATACAGATCACTATAGGGGGCATTACTGGGAGGAAATATAGGGGGGGAATACTGGAGACACTATAGGACACTATAAGGACATTATAAGGGGCGCTATGGGGGCATTATTACTGGGACACAATAGGGGGATTATTATTGCTGCAAGCACTGGAGGGGACATAGAGGGGGCATTATTTCTACTAGTGTCACTATAGAGGGCATTATTATTACTGGTGGCATTATATGGAGCATTATTATTTATGAAGGCACTATAGAGGCATTATTATTACTAGAGGCCCTATAGTGAGCATTATTACTACTGGGGGTACTATTTTTTTCTGCACTATAGTATTTGAGGGCATTATGGAGCACAGTAGGTACAACATCGGTAGTGACAACAGGATGATGCTGTGGGGTACCAGGATGGTGAGTGTGTGTTGAGAAGGTGGGAGGATGATAAAAAAGTGAGTAATCTAAGATATGTCTGTGGCAAACTCTGCAGAAATGAGACATGGCTGAAAGGAGTTATCATGGCAGTCTGGGCAAAATGGAGAATATGAGGAAGAGAACATCTACATTAGAGAAGACGTCACTGGATGTAATAGACATGTAGTGTTGTAATCTCCTGTATGATTGGTAGCTAGTAAGCTTAAGGTAGGGCTGGCTTGATCCGTTAGCTTGCATCTCAGCCAGCTACTCCATATCTTAATTACAGACAAATGGAGGTGGAGATAGACAGAATGGGGCAGCTGGCACTGGCTACCACAGAGGAGCAACCTTTAAAGGCTATGGACACCTTTGTGCACTAAAAATCAATAACCGCACATCTTATTGTGATGCAGCACATACAATTCCACTTGTTTGTTTATTGGTATGAGCTTTGCTTCAAATGCACTCAGAAATAATCTTCTATGAATTTTTTTCACCGCTGTCATCTCTTGTGAGAATATGTGGGCGTTCCTGTTGATTTCACATGCGCCAGCATACCCGGTTACATAGCACAGCTAGCAGCCACTTACATATAGGCTGCTGGAACTTGCAAGTAACTTAGTAGTAAGATTTCATTCCAATCAGTGGCGTAGCTATAGGGGTCGCAGCGGTCGTAGTTGCGACCCGGCCCCAGTCAGGGGCCCACGGGGCCCGCTCCAGGAGAGACAGTTTAAAGCCCTATTTAACTATTATTTCGCTTGCGCACTGCCGGCCGCCCTCTCTGGCCTCCCGACAAGTTGTTTGAGGTCTTGAGGACCTTTTCCATTAAGGCAATGAGTGGCTGCAGCTGTGTCACATGTCAGGCCAGTGATTTCCTGCTGAGCCAATGACTGGCCTGACACATGGCATAACTGCGGCCACTGATTGGCTGAGTGGGAAAGGTCCTCAAAGTTCAAACAGCTTGTCTGGAGCCCAGAGAGGAGATACCAGGACCACACAGAGGAGAAGGGGAGCTGCTGCAGAAGGGACCAGGACCAGTTGAGCATAATGTTTTTACATAATATTAATAGAGGGGGGAAATGTAACATGGGGGAGCGAAATGTGACATGGGGGGGGGGATGTGACATGGAGAAGGAGAAATGTGAAATGGAGGGGATGAAATGTGACATTTCCCCCATGTGACATTTCTCCCCCCCACTCCCCCCTCATTTCACATTTCTCCCCCCTCCATGTCACATTTTTCCCCCTTCATGTCACATTCCCCCCGCCCCCAATGTCACATTTCTCCCCCCTCCATGTCACATGACCCCCCTCCATGTCACATTTCTCCCCCTTATGTCACATTTCTCCCCCCTATTTCACATGTCTCCCCCCTCCATGTCACATTTCTCCCCCTCCCCCCTCCATGTCACTGGACACTATTAGGCTAAGTTCACATCAGTGTTTGGCCTTTCCGTTCTCCTGCTCCGTTATAGGAGCAGGAGAAAGGAAAGGACGCATTCGGGACATAACTGAGCCGAACGGAGCCTAAGGATCCCATAGACCATAACGGCGTCCGTTAGGTGTCCGCTACAAAGATGATTCCTGCATGCACAACTTTTATCTCCGCTCCAAAATCATCTTCGGAGCGGAAACCTAACGGACGCTATTCCTTTCTCCTACTCCTATAACAGAGCAGGAGAACAAAATGGCCAAACAGGGGGGGGGGGGGCCAATTGAACTCTTGCACCAGGGCCCATGAGCCTATAGCTACGCCCCTGATTCCAATCCACAACATGGTGAGTCTTACAGTATGCTCCAGCCTGTAATCAGCAGATCTATTTCTCACTTTCCACTCTGTAGAAAGTCCATTATTTGTACACACAATAGATATTTCTGCTGATAACGTCAGTGCAGCGATCTACAGTCAGAACCATGACTTTATAAGCAGGATATAGATCTTATTACTGACAGCTCTCACCATATACACTCTCATATACACTCTCTTCTGAATACAGTATTGTGTGCAGTCTCTTCTGAATATAGTATTGTGTGCAGTCTCTTCTGAATACAGTATTTGATTCCTCCTTTCATTTTCAAATGAAGCTGTGAAAATTGAAAGGTGGAATCTGATTTGTTGCTATGGGCAACTAAGCCAGTTCTACTTTACACCAGTTTGATAAATTACATATATATAAGTATATACGGTGTATATATATATATATCGGTGCACAAGGTTCAGGTTATCTAAGAATTCCGTTTATGGATTCAGCTACCATGGACCATAAAGGTCCATTCACACATCCGTAACTGTTTTGTGGTCCGCAAATTGGATGTGCGTTCCGCATTTTGCGGACCACACATGGCCGGCACTATGATAGAAATGCCTATTCTTGTCCGTGGCTGCAGACAAGAATAGAACATGCTCTATTTTTTTGTGGGGCTGTGAAACGGAAGTGTGGATGCGGACAGCACATGGTGTGCTGTCCGCATCTTTTGCGGCCCCATTGAAAATATATGGGTCCACACCCCTTACGCAAAATTTGCGGAATGGATGCGGACACATTATGCGGACGTGTGAATGGACTCTTAGTTATGGTCCGTGGTAGCAGAATTCATAACAGAATTCTTACATAACCCAAACCTGAACCTTGTACTCCAAACTTGAAACACAAGTTCGCTCATCCCTAGTTGCGATCACGGGGGGGAATAAAGTGGTTTTTTTTTCACTCATTTTTTGTGAGAGTGCTGCCATTTTTTTAAATTATTGTCCTGGATTTGTTGCCGGATCCATTGGCCTGCATCTCGATATTTTTTTTTTGTCCTGATATGCTGCCATTGTTATATTTTAGGGATATTCCTGCAGTATATAAACCTTTTGCTAGAGGTAGTTGTGCATTGGGTGTGTGTGTACATATATATATATATATCCATTATATGAGGCAAGGTAACCAAAAAATGGCTGTTCTGGCACAGTTTTTATTTTTAGTTTTTTACAATGTTCACCTGACAGAGTAGATAATGTGATATTTTTATAGAGCAGGTCGTACCGACGCAGCGGTAATATGTCTATCTTTTTATTTTTTGGGGATTTACACAATAAAAAATATATATTTTTTTTAATTATGTTTTTGTGTTTCCATTTTCTGAAAGACTTTTTTTTTAAATTTTTTTGGGCGATTGTCTTAGGTAGGGTCTCATTTTTGTCGAGATGAGATGACGGTTTGATTGGTACCATTTTGGGGCACATATGACTTTTTGATCAATTGGTATTACACTTTTTGTGATGTAAGGTGATAAAAAATGGCTTTGTTGGCACATTTTTTATTAAATTTTTTTACGGCGTTCACCAGATGGGTTGGATCACGTGCTATTTTTATAGAGCAGGTTGTTACAGATACAGCAATGCATAATATGTGTATTTTTAAAATTTTATTTTACAGAATAAAAGCATTTAGATGTCGGCCGTTTCAAGCAGATTGTCAGCTTTGTGTTACAGCTGACACTCCGCTCCCCTCGGCCATCCTGAAGGTGGAGGGGGCTCCGCTCAGCCATCCTGAATGGGGGGGTGATGTTGGAGTTCTCTGTGTTGCCTGCCGTCTTGAAGAAGGGGGGGGGGGTCTGTGCTGCCACTCCGTCATGAAGGGGAGTTGGGGCTCTGCCCTGCCGCACCGTCTTGAAGAGGAGGGGGGGTCTGTGCTGCCACTCCGTCCTGAAGGGGAGTTGGGGCTCTGCCCTGCCGCACCGTCCTGAAGGGGAGGGGGGGGGGCTCCGCTTGGCCATCCTGAATGGGTGGGGGGATATTCCCCACATTAACCATTCAAGCATTGGGCCACGGCAGCAGCAGAGCAGTGGCCCGATGGTTAGCCCCTTCCAGACAGCGGTCCCTAAGAACCACGGCATGTTAGGGGTTATGTTTGCAGTTTGAAGCAGACTGTCAGCTGTATGTTACAGCTGACAGTCTGCACCACTCTGCCATTCTGAAGGGGGGGGGTTGTAAAGGAGGGAGAGAGACAGTGCGTGCTCCCGTGTGGCGAGGAGGAGTTACAGAGACTCCGTCTGATGACGGATTCACTGAGAGCAGCCTGCTGTGCATAGGAAGAAATAAATGCAACCAACTGGAGAAATGATTTTCTCCAGAAAATAAATTAGTGTCAAAATATTTTTTTACAAAGGTGTCCATATCCCCTTTAAGATTAGGAAGTAGTCTGTGCTGCAGGGGCATTATTTTGTGCTGCACTGTGACGTCATCACGCACCGCGCAAGATTTTGATCTTCAATCAAGATGGCAGTGGTGGACTCTTTGAGCTCAAAAGTTTTTTTTTTATAGATTAACCCCTGAAAGCCCTAAATTTTTTTATCTCAGGTGCCATAATCAGCTATGAACTTGGCATCTGAGGGGTTCCCCGTTTCCCGTCATTGTGCCCGCTACTTACAAAGAAATGTGCTTTGTGACGTAATTTGTCATGAAGCGAATTTCTTTTGAAAACTGCTCATTTCTAATAATGATGTTGTTAAGGAAGTACAAAGGGCATATTTAACAATGTAATGCAGCCACTTTTCACAAAAAACTGGAACACAAAACACTAAGGGGGTCATTTACGATCAAAAATACACCTATATTCGGTGAATTTCTGGCACAGATTGCGGCGCAAAGGTTATTTGCGCTGCAATCCCTCACTTTTTCCTGCTCATGCCAAGGCCTTGGGGACTGCAATTTGCTTCAGTGGGTCCCGTGCCTATGTTCCGCACCGCAGCATCCGTGAAGCGGGGAGCACAAGGCCGATGACCGCATATTGCGGCCCAAGTCTAATAAAGTCAGCGTGGCATGGGTGGGGAAGGGGATGGGCTGATAGGCCCGAATCATCATTTTATACGCCTGTTTTGGGCATAGAAAATGGTCTAAATGTAAGCAAGCAAGGAAGTTCGCGGACATTTAGACCAGTGCTGGATACACCGAAGTTATGTAGAGGCCTGCACCTCTACATAACTTTGGTGGATCCACCGCCAGTGCAGGGGCTTATTACGACTGGCGTCTAAAATCACCCCTTAAATTCTGTTTTTGTAATAAGTGAGAAAAAAATGAGAAATTTCCCAAAAACTTCACATTCGTACGAGACTGAAGTTTTTGGGAAATTTGTAATAAATTTGAATTGGTCCAGCACAAATCAGTCAAAATGGCATTCACCATTTAACAAATCATAATACAGGGAGGATGATAAGATAAAATAGCAGGATCATATTACCCTGTCTTGGCAGGCTTGCCCATAATGCCTTAGGCCCCTTTCACACGGGTGTCATGTGTGACGCCCAGATAAGACTCAGGTGCGTTGCGGGAAAATGTGCGATTTTTCCGCGCAAGTGCAAAGCGTTTTAATGCGTTTTGCACGCGCGTGGGAAAAGACGGCATGTTTGGTACCCAGACCCGAACCCTGACTTCATCACTAAAGTTCGGGTTTGGGTTGAGTATTCTGTAGATTTTATTATTTTCCCTTATAACATGGTTACAAGGGAAAATAATAGCATTCTCAATACAAAATGCTTAGTAAAATGTGGATGGAGGGGTTAAAAACAAAAGAATTAACTCACCTATGCACTTGATTGCGTAGTTGCGATCTCTTCTGTCTTCTTCAAGCATTAGCTGCTGGCTAAAGGACCTGTGATGACGTCACCGTGGTGATGGACCATGTGATTGGACTATGTGATGTGACGTCACCACAGGTCCTTTAGATGGCAGCTAATGCTTGAAGAAGACAGAAGAGATCGGCAACTACACGATCAAGTGGATAAGGTGAGTTAATTTAATTTATTTTTTTAACCCCTTAATCTACATTTTCTAAGCATTCTGTATTGAGAATGCTATTATTTTCCCTTATAACCATGTTATAAGGGAAAATAATAAAGATCGGTCCCGTCTCTTAGCAACCATGCGGGAAAATCGCACTGCATCTGCACTTGCTTGCAGATGCTTGCGATTTTCCCGCAGCCCCATTCACTTCTATGGGGCCTGCGTTGCGTGAAAAAGGCACAATATAGAGCATGCTGCGATTTTCACGCAACGCAGAAGTGATGCGTGAAAATCACCGCTCATGTGCATAGCCCTATAGAAATGAATGGGTCCGGATTCAGTGCGGGTGCAATGCGTCCTCCTCACGCATTGCACCCGCGCGGAAAACTCGCCCGTGTGAAAGGGGCCTTACAGTCAACCTCAGCCAATCCTGAGCTACTATAACTGTGATATATTCACTATATAAGATCCCAGCCAGAACCAGCCATGCTCTTCTAGGCTTGTATGTTGGTGGGATAGCACATCTGCTAGACAGAAGAAAGAGATCTTAACAAGTGACCAAGCAATTTTTTTCATTTTTTTGTTGTCTCATTCCAAAAGCTATTTTTCCTTCAGTTTAAGCATATGAGGGATTTATGTTTGCGGGACAAGTTGTAGTTTTTAACCACTTCAGCCCCCCTAGCTTAAACACCCTTAATGACCAGGCCACTTTTTACAATTCCGCACTACTCTACTTTCACCGTTTATTGCTCCGTCATGCAACTTACCACCCAAATTAATTTTACCTCCTTTTCTTCTCACTAATAGAGCTTTCATTTGGTGGTATTTCATTGCTGCTGACATTTTTACTTTTTTTGCCATTAATACAAATTTAACAGCATTTTTGCAAAAAAAATGACATTTTTCACTTTCTGTAAAAAAAAAAATACATTTCTATATAAATTTTTCTCTAAATTTATTGTTCTACATGTCTTTGATAAAAAGAAAAAGTGTATATTTATTGGTTTGGGTAAAAGTTATAGCGTTTACAAACTATGGTGCAAAAAAGTGAATTTTCGGCATTTTGAAGCAGCTCTGACTTTCTGAGCACCTGTCATGTTTCTTCAGGTGCTAGAATGTCAGGATAGTATAAATACCCCCCAAATCACACCATTTTAGAAAGAAGACACCCCAAAGTATTCACAGAGGGGCATGGTGAGTTCATGTATCATTTCATTTTTTTTCACAAGTTAGCGGAAAATGACACTTTCTGAGAAAAAAAAAAAAGTTTCAATTTCTGCCTCTTGAGTGGGGCCAAATTTCAAGTTCTGGTTTGCGGTCCCATGGTTCTTGTTACACCCATGTCCACATTTTCTAGTAGTGTGCTTAAAGAGGACCTTTCATCAGGGTAAAAAATGTGAACTAAGTATGCTGACATGTAGAGCGGCGCCCAGGGATCTCCCTGCACTTACTATTATCCCTGGGCGCCGCTCCGTTCACCCGGTATAGGCTCCGGTATCTTCTGGGACTTGGTTATACTAGGAGGAGCCTAGTATCACTTGCTTATAGTAGGCGTATCCCAGGCTGTAGCGCTGGCCAATCGCTGCGCACAGCTCACAGCTCATATCCTGGGAGTTTTTTTTTCTCTCAGGCTGTGAGATGTGCGCTGCGATTGGCCAGCACTACAGCCTGGGATACGCCTACTATAACCAAGTGATACTGGGCTCCGCCTAGTAGAACTAAGTCCCAGAAGATACCTGAGCCTATACCGGGCGAACAGAGCAGCGCCCAGGGATAATAGTAAGTGCAGGGAGATCCCTGGGCGCCGCTCTACATGTCAGCATACTTAGTACACATTTTTTACCCTGATGAAAGGTCCTCTTTAAGATAAAAAGGTTTTCCAAATTATAATTACTTTTTAAAAAACATCTGTAAATATAAAAGAAAAGGAAACATGCTCACCTTTTCATTCCCTCAGCTATCCTTCCAGGCTTTGTTTATTAGCAGCTAGCATGTGACCACTACAGCTAATCAGTGGCCGTCATGGTCACATGCTGTACTACTGACATTATGTGCTGAAAGTACGACAAATGTCCGCTGTTGCTACTGATTGGCTGGCTGCTGTAAACAAAGACCCAGAGGACCAACAGAGCATAAGTGATGGTCAGTGGAAAGAAGAAATTAGTATGTTTTTTATTTGTTTTGTAAGTTGGATAACGTTTTTAAAGGGCTTCTCCGGGATTTACATTTGATGACCTATCCTCAGGATAGTTTATTAATACGAGGTCGGCAGTGGTCTGACTCCCAGAACCCCCATCGATCGGATATACAAAGAGGCTGTGGCGCTCCTTTAGTGCTTAGGCCTCTTCTTAGGCCAAGTAATGTCTAGGTGTCTAGGCGCAGCTCAGTCCCATAAAATATTAAAGTGAATGGGGCTGAGCTGCAATACCGAGCACAGCGGCTATTCAATGTACGGTGCTGTGCTTGGTAAGCTGCGAGGAGGCCGTGACGCTCACGGGATTGCTATGGCCTCATCAAACAGCTGATCGGCAGGGGTGCCAAAAGTCCGACCCCCAACAATCTCATATTGATGACTTATCCTGAGGATGTCATTAATATGTAAAACCAGGAGAACTTCTTTAAGCCATCTATACATGCTCCAATATCTTCATTTGGAGAAGTCTATTGGGCAGAATGTTTGGCTAGTATGAGGTGACATTGAGCAGATTTTCAATATTGAAAAAAAGATCTCATGAAAAAGGAAACATGGGTCGGAGATTAACTAATTCTGTTCCTGTCTGTGGATCACTATACTCTAACCTTTGTCTTTGCCTTCTTTCAGTCTACAAAATGCTAATTTTTACTTCTTCACACAGAGTACTCAACTTGGTCAACTTGGTTCCAAGTGACTTTCCAGCCCACATTTGGTCTTTCAACTCTAATTACACTTTGGGCTCTGAGTTTCTGGATGAAAGCATGACTTAGGGGTATTTTATGCAAATTTCAATATGTATATATGTATATTATGTATATGTTGAATTTCATAGTTTCAGAATACAGTGTAAGTATAGCAAATTATGAGACACTTGGCTGGAGAATCTATATCTAAACATACACTGAATAAGTGGTGTTATTTCCTAAGAGGTGATATTAAGATACATGCTGTTTGCTTGTCCACGGTTACCCTGAACTGGTGACAAGGATGTAAAACCGTACTCTAGTATTTAGAATTTTGTGGGCTAGAAGAGCAGTGCAATGAACTGAAGGTTGCAAATGATGAATTACTTGCTCTCATAGTCTGACACTTTGAATGTAAGCAAGACAATAAGTTGTGTCTTTGGCCTATATCAACTAACTATAGCTCTGTCTTGTTGGACATAACATTTTAGTCTTGTCAAGATGCATATGATCACCTTTGCAGCCAGTTTGATCTCCTCCTCCTGCCCTTTTTGGCAACTATTGTGAAATCAAGCTGATGCTCACAAAAGGGCATTTAATATAAATATTCGTCACTTGTATGAGGTTCTACTTACTACATCCATCTAAGAAATGATGAAGAAATTAATCATAAAAAATAATCCTTAAAGCTACTGAACCAAGAAAAAAGAAGTTGTGCATTTTTTTATTTATTTTTTTCAAACCAAAAAACAGTACTGTCTCTACATTACTTTTCTGAGCTGGCTTACCAGCAAATTACCACAGGCAACAGTTATGATTATCCCAAAAACATTAGAATATCACAATCAGGGGCGTAACTATAATTCCCAGGGCCCCATAGAAAAATAAGATGGAGTCCCGATCACCTAGTATAAGAAAATTAAAACAGCAGCATAAGTAGCAATAATTGAAGGTATGTATAAAAGCACTTCAAAGTACATTCAGAAGGTCTTCACACCCTTTCCCTTTTTTCACATCTTATTATTTTGCTACGATGTGCTAAAATAAAATAAAAAATAAATAAAAAAATAATAGCAGAAAAGTAAAAACAGAATTTTAGTAATGTTTGCAAATTTATAAAACGGAAAAAAAAAAGTTTGTTTAGACGTAAGTATTCAGACCTTTTGCTATGACACTTAAAATTTTGATCTAGGGGCCTCCCAACTCTCTTGATCATCTTAGTACACCTTGATTGGAGACCAGCTGTGGTAAATTCAGTTGATTGGACATGATTTAGAAAGACATAGCCCTATCTATAAAAGGTTTCACTGCTTACAATGACAATAGCGTCAGAGTAAAAACCAAGCTATGGGGCTGAAATAACTGCATGTAGATGTTACAGACAGAACTGTGTGAAGGCAAAGATCTGGAGAAGGGTACAAAAACATTTTTTCTGCATTGAATGTCCCCATAATTTTAAAATGGTTGAATTTTGGAACAACCAGGACTCTTCCTAGAGTAGCCGACCCACCAAACTAAGTAAACAGGGGAGAAGGGCTTTGGTAAGACAGATGACCAAGAACCCATTGGTAACTCTAGCTAAAGTCCAAAGATCCTGTGTTAAGATGGGAGATATTTCTAAAAGGTCAACCATCTCTGCAGCACTCTACAATTATGGGCTTTAGGACTAAGAATGTGTGAAACAAGACACTCTGACCTGATAAAACCAAGAATGAACTTTTTTGCCTTAGTTCTAAGCATTATGTTTGGAGGAAACTAGGCACTGCTAATCACCTGCCAAATATCATCCCTACAGTTAATCATGGAGGTGGCAGTATTGTGCTGTGGGTGTGTTCTTAAGCGGCTGGGGCAGGGAGACTGATTAGAGTTGAGGGAAAAGCTGAATGTAGCAAAGTTCAGAGATATTATTAATGAAAA
This sequence comes from Bufotes viridis, assembly GCA_033119425.1. Classification (NCBI taxonomy): domain Eukaryota; kingdom Metazoa; phylum Chordata; class Amphibia; order Anura; family Bufonidae; genus Bufotes; species Bufotes viridis. Next base: position 190,892,077 of record CM065594.1, read on the forward strand.
CCTGGTTCAGCGTGCTCTAAACCTCAGACTGGGCCAAAGATTTAACTTCCAACAAGACAATGACCCTAAGCACACAGCAAAGACAACACAGGAGTGGCTTAGGAACAGCTATGTAAATGTCATTAAAGGGGTTCTCCGGCAATTAAGAAAATGAAAATATTTAAATATTACTTTAGTATAAATATATTCCCAAATGCATTTCATTAGCTATACTGGTTTATTTTGTCTAGGAAGCAAACATTAGGAGAAATAAAATGGCCGTTGTCCTATTAGCACACACAAAATCTGTCCTAATCACACTGCAGGACAAGTTACTTTACAACACTGAGGTAAAGAGCTGCTTCATCCTCCTCTCTACTCTAGTTGTCAGGGATTATGATCCTGAATACAGATGATGAGATCTTTAGCTGAATCTCTGTGAAAATGGAGTTCATGAGGAGACATGAAGTACAGAGAGGACGGACAGGACAGTCTGTGGTAATAGAGACTGCATACAACTGCTGCTGCTCATTACCTACACCTCCACTATCCTCTCTTTACTTCATGTCTCCTAATGAACTCCATTCCTACAGAGATTACTCTAAAGATCATATTAAACTGTATTCAGGATCATATTTCCTGACAAGTAAGAGAGGAAGATGGCGCAGCTCTCTAACTTGTCCTCCTGTGTAATTAGGACAGGTTTTGTGTGGACTAGTAGGATGGCGGCCATTTTATTTTTCCTAGTGTTTGCTCCATGAACAAAACGAGCCATTGTAACTAATAAAAGGTATTTGGTAATATATTTATAACGAAGTAATATTTAAGCATTTTGATTTTCTTAATTCCTTTAACTCCTTTAAGTGGCCAAGCCAGAGCCCTGAATACAACCCAATCAAACATATCTAAAGAGACCTGAAAATGGCTCTCCACTGAAGGTCCAAGCTTGAGAGGATCTGCAGAGAAGACAGAAAATCCCTAAAATCCAGGTGTGCAAACCATGTAGCATCATACCCAAGAAGACTGGAAGCTGTAATCACTGCTTCAACTAAATACTAAGTAAAGGGTATGAGTACTTGTGTCAGTGCAAGCTTTTAGCTTTTCCTTTTTAATAAATTACCAAAGATTTCTATCATTCTGTTTTAACTTTTTCATTATGGGGTGTTGATTGCCGAATGATAGAGGAAGTTCAAACTTTGTTTATTATAACCCATATTATAGCAAAAATCCACTATACTGTTATTCTGCACAAAAAAGGTATTATTCTCTTGCGCCTGATTGGGCCCTCTAACCTTTGGGCCCCATTGCACGTGCTCTGGCTGCTATGGTTATAGTTACATCCATGATCACTATATTGTTTAATGTTGGACTGGCTGGCCTGCCAAAATTACTCCAAGAGCACATTGATGACTCATCCAAGTGTTCATGATTCAGCAATAAGAAAGAGACTGGGCAAAAATGGTATCCATGGGAGAGTCCCAAGGCGAAAACTACTGCTGACCAAAAAGAACACAAAGGTCCATCTCACATTTGCCAAAAACATCTTGATAATCCCCAAACCTTTTGAGAAAATATTCTGTGGACTGATGAGACAAAAGTGAAACTTTTTGAAAAGTGTGAATCCTATTACACCTGGCATACAACCAACACAGCATTTCAGAAAAAGAACATCATACCGACAACCAAATGTGGTGGTAGTGTGATAGTCTAGGGCTGTTTTGCTGCTTCAGGACCTGGACAACTTTCTGTCATTTCTGGAACCATGAATTCTGCTCTCTACCAAAAACTCCTGAAGGAGAATGTCTGGCCATCAGTTTGTGACCTTAAAGGCTATGTACACCTTTGGAGGCAATGTTTTTTTATTAGTGCATTGCACTAAATATGAGCTAAAAATCATGTTTTCAATTGGTCTTTATTAAAAATAAGGAGTCCTTTTCTCTGTGCAGCACTGAGATAATCTACTAGCCGGAACTGAATTTAGTCTCTGCTCCATCAGACAGCTAGCTGAAGGGCTCCTTATCTCTGCTCTCAGACCTTATAAGCACTCATCAAAGCTGAAACCTTATCCTACAGATAAGATTGTGGGTTAAATAAGTGTTTATGACCCCTTAGTAATTTAGAGATAAGGGTTATTAGATGACTGGCATGAAAGTAGAATGCACACAGCTAGAAAAACAGTTAACCCTTTGTGACAGAACGGTGCAATATTGTTAATAAAGACCAGTTGAAAAGATGAATTTTTAGCCCCAAATGAGTAAAATGCAATCATTAAAAAAATTGTATTCAAAGGTATACATAGCCTTTAAGCTAAAGAATACTTGGGTTCTGCAGCAGGACAATGATCCAAAACACACCAGCAAGTCTACCTCTGAATGGCTGAAAAAAATAGTGTATTGGTGTGGCTTAATCAAAGTCTGCACTTTAATTTGTTTAAGATGCTGTGGTATGACCGTAAAAAGGCTGGTTATGCTTGAAAACCCTCCAATGTGGCTGAATTAAAACAATTCTGCAAAAAAGAGTAGACCAAATTCCTCCACAGAGACAGAGAGACTCATTCCTAGTTATCACAAATGCTTGATTGAGTTGTTGCCGCCAAGAGTGGCACAACCAGTTTTTAGGTTTAGGGGGCAATTACTTTTTCACATAGGGGCAGGTTGGTTTGGATAGCTTTTTCCCTTAATAAATTAAAGTGGACCTTTCATCAGGGAATAAAATATGTAGTAAGTATGCTGACATGGAGAGCGGCGCCTAGGGATCTCCCTGCACTTACTATTATTCCTGGGCGCCGCTCCATTCTCCCGGTATTGGCTCAGATATCTTTGCTCACTTGGTTCTACTAGGCGGAGCCTGCCCTTGTTCTCCTGGGCGTCTCCTTCTCCCAGGCTATGAGCTCTGCACTGCGATTGGCCAGCGATACAGCCAGGGAGAAGTAGATGCCCAGAAGAGCAAGGGCAGGCTCCGCCTAGTAGAACCAAGTCAGGGAGGCTTCGCCTAGTAGAATCAAGTGAGCAAAGATACCAGAGCCAATACCGGGAGAACGGAACGGCGCCCAGAGATAATAGTAAGTGTAGGGAGATCCCTGGGCGCCGCTCTCCATGTCAGCATGCTTAGTTCATATTTTTTTCCTCTATAAATCATGATTTAAAAACTACATTTTTGCATTTACTCCGGTTATCTTCATCTGATATTCAAATTTTGATAATCTAAAACATTTGTGACAAATGTGCAAAAATTTAAGAAATCCGTAAGAGTGCAAATATTTTTTCATAGCACTGTATAAGTATCTAAATACTGCCCTGTCTGAGGCAGTAAGGGCAAGGCACTGAGTGGGGAACATCTTTGCTATTCAGTACTGCGCTGACCAGTGAAAACAGGCAGCTCACTGTGTGTTGGGTCTCAGATGTCAATATACTGTAATACCATTGCGACCTCCTGTGCTGGGATGCAGTGCAATTATATAATCATGACCTGTCATCTGAGCCAGGACGTAGGTTATAAGCCCGAGGAGACCTGAGGCCTGCATCTTGGACTGCAGCGGGGAATAAGACTCTTTTTTTTTTGTTGTTTGTTTGTTTTGTTTCCTCTGCAAGGTGGACATTACTGGGAACACTATAGGGACATTACTGGAGGCAGTTGAGTGGAAATTACTGGGGCAGGGGGGTGGAAATTATAGGGAGATTACTGGGGACATTATTATTACTGGGGGCACTGTGGTGGCGTTATTATAACTGGAGGCACAATAGGGGGCATTATTATTATTACTGGGTGCACTATGGGGGCATTATTATTACTGGCAGAACAACCAGGTCATTGTTGTTGCTGGGGGCAGTATAAGGACATTATTATTATTGGAAGGACTTTTTCTACAGTATAGTATTTGGGGGCATTGGGTAGCACAGTGGGAAGAGTATTGGGGGGTAACAGTAGGATGCCAATGTTGGAGCTGCGGGAAGAGGAGGATGATGGAAAAATGAGGAATCTGAGATCCCTGTGTGCCAAACTCTGCAGAGATGAGACATGGCTGATAGAAGTTGTCAAGATGGTCTGGCCTGAATAGAGGAGATGAGGAAAGAGAACGTCTACATCAGAGTTTACATAATTGGATGTAAGAGGTATGAGCTGCTGTATTAAACTGTATGTTTTGTAGTGCTGTATGTAATGTTTTCCAAGTTTGCCTTTTAAAGTAGTGCTAGAGGCAATGTTGGAGCGAGAATTTGGCACCGGTGTTTGGGGGGGGGGTCATTTACTTTTTTGCTTCAGCCGAAAGTATAGGTGCACCCCTGCATGACATCAATGTTTCAAGTGGTTCTCTGATTTGGACAATACCTACCTGTTAGTAGGCTCCCATGGCAATAAACATATCACACAATGTCACGAGGGCTCTCGGCAATCAGTGGGAAACTTGGCAATACCTGCCAATATCTCTGCAGCGCCACCAAAGGAGAACCTAAGTATTCAGTGCCTATTCAAATCAACCACTTGTCTGTGCACTGCAGAACAGGAGAAGCAAAAAATGTTCTTTGTAATTGCTCTCCACTATGGCCAAGAAATAAAGATTCTGAGCAGAGGAACCTCTGCCTCTCCAACTACTAACTCAGAATTCCCTAATAGATTATGTGAAAAGGTAGTTTTCACTACAACCTCTTTAATCCACAAGGTAGGTGATAAATGTATGATCAAAGAGGGCCCCACCACTGGGACTCGCAATGATCACTAAAATGGGACTCACAAGCAGGGACATATCTCATAGAGCCCCAAAGCAAAATTTAGTATGAGCCCGCTAATCCCATCCAGTTTCCCAGCATGCATGCATCAAACACTCCCAGCAAATATTGTGAAAAATGGGTTAAGGGGGGTGACAGAAGCCCTTTAAAAGATGTTCAACTTCAGAAAGGAAAAGAGAAAATTAAAAATGAGCCCCAACAACTAGGCATAAAAAATGAACGCACAAGCACATGGATAAAACATTCATTTTGTGTTTTTGTGAACATACTGTCTGTAATACCCAATACGGAAAAAATTATTATCCAGCCAGGATGCCATGGTCCAGCAAACTCTTCTTTATTATCAAAGCTTGTTGAGGGTCAGCCTTGCTGGACTCCCTCCGTAACCACACTTCCTCCATTTTTCTAGCTGTAGTTACCCTTGACAGCTGTACAGACTGCCAGGAAGATGGTCTTTCTCTTCTGTCTGTTTCTGCCCCAATCTCCTTCAGTCAACCTTATGTACATTAAAAATTTCATGATGAGAATGACTTGGTGTGAGACAGGAGAACCGACATCTGCATTCTCCTGATCAAAGCTCTGTTTCTAACATTATCTGGGCTCTCTGACCTAAACTGCTGGATGCTGTAGAGGGAGGATAGGATGTATTTCAAAGTCAAATTTAATCCTTGATTGACTAAAGCCTATTGTAATAATGATAAATAAAAAATAGCAGAAGACATATACAATAAATGTACTACTAATAACATGCAAAATCATCAGGGTATGTCAAACCACTAGTATTAAACTACACATAACACAGGAACAGAGAAAAGGGCCGGGGACCCATCATATATTAAATAAAACACATGTTTATTGAAGCATTAATAAAAGTCATTAAAAAATAACGAGAGCGATAGAGTCGGCCATCACGCATGGTTCAGCTAGATAGTGTTCATCTTTGGGGGTCTATCAAAAATGAAAGCTAAATGGCCTCTGGTCACATCTCTGTGGTCTTGCACACTGTGGGGTGGTAAAGTTTTGTTACTTGTTGACATATTATATGCTGCTATATAGTTGCTGCAGGTATATGTTATACAGTATGTATAAGCTATTAATATCAGAGCCCATTCCAAAACTGGCAGACTCTTTTCATGGTAATTTTATTGTATAATTTTAACAGTTTCGATGAAGAAATGTATATTCGGTATATTATAGTTTCTTAGCATTTATCCTCTACTGTAGGTCTGTGTTTCTCACGCTCGTGTGTGGAAGAAAAACACCACACCGAGCATAGGAGGGAAAGGGGATACAGGAATAAGGCCTGGAAACAAGAGAAGGAAGATTGACACCTCTTAGAGAAAACCCTAACTCCAGTCCTCCTGACAGACTACCAGTATGAACAAGCCCCAAAGGTAGGCAAGTTCATACACCGTATACATAGAATCCTATCTCACCCTATAGGACCCTGGAACTAATGTCAGAACTGAGTCAACCTGTTCTTCCAAAGGGAAGGACGAACAGAAGTCTCCCTCAGGCCTAATAACAAACAACAGAAAAAGGCAACACAAACATACAAATAATGAAATACAAAAGGAAACGGAAATACTTATCTTCAATGAAGCTTTTGTAGCACCAGGAACTCAGCTGAGAACCAAACACAAGCTAACCACAAGTCCAACAGAAGCTATAAACCGCACAGCATAGTGGGAGAAACAACAATAAATAGGGAAGGTTAAATAACCACAATAGCAATACCTGGGGATAGAAGGTGTGGCAAGCACCAGAAACAACCCAGACATCATATGATCCAAAAGGAAAACATGTCAGATCAAACCACATGTTGCCAATCTCACAGATCTCCTGCCACCTGTCGCCGGAACGTCCATATATCTCGGTACATCCGTGACAGTGTTGTACTAAAGAAGACATAATACAGATTTTCCTCACATTCAGCATATACATATTTTCAATGACCTAATGATCTCTTGTTTTATAACATTGATGCTAAAAGGTGATAGATGTGATGGTCAGAAAGGTGTTAACTAATTCCAAAGTAGGTCTTTCTGAGTGTACAGCCAACAACAGGTAGGTTCTTCTGCTACATAGCAGGCTGCTACCTGGCCTACAGCTTGTTGTGGTCTTAGTCAGGAATTAATGATGGACTACACGCTACTCAAATGATATAAACTATTGACATTTGGAGGCCACTCACATTACACCACTCACATTTTTGTAAATATTTTATTCTATATTTTCATGGAAGAACACTGAAGATATGACACTTTGATACAATGTAAAGTAGTCAGTGTACAGCTTGTATACCATTGTAAATTTGGTGTGCCTTCAGAATAATAATTTAATACACAGCCATTAATGTCTAAACCGCTGGCAACAAAAGTGAGTACACCCCCTAAGTGAATTAGCAATTTTCCCTCCCTCATGTGACTTGTTAGTGTTACAAGGTCTCAGGTGTGAATGGGGAGTAGGTATGTTAAATTTGGTGTTATCGTTCTCACACTCTCTCATACTGGTCACTGGAAGTTCAACATGGCACCTCATGGCAAAAGAATTGTTGCTCTTGGCTATAAGAAGATTGCCAACACCCTGAAACTGAGCTGGGCATGGTGGCCAAGACCATACAGTGGTTTAACAAGACAGGTTCCACTCAGTACAGGCCTCACCATGGTTGACCAAAGAAGCTGAGACTTATGAGTGCTGCCAGTATTGCTGCAGAGGTTAAAAGGGTGGGGGTCAGCCTGTTAGTGCTCAGAACCTCTTGATGCACAAGAAAGCACACAGTTTGCTAAAGGCAAGCAGACTAAGGACATGGATTACTGGAACCATGTCCTGTGGTCTGATAAGACCAAGATAAACTTATTTTTTTTAGATGGTGTCAACCGTGTGTGGCGGCAACCAGGTGAGGAGTACAAAGACAAGTGTGTCTTGCCTACAGTCGATCATGGTGGTGGGAGTGTCATGGTTTGGGGCTGCATGAGTTCTGCCGGCTGTGGGGAGCTACAGTTCATTGAGGGAACCATGAATGTCACTGTACTGTGATATACTGAAGCAAAGCATGATCCCCTCCTTCCGGAAACTGGTCCACAGGGCAGTATTCCAACATAACTACCCCAAACACACTTCTAAGACTACCACTGCCTGAAACTGAGGGTAAAGGTGCTGGACTGGCCAAGCATGTCTCCAGACCTAAACACTACTGAGCATCTGTGGGACATCCTCAAACAGAAGGTGGAAAGGCACAAGGTCTCTAACATCCACCTGCTTCGTGATGTCAATATGGAGGAGTGAAAGAGGATTCTAGTGGCAACCTGTGAAGCTCTAGTAAACTCCATGCTGAAGAGAGTTAAGGCAGTGCTGGAAAATAATTGTGGCCACACAAATTTTGACACTTTGGGCACAATTTGGCCATTTTCACTTAGGGGTTTACGCACTTTTGTTGCCAGCAGTTTAGACATTAATGGCTGTGTATACAAACTGTACACTGACTACTTTACATTGTATCAAAGTGTCATATCTCCAGTATTGTCCTATGAAAATATATAATAAAATATTACAAAAATGCGAGGAGTGTACTCACTTTTGTGAGATACTGTAAATCCAATGACAGTACCAATCCCAACCATAACAATGAGGTCCAAAACCCGTTTACATTCTGCATAAAATTTCGAGGCAAATGATTTTGGCGGTGACATGAAAAAAAATTATTTGCAGATTATGCATGGAACAGCCATAGATTTCCACATTGAATAGGACTAATCTTTATTCAGATCCATGGCACTAAAACTATACATCTGTCGCAGAAATACCAGTTCCAGACTCAGATTTGTGCCAGAAGATTTTTTAGTACGGTCTCACGGCCATGTTCATTTTGTGGTCCGCAAACTGCGGATACTGGTCGTGTGTATCCCACACTTTCCGAGAGCCCCATTGTCAAAATGTCTATTAGTGTTTCGAAAACAGACAAGAATAGGACATATTCTATCATTTGTGGATCGGATGCAGATCAAAAATACAGTCATGTCCATGAGGCCTAAATCCAAGCCAGATTAAAAGGAACTTGCCTTGACTTCAAACAGATAGTATGCATATGCCATGAACAAGCACTCAGTGAGCACTTAGGCCTTTTCTTAGGCCAGCAAAGTTTCTGTAAATCTGTCACATGGCCTAGTTGCAGCTCAGCCCCATTCAAGTCAATGGGGCTGAGCTGCAATACCAAGCACAGTTGCTATACAATGTACTTTGTAAGCTGCCAGGTGAACACCGCGGCCTCCAGAAACAGCTGCCTGGCGGCGGTCCTGGGACTCAGGCCCCCGCTAGTGTGATGTTGATTACCTATGCTGAGGATAGGTCATCAATATCAATTCCCAGAAAACTCTATTTAAGGCCTTTTGACACAACTTTGGAAATTTGCTTCCAAGTAACATCATTATTTAGTTGGAAGACCCATTTTTACCTAAGTTTTAACTTCTTGTCTTGTGTCTTGATAAGTTGTTTCAATTTCTCCCCTTTATTTTTCTTTCCTTACAGTTATAATGCCATGTCGTGATGAGCGAAGTTTTCAAAAATTAGTTTTGGCTGCTTCACCGAACTTTGACAAGAAATTCAGATTTGTAACAAAGTACTTTGTCACAAATCGCATTCCATTGTATGTAAGAGGAAACGGTGATTGTGCTGCCCCCCATCATTGAACCCCTCAAATACTGCGTTCAACAGTTAATCAGGGGTTTAAAAAAATACATACTCACCTCATCCATTTAATAGCTGAGAGGACGTCGTGGCCATCTTCATTAAAGAAAACACACCAAATCTTGCACGCACTGAAGTAATGATGTCTCCATGTTATCACGCTGGCTGGGATTTGGCGCGTTTTCTCTCAGCTATCAAATGGATGAGGTGAGTATGTTTTTTTTTTTACTGCCATTTCAGGAAAAATTGATTTGTTATCACAAAGTGGCAAAAAATTCTGATTTGTGGTAAATTCAGATCGAATTCAACTTCTTTAAATTCGATTAGCTCAACACTAGTCACAAGTAATAGGCAAAGAGGTGCAACATCTGTGAACTTGACTGGACAATAGCAGGTTAACACAGTGGACACATCAGGACCAATGCTGGACTCACTTGTACTAATGCTACAGTTTCTTCTCACAACAGAGGAACAGTCTTAAATGTTACACAGTTCAATTTACTGTACAGTAGTGATGTTTCCCATGTGGAACAGATGTAATTGTTTCTGCTCAGAAGAACTCTTGCTGCATGATGGTTTATGTTGCATAGTGGTCATGAACTCATGATGGTATCATAGCAGAGTCTCCCTAAGTCGCTGTGTGGCTGGTGTTGCCACATGGACCACTGTGGAATCTGTCCAGACTGCAAACCCATGACATCATCTGCTGGCACCCTCACAGTATACTCCTAAGCTGTGGCCTTTAATGGAACCTTACTTGTCACAGGCCTGAAGCAATTAATGTAAATGAGCATATGCCAAACAAGGCTTTATAAAGGCAGAAAGGACACCCCCTTTTGATAGGTGTTGGTTACAACTATTAGACATTCATAGCATGCCTAGGTAGAGATGGGTGGAAAGATCTGCTTAGTTCTGTATGTGAGATGTCAAGCATTGAAAACACGTATCAATGACATAGCAGTAGCACTGCTGCTCGGTGCATGACTAGTTTAGAAGAAGGGGAAAGGTGGGGGATTCGGAACAAAAACATTAGCTCACCATGGATTTTTTCTTTAATGAAATGTCCTGTTTGCAAGACATTCTTGTTATGCTTTGAAAACAGCTTACATAGCCAGGCTCCTCTGTGCTGTCATGCTCTACCTTTAGCTTAGTAAAAAAAAAAATACAGTACACCAATTCACAACTTTACGATCGCTTTTCTGAAAGTCTCATATGGGCAGACACATGGCTTATATACACAGTCCTACACGCACAGCCACATGTCATCCCTGCTCGAAGCATTCATTCTTCCAAAGCAAGGATCACTGCTTCTCTAATTCACTCCATTAAATTACTAATATCTGATTGTTCTTTAAGATTTTAGAACTTGCTGGGAAACATTTGCAGATAATTTTTTCGCCTGCAGTCACTGTGCCTAATGCCCATCCATTGAGTACCATATGTGTTTATATGCGCTGCAATTTTCCACTTGATTACATCTTACCACATGCACTCTCATCCACACAGAGAAGACAACTGCACAATATCTATAATATCTTCTCCCTTCAAAGAGTGTCCTCTTACAGCAGAGCTCAGTATTGCCAGAATAAAACAACTTGTCAAGAAGCAAAACTGTGTCAGTGTATTCAACAATTTTATACAAAGGAGGCAGATTTTTTGTTGTCTGAATCAATGGTCTGCCAGGAAAATTTGGTAGGAGCTAATCTTGTATGTGAAGATTAAGGTACAAAATACCTCTGACACATTGTAAAAGATTTGTAAGACTGCAGCAGTTCACAGATACGGTTGTACCAGTTATGTCTTTTATTGAACACGAGTAAACATCCAGTGTGTAAAGAAAAAAGTGAACCCTTAAATTTAATAATCTGTAGATCCCCTTCAGCAACAGTCACCTCCACCAAACGTTTCCTGTAGCTGCAAAAAAAAGAAATGTGTACAACATTGAGGAAGAACTTTGGACCATTACATCATGCACATTTCAAAGCACAAATCTTTTTTAACCGTTCTTTAGTTATCACTTCAGCTTCATATCAGTAACTGCTGTCCTTATAATCTCCTGAATAATGCTTTGATACACCATAGAATTCATTGTACCTTCAAAAACTGCAAGGTGCTCCAAGCCCTAAGGCAGCAAAGCAGCCCCTAAACATTATACGCCCTCCACCATGCTTCACAGTCGGGTTATGGTTTTGGTGTTGACGTGCAGTGTTCTTTTCCATCCAAACATAGTGTTGTGCCTATGTGTTAAAAAGTTTCTCCTTTTTTCTCATCTGTCCATAGTACATTTTCACAGAAGCACTGTGGAACATCCAGGTGACCTCGGGCAAACTTGAGATGGTCATCAATTTTTTTCAAACAGCGGTGGGTTCCTTGGTGTTGTCTATCCATGAACAGTATTCTTAATACAGTGTTTTTATAATAATTGACACATGAACAGAGGTTTTTGCAGTTTGTACAATCTTCTGTAGGTCTTTTAATATTAGTCTTTTTCTCTCTTTCAGGATTGCTCATTGTTTACTTGAAGTGATTTTAAGAGGATCACTACTTCTTGGGAGAGTAGCAGTAGTACTGAAGTCTCTCCATTTCTAGATAATTTGGACAAAACACACGTGAAACCAACACCAATACCTTTTGCCAATTAGCTCTTGAAGAAATCATGAACATAGAAGTCCACTTACGTTGTATCCCTGCACTGGGGACTTTTACAGTGTGCTCAATAAGATACATGAAAACAAGTTGGGTTGTGTTAATTTATTTCATTCATTTATATAATGGTTACATATTCAACAGCACTGTACAGAGGTTGTCATCACTTACATCAGTCCCTATGAGGGCTTAAATCTAAATTAACTTAGATGTATGTTTTTTTTTTTAGAGTGTGAGAATAAATCTGAATACCTGGCGGAATCTCACACAAGCATAGGAAAGCACACCTAATTCCAAGTAGATCTTGATGGGATTCCAACCACGAACCCAAGCAACAGTGTTAAGCAACAGGCCCCCATGCTGCAGTAATGATACCTCCAGAGGTCCCTGACTAGAACCACATCCAACAAACTCAAAACAGCTAAATAAAATACTCCAGTTAGCAGAGACTAAGGCAACCACTAAGTATTTACCAAAGTTCCCCTACAAGGCTAGATGGTCTTGACTGCTAGGGACTCAGTTTACATATACGGAGTAAGATTGCTGGAAATAGGGATGAGTTTTCTGATTTTGAAGGGAAGTAAGCATGATGTATCTTTTATTTGCTGCACTAAGTTTCCTTGGCTGACACCTGTGTCTATGGTTTCCAATGTAGTCAGAATTAATTGTGTCCTCAATGTTGAGAAATATAGGGAGATACTTATCCGTTATGTAATATCGTCTTGGTTGCAAATGTGGTTGATTGGTTGCAAATTTATTCTGCAGCAGGACAACAACCCCAAACATACAGCTAATGTCTTTAAGAATTCTTTTCAGCATTAAAAGAAAAAAGAACAAGAAGTCATGAAAGTGATGATATGGCTCTCACAGATCCTCGATCTCAACATTATTGAGTCTGTTGGGGATTACATGAAGAGACAGAAGGCTTTGAGCAAGCCTACATCTACAGCAGATCTGTGGTTACATTCTCCGAGATGTTTGGAAGAACTTCCCTGATGCGATCCTTCAAAAACTGTGTACCTAGAAAAATTATGCTGTTTTGAAGAAAAAGGGTGGTCACAGCAAATATTGATTTGATTTACATTTCTCTTTTGGTCATTCACTTTGCATTTTGTTATTTGATGAAAATAAAGTATTAACACTTCATTTTTTGAAAACATATTTACTATGAAGCATTTCCACACCTGCCTAAAATTTTTGTATAGTACTGTATATATCAGGGTTGCACAACCTTTTCTGGTTGAGGGCCACATTGTCAACCTGAACCAATTTCAAGGGCCGAAAATAAACTTCAAAGGGGTATTACCAAGTGAAATACTATATTTATGGCATATTGAACATATAGTATATATTATAAATGTCTAGTTACACTTCTAGTACTCCCGTCTAATGGGACAATACATGAAAGATTTATGTAAGCAGTCACAAGACATAGGCAAACATTTCTGCTACCAGATGTTTGGGGGCTGCATAGAATGGTATTGAGGGCCGCATGTGGCCCCCGGGCCGCAGGTTGTGCACCCCTGGTATATATGGACAAAAGTACACATTACACCTACAGCTTTTATAACACTCCTTTCCAATTCTTTACAAAGTAATAAAGAGCCCCCCTACAGCTTCCACCCCCATAGGATAGTTTTCTACAAGATTTGAGGTAATTTGAGGTAGAGTTGAGGTCAGTGCTCTCTGCAGGCCAGTCAAGTTCTTCCATACCAAACTTGCTCAACTGCTGCGCCTTGCTTTGTGCACTGCATATAGTCCTGGTGGAACAGAAAATTGCCTTCCCCAAAATGTTCCAACAAAGTTGGAGGCATACAATTATCAAAATTGTTTGTATGCTAAAGCATTAAATGGGTTGTCTCACTTCAGCAAATGGCATTTATCATGTAGACATTTACTAGTAGGGCACTTACTAATGTATTGTGATTGTCCATATTGCCTCCATTGCTGGCTTGATATATTTTTCCATTGCATTATACACTGCTCATATCAAGGGGTTAAACTTATGACAATCCAGCAAAGGAGGCAATATGGACAATTTTAAAAATGTATATAATACTGCTATTTTCACAATGGCCACTAGGCCTAAAATATGTTAAGCCTTCCTGTGTTTTGAAAGCCTCAACAATGGACAACCCCATTGACTTATATAGGATAGTTTTTGATAAACTGTGATATCACCTATTGTAAATGGTGGATCCTGTCTTTTCTATATAGAGGTGTTATTTGTCATTGTAATTCTGCCTGTGGTAATAATTAGAATAGGACATCATGACCTATTATTATACCTAGTGGCCCATGCAAAAATTGCATATTAGATACACTTTAAAAATAGTGATAGTGACATGAAAAATAAAAAAAACTCACCAAAAATTCTCAAAAATATGTTTAACATAAAATTGAGATTTAAACAATAGCATTTTTGCTGGATCCGGCAGGGTTAAGCAAAAAAGCTTCTGTTACTGATAATACAACCATCTGCATCTATTATGAACGGATCCAGTTGTATTATCTTTAACATTGCCAAGACGGATCCGTCATGAACTCTATTGAAAGTCAATGGAAATGGATCCGTTTTCTATTGTGTCAGATTCTCATGACGGACCCATCTTGCTCTGCATCCCAGGAAGGAAAGCAAACCGTAGCATGCTGCTGTTTGCTCTCCGGTATGAGAACGGAACGGAATGCATTTTGGAGCATTCTGTTCTGTTCAGTTAAGTTTTGTCCCTATTGACAATGAATGAGGACAGAACTGAAGCATTTTTTTCCGGTATTGAGACCCTATGACGGATCTCAATACCGGAATATATTAACGCTAGTGTGAAAGTAGCCTTAGTCAGACGATCACTTCTGCCAAAAAGAAAGGTGGGGAGTAGGGGGGGGGGCTAAATTAGAGCATGACATATCTCACTGCTCAATGCAATGCTCTTATCTTGGAATCTTTATCTAGTCTATTCTATATAGAAGGTTGTATCAAGTATATGGGGTAGAAAAAACAATAAACAATAATTAGAGAGGTGGCAACCTTATTAAGACCATTAAGAACATTATTATCATTACCCTCCTTTTATCTGTGAGTATTCCAGGGCAGTTGCTATCAAAATTTGAATCACTGTATGAACCTATATACAGAGACGCAAGAAGCAGTGGAGTATCCCTGACAAAGGAAAGCATTCTTTTCCAAAACACATAGGATCTAGCTTTTTGGTCCAAGCAGAGAACCATAGCCTCAATAGTGAGGTTACTCACAGTGAGTGAGAACATTGGTGTTAGAAGTGGTGCCACTGGCTGGGGCAGACTCTAAAACTCAGAGCCTATTTCACAGATCAACTGCAATGACTTGGAATTACATAACAGACTGGCATAAGTCTGTTGGAGATGAAAGTTTTACAGATATGCTCGAACCTAAATAGTGCAAGAACAGCTGGAGCCGATTGCCTCGAGTGAAGGCATATCACATTAAGAAAGGAATAGTCCAGCCCTAAACTCTACCTGCATCATTATCCCTACCTTCCTGGACTATCCGCCCTAAATGGTGGCCCCCAACTGGGTGACAGTCCTAACCTGAATTTACAGAGGTAAACAAAATTCAGACACCAGATAGAAACCAGAGAGTCACACCAGAACCAAAGGGAAAAAACAGTGCAGAGTCAAATACTGTACACAGTAGGCTCAAAACCAGTAGATAACGTCAGAGGCAAAGTCAGCAGAAAGGTAAGGGATCCAGAGTATACTAACAAAGCTTGAGAAGCAGAAAGACCAAATCATAGGCAACTGTGGCCAGCAGTCACCTGTTTTAATACCCTGCTTTCAGGAAACAAATGATGCCAGTGCCGACACTGACTCCCTGCTCCTCGATAGACCAATTAGCCCCACTGTCTGCTAGGCTAGTTGCCAAGGTGATGGAGTGATGCTGGCAGCTCCAAATTACAGTAGTCAGACTTCCAGCAAGAGTACGGACATGTAAGTACATGACAGGTATTGAAATAATTACACATCCGTATATTGCACATTTGTATGATATTACAAAATTTGTTGCAAAGTACATTAGAGTAAGAGTTTACAGGAGAATCCACATTGTAGGTAGGGAGCACAGTAACAATCATATTTTATAGTGTTCCATATTTTGTGTATAGTGGAAGTGGTACTACTGCATTACCACAGCACTACCATTTTAGGAGGTAGGAGCGCCAGTGCTAATATATTATTACAAGACCGTAATAGAGCTGTCATTCTGTTATCCCGATTCTATACCTAATATTATCATGGGGATTACACTTCAGATAACATCTTCCTCTCACAGCAACAGTAAACTGACAATGGATAGCGAATCGGAATGAATCTATATTGGAGCTTTATTCCTCTACAGAAGGACAATATTTTGTATTTAATTTTCGATTATAAAGTGCTGCTGAAATGAAAAAGTAACAGCCAAAAATTGACAAATAAGATGTGTTCCATGAATATTGAGTTAAAAAAATAACCCTTTCTGAAGTGACTCTTTAAAGTAACATCTGGCCTCATAAAAATTAGTAAAAAAACAAACATCCATTATAAATACCACTGAAAAGCACCACGAAAAACACCAGAAATGCTAAAAAAAAAACATGTGTGACACTACCCCATGACTGGAATCACAGATGCAGTTTTTGATGTAGTTTTATAAGCAAAAGCCAGGAATAGATCCAAAAGAAATAAATGTATAAAAGAAAAACGAATGTGTCTCCTTTCTTTTCGTACATGGCATTTTTCTATATTCACACTGAGCTCAGGACCAGTTCTGCAGAATTTCTAAAATTAGCTGATGCGTTTACAAAAATAATTTTTAATACCCCATTTTTCGCCACAATATGATAAAACTCCACAAAATCAGGGTCAGTACATACTTTAGTCAGATAGAATTATGTAGAATGCCCAATGAGCTACTAAATAAAAAGCAGAGCAGAAAAAGTTGACAAATCCTATATATAGGAACACAGCCTAGTAACAGCAATAAGGGGTTAATCTGCCGATTCATAAAGTCCATTACTTAAAGTGTGGATTTCAAGTCTTTGCACTGGACAAAATATGGTTCTCCACTGAAAAAAGGTTAATAGACTCTGCTATAACCTATCCATCTGTTCTGAAAAAATATGATTTTGGTAACATAATTACATATAATGTTAATGACTTTCTAACTAGTGTCATTCTTAAATGTATGGCTCTTTGTCTAGGAGCCAAGTGCTAGCAGGCACAGCTGGATCTCACATTCACTTCTTAAACTTTGCAACGATGATCAGGGGACACAAAATCAATATCCCTTTTAAAGAACGTCCAACTGGAACAATGTGCCGGTGACCCCAGACTCTCCAGGGTAATCCACCACAGCAATGCAATAAAGCAGGTCACCTAAAGACTACACTCAGCTGGGAGGCCACCGCTTGTTTACACATAGTAAAACACTCTGGAGTTTTTTCTGCATGTGACATACAAGTTCCAGTCTTTAAGCATCATGCAGTGCTTGAATCGCACAACCGTTTTAATGGGAGAACACAATGGTTAATTGATAGACAACAAACCGTTATCTGCGTTATCAACTTTTATGCAAAGCAGTACACAAGGCCTTCTACTGTGTCTCTACTATGCAGCAGCGGTATTAAGTAGACCAAAAGTTGGCCCCACTGTAAGGCTGTGACTATAGTCAACACCATGAGAGATGAGGGGATTACTCAAAATTCGATTTGGGTTTGATTTAGCCAAATTGGTCAACTGATTCAACTCCGGTCCAGATCGATTCTATTTATTATTTATTGTTATCTACTTATTAATTTTCTGTCTCTCTTCTCTCTAATTTGCCCAAATCAAATCACTAAATATTCGGATTTGGATCCACCTCAAAGTTACTAAATCAGATTTGTGTAGAATCAATATGCTCATCTCTAAACAGGGGAAGATTGGCCGTAGACCTTACAGGGAAATTTCCTGGTGGGCCGATGCCTCAGGGGGCCGCCCAAGTCCTTCTCTCTGTCGCTGGCCGGGTACATAATGAGCTGTCAGGAATAATTAAAGCTGTGAGAATCAGTTGCTCATGTACCCAGCCAGCGACCGCACATGTCCTCCTGAATTCAACTGCTGTGGCCTGCACCTCACCTCCTAAGCCCCCTGCTCCATATTTTAATCAGAGACAACTGGAGGAGGAAGACAGAAAATAGCATCTATTGATGGCCTCCACATAGGGGCTGCTTTTGGATCAATATATGGTGCTGAACTGTGGTGTACGGTTCTGATGGAACAGTATTTTGCGCTATGCTATTGCTGACACTGCCTACTTCTGTAGCCCCATCTTCTGTCAATTTGGACCTGCCTATAACATGGGGCCACTTTTAGTTTTTTTTTTCCAGGGCTACTTTAAGTTCCCAGTCTGCCCCTGTCTCTAAACACCACCTTTCTGTGATTTTGACTGCAGTTTTTGTGATTCACAGAAAAAAAACACACAATAAAACCACAAAGTCTTGGGACCAGGGATCATTTCATAGAGCAGTTTTGTGGTGTTTTTTTTTTTTTTACCATGATTCACAAAAAAATGCACAATTTGCATAAATTGTTTGGGTAATTTGGCAGCCATGAGTTCCCTGAGAGATTGGGTAGCGACCCAAACCGCCCAGATTATAATTCGACATTGATAATATGGGCTCATAAAGAAAACTTCACAATAACCTACTGGGCTAGTTGAAAACAGAGCAATGCCCCTAAGAAACATTTAAGGACAGTCTTCTGTTTGTGTCCCATTAAAGCTGACCACACACATTAGATGTGTTAGTATGGAAGTATAATCCCCCAAATTTTCCAGGATTGGACGATCATCTGTTTGCAGGGGCCTCCCAAATGTCCCCCAATAGCAGATGTCAGGGAACATAAGGATGAGAAAGTTGAATTTCAACATGGCCATTGCCAGAGGTATCTGGTAGAAGCTTTCTCCCATTCACAACAGAGTAATGCTCATCCAAGTCTTAGTCAAGCATACATGTTATTTTTGGGCCAATTATTGGGAACAAGCATTCATAGAAAAGCTCCTCCCATATAATTGGCCCACATAATCGAGCAGCAAATAGGCAGCCAAACCATCAAATGCTTGTTTCTTGGCTGGTAGACATGTTTCATCAGGATGAAAGATGCCCGAATATAGGCAGTACATCTCCCTGTGTAATCATTGAGGTGCTGCCTATAATGAATAGAAAACAATGAGGGAGTAACGACTGCGGTAGCGCACTTCCTCCCACATTCAGTCTGCATCAGCCTGAGGCGCTCGTACTGCCTGAACATCGTGCAGTGTAATTCAGCTCTTAGGTTGGATTGGAAGAGATAGCTGTTGGCGGACCAAGCATCTGGTGGACAGTTATCTCATGTGTATGCCCAGCTGTAGACTGAAGGACATCATAAAACCATAAAAGGCAATCTATAGCATTGTTAGAGGGGCAAAATGTGGAAGAAAAATGTCGGAAAAGATGCATGTTAATAATTATCTAAATTTTAAAAATTCCACTCAAAAAGTTATTACTCATGAAACTCAATACATTTTTTACAAGCGAAAACAAAGCCACAAAAAAAGGATATGGGGAAGATTTGTGAAAACTGTCCTAAAAACAAACTGTCTTTGTTGCCCATTGTAACCAATCACAGCGCAGCTTTCATTTCATAATCTGCTGTTAAAAAATAAAGGCTTCATGGTGTCTCCTTTAGACAATAATTCATAATTTTGCTCGTGGAAGGACCCCTAAGGAAAAAATGTGGTAAAGACACAAAGTATCCTGGCTGACCCTTGCTACACTTACAGGTCTGGGTAAAGGTAGCTATCGTTTCTACAGAAATCTAGGCGGGGGCAGTGCTGAAGACACCTCATCCATAATCTCCACAAGACCTTCTGCAGATGTTCCTACACCTCTGCCCTACTAAATGGTTTTGGAACTGTTGTATTGGTTTCTAGGGGTTACATCTGGAATATAAAGAGTTAAACATGGATACAATAAGCCTGTCTGAATGAGGAGTTAGGCTGCTTCCTCACAGTCAATATTTGGTCAGTGTTTTGATCAGTGATTGTGAGCCAAAACTGGGTGTTGGTCAATGACACAGAACAGGTGCAGATCTTTCCATTCTACCTTATTTCTATAAAGGCTCTGCACCTTTTTTGGGCTCACAATCACTGATGGAAATCACTGATCAAACAATGACCTTTGGCCTTTTTCAGATGTAAGTGAATCAAGGATGTGTGCTGTCCTTGTTCTCCACGGAATACACCTGTACCAGTTGCTTTTAATGTGTGTATTCACATAACCGTGATTGACCACTGTGCAGGGGTCCAGCAGGGGCAGATTGGCCATAGACCTTACAAGAAAGTTTCCTGGTGGGCCGATGGCCAGGGGAGCTGCCTGAGCCCTCCTCACAGCCGGCCAGTGAAAGTTTTTGGGGATGTATTTTGTGCTGATGGGGGCAGTATTTTGTGATGGACTGTGGAATTTGGCTCTGTTGGGGTGGTATAATGTGCCGCAATATGGTATTGCTGGCCCTGCCTATTTATGTTGGCCTTCCATCGATTTGGTCCTGACTACAAAAAGGAGCCACTTTTAGTATTTTTCCAGGGCCACTTTAAGTTTCGGGTCTGCCCCTGGGGTCCAGGGTAACAGATTGGCAGCATGCCCTATTTTTGTCAGTGTTTTCGCATCCATTGTGCCCATTATAGTCTAAGGTTCCGTGAAAAAACACAGACATGACATGGCTAGTGTCAGTGTTTTATCTATGCTTCTCGGATCATTGCTAGGAGATGCTCTTGAAATTTATTTTCAGCAAAGCAGTGTCCATGAGGTCTTAGGCTGTAAAACTTCACAAAAGTAAGTTACAAAGGTAAATAAAGATTCCAACGTTCTTGGAGCCATATGAAGTGAGTCTAGAAAATAAAATTTTCTCCTACGATGTGCGTAGGAACCGCGTGGAAAGTACCACCAACATAGTAACATAGTATATAAGACCGAAAATAGACATTTGTCCATCCAGTTCGGCCTGTTTCCTACAAGTTGATCCAGAGGAAGGCAAAAACCCCCTGTGAGGCAGAAGCCAATTTTCCCCACTTAAGGGGAAAAAATTCCTTCCTGACTCCAATCAGGGAATCAGAATAACTCCCTGGATCAACGACCTCTCTCTAGTAGCTATAGCCTGTAATATTATTACACTCCAGAAATACATCCAGTCCCCTCTTGAATTCCTTTATTGTACTCACCATCACCACCTCCTCAGGCAGAGAGTTCCATAGTCTCACTGCTCTTACCGTGAAGAATCCTTTTCTATGTTTGTGTGCAAACCTTCTTTCCTCCAGACGCAGAGGATGTCCCCTTGTCACAGTCACAATCCTGGGGATAAATAGATGATGGGAGAGATCTCTGTACTGACCCCTGATATATTTATACATAGATATTAGATCTCCCCTCAGTCTTCTTTTTTCTAAAGTGAATAACCCTAATTTTGATAACCTTTCAGGGTACTGTAGTTGAACTATTGCCCATAACCATCAAATAAAATGTATATGGTAACACTATCACCATTTACACCAACTCCTGATAGAAATTGTATACAAATCATGTCAATCAGGATGCTCTGGCCAACCATTGTGGTGCAGAAAAGTTATAGGAGGTCATTTATCAAACAGAAATACACCTAAATTAGGTCCTTTGCACCGCAATCTGTGAATTATTTCCGCTCACGCCAGGTCTAAAAAAAATTGGAGTGGCCATAGGCTGGCTCAGATGCTGTGCCTGAGACTGGGGACCCACATTTTGTAGGGGCCCACCAGGGGGTTCACCATTCCCTTTTGGGCCTGTCCGAGCCTGGTTCGGTTTATCTCCTTCCTTTTAAAGTTACTATGAAATGTTTGAAAGCTTGAGCTATATACCAGAACTGATTGTGACCCCACTTTAACAAGATCTATATGCAGCATACAAGGTTGCAATATGTATTGGTGCTATATAAAATATTTTTTGCTTTATAAGACACACTTATTCTCCCCAAAAGTTCATCTTAAAAAGGACCATGGAGTGGTGAATACAGCACCCTTAGTGCTAGCTTTACTCACCACTCCCTGGTCTTCTCTCAGCACTGCTCTTTCCTGTGACTAGAGTTGTCATGATACCCAAATTTGGATTCAGTTTCAATGCCAAGAAAAAGTATTGCCTTACCTCACAGATGCCAATCCCAGTCATTGCGGCCATGTGTCTGCTGTATTATACAGATGGCACCTATCGCATATGGAGTGGGCTCACGGCAACAGTCCACTCCATACAATTCCCTGCGAATACATGTACTGACACTCCCCATCGGGCCGCTGGGCTTTTTCATTGATAGCAGTGGCCACGTGATCGCGCTGGGAGCGTACAGTGAGGTCCTTCAGCAGGTTTTTTTCAATCAAGAGAGGAGCGGACTGCCTCTGCGAGACCAAGTGGATGACGTAAATATTTTTTTTCTGTTCTTTCAACTCCAGCCTCCATTTTTCAAAAAAATTATTCCTTACCACAAAGCGCAAGGAAATTCGGCTCCATTTACAATTGAATTTTTCCTAAAATTCATGTGTCCCTCTATTGTAGTGACAGATCCAAATCTATATGCCCCTGTTCACATTGTTAGTGCCTCAGCCCCACTACAACATTCATTTTTATCTGATGCCTCATGTGTTCTTTTATTGTAATGATGGATCTAGATCAAAACGCCTCTGTTTACATTGCTTTTAAATAGCATGTACATGTGTTACGTATTATACAGTCATACAGTGAACATGGACTCAGGAGAAAATCCAAAATGCGTAGGTATGGGTGAACTGCTACTGTGCCGCTAATTTTATTCAGAAGATGAAATAAAACTTGGGTGATTTTAACAAAGGCTTTCTGAAACTGGTCTGATCTGAGGTCTGATGAAAAAAAAATATCTTATTTTCCTCACTAAAACCTAGGTGCGTCTTATGGTCCGGTGCAGCTTATAAAGCGTAAAATATGGTGACTACCAAGTAATAAATACATTAATAATATGTAGGAAATTGTGTTGAAACCTTCCTATACCCACTGACTGGTTTTGTACGTCAGTTTGCCCCTGCTTCCTGAGCTTTGGACCCATCACCACTTACGCTGATCTGAACCAGAGCAGACGTGTAATGAATCTCTCACCAGTGCGGAACATGTCTGATCATAAACATACATTACAATTACACGTTGTGTACGACCACAAGAACACTCAAATCAATTAATAAAACTGAAACCTTCCTGGCAGACACATCTGGGAGAGTAGGAGCTGTCATTTCTGATTAATTAGGTACCTTTCCAAAAAAAAAAAATATTGAGAGTAAAAATGCTGAGTGCCTTTTATAACATGCAATAAATATTCCTTTCCATTAATTTGAACATTTCTCCATATTCTTTGTAGGATAATGAGAAA
Organism: Bufotes viridis; assembly: GCA_033119425.1. Classification (NCBI taxonomy): domain Eukaryota; kingdom Metazoa; phylum Chordata; class Amphibia; order Anura; family Bufonidae; genus Bufotes; species Bufotes viridis. Next base: position 190,915,560 of record CM065594.1, read on the forward strand.
TTAAGAAAAAAAATGTAGATTTCGAAATCAGGTGGGAAATCAGGAGAAAACGTTTCCTATTACCTTCTCCGTCTCCCTTCCGTTCACTCATGTAAAGTGACCGTATGGTATAAAAACATCTGTCATTAATCATGTTTGATGGGGAATAATGCAGTATTAGGGAATGAAAATAAAAGCCTTCTCCTTTACTTTAATGAATAGTACAGGAGTGATCATCACTTTGTCATTCTGTTCTTCGAGTCACATGAAGCAGTTGTCTCCGCAAGAGAGACTGTGACCCAGGACAAACCTATTGAAGCTTCCATTCATTCAGGCTGAGCCTACGTGACATATGGACGGGTGATGCTTGCATGTAAGCCTGAAGCATGATGAGTATATTAGCAGCTTGCTTATTCAGATCAGAACACTTTGCCGTATGTTAAGGATTATATTAATAAGCTTAAAGTACCCTTAAAGTATTCTTCAATAGATAAAAAAAAATTGCAAGTTTCAACAAAGCACTTGAGAGGCTTAAAGGGTTTCTCCGGGTTCTGGGCTGAACGTGGATATAAGCTCTTCTTTATTCGTTGACTACATATGAGTGGAGCATCGGCGTATTTCGTTGCTCTGATACTCCCCTTTTTCTGTATTGCACAGCGCAAGGTTCTGTTTGCAAGTGATGTATCGGGCTTCGCATCACTATGCTAGGAGGAGACTTTCATCTAGCAGTGAGTCCGGTGATGTCACTGTACAGAGGAGTGGTCTATAGTGCTGCCGGAAGCTGTTTTGCAGGGGGGGTAATATGCAAAGTAAGAAAACACAATGCAACAGCACTCTGCAAACTAAAAAAAAGTACAATAATAGTTATAGAAAATATTCTGGTGCTAATGCTACGCTTATTTTGTAAATATGAGATTCTTGGCAAATACATTTTGTACAAAATTATTTGGGCCCGTCTGCTAAAATGTATTTGCCAAGAACGATTAGTGTTGAGTGTATCGTGGTTCGGATCATAGATCCAAAGTCGACTTAGGCCTCTTGCACACTACTGTATGGCTTTTGAAGTATTTTGCGGTTCGCAAAAAACGGATCCGCTAAAATTACAGATGACAGCCAGTCCTATCCTTGTCTGTTATGCGGACAATAATAGGAAATGTTCTATCTTGGAACGGAAATACGGAAACGGAAGGCATACGGAGTATGGATCCATTGAAATAAATGGTTCTGTATATAGTAAGTATACGGAATGCAAAAAAACTGAACGTAAATGGAAAAAGTAAAACCTTTGTGTGCAAGAGGCCTTATGCAAATGCTTTGTTTAATGCTGTCTGGAGCCCTGTTTCCGTAGGGCATTAAAATGTATTGCCTCCGTGGATGCAAAATTTGTTTCAGTTGAAGTCGCGTGAGACTTCAGTGAATGAATTTGGTTATCACTTCTATGTCTTTAAAAACATTTTAAAATAGCAACTCGAGGTATCGGCCAGTACCAAACCCGACTTTAGATTAGAAATTTTAAATGTTTTTAAACATGTAGTAACTGATTAACTAATTAATGCAGTCTCATGCAACTTCGCTCAAGCCTAATGATGATAGATAGATCGATAGATAGATAGTAGATAGATCAATAGATAGATACATAGTAGATATATACTGTAGATAGTAGACAGATAGATCAATAGATAGACAGATAGTACTTCCATCAAATCCAGAAGTTTGCTATATATAAATAAATATATACAGTATATATAAATATATATGTATGTATATGTAGATACTATATATTTATATAGGTAGATATAGATACTGTATAGATAGATAGATACTGTGTGTGTGTATATATATATATATATATATATATATATATTCTAAAGCTAAGCCTGATTTTGTAAAACACTCTCAGAGTGCAAAGGGGACAGTGTTCTTAAAATTGCATTTGGTTTTACTCATATTTGTCATCCCTCTAGAGAATAAGAATTTAGAAATTATAGGTTAAAGATTAAGTGGAAGCATAAATTTAAAACTGTAAAGTAGTGAAAGGTAGATAGAAGGACGGGATGCCATTGTGCTTCTTGCGTGCTGGCAGCCAATGATACCAGCTCCCTCTTCATTGCGGTGTCACTTTGGTAGCAGGCAGGGTGATTGGTGAAAGAACACGAGGATGTCAGAAAGGTGCTGGTAGACATTTCTTGGTTGCCTCAAGAAAATAAAGGCCATATCTGAACCTGTCAAAATGATTAATAGCTTTGAGAGTACTATATGGGGGAGGGAGAATGTGATCGAGCAGAGGAAGGGAAAAAAACACAAGTGAATATGTAAATAGAAGGAACAATAATTCCAGTCTCCAAAGCACAAGAGACAAACATGTTCTTCACAGAAGACGCTGGTGTAATTTCCAACACCCTCAGCACTTATCTGCCCGTCTATCTATGGAGGATCCATGCACCCTCCTCATGCATAGCATATCTACAGCATATAATGCCTACACTAAATAAATTGCACACATACACATATTTAGAATATAAAGCATGACGTTGTACATTTCACATCTAGGAACGTAGATATTGGGTCCAGAAGTAGAAGCAAGATTCATTGCTGTAAGCAGAGCTGAAATGGAAAGTCCAGTATAGGAATGTCATTTACACAGTATATCAAGCTCTGTATTATGGTAGTAACAGTAATAAACATTTATTCATTTTAGGCCGCTTACAGGCGAGCGTATTGAAATCAGTATTCAGTATTCTGGCTCAGGATCCTGATGAAATACCATCACTATTGTCATCAGGATTGCTTCAGGATTTCATCAAGATTTACATGCGTATTTCTTCCTTCCTTCATTATTTATGCACTGCACATATTGTAATGTCCGTATTTGGCAGGGCCGGCGCCACCTATAGGCGAAGTAGGCGCCAGCCTAGGGCGCACAGATGGAGGGGGCGCATACCTGCAGGGGCGGACTGAGCGGTCAGGCACTGGACGTGGTCTGAGGGCCTGGCCGAGAAGGGGGACCACGACGGCAGGTCACAGGGAGATGAACGCTTCCATTGTGGAAGCGTTCATCTCCATAGTCATCTGTATCGCCGCCTTCAGGACAGCGATACAGAAGGCTGTGCTGTGGGGCCAGGGAGGGAGAGGCGTCTCCCTTTCCTGTTCCTCTGATACGCTGTCGGCACAAGGCCCGCAGCCTATCAGAGGCCGGCGCAGGTGGAGCGATGACGTCATTGCGCCGCCTGAGCCGTACAGCCGGAAGAGGCCTGCATCGCAGCAGAGGTAAGTAAAAGTTTTGTTTTTTTTTTATACCGGGTCATCTGTTACTGGCACATGGGGGGGGGGGCGGGGGGAGAGAGGCACTTGTTACTTGCACATGGAGGGGAAGGGAGGCACTTGTTACTGGCATATGGGGGGGGGGAGAGGCACTTGTTACTGACACATGGGGGGAGAGGCACTTTTTACTGGCATATGGGGGGAAAGGCACTTGTTACTGGCACATGGGGGGGAGAGGCACTTGTTACTGGCACATGGGGGGAAGAGAGGCACTTGTTACTGGCACATGGGGGGGGCAAGGAGAGGCACTTGTTACTGGCACATGATTGGGGGGCATCTATGGGGGGCACTTGTTACTGGCACATTATTATGGGGCACTATGGGGGCTTCTACTGAGGCCACAAAGAAGGGGTATTTTATATGTGGGGGGGGAGCTGTGTGGAACTAGAATTATCAGGGGTATTATCTGTTTCTGCAGTATAGTATTGGGGAGCACAGCGGCACAGTATTGGGGATAGTAGGATGATTTGTCCAGAAGATGGGAGGATGATGGAAAAGTAGTAAACTAAGAATTTTTTTTGTTGTCAAACTGCAGAGACGGAAAATGACGAAAAAATGGTAGTCTGGTCTGAAGGTCTGAAAGGAGAAGACGAGTACAGAGAACATCTACATCAAAGGAGACGTCACTGGATGTAAGAGGTATGGGGCGCTGTATTTCTGTAGTGATGGGATCAGGGGCATAACGATCGCGTTGCGACTTGGAGTGGAGGCGGGATATGGGTGTGGCTGGAGGTGGAACATGGACATGGCTGGAGGCGGAACATGGGTGGGGCCTGGAAGGTCCTTGATTTATTTTGCCGGGGGCCCTGAGGGTTCTCACTCCGCCCCTGCATACCTGTGATGTCTGCGGTGCTACGCACGGCACTTCAAAGTGTACCGCGGTGCCAGAGCCAGGACGCACGCGGCACTGAAGAGAGAGCAGGGCAGGTGCGTCTTTGCGGCTGCCAATAATATTAACTATTGCAGCGCCCGGTTTGCAAGCTTGCAAACCAGGTGCTACATAATACGGTCTGTCCCATCCAGCTCCTCCATCTTGCAAGGAGGAGCTGGAATTTAGTTTAGCCAGCGAGGTGCTGGCTATGGTGGTGCAGGGGGAGCAGGTCATGACACTCACGGGAGTGGTGGAGTCAAGAGTGGAGTCGTGGGCAGGGCCACGGGGGTGGCAAAATAAGGCTTTGCCTAAGGTGGCAAAAATCCTTGCACCAGCCATGGTATTTGGAAACAAATCCCCACAAAACTCGGACATGCTGAGGATTTCAAATACTGACGGAAATTACACGCCCATGTGAATAGCTCTATTCATTAACCACTTCCAGACTGGGCCATTTACCCCCTTCCTGACCAGACCTAATTTAGCAGTTCTGACATGTGTCACTTTGTGTGGTAATAACTTTGGAACGCTTTTACCTATTGTAAGAGGGTGCAAGGTGTCATATTCGATGGCAGGTACGTGTCACCGAGGTTGCTGGCCTCGGTGAGGTAAGAGCCGGGTTTTTTTTGGTCTGCAGCAGCTAGTGCTGCTGGACTCTGTTACTTAGTTTGGCTGCAAAGCTAATCCGGGCCGGCTCTTACTGGGAGTAGGCAAAGAGTTGGGTGGGTGCCTACTCCCCACGGTCCAGGCCGGACTTTATCCGGGCCTTTAAAAGGCAGCCTCCTTAGCAGCTGAGGGTGGTGATTATCCTGGAGCCTGATAACAGGGCTGTGGAGTTCTCTGTCCTGGAGGAAAGAGCTCAGCAAGGAGGTGGCTTTTGTTCCTGGCTACCTGAAGGTGGATTCTCCTGCGGCTGGGCCGACAGCCTGGTGCGAACCTGCACCTACACCTCCCAGGTGACTGAACCTGTGTTGGCCTGTTTTGTTTTGCCTCCTTGTTTCTGACATGTGTGAATTACCACCAAAAGACTGTTTGCTGTTTATTTTTGTGTCAGTGTGAATAAAACACTGTTTATTGCACATCCTGGACTCTTTGTTTTGCCTCGGTACTGCACCCGCACCGCTGTCTACCAGAGCGACTCCCCACATTTGGTGTCGGATGCGGGCATGCGCAGTGAGGCTGGCAGGAACGCCGAAGTTTTTTTTTGCTAAAGTGCATGGAATATATTAAGCCAGCAAAGTTGCAAGCAGGAATTTCTGGCAACATGGAGGCTGCTGTGAAGGCTCTCATAGAGGCTAACGTGCAGCAGCGGGAGACCAACCAGCTACTGTTACAACATGTGATGGCGTTACAGGCGGCAGGAGCATCCCACCACGTCCATGATGCCCGGAAAGCGGTCCGTGCGGCGATCCCAAAAATGACCCCCGCAGACGACGTTGAGACATACCTGGCGGTCTTTGAGAAGGTCGCCGTGAGGGAAAAGTTACCCCGTGACCAGTGGGCTGAGGTGGTCGCTCCGTTCCTGGCTTCCGGACCCCAGCAGGTGTTTTTCGACTTGTCGGACGACCAAGCCGGCAGATTATGACACCGTGAAAGGAGAGATCCTGGCCAGACTGGGGGTGAACGTGCTGGTCCGCGCTCAAAGAGTCCACCAGTGGGACTTTAAAACGACTGATCCCGCTAGGCCGCAGTACTACGACCTGCTGCACAGGCTGCAAAAGTGGCTGCAGCCCGATCTACTAAGTCCCACTGCCATGCTGGATCGACTGTTGGCGGACATCTTTTGGAGGGCCCTGCCTTATCCCCTCCAGCACTGGATCGGCCAGGTATCGCCCACCAATGCCCTGGAGATGGTCGACCTGGTGGAGCGTTACGAGGCCACCAGAAACCTGCAGGGGAGTCTTGCTGGGAAGGGGTCAGTCAAACCCCGGAGGCCTCTGCCCCAGTTCCGACGTCCGGTGACAGAGCGGCCTGCACGGAATATACCCCTGCGAGTCCGCCTCCCGTGGTATGCTGGAGGTGTCAGGAGCCAGGCCACATCAGGGCCGACTGTCCGCATCGGGATGAGCCGATGGAGGTGAACTACGGGGTCGCCACTCCTTGTACGCCCGGAGACTGTGTGCGACCGGCACCCCGAGACAATAGACAATCGTCATCTGTGCCGGGTGCAGGTCGGGGATAACCTGGCAGTGGCGCTGTTGGACTCAGGGAGCCTGGTAACCCTGATAAGTGCTGCCCTGGTACAGCCCACCCAGTATACGGGCCGGAAAGTGGGTGTGGTGTGCATTCACGGAGACTTAAAGGACTATCCCACTGCTGTAATGTCTCTGTCCACGGCGGCCGGCACCTGGACTTGTGAAGTGGCGATCTCCACAAAGCTACCCTATGAACTGATAATTGGGAGAGACTTCCCTGGTTTTCCGTCACTGTGGCCTGAGGTGAAAGTGTCTAATAGCCCTGAGACAGGGGTAACCCTAGCTGAGTGGCCTGATACCACTGGAAGGCCAGAACCCTGGGAGCCCGAGTCTGAAGGGCCAGCGGTAGGGGTGACCACTGCTGCAGCGGTAGTGGGGGAGACAACCCCACTGAGTGTAATGGTGGGAGACACGGAGGACTTGCCACCGGGACCTGAGTTGGCAGACCTCAATGTCTCCGGGGAAAATTTTGGGACCGCACAACACCGGGACCAAACCCTAACCAGGGCCTGGGAGAATGTGCTGGAAATTGATGGTAAACCCCAGAAACCAGGGGCTGAGTTAATGTTCCCACGATTTATTGTTCTGCAGGATATGTTGTATCGGGTGAACCAAATCCGAGGTGAACCTGTTGAACAGTTGGTGGTGCCCACAGCGTATCGCAAGCTTGTCATGGAGCTTGCCCACCAACATGTTCTTGGGGGACACCTGGGGTGGCAGAAAACCCAGGACCGCATTCTGCAGCGGTTTTATTGGCCCAGTGTGTTCAAGGAGGTAGAAAATTATTGTAAGTCCTGTCCAACCTGTCAGATAACTAGCCCCCAGCCACATTTCCGTAGTCCTCTGGTACCTCTGCCAATTATTGAAGTACCGTTTGAGCGAATCGCTATGGATTTAATTGGGCCTGTACCAAAGTCTGCCAGGGGCCACCAACACATTCTGGTAGTTCTCGACTATGCCACTCGGTATCCGGAGGCGGTGCCTCTGCGACATACCTCAGCTAAGCTCATTGCCAAAGAGTTATTGGAGATGTTTTCCCGTGTGGGCCTGCCAAAAGAGGTTCTGACAGACCAAGGGACCCCTTTTATGTCCAAAGTAATGAGGGAACTGTGTAAATTGTTGCGTATAAAGCAGTTACGGACGTCCGTGTACCATCCGCAAACAGACGGTCTTGTCGAGAGGTTTAACCAAACTCTAAAAAATATGTTAAAAAGGGTGGTGTCTAGAGATGGGAAGGACTGGGACCTGCTTCTGCCCTATCTCATGTTCGCCGTGCGAGAGGTGCCCCAGGCCTCTACTGGGTTCTCGCCCTTCGAACTGCTTTATGGCAGACACCCTCGGGGCCTGTTGGATATCGCCAAGGAAGCGTGGGAACAACAGCCTGTCCCCCACAAAAGTGTCATTGAGTATGTCGCCCAGATGCAGGAACGGATGGAAAGGGTGTTGCCTTTGGTCCGGGAGCATATGGAGGCAGCGCAACAGGCCCAGAGTAGGGTGTACAATCGTCAGGCTCGGGTACGGGACTTCAATCCGGGGGATCGGGTTTTGGTTCTGGTACCCACCCTTGACAGCAAATTCCTAGCTAGGTGGCAGGGCCCCTATGAGGTGATCGAGAAGGTAGGGGAAGTAAATTACAAAGTACACCAGCCAGGCGGCGCAAGCCGGAGCAGGTGTACCACGTGAATTTACTTAAGCCGTGGAAAGATAGGGACGCGGCCGACGACCACAGCCCCGGCCAGGGCTTCTAGGTGAAAAGGGTCCAGCCCCACAGTTCGAGGCCTGTGAAGCCGTAACCACGGTAAAAATTGCAGACAGCCTGTCTTCCAAACAAGTTCAGGAAGTCAGGAGTTCATCAGTCGGAACACGGATGTGTTCTCGGACCTCCCTGGCCGCACGCCTCTCATCCGACATGACATCGCCACTGAGCCTCAGGCCAAGGTCCGGTTAAAACCATACCGGGTACCCGAGGCTCGGCGGCGGGCCATCGCGGAGGAAGTGCAGTTAATGTTGAAGCTCGATGTCATTGAGGAGTCGAAAAGTGAGTGGGCCAGTCCCATAGTCCTAATACCTAAGCCGGATGGGACGTTGCGGTTCTGCAACGACTTTCGTAAGTTAAATGAAGTATCCAAGTTTGACGCGTATCCCATGCCCCGAGTAGACGAGCTTGTTGAAAATTTAGGACAAGCCCGTTATTTTACTGTGCTGGACCTCACTAAAGGGTACTGGCAGGTACCCTTAACGGAGTCGGCTAAGGAAAAAACCGCGTTTGTTACCCGCAGGGCCTGTATCACTACAAGGTGTTACCCTTTGGCCTGCATGGCGCCCCGCCACCTTCCAAAGGTTAATGGATATTGTGCTGCGACCTCATCGTCGGTACGCCTCGGCCTACTTAGATGATGTAATCATCCACAGCACCGACTGGGAAAGCCATTTACCCAAGGTGCAGGCGGTAGTGGATGCCCTGAGGAAAGCTGGACTAACCGCCAATCCAAAAAAGTGTGCGATTGGGTTGGAAGAGACCAAATATCTGGGATATGTAATCGGGCGGGAGTCATCAAACCTCAGGTAACTAAGGTAGAGGCCATTCGTAACTGGCCCCGACCGGTCACCACCAGGCAGGTAAAGTCGTTCCTGGGGATTGTAGGATACTACATGAGGTTTGTGCCCCACTTTGCCACAATAGCAGCGCCATTGACAGACCTGTTGAAGGGGCGAAAGTCTGGGAGGGTTAGCTGGAGTGAGAAGGCGGAGGAGGCTTTCGCCGCGTTGAAGTCGGCCCTGTGTGGGTCCCCGGTTTTGGTGACACCCGACTTCAACAAGGAGTTTGTCGTACAGACCGACGCCTCGGAGGTAGGCCTCGGTGCGGTACTGTCTCAGGAGGTCAACGGGGATGAACATCCCGTTGTCTTCCTGAGCCGTAAGCTCAGTCCCGCCGAGTCCAGGTATAGTATAGTGGAGAGGGAGTGCCTGGCTATCAAGTGGGCACTCGAATCTCTCCGCTACTACCTGTTAGGGAGGAGGTTCCGTCTGGTGACCGACCATTCCCCTCTCAAGTGGATGAGTCAGGCCAAGGAGAGGAATGCTCGGGTCACCAGGTGGTTCCTATCCCTTCAAAATTTCAAATTCTCCGTGGAACACAGGGCAGGCCGCTTGCAGGGTAATGCAGATGCCCTGTCCCGCGTCCACTGCCTCACGTGTGTTCACCCCTCAGGGTTGAACAAAGGGGGTGTAAGAGGGTGCAAGGTGTCATATTCAATGGCAGGTACGTGTCACCGAGGTTGCTGGCCTCGGTGAGGTAAGAGCCGGGTTTTTTGGTCTGCAGCAGCTAGTGCTGCTGGACTCTGTTACTTAGTTTGGCTGCAAAGCTAATCCGGGCCGGCTCTTACTGGGAGTAGGCAAAGAGTTGGGTGGGTGCCTACTCCCACGGTCCAGGCCGGACTTTATCCGGGCCTTTAAAAGGCAGCCTCCTTAGCAGCTGAGGGTGGTGATTATCCTGGAGCCTGATAACAGGGCTGTGGAGTTCTCTGTCCTGGAGGAAAGAGCTCAGCAAGGAGGTGGCTTTTGTTCCTGGCTACCTGAAGGTGGATTCTCCTGCGGCTGGGCCGTCAGCCTGGTGCGAACCTGCACCTACACCTCCCAGGTGACTGAACCTGTGTTGGCCTGTTTTGTTTTGCCTCCTTGTTTCTGACATGTGTGAATTACCACCAAAAGACTGTTTGCTGTTTATTTTTGTGTCAGTGTGAATAAAACACTGTTTATTGCACATCCTGGACTCTTTGTTTTGCCTCGGTACTGCACCTGCACCGCTGTCTACCAGAGCGACTCCCCACACTATCCAAGCCATTCTGAGATTGTTTTCTCGTGACACATTGTACTTCATGATAGTCATAAATTTGGGTCAATATATTTCACCTTTATTTATAAAAAATTCGCAATTTCTCTGCTTCTAAAGAAGAAAGTGATACCTCAAAATATATTTATTGCTTAACATTCCCCATATGTCTAATTTTATGTTAGCATCATTTTGTAAATGTCATTTTATATTTTAGGACATTTGCTTATTTTAGAAGCAATTCTTAAAATTTTTAAGAAAATTTCCAAAACCCACTTTTTTAAGGACCAGTTCAGTTCTGAAGTCACTTTGTGGGGCTTACATAGGGGAAACTACCCATAAATGACCCCATTTTAGAAATGACACCCCTCAAACTATTTAAATGTTGTTAACCCTTTAGGTATTCCACAGGAATGAAAGCAAAATATTAATAATAATTTTTTTGCAGATTTTCCACGCGTTTCGAGGTCCCAATGTATCTCTGACCTCTTCCTCAGTGGAGTTTTAAATGAGGAAGAGGTCAGAGATACATTGGGACCTCGAAACGTTTGGGAACAGCTAAAAATTAAGCTCCAAATACCTCCTGGACAGCGTACGCTGGAATTCTAGAATAAAGCCTTGGCTTGGTGTGGACACGCAGATCACACTCCTGGTCGAACCACTTCTCAATTTGTGAATCGAGCTCCGTTCGGCAGCTGCCTTCTATCACGCGTTTCGAGGTCCCAATGTATCTCTGACCTCTTCCTCAGTGGAGTTTTAAATGATATAAATGAGATACATTGGGACCTCGAAACGCGTTTGGGAACTACACGCCCATGTGAATAGCTCTATTCATTAACCACTTCCAGACTGGGCCATTTACCCCCTTCCTGACCAGACCTAATTTAGCAGTTCTGACATGTGTCACTTTGTGTGGTAATAACTCTCAATTTGAACACGGGGGAGGGTTTCGGAGAGCTTGCGAAGGTAAACTACACCACTCCAACACGTGGCACGCCGTCAACCAAGCGGAAAGTGTTGAGTTATTGGCCAATTGAGTGTGTCGGAATACCGGTGGGATAAAGGTAAGACGAGGAGCGCATAGTGTTTGGTGGGACGCCACCGTTTACACATGGACCCTGTCCCATCGGTTTATACATTGTCAGACGAAAAGTGACTTATAGGATCTCCATTCCATAGATGAACTGGTCCTCATTAAATACCAATTACCCATGTACTGTGTGCCCCACGCAGGATAACTATATGCGGTTGCACAGTGAGGAGTAATTGGACAAAAACATATATGCGGTTTCCTCTCTTTTGGGAATATTTTTAGTTATATGTATTTATTTATTTTTATTTTCATATTTTCATATGTTTTTTTATTTCTATGTATTTTATCCAGTTTTATTGGTTGATTATTGATATTAAATCCACTGATTTACTCCAGATTATGAGTGCCATATCGTCACCATTGTCTTGCTTTTGAAGAGACCCTGAGGTATCCCCACAGTGAAAACCCCCAAAAAGTGACCACATTTTGTAAACTACACCACCCAAGAAATTTTTAAGGGGTGTATCGAGCACTTCACTCAACAGCTGTTTCATAGAATTTGTATTACTTGGGTGTGAAAATGAAAAATTACATTTTCTTTTTACAAGAAAATGGTGCTTTAGGCCCAAACTTTCTTTTTGACAAAAGATAAAAGGAGAGTATCCCCCAATTTGCTACCCACTTTCTCCTGAATACAGTAACACCACAATTGTGGTCGTGTTATTTGGTGATACGCCAGGGCTCAGAAGGGAAGGAGCGGCATCTAGATTTTCTAACATGGAATTTTCTGTCATGGTTTTTAAGAGCAATAACTTTTTTTAAAATTTATTGTTGAATGAGCTGCGTGAGGGCTTATTTTGTGTGAGACAAGCTATAGTTTTCATTGGCTTTCTGGTTGCTTTTTATCTCAGTTTTGGGTGAAGTTATAAAAAAATTTTTCTGGTGTAATTTTTCTATATTTTTTTTACACCGTTCACATGATGGGGGTAGATTTTTTTACATTTTACACAATAAGAGCCTTTTTAGAAAAAAAAATCATGTTTTTGTGTTGCAATTTTCATAGAGCCCTATTTTTTTTTTTTTTCTGGCTATGGTCTTGTGTTTGGGCTCATTTTTTGCGGGATGAGGTGACGTTTTTTGTTGCTACCATTTTGGGGTACATACGACTTTTTGATTGATTAACATGTTTTTTGGGAGGTGAGCTCACTAAAAAATTTGTTTTGGCGCAATGTTTTTTTTTTTTTTTTTTTTTACGGTGTTCACCTAATGGGGTAGATCATATGATATTATTATAGAGCCGGTCGTTGCGGACACGGTCATACCAAATATGTCTATTTTATTTTTTTCTTCTATTTTTTAACATTTTCTAAATAACAGATTTGGGGGGAATTCTTTTTTTTTTAAATGTGAAACTTTTTTTATCCAAACACTTTATTTTTTACATTTTTTATTTTACACTTTGTGTCCCCCATAAGGTCATACAAGACCTCTGGGGGACATTTAACTTTTTTTTTTTTCACTATTGATTTCTCCTGTAACTGGGGCTGAAGTAGTAGCCCCAGTTACAGGGGAAATACACCCTCCATAGGGGCTATACAGCACTATACAGCACTGGTCATCCACAGTGCAGGGCTGATCGTGGTCTATGGAAGACCCGACAGCTCCTGCACTTTCCTGACCCTAGCGGTCACATGACCACCGGGTTGGGACAGGAAGCAGCATAGTGCTTCCTGATCTGTATACACAGCGCTTGTGAGCGCTGTGTATACAGCGATCTAGAAGGCAGGGACACACAGGAACAGTCCCTGCCTTCTCCCTGGGGTGCTCTGCTGTCACTGACAGCGGTCCCCCCACTCGGCAGCTGCACGATTAGCATGCAGCTGCGATCTCTGAATGGACGTTACAGAACGTCCAATCAGAGATAAACCGACCGCCCAAGGATGTTTATAGTCAATGGGCGGTCGGGAAGTGGTTAACATTAGCAGCGGATTCCGGAACATAAAATCCGGACTACAGTATATGCGCATTGCAAATACGCTCATCTAAAAGCGGCCTTAGACTGTGTTCACATAAGGTTTTTCTCCCATGTTTAACGTATATGTTAAACAGATGCCTCAAAAGGAGACCATACAGTGGCATAGGGTAACCATAGAGTTCTATTGTAAAAATAAATAAATATATTTAAAAAATGCATGTAAGACTACTTTCACACTAGCGTTAATGTTTTTCCGGTATTGAGATCCGTCATAGGGTCTTAATTCCGGAAAAAAAAAGCTTCCGTTTTGTCCCCATTCATTGTCAATGGGGACAAAACGTAACTGAACAGAACGGAATGCACCAAAATGCATTCCGTTCCGTTCTCATACCAGAGAGCAAACTGCAGCATTCCGTCTTGAGATGCGGAGCAAGACGGATCCGTCATGACCCACAATGCAAGTCAATGGGGATGGATCTGTTTTCTCTGACACAATCTGGCACAATAAAAAACGGATCCGTCCTCCATTGACTTTAAATGGAGTTCATGACGGATCCGTCTTGGCAATGTTAAAGATAATACAACCGGATCCGTTCATAACGGATGCAGACGGTTGTATTATCAGTAACGGAAGCATTTTTGCTGGACCCTGCCGGATCCAGCAAAAACGCTAGTGTGAAAGTAGCCTAACATATACATTTGTTTTTACTCTACAGGATAGAAAAGCATAGAGTACTATTCTTTTGCATCCTTGGAAAAAAACATGAAGTGAACATAACCTTATTATAGAAGAAACCTTACAGATCATTCTGGAATCATTCTGGAATAATAACCACTTAGAATTTACAGAATTTACAAAATATGATATACCTATCTTGAAAATAAAACCTTAACCACCTCATGACCAGCCGATTTTTCATTTTTGCATTTTTGTTTTTTACTCTTTGTCTTCCCAGATCTATAACTTTTTTTTTCTGTTCACATAGTCATATCAGGGCTTTTTTCTGTACTTTCTAATGGCACCATTTAATATTGCATACGACCTAGTGGGAAGCGGTAAAAAAATCCAAATGGGGTGGAATTGGAAAAAGAAAATGCAATTCTGCCACAGTTTTATGGGTTTTGTTTTTAAGGCATTCCTGTGCCCTTCATTCGATGGAACAGTATGATTACAACAATACCACATTTGTATCGTTTTCTTGCATTTTAATACGGAAAAACTACTACAAATTTGGAAAGAATTTTTTTTTTATTTTCATTGCCATATTATGACCTCAAAGCTTTTTTTTTTTATTTATGGTTAGTGTACAGCGTGAGGGCTCATTTTTGTGGGGCGATCTGTACTTTTCAGTGACACCATGTTGCTTGTTTATGACTTTTTGATCACTTTTTATTAAATTTTTTGGTGGCGGTGAAGTGACATAATGTTTTTTTTTACTTGCCATTTGCGGTATGGAATAAATATTTTTATATTTTAATAGTGCGTGCGTTTTTAGACGTAACGATGCATATGATGTTTTTTTAATTGTTTATTTCTGGGGAAAGTCGGTGGGCTCCAGCCTATCACTGCGGTTTCCTCCATCTCAGCGGGGGGAAGCTGTTACTGGTGCGGGAGCATGCGGCTCCCACATTTTCACCGCTCAGATGCTGTTTTTAAAAGTAAGGGGTTAAATGTCTGTCATAGGCCTTCTCATTGAAAGTGTTTATTAAGGCCTCATGCACACGACCGTATGTGTTTTGCGTCCACCAAAAAAACGGACGATGGACTGTTTTTTTTTGAGGATCCGTTTTTTTGGCAGATCCATTGTAATAATGCCTATCCTTGTCCGCAAACGGGAAAAAAATAGGACATGCTCTATTTTTTTGACGGAATGTAAACACGGACCACGGATGCGGAACAAAAACGGTTAACATCCGCATTTTTTGACGGACCCATTGAAATGAATGGGGAAGCATCCTATCCGTGAAAAAAAATGGAACAGACGCAGAAACAAACACCGGTTGTGTGCATGAGGCCTAAAACATTTTTCATTCTAAGCTCAGTGAATACTCAAGATGTTGTTATCTCTGTATACACATAAGGGCTCATGCCCACGGCCGTTGCCCTGCCGTGGCCGTATTGCGGCCCGCATACGGCTGGTCTGCAATACACGGGGCACCGGCCGTGTGCATTCTGCATCACGGATGCGGACCCATTCACTTGAATGGGTCTGTAAATCCAGAGATGCGGTGCGGAACGGAACAGAACCACGGAACGAAGCACTACAGAGTGCTTCCGTGGTGTTCCGTTCCGTGCTGCCATTCAGCAAAAAAGTAGTGCATGCACTACTTTTTTGCGGTGCCAACCATCGATGCGGATCGCTGACCCCATTCAAGTAAATGGGTCCGCGATCCTCTTGCGGCTGGCCCATGGTCGTGCCCGTGCATTGCAGACCGCAATTTGCGGTCCGCAGCATGGGCCCAGCCGGCACATGGCGTGGGCATGAGCCCTTAGGGAAGAGTGTCAATCTCTGGGTAGGGCCACCAGCCCTAAGTTCAGAATCAGCAGATCAAGTTATATTTTATGTCAATCTGCTCAGCTAATTCTGCTTTGTAACCTGCTGTTTGCAAATTGGACTGCATTTTCAACATGAAAGTTGACTGGTTGCTTCCACTTGCAGAGCTGCAGAGGGAGTGAGGCTCACTAGACAGTACACTGCTCTACCATAAATGGCAATGATGTGACCTGTCACCTGTTCATGATATGTCATCGTGGCTGAGCAGCCTGACAGGAATACTCACTAATATGTAATATATGCAAGTCCCAGAGCAGATTGCTCTATGAGCACTATGTACGGAAAAAAGGCTAAGGCAGAAGTGGTAATAAACCACTTCTGTCTCCTCCGCGGAGTCCTGCTAGGTTGCAGGTGCAGGACTCTTAATCCAGCACTACGTAGGGTGCTTGGTCATTATCAAGTTAAATGCCTTGTGGGGCTCTCGGTGAACTTAAAGGGAACCTGTCATCAACTTTATGCTGATCTCACTGACGGCAGCATAAAATAGTGACAGAAATGCTGAATTCAGCAGTGTGTCACTCATGAGCTAAAAGTAAGTGGTTGCTGAGAACCAGCATCATAAACATTGCAGCCCAGGCCTTGAAAAGAGTCAAATCCAGGCTTGGACTGGCCCACCAGGGAGCCAGAGAAATCCTCGGTGGGCTCCTGCTTAGTTACAGTCTACATCAAAGGTTGCAATAACGCCTGTAAAAGCGCCATAGACGCCTGTTCAGGCCATTTTACTCCCTGGAAAAAGAATCATGCGTATTTTTACGCAGGGTCTTTTTCTTGGTAGGTTGGGTTCACATCTGCGTTCTAGCACACATAAAGCCCCTCCCCTCCCCTGAGAAGCCTCGCCCCTCATGGAGATCTCTCTCACCAGGAGCAGCTCCAGAGACTGGACTAAACACTACATTGTGATTACAGGACCTGTGGTGATGTCACAGTCATGTGATCAGCCGTGTGTGTGGGAGAAGTTAGGGGAACACAGGCTGTGCTGGTGGAGAATGCAGAGGTACTTTATGTATGGAAGGTGTGTATAAAGCAGGGCTATGTCAGTTTAACCAGTCTATCGTACAGTTTTCTGTGTGTAATGTGCCCACAGTAGTTCTATCTGTGTAATGGACATGTAGTAGAGCTGTGTGTGCAATGTTTATATAATAAACTATCTGTGTAATGGGCATGTGGTAGAGCTGTGTATGTAATATGTATATAATAGTGTCAGGTGGGCACTGTGTATAGCAGCGTCAGGTGGGCGCTGTGTATCTCAGTGTCAGGTGGGCACTGTGTATGGCAGCGTCAGGTGGGCCCTGTGTATGGCAACGTCAGGTGGGCCTGTGTTTGGCAGCATCAGGTAGGCCCTGTGTATAGCAGCGTCAGGTGGACACTGTGTATCGCAGCGTCAGGTGGGCGCTGTGTATGGCAGTGTAAGGTGGGTCCTGTGTATAGCAGCGTCAGGTGGGCCCTCTGTATAGCAGCGTCAGGTGGGCGCTGTGTATGGCAGCGTCAGGTGGGCGCTGTGTATGGCAGCATCAGACGGGCGCTGTGTATGGCAGTGTCAGGTGGGCGCTGTGTATGGTAGCGTTAGGTGGGCGCTGTGTATGGCAGGGTCAGGTGGGCGCTGTGTATGGCATCGTCAGGTGGCAACAGTGTGTGGCAGCATCAGGTGGGCGCTGTGTATGGCAGCGTCAGGTGGGCACAGTGTGTGGCAGCGTCAGGTGGGAGCTGTGTATGGCAGCAGCAGGCGGGCGCTTTGTATCGCAGTGTCAGGAGGGCCCGGTGTTTGGCAGCGTCAGGTGGGCCCTGTGTTTGGCAGCGTCAGGTGGGCCCTGTGTATGGCAGCGTCAGGTGGGCCCTGTGTTTCGCAGCATCAGGTGGGCCCTGTGTATGGCAGCGTTAGGTGGGCCCCTACACAAGATCATTGGCAGAAAAATAAAAATATATGGCTTTCAGAAATGGAAACATGATTTTAAAAAGAAATGCTTTATTATGTAAAAAATAAATAAAGATAGACATATTTTGACAGTGTAGTTCACTTTCACACAGGTTACCGTGTTGCTCGCTTTAGTAGCTCTTGGGCGTAATGGCTGCGGTGAATGCTGTGTAGGCTGATTACCTGATGAACAAACTAAACGCTCATTCATCGGGCACCGTAATTCGATCATTTACTGGAAGTAGATTGTGCTGTGTAATCACGATCTGCTGCCGGCAAACAACTAGTCAGTATGGGGAAGAACATTGACAGTAGTGATCACTGCTCCCCATACAATGCAGATTACTGCATGTAAATACAACGTTCTCCTCCGTTAAAGAGCAGGCAATTGTCGGGAAGGAACACTTCCTTCCTAACAATCTCCTGCTCTGTCGTACTGTGTAAAGGGACCTTAACAGATTAGGTTATCAACTACAATGAGCTGCTTAATGAGAAACAATCTGATATAGAACAGTGAACAATACTGTATTGTGTGCTAAACCGCAAATATTCATGTGCATGAGCCCAAAAAATGAACAAGTAATATTTATCTTTGGTAGCTGTAGGGTGAGGCCTTAGAATAATTTCCACTGGTGGGCCCTAGGCTCCCCAGTCCGACACTGGTCAAATCTACTTGAGAAGAGTCGTGTTATTCATAACCTCCTGCCCTCTCACCCATCTGCTGATGATTGTCAGTTCTCTCCTAGAGAGAAAGGGAGAAAACTAGGTAGAAGACTGTCAGTCATCAGCAGGTGGGCAGGGAGAGCAGGAATTCATGAATAACCAGGACTCTTCTGGCCGTGATTTCAGGCCCAGTCTGCAATGGTTGTTATGAGGTTCTCGGCAACCACTTACTTTTAACTTTTAATGACCGACCGCTGAAATCAACTTACCTGCCTCTACTTTATTCTGCTGTTCGTATGGGCAACACAAAGTTGATGACAGGTTCCCTCTAACTGTTCATTTGCATATGAATTAGTACATTTCTTTACAGTGATCAAGGGAACTATTTGTCCCTTGTGGTAGCCAGGAGCCCTTCGGAGGATCCAAGGCTACCACAGAGATAGTTCCTATTTATAACTGCCTTTACCGAGTTTAAAAATAACAAAAAAAAATAAAATTATAGGTATCGCCACATCCCAAAACACCCATACTATTAAAATATCAAAGTATTTTTCCCATATGTCCAATGGCATAATGAAAAAAAAAATCCAAATGGCCAACTCTGTATTGTTTACCGATTCACCTCCCCTTAAAAAATGATCATTGGAGCGATCAAAAAAGTCATCCACACTCCAAAGTGGCATCAATAAAAACTACAGATCAGCCCACAAACAATGAGCCTTTACAGAGCTCTGTAGACATAAATATAAAAAAGTTATTAAAACACACTAAAAAATTGTAAAAACATGGAGTCACTGTAATCATACTGACCCGCAGAATCAAGACAACAGGTCATTTTTACCACATAGGGAAAGCCATACAAACAAAACTCATAAAACTATGGTCAAATTGCTTTGTGTTTTTTATTTTCCCACATTTGGTATTCCAGAATCACAACTAGTCCCACACAAAAAAGGCCCTCATATCGGACTTTTTACTCTAAATAGTATTTTTATTAAATACTGCCATTCCTCCTTAGATAGTTTTTTTTGGTATATTTGAAGTTTTTTTTTCTTATCCCCATGCTTGAATCCTACTTCTGGTTTGTCATGTGTCTGCTATCCCATCATGCCTTAGGGCAGTGAGAAAAACGAAATATTTAAACAGATTTGCCACAACACAGGGTGCAATGGAAGGCTTATAACCTTAAAAGAAAACATTTTGATAAATGTTGGCATTTGGGAAAAGTGATATAACAGAGATATCTTTTTATATCTCTATTATTGGCCAACCGCTTT
Organism: Bufotes viridis; assembly: GCA_033119425.1. Classification (NCBI taxonomy): domain Eukaryota; kingdom Metazoa; phylum Chordata; class Amphibia; order Anura; family Bufonidae; genus Bufotes; species Bufotes viridis. The sequence continues at coordinate 190,935,173 of CM065594.1, forward strand.
AAGATATATTTTTTCTGCTAAGGCAAATGATAGGCTGCATCGGTCATGAGAACAATCGACGACAGCATGATCAATCCTTTTTCTCCCAACATTTGGCAGTGAGGGAGACACTGGTTGACCCCCATACACAATTGACCCTCGTCTACAATGTTCTACATAAGAACATTAGGCATTATTATCAAAACTTATTAAAATGTTAAAGCACACTCGGTATCATGCTCCATGACTCTTACAAGTCCCATCCAGCAAAAAAATCAAACTCTTAATATCTAGTATTTGATAACATCATGATTATATCCTCCAGTAGATTCAGACTCACTTTACTTAAACCGCACACTGCAAGAGGTTTTTCTATAGCCCATGGACCAGGAGAGACCAACTTGGACATGTGGGAGGCTCATTAATACAAAAGTCCATGCACAGCTGGCATACCTGGATTGAGGTATCAAGCATCAGAAATCTACCTGCTGTACACAATGGAAGGAATTTGGTGCTCCTTGTCCCACCTTCAATTCTGTTATGACCTCTCTTCAGTTTCACATTGTCCAGAGAGAGACATTAAAAATTGAAGGTTCTATTAATGAGAAGCTAATTGTGGCTCTTGGACAAGGACGGGCTTGGGAGGAGGGAAGCCCTCTCTTATTATTTGAAAACAACAACTTAAAAGAAAGATGCAGGAGAAAATGAAGATCTATAAATATTGTAAAAGACGCAGAGGAAACAATGGAGGAGTTAATGAGCCTCTGTTTTTGCAACATTAACCTCCTTCTTACTATGACTTGGTAGAGGAGTGGAGAAAATGAAAACACCACCATGAAATCAAGACAAGCTCTTCACTGTAGGATGCTGGGTTGTACGATCTCAGTGCAAGGTCAACCTCAGAGCATGCTGTTATATATTGTACCTCCAAAAAAAAGAGCAGTAGGTCCATACTATCTCACTTCACTGTGCAAAAATTTGGAACAGGAATATGAAGGGTACAGGAGAAATTTCTTAGTGAACACATTGAAATGGCATTATAAATAAAAGGAATAAAAAGTAATGTAGAAGCAATGCATGGTGGTTAAAGTGGTTTTCCATATTTTTTAAGTTTTTCACAGAGCAGAGGACAGCATAAAATAAAGTAAAAAACATAACTCAACATTTAAATGTCCCACTGCTCTGATGCCCACTTGGTTCTGCAGTGGACACATGCCATTCATTATTGACGTGACCGCTGCAGCCAGATACTGACCCCAGTTATCACATGTACATGATTGGCATGTAACTGCTGAAGACTGTGACTGGCAACAATGGTTATTGGCCATCCCTTGTTCACCTGAAAAAGTCAGGACCAAAGTGGTGGCACCCCCACCGATCAGCTAACTGAGGGGTTGCAGAGCTCTGGAACAGGCACATCTCCATATATTAAAAAACAGCAAAGTTAAGTCAGGTCACCAGTCCAAATGTTCTTCAACACACAAATCCTGGATCAGTAGCAGCAACAATCGTAATTTCAAAAATAGATGAAAAATTCTCCAGCACTCAGTAAAACTACAGTATTTATCGTCACATCTAGAAATGAGCGAATTTCATATTTTGAAATTCGTTCACACTTCGTTTGGTGGTAAAAGCAGAATTGATTTATGGATTCTATTACCACGGACCGTAACGCAATTCTATGATGGAATGCATAATGGAATGCCTTTAAAGGCATTACGTTATTCATTCCGTCATAATAGAAGTCTATGGGCTGCAAAACGAATCCATCCCATTTCCGTTATGCAGGGGAGTCCTCTCTACATAACGGAAAAGGGACAGATCCATTATGCAGGCCATTTACCTACACATTTCACTTTCCCTTCCCGGAACCATATGAATTGCATTGGACTCTAACAGTGGCAGTGGGACTCTGTATTGTGTTTCTGGGACTCTTGTATCATCTGAACTACAAGTCCAGTACTTGTTATTATTTGCACTTTAAATGGATTTTCCAATATACCTTAGCTAGTAAGCCACCCTACCTCATGAACTGTCACTTAGGACTTACGCACCTGATTATTTGCCATTGTGGTAGTTAGTGAGAGTCTATTATAATGTGTTAATGTTGTACATATGCCCTTTAACCTATTTCTCTCCACAGCATAGGGAGAGGAGGGAACCAGCCGAGATCTGTGTCTTTGGAAATATGTGCTGTACTATCACAGATGAATCCAGGCTCCAACCCAAGGACAGCTTGCCTTTTAGTAGGGCATTGTCCAGTACCGCAGTGGAAAGGGGTATCTGTTTGATAATGTACTGTTAAGGTAGTGACTTGCACTTCATGTAATGTAATGCACTGTATGCTCAGAATGTTCCAGCATGAGCCAGATGTTGCCAGGACTAATAATCCTGGCTCAGCCCTCTCTGGAGTTGAGGTTGTGGGTTGGCCCCTCATCCTAGTTCCAAGACAAGATTCTAGTTGTGCTATGAGTAGGGAGTGTTAGGATGGGCCTGGAGGAGGCAGTAAGACGACAGCAGGGCCAGTGTCAGCATCTGGCATACCTGGGCAAGTGCCGGGGCCTAATGCTACTGGTGAGGTCCCAGGGCCACACCGCCAATTAGGCAAGGTGGGGAGATCACCTAAGGCATCGCGGCCCTGGACATAAACGAGGAGCAGCGGCGGCAGCAGGACCCTGGGAAATGAGGATGTGCTCATCGCTCTACATTTATCTGTATCGTCGTCCGCAGAACAGCGATACAGTTGGATGCTGGGGCGGGGCAGGGAAAAGACATCTCCCTTTCCCATTCCTCTAATAGGGTGCAGGCACTGAATCAGAGGACAGCACAGGCGCCGCAAAGACATTATCATCGTTGCCCCCCGTAGTCTAGCGTACTGCGCAAGACCCAGGCCGGAAGAGGCCTGCATCACATCGCTCCCAGAATCATGGAAGTATTAGTGTTTGTTTGTTTGTTTTTTATTTGGCACAATGCTGTTGAGCGCACTATGGGGGCACTATATACTTTTTACTGGCACATTATGAGGGCACTATGAAGAAGGGGAGGACACAACCACTATAGGGTCATCTACTGGGGGCACTAATAAGGGGTATTTTATACTGGCACATTATGGGGAACACTATAAAGGATCATTTTATACTGGCACACATTATGGAGGGTACTATGGGGAAGGGAGAAAGAGGAGCACTATGGGGGCATCTACTGGGGGCACCATATAGGGGCATTTTATACTGCTACACATTATGAGGGACACTATGAAGGCATCTACTAGGGGCACTATATAGGGGTATTTTATACTGGCACATATCATGTGGGCACTATGGAGGCATTGGCTTAATTGGGGGCACTAATAGGGGGCATTACTTGTACTGGCACACATTATAAGGTGGCATTTTCTGTACTGGTGCTAATTTTAAGGGGGCATTTTTAGTACTGATACACATTAGGGGGTATTTTTCTACTGTCATATTGGAAGAATTATTACTACTGGGGGCCATTATGGTAAGCTTTATTATTGAATAAAAAGCAATCAAAAAGGTGTATCTATGCAAAAATGGTAAAAACTGCAGCTCAGTGCAGTGGGGAACCACTGAGACTTTATCGCCAAGGGCGGGGCGGACTGACCGGCCGGGCACTTTGGACGTGGTCCGAGGGCCCGGCCGGAAAGGGGGCCCGGCGGCAGCTGCAGCTGCCCAGTGTGTCCAAAGTAAAATTAAGTCTCGATCCCCGCCCGCCTCCTTTAAAAGATTTCCGTGGTGTCTAGTGGTTATATCAGGGGGTCAGCACATTGCTGACCCCCTGCTATAAACTGCTGACATCTGTGCCGCAGATGTCAGCAGTTTAAACCCTTCCATACTGCGGTCCGTATGGACCACGGTATGGAAGGGGTTAACAGGGAGGGAGCTCCCTCCTCTCCCATCGGGGGCTGCTGTGCCTTTGCAGCCCCGACAGGTTGGGAGGCAGAGGGAGGAGCTCCCCTCCCTCCCATCACCCGCTGCTCTGTACTGGCAGCGGGTGATGGTCACCATGGAGACAGGACGCTTACTGAAGCGCCCTGCTCTCTCCATGGTGCTGAAAGCTTGAATAGATCTGCTATAGGCAGGTCTATTCAGACTTTCTAAAGTAAAAAAAAAATGCAGTAGGTACACTATATAGTGTACTTACTGTAATTCATAGACCCAGATCCACTGGATCTACAGGAACCAACTGGGTCTGGGTAAAAAAAAATGTAAAAAAGTGAAAAAAAAGAAAACACTATCACTGTATAAAAATTAAAAAAACCAAAAAAACTACACATATTACATATCGTCGCGTGCGTAAAAGCCTACTCTATAAAAATATCACATGACCTGACCCATAAGGTGAACACCAAAAAGACAAAAACAAAAAAATGGTGTAAAAAAAGCCATTTTTGTCACCTTGCATGACAAAATGCGTAATACCAAGCGATCAAAAAGGCTTATGCCTTCCAAAATAGTATCAATAAAACCGCCATCACATCCCACAAAAAATGAGCCCCTACATAGGACAACCGCCCCAAAATATAAAAAAAATGGCTCTCAGACTATACAGACATTAAAACATGATTTTTTTTCTAAAATGCTGTTAAAGTAAAATACATAAAAAAGTATACATTTTATGTATCGCCGCATCCGTAAAAACATTCTCTATAAAAATATCCCATGATCTAACCCCTCAAGAAAATACCGTAAAAAAATTAAATAAAAACAGTGTAAAAAAATAAATTGTCACCTCACATCACAAAAAGTGTAATAGCAAGCGGTCAAAAATTTATATGAACCCCAAAATAGTGCCAATCAATCCGTCATCTCATCCTGCAAAAAATGATACTCTACATAGGACAGTCGGACCAAAAAAAATAAAAAATGACTCTCAGACTAATGATATTATTGTGTAAAACGTAAATAAATAAATAAAAAGTATACATATTAGGTATTGCTGCATTCGTAAGAACAAGCTCTATAAAAATAACACATGAACTAACCTCTCAGGTAAACACAACAAAAAAAATAATATAAAAACGGTGTCAAAAGCCATTTTTGTCACCTTACATCACAAAAAGTAGCAAGCGACCAAAATGTCATATGCACTCCAATACAGTGCCAATCAAACCGCCATGTCATTCCGCAAAAAATGAGCCCCTACATAAGACTGTCGCCCAAAAAATAAAAAAATATGGCTTTGAGAATGGGGAGACATAAAAATATATATTTTTTCACAAATGCTTTATTATGAAAAACTGTAACAAAAATTCCCAAAAAGTAGTCATATTTGGTATTGTCACGTCCAGAACAACCTGTTCTATAGAAATAGCACACGATCTAACCTTTCAGATCAACGATGTAAATAACAAAAAATAAAAACGGTCCCAAAACAGCAATTTTTTTTTTTAATTTTCCATTTTAATCCATTTTTCCAGTAACAAAGCAAGGGTTAACAGCCAAACAAAACTCAATATTTATTACTTTGATTCTGTAGTTTGCAGAAACAGCCAATTTTGTTTGGCTGTTAACCCTTGCTTTGTTACTGGAAAAAATGGAATAAAATGGAAAATTTTGTCTCCATTTTCCATTAACTTTTGTGGAACACCTAAAGGGTTAACAACGTTTGTAAAATCAGTTTTGAATACCTTGAGGGATATGGGAGTGACTGGAAGCGGGATATGGGAGTGACTGGAGGCGGGATATGGGAGTGACTGGAGGCGGGACATGGGTGGGGCCTGGAAGGGGGCCCTTGATTAATTTGCCCGGGGGCCCTGAGGGTTCTCAGTCCGCCCCTGCCCAAGGGCCCACATGAACCTGGAGCTGACTCTGGCAATGTGTATTCCTCATCTCAGGCTTCGGCTTCAGGAGACTAACAGATCTCTATGTTTCCTCCAATACCATCAGAGAGAGAGAGAAGAGTTGGAGAATTTTCATGGCTACAGCATAAGAGTCAGCAAGCTAACCAGAGTAAGGCTACTTTCACACTAGCGTTAATATTTTCCAGTATTGCGATCCGTCATAGGGTCTCAATACCGGAAAAAAACTTCCATTTTGTCCTTATTCATTGTCAATGGGGACAAAACGCAACTGAACAGAACGGAATGCTCCAAAGTGCATTCCGTTCCGTTCTCATACCTGTTTGCTTTCTGTCCTGGGATGCGGAGCAAAACTGATCCGGAATGACCCACAATGCAAGTCTTCTCTGACAATATCTGACACAATAGAAAACGGATCGGTCCCCCACTGACTTTCAATGAAGTTCATGACGGATCCATCTTGGCTATGTTAACGATAATACAACCAGATCAGTTCATAACAGATGCAGACAGTTGTATTATCAGTAACGGAAGTGTTTTTACTCAACACTGCCGGATCCAGCAAAAACGCTAGTGTGAAAGTAGCTTAAAGCATTACAGACTTGGCTGCTACTTTGGGTAAACAGTTAGACACCCTATTCACCCCAGATTAGTGGATTTAAGGGCTACACCTGCACACTTCATATCATTGAAACCACACACTGTTGTGCAACTTGCAGACATTGCAACGGCTTACAGTTGCTAGTCAGAGATCCCAGTATTAAAGGCTGTAGCAAGAGAAGGAGTAATCAGAGGGACATTGCTGTAAACTACCTGCTTAGTTCATGCTTGAATATCTGGGTGGCATTTGCACTGTGTACAGAAAATTGCTGGATGTACTACAACTCCTATTTGGTGCACAGTAGAGATTTTTGCCAATTTCAGTCTGGTCTGGTTACTGACTCTCCTAACACCACACCCTGCCCATTGCACAATTTAAAGCTCTGTCTTGCACCCACATGGACATTTATTATCAAGGGCACCTGCAAACTACAATCAAACATGAGCCCTAGCTACAGAAAGGGCCCCAAGAAAATACTGCACTGAACCGACCCCAGGAGTGGTGGCCTGAGGGAGTAACATGTGACACATTATAATCAGGACAACTACCACTCCCATCCTCTGCTCTGCCTCTTCAGGGGCCCACTGCACATACATCATTTTGATGCATTGTCCCACACACCTCATGGTGCTAATATCAGTTACTTTGTTTTTGCTGCTGACATCCACAGTCGGCATTAAAAGTCGCAAATGGAAGGACCTATTACAAGGCTATATAGCACTCCTTGATAAATGAAATGATAATTCCTACTCACTAGTAAGGCTGCTTTCACATCAGTGCTTTATATTTATGTTATTCTGCTCTGTTATACGAGCAGAACGAAAATAACGGAAGTGCCCTTAACTGACATGAACGAAACCTAACAGATCCCATTGACGACAAGGTAAGGTGACCATCCTCTTTTTCCCTGGACATGTCTTCTTTTTGAGACGTAAAAAAAAAAATATTCAGCAATGATTTTTCACCAAGAATGTCTAGGATTCTCAAGAGGGGGTGCACTGAGAACTTTCTTTTAATGTGGATGTGTGACTTTGTATAAGAGGCTGAGGGGCAGTGAGTTAAAGCTGCTAGGGCTGTTATTACTCACCGCTCCCTGGTCTTCTGCTCCAGATGAGGAGGTGCACTGTGTCCTGAAAGCATTCAGCATGCGGATGTAGAGGGATGTTATAGGGGGCCAAGACTTTGGGGTCTGCTCTAAAGTCTGATTGATGGAGGAGAGGGAGGTTGTGTTATAGGGGCCATTACTTTGGAGTCTGATGAGGTCTAATTGATAGAGGGGGGTTTTATGGGGGCCATTACTTTGGGGTCTGATCTGAGGTCTGATTGATGGAGTTGGGGAGTGTTATAGGGGCCATTACTTTGGAGTCTGATGGGGTCTAATTGCTGGAAGGGGGTGTTATGGGGGCCATTACTTTGGGGGTCTTATCTAAGGTCTGATTGATGGAGTTGGGGAGTGTTATTGTGGCCATTACTTTGGGGTCTGATCTAAGGTCTGATTGATGGAAGAGGGGAGTGTTATAGCAGTCATTATTTTGGGGTCTGATCTTAGGTGTGATTCATAGGGGGGGTGTTATAGGGGACCATGACTTTGAGGTCTGATCTGACGTCTGATTGATGGAGGGAGTAGTGTTATAGGGGCCATGTCTTTGGGGTCTGATCTGAGATCTGATTGATGGAGGGGGGAGTGTTATAGTGGGCCGTGACTTTGGGGTCTTATCTGAGGTATGATTTACAGAGGGAGGTGTTAAATAGGGGCCATTACTTTGGGGTCTGATTTAAGGGATGGAAGTGTGGGAATTATAGTGGCTATGAATTTGGGGTGTGATCTGAGGTCTGATTTAAGGGATGGAGGGGTGGGGGTTATAGCGAGCCACATGAATTTGGGGCTAATATGGGGTCTGTATTAATTTTGGGGTCTGGTCTGGAGTTTAATGCCTAAGGTCTGCATTCAGCCTCATCATTTAGTTCTGTAGTTGCACCCTTTGGCACTTTTATTTTGGTAGTACAGTATTTTCGGGAGCCGCAGAGGGCATAGTATTGGTGGACGTTACAGGATGGCAGTGTTAAAGGGGCAGCTATAAAGGGGGTTCTTTGCTATAGAGGGAGGGGATGGACTGCAGAAGCAATGAGCCAAATCAGAGGTGTAACCTAATTTCCAGGGCCTTATGTAAACAGCCCCATTTACAGGGTACCTGAAATCTGTACAGCCAGCTCTCCTGTTCTTCATGCAGCCTGAGGAAGAAGCTAATAAGAACCTTCTCTGCGGTTTGCTGATGCTATTATCTTCTAAGAATAGAAGTTTTTGTGTTATTTTTTGCTACCTCCTTATGAGTTTCTGTGGTGGAAAGAAGAGAATATAATTGTAGATCAAGTGCCTTGTAGAAGAGTGAGAGCAGAAGTGTATAGTATGTGTGGAAGGGGGTCTATAGTTTCCTTTTGACACATTTGTGTGCATCCTTTTACGTACAAATCTTGTTGCTGACCCCAGGGGAATGGGGTATTAAATGGAATGTAAAGTTACTGTGCTGGTGATACTATGTGCTATAGCTAAGGTAAATTTTGAGGAGGGTTCTGTACCAGAACTTGAATGCTGTATATGATGTTTGCTGCTTTATAAATACATTTAGCTTGTAAATTCAAGTATATGAAAAAAAAAGCTGCAGTACCAAGAAATATCGCTGCTAATTGTACAGTGTTCTGGTGTATAGTATGAGGAAGGGACAAGCAGGGCCGGACTCGGATTACAAGGCAGTCCTGACGCACAGACCCCACCAGTCCACATATGGCATTGTGTAAAAATATGCTGCCACAAATGTTGCTTTTCTTGGTCATGCCCCTGTGTAAATCATCAATACAAGAAAGAAAATAAAAGTGGAACACAAAAATGCCTAATGACATGGTCAGGGACATACATTACCTTCCCATATTACACCACATACCATGAGAAAGCTCAACACTACCTCTGCAGCATCTGATAACAACTTGAAGCACCAAATATCTCCCCAACAACGCTAAATAAATACCACCGTAAAACACAAAATATCTCCCAACAGCACAGCAGAAAATACCTCCCCAACATGGCCAAAAAAATGCTACAGAACAAATTACCACTCCAGCATCATTCGATGCCACCATGCAGCACAACATTATTGTCTACCGATCACCGCTCCCCCACTGGCAGCAGCCTTGTAGCCTTACCACACCTACCCCACTGGTAGTGGTATTATCTCCTGACTACCCCTCCCCCACTGTTAGCGGTATTGTCCTCTGACCACCCTTCGCCTACTGGGAACGGTATAGTCCTATGACTACCCCTCCCCTATTGGTAGCAGTATTGTCCCAACAACCCCTCCCCCATTGGTAGTGGTATTATTCCCTGACTACCCTTCCCCTACTGTTAGCAGTATTGTTCTCTGACTAACCTTCACCTACGGTAGCTGTATAGTATCCTGACTACCCCTCCCCCTTTTGGTAGAGGTATTGTCCCCTGACCATGCCTCTCCCACTTGGCAGTAGCATCGTTCCTGGGTACTGACCACCCTTCCCCAATAGGCAATAAAACTCACCCCCTGACCACTCCTTCTGTGCTGGCAGCAACACATTCTTCATTTACATTTCTCGCCTGTCTTGCAGGGCAGGACACAAGTAGTAAAGTCAGACTTAGGCCTCATGCACACGACCGTTGTTTGATTCCGTGTCCGTTGCTCCGTTTTTCGTGATTTTCTGCGGACCCATTGGTTTTCAATGGGTCCGTGGAAACCTCGGCAAATGCACCGTTTGTCCTCCGCGTCCGTGGTCTGTGATTCCAGTCCGTCAAAAAAATATAACCTGTCCTATTCTTGTCCGTGAAAAACGGTTCACGGACCCATTCAAGTCAATGGGTCCGTGAAAAAATGCGGATGGCCATCCATGTGTCATCCGCGTTCCGTGTACGTTTTTTTTGCGGATCCCTTGGCAGGCACTTGGGAAAAATTGTCAGCCTGTCTTTTGGTAAAATCTTTTGGGTCATGTCCGCAAAAAAAAACGGAAGACGCACGGAAACACAACAAAGGCAAAAACGGACACGGATCACTGAACAACGGAACCCCTTTTTGCGGACAGCATAAAAAAACGGTCGTGTGCATGAGGCGTTAGAGGGAGATGCTTATTTGCAGTTCCCCTCCATACTTTCAAAGGGTCACAGACCTGTGATGACATCATCACAGGTCCTGCACTGTCCTAACTTTGAACCACACTGATTATCAGTGCAGGTCTTGTACTGTCTTAGGAAGTTCCTGTGATCACAGGTTCTTCACCTTTCCCAGATTCAGAACTGCACTAATACTAAAGGGTTTGCACCATTAGTGCAGTTCCTGTCTTATGTCAGGCAACAGCCAGGCTAGAAGGGCTAGTTAAGAAGGGCCATAATCCTGGAAAACCCTTTAAAGCTCTGTTCACAATAGCATCAGGATGTCAGTAGGGTTAAAGGGGTTGTCCGCTTTATTCATATTGATGACAGATCCTCAGGATTGGTCATCAATATCAGATCGGAGGGGGGACCGACTCTATTGGACACTTGAGGAAGGAGCCGTCTCATAGAAGTGAATGGGAAGGCTAAGGTGTAATTACACTGCTCACCGATGCGATGTTGACAGCGAACAGGCAAACAATGAGGAGAAGATAGCGCTCTTCAAACATCTAATCAGCGGGGGTGGCAGGAGTCGGCCCCCCTCCGATCTGATATTGATGACCTATCCTGAGGATAGATCATCAATATGAATAAAGCAGACAACCTCTTTAATGGAGCCATAACACCTTTAACAGATCTGTTCTGAAATGCCACTTAACCCTTAGACTCCCAGCACTGTACATGTACAGTGTTAGAAGGGTCTTTAAATATGGCGCCCACTCGCAAGAGTTGCGGGCACGATAGCTGAAGGGTCTCTGCTGTTTCAAACAGCTGAGGCCTGTGGCTAATGTCTGCGACTAGCAATAATGCACATTGCGGGCATTTAACTCTTTAGATGCCAAGGTCCAGCGTGACCACGGCATCTAAATTACGAAAAATTACGAAGACCGGCTCCCCGTGTGGCAATCTGGGAAGCCAGTCCTTCGTTTTAATGTGCTGAGTCTCTCCTATGGAGGCCTGCAATTGGCAGCTAAATGGTTGGTGGACAGAAGATAAATAAAGTGCAAGTGCAAAAATGCGGTCAGCAGTAAAGGTAAATGCTATGCCATGCAACCGGCAGTTATATGCATGGAAAGCAACAATACATTGACCGCATTTTTGCACTTGCACTTTATTTATCTTCTGTCCACCAACCATGCACCACAAGCCCTATTGTTTTTAATTGTGTTTTTATACATTGTGTTGTACCAATCATGTTTATTATATTGTTTCTAATAAAATTATGTATTGATTGATTATACCTTGTGATCGCATTGACTTTTTGATAATACAGTGAAGATCCATATTCTTTATAGGTGTTAGGTATTTGATGACATATGGGTCTAATATATACTTATGGGAATTAGTTTTGGTGTTTCTTTAACATCTTTGTAAAGATTTTTAACACAGTAAACAGGCTTGCTTAACCCCTTAAGGACACGGCCCTATTTCAGCTTAAGGAACAGGCCATTTTTTGAAAATCGGACCAGTTTTACTTTATGTGTGAATAACTATTAAATGCTTCTACTTATCCAGGTCATTCTGAGATTGTTTTTTCGTCACATATTGTACTTCATGACACTGGTAAAATGGAGTAAAAAAATTATTTTTATTTATAAAAAATACCAAATTTACCAAAAATTTGAAAATTTCCAAGTTTCCATTTCTCTACTTTTATAATACATCGTAATACCGCCAAAAAAGTTATTAATTTACGATCCCCATATGTCTACTTCATATATGGATCACTTTGGGAATGCCATGTTTTGGGGATGTTACAAGGCTTAGAAGTTTAGAAGCAAATCTTGCAAATTTTCAGAAATTTTCAAAAACCACTTTTTAGGGACCAGTTCAGGTTTGAAGTCACTTTGTGAGGATCACATAATAGAAACCACCCAAAATGAGCCCATTCTAGAAACTACACCCCTCAAGGTATATAAAACTGATTTTACACACGTCGTTAACGCTTTAGGTATTCCACAAGAGTTAATGGCAAATGGAGATAAAATTTCAGAATTTTGATTTTTGGGAAAATTTTCCATTTTAATCAATTTTTTCAAGTCACCAGGCAAGGGTTAAAAGCCAAACAAAACTCAGTATTTATTACTCTGATTCTTTAGTTTATAGAAACACCCCATATGTGGTTGTAAACTGCTGTATGGCCAAACGGCAGGGCGTAGAGGGAAAGGAACGCCATATGGTTTTTGTAAGGCAGATTTTGCCGGACTGGTTTTTAGACACTATGTCCCATTTGAAGCCCCCCTAATGTACCCCTAGAGTAGAAACTCCAAAAAAGTGACCCAATTTTGGAAACTATGGGATAAGGTGGCAGTTTTGTTGGTACTATTTTAGGGTAAATATGTTTTTTTGTTGATCTATATTACACATTTTTTTTAGGTGAGGTAACAAAAATAGAAATTCTGAAATTTAATTTACATTTGCCAATAACTCTTGTGGAACACCCAAAGGGTTAACAAAGTTTGTAAAATCAGTTTTGAATACCTAGAGGGGTGTACTTTTTTAGATGGAGTCACTTTTATGGAGTTTCCACTCTAGGGGTGCATCAGGGGGGCTTCAAATGCGGCATAGTGTAAAAAAAACAGTCCTGCAAAATCTGCCTTCCAAAAACCATATGGCGTTCCCTTCCTTCTGCGCCCTGCCCTGTGCCCATACAGCAGTTTATAACCACATATGGGGTGTTTCTGCAAACTACAGAACCAGGGCAATAAATATTGAGTTTTATTTGGCTGTTAACCCTTGCTTTGTTACTGGAAAAATGGATTAAAATGGAAAATGTGAAAAAAAATAGCTTTTTTGGGACAGTTTTTTGTTTTGTTATTTACATAATTGATCTGACAGGTTAAATTGTGTGCTATTTCTATAGAGCAGGTTGTTATGGACACGACAATATCAAATATGACTACTTCTTGGGAATTTTTGTTTCAGTTTTTCATAATAAAGCATTTTTGAAAAAAAATTATTTTTACTGTCTCCACATTATGAAAGCCATGTTTTTTTTTTTTTGGGCGACAGTCTTATGTAGGGTCTCATTTTGTGCGGGATGAGATGGTGGTTTCATTGGCACTATATTGGGGTGCATATGACATTTTGGTCGCTTGCTATTACACTTTTTGTGATGTAAGGTGACAAAAATGGCTTTTGACACCGTATTTCTATAAATTTTTTGCTGTGTTCACCTGAGGGGTAAGTTCATGTTTTATTTTATAAAGCAGGTTGTTACGGACGCGGCGATACTTAATATATATACTTTTTATTTATTTATTAAATTTTTACACAATAATATCATTTTTGAAACAAAAAAAAAATAATGTTTTAATGTCTCCATTGCCTGAGAGCCATATTTTTTTATTTTGTGGGGGTTATTGTCCTATGTAGGGTATCATTTTTTGCGGGATGAGATGACGGTTTGATTGGCACTATTTTGGGGTGCATATGACATTTTGATCACTTGCTATTACACTTTTTGTGATGTGAGGTGACAAAAATGTTTTTTTTTACATAGTTTTTGTTTAATTTTTTTATGGTATTTACCTGAGGGGTTAGATCATGGGATATTTTTATAGAGCAGGTTTTTACGAACGTGGCGATACCTAATATGTATACTTTTTTATTTATTTTACTTTAACACAATAACAGCACTTTAGAAAAAAAAATCATGCACAGACCGCGGTATGGAAGGGGTTAAATGGCTGGCATCTGTACAAGCACAGATACCAGCCATTTTTAGCAGAGTGTCAGCAATGTGCTGACACTCTGCTAAACCACTAGCCACCAGTGAATGGATTAGAGAGGAGGTAGGCGGGACACCTCCTACAAGGGGGGGCTTAAAATTATAATCCTAGGCATTTTTAAGTTTCTGATCCCCGGGACAGAAACGTCAGACAGCACAGTCTGAATTGACTGGCGGTTTGCAGCGATCGCCGATACGGCGTAATTTTTTTTGCTGAAAAGATTTCTCCACAAATTTGTAAATATGTAAAAATTTGTAAACATGTCAATAATCTCACTGGTGGGGGCATACTAACTTTAGCTATTTGGCCGTAAGATATCTGTGTACAACACCGCCACTGAACCACCATGGATACAAAAACCAACCTCTTCACTGCCCTAGACCACCTGGGATGTAGACAGTAACTTTCAGTGCACTAATGCTATGTGGAAATGGCTGCTTTATTGCTAACTATTATGGTGTTAATGTTTATTTGATACTGTCCTGTATTGCATGTCTTTGGGGAAGCAGCGCTTAGCTTAGCTTCTACAAAAGATAAGAACTAACATTACCAGTGAGACAGCTAAAAGTTACAGGGAGGTTACGCCTATGAACGGAAGTTGCATGCGGGGTGGGGCCCAGTCTGATTATTTACACCTCTGCCCATCCATCCTTTAATCGTACCTAAGAAAGAAACTACGGTACTAGTCTGTAACTTGCAATTATGCACTGGCTGCTCATCTTTTTATTTGTCTTTAGTACATTACTAGCAGAAGGACCCGGCTTTGCACAGGTATATTTCATCTATTTATTTAATGTTTGTGTTTGTCCACCCACCCCTTAACACTGACCCCACAGTGCCCCGCCACCTTAAAATGGGACCTTCACAGCAGCTCATCCCCTTAACTTTGACCTTCACAGCAGCCCACCCTTTTAACAGTGAGTTGCCCAGCACCCCACTACATTGACAGTGGCCTCCTCAGGGGTCCACACGCTTAACAGTGACCTCCACAATACCCCGCTCCCTTAACAATGACCTCACAGTACCCTGCTGCCTTAACAGTGACCTCCACAGCAGCCTGCCCCCTTAACAGTAACATCAACAGTGAACGCCTCTTTAACAGTGACCTCCACAGCGCTCTGCCCCTTTAATGCTAGGGCTACATGACGACATGTGTCACGCAACATTTTGTCTCAACAATTTTTATAATGATAGGCTATGGTATCGCACTGCGACATGTGAAGTCATGGATTTTTCTGCGATTTTTCGCAACATGTCACATGTCGCAGTGCAACACCATAGACTATCATTATAAAAATTGTCGCACGACATTGGTGTGACATCAATGTCGCTCGACACATGTAGCAGTATAGTTGTGCCCTACATGTCGTGCGACTTATTGTCGTTGTGTAGCCCTAGACTTAAGCTGACTTACAGCCGTGAAGGAAAAATGGCTGGGTTATTACTGAAACCTGGAATAAAACTGTGTGTATGTGGAGACTAAGGGCCTGCGAGCTTCTATTAGCTGATAAGGGACATGTGACCGTGTGTATGGCAGTTGGGATATGAAGAGAAAGACTTGCAGGTTTGTATTGTCTAATGCAGGTCATTTTTTGGGAATATCTCAGGAACTGTACGTCCTAGAGAGCTGAAAACCTTCCCGGACATCTGATGTACCAAATTTGGTGAAGATCGGTCTAGTCGCACATAAAGAACGAACAGACAGACAGACGTCAGGACAGACAGAAACTCATTGTGTACCGGCATGTTACCTCCACAGTATTCTTTCCCAGATAGCAAGTGATATGTGTACCAAGTTTAGTAGAAATTGATCAATGAGTTTTTGAGTTACAGAGCAATATCTGTGTAGCAAAAAGAGTTGGACCATACAAACTCCATGCAACTGCTGTGTAGGGGGTGTATGACCCCCACAAGATTTCTTTCCAGGTAGCAAGGGTGTGTATACCAAGTTTCGTTGAAAACAATGGTTGCGTTTTTAGTGATCGCGGAACATACATACACGCGAACACACATATATACGTCCTTCTTTATATATATATATAGATTGGAGTTCTTTTTTTTTTTTTCTAATACTTCCGTCCTCTTAACAAAGATTCAGATTAATGATCCCTCATTCCTAATTGTCAAATTTCTTTTACTTCATCCTGTGTCTAATCACCAGTGACAGAAACCATTACGCAAATGAGAGCAGACGTCTTGCCACAACTGTTCTCTTTGGTAAAAACCTTGTAATTTAAAGCTTTGATTTGTAAAAAGAAAGCTGTGTTTCCCCAAGGCGTGTAGGCATCTGTTCCATATACACAACGACACCATGCACTTCCTTTCCTCTTCCTCTCACCCCCGTCACTGCCATTGCCAATTATTCCTCTGTTTGCAACAAATATTTGACTTTGCAAAGCAGTAATTAGAACTTAGTTGGCATGTGTTTATCATGGTAGGATCAGATGTTTTCCAAGTTGTCATCTTCCTTCACCCACATTAAGGTGAAGGGTTCGTTAATCACAAAGTTTGATTTCCACTCTAAATAAGAGCCAGTATCCACTTCTTCCAAAATGATGATTTACTGTATGCTTATGGTAGCCACTAACACTACTACCACCAATGATAACACTGACGGATCAGGTCCTGTAATGGTGGTACACGTACATGATGAATAGGGCATTGATTTGGACTGGACAGATGAAGCGAAAAAGCAATTATCATACATACATGGCAAGTTTTACCCAACAAGGTCACCAATTGGCCAAGTCTTGTTTGCTTTGACAACATAAAGTTATGACTATTATATATATGTTGCAAAAAACTAATATACCCTTATAGAGTTGAAAAAGGTCTGGGTCGAGCACCAAAAATAACAGCCACTTCATAAAAAAAAAAATATATATATATATATATATATATATATATATATCAGATTCCAGATGTAATGAAAAGTAGGAGGGGGCTGCTTACGCTTATGAGTCAGATCGTGCGTTGCGCTCAAAATACATCTGCACTACTTGCATTTGGATTGAAATAAAATTGAAGTGTCTTTTATCCTCGGTGCTGGACACAGGCTTTTGTTTGTTGCTATGCTTTAAACACTAAATGGTTATGGGTTTTCCCTGGCATAGGACTATAAAGAAACAACAGAGGGGGTGAGCTGGAGTTTTATTATTACTACTCCTATAGAGTACATGGGGATAGATTTGGCAGCACAAATGTAAAAAACATTTAAAATACATATAAATCCTGTGGTGATTTATTCCTTTTTTTTTTTTTAATCAGGTTAATTTTTATTGAATAAAGCATGTAAAATTCAATACAGCAGTGATGTCGTACTTTTTTTCAGTTTTTGTGTAGTCTGAACAGACAGTAAAGACAAAATATGAACTGTATGACGGTGTACGCAGATACCAGTTAGATGAACAACAGTCGCAGGCATAACAACCAAGTGACATAGTGTACCAATACAGAAAAACAATTTTATAAATTGTTATAAAAATAAAAAGGACAAGAACTATCCCCTCCCTCCCTAACCCAACATAAACATATAAATCTGAGCAGTATTAGGATTAAGAGAAGGGCTATTCAGTCCAGAGAACAGACACAGTCGGACAGCTTCCCCAGTAAGACACCAGAAATACATGGGATCAGATAGATAATATATTAGATGCACAACACAAGACAATCACTACGCAGAACCGCTAGTTAGGGATCGTAAAAGTGACAGCTGGTCTCGGGCACATTCCTGGGCAAGAATCCTTGATATCCTTGATTCCGTGTGGCGAGTCTACCCACCCCTGCCAAATATCAAAAAACTTTTTAAGACACTTCCGCTTGGTATATACTCCCTTTTCCAGTCTCAGGACCATGTTCATTCGATTAATATATTCATGTTGTGCGGGAGGGGTGTTTCTAATCCAATATTTAGCTATCAATACTCTAGCGTGGAATAGCAATCGCTGGATACACAAAGCAAGATTATTCTCAGGTTCCAATGAATCTAATAATCCCAATATGCAAATTTTTGGATCATCAGAAATAGTAATTTGGGTTACAGTCAGTACGATATCCCAAGTGATTTATTCCTTACTATATCTTTATAGCGGTCGGAGTGCTATTTCTCTTATACAAAATTTCAAATCCATTGCGACTGGGTGCCTGCACTTAGAACACTGGTGCATCATGTTATCCATTGAACAGAATAATAACACAGTATGCAGTGAGCTTCCATGCTCCCCCTAGTGGCAGCTGCAGGCAGCAAGAAGTTTCGCATTTATAGAGACAGCCAATCCAGCAACTCTGTAAACTTCTACAGAGACGGGCACATTCATGGTCACTTCTTTACTTCTCCAGGGAGGGTGCTGGTGAATCCGTCCTAGGTCCCTGGTGAAGATTCCACGGCACATCCTCTCTCTATATTCCTTCCCTGTTCTGCACTCATTACCTAAATTTGTCATTCAGCAGTCTAAAAATGTGGCTGATAAACCTTGTATTAGCCATATCATAGCAACAATATTGGTTTTCCCACATACAGAAAGGCTGATAACACATTCATGGGCCCAGACGCTGAACATTGTAAACTGTGCTCCTTGTGGTAGTACTGCCTGAGTGGTGCCTCTTTTAGGTTCCTCCATTCTGTAAAGAGATACAGTTAAAATTAGATCCCTCTGCATTTCGTCCTCCAAGGTTCCTCTGCTGAACTAGAGAGATCAGCAGTGACCACCACTGGTGAGGAAGCCTCAGGCTGCAGAGCTGGAGGAAAGCACCTGTGTTATCAGTGTGATGGAATTGTGAGATGCTGCAAATCACGACTGCGGCATTAAGCATGGAGCGGTGGAGAGAAACCTACCCCTGATGTGCAGGGGATCGGGTGCATGGACTGGAAGTGCCATATATAGGAGGAGAAGCCGCTTTGGGAGATATAAAATAGGATGACGAAGGTGGGTTGAGAGCTACTTGTAGTTTTCAATTGTATTTGAGTCCAGACGTTGCAAACACATCTAAAAGCACCAGTGTTCAGCAGAGCCTAAAAAATAATTTCACCTTAAAATACAGTATAATAAAGCCCAATATCAACCGAATCTGAGGCTAAAACACAACTTTTATAGGTCATAACAGACAAGTTTCCCAGCCCCTAAAAACCAACACATTTTTAGAAACCTGTGGATCTGTGAACACGTGATTTATTTTGTAGAAATTGGATTTGCATAGCAATGCACATCTGTGCTCGAACACAGAAGCGATAGGACAACAGAAGCAGTGAGGCAGAGAAACTGCTGAGTTCTAGTTTTTTCACTCTGGAAAACGAGCAGACATTGATGGCGCTCAAGTACATCTCATCGGCTACAAAACGGAGATGCCTTGTCAAAAAAGCCCCAGAGTCCAGGAGTTATTTCAATTAGATCCAGGGCTGGTGCAGTATAATATTCATAGACTATATAGACTCTCTTTTCCCAGTGCTTATCATTTAGGTTGCTCACCTACAGGTATGCTCGGTTAACACAACTAATACATTTGTAAAATTGATATCCTTTAAATATCTTCAGTTACACAGACTTTTAAAGGTAGAAAGCGCCTGATCTCCAAGCTGACTTTATTTTTGAAATTTTTTAATTTATGGAGTACAATAGTTCTTATCATAAGTAACTTAAAGGGCATCAGTCAGCAGTTTTAACCATGCTAAACTGCTGACAGCATTAGGTTCAATTTTTTTGTGGATTAGATGTAGACCAATTATTTTCAATGTGTACTGTCCGCATCCATTTGTCTGTATGGCAGCCCTGCAAAAAAAAAAAAGTCTTATTCTTGTCTGTTTTGTGGACAAAAATAGGCATTTCTAACATAGGGCTGGACGTGCTGATCCGCAAAAGCGTACCATCACCGGTATCCATGTTTTGCAGATCCACAATGTATGGACCACAAGACGCATACGGTCACGTGAATGCCCCCTTAGGCAGAGGCTGGGAAGAGCAGGACAAACATACCATTTGTAGAGTTTTTTTTTTTATTATCAGGAGTAGTGTGAATATGAAATTTTATTTTACTAGGCACTGCCCCTGCAGGTGCATTGGAAGCAAGGTTTCACTAAAAGTTTCATTGCTCTCTATATTTACGGTAGCTGCTTTTGCTCTGAGTGGCAGCGGTAGTGGTCTCCTGGCTGTATGCTACAGCTGGTCTGGAAAGCAGTTCAGTGCAGAGAGCACCTCACAGTGAAGCTCCACGTAACTAGGAACAGAGGGAGCAGAATATGGAAGAATAAACCTTCAAACTCACACTGCTTCTGATAATAAAAACTCCACAAAGTTAGCTTTGTCTAGTCTTCTCTCCAGCCTCTACCTAGTGCTATCAGTAGTTAAGTATGGTCAGAACTGCTGACAGATTCCCTTTAACATCTGCAAAACCTACAAAATGCGTTGTCCCAGCTGAACGAATGAATAGTAACATAATAAAGTTATGCATGGATTCTCCATAGGAAGTGTGTGGATGAGATTACTTTTATAGTCCAAAAATCTTTTATAGAGGCCAAAAATCCAACAACCTTATTGCTGTCTAACGTTGCCTCATGCACACGGCTGTGTCCATATTTAAAGGGGTTGTCCGGGTTCAGAGCTGAACCCGGACATACCCATAATTTCACCCCAGCAGCCCCCCTGATGTTAGCATCAGAGCATCTAATGCTCCGATGCGCTCCCTTGCCCTGCGCTAGATTGCGCAGGGCAAGGGCTCTTTTTTTTACAATAACATACTGTCGGGCGGAAGCTTCCGCCGGGCAGTGTGTTCGGTGACGTCACTGGCTCTGATGGGCGTACTTCAGCGCTGCCTTAGCCGTTTTACAGGCTAGGGCAGCGTTAAAGCCTTCCCATCAGTGCTGGTGACGTCATCTGGCTTCCTGGCAGCCCCATAGAGAGCCCAGTTCATCACCGAATCCCCGGAAAATGCCTTTGCCTTGCACGATTTATTGCAGGGCAAAGGAGAGCATCGAAGCATGAACTGCTCCGATGCTCAAGTCAGGGGGGCCGCCTGGGTGAAAATGGAGGTATGTCCGGGTTTAGCTCTGAAGCCGGACAACCCCTTTAAGTCTGCAAAAACGGATCCACAAACTACAGATACCTTCCCTGTGCATGCCATATTTTTATCACTCCCATCAGTAGAAAGGACTATAATTTTCCAAAATAAGGACATTAATCGGATATGTTTTTGTAGAACGGCTGCTCGGATCTGTAGAAAATACAGATATGTGCATGGCCCCAAAGAAATGAATGGGTCAGGGTGCTGACCGCAAAAATGAAGATGAAAAATACGGCTGTGTGCATGAAGCCTGATGCAATTTTCCACATGTCTCCTTGTGAAATCCCGCGCATGCACGGCCGCTCTGTATTCGGCGCGGTAAGCAGAGGACGCTGGTGCCTACTGTCCTCTGCTCACCGCGCCTGCGCCGAATACAGAGCGGCCATGCAGGCGCGGGATTTCACAAGGAGACAGTGCCGGAGGATCGCTGCCCGGCACTGTCACTCAAAGTAAGAAGGGGCGTGCCAGCAGGTTGCCGCACGGAGCTTCTAGGAGCAGGGCAATGCCCCCCTGCTCCTAGAGGCTAATTTAAATATCATAAAAGTACGTTTTTTAGCCTGAATATAAATCGGATTTTTATAAAAAAAAGACATTATCAAGCTGCTCTGACGTTAGCACATAGCTAATGTCAGACAGCTTATAATGTCAAAACGTGATGACAGAAACCCTTTAAACATACAAGTGATTTTCAAGTAACTCAATATACTACATGAAGGCGAAAAGTCATGCATCTCTCTGAAAAATCCCATCCGACAACCACTGGTCAAAATATGCCATACATTTTGAGGGAACAGGATCTAGATACAGAAAATACTGTAGAAAGTGCAAGAGGTCTGCAAAAATCAGTTATTAATAATACTGAATATTGTGTAGTCTTAACTTTATGACAGGCTTCACCTTAAGATGCAGGAGCGCAGTGTACAAGAAGCTTTGAGAGCTTGCCGATTCTGCCCTCTAGTGGTAAACTTAGGTACTCTACATGTACTGAATATGAAGCTATTTTATAGCAACCCAAAGAAAGCAATTGTTGAGTTTTAGAATATAAAAACTATTCTCTAAGGTCCCAATTATCAGCCAAGATACATTACAGGCATGGTCTAGTGAAAATAATTAGTAAACTGGAGGAAGTGATGAGTAAAATAATGAAATGTTGCTGACTGATCTAAAGCACAATAGTTGCAATATTAAAGAGCAGAAGATTTTATTATTGGGGTGGAGAAGAATATGGCAGAATTCACATTTCGGGTTTTTGGTCAGTGATTGTGGGCCCAAACCAGGTTCGGGTCAAAAACATAAAAAAACGTGATAAGAGTAAAAATACTTTTTTTTCTAACATAATACACAATCTAGTTCTTCATTCACTGTGATTTCCTGCCAATAGACCCAAACAAGACTTCATATACAAAGACAGCAGCCCATCTGCCTCGCCCCTTAATATGATTGGGTAGATGCTTAGTGGAATTATGACTCTTTTTACCAAGATTAGGTCTCATGCACACAACCGTATTTTTTTTCCCGGCCTCCAATCTGCACTTTTTGTGGATTGGATGCAGACTCATTCATTTCAATGGGGCTCACAAAAAATGCAGACTATCCGCATCCATATGTCCAGTCCACAAAAAATAGAACCGGTCCTATTCGTGTCCATTTTGAAGACAAGAATAGACATTTTGACAATGGGGTCCATGGAAATTGCGGGATGAACAAGGCCAGTATTCATATTTTATGAATCTGCAGTTTGTGAACCAAAACATACATAGAGTCGGGTGCATAAGGCCTTATACTCATTTTTGGACTACCGATTTCCCCCTCTAGATCAACCTCATATTATGGAAGATCCATATGGTGGTAATTAAAGGTGTAATCTGAGATAGGTCATTGGTATCTGATCGTTGGGGGCCCGACACTTGGGACTCCAGACGATCAGCTGCTTGTATCGCACTCAGCCCCAATGAAGTGAATGGTGCTGTGCTTGGTAAGCTGCGAGAAGGGGTACCAGAGGAATTTAAAGGGAATTTGTCAGGTGGTTTTAAGTCACTAAATGGCCACTACCTGTTACTGTTCCTTTCTACAGGAATCTTGATATGTAAAATTAGCTGCATGATTGAATAAATTCATTTTAATCTCTCTATGTGATGTATGTAAATTAACTTTCAGGAGTCAAGGAGGTGGAGCAGCTTGAGACCATTCTGTGACCAATCCTCAAAGCCTCCAATCTAGCTTGCTTGAAGGACCTCAGGACAAGGTATATAACCTCAGGCCCATCTGGAATTGTTCACATCCGTCTGTGTCTTTTGGCTCTGGAGCATCCTCAGTGATGATGGGTGTGGTTGCCCCGGCTTCATTGATATGTCTGTTAGAAGAGGTTCCCCACTGACTGCGCACAAGACGGATGGAGAATTCGGGGGTCAGCCTTGAGTATACCCAGTCCTCGGGGAGAGAACACTTCTCATTAATGCACAGTTGTCCCCGTTTGCAGTTAATTCATTATAATTGAACCCAATGTATGATGGGAAGTATTGCAATCCTTCCTTCTTTTTACCCATTTGGCATGCATAAAGAACTACATACACCATTCTTTAAAACTGAATGCACGAAAAAAAAAAAAAAAAGTACATTGCAAACATTTTATTATAGGAGGTAGAAATGCATTCCACATGGAGATATAAAAGGCAACAACATATTTCCCTCCAGTTACAAAGAGTCAGGGTAATTGTTTTAATCATTTAATAATCAAAAATACATTAAAAAAGCTGCTAACATTGAGGGCTAAAAATCCAACTACCAAACGTACATTAAATAAATGTGCATATTAAATCAACGGAATTGGGAGGTGCAGGTCAATGAGGGCAGGCCCTGACACGGAGCCGCAGCAATTAGGGCAGGATTCTAGAGCAATCGTACACCGTATCACATTTCTTGTACTAGCTTTACTTACACGACATACCTATGGTATATTGCAGGGATCAGGATGAGTACCTGGCCCAGATTACTGCCAGGAATCCCTTCTAGCAGCAACGGGTATTTAGACCTAAAGGGGTTTCTTCCAGAGACAGCACCACAACTGGGCATGGGTTATATCTGGTAATGGTGCTCAGCTCCATTGAGGTTGATGGAGAAGGGCTGCAATACCGCACATGACCTGTGGAGTAGTGTGGCACTGTTTTTTAGAAAAAAAGCAATCCCGAGAGCCCCATAGGATAAAGGGTACAGACTGAATGCCTAGTTATGTAGCTACTCTCCTTCAGGCCTTGGCTACACGGCGAAGCCCAGTGCAAATGGGTCACGTGTTCTTTCCAAAGAAGACAAAGGAAAGTTGCCATACTGCTCCACAACTGTCCCAATTCCATTATCTTGGCAGCAATTGTGACAAGGTCACAAGCACTGAGTCACGCTGAGGCTCCAGTGGTAGGGTTCTCTTGCAAACAATGGAGCAAGTCTCCAGTCAAATCTGAAAAATCAGGCTTAAAGTAGTTGTTCCCATCGGGGGGCCTTTTTGGCAGACCCCAGTGTGGCCGGACCAGCTGAGATCATCCACAGCTGGGTTCCAGATCTTCTGCTCCCCTGCAGCTCTCTAGTCTCCCCGTGTTAAAATTCTAGTTTGGCGCTGGTCATGTGGCCTCTGCAGCGGTGACATGTCCCTAATGAGTCATGTGACCCACTGACATAATGCATAGGGGACATGTTGCCACTATGGTCAGACTGGCTGCAGTGGCCACGTGACCTGTGTCAAAACAGATGTTGGTGCGGTATGGCCACATCGGTGGGTCTGCCTGAAAGGCCCGTGGGGGATGTTCAACTGCAGTTGAAGGTGTTGTGCCATCAGGACATCTACATGTGCCAAATGGGAACGTACACAGTGGTTGTCATAGATGAGCATCCTCTCTCCAAGACCTCCATCTATGGTCCAGGGCAGAGGGCCTCTAACATGCAGTGTCCCTCTATGTATGAAGTGGATGGACCCTCATATGAATGGGCGGGCACCACATAATACTGCATGTTCCCTGTGAACGGTTTGGCTGACTGACAACTTCAGCTATTTCTGGAGACAACCCTGCATCAATTAGCTGATTGGCACATTGACTCCCATACTGATTAAAGGGTTCGTCTATGATGGGAGGACTCCTCTAGCACTGATCACTCAATATCTTTCAAGTCACACTCACAGGGTTACAGGAAACTAAGATCTGGTTGAAGGCTGTTAACCTTTTACATTGTTCCTTAAATGTGTCCGTACACACAAAATCAAAGCTGGCCGAAGCCCGTGGTTTCGGCAGGACTGGCCACCTATCCTATATGTATGCTGTACGCTGACTTTCATCATCTGTAGGATCAGGCAAGCTGAATTCTAACATGGACAATCTTTTGTTCTCACGGTAGATAACCTGCTGGGTGAGGTGTCTGACAGTGGTTTATCCCCCCACTGAAAACACATGCATGCTCGGCCAAACCTGGCATGCATGTGTAGGACAGCTATTGTAAGTTGGACCCCTTTATATACATGGCTTATGAGGCAGGAAGTTTGCTTTAACAGGAATCCCTTCCATCTGTATCATCATCACCACCACAAATGACTACTTTAACGAGGGATTAGGCGCCACCTACTGATACTGATCGATTCGGCTGAGTGATCTGCCACGACAGCAGATAATGGAGAAGATGACGGAGAACATAATGAAGCATCACTTATTAATGTCACTTTTGACTTTAGCATTGTCACCGAGGTAATCATTTCAGGTTGTAAAATCTCCCCTGTATCTTCATATGGCAGCAAAACTTCAATAAAAAAAATACACATCGTGAAGAACCAACGATTCGTTAAGCAACTCATTCACAGCATAACAGTTCAATCGCTATAAAATAGAGGAATTTATTTCTGGCAGCTTTTCACACTATACAGAATCACGCACGTTCCTAACAGGGTCGGAGCCAAAAGTCCATCAACATTCACCAAAAAGGAAATTTTTGCACTGCAAACTAAAGTCCCATTATTTCGCAGTAATGGTATCAGTATACCATTCCATATGCACTGTATCCAGGTGAGGTTACAAAAAAATGCTAATAATCGGAAAGTACAAAACGCACACGCTGCGAGTCGGGCACATAGAGATCATTATGAATTACAAATTTGAGCTTACGTTAAAGAGATTTGTTAGAAAAATCGGATTCATTCGCAGCTGTAAATGGCGTGATTTGGCTTCTGTCAGCCTGCTACAATCCAGTTGTGAGGGAAACACTGCCTGACAACCACATCCTCTTGTATGAAATCGCATGGAATTGTCAGACAGCATGTCCCTAGCAAGCAGTCTCTCTCTACTCCATAATGTTCAGCTTAGGGCAGAGTTGCTAGTGAATGGAGGATGCGGAAGGGGCAAGGAAGGTTGGCAGGACACAAACAATTACTTTTTCGATCTCTTACTGCTGAAATAAACTCCTTTAAAGGGGTTATGCCTCGAAATACATAATTCATTTTTCAAATCAGCACCTGGATCTGCATACGTTAGTAATTGCAAGTACTTAAACATTTAGTATAGCCAGTGAGCTATTCAATGAAATGTATCTGTATAGCGCCACCTGCAGTTTGTTCTTTTCCTATTTTCTTGTCCACCTCACTGAGGTGGTCGCACGTGCTCAGTTCAAATCTTCAACTGGCACCAGCCGTATCTAGTGTTGGAAGCTGTGGCAGTGACAGGGAAAGAGCTACAGCAGAAAGGGCATGCCCCCTTAGCTGCCAGCCTGAAGAAAATCTATTAGATCAATTGGAGCAATGAACGGGGAGATCCCTGGATCCATGTGAGGTACAGGACTGGTTCTAGCTGTGTTCAGAAGAGATTGGCATGTACTATATGATGTTTGTTTGTCATTTTTTACATCAATCATGGCATGACCCCGTAAATTTTAATGAGCAACAGTAGCCATTTTGGAGGATGGACCAACACTTCTGGGAAAACATCCTGCAAATTCATTGCTAATGTGATCATGGAGACAATTCCAACTAACAGGTATAATTACGGACCACAAACCATGAGCCTGTTGGTGGTAACTAGTGTCTAACAGTCTCCGATTTGCTCAAGCGACAATATGGTTTTCCAAGCCTATGTAATAGCCACCAATGTGTTAATGCACTAAGCCATCCCACTGACTGATCGCATAAGTGTACCCAAAAACGTTCACAACCATAACTGCTCATAGTGTCTGCCCTATCAGCGCTCCTTGGGGGTGGGACTAGGGGCACCTTGACAAGTAATGTGCATCTTGATTGCCTGGAGGAGTTACTGTTATAGGCACTGGGAAGTTCCTCAATTTGGTTTCATCTACTCATATTCGGATACACAAACTCCTCAAAAGCAGCAATTAGAGGTAAAAAGGAGAATTTCATTAGAATTCTGCAAGTTTTTATAATTTACAAGCTGATAAAAAAAATTAATGTTTAATTCTGAAACACCGATTCCACATACGACTCAAAGTAAATAAGTCCTAGAAATCAGTAGAGTAGCCGCTGCCATGGAACTTTATACGTGTGCTTGCTAAAGGTGACCGTTATCATGTGTCCTCTTGTAGTCCTTCTTCAGAACAGTTTTCCTCGTTGTGACGTCTGTAGGGCGCAAGTTTCGCTCTAAAACCAGGGCCATGTTCGTGGACTAGGTAAACAGAACCGGACAGGAGACCAAGAAAGTCCAAGAAAGCTCAGCTTATTAGGTCTTTGGATACTGGACTGGATGCAGTGAATGGATGACGTAAACAGGTTTTGCGGGCAGACAGGGTGGGTGACGGGCCATGGCCCAAATGTTCACTGTCTGTACAGAGTGCAAAGAACAAATTTACGTATTGCATTGTTTTGTTGATTATTTTCTTCCTCTTTGCCGACGAAATATAAAAAAAACTGGAGAATAATTATAAAAACACAGTAGTGAGTGGTGTAAACCAATGTACAGGAGAAGAGTTGGCCAGGTAAGTGCTTTCAATCGGCAGTTTTTCTTGTCAGTCTCAGAAGTGAATCAAGACAGCGGCAGCAGTCACGGACACCCATTGTCACTCCTCAGTATGCCAGCATTAGTCGTAGCGGCCCTTTATCATCATGTTTAACAAAGGACCAACCTGGAAAAAAGTGACAGATTCTTAAAGTGAAAGGAGGATATTTTGCAGATTGCAACTGCAATACAATATTTTCAGGTCTTTCCTGGGCCAGAAACCAGACTCAACATACAATGCCTCAGACTCAGATCCAACCAGTCAACATGGTCATCTGTATTGGTTGTCTAGTTTCTCCTCCTCCTCCTGTGCTGCCCTCTGTCAGGCCAGGAGGAGCTGCT
Source organism: Bufotes viridis (assembly GCA_033119425.1). Taxonomy (NCBI): domain Eukaryota; kingdom Metazoa; phylum Chordata; class Amphibia; order Anura; family Bufonidae; genus Bufotes; species Bufotes viridis. The sequence goes on from CM065594.1 coordinate 190,963,839, forward strand.
CCTTTGGGCATTAGGTGGGGGCGGCTCCATTACATTTTTCTGGGACACTGTGTACTACCTGTCCTCATCACAGAAAGTTTCCAGCCTCTATTACTGACTGTTATATGTAAGGACTTGCAATATTGACCTTAGTTATCTGCTTATTTTTCTTAAAATCTTCATTTTCTCTTATCTTGGGATGACATTTTGGAACAAATTAAACGTTTTCTATAATATAAATTCAGAAAATCAGCAGCCTATACGATTTAAATGGTTTCCTGTTGCATCGATAATGCTAGGGTGCTGAATTCCGTACAAAGCACCTTTCCCTGTTCTGCCACCAACATACTAATATAAATCTCTACTGCCTGTTGCCCCCACTAGGGAGTCACGTGGCACATTATATGATCACTTGTTTCTGGGGAGTCATGGCGTGTATGCTGCATTACGCTTTTTAGAGCTGCCAACTGGCAGGAAGGGATCATTTGAGATGAACGCACACTAACTTTGTTTTCGGCCCCCTATTTGGCAGTTTGGAGGCTAGTGAGTGGCTACTATTACACCAACTACTACAGCTCTGTCAAGGCATCACACTGATGTTCTGGAGGAGAACTTTCGGTGACATTTTACTCGGCCCCGTGAGTCCTACCCCGACTGGTAGTGACGAGGACCTGTTGCTGATCTTGAGACCACTGCAACCACTCACTGGTCATGCATGCAAAAATGGCACATACTGTAGCTGCAAGGGTCTTGAGACCAAAAAAGGGTCCCAGTCAATTAGGCTGGGTTCACACTTGAGCGTATTTGATACGCGCATTTTAGTCGTGCTTATTACAGCGCGTTTTTGGAAATAGGAAACGCGCGTCGTACGTGCGTTTGACCACTGTGGCGTCAATCACAATACGTGCGACAATACGCCCCAAAGAAGCTCCTGTACTTCTTTGGGCGTAGGGCGTTTAACAGCACGTTCGTACGCTCTGTAAAACGCTCAGGTGAGAACCATGCCCATAGGGAAACATGGGTTTTCGCCTGTTGAGCGTTTTACTGCGCGTAGGAACGCGCTGTAAAACGCTCAAGTCTGAACCCAGCCTTATGGTCCGGCCATTTCATGGCATATAGGGGTACATATTTTTTCTAAACCTTTTTATTCTTGGATTATTTTAATTCTATTTCCTGTACAGAATTATATGCGCAGTCATGTTGCCTGAGATGCTGTTAACAGCATTTAAAAATATGCTTGACAGCAGTTCATTGTAATCCTGTATGTGGTGATAATGAGATGACTGCATAAAAGTGATCTCTACAGAACAGGAATTGTCAGAATATTATTAGGCTCAACGACCAGCGCAAGAACTGCAGAATTTTAGTCATAGTCTTAAGGTCCCTTTACAAGGCCCGACGTAGCAAGCGATTGTCGGGACAGAAGTGTTCTTTCCTGACAATCACTTGCTCGTCAGTGGAGGAGAAAGCTGTATTTACATGGAGCTAATGCCATCACTCATCCCCATATAGAATCATTGTTTGCCAACAGCAGACGCTGTTTAGACGACACAATCTGCTGTCGGCAAACAAAGATTTAGGCGTCCACACTGTCCAATTGTGAACACGAACAGGACATGTTCTATCTTTTTTGTGTGGCCAAAAAACGGATGCGGACACAAATATACGGTCGTCTGAATAAGCCGTTTATTAAATAAATAATGCTCATTTGTATAATCCCTATATAATGTCACTTACCTCCTGCGGGTTTCCGAGGGCTTCTCCTAGCATTTTTTCAATGTTTCTCATTATTGCCACCTTCTGGTGTGCTTTCAGTGGGTATTCTATTCTTTTTGGAGTGGGCGCACCCTATTTACATTGGGATCAAAGTGAAACAAAAGTTTAAAAAGACAAAAAAAATGAATGTATTGGTTGTTACTTTAAAGTTAGGCCCTGGTAGATGTAAAGCTGGTTTCACACTAGCGTTAACTATCTCGGGCAGGCAGTTCGGGCAGGGAGCAGCCTGTTGGAAATGTTTGGATCCGGCACTGCAGGAAGCTACCGCATCACCATCCCACCCCTTTGACCGTAACGGAGACTTGCGGAGATCCAGCCGCAACCTGGCAAATAAGCCAAGAATCTGTCGGATTAAAATGTTTGGCCAATTTTCGGCATGTTTGCGGAGGTGTGGCCGGATCTCCACTGATCCCTATTATAGTCAACAGGGCTGGCGAGTGTCAGGTAACATCCCAACATCTCCGGCAGGCTGCTCCCTGCAGCAGCAGCCTGCCGGAGGTGGTAAACTCTAGTGCGAAACCAGCAATTATATGGCAAAGCTCATGTCATTTGCAGAGTTTACCACTATACTATACTTAAAAGGGTTTGTATGATCTCGACGTTACTAAGGCAAGATAAAAGACGGTCCCGATCACCAGCCGGCCGGGAAACAGCAGTGCTCAGGCACCTGCTGTTTCACTAGCTCCCATTGCGGTGCATGACAGTTACTGAAACAGAGTGGCACAGCAAGCCATGCTGTTTCCTTAACTCAGAAACTGCACAGATTGCTGTGCTACGCTGTTTGGAAGGCAACCAAATGGAAAGGAATGCGTTCAATTCTGTCCCCACTGACAATAAATGGGGACAAAACGGAAGCGTCTTTCTCCGGTATTGAGATCCTCTGCTGGATCTCAATACCGGAAAGGAAAAACACAGATGGGAAAGTAGCCTTATAGAGGTAAGTCATGAGCTCAGTTCCTTCTGTAATCCTCTGCCTGCAACGTCCAAGTGGAAAGGGGCTGGGGAAGCCTCATTCTAGACATAGGTCCAGGTCCTAGGCATTTATGGCACATTCTGGGCATAGGTTGTGGATAAGCCCTTGAATAAACACTGCCCAACAACAACTAATGAATTGTCAGCTAAGTGTAGATGAGTACATTAAATATGTATAAAACATACCTTGTACCAAAAATTGACTGTAATTGTTGTCCCTCCGTCCATGAGTGACTCTATATGGTGCCACCTGTAATAGTATTTCACCACACAACATAAACAAGGAATGCTTTAACTTTAATTACATAAGCTAAGTGAGCTGAAATCTGGACATCTGAGTGTACAGGAGCATGCAAAAGTGTGGGCGCCCCTGGTCAACATGTGAACAGTTAAGCAAATTGAAGGAAAAATTATTTTTTTTCATCTTTTACATTTTCAAAATAACAAAAAAGGAAAAGGGGCCTGAAGCAAAAGGCCATCTTGCATGCATTGCTCTTTTGAGGTTTATCCACAAATTTTCAACGCTGGTCAGATCAGAGGACAGTGAGGGCCATGGGTGCCCAAACTTTTGCACTGTATCTATAAAAGTCCTTGAAATTGATCATTGACATTATTTGCCATTTCTGACAGGGTGGGATGGATATAAAACACAATTCCAACATTGTTTGAATATCAACAATTACCCTTTTTTTTTGTTTTACATAGCGTTGACTGTAGTCACATTATTTGAGCCCTCTGGTGAAGGTATGCGGGAATACGCTTGACTTGAATGCCTTTCATCCTGGTCAGGTTGCTCAGCCATGACAGAGGATTGCATCACTACTATCTATTGTGGAGCAGAGTTCCTACTCTAGAATAGGTAGTACTGCAGCGACCATAAATGAGATACGTTGGCAGGCTGGATTTCCGGAGGCCATTTTGATACATTCCGACCAGATCACAAACACATGCTAAAAAATCTACCTAATGAAAACAAAATACTTTGAGATATTCCCTTTAAAGCAAACCTCTTACCAATACATCGGGATATACAGAACATCGCCAGGCCCAACGACGGTCTCGTAGCCATGCACATTTCTGAAGTTAGGAAACCGCTCTAGATCAGGGTTCTCAAAGTCCACCTATCATGTAGAGAAAAGAAATGCATGTACATATTAAAGGCTGGGATGTGCACCTCTCCCTCCACCAGCCACAATGGTACAAAAGGGCATAGCCAAAGCACTGCTATAAAAGCAGCAGACTGGTGGAACAGACACGTTTTAACAATGATGATGGATGTTACTGTGACTTTCAGACTCCAGTGACAACATTAGTTGAAGAAGTATAAGACTGTGTGGATGCCTATGCAGATGTCAGTACAGAATAAAGAAGTGATGCGGGCAGGCACAGTTGGTGATGTCACTGACGAGCACCTGCCCCTTCACAGCATTGTGAAGCAGCGGGCCACACAAATATGGAATAAAGGCAAGGTGAATACTTTAAAAAAATTTACCCCTTCTGCTTCAGCAAAAACGCTTCTATCATAATAATACAACCGTCTGCATCCGTTCTGAACGGATCCGGTTGTATTATCTCTCAAATAGCCATGACGGATCCGTCTCTAAAACCAATGAAAGTCAATTGGGGACAGATCCGTTTTCTTTTGCGGCAGAGAAAATGGATCCGTCTCCTTTGACTTACATTGTGTGTCATCATGACAGATCGTCTTGCTCCGCATTCCAGGACGCACTCAAAAACGCTGCTTGCAGCTCTTTTGTCTGCGATGGGAGGCGCAACGACACGGAACGGAATGCATTCTGGTACACACCATTCCCTTCCAGTTCAGTTTTGTTCCCATTGACAATGAATAGGGACAAAACTGTAGCGTTTTCCCCCGCTATTGAGATCCTATGACGGATCTCAATAGCAGGAAAGAAAGAGCAGATGTGAAAGTAGCCTTACTTGAATACTGGTGCAGCTTGCAGGGTTGCATGGTTCTCATGGCACCACAGCCCCTATTCAGGTGCACTGTGTGACTGTATCCTAAAACACATTAGTGTGTGAGGCGGGGAGGGGGCTTAAAGAGGAGAGTCCAGTCAGTCAATTAGCCTCGATCCTGGAATGCATATACATATAAACCAGTTTTGGACCGGAGGTAAAGCAATTAACTCTGCAAGGACTTTTCTGAACGTCCTTGCAGAATTAGCAGCTGTAGGAGCAGGGAGCCAGCTGTCGGTGACAACCAGGTTCCCATAGAGAAGGCAGAGACTATTTTATACTGTCCCTGCCTGTTGTGTATACAGATCAGGAGGTGGCAATGCTGGCGATTAGCTCCCCCCCCCCCCCCGCCTCAGGGGGGCTGTATGCCCCCTTTAACTGGGGCTAATATGTGAGCCCCTAGTTACAGTAGATACCAGCAATAAGAAAACAAAAAGTAATATTAAAATGCCTCCCAAAGTTCTTGTATGGCCTTATGGGGCAAAAAGTGTAAAATTAAACAATAACAAAAAGATACATTAAAATGTTAAAAAATTATTAAAAAGGCATTCAGAAGCCCACACTGCAGCTTTTAGCTGCTCCAATGGCAACTACAAACTTAGGGACCGGCCTGTTTTGGGCCTTGTGACCAAGTATTTTTTTATTTTTATTTTTAACACCAATGCATTTTAAGAGCTATAACTTTTTTCCATTGATGTAGCTGCACAAGTGCAAGTTTTCTGTGGGACAAGTTGAAGATTTTACGGGCACCATTTTGGGGTACATATACGGTAACTCATTGATTAACTTTCTGGGGATGGAATAGACAAAAGAAGGCTCTTCTGCCATTGACGCTTTACATTTTATATGTTGCGATGTTCACTTTGCAGCATAAATAACACTTTATCTGTGAGTACGGATAGTGCGATACTATAGTTTTGTTTTTTTTTTTACATTTTAGTATATTTGCCCAATAAAAGCCCTTTAAAAAAACTGACAAAAAACAAAAAAAAAAAGAAAATGTTTTTGCATTGCTGCATCCCAAGATCCATAACTTTTGTTTTATGGTTCTCTCGACGGAAGCTATGCAAGGGCTTTATTTTTGTGGGATGACTTGTAGTATTCATTGCTACTATTTTGGGATACACAAGACATTTTTGATTGCATTTAAATCCATTTTTGTTCTGGCGTATAAGCAAAAAAATGGCAAGTCTGGAATTTTTTTGTTTTATGATGTTTACTGTGTGGGATAAATCAGATGACATGATCATTATATAGTTCAGGTCGTTACAGATGCTGTGATGCCAAATATTTTTATTTTTCTATTTTATTTTTACTAAGTTTTTTTTCCATTTTAAAACATTTTCAGGGAAAAAGGTGGATTTTTATAATGAAGAGTACTTTGACATGCAATCATTTGATTGCTTCCATAATACACTGTACTACTTATGTTATGTACAGCTAGACACCCGCTCCACCCTGTACGGAATGTACAGGACACCCGTGTCCGGCCTGGCTCGGACCGCCGTAAAAAGGCAATATAGGTGTGCACCATATAAAAGTCTAAAGAAATGGAAAATGCATCTGCTCAGGGAGGGGAACTAAATGTCTCGCTCTTGAAAAGCCCAGATTTGCTTTTCGTGGGCAAACCATACACTAGCAGTGCCAGAATGCAAATCTTTAAACCCACTCATGAGAGGGAGGAATCCGATAGTGGATTTATGGAGATCAAATTCCTCCCAGCCATCAGCTGTAGAAGTAACTCTATACAATACACGCCTGCGGTTACCTTTAACTCACCAACATTGAAGGAAAAAAAAGCGGTTTTACAAGATTGACACGCAGCATTCTCCGTTTTATGATCTTAGATGTAAAGTTGGTTAGCACGCTGTCACTTTTTGAACAAGAATGCCAGGCAGCTGCTGCACACTCTTCACTCCTGTCACTATAACGGGATGCCACAGTCGTAGGCTATGTAAACATTGGCATTCTGACACATTAGAGGAGAGGAGTGCTGGCTACATGTAGACGCTGCAAGTACCATGTACTTTCACTGCCTGCCACGTGACGCCAACTAGCCCACATTGTCCATTCAAGGCGTCACATACGTTAGATATGCCGATCAATTTTTAAAGACCAGGTTATTTAGCCTCTCCTTGACCAGACACCTTTTCCGTATATCTAATATATAAAGCTGACTGTATGTGTGTGTGTATGTATGTCCGCTAAAAGAATCCCCACCGTCGCATTTACAATCACGGTTTGGCACACAGGTATATCAGGTGTCCGGGAAGGTTTCAGACCGGGTCTTAGCTCTCTAGCACGTACCGTTCCTGAGATATTCTCAAAAAATGCATTAGCCAATAGAAGCCTGGTCACATGCCCCTTATCAGCCAAGAGAAGCTCGCAGGGCCTTAGCCTCCACATACACAGTTTTACATCGGGTCTCCATTACAACCCAGCCATTTTTCTTCACTGCTGTTGGTCAGCTTTAAAGGAAATATATCACCAGGATAATCGCTATTGAAGTAAAGCCATAGCCTAATAGCACTTAGTACCTTATTTCCAGATGTGCCTTCATTACAGAAATAGATGTTTTTTATCCTTTGAAAATCCAGTTTATTTGGTATGCAAATGAGCCAGTAAGGTGCCCAGAGGGGCGTCATTCTTGCAGGAAGGAGCCCAGGCACGCCTCCTGCCACAATATGTCCACCCACCCCTCCTAGATCACATTCAAGCCATAACTCTGCCCCACTTTTCCCTGCTCCCAGCATGAGGGCAGGCTTGGGCAGTGGAAGGAGGCATATCTGGGCTCCTTCCTGCAAGAATGGCTGCTGCTGTGAAGGTCAAAGTTAAGGGGGTGGGCTGCTGTGGAGGTCCCATTTTAAGTCGATGGGGCACTGTCGGGGGGGGAAGGGTCAGTGTTAAGGGGTGGGGGGCTGTGGAGGTCACTGTTAAAGTGGATACTGTCAATATCTTTTAACGACACACACAAACATTAAATGAAATAGATTAAATATACCCGAGCTCTAATATATATTACATAAAGCTGAGTGTATGTATGTGTGCGTGAATGTATGTCCGCTAAAGGAATCCGCATAGTCGCATTTACAATCACGAAATTTGGCACACAGGTACATCAGATGTCCGGGAAGGTTTTAGACCGGGTCTCCGTTCTCTAGCACATACCGTTCCTGGGATATTCCTAAAAAATGCAAATATGGCACATCACATGACCTACATTAGCCAATAGAAGCCTGAAGGTCTTTCTCTTCATATACCAACTTCATATCCCAACTGCCATACACACGGTCGCATGTCCCTTATCAGCCAATAGAAGCTTGCACGCCCTTAGTCTCCACATACACACAGTTTTACAACAGGTTTTCATAACAACGCAGCCATTTTTCTTCACTGCTGCAGGTCAGCTTTAGGCTGAGCTCACACGAGCGTGTCCGGATTAGGTCCGGATGAGTTGCGGATGCGTTAAGTGAAAACTGTGCGAGTTCACAGGCAAAGCCATTCAGTTTTGCCTGCGATTGCGTTCAGTTGTTCAGTTTTTTCCGCGCGGGTGCAATGCGTTTTGATGCGTTTTTCACGCGCGTGATAAAAAACTGAAGGTTTACAAACAACATCTCCTAGCAACCATCAGTGAAAAACGCAATGCACCCGCACTTGCCTGCGGATGCAATGCGTTTTTAACGCAGCCCCATTCACTTCTATGGGGCTAGGGCTGCGTGAAAAAAGCAGAATATAGAACATGCTGCGATTTTCACGCAACGCACAAGTGATGCGTGAAAAAAACGCTCATGTACACAGGCCCATTGAAATGAATGGGTCAGGATTCAGTGCGGGTGTAATGCGTTCACATCATGCATTGCACCCGCGCGGAAAACTCGCCCGTGTGAAAGGGGCCTAAAGGGGCAGGGATGACACTTAAGGGAACGGAGTGCTGAGGAGATCACAGTTCAGGGGGCAGGTAGACTGGCCATTCAGGCCACCCTCAAAAGACAGACTTAAAAACCCCGCTAAGCCACGCCGCCTCCCACTCCGCAGCCGACGGAGATTGAAAAAATTGTAAAAATCAACTGTCAGCTGCAGGAGTGGGAGGGACGGTAACTTTCTCTCTGCAGCTCACGCTCAGACAGCAAAGTGCTGCTGTTTGAGAGTAAGCTATTCAAAAGGATATCCCTGCGTGAGATATTCCCAAAAAATGCATTAGTCAATAGAAGCCTGGTCACATAACCCTTATCAGCCAATATGAGCTCGCAGGCCATTAGTCTCCACTTACACACAGTTTTAGACCAGGTTTCCAGAACAACCCAGCCATTTTTCTTCACTGGTGCCGGTCAGCTTTAAAGGGACAGGGTGCTGTGGAAGACACTGTTAAGAGAGCAGAGTGCTGTGGAGGTCACAGTGCAGGGGCAGGTAGGGTGGCCATTCAGGCCACCCTCAAAAGATGGACTTAAAAACTCCCCAGACTAGGTTAGGCCACGCACCCCTCACTCCGCAGCTGACAGCGATTGAAAAAATGAAGGTAAAAATCAACTTCTGTCAGCTGCAGGGGTGGGGGGAGGGTTACTTTCTCCCTGCAGCTCAGTGCTACTGTCTGAGAGTGAGCTGTTCAAAAGGACATCCCTGTGTCCTTTCAAGCCCTGCGCCAGACGGAGGACAGGGAGTCTGAAAGCCGGACTGTCCTGCCTTCTGCACACCCTAGGGGCAGGCAGCTGTGGAGGTCACAGTTAAGGGGACGATCCGCTATGGAGGTCAGTGTTAAGGGGCAGATTGCTGTAGAGGCAACTGTTAAGGAGACAGGGTGTTGTGAAAATCACTGTTAAGGAGATGGGGTACTGTGGAGGTCACTAATAAAGGGGCGGCCGCTGTGGAGGTCACTGTTAAGGGGACAGAGAACTGTGAAGGTCACAGTTAAGGGACGGTCCGCTATGGAGGTCAGTGTTTAGGGACAGGGTGCTGTAGAGGTCACTGTTAAGGGGCGGGTGTTGTGGAGGTCACATTTTAAGGGGACACAGCTATGTACAGGTCACTGTTAAGGGTACGGGTTATTGTGGAAATCACTGTTAACGAGACAGGGTACTGTGGAGGTCACTAATAAAGGGGCGGCTGCCGTGGAGATCACTGTTAAAGAAGTTTTGCCAACTCAGACAATGGGGGCATATCGCTAGGATATGCCCCTATTGTCTGATAGGTGCGGGTCCCAGGGGTGGACGGATCGGGGAAATGAACAGTGGGCGCAGTGCGCATGTGCAGCCGCCCGCTATTCATTTCTATGGGGCCGACAAAAATAGCCAAGCACTGGCTCAGCTGTTTCCGTCTGCCCCATAGAAATGAATGGAAGCAGGGGCTGCACATGCCTGGTGCGCTTCCATTCACTTCTATGGGAGCAGCACTTGGTGGTGGACAGACCACGGGAACCTCTCCCTGCTCGGTTCTCATTGTAGAGGTGGGACCCGCACCTATCAGACAACGGGGGCTTATGCCCTCATTGTCTAAGATGGTAATAACCCTCTAAAAGGCACTGCGCTGTGGATGTTACTATTAAGGGGGCATGCTGCTATGGAGGTCACTGTTAAAGTGGCAAGGTACTGTAGATGTAACTGTTATAGTGGATACAGTACTGCGATATCTTTTAACAACACACACAAATATTAAATGAAGTAGATGAAATATAGCCGTACGAAGCCGGGTCCTTCTGCTAGTGTGTGTAGGTAGATAGATAGATAGATAGTAAACGTCGCTTTTACCCGGTAAATAAAAGTAGCAATTTTTTTCATTACTAAGGAAGTGCTGTGGAATTACTTTTACTATATTTTTGTGGACATAGGGGACTGTCCATACAGCCATTGGCTCTCCAGTTTTTTCAGTTTTGAACCTGCTGTGCGATCTACTGCATTTGTTCTAGATAGATAGATAGACACACACTTTTTTTTCTTTTTAACACCCGTCTTTAAAAGCCATGCCTTTTTCTGTTCAGTTATCTAAATTATTTGTGGGGTTTTTTGGTGAAACATCGGGCTTTATTTTTATGATACTTTTTGTTTTTATTTTTTTCATACCCGGGAAATTTTAAAAAGGAGGTAAAATATAGTCTGTTTCATGTTTTTTATTGTTTATTTTACATCACAAAGTACAACAAGAACACTTTTTAAATCACCTTTTCATTGCAGTTATTTTGATATAAGAGAAATATAGTTTACATTGCAGAAGTAAGGCTAGAAGCTTCTTTGTCAGCTAGTGGTGGCTTTTTTTTTGTTTTTCTTTTATTGTTGATTTCTCTGAATTGTTGAGCCTCACTGCACAGCTGATCTGGGTCTGCTAAGACCTAGCAACTCGGGGAGTCACATAGGACCCAATGATCACATCAATCGGAGCAGTAAATAATAAATACAAGGCGATCATTGAATGTTGTGTATATAGTGATGGGGAAGGTAGGGACAGTAAAAAGAAGAATCTGTGCCTTCTCTGTGGAGAGCTTTCATTGGCAACTGGCCCCAGCTCCCACAGCTGTACAATCTCTGTGCAGCTTCGAGCTCTGGAAGGATGTTCAGAAACGACCTTGCAGAGACTGCCCAGGGGTTTATAGTCTAGGGGTGGTCCACAGTGTCATGGTGTCTGAGCTGCATCACGTTATTGAGATGGGGGAGCTATGTAGACTGATAGACAAGTTTCAGGGAATTCTGCCTATTCTGGGCTTTTAAATCAAGGAGGTGGTCCTAAAAGTTATTGCCAACCTTCACTCTATGACTATGTATACAGAGATGGCGGTCAGTCACTCATAGGACTATCTCCTTGACTTCAAAGTCCAGAATGTGAAGGGACTTAAATAAATGAATACAGGTTATACTGAATCATTTCCCAAAAAACTATACATCATCTGCTCAGCTCCTCGTGCTCTATAACACGATGATTGCAGATTGCACTACATTTTTTCCGCCAGTGGGCGACTGCTGTGTTAAACCAGATGCCAAAGTCATTTAGTGACAGGAAGTCGCAAGCACCAAACACTGCGGTACTATAGTATTAAAAGCTTCTGTCCCCTAAGGGGACAACTAAAAAAGAAAAAACTGTTTTTAAAAAAGTATTCAAAATTGAAATCACCCCCTTTCCCAATTATACATAAAAAACAATATAGAAATAAGGGCTCTTTCACACTGGCGTTTTTGTTTTCCGGCATAGAGTTCCGTTGTCGGGGCTCTATGCCGGAAAAATCCTGATCAGGATTATCCCAATGCATTCTGAATGGAGAAAAATCAGTTCAGGATGCATCAGGATGTCTTCAGTTCAGGACCGGAATGTTTTTGGTCCGGAGAAAATACCGCAGCATGCTGCGCTTTTTGCTCCGGCCAAAAATCCTGAACACTTGCCGCAAGGCTGGATCCGGAATTAATGCCCATTGAAAGGCATTAATCCGGATCCGGCCTTAAGCTAAACGTCGTTTCGGCGCATCGCCGGATCTGACGTTTAGCTTTTTCTCAATGGTTACCATGGCAGCCAGGACGCTAAAGTCCCGGTTGCCGTGGTAAAGTGTAGTGGGGAGCGGGGGAGCAGTATACTTACAGTCTGTGCGGCTCCCGGGGCGCTCCAGAGTGACGTCAGGGCGCCCTACACGCATGGATCACGTGATCCATGCGCATGAGGCGCTCTGACGCCATTCTGGAGCGCCCCAGGAGCCGCACAGACTGTAAGTATACCGCCCCCCCGCTCCCCACTACTACTATGGCAACCAGGACTTTAATAGCGTCCTGGCTGCCAAAGTAACCTCAAAGCATTCCGAAGACTGATCAGGATCCTGATCAGTCTTCTAATGCTTTCAGGTGACTTGCGTGCTGACGGATCCGGCGGGACGGAAGTGCCTGCCGGATCCTCAGAACGCAAGTGTGAAAGAGGCCTTAACGGTAATTGGTACTGCAGTATCTGAAAATGTCTGAACTACTAAAACATAAAAAATGTTTATACTGCAAGTTGAATGCCATAGCAGACAAAAAAATGTTTAAAAATCAAGACGCTTGAACTGCCATTTTTTTGGTCATGTTTTCACTAAGAAAAAAATCGTATGTACTCCAATGGTACCAATAAAAACTACAGCCCCCCTGCAGAAACAAGCCCTCACAAAGCTCTGGAGATGGAAACATATAAGAGCCAGGAGTGTCAGAATATGGCAACGCAAGCCAAATAGTAGTTTTTGCAAAGTATTATCATTTTTTTTTTTAAAGTAGCAAAGCATAAGAAATTTGGTATCGCTGTAATCGTACAATAAAGGCAACAGTGAACACCATAAAACAAGACCATTTTTTTTCAATATCACATTACTAAGAATTTTTTCGCATTTTTTTTAATACAAGATATGGTAAATTAAACGGGTTTTGTCACTTCAGCAAATGGCATTTATCATGTAAAGAAAGTTAATACAAGGCACTTACTAATGTATTGTGATTGTCCATATTACCTCCTTTCCATCACATTATACACTGCTTGTTTCCATGGTAACGACCACCCTGCAATCCAGCAGTGGTGGTCGTGGTTGCACAATATAGGAAAAAGTGCAACTCTCTCTGGTGGCCGGGACTGTGAGAGTACGCATAGGTCAGCACTTTTTCCTATAGCGGTATGTGCAATCAAAGCCACCGCAGATTGCAGGGTGGTCGTAACCATGGAAATGAGCAGTGTATAATGTGACGGAAAATGGATCTAGGAAGGAAGCAATATGGACAATAACAATACATTACTAAGTGCCTTGTAATAACTTTTGTCTACATGATCATGAGACGTCCCCTTTAAGGCTATAGCTACACAGCGACAACAAGTCACAAAAAACAAGCGACTATTTTAGAGCTGAGATTTGCCTGTTAAATAATACACTTTGTTCCTTAACCCTCTAAGGACCCTGGGATTTTTAATTTTTGCATTTTCGTTTTGCGCTCCCTGCCTTCCAAGAGCCATAACTTTTTTATTTTTCGCTTCACATAGCCATATGAGGGCTTGTTTTTTGCGGGACAAGTTGTACTTTCCAACGCCACCATTTAATTTTGCATATGATGTAGTGGGAAGCGGGAAAAAAATTCCAAATGGGGTGAAATTGGAAAAAAGCAATTCCACTACAGTTTTATGGGTTTTTAAATTCCGACGTTCGATGTGCGATAAAACTGACCAGCTAGTTTTATGCTACAGGTCAGGACGGACCCGGTGATACCCTATATGTATAGTTTTGCTTGTGTTTTGAAAAAATTCAAAAGTGGGAAAAAAAAATCAGTTATTTTTTTGTCGCCATATTTTGACCCCTATAACTTTTTTGTAATTACGTGTACGGAGCTGTATGGGGGCTCATTTTTTGCGCGGCAATCTGAACTTTTCATTGATACCATTATGAGGTGTGTATGACTTTTTGATAACGTTTTATTAAATTTTTTCGGAGGGAAAGAAGCGTCCAAAAATGGCTAATAGGCCATTTGGATGCTTTTTTCAGTTTTTCTTATGGGGAATATATTTTTAAATGTTTATACTATGGGCGTTTTCGCACATTGCGACACCCATGATGTGTATTTATTTATTTTTTTGTTCTTTTATTTTTGGAAAAGGGGGGCAATTTGAACTTGTGTATTTTTAATTTATTTTTACATTTATTTATTTTTTACACTTTTATATAGTTCCCATAGGGATCTGTAACAATCATCTGATTGCTATTCTCAGGGAATATATGAGAAAATTGCTTATTTCCTATGGAGTTCTATTACAGGCTAGAGCTCCATAGGAAATACTATGCAGCAGCCTCGTGTCATTCACAATAACACAGGCTGCTGCATAACGCTCCGGCTCCTCCAATCGCCACAAGGGGGAGCCGGAGCAAGACCGAAAGTGAAACTTTCGGTTTTCTGCGCGTGCAGATGTGACCACGGCATCTGAGGGGTTAAATGTCCGCGTTTGGCATTACTGTCGGTCGCAGACAATAGCCACGGGTGTCTGCTTCAAGAAGCAGGCGGCCACACGCGGATATGGCGCGTCTAGCGAGCAGGAGCGGGCGCCATGTTTAGGGACTGGACCCATGACGTAGTCCTTAAGGGGTTAAAGGGGTTTTCCGAGAGTTTTAGACTGATGACCTATCCTCTGAATATGTCATCAGTATCTGATCAGTGGGTCTCCGACACCCGGGACGCCTGCACTCGTAGTACTGCAGTGGCCTTCTCACTGCCTAGGCCATGTGACGTCATGTTCATCGATCGCGTAGCCTAGGTGCAGTTCAGCTCCAAAGGAAAGAATAGCGGCTGAGCGTGATACCAAGTACAGCGCTGTGCTTGGTGTGCAGGGAGAAGGCTACGGTGCTCCTGCGAGCACCGGTTTATTCTCAACCAGCTGATCAGCAGGGGTCCCGGGTATCAGACCCCCACCGATCATATATAAAACTCCTGGAAACCCCATTTAAATAAAGCCCTCGTATGGCTATGTTAACGGAAAAGTTACAGCTCTTCGAATATAGGGAATAAAAAAACAAGAGTGAAAAATTGAAAATTGTTTACGGTGCACCCTAAAGGAACACCCACAGCACCCTTGCATGGTAAGAAACGCTGAGAGGGACGTTGGCATACAGAACAGCTATTTACTCCTGCCTTTCGCAGCTGAAGATAAAAAGGGGCATCTAATGCGTGTGAGTGCACCGCCAAGAGCAAAACACCAAATTAAAACCTGTGACAATATAAACAGCACAGACATTTCAAGAAGGTTTACATCCCCATTAACACTAGCAGCAGCTTTGGAAAGATCTGCTCATGGTTCCCAGAACATGCGACACGTTCAGGCATCTGCAAATCACAGTGGGACAGCATGCTGGCAGCGCGGCCAGAATATGACTCTCACCTGGCTCTGTCTGTCACAGGGATGGTGAACCGGGTAAGGGTAGAGGCATTCAAACTGCTCGGGTGGAAAGAGGATACAGCGTTTGTAGCCCTTAATCTGGGCAAAGAAGTTCTGCTGCTCGTCATAGTGCGCCGGAGTCACATTCCCTGCACACAAACAGCAACGTGAGTTCAGACACGTACACAGACAAGTCAGGCATCCTGATAACGTCACAGAAATCTGAAAAATGACAGACATCTGATAGTGATCTCGTAGTGGATTTAGCCCCATCTAATAAAACCAAGAAAGAACACGCTCATTTTTTTTTACCCCACAATGTGGATTCCAAATGAGCACCATATGAACTACAGTGTGGATTTCTAAAAGGACTAAGGGCACTTTCACACTTGCGTTCAAGTTTTCCGGTATCGAGTTCCGTCCTGGGGGCTGAATCAGTTTTATCCTAATGCAATCCGTTCAGTATGCATCAGGATGTCTACAGTTAAGTCCCTTTTACGGTATTTGGCTGGAGAAAATACCGCAGCGTGCTGCGGTATTTTCCCCGTCCAAAATTCCAGAACACTTGCCAGAATGCCGGATCCGGCATTATTTTCCATTGAAATGCATTAATGCTGAATATTCCGGCAAAACGGATCCGGCTTTCCGGTCTGCGCATACCGGATCCATTTTTCCGGATGACATCGGAGAGACAGATCCGTGGACTCAATGCACTTGTTAGACGGATCTGCATCCAAGGCCGTCTACAAATGCTTTCCATTTGCACACGGATTTCCGGATGCTCACAACGCAAGTGTGAAAGTACCTTAATAGGCACTAAAATCTGCAGCAAAAAACCCCTGTGTATCGTATTTTTGGCATCTGTCCCTCACCAGCCTTCTCTCCATTACCCATCCATCAGCATCAAGTGCATTGCTATATGAAGTACATATTTCCCATGACGTCACTCCTTCCCAAGCCCAGGACTGGGGAGTATCTACTTCTAAGCAGGGAGAGAGAATACGAACGTGTGTCCATTCTCGATCCGTCTCCTAGTTAACCCCAATAGAGGTCATTGGTATCTGTACACGGACATTACACGGAGGAAAGAACTGCACGTGACACTTAACATGTCGCCACATTGCCTGGGGAAAGCTGAGAGAAGGCCGTGGGCTCTACTGTGAGCACCGCTGCCTTCTCCTAGGTTTCAGACCCCCACCAATTAGATACTGAAGACCTATCCTGAGGTTAGGTAATCAGTATTAAAATCTCGGAAAATCACATTAAAAGGTAATATTTATAATATTACTTTATTATAAATATATTCCCAAATACTTTTCATTAGTTATAATGGCTCGTTTTGTCTGGGGAGCAATGGACACCGTCCTATTAGGACACACAAAACCTGTCCTAATCACACAGGAGGACAAGTTACTTCAATACACTAAGCTAAAGAGCTACCTCATCCTCCTTTATGATCCTGAATACATTGATAAGATATTCAGCTGAATCTGTGTCGGAATATGGAGTTCATGAGGAGACATGAAGAGAGAGAGGGATGTGACTAATGAGCAACAGTCCTTGTATGCAGTCTCAATGACCACAGTCTGTCCTGTCCGTCACTCCTACAGAGATTCAGCTGAAGTTCTTATCATCTGTATTCAGGATCATAATCCCTGACAAGTAAAGAGGAGGATGAGGCAGCTCTTTAGCTCAGTGTTGGAAAGTAACTTGTCCTCCTGTGTGATTAGGACAGGTTTTGTGTGTAATAATAGGACGGCGTCCATTTTGTTTCTCCTAATAGTTGTTCCCTAAACAAAATGAGCCACTATAATTAATGAAAGGTATTTGGGAATATAATTATAATAAAGTAATATTTAAGTATTTTCATTTTAAATTCCCAGAGAACCCCTTTAAGTTTGGACTAGGGCTATAGATGTGTCTACTGTGATTGCCCATATTGCCGGCTGGACTCCGTTTTCCATCACATTATACACTGCTCGTATACAGGGGTTATGACCACCCTGTAATCTAGCATAGGTGGTCATGCTTGCAGACTTTAAGAAAAAGTGCTGGCCTCTCTGGCGGCCAGGACAGTAGGAACGCTCATAGGCACGCATGCACAGCAGCTCCCATCCACCTTGAATCTGCGCTGCAGCAGTGGTCGTAATTCCTGGAAATGATCAGCGTATACTGTGATGGAAAAATGAATCAAGCCAACAAAGGAAGCAATATGGACAATCACAGTACATTAGTAAGTGGCTTGTAATAACTTTCACTACATGATAAATGCCACTTACTGAAGTGACAACTCCTTTAAGTGACCCTCCAGTTGGGGAACAAACAGAACACTTATTTAGTGACCATTCTGTGTTTTTTTTTAACACTTTTCAATGACTTGACAACCCCTTTAACCCAGCAGAAGGCCTCCAGGTGACACCTCATATAAGTTCTTTATCTAGTAACTGTCTGAAGTTGCAATGTCAGTAACCATTCTCCGGTGTCTGAGACAAAAGCATATGGAAAAATAACTTCCAGTGTTCATTGCTGGTTTTATGGCTCACAATTCACACACCGCTTTAGGCAATGAATAACTAGGTGCCACCCGTAGACATTCCACAGATATCATATCCAGATTTATACGTGGCGCTAAGGCTTTACCTTCCATGCCGATCAGCAGAAGGTTGGAGGTGAGCTGGCCCCAGCCATGCTTCGTTTGCTGTTTGTTAATCCAGTTCCAATTAAAACCCAAGAAATCCACCACTATTTTACGGCCTACGGTATCATTGAGCGTCTGCTGCAGATACAACCTAATCGAGGGAAACAGCAAAAAAGATGAACTGGAATACAATTAAAAATTTGAGTAAATGATGTAATCGAGTCATTAGATCCAAATTAGGGATGAGCGAATTTCATATTTCGAAATTCGTTAACGCTTTGTTTACTGGTAAAAGGTGAATTGCGTTATGGATAACGTTACCACGGACCATAATGCAATTCTATGACGGAATGCAGGCATATTCATTCCGTCATAAGAGAAGTCTATGGGCTTCAAAACGGATCCGTCCCGTGGCCTAGGCGCAGCTCAAGCCCATCTAAGTGAATGGGACCGAGCTGCAATACCAAGGACAGCACTGTGCTTGGTATACTGTGAGGAAGCCCTTAAAAACAGCGGGTTGGTGGGGGCAAAGGGAGTTGGACCCCCACCGCCCAGATATTGATGAACTACCCTGAGGATCGGTCATCAAGATTTAATTCCCAGAAAACCCCTATAATAGTATTCAGTCTAGCAAGCTGCATATACTAGAATAAGGCCCATGCACACGACTGTATTTTTGGTGCGGATCGGATGTGGACAATGAGGCCGCTAAAAATCTAGACAGGCCACCGTAAGTCCGTTCTGCTGCCCCACAAAAAAGATACAATAAACGTTTTTAACATAGGACAGTACGGCATAACAGGAAAACGCGGATGCACACAGCTGGTATCCATTCTCTGCGGATCCGCAAAACCTATACGGTCGTGTGCATGAGGCCTAATAGAAATCTTGACCATTTAGATTTCAGTCCTTATTGCTCTGTGCAAGCAGTTGTGTAGTAAATACCAGTACACCGCAAGACAGTTTTGGAGGGTTCCTCTGTGATCCATACTGGATACTAAAGAATAAATCAGCAAGTTGGCATCAGCAGAGCGTGTCCCCACACGGTAGGACTCTGTCATCGGTGTCCCACTGTGAAGGGACATGCCGAACTGACAAGGGGAAGGAGAACGTCCAGTTGTCAATTTATTCATACGTGTCCAGGAGGAATAAAAGAGGAACAGCGCAACACAGAGTTAACATTGTAACTCCACGGAGAATGTCTTTTCTAGAACACGCCTCGAGAGATCTGAGCAAGCAGTAACTTACACTGCAATCCTACCAAAGTTCAATGGGTTTCTTAAAAAGCATGACTATGAATACGTAAGAGCAGAATCCTCTGCTGACGGCTGACTGACCTGTTATGTGACCCTCAAGGGGTTATTACAGCTAAATGTAATCTGCTGTGGGGCTGGTAAAATAATAGGATAACCCTCCGATCCAGCTCTGCTGCACCTTCCTCTTTCCAGGCCGCAGCCAGCGACATCCTGTATACCGCTACAGCAAATCACTGGCCTCAGCAGTCTCGGGCCGTACACTGGCGGAATGGTATACGGGAGGTCACTATGTACCACCCCTTCCCAGTCTGTATGGAGGCAGCAAATCCCTCCACTGAGAAGCCAGATAGAAGTTAAAAGCGTCAGAAACCTAATAAAACCATATTATTAACACACTGGCATCTGCAATCTGTGCAGAGTCTGGCTGCCAGAGTCATGGCCCTTAAAATACCGTGTAAAGGGTTCCAGTGCCATAGCCGCCTCCACAAGTCCCGGGTCGCTCAGAATCAACATCCTGTTAACAGAGGTCATGTGACAGCTGCTGCCAATCACCTTGCAGTGAGTCTCTGGAACACGTTCCGCATGGGTGACAAGTCACCGCTGCGGCCAGTGATTGGCTGTAGTGTTCAGGTGCCCTTCTTCAACAGGATGCTGATTCCAAGAGACCCGGGACCTGCAGAGCGATGGAGCCAGACCCCAGCAGCGGGAACCGGGTCAGTACGAGTCTGGCCACTCTGAAGAGGTCTGTTCAAAGTTGCGCAGCCCCTTTAAGGACAGGGCATAAATATCTGAAAGATCCCGCTTCAGTCACCGTCTTGCCCCGCTGTAAATGGAGAGATAGCGGCACACATGCGGCTCTCTATATCGCTTACATGGCTATTTTCTGAACTCCCACAGAAGTGAACGGAGAGAGCGGTGAACACGCAGCTACCTCTCGATTTACGAGGCGCGAGAAAGGGGCCCGTTCCCGAGATGGGACCAGGTCCCAGAGGTGTAACCTGGAACCGTCAGACATTTACGGCATATCCTGAGCATATGTCATAAATGCCCAGATGCGAATACCACAAGTCAGCACCCATAATGAAGACATGTACATCGCCCCCTTGTGGCTGAACTTTAAAGCATCTCCTGCAGTTATACTAATTTGTAGATAGACTAGAGAAATCAGAGATACATGGGGCCACCTAATGCCGTCCACTGCATGTCAAGCCTGGACACTACTGCGCTATTAAATGGCCAGCGCACATTCACGAAAAAAAAAAAAAAGACAGTAGACGCAAGTGTTTTCATTAGCGTTTTCAATTCCGCTATTGAGATCCGTCATAGGATCTCAATAGCGGAAGAAAACGCTTCAGTTTTGTCCCCATTCATTGTCAATGGGAACAAAACTGAAGTGAACAAAATGCACCAAAATGCATTCCGTTTGGTTGTGTCCCAATGGTGGACAGAAAAACGCTGCAAGCAGCGGTTTTCTGTCCGCGATGTGGTGCAGAGCAAGACGGATCCATCCTGACACACAATGTAAGTCAATGGGGACGGATCAGTTTTCTCTTCACAATAGAGAATGGATCCGTCCCCCTTTGACTTTCAATGGTGTTCAAGACGGATCCGTCATGGCTATATGACACGATACAACCGGATCCGTTCATATCCAGTTTACATGGTTGTGTTTCCTGGAAATGTTAAAAAAAATTGTAAAAAGAAATCGGTAAGCCACAAAATTAGGGAAGGTGATCACTACTGTAATTATTAATAGATGTCCCCTGCAAAAGCCTATGAAGCAGGTCTGGAGATTTCCACTTTAATGAACGCGGTCACTAAGGGCGCATTCACACACGGCAGATTTTGTTGTAGAAATTTTCCAGTTCCATTCATCTGAATCGAGTTGTTTTGGCAGCAAGTACATGGATTTCTGCAGGACTCGTTCAGATGGACGGGACAGATTTTCAGTCACAGAAAATTTTTGCAACAAAATCCGTCAGACCCCCTAAAATGTCCGTTTTGACTCGGTAACTGAATGGTCACGTCAGCTTTTTAGAGGGGTATTCACACACAATGAAATGGAATTGTAAAGCACAATGTCTCGGACTCCTAGAAATACATACACACAAATAGCTGCACACAATTCAATAAGCGTGTAACCGAGTTGGGAAAAAATAACATTGGTTTTTGAGAATTTTCTCCCCTCAAACCGCTGATAAATATTTGGAGGACACTTCCAGGAATTTTTAAAAGTTACCTTACCTTTCATCGCCACCTCTTTGCTCTATGTCTCTGAGCTTCTCTACAAACTCTGGAAACTTCATCTCTTGCCTAACAGACTTGGGCTTGAAAGTCTTAAAGTTAGCCATTTTCTTCTCATCGTAATAGAGAAATTTGTGGCTGTTGGCACTGTACACAGAAAAGTCCCCGTTCCCAATGTTTTCTTTCAGGTAATCCAAATCCCATTTTAGTGCTGAGTGCACAAGATTCGTATCCGTCAGAACCACCGGCTCCTGGTCCGATAGAGAAGAAAAGGGTTTGTTAGTTATAGTAAAGCCTTATCGTCTACTACACACAGGAGGAGATTTAGCAAACTGGTGTAAAGTAGAACTGGCTTAGTTGCCCATAGCAACCAATCAGATTCCACCTTTCATTTTCCACAGCTCCTTTGGAAAATGAAAGGTGGAATCTGATTGGTTGCTATGGGCAACTAAGCCAGTTCTACTTTACACCAGTTTGATAAATCTCCCCCATAATGTGTGTATTTGGGCTGGGACAACACATCTCACTCTGTATGCGATAGGATACGGCCACACATAGCAGGCTTGTCGTGGATTTTGCTGCAGATTCGACACAGATTTCACCCCGCGCACTGAAAAAGAGTTAAATCCACTTTAAATTTAGGCCTCATGCACATGTCTGTGTGCCGTCTGCATTTTTTCATTTAATGGGACATGTTCTGTCTTTTGCTGAACAGATATACAGAGGCGGATAGCCCACGGAAGACTTCCGTGTTTTTTCCGGATCAGTATGTTCGCTACACAAAAGATAGAGCATGTCCAATGCTTGCCTGCAAAATGTGGAAAGCCGACCCACTGAAGAAAATTGGTCCACAACAAAAATGTGGACGGCACATGGACTGCTTCCATATTTTGCAGACCTGCGGTTTGCGCTCGTGTGCACGGGGCCTTACACAGATTTTTGGACAGTGGCGATTTGCACACATGCAAACCCACTGCTGGAAATCCGGCGGCAAAAGTGGAAGGTCTGCCCGCAGCTTCAGCCTCATTCACGTGGACAAGCGCTATGGTTTCCAGCGGAAACCAGTGGAAGAACACAAGCTGGTGGTGGCAGCGGTATGGTCTGGGGGATGTTTTCGTGGCATTCTCTGGGCCTGCTCATCCATGTGGAAGACAGTCTCAAGTGATTTATGCTTGTATACAACCATACATGGTGACTGGCCCCCCTGCAAGACAATGTGGCATGGCTAGAAATGCCCAACATTGATTGGAAGAGCATAACCAAGACCTCCAAGTACTACTCTGGAACTATCTGATCATCTATGGAACCACCTCGATTGTCGTGTTCACTCTATGGATCCTCGCCCACGCACCCTCCGGCAGATCTGTGGGATGCACTCAATCGAGATACCTGTGACCACCTACCAGGACCTTACTGAGTCTCTCCCAGCCCGTCTAGCTGCTGACCATGCTGCACACAGAGGTTACTCTGGACATTGTGACTCGACTGTGTATATACATATGACCACAATACGTTTTAACACCCACCACAGCCAACACTCCATTCCTCAGCGATGAGGAAGTGTCAGTCATTTCACAGTTACGTGACAGAGAGCAGCGCTCACACTTACTTCAGTCACGTTCTGGATTCAGACAACATCCTTTTTCTACCTCAGCTTCCTGGCTGGCTGCAGCTGCTATACACATCTAATATATATGGTAACTTTGAGGCAGACTCGTGAATGTCCTTCTTATAGGAGAGATGAAAGCTTTAGCACAGTTTATGTTTGGCGGTCTACCAACGCTTTGTATGGTTGTTAGGAGTCTCGTTTTCTCTACAGGCTCCATTCTTTTCACTAGTATATGTAGAGCTGGTCGCTTTTGTTGGATTTTCGGATATAGGCTTCCACACTTAAAAATGAACAACCAGCACGGCCATTTTGAGAGGAAGAAGACTAGGCGGCAGGATGGTCTCTGACTTTGTCAGAACATGGTTCCAATACACTTATACGGTAAATTAGGCCCAGACCAGACCTTGCCTACAAGTGTGGCCCCCCCATCTATGTGCTGTGAATGATAATGAAAACACACACGGGGCTGCCTGAGCTCTGGTATCGCACAACACCCACAATACGCTGGGAGCTGAGCTACGTGAATGAGGCAGGTAGTGGTTCATTAACCAGGATCCAAGAATGCACCTTATCTGATAAGTGTGGCCTACAGAGACGAGACTCGTGATCTCCACACAGGGAGCGCCACTCGCCTGTTACACATTTACCACGCGTCCAGAAGGATCAAAGCCGACATGTGAATTCCACGGTAATGTTTCGCTCTACCTACACTAAGTGCACTGCGGTATTTCACAGCTATCCGCCAGTGTAAACATGACTCCATTACGTCATTCCCAGTCGCCTAAATACGGGGGGATTTGGGAAGTTTAATGGCCGCATGCAATTTAACCCGTCTGTGTTTGCTCACTTGAAAGCAGTAACTTTTTTTTTTTTTATATACAATAGATTTATCTAATGATTACTTGGGGACGTTTTATTCGGAGACATTTTTCAAGGGTTATTAAAGGGGCATTTCTAAAAGTGGAAAAATTTAACTAATGGGAGGTATGCAGCCGATAATGTCCTGCCCGTTCAGCACCGTCTATGGTGATTTTCCTATGGAGAGGACATGTCGTACACACACAGGACCACTACAGCCGGTGATTGGCTGCCGCGGTCACATGAATGTACGGCATGTGACCACTGCCGGAAAAGTAACAAAGTGTAGAAAGTGATTTATCAGTTATTTATTTTTATTTTTTTCATCACGTTTACTCTCATTAGCTCGATTTTTTAAAAATCTGAAATTACTTACGGGAAGGACGCTCAGTGCTAGTCACTGCTGCGCTGTTCCCATTGAAGTCAATAGAAGCAGAGCCCAGCGATAGAGCTACACAGAAAAGCGGTGGTATGGGTGTCAGACCCCCACTGATCAGCTAGTGATGGCCTATCCTAGGACAGTCGATCACTTAAAGGCTGGACAACACCTTTAAATTAGCAGCGTCTCAGTTATCTCCAATCCTGGTCATTGGGGCAAGGTGTCAGACACACTACACATCCCGTACACACAAATGACACACAGTCACATCATTCTGCAGTGAAGGGTTAGTAACAATATCCATACTCGCCGTCTACCATTGGCTGCCAGTAAGGAGCGCTATTATTGGCCATTTCTGGCACAAGCAGTATCGCCGTGCTGGTCGGAGTGCTCCTCGTGCAGGGAAAGTGGAGAAATCCGCATGAGACTCTTTGCAAAGAGTAAAATGGCGCATTTATCATCGGGCTGTGTAATAGACCCTTAATGTGCCGTGTCTGACCGCTATGAGAAGAGCGACGTGGCACAAACAAAAGGACTCTTCTGTCCTCAGTACTGACAACACGGGGCACAAAAACTGCGCATTTTCCTATCTGACAGTAGCAGCAGAGGGGATGAGATTTCAATCTCCTTCGCAACCTCCTAAAAATAAATGGAGAAACTGATGTGCGATGCAAATTTTAAATCTGCAGCAAGTAAGTCTATACTGCAGCTTCCCCCCGTTTACCATGCACTGTGAAATCCATGGCAAAGAAACGAATTAGGACAGGGGAATGAGAATTCGAATATAACTTGTATTTCATTATATTAAAAATATAGCACTCGGCCCGGCAATTTTAATTTACGTCCGTGCGATATGTGGACCGTGGCGCTCACAGACGATTTACAACGCGGCACCAGGGGTCACAGTTAACCAACGAGAGACTGATAATGCTAGTCCCTAAGCCACAGTGAGTGGAGCATTCGCCCTGGATCGGGAGAAGGACCCTAGGCGTCATGCACTGGATCGTTGGGGAGAGACCTGGCAGCAGGGCTAGCGACGTAGTGGAGAAATGGCAGTGGCACCGTGCTGGCTTTTAAAGCATAAGCTCCGCCTTCAAATATAGATAGTCCCACCTACCAGCCAATCAGAGAGGAGGTAAACAAGGTATGTGATAGGCTATATTGGGGGCGATCCTCCGGTAGGCAGTGTAGTCACTATGGAGACCTATAATCTCGTATCCCCGACACACAGAGAACCCGGTGCGTTTTCCAGTCAAGATAATGGGAGTCGGGTTTTAGGGTCTTGGACAAGAACGTATGGGTAACGGGACAAGATAGACTAAAATATACTAAATAAGAGAGCGGGTATTTGATGGGAGCGATAATTTGGGCATATTAACGTACCAAAAGACACGGGGATTGGCAGTAGTACGCCCCCAGGACATGAACCATAATCCATGAGAGGAAAGGGTGGGGAAAGGAGGACAATAGATAAATCCCATGAAGAGTTATACCCCCCTTCTGGAGGCTTGTCCCCAATATATCCTAACAGGCGCAGCTTGTGTCTTAAAAGCCAGCATGGTGCCACCACCATTTCTCCATTACATCGCTAGCCCTGCTGCCAGGTCTTTCCGTGACAATCCAGCGCATGACGCTGGTGAAATGCGTTGGAGACCAGGCATTAGCTTATAGGTAACTTTAGCCAAGTCAGGGATAGATTCATGCTCCAGATCCAGGGGATCACACTTTTCAGGGTGAGCGCTCGACTCACTGTCCAGCTCAGGGATTATCAGCCTCTCTAGCCAGCATTAAAGGGGTATTCCCATCACAGACAATGGGGGCATATCGCTAGGATATGCCCCCACCTCTGGGACCCGCACCTACAATGAGAACGGAGGGGGGAAATGAACGAAGGGCGCACTGCGCATGCGCAGCCGCCCTCCATTCATTTCTATTGAGCTGCCGAAAATAGCCAAACACTGGCCCACAGAAATGAATGGGAGCAGGGGCCGCGCGTGCGCGGTGCGCTCCCATTCACTTCTATGGGAGCAGCGCTCGGTGGTGGACAGACCCCAGGAAATCCGGGGTCCTCCAGCCACACCTCCCCCCTGCTCCATTCTCGCTGTAGGTGCTGGGACCCGCACCTATCAGACAATGGGGGCATATCCTAGCGATATACCCCCATTGTCTGAGATGGGAATACCCCTTTAAGGGGTGAGTTAGGAGTAGAATATTTTTAATATAATGAAATTCCAAAATCTTCATGTCACTCTTTTCACATCCTTTGTGGACGTACCCTAAAGAAGCACTCGTGGTAAAACTGATAGACCGTGTAATGCTTCATTACAGTGCTCCCTTAGACCCTGCATTAGGCATAACACAATGAGGCAATTTTATCAAAACTACTTCAATATTCCTCCTAATCCCTCCCTCCCTCCTTGCTATTATCACTGGTTACATTCCATATTGCACGTATACAGGAGATATAGAGTATGGGTCATTATTTGGCCACCTCGCTCACTATCGGCTGTATATATGCCTAGTGGGCCCCATTCATCACATGAGAGTGGCGAGCGTCAGGCCTCCTCTCCTGGCCAGCACTGCGCCACCACAGACAATGTTACGATGGAGGCGGGAATTACTGGCAATGCCCCCCTTATCCCTAACTGACATAAGACACCCAGTGCAGGCACACTTGTCCCTATAAGATGCCAAGCAGCAACTTATCGCCGCCCCAGACTCCACATGGGCTCCTCAGAAAGTTATCCCACTTTGCCTCTCTAACCCTGTATTGTAATTCTGGCTTGTAGCCCATATATACGTCAGTGTGGGCGTGTCCTCCTCTCAGCTATATAACTGGCTTAATATACAGTTTATCATAATTCAAAAAACTCCAGTGCAAGTTGCGGTTCAAAACCGCAACTTGCACTGGAGTTTTTTGAATTATGATATCACTTTGGGGTGGGAACCCTACTTCCAGTCGCGGAGAAAACATCCCGAGTGCCACAACGTTTATTTTTCTACTTAATATACAGTTTAGATATACCAATGGATATTATGTAATACATAAAGACACATCTAATTCCGCCTCCAGCCGATGTTTATTTCTGCATGTCCGTAGATTCCTACCATATAATTTCTCATGAATGACTAATGTACTTACCATGCGGTATTATCTGACACTGGAATACAATATTGTGGGTTTATACTTATCGTGGATGTCCAGTTTATCACATGGACACTGTTTAGGTTTTTACAATTATCTACATCATCGTAACATCACTATTATTGTATTCTTGCTTGTCTATCACAATGAGATTCTCCCATTATCGGCCAATTGCTGCGAAGCTCTAACTGGGCATCTTAAGGAGGGCGCAGAGTATACATGAGGAGTATTATAAGCCAGTCAATGCTCCTCTGGGTTTCTGGGAAAAATATCAGAAAATTAGCACATCTCACATCTGCTGCCATTAGGTAGGGTTAGCTGTCTTTTACTTTTTGAAGGAACACTAATTTGAATATCTTTCCCAGAAACCCAGAGGAGTATTGCCTGGTCTACAATACTCAACATACATGCTTCGCATACAAACCCTAGGTAGCATATAGAGTTTCTCTCTCACTCTCAATCGTAAAGAGGAACCAGTAACCACCACTGCTCTACACCACTAGGGAAGCAGGCATTACCACCACAAAAACCACCATGCATCCCACAGCAGACACCACTGCGCTGTGGCTTCTGCCGTGGGTTTTTATGCAGAGCCGCTCTAGGAGCTAAATTGTGAGCAGTTTGCGGCTGCGGCTTTGTGACAGGTCCGCGCAGTAACCATACCAAGAACGAGCCTGTATATTCTTGGCACGTGGCGGAGCATCCGCCAGGGTGACCCGGATGTGGCGGAGCATCCGCCAGGGTGACCCGGATGTGGCGGAGCATCCGCCAGGGTGACCCGGATGTGGCGGAGCATCCGCCAGGGTGACCCGGATGTGGCGGAGCATCCGCCAGGGTGACCCGGATGTGGCGGAGCATCCGCCAGGGTGACCCGGATGTGGCGGAGCATCACCCTGGGTGACCCGGATGTGACGGAGCATCACCCTGGGTGACCCGGATGTGGCGGAGCATCACCCTGGGTGACCCGGATGTGGCTGGGCATCACCCTGGGTGACCCGGATGTGACGGAGCATCACCCTGGGTGACCCGGATGTGGCGGAGCATCACCCTGGGTGACCCGGATGTGGCGGAGCATCACCCTGGGTGACCCGGATGTGGCGGAGCATCACCCTGGGTGACCCGGATGTGGCGGAGCATCACCCTGGGTGACCCGGATGTGGCGGAGCATCACCCTGGGTGACCCGGATGTGGCGGAGCATCACCCTGGGTGACCCGGATGTGGCGGAGCATCACCCTGGGTGACCCGGATGTGGCGGAGCATCACCCTGGGTGACCCGGATGTGGCGGAGCATCACCCTGGGTGACCCGGATGTGGCAGAGCATCACCCTGGGTGACCCGGATGTGGCAGAGCATCACCCTGGGTGACCCGGATGTGGCGGAGCATCACCCTGGGTGACCCGGATGTGGCGGAGCATCACCCTGGGTGACCCGGATGTGGCGGAGCATCACCCTGGGTGACCCGGATGTGGCGGAGCATCACCTTGGGTGACCCTGATGTGGCGGAGCATCATCCTGGGTGACGTGGCTGTGGCAGAGCATCCACCTGGGTGACCCGGATGTGGCGGATCATCCACCTGGCTGACCCGGATGTGGCGGCGCATCCGCCTGGGTGTTCGGGGCATAGCAGAGCATCCATCTGGTCGCCCTAGCCTCCAAATGGCCATTCCACCCAATTTGAAACCAACAATCCAGAAGGCATGCATGACTGGCAGCGGCTACATGTGCTTCCTTCCTCCACAGCCACTGTCCTCACCTCATTATCGATGAGCTCTTCCGCCCTGGGATCTGAATGGTGCAGTCGTGGGATCTGACGGGTCTGAAAATGATATGAACGTAACTGAGACTCGCTCCAGCCGGGGCTCAGAAGCTTGGCCTCTTCTTCGCCTGCTCTCCTTGTTTCAGTCACCACCTCAGCCGCCGATACCCCGGCCTCCGCCATCCCCGGGCGGCGTAACAACGCGACCCGCAACAACAAACACCGACCTAAACAA
This sequence comes from Bufotes viridis, assembly GCA_033119425.1. Lineage (NCBI taxonomy): Eukaryota > Metazoa > Chordata > Amphibia > Anura > Bufonidae > Bufotes > Bufotes viridis. The sequence goes on from CM065594.1 coordinate 190,993,506, forward strand.
CAGCCCGGCCAGAAACGGAGCACAGAGACGTGCGCTGGTGGGCTAGAGCGGCACGGTCCTGCCACACACCACAGCGACACCTAGCGGTAGCCTGGGATATTGCGCGTAGCGCTATTTGACAAAAGTAACCTTGTACAGAATAGATGGCAGAGAATAAGGTTTGTGGGGCACAAAGTCAGACGTGCCTGGAGTAGAAAACAATGTCTGAGTGGGCTAGAGTGGGGGGCTTAGCAGGAGGCGACCTGATTCATTAATTGGTCTCTATTTGGAAATATCTGCGATTTCAGAATGGGAATATGGTTATTCTTATTTTCTTCAATGGGATTAGGCTCTGTTCACACTAACGTTATGGCTTCATGTCATGTAACACTGCAGTAGATCCCAACCAGATGCTACACCAAACAGACGATCTACTACAGCAGGCATCCTCAAACTGCGGCCCTCCAGCTGTTGCAAAACTACAACTCCCAGCATGCCCGAACAGCCCACAGGTATCAGCCTACAGCAGGGCATTGTGGGAGTTGTAGTTTTACAACAGCTGGAGGGCCGCAGTTTGAGGATGCCTGTACTACAGGGATCAGCAGCACCCTCCGGCACTGCAGCTGTTCTGAAACTACAACTCCCAGAATCCTCCTTTCACTTCTATGGGAGTTTAAAAAAACAGCCAAGCAAGTGTGCATGCTGGGAGTTGTAGTTTCACAGCAGCTGGGGTGCCGAAGGTTGCTGACTACTGGTCTACTACATACGTGTCAGCCACATGCGCCGTATATACAGGGAAGTCACAAGCTCCCATATACAGTGCAGTATTTGCTATTCCAGCCACATGATCCACCCATGTGCTTGACCCAGCCTCATGCCCTCCATAATGACCCTCATCTAATCCACGGCACCTACCACATATGGTACCCTAATAAATGTCAGCCACACGCCCCTCTATGGGTACTTTCACATTAGCGGCAGGGGAGTTCGTCAGGCTTTTGCGGCGGGTGAACAGCCCCCGGATTGCCGCTCCGTCCCCATTGACTAAAATAGTGGCGGAGTTCCGGCGGCAGCGCACGGGGAGAGGCAGCTGGACTAAAAGTACTGGATGTCCTTTGAGGAAGCCATACGCAAAACGCATGTAGGGGTAGCTGTGAACTTGTCTGGTCGGTATATTTAAGGCCCCTTTCACATCTGCGTCGCATGGATCACATAGCTATGCCCCGGAACTCTAGAACGGAAAGGAAAAACGCAGATGTGAAAGGGGCCTTACTATCATCTGCACGTTTTTTTGTATTCAGCATTTGTATGGCACTTTGCACTTTACTTATTGGTATTAGTAGGTAGGGACTGGTTACTGTTTATACTTTTCTTGATAAATTACTGCCTGCTATATATATATATATATATTGACTTGTATGTTTACGTTGTGTAGTGTTGATATATATGTAATCCAGACATCAGGTTCTGTGTGTTCCTATGTGTTTTATCCGCTGTTTTTTATGTGAGGAGGACGCATTGCACCCGCACTGAATCCGGACCCATTTATTTCTATGGGGCTGTGCACATGAGAGGTGATTTTCACGCATCACTTCTGCGTTGCGTTAAAATCGCAGCATGCTCTATATTGTGCGTTTTTCACGCAACGCAGGCCCCATAGAAGTGAATGGGGCTGCGGGAAAATCGCAAGCATCCGCAATCAAGTGCGGATGCAGTGCGATTTTCCCGCATTGTTGCTTAGCGACGGGACCAGATCCTTATTATTTTCCCTTATAACATGGTTATAAGGGGAAATAATAGCATTCTTAATAAAGAATGCATAGTAAAATGAAGAGGAAGGGGTTAAAAATAATAAAAGTTAACTTACCTTAGTCACTTGATCGCGTAGTCGCGATCTGTCTTCTCTTTCCCAGCATCAGCTAAGAACTAAAGGACCTGTGATGACGTCACATCACATGGTCCATCTTACCATGGTGATGGACCATGTGATTGGACCATGTGATGTGACGTCATCACAGGTCCACAGGTCAGTGATGAAGTCCGGCTTCGGGTCTGGGTACCAAACATGGCGATTTTTCACACGCGCGTGCAAAACGCATTACAAATAGAGATGAGCGAACTTTAAAAAAAAGTCTGAATCTACCCCGTTCTGTTTCGTTCCCATGGCGCACTGCACGGTATAGGCTATTTTCACACTAGTGGCAGGGGAGTCCGTCAGGCTGTTCCGGAGGGTAAACAGCCTCTCGGATCCAACCTGCCGCTAGTTCACGTGTTCCCCCGGACTGCCGCTCCGTCCCCATTGAGCACCCAAGAAAAACAGCTCAAAAATATATATATATGAAGGTGCCATGCAACAGCCCCCTGCACTGATCACATGACGGTGACGTCACCCCAGGTCCTTCGGCTGTTCAACAGTTCGGGTTGGTGGAAGCCGCCCCTTATGGATTCCAGATGCGGTGATAGTCCGCGGTAGTGGAATCCATAACGAGATGCGACGATTACCACAACCCGAACGCCGAACTTTTTTTTAAAGTTCGCTCATCTCTAATTACAAACGTTTGCACCCGCGCGGAAAAATCGCGCATATTCCCGCAACGCACCCGCCTCTTATCCGGGCGTCAAACATGACGCCCGTGTGAAAGAGGCCATAAAGTATAATATTTAGTAGTTGTACTATGCTAGTGTTATTGGTGTTGTGATCTATGGTTCTCTGTTGCATGGCACCTTCATATATATATTTTTTGTGGCAGTCCGGGGGAACACGTGAACTAGCGGCAGGACGGATCCGAGAGGCTGTTTCCCCTCCGGAACAGCCTGACGGACTCCCCTGCCACTAGTGTGAAAATAGCCTATACCAGTGATGGGCAAAGTGCGGCTCTCCAGCTGTTGCAGAACTACAACTCCCAGCATGCAAAGCCTGTCTATAGCTATCAGCCTACTGCAGGGCATGGTGGGAGTTGTAGTTTAGCAACAGCTGGAGAGACGCACTTTGCCCATCTCTGGCCTATACCGTGCAGTGCGCCATGGGAATGAAACAGAATGGGGTAAATTCAGATGCACTCTGTTCAAGTTCTTTCAGTTTTGTCCCTATTGAAAATGAATGGGGAGAAAACGGAAGCGTTTTGCTGCAGTTTTGAGATCCTGTGACGGATCTCATAACGGTATAGCAAAACGCAGATGTGAAAGTAGCCTTAGTGATATATATGGACAACAGAAGATTATTTCATTTATTTTACCCATTTATTTGGCACTGACATATTCCACAGCGCTTTACAGACATTATCGTTGCTTGCTGTCTCCAATGGAGCTCACAATCTAAGGGCGCGTTCACACGAAAGTTTTTTGCGTTCCGTATACGGGCCGTTTTTTGCGTTCAGTGTACCGTCCGTATATGGAACCATTCATTTCAATGGGTTCACAAAAAAACAGAATGGACTCCGTATTCATTCCGTATTTCCGCTTTTCTGTTCCACTTAATTTTGAGTCATGTCCTATTATTGCCCGCAAATGACGTTCCGTGGCTCCATTCATCCATGGGGCTGTAAAAAAAATGGAATGCATCAGTATGTCTTCCGTATCCGTTCCGTTTTTGCGGAAGCATCTATTGAAAATTTTATGCCCAGCCCAATTATAGTCAATGGGGATGGAGAGGCAGCACACGGGTACTTGCAGGATGGCGGACCCGGCGGGCTGTTCACCCGCCGGAACATCCTGCCGGATAGCCATGCCGCAAGTGTGAAAGTACTCTTACTGGTAAGGGTACTTTCACACTTGCGTTGTTTGATTCCGGGAGGCAGTTCCGTTGCCTGCACTGCCTGCCTGATTAGGCAAACTGCATGTCATTTATTCTGACTAAGGATACTTTCACACTAGCGGCATAGCTATCCGGCAGGCTGTTCCAGCTGGTGAACAGCCTGCCGAATCCGCCATGCCGCAAGTACCCGTGCACTGCTGTGCTGCTGCTCCGTTTGACTATAATGGGGCGGGGCTACGACGCAGTACGGCAGTACTCGCCCCATTATAGTCAATGGGGACGGAGCTGCAGCACGGCAGTGCACGGGTACTTGCGGCATGGCGGATCCGGCAGGCTGTTCACCCGCCGGAACAGCCTGCCGGATAGCTATGCCGCTAGTGTGAAAGTACCCTGAGCAGGCATTTTTCGGACTGATCAGGTCTGAAAAATGCATGATCAGTCAGAAAAATGCATTGCAATTACGGATCCGTTTTTCCGGTGTCATCCGTCAAAATGGGCCGGATCCGCCATTGCGGTATTTTTAATGCCGGATCCAGCACTAATGCATTGCAATCAAATTGAATGCGATCCGGCATTCTGGCATGTGTTCCGGAATTTTGGACGGAGATAATACCGCAGCATGCTGCGGTATTAGCTCCGGCCAAAACGCCGTTCGGTGACTGGACTGAAGACATCCTGATGCATCCTGAACGTATTTCTCTCCATTCAGAATGTATTAGGATATAACTGAAGTGTTTTTTTCTGGTATTGAGCCCCGAGGACAGAACTCAATGCCGGAAAAAATTAACGCTAGTGTGAAAGTACCCTAAAACATTATTATATGCTTCCGTTTGCGATCTGCAAAAAACGGATCACATACGGAAGCGGAATGGAAACAGAAACACTACTGAAACGGAAAAGCCGATCAGTTAAAAACAGACCGCAAAACGATGTGGTCATGTGAACGAGCCCTAAGGGCTCATGCACACGAATGTATTTTCTTTCCGTTTCTGTTACGGTTTTTTTGCGGACCGTATGCAGAACCATTCATTCCAATGGGTCCGCAAAAAAAATATGTATGTCCGTATTTCCGTTCCGCAAAAAAATAGAACATGTCCTATTATTGTCTGCATTACGGACAAGGATAGTACTGTTCTATCAGAGGCCAGCTGTTCCGTTCCGCAAAATACGGAATGCACATGGAAGTCATCCGTATTTTTTGCAGATCCATTTTTGCTGACCACAAAATACATACGGCTCATGCACATGATCGTAGACTGTTTTGTGGTCTGTAAATTGTGATTCCACAAAACACTGATACCGGCTATGTGCGTTCTGCATTTTGCATAATAGAATGTCCAGCCCATAATAGAACAGTCCTATCCTTGTCCTTAATGCAGACAAATATAGGACAAGCGGATGCCACGGAATGGACATATGGATGTGGGCAGCACACCGCATCTTTTGCCGCCCCATTGAAGTGAATGGGTCTGCATCCGACCAGCAAAAAATACTTTTGTGTCCATGAGTCCTAAGTTCCCTATCAGTATGTGTTTGGAGTGTGTGAGGAAACCGGCGTACCCAGAGGAAACCTGCGGGGGGATAACATACAAACTCCATGCAGATGTTGTCCATGGTTGGCCTAAAACCTAGGACCCCAACGCTGCCCACTGAGCCACCATACTACTGACTGATTAATTTCTGTACATCACTGTGAGTATTATCATACTATTGTGATATCACGGTGAGTCTTACAGCTGTACTATTGACATCAGTGTGCACATTATGCCTGCGCTGTAACTTCATTGTGCACAGTATCCCAGTACTGTGACATCACTGTGGGCATTATCCTTATGCTTTAGGACCCATTACAAGTTTTGCTATGGGCCCTATGAGTCGTTGCTACGCCCCTGTCCACCAATAAGTGAAAAACACTCCCCAACATAGAATATTCACTTCCTACCGGCTCCTATCTCCCAATGTGTCTCTTTGTAAGAAGGAGGTGATGCTGCTACCCAATGACAACACTGATTATTTATCCCATTTCACACAAACATGTCCGGTCTGGGAAATACCAATAAAACAAAAAAAAATAGGGGAATCAGGTGCTAACTGATAAAAGTGGCCTTTTATTTAAAAAAATAAATGCAAAAAATGGGGCATGGCCTGGACATAGCGCCGAGCAGACGCATGCAGTGAGCTCTCCCGTCTCCCGATCTAGCGACCTAAAGCCTTAAAGGGCTTCTGTCACTAGATCCTTAAGTCCATTATTCACTAGTCTGACATTGGCCAGTCTTGCTAACGTCAGCTGAGTATGAAATATATATTTTTACCTTATCTGAAGCTGGCAATTCTGTTAAGAAGGCACTTCTATAATACTCAAATCATCTTCGCACAGCAAGTTGGACGTATACTTCGCTGGTAGCCTCCATCTAGATGAGTTAGGACGCCTTCCTCTGATTGATAGACAGGGCCAGCGCTTTCTCCTCCTCGCACTGGCCCTGTCTGAAAGCTGAAATCCGCGCCTGCGCCGTGCACGCTCAGTAGTCGGCGCAGGCGCTCTGGAGTGAGGCCACGCAGGCTTTGCAGCTCCGTCCTCAGTGCGCCTGCGCCGACTTACAGCTCACCGCTACACTCCGCTTCCTTCTGGGCTGTAGGCTGCCTGGCTATCAAGCTGCAGGTAGGCAAGTGCGCGTCCTCAAATGCGCCGACTACTGGCGATAAGCAGGCTGCGTACTTGACATGCGGAAGTATGATGTCTAACTTGCTGGTAGCGAAGATGACTTGAATAGTTATCAAGTTGCCTTTGTCTAAGAGATATTGCCTAGTCTTCAGACTCAGGTAGAAAATATGTATTCTAACTCAGCTGACGATTAGCAAATGTAGCTAATGTCAGCATAGTGAGAAATAGGCTGGGGGTGACAGAAGCCCTTTAAATACCCACCTCGACTAGATCCAGAGGTGCCAATATTCCTTTTCTGATTGACCAGTCCTCCAACAGCGCTCAGACTACGAGGCCTGTAATGGTGTCCTCACACGCTGCTCACCCACAGCTTCAAGAGCCTTCTTCTCCGAGTCCTTCAACGTGGTCACCCTTTCCACTGATGACTTCCTATCCTACGATCCGTTTTGAACGCCCTCCTAAACAATCCGCCATTCTTCTGTGGTGATCGACCGGGCACACTGAACATTGGGCCATCGCAGCATAGACTCAACGAGACCCAGGGGCATAGTTTGCCACATTCTTTATTACCTCATCAAGGAAGTCATAATGCGTCAGGCCAGGATTAAAAATGACATTGAGTTTAATGGCTCTAAAATCCAACTCCTAACAGATCTCTCTAGCACTATCCAGGCCAAAAGGAGAGCCCTCCGTCCTTTGTTGGAATTGCTCTGTGAGCGCCACCTTTCTAATTCTTGGGTATACCCATTCCAGCTGCAGGTACGCAACCTAGCAGGTTACGCTACCTACAGCTTCAGAATACCAATTGACCTGCTGTATTTACTGACCTCTTTGGCGTTCTTATCTATAGTTCTCACGAAATGGCCATTTATGCCCCCTCTCCTATGGAGAGGTGCCTGCAGAGGCAGGCGTCTGGCTCCTCCGACAGAGGAAGACCCCCATAGAAAGCGTCCACCATCTTATGTTATAGACACTAACGCATAGGAGGCCTACGCCCCAATGGGCACACGGCCTGCTTTCAAGATGGCTGCTCGTCAAGCTCAGGTTTGGCTGGACTGAGTAGTATGTTTTCATTTAGTCATCACCTGCTATGTTATGGCTCGGACATCTTGTCTCGGTCTCTCTGTGATTGCTATATGCCTGTGTGCCTCTGTATATTGTGTATATTGGTCTGGGTTCTGCTATAGGTGAGGGCCATACCCGTTTCTTGTAGCACACTTATTGTTACTTCACAATATTGGCTGTTCGCTATCCATGGTAGGGCCCTGAATTAGTCTTTCCTCTGGCGCTGCTGAGGCACCAGGGACGTCCGCAGTGATGCATTTTCTATTTTGCTCATATTAAGTTCTCTGTTTTCTTTGTTCAGTGGCTTATTAGAGGATATAGGCCCCTGTTGCATCCTGTCTATACTCGACACCCTCTGTCCCACACCTTCTGCTGACTCTATCCTCCTCTGGAATGGCTTGGATCAGTTTGGTGAGCTAATTTGTACCCTTAATGAGTACCATACAGAGACGGCCTTTCTCTTTCTTCCTTTTTCTCCTCTTTCTAACTTCTTTTCTCTCCTTTTTTTTTCTCTCCTTCCTTCTCCCCTGCTTACCAGACCACATGTTTACTGTAAAGCTGTGCTCTCTGAATGTTCGGGGCTTCAACACTCCCAAGAAACTCCGCCAAATCCTCCACTATATGCCCAAACGCCATGTCTCTGCTATTTTTGCAAGAAACCCATTTCAAATAACCTTAAAGGGGTATTTCCATCTCAGACAATGGGGGCATAGCGGTAGGATAGCTAAATCTCTGTGCTTAGTCATGCAGAATTGGCTGTCAGTCACTGATGGGACTGCCCATATGACTGCTCAGCATAGGAGTAGCAGAGGTTTAAATGCATACATTGCAATTATACTGAATCCTATAAAGCCATACATCATTGTGCCTTCAGATTGTATTATACTGTGTTTTCATTAAGACAGGTTACTTTTAAAGGGGTGTTTCAATAGTTAAAACATATTTTATTTACCTATTAAATCCCCTGACACTACAGCACCGATGCTCCTGTGGCAACAGCATTGACCTGTCATATGGTAGCATTCATTGCAGATTAGCAAGGATTGTGGTTTTCTGTCATCTGTATGATTCATCATCCACCCTGACACTATTTTTTGATATGTTAAAAATAAGGATATAAGTTAAGACTTTAAGAAGCACAGTGCAGAACAGTAACCATGTCTACAGCAACTTGCATAACCTGATTTTCTTGGATCCTAAAAACTGACACCTGGCTTCGAGCACTTTCCTGCCCATTCAGACCCTAGCTTGTCCAATTGTAACTACAGAAGTAAGCAGAAGCTGATGAGGACCTATGGTCACATCCCCGCTGTGAGGTCCTCAGGTCACAGGAGGAGAAGAGAGGTGTTCCTGTTCAGGTAGATGTATAAAGAGTGCTTCCCGGGGACACTCATGCATGTGGTGTGCAGCTGTCCAGTCTGTGTGAGAGAGGGACAGCCTGATCCAAGAGCTGCTTTACAGGAGGAGAAATGGCTTATTACAGACACTGCATAACAGAGGGGGAGACAGCCTGATGCTGTAGGCCTTAATGGAACTAGCAGTGTGACTACTCAGGGAAAATTGAGACAGAACCCCTGAACGAAATCAAGGCAAACTACCAAAACAGCAGGTACCAGACAGGGTAATCCGTATCAGACCAGAGGCTGTGTGGCTAGACCTTTTAGGGTTCTCATAGTTCTCCATTAGGGCACAGTAGGAGTAGAAACGCCCCCTTACACCATGATGAAGTAGATGTGGATCCACTGTGTCACTTGAACAGATTTGGCTTGGGCTACTCCTAAGGGCGTTATTTAAGGGGCCCCCCTGGTCTTCAGCCGTTAACCCCTATACAGAGATCTGTACTCCACTGCGGGGGAACCACCAGACTACATCTTGCAGTAGTCTCTGTTTAAGTGATATATGGCCCATGAGGGTCAAGAGATACCAATGCAGAGCACTTCAGGCAACACCATAATCAGGAACAGGCTGAGGTCAGTACACGTAGAGTACACTAATCCTGGTGTATCCTAATCGGGAAACAGTTGTCAGTACACGGGCAGACTAATGTAGAAACAACACACCTTTGGAGGACACTAGTGAACTAGAACCTGACAGAGCAACAGATGTACAAGTAGGGAGTCACCTGGGAAATAATGACCATAAAATAATAACTTTCTAATTGTCATTCAAAAGAGTGTTCCTTCAGGGAGGCACAAAAATACTAAACTTCAAACCTCACTAACTGGGATAATGTCCTCAAAAATATAGCCACTAAATGTGATATTTTAAAAGCATCTTAAACTCTAATTGTGAGAGGTACATACCTTATGGAAATTAGAAGGGTGAAAAACAAGAAATAACAGTGTGAATAAATAGAAATGTCAAGGGAGCAATAAATGACAAAAAGAAAACATTTCAATCACTAAAAAAGGATGGTAGGGAGGAACGTTGAAAAAATATAAGGAAAAATAGAATATGTAAAAGACAAATGAAAGCAGCCAAACTGGAGACAGAGAGATTCATTGCTAAAGAGAGTAAAACTAACCCTAAAATGTTCTTCCATTATATAAATGGTAAAAATGTTAAACCTTATTGGCAAAGTATTGGCCCTTTACAGAGTGATGACAGAGGAGCTGTAGAAAACGATGAGGAGAAAGCAAATATATTAAATATCTTTTTCTCCACTGTATTCACTAAGGACAACAGACTGTCAAATGACAGTAAATTCCCCACTAAAAGTGCCCTGTCTGACTCAGGAAAAAGTGTAGCAGCATCTTAACAAGATTAAAATAGACATATCACTGGATCCAGATGGCATACACTCCAGCATGCTAAGAGAATTAAGTAATGTAATAGACCCACGCTTAATTTTAATATTTATACTCTTAACATCTGTCGTGGGTAAACATTTAAAGGTTTTCTAAGAGATGCTATCTTGGAGTATCTCAATGAAAATAAGAAAATAACGCCATATCAGCATGGCTTCATGAGGGATCGGTCATGTCAACCTAATTTAATCAGTTTCTATGAGGAGGTAAGTTCTATACTTGACCGCAGCGAATCAATGGATGTCATATATCTGGACTTCTCCAAAGCATTTGATACTGTGCCACATAAAAGGTTAGTATATAAAATGTGAATGTTTGGACTGAGATAAAATGTCTGTATGTGGGTAAGTAACTGGCTGAGTGACAGAAAACAGAGGGTTGTTATTAACGGTACACACTCAGATTGGGTTATTGTCACTAGTGGGGTACCACAGGGGTCAGTATTGGGCCCTATTCTCTTCAATATATTTATTAATGATCTTGTAGAAGGCTTGCACAGTAAAATATAAATTTTTGAATATAAAAGGAATTGACACTGAAGAGGACAGTTTTCTGCTACAGATGGATCTGGACAGATTGGAGGCTTGGGCAGAGAAATGGCAGATGAGGTTTAACACTGACAAATGTAAGGTTATGCACATGGGAAGGAAAAATACATGTCACTAGTACATACTAAATGGTAAAACACAGGGTAATACTGACATGGAAAAGGACCTTTTAGTGAACACCAAACTAAACTGTAGAAACCATTGTCAGGCAGCTGCTGTCAAGGCCAATAAGATAATGGGTTGCATCAAAATGTGCATAGATGCTGTGAGACCTCGGACCTCCGGTACTCAGGAAGAGTATGTCCGTCGCTGTATTCTTCCTCATTTAGGAGATACTACAAACCCCTGATCTGTAGCTCTTAGTCTCTCCAGTCACTAGTCGAGACTCAGTGTAGGGGAAAACAACTTCTGCTTTATTGAACAACTGCACAAACTTATATCCAGAAAGTGGAAAAACGTTATATATGCAATCGTAGTGAGACAATTGAAACAGTCCGGGAGTCTCCTGAACTATTACTATCTACCCTTAGGAGCACGTGACCACACTCACAGATCACATCAGACGCTATTAGTGACGTCACCAAAGGTCCTTCCACCGAGGAGAGCGTTGAGCTGAGACACTCCGCTCAGAACACCGCTTATGCTCTGGAAGCGCGCAATCAAGGGGTGGTAATGTACACCATAACTCCTATTACTATGTCAAAATTGTAGTTTGAGTCTGCCGTGCACCTATTGGGGCACATATCATTGCCGTAGCTATTATAACAGGTGCGGTTTATATCACAGCTAAAGTTTGCGGCATAATCATTGGGACAGATCTTTTTCTGCTGAAGTCATTGGAGACATTAATGTGTTTGGTTCTTTGATGCACTAAACATAACAGGACGCAACTTTTTATGGCATTATAAGTCGATTAAGACCTTGGATGGGATATATACCATCATTTATACCACTATTGAGGCCACCAATCTCTTGATGCGGCAACTGTGAATTTAATTATATATATCTGCTGCGCAAAGTGTGAACTTTCTTTACAAGGGCACGGTAGTGTTCTTTAGTTTTTTGTTTTTATCCTTTTTATTGGTACGTGCAATATGTGTTTTATGTTGAGACTCTGGGCTGGCCACCCATGGTCTACTATGAAGAGGAGATAAGATTGTTACATTTGTGTTTATGGTATATATGATATTTTTCTTATACATTTTTTAATCTATTGATATTAAACATATGTTCCTGGCAATTTGGGATTGATATTGTTTTGCACTTAGTATCCATTCAGCGGGCCATATGTTAGTGAGTGCCCCCTTGTTTGTTTTCAATAATTTATTTTATTCAGCTTGGGGAAGCTAGTGGAGTGAGTGCACCCAAGTTCCCTCCACTGACTCAGTCGGTGAGCCACCTGTATTACTGTATTTATTTACCTAACCAGGTACCTGACCTCCTGTCGGTCGGTGCCTGAGTTAGTCAAGTAGCCCACCCATAAACAAACACTGGTCCTGTTGAACTCTGGGGCCTGGCTCTGTTCTGTATGTCCCCAGTTGTTGAGTGGGCGTCTGCTACTCCTTGCTGCATTGTTGCTCTCTAGCTTGGAGCATAGGGTACTTGGTGGGCAGAGGCCAACTGCTCTCTGCCCAGATGCCAGGTTTTCCACTGGGATGGGGTCAGTGGGTATTGCTGTCTCCTCCACTACCCCCAGGATCTGGTTGGGCATCTGCTGCTGAGGAGTAGGACCAACTGTCCTCCCTCCTGATACTTCCAGCTGCAGTTGGGTATCTGGGCCGGCTGCCCAGCATCCCTGAAGGGCCGGTAGAGAGACCTCGGTCCCATCTCCCAGTTGGGGTTCTCCCCAGGACCAGCCTATGAGGTCCCTCTGTAATTAAAAAGAGGGACCAGCTGTCTCCTCTTCCGGTATTTCAGGCTGCTTCTGGGGAAAGAGAATGGTTGTCTCCTCTTCCTGTAGGTAAGCTGCCGCTGGGGAGTCAGACCGGCTGTCTTGACTCCCGGTAATGCTGCCTGGTGCTGGGTAGTGGGACCGACCGTCTCTACTCTCAGTGATGCTTATTGCTGTGGGGACGAGGGACCTACAATCCCCTCTCCCTGTAACACTGACTGCCAGCTACATCTTCTCCCTGGGTCTTCATCTGCCGCTGGGGAGAGAGGTCAGCTACCTCTTCTCCCTAGAACTCACCAGGCTGCTGGGCAGGGAGGCCATCTGCCCCTCTTCCTGGAATCCTAGGGCTGTACCAGGTGCTGGGCAGATGCTTGTGGATCTCTGCCCTGTTGTCAGCGCCTCACCTGGGGACTCAGCGAGCTTTACAACCTCTGGGTTGTAAGTCCTAGCAGCTCCTTGTAGGCCTTTCCCAGTAGCCATTCTTGTTTTACCACGTACTCCAAATTAGCTCTCAGCTCTGAAACCCTCTCCAAACCAAGCCAGTCTTCCCGGTATGCAAAAAGGTCCTCCAGGGCAGAGTGCCCTTCATCCCCAACCTCAAACATATCCACCAGCGTTTCCCACAACAGTCCAGGGTCATCAAAGTTGTAGCCCTCCGTATATTCAGCTGTAAATCCCAGCTGTGTTTGTTCTGCATACCAACGCAGGGCATGATACCATTCATCCAGCTTTACCTCTCACTGAACCAGCTTGTGCAAATGTGCCGTCTGGCGGAGGGCGAAGTAGTCTTCTATAGACAGACCCTTTTCTCCCTGTAAACAGATGATCCACAACAATTTGGAGTACTCCACTGCCAGGGTCATGGTCGCTTCAGTTCTCCTCAGCAGGCTGAGAAATACATCGCGGTGGTCGCTTGAATGTCTCCTCAGGCAAGGAAGAGCATCCACGACAATAAACACATCCAGCACTTTTGGGTTAAAAAGATTTTTTCTTGGTTCCTTTATTGAGTACAGTACAAAAAAATAATTTGTGCAACAAGAAAATCCAAACTTCCTAACGTTAGGAGGTTTGGATTTTCTTGTTGCACAAATTAGTTTTTTTGTCCTGTACTAAATAAAGGAACCAAGAAAAAATCTATTTAACCCAAAAGTGCTGGACGTGTTTATCGTCTTGGATATGCTTGGGATCTCATCTCATCAGTCCGTGCAATGACCTTTATGGGATAATGCAATTTCACATATCCAATACTAATACCCATTTAACTCAAGCTAAATAAGTGACACAGTATAACATAATTGCACATATCCAACACCAATACACATTTAACTCAAACTGATTACCATGTCCTCACATAGATCCCCCAAGTTAAAGGATGGCAGACCTGGTGAGACCCTCTACGGGTCCACTTGGGGATGCCCATGATGTTACAGTCACCCTTTTCAGTTCCGTTTGCTGAGGTATTCCATGGTCATTAGCCTTGGGTTTCCAGGGCCTGTATTGAATTGGGAAATTGGATGGCTGTAGGGCCAGGCTCAACCGCAACAGCCATTTATGGGCTCCAGACACCCAGTTCAACCAAACAAGGGGGGTCTCTAAATTCCCAGGTCCGTAGTCGCTAGGAAGGAGGCTGGCCGTCAGCACCCTCCAGGAGCCCATGTCATGGTGGGTTCCATGACAGATGCCGTGATGAAAATATAGTCCTACCACTTTACAAATCACTGGTCAGACCCCACATGGAGTACTGTGTACAGTTCTGGGCTCCTGTGAACAAGGCAGACATAGCAGAGCTGGAGAGGGTTCAGAGGAGGGCAACTAAAGTAATAACTTAAATGAGGGATCTACAGTACCCTGAAAGGTTATCAAAATTATGGTTATTCAGTTTAGAAAAGAGCCAACTGAGGGGAGATCTAATAACTACGTATAAATATATCAGGGGTCAGTACAGAGATCTGTCCCATCATCTATTTATCCCCAGGACTGTGACCGAGGGGACATCCTCTGCGTCTGGAGGAAAGAAGGTTTGTACACAAACATAAAAAAGGATTCTTCACTGTAAGAGCAGTAAGACTATGGAACTCTCTGCCTGAGGAGGTGGTGATGGTGAGTACAATAAAGGAATTCAAGAGGGGACTGGATGTATTTCTGGAGTGTAATAATATTTCAGGCTATAGCTACTAAAGATGGATCGTTGATCCAGGGAGTTATTCTGATTGCCTGATTGGAGTCGGGAAGGAATTTTTTCCCCCTTAAGTGGGGAAAATTGGTTTCTACCTCACAGGGTTTTATTTTTGCCTTCCTCTTGATCAACTTGCAGGATAACAGGCCGAACTATTTTCAGCCTCACAAACTATGGGGGTCATTTATTAAGCTGAAATACGCTCATATTAGGCGTATTTCAGGCGCAGATTGTGGCACAACAGTTAGCCCTCCTGGGCTCGCTGCAGATACAGATGGCTAACATGACACCTGACCTGTCCTATTCTCTTCAGATACCAAGCAGGACATCTCAACCTGCCTCATCCTCTCCAGATATCTGGGACAGCAAACCATAACAGCAGGATGCTTTACGACACTATGGCTTTTTTCACATACAGTATATGGCAAGGATGTAGGTGCCACCATATATCTTGTGCATCAATTGTGAACTTTGCCTCTCTACCAGTAATAAAACATCATAATTTCTTAAACATATTACCCTGAAGGCTCCAGTATTTCTCAGTATTGATTTTCACAGGGGTATATTAAAATTATTTCAGACTTCTACATTAGTACGTTTGAAGAGGTGTAGGGATAAGTAATGGAAATTACAATATTTCAAACAAATGGAAGTATGTGATGGAAAAGAGGATCAATACTACATAAGGATAATCTAATAGCTCGCTCTGTTATGTTAATTGCCTTTTCTGTGTTACCATCAATATTAAGGTTAATACTAAGACTCAATTTAGGCTTTATATTTCTTGGCAGGTTGGCAGTGATTATAAAATAGAAATGGAAGGAAAATAGGTAATTCCCTATTATTGTTATTATTCAGATGTACCTAATATATTATACTAAACAAGATCAATATTAGTATTACCAGCTTCTATAGCAAGCCTCATTATAGAAAATGCGCCTTTTGAACTTAAATTTTTATCTTTTACATTGAAAAGCCTGTAATGTATTCATAATGATCTTCATATGTTTTTAGATCAAAAGCCATTAAAGATTATGTTTCATTAAATTCCATTCCATGTTTATTGTTTTAGTAAGTGAATTTTTTTTTTGTATATTAACATTACAAAATATTTATGACCATACATTTACAAGCATTTTCTTTTCCTTTAGTTGTTTTACCTTTGTTTTCGCCTTTTTTGATTAAACATGATGATGAAATTTGCAAATAATTTATTTCAAATACTTTTATTAGCGTATTACATTTACATCTTTTCCCTAACCCGTTGAAATTGCTCCACTATGATGCAGTCAGGTGAAGGTGGCTTTACACTACATCCTATAGTTCTGGAAAGGCTCTGTTCACATAGTGTTTTTCAGTTTCCATCAAGGTTTCTGGTATATTTGATAAGAATAGCATATTCTAGAGGGCTATTCTTGCTGTTAAAAAATGCTAGAACCTCAGCAGAAATGCCAGGATTTTGGGGAATTAGTTAAAACAACAGACCCATCATAGCTGTCATGGCTTGTTTATGAACAGAAACCTTGATGCTAGGGTGAAAAAAACCTTTAAAGGGTTTCTGTCACCAGAAATAACCGTATTACATAGAAACATAGAATGTGTCGGCAGATAAGAACCATTTGGCCCATCTAGTCTGCCCAATATACTGAATACTATGAATAGCCCCTGGCCCTATCTTATATGAAGGATGGCCTTATGCCTATCCCATGCATGCTTAAACTCCTTCACTGTATTTGCAGCTACCACTTCTGCAGGAAGGCTATTTCATGCGTCCACTACTCTCTCAGTAAAGTAATTCTTCCTGATAAGAATTACTTAGTGTTACTTAGTGTTAACCTAGCGATGTGCTAATGTCAGCTGAACCTAACTATCCTATTCCTACTCTTTTATCTATGCCCCCGTTACTCCAGAAATATAACTTTTATAATATGCTAATTAGCCTCGTGGAGCAGGGGAGGGGCGTTGCCCCTGCTCCTAGAGGCTCCGTTCTCCCACCTCTGGCCACACCCTGCTACACTAGATTGACAGGGCCAGGCTGCCTTCACCTCCAACTGCCGGCCCTGTGCGCTGTGGAAATCTCACGGTGTTCAGTATTCCACGCTGGCAGCTGGCGAGCGCCCTTCACTCACTGTGCCTGCGCGGAATACTGAACGGGATGGCACAGGCGCGAGATTTACATGGCAGACAGGGCTGGCAGTAGGAGACCAACGCTGCCTAGCCCTGTCAATCTACTGTAGCAGGGCGTGGCCGGAGGGGAAACGCCCCCTGCTCCTAGAGGCTAAGTAGTATATTTTAAAAGTTATATTTCTGGAGTAACGGGTCATAGATAAAAGTAGGAATAGGATAGTTAGATTCAGCTGACGTTAGCACATTGCTATTTGTCAGTAGGGTTAATTCTAGTGACAGAAACCCTTTAAGGGGTTTTCCCATTTGGCTGTTAGGACAGTTTCATTTTTGGCAGCTTGATATCTTACAGAGATAGTGTCTCCCTGGGCAAGGCTTCTGTCTTGGCCTACTTGGCAGCAGCACACATAGAACAGGTCTTCTCTCTGGGTTGATTACCAGAAGACTCACTAAAAAGGGGATGGGGCCAGCTCACAACCTAACAACTAACACTAAGAACAGCCAGTTAACTATTTTCTTCCTATAAACAGTCTTTAAAATACATAGTACACAATACAGCTACATTAACAATTTGTAAAATGGAAAGTACATAGGTAGTATACATTAACTTTTTTAGCAGTGATCCACCTTATAGCATTAACTCTTTAGCAGTGATTCACCAGGTCACTGCAGCATAGCTTTTAAAGAGAGTCTGTCGCTGCAAATTCACAAATTAAACTGTTCCTGGTGCCCTGTAGTTGACATACACAGTATCCCAAACATATCTTTATATCTGATTGTTGATATTTTGGGCTTTTGATTCTTTGTGTATGCAATTTAGTTGAAAATAGCATAAGGGGCAGTCTTCATCGCTAATGGTGCCCAGGCACTTCCAACTGAATCAAGCCCCACTCCTCTCCTTATCTCTGCCTCCTTCTGGTCCTGACATCATTGAGCCACTGGTTGAAATCTTGCATCTGTGCAGGAGTGAACAGAGTTCAGTTGTGCATCTGCATGAAATTTCAACCAGTGGCTCAACGACATCAGGACCAGAAGGTCTTTCAAAAGCAAACGACTTGCTAAATCGTCACTTTCCAGATAAATAATGAAAAGATATCTGTCCGTCTATTAGGACCTTTAGACCATGTTCAAATGTGGTGGAATTGGCCCGATTTGCAGTGAAGTTTCTACACTGCAAACATTGGTGACTTTACAGTACAGTAGTACTCCCATTGTCACGGATTAGAAAAAATCCACACAGAAATATGAGCATTTAGCAGATGTACAAATCAACCATTATGCCTCCAATTTTTGCCATGGATTTCACCCTTTGCAATGCGTAAGAGGCTCTTGTGTAAATAGGCCACAGGAACAGGTTTGCGTTCAGCTACCAAATCGGCGTGTCACTTGAGTGAGATGAGGAGGAGTGGAGGTGTAACAGTCTAGTACAGGCATAGCCAACCTGTGGCTCTCCAGCTGTTGTAAAACTACAGTTCCCACCATGCCCTGCTGTAGGCTGATAGCTGTTGGTAGTCTGGTCATGCTGGGAGTTGTAGTATTGCAACATCTGGAGAGCCTCAGGTTGGCCATCCCTGGTCCAGTAAATTATTAGATTGTCTACATATATAGATTTTGGTTTGTGGCCTTGTATTGCAATGTTGAGGGGGCAATGATATCCAAAAACACCACGGTAAAAGTGAAAAAAAGAACATGGCACCATTCTTCTAGAAATAGCACAACACCTTTCTATGGACTGTGTCTGACTTTGGGGCTTGGCTTCCTTGAAGTGAATGGAGAAGAGCTGAAATACCACACATAACTTGTGAACAGCTTTGGCACTGTTTTTGAAAGTGTGTGCTGGATGCTGAGCGGGTGCCATAGCCAGAAATAACAGATAGCTTTCTAAAGTGTCTGTGATCGGAGGCAACTCCGATCATGGATATGCTCTTAGATGCCACGGCAGAAAAAAAGTTGTTCACATAGTTGTTTTGAAAAAATACACAGGACAGCGCAGGATAGTGTTTCCTGTGTCGGCACATGGCTCTGGCTGGGTGTAGGTAACTGGTCAACTGGCTTATTTCAAATAGCTAAGCCAGCCCTATTCTCTGTATCGGTGGTGATAGAGAAGGGAGCTGGTTTAGCTATTACAATGAGCAATTCAGCCAGTCTCCTTTACACACAGCACTGGTCACTTACCAACAAAGGAAATGCTGTCCTGGGTTGAGCACAAGCAGGTAGCGAATATCTCTGGACTAGAGGGGATATCTAAAGATCAGAACACTGTGGAAAATTGAAATATATAAGTTTGTTCTATAAGTTGTTTTTTGGGAAAATTTAAGCAGAATATTTTTTTAACTGGACACTCGTTTTAAACAATTTGCATCATATAACCAAAAAATATATACATAACAGGGAAACAATAGGCTTTAATTCCTAGGTTATGTCAAGAATGACCAAATCCTCGAGAGAGTGTGTTGCATAAAAAAAACTTTGGAATATTGAAGTCTATTCGCTATATAAAGTAGCTGTGTCAGGTCTCATATGTTCCCCTATCTAACGGCAGTATGTGAAAGATGGGAAGATGCTAAGCTTGTGGAAGCATAGTTTTTGACTTCATTCAGCTGTTCACAGGACTCCTAGAGAAACCCACACACAGTGATTGACAGCTTTATGCATACAAACTCATACAGGAAGAATATCTCAGGACTCAAAGTCCTTCTGTATAAATTTCTATAAGTCCCTTTTGTGCTATGCTGCACAGAGGGTAGCATATGATATCTGACAAAACCACTTTAGCTGGCGGGGGAGCCCCCAAAGTTATGAAGAGGCGCAGGCCTCTACATAACTTTGGCGCATCTAGCGCCAGTCTAAATGTAAGACAGTTTCTGAGCTGTCTTACATTTAGACCTTTTTCTACGCCTGCCAGCCTGTCCCCTTCCCTGCCCAAGCCACAGTGTTAGACCTGGCGTGAGCGGGGAAAAGTCATAGATTGCAGCACAACTAACCGTTGCGTTGCCATCTGCACCTGAAATATCTCTAATTTAGGCGTATTTCATATTACTAAATGACCCCCATAATGTTTACCTTTAGACTTCTATTCTTAGAATTCATTCTTGCTATTGGATCAAAGGAGTATTCCCATCAGGGCATTTGTGGCATATCCACAAGATATGTCATAAATGTCTTATAGGTGTGGGTCTTACCTCTGAGACTCGTTCCTATCTTAAGAAGGGACCCCTTCAGTTGCTTCAGTGAATGAAAAGGTTCAGCTTTTTCCATTGAGTGCCATAGGAAGTCTGAAAGTGCACTACCCCAGACCTGAGGGTATCTGCAATTACTCTATGTAATGTTGTGTTTAATGTTATGTTCTGTCATGTACACCAGCAATAAGGAGGTATGGTTGGTAGGAATAAGGTTAACCACCCTGTTCCTCCACTCCTGGTGGGAGTGTGCTGGTTCTACTTCCTGCCGGGGGGAGTTTGAGTGGAGACCGTGTGGAGTGAGGAAGCAGATGCTATAGCTCCTACGCCAAGAGCCTTAATTCTGCTCTACTTTAGGGAGACTGTCAGTATAAAGAAACATTTTCCAAACAGTTACAGCATACCAGGTCATACCACAGCTTATCAGACCCTACTGCAGGTGAGGGACTTTGTCTCAGACACCCAACACCTAGCTAACATCCAGGCCAGATTAATTACAAGCCTGTATCACACTTTGGACACCTATGCCCATTTAATTGCCACATAACCAGCCACCATACCTCATCATCTGGGGAGAAATTGCACTTTGTACCTACTCCTGTTGGATGTACCACAAGTTATATTTTACACTAAGTAAAGAGAGACATTTATACTTTTACTTCTGGCCTGGTTCTTCAAACTACCTTTCCACTGCACCGATCCCCAGGAAGGGACAGCTTGTGAAAGTACACCATGACACATCTCATCAGGGCCACTACCACTCCCAACCTCTGCACTGGATCCTCAGGGGGCTCGCAAAAGTAGCCAAGAATGCTTACTCACCAATTATCAGAAGTCTAATGGCAGTGAATGAAGAGACCATGGATGTCAAACTCAAGGCAAAACTACAACTCCCAGCATGCCGATAGTTGTATAATGTCCTTGCATGATGGGAGTTGTAGTTTTGTAACAGTTGGAGGGCCATGAGTTTGACATCCGTGGTCTAGATGGAACAACCCCTATGAAGGAGTTTTCCAGTATTTTACAGGATAGGTCATCAATGTGTGTTTAGTGAGTATCTGCCCGTCGAGACCCTCACTGAACACACCAGCAACTGACATAGCTCCTTCTATATGCGTATAGTGTATGGTACTGCTGATTCGCTCAGTCAAGTGAATGGAGCCTTTCTATATTACTAAACAGCTACATGGATATCAATATGGAAATCCCTTTAAAAACTTTTATAAATATACATAAAAAGAATGGACTGGAGAAGAATGTTTTTCTAGTAAATATACCATTATGTGGCGTCATGTGGAATGTGAGGAGCACTGATGTTTTGTAACTGGTTATTATTGGATTATTATAGCAAACGTCGGGAATCAAACTATGAATTATTGATTGGGAAAGGCAGAGGAGGCCTTTCTAAGACAACTTGTATGTGATGGAAGATTAAACAACAGACTGAGCTTCAAGTATTAAGTGAACACAAATGGACAAAAAAACTATTGCAAAGATGAAAGCAAATGTATTTGCAGTTTGAAAATCAATAATAAATGTGGTCCAGAAGTTAAAAATCAATTGGGGCCAATCCATCTGAAGTAAAGTAGGAAAATGGCATCCGCCGATTTCACCTTTGTAGAAAATATTTTAGTATGATTACCTGGGAAATAAATGGGAGATTGTCATTTATATCTATTTGCTGTAATATTCAATGCTGGGTGACTGAGTATAACAGTAAGGGTGAAGTCGATAAGAAGTCAGGGTGGGTAAACACGGATTTTGATAATGAAGTCTCCTATCATAGTTTTGTAAATCTTTTATAGATTATGGGTAATACCTCATATTTCTGGTTCATTGCTGTATTATGCTTAGGATGGACAAAACATAAAATCCCAGAGAATCACTAAATGATTCTGCTCAAATCCTCTTCTTGTTTTGGCTACTAAGACACCCACGAAACCGCCCATAAACCCACAAATCTGGGCTTATTTGCATTTCACGGTACTTTAGTGCCATAAAGAGGGTGGTTGGGAGGTATGGTGCTGGTGAGGAGGGGGTCTTTTCCTAGACAGATACCCAAACTCAAATAGGACAGTTGACAGATCTGCTTATAGTCATAAACGGATTGAACCACGGTACTCAATATTTTCTAGTCAGAAAATAATTGTATTTATTGTATATTACTTCCATAAAGTCCAGATAACAATATAATTACATTTCCCGCGGATACTCATACAGGTTGAATGTTTCAGTCTAATCAGACCTTCCTCGGCTATATGAGTCTATATAAACGTACAAAAAGAAAACATAACAATAAAAAATAGGGCAAAACATGCAATAGAGAGCAATCACAAACAATGAATTCAATGGGATCCTAGACAGAATAGGCACAGTATATAACCCATCATAGTGTAATTAGTACAAAGAAAGCAGCCGGTATCTATGGTCAGGGAAATAGGTCCCTATAATAAGATACTGTACACGTAAGTCCATTAATAATTTAGCTGACGGTCTCGTGGACACGATTAAAGATATATCCATATAAGATTGTAACAAAAATATGTCGGAAAGGAGATTATATATGTCAAATCCAAATATAGCTGTGGCAAAAGAAAAAGTGTACGACCGAAACACACGCCCTTCCGTATGCTTCGCCTCCGCACCGCAAAGGATAGGACATGTCCTGTCTTTGGCCCCATCTTGCTGATCACTGACCCACTGAAATCAATGGGTCCACACCGCGAGGTGGGATGCACACAGCCGATGCCTGTGTTTTGCGGACCTGCAGTTTGAGGTCTGCAAAGCACGCAGGGTCGTCACTCATTCATATCAATGCACACTAACACAAACTAATACCCATTTTCATCCAACCCTTCGCACATACGCATTTTCACATATCAGACCACCCTACTACATGCCAGTGTGATAGGTAACATTCTTCCCCAATGCTCTGAAGGAAGTGCATGCAGGGTTCTGGCTCCTTACAGCATTATTTGCCATTGAAATTTAAAAAAAAAAGAAATGTATGAGTCTCATATTGCATTTAATCCATAATGCATACTTCCCCAATGGTGTCCCTGATGGCCATCACACCATCCTACACCTCGTTCCATCCCTGTATACAGCCTACTATCAAAGATGTGCTGCTGATTATTAATACTGTACATGTTGAGGACCAATACTTCCAACATGGTGTCCACGGTTTCTTTGCTGAGCTCCATGGTCAGTGTGAATGTTGCTTGTTCTAGCCCCCACAGAACCTTCCTGGACCTTGGGGATAAGTCACACCTATACATGAATGTAGTGGTACCTTTCTTATTTTTTTTTACACTTGCATAAGCATCGAAAACTACGTTTAATTCATATACAAATGAGTCATGTATATGTTAATATTGTGATGACAGACTCCCTTTAATACATAAGAATATTTAGTTATGCTCATTTTCATCTGTCTGACAAGGTCTTGATGTCCACTCTGCAGTCCCTATCTACCAGACGGTCAGTATATGGGGAAAAGCAGTTTTGTTTTGTCTGTTTGCTTGTTACAGCCCCCCATCATAACTTTATGTCACATATCTGGTCACATTAGAACCTGTTCATAGGCAACTGTGCCACCTAAAGGGGAAAAGTGTGAACTGCAACTATCAAGTGAAACACCAAGGTTTTATTAGGTCTGGGCTGCAGGTCACATGAAATAACCAGTTACTGGGATTTCGTGTACAGAGCTGGAAAAAAAAACAACGATTTGATACATATGCAAATGAACCTGAGAGGAGTCCTGTCCTTGAGATGAGTCTAGGGACAGGACTTATCTCATTTGCATATGTATCAAATCGTTTTTTTATACAATAAAAGCACACAGAGCAATGGGGATATTGCGGATGTGCTAACGGCCATCTGGAAACCCATGTCCTCAGCTCTGTACACAAAATCCAGGTGACAGGTTCCCTTTAAGGTTGTGAGGTGCTTGCGATACGGCTGCGCTGCGATTGAGTACAGCAAGGGCTGTGCGGGCCACAGTGGGCTCTACGTAAACTAATGAAGTCAATAGTATTCAGTGGGCCTGTATTTTAAGTGACCGTGCAGTATTAAAGGTGCCACTTACAAAAATTGATCCATCACCAATTGACTTTCAATATATTTAATGATGGATTTGTTTTTTTCCGTTTTGATTTCACACAAGCGCATCCTAACTGAATGGATGCATCCTGATGTGCAAAATCAAAACGGATCTCAATACTGGAATTAACAATGCAAGTGTGAAAGTAGCCTTAGGGTGCTTTATTGCTTGATTTATCATCCTGCATGAGCCACTATGATAAATGTGGTGCAGTTTAAGGGTACATTCACGCGACCATATCTATTTTGTGGTCTGCAAACCGTGGATCTGCATAATACGGATACCATAAGTGTGGCATCTGAATTTTTTCAGACCCATTGACTTTAAAGAGTCCACGGTCCGCATTTGCTGCCAAGAATTGGCAGACACATTTTCTATCTTTCGCTGAACAGACATACGGATGTGGAAAGTACACACAAATGCCATGTCTGTATGTCTCTTCTGCAGAATATAGAACATGTATAACGCCCCAGGGGGACATTACTACTTCTGTACCCTGCTACTGTCTTTACTGGTTAACCTCATGTCATTATGTGTATTTATTCCAGATCCAAACACTGCGAATTTCATATTTTGCAACTGTTATGTTTAAGTGTAATGTGCCTGGTTCACCAGTAGGTGACAGCAAACACGGCAGAGCTACAGTTAGAGAGAATGGAGCTTTCCATTTCATTTTAACCCCCCTCTGTGGAGTCCCATTTCCTGAAGGAAGGGTGGGGACAAGGGTTGGGCAACATACCGGTGTCTGCGATATACCGCGGTATTAAGAAACTACGATATGGTGATATCACAGTTTCATAATAACCGCGTTATTTAATGACGTCATAGGAGCGGTCGCACGTGTGCCGACTGCTCCTAAAACGTCCATGTACTGCACCTGCACAAAGGAAGTGTTGGTCCCCGCTGCGGCTGCCTCCTGCTTTCTCCTATTTTGCCATGACTCCGCCCCCCGAACTGACACAAAGCCCGGGACCTGCGGGCACAGAGCGGCCCCAGGGGTGTGGAATTCCCATCGCCCGACGCCCGGGACATGCAGTTCCGGGCGCCGGGCATGTAGTTTGTGCAGATAGCTTAGCCCTCATTCGGGCAAGTAGCAGGGCTCGGGTGGCGGCGGTTTTTCATCTTGCATGGCCCGGCAGCACGTTCGGATGGCTTACCGCACTGTGATCAGCGCTGCACACAGTGCACAGGCAAGAAGTCGGGAACAGAGCAGTGCGCCACCGGACGGAAGTCATCCAGCTCCCAGCAGAAGCAGCTCCCGAGGCTGAAATAGTCATGGAAGCTCCTGTCTCCCTACATGGTTGCAGCCCGTGCCCTGATACCTATCTAGCAGGTAGTGTGTGTGGTGACTCCTCTGGGTGAGCTATGGAGGATGCTTTCCTGTCAGGCTGCAGCTCTGCTTCTTCTCCCTGGCGCTGAAGCTAGAGTCCTGCTTTCCTCTTTGTGCTGCCAAGTTCCAGCCACTCACCCTCCATGGGGGAGCTGCCCCATTATGGCATGTATATAACATTAAAGAGATATAGTATATGCCATACTGGGGCAGTAAATCCCTTTAATGTACATGCCATACTGGGGCAATGAATCCCTTTAATGTACATGCCATACTGGGGCAGTGAATCCCTTTAATGTGTATGGCAGTGAATTCCTTTAATGTATATTATACATGAAAGGGATTCACTGCCCCAGTATGGCTTAGCTGCCCCCATACAGTATAACGTCTCCTTGTGGCCCCATACAGTATAACGTCTCCTTATGGCCCCCGCCCCCATACAGTATAACGTCTCCTTGTAGCTGCCCCCATACAGTATAACGTCTCCTTGTAGCTGCCCCCATACAGTATAATGTCTCCTTGTGGCTGCCCCATACAGTATAACGTCTCCTTGTTGCTGCCCCATACAGTATACCGTCTCCGTGTGCCCCCATACAGTATACCGTCTCCGTGTGCCCCCATACAGTATAACGTCTCCTTGTAGCTGCCCCCATACAGTATAACGTCTCCTTGTAGCTGCCCTCATACAGTATAACGTCTCCTTGTAGCTGCCCCCATACAGTATAACGTCTCCTTGTAGCTGCCCCCATACAGTATAACGTCTCCTTGTGGCTGCCCCCATACAGTATAATGTCTCCTTGTAGCTGCCCCCATACAATATAACGTCTCCTTGTAGCCGCCCTCATACAGTATAACGTCTCCTTGTAGCTGCCCCCATACAGTATAACGTCTCCTTGTGGCTGCCCCCATACAGTATAACGTCTCCTTGTGGCTGCCCCCATACAGTATAACGTCTCCTTGTGGCTGCCCCCATACAGTATAACGTCTCCTTGTAGCTGCCCCCATACAGTATAACGTCTCCTTGTAGCTGCCCCCATACAGTATAATGTCTCCTTGTGGCTGCCCCATACAGTATAACGTCTCCTTGTTGCTGCCCCATACAGTATACCCTCTCCGTGTGCCCCCATACAGTATACCGTCTCCGTGTGCCCCCATACAGTATAACGTCTCCTTGTAGCTGACCCCATACAGTATAACGTCTACTTGTAGCTGCCCTCATACAGTATAACGTCTCCTTGTAGCTGCCCCCATACAGTATAACGTCTCCTTGTAGCTGCCCCCATACAGTATAACGTCTCCTTGTGGCTGCCCCCATACAGTATAATGTCTCCTTGTAGCTGCCCCCATACAATATAACGTCTCCTTGTAGCCGCCCTCATACAGTATAACGTCTCCTTGTAGCTGCCCCCATACAGTATAACGTCTCCTTGTAGCCGCCCCCATACAGTATAACGTCTCCTTGTGGCTGCCCCCATACAGTATAACGTCTCCTTGTGGCTGCCCCCATACAGTATAACGTCTCCTTGTGGCTGCCCCCATACAGTATAACGTCTCCTTGTAGCTGCCCCCATACAGTATAACGTCTCCTTGTGGCTGCCCCCATACATTATAACGTCTCCTTGCATCTGCCCCCATACAGTATAATGTCTCCTTGTGGCCCCCATACAGTATAATGTCTCCTTGTGGCCCCCATACAGTATAACGTCTCCTTGTGGCTGCCCCCATACAGTATAACGTCTCCTTGTGGCTGCCCCCATACAGTATAACATCTCCTTGTAGCCCCCATACAGTATAACGTCTCCTTGTGGCTGCAACCATACAGTATAACGTCTCCATGTGGCCCCTATACAGTATAACGTCTCCTTGTGGCCGCCCCCCATACAGTATAATGTCTCCAAGTGTTTTTTTCTTCTAAATGAGCATTTATCGTGATATATATCGTTATCGCGATAAATTTCTTAATATCGTTATCGTGGCAATATTTTTGATATCGCCCAACCCTACACTGGGGACTAGTCCCTAGGAGCAGTCTAGCTTTCCCTCTGCTAGGGGAAGGAAGCAAGTGCTGGGCATGTCTCTGCTGGACGTGCCCAGGCCAAGCCAGCTAGAGCACCGTCAGCTCTGCTGGATGTGGAGGCCACAGCTTAAAGCCTCAGGAGCCAGGAGGAGAGTTCCCTGGCAAAATTAAGAGACAGACCATACAAAGAGAAGTTACAACATCCAGAGGAAGCTAAGTTATACAGCTACCCTGTTAGTACAGCAGAGCCAGAGAACAACAGATGTAGCAGAGACTTGTTTGCCTGCCAGAGTTTTAATGCTAAAGCCTGCTTGAACCAAGACAAAGTCTGTAACCCGTTTGGAGAAACGTTTATGCCAAGTAAAGCTGTTATTGAACTTCATCACAAGGTCTGGACTCAATTTATTCTTCGTCCCCAAGTTAACTACCCCCCAAGGCCTGGGGTCCAGCGTATCCAGGTAGGAGCACCGTGACACATACAAAACAGTAAGGGACATTGTAGGCCACCCTATACCACTCGGCCATTCCTACACCTGGGTACCACCACCAACACCATTTCTTAAAGGGACTGGCGTCACGAATATTTCTTAAAGTAACCCTTTGCCCGTGTCAGATGTTGCACATGTCCTATGCGGTCATGTGAATGCACCCTAAGACCATCTAAGGGGGTAAAGTATCTGTGCCAGAAAAGTGGCCGTTTTATTGGTGGAGTAGGCATTTGTAATGAATTGTGATTGGTTGCTATGGGCAACTGTTTGATATTTTTGCCCGTATAGTTTTGTATGTAGGTGAGGCCCTTGTGTCCATTGCCTCTGGCGAGTGCAAAGAGAAAGCGGTCTCCCATAGCAACGCATCAGAACATTGGTTGTATTTGTGGGAGCCCTAATGCCAGGGCCCCCATAATCTTCACAATTCCTCTGAACAGTGGTGATTCGCTGCGCGGAAAGCTGTAGCAGGGACTCATAGCTGCCACGGGTACCTTAAGGCCATGGCCCCCATAACAGTGGCAACCATGATACCTCCTATAGCAGTGTCAGCCACAGTGCTACCCAGTAAAAGGGTTTTCACATGTTATAATGTGAAGATAGGTCATCACTTTAAGATCCACGGGGTCATCCACAGCAGTGTCCTGTTCACCCAGCTGTGGGTGGAACTGAAGCATGGCCCCTTTCAATTTGGGCTCACCAGTGGAAATTATTCTTGGAGCCCAACCCCTATATCATCAATAATTATGAATTAAAAAAATAGACCGTAGTGGTAGGTGATTTGCTTTAAAGGAAGGCAAGTGTTTTTTTTTTCTCCTGGATCTTTGGGGCCCATTATGGTTTCGGAGCCTGGACCCACCAGAAGCTCCTCTGGTACTCTGGTGGGCCAGTACGACACTGGAACCGATCTGGTTGTATTATGTCTTATTTAGCCATGATGGATCCATTTTCATGAACACCATTGAAAGTCAATGGGGGACGGATCCGTTTTCTATTGTGTCAGAGGAAACAGATCCGTCCCTATTGACTTACATTGTGTGTCAGGATGGATCCGTCTTGCTCCGCACCACACCGCGGGAAGAAAAACGCTGCTTGCGTCTGCGATGGAAGCGCAAGCAAACGGAACGGAATGCATTTTGGTGCATTACGTTTCGTTCAGTTTAGTCCCCATTGACAATTAATGGGGACAAAACAGAAGCGTTTTCATCCGCTATTGAGATCATATGACGGATCTCAATAGCGGAACTGAAAACGCTAGTGTGAAAGTAGCCTAAATTATGATCAGTGGGCATACCAGAGGTTGGACACCTACCAGTAATAAATAAATTATATCAATATGCCATCACTTTACAAGATGTGAATACCCCTTTGATGCCATCAGCCACAATGCCTCCATTAAAGGGGTTTTCCGGGATTTTACTACTGATGACATATGAGTGTGAATGGGCCTAAGGGGCGATTCACTCAACCATATTTTTCTGCCTCACGTATTATT
The DNA here is from genome assembly GCA_033119425.1 of Bufotes viridis. Taxonomy (NCBI): domain Eukaryota; kingdom Metazoa; phylum Chordata; class Amphibia; order Anura; family Bufonidae; genus Bufotes; species Bufotes viridis. The sequence continues at coordinate 191,023,120 of CM065594.1, forward strand.
CTGCTGCCCCACTACATTGGGCATTGCACCACTCACACGCTGTCTGTTGCAGGTCCGGCACTTCAGTAAGCTTTACCCCATTTTGCAGTACTACAAATGTTAAACCCTACTTTGGTTCTGTCTGCACCTGCTAGGCGGTTTGTAATGTGTTAATCAGCTTCTGCTATATATGCCTTGCCGTTTGTCTAATTCTCTGCCTGAGCAATAGCTTTACTAACTTGCAAGATCCTGTAAAGGCATTATATTTGCTTGTCTGCCCCTGGACCAACTTCTGCCTCATTTTGACCCTCTGCCGCCCGACCTGACTGGTGCCTGTTCACCGTACTGTGGGTCAGCTGTGAACTACATTAGTACTAATCCAGGGGGTAGCAGCCTGCTGGCTCCCCTGCAGCAAAGCCAAGATCCCTGTAAAGGGGTTAAAGGATGAATTCCAGGAAACTGCTAGAATAACGCTTTTAGGATTAGCCCAAAGTCAAACTGGTCGGTTGACACAGCGGCTCCACGGGCGTAGGAAGCGGGGGGGACGGGACGGGGGGGGGGTCAGATCCCCCCCAAGAAATAATGCGGGGGGGACGGGTATGCAAAAATCCCCCCCAGCTTTCGCAGGGCAATGTGTGCGGCGGTGGCGGGGCACAGGGAGATGAGCGCTTCCATTGTGGAAGCGTTCATCTCCATAGTCATCTGTATCGCCGTCCCCAGGACAGCGATACAGATGGCTGTGCTGCGGAGCAGGAGAGGGAGAGGCGTCTCCCTTCCCTGCTCCTCTGATAGGCTGCCGGCACTAGGACGGCAGCCTATCAGATGTTGGTACAGGCGGCGCGATGACGTCATCGCGCCGTCTGTGAGCCGTACAGTGCGGGACACGGGCCGGAAGAGGCCTGCATCGCATCACTGTGACGGATGGAGGTAAGTATTAGTGTCTTGTTTTGTGTGTGTGTGTGTTTTTTTGTTTTTTTTTAACCGGGGGGGGGGGGGGTGGAGAAATGTGGGTGTGGCTTGAGGGTGGGCGGGGACACAGGGGCCCCATAAGTGCTGTCCCCCCCCAGATTTTTGGGGCTTCCTACGCTCCACACTCACTTCCCATAACGGTAGCGATTGAGCCCAGAATCTGCCTCTTACTGAAGCACAGGTTATATGATCCTGATGTGGTCGTCACCTTCAGCTGTATTCCATATTCATTGTCAGAAAACACTGAGACCTGGAATAGTCATCTGCAGATACAAAAAAAAATGTCATTACTAAATATGGAGCAGGGGAATATTACATTTCACACAAAATGTATTACCGATCACTACTGTTCATTATTTTAAATTTTAGCTTTATCAACCTCTTGCCTACCGTCACATGATTTTATACGTCATGGTGGTAGGCTCTTATCTGCAACCTAACGTATAAAAGGTCCGGATTACATCATGATCTGTTGCCGCCCTGTGGTGCAGCAGATCGTTGTGACCGCACTGTCATTAGGCTTCCAGGTGAACCGATGTCGGCACCTGCGCACTGGGAATCTGCGCTGCTCAGCAGTAGCAGATGGAGAGTGCAGGCCCCAAGTCTGTGCACAACAAGATGAGTCTGTCTGAGATATATAAGGAACTGACAAGCCAGAGTGGTTACCAGGAGCAACTTCTGCAGTACCTGAACATGCTGCGGTATTTTCTCCGGCCAAATACCATTACCCTGGGTTCAGACCTGAGCGTTCTAAAAACGCGCGTTTTACGCGCGTTTTTGTCGCGCGTATTTCAGCGCGTTTTTGCAAATAGGAAACGCGCGTAAAACGCGCGTTCTTGTGATTGACTACTGTGGTGTCAATCACAAAACGCGCGTCAAACGCCCCAAAAGAAGCTCAAGTACTTGTTTATGCGTTGGGCGTTTTACAGCGCGTTCAAACGCGCTGTAAAACGCTCAAGTGTGAACCACTCCCATAGGGATGCATTGGTTTTAATCTGTTGAGCGTTTTACAGCGCGTTTGAACGCGCTGTAAAACGCTCAGGTGTGAACCCAGGGTAAGAGTGACTGAACTGAAGACATCCTGATGCAAACGGATTGCTTTCCATTCAGAATGTATTAGAGGACAAAACGGATAAATTTTTTTCCCGTATTTAGCCCCTATGACGGAACTCAATACCGGAAAACTTTAACGCTATTGTTATAGTACCCTAAGATGGATAAGTGTTCTAGAGACAGTGGAGACACTTTTTAATGTCCTGTGGTCTCCAGGAATAGGCTGCGTTCACTTGTGATGTTCCACACTCTGGGCAACTCATATCTATTGTAGATGGAACAGAAATGCTTTCTGCCTCACGTTTTTTGGCTGATGGAAATGTCACAGGCAGCTCAATATGCCCGTTCTGGTGACAGATTTCCTTTAATGAATATGATTTTGTTTTTAGTGGACACATATTCTCTGTTTCTAAGGATCCACGTGATTATTTTTACTTTTTTTGTTATCACAGATAGCACTTTATTTGTGCAGAATTTTTGAGTGGCCTGTACAGAGTGTCAGTGTAATGCTACTCTGCACCCTCCACTATTACCATCCAATTAATAATAGTAATAATCTTTATTTATAAGAGCACCAACATATCCCGCAGCAGGGTTGCCAACCGTCCAGAAATTTCTGGACACTCCGTAAAAATAGGCAACATTTTTCCTGTGTCCATGAAAAAAAAATAATCGTATCCATGATTTTTTTTTTAAGCAGGTTGTTCTTGACTAGATTATTTGGGATCATTTTACAGTAAATGCTGGTAATGAGTTCTTATCAGTATTCTGAGCTATAGGCCCCTTTCAGACGAACGAGTCGGAATCACAGTGCGAGTATGCAGCAGCTCCCATCCTGACCTCCCAGCACTCATGGGGTCGCATAGTATTATATTGATTTATAATGAAATGTAACCCTTAGGCTACATGCACACGACCGTTGCCTGCCTCCGCGTCCGCTCCTCCTTGAAATTTTGCGTCCATCAAAAAAAACAGATGACGGACCGTTTTTTTTGACGGATCCGATTTTTATGGCAGATCCATTGTAAAAATGCCTATCCTTGTCCGCAAACGTGAAAAAAATAGGACATGCACTATTTTTTTGACGGAATGAAAACACGGAACACGGATCACGGATGCGGAACAAAAACGGTTGACCATCCGCATTTTTTGACGGACCCATTGAAATGAATGGGGAAGCATCCTATCCGTGAAAAAAAACGGAACGGACGCGAAACAAACAACGGTCGTGTGCATGTAGCCTAAGAGGTCTGGTTTGTATTGGATAACACTGACATACTGCTGTATAATGCTATGAGACCCCGGCAGTGCTGGGAGGTCAGGGCGGGAGCTGCTGCATACTCACGCTGCGAGTCCGGTGCACGAGACTCGCTCGTCTGAAAGGGACCATAGACATATATTACTTATAATCTTTATCATTTATTATGGTTTTCCAATTTGTCCATAAAAAATGTTTGATGTCTGGGATTTTGGGATAAGTTGTTCAGAAAAAAGAAAAATTCTGGTTGGCAACTCTGTACCACAGTGATTTACAATAGCAACAAACATGTTATCATCTAACAATCTATGAGGAGATAGGGGTACAATTCCCTATTTAGGTTGGTGGGGACATACACATAAATTACATGGAACCATGGCAAAAAAAAAGTCCTGAAAAATTACCTATAATATGCCATAAAAGTCTGTTCAATGTAGGTTGCACATATCTGAAGCCACACCTATGTGGAGAAGTGTTGTCACCCAACCAACTGGTGAGATGGTCAGGGTTAGAGCATGTTCACATCTGCATTTGAGGCCGCCACATAGGTCAGGTATACTAATCTCAGCCATATATGATTTAGAATCCATATGTCTATTAAATCCCACCGGGTCTGACCCCTTCTCATATGCAAATTGATTGTCCGGAAGCCTAGGAAAGTTGAGTGACAACCCCAGCTTTCCAAAAAGCAGGTGCAGCTGACTAGAATATTTAACCTCTTAAAGATCAGGCCTGTTTTCATTTTTGATGTTTCCTCTCCACATTCTAATTGCCATAACTTTTTTATTTTTCTGTTCAAATAGCCATATGAGGGCTTATCTTTTCAGGACAATATGCATTTTTAATGCTACGATTTAAAGGGCTTCTGTCACCCCCCAAAAGCATTTTTTTTTTTTCCCTCACTAAAAAGCTTATAGGGCGATTATGCTAAACATATTCTTGTTAACCGTTTTAGCAGGTTAATTTTGCTATAAAACGTTATTTTATATTATGCAAATTACCTTGCTACCAGCAAGTAGGGCGTTTACTTGCTGGTAGCCGCTGCATCCCGCTTGTAAAAAAACGCCCCTCCTGTGGTTGATTGACAGGGCCAGCGAGCGCTCTCCTCCTCCTGCTGGCCCTGTCTCCGTTTAAAATCTCGCGCCTGCGCCATACCGTTCTTCAGTCGGCGCAGGCGCACTGAGAGGAGTACTCTCGCTCGGCCGCTCCTTCCTCAGTGCGCTAATGACGTCACAGCTGCACCCGGAAGAGAAGACGCAGGCGCACTGAGGAAGGAGCGGCCGAGCGAGAGTACTCCTCTCAGTGCGCCTGCGCCGACTGAAGAACGGTATGGCGCAGGCGCGAGATTTTAAACAGAGACAGGGCCAGCTGGAGGAGGAGAGCGCTCGCTGGCCCTGTCAATCAACCACAGGAGGGGCGTTTTTTTACAAGCGGGATGCAGCGGCTACAAGCAAGTAAACGCCCTACTTGCTGGTAGCAAGGTAATTTGCATAATTTAAAATAACGTTTTATAGCAAAATTAACCTAATAAAAAGGTTAACAAGAATATGTTTAGCATAATCGCCCTATAAGCTTTTTAGTGAGGGAAAAAAAAAATGCTTTTGGGGGGTGACAGAAGCCCTTTAATTTACCACGTCTTGTAATGGAAAACGGGGACAAATTATTTGTGGGGTGAAATTTTAAAATTCATTTTCTGACAGCCATAATTTTTTTTTATTTACGTCCACAGAGCTGTATGAGGGCTTTTTTTTTGTGGAAGGAACTGTAGTTTTTATTGATACCATTTTTGTGGTATGCACAACTTTTTTAACACTGTTATCCAATTTTTTTGGGGGGGACAAGATGACCAAGATGACTTTTTCATTTTTTTCCGTTACAGCATTCACAGCACATTCATTTAAAAAAAATATTTTAATGGTTCGGACATTTTCGGACGTGGCAATACCTAATATGTTTATTTTGTATCCTTTATATATTTTTATATGTAAAATTGGGAAAGGGGGGTGATTTAAACTTTTAATATTTTTGTATTTTTATTTAAAAACTATTAGCCCCCTTAGGGGGCTATAACATGTGATTTTTTGATCCTTTGTCCTTTTCACCCTAAGGCCTTATTCACACGTCCGTAGTCTGTTTTGCGGAAACACGGATCCGCAAAACACGGACGGCTGCAATGTGCATTCCGTATTTTGCGGACCGCACATTGCTGGCACTATATAGAGAATGCCTTTTCTTGTCCGCAATTGCGGACAAGAATAGGACATGTTCTATTTTTTTGCGGAAACGGAAATGCGGATGCGGAAATGCGGACATCACATAGTGTGCTGTCCACATCCATTCCTGCCCCTTTGAAATGAATGGGTCTGCAACCCTTCCGCAAAATTGCGGATGGGATGCGGATCCATTTTGCGGACGTGTAATTTAGGCCTAATAGAGATCTAGGGTGAATAGGGTTCTTATACTTGGCAGGCCTGGTAAGCTTCAGAAACGTCCAGCCCTGTGATTTCACTATTTGGACTCCTCACAGATGCCACGATTAGTGTTGATCATATCTGAGGGGTTAAATGACGGGGTTAGCCGTTCCCGATCATTGCAGCCAGGTGTCTGCTGTATGATACGGCCAGCGCCTGCCGTGTATGAGTGGGCTTACCGCAGCAGCCTTCTCCATACAATTGCGTGCGTATAATACCGTAAATGTATGACATTATGTATTAAGGAGTTAGGATACGTTCACATTGCAACATTTGTCGCACAACATTTTGTTGCAATAATGTTGCGTGACAATTTTTATAATGGTTGTCTATGGTGTCGCATTGCAACATGCTGCCACTGCGACACGGCAGTCACAAAAAATTCATTCGAGATGGATTTTTCATGCGACTGTTGCATCGCAGTCGCAGCATGTCGCATGTTGCAATGCGACACCATAGACTACCATTATAAAAATTGTCGCGCAACATTAATGCAACAAAGTGTAGTTGTGCTCTATTTGTCGTGTGAACGTACCCTTAAAGGGGTTGTCCGGTTTCATGATATTGATGACAAATTCTCAGGACAGGTCACCATATCAGATTGGTGGGGGCTCAACTTCCAGCATCCCTGCCGATCAGCTGTTTGAAGGGGTCACATTGCTTTTCAATGTTTACCTGCTCGCTGTTTAGATTGTACCAGGGGCACAGGGTAATTACAGCTTTTCGCCCTATTCACTTGAAATGGAGATAGGATAGGCTATCAATATCATAAAATCCGACAACCCCTTTAAGGACTTAGCAGAAGGGGATGACTTCAGGTCTTGTATGTTTTTTTTTATTAGTATAATACTAGAGAAATACTTACAGTATATGAGCAGTTGTATCCCTTGTCATGTGACTTCTATTGCAACTGTGTCACCTGGGCAGAAAGTCATGGTCACCCATCCTCATACCTACCAACTTTTAAAAATCGCAAAGAGGAACAATATGTGCGGTGCGGATCACGGCAGTTTTTTTTTATACTAGGCCACGCCTCAGCCTCTGCCCATAGCATAATTACTGTCTCCGTCAGTAGCTGGGGATCGGTTAGGTGAGTGTAAATATTAGCATAAATCATCAGATTATAAATATTTTAAGGTCCAAATTGCACCAAATAATGAAGTTCTCGTCTAATATACAGGTAGAAACCATACAGATAATGTAGCGAGGAGAAATGTTGTAAATTTATTAAGGCACATTTATTCATTAATTCCCCACTTCAAAAAGAGGGACATTTAAAGGGGTTTTGCCTCTCAGATAATGGGGGCATATCACTAGGATATGCCCCCATTGTCTGATAAGTGCATGTCCCACCTCTGGGACCCGCACCTACAATGAGAACGGAGCGGGGAAATGAACGGAGGGCGCAAGGCGCATGCGCAGCCGCCCTCCTTTCATTTTTATGGGGCCACCGAAAATGGACGAGTTCTGGCTCAGCTATTTCCGTCTGCCCCATAGAAATGAATGGGAGTAGGGGCCGCATGTGTGGTTCACTTGTATGGGAGCAGCGCTTGGGGTTGGACGGACCGCGGGAAATCCGGGGTCCTCAAGCCACAGCGCTCCCCGCTCTGTTCTCATTGTAAGTGCGGTGGGACCCGCACCTATCAGATGATGGGGGCACATCCTAGCGATATACCCCCATTGTATGTCATGGGAATACCCCTTTAAGGATCAAAGGACGGGTCAAAAAGAGGGACACTTGAGAGGTCTGCATCCTGTCTGGGGACACCTGAATTGTCTCACTCCGTTAACCAAGTACATTTCAATATGACCTTCAGCGTAGGTATTTGTATAATTCTACTCATTGTCACCCATATGTCTGATGAAAGTAAAAAAAAGACTGAGAAAAAATAATATTCCCCTTTATAACAGAACAAGGATAAAGTGTACTCCCGGGTCAATATCGAACACTGGAAAAAAGCGATTTATATCGTTTGGTCTTGAGCAGGCGCCGTAGTTCAAAGCTAGTTTTTGCCAGAGTTTGTCCTTCCGTGGATCCCGTACCGTCTGCGCCTGCGTGGTGGGTGCTGCAGGCTGTGTTATCATGGCGGCGCTCAGGGCCGGGTTACTGGCGGCGGTGACCCGCAGACCTGCCCTGGCATCTCTTGCTGGACGGGCAGCAGGTGCCGGGCGGGTCCTGCAGTGTTCTAGTGTCCGGGCAGGTAGGTGACATGTAGTAACATCCAACGGTTGTGTTCTGGAGGGCGAGGGCAGGGGCGCAGCGAGTCACCTTCACCCAGGACGGGGCAGTGACAGCTGCAGTGCTATGTGTGTAGTAGAAAAAAGGCAGCACTCTCTACTACATGTAGATATGAAATCCAGCTATACATAGTAGGAGAGTGGCTATATATATATATATATATATATATATATATATACACACACACACTCTGAACAGATATGAAATCCAGCTATACATAGTACGAGAGTGATTGGCTGCAGGACAGCAGCATAGACCGGCAGAAGCCCCGAGTGGCTGTGGGCTATTTCCATCTTGGATATGCCACCAATGTCCAATAGGTTCTCCAGAACGGGACCCCAAAGTGAAGGGAGAAAAGTCGCACAAGCCGCCATGGGAGTTCCGCTAGTCTATTTCCATCAGTCCTATAGCGGTGAATAGGGAGTTGGCAGTGCTTCCGCGCTCACTCCGCTATCTTCAGAAGATCCGTAGCTTTGAATGGAGAGCATGCCCCGCATACACTGTGTGCTCTCCTTCACTTCCGAGGCCAAGTTCTGGAGACAGGAGCGTCTCCCAGGGGTGGGACCTGCACCCATCTGACGTTGAAGCAGATGGGACAACCTCTATCACTTCCACAACACTTGTGTGTTTTTGTAGGTTTTCATACCGGTCAGTGATCGTTGTATATGAGCACTTATATGACTTGCTTAAAGGGTTTGGCCCATATAGAACTATGGTTTAGTGATAAATGTGTTATCATTGGGGGTCCAAATGCTGGGCTCCCTACCAGTCCCAAGAACAGGGGTCCCTGAGTACCCTGCACATTATTAATCCTTCACTTAGGGAACGGTCAGAGATGGCAAGTTCTGTACTCGGCACTCCCATAGTGAATAGGGCAGTGTTCACTCATGGGCGCTGCCGCTCTCCCAGCAACCCCTGCTCTCGGGATCACAGAGGGGTTCCAACAATCGAACCCCCCCAGCAATCATATTTGTCTTCTATTCTGGGGATAGGTGGCAAATGTTCTTGTACCAACTCCTTACGGGAATTGTGCAAGAGTGGGGGATTTGGCAAAGGGAAGATGACACCTGCTGGCTCCCCCACTCCTCCTGCAGGCTGAGACAGCTACCACTCCTTAGTATGAGGGTTGTCCGGACCCTCGTTCCTGGCAGAGAGACTGCCACACGTTAGTAAGAACGTGGAAGCAGCCACAAGACAATCTACTCTTTTGAGTTGTCATTTTTTTTATGTGTTTTTCAGCTTCTGACCTTCCAAAGCATCTTTTGCCTGGACCTTACCCCAAGACTGAAGCAGAAAGGGCGGCTGCAGCCAAGAAATATAACATGTTACTAGAGGACTACAAACCTTACCCAGATGATGGAATGGGGTGAGGACACTGGTGTCATTTCTGGTCTTATCTCTTCTGCCTCTACTTCTCTCTCAGAAATCAAAGGCTGACCTTCAGACCAACACGCAGCCTACTGTGGCAATTTCTGCAAAAAGAATGAATATGTTAACATTGGGTGTTTTTTTTGCAGTGCGTTTTGGTGCAGAAAATGTGACAAAATCTGTGTCAAAAATACTGTGTAAACATACACGAAAGGATGATTCCCATCTTAAAGAGTAACTGCCGTTTCATATTTATTTATTTTTTTGCCAATGTGTAGAGACAGTGACAGGGAACAATTTTGTAATGTACTTTATTTAGGGAAACCGTTTATTTTTAGTAGAAAACTGGGGCTGAAGTGTCCCTTAGCAGCGCTCTCAAATGAGCGTTGCCAAGGGCCATCCGTCTTCTATTAGCATAGAAGAGACGGGCTGTGTGGGAGCTGCGCTTCTGCCTAAATATAATGCACTTGTACAATCACTGTAAAATCACTGACCAGCGTGGCCAGCGCCGTCAGTGAGCTTTCCCCCTGCACTACCGGCGTGCGGACTAATGAAGCAGCCACCGGAAGCGGAGCCTCTGTGAGCGGTAAGCGCTCACTACAGGCAGTGCAGGGAGGCAAGGGGAAGCTCTTATACAGTATATAAGGACAGTTATGTACCTATATATTGTATAGCAGCTTCCCCTGTCTTTCTGCACTACCTGTAGTGAGCACTTGCTGCTTCATTAGTCCGCACGCCGGTAGTGCAGGGGGAAAGCTCACTGACAGCGCTGGCCACGCTGGTCAGTGATTTTACAGTGATTGTATAAGTGCATTATATTTAATAAAAAGGGGGAATGCAGATTTAATTTTGACACATAAGACTCCTGTGTCCACAAGGCTGTGAGGGAGCAGGGCAGGCAGAAGCGCAGCTCCCGCACAGCCCGTCTCTCCTATGCTAATAGAAGACGGATGGCCCTTTGGCAACGCTCATTTGAGAGCGCTGCTAAGGGACACTTCAGCCCCAGTTTTCTACTAAAAATAAACGTTTTCTCTAAAGTACATTACAAAAATGTTCCCTGTCACTGTCCCTACACATTAGGAAAAAAAAAGGAAACTGCAGTTTCCTTTTTTCCTGCACCCAAAATAAAGGGTGCCCCACCTTTCTTGTGTGAACATTGACCAAGCACCACTAGCAGTTTATACTTTGTTCGTCTCAGCATCAATCACATTAAAGGCTCCCTGAGTTTTCATAAAATCTGTGGGGGTCTGAGCGCTGAGACCTCACTAATCGTTAGAATGAGGACAGAGTAGCCCGCACATATCACACTCCCTTCTCACTGTAAAGGATGGAATCTGGACAGGCCCATAGATTTAGTTTACTCCATTTCGCTTCTCTCCTGTAGAGAGGAAAGCGGGTGTGCTATGCAGGCACTTCTCTCTTCGGGAAAAAAGGCATAAAAACTGAAGTATTTAACAATGCGAGCGGTTTCTATGTCATTTTTTTAGTAGTGGGAAAAAGCCAATGCAAAATCATGTGTTTAGGAGCCTTAGGCTACATGCACACGACCGTTGCCTGCCTCCGCATCCGATCCTCCTTGAAATTTTGCATCCGTCAAAAAAAACGGATGACGGACCGTTTTTTTTGACGGATCCGATTTTTATGGCAGATCCATTGTAAAAATGCCTATCCTTGTCCGCAAACGTGAAAAAAATAGGACATGCACTATTTTTTTGACGGAATGAAAACACGGATCACGGATGCGGAACAAAAACGGTTGACCATCCGCATTTTTTGACGGACCCATTGAAATGAATGGGGAAGCATCCTATCCGTGAAAAAAAACGGAACGGACGCGGAAACAAACAACGGTCGTGTGCATGGGGCCTTAGAAAGATAATGCTGTAGGGGTGAACAAGGTTATTTGTGAGGGTTACATTTCCATTTCACTATTGCAGTTCCTAAATTCTAATCCTTCAGTTGGTAAATCATGTATCGGTCATCAGTTACTTATGATGTTGTTTTTATAGGTATGGTGATTATCCAATGCTGCCTGACAAATCGCAGGAAGAACGAGACCCCTGGTACAAGTGGGACTATGCTGTCTCTAGGAGAAATTGGGGAGAGGTGGTAAGTGTGTAGTTCAGGGAGGAATATCAGTGGTAATAAGTCCGTTACAATGCGGCTCCAATCATGGAAATTCCACACCTTAGCTCTATTAAGAAAGCCCGTCGGATTACTAGCGAAAAGAAAAAATTACAGTTGTTCTCACTTGTTACTACTGATATACCATTACATGGATACATAAGAACCTTCATAGACCTATTGCAATTAAGGGAGGAATATGCAGTATCGCTAAGGGTACTTTCACACTAGTGGCATAGCTATCCGGCGGGTGAACAGCCTGCCATATCCGCCATGCCGCAAGTACCCATGCACCGCTGTGCTGCCACTCCGTCCCCATTGACTATAATGGGGCGGAGCTACGGCAGTGGGCGGCCGGAGATCGCCGGACTAAAAATTCGGACCTGCAGTACTTTTAGTCTGGCGATCTCCGGCCGTACTGCGCTGTAGCTCCCCCCCCCCCCCCCCTCTCATTATAGTCAATAGGGACAGAGCCGCAGCACGGCAGTGCACGGGTACTTGTGGCATGGCGGACCCGGCAGGCTGTTCACCCACCGGAACAGCCTGCTGGATAGCTATGCCGCTAGTGTGAAAGTACCCTGACACAGACAACATTGCACTTTGGGGGAGCAAGGCGACTTCCTGTGCTTGTGCTATACATTGTAATTTCTGCATCCCACTGAAACACATTCGGGGGTACTTGTCACTTATACATACTTCTGACATGTCTGAACTTTAGACCACTGGGGGTCTGCTGCGATAGTAGCCCAAAGAGTACAAAAATATTGTGACTGGCTGTTCTGTATCTGTTTGTATACATGATGGGGGGGGGGGGGGTTTAGTCTGCTGTACTCTTATAGCTGCTATAATATATATTTTTTGTTTTGTAACATGTGGGCTAATAGTGCAGTGGACCTGTCTCCATAATGTGCCATCATCCTTTTATATGCACTTATTTGTTTTTCTTTTAGATGCACTGGGACTTTGATAAGTTCATCCGTGTCCGGGTTGATACGTCTCCCACCCCTGCACCTTTCGGTTCCATGTGTAAAGTTTTTGCTGCATTCCTGGGCACAATGTTTGTCTTGTTCTACGTCGGACAAGTGTTTCCATCATATTCCCCTGTTGTAAGTATTTTATAATAAACAAAACTACGTACAATGAACATTGTAATTTAGAATTTACACTCTTGGGGTGCAATTATAAAAAAACTGTAACTTGAACCAGACAGCTTACTGTAATATCCAGTATCATTGACCCCTTTCCCAGCTTCACGATGGGGCACGGCAGGAAGCTCCATATCCGCAACAGATCCAAGGTAGTCACAAAAAATAACAATTTATTCAATGATTATTAGTAACATAACAAATGCAAAAAGTCCTAACTAGGGTAGAACGAACCCGAACATTTGTTCGGCGATTTCTTCTTGCTTTTTGAAAGGCTGCAGGGCAGCCAATCAACAAGTGTTTCACTACTTTGCCCTAAGAAGCCATCACAGCCATGCCTACTAATGGCATGGCTGTGATTGGCTAAGTGCAGCATGTGACTCAGCCTCTATTTAAGATGGAGTCACGTAGCTTCGCACATAGGGCTGAAACGAATACTCGATTAAATCGAGTAATTCGACACAAAAAAATCCTCAATGCAATTTTTTTGCATCGAGGATTCGTTTGTGTCACGTGACCACGGAGCAGGAGCATTTACTCACCGCTCCGTGGTCATCCCCTGCTGCGGGCAAGTAGTGGGCCCTGCCGGGATACCGGCATTTAGCACCGGCCCCGCAGCTCGTATCCAGTATTTATGTAGGTGTAGGTAATGTCTTTAGAAGTAGCCCGATCTTATTAACTATTGTTGCGCAGTCTCCCCGGGCAGCTCTTTGTTCCTCCATGCTCTGCCTGTCTGCTCCACCCACTTTATGAATAAAAGGGGCAGACGGCGCATGGAGGAACAGAGATGTTAAACTCAAGCTGCCCGGGGAGCCTGCAGTGTTGGGGGTCTGTAGATGGCACTGTTATGGGGTATATGTGGATAACAGCCCCCATAACAGTGTTGGCCACAGATCCCCCCCCGCCACCCCCATAACAGTGTCGGCCAAAGATTCCCCCCACCCCCATAACAGTGTCAGCCACAGATCCCCCCCATAACAGTGTCGGCCACAGATCCCCCCTCATAGCAGTGTCGGCCACATATCCCCCCATAACAGTGTCGGCCACAGATGACCCCCATAACAGTGTCGGCCACAGATCCCCCCATAACAGTGTCGGCCACAGATCCCCCCATAACAGTGTCGGCCACAGATTCCCCCATAGCATGCCCACCCCACCCCCTCACACAGTGCTTCGGCCACAGTGCCCCCCCATAACAGTGCGTCGGCCACAGATCGCCCCCATAACAGTGCGTCGGCCACAGTGCCCCCCATAACAGTGCGTCGCCACAGTGCCCCCCATAACAGTGCGTCGGCCACAGTGCCCCCCATAACAGTGCGTCGGCCACAGTGCCCCCCATAACAGTGCGTCGGCCACAGTGCCCCCCCCATAACAGTGCGTCGGCCACAGTGCCCCCCCATAACAGTGCGTCGGCCACAGTGCCCCCACCATAACAGTGCGTCGGCCACAGTGCCCCCACCATAACAGTGCGTCGGCCACAGTGCCCCCACCATAACAGTGCGTCGGCCACAGTGCCCCCACCATAACAGTGCGTCGGCCACAGTGCCCCCACCATAACAGTGCAGGTCGCCACAGTGCCCCCACCATAACAGTGCGCCGGCCACAGTGCCCCACCATAACAGTGCGTCGGCCACAGTGCCCCCACCATAACAGTGCGTCGGCCACAGTGCCCCCACCATAACAGTGCGTCGGCCACAGTGCCCCACCATAACAGTGCGCCGGCCACAGTGCCCCCACCATAACAGTGCGTCGGCCACAGTGCCCCCACCATAACAGTGCGTCGGCCACAGTGCCCCCACCATAACAGTGCGTCGGCCACAGTGCCCCCACCATAACAGTGCGTCGGCCACAGTGCCCCCACCATAACAGTGCTTCCATGGTAACGCGGCCTGGATTTCTGCTTACTGCAGGAGTGCACGCGCACGGCGTCAGTGGTTGCTACAACGCTGTACGCTCCCTGCCACCGCTGCAAGACAGTAATACACTGGTATAGATTATACCAGTGTATTACTGTAGTGTGGCGGCAGGGAGCGCACGGCTTCATAGCAACGACTGACGCCGTGTGCTCCTGCTGAAAGCAGAAATCCAGGCCGCGTTACCACGGACATCTCGCGTCCGGGTTTCACGGACGTCCGACGTGGCTTTATATAACTGGGCTCCGATCGGTTACCATGGCAGCCGGGACGCTACTGAAGCCCTGGTTACCATGGTAACATTCTTATTAGATTACTCGATTAATCGTAAAAAATAATCGATAGAATTCTCGATTTGTAAAATAATCATTTACTGCAGCCCTAGTCGCACGTCACTCTGCTCTTCTCAGTGTAGGGATAGGATGCTGCCGCTACTGTGAGGGAAAGATTAGGGAAGAAATCTGTTGCATTTGGTGGTGTTAACTCTTCAAACTACAGCAATTATTGAGGGTGCTATGCTACGTATTTGTACCCAGCCCTGAGCCCAGTGATAATCCAAAATCATTTTTAATCCATCTGTTACTGAGGTGGGGGTCGGCGGCCATTTTAGCAACTGCAGTGTCCTTGGAACTGCATGTGACCTGCCAGGGACATCAGTCAAATTATTTTTTGGTAGCTCAGTGGAGGAAAAATTCATTTTTTCTGGCAGGTCAAGTCCCCCTACATTACCTATTTTATAATTTTGTGGTGACAGTGCATTTCTGTAGTTGCTGTAATAAACCCGTACTGTCGTACCACAGAGCACGTTTGCATATGCCACTGAAAAAACTGTTTTAAAGTTTTGCAGTGAAAAACTGCATTTCTGTTAATAAACTCGTACTGTTGTGCCACAGAGCATGTTTGCATACAACGCTGTTAGCAGTGCCATACTGCATTTGTGTATTTGGGGGGAATAAACCCGTATTGTTGTTCCACAGAGCAGTTTGGCTTACAAAGCACAAAAACCTATTTTAAAATTTAGCAGTGACATACTGCATTTCTGTAGTTTGTTGCAATAAACACTGGTTTTGTGCTACATAGTAGATCTGAGGCTTCTCAGGTGCGAGTAGGCGACAGAACCTGCAGCGTTATTTGGTAGGCCTGAATGCCACTCTACGGATGGTGAGGCTGACAGTGCCTCCAGTACCTTAACATTGTCTCCCACTGCTGAAAGCTCAGAGTTGGCACCTGCAGCCCATGCCCATCAGTCTTTCACCTCAATCACTTGCAAATCAGCCAAGCAATCTGAGCCCCGTCGTGCAGATGTCTCTTATGCTTTTTAATGACTTTGCTAGCAGGGTTTCCGTGGGCCATCCACATAGCCCTGCCCCAGAAGTGGAAGAGATTGAATGCACTGATGCCCAACCACTTAGGTTTAAGGATGAGGACATGGGAGGACCACCGCAGCACGTCTCTGATGATGACGAAACAGAGGTGCCAACTTCTGCGGCTTTCTGTGGTGTGACAAAGAAGGCAGGGGTGAAGACTGGGTGGAAGATTATGTTGAGAACGATGAGGTCCTACACCCGAAAATATGCTACTTAAATCCATGTTATTCATGGGTGGTGAAAAAATAATATTTTTCAAGACCAGGAATTACCTTTGGGGCCTGCGCTGCATATGTGCCGGGGACAATAATATAGTTAATCCGTCTGGGAGTTCAGGGGTTGACCTATTCCAATTTTTTGCTGTCAAGTAACCCTGCACTGCATAGGTGACAGGGACCGAAAATGTTAAAAATCTTTTTTTAAATTGTTGGGTGAAATATTACCATTTTTGCCGGGTACAAACCCTTGTTCTGCAAAAGTGACAGGGACAATTCATTGTTCCATTGGTGGGTGACATGAACCCCGTTTTGCTGTGAATAAACCCCACCTCTCTCGGTGCCAGGGGCCTACATTTTTAAAAATCGCCTGTTCCATTGGTGGGTGATATGAACTCCATTTTGCCGGTGAAAAACCCCTGCTGTGCATTGCTGACAGGAAACCAAATTTGGTAAAAACTTATGTTAATGATCGAAAGATGCTTGACTACAAACGCACCCTGGTAGATGCGCTGCTGATGGCATTCCCACCTGACGCCTACGCAACCTCCTACTCCACATCCATTTCCTCCTCCTAGATCAAGATT
Organism: Bufotes viridis; assembly: GCA_033119425.1. Classification (NCBI taxonomy): domain Eukaryota; kingdom Metazoa; phylum Chordata; class Amphibia; order Anura; family Bufonidae; genus Bufotes; species Bufotes viridis. The sequence goes on from CM065594.1 coordinate 191,039,808, forward strand.
TAGTTTTTTTTATTTATTTTATTTTAAGTTATTTCCCTATCCACATTTGTTTGCAGGGCACTTACCCACATTTTGCTGCCTTTTCCAGCCCTCTAGCCCTTTCCAGGACTTTTTTACAGCCATTTTAGTGCCCAAAAGTTTGGGTCCCTATTGACTTCAACGGGGTTCAGGTTCGAGGTTAAGTACATATCCCGAACCCAAACTTTTTTGTGAAGGTCGAACCCGAACTTCTAGGTGTCCACTCAACTCTAGTCTGAACAGATGCTTACGCGGTTTGGACAGTGCAGCCTGTACTTAGTTATAGCTATGACTAATGACTGGCTGCAGTGTCCAAATCATGTAAGCGTCTGTTGGGACTTGTGGGGCTGCATACAAGTGCTGCTGCTCATCAGCCACATCCCCACCTCCTCTCTGTACTTTGTCCCCTCATGAACTTCATTCCCCAGAGATCCAGCTGAAGCTCTTATCCGCTGTATTCAGGATAATTACTGACATGTAGTGCAGAGAGGAGAATGAGGCGGCTCTTTAGCTCAGTGTTGTGAAGTAACTTGTCCTGCTGTGTGATTAGGACAGGTTTTGTGTGTATTAATCGGGCACCAGATGGATGAGTAGTCCTTTGGGTTACGATGAGTTCTGGGGTGCTGTAATGCTTGCCTGTAGTCACATGGGGACAGCAATGTCAGCAGTATGTCCATGGTCCCTCCAAACACAGTATTCGATGTGTCCCCCTTCAGAGAAAGATGCTGGCCTCTGGCCTGCATGGGCCTTTTCACCTGTAGTCGGCCACTCCCCTCTCTTCCTCTGGGAGGGGTCCACTCCTCCTTCCTGGTCCTGGTAGCCAAAGACCCACAAAACCTATTAGGGCCCATAGCTCCAGACCGGAAGGTCACAGGGAGATGGTTCTGGGACCAACGGGTCCCCCTGGGTTCCGGCTACAGGTGGAGACCAAATATGGCATCGTTATTAGGTTCCTGTGGGAAGATCTGTGTATCTCCCCTTCCCGGTACCCGACCCCCACTATGACCAGGGGCATGTCCTACTGGGCCCCATGATCGCAGATATATAACTAGTTTATTCCTGTGATGGATGGGCAATTCATAATTCCTTATGAATCCCCGTTTCCATGATGTCTGATCGATTTGATTGATCTGGGTAATGTCTGTGATCCCCTATGGGGGTTTTCTGTAGTATGAGTTGGCCTGGCTGAGTGAGGCGTGAATTTGTACACATGTGGCCTGCTTGAAGCCAGGACCCGTGCAGAGTTCACTCCCTCTGCTGTCTGACAGCAGATGGCTGGCATTAGATCATAATTCCCCATTCCTCACAATAATAAAGTTTAAATTTAAGTGTTTTCATTTCCCAGAGAACCTCTTTAAGCCAGTTTTCCTTACTGTATTTTTTGCTTTATAATACTCACCTGATTATAAGACACATTTAGGTTTTAGAGGAGGGAAATCAGGAATAAAAGTATTTTTCAATCTGACTCTCTTATCAGGCATAAAAAAATAAAAAAAACAAAAAAAAGTCCTCTCCAGCCTCAGACAGCGTGCTCTTCTTGCACTTATCGCTCCCTGGTCTTCTTTCGGACCCTGCACTGTGATCTGACGGCGCACACCGTCCAGTCATAGTGCATGCCTACGTGCACCATGTCCTGCAGTCAGGACAGTGCAGCTTTGTGCCTGGAAATAGACAAGGGAGCAGGGAGTACAGCCAGCGTTAGCAGCTCTACAGTCACCACTCCCCACGCCTCCTGCATACTAATGAGCGCTTCCATAATGGAAGCACTCATTAGTAACCGCCTTATAATATTCACTGCTATTTTCCACCACTTTTTTGGAGAAAAGTGCGTCTTATAAAGTGAAAAATACGGTAATTCTTAATTTTTTAAATTTGGCTGGTATTACAACTTTTTTCGTTGGTGTGTTTCATAGCAACAGATTCCCTATGTAACTATGCAATACCTTTTCTCGTTAACACTCATATTATTGGTTGATGTCAATTTATCTCCCATCTGCTTTGAGGTGGCTTCCTGCACCCATAGCTTCCTCCTACTCATCGTTGGTTCACAAGGGCAATGTTAAATAAGTGTATTGTACCCTGTGGTTCAGTTTTTTTCAAGTTGTGTTCCCTGTGTAAAGGGCACGTCCAGGTCTGTGACCACAGAAATCTATGCTTTTCTTTCATTTATGATTTAAAGATACAACAGGAAAAGGGCAGCACAACTCCAAAATTCCTCAGTAACGGGTGCCACTGTATATGACCTTGATCCAGGGTCCAATAATAACCAAAAGAAGCAAAGGGGGAAAAGTGGGTTTTATTCACCCATGTCACTGCGATGTTTCAGTCCTCTCACAGGATCTTTCAGAGAACGTTGCAGTGACACGAGTGAATACAATCCATTTTTTCACTTCACTTCTTGGAGTGCCGTGGGGTTTCTTTTGATTTTAAAGATACTGTATATGATCATTCTCTAAGTACAGTGACACCTCCCTAAAAGACCACTTAATTGAGAACACCAATGTTTAACCAGATCAGATTTCCTGTGACAGATTTTCGGTTCCACCGTATATTTATACTGGCTTTCTTTGAGAAGCTTCCCCTTCCCCCGTCAATGAAATTTTGGATGGCCATCGCAAAGACTTTTCACAGTCCATACTGCTGCCTATGTATCCGTTACTTTATGTTGTCTGTTTCCCTTCTAGGCTCCCAAGCAATATCCTTACAACAACCTGTACCTGGAATACGGCGGAGATCCTGATAAGAAACCTCCCGAAGAGAAAAACTACACATTAAAATAGAGTAAAATACATGGCTGACTGCTGCGCTACCGCTGTCCTTTCTGGAATAAAGTGGCATCCTAAAAAAAATATTTATTTAACCTATTTGTATCTGTTTGTATTTTTTTACATTTAAGATTATATATTCAAACTGATCCGTTTTGAATTACATTGAAAGTCCATGGGGAACGGATCCATTTTCAAATGCACCATATTGTGTCATTGAAAACGGATCTGTCCTCATTGACTTACATTGTAAAAAAATAACGGATCCGTTAGGCTCCGCCTCTTCAGACGGACACCAAAATGCTGCATGCTGCGTTTTGGTGTCCGCCTCCAAAACGGAATAGAGGCGGAACGGAGCCTAACTGATGCATTCTGAACGGATCCTTATCCATTCAGAATGCATTGGGGCCTAACTGATCCGTTTTGGACCGTTTGTGAGAGCCCTGAAACGGATCTCACAAACGGAATCCAAAACGCTAGTGTGAAAGTACCCTTAGCTATACGTCGCACATTGCTAAGGTTTTTTTTTTTTTTTTTTGTCTGCAATATTGTGTTGCTGACCACACAGCTCTCTGATTTGTGCATTGTGTTGTGGTAGAAACAATGGGCATAGGTAATGCACTGAGGCTATATATATATTCTCATTCAGCCATCATCCGATTTAACGCATAACTTGACATTGTGACGTTTTTAGGTTTTGCTGCAATTGAAAAGATTTTGGGGCAGATTTCCTAATCCTGCATAAGATGTAGACAGTGTAAACCTGAGCGAGACAGTCTGGAGAAGAGCTAAATGCATCATAGTGTCCCATGATGGAATATAAATTTGGTACATGGCAAGATACATTTGTCGGAGAGCCTCTTCACATAAGTCTAGTGATCTGGTTCAGTTTCCTGCGTAGACCAGGGCACTAAAGTGCTTCCCCTAAAAAGCTACTTTTAGGTAGTGTACCTCTTGGTGAGAGATTGTTGATTGGTAGATATGCCTCTATGACACACTTGACATATTGCCCAGTTGACAATGTGAGAGGGGACGCATGACTGGACTGAGAGAAGCAGATGGTAATTTCTGCGAATTGCCCGCCATCTTAACTGTTCTGACGCAGCTGTTAAGAGGTGTTGGGAGCAGTGGTTGGGTGGGGACACACATACGTGTTGTACAGGCTTTGGATGGCCCAGACAGATCACCAGTACAGATTATCATTTGATCCGCCATCAAGCACTACGCTAAGCGATATGTGTAGGACATCCTGCGGCCAGATGATCTGCCTCTCATGGCAGGGTTTCCAAATGGTATTTTTCAGCAGGATAATGCGCCCACACAGCAAAGGCTTTCTAGGAATGCGAGATTCAAACACCTTGGCCTGCCCAGTTTCTAGATTTATCGCCCAGTTGGGACGCCAGCTTCGACAAGCTATGTGTGCAGTATCCATAGGCCCAGCTGCAATATCTGTGGGTAAGGCCTCATGCACACGACCATAGGTGTTTTGCGGTCCGCGAAACATGGAAGCTGTTCCGCGTTCCGTAATTTGCGTAACGGAACGCATCCCATTGTAGAAATGCCTATTCTTGTCCGCAAAACGGACAAGAATAGGACATGCTATATTTTTTTTGCGGGGCCACGGAACGGAGCAAAGGACGCGGACAGCGGACATGAGTGCTGTCCGCATCTTTTGTGGCCCCAATGAAGTGAATGGGTCCGTGCATTTTGCGGCTCGGACGCAGACCCAAAATACGTTCGCGTGTATGAGGCCTAAATGTGCTGCAGTATACCATACAGAACCCATGTGCCTCCATGTCCATCCATATCTCGTCTTGTATCCAGGCTAGAGGCGGCCCAGCAGGGCACTAGAGCTTCCTTTCAATTGTACAATTTTCCCAATAAACATATCCTTTCGCTCTAATATTGTACAATCATTACATTCACACATAGAAAGTTTCATTCCAACAACTCCTTCATGGTGTGTTATTATTTTGGGGGCATTGAGTGTACATCGGGTGCTGCATACATTTTTTTAGTGTATATAAACTGGACCTGTGCATTTGAATCAATTTGTGTCTGGCTCCACAAAAAAAAAAATTAAATTGGTGGTCTACAACTGATCTATGTGCACCTGGCTTCAGGAGGGGGAGATTTATCAAAAGTGGTATAAAGGAAACAGTCTTAGTTGCCCATAGTAAGCAATCAAAATTCATTTTACAGAGCTCCTTTTAGATAACGAAAGGTGGAATCTGTTTGGTTACTATCGGGAACTAAGCTAGTTTTTCCCCTCCCCCACGACAGCACCTTGGAGATGGCTCCGCCTCCAGGACAGGAAACCTGTAGCATAAAAAAGGAGGAGCCACTCTCCATCCTCAGTGAGGTTTCCTGTCCTGGAGCGGGAAGCCTGTAGTTTTACCTTTACAGGTGCACATGGCTAGGAAGTCCTGGCAGCTGCCGGAGGGCCATGGGCATTGAGGATTCCTGCCGGGCGTCCTTTCCTCCTCATAGGCTTGAGGTTGGAGGGTTGAAGTGATGGCGGTCTTCCAGGAGCGGCCAGAGCTTCATGGGGGCAGGAGATGTTGGCGCCTCAGAAGAGGTAGGCCGCATCTGTAACAGTGGCGGTGGCCAGACGGCCCGGACGAGGCGGCAGTGGACCGGTGCGAAGACGCGGGTCGCGGGGCTATGACGTCATGCGTTCCACAGGAAGGAACTTCCGGTCAGGTGACCGGAAGTAGGAATTGGCGGCGCGATCTTCAGGACGCTAATAAAAGAACGCTAAGAGCGGGGTTGGTGTCCTTGTGGTGCTGCACGTGGATGGTAGCAGTTACTGGCGTCTGGCATTCGGTGGGTCCGCAGGATGTGAGACAAGCGACTCTCAGGTGAGATGTATCGTTTTCTGATATTAATTGGGTGTATTGTGTGCATGCAGGATATGGAAAAAATGGAAGGTGAAAAGGTAACAGAGGCTACCGAATTGGAGAATGGACAACCGGTATTATTAAAAAAAAAAAAAAAAAAGGAGCACTTAAAGGGGTTTAATTTTTGTTAGTGAATGGCCTATACGTTTTCTCCTTAGACGGCACCAAAGAAAGTGGGGGCCAAGAGAAAGAATAAGGAGTGCGCCATTTGTAAAAGTCCATTATCATCTTCATACACGAAAAGACTGTGCCAACTATGCATAGAGAGGACAGTGGCAGAGGAAACGCCTAACTTTTTGAAGGATTTAAAGACTCTCATTAGGTCAGAGGTTAAAGTATCCCTCAAAGCGGGTAAAAAACAGAAGAAGACTATAGAGTCAGAAGCGGAGTCCTTAGGAGATAGTGAACATTCCTGGGCGGAGAAGGATTCGGACGAATCCTCAGATACGAATGACGAGAAAACAGGAAAATTTTTATTTCCGGCAGAGGAAACGGAGAAACTATTAAAAATAATAAGATCCACATTAGAATTGGAGGATGTTAAAGAAGACAGTTCGGTGGCTGACTCCGTTTTGGTACTTGGAGAGAGAAAAAGCGTAGATGCTTTCCTTTTCACAAAACCATATCTGCAGTCATTGAAAATGAATGGAAAAAACCAGAGAAAAAGCCATTTATTTCCAAGACTTTTAAGAGGAAGTACCCTTTTGAGGAGGAAGCCTCAGTTACTTGGGATAAGGCTCCAAGGTTGGATGTTGCCATATCTAAAGTATCCAAAAGTCGTCATTACCCTTTGAGGATATGGGGTTCCTCAGGGACCCATTGGATAAACGTATTGATTCCTCTTTGAAGAATACTTGGGAAGCCTCGGCGGCATCCTTTCGGCCTAGCATTGCGGCTACGGTGACCGCTAGATCTATGGCAGTCTGGCTGGAGAAGTTGGAAGGACAAATCAGAGAAAAATGTCCTAGGGAGCAATTGTTGGCCTCTATTCCCACCTTTCAGAAAGCAGCTGATTTTATAGCGGACGCCTCCATGGACGCTGTTAGGCTAGAAGCCAGAGCAGCATCTCTCTCTAATTCAGCAAGGCGAGCCCTGTGGTTAAAGAATTGGAAGGGGGAGATACACCGTCCAAACTTAGGTTATGTGGCATTCCATGTGAGGGCCAGTTCCTATTTGGTGCAGAATTAGACACGTTGTTAGACAAAGCGGCGGACAAAGGAAGAAGTTCCCACAGGAATCCTTTACTCAGTTCAGAAGTTACAAACGTCCCTTTCGGACAGCTCCCAGATTTCAGACCAAAAGGCAGATGGGAGATAGGGAGCAAGGTTCCAGAAATAGAACAGGAAATAAAGGATTCATGTTCGGTTCTGCAGCCTCTCGCACTGAAAAACAAACCAAACAATGACGCCATGATCCCGGTAGGAGGAAGGTTAAAGTTCTTCCTACCTGCTTGGGAGAAGATTGCAGGAAAATGGCTCCTGGATCTCATAGAACACGGGTTAAGACTGGAATTCAAAAATTGTCCTCCGGAAAAGTTTGTAATTTCAAAATACTCTCAAGCGTTGTCTCTAGAAATAAAGAAATTATTGAGCAAACACGTGTTGATTCCAGTTCCGGAGATGGAAAAGGGGAGGGATTCTATTCTACCCTTTTTCTGGTAAAAAAACCGGATGGATCATTTCGGACCATCATAAATCTCAAATACCTAAACAGGTATTTGAGGGCCAAGAAATTCAAGATGGAGACTATTCGCTCCACTATTCATCTTCTATTTCCAGGGTGCCACATGGCAGTACTGGATCTGAAAGATGCCTATCACCATGTGCCAATTCATCCGGAACATCAAAAATTTCTCAGGGTAGCCTTGAAGACAGAGGAAGGTATCCTTCATTTTCAGTTTCAGGCCCTACCGTTTGGCCTCTCGATGGCTCCCAGAATTTTTACCAAGGTGGTGGCAGAGATGGCTTCCTTCATAAGGAAGGGGGACATCACTTTCCTACCATACTTGGACGACTTTCTAATAATTGCCCAATCTGGGGAAGCATGTTCCAGAGGTGTGAAACAGGTAATATCTGTTCTCAAAAATCTGGGTTGGTTACTGAACCTAGAAAAATCAAGGCTCCAACCAGCAACAAAGCAGCTGTTTTTGGGGTTGGTATTGGACTCTTTACAGGAGAAAACTTTTCTCACACAGGAAAAAATTGCCCAAGTTCGACAGGGAGTTCTAAGAGTTCAGTCAGGGAATCCTTGACATTAAGGAAAGCTATGTCGCTTCTAGGGGTGTTGACTTCATGCATGCCAGCGGTTCGTTGGGCTCAGAGGCACTCCAGACAGTTGCAGACAGAAATATTGTCCCACACAAAGATAAGGAATGCCTCTCTGGACTCGGTGATAAAATTAACAAACCAGTCGTTATTATCCCTAGATTGGTGGAAGAATCCACGGAACTTAAGTCAGGGGTGCCCTGGTCCTACCCGGATCCAGTCGTAATAACTACGGATGCCAGCCGATGGGGTTGGGGGCACATGTCAAGGACCAAGTGTTTCAGGGAAGCTGGTCTCAGGGACAGAGACAGTTTTCATCGAACAGGAAGGAGTTGAGGGCAGTTTTGATGGCTTTAAGAGCGGTCCTTCCACAGGTGCAGGGCAAGCACGTCAGAGTAATGTCCGACAATCGGACGGTGGTCTCTTATATCAATCACCAGGGGGGACCAGGTCAGCCTCTTTGCTAAAAGAGTCAGAGTGGATTTTCAGGGAAATAGAGGATCAGGTGATGCATCTTTCAGCTCTCCACATAAAAGGAACAGAAAATGTACAAGCAGATTTTTGAGTCGACACAGGTTACGTCAGGGAGAGTGGGCCCTGAATCCACAGGTATTTGGCCAAATAGTAAAACTGTGGGGTCTACCGTCAATAGATATGTTTGCGACAAAGGAAAACAGGAAGGTGGAGAAGTTCTTTTCCCTAAATCCAATGGAATACCCATCTGGGGTGGATGCTCTGCTCCAGAAGTGGGACTTTCCACTAGGATATGCGTTTCCGCCCATTCAACTGTTGCCTCGGGTTTTGAAAAAGATCAGGTACGAGCAAGCAAGAGTAATTGTAATTGCCCCCTTCTGGCCGAAAAGGGCATGGTTCTCTCTTCTGAGGACCATGTCAATCTCGGATCCATGGATTCTACCAGAGATTCCAAACCTGCTGTCGCAAGGACCGGTTTTTCATACGAGCATAGAGTATCTTCATCTGACAGCATGGAATTTGAGAGGACATTTCTAGCTAGTCAGGGATTCTCGGAAAACCTAGTGAATACACTGTTAAGAAGTAGAAAACAGGTGACTAATGTGATTTATGCAAGGGTTTGGAGAAAATTTCTTTCTTTTATAGGTATGGATAAGGTGATTTGGCCATTAGAATTCTCTATTGCGCAGGTGTTGGAGTTCCTTCAAAAGGGATTGTCCTTGGGACTGGCAAAAAGTACCTTAAAGGTTCAGGTTTCAGCATTATCTGTTCTAGGCAGAAGGACTCTGGCCTTGGATCCTTGGATAGTAAGATTTTTAAGGCGGTGGACAGAATGGTTCCAGTTATAGGCCCTAGATTCCCCCTTGGGATCTGAACATAGTCTTGAAAGCATTAACAAAAACCCTTTTGAACCTTTAGAGTCCTGCTCTGTAAAGATGCTTACACTAAAATTAGTCTTGTTAGTTGCCTTGACTTCAGCGAGAAGAGTTAGTGAGATCCAGGCTATCTCTATCAACACACCGTTTATGGAGATTAGGGAAGACAGGGTAGTGCTGAAGCCAGATCCGGGGTTCTTACCTAAGGTTCCGTCCAAGGTTAACAGAATCCAAGAGATAGTTCTTCCAGTTTTTTTCCCAGATCCGAAAAACGATGAAGAAGTCGAATTCCATGCTCTGGATGTCAAACGATGTCTCCTGCGGTACTTGGAGGTTACCAAGGATATAAGAAAGTCTCCAGCCTTGTTTGTCCTCTTCGGAGGTGCTAAACAAGGCAAGGCGGCTTCAAAGGCTTCCATTGCCCGTTGGATCAGGGAAGTGATATGTTTGACTTATACAGCTTCGGGTCTAGCTGCACCTATCTCGGTTAAAGCTCATTCCACACGGGCGGTGTCCACTTCTTGGGCGGAGAGGGCCAGTGTGTCGATAGATCAGATCTGTCGGGCGGCTACCTGGTCCTCTCCATCTACCTTTACAAGCACTATAGACTTCAGTTGAACTCTATCTCAGATTTGCTCTTTGGCACTAAAGTCTTGGGCGCTGTATCCCACCCTTGATTGTTTCTCTGAAATCTCTCCAAGGTGCTGTCGTGGGGAGGGGAAAATGATGATTACACTTACCGGTAATCGGATTTTCCAGACCCCACGACAGCACCTCTTTATTCCCTCCCTTGGTGACGGTATGGTGTGTTCACGTTTGTGCAAAAAAAAAAAAAAAAAAGTATATATATATATAAAATTGAACTAACTTGGGGAGTCCCTCTCATACTCTGGAAAACTCACTGAGGATGGAGAGTGGCTCCTCCTTTTATGCTACAGGTTTCCTGTCCTGGAGCGGGAAGCCTGTAGTTTTACCTTTACAGGTGCACATGGCTAGGAAGTCCTGGCAGCTGCCGGAGGGCCATGGGCATTGAGGATTCCTGCCGGGCGTCCTTTCCTCCTCATAGGCTTGAGGTTGGAGGGTTGAAGTGATGGCGGTCTTCCAGGAGCGGCCAGAGCTTCATGGGGGCAGGAGATGTTGGCGCCTCAGAAGAGGTAGGCCGCATCTGTAACAGTGGCGGTGGCCAGACGGCCCGGACGAGGCGGCAGTGGACCGGTGCGAGACGCGGGTCGCGGGGCTATGACGTCATGCGTTCCACAGGAAGGAACTTCCGGTCAGGTGACCGGAAGTAGGAATTGGCGGCGCGATCTTCAGGGCGCTAATAAAAGAACGCTAAGAGCGGGGTTGGTGTCCTTGTGGTGCTGCACGTGGATGGTAGCAGTTACTGGCGTCTGGCATTCGGTGGGTCCGCAGGATGTGAGACAAGCGACTCTCAGGTGAGATGTATCGTTTTCTGATATTAATTGGGTGTATTGTGTGCATGCAGGATATGGAAAAAATGGAAGGTGAAAAGGTAACAGAGGCTACCGAATTGGAGAATGGACAACCGGTATTATTAAAAAAAAAAAAAAAAAAAGGAGCACTTAAAGGGGTTTAATTTTTGTTAGTGAATGGCCTATACGTTTTCTCCTTAGACGGCACCAAAGAAAGTGGGGGCCAAGAGAAAGAATAAGGAGTGCGCCATTTGTAAAAGTCCATTATCATCTTCATACACGAAAAGACTGTGCCAACTATGCATAGAGAGGACAGTGGCAGAGGAAACGCCTAACTTTTTGAAGGATTTAAAGACTCTCATTAGGTCAGAGGTTAAAGTATCCCTCAAAGCGGGTAAAAAACAGAAGAAGACTATAGAGTCAGAAGCGGAGTCCTTAGGAGATAGTGAACATTCCTGGGCGGAGAAGGATTCGGACGAATCCTCAGATACGAATGACGAGAAAACAGGAAAATTTTTATTTCCGGCAGAGGAAACGGAGAAACTATTAAAAATAATAAGATCCACATTAGAATTGGAGGATGTTAAAGAAGACAGTTCGGTGGCTGACTCCGTTTTGGTACTTGGAGAGAGAAAAAGCGTAGATGCTTTCCTTTTCACAAAACCATATCTGCAGTCATTGAAAATGAATGGAAAAAACCAGAGAAAAAGCCATTTATTTCCAAGACTTTTAAGAGGAAGTACCCTTTTGAGGAGGAAGCCTCAGTTACTTGGGATAAGGCTCCAAGGTTGGATGTTGCCATATCTAAAGTATCCAAAAGTCGTCATTACCCTTTGAGGATATGGGGTTCCTCAGGGACCCATTGGATAAACGTATTGATTCCTCTTTGAAGAATACTTGGGAAGCCTCGGCGGCATCCTTTCGGCCTAGCATTGCGGCTACGGTGACCGCTAGATCTATGGCAGTCTGGCTGGAGAAGTTGGAAGGACAAATCAGAGAAAAATGTCCTAGGGAGCAATTGTTGGCCTCTATTCCCACCTTTCAGAAAGCAGCTGATTTTATAGCGGACGCCTCCATGGACGCTGTTAGGCTAGAAGCCAGAGCAGCATCTCTCTCTAATTCAGCAAGGCGAGCCCTGTGGTTAAAGAATTGGAAGGGGGAGATACACCGTCCAAACTTAGGTTATGTGGCATTCCATGTGAGGGCCAGTTCCTATTTGGTGCAGAATTAGACACGTTGTTAGACAAAGCGGCGGACAAAGGAAGAAGTTCCCACAGGAATCCTTTACTCAGTTCAGAAGTTACAAACGTCCCTTTCGGACAGCTCCCAGATTTCAGACCAAAAGGCAGATGGGAGATAGGGAGCAAGGTTCCAGAAATAGAACAGGAAATAAAGGATTCATGTTCGGTTCTGCAGCCTCTCGCACTGAAAAACAAACCAAACAATGACGCCATGATCCCGGTAGGAGGAAGGTTAAAGTTCTTCCTACCTGCTTGGGAGAAGATTGCAGGAAAATGGCTCCTGGATCTCATAGAACACGGGTTAAGACTGGAATTCAAAAATTGTCCTCCGGAAAAGTTTGTAATTTCAAAATACTCTCAAGCGTTGTCTCTAGAAATAAAGAAATTATTGAGCAAACACGTGTTGATTCCAGTTCCGGAGATGGAAAAGGGAGGGGATTCTATTCTACCCTTTTTCTGGTAAAAAAACCGGATGGATCATTTCGGACCATCATAAATCTCAAATACCTAAACAGGTATTTGAGGGCCAAGAAATTCAAGATGGAGACTATTCGCTCCACTATTCATCTTCTATTTCCAGGGTGCCACATGGCAGTACTGGATCTGAAAGATGCCTATCACCATGTGCCAATTCATCCGGAACATCAAAAATTTCTCAGGGTAGCCTTGAAGACAGAGGAAGGTATCCTTCATTTTCAGTTTCAGGCCCTACCGTTTGGCCTCTCGATGGCTCCCAGAATTTTTACCAAGGTGGTGGCAGAGATGGCTTCCTTCATAAGGAAGGGGGACATCACTTTCCTACCATACTTGGACGACTTTCTAATAATTGCCCAATCTGGGGAAGCATGTTCCAGAGGTGTGAAACAGGTAATATCTGTTCTCAAAAATCTGGGTTGGTTACTGAACCTAGAAAAATCAAGGCTCCAACCAGCAACAAAGCAGCTGTTTTTGGGGTTGGTATTGGACTCTTTACAGGAGAAAACTTTTCTCACACAGGAAAAAATTGCCCAAGTTCGACAGGGAGTTCTAAGAGTTCAGTCAGGGGAATCCTTGACATTAAGGAAAGCTATGTCGCTTCTAGGGGTGTTGACTTCATGCATGCCAGCGGTTCGTTGGGCTCAGAGGCACTCCAGACAGTTGCAGACAGAAATATTGTCCCACACAAAGATAAGGAATGCCTCTCTGGACTCGGTGATAAAATTAACAAACCAGTCGTTATTATCCCTAGATTGGTGGAAGAATCCACGGAACTTAAGTCAGGGGTGCCCTGGTCCTACCCGGATCCAGTCGTAATAACTACGGATGCCAGCCGATGGGGTTGGGGGCACATGTCAAGGACCAAGTGTTTCAGGGAAGCTGGTCTCAGGGACAGAGACAGTTTTCATCGAACAGGAAGGAGTTGAGGGCAGTTTTGATGGCTTTAAGAGCGGTCCTTCCACAGGTGCAGGGCAAGCACGTCAGAGTAATGTCCGACAATCGGACGGTGGTCTCTTATATCAATCACCAGGGGGGACCAGGTCAGCCTCTTTGCTAAAAGAGTCAGAGTGGATTTTCAGGGAAATAGAGGATCAGGTGATGCATCTTTCAGCTCTCCACATAAAAGGAACAGAAAATGTACAAGCAGATTTTTGAGTCGACACAGGTTACGTCAGGGAGAGTGGGCCCTGAATCCACAGGTATTTGGCCAAATAGTAAAACTGTGGGGTCTACCGTCAATAGATATGTTTGCGACAAAGGAAAACAGGAAGGTGGAGAAGTTCTTTTCCTAAATCCAATGGAATACCCATCTGGGGTGGATGCTCTGCTCCAGAAGTGGGACTTTCCACTAGGATATGCGTTTCCGCCCATTCAACTGTTGCCTCGGGTTTTGAAAAAGATCAGGTACGAGCAAGCAAGAGTAATTGTAATTGCCCCCTTCTGGCCGAAAAGGGCATGGTTCTCTCTTCTGAGGACCATGTCAATCTCGGATCCATGGATTCTACCAGAGATTCCAAACCTGCTGTCGCAAGGACCGGTTTTCATACGAGCATAGAGTATCTTCATCTGACAGCATGGAATTTGAGAGGACATTTCTAGCTAGTCAGGGATTCTCGGAAAACCTAGTGAATACACTGTTAAGAAGTAGAAAACAGGTGACTAATGTGATTTATGCAAGGGTTTGGAGAAAATTTCTTTCTTTTATAGGTATGGATAAGGTGATTTGGCCATTAGAATTCTCTATTGCGCAGGTGTTGGAGTTCCTTCAAAAGGGATTGTCCTTGGGACTGGCAAAAAGTACCTTAAAGGTTCAGGTTTCAGCATTATCTGTTCTAGGCAGAAGGACTCTGGCCTTGGATCCTTGGATAGTAAGATTTTTTAAGGCGGTGGACAGAATGGTTCCAGTTATAGGCCCTAGATTCCCCCTTGGGATCTGAACATAGTCTTGAAAGCATTAACAAAAACCCTTTTGAACCTTTAGAGTCCTGCTCTGTAAAGATGCTTACACTAAAATTAGTCTTGTTAGTTGCCTTGACTTCAGCGAGAAGAGTTAGTGAGATCCAGGCTATCTCTATCAACACACCGTTTATGGAGATTAGGGAAGACAGGGTAGTGCTGAAGCCAGATCCGGGGTTCTTACCTAAGGTTCCGTCCAAGGTTAACAGAATCCAAGAGATAGTTCTTCCAGTTTTTTTCCCAGATCCGAAAAACGATGAAGAAGTCGAATTCCATGCTCTGGATGTCAAACGATGTCTCCTGCGGTACTTGGAGGTTACCAAGGATATAAGAAAGTCTCCAGCCTTGTTTGTCCTCTTCGGAGGTGCTAAACAAGGCAAGGCGGCTTCAAAGGCTTCCATTGCCCGTTGGATCAGGGAAGTGATATGTTTGACTTATACAGCTTCGGGTCTAGCTGCACCTATCTCGGTTAAAGCTCATTCCACACGGGCGGTGTCCACTTCTTGGGCGGAGAGGGCCAGTGTGTCGATAGATCAGATCTGTCGGGCGGCTACCTGGTCCTCTCCATCTACCTTTACAAGCACTATAGACTTCAGTTGAACTCTATCTCAGATTTGCTCTTTGGCACTAAAGTCTTGGGCGCTGTATCCCACCCTTGATTGTTTCTCTGAAATCTCTTCAAGGTGCTGTCGTGGGGAGGGAAAAATGATGATTACACTTACCGGTAATCGGATTTTCCAGACCCCACGACAGCACCTCTTATTCCCTCCCTTGGTGACGGTATGGTGTGTTCACGTTTGTGCAAAAAAAAAAAAAAAAAAAGTATATATATATATAAAATTGAACTAACTTGGGGAGTCCCTCTCATACTCTGGAAAACTCACTGAGGATGGAGAGTGGCTCCTCCTTTTTTATGCTACAGGTTTCCTGTCCTGGAGGCGGAGCCATCTCCAAGGTGCTGTCGTGGGGTCTGGAAAATCCGATTACCGGTAAGTGTAATCATCATTTTCCTTTACACCACTTTTCATATATAGCTTCTCTGCACTTTCCTGAAGTGCCGCAAAAAGGAGGCCCGCTGAAACTACAATAACCTTCGCCAGAAAGTGGCATGAGTTATAGCGGATGTCTACGCTAGCCTGTAGCCAACGCAGGGCACAGATGCACCTAATTTTTCCCTCCTTATTTAGAGACTAATAAAAAAATAATAAGGCCTTATTCACACGTCCGTAGTGTTTATGGATCCGCAAATTGCGGATCCATAAACACACCCGGCCGGCAGCCCCATAGAAATGTCTATTCTTGTCCGCAATTGCGGGCAAGAATAGGACATGCTCTACTTTTTTGCGGAGCTGCGGCCGTAAGATCGGCGGCGCGCTCCGCAAAAACTGATGCGGAGAGCACAGTGTGTGCTCTCCGCATCGTTCGGTGCCCCATTCACAGTCAATGGGTCCGCATGTATTCCTCAGAATTGCGGAATACATGCGGACATGTGAATAGGGCCTAAGACATTAGTGACTCTTTCACAAGAAAATCCTTAATTCAGTGTTCTGGGGCTTAAATATTTATGGTTTTCAGAACTTTAGTGCCCTTGAGCAAGAGTACTTTGGACCGTGGACCTTTGCCCCCTATTGCTACTACACAAAGCCAACAACTCACTACTTTTGTGCAGCTTAAAGAGTTAAAAGGGTATTCCCTTCTTGATCATCATAGCTAAACTAGTTACTAATGTAAAATTATAAACTTTTGCAGTTACCTTTTTTTTTTTTTCGGAATTGTTTGCTAGGTATTCCTCCTCCTTCCTCTTCTATGTTTATTTTCTGTTACCAATAGTTACAGCCACCACTGCGCTACTGCTACAGTGTTGGCCGCGCTTGCGCAAGTGCCTCTGTTTGTCTCTATGTGGCTGGCCAGGCCGACGGTACCGCGCACTAGCTCCCAGGCCGTCCACTGTGCTGTAGAAGTGAACAGGCGTCTTTCAGTCCCTAAACTGTGAAGCTGCTCTGTATTGATCCTCTGCTGTGCAGGTAAATAGGGCAGCCTCTGCTGACTCCAGCATCGTGCACAGAGCAGGGCCTCGCTGTCGCAGCTTTTATGCCGTGCAACTCTCTGACTGGAGCTTCAGCGCTTATTGAGGTGAGCAGCGAGGCACAGCAATGCTGTAATCCACAATCATGGTCTGTAGGACAGGAGAGTGCACTGCCGGATCCTCCTTTGTGTCTGGTATGAACGGGGTTGGGGAGAATAGACAAGGCAGCCTAGCACAGGGATCAGCAACCTTTGGTATTCCAGCTGTTGGTAAACTACAATTCCCAGCATGCTCCGTTCATTTCTGTGAGAGTTCTGAGAAGAGCAGAGGAAGTATGCATGCTGGGAGTAGTAGTTTCACAACAGCTGGAGTGCTCGGAGGTTGCCTACCACTGGCCTAGCACATATTAGTGGAAACCTGAGAGCAGCTCCGAGATAACAGTCTGAATCATTCCTTCTGCTCAGGTCTCCTGAGCTGTCACATCCATAAACACTGTATACTGTGCAGATAAACATCCATGTACGCCTGATGAAGGGACTGGTGATGTGTCGGAAGCTCGCTATGTAACATCATTACTTCTATTTTTGTTAGCCATTAAAAGGTATCAAACCTGCAATACTCCATTTTGTTTCTCTTAATGAGAGCACTAAACTAATCTATAAATACTGAAACGGATGCTGCCTGGGCTGCAGATAACACTGGCGATGTGCGGTGCCACTTCTCTAACTTCCTCCTAACTACACACACACACAAGCCCTTCTATTCATAACCTCATCAAGGGTTACAAGGAGCAGCATCTCGTACAGCACAGCTATTACAAGTTTCTGTAGGAGCATCGGGAGCGTGCACATCGTTATGAAAGGGGCAGAGGACTGCCCACAGAGCTGGGGAAAAGTAGACAGCAGGAGATGAAAGTGGTGAGATGGGAATACCCCTTTGCACTAGGATTTATGCTGTTGTTTACAGTTATACTGAGATACTATTGTTGAGCTGCATTTTATGTTTTTTCTAATATATCCTGTTTATTTGCAATGTTATTGCACTATATCTGCATTGTAGTGTGGGAAGGGTTAATACACAGCCAGCTGATACTGAGAGACTGGGACATTCTATCTATGCACTGAGAAGTTCGAAATCTTTCACAGCTACTATGAGAGACAATGACTCGGTGACATTTTAACTGTCTGTTTTAGCTCTTGTTTGCATCTGAAGATTTGTTTGTTTTGAAAAACTACTTAGTCATTCCCATAGACTAGTGTTGAAACTCTATACAAGTGTATGACAGACTGAAATTGCTACATTGGTTCTGTTTAGGCGGTGTTTCTCCACTCCAACCCTCCTACTAGAAGATTCTTGTTCAGCTCGAAATTGTATATAAGAAGAGCAGTTAAGCTGCAGATAGGGACCAGTGTTAAGTAGAAGAGACTCTGCCAGACCAGATGCTAAGAAGGTGATACCCTGCCACAGACCCTAGGTCTATGATCGCTAACCTCCGGCACTCCAGCTGTGGTAAAACTGCAACTCCCAAGATGCATACTTACTTGGCTGTTCTCAGAACTCCATAGAAATGAATAGAGCATGCTGGGAGTCTTAGTTTCACCACAGCTGGAGTGCCAGAGGTTAAAAGCTCTCTGTGTAGAGGGCCATCTGGGTGACGGAGACACAGACCCCGGGCAATCAACACTTTGGCCAGGGTACCACCCTTCTGAAAGAGAGGCCACTTTCAGACTCGCAGCATGGGTATAAGACAGCTCCTGTCCACCACTGCCGGCGTCGCATAGCATTATATTGATTTATGATGCTATGTAACCCTTGCAGTTCTGGAATGTATTGGATAACACTTACATTATCCAATATTATCCAATACATTCCAGAACTGTAAGGGTTACATAGCATCATAAATCAATATAATGCTTTGCGACACTGGCAGGCTGGGAGTTCAGGACGGGAGCTGTCTTATACTCATGCTTCGAGGCCGCGGTATGCAACTCTCTAGTCTGAAAGCAGCTAGGGAGAGGGACAGCTAGCTCAGGCCTTTCCTCAGCACAGAACCTTCTTCTGCCAGGAAAGAAACTAGAGAAGCCAACTCAGGGCCTTGCACTTGAGTTCCCCCCAAAAAAGAAGCAAACTGGTCTAACTGCAAACCCTGACTCTCTGGATTTTTTTCCCACTAAAGTGTACCATGCCTTCAGAGAGCAGCAACAGGTGATGACACCTCAACGGTGTCTGGGGTACCCAGCATAGCTTTGGACCTCCCCAAACCTGGCCACTACATGTATAACAGCAGTATAGGTCACTATGTACAGACTAGAGCAGCCCTCCAGCTGTTGCAAAACTATAACTCCCAGCATGCCCGAACAGCCTACAGGTATCAGCCTACAGCAGGGCATTGTGGGAGTTGTAGTTTTACAACAGCTGGAGGGCCGCAGTTTGAGGATGCCTGGACTAGAGCAACAAAGTCAGCCTCCTGGTGCCTGTGTGCACAACAATTATATCTCCCTCTTTCCCCTTGAGTCTCCCCACCCACAAGGCCACGAAGTGAAGACAACGTGTGGAGTTTACAATAGAATAGGTCACTAAGCACAGACTAAAGCAAAACGTTCAGATTTCCTGGTGCAGTTTTGGAAGTTGACGTCAGGAGTCAATTCATTTCAGATCTGTTCTTAATACTTCCTCTTTTATGATCCACTTTTGATTTTGGCTTTCAAAACTGCCTCACCCTCAGTCCCTGGTGTCTATGTGCCTGAAAAATGAATATAGCAGTTTGTGGAAAGGTTCTAATGAAAGATATCTTCTGTTGTGATCAGATTTGTTACATTCCACTATGCTGTTACGCTGTGGATTTTCCACTGCAGTTCCACAGTGGATAATTTGCAGTGTATGCACAGGGTGGATGTGCCCCAAAACTGTTGACAATGATTCAATGCGATAGCGTAGCCATGTTGACATAATCTCTTATTGTATCCTGTGATCACTATTGATGCTACCACCCTGCGCCATTAAAAATAGCGCATGCGCGGCCCCCGCTCCCATTCATTTCTATGGGGCCAAGGGAAAAAGCAGAGCCAGCGCCCTCCTTCACTTGCGGGGCTCCGTTCCCAATATAGGTGCAGGTCCCAGCGGTGGGAGCCGCACCTATAAGACAATGGGGGCATATCCTAGCGATATGCCCCATTGTCCATGATGAGACAACTCCTTTAAGGCTGCATCCAATAGATGAGATAATAAATTACTATAAGATGAAAGAGGATTGTAGGTAAGTTTTTTGTAGCAGGTAGTATTTCTCAGTTGGCGGTAAGCCTCAGTCTCATACATTTTACATGGCCAAATTACCACATTGCCACCTTTATCCGCCGGCTTAAATACTACGTCTTCTAAGGACTGTAGTCTATTCAGACTTTTGCGTTGACTAGAGGAAAGATTATCATGTATTCGATTCATTGGCATCTCCATGAATTCCTTAGTTACAGACTTCATAAAAAGATCCACTGCCGGACATATAGATAAAGGGGGAAATGTTTCCAATCTTATTCTAATCACTGTGGGTATCTTACCTGAATCACCTGTATATAGTAGCCCTTCAAAGTCTCTTTTTCGGTAGGTGTATTAAAATCTCCCTCCTCAGTTGTTCTATCAAACCACTTTTGAAAAATTAAAGCTCGTCCGAATAGGTGAAGGTCTTTAACTGCTACAAAGACATTAAATGGGGTACAAGGTGAAAAGGTAAGGCCCTTCTGTAAAACGAAAATGTCTATATCAGAAAGTGATGTTCAGATAAATTGATTACCTTTAGATTGGTATTTTCTTGGTATCCATCACTTCTCCCATCCTGACTCTTCTTATTAGGTTGTCCTCTATGCTCCCATCTCCTTTTGTTTTTTCCTCTCCATCGAGTAATCATCCCTTGAATGTTCTGACCACTAGTTTGGCTATTAGTATCACTTGCCACTGACAGTGAGGAGATGGACGATGTCTGACTAAGTATAGCCGGGTGATCTCCCCGTCTCCATCTGTATACCCTTTCAATTAAACATCATTCAAATCTCTATTGAGCCATTATCATCGATCTGGGGAAAGAAGAAAAATTACAGTGCTAGGAGGCAAAAAATAATGAAGAACTTTGTGTTCAGTATGAATACTGTTCCCATACCACCCAAATGTTGGAAGGTCAAAGAGGGACACTTATAGCTCATTGGGTGAAAGATCCAGTGGCTGGCTGAGGCTGGTGATGGCAGCATTCACAGCAGTGGCAGGAATAGGACTTAAAAATGTAAAAATGGCCCCAATGTTGTAGATGGGTCCAAATTGACAGAAGGTGGGGCACCACAAGTAGATGGGGTCAGTACAAGTTGGCAGGGTCAGTAATACCATAGTGTAGCACAGAATACCATCCCAGAGAACTAAATACCACAGTGCAGCACAAAATACCTCCATAAGCTGTCCTGCTGTGGTGGCCATCAATAGCTGTCACATTTTGTCTCTAATATGGAGTGGGGGGTTGGAAGGTGAGATGTAGGCCACAACATGAAAACAGCCCTACCTTCACCATGCTGCCTGGACTTTCTGTAAGGCTGGGAACACACCTAAGCGTTTTTGGAGCGGGCGTTTTTTTGAGCGTTTTTTCGCGCGACAAACAAGCGTTTTCATGGGCGTTTTTGCATTTAAGGAACGCGCGTTTTTGAGGCGTTTTTTTGATTGACAGGTTCCAGATCCACTAAAAAGGGTCTCCGCCTCACATCCAGCTTCCTCCATGCTGGGGCCTAGGATTTTGTGTTGAACCTGGAAGCGGTCTTTTTATGCTGGGTCAAATGAGAAAAACGCGCGTTCGTATGCGCGTTTTTTAAACAGAAAACGCGCATATTGGGTGAAAACGCTTAGGTGTGTACCTAGGGTAAGAGTGTTCCTAGTGGTATGTATCCGGCCAGCAGCAGTGAGGAGGGCTCGGGTGACCCTATGGCATCGGCTCACCGGGAACATTCCCTGTAGGGTCTATGGCCAGTCCACCCCTGATTCACAGCCGTTTCCTGGTATGCAAGGACACTAGCAGGAAGATGGGTGCAGTGGGAATCAGGCACCACTAGAACTGCAGCAGCAGGTGGTACAAGTCTTTATTTTTATATATTTTTTTTCACTCCATCGTTTTTAGATCCGGCAGGATGTTCTGGCAAGGAACAGCCTGCCGGATCTCTCTGCGTTCTGGCATTGCCGGAAACCACCTCATCACCGTCTGCCCAATTTACTATAATGGGGAATGGCGGAGATCCAGCTGCAACCCGGCAAATATGGCGAGAATGGAGCAGATTAAAAATGTTGTGCCCAGCGTTTTTCATCCATTTGGTTCTCAGCATATTTGCTGGGTTATGGCCAGATCTCTGCTGGTTCCCATTATAGTGAATGGAACTGGCAGGTGTCCGGCATCCGGCAGTGCCAGATCCAGACATCTCCGGCAGGCTGCTCCCTGCCAGAACAACCTGTCGGAGATGCCTAACGCTAGTGTGAAACTAGCGTAAGGTGGGTACTGTTCTGTTACTTTTTGCAGCCCCTGGGACAGCTTTTTGCTTGCATTGGAATATTCCTTTAAATATTAGCACAAAAATCATCTGATTATAGACATATTTAAAACTAAAACATCTAAAACATTAGGAGTGAGGGTATGCTGCTGAGCTGACCCTCTAAAACATTAGGGGCGAGTGCCTGCTGCTGATCTGAACATCTAAAACATTAGGGGTGAGGGTCTGCTGCTGAGCTGACCCTTTAAAACATTAGGAGCGAATGCAGCCTAATAAGCATGTTTATATGATGGAGGAGGAGGATGAGAAAAGGAAGATTGAACCATATACCCTTTTTTGTGGTGGAAGGAGTGCATGGTAATACAGTGTATTAAATACACCATAAAAGCCACCTTTAAAGTGCCTTTATGTTCAGCCACTTTCCTCTGGTAGAGTAAAGAAGTCAGGGGCAATCCAGGCCTTGTTAATTTTTATAAGAGTCAACCAGTCAGCATTTTGAGTTGACAGGCGGATGCGCTTATCAGTTATTATGCCCCCAGCAGCACTAAATACCCGCTCTGACAAAACGCTGGCGGCAGGGCAGGCCAGCACCTCCAAGGTGTACAGCGTCAGTTCGTGCCACGTGTCCAGCTTGGAGACCCAATAGTTGTAAGGCACAGAGGGATCACTGAGGACGCTGACACGGCCTGCTATGTACTCCTTCACCATCTTCCAAAACTTTTCCCTCCTTGTGACACTAGGCCTAACAGATGGAATAAACCTGCTATGGGTACTACCCTCTGTAGCGGAGGCAACCGTCTCCTTCTCCTCCTCCTCCTCCTCATCATCATCATCCAATTCGCGCTGAGAAGACGAACTGAGGGTTGTCTGGCTATCACCCTGTGTACTGTCTTCCCCCATTTCCACCTTTTCCACATGCAAAGCGTCCGCCTTCATTGTGAGCAGCGAGCGTTTCAGTAGACAAAGAAGTGGGATGGTTACACTGATAATAGCGGCATCTCTGCTCCCCGTTGTGTTGATTCCTCAAAGTTGCGTAAAACAGAGGTCAGACATCCATGCCCACTCATCGCTTGTGAAGAGCGGAAGCTGACTGGGAAGGTGACGACCATGTTGCAGATGGTATTCCACTATTGCCCTCTGCTGCTCACAAAGCCTGGCCAACATGTAGAACGTAGAGTTCCAGACCGGCGGCAGCTGTGGACTTTTGGAAATGGGCACACACGCGGCGCACCTTCTCCAGTAACTCAGGCAAATTGGGGTAGGTTTTGAGAAACCGCTAAACCACTTAGTTGAACACGTGGGCTAGGCATGGAATGTGTGTGAGCTTGCTGAGCTCCAAAGCCGCCACCAAGTTACGGCCATTATCAGACACAACCATGCCTGTTTGTAGGTTGAGTGGCGAGAGCCACAGCCCAGTCTGGTCCCCTATACCGTGCCAAAACAAATTAGTTTCAGCACAGCCTGTTGCCACTTCCCTACTGCAGTGCTGCACTGCTTCCAGCTACTGACTGATGGCTGACTGGTGCTGCAAGATAAGAATTCTAAGGTGGAAGTGGAGGAGGAGAAGGGGGGGGGGGTGCAGCCACTAATGTAGGTGGTGGTACGACTCGCTCCCGGCCTCCACAATGTTCACCCAGTGTGTCATCAGAGAAATGTAGCGCCCCTGGCCAAAAGCACTTGTCTATGTGTCAGTCGTTAAGTGGACCTTCCCAATAACTCAGTTGGTCAGGGCACAGGTGATGTTCTGGGACATATGCTGGTGTAAGGCGGGGATGGCACACCGAGAAAAATAGTGGCGGCTGGGGACTGAGTAATGAGGGACAGCCGCCACCATCAGGCTGCGGAAAGCCTCAGTGTCCACAAGCCTAAATGGCAACATTTCCAGGACCAGCAATTTTAAAAGGTGCGCATTTAGTGCTATAGCCTGTGGGTGGGTGGCTGGGTATTTGCGCTTTCGTTCAAAGGCCTGGGGTATGGACATCTGTACGCTGCGCTGGGATAGAGAACTGGATGTGTTAGCTGATGGTGCTTGCAAAGGTCCAGGTGCAAGGTGGGAGGCATCCGGGCCTGTGTCTTGGACAGGGGATTGGCCAGCACGTAACACAGGGGAAGAGGAAGCAGTAGTGTAACCCGCAGGGACTGATTGTGGACACAGGCGTTTGGCCCACCTATTATGGTGCTTTGATGCCATGTGGCAGATAATGCTGGTAGTGGTGAGGTTGCTAGTGTTCACGCCCCTGCTCATTTTGGTGCTGCACAGGTTGCAAATGACAATTGTTTTATCGTCCACACTTTCCTCAAAAAAGCGCCAGACTGCGGAACACCTACGCCTTGGCAAGTCCTTGCTCAGCTTGCCACCTTCCCAGGTTGGGTCAGTGACTTTATCGTCCACCACCTCCTCTTCCACTTCCTCACTCTGGTCATCCTCCTGACTTGTTGACCTAACAAGAACCTCACTTTTTGACAACTGTGTCTCATCCTCATCATCAACCTCTTGAGACACTAATTGCCGTTGACTTATTGGCAACTGTGTCTCATCATCATCATCCACCTCATGAAACACTAATTGCCATTCAACACCATCATCTTCTTCTGACTGTGGATGCTCAAGAGTTTGGGAATCAGGGCACAAGATCTCCTCATTCAAGCGGGCTTGGCGAGAGGCTCAAATCAAGGAATGATGATGAAAAGAGCTCTGCAGACTCTCCATCGTGGGAGGAAGGAGGATCAGGGTAAGCATTTTGCTGACCAGACTCTTGGCTACTGAGACTAGACTTTGTGGAAGACAGGGTGGTGCTTAACCAACTGGAAGCATTATCTGCTGCAATCCAACCGACCACCTGGTCGCACTGGTGTGACTTTGAGAGTGGTGTCCTGCGCCTCCCTGCAAACTGGGACATGAAGCTAGGTATCGTGATAAGTGTGTTTCTTGTGCTCTGGCAGCAGGCACAGTTTCTGCGTGCACCATCAGCAGCACGGCCACTACCCTGTCCCTTACTGCTCGCCTTGAGCATATTAAATGGTATATATCTCTTCCAAGTATGTCACACGTACAGTAGCGCAGGTTTTGTAAGTGTATGCGCAAATAAATTACACTGAATATCACAGATATTTAGGATGCACAAACATTATACAGGAGATGTAGCGCAGGTAATGTCTCTGTCACCAGTGGCTAAGACAAAATTACACTGAATGTCACAGATATTTAGGATGCGCAAACGTTATACAAAAGATGTAGCGCAGGTAATGTTGCTGTCACCAGCAGCTAAGAAAAAAATGACACTGAATATCACAGATATTTAGGATGCGCAAATGTTATACAGGAGATGCAGCGCAGGTAATTTCGCTGTCAGCCACGGCCAAACAATTGTGCTGAATGTCACAGATATTTAGGATGCGCAAATGTAACACAACAGATGTAGCAGAGGTTGAGTCACTGTCAGCAGCGGCCAAACATTTGCACGCAATTTAGCGCAGGTTGCGCTAATAATATATATTTCAGCCATTTAAAACAGTAGTCCTTAAAAGGACTTTTGGGTCTCTAACACCTTTCAACACTAAATCAAAAAAAAAAATACAATTCCTGTCCCTACACTATCTGTCCCTTCTGCTGCAGCTTGCCCTGACTAAGACTATATAGCACCCGATGACACGTTACGGCCAGCCAATCACTGTAATGCCATTAACCAACATGGCTATGGCATTACAGTGAGTGCCAATACTTCCCCTCACGTTTTACAAATGTGCGGGGGAGGAGACTCGAGCATCGCGCTCGAGCACACGTGGTGTTCGGCCGAACACCGCAATGTGCCGAACATCGCGATGCTTGAGTCAAAATGGTGTTCGGCTGAGCATGCTCGCCCAACACTGATGATAAGTCATATTTTTTGTATCTGCAGATCACTGTACCAGAGCGGGGGTCTCACTGTGTCCCGACATTGAATGTGAAATACAGCTGGAGGTGATGACTCTACCACAAGTCAATTACATGGTGGCCACCATGACAGGATCAGATGCCCTGCGCTTAAGCAAGAGGCAGATTCCGGGCTCGGTCTCTGCACTCACCCACCGGACTTTCTGCAGTCAGATGTATTCACTAAAGAAGTGCATTTCCTGCTGCATCAAAGGCAGATTTCAGGCTTGGTCTCTGCATGACCACTGGACTTAATATTTACCGACTTTTACCAAAGAAGTGAGTTTCCTGTTGCATTAAAGGGGTTGTCTGGGTTCAGAGCTGAACCCGGACATACCCAGAATTTCACCCGGGCAGCCCCCCTGACAATAGCATCGGAGCATTTCATGCTTCGATGCTCTCCTTTGCCCTGCACTGAATCGCACGGAAAAAAAGGCATTTTCACGAGTTCCGGTGACCAACCGGGCTCTCCTTAGGGCTGCCGGGCGAAGGCTTCTGCCCAGCAGTAAGCCCGGTGATGTCACCAGCACTGATGGGTGGGCTTTGGCGCTGCCCTAGCTTGTAAAACGGCGGTGACGTCACCAAATACACTGCTGGGCGGAAGCTTCCGCCAAGCAGTGTATTATTGTAAATAAAAATGCCCTTGCCCTGTGCGATCTAGTGGGGAGGGGCTGCCTGGGTGAAAATATGGCTGAACCCGGACAACCCCTTTAAGAGGCAGATTCCGGGCTCGGTCTCTGCATTCACCACTGGACTTTTCATTCACCGCACTTTCCGCAGTCAGATGTATTGACCAAAGAAATGAGTTTCCTGCTGCATCAAAAGGCAGGTTCCAGGCTTGGTCTCTGCAGAAGTCAACACATTTGACATTCACCGCTGATTCAAGAAAAAATCTATTATCCTTATCACATGCCATTGTTTGCCTCCACTGGTTCCCTAGAGGTTTCCTCCACTGGTTGTTTTTCCTCTCCTGAGTGCTGAATGCCCGACTCTTCATGAGTCAAGGGCGCATCATCAACAGGGCCACATTTAAGACCAGTGCCCTGACTTCTAATGAGAACATCTACCGTACATTTGATTCAGTGCAGTTAATAAAGAAGTCAGTGTATATTAAGTAGTGGTAAGTCTGAGCCTCCTTATGCATCTTCATAGTCAACTGGATGGAGGTGGAGGGTGTTGGACCCCTGCTGACCAGATAGTGACGGCCTTTCTTGGTTTTACAGCTCAGCTTATTTTTTTTTATCCTCTACTTATAGGATAGGGATAAGTATCTGATCGGTGGAGACTGCTGGGTCCCCCATGATCATGAGAATGGGGATCCTGTGTCACCAAAGAAATAGAATGGTAGGTCAACCATGTTTCCTTCTGCTTCATTCAATGTCTATGGGACTTCTGGAAATAGCTAAGCATTGTGCTCGTCTATCTCCGGCAGACCCATAACCCTGGGTTCAGACCTGAGCATTCTTGAAACGCGCGTTTTAGTTGTGCGTATTTCAGCGCGTTTTTGCAAATAGGAAAGCGCGTCGTATGCGCGTTCTTGTGATTGACTACTGTGGTGTCAATAACAAAACGCACGACAAACGCCCCAAAAAAAGCTCAAGTACTTGCTTATGCGTATGACGTTTTACAGCGCGTTCGTACGCGCTGTAAAACGATCAGGTGAGAACCATGCCCATAGGGAAGCATTGGTTTGCATGTGTTGAGCGTTTTACAGCGCGTTCGAACGCGCTGTAAAACGCGCAAGTGTGAAATTAGGGTAAGAGTGAAGAGAGTAGCTATGGGCACGCTGAACCTGCTACTTCATTCATCAGGGGACACAGGATCCAGTTCTCGTGATCAGTGGTGGTCCCAGAGATTCTGTGGTTAGGGAAAAGTTTTGTATTGACAGAAACTATCTCCATATCACATACCCACTGAAGTCTACAGGTCCGCAAAAAATATGGATATAACATGGACAACATCCATATTTTTTTGCAGATCTTCGATTTGCAGACCATAAAATGGATATCGTTGTATGAATGGGGCCTTATACACATTCTACTGAACAAAAAAAACCTAAGAGTTAAAGTTAGCGGTGTACCTCCAATAGAGGCAGACCACACCGCTGCCATGGGGCCCCTAGAGGAAGGGGGGCCCGGTTTTGGACAAAAGGCCCCAACTCCTAATTACACTTAATTCTCGATCCTGTCTTGAGTCCCTGTCCGTGCTTAGGCTCTGTTTTCCGGCTCCCTGCTTTCTCTTTCCTGTCCTCGGGCCCCTCTTTACTCAGCACATCATCAGTGGCTGGCGCTGCACCCGCTGGAATCCCGACTAGCGATCTATGTTGTTTCACTCCTGGGCGCTGGGCTGACCAATCAGCATTAGCACTGCTTGCAGAGCCTGCTGGTGATCGGCCTGGCTAGCGCCCAGCAGAGAAACTTTAGTGTCCTGTGCCATGGGAGTCGGAATTTCATTCCTCTGCAAGCAGCTTGCAAGTGACAGTGTAGAGGATGATGAGAGTGACTTCTGCGGAAATGCTGACTTTAGATGAGAAGTGACCGTGCTGTCAGTAATATGTGTTTTGGGTGTGAAGTGAACCCCTCAATTCCAGTGCTGAACACCCAGTTCTGATGCAGAGTTCTAGTCAGCTCAGCTCTGCAGATCAACATGCCCTGCTCTGTGCACTCAGATGTAGAGACACGTTGTTTGTCGTGCTTTACACTGCAGCTTAGCTCCGTAAGGGCATTACTGACTGGAACAGTTTAGTATGGTCTGTTTCACACGACCGTACTCCCAGACCGACCTCGGCTCCCCTGACCCGAACTGAATGCACCATCGTGATTTCTGATACAGCCAGTTCCTATCTGATTGTGGGTCTATTGTACTGCACTCCCACCGTCATGTATACACTAGCCCCGCAATCAGATAGGAAATGACTGTATCATAAATCACTATGATAGTTTGCATTAGGGGAGCCACGGTTGGTCCAGGAGATGCGGTCAACACACGGGCCGTGTTTCCCGGACCAATCAGGCCCCCATCCTTGTGATTGGAAGGGGTCCCAGCTTCAGTGGAAGAAGAAGGGGGCTAACCCCCGAAACGCGTTTGGTAGCAGAGTCGTGACATATCTGATAAGAGCGCAACCTTTCCACCATTCAAACTTACACCGGAATATGAAGATTGTATCACTGGACATTCTGAACTAACAGTCGGCACTAAGACCGAGCGAGAATACTCCCCGCAGGTACGTTCCCGTCTCTCCCTGAGGTCACGTGGGACGCCACGTCAAGACCCGCACACCACGTGGGACGCCAGTGGTTCCGGGAGTCAGCGCAGACGGACGCTTCTTTTACTGCTACGGTGGCGGGAAGGTAAGGTGCCAGACTGATTTCTTATCATAGGCGGCCACTGGTGGAAGATAGGTTGGTGAACGCTCGCATTCAGTTACCATCTGGAACTTATATCGTTTTCTCATCAACCAGTGAGCGACACTAAGAGGTCTGCAGCCTCTACACGCACTTGTTGCTTACTACCATATGCGGACATATGTCCTTTTGGACTTAATATATTCATATGGACTTCTTGATGGCTTGTAAATAGACGGTCCAATTTTAATCCATCTACTTTGCCCATTTCACGCTGCTTATAACAATTGTGGGTTTTATGTACATTGCATTTTTACTTGCTATATGTTTGGATATTGATCACGTTTATTAAATTTATTTGATACTGCTAACCCTCAGTTCCCACAGCTGGGAGTGCCCCCTCAGATAATAAATGTGCACCACAAGGATCAGCTGAATATATATTTATTAGGGCTCTTGCACAGGAATGTATTTTCTTACCGTTTCCGTTACGTTTTTTTTTACGGACCGTATGCAGAACCATTCACCTCAATGGGTCCGCAAAAACAACGGAAGGATCTCCGTGTGCATTCCATTTCCGTATTTCCGTTCCGCAAAAAAGTAGTGCATCTCCTATTATTGTCCGCAAATCACGGTTCGAGGCCCCATTCAAGTCGATGGGTCCGCAAAAAATACGAGACGCACACGGAACACATCTGTATGTCATCCGTATTTTGCGGATCCATACTGTAGAAATGCTATGCCCAGCCATATTGCTCATGTGTTTGGTGATTAATAAGTTACTGTTTCCGTTTCTGATCTGCAAAAAACGGATAAAATACGAAAACCATACGGATATGTTTTGTGCAATAACGGAATGGAAGAGGACTTAAATCAGAGGAAAAAAACCTCAGATGCTGAAAAACGGACTGCAAAACAACAACGGTCAGTCGTGTGCATGAGCCCTTAGCCTCATACAGCAATAAACCATACCTAAAGTTCAGACTGACACCTGCTGGAGTAATATATATTGCATTAGTGTAATTCTATGGATCAGCTGCAAAAAAGGAGATATGTCAAAAGCAGAGAAGGACAGAGAAATTCTGTGCAATAAAATTCCCCACATTTTTAGAAATGTAATTTCTCCGGTAACAAGCGGCATCTCTGCTGCTTTAAATGACAGCTCGTTGAGATGTGAGCTTGGCGCTGTTGTTCAGCCCGGGAACCAGCAGATGGCAGCAGTTCCACCACCTCCAGTCTTGGCCTTGACTGGCCAGCCCCAGCAGACACAGCAGACTGGGCAGCGGCTGGGTGCGCTGCGCTACAACGCGTTTTCTTCGGTACGTCCCACTCCGGCCGCCGTAAAGACCCCGTCCAGGACAACTGGCTCACCTAAACCGGTAAGCCACGGCACCGGAGGGGAGGAAGGGGGAGGGGAAGTGTGAGCATGACGGGAGTTAACACCTAGCTACTTCAGAGTTGTGCTGACCACAAGTGACGTAGTTACCGGGCCTGTCACCGGGGTGTATGGGGAGATGAACTGCACTGACCCTGCAGGCTGGCGGGTGTGGGGAGAATGGATGTGTACCGGGCTGGGGAGGGCAGTAAACACGATGCCCAGTCCTGAGGGCTGGCACACTGTATGGCACGCTGGGTGTTGTTGCTAGGGAAGGCACATTGTTATTCCATACATGGGCAGAGTGTGTGCCATCAGGATGGTACTGGGGGTTATAAGAA
The DNA here is from genome assembly GCA_033119425.1 of Bufotes viridis. Lineage (NCBI taxonomy): Eukaryota > Metazoa > Chordata > Amphibia > Anura > Bufonidae > Bufotes > Bufotes viridis. The sequence continues at coordinate 191,070,720 of CM065594.1, forward strand.
GTACTGGCTGATATAGCTGCCCATGTCATACCCATTCTGTAACCTGGCATCCAGTAATCCGGACAGTCTGGTAATCCAGACAACTGGCGACAGAACAGAAGCCCTGCGTACTGGCCTTTGTTCTGCTGATGCCGGATTAAAGGACTTTTACTGGCGTTTCATATTAGTGGAAAAGAACCTCCAATCTTACCCTAAATTATACCTATGACAGATATCCACCGTCTCCTGTGTTCTGGAGCGGTGACGAGGGCACGGTGACATTGTAGCCATGGTGATGTAATGTCTCAGGATGCGGTGGTCACTATGGATGTCCGCGTGCGTCCGTATCACCGCTCGGAGGACAATTCCAGCAGTTAAAGGGCTGCTCTGAAGTGTTAAAGGCAGAGATGCCTAACCTGCGGCCCTCCAGCTGTTGCAAAACTACAACTCCCAGTGTTGCCTCGACAGTCTACAGCTATCAGCCTGCAGCAGGGCATGATGGGAGTTGTAGTTGTACAACAGCTGGAGGGTCGTAGGTTGGGCATCCCTGGTTTAAGGCAATCGTCTTGTACATGACCATATTTTTGGTCTGCATCCGATCCACGTTTTGCAGATCAGGAGCGGACCCTTTCATTTCAGGACAGAGGAGTCAGGATCCGCTGTCGGTGGTTGTTTTACAACAATTGACCGTTTCCAGTGGTAAAAAAAATCATGTTATTTCTACTTCCGTGTGTACTGAGAAAATCCCAGCCATATTCCTCACACGGACAGCCACGGACAGCATGCAGGCGAAGCTAGCACTTGCCCGAACCAGAAATCGGGTTGTCCTAATTTATTATTTTTTTTAATGCAGGAAAGGGGTTAAAGGGGTTGTGTCACTTCAGCAAATGGCATTTATCATGTAGAGAAAGTTATTACAAGCCACTTACTAATGTATTGTGATTGTCCATATTGCTTCCTTTGCTGACTTGATTCATTTTCCCATCACATTATACACTGCTCGTTTCCATGGTTACAGACCACCCTGCAATCCTTCAGCGGTGGACACTATAGGAAAAAGTGCTGGCCTCTCTGGTCGGAGAGCACACAGGCTGGTGCTTTTTCCTATATTGTGCAAGCACGGCCACCGCTGATGAATTGCAGGGAGGTCGTAACCATGGAAACGAGCAGTGTACAATGTTATGGGAAAATTGAATCCAGCCAGCAAAGGAAGAAATATGGACAATAACAATACATTAGTAAGTGCCTTGTAATAACTTTTTCTACATAATAAATATTTGCTGAAGTGACACAACCTCTTTAAGGCCTCGTTCACACTCCGTTTGAGGATCCAGCAGGCTGTTCTGGCACAGACACAGAGCATCTTGCCCGATCCCCATTGACTGCAGTGTAGTTTGACGGTAATCCGTCCAATTTCCGACAGAAATGCTGGGATAGGCTGGACATAAACTGCTGCGTGCGACTGTTTTCTTGTCGCCGAAACCCGGAAAATCGTCCGGATCACCGCTGGACCCCATTGCAGTCAGTGGGGATCTGGCGGTGAAGTAAAGGATCGGGCAGGCTTCTCTGTGCCAGAACAGCTCGCCGGATCCACACACTGAATGTTTGATGTGAATGAGGCTTTGATAATAATAATAAAAAGTTGCCCTGACAGTCCTCCGTTGCCTCCTTTCCAGCGCCACCTCTCTGATCCTCCCCACCAGGCTTTGTTTTCATGACTGTAGTAGTGATGTGCCCCTATATCGCAAGTTGGCGATCGCAGCAGTCTTATGATTGGCTGCAGCGGTCACATGTGGTATATGGGGACGATGCTGCTGCAGCCTGAATTATGAGATCATGGCTGCAGAGACGGGGAGGATTGGACTAGAGGGGGTTCAGAATGGGGAGTATAACTTTTTTAACTATTTGAATAGTTTTCCTGTTAATTCTGAAAAGCCAATTAAGGGGTTGTCTCATCTCCGACATGGATGGCACATCACTAGGGTATGCCATCAATGTCAGATGGGTGCAGGTCCCACCTCTGCCACCCACTTCTGTCTCCAGTATGGGGCCCCCGAAGTGAATGGAGAACAGCCGCACATTGCATGGCCTCCCGTCCATTCACCGCTGTGGGACCCGCACCTATCTCATATTGATATCTGGGAAGACGCAACCCCTGGAAGGTGCAGTCCAACCGACCCGTTCCGCGTGACAGCCCTTATGCCACAGCCACATGTGGAGCAGAACATTTTTGAAAAGTCTGCAGCGTTTACAGTAGCGGCAAAGTGAATGAGATTTTAACAAATCTGCACATAACCTGCCGATTTTATACCCGCAGCCTGTCAATTTATGTTGGCCATGGATTTCACCTATTGCAATGCGGAGGGTAAAATTCTACATACACATTGGGGCAGATTTACTAAAGATTTACATCCAGGGTATGATAAATTCACAGAATTGTTAGACATTTTTGTTTTATACGTGTGTTCATACTGTGATTTTTTTTTTTTTTCCACTGACCGTGAATTTGCATCTACGACTTCAGTGGTCCTTGTGCAGATTAGCCATAGTCCATTTTAGATCCACGGCTGTTTAAATCGTGGCAAAAATTCCCATTGCACACAATGGGGCACAGATTTCATACAGAATGGGTGCGGAAGTCCACATGTGGGAGCGTACCCTTACTCTACACCACCTATTGGTTGCCTTACCTGCACATGTTATGACATCTTAAGCCGATCACTGATTTTTTATTTATTCTTTTTTCCCCACCTTATTTCTGGAAGAACTAAGATGTGGTCTCATTTTGGGCTAGCGATGCAGAGCAATTGATTCGCCATCCAGGAAGCCCCTTGTTCCTTGCCAGAGCTTTACTAGATTTAGCTCAGGCCACAAAGTGAGGGACCACAAATATCAGGTGCCCTCTCCATATAGACCATATATATAATCTTTGCTGAGTACATTGGAGGGGAGTATGGTCACGTACATCCGCGCTACATGGTCATGGTCACGTACATCCGGCACTGCATGGTCATGGTCACGTACATCCGGCACTGCATGGTCATGGTCACGTACATCCGGCACTGCATGGGCATGGTCACGTACATCCGGCACTGCATGGGCATGGTCACGTACATCCGGCACTGCATGGTCACATACTCCGATGCAGCCAATAACTAGCTTCAGCAGTAACATGGCCACAAACGGCACGTCACTGCTTAAGCCAGTTATTGGCTATACCAGAGCATGTGACCATGCCCATGCAGTGTCGGATGTATGTGACCATGCCCATGTAGTGCCAGGTGTAACCACAACGAGGAACGGAGCCTGGATACAGTGGAGGCAGCGCAGAGGACCGTAGTGGCTAGGAGCAGGTAGATATGAATTTTCTGTTATAGGAGGCAGGCTGTGGGCATTAGGTAAAAATTAATTTATTGCCAGAAACCCCTTTAAGCCCACAGTACTTGGCAGGGAGACCTTTTGAGGGCCACAGGGTGTTGCTATATAGACAGGCGGATGTGGTGCTGTTTCAGAGCAACAATGCACGCAGTGGCACAGATTTACTAATCCTCTCTAATCAGTGTAAAATAAAGACGGATTTAGATGGGGCAATGATCAGGCAGATTATTGGGAACAAGGTTTCCTCCAAACGCTCATTCCCGACAATATGCCCGTATAAATGTGCCACCGATCACCCGATGAATAAGCGAAACGCTCATTAATCAGGTGATCCTGTTGTTCATGCAGGCAACTAAATGATCATTTCTGGGCAGCAGATCGCGCTGTCTAAACGGGGATCTTCTGCCCAGAAACAATGCAGTTGTATGAGGATGAGCGATTGCAATAGCGACCTCTCATCCTCCTACTGTGGAGGAGATTGCTGCAGGTACGTGCAGAGCTTCACCTCCACTGAATGAACAGCCGACTGTTGGGAAGGAACGCTTCTTTCCCGACAATCTCCTGCTCTTCACCCCATGTAAATCCATCTTTTAGGGCTCATGCACACGATAGTATTTTCTTTCCGTGTCTGTTCCGTTTTTTTTTTTTTTGTAGCCCATATGCGGAACCATTCACGTTCATCGGGTAAAACTGTCGTTCGTGCAGGCATCTAAATTATCGTTTCTGAGCAGCAGATCGTGCTGTCTAAACAGGGATCTGCTGCCCAAAAAGAATGTAGCTGTATGAGGACGAGGGATCGCAATAGCGACACTTCATCCTCATGCTGTGGAAGAGATCGCTGCATGTAAATGAAGAGCTTCATCTATCTTATTTTTTGGGGGGACAAGTTGACTAAAAAATGGCAAATCACATGTTTTTATTTATTTATTTTTTCCGTTGCAACGTTCTCCATATAGGAGATTTTTAAAATATTTTATTAGTTCGGACTTTTTCGGCGGGTGAATACCTAATATGTTTGTTTATGGTTTCTATATTTTTATATGTAAAATTGGGAAAGGGGATGATTTAAACTTTAATAACTATTAAGCCCCTCTTTTGATCCCTTGTCCTGCGTCACAGTGGGGAGGGAGGGACACTCTCCTTCTCCACTGTGCCGAATGGCGGGCGTACTGGTGGAATGTGGACGTTTAGAAGCAGTCAGCACTGTGGACGTGCGACTGCCCCTATGATGTCGCTAAAATACCGCGGTAATTATGAAATGGCCATATCGCTGTTTCTTAATACCACGGTATATCATGAATACCAGTATATTGTCCAACCCTAGCGTAGCAGGGTAGCCATAGAAACAGATCAGGTAGCAGCAGGACTCACAAGTTGTCTGCGACCGCAACCCCAAAATTGTAAGAAAAAAAACAAAATCCAGCATGCAACATGACTTGTTTTTTCCTAGATGCTAGAATCAGGTGATTAAGGCCTCTTTAACATGGGCGTCACGTTTGACGCCTGGATGAGAGGCGGGTGCGTTGTGGGAAAATGCGATTTTTTATTTCTGCGCGAGTGCAAAGCCTTTCAATGCGTTTTGCACGCGCTTGCGAAAAATTAGCATGTTTGGTACCCAGACCCGAAGCCGGGCTTCATCACTGAAGTCCGGTTTCGGGTTGAGTATTCTGTATATTTTATTATTTTCCCTTATAACATAGTTATAAAGGAAAATAATAGCATTCTCAATAGAGAATGCAAAGTAAAAAGGGCAATAGAGGGTTAAAAATAATAAAAAAAACTAACTCACCTCCATTTGATCGCATAGCTGCCGGTCTCCTGTTCTGTCTTCAGCTGTGGGGTGGGGGTGGGGGTGAAGGACCTTCAGTGAGCAGGTGATTGGACCATGTGACCCAGTGACGTCACTGAAGGTCCCTCACCCTCCCCCCCCCCCAGCTGAAGACGGACCAGGAGACCGGCAGCTACGCGATCAAATGGAGGAGGTGAGTGATTTTTTATTATTTTTAACCCTCTAGTGCCCTTTTTACTTTACATTCTCTATTGAGAATGCTATTATTTTCCTTTATAACTATGTTATGAGGGAAAATAATAAAGATCGGGTCCCGATCGTCTCTTAGCAACCATGCAGGAAAATCGCACCGCATCCGCACTTGTTTGCGGATGCTTGCGATTTTACCGCAGCCCCATTCACTTCTATGGGGCCTGCGTTGCGTGAAAAACGCAGAATATAGAACATGCTGCGATTTTCACGCAACGCAAAAGTGATGCGGGAAAATCACCGCTCATCGGCACATCCCCATTCAAAACCCAGCATTTGTGCCAGATCACCGTCAGATCGCATTATAGTCTATAGGGATCTGTAGAATCCGGCATTGCTGGATCCGGAGAACTCCGGCATGTTGTTCTCTGCCGGAACAGCCTGCCGGAAAAAGTCACCGGAGATTTGAATGTGGGCTAAACAGGGAAGGGACTGCACCTATCGCAGGTGCACTGTGCTCTCTTCAAACAGCTGGGGGTGGTGGCAGATAGAACATCAATATCAGAAACTGGACAACTCCTTTAAAAGAGAAACCTACAGCACAAACATATAAACGCGCATATTCCAAGTCTGGATTTTCCGTGGGAATGTCAGATGCAGAGAAGATAAAATCATCTGTGACTGCTGCGGTCTCTTTGTACGGCGGAAAAGGCACATTTCTTTCAAAAGAGGTTCTGCCCTTGGGTCAGCATATGACAAAAGTGATTTATTTGAGCAAGTCCCCATGTTGGTGCCTGTGGTGTATTGACTCCCTGTCCCAGGTATGAATGGTATTTGTCGTCTGTGATGTAGAATTGCCGGAGCTGCACAAAGCAAATGCCAACTTCAATCTTCGTCATGGCGTCTCGGGTTGAGAGGGGGACAGATGTGGACAGTGACATGTTTTCAGTTACTTTCTATTACCTTATGAGATTGACAGGAGGGGCGGAGGATTGTAATAGACTTTACTGCAGTGAAACATCATTTCTCTTCCAGTTCAGCGTCCACAGTTAAGACTCCAGGTGACAGTACAGGATTGGCGCTGTTTTACGTAGTCCAGCTTTGTCATCCACATTGACATGAAGGCTGCTGCTGTTTATTGCTCTCCTCCACCACTCTCGGTAGTGGCTGGTGGAGATAGAAAGATGTTGTCCAGCTTCTAGCGCTTCATAGTGGGCTGCACAGAAGTTTTATTGAAATACAGGCCCCGGGTGGAGACTTATGTGCTCCTGCTTGAGCTTTACTTTCAATCCTTGGCTGTAAAACTCTGCAGATTGAGTTCAATCAACCCTGTGTCTTGTGTTTTCCCCCGTGAAAAGCTCCTAGAGTCTGTATGAAATGTATGGCTCCGTTTACCTGACGCAACATCCGTCAGTGGGCGACTTAGCCCACTCATATAAATACCTGAACAGAGGAATATTTGAGAGCCTTCTCTTATGATGCAGTGTCCTAAGGGTGGTGTTACAGCAGTGGCTCGAGGCTGCCACTGTTCAGGTTCCCCATCCCAGTCCTCTGCCTCCTGCTCTCCTACTGTTCCCGCTGGGTCCAGCCACCTTGGCAGCTCTGTCTCTCCACTCAGACTGTGGCCTGCTTGCCGGCTTAAGCCTCTCTTTCTTAGACCTCATGCACACGACCGTATGTGTTTTGCGGTCCGCAAAACACGGAAGCTGCTCCGCGTTCTGTTCCGCATACTGCGGAACGCAGCCCATTGTAGAAATGCCTATTCTTGTCCGCAAAATGGACAAGAATAGGACATGCTCAATTTTTTTTTTGCGGGGGAACGGAGCAACGGATGCGGACCGCACACGGAGTGCTGTCCGCATCTTTTGCAGCCCCATTGAAGTGAGTGGGTGCGCGCCCGATCCGCAAAATATGCGGCTCGGACGCGGACCACAACAACGGTCGTGTGCATGAGCCTTAGTGTGTAGGGTGCGTGCACTACTCTTAAATGGCCAGCACGTGCACACCCTAGTTCACACTAGCCAATGGCTGGTTATCTGTGGTTGCCTAAGGCACCGTCGCCAATGGAAGGGTGCCTGAGCAATAGGTTGTCTAGCTTACTAGTTCCCTGAGAAGGTGTGCCATATTTGTTTGTCTACCGGTTTACTGGATTCTGACCCTTCTCTGCCTGCCCTGACCTCAGACCATTTATTGTATATTCTGTCCTTGACTACAACTTTGCCTGACCCCTCAGTGCTCAGCATTGGTGTCTCTAATCCTCGTAGATCAGCTGTCAATGACACAGAGACTACTCCAGGAGGTAGCGGCCTGATGTTTCCCCTGCAGAGAAGTCTAGGGGTTAAAGGGTGAATATTAGCGGACTGCCAGGATTATCCCAAAGTTAAATCTGATGGTTGACCCAGTTCCACACCCACTACTGTAACAGCTAGGTGCATTCCTGCGCCTGTATTTCAGCTGAATGTCCTGGCCTAAATGCGGATCTATTAACCCCATCTGACAGCATTCAAGGGACTTATGATGCTGTCGGCTCAAATCATTAGGCCCGCGGGCAGCCCGAGACATTCAACCATGTTATGCACGTGTGAAACTGTCAGTTTTTACTGCACTTGTGTTCTGTTCCTGGACCTGAATGACACGGTTGAGAAAAAAGGTATCATGCCCTGCAAGTAAGGAGGTTATTTTAATTGTGCTGCAGTGAAAGGAAGTGTTGAAGGAAAAAAAACAGATTTTTTTTTCTAAGATGAACAATGAAATAAGGTGTGGTGATCTGTATTCTGTACGTATCTATTCCTCATCCATGTAGACAGTCCTGACATCTGAGCCCAGTACACTGCCTAATAGGTTTTATTTACCTAGCAGAACTACCGGTACTTGGAATGAGTTCACACTAGGCAGGATTTTGTGATGTTTGCTGCAAAATAAAAAATACACTCTAACTTTTTTCTGCTGACCAGCCTTGATATGCGCCCAGTAAAGTTTTGAGACAAACTGTTTAGTAAAACCCTTCTCCGAGTAGTGGAGGATTTCTTTTTCATAGAGAGTGCCTGGGAATGCTCCTTGCCACGTATGAAATGTCTTAAATATTTCTGTCTGCAGCACAGCTCCTCCACCTCCAGTGACTCATACAACAAGTCTGGACATTTCTTCAGTTTACGACTTCAGAAACGGGGAGTAAAACGCTGGTGGTTGTTGTCTTGATGTATCTACACCCATCATCACTGGAGGAAAATGTTCTGATTCAATTCTTCTTGGTCAGGACCTACTACTCCTGTTTTTTCTTAGTGGCTAATTGTAATTTTCATTCACCAAGAATATGGGGTGGTGTTTTTGTTCCTGGCCTCCCATTGCAGACAGAACAGTTGGGGGAGGCTCCTGCTCCAGCCAGTTGTCCTATAGCTAGACAAAGGACAGTTCTTAGGCTGCATTCACACGGGCGAGTTTTCCGCGCGGGTGCAATACGTGATGTGAACGCATAGCACCCGCACTGAATCCTGACCCATTCATTTCAATAGGGCTGTGTACATGAGCGTTTTTTTTTCATGCATCACTTATGCGTTGTGTGAAAATCGCAGCATGTTCTATATAATGCGTTTTTCGTGCAGCCCCATAGAAGTGAATGGGGCTGCGTTAAAAACGCATTGCATCCGCAAGCAAGTGCGGGTGCGTTGCGTTTTTCACTGATGGTTGCTAGGAGATATTGTTTGTAAACCTTCAGTTTTTTATCACGCGCATGAAAAACGCATCAAAACGCATTGCACCCGCGCAGAAAAACTGAACAACTTAACGCAATCGCAGGCAAAACTGAATGGCTTTGCTGTGAAATCACACAGTTTTCACTGAAGTTCAGTGACTGAACGCATCCGCAACGCATCCGGACCTAATCCGGACAGGCTCGTGTGAACCCAGCCTTAATGTTTCTCACAGTTTTGCTTGCAGCATAAGGGCCCATTCAGACTGCCGTATGAACGGGTCCGCACCCGTTGCGGAATGGGTGCGGACCCTTTCATTTCAATGGGGCCGCAAAAGATGCGGACAGCAAACTGTGGTTCTGTTCCGCGGAAGGATAGAGCGTTACTTACTCTTGTCCGCAAGAATAGGCATTTTCTGTTATAGTTGCGGCCATGTGCGGTCTGCAAAATGCGGAGTGCACACGGACGGTATCCATGATCCGCAAAACACTACAGCCATCTTAATGAAGCCTAGGACAAATAGGCTCCAAGCATAAAGGATAGTAAGGCTACTTTCACACTCGCGTTTTGTGTGGATCTGTGATGGACGGATCCATTCAGATAATACAACCGTCTGCATCCGTTCAGAACGGATCCTTTTGTATTATCTTTAACATAGCCAAGACAGATTCGTCTTAAACACTATTGAAAGTCAGTGCGGGACGGATCCCCATTGGCGCTCAGTTTCGTCAGTCGGACACCAAAGCGGAATGGTGACTGAACTGATGCAAACTGATGCATTCTGAGCGGATCCTTTTCCATTCAGAATGCATTAGAATGCAAACTGATCCGTTTTGTACCGCTTCTGAGAGCCCTGAACGGATCTCACAAACGGAAAGCCAAAACGCGAGTGTGAAAGTAACCTAAGGGAGAACTTGGGTTTCTGTGTAGCTTTGTACTTACTGTATGTAACATGGCTTGTAACTCTCAGAGTTGACTCTCCGTTCACGTACCAACTCCTTTGTTTGTCAGAACCTGCTGTAGAAATTCGAGCGTGACCCTTGGATCTCTGCAATATGGATTTCCATTGAAGTCAGTGAGGTGTGGAATTTGGTGTTGCGTATACCAGATTTTGTGGAAAGCTTGCTGTGTGAAGAACCCTTGGACAGCAGGTTTCTAGCCGTTTTGGTCAGACATTGCTCATGACAAGTCGCATTGATGATGCATGTGTGCAGGGTTTTATAAATTGCTAATCTCCTTTTTTTTCTACTGTGAAAGGTTTTATTAGTTTTTGTTTTTTTTTTTACATATATTGCTCCCTCTCCACCAGTATTCTAGTAGTGTAATTTGTTACACTCTTAGGCCTCTTTCACACAGGTGTCAAGATTGACGCCCGGATAGGATGCGGGTGCATTGCAGGAATATGCGCGATTTTTCCACGTGTGTGCAAACTTTTGTAATGCGTTTTGCACGCGCGTTGGAAAAATCGCCTTTATTGGTACCCAGACCCGAAGCCGGACTTCATCACTGAAATCCGGTTTCGGGTTCAGTGTTTTGGAGATTTTATTATTTTCCCTTATAACATGGTTATAAGGGATAATAATAGCATTCTTAATAAAGAATGCTTTGTAGAATGAGGATTAAGGGGTTAAAAATAAAAAATGTAACTTACCTTATCCACTTGATCGCGTAGTTGGCCATCTCTCTCTTCAAGCATCAGCTGTAGTCTAAAGGACCTGTGATGACGTCACATCACATGGTCCGTGATGGACCATGTGATTGGACCATGTGATGTGACGTCATCACAGGTCCTTTAGACTACAGCTGATGCTTGAAGAGAGAAGAGAGATCGCCAACTACGCGATCAAGTGGATAAGGTGAGTTAATTTATTTATTTTTAACCCCTTAATCCACATTTTACAAAGCATTCTGTATTGAGAATGCTAATATTTTCCCTTATAACCATGTTATAAGGGAAAATATTAAAGATCGGGTCCCGTCGCTTAGCAACCATGAGGGAAAATCGCACTGCATCAGCACTTGCTTGCAGATGCTTGCGATTTTCCCGCAGCCCCATTCACTTCTATGGGGCCTGCGTTGCGTGAAAAACGCACAATATAGAGCATGCTGCGATTTTCACGCAACGCAGAAGTGATGCGTGAAAATCACCGCTCATGTGCATAGCCCCATAGAAATGAATGGGTCCGGATTCAGTGCGGGTGCAATGCGTCCACCTCACGCATTGCACCCGCGCGGAAATCACGCCCATGTGAAAGGGGCCTTAGGGCTCATGCACACGACCGTATTTTCTTTCCACTTCCGTTCTGTTCTGTTTTTTTTTTTTTTTTTTGCGGACTGTATGCGGAACCATTCACTTCAATGGGGCTGTAGAAAATATGGAAGTCAATGGGTCCGCAAAAAAAACGGAACGCACACGGAACACATCCATATGTTATCCGTATTTCATCTGTATCTTGCGGATCCATACTGTAGAAATGCTATGCCCAGCTCATATTGCTCATGTGTTTGGTGATCTAATAAGTTACTGTTTCAGTTCCCGATCCGCAAAAAACGGATCGCATACGGAAACCATATGGATATGTTTTGTGGAATAATGGAATGGAGGAGGACTTAAATCAGAGAAAAAAAAACTCAGATGCGGAACAACGGATCCGTGAAGAACAGACCTCAACACAACCACAACGGTTGTGTGCATGAGCCCTTAATCAGTTGCATCCATGCATTTTAAACCTTTTCATTATGGGATCTGGTCATAGGATCACAAGTTTGACACCTTGCTCTAATGTGTAAACAGGAACTCTGTCTCTCCGGTATGGCTGACTACCTGTGAACTCCTTGATGTCATCATCACAATCAGATTCCTCCTGGCAGCTCTCAGGCTGTTCGCCACCCTCCATGTTCTGCTGTATACCCCTCTATTCTGTTAAATATATAATTCTCTCCCATGTAGAGCACCAGGAGTGCAGTTATATAGTAGGTGAACGTATACAGCAATTAGCCGCAGTTATATAAACCTCCTGACTCACACTGACTGCCTGTACTATCTTTGTGTGCAGACTCTCCAGTGTAGTTCTAGGGGATGTAGCTTCACACTGGTCTCCCTGCCTCGTACATGTAAGAGCTGATGGGGAGAGAGAGAGGGCAGACATGCTGGAGACCCTGCAGTGTGAGGGGACAGCAGTTTTATGTCACTATAGTATCATGGCCTCACCGCATGGCATTGTGGCAAGGCTCCGGCCCTCTGTCCCTGCAAAGCCAGGTATGATGGGAAATGTAGGAATTATTGGGAAAACCATATCTAAGGGGAGAGGAATCAAGATGGCAGACAACCCACAAATTTAAAAAAAATCAAATAAAACAGGTTTTCCCAAGAGCCTCTATTTTCGTCTTTACTAATGGGCCATCCTGCACTAAAGAAGAAATCCCGGGTGCTTCTTTAAACTGCAGACGTCTTACCTTTGCATTGTGATAAGTCTGTGCCTAGCAGCACTTTTATCAGCCTTGCTTTATAGCTACCAGAGAGAGAAGTCTTGCTGCCCTGATTTACCGTCTGACTTGTCATACAGATATCAAAAGACAACATGAAAGGAAACTTCAGAAATGCCTGATACTTGAGGGTATTTAGCGCTCTGGAAGACGTGTGAAACTATGCACTCCAACCTCATGGAAATGTCACATAGATGGAATAATTCTTGAAATCTTAAGTGCTATTTATTCTTAGCCTCCTTTGATTCTCCTTAGGTTCTCACAATTTAGTAAGGTAGGAGATGTTCTTTATTATTTTATTTATGCGGCGGTGGCGGCAACATACTCTGTATTGCTGTACAGATTCACATCAGTCCCTGTCGGGACTCACTATCTAAATTCCCAGGTAACCAACAGCCGTACGTTTTTGTAGTGTGGGAGTTACCTCCCACACAGTGAACCACCATACTGCCCGTACGTTACAGATTAGAGCAGCAGCGTAGCTATCTATGTGAAAAGTTTGGTCATATAATGGGGTAACTCTGTAGTTGAACATAGTTCCTCCATTAACTGTGCAGTATTGTGTTAAAGCCCCTTGCCAACCACTGTATATGTTTTGCGGTCTGCAAACTGCTGATCCACAAGACACGGATACCGGACTTGTGCATGCCGCCATTTTCCCCCCTCTACCTTAACTTCACCCATGGCGAGGAGGAACCACCTCTAAAGACAGGAAACCTATAAAAAAGCTTTAGGACCTTCTCTGCCCTCAGTGTAGTTACCGAGTTTCGAAGCCTGGAGATATGGTCAGGAATGTGGCAGCACCCACCGCTAGGAGAGCGGAGGAGTTACAGGCCTTATCATGTGCGCAGCCTTAGGGTCCATTCACACGTCCACAACTGTTTTGCAGTCTGCAAATTGTGGATCCGCAAAACACGGACACCGGCCATATTTTGCCGACTGCACATGGCCGACACTGTAATAGAAAAGCCTTTTCTTGTCCGTGGATGTGGACAAGAATAGGACATGTTCTATTTTTTTGTGGGGCCACGGAACGAAAGTGCGGATGCAGACAGCATATTTTGCGGCTAGTTGAAAATGAATGGGTCCACACCCGTTCCGCAAAGTTGCAGAACGGATGCGGACCCATTTTGCGGACGTGTGAATGGACCCTTATACAAAGTTCAGAGATGATGGTCATCCTAAAACCTAATCCAGCCTTCCTACCCAAGGTAGTGTCTAGATTCCATTGTTCACGAAAAGTGATACCGCCATCCTTTTGTGCCGATTCCTGCAATGAGAAAGAGAATTCAATTGCTTAGGGTACTTTGACACTTGCGGCAGAGGTCCGGCAATCTGTGTTGAAATGGACAGCATTTGTAGACGGATCCGGATGCAGATCCGTCTCACAAATGCATTGCAAGAATGGATCCATCTCTCCGATTTGTCATCCGGAAAAACGGATCTATTATCTGCATTTTCAAATTTTTGTTTTCACAAACGGATCTGCGGTTTTCACATTTTTAAAGGTCTGCACATGCGCAGACCGGAAGAACGGATCCGTCAATGTGGTATTTTTAATGCCGGATCTGGCACTAATACATTCTTATGGAAATTAATGCCGGATCCAGCATTACGGCAAATGTTCCGGCATTTTGGACGGAGATAAAACCGCAGCATGCTGCAGTATTTTCTCCGTCCAAAATGCCGTACAGTGACTGAACTGAAGACATCCTGATGCATCCTGAATGGATTTTTATCCATCCAGAATGCATTAGGATAAAACTATAGCGTTTTTTTTTCCGGTATTGAGCCCCGACAACAGAACTCATTGCCGGAAAAGAAAAACGCTAGTGTGAAAGTACCCTTAGTTGATAGGAGAGGTCTTCTGCAGTATTAAGCGCAAAAGAATTCAGAAAATCAAACCCTGTTTCTCCTTTTTTTCTGGCCAGAGTCTGCTGAGGACTCTCTTGCAAGGTGGATTAGACCAACTATTTGTATGGTCTGTCAATTAGCAGGTTCTTCTCCACCAGCGGGGATTAAAGGGGTTATCCGATCCTGCAAACACTCTCTGAAATGCCCGGGTCCCTCATACAGAGCATACTTACCTGGTCCCCGATACCTGTGTCCTTCAGGATCTCTCCACGGCCGCCACTGTATCTTCCCGCCGTGCAGATCACAACATACGGGGAAGGGGGGCAGCCAATAGCAGGCCGCGACCGTGACCTTCCCCCTTGCATCACGTGTAACGTCACCTGCTGCGGCCTGGTATTGACTGCACCCCCGATCGCGGATGTGATCTGCACGACAGGAAGATGCAGTGGTTGCTGTGCAGTGATCCGGATCGATGCAAGTGTCGGGGACCAGTTAAATATGTTCTGGGTGAGGGACCAGGGCATTTCGGGGGTTGTTTACAGGATCGGCAGAAAAAGGCAATGCTTCTATTCACTAAATTTTTAGGACAGCAGTCTGTTCATCTCCTTCTGCCTTTTTTCGCCACTATAGGTTAGATATGGGACTTTCTGATGTTTTCTTTGGGCGTTAAGGTTTTGCACGCGGTGGTCCCACCCTAATTTTCCGTTGGTATATCTCCGTGGATGCTGTCACGGGAGAGCGGGAAAATGATAATTACTCACTAGTAATTTGATTTCCTCAAACCCATGACGGCATCCTTTATATTCCCACCCTCTTTCTTCTTCTTTGGCTTGAATTGATTTTGGTGGTGTACTGGTGTGCAGGAAAAAAAAAATACATGTTTACACGGTGGTTAGCTTCTGGTCACGTTACTAACCATATCTTCAGGCTCCAAAACTTGGTAATTACAATAAGGGGAGAGGAGTCCCTAAAGTTCTTTTTATAGGTTTCCTGTCCTCTCCGTAGGCGCTGTCACGGGCTTGATAAAATCAATTTATCGGTGAGTAATTATCATTTTTCTCACCTCCTGTAGAAATGTTCTGTTATCTACAAAATGGACAAGAGTAGGACATGTTCTATCTTTTTTGCGGGCCAAGGGACAGACTTAAGGATTCGGAAAGCAGACCATGTGATGTCTGTTTTTTTGTGTGGCCCCCATTGAAATTAATAGGCCTGCATTCGATCTGCAAAAAATAAGCATTGGATGCGGACCGAAAATACAGTCGTGTGCATGAGCCCTAAGGAGGGATAGTGAATCTTGGCATTATAAAGCATGAAGCAGGTTGAGCATCGGTCCTTGTTGATTCGGGCCATGGATTCCAGGTTCTGAAAAGTGGTTTACATTTCTTTTTATTTATTTTTTGTACCATAGAAAATGAAGCTGAAAGAAATTGAACGATCTGCTGTCCAGTCCTGGAGTCCAGCCAAACAATACCCAATTTACTTAGCTACAGGTACGCTTTTAATTTACATGATATCATGTATTTATTCACCTCTACTACTACAAGTTTATGTTGACTTCCCTATGATTGGTATCTTATAAGCGCCATAGTTTTGCTTTGCTATGGACTGTTCTGGAGGTCACTGAAATGCGTGGTCTGTATAAACTGTTCTTCATTTCTTCAAGGTACATCTGCACAACAGCTTGATGCCTCCTTTAACACCAGTGCAGCCCTTGAGATATTTGAGGTGGATTTTGGGGACCCTCATCTTGAAATGAAAAGAAAAGGTGTCTTCCCAGCCGCCAACAGGTATAACACTGCCTGAGTTCCGCTGAGGCTTTCTTGTGGTCATGAGTGGACAAACCTAGATCCTACAGAATGTGTTCTCGCGTATATTGGTTTTCACTTAGAAAGCTGCAGCGTTGAGTTCCTATTTTACTTTCTCTTTTCAGGTTTCATAAGATTATCTGGGGCAGCTTTGAAGGAGATTCGGTCGGCCCTTCTGGAGTGATTGTAGGCGGTGGAGATAATGGAGAAATTACACTATACAGCGCTTCACAAATTTTAACATCTGGAAAAGAAACGGTTATCACAAAAAATGGAAAACATACAGGCCCTGTCTGTGCACTTGACCTAAATCCATTTCAGGTACTACAATCCCTTAAAACAAATGATATTGCCATAAAACAGTGGGTAGATTTTAGCCATTCTGTTTAGTCTTATTTTTGTTCACGCATTTCAGATGAATTTTTTTGCCATGTCAAGTTGGCAAGAATTGCTTTGGATGGATAATTTGTGCCCAGCATTTACCGTATTTTTCACCCTATAAGACGCACTTAGGTTTTAGAGGAGGACAATAAGAAAATATTTTTCATTAGACCTCAGGTCAGACCCCCAATCAGGCCCCCAATGTTAATCAGACCTCAGCTGACACCCCCAATGTTATTAAGACTCCAATCAGACTTCAGATTAGACTCTCAATCAGACCTCAGTTTAGACCCCAATGTGAATGACCCCCAATCAGACCTCAGATAAGAGCCCCATGCCTCTCATTAGCCCCCATGCCTCAGATTATCAGCCCCCAGCCTTGGAATCAGCCCCCATGCCACAGAGCACATAAAATAAAAAAACACTTCCCTCTCCTGCTCTGGACGGTGCCACTTCTTTCCTCCAGCGCTATTCCTGCCACCGGCTTTGCTGTGACCTGACGCACACAGTGTGAGGTCACAGAGTGCCCTCATGCTGTGCGTAGCCACTGCACAGCCATTGGCCAAGGACCAGGAAGTGGTGAGTACAGAGCCTTCACCGCTTCCCGGTCCTCCGATACTAATAAGCGCTCCTTAGTATTCAACCCATAAGATGCAGGGACATTTCCCCCCCACTTTTAGGGGAAAAAATGCGTCTTAGGCCTTATGCACACGACCGTTGTTTGTTTCCGCGTCCGTTCCGGTTTTTTTTTTTCACGGATAGGATGCTTCCCCATTCATTTCAATGGGTCCGTCAAAAATGCGGATGGTCAACCGTTTTTGTTCCGCATCCGTGGTCCGTGTTTTCATTCCATCAAAAAAATTGTGCATGTCCTATTTTTTTCACGTTTGCGGACAAGGATAGGCATTTTTACAATGGATCTGCCATAAAAATCGGATCCGTAAAAAAAAAATGGTCTGTCATCCGTTTTTTTGACGGACGCAATATTTGCAGGAGGAGCGGACGCGGAGGCAGGCAACGGTCGTGTGCATGTAGCCTTATGGTGCGAAAAATACGGTACATTGCATTATGAGGCAATAAAGCCTTGAGATCTGCCGTCCTAAGAAATGTGTAGGGACTCTTCTAAGCATTCATGTCCTTTCCATTTACAGAATAATCTGCTGGCTTCTGGTGCCAATGATTCTGAAGTTTTCATATGGGACCTAAATAATTTCAGTGTGCCAATGACCCCAGGAGCAAAATCTCAGGTAAGCAGTTAATGATGCTTAGGTGTCTACCTTGTAAGAAGAAAGTAAAGTAGCCCCTATGTTACATTCACTTGTGGAAATCTAAGATGTGAGAGAATTCTAATAACTATGGTGAGTGGTCTTCTGAAATGCGTCAATGAAAGGGGTAAGTCCATTTGTAATGATTGGCACTTTGTTTTCATAAAAAGGTTTCTCACCTATAAATGCTGTCTTCTCTAACTCTTCTTTTTAAGCTATGTCGTGAGTGCTGAGACCCTTGAAAAGGGGAACGCTGGTCTTCCAAGTGTTATTATAGCAGTACTCCCAGCACTTCCTTCTCTCCATGGATCACAGATCTCTTCATAGATCTGTGACCCTTTGGCCTTATTCACCTTCAGGGTCCATTCACACGTCCGCAATTCCATTCCGCATTTTGCGGAACGGAATTGCGGACCCATTAGTTTCAATGGGGACAGACGATGTCCCAGCCGGGTCCGCAATTGCGGATCCGCACTTCCGGGTCCGCAATTGCGTTCCCGAAAAAAATAGAACATGTCCTATTCTTGTCCGCAATTGCGGACAAGAAAAGGCATTTTCTATGAGAGTGCCGGCGATGTGCGGTCCGCAAATTGCGGAACGCACATTGCCGATGTCCGTGTTTTGCGGATCCGCGGATCCGTGGATCCGCAAAACACAACGGACGTGTGAATGGACCCTCAGTCAGTAGCAATACTGTGGTGCCATTTAGTGAAAGGACTGACTGTTTTGCTTCCACCTGCTGATACCCTCACAATCACCAAAACACCATGTCACTTTGGCTTCTGTCAAACTCAATTGGCATGATAGGAATTTGTGCACCTACTTCAGTGTCTTGGTTATTATGTTAACTGACATCATAGTCAGGTAAATTTAAGGGGTAATCCCACCTCCGATATGTATGCTTAGATCCCAATTGTCTGGCTCCACCTCTGGAGCACGCATCAATGTTGAGAACGGATGTCCTCCATACCATCTGATGGGGCGACCACCGATTCAGATAAAGAGGGAGGTTGCAGCCCTTGTGTGTGTCTCTCTTGATTCACTTCTATGGGAGTTACTGCAACAGTCAACCAGGACGGCTGGAGGAGGACTAGCATTATTACACTGTATGGCATGTACTTTAATAGGCTATAATAATCCAAGGTGAAAATCCCAGTGGTGTTATTGCTTACTATTAAAGGGGTTTTCAAGTTACCAATATTAATAACCTCAGGATAAGTCATCAATATCAGATCAGCAGAGGTCCGACTACTGGCATCGCCGCTGATCTGCTGTTTGACTAGAAAGCAGAGCTTGTGTAAGCACCAAATTCTCTTTACTATTTACCTGCTCGCTGTCACAATGAAGCAGCGAGCAGTGTCAATCACTTGACTGGAAAAGAGCAGTTGTAGTTACAATTACACTGCAGGTAAACAGTGAAGGAGAACACAGCGCTAATATGTCTCATCAAACAGCTGATCGATGGGGCTACCCGGAGTCGGACCCCCAGCAATCTGATATTGATGACATCCTGAGGATAGGTCATTAATATCGGCAACCCGACAACCCCTTAAAAGAGTTGTCCAGGAGTAAGATATTATTGACCTATCCTTGAAATAGGTCATCAATATCTGTATGTTGGGGCTCTGACTCCTGCACCACTACCATCAGCTCCATTGAGCACTGCGGCCTCTTGCTAGGCCTGTGACATCATATTTAGTGGTCACATGGCCTACGTGCAACTCTGTCTCATT
Source organism: Bufotes viridis (assembly GCA_033119425.1). Lineage (NCBI taxonomy): Eukaryota > Metazoa > Chordata > Amphibia > Anura > Bufonidae > Bufotes > Bufotes viridis. Next base: position 191,090,271 of record CM065594.1, read on the forward strand.
CAAGTGAATGGGCCTAGGCTACAATACCATGCACAGCCGCTATACGATGTATGGTGTTGTGCTTGTCATGATTGTACTTGTCATCCGAGCGCTGTGGCCCTTTAATACAGTTTATTGACCGGGATACCAGAGTCAGACCTTGCCATCAGATATTGATGAGCTATCCTGAGGTTAGGTCTTTGTATTCCTGTAATTGTGTTTTTTTTTAACCAATATTTAAAGAGAAGTTGTCGTTAGTAGATCTGTCTTATAATTGTAATTGCATGGGCACCATAGCGAGAAAGAAAACCCTCCTGTTGTGGAGTTGTATTGCATTTCGCTTGATCATTCGGCTCTGAAGAATGTCATATTTTTTTATTTTTTTAGTGCTACCGATTGGCTGACAGGTCCAAATTTTTTGGGGGTATTTAGTAGGTGCAATCGCATCCACTTGTATAACACAGGTGATGTATTACAGTAGGAACAACATGCATTCCTTCTCTAATAATTTTATATTTTCAGCCTGTAGAAGACGTCAGTGCTGTTTCCTGGAACCAGCAGGTCCAACATATATTGTCGTCTGCTCACCCTAGTGGTAAAGCTGTGGTATGGGACCTCCGTAAGAATGAACCGGTCATTAAAGTTAGTGACCACAGTAACCGGGTAAGTGAAGGGCCACCAAAAAAAAAGTTCAATGGTTGAAAGCTGCTTCATCACAGAATTTCCCTGCTCAGCGACGCTCTTGGCGCCTGCTCGAGAGCAGAGGGCCCTTCCATTAGAAGGGTTGTCCAAGTTATTTTTATTGATGACCTATCCTCAGGATAGGTCATCATTCTTAGATCAGCAGAGGTCCGACACACAGCACCTCCACCGATCAGCTGGTTGTAGAGAAGGTGCATGCCTTGCCAGCGCATCCTTCTCTTCATTGTTTACCTGCTCGCCATCACAACAGCAGTGGTGAGCAGGTGTAATTACTAGAAGCCACCCCATCCAGTACAACGGGACGGCTCGTTCCTGTACACTTGAATAGGCAGGGGTGCTGGGTGTCAAACCTATGGGGATAGGTCTTCAATTAAAATAACTTGAACAATCCATTTAACTCGGAAATTCCATAACAGGGTATATGACAATGGAACAACCGCTTCAAAGCAGCATGAAAAGCTTCTGTTGATCAAGAATACATCACTTTGTGGGGAGAATTTTTTAACCAAAAGGTGTGCTTTTGGTGGTTTTTGAACTAATGGTGGTCTGTGGATGGCACTATTATGGGGATCTGTGGATGACACTGTTATAGGGCATCTGTGGATGGCACTATTATGGGGGATCTGGGAATGACGCACTGTTATGGGGGGGGGGATCTGTGGAGGACACACTGTTATGGAGGATCTGTGGAGGACACACTGTTATGGGGGATCTGTGGAGGACACACTGTTATGGGGGATCTGTGGATTACACTGTTAAGGGGTGGGGGATCTGTGAATGGCACTGTTAAGGGGTGGGGGATCTGTGAATGGCACTGTTATGGGGTGGGGGATCTGTGGATGGCACTGTTATGGGGGATCTGTGGATGGCACTGTTATGGGGGATCTGTGGAGGACACACTGTTATGGGGGATCTGTGAATGGCACTGTTAAGGGGTGGGGGATCTGTGAATGGCACTGTTATGGGGTGGGGGATCTGTGGATGGCACTGTTATGGGGGATCTGTGGATGGCACTGTTATGGGGGATCTGTGGATGGCACTGTTATGGGGGATCTGTGGATTGCATCCACAGATCCCCCATCCTATAACAGTACAGAGTAGATAGAATGATATACAAAGGAAGGGGCAGCTTGAATGATATTTTCATTTGAATTAGACATTTTAGAACTTTACTGGAGCGGCGGGGCCGGAGCACAGCTCCTCCTCCCAGTCCCTCCCTGCTCATACATCGCAGCCAGCGATGCTGGAGCAGCGCAGGCTGCGATGTAAAAATGTCAGCATTCGCCCCATAAGACGCAGGGGCATTCCCCCCCCCCCCCCCCATTTTTTTTGGGGGGAAAAAGTGCGTCTTATGGGGCGAAAAATACGGTAATCAACCACACTTCTAATTGATCAGACTTTTTAATCAGTATAGCTGCTGTTAGACCTTTATTGGTGTTTTCTAACATGAACATGGTGAACCTCGTTACACCGGAGATATCCATCCGATTCTGTATCTGGCACGAGATATCATGTTCTCTGTTAAACGGACATTAGAAAAAGCCATTAGATAGTCCAGGCGGCCCCTTTAATCCATGTAGTGACTGTTTCCTGTAAACTGCTTATGCTGAGGTTCTGCATTATAATTTTTTCCCCCCACAGATGCATCTTTCAGGGATGTTGTGGCACCCAGAGGTAGCGACTCAGCTAGTCCTTTCTTCTGAAGATGATCGCCTACCAGTCGTTCAAGTTTGGGATCTGCGCTTTGCTAGTTCCCCACTGAAAATGCTAGAGAATCATACAAGGTAAAGATAGGTGCACCCACTTTTCTCCACAGGTATACAGATATCCACAGATATCCATCCTTTGTATTACATTAGAGTTAATGATATATTAGATTTGCAATATTTTACTTATGTAGTTTAACCTGTTTCATGACCAAGGAAGTTTTAGGCCTTCATACCATTAGGACTTAAAATTGGAGTGATTTTCATTTTATGTCTTTTGGTCTCATTTTGAGAAAATGCGAAAACAATTATTTTTCAAATTTATTTCTTGCTGTATCTTAACTCCTTCCTGCACCACTCTATACTAAGTTAGCTATGCCTGCACCATCTGCTGAGGCTGTCGGCAGTAAAATACAGCTGCCACCCTTCTGTAATGGCTACGTTTAATTCCTTTATAGTTTATTTCTTTTTTTCCACAGTTACGAAATAAGAAAACAAAAAAACTATATAAAATACGATAAGACTAGATAAAAAATAAAGTTCCCTCTCTTCTCCACCCCCAGGTCTCATGTCCTATTGCCCTATCTAAGTACAGTTAATATCCTCAAATCCTCTAAATATCTGAGCCAGTTCACATATCATCTCCTTTTCCAAATAAACAATCTTAGGCCTCTTTCACACTTGCGTTCTGAGGATCCTGCGGGCACTTCTGTCCTGCCAGATCCGTCAGAACGCAAGTGGCCGGAGAGCATTTGAAGACTGATCAGTTTCCTGATCAGTCTTCAACATGCTTTCACTGTTACCATGGCAGCCAGGACGCTACTGGAGTCCTGGCTGCCATGGTACTCAGCAGCGATGTACTTACCTGCGCTGCGGCGGCCGGGTGCTCCTTAATGGCGTCACAGGTCCGGGTGGCGCATAGATCAATGCGCCGCCCGGACCTGTGATGTCATAATGGAGCGCCCGGCGGCCGCAGCGCAGGTAAGTACACTGCTGGGTTGTACTTACCATGGCAGCCAGGACTCCAGTAGCGTCCTGGCTGCCATGGTAACCGATCGGAGCCCCAGCTTACACTGGGGCCCCGATCGGAACGGCTGCTGCGCATGCGCAGCGCTAAACGTCGGATCCGGCAATGCGCCGAATCGACGTTTAGCTTAATGTCGGATCCGGAATAATGCTCTTCAATGGGCATTCATTCCGGATCCGGCATTGCGGCATGTCTTCCGGCTTTTTGGACGAAGACAAATCCGCAGCATGCTACGGTTTTGTCAACGTCCAAAAAACGTTGACATACTGAACTGAAGACATCCTGATGCATCCTGAACGGATTTCTCTCCATTCAGGATGCATTAGGATTATCCTGATCAGTTTCCTTCTGTCCTAGAGCCCCGAGGACGGAACTCTAGGACGGAAAGAAACAACGCTAGTGTAAAAGAGCCCTTACTGACTTTTTCCAGAAGCTGTTTAATAGTGGGTGGTTTTTCAGTTATCCAATATTGCGCTATAAGTTTCCTTGCTTGATATAGGATTTCTAAATTTACTAACTTAATCGATATTGGTGCATCAATCCTAAGAGGAGAGCCGAGAACACAGAGAACAGGATCCTCTGAGAGAAATGTCATATACCATATTAATCATCGCTAATAAATCGCGACAAAATTTCTTCACGTGAAGATAGGACCACAGCATGTGTAAAATATCTGCCTCCGGCAGTGGGCATCGTGGGCAGGATGACTCTGCCGTCACTCCTGCTTCATACAACAACAAAGGGGACTTATTATATAAATCTGAGAGAGTCTATGTGTATGACTTAATGATAAAGATGGAAAATAGCTGAGAATTTCCCTCCATTCTATGCCCAGCCATTTAATCCAGCAGATGCAGCAGTCAATACTGTGCGCTGCATCTGAGCAGTTTTACAGTAGGCCCATCAACCCCCCCCCCCACAACATGCTCACAGGGTGCTGATGGTTGCCACTGCAGCAGAAACTGTTAGGCTTTCCAGAAGTATGCAGATCATGTCTTCTATGCATGCCTCTAACTCTGCACGGGGAGTCTGACCACGGAAGGAACCATGCCAGTACATGCACATGGAGTTTGACCTGCCTCTGCCAGTTACATGGGCAGACACATGAATCGGATGATGAAATGTTTGTGATCAGTTACATGTTAATGTTTCTCTCCCTACGGCTGATTGTAGTCTTGTATTTTTCCACACAGGGGTATTCTGTCGATTTCGTGGAGCAGAGATGACCCAGAATTACTTCTCAGTAGTTCTAAAGATCATCGTATATTATGCTGGAATCCAAGCACAAGTGAGGTTAGATATTGTCTGTATTCCCTTCATTATGGCGCTTTTTCCAGTATAGCACAGTAAAGGTGAAAGGTAAGGAGAATCTGGCCATAACTGAGGCGTCATCTAGGACTCCTAATGCCTCTATGCATTAACCCTCTGTGGACCAAGCTTATTGTCATCAGGGAACTCACTGTTAAAGCAGGCACAATGGGAGTCACTTACGAACAGTTTTATGCCTATTTTTGGTGTTAATGTGTCGCATGAACGACTTTTTAAATGCTCATGCGACAATATTTTTTTACGCCTCGTTCGACACAAAGGAATGTTGGGGACCAGGCATATTTACTAATTTTGCTCCAAGAATATGGCGCTAAAGTTGGCAAAACAAAAAAAAAAAGTTGTCCTTGTGTCTGCTTAAGACTACCAAAGATACTCCTAATTTATGATGATGCGAACGCCCCATCATAAAACCGACGCATCTTCCATTACCGTAAAATGAACAAGAATGACAGTCTTGATAATTGACCCCCAATATCTTGTAGGGCTTGCTCGGCTGGACGCGATGATGCCTTTCACTTATGGTATGGCGACAGAAACGGCAGAAAAGTGGTGTGACATGAGGCTATGGCTGCATAGTGACATTTCATATAATGTGTTTTAATGGTGTTGCAATGTGACATGCTGTGACTGCGATTCGCAGGATGTTGCATGTCAGATTGCAACATCATTGAAATGCATCATATGAAATGTCGCGCAACTTTCTAGTTGTGCAACACAAGTCACCGTGTAGCCGTACCCTTAAGCTACTTTCCCACTGGTGTTAAGCTTTTCTGGAGGTCTGGCCGCAGCACTGCAAACATGCCGAGAGGCGGCCAGACAAAAACCGCAGTGTGCAGCTGAATGGGGCCGGGTGGACTTCCGGCAGCACACGCGCACAAACGGTAGTGTGTATCCGGCAGGCTGTTCCCCTGCTGGAAAAGCTTAACGCCAATGTGAAACTGGCCTTAGTGATCCGTTGCTTCATTCTGGAGAAAATCCATATGAAAATGAGCAGTTAAGTGCACTGAGGGCGGGCCCAAGCCACTATGTGCACTTTTGTTCCTGTTGCTTCCTCCGCCAGCTCCTCCCTCTCCTTAATTGACAGAGCTAGGTTCATATTCATCTAACGTGACCCTGAAGGAGGGGCTGGCAGAAGGTGCGGTGGGGCATAGACTGGCTTGGGCCGCCTTCATTGCAATTAGCTCATTTGCATATGGATTAAAAGTGTTTTTTATCCAGAATGAAGCCTTGCATCACTAAGTAAAAGGTTTTATTACATTTGTTGCCATTGCACTTAAAGGCTCAGCTCGCTGTGCAACTGGTGCACCCTTTGCACTTTGATTGACAGGGCCAGGCAGTGAAAAGATCATCAACTCTGGTCTTGACTTCTCCTAAGTCATTGCAGAGGGTGCGGCAGTTGCAACGAGAGAGCTAAGCCTCTAGGTGTAATGGCTCCGCCCCCGTTGCTCCTAGAGTCTCATTTGCATATATAAAAACATCATTTTTCTGAGCAATGCAGGCACATATGAACATGGGACCAACACAGATCCCTTCAGCTGCCAAGCGCACATGCAACAGGTCAGCCAGTGTCATAGGGACAAATCTGCTGACAGGTGCCCTTTAAGAAAGGAGAATGGCATCTAAGTGTCTGGGGTTAAAAATTATCTGACTGGGCATCTTGTATGACAGCACTCGATATCAGCAGTTCAATAATGCACCGCATTGGTCTACTTTCACAGAAAGCACTGTTATGTCGTAAATTAATAAAAGCAATTTTATTTCAAATACATCAAAAGTGTTTTCTGTGTTAAAATTAATGATATTAGTGTGCGGAAATGGAAGGCGAAATTCACAATTTGTTTTTTTTTTTGCAATCACAATGGGGAATTGAATGCTCGCTGAACTTACATAAATGCAGTGAGTTTGTGGTTCATTTTATTGAATAGCTCAGTGACTATACAGCACCAAATTTTTAATTCCTTTCAATTACAGAAATATTCAGATCCAGGTGCTGGTTTGAAAAATGTAGAGTATGTTTCGTGACACAACCGCTTTAATGCAAAAAATCACTGCGAAGGCTTTCACATTAAGATTGGATACACACAGAGCTAGTTTGTAGTGTTTTTTGTGTGTTTTTTCATTTTTTTAGTGCCATTTTTTGCACAGATGTTAGCTGAAAGTCTAGGGCAGGGATCAGCAACCTTCGGCACTCCAGCTGCTATAAAACTACAACTCCCAGCATGTGAACTTAATCGGCTCTTTTACAGAAGTGAAAGGAGGAATTCTGGGAATTGTAGTTTCAGAACCTCTGGAGTGCCGGACGTTGCTGATCCCTGGTCTAGGGGATAAAATGTTTTTTTTCCCTAGTGGTGTCTTTTGGCAGCGTATTTTCTCTCCGTTTTTTTTTTGTAACGGCCACTAAAGGCGTTTGTTTAGTGTTAAAAAAGTGGCTGCGTAGTCAGAGTGACTTAAAAATAAAAACAGGGAAAAAAAAGTCTCCCTGGTGCCATTCCAGCACCGCCCAGGTTCCCCATTACTCTGCACTTCCTGCACTCACTACTAAACACAGAAAGTGTCTGGAAATGCCCTCAGCCAAGCACGGGCTGCAGCGGTGCCCTGCCTCAGCCATTGATTAGCAGAACCGGCATTTCCTGTGTGCCAGGATAGGAACAGGAAGTTGGGACTTGGCTAGCAGCAGGGCCTCGGAGAGGTGAGCCTCTGTGCTTATGTTTCTAAGCCACTCTAAGGGCTCCTGCACACGAACATGTGCCGTGAATTGGGGACTGCAAATTGTGGTCGCGGGCACAGGCACGGGCACTCTTTGTGTGGCCTGCGCTGGCAGGTGCAGACCCATTTAACTGGAATGGGTCCGTGAACCGCAAAAAAATCCGTCCACATCGCATGTATGTTCTAAATTGTGGACCCATTTAAGTGAATGAGTCTGCATCCGTGATACGGTGTGCCCGGTGCCCATATATTGCGGACTCAATGTTTGCGGGCCACAATAGGGGCATGGCCAGCACACATTCGTGTATATATGCTATAATAAAAATTGTATTCTTCTGCATCGAATGTAGACGCAAATATTAACACTTTCTCTTCCTTATTTGTATTGTTGGATAGCATGTAAATTTTAACCCCCGATTTCTGTTTGCACTTGTAAATGTAGGTGGTATATGAACTGCCGGTTGGAAATCAGTGGTGCTTTGATGTCCAGTGGTGCCCACGGAATCCATCGGTGTTCTCTGCTGCATCCTTTGATGGTTGGATCAGTGTCTACTCTGTCATGGGAGGAAGCCTCGAAGCTCAGCAGAGGAGCCAAGCCGAAAGGGTGTGTCCCAACTTGTACCTGGTTTAGTCATATTGAAACCTGCCTAATGTTTTAATGGTGATGTATGCAATACTTTCTTCATTGTACAATCTTCTAACAAGGCAGAGGCAAAGATTTAGTTTATTTCTCCTTTACTGACTTGTCAGATTCAGTTGGTTCCAGAGATTGCGCTGTCGGAGCTGTATGCAACAGCAAGCCCACCAATGTCATTTTATAAGGGGCAGAAATAATTAGTAGGGCATTCCAGTTATACATTCCATCTTCCCTCTAATGGTAGTTTACCCCTAGAAGGACTACATTGGCGGTGCTTGCTGTCCATTTTGCGGGACCATTGAACTAGCTGATGCGCAGCTTGGGACGCAGTTTTCACAGAACTCACTGGGGCATATTTGCAAAAGAAAATGCGCAATTTTTTTTAAATACAATTTGCGACAAACTTACGTGCATTCTTTGCATCACTTTTATTAACTGTTGTTAACACTTTCCTAAGATTTTTCCACCTTGTCCGACAAGGGGCGTGGCTTAACTAGAAACATCGTGTAAATGCGACCCCTGTGCGCCAAAAATGAACCAAAATGTTGGCGTATTTTTGGAGTAAAACTACGCCAACTTATTTGTGGAATAGACAACAGTTTTTTGGCACACAGACAACATGATAGCCTAAATCTGGAGCAGGATTTACAACACTCCAAAGTTACAAAGGTACTTGTGCCAGAATAGTAAACTTGTCTAAAATGAATGCCTTATTCACACGTCCGTATTCGGTCAGTGATTTCTATCACAGAATTTGAGCCAAAACCAGGTGCAGATCTTTCCCTTAGGGCTCTTTCACATGAGGGTGTCCCTTGCGGAAATCGCGCTCTGTGTGAGAGAGAGATTGTGCAGTCTGGATTCATAGTGCTGTGTGCCTCTGTGTGACCTTTCTGTAACGGAATCATACTGTCATAACGCAGTCAGTATGATTCTGTAACAGAAAGGTCCGGCAGAGGTACACGGCACTATCAGTCGTGCTAGTGCCTTGTGTTTCCGTAGTCGAGACCGCACGATCTCGCTCACACGCGGAGCGTGATTCCTGCAAGGGACACACTGATGTGAAAGAGCCCTTATACCTTAAAGGGGTTATCCGAGATATATTAAGTTAATCCAAACTTCTTTATCGATATATATAAAACATTTTTGTAATTGACTTACTTTAAAAATAATGCACCGTTTACTTTCTGCACAATGTTGACATTTGTGCACTGACGTCACCCTGCTTGATTCTCCGTCTTCATTCAGCACGGCTCTGGTAAGGATCGCGCATGCGCGATCCTTACCAGAGCCGTGCTGACAGATTCCACAGCGTTCAGGCTTTGGAAGCCCGCCCCTTCTTGGTCTCTGCTCTATTAGCGCGACCTGGTAGAGATCGCGCATGCGCGATCCTTACCAGAGCCGTGCTGACAGATTCCACAGCGTTCAGGCTTTGAAGCCCGCCTTCTGGTCTCTGCTCTATTAGCGGACCCTGGTAAGGATCGCGCATGCGCGATCCTTACCAGAGCCGTGCTGAATGAAGACAGAGAGGCAGAAGGGCGGGCTTCCAAAGCCTGAACGCAGTGGAATCTGTCAGCACGGCTCTGGTAAGGATCGCGCATGCGCGATCCTTACCAGAGACGTGCTGAATGAAGACGGAGAATCAAGCAGGGTGACGTCAGTGCACAAATGACAACATTCTGCAGAATGTAAACGGTGCATTATTTTTAAAGTAAGTCAATTACAAAAATGTTTTATATATATCGATAAAGAAGTTTGGATTAACTTAATATATCTCTGATAACCCCTTTAAGTCTGTGGAGGCTCCACTCTTGGTTTTGGCTCACAATCACTGACCTAAACACTGACGCGTGAATGAGGCTTAAGACTGTGATTCGTGTAAAGTACGACACTATTAGCGAACGTACTTTGCCTGGTTGCAGCAATATCTAGTTTAGCAACATGATGGACTTGTTTTATGCTTATTGTTCCAAAGCCAAATGAAAGGTACATTTAGTAATGTTTTACATTTTGGCATGGACTTTGACCATTGGTGATGTGCCCTATGCATCATCATGTTTTGATTGGTAAAGCTTCAGTAGAAAAAAAAAAACTTAAAGGGGTATTACCATCACAGACAATGGGGGCATATTTCTAAAATATGCCCCTATTGAAGGACAAGTGCAGGTCCCACCTCTGGGACCCGCACCTACAATGAGAATGGAGTGGGGAAATGAACGGAGGGTGCACTACGCATGCGCAGCTGCCCTCCATTTATTTCTAGTGGGCCGCCGAAAATAGCAGAGCGCTGGTCCATAGAAATGAATGGGAGCACCGCGTGCACGGTGCGCTCCCATTCACTTCTATGGGAGCAGCGCTTGGTGGTGGCCAGACCCCAGGAAATCCGGGGTCCTCCAGCCACAGCTCTCCCCGCTCCGTTCTCGCTGTAGGTGCGGGTCCCAGAGGTGGGCCCCGCACCTATCAGACAATGGGGGCATATCCTAGCGATGGGAATACCCATTTAAGAAGTCGTGGTTTATATTATACTGATGTGAAAATCCCTATCCCCATGTTCTGTAGTTTTTTAGCAAAAGCCGCTTCCTGAATGTAATGTTATATGAACTTTTTACTCGACAAGTGGAATTTCAGCCGTGTTCTCTGTGCTAATTTCAAGAACATGCTTCTTGCGGCCGACTGAAGTGGTCCTAGGTGTTGCCTCTGTCCTTTATTTTGATATAAAAGTGTTATCGTAGCACACTCTTATCTAACATTAATGTGGCTTTTCTACTTATCTGTTTTTAGATCTCTTCCTCTTTCAACAACTTAGATCCATTTGGGACAGGACAGCCTCTACCTCCCCTCCAAGTGCCACAGCAGCCCACGCAGACCACTGTTATTCCTCCCTTGAAAAAGCCGCCTCGCTGGATTAGAAGACCAGTTGGGGTTTCTTTTGCAGTAAGCTAGTTTTATAATACATATGTTTTTTTTCTGACCGTTTTAGGCTACTTTCTCATCTGTGTTTTTGCTGGATCCGTCATGGATCAGCAAAAACGATTCTGTATAATGACAACCGACTGCACCCGTTATGAACGGATCCAGTTGTATTATCTCTAAAATAGCCATGACGAATCCGTCACTAAAACCATTGTAAGTCAACGGGGGACGGATCCGTTTTCTTTCGTGTCTGAATAAAATGGATCCGTCTCCATTGACTTACATGTGAGTCATGACGGATCTGGCTTGCTCTGCATCCCAGGACGCACTCAAAAACGCTGCTTGTGGCGCTTTTGTGTGCGTCATGGAAACGGAACGGAATACATTCTGGTGCACTCTGTTTCGTTCAGTTCAGTTTTTTCCCCATTGACAATGAATGGGGACAAAACTGAAGTGGTTTCCCCCAGTATTGAGATCCTATGATGGATCTAAATAGCGGAAAGGGAAAGCGCAGATGTGAAAGTAGCCTTAGGGTCCATTTACACGTCCGTAGGAGTTTTGTGGTCCAAAAAATTGCGGATCCACAAAACACGGACACCGGCAATGCGCGTTCCACACATCGCCGGCACTATAATAGAAAATTACATTTCTTGTCCGCAGTTGCGGACAAGAATAGGACATATTCTATTTTTTTCTGGAACGGAAGTGCAGATCCGTAAACACGGATGCGGACAGCACATAGTGTGCAGTCCGCATTCGTTCCGACCCCATTGAAAATTATCCTCCATTTTGTGGACGTGTGAATGGACCCCTATGCTGTTAATTTCTAACAGCTTTGTCCTGATATTCAGGAGCTTCTGGCCTTATTTACACCTTGCCATTGTGACATTTTTGCAAAACTGAATTTGCATAATGGAGGGTGGAGAAAGACAGGAGCTCATGAATATTCAGGACTCATTGTCATGCGCTGGAGCCGCTCAGTACAAGATTTTAGCAAAACGGCTGGGTCATTTAAAGAAAATGATCCAGCGTTATGCTAAGAGGATCTGACATTCGTTTATATTGCCCTTAGTTAGGACACCATATAACTGATGACAGATTCCTGGCTAGACACCAAATTCAGTAGGATTGGCTGACCATGGAGGTTCCCTGACAGCCCCCAATGGCGCAGATAACTGTCCAATCCTTTTGTTCCTCGGGGGTAAGCCACTGCTAGAGTTGTCTGGCTGCAGCTTTCTCCCAGTTTGGGACATATGCATGCCCAGCCTAGTGCACGTGTATAGAGAGGTCGTGTGGCTGACAGCTACCCAATGTGTTTGGCCTGTTATCAAAGAGTCCATATTGCTTTATTAACTTCTGTAGTATTTCCTGAGGGAGAAAATTCTGTCTTATCATGCTTGAGATTGTGAAATATCTCTTGGTTATATAATACTAATAATCTTTATATGTCGCCAACAAATTCCTCAGCGCTTGACTCATACAAAATCATACATTACATAGTAACAAACAAGTCAGATATCAAAGGGGTTATCCAATTCTAAAAATGACCCCCACAATGCCCAGGCCCCTCCTATAGATCATACTAACCCGCTCACCGGCACCCGCATCACTCTGGATCCCTGCATGGCCGCCGCTGCATCTCTCAATCTGGCGGATCAAAACATCCAGCGACGTGACCTGTGATGCTAGGGGGCTGGCTGCAACCCCAGACACTGGATGTTTTGATCTGCACGGATGGGAGATACAGCGGCAACCATGCAGGGATCCGGAGTGACACAGGTGCCGAGGAGTAGGTATGTATGATCTATAGGAGGGGCCCGGGCATTGTGGAGGGCATTTTTAGAATTGGATAACCCCTTTAAAATAAGGCATGAGGGCCCTGCTCACAAGAGCTTACAATCTACAATGTATCTATAATACAACAATGTTATTAGCCATATTCATCACTTTCATTGTTTGTGGATTTCATGTCGATTGCCACAATCTTACAATTTACATATCTCTCTTTTTTGCCAGTTTGGGGGAAAATTGGTTACTTTTGACTGTCCCAAAGCAGCTCTCCAACAGACGCAAGACCCCACACCTCGCCAGGTGTACGTCAGTCAGGTGACCACAGAAAAGGAGTTCTTAACGCGGTCTAGTGAGCTACAAACAGCGCTTCTCTCTGGCAATCTCCTGGGCTTTTGCCAAAGTAAAATCCAAAACTCCTCAAATGCATTTGACAGGAATATCTGGAACTTTCTGAAGGTATTTTAGTAAAAATACTCACCAACTCAACAAATGTATCAGTGCTTTTCTATGTCACTACGATGGGTCCCTTTAAATCATGGTAGCAGTGTCAAGCCTGAACTAATGAGTGCAAATGCATCCACTAAACCGCTCCCCGATTCTGTGGAGTTACATGGAATGTCACAGTCATCTAGTTAGGTAATCCCATGACACTGACTGTACAGAAACCACAATCACATTATTATCAGAGCAGATGACTGGCTGAGAGAGCTCATGTGATGTGTCACGTGACTCACAGGATCGGGAAGTTTTCTTTTCACCTCCGTCCACAGTTGAGCACTGTAGTTCTGCCCACCAATGTGATTCTATTAAGGTATTATCCTGATGATAACAAACACCATCATAGTAATGGCTTCTATCTAACCCCTTCTTACACCTTTCCATTTTGTAAAGTAGGTACTTCCCACACCATGCTTTAAGTGTACTACTTTAGGCCTCATGCACACGACCGTATGTGTTTTGCAGCCTGCAAATTGCGGATCCGCAAAAAGGATGACATTCCGTATGGCATTCACCTCTGACTGCAACCTCCCGACAGGATGGGGTCATGGAACCCCCTTTTCTAGAAATAGGTGAAGGTCTCAGTGGTGGCACCCACATCCTGTGCATCTGCCACAAATACTTAAGATGGGAATACCCCCATGTTAAGCAACCTCCACTCTTACACAACAATAGCTGATCTCGGGGAGACCAGCTACAAAAAACACTGTGGAGCCTCATTTAAGAGTCTCAACACAGCAATCCAAATTGCAAAGCTCCCTGGGAAACAGGAATATGCAAAATAAATGTGGAGCCCCAGTTATGGGTCTACAACACAATGAAAGCCAGATATCCCTCAAAGGAAGGAAAACCAGTGCAAAGGGGTGTCTCCATTACAGAGATCACCAAATCCACCATATTAAGTGGCCCCTATGTCAAGATCCCGCTTTCAACCTCCACTCTTCTAAGAACTATCATAGAAATGAATGGAGCATGCTGGGAATTGTAGTTTCACAACAGCTGGATTTCTGAAGGTTGCTGGCCCCTGCTATATGCCATTTATCATTCAGTGCCTATTAGTGTAGTACGTGCACAAGTATGTGAATCCTTTACAAGTGTGGGGGGTCGCTCTGGTAGACACTTGGTACCTGTGCAGGAAGCAGGGACACAGAAAGGATAAAGTCTGATTTAAGAGTTTTTATTTCACACTTATATATGTAAACATAAGCATAGCCTTTAAGGGGTTCTGCAGTTTGTTTAAACTGATAATCTATCCTCTGGATAGATCATCAGCATCTGATCGGTGGGAGTCCGACACCTTTGAGAAGGCGGTGGGGCTCCTGGCGCCTTTTCACGGTTTACCGCTGGCCCAGTGACGTCACGACTTGTATCAACTGGCCTGGGCGGGGCTAAGCTTCATTTAAGTGAACAGAGCTTGGCCCCGTCCAGGCTAGTTGATACAAGTCGTGACTTCACTGGGCCAGCGGTAAACCGTGAAAAGTCCGTGGTGCTCCAGGAGCACCGCTGCCTTCTCAAACAGCTGATCGGCGGGGGTCCTGGGTGTTGGACTCCCGCCGATTAGATGCTGATGATCTATCCAGAGGACAGATCATCAGTTTAAACAAACTGCAGAACCCCTTTAACAAATGGGCCTAAACAAACAAACCCTGCTCGGCTGAGCAAGTACCTAATACAACAAGACAGTCCCTGACTATACGTGGGACCATCTACCCAGCCCACAGGTTCAAATGGAAAGTATTGGGTGGCACCTTCTGTAGTCAGCAGTCAGCTTCTCTAGGTATGGCCACACTGCTCAGCTCTACACTGAGCTTTAAATTAGGCCCTAATGACCCATGTGGCTATGGAAGCCCAGGACCGAAGTCCGGGTGGAGTGAGCGTCCCACTGCCAACCTCACTCACTCCAGTATAAGCAGGTCCCAGTATGTATTTTACAGTCTGTCTATGTTAGCTATGGCTAACATAGACAAAACAGGCGATCAACCCTGCTTATCCTGTGTCTAGGTTAACCTCTCGGTTCTCCGAGACTCACCCAAGGCTTACCACACACAGTTTAACTGGTTCAATGGCAGATATCGGTTCTCCCAAACCATACCCTTCTCACACAAGGTAGATTACTGATGGCTGCTTTGTAACCCCTATACACCATAGAATTGTGTGATCCCCATATGACAAGGTTTGATTCACATCCCCTGGATATGGAAGATTCCCATTAAATGATTTCAAGGAAATATATTGAAAACCAGACGGAATGAATACAGAAAAACGAATACATTTTTCACTGTGTTTGCCATTTTAGAGAAAAGTAAAAGTATAACTATTTTTTATAGCATTTCTGTGCAAATAAAGGATCCCCGGATGCGGCTGCCAGTGTATGTGCGGGACAGCATCAGCCTCTGCCGGCCCCGAACAGAAGCTGAAAGCGCTCATCGACAATAGAGGCAGAAGAATCTTCTGTATATTTTCAGCGCTCGTCTACTGTTCAGGGCCTGCGCAGAAGTGGAAGCAGCCGAGAACAACCAGTGATCATTTGGGTAAATCGCGTGACCACCTCCATCTTTCAATATATGGACACAGGCACCAACGCTGTCCATTACTTACATGGCACATACAAGGCAGCCAGGGACTTCAGCACAGTTCAGGTTTGATATAAAGGTAGTGATAACAAGAAAATGAACTTTATTGGCTTTTCATTTTTTCTTTCTATAAAATGGCCAACCCTATTAATCATTTGTGGATATACACGTGGCATCGCCTGGTTACCCAGTATTTATCAGTTGGAGATCCCTGGAAGTTTTATTCTTCTTGTAATACCTATTCCTGTCCAGTTACCAGTTTGCAAATTCTGTTTCTTGACTGACTTCTTTCATTTCAGGTTAACTTTGAACAAGATGCAAGGGAAACATTCTTGAAATTGCTTGGATATAATAAGGAAGAGCTGGATAAGAAGGTCTGGTATACTGATTCAGACAGATGATTGAGCAACATACATAAGTACATACATACAGGAAATAAGCACTACCATTAGTTGTCTAGCAAAGCAAGCAAGCATCTTAAAATCCAGAAGACGTCTGAGTATAGTCTTGCTGCCCCCATATGTATTAGGCCTAATTCACACGTCCGTAGTGTGTTTTGCGAAAACATGGAAACACGGATCCGCAAAACACGGACTGCTGCAATGTGCATTCCGCTTTTTGCGGACCGCACATTGCTGGCACTATATAGAGAATGCCTTTTCTTGTCTGCAATTGCGGACAAGAATAGGACATGTTCTATTTTTTTGCGAATGCGGAAACACGGATGCGGACATCACATAGTGTGCTGTCCACATCCATTCCTGCCCCTTTGCAATGAATGGGTCTGCAACCCTTCCGCAAAATTACGGATGGGATGCGGATGTGTGAATTAGGCCTTAGACTGTCATTTGGATCAGTAATCAGAGCTCATTAACATGACGCGGCCATAAATAAGCCAGCATCTCATCTGCAGACAGCTGTTTCAGAGTGATTTCCTCTCATCACTGCAAAGCAGAGGGCTCTGGCTTAACAGAGGCCTAAGTCAGGATTCAGCGTATACTATATCTCCTTATGGAGAGCACCTAATTGGTGTGAGGAGTCTTATAGGCCAGGCAACGCTCACCCACCCAGTTAAGCCAGTACTCTCTGCTCTGCACTGATAACAGGCAATCACTCCGAAACAGCTGTCTGCAGATGAGGCGCTGGCTTAATTATTATGAAAGTCATGTCTCAAGGCCTACTTAAAAGTCGAACATTGACTTATAGGATAGCTAACTTACATCTGGTGGCATCAGAGGTGGAGCTTGTTAAGTGCTAATTTGCATACCCTCTTCCCAGAATTCCAGAGGTTCATTGCCTTGCCAATAAGACTCCATTTGGGCACTATAGTATTCCCTGAATCCTTAAGATATATTAAGTTACCCACTTAAGAAGTTCTTTCAGACATTCAAGAAAATGATTACACATTGCAGATTAGGAAATAAATGACATAAAATTAATTATGGGTTATTTGTATATTTTCTTTTTACACAGTAAAAACGGGGAACTGGTTTAAAGGCTGCCTACATCCTTTAACCATGCCAATAAATCAGCCAATAAATTCCTTAGCTGGTACACACGGATTAGTCAGTTGCTTTGTAGCCGGAGTGTGTGACAGCGTGGCGTCAACATGATACAGCCAGACAGAACTGCAGCAATTCATCAGCACTTTCCTTGCAATGCTATCCAAGCCGCTGAATTTAGATACAGCTGACATGTAGAGATTGAATAGATATGGACTCCACTGATCTTTTAAATATCATCTAACAGTGACTGCCCTCTGCAGTAATAGCTGGTGCCTAATGTCAAAACTGACACACCTGCAACCTACATAGACAAATAGTACTAGTAGAATATGCTTTATCATGTCATAGGATAACAACTTTCCAACAAGGCAGACACTTTTCTGTCCTGGGGGCTGCATTGGTTTAAAGGGCTTTCCAAGATTTTTATACTGATAACCTATCCTCAGGATAGCTCATCAGTATCTGATTGGTGGCGGTCCGACCCCCGCTTATAGGCCGCTTGAGCTCCTGTGAACACTGCAGCCTTCTCCATGCTTACCAAGCACAGCGCCATATATTGTATAGTGGCTGTGCTTGGTATCGCAGCTCAGCCCCATACACTTCTTTAGGGCTGAGCAGCTCCTAAGCCACATGACACATGAACGTGTCATCACTCGGCCTAGGAACAGCAGAGAGAAGGCCGCGGCGCTCACAGGAGAACAGCTGATCGGCAGGGTTCCCGGGTGCCAGAACTCTGAAAAGCCCTTTAACTGTGCATGTCGACACATGTTTCATTAGTGAATTAGGACTGACTCAATACAAGTTCTGATCTGTTAGGTTTTCTTGATGCAGTTTTTGGGGTCTGTCTTCAAGAGAATGTGTCATCAGAAAATGACCTATAGTTTAAATCACTTTTTTAATTTTTTAGAATTGTTATTTTTTTGTTTTTGTTTTCCATCTAAAATCGTGCAGTTTTCACACTGACCACTATGCCTAATAATATGTTGAGACTTTCAGTACTGTTTTGGTAACAGCTTAACTACTCCCTCCTGACCTGTGAACAGGTCACAGCGCAGGCCTAGAAAATTCTCCTATAGAAGTCAATGAGGTTTCCTCCTGCCTATTGGGGCTATGGCCCATGTGGCTGCTCTCAAAGAACAGGAAATCTAACCCTGGGTTCAGACCTGAGCGTTCTAAAAACGCGCGTATTTCAGCGCGTTTTTGCAAATAGGAAACGCGCGTTCGTACGCGCGTTCTTGTGATTGACTACTGTGGTGTCAATCACAAAACGCGCGACAAACGCCCCAAAAAAAGCTCAAGTACTTGTTTATGCGTCGGGCGTTTTACAGCGCGTTCAAACGCGCTGTAAAACGCTCAAGTGAGAACCAGGGCCATAGGAAAGCATTGGTTTTCATGTGTTGAGTGTTTTACACCGCGTTTGAACGCGCTGTAAAATGGTCAGGTGTGAACTTAGGGTTAACGTATTTTATGCTTAGTGGAAAGTGTGAAAACTCCATGATTTTAGGATTATGTTTTCAAGTATAAATAGGGACATGGGAATAAAAATAAATAAATCACAAAATATTCAAAACATTATGGGGGGAATTTATCATGAGGGGAATATTTGAAGTCAGTGTTGCTTGAGTCTGTTTTGGCATACTGCTCCCATCTCAGATGCACCAGATTTATAGTACATCTGACCTTACTCCAGAACACATCAGTCCGGTGTATGAAACACCAGCCTTGATGAATTTCCCAAACAGGAGGAAATGTTCTTGTGTGGTTATACCCACGTCACTTCTTAGCAGTCTGCATTGTGGTCTTTGATTGCCATGGATTAAAAAGGGTCCCATAATTCAAGTGAAGGAAAAATTAATATTGACACATACGGTGATGGAAAAAGGTGCGGGGCTTAGCATGGCCTGCCAGGTTCACTATAACTTGTGCCAGAAACTAGTGTAAATTCTAGCTGAAGTCTACTCCAGCTTCAATCTGGCATAGACCCGAGTTTCTGGTGCATGGAGGACCAGAGATGCACTTAATATATTAAGTCATTTGCCTCTTAATAAATTAGGCGCATCTTACTCCAGCACAGGGGGACCGAGACTGGTGTATGGGTATGCCGGTCTTGATAAATGTCCCTCATTGTCTACTTGATTAGCAACAATTTGGTTACTGTTTTTACTTATGTATTTTACTCACTTATGTAGCGCTGACATGTTCCTCAGCACTTTAGAGACATTATCACTTTCTGTCCCCAATGGGGCTCACAATCTAGGTTCAGTATGTCTTTGGAGTGTGGAAGGTAACCGGAGTACCTGGGGGAAACCCACGCAAACACCGGGAGAACATACAAACTCCATGCAGATGTGTCCTTTGTTGGATATAAACCCAAGACCCCAGCACTGCTAGGCACTTGTGCTGACCACTGAGCCACCATGCTGTTTATTATCATTTATATACATTTTTTTTCTGTTCTTTTACGATGAGAAACATTAAAGGAAGTCTGTCACTAGTGACCTCCCTATCATACTTATGGTATAGATAGATAAGTTTAGGTCAACTGAGTAAAACATGCTTTTCTGATCCAAGGCTTTGCTCCTGAGTTATGAGCTGTTTGGTGTAACGAGGGCGTCACTGTTATTGTCATCGCTCCTTTTTATTTTTTTTCTCCCTGCTTGGATTGACAGGGCCAGAAAGTGGTGATGTAATCTCACACATGCCACATAGCTTCGCATATCGGCACAAGTGCTGTGTTCCATACAAAAAAGTGCACATGGATGCAGTCTATTGCACGCTCTGTCCAAAAGAAAGGCCCCAATAAACCTTCTCCAAGCCAGGAGGCCCTACAAGGGTAAGGGATTGATGGCCTTACTTCTCCCAGGATTAATGACAAGCCTCTCTTTCTTCTGGCTTTCACCTGGGCTGCCACCCCAGTGTCAACCAGGAGCCAAAGTTGAAGTTTGACTTCCCCTGAAAGGGGGAGCTGGTGTTGTAGGGCAGTATGGAACCAGGTAGCCACACTCACCTCCCACTTTGACTTCTAGGAGGGATATCCCATAAGGGCACTACTCCCTGACAAGATCCTTGTTCCAAGCATATCCCATATGCTACACCATATGGCTTGGGGCTCATTCAGGCAACCGTATGTGTTTTGGGGTCCGCAAATTGCGGATCTGCAATAATAGAAATGTCCATTCTTGTCCGCAATTGCGGACAAGAATAGGACATGCTCAATCTTTTTGGGGATGTGCAACGGAAATATGGATGCGGACAGAACACGGTTGAAATGAATGGGCCTGCATCCATTCCACAAAATTGCAGAATGGATGCGGACACATAAATACGGTGTGAATGAGCCCTTAGATTGAGAAACTTCAGGTCACCTACAGGTAGCAGTTGTGTCAACCTGTGTACACCTGTTATTTCGCGTTCTTGTACATTACTGTATCTGTCCTTTACCAGCAGCCCAAGCCATGGATACTGATAAAAAGATATTTTGGAGGATCCCCAGTCAAGTTTCAAGCCTCTGTAATGGATCGCCCATTCATTTACAGGGTAGCTACCTATAGCTGACTTTAGAGAGACCATTTTCTTCCTTCTCGAGAAGAGCATACCCTTTTGCCGGGGAGAACTTTTTGTAAAATTCCGGAGGCCTAGTGGCAGTCTCCACAAAGAGGAACAGTGCCCATGAGGAACAGTGGAATCGTGGCCAGTGCAATAAAATGCTTAAAGGGGTTATCCAGTTTCTCAAACAGCCCCCTTCTGTGCTGGGTCCCTTACAGGTAATATACTTACCCCGCATCCTGCGCCGCTCCTGGTCCCCACACCGCCGCTGCTGCTTATCCCTGTACACGGATGAAAACATCAGGTGGGGAGGGGGGGGGGAACGGAGCAGCCAATGGCATACGAGGACAAGCCTGCCTAGCATCGCGGGTGACGGGGAGCGGGCTAAGTATTAGGGGTCGACCGATTATCGGTTTGGCCAATATTATCGGCCGATATTCATGATTTGCACAGTTATTGGTATCGGCCCCTAACCAGGCCGATATACCGATAACTGTGCTATCGCAGAACATAAGCGCGCCGGTCTCAGCGCGGCCATGTTCCCTCAGCAGCACAGGGGAGAAGGAGGCAGTCCCTCCTTCCCCCTGTGCTGCGCTGCCCTGCCAATGGAGAGAAGAGGAGGAGGGGCTGAGGGCGCACTGCCCACCAATGAGAGAAGAGGAGGCGGGGCTGAGGGCGCACTGGCCACCAATGATAATAAGGTTTAAGATATTACAAACACAGGCATTAGAATCACATTGCCCAGACCCTGCCTCTGATAGAGAGCTGCGATCCGCGGCAATTAACCCCTCAGGTGCCGCACCTGAGGGGTTAATTGCCGCGGATCGCAGCCATCTATCAGAGGCAGGGTCTGGGCAATGTGCTTGTAATGCCTGCGTTTGTAATAACTTAAAGCTTATTATCATTGGTGGCCAGTGCGCCCTCAGCCCCCCCTGTCCACAGTATAAAAAACATTGGTGGCCAGTGCATCCTCATCCCCCCTCCCCCCCCCCATCCCTTCAGTATTGATATCATTGGTGGCAGTGGCCACAGGGTCCCCCACCTCCTCTCTTCTGATCGGAGCCCCAGCAGTGTAATGCTGGGGCTCCGAGCGGTTACCATGGCAGCCAGGACGCTCCTGAAGCCCTGGCTGCCATGGTTCCTGCTGCTGTGTGCACAGAGCACAGGGCAGCAGGGACAGTGTGTGGTCCTATTCACCCTGATAGATCTCTATTAGGGTGAATAGGACAAGGGATGTAAAGAGCCCAGATTCTACCCCTAAGGGGGGAAATAGTAATAAAATAAAAAGTAAAAAAATTTAAAATAGTAAGAAACACCAAAATATTAAGTAGAAATTAAACCTTTTCCAATTTTACATATAAAATATATAAACAATAAATAAAAAAACATATCGCTGTGCCCAAAAAGTCCAAACTATTAAAATATATTTTTTTTAAAGCGTTGGACGCTGTAACAGAAAAAAAAAATAAAAAAATTAAAATGCGCAAAATATCGGTATCGGCTCTAAAAAATCAATATCGGTCGTCCCCTAGTAAGTATATTGCTAGTGAAGGGCCCAGCACATGGGGCGGCTGAATGACAGAGATTTACATTCACTTACTGCTCTCCATAACTTTGCTAAGTAACATTTAAAGTATAACTGTCAAATATTTTTTTTTTTTACTATTGGATTTTGGTGATTAATATCACCTTGTTGGCCCTGTTTTAATTTCTGATTGTTTAATAAATAACCCCTAAAAGCCACCTAAAAGTCCCCAGTATTGGCTATTGTTACCTGAGATAAAATCAGGTTGCTATGCTCCTTCCGTCTACCAGATGAGAGGACGGAGCACGCTGCGTGCACTGGGAACTGATAGTGAGTCAGCATTGTAAGGGAATGTATAAAAAGCCAGGTTCTTCCTGACAGGAGATAACAGTGCTGGGCTGTGTGTGTGAACTTCTCCACATGCCTGTGCTTGGCAGACACTCCCTTAGCAGTGAAGGACAATGTAGAGCCCAGTGTATAAATGACAGCCTTATCTGATAAGAGGAGAGCTTGTAGAAGGACTACAGGCTTCAGCCAGACCTGGGAACTTCACTGCAAGACCCCCCTATACAGAGCTGGTCTTCACTAACTTCACTGCAGGTGTCCTATGGATTAGCCTCAGGGCTGAGGGCAGCCATCTTAACAGAATAGTGAAGTTGCAGTTTTATGCAGACTGGTTGCTAAGGGCTGAATCCTATTAAATAAGGAGTAAGTAAGTCTAATAGTTATTAATTCAGGAATATTATCATATTAGTAACTACATATATGAAAACTGAAATTTGGGTCTAAATGTGACAGTTATCCTTTAATGGCACCCAAGAACATTGCAATTGGTACACTAGGTATGTAGTAATTTTATTAGTTCTTTGCTCTACAGCAATTTTTAGCATCTTAAATGGACACTTTCATCAAAATTTATCACATATTAACAGCCTATATATGAATATTCTATGTAAATGTTTTTCTCAGTCCGATCATTACTGCTGCCAGAAAGGGAAGTTGGATGAGGGACTCAATTAGAGCATCACACATTACACTGATAAGAGAAATGCTTTTCTGTGGACATCTTTATCTTGGTCCATCAAGAGAACAGAACTTTCATACTGTTATCCCAATGCTACACCTGTTATTATAAAGTGGATTACTTTGCAGATAAGATCTCCCTCTTTAAAGCGGCTGGAAACTCACAGTGAATCACCTATCTATATAGGAGGTCTTATCATTTGCATCAAATGCTACAGAAGGACAATAATGTGTATTTGATTTTTTTTAATGGTATAACTACTGCAGCACGGTGGCTCAGTGGTTAGCTCTAGTGCCTTGCAGCGCTGGAGTCCTAGGTTCAAATCCGACCAAGGACAACATATGTATGGAGTTTGTATGTTCTCCCCGCGTTTGTGCGGGTTTCCTCTGGGTACCATGGTTTCCTCTCACAACCCAAAGACAAACTGATAGGCAGTCTATATTGTGAGAGCCATTGGAGATAGTAAATGATGATTATGTCTGTAAAGCACTGCAGTATATGTCAGCGCTATATAAGTGAGTAAAATAAATACTGCCAAAATTGAAAACAGCCAAAAGTAATAATAAAATAATTGTTTATAATTAATAAGTTAAGAAATCACTTATTCTTCTTCTTCATTTCAGATTTCCTTTGCTTTGGGGGATAGCTGGCAACACAAAGGTAGCCCATCAGAGGGAGAAGATCTTGTCCAGAGTATTCAGTCTGTGTCTAGCCAGGTAAATGTTTCTACCATATTGTACATACTACTAGACTATTCCTGGTACATTTTGCTAGACCACTCTGTTGGTAAAAATTAAAACATCATGTATTGTCCGATCTCTTCTTACATTAGGCTTCAAGTAGCTTTACTGGGCAAACTGTGTCCTCCTCCTCCTCCATGGAGTTTTTTAATCTACCTCCGCAGGAGACCACCAAGTTTGATATCCCTGTAACATCAGGTATGTACGAATTCTTCCGTTTTGCACCACTGTTATGGCAGATAGATATTTACTCCTGGTTCTCCAGGAATTAAGAAAGTACAATTACTGAAAATACTTAAATATTACTTTATTATAAATATATTCCAAAATAGCTTTTATTAGTTATAAAGGCTCGTTTTGCCTAGGGAGCAGTTATTAGGAGAAATAAAATGGCCGCCATCCTATTAGTACAGACAAAACCTGTTCTAATCACACAGCAGGACAAGTTACTTCAGGACACTGAGTAAAGAGCTGCCTTATCCTCCCCTCTGCTCTGCTTGTCACGGATTATGATTCTGAATACAGTTTAATAAGATCTTCAGCTGAATCTCTGTAGGAATGGAGTTCATGAGGAGACATGAAGTACAGAGAGGACGCTAATGAGCTGCAGCACTTGTATGCAGTCTCCATTACCACAGTCTTCTCATGAACTCCATTCCTACAGAGATTTAGCTGAAAATCTTATTAAATTGTATTTAGGATCATAATCCCTGACAGGTAGATCAGAGGGCTGAGGCAGCTCCTTAGCTCAGTGTTCTGTAATAATTTGTCCTCCTGCGTGGTTAGGACAGGTTTTGTTTTTCCTAATGATTGCTCCCTAGACAAAACGAGCCATTATAACTAATAAAAGTTATTTGGGAATATATTAAGAATAAAGTAATATTTAAAGGGGTTGTCCGAGCCCCTTGAAGTATTTTCATTTTCTTAATTCCCCGAGAACCCCTCTAAAAGGCCTTTCTGATATTAGACAGCTCTACATCTGTCTGAGTTGTGCCCGGTCTGTCTGCAGTTTAGCCTTAGTGGGTTGAATGAACAGGAAATGTAGATTTGTAATGAAAAATTAAACAATTTCCCAATATACTTTCTGTATCAACTTCTAATAAACTCTGCTTGCTGCCTTTCGACAGAGGCGTTCACTGTTTATTTCCAGTGGGTAAATAATCAGTCCTGGTCATAAGGAATTGATACAGAAAGTACATTTGCTTACAATGTAATACCCATTTTAAGGATTGGCCAAATGGTAGGCTTTGCTGTAGCTATGTGCCACGTGCTGCATTAAAAGTTGGATAATTTAGTAAATGCTTTTATATTACTTGTTTTATGTTGTACTGATTTGCCAAGACAGTACGTTTTCTGGTGCATAACTGAGCCGTGCATTTTGGAAGTCCAGAGGGCAGCTAAGCTTTCCAGTAGCAGTTGGCTGTACAGTTTCTTGGCCATGTCTATTCCTCTCAGCCCCCATACAAATACGTGTTCAGCTTTATCCTCCCTGAGAACAAAAGGATTGGGCATGTTGAAATCAAACATTCCAGCCTTATTTCCCCAACGTCAGCCTTATTTCCCCAACGTCTGTCACAGGAGAGTCAGTAGTCCCCCATAAACACTAGATGGATGGCCAATAACGCTGAAATCAGTGGGCTCGGCTGATTCTAATCTAATGTGAATGGTCAGCCTTCCAGAGAAGAAAACTAACTAACAGTTCAGCCTGAGTGGAGCTCGGGCAGCAGGGTGAGAGGGTGAGAGCTACTTTAACCCTTCATATCTCAGGCTGTGTAGCAGCTAGAGTTATGGGCCTGACAATCTAAACTTTCCCAGGATCACAGCATTAGCTTCTCTGCATCGGGAGATATAGCCTTTAGAAATTGTGTCAGGAGTGATACTAGAAAAAATCAGGCTTTAGCTACTTTCACTCCTGACCCGATTTCTAAAGGCTATATGTCCCTTGCTTTACAAGTTAATAATTCAATCCTGGTCTTGTTTGAACCACAGAATAAAGTTATCATGTTGGGCTACTTTCACATCTGCGCTTTCCCTTTCCTCTATTGAGATCCGTAGGATCTCAATAGCGGGGAAAACGCAACAGTTTTGTCCTCATTCATTGTCAATGGGGACAAAACTGGCCCAAAGGGAAGGGAGTGCATCAGAATGCGCTCCGTTTCATTGCGTTCCCATGACACACACACAAACGCTACAAGCAGCATTTTTGAGTACGTCATGGGATGCGGAGCAAGATGGATCCGTCTCCATTAACTTACATTGTGAGTCATGACGGATCCGTCTTGCTCCGCATCCCATGCGGGATCTCTTACACAAAAAAAAACATCCCCCATTGATTTTAGAGACTGATCCGTCATGGCTATTTTAGAGATAATACAACCGGATCCGTTCATAACGGATTAAAACGGTTGTATTATCGTGACGGCATTTTTGCTGATCCATGACAGATCCAGCAAAAACGCAGATGAGAAAGTAGCCTTACTTATATGCACTTCAGGCACCAGAGTTATGAGCCAGCTATATTTATTTCAGACATAAATTCAAAATTTATAATAAGAAACGTGACATTTTCGGGAGGGTCTTTCCAATTTTAATGTGACTAAGGTTTAAGTGGTTGTTTTTTTAGTGAATTAAAAAAACAAACATACCAACAGTAAATGGTCTAAAATAACAAAAGAAGTCATACCTACCACTTTTCTACTGTGCTGCTACCAGCACTGTGCTCCGGGCCTCCCTGCCAGCGTTTATTTTCCTGGGTGTAGCAGTGACACCCAGCACTCACTTGCCATATCCTGCTGAGGCCAGTGATTGTCTGCATGATTAGCTCCCTGGTATGCATAGGATGTCACAGCTTCAGCCTGTGATTTTTGACCATTCTCTGTTGCTGCAGGGTTTTATTTAAAGGGTTGTCCGGATTCAGAGCTGAACCTAGACATACCTCCATTTTCACCCAGGCAGCTCCCCTGACTTGAGTATCAAAGCAGTTCATTCTCCGATGCTCTCCTTTGCCCTGCTCTAAATCGCGCAGGGCAAAGACATTTTCCGGAGTTCTGGTGACGAACCGGGCTCTCCATGGGGCTGCCGGGAAGCCCGGTGATGTCACCAGCACTGATGGGCGGACTTTAGCGCTGCCCTTGCCTGTAAAACGGCTAGGGCATCGATAAAGCACGCCTATCAGAACCGTTGGCGTCACCAAACACCCTGCCGCCCGGTAGTGTGTTATTGTAAACAGAAGAGCCCTTGTTCTGCGCGATCTAGCGCAGGGCAAGGGAGCAAACCGGAGCATGAGGGGGCTGCCTGGGTGGAATTACCCATTAAACCTCCTAATAATCACATTCAAATTGGAAAAACCCTCCCACAGATGTCCCTTTTGTATTGTAGAGTTTAATATATGAAGTAAATCCTATTGGCGAACAACTCGGGGGACACAATAGCATTTTTAACCCCATTTATTTATGGCGTTCACTGTGTGGTATAAATAACAAAACTTTGTTATGTTGTCTGTGCAAGGAAGATCATGCCAAATTTCTATATTTTTATTTTTTATTTTTTTCGTTCCTCCTGCAGGCTGTCGGCTCCCCAACAGCAACCCTTCCTTCTCCTGACTGAAGAAGGGTGGCTGCTTTAGCTGCTCATATCTCTGGATAGGTAGCAACTAGATATATGATGTTTGTCTTGTTTGAAAGCTGGCATTCCAAGCTTTTAAACAATACCAGAATCTTCACTACATCAGAAGATATCGCTGTTAGAAATGGAAATGGCAATGAATGCAGCTGAAAGTGATAGTAAAAGCAGATTTTCATTGTTTATTTCCGACTTGATTAACAGCCATATCTCCTGCTGATGTTGTGCTAATGCTGTGATTCTGGTCTTGTATGAAAACTTAGAATACCTGTAGCTGCTACAAATCATGAGCAGCTAAAGAAGCCCTTCCCCTTCTGCCCGAGCTGTGCTTGGGGAGAACAGTTAAAGGGGTTGTGTCACTTTAGCAAATGGCATTTATTATGTAGAGAAAGTTAAAGGCAGTCTGTCACCTAATCTGAGCGTTTTAGACTGCTCAGATTAGGTTATAGACTCTTTGACCCTCATTACAATGGTACCTTTCTTTTCTGTGTCCCTCGTCAAGTTCATAAAAAAGACTCTTTTTAAACTTATGTAAATAATACAAGGCACTTACTAATGTATTGTTATTATCCATATTGCTTCCTTCGCTGGATTGATTTTTCTGTCACATTATACGCTGCTTGTTTCCATGGTGACAACCACCCTGCAATTCAGCAGTAGAGATGAGCGAATTTCTAAAAAATTAGATTCGGCTGCTTCGCCGAATTTTCCAAAAATATTCTATTCAATCCGAATTTATTCGCGGCGAATCGCTTTAAAAAACTGCTTTTTTCTGGCTGCAGAGAGCCTGCATAGTGATGTAGAACACAGTGTCTCGAAGTGACGCGCATAGGGAGTCTGCTGTGGTAGTGAAACAATACTGTGAGTCTGTATGACACGCACATGACAGGCGTCGCTTTTAAAATCACTGCACACTTCACTTATTTGGGCATTTACGGGGCCAAAACTGACCAAATAACTCAAGTGTGAACTTCGCCTTAGAGGTCGATGTTAGCGCCAGGTATAAAGAACCATGCAGAGGCGCAAGATCCTACTGTAGCGTGAAAGAGCGTCCTCCTTTTACACCGTCGTCAGCTGATTCCACATAGATGTCTACAGAACCTGTTCTATTAAACGCTTCTACACTTCTAATGCTCTTTCCCTGAATTATTCAGCAAAATATAAGTTTTCAAGTCTTTCCTATCACTGTCCCTAGCTCCTGCTAACATCTCTCCCTGCACTAAGTACACTGGAAAATGGCTGAATCCAAGATGGCTGAGGGTATTTATAGGGCTGTGACATCACAGGGCTGGCTGGCTGCTGATTAGCTGCTTACATGGCATTGTGGGCGATCCCTCGTTCCCAGAGTTCCTTGCTCCATGTCCTAACATGTGTAGCAGCCATTTTAGGAAAAAATGTGCAAGTGTGGCCTACGCTGCTAGATTGCAGGATGGTCATAACCATGGAAACGAGCAGTGTATAATGTGATGGAAAAATTAATACCCAGCACATCCTTCCAAAAGTCCCCCAGATTCGCACACTCCCAGAACATATGCATAATATGAGCATCCGGAGCATTACATTTGGGACAATTAGATGTGTCGCGAATCCCTGGAGGAACGAGGGAGTTCTATTAACTCTGTGTACTAAATATAGCTGTCTATGCGACTCGAATATCGACCGTAATGGCCCAGACTCTAACACTTCAGTCCACTGAGTTTTGTCAAGCTGACCCAGGTCCCTGTCCCATTTGTTTTTTACTGTGAGTGGAAATTTGTCCTGATAAAAGGACAGTAGAAGCCTATAGAAGGTTGAGATAACGCCTTTCGTGTCCCCCCCCCCCTTTTCTTATTTGGTCAGCAATGCAGGAGGCCCCTATAGCGAGGTCTGTTTTCTTCCCTTGCTTCTCCAAAGCATGGCGCAGCTGAAGGAGACAACACCTTTAAGTGCTTTACCCAAAGCCCAAGCTGAGTTTGAGTAAAACTGTTTGGTGGCTAAAGGCAATGTGTCGCCAGCGACCTCCCATCAAACTGTTTGCCTAGACACAAAGCTGTGGATCATCTGATTAAAATGTAGTTTTTCTTTTGTTAATCTGAGGCTCCTTTCCCAAATTATATGTTTTCTTAAAATGCAAATTAGGTGTAAAGAGGGTGTCCTCATTGTTCTTGTTGCAACCAAGGTCTACTCCTTCTGTGGCCAGCCACTTCAAGGCTTTGTCACTGCCTGACCTTGTCAATTAAAGCAGGAGGGAGGGTCTGGCCACAAAAAGGAGTGGAGCTTGGGTGCAACAAGAGCAATGGTGATGCCCTCATTACATCAAAAACTTAAATTGCATGTTAAGAAAAAGTATTATTACTCAGGAATGAAGCCTTGGATTAACTAGAGAAAAACAGTGTTTTAATCAGGTGAACTACAGCTACGTGTCTATGCAAATAGTTTGATAGCGAGGTCGCTGGTGACAGATTCCCTTTAAGTCGCCTGTCTATCAACGAAGTCCATACAATCCAGTCTGTTTAATTTAAAAATTAAAATCATTAAAATCTGAACAAAAGCCAAGTTGCTGTCCATGATTTCAGTTTTTCTAAAAGCAGAATTGCAAAGTAAGTTTAGAATTTTAATATAAAACATATAAATCATATAGATTGTACAGGATCTATCCTTTAGGCGCTCTTTGACTTTGCATACTATGAGTCCAAGTCATCTGAACTGTTAAGCCAAATGGCAGGGAAAAACATTGGGCCATTTGTCTAATAGCAGCCAAATCATCCTGAAGTCTTGAGTAGCGATGGTTTCCTTAACCCACTGTTCTGTCTTCGGGGTGACGCCACCACTGTATACACTCTCTCCGGCATTTTGTTCAGCCACATAATATCCCTGGTTACTCTTTCAGACACAGATGGCCTTATAAGCCAGGCGCTGTTATTAGGAAACTTTGAGGCTGCCGTGGACTTGTGCCTGAAGGATGGTCGCTATGCTGATGCCATTATATTGGCCAATGCTGGAGGGGAAGACTTGCTGAGAGAGACACAACAATGGTACTTTGCTCGGCAGAAAAATAAGATCACTACAGTAAGTAGGCAATATCAACTTGCTACAGAAGATAATATTTTTCTAGTGAATTCTCAATGTTAGCGTCTCTTATCGTATGCCACAGGGCCTTTTATTCATCGCAGATATCAGCCGCTGCTGTTCACAGCACCTACAGCACTCGTACTTCCAGCCCTGGAAAAGTCAGAAATTTGAGCAAAGAAATGATTGATCTGAATCTCGGTGCAGAAAAAATGGATTGCCCGTTGCTCTCATTATTTTTTGCGCCTGCTAAATTAGGAAGCTAAAAACATATATTCATTGATGGGAATTGCGCTCTTTAGCGCAGAAAACATTCAGTAGTAACCTGATAGGTTGCCTTACCAATTACTAAAGGTGCACTTACTGTTTTCCTGTCCACAGCTCCTCTCCTCAGTGGTGCAGCACAAGTGGAAGGATGTAGTTCTGGGATGTAACTTGCAGAGCTGGAAAGAAGCATTAGCTCTACTCCTGACCTATTCCAACCCAGAGGAATATGCTGAGCTTTGTGGTAAGTATCTGTACTAGTGCGGTTATATGCTGTACTAAGGACTTTTCACTGTCTTTCTTGTTGTATCTGTATTTGGGTCTCCTTTACATACAATTTTTTTTTATTATTTTTAGTGGCGTTTCTTTAACTGTAAGATGTCCGTTTTTAATAATTACGTTTATTTATTCAGAGCATAAGATGTTGAACGATGTTCTAATATACATCTATTTAAAGGGAACCTGTCATCTTTATGCTGAATGTACTAAGGGGAGTATAAAGTAGTGACAGAAATGCTGATTTCAGCGGTGTGTCACACATCAGCTAAAAGTAAGTGGTTGTTGAGAACCAGCATCATAATGCTTTGCAGCCCAGGCCTTGAAAAGAGTCAAATCTACCTGGGAAGAGTCACGTTATTCATAATCTCCTGATCTCCTGCCCATCTGCTGATGATTGGCAGTTCTCTCCTAGAGAGAAAGGGCAAAAACTAGGTAGAAGCCTGTCAGTCATCAGCAGGTGGGCACGGAGAGCAGGAATTCATGAATAACTATGACTTTTCTCAGGTGGCCGGGACTCTTTTCAAGGCCTGGGCTGCAATGATTATGATGTTAATTCTCAGCAACCACTTACTTGTAGCTGATGTGTGACCGCTGAAATCAGCATTTCTGTCACTACTTCATACTGCCCTCAGTACGGTCAGCATAAAGTTGATGATAGGTTCCCTTAAAAATTTTGCTTGCAGACCTTTTATAGTATCCATACAGTAGCCTCTCCCTAAAGAAAGAAAGAAACGGCCCATTTTAGTTCTGTAAAATGCTTCCATAGGAGAGCTGGATAGGACTAAAGATGCCATCAGTCATGTGAGCTGTCATGTGTCCTGTCATTCAGTCAACTGCCCAGGTATCTAACAGGAGAATAGTAGCATACTGAGGAGCAGAACATGTACAGTATATACAGTATTACTACTTGCAGCGGTCTCATCATGTCTGTCAGTGTCTGTATAGAAACAGATCTGAGCATGTTGTTTTTTTTTTTTACACCCCACTTTATTAACCGCTTCCCGACCGCCGAACGCACGGATGCGTCCAGGCGGCGGCAAGTTTGTTCCTCCTGGACGCATCCGTGCGTCATCTCGCGAGAGCCGAGATCTGCTGTGAACGCGCGCGTTCACAGCAGAGCGCGGCTCTGCAGTTGTACTACAGCCTGCCAGCGATGATCAATCGCTGGCAGGCTGTAAATGTAAAATAAATTAGATCAGTGGTATATCAGACGCTGTGTTGCTAACAGCGTCTGATATATTTGAATACCTGGTCCTCTGGTGGTCCCATTTACTGGGATCGACCACCAGAGGACCAGGTAACAATGTAAAGTTGCACCAAACACTACACTAACCCCACCCCCACCCCCTCACTTTATAACCACTATTAACCCCTGATCACCCCATATAGACTCCCTGATCACCCCCTGTCACTGATCACCCCCTGTAAGGCTCTATTCACATGTCCATATGTGTTTTGCGGTTCCGCTGATCCACAGATCCGTGCCACGGATCCGCAGCGCGGATCCGCAAAACACGGACACCGCCAATGTGCTTTCCGCATTTTGCAGATCCGCACATTGCCAGAACTATATAGAAAATGCTTTTTCTTGTCCGCAATTGCGGACAAGAAAAGGGCATGTTCTATATTTTTGCGGAACGGAAATGCAGACTCAGAAGCGCGGATCCGCAATTCGATCCGAGCGGGACAAAGTCTGTCCCCATAGAAATGAATGGGTCCGCAATTCCGCCTCGCAAACAGAATTCTCGACGTGTGAATGGGGCATAAGGGTCCCTTATCACCGCCAGTTAGTTAGCTACTTGTTAGGTAGCTAGCGCCCAGCCCACCGCACCGCAGTCACTGATTTGGCAGAGATTTTTTCATCCACATTGATCGATGCGAATGAAAAATCTGTGCCGTTCATTTATTTTTTTTTTTCAGCCCAGAGGCTGAACGGAAAAATCTCATTACCCGTATGCTCAATATACGGAGAATCGCAGAAACTCCTAATGCTGGCCATACGTGTAATGATTATGGAGACCTCAAATGCCAGGGCAGTACAAAACCTCACATGTGACCCCATTTTGGAAAGAAGACACCCCAAGGTATTCCGTGAGGGGTATGGTGAGTTCATGCAAAATTTTATTTTTTGTCACAAGTTAGTGGAATATGAGTTAGTGGAATAAGTTAGTGGAATATGAGACTTTGTAAAAAAATAAATAAAATCAATTTCCGCTAACTTGTGCCAAAATTTTTTTCTGTGAACTCGCCATGCCCCTCACAGAATACCTTGGGGTGTCTTCTTTCCACAATGGGGTCACTTGTGGGGTATTTATACTGCCCTGGCATTTTAGGGGTCCTAAAGCGTGAGAATCCAAATGCGTAAAAATGCCCTGTGAAATACTAAAGGTACTCATTAGTTTTAGGCCCCTTTGCGATCTTGGCTGCAAAAGTGGCACACAGTAGATCGCTGCATTAGGAGAAGTGCAAGGTTTGGGTGTATTTTTACATATACCCATGTTGGTGAGAGAAATATCTCTGTAAATGACAACTTTTTAAATTTTTTATACAAAGTTGTCAATTTACAGCGATATTTCTCACACAAAGTATGGGTATATGTAAAAATACACCCCAAAACACATTGCCCTACTTCTCCTGAGTACGGCGATACCACATGAGTGACACTTTTTGCAGCCTGGGTGCGCAAAGGGGCCCAAATTCCAATGAGTACCTTTAGCTTTTACATGGCTGCTCACAATTTAGCCCCGCCCAAAATGCCAGAACAGTACAAACACCCCACATGTGACCCCATTTTGGAAAGAAGACACCCCAAGGTATTCGCTGAGGGGCATAGTGAGTCCATGAAAATGTAACTTTTGTCAAAAGTTAGCAGAAAGGGAGACTTTTGAGAAAAACAATAAAAATCAATTTCCGCTAACTTGTGCCAAAAAAATCTTCTGTGAACTCGCCATGCCCCTCATGGAATACCTTGGGGTGTCTTCTTTCAAAATGGGTCACATGTGGGGTATTTATACTGCCCTGGCATTTTAGGGGACCTAAAGCGTGAGAAGAAAATGCATAAAAATGCTCTTCCTAAAGGTACTCATTGGTTTTAGGGCCTTTGCACATTTGGCTGCAAAGTGCACACATGGTATCGCCGATCAGGAGAAGTAGGGCAATGTGTTTGGGGTGTATTTTACATATACCATATTGGGTGAGAGAAATATCTCTGTAAATTGACAACTTTGTATAATTTTTTTAAAAAGTTGTCATTTACAGAGATATTTCTCACACTCCAGTATGGGTATATGTAAAAATACACCCCAAAGCACATTGCCCTACTTCTCCTGAGTACGGCGATACCACATGAGTGACACTTTTTTGCAGCCAAGATGCGCAAAGGGGCCCAAATTCCAATGAGTACCTTTAGGATTTCACAGGGCATTTTTACTCATTTTGGATTCTCACGCTTTAGGGCCCCTAAAATGCCAGGGCAGTATAAATACCCCACAAGTGACCCCATTGTGGAAAGAAGACACCCCAAGGTATTCTGTGAGGGGCATGGCAAGTTCACAGAAATTTATTTTTTTGGCACAAGTTAGCGGAAATTGATTTTTTTTTTTTTTTTACAAAGTCTCATATTTCACTAACTTGTGACAAAAATAAAATTTTACATAAACTCACCATACCCCTCACAGAATACCTTGGGGTGTCTTCTTTCTAAAATGGGGTCACATGTGGGGTATTTATACTGTCCTGGCATTTTAGGGGCCCCTAAAGCGTGAGAAGAAGTCTGGAATCCAAATGCGTAAAAATGCCCTGTGAAACTCTAAAGGTACTCATTGAATTAGTGCTTTATGCCACTCCAGGCTGCAAAGTCACTCATGAGATCGCCGATTAGGAGAAGTAGGCAATGTAGCTTGGGGTGTATTTTTATATATACCATATTTTGTGTGAGAAATATCGCTGTAATCGACAACTTTTTAAATTTTTTAAACAAAGTTGTCAGTTTACAGAGATATTTCTCTCACCCAACATGGGTATATGTAAAAATACACCCTAAAAACACATTGCCCTACTTCTCCTGAGTACGGCAATACCACATGAGTGACACTTTTTGTAGCCTGGGTGCGCAAAGGGGCCCAAATTCCAACGAGTACCTTTAGCTTTTACATGGCTGCTCACAATTTAGCCCCGCCCAAAATGCCAGAACAGTAAACACACCTCACAAGTGACCCCATTTCGGAAGTAGACACCCCAAGGTATTCACTGAGGGGCATAGTGAGTCGTGGGAGATTTCATTTTTTTGCCAGAAGTTAGCAGAAATGGAAACTTTATTATTTTTATTTTTTCCTCAGAAAGTGTCATTTTCCGCTAACTTGTGAAAAAATGAAATGATACATGAACTCACCATGCCCTCCATGAATACTTTGGGGTGTCTTCTTTCTAAAATGGTGTAATTTGGGGGATATTTATACTATCCTGACATTCTAGCACCTGAAGAAACATGACAGGCGCTCAGAAAGTCAGAGCTGCTTCAAAATGCAGAAATTCACTTTTTTGCACCATAGTTTGTAAACGCTATAACTTTTACCCAAACCAATAAATATACACTTATTGTATTTTTTTATCAAAGACATGTAGAACAATAAATTTTGCGAAAAATTTATATAGAAATGTAGTTTTTAAAAAAAAATTACAACAGAAAGTGAAAATGACATTTTTTTGCAAAAATTTCGGTAATTTTTGATTAATAGCAAAAAAAGTAAAAACGTCAGCAACAATGAAATACCACCAAATGAAAGCTCTATTAGTGAGAAGAAAAGGAGGTAAAATTCATTTGGGTGGTAAGTTGCATGACGGAGCAATAAACGGGTAAAGTAGTGTAGTGCAGAATTGTAAAAAGTGGCCTGGTCATTAAGGGTGTTTAAGCTAGGGGGGCTGAAGTGGTTAACAACATAACGGCATCACCTATAGACAACCAGCCATTTTACAACGAATCCTAAAGTTAGATGGCTATTTTGCAAATCACCTACAGACAAGAAGCCATGTAAATGTAGTAATGTGGTTACTGTAATAACCACAATAAAAATAATGATTCCACGTAACATAGACTAAACAATCTAAAGTTGCACCAGATTTATTATCCAGTATCGGCAACTGTAATAAATCTGGCACATTTTTAGACCGTCTAGCCTATCTTTATACTTCACATTAGTTGACTTACCTTATATCAGAATTTTGTGTCAAAGTATTGGTGCGCTTTTTGGTGCATGTTTTTTAGATCAGATAATTTTTATTGACAGAGCAACTGTAAGCATAAAGCAAAAATACATACATCTAGGTACAGTAAAATATAAGTACCCCAACGTACAGTAAAACATTAATTACATTTCACATAGAAGATAGTGAAATCTGCCTGCTTGCCCAAGCGTATATGGCTGTAAGCTTATGCTCCTAATTTTTTGTATTTATTATTTTATTTTGAAATTAAACCTGGTGTGTGTGCGCGCCAACTTGGCACACGGATCAAACAAACGAACTCCCCTCCCTCTGTTCAGTGTCCTCCGTGTGGTTCGGTATAACTATAGTTGTCATCAATCTACCTATGTAGCCCTAAATCAGGCCCAACATTGACATACTGTCTCGTACCTAGAGCCTCATCAAATCTTGTGAAGCCAGACCAGATTGTGTAACCCAGCACTCCCATTGTTTCCTAAATTTCTTGATAGCCCCTCTCTTTTTGTATATCCCTCTTTCCAACCCAACCAAAGTGTTGACGGCCCCCACCCATTCTTGTTTATTCGGGCCAATGGGCTAGATCCAATGTTTTGCAATCAAATGTCTTGTGCAGTAAAGTGTCTTAGCAATTGCTAGCTTGCACCCCTCAGCTATTCCTAGCTCCTGAACATATCCTTATATACTGATCACCGGTTCCCTTGGGGTGATAGTACTATATGCATTATCTATGGCGTCAAAGACATCCGTCCAAAATACACTTGGCTTCCTACAGAACCACATCATGTGAATAAGATCCGCATCCTCCTCTAGGCATCTAGGGCATTTCACGTCAGAACGAACGCCCATTTTACATAACACTGAGGGTGTTCTATATACCCTGTGCAATAAGAAAAGCTGCGGACGTCGCTGAGGCTCACTAATGGCCAGTCTTGGTGTGTTCCCAAGAATATCCTGCCACTTGGTATCATTGAGAACTCCTATGTCTTTTTCCCATTTTTCTTTAAGACCGTTTATCGGGTCCCCCAGGCATTTTTCCTTAATAAAGCTGTATGCAAAAGAAATGAGCTTATAAGACGCTGAGGCCCGCATCACGTGGTCAAATAGAGCTGTTTTAGCAATAGTCATGGGAAATATCTTGCCTTAGCTTTGTGCCGCCTGCCTCAACTGTAAGTATGCATAAAACATAGGCCTGTGCAGGCCAAATTCCTGCTGAAGTTGCTGGAAGGATTTGAGGACCCACTCATCAAATATCTGAGAAACATACTGAATTCCTTTCCTCGCCCAGTCCTCAGAGCCCTCCAGCATAGATATCTCCCTCAGCTGAGAGTTGTGCCACAAAGGGATATGTTTGGTACAGCCCTTAATTTCTAACAAGTCTCTAACAGTCCACCACACTTTGTGCATGAGTTGCAGCGTAGGCATAACAGGTAAGCGTAATTTAAATGCATGTGCCTCCAACGCCCCCATGGGAGTGTGGTGGCCTGCCAGAACCTCGATCATGCCTCTCCTAGAGTCCTGTATGCCATCTCGCCCCCATCACTGCATACGCTGGAGCTGTGCAGCCAGAAAATATGACCACGGATGCGGCAGGGCTACTCCACTCTCGCCTTTGGCCAGCTGCAATTTGCTTAATTTGATTTTTGGTCCATGTTGCTGCAATTCAAGCCACACACCCTTTCCCAGTAAGTCACGCCCCATTGTTGACTAAATTTAAAAAAAAGCGGCTAAAAACACATGGTGCAAAAGAAGAAGTCCCACATTGAAATAATACACTTACTTGCTAGAGAAAACATGGGGGGAACTTTAAAAACACTTTAATGCCACAAAAAAGTCACAAATTATGGCGCGCCATATCTTTGCCATAGTTTGACTTTTACCGCTTCATGCCACTTTTCTAAAGTAAAGAGAAAAGGTTGAGACCTCCAGCAGTCCAATGGATTCACTATAAATGATGCCAAAAACTCAACCTGCTCAGCTTTTTCTTCTCTTTTTTTTGTTGTGTCTGGTGTTTTTAACAGTGTTTTGTGTTTAGCTAGATGTTACATTCAAGTCTATAGTGAAATACAAACAATGTGGTAAATTTACTAATCAAATTGCGCCAGAATCCAGGCTTAAAACATAACACAACTTTCTGTTATAGCCATGTTTCAGTTGCCCACCATTATCAAGATTTTTGCTTGTGTTGGTGAACGGAAACATTCTTATTGACAGGAGTAGGTAGGAACATAACACTCCCTACAGATCAGTTTGCCACAGTGTTAGGCCTCTTTCACACTTGAGTTTTGAGGATCCGGCGTGCACTTCCGTCGCCGGAAATGCCCGCCGGATCCGTCACAACGCAAGACAACTGAAAGCATTTGAAGACTGATCGGTCTTCAAAATGCTTTCAGTGTTACTATGGCAGCCAGTACGCTACTAAAGTCCTGGTTGCCATGGTAAGTAGTGGGGAGCCAGGGGAGCAGATACTTACAGTCCGTGCGGCTCCCGGGGCGCTCCACAATGACGTCAGAGCGCCCCACGCGCATGAATCACGTGATCATTGTGGAGCGCCCCGGGATTCAGGAGCCGCACGGACGGTAAGTATACTTCTCCCCTGCCTCCCTACTACAATTTACCATGGCAGCTGGGACTTTAGCGTCCTGGCTGCCATGGTAACCATTCACAAAAGATAAACGTCGGATCCGGCGATGCGCCGAAACGACGTTTGACTTAATTCCGGATCCGGATTAATGCACTTCAATGGGCATTAATTCTGGATTCGGCGTTACGGCATGTCTTTCGGATTTTTGGACGGAGACAAATCCGCAGCATTTGTCAACGTCCAAAAAACATTTACATACTGAACTGAAGACATCCTGATGCATCCTGAACGGATTTCTCTCCATTCAGGATGCATTGGGATAATCCTGATCAGTATCTTCCGTCCTAGAGCCCCGAGGATGGAACTCAAGGACAGAAAGCAAAAGCGCAAGTGTGAAAGGGGCCTAACCGGTCTACATGATCAGCCTGAGCTGAAGGTGATTCATTTTACATCAGACAGGACAGAACTGATTAGTCCTGATAGACTGAATATAGTGTACACTCAGTTTAGTTGTAAGAACCCGCCGCTGTCTTTACATCCGATTTTAAAAGTGTTCTACCATCTCAACATTTGTGGCATATCGCTAGGCTATGCCAAAAATGTCAGATAGGTGCGCGTCCCAACTTTGGGAGCCTTTGCTGTCTCCAGAACGAGGCTCCCGAAGTGAAGTAGAAAACACCGCACATGTGCAGTATCCTCTCCATTCACTGGTATGAGACTCCTGAAAATTGCTGAGTGAGGGCGCTTGGCTAGTTTTGTAAGTCCCATGGCATTAAATGGATAGCAAGCTGTGGAAGCCCAGCCACCTCTCCGTTCACTGCTGCTCAGCCATTTTCAGAACTGCCATAACTGTGACTAGAGGACTACTCTCTGGAGAATAGGAGTGAGTTTCAGAGGTGGGACCCGCACCAGACATTTATAACCTATCTAAATGATCTGCCACAAATGTTGAGATGTGAAAAACCCCTTTAAAGCATCCCCTGTGTGTTTACAATCAAACTGTAAATTAAGTTTTGACTGGTTGGTTCATTGGAACTTGATGAAGCCATGAATCATTTCAATCTGCTTCCTATAGATGCTCTTGGAAACCGCTTGGAGTCAGAAGGAGAAGGAAAGTTGTCTTCTCAAGCTTGCTTGTGCTACATATCATCGGGTAATGTCGACCGGCTGACAGAGTGCTGGGTCCAAAGCAATGAAACCTCAACACCTCTTGCATTGCAGGTAAGAGAAGTGGCTTCAGTGAGGGAGCACTGTTTCCATCTTAGGATAGGTCATCATTATGAAATTTTCAGAGGTCCAGCTCCCGGCATCCCACTGATCAGCTGTTTGAAGGACCTCTGGTGGCTGCTCCCATTCAAGTGATCCTCACCGATCTAATATTCATTGTCTATTCTAAGACCTAGAGAACCCTTCCAGGTTTTAGGAAACACTTTTCCACAGTTATTCTGTATGATCTGTAGAAACCATAGCATTTCAGCACATGAAGTATTTTTCCTTCCTGTTTTAATGATAGAGCTGCTTTTATATATTCTGAAATAGTTTCTTGTCTTTTTAGGACCTAGTGGAGAAGGCTATGGTACTAAGAAAATCCATTGAGTTACTCCGAGGGTCTGTACTGCCACCACAAGGGCCTGTGTTAGCAGAGAAGGTAGCACAATATGCCAGTCTCTTGGCATCTCAGGGGACCCTAACTGCTGCCATGAGCTACTTACCCAGTGACTCTGAGGAGGTATGTTAGTTTATAAGTGGAACATAAAGATTTTCTTCAGCTAGCACTAGGTTCACATACCGTTGTGTTCAAAATAATAGCAGTCAGACATCACTAACCTGATCAGTTGCTGTTTTTGGTAGAAATTATATTTCTACATGGCAAATAATTTACTAGCAGGTGTAGTAGAGTAATAGAAATCCAACAGACCCAACAGTCATGAGATGAATGCTGCTGATTCTGTGTAATTGAATCACTAATTGAAAGGGGCATGTTCAAAATAATAGCAGTGTGGAGTTCAGTTAGTGAGGTCATTCATTCTTTGAAAAACAGGTGGCAATTATTGCCCTTATTTAAGGAAGGAAGGCAGCAAATGTTGTACACGCTGGTTACAGTGCATTTCTCTCTGAAATTCTGAGGAAAATGGGTCGTTCCAGACATTGTTCAGAAGAACAGCGTACCTTGATTAAAAAGTTGATTGGAGAGAGGAAAACATATAAAGAAGTGCAGAAAATGATAGGCTGCTCAGCTAAAATGATCGCAAATGCTTTAAAATGGCAATCAAAACCTGAAAGACGTGGAAGAAAGCGAAAAACTACTATTCGAATGGATAGAAGAATAGTTAAAATGGCAAGGACTCAGCCAACAATCAGCTCCAGGAAGATCAAAGAAGGTCTAAAGTTACCTGTGAGTACTGTTACAATTAGAAGACGCCTATGTGAAGCCAAGCTATCCGCAAGAAGCTCCCGCAAAGTCCCACTGTTGGAAAAAAGACATGCGCTGAAGAGGTTACAATTTCCAAAGAGCACATTGACTGGCCTAAAGAGAAATGGCGCAACGTTTTGTGGACCGATGAAAGTAAGATTGTTCTTTTTGGGTCTAGTGGCCTCAGACGACTCCCAAACACTGAATTCAAGACACAGTACACTGTGAAGACAGTGAAGCATGGTGGTGCAAGCATCATGATATGGGGATGTTTCTCATACTACGGTGTTGGGTCTATTTATCGCATACCAGGGATCAGTTTGAATACATCAGAATACTTGAATAGGTCATGCTGCCTTATGCTGAAGAGGAAATGCCCTTGAAATGGGTGTTCCAACAAGACAACGACCCCAAACACACCAGTAA
Source organism: Bufotes viridis (assembly GCA_033119425.1). NCBI lineage: Eukaryota > Metazoa > Chordata > Amphibia > Anura > Bufonidae > Bufotes > Bufotes viridis. The sequence goes on from CM065594.1 coordinate 191,132,321, forward strand.
ACGTGCAACATCTTGGTTCCAAACCAACAAGATTGATGTTATGGAGTGGCCAGCCCAATCCCCGGATCTTAATCCAATTGAAAACTTGTGGGGCGACATCAAAAATGCAGTTTCTGAGGCAAAACCAAGAAATAGAGAAGAACTGTGGAATGTAGTCCAATCATCCTGGGCTGGAATACCTGTTCACAGGGGCCAGAAGTAGGTTGACTCCATGAAACAGATGTCCAGCAGTTCTCAGAAACAGCGGTTATACAACTAAATATTATTTAAGGCTACATGCACACGACAGTGCAAAAGAGACATGTGATGTACATTTTTTTTTATTGGCCATCACACGTCCGTTTTAAGACCAATGGTAGTCTATGGTGTTATTCACACGGCAGTTTTTTTTAACGGTCAGTGAAAAACGGACGTTAAAAAAAAAAGGAGAATATGTTCTTTCTTCTCCGTTTTTCACTGACCGACTGCCCCCATAGAATTGAATGGGTCCATTTTTTAAGTCTGTATCTCAGAAAGGCATCAGCGACATAAACGTCCGTTAAAAATGTCCGTTTTTAACAGACATTTTTTTTTCACTTTTGTGTGCATGTAGCCTTAACTGATTCAAAGGAAAGCAAAATCTTCAAACATTTTTCAGTTTATATAGTGAATGTCTGGGTTTGTAAAGAAGAATACAAACACTGCTATTTTTTTGAACAGTCTAATATTCACTTTTCTTCAATTTTTTCATTTGGAATCGAATGTGTAGTGTTCCCAATGCGTTTGTGTGTATGGAAATAAAAGCTATTAGAAGGAGTTTGAGCTTTATTCACTTTTTTTTTTTTTAAACACACTGCTATTATTTTGAACACAACTTTATACATTGTGAATCCCAGTGGTCTGTTCTGGCCAAGGAAGTGTCAAGTTTACCATATCTGGCATAGCCAGACATGACTGCACACTGCCGCATCTTCATTGACTATAATCGGACGTGGCTGCTTTCTGGGATGAATGCTAGCTTTCGGCCATGCCTTAATGTGGTTATCTCATCAGGGCATCTCCATCCTTGTGCTTTATGTAAGATAGCAGGTAATGGCGCACGCTTTTTTAATCAGTGGCGTACAGAAAAATCTTGCCCAGTAGAAGTCATCGGGGTGCGCTATTTACAGATTCATACAACTTTTAATACAGATGCATGTATTTTCATTATTTTCCCTAAATACACAACTTGCGTTAGTCCAAGGCTATAATCACAGTATGTTCACTGTGTATATCAAAAAAAGGTCCTGGCAATATATATTTTATGTACTTTGGGCAAACATTTGGCAGGTATATTTCCATAAAACTGTCTTCAACTGTATTAAGAAAAAGTGTAGCTGCCTACAATATTCTGCGCTATGGTATCCCTCTATAATGGTTATGCTAGGAGGCCTGTATGTTGGATGTGGTGGAGGTGTGCTCTCCGGTGGATGAGATGTGTTGCAGTACATTGTTGAGAACTTTGCTTAGCTATCACTTTGGCCATGTCATTCTAAGGAATGCTGGGGATCCCTGCAGCCAGGCCTCCACCATCATTAATTGATGTCATAACCTAGCAATGTGCCATTACTGAAGCTGGCTGTACACATTAGAAAAATGTTGGCCGAACCCCTCAATTATCAAATGCGTATGGGGACCTCCCTACTGTCAGGGCCAATAAAGATCAGGCAGGTGGACTTCAAATGCCTGATCCTTTATCTTTAGGGTGTAAGTCACTGCTGGCAGTGGCTCTCTCCCTCGCTTAGGAGTCAAGATGCATGCACTCTCGGTCAAAAAAGTGGGCATGTTCATAGGTGATTTAGAAGCGGTATCCGCCAGCTGAAAGTGTTTGCTTGACCACTGTCTAGTGTTGCCGTCCTTACAATGACGTGAAAAACCCTAACTTATGTTCATTCTAAACTACTTTTTAAAAATGGCTCCCAAGACGGCTTTAAGGGGTTGTGCAGTTTCAGGATATTGATGACCTATCCCCGGGATAGGTCATCCATTTATAAGATTGGCAAAGGGGTCCAACGCCCAGATCTGCAAAAGAAACTACTGATGTGTGCATGGCCCCATAGAAATGAATGGGTCATTGTGCTGTCCACAAAAAATGCAGGTATGGATGAAAAATACAGTCATGCGCATAAGACTTCACAATTTGTTCTTTATTGTTTTAGAGTTCAGTACGTGAACTACGTGATCGCCTTTTGCATGCTCAGGGACAGGCTGCAAATGGGCAGCGATATTCTTCAAAGACATCCAGTAGCTACCCATCGCCTGCAGGCAAAGCAAGCAGAGCATCAGAAGGCTTCTTGTATAAAGAAGGAAGCAAACAGGTTTGTGTTTGATCCAAGCTAAATCCACACGCTGCAATTATAAAAAACCACAGCTGAAATATAGCATCATAGCAGAATTGTCCTGCGGAGTTTACAGCAGTAGGTGGCAGCACTGTGCCACGTCATCCTGCACTTGTCTTATTCTCCTCGCTGTCTATAAATGCATGCACCGATTAGTAGTACAGTGGTCAGACGTTTGTCATTCCCACCTTCCTGTGCAGATCTACTGGCAGCCTTATGCAAATGAAACTCCAAACCTTGTATTACATAGAAGTCTTATATTAATAGAGATCATACCACCGCTTAAAGGGGCATTAAAGCTCCATGAAATAAAGCCTAATCGTTGTCTGATCTGTTCCACACGGTTTTCCAGGTCTCTGCTTGCTGTCATTCAGTAGGATCAGACATGATCATACCAGTGCTCGGCTTACAGTACAGTTATCAGTCTCCGTCTTATAACAATAATAACCTTTTATTTGCTTAAAATGTGATACCCCCTCTAATTTTTTTTTTTAACGTACTAGTCCAGTATTAGTCCCTTTAGTTTATTTTGAGATGTTTCTGCTTAATAGCATTGACTAATTTCATTTTCCAAATTTGTAGGCTTTATCCCAGTCTCCAGTTAGCACTGTACTTCCACCTCCACCTCCAGTGCCTTCACAATTCATACCTCAGCCAATGCCTGCTGCAGTGCCGCCCCCTCCATCCATCCCATTCCAGGCTTCCTCTGGACCGTCTCCTAATAACTATTATCGATATGATGGCTGGCAGCCTTACCCAGGATCGCAGCCCCAGTCAGCTGTGCCAGGTGAGTGCAGCAGCATGTATGCATTCTGGTATTGGTAAGCATCTATTACTTAATATTGTTTCAATTAAAGTATACCTCCGTTGATTCGTTCATGATGCTGTCGCACATATTGGCCACCACGCAGCAGAGCTACAGACTTATACTGCCCAGAGCTCCAGGTCTCTTCAGATTGCTAATGAACCAAGTGGGAACTCATTGCTGGCGAACTCTATGGCCATTAAACAGCAAGGAGTGATGGCACCCTCAAAAACTTTTTAGGAAGTTGAGTAAATTCAAGTTTTTAAAATATAAGTTCTCATTCACTTGCTGGCTGCACACTTTTTTAATTCACTAAAGGGCACAGTAGTAGTATCTTAAATTGCTTCTTCTATTCTGAGAGATAGTGAGGGAGATAGAGCTAATATAACTATTATTTTATCCAAAAAGAGAAAAACAAGAACTTGCTGGCTAATGAAGTCCTGTGATCACTGCAGCATCGGCATAGATTCAGGCATATAGACTATCTCAGTATATATTTCTTTCTCTCCCTTTCTCTCTTGAAGAAGTGTAATGTGAGCTAGGAGGTTAGTAGACAGAGTGGAGTTGCAGTCCTCTATGTAACGTGGCAGACAATGATGACAACATCCTGGCTTCACAGTGGTACTGTGTATAAGGATTTAAGAGTCCACTGAAGTGCAGAATACTTTCAAGAGAGCAGAGCTTCTGCTGCAGGGGTACTTATGAAATAATAATTGCTGTGTGTGACCAACCTAAGTGGAGATCTGTTGGGAAGGACGGCCATAAGCATAGGTTTATTCTATAACATGTCTTAAAGTAGACCCCGACAACAAAATACAGATTTCCTTCATGTAGGCCACAGCTTTAAAGCAGTATTTTCCAGGAGTAGACTGTTGATGTTGTATCCTCAGGATAGGTCATCAATATCTGATTCCTGGCACCCTCAAGAGCTGTTTGAAGAGGCTATGGTGATCTGGTGAGCACTGTGCCCTCTTCCTAGGCCATGCACCAGTCACATGGCCTATCTGCAATTCAGTACCATTTCAAGTGAGTGAACCTGGCCTGCAATACCAAGCACAGCTGCCTGGTATCATATAAGGAGGACGCAGCAGTTACTGGAGTGATGTGGCCTCATCAATCAACTGATTAGCGGGAGTGTCGGGAGTCAGACCCTGCGATCAGATGTTGATGACTTATCCTGGAGATAGTTCATCAATATTGTAAAACCCCTTGAACTCCACAGTCAACTGACTGATCTATTTTGACTTACTGTACTTGTGACCAATTTGCATGGAGCTAACACTCTTCACATAAGGCCACACATAGTGGGATTTTTCTGCTGAGATGCTTGCTGCAAGTCTGATTTTGCAGCAGATTTCATCCCTTTACATTGAATCCCCAATTCAATTCTGGGATATTTCAGCAAGGTAATGAGCATGTTGCGTATTTCTCATTTTGCTTGTTTCTCTGTACTTAATTTACAAAACTTCATCCACGTGTATTGTCCACACTAAGGGTGCAGCATGTCTGAACGTTCACAGATCAAAGTGAAATTATGTTTTTGATGCAGAACTGTAGCAAAACTGCATCATTTTGCTGCGATTTTGTGCAAAAGGCTGCAAGAAACGTGATTTGTCTGAGCTGCTATATGTGTAACACTGAGGCATTCAGGGCTGTTACAGATTTAAAGGTTTACAGCTCATTCATTGTATTATTATATTTGTTTTTTTTTTACTCCATTTAGTCAGCCTTGAAAGTTTTCATGAAATCTGCATGTAGTTAGGAAACGGCATGGAAACTTTTGTTTTCTTGAAGAGTGTGAGAATCTGTCCTGTTGATGTGATACTGGCTCGTGTTGCGAAACTCCAGCCCCCTGCCGTGGTCAATGGCCACACAATTTTGCATGTAAAATGTAGGCATAACTTCCAAATTAGTGCAGTTTTTGGCTACTGAAAGGGGGGCAGGGCTTCTGCCGATTTTTGCAATTTGTGTTTGTACACTTTTGGTAACTGCACTTATCTTGAGCTGGAGTGAACTCCATCTTAAAGGGGTATTCCCATCTCGGACAATAGGGGCATATCGCTAGGGACCTGCACCTACAACGAGAACGAAGCGGGGAGAGCTGTGGCTGGAGGCCCCCGGATTTCCATGAGGCGGTCCACCACCAAGCGCTGCTCACCGCTGCTCCCATAGAAGTGAATGGGAGCGCACAACGCATGCGGGGCCCATGCTCCCATTCATTTCTATGGGGCAGAAGGAAATAGCCGAGCCAGTGCTCGGCTATTTTCGGCGGCCCCATAGAAACGAATTGAGGGCAGCTGCGCATGCGCAGTGCGCCCTCCGTTCATTTTCCCGTTCCGTTCTCATTGTAGGTGCGGGACCTGCACCTAGCAGACAATGGGGGCATATCCTAGCGATATGCCCCCATTGTCTGAGATTGGAAAACCCCTTTAACAACGAATAGCTGCAACCAGAAGGTTTGAAAACTTTGAGGGACTGATACTCCATGTATTTTAGAAATTGTTATTACTACTAGGGATGAGTGAATCGACTTCGGATGAAACATCCAAAGTCAATTTGCATAAAACTTTGTTTCAATACTGTACGGAGCGTACTGTGGAACCAAACCCGAGTTCGGGAAATGTTTTTTACAGTAGAAACCCGTTTTACAAGTTATTACCCGAAGTCTCGCGAGACTTCGCAAAGTAATAACTTCGACTCATGGGAGCCAATACATTCTAATACAGTACGGAATGCTCACTCGGTACAGTATTGAAACAAAGTTTTCTCGAATCTACTTAGGATGTTTCACCTAAAGTCGATTCGCTCATCCCTAATTACTACATATAAAACAAATATGTTGCTTTACAAGACACTGTCTTCACAATTCTGATGGTTGATACTAAAAACTGTAGTGGTCTTATGGTTAGGTGCTACAGGGCTCAGTGAATTTCTCAGTTAAAGGGGTTTTCCAGGCGTCTGATGTTGATGATTTAACTCAGGATAGGTCATTAATATTCAACAGGTAAGGATCCAGCACCTCGCACCCCTATGGATCATCTGTTCTCATTAGTCCCTGGCGCTGGAACAAGTATGTTCAACGTATAGTGGTCGTGCCGGGTTACTGCAACTAAGAGAATCGTAGCTAAGCTTACATTACCAAGCTTGTGCTTCCTGCACCAATCAAACAGATAGATCCGGTGTTCTGCCAGATTTCTATACCTAGACAAAAGTCTATACTGGAAGTGACGCGGCCGCGCATCAATCAGCTGGTGGAGGGTGTGCGCGGCGCAAGCACACATCCACTGTCTTACCAAAGAATCCATGCAGCGCCTCCATAGAAGTACTATGCACACTTAGGGGTATAGAGATTTTGCAGCACAAAGTGTTGCATCAGATCACAATCATCAGTTGCACTTCATCCTTACGGCAGAGCTGAGTAAAAATCATCAGTTGCAGTTCATCCTTACGGCAGAGCTGAGTGCTGGATATTTTGGGGTACACCACAGAGGTGAGTGTTGTATATGATTTGCACTCAGCTCTGCCGTAAGTATGAAGTGCAACTGATGATTTGTGCGCGCGTGCGCACTCAGGGGTAGGGAGATCTGATGCAACACTTTGCGCTGCTAAATACTATACCCCTAAGTGCGCACGCGCGGTGCGCGAAGTACTTCTATGGAGGCACTACATAGATTCTTTGGTAAGACAGTGGATGTGCACTTGTGCCGCGCTGCACACACCCTCCACTAGCTGATTGATGCGCGGCCGCGTCACTTCCAGTGCGGCTGCGTCACCTCCGGTATAGACTTTTTTGTCTAGGTATAGAAATCTGGCAGAACACCGGCACCAGAGGCTGCAGGGAACAGCTGATCGGTGGGGGTGTGGGGTGTTGGACCACCTCACCGATAATGTAGAGAAAGTTAAAGTATAACCGTCAAATATTTTTTTTTTTACTATTGGATTTTGGTGATTAGTATCACCTTGTTGGCGCTGTTTGAATTTCTGAATGTTTAATAAATAACCCCTAAAAGCCACCTAAAAGTCCCCAGTATTGGCTATTGTTACCTGAGATAAAATCAGGTTGCTATGCTCCTTCCCTACCAGATGAGGACCGCTGAGTGCACTGGGAACTGATAGTGAGTCAACATTGTAAGGGAATGTATAAAAAGCCAGGTTCTTCCTGACAGGAGATAACAGTGCTGGGCTGTGTGTGTGAACTTCTCCACATGCCTGTGCTTGGCAGACACTCCCTTAGCAGTGAAGGACAATGTAGAGCCCAGTGTATAAATGACAGCCTTATCTGATAAGAGGAGAGCTTGTAGGAGGACCATAGGCTTCAGCCAGACCTGGGAACTTCACTGCAAGACCCCCCTATACAGAGCTGGTCTTCACTAACTTCACTGCAGTTGTCCTATGGATTAGCCTCAGGGCTGAGGGCGGCCATTTTAACAGAATAGTGAAGTTGTAGTTTTATGCAGACTGGTTGCTAAGGGCTGAATCTTATTAAATAAGGGGTAAGTAAGTCTAATAGTTCTTGATTCAGGAATATTATCATATTAGTAACTACATATATGAAAACTGAAATTGGGGTCTAAATGTGACAGTTATCCTTTAATACAAGGCACTTACTAATGTTGATAGGATATTACTTAAATGTCCACCAATGAGACTTGCTCCTATCTCAAGAACGAGCCCCTGCCAGGATTTGAGAGGATTCCAGGCATGCAAGACTTTCTTTATTCTATGCTATGAGACTTGCGAGAATAGCAGAGCCAGCAATCAATATGCCATAAATGTCCATATGTGCTGACTCCTTTAAAGGGATTTTGTGGGACTTTAACATTGATCGCCTTTCCAATAGGACAGACCAATACCAGATTGTGACTCTGACAAATGATGTCATCTTCATTGTTTGTCCTAAGGAAAGGCCATGAATGCCAAAGTCCCAGAAAACCTCTTTAATGCCTGTAGTATAGCAGGACAGCTCGAATATTATTATTATTATTATTATTTTTTATCAGATTACTGTACAATGACTGCTGTAAAGATCACACATCCCAAAATGTAATTGGAAGAGCAAGCTCTGTGCTGGCATCACCCAGCCAGCAATGAGATTTCCGCTCTGCTGTTAATGCAGCTCTTTACTAGACGACCAGTCTTAATTCACATTTACTCTACTTTTCCGCAGCTTAACTTAGTGTTAAACACTGTGAGGGAGCGACAGGATGATTAGGCGGGTACATGTGGAGGTGGAATTTATCCCTTATGTATGGGCAGCATTCTGCTGCTCTCAATAAAGATTAGCCCGTGACTTGTATTTGCAGGTGCCACATCTTTTATTTGCAATGTAACACTGAAAGAATATTTTTTAAAGTTGTATTAAAGTCTGATTTAAGAGAATGTAGGTTTTAATCCTTTAAATTTCTCTGCTCAGGCAAGCTGGGCTCCTTTTTATACTTTAATGCTCACATAATTGCTTTTCCTTGCTCGGAGTGGACGCTCGGTAAGATCAGTTTGATTCTAGACTCCTGCATGAAGTCTGTCACTCTTTGTCTGCAATCCATTTAGATCGTTGAAAGACTGGTGGCAGGTGGGTGGGGAACTGGTCACATCTCAAGTGCTTAATCCGCCAACTGTTGCCAAACACTCCAGTGGCTGTGGGAGATTTCTGCAGGTCCTTGATGCGGTTTTGTTCGAATACAATTCTCCTGTGTTGGCTCTTTGTGGCCTCCTCTTTACAAGGGGCTGGGGATATAATAGCAATGGGGAAATAAGTTTCTCCCGGCCTGTGACTTTGAGGCTGTTGACAAGTATATTAGTGAGGGAATGTTGCTGCGCTTCTCTATTTGACTCCCATAAAGATTCTATAGCTTTGCTGCATGGTCTCTATTTAACATATAATGAATCTTGCATTTCTTTTTTTTCAACAATAATTTTTATTAAAGGATTTTCAAAGGAATAACCATATACATTAGTGGTATCGCAGTACCGGCATAGATTCATACATTGGATAAAAAGAAAAAAACAAAACATAGGAAAGGGTACAGTACCATATCTGTTCGACGCTGGTAATGTAGCAGTTTGTTCGTATATTGCATGCAGTAGTTTAGACAGAAGTAAAGTATCTAGATTTGGACCAAAGGTCCCACATTTTTAAGGGCCTTCCGGGGTATCGGCTTAGGTATGGTAATGTTTTCTTATACGTATACGTGGAGTTAAATCTGTGTATTACATCAGAGACTTAAGGACCAATTTCACTCTTCCAATTGGAAGTGTTTTATAGTTTCGTTGCTAGAAATAAATGTGCCATAACTCCTCTACATCTGCTGAGGATGACGTCCAAGTCAGGTTATAATAAGGCTAGGGAAGGGTCTATTGAATGACCAGCCACGTCAGAAGCTATTAAGAAGACTTCTCTCCAGAGTCCATCAAGCTTAGGACAAGACCACAACATATGCATTAATGTGCCCTTGCCTCCACGTTTCCTCCAGCATTGGTGTGAAGTTCCTAGAAACACGTGGCATAGTCTGTCAGGGGTATAGTACAACCGTAATGTGGTCTTCATGATAGATTCAGAATGTGTAGTGCAGTTAAGGAGTCTGGCAGATAGTCGTAGAGCTGCTGACCACTGGGCATTCGAGAAGGATTTGTTCAATTCCGAATCCCAGGAGAGAAAGGGTGAGGATTTAATAAAGGTCTCCTTGTTGCCCATCATGACGTAAATAGGCCTAAGGAGCCGATTTTTCGTCTTGGGGACTGACCATAATTCCAATAAAGAGCGACTGATGTTAACAGAAACAAGGAGCTCTGATTGGACAAGATGACGTAGGCTTAGGTACTTCTAAAAATCTTTAGTCGGGGTTACGACTGGTTAGAGCGTGGAATTTCTTAGTGTCTCATTGCTGCGTCCACAAGGTAAGGATATTGGTTATGGGAGAAGGAAGGGAGACCAAGTGTAGGTTTCCCCCCCCAGGTGTAGGTGTTGATCATTCAGGTTGCTTTAATAAAGAAGGATCTGGGAACTAAAATCAGGAGAATCTTGAAAATATACAAAAGCTTAGGTAGTACCATCATTTGAAAGGCAGCTATCCTACCTAACCAGGAGATCTCTTTCAAGGCTATGGATCAGAGATCTGTTTTTAGAGTAGTAGTGGTATATAGTGGGATTGGCAAGGATTTTGGCATATATTTTTACATCCGAGTTCAGTAGGGAAATTAGCCAAAAGCTTTTCCCGGTTTGGGGATGGTGACAATGGTAGCTTCTAGCGTTTCTCTCGGGAATTTCCCCTCCTCCATAGCCTGCTGTAGGGTGTGGGACCAAGATGTCTCTATGTCTTATAATAAGGGTTTGAAAGCCCGTCCAGGCCTGGAGCTTTGTGTAGGGGTAGGGACCATATAGTAATGGCTCTTTGTTTGGTCTTATGTGCCAATAGCCTAACTGCTTTGTTATCCTTGGAATAATATTTAGCCTTGGTCTTTCTAAGACCCTGTTCATATTTATACAGTAAGAGTTCTCTAAGTTGACGTCGCAGGGATTTTAACTGTGCAGTGTGTGTGGGGAAAGATTTCTTTTATTGAGAGCTTCTAGGGGCGTGATTTTAGACATGAGTTCCGAGAACTTCTGCTCTCTTTCCTTTTTTGCCTTGCTACCTATTTTCATGATGACTTTCCTTATGTAGGCTTTGTGGGCGTTCCACAGGGAAAAGGAGCTAGAGACTGAGCCCTAATTAAATTGAAAATATTCTCGAAGAGCGGAATTTATTTTCTCTTTATATGTGTTGTGTTCTAGAAGAAAAGGGTTTAGTCGCCAAGAGGAGTTATGTCTAGAGTGATGTCCTGCAGTGTTAAAGTGACAGCTGCATGGTCTGACCAGGTGATCACTTTTAACAATGACGTTATTGCGGCTTGGATCAAAGATCTACTTAGGAGGAATAAGTCTATCCTCGAGTAGCAGTTACTGTATTTTTTGCTTTATAAGACTCACTTTTTTCCCCTCCAAAGTGGAGGGAAAAAGTCAGTGTATCTTATAAACGCAAGGCGACCCCAAATATGCAGGCCACGGCAGCTCAGGAGCTCTCACTAACGGCTCCTGAGCTGCCATGAAACTGTGGGCAGGCGGGAGTTAGTGCAGGCTGGCAGCAGAGCCTTCAGTGAAGCATCCAGCCCGCGCATACATCACGGTACTAAGCAGCACCTTGGGCGGGCTGGCAGCTTCGCTAAATGATGACGGCAGCCTGTGCTTCCATTTATGACATTCACAGTCGTTGGGCGGGCTTGCTTCTCTGTATGCGCTGTACTGCCCCCAGCCTGCATGTCCTTCACTCACAGCAGCAGGAGGATCCCCTTCTCTGTGCTGCCTGGCCATCCAGCTGATTGGTGGTGAGCGCATCCTGCTCCCCCCCACCTCCACCAATCGGCTCCCTACATTTCTTCCGCCAGCTCTCCCCTGTCCTGGTACCGTAGATTTCTGCCTAAGTCCCTTGTTGAGGACAGCTCAGGGGCAATATACGGTACCCTAATGTTTGCCAAATATGACTACAATCCCTCTCATCCATAGGAATCCACCCATGTACTGCAGTATATGGGTGGATTCCTATGGATGTGGGGGGTTATAGTCATATTTAAAATAAACACTGTTCTGTAATTGCCATGTGTCTACATTAAATATGACTATAACCCCCTCATCCATAGGAATGCACTCATATACTGCAATACATGGGTGCATTCCTATGGATGAGGGGGGTTATAGTCATATTTACCGTAATATAAACACTGTCCAGGGACTGTTCTGTAATTGGCATGTGTCTATATTAAATATGACTATAACCCCCCTCATCCATAGGAATCCACCCATATTCTGCAGTATATGGGTGCATTCCTATGGATGAGGGGGGTTATATATGGTAGTCATATCAGTAAGGGTACTTTTACACTTGCGGCAGGACGGATCCGGCAGGCTATTCGTCCTGCCGCAAGTGGCCGTGCACTGCCGTGCTGCCGCTCCGTCCCCATTGACTATAATGGGGCGGGGGGCGGAGCTACGGCGCAGCACGGCAAAGATCGCCGGACTGAAAAGTCGGACATGCAGGACTTTTAATCCGGCGATCTCTGGCCGCGCACTGCCGTGCTTTGCGTAGCTCTACCACCCGCCCCATTATAGTCAATGGGGACGGAGCGGCAGCACTGCAGTGCACGGCCACTTGCGGCAGGACGGATTCAGCCTGCCGGATCCGTCCTGCCGCAAGTGTAAAAGTACCCTTACCGTAAGCTAATACTGGTACACTCCGTGGACAGTGTTCATATTTACCGTGGCTATAACTCCCCTCATTCTTAAGAATACACCAATGTACAGTACCTACAGTACATCAGTGTATTCTTTAGGATGATGGGGGTTATAATCATAATAACAGTGTCATTCACAGATCTCTCATAAAAGTATCATCCACAGATTCCCCATAACGGTGTCATCCACAGATTCCCCATAACGGTGTCATCCACAGAATCCCCATAACGGTGTCATCCACAGAATCCCCATAACGGTGTCATCCACAGATTCCCCATAACGGTGTCATCCACAGATTCCCCCCATGACGGTGTCATCCACAGATTCCCCCCATGACGGTGTCATCCACCGATTCCCCCCATGACGGTGTCATCCACCGATTCCCCCCATGACGGTGTCATCCACCGATTCCCCCCATGACGGTGTCATCCACCGATTCCCCCCATGACGGTGTCATCCACCGATTCCCCCCATGGCGGTGTCATCCACCGATTCCCCCCATGGCGGTGTCATCCACCGATTCCCCCCATGGCGGTGTCATCCACCGATTCCCCCCATGGCGGTGTCATCCACCGATTCCCCCCATGACGGTGTCATCCACCGATTCCCCCCATGACGATGTCATCCACCGATTCCCCCCATGACGGTGTCATCCACCGATATTCTCAGCTCGTGTCCCCATGACTATAAAAGACACAATGCTGACGGTTCTTTTTTTACTGTACTGTATTTTGTTGTAGAAAACTACCGTACTGTAGTCTACTGCTGCATCCAAATTTAGGAAGATATCAAAGCAGAAAAGGCTTTTATATAAGATCCCTTTTAAACTGGAGGTGATAAAATACGCCAAAAAACATGGAAACAGGGCTTCTGAAAGACATTTTGGGCCGCCTCCAACAGAAACAAAATGATACGAGAGTGGTGGAAACATGAGGATCAGCTGCAAAAATCAAATAAAAGCAAACACACTTTTCATGGGCAAATTGCTAAAAGGTCACAGATTGATGTGGAAATGAAAGAGTGGATCACACGTCACAGAAACAATGGCTTCTCAGTATCTATAGGGCATAGCGTGGTCCCACAGGGCTCCGGTTATGTCAGCCAGGATCCTCCTTTGCTGCAGGGTGGGGGACAAGTCTGCAAACAACTTGATATCCTCATAAGACCATCGAGCTCCCGCTTTTGCTGCTTCTTTGGCACACGCCCCTCGGCAAGGGCGCCACCCAGGGTTTACAATCAAGAGCAGAAGAGAAAACTGTCCTTTAAACCCCAACCATTCTAGTGCCCACGGGCACAACCCGCCCGCGCCCCGGCCAATAGACAATCTTCGGCATGAAGGGGCGTCCCCGCCCTCTCAGGTGGGGGGTTGGCTCCTCCTTTTCCAGGAAGTTTGGTGGTCCCACATTTCCGACGAATGGGTACTCAAGATAGTAAGCTTGGGTTACAAGATCGAGTTGACCTCCACCCCGTAGGAACGATTCCTCCTTTCCCAGCCACCCAGAGACCGATTTTGGGCTGACGCCTTTTTCAGGCATTACAGTCCCTTTTCGCCCGGGGAGTAATCTCCCCGGCTCCGCTTGCGGAGCATTTCACAGGTTTTTATTCAAACCTGTTTGTTATCCCCAAGAAAGAGGGATCCGTTCGCCCGATTCTAGACCTCAAGTTGCTGAACCGGTTTGTCAAGGTCCAGCACTGGACGGAGTCTCTCCGCTCCGTGGTTGACTTTCTGGAACGGGGCGAGTTCCTTTCCTTGGTGGACATTCAGGAAGCATACCTTCACATTCCCATTGCTCCATTGCGGACCAGCGTTTTCTTCTCTTTGCGTTGGAGTCTCACCACTATCAGTTCGTGGCTCTACCCTTCGGCCTAGCAACAGCACCGCGAGTATTTACGAAGGTGCTCGCTCCTCTCCTTGCCCTTCTCAATTCCAGGGGCCTCGCCCTGATCCCCTACCTGTAAGACATCCTTGTCAAGGCTGCGACTTTCGGTCTGACCGAGGTCAGTTTACTCATCGCCCTGGACGCCCTGGCATGTTTTGGCTGGCTGGTGAACTTCCAGAAGTCAGCACTGCATCCCAGCAGGCGGATTACTTTCCTCGGCATGATTCTCGACATGGCCGCGGCGACAGTCTGCTTCCCCTCGGACAAGCAGTTCAGCGGTCGGTTCGCCTTCTCCGGCGCAGACATCCGTCGAGCCGGTTTTGCATGCAAGTTTTGGGAACTATGGTCTCTTCCTTCGAGGCCCCTCTGTTTGTGCAATTTCACACTCGTCCTCTTCAGAGGGCGATTTTGTAATCCTGGAACAAGACACTGAGTTCCTTGGACCATACCATCGCCCTCCCTCTGCAAGTGCGGTCGGAACTCAGGTGGTGGCTCTCGATTACAGCCTTGGTCTCCGGCAAATCCTTTCTCCTGGTCTCATGGTCGGTTATCACCACCGAAGCCAGCCTCCTCGGATGGGGCGGAATCTTCCCACCTCGGACAATCCAAGGCAAATGGTCTCTGTTGGAATCCTGACTGCCTATCAACATCCTGGAACTTCGGGCCATTCTTTTGTCCCTGCTTCTGGACTACTCTTCTGAGGGGACTGCTGGTCCGGATCCAGTCGGACAATGCCACAACAGTGGCGTACATCGACCACCAAGGGGAAACCCGCACTCGGGCGGTGATGGCGGAGTCCGCCAAAATTCTAAATTGGGCAGAGGTACATGTCCCAGCGCTATCGGCAGTCTACATTCCAGGAGTGGAGAGTTGGAGGGCGGACTTCCTCATACTGTGGACCCGGGCGAGTGTTCTCTGCATTCAGAGGTGTTTGACTCTATCTGTCTCCATTGGGGCCGTCCGGATGTGGATCTGATGGCATCCAGGATCAACCACAAGTGGACATGAGATCTCTGGGCATGCGCAGTAGACGCACTGGTGGCCCCATGGGACAGCTTTTCCCTCCTGTACGTCTTCCCCCCTCTCCTACCCCCTTCCTTCACAGGATCAAAAGGGAGGGCATCCAGACAATTGTCATCGCCCCGCATTGGCTGCCCCGAGCCTGGTACACCGATCTCATCCTTCTTCTAGGAGACGCGGCTACTTCCGCTCAAGGACGACCTTCTCTCTCAGGGGCCCGTCTTCCAACTGCATTTAGAATCACTACGTTTGATAGCGTGGCTATTGAAACCGCCATTCTGAAGCGTAATAGTTTCTCTGATGGAGTCATTTGCACCATTATTAAGGCCAGGAAGCCTACGTCGTCCAAGCCTTCTGTGCCGACTGTCGCCTCACTCTGCTCCGTTTCTCCCTTTCCACAATCCTCTTCTTTTTGCAAATAGGGCTGGATTTGAGTCTTGGACTTAGTTCCTTGAAAGGGCAGGTGTCAGCGCTTGCAATCTTTTTCCAGGGACCTCTGGCGCAAAAGGCCTGGAAAGTGGCCTTTCTGGTGGCGGTAATGTCCATCAGACGTGTGTCGGAAACAGTGGCGCACTCCTGTAGAGAGCCCATTCTTATACTGCACCAAGCTAATGCGGTGCTTCGCCCTATGCCTTCCTTTCTTCCGAAGGTAGTCTCCGCCTTTCATGTCAACGAGGACATCGTTCTCCCCTCATTTTGTCCCTCGCCTTCAGATTTTAGGGAATGGGCCGTCCACCAGCTGGACGTGGTTCGTGCCCTGCGGATTTATTTATCCGCTTCAGAGTTGTTCCGGTGTACCGACTCACTGTTCATATTCATGAAGGTCCTCGCAAGGGTTTGGCAGCCTCCAAAGGAACAATTTCCAGGAGGATTCGCTTGGCTATTGCAGAGGCTTATCGCTCCCGGGGCAAGGCTCCGCCCCTCCGTATCACGGCTTATTCGACCAGGGCGGTGCTTCTTGGCCCCGCTCCACCAGGTTTCCACTTTAAGATTGTGTAAAGCGGCAACCTGGTCTTCCTTGCACACGTTCACCAAGTTCTACCAGGTGCATACCTTTGCATCAGCTGACGCCACTCTGGGCCGCAAGGTCTTGCGGGCTGCGGTGTCTTAGACTCCCGCAGCTGTGACTTCCATGAGAGTGTGGTTTCTCGTTCCTCGTGGACTGCTTTGGGACGTCCCATGGTTCTGTGTCCCCCAATAATACGAGAGAGAAAACGAGATTTTTGTGGACTCTCCTGTAAAATCTCTTTCTTGCTGAGTTCATTGGAGGACACAGCTCCCACCCGTTGTTTTTGTTTCTAATTTTGCCGCAGGTGACGGCAGTAGATTAACCAGTAGGGTCCTCAGTTTTGGGTTGTTATGTTATTTAATTTCTGATTTCTTTTCCTCCTGCTTATGCACAAACTAATATGCTCTCTCCAGGCTGAGGGGATATAGCTGACAGGAGGAGCTAACCCTTTTTAGCCTAGTGTTGCCTCCTAGCGGCAGCAGCAGATATTCCCACAGTCCTGTGTCCCCCTATGAACTCAGTGAGAAAGAGATTTTACAGGTGAGTCCACCAAAATCTTGTTTTTCAGCAAGTATACATCCAGTATACACCCAATCACTTTCATACAGGTTTGCATCACAGTGCAATGTTCCTAAAAGTGGGTAAAACTGTAACCAAAGCAAGAAGCTATTCTTCCCACAGCTACTAAAAATAAAATATCAACTTGTAAAGAGTTTATACACACAACTTAAAGGACATCTATGAGCAGATTTGTACCTATAAAACTGGCTGACCTGTTGTATGTGCGTACGCTTGGCAGCTGAAGACATCTCTGTTGGTCCCATGTTCATATGTGCCCAGATTGCTGAGAAAAATTTCATGATTTTCCTATTTTATGACGTAAAGTCATGATTTTATGAAAGACACGGAGGCGAATATTGCTTAACTCTTTCTTTACTGGCAAAAATTAGCAGCAAAGATAACTCAATACCATAGAAGAAAAAACCATAGTAACAGCCCCTCCTATGACCCTATATAAGGATCAACCCAATACGAACTCCTCCTCTTTCTTTGAATGCTGTAATCCGAAGAACTGTAGCAACGGGTCAACTCCACTCGACTCTAACAACCGGACATGCGTCGGAACTTGAACTCAACCGAGGAGCGTGTGAACGTCACCAAACAGTAACTGATGAATTCAGGATGAAGAAGACTGGTCAACCGGATTGGTAATAATCACGAACCACCTGAAACAAAGAAGAAACATGGGACCAATGTGGAAGCATACTAACCCAGGTATAAAGTCCATGCGGAAAACTACAATCAAGATAGCATAAAATAATAAATAATTTGTTGAGCGTGCACAACAGAAAATATATCACTAGGGTGGGCAGCAGGGAGGGCAATATTCGCCTCCGTGTCTTTCATAAAATCATGACTTTACGTCATAAAATAGGAAAATCATGAAATTTTATATCAAGACACGGAGACTTCATATTGCAAGTTTAAAGTTGATTCACCACAGAAATAAAAGCATGAGAACTAGGGCGAAAATAAAATTCACGAAAGGTAGAAGCCCGAGACCAATCTGGTAGAAGCCCGAGACGCATGACATCTTCCAAACGGGCTCCGGCAATAGACATAGAGGTGGCTGCCGCCCCACGCACCGAGTGGGCTGTGAATATGGAAGTATCAACACCAGATAGGGATAGAATCCATTTAACCCACCTAGACAAGGTAACAGGGGACACCGGAGCGAAAGGGCGTCTAAAGGAGATAAAGAGTTGAGGCGAGGAGGTGGAGCGGACGGATGCGGTACGCGATTCGTACTCCCGTAAACATGTAACTGGGCACAGTAAGGGAGATGCCGGGAAAGCAGGGTAAGACACAGACTTGATGTTAGTCTTAGTCCGGCGGGTGATGTTAAATGTGACCCCATCCGGGGTGAAGGAACGAGCGTCGTAATCTAATGCACGCACGTCCGATACCCGCTTGCATGAAATGAGGCAGAAAAGTGTAGCTAATTTCGCCGACAACTGGCGCAGAGTCGGGTGAGAATTGGAGGGCCAGGATTCCAAAAACCTGAGAACCACCGCCACGTCCCAAGTGGTGGAGAACCGAGGACGCGGGGGGCGGGCTAGACGCGAACCCTTAAGCAGTCTGCGGACCAGGGGGTGCCTACCTGCTGGAAAACCGTCAAACCCCTTGTGTTGGGAAGAGATAGCAGAACGATACAGGTTGATGGTCCTGTACGCTTTACCCTCGTCAAACAAGGACGAGAGGAAAAGGAGAATGGAGGCTACAGGGGCCTGAAAGGGATCCAGGTCCCTAGAGCTGCACCAACGAGCCCAGATGTCCCAGGCCGCCCGATAGGCACGTCGAGTCCCTGGAGCCCATGCCGATTCCAATAGGAATCGAGCTGTAGCCGAAAGGCCCTCTGGCACCTCGGGACTCCGGACACCCTGCAAGCGAGGAGATGGAGAGAAGAGTCCAGGAGAAGCGGGTGTCGTTCTTCCAAGGGACCTACAAGGAGATCTGGAAAAGAGGGTAGAATGATCGGAATATCTGTGAGGAGTTCCAATAGACGAGGAAACCAAGATTGGGTCCTCCAAAAAGGAACTATCAACACCAGTTCTGCGCGCTGTCGAGCGATTTGGGCCAGAGACCGGGGAATGAGTGCAAACGGAGGGAAAGCGTAGTTGAGCGTCCCCTGCCACTGTTGGAGGAAGGCATCCACTGCCTCCGCAGTCGGGTACGGCCGCCAACTGAAGTACCGGGGTAGTTGTGTATTCAACCTCGAGGCAAAGAGGTCTATAGAAAAGGGACCCCAATGAGACGTAAGACTGGAAAATACCCCCGAATCTAATTTCCAGTCGCTGGAGTCTGAGATGAAACGAGAGCTCCAATCGGCCCGAGTATTGTGGAGACCGGGTAAGTATCCTGCCACAACGGAGATGTTCCTGGCCAAACAAAACTCCCAGAAGTCTCTGGCCAGGGAGGTCAGTACCGCGGACCGAGTGCCGCCCATGCAATTCACATAACGGACGGCCGAGATATTGTCCATCCGCAGGCGGACACAGGCTTTGGCCGTACCCTGAACAAAGCTGCGGATCGCAAAGGATCCCGCTAACAGTTCCAGGGCATTGATGTGTAAGTGGGTTTCCTCTTGGGACCAGACGCCCCCCGTGGAAACCCCCTGACAATGGGCACCCCAGCCCAGAAGACTGGCATCTGATTCTATCGCAATGTCTGGCTGGGGGCCGAAAATTGCACGGCCGTTCCATACGGACAGGTTGTGGATCCACCACAACAGTTCGTGCCTGGTTTCCGTGTCCCATGGAATATTGTCGTCGTAAGACGCACCTGCTTGAAGATGGGCGATTTTTAAACGTTGTAAAGCCCGATAGTGTAGTGGCGCTGGAAAGTTTGCCTGGATTGAGGATGTCAAGAGGCCTATCAGCCGGGCCATCTGGCGTAGGGACACCTGAGGCAGCGTAAGGGAATGTTTGATCTCTTTTCGAATTGCCCGGACTTTGGATTGTGGGAGACTGAGGGTTAGGGATGAGGAGTCTATTGTGAATCCCAGAAATTCCACGGATGTGGCCGGAGTTAGACAGGATTTGTCGTGGTTGACAAGGAAACCTAAGTCTTGAATCAAGGAAAGAGCCAGTCGTAGATGTCGTTGCAGTAACGACGGGGATTGGGCCATAAGGAGTATGTCGTCTAGATAGATTATCAGGCGCACACCCCGAGCCCGAAGCCACGCCACCACTGGTCGCATGACCTTGGTAAAGCACCATGGGGCGGACGAGAGGCCAAATGGGAGGCAAGTGAATCTCCAAAGCTGGCGATTCCAGATGAACTTCAGGAGGTCCCTGGATTCCTGTGCCACCGGGACTGTTAGATATGCATCCCGCAGATCTAGCTTCACAAACCAGTCCCCGGGAAGGAGCATATCTCTTAGAAGATGGATACCTTCCATCTTGAAGTGTCTGTATTTGACATATGCATTCAGCCGTTTGAGATTTATGACAGGGCGCAGTTGGCCCCCTTTCTTTGGCACTAAGAATATGCTGCTGACGACTCCGCCCTGGTTGATCGGAGCTCGCTCTATTGCGCCCTTTTGGAGGAGGGCAGACATTTCTGTCTGTAACTGGTCTAGAAACTGACCTGAGACCGTCTGAGGGGGGGGGGGGGACGATAGAGCCGTCGGTGGGGACACCAGTTCTATGACGAAGCCCTGTACTGTGGACAACACCCAGGGGTCGGAGGTTATCCCTGACCACACATGGGAAAAGAGACGGAGTCTGCCGCCCACATAATGATCCGAAGAACATGTGACATTCATATAACTTACCATACGGACGTCTGGAGGATGATGCGCCCCGGAAACCACTGGAACGGTTAGAATATCCCCGTGACGGGAAAAAGGTCGGCTGGTGTCGTTGGTCTTGTAGGGATTGCCTGTAGTTGAAGGGGCCTCTGCCCGTGCCTCTGGGCTGGGAGGAAGAACGGCCGGACAGGCGGCCCCTTGAGCTGCCGGCCCTTGATGAAAAACGCCCATGAAAGACACGGCGCATAGATGATTGGGCTTTATCTAGAGCCGTAAAGGCCCCCACGTATTTGCTGAGATCTTTTATGAAAGGATCTCCGAACAGTAGCCCCTGAGCTTCCTTTCCTGACTCAGTGAGAGCCAGATTGGCCAGTTTTGGCTCTATCTTCATTAATATAGCTCGTCGTCTCTCTATGGATAGAGACATGTTCACATTTCCTGCCACACAAATGGCTCTTTGAGCCCAACCTCTGAGCTCTTCTGGGTCTACTAGGCGGCCCTCCGCCCGAGCGGTTTCGGCCGGGTCAAATATCTTCGCTAAAGGCCCAGTAATGTCCAGCAATTTGTCTTGACATGCCTTTAAGGCAGAGTCAAGGCCCTTTTTTGGAGTAAAGCCTGTCTTTGATAAGAACTGGACCACTTTGGGATCCACCACAGGCGTTTCGCAGATCTTATTAGGAATCAGGGGGCGAGGGCATTCCGCCCTTAGTTTACTTCTAGCCTCTTTAGAAAGAGGGGTGCGAATTCTGGCCTCCAGATATTTGGCCACGTGGGTGGCTGGCAACCACTCCGCAGATCTGGGGTGGTGTAAATCATTTGGGTCGAACAATGGTTCGCCAGAAGGGTCTAACACGGCATTAGCCGTTTCAATAGCTGGATCGGACATGCCACTCTTATGTGGGGGTAATCCCACGGGTGGTTGTGTGGGACATGAAACTACCTCAACGTCCGCCAGATCCACCTCAGAGTCCTGAGATGATTCAACTATAGCCTCCTCAGACTCAGGTTCTGAATCAGAATTTTGCTCCGGCTGAGACCGGGCAGTCTTCCATAGCCGCGCCTTTTCTGCCGGGCGTGGGGCGGGTCTTTTGCGGGACATAGTCGCGCATTCAAATGATGGATCTAAGCCATCCGTCAATTGTTTTCTGGAGGCAGTAACAGGGGATATGTGAGCCTGTGGGGCTCTGACAGGCTGTGGATGAGATATAAGGGCCTGAGAGATAGACTGCGCTAAGGCAGCCGACATGGACCCCATAGCCGAAAACAATGGCTTGTGAAATAGATTGTTGCAATGCCACTGATTGCAGGTCAGCATTAGAAGGTTCTTCGGATCTAACCGAAGGAGAGGGTCGGCGGACCAGAGATGGTCGGCTTTGTGCTGAACCAGCAGGAGAGGGGGGGCCAGTAGAAGGGATATTAGACATGATGGCCAGAGTACAGTTGAAGGCAATTCAGGAGAAAAAATGTGCAACTAACTCTCTGTCAGGAGATAGTCACCCCAGAACAGAGGACCTACAAAGTGGATAATGGGTCTTACAGAAGGAGGCACGGGAGGAAGATGGTGACTTGAACAGGAGCACACTGAAAAGATCGGTGGTGTGGCGGGGGAAGTATCCGCCCCCTTATCCACAAGAGCCAATGGAACGGCGCAGTACAACTGGACACCTGTCCTAAGATGGCGCCCGAGATTCTCGTCTGGTGCGAGATCTCGGCGTGCTGGAGGAAAATATGGGGAAGGAAAATGGCGCCCGAGATTCTCGTCATGCGCGAGAACCCGGGCGCACTGGTGGCTCCGGAGCAAAGAAGAAAATATGGCGCCCGAGAATCTCGAGTGAGGTATGGGGAGGTGAAGAGGGTAATGGCTACGGAGTGAAAGCAAATAACTAAAATAAAGGGGAAAAATGAGAATATCAAAGAAAGGGCGCCTTCCCAGGAGAGAGAGGCGTCGGAAAACTTAAGTGTCGTAAAAAACTAATAAATTCAATAAAATCATACTGTACACAATATAAAACGGACGAATTTTACCTAGAAGGAAAAGGGTATATTAAGGTTAAAACTTGAGAACAGATGATGGTAATACAAAAGATAATGGAGCCCACAGCATGGAGTACTTATCTTGGCTGGAGCAGCAAAGAAAGAGGAGGAGTTCGTATTGGGTTGATCCTTATATAGGGTCATAGGAGGGGCTGTTACTATGGTTTTTTCTTCTATGGTATTGAGTTATCTTTGCTGCTAATTTTTGCCAGTAAAGAAAGAGTTAAGCAATATGAAGCCTCCGTGTCTTGATATAAAATTATGTTTTAGTATATGCAAACAAGCCTCTAGGAGCAACGGGGGTGTTGCCCTTACACCTAGAGGCTCTGCTCTCTCTGTAACTGCTGCGCCCTCTGCACTTTGATTGACTGGGCCAGGCAGTGTAAATGTGAGCACACCTGGCCCTGGCCTCCTAAAGTCAGTCAAAGTGCAGAGGGTGCGGCAGTTCTAAAGAGAGCAGAGTCTCTAGGTGTAACAGCAATGCCCCCGTTGCTCCTAGAGGCTCATTTGCATATATTAAAACATTATTTTTCTCAGTAATGCGGCACATATGAACATGAGACCAACACTGATGCCTTTAGCTGCTAAGTGGACATGGAACAGGTCAGCCAGTTTCATAGGTACAAATCTGCTGACAGATGCCCTTTAAGCCTAAATTTACACAAATCTTCACAAATCACCAGAACTGGGAAGACCAACAATCTGGTTTTAAGCTTGAACCTCTAAAAAAAAACTACTTATGAAATACAGATGTTACACAATTTGAAAAGTAACTTCTCTACCAATATACATTTCAGTTGTCTTGACGAGCTGCTGACAACCATGTCTACCTAAGGTAACTATGTGATAAATAAAAATTATTAAAAAAAGCATACATCAAACAATTATTGTGCCTAAGACTCGCATCAAATCCAAGCAGAGGTTTACACAGAAAAATAATATAAAAGGGTGTGAAAAGTTCATATCTATTACAAGAATATAAGTCCTCAAAAGCATGTGCATTCAAAAACACAAATGGAGGCCATGCAGTTTGGCTGACACCCACAAATGTGTTAAAGATATGTACTTAAACTAAGATGCCAAAATCAACATTTTTCAAGAGCACTCAGCATACCATCTATAAAAATACTAAATAATAATACACACACATACACCTTCATGCAGCTTTGCAGCAAACTGATTATAAGCAAATACTGCGTGAATAAATAAAATTTGCGACCAAAAGGCGTACTGAGTAAATGAGTAATTATGGAAATAGAATATAATCTGCAAAAAAACTGTGTCAGGCTAGGTTCACACTAGCGCAAGCGAACTGACAGGCTGTTCTGGCAGGGAACAGTCTGCTAGATCTCTCTGCATGAAAGTCTATGTCCGGCCCCATTAACTGCAATGGGGACCAGCGAAGATCCGGCTGCAACCCGGCAAATATGCCCAGAATCGGCCAGAAGAAAATCGTTGGGTGTTAATGAGACTTTTATGCTTTCGGCAATGCTAGAATCCGCCAATCATGAGAATTGGGACCTGTGTTACCCATTTTAAATGAAGCCTGTGGATAGGGGATAAGTTATTGTCATGGGAAAACCCCTTTAGAGAAATGCAAAAATCTGCATGAGTACGCCTTTGCATTCAAGCATTGGGAATTATATAGTAGATAATTATCCATCTTCCCCATACAAGCAGTTTTTCTAATTTTAAAAGTATAAATCCCTAAACGGACAGATACACTATTCTCCCGCTTTATGAACACACTGCTCAAACCCTTTATGGTTCATCAGAAATTGAGTTAAAGGGGTAGTCCTATGTCAGAGATTGATGGCATGCTACTAGGTTATGGAGCCCCCGAACTGAAGGACTGAAAGCTGTGCATGAGCGACATGCTGTTCATTCACTGCTGTGGTACTGCTGGAAATAACCAAGCGTGGCTATTTTCCAAACTCCCATAGTGGCGAACAAAGCATGTCCGTGGACCCTTCGTTGGGAGACTTGTTCTGGAGATAGGAGCAGGTCACACCTCTGGGACCCGCTCCTATCTGACATTAATGGCATATCCTAGCGATATGCCATCAATGTCTGAGATGAGAATACCCTTTTAAAGCCACATAACTTCGATTCTGATGAGTCCTGGGAGGCCCAGGCGGTGCCCCCATAATGTGGACACAAAAAAGCATCGGTGTTGCACCATCTAAAACCTGCCATACTGTTTGTTTTTGTAAACTAATTGAAATAGGGATAGTCAGAGGGTGAACTACGGTATCTTTTGTGACTGACGCAAGTCTTTTCCAATTGTCATAAATATATTCGATATTTCTCTGTAGTGGTAATTGTTTTTGGTGTTACTGTAGCAAGTAACAGGTACCACTAGCATTTTTCTAAACTAAGATCAGGTATGGAGAGGATGGGGACAGTATAAAATGGAAACTTTTATTAATGTTTGTGTGAGTGCGTGATATTAAGGTGATGTGCAACTAATTTGATGCCATTATCCAGACCCCGGTAAAAGTCTGGGTCATAGCCTCAATAAACTCGACCACATAAAAGATGACATAGTCGGTAGTACCTAGTTGCAGTCTTGAATACAGCCAGCCGGAGCAGGAGGACTGTATTCAGAGCGGTTAGGTGGTACACAACAAAATAGATCCAAATAATCCACTTGTGAAGAAGAAAGATACGGCACTCACCACTGTAAAGCTTTAATGTTTTATTAACCCATTAAAACTGGGCTGACAGAGATGTACAGTGCAGTATAGGTCTATAGCTTGGTTTTAATGGATTAATAAAACATTAAAGTTTTACAGTGGTGGCTGCTGCATCTTTCTTCTTCACAAGTTGTCGCATCAATAAACTGCATTATTAGGTATAGAGGAGGGGATTAGATGAGGGACATAGTCATCTTTTCACTCCTTTAAAAAAAAAAAAAAAAAAAAAAAAACTCCCCCATATGTGACAAGCGCATGTATGCTGTGTGGTGAGAACTTGATAAAATGTTTACAAATCCATGTTACCCCTCCCCTGGGGTCATCTACAGTGATAGAGGGACAGGAGGATCTATTCATCTGCTTCTCTCCCTGCTGCTTGTCAGCACATATTACACTGCTCCTCGTCTCCTTCCCACTGCCTGAGATTACATTCATCTGAAGGTGGTGCTACTTCAACTTGGTCTATTTCAGGCTGTATAGCAGCTAGAGATATTATCCAATACGTGATATGAGTAAGTGCAGATGAAAAGCTGTAGAAAGATTTAAGCTAGTTTCACACTAGTGTTAAAACCATCCTGCAAGCTGTTGAGGCAGAGGAACAGCCTACCGGAGTTCATTGTGTCAGGCATAGCCAGAAATGGCTAGGACAGTGCCAGACCCCGATGACTATAATGGAACCCGGCAGGAAACTGCCTGTTTTCAGCATAAGTGCCGGGAATCAGCCAGGCAAAAAATGTTGCTTGCACTGGTTTTTGTCTGCCTGAATCCTGGCACTCACGCCAGAAGCAGACCGGATTCCCGCCAGGTCCCGTTATAGTCAGTAGGCTCCGGCAGGGAAAGGCCTGCTGGATGGTTTTAGTGCTAATGTGAAACTAGCCATAGTTTTGTCATCTACAGTAAAGAAGCCAAACTTACATTTTTTCTGTAAGCAAATTTGTTTTATATTCATATAAATTCTTATTTAACTTTTCAGGAATCATACAGCCTCCACCGATGAAACAAGCTCCCTCAATGTCAACCCATACTACATTTCCTTCAGCATCTCATGATGTTCCTATGAATGTACCTGGAGTATCTAATGCATACCCTCAAGCCTCCGTTCCATCTTTGCGCCCATCT
The DNA here is from genome assembly GCA_033119425.1 of Bufotes viridis. NCBI lineage: Eukaryota > Metazoa > Chordata > Amphibia > Anura > Bufonidae > Bufotes > Bufotes viridis. Next base: position 191,158,815 of record CM065594.1, read on the forward strand.
GCCTACCATCCTTCTTCACGATCGGGCATGAGTCAACCTCCAACACCACCCTCTATGACTACATCCTATGTTCCTTTTAACTATCAACTAGACATGGGATTTCATGAAGGAGGACCCGGAGCACCAACTGTCCGGCCACCACCACCTCCAACAGGTATATTTTTGTTTATCCAGTTTCGATTTAAATTTAAAAAAAAAAGTTAAGCCCTGTGCAATGTCAAACGAGTACAGTGTGGATCATACAGCGTAGAAAAGTAAGGCTACTTTCACACTATCGTTAATATTTTCTGGTATTGAGATCCGTCATAGGGTCTCAATACCGGAAAAAAACGCTTCCGTTTCATTCATTGTCAATGAGGACAAAACGTAACTGAACAGAACAGAATGCTCCAAAATGCATTCCGTTCCGGAATACGGTTTGCTTTCCACTGGGATGCGGATTAAGACTGATCCGTCATGACCCACAATGCAAGTCAATACGGACAGATCCGTTTTCTCTGACACAATAGAAAACGGATCCGTCCCCCATTGTCTTTCAATGGAGTTCATGACTGATCCGTCTTGGCTATGTTACAGATAATACAACCGGATTGGTTAATCGGAGATAGTTGTATTATCAGTAACGGAAGCGTTTTTGCTGAACCCTGCCGGATCCAGCAAAAACGCTAGTGTGAAAGTAGCCTAAGTGTAGTTTGTATGAAACCTATATACACTCCTCAACATTGAAATTGCAACACCAAGAAGTCGTGTAATTATGGAAATCACAGGATCAATAGACGTGTTAATGATATGCAAATAGAAAAAAAATGTAAACAAAATGTTCAAAACATCTCAATTTATTCAGTATGATTGCCACACGCAGAAATACACATGCTTTTATTCCTTGGCATTCTATCAATGAGGTTATTAATAGTTGTCTGAGGAATGTTCTGCCCCTCTGTATGCACTTGGGCACACAAATCATTAAGATCCGCTGCTTGAAACTTCCTTTGCAATTCAACCAATGACATCCCCGATGTGCTCGATGGGAGACAAGCCCAGAGACGCTGTATGCCGTAGTAGCACATTTAGGCCACGCAGGCTGCTCACAGTAGCACGAACAACATGCAGCCCGGTGTTGTCCTGTTGACAAATCTGAAATGCCCATATCACGGATTCCATGACCAAATCAGTGCAACACCAAGCTGTTTCTGTACTTGCAATCAAGACTAGAGGGGTCTGGCTGCTGTACATTATACCACCCCAAATCATAATCCTGCAAGTAGGAACAGTGTGATGTTTCCTTGTTATGGCATCTTTGTGGCATTGCCCATGTCTCCAGACCAATCTCCGGGTTTCGTGGTGTCCAAAACAAAAGTGGGTCATGGTGTGAAGTCAATGGAACCCTCGTGGCTGTACGTCTGGCTCGTAGCCCAGTGTCGTGTAAACCCAGTCTGATGCTTTACGTAGATACAGTTTGCCGCCCCATGTTTGGGATGTAATGTCCAAGTTCACTTGCAGTACAGAATGTATCACTACGTGCCATTCTTCTCATCATACGATCTGTCCTTGCAGAGGTTTGCCTCTGTGCACCGCTGTCATTCCAGTTTGTGTTGTTCTCCCAACCACCGGGACACAGAACATTATACAGTGCTAACATCTCGGCCTAGGCGTGTAGTGATCTGCCAGATTGATAAAACAAGGTTTCTCATTTGAAGGATTCTGTCTCTCAGTTTGTGACATCTAGTGATAACTGGCACGTTGATGAACAGGAGGCATCGTACAATCATCCCACATTTGCTTTTATGCCCCTCCCACATGCCACAAAGGTGCTAGTTGCTTGAAAATTTGATTGTCTGCAGGTCTTGGTAACGCCTGCTGCTTCCTCGATTTACATAACCTTACGGCTTGTCCTTCTTTGTGTTACAATTTCAGTGTTGAGGAGTCAGTCGGCCATAACATTAAACCCACACAACGGTGCGGTGAATAACATTGATCATCTCATTCCAATAGCATCTGTCAAGGGATGAGAAACAGAAAGCAGCAAGTGAGCAGTAAAGCTCTTGAAGTAAGGGTACATTTACACGATTGTATGTACTTTGCGATCCGCCAAACGTGGATCCACAAAAATACAGATGATATCCGTGTTGCATCAGTTATTTTTGCAGACGCATTGAAACCATGACTATTCTTGTCTGCAAAACGGACACGTTCTATATTTTTTGCGGGACTGTGGAAAGGACATACGGATGTGGACAGCACACAGTTTTCTTCATTGAAAGGAGTAGGTCCTTGTTCAGTCTGCAAAAAATGTGGCTCGGATGCGAACCAAACATACAGTCGTGTGAAAGGGGCCTTATTGTGTCGGAAGCTTTAAAAGTGGGCAAGCATAAGAATAGGTCTCAGGGGCTATTCCCGGTGTTCAGTTGTTGGTACCTACCAAAAGTCGTCAAAGTAGGAGCAGCGGGTAAACCAGTGACAGGTTCCTGAGAGCTCAGAGGTCTTCAGTGCAAGTGCGGAGCGAAGGATAGCCCTATCCCACAGAAGAGCTACAGTATCCGAAATTGCTGAGCAAGTAAGACGGGTTTTGCCCTAAACAACACTTATTCCTTATCCACAGTGTAGAGCATAAATGTCTGATCGTGGGGCTCTAACTGCTGGTACCCATTCCTATAGTGATAGTGGGTTCCCCTGTTCCCCCTGGGGATAGATGTTATAAAAACACGTTTAATACTGGACAACTTCGGGGTTCTTTTGGACTCCATGTCTTGATGGGTCAGGACTTTGGTGGTACGAAGGGGACCTACACATATTACACAGATGGTTTTAATGTACTGATTTATTGGTGTTCATGGTACACAGTAAAGACACAATGAAGATATCTTAAAGGAAGTTCTAGCAACTAGGTATGGCTTGAAAAAACAGGTGAATGAGTTTGGAGGCAGTGGGATACTAAAACCAATACCAGCTTAATGGTGGATAAAAAAAGAAGAGGGGGGGTAATGGAGACCTATCCCGAGAGGGGAATATCTCAACATGGAGAGTTTATAAACCATGTTACTAAGGTATGGGCAGAGTTGTATTATGGTCTGTGGAGTCTGTGAGGGTTGTTGCCAGCAGTAGACTTCATTCTACCCTACAAAAAACTACTTGAGTTACAATGAAACTTGTTGATATGGGGAATACTACATTTGCTGCCTAAATCACTATATAAAAGTATTGTTGTCTCTGAAGAACTCCAGGTATGAAATCGGTGTGTCTGTAACAAACATCCTTTAGCCTAGGGTACTACTTTTCTTCCAGAGTTGACTTGACATATTTGAATGACCAATTCATTTCCAGGTTACTTTCCCTGGCTGGAGAACAGACAAGATACTACAGGTAAAGACTTGGGAAGTCCTTCCTGCTCTGTAGTGTATATATATTGAAGTTGTGCCAAAAAGTGGATTATGTCATTATATGGTTATGTTTTTTATACTTTTTAAAATATATTTTCCCTCCTCATCTTTAAAGGATGTTGCTAGTTATTAACCAAATTTGTTAAAAACTTTGGGGGAGATTTATCATCTCCCTGCTCCTCTTTTTTGGCAAAAAAAGGTCACAAACCTTGTATTTGCAATTTTTTAATTGTGGCGTTTCTACGACACTCTTGCCATTTTATAAAAAGGTAGCATGGTGAGGGCAGGGCTTCCACATTTATCTTCATTTGCGCCTGTTTGCTGTTTATTGAAAGCTGCTGTAGATTTCATTTTGGAGCACAGACTGCCAGAGGATGAGCCTAATTTATGACGAGGCTTATGCGTCTTCATAAGTCAGTTGCATTTTCCGGCAGCAGACTTTCATCTTACAACACTATTAATAAATCTCGCCCTCTGGGTTTCACTGCTTTCTCTAGTGAGCAGCTTTATGTAAATTATGTGCTGTGCGGGCTCTACCCAGCGCAACGGCATAGCTGCATGTGGGTTGGCTGTGTTGGGAAGTAATGTATTTCACAGTTACATCTTATTGGACTGCACAACCCAAGCTGTATTTGCTTCCTGAAGGACATTATTGTAGCTCGGTTCCTTGAAATGGGACCTTTGGATAGACAGAGCTTCTTTTTCCAGCATGCCAACGCTATTTATGACTGCGCTTCCAGTTGGATGATGGTGACACATCAGCCAGCAATGCAACATTTAATAACCAATGAGCTTTTGTCTGCACACGAGTTGCATTTGTTTGTGCTTTCCATGTGACCGCTTTAGTTTGTAGAGTGCATGCTTTGGAGACCCTTACATTGAGCAAATGGTGCTTGATGTCTGGACTTCGGACTTGCATCGTATGCTCCGCTCTTGCTAAGCTGGTCTAGGGGAGGAAGACCGAAATCTGTCAAAAGCTGGAGCCATTTACAGAACCACAACAGAAAAAATCAAGCAAGGCGAAATATAAAAAAATCTATTTGTTTATTAGTCTAAAATCTCCATTAAAACATATATCTCAAAAGCATGCTGGATATTGTTAGAGATGGCCCTAACAATACAGAGTACACATAGGGTGCAGTCCACCATCAGTGTCATAACAGGTAAGTGTAGTGCAGAATGATAAAAACTCAAAAATAAGGAAAAAATGTACACATAGATATATGCACATTTCCTGACCAACCTACTGTTGGGGATCAAAAAATAAACTGATATCCGGAACTACACAAGTAAAAATGGAGGAACAATTACATACACAATATCAGTGATGCCTACCCTGTGACATGATGGTGAACACACTGCTAGGCTGACAAGTCCACCTCGATGCGCGTTTCACCTACTGGCTTCGTCAGGAGGTGTGTGTGTAATAAAAAGCCAGGCATATATAGGCCTCCAAACAGGTGCAAACACATATGCACCCAATTATGCTCACCTGTATTGTGCGAAGCGGCGCAGCAGCATGGTGATGCGGTCCAAAGGCTTGCGCGCACACCCCCTCGTACGTCCGGGGGAACGTGACATTGACGCGCCAGCTGATGGAACGCAGCGCACCAGTGATGTGCGTTTGTGCAAATAAGTTAGAAGGTGTATATTATCCAAACTATTAGCAAAAATATAAAGTGCTGAAGTGCACATATATAAAAAAAAAGAAATTATGTATAATATATTTAAAAAAGGGGATAAAGAAAGTGAACAAATGCTATATGGTAAATGTCATAGATATCGAGACCATAATCACACATCAAAATACATAACTAGTACAAAATACATGATTCCATGAAACATAATTCATAAATATAAAGTGCTAAATTTGATACCAACATGATTTACTGTAAATTACAAAATTCTGATTAAATATAGGCATATCCATGATAAAGTGACAGTGATAAAAACCATGAGGATTACAGAATAATGTACAGTGTTAAAAAAAATAATATGAAAATACATGCAAAGAAAATAACGTGCAAAAAATGAAAGCAGCCAAAAATAGATCTGTGAAAATTGTATACAAATCGCATGATAACACTCCTAAGGCTACCTGTCCGTTTAGCTGTAGGGGCCAAAAATGGGGCTCATATTCTTGTGGGAGCTTTGTGGCATGCAAGTTTATGGTTAGAGCCAACCAACTTTGATGGATCGGCTGATGTGGACAATTTTGTATTGGGTCTTAACACCACCTGTCACACTGAAGCCGTCATTTATTATGCCACTAGTCCATGTGGACTTATCTACGTGGGCATGACCTCGAGGCCTTTTAAAGTCAGGATCTTGGAACATGATCCTGGCAGGCGGTAGGTCGTCAGGTGATGCTGTGGACAAGTTACACAATATTCCGAGGCATTTTCGTGAATGTCATAATAGTTCTCCAAATGGGTTCAAAGTGAGGGGGATAGATAGAGTTTACCTGGGCTGTACAGGTGGCGATATTCAAAAAGCGTTACAGAAAAAGCGTTATTCAAAAAGCGTTACATTGAATGCAGTCAGTCCTTTTGGACTCAATGAAGCAATCAATTTCAAATCCTTCTTATAAATAGCGTTATTTTAGCATTATTGTCGGGCATTATTTTAATCATTGTTTTTCTTTTTTCTCTTAGTTTTTGTGGCCTCCTACTATTTTTGGATCTATTGCTCTATGGTCCATTGTAAAGCTTTGTATGCAGCGTTATCTGATCATCATGTGATTTGTATTCTTCAGTTTTCACTGATTTATTTTTGTTTTCTTTCATTTTTTTTTTTTTACATTTTTTCTTTCTTTTTTAGCACTGTACATTCTGTAATCCTCATGGTTTTTATCACTGTCACTTTATCATGGATATGCCTATATTCACTCAGGATTTTGTAATTTACAGTTAATCATGTTGGTATCAAATTCAGCACTTTATATTTATGAATTACACGGTATGTTTAATGGAATCGTGTATTTTGTACTAGTTATGTATTTTACTAATTACATTATCATTATTTTGATGTTTGATTATGATCTGATATCTATGACATTTACCATATAGCATTTGTTCACTGTCTTTATCCCCCTTTTTAACCCCTTCCCGACCAGCACCCTAATAGTACAGCTCTGCGGGAAGTGACTTCCTGACCAGCGCCGTAGTACTGTGGCACGCTGATCGGGCGGGTGCAGGAGCTGCGCCCGCCCGATCAGCTGCAGGGGAATGGCTGTTCCCATTAGCCGGATGCCTGCTGTATGCGCCGGCATCAGTGAAAAAACTGATGCCAGCGCATTAACCCTCCCTATGCCACGGTCAGAGCTGACCGTGGCATGTGCAGTGTGTGTGAAGGGAGGGAGGTCCCTCCCCTTCCCCATCGGGTCCCCACGCTGCTGTGATAGGGACCCGATGGCAGGGAAGGAAGCCCGATGCCTGTGAGATCCAGAAAAGTATATATAATAGGTATTGCCGCGTCCGTATCAACCGACTCTATAAAAATATCACATGATCCACCCGGGCAGGTGAATGCAGTAAAAAAAAAAAAAAAAACTATGCCAAAATAGCCATTTTTTGTCACCTTGCCTCACAAAAAGTGTAATACCAAGCGATCAAAAAGTCTTATGTACCCCAAAATGGTACTAATCAAACCACTATCTCATCCCTCAAAAAATGAGACCCTACCTAAGACAATCGCCAGAAAAATAAGTAAAAAATAGGGCAGTCAGAAAATGGCAACACAAAAACAAGATTTTGTTCTGTTCAAAAATGCATTTACTGTGTAAAACTTAGCAAAAATACAAATAATAGACATATTGGGTATTGCCGCGTCCGTAACAACCTGCTCTATAAAAATATCACATTATATGCCCCCCTTAGGTGGATACTGTAAATATTTGTTATTTAAAACTATGCCAAAACAGCCTTTTTTTTTGCCTCACAAAAAGTGTAATACCAAGCGATCAGAAAGTCTTATGTACCCTAAAATGGTACCAATGAAATGGTCACCTCATTCCACAAAAAATGAGCCCCCACATCAAAAAATAAAAACCAATGGCACCCGTAAATTCTAGCAAAATCTGCTTCCAAAATCCATATGGCACTAGGAGGCCTATATATGTCTGGCTTTTTATTACACACACATCTTCTGACGAAGCCAGTAGGTGAAACGCACGTCGAGGTGGACTTGTCAGTTTATTTTCTGATCCCCAACAGTAGGTTGGTCAGGAAATGTGCATCTCTCTATATTGTTGTGTATATATACACTATTTATTGGTTACTATTATCATTTAGCACCATAGATGGTTTCTTTCCTCTTATTAGTACATTATTTAGCACGTTTCCTGACCAATTTACTATCCCATAATTCTCTATTGTGTACATTGTTTCCTTATCTTTGAGTTTTTATCATTCTGCACTACACTTACCTGTTATGACATTGATGGTGGACTGCACCCTATGTGTACTCTGTATTGTTAGGGCTATCTCTAACAATATCCAGCATCGTTTTGAGATATATGTTTTAATGGAGACTTTGGACTAATAAACAAATTTATATTTTTATATTTCGCCTTGCTCGATTTTTTCTGTTGTGGTTTTGTATATGGTGTGGAGCAAGACTTCTCACCCTTATGTGTTTTTAAAGCTGGAGCCATTGTCCCAGTAGGAAACCCTATCTGTACATTTAATTTGTGATCCTTACTTATCTTAGTTTTTTTATTAGCAGGTGAACAGGAAGGTTGGACAGATTCCTTCTCGATGAAATCTGGTATCCAATGGAAGAAGGTATTTGTGTAACATTTTCCATGTGATTATGTCTGTAGCCCAAACTTATTTCCTGCAGTGACCATAGTAAATGACAAAATGTGTGGTCTGCAGTCAAGAACCGAGCAAATGACCATTCCTCCAAGTGTACAAATACAGCTAAATAGACATAGACCCTCTTCAGTGGTTTTCCCACCATAGAAGTATATTGCATACACACAGTGTATGCTATAAATGTCTTAGGTGGTATTCCAGCTCGCGGGATCCCAGCTGCTGAGAGAACTAGGATTCCCGGACCCGTGTTTTACCAAGTGAGGGAATTGCTGGCCATTGCCTCGATGGAGAGATTGAATGGAGAGTTAGCCTGACTGTTTCTGTAAGGCTGCATTTAAACAACAGTCAAAAACAGCCAGTGAATGGCAGGCATCAAAAATAGTACATTTTAACATCCCTTTAGACAGGAGTGTACCCATCTAACAGTTGTTAAAAATGGGTACGCTAGTGAAAAATGTATTTTTATTATAATTTTAAAAAAAATGACCTTATCTACTTCACTTGATGCAGAAGGACCCAGCTTGATGACATCACCACACTGGGAGCACATGGTGACGTCAACAAGCTGGGAGGGCAGGTCCCAGGGCAACCATCCCTGCGCATGCAAGTGGATGATGTGAGTAAGCAAAACTGAGGAGCTCTGATGGGGGCATTATTAGTAATGGGAGCCACTAATGGGGGCATTTGTTATACTTGTGGGGGGCAACAACACTATTCTCACTTGAAGGCAATATAGGGGCACTATTTATACTGGGGACATTATTTATACGGGGGCGTTTTGATGTCCTGGGACCATTATGTATGCTGTGAGGGAACTGCGAGGGTTGGGATAATAAATAAAAAAAATGACTCCTTTGTTTCTCCTACAGTTCCTGCATGTGGGTGGCACTTGTAGCAGAAAAGCACTGATTGTAGTGTCACATTTAAATTACTGGGCACTCTGTATTACCGTATTTTTCACCCCATAAGACGCACTTAGGATTTAGAGGGGGACAATAAGAAAAAATATTTTTCATTAAACTTCAGGTCAATCCACCAATCAGACCCTCAATGTTAATAAAACCACAATAAGACCTCAGATTAGACCCCCAATCAGACCTCAGCTTAGACCCCAATGTAAATGACCCCCAATCAGACCTCAGATAAGAGCCCCATGCCTCTCTTCAGCCCACAGTAGCCTCATATATTCCACAGTAGTCTCTCTTCAGCCCCCAGTAGCCTGATATATGGCTTCAGTAGTCTCTTTTCCCCCAGTAGCCCCATATATGCCCCCAGTAGTCTCTTTTCAGCCCCAGTAGCCCCATATATGCACCAGTAGTCTCTTCAGCCCTCAGTAGCCCATATATGCCCCCCAGTAGTCTCTTTTCAGCCCCAGTAGCCCCATATATGCCCCCAGTAGTCTCTTCAGCCCCCTGTAGCCTCATAATATGCCCACTGTAGCCTCATATATGCCCCCCTGTAGCCTCACATATGCCCCCAGCAGGGTCCATCAGCCTCACGTTAAATAAAATAAAAAACCACTTGCCTTTCTTGCTCCGGATGCCGTGCCGCCGCTCCTCACCTCCTCACTCGGTCTTCCACCTCTTCTGTCAGCTGTGTGGGCGTGTACAGTGTGAGGTCACATCGCAACCTCACACGTGCACAACCATCACAGCATAGCGCCGATGACCAGGAAGCGGTGAGTACACACTGCTTCCCAGTTCTCCCGTACTAATAAAGCGCTTCCAATATGAAAGCGCTTCATTAGTATTCGTCCCATAAGACGCAGGGGCATTTTTGCGGTACCTTATTGTATGAAAATATGAAGACTCATACATGAAGTATTTACACTTCTCTGTCACCTCCCTAGTCATCAAGGCTACTTCTATCCTGCTTTTGCAGTATTTGAAAGCGCCCAGATTATCCATAAGACCCACATTCACCTGATGGAGGCCAGATCTGTTAAATCTTTTTGGCTCCATGAGGCTGCATGCTATATGGTTTTTGGGGGGTTTTCTTATCCTTGAATACCCCTGTATACCAGGAGAGCTATCACAGCCAATGCTCAGTTGAACGCTTTTGCTCAGTGACCATGCTACGATCAGATCTCAGTGATCAAAACGTCTGGCATGTTGCTAGCCCATCCAAAGCTGTTTAAAATGTCAGTTACACTTTAATACAGTAGTCAGATTTCCATTAGTATCACAGAAATTTAGCAAAGTGGCATACACTTTTCTCTCTCTATGGAAATGATCAAAGTCCTGTGCAAGTTGTTACTCTTCTTTAGCATACGTAAGTCTCCTTTCTGTATGGCGTTCATGCTCCTGGGTCTCTTTAAGGCTTTTGGCTGTCTGTATAAGGCCTGGCTGGGAATCAGCTGCAGGCTGTGCTCACTACAACAGGAATAGCTTCTCGTTAAAACCATCTCCTTTTGATCTGGCCTTATTGGAGAGAATCTTCCTTGACGACCTGGCTTAGCCAAACCAGAATAATGCTCTCACCTCTCAATCTGACATGCCATAAGAATAGTATTTATAGGTTTAAATCCTCCCACGGCTTCTAGAAAGCTGACATTATAAGGCAGTTTACTAGTCCCTAATAGCTTCACTCGTGACTCATGCCTCTGTTTAACAAGCGGCTGGGCCTGTGTTCTTGACTCAGAGGTGACTAAAGCACCCCCCCTCCACAAATAACACCCTTCATACCCACCTCATTAGCTGCACGGGACGAGAACAATCCTCATTGCAAACAATGCCATAAATAAATGTGGTTACGTATCCCAATGTAAAAAGATGCTGCGAGGAATATCACATTTCTTGAAAGTGCATCAGCAGACTAATTCAACATTCACTGCATTCATAAAATGCTATAGTCTGCATGGAAGCTGCCGGAATTTTAAAATCCCTGCAGCCTTAGGCCTCATGCACACGGCTGTTAATTGGCCTTTATGTGCATTGGGGACTGCAATTTGTGGATTTCGCAGACGGATCCAGATTGTGATCCGTCCGCACCGCAAAAAAAGTATTGCATCCACTACTTTTTTGCGGTGCGGAGGCACGGACAGAAACCCTACGGAAACACTCCATAGTGCTTCTGTGGGGTTCCTTGCCTGCATTCCGTACCGGACCTTCTGGATTGCAGACCTATTCAAGTGAATGGTTCCGTGCCTGTATATTGCGGACCCGCTATTTGCAGGCCGCAATTCAAGCAACAGACATGTGCATGAAACCTTAGGCTGTGAAGAAAACATTTTGTCTTGCAATGCTAGCGGTCTAGCGTGACAATCGCTTTTTGTAGGGACAAATAAGATTGCGGCTTTGGCCCATATTTGCAAAAAATTAACAAAACTGCTATAGGACAAGCTATGTTTTTTTGTGGCGCAATTTTTATGTCACTTCCTGTTTCTGCTGTGACACAGGAAGTGCCCTGCAGAAGAGCAATCTGCTGCTCCCGCGTAAACCTGCTAAAGAAAGTGATGGTGGAAACACCCTTATATCATGGAGTTGTTGCTTCCCACAGTTACGAGAAGTAGACATTGGGCAGAGAATTTTTTCACTTTGACTTTTCAGTTAAGATGGTAAATTTACTTGTGCACAATTTTTGCAAAAACATTCTGCTACTGAAAATCTGTTCAATTCATCTAAATGAGGTTGTTTCGTTGCCTGCATATGGTTTTCAGCAAGCCCAATTCAGATGAATGGGACAAGGATTCCTGTAGCAAGTATGCTGCTTGTGGGTATACCGTAACAGGGACAGTATAAAGGGAACTTAAGAAATACAGTATCTTGTGGAAGGGGCCATTCGACACTGAACTGGAAAGAAAAGACACATTGTGTAATAAAAGTCACTGAAAGGTAAAATGAGCATTTAAAGCCCTCTAATAATTGTACTGTTGTTTTCAGCCGAGCCCTTTGGTCCCTCTAGCTCCCATTACTACCCCGGTGATGAATTTGTCTTCTGAGCCAGAAACCTTCCAGCCCCATCTGGATCCCAGTCAGACGCCTCCAGGAGCACCTAAAGAAGCAAGCATGCAGGTAAACATAAAAAATATTGTCCTCTTTTTTGTTGACTCCTAATGACTTACTCTTCCCGTCCCCTCATGATTTAGAAGACAGCTGCAATATTTATAGGCCGAAACACAATGGTCGGTCATTAATTGGTGAGGGGAGTGGGACGGGGTTAGGGCACAGCTCCACTTATGAACACAGCAGATATCTTATTTTTTTTTTTTATATGCAATTAACCAAAGTTGTTTTCCGGGAGGGGGTTGTGCCATTTGGTATAATAACCCAGGAGACTTGTCACTATAGTATGCTGCCAGCTTATTCTGATGAGGTTTTAGCTCAACTTTGTATTCTTTGCAATACTTTGTATTGTTGGTTGCTTATAAGTGTCTTTTTCAGAATAATGTACAGTTGGGCCCATAATTATTGGGACATCAGCAACAATTCTAGCATTTTTGGCTCTATACACCACCACAATGGAAATGAAACAAACAAAATGTGCTTTAACTGCAGACTGTCCGCTTTAATTTGAGGGTATTTACATCCAAATCAGGTGAACGGTGTAGGAATTACAACAGTTTGCATATATGCCCCCCACTTGTTAAGTAATGGGACAGAATAATAATTATAAATCAAACTTTCACTTTTTTAATACTTTGTTGCAAATCCTTTGCCGTCAATTACAGCCTGAAGTCTGGAACGCACAGACATCACCAGGCGCTTGGTTTCATCCCTGGTGATGCTCTGTCAGACCTCTACTGCAACTGTCTTCAGTTCCTGCTTGTTTTTGGGGCATTTTCCTTCAGTTTTGTCTTCAGCAAGCCACTTATCTTAAATACTGATTCCATGCACTTCAGTGGGGACATGTATATCTTTGTATAAAAATTAAATACATGGCACGTCAAATGCCATCCTCCCTAGATGCACTGCTTTCAGTTCTAGGTGGCAAATACAGTGCCATATAGGAGCAGTGCTTGCTGTAGTATGAAACCTGAATGATACTTTCTTTATGTTTACAGTCCCATCGGATGGCAGTGGAAAAAATAGATAAAAAAGAATTACCTGCGGAGCATCTACCACTGCAAAGAACATTCAGTGGTCTGGTCCAGCGTTGCTCTGCGGTGGCATCTGACCCAGTAAGTATGTAGTGTGTATGGATAGATGGATATACACAATACAGTACTGTGCAAAAGTTTTGCAGCAAAAATGCTGCCAAGTAAGACTGTTTTCAGAAATAGAAGTGTTCATAAATTATTTTTATCAATTAAAATGCAAAGTGAATGAACAAAACAGAAAAATCTAAATATTTGCTGTGACCGTCCTTTACCTTCAAAACAGCAACAGTTCTTCTAGGTACACAGTTTTTGATGAAACTCAACAGGGAATTTGTTCCAGGCAGCTTGGAGAGCTAAGCACAGATCTCCTGTGGGACTGTATAATCACTTCTAGGACTTATTTTTCTTCTTTACGCAGAAGATTCAGTTAGGCCTATATATATTTGGACAGAGACAACATTTTTCTAATGTTTGTTCTGTACATTTACCACAATGGATTTTGAACAAAACAATTCAGGTGCAGTTGAAGTTCATACTTTCAGCTTTAAGTCAGTGGGTTGAACAAAATGATTGCATAAAAATGTGAGGAACTAAATAATTTTTTTAACTCAATCCCTTCATTTCAGGGGCTCAAAAGTAATTGGACAAATTAGATAATTGAAACTAAAATGTTAATTTCTAATACTTGGTTGAAAACCCTTTGCTGGCAATGACTGCCTGAAGTCTTGAACCCATGGATATCACCACACGCTGTGTTTCCTCCTTTTTAATGCTCTGCCAGGCCTTTACTGCAGCGGTTTTCAGTTGTTTGTGGGCCTTTCTGTCTGAAGGTTAGTCCTTAACAAGTGAAATGCTCTATTGGGTTCAGATCAGGTGACTGACTTGACCATTCAAGAATATTCCACTTCTTTGCTCTATTAAACTCGTAGGTTGCTTTGGCTTTATGTTTTGGGTTATTGTCCATCTGTATTATGAAACATCGACCAATCAGTTTGGCTGGATTTGGCTCGATCTGAGCACACAGTATATCTCTGAAAATCCCAGAATTCATCTGGCTGCTTCTGTCCTGTGTCACATCATCAATAAACACTAGGGACCCAGTGCCACTGGCAGCCATGCATCCCCAAGCCATCACACTGCCTCCGCCGTGTTTTAAAGAGGACCTTTCACTGGTCCACAGTTTATCAGTTAAAGATATCTACATTGAGAGCGGCACCCAGGGATGTCGCTGCACTTACTTGTATCCCTGGGTGCCGCTCCGTTCGTCCCCTGTAGCCCCCGGTACCGGCGCTCCTGCTGCTGTAATTTTGCCTGGGGCGGAGACTTCTTCTTCTGCCCTGGGCGTCTCCTTCTCCCAGGGCTGGAGCGCTGGCCAATCGCAGCGCTCAGCTCATATTCAGGACCAGTGAAAGGTCCTCTTTAAGGATGATGTGATATGCTTTTGTACCAGGCCTGTGCCATACTTTTTTCTTTCCATCATTCTGGTAGAGGTTGATCTTGGTTTCATCTGTCCAGAGAATGTTCTTCCCGAAGTGTGCTGGTTTTTAAGATGTTTTTTTAGCAAAGTCCAATCTAGCCTTCTTATTCCTGAGGCTTATGAGTGGCTTGCACCGCACAGTGAGCCCTATGTATTTACTTTCATGCAGTCTTCTCTTTATGGTAGATTTGGATATTGATACGCCTATATCCTGGAGAGTGGTGGTCACTTGGTTGGCTGTTGTGAAGGGTTTCTCTTCACCAATGGTAATTATTCTGCGATCATCCACCACTGTTGTCTTCCGTGGGCGTCCAGGTCTTTTTGCATTGTTGAGGTCACCAGTGCTTTCTTTTCTCAGGATGTACTAAACTGTAGATTTTGCCACTCCTAATAGTGTAGCAATTTCTCGGATGTTTTTTTTTCTGTTTTCGCAGATGAAGGATGGCTTGTTTCACCTGCATGGAGAGCTCCTTTAACCGCATGTTTACTTCTCAGTAGGGCTGCACAATATGGGAATTTTGTGCGATTGCGATTAGGGCCCTAAAAATTACGATAATATGAGATGCATTATTTTAAGGGAATTGTGCTAGACGTCTATCTGCTTGGATTTTCAAGGTAAAAGCACACACAGATGACTGATAATGCTGAAATGTAGTTATGCTGAACTCAAGAACTGAAATGCAGTGTTTTTCTAAATAAAATACATATTTGCATTACTGCAAAAGTACAAAATACAAAACTTGCAATTTTCTTAATAGCGCTGCACAGAACAGATAAATAAAATACATATAAGAACGTGTTCATTAAAATAACGACTTTCCACCAGCCCCTCCTCCCTCCCCGCACTGTAACTGATGTATCGCTGGCCGCGCTGTGCAGCATAGCGGCCGGAGATACAGTGTCAGTGTCACGTAGAAAGTCAATGCACTGCCACCCGCCCCCCCCCACACACACACACACACACACACGAGTGTGTCTTATAAAGCGAAAAATACGGTAATATAATTGCAGCATTTTTGGGTCGGCAAATTGCGATCAGCAAATTCTTCAAAATGCAAGTGCCATGCCTCAAATCAACTCCAGGCCTTTTATGTGCTTAATTGAGAATGAAATAATGAAGAAATTGCCCACACCTGTCCATGAAACAGCCTTTGTCAATTGTCCAATTACTTTTGGTCCTTTTAAAAAACGGTGCCACATGTAAACAAGCTGAAACTCCTAAACCCTTCATCCAATTTTAAAAGCTAAAACTCAGGACTTTATGTCCATGTCCATTATATAACTATAATTTGAATATGTTTTAGTAAACATGTATTTAAAACAAAATTTGTGTCGGTGTCCAAATATGTCTGGACCTAACTGTAGTCCTTAAAGGGGTTTTCTGGTTATAATGATTATTAAGCAAGTGCCCGCAGCCTGCCTGCGGAAAAAAGAAGATTCATACTTACGTGCTCCATGCTACTCCGCTTCTCCGCACTGCCTCCATCTTCCAGTCCCCGGACTGTTTTCTTCCGGTCTCATGCACAACTCCAGCCAATGACTGGCCTCAGCGTTAATGCGGCCTCAAGCAACTTCTCACCGCTGAAGCCAGTCATTGCCTGGAGCAGTCCATGTGACTATGCCCATGCACCACCAGATGTAAACGGTGTGGGGACCAGAAGATGGCGACAGCAGAGGCATGGAGCAGATAAGTATGAATCTTCAAATCTTTCAGTAGGTGGGCTGCTATAACCAGAAAACCCGTTTAATGACATTGGCTGTATGTTTGGGGTCTGTGTCCTGCTGCAGAATACATTTAACTTTAAATCAGCTTTGATCACAGTCAGAATGTGAGCCTGTATATATTGTTCCCTGCTATTACTGTACATGCTTATCACATCCATGTCATTCCTTTGACTTGACTAGATTAGTAACAGCTCTTACTTATAGTAATAAGAGGCTTGGATTGCTGCTGTGCTCCATCGGGAGGACACAGAGTGATTGTTGGACCGTTGTAACAGAATGTTTTTGCTTAAAAATTGTTAAATGGAATGAGTAGACGAGAGAAGCCATTAGGCTGGTTGATCTACAGAGCTGCCTGAGGGGAGGCAGCCTAGGTGAAGCAGCAGGAAGGACGAGGCTCAGCAGGATGAATACTGCTTTCCCAGCATGGAAAATTGCTTCTATGAGATCTTAAATAGATGTAGAGACAAAAGCCAGCAGTGAATACATATATTGAGCTCCTCTTGTATGGGCCTCTAGTCTATGTAGAATATAATCATTGAGTATTGGATGCAGCTCATTCTCTTCCATTCACATTCTTCTGTGTCTTGGAGGAGGTTGGGACAGTCTTCAAAGTCAGATGACATATTTTATTTATCTCCATTTTCTATACAGTAGTTTTATTTTCATTCATTCTCTTTGGCATACCTCTCCTCTTCTGTATACTCTGGTATGCATCCACAATATTCATTATTATAGGCACTGTTCACATCAGTGTCACGGTAAGGACCATTGAGCGCTGAGCTCCTGTCCCTACCTGCCCTATGATCTGCCCCAAACCATGGACCACAATTGGATGGCAGTCTTTCCTATATAAGTGGAGGGTCCAAATAACAAAAGACTAGTGACAGACAGTGTCAAAAACCAGAAACGTACCAAGCCGAGAACCAGAGAACCGAAACAAGTGGTAAAAACCAGGATATCTCGTTCAAAGTCCAAACAGTCAGGCAGGAGGCAGAGTCAAGGTACAAATCCAAGGTCAGGTATCCAGAAGTCCATAATGCATACATTTAGTGTATACGTTAGATAACGCTCCATATCTGTGTATGTATGGATCTATCATATTTTTCAGACTATAAGACGCACTCTATGCTTGTGTGGACTCACACATTCGTTTATGGGCTACTATGAATTTTCTGTCTTCACATTATGAATGGTTAATCTAATTTTGCAAAGCAAATAAGACACTAAACATAGAAATAAATAATAGAAGTAAACAGGAAATGTCGTTCCACCCACTCTTTATATTGGGATCTTGTAGAAAATGCTGCAGACTGTCAGTCTTGTAGCAATCCTGCAGAGATCACATGGTTAATCTCCTGCAGAGATATCCCCCATCTTTGGCCGAAGATCGGCTGGGGGCTTAACAAACCTTTTCTCCTGCTGCAAACAAGACGAACCAGGAAGGCTTCTTCTCCAACATGTTGTATTCCATTCAGGTACAGGGCAGTGAGGAGAAGGAGGGAGGACATGGCTAAACTCTCGGGACACAGAGAGATTTTTTTTTAATGTATTTATTAGTATTAATTGTAGTGGAAGTGATTAATGTTGGAAGTTTTAGTTTTCCTTTAATATAATTGGAAAAAAGCAATTTGCTTATATGTGTGTTCTGTGCCTGCAGAAAACTAAAAGAAAACTTGAGGATGCATTGCAGAGGTTGGAGTGTTTATATGACAAGCTGCGAGAGAATACTGTGAGTATGAATTACTTCATTTATTATGCACACCAAGGGGCCATTCGGTGCCATATTAAGTGAATCAAATTGGATTAATAACTAAATAAGTATCCTATATTCACCCTCACCAATCCACCACTGCTACCTTTCATAGTCTAGTTCGGGCTTCCTGTGCTCTTCACTTTCTGGTCCTGGCTCGCCCTGCCATAAAAAGCCCCCATTATTGTAAAGGTTCCCATACACCTTCAGTAGTGTTTGGCTGACTCTCCGTACACATAGCTCAGCCATGGAATTCATGTGGGGGGAGAGGAAAGCTGCTGACAGACACTTCTGATCCTGGCAGTTAGCTTTTCATCGCACCACTATACAAGAGGGAGCCCCATTGTAATAGTGCTCATGGTCCTTGGCTGCATAATTGCAGACCAGGAACCAATAAAGGACCCAGGACTGTCTCATGTGTATGGTGGTATACTTTTACTATACCCCAATAGTCATTTGTGCGTATTTCTGTGCACAGGCAAAATATGCTGGCCTGCAGAAATACGTCAACATATTGTAAAAAAAAACTGTGGGGAATGTAAAAAAAAAAATTTGTATCAATCGGCGTATCGTTTTTTGTACCTCGAAATTAAATGTATTAATGCGGAACTGCTCTCTTCATACCTGAAAGTGGTAAAACCAGAAAGCACAGTGTGCCCTGCAAAAAATATATCCTTATTCTGTGACTACAGTACAAAAATAAAATTACTGAGGAATACAGAGGAAAAAATATTGTCTGTTCCTCCATCCCAACATACCTGGCATGTTAAGAGGTTAAAGGAGTTGGTCAACAGGGCTACATTTTTAGTAAAGTGCTAAGAAAGGTGTCTCTAAACGTCCGTGCAGCTGCAGAGCCTGCTGTCAGTTACAGAGACGATAAGGAAAGGTTCTTGGTGTCCCGGTCTTCCTTACCACTTCTCTCTGTACGTATAGAGATCAGGAAGCGGCACTGCTGCTTCCGGCTTTGGTCCTAGCAATCGTGTAATCGCCCCAGTTACAGGAGAAATCGGCAAAAAAAGTCTAATGTTCGAAATCCCCCAAAGGTCTATTGTGACCTAATGGCGGACAAAAAGTGTAAATTAAAAAGGAAAAAAAAGAAAGCGCCACCACACTCCACACTGCAGCTTCTAGCCACATGTCTGGCGACCTTCAAAAAGTTAAAAAAAATAAAAAATACTAAAATTTAAAAAAGCCCTGTGCATCACTGAAAAAGGCGCAAAAATTATTTACATAACCATATGGAAATAACAGTTATTGCTTTCAAAATGCAAATACTAAAAAATGGACAAAGAGTCTGGTCAGGGGGATAAATGGCTCAGTCTTGAACTGTCCAAAATGCCTCAAGTATTGAATGTTTAGTATTTTTAGTATGTCATTATCGTTCTTATTATTTTATTATTATGTATAATCTATTATGATATAAATGTACATAAATAGCGATTGATAAGGAAGATGTAAAATAAACAGAGCAGTGATGTTTTGTGTGGAGGTCCATCTCATGCTGCCGTTTTCTCTCCTTCAGCTTTCGGCACATATTCTGGCTGGCCTACATGATATTGCCTGTTGTATGGAGAATCGCAATTACCAGCAAGGTCTTGCTGTACACACGCAGGTGGTCAGTGGCAGTAACTTCAGTGAAGTCTCCGGTTTCATGCCCATTTTAAAGGTCCTTATGACGATCGCCAGCAAGTTGGGAGTGTAGCACTAAAAAGAGATGCGGACATTACAGGTGCACATTCGGGAACCAGCAACATGAAGCCTTTTTGAACTGCAGAGTGGGTAATCAGCTCGTACCGGGCTGGTGCATTGGGTGCTTTCTCATATACATATAATACATGCGGAAGCAATGCAGCACAGTCTAGTCCCTGTAGATTACTGAGCAAGTTGAACGTGGATCAAGCAGGATGCCATCTTGACATTTTGTGCAGCACTAGCTGGTACACTATTTACCCCGGTCGTAAAGGTTGTCTCAAATTCAAGATGGCTCCAGTTTGTGCATGGAATAGTATGGTTTATAATCAGGACAAAATTCATAGTAAGCTTCGCAGTTGTGGCAAAGGCTGCAATTGTGCAAGGGAGCACACCCCTGCTTCCAAAGACAATCTGGATTACCGAATTGTATGGTATAGGCCTTTATAGTCATTGGCTTTGCAGTGAATATTATTATTAGAAGCATCTGGAGAAATGAACCTTTACCTATTGCCTGCTTTCCCTGTACTGTATATGCAGCAGGGCCTTTATTTGGTTTGAATCTTTTTCTTGGCGGCCAGTGCTGGTTGTAATTGTCCCTGGAGGTGCCAGATTAAAAGATGTTCTCTAGTCTCAGATGACATATTAAAGGAATTTTTACTATACTATATAAAAAAGCCACGAGGGAATTACAGCCAGCAGTGTGAACAAGTTGCGCCTCTTTCTTATGTAAGACTATGGTGTGTTTGTAAGATAAAGTATATGCTCAGGTAGTTACTGCATCGTTTTAAGTTATTGAATTATTTAAAATCTGTTTCCAAAAGCACAATATACCGAATAAACCATTTAACATCACTCTTACGTCTTAATTGGGTGCTTAAGTGGGAAAACAGGGTTGTGATACATTGATTAAGGGTACTTTCACACTTGCGTTTCTGGATTCCGGCAGGCAGTTCCGTCGCCGAAACTGCCTGCCGGATCCGGCAATCTGTATGCAAACGGACAGCATTTGTAGACGGATCTGGATGCGGATCCGTTTCACGAATGCATTGCAATACCGGATCTGTCTCTCCGGTGTCATCCGGAAAAACGGATCCGGTATTTTTTTTTATTTTTTTTAAGGTCTGCGCATGCGCAGACCGGAAGAACTGGTCCGTCAATGTGGTAATTTTAATGCTGGATCTGGCACTAATACATTTAAAAAGAAATGAATGCCGGATCTGGCATTCCGGCACGTGTACTACAATTTTGGACGGAGACAAAACTGCAGCATGCTGCGGTATTTTTTTCGGCCAAAAACGCACAGTGACGGATTTCTCTCCATTCAGAATGCATTAGGATAAAACTGATCAGTTTTTTTCCGGTATTGAGCCCTTAGGACGGAACTCAATACCAGAAAAGTTTAACGCAAAGTGTCAAAGTACCCTAAAGGGGACCTGCAGCTCTCCTGACATGCTTGTTTTACTAAAAACTTACATTCCCAATTAAAGGGGTTGTCCCACAAAAAATATTGTTCATTTTTCATACCGTCACCTGAATCTGAATACTTTTGTAATTGAAAGTATTTATAAATTTAGTATAGCCACTGAGTTATTCATTAAATTATCTATATCTGTACAGCGCCAACTGCTGTTTTTTCTTTATTTCTCTGTCCACCTCAGTGAAGTGGTCGCACATCCTCACTTCTATCCTTCGTCAAGTTGTGACAGCTACAGGGAGAGAGCTGCTGCAGCAAGGACAATCCCCCTGAGCCAAGCAATTGGAGCAATGAATAGGCAGATCTCTGCATCCATGTGATGTACAGGGCTTGTTCCACCTTGGCTATAAAGAGATACAATATATGATGTCTGATTTTTATATTAGATGAGACAGCTCCATAGCCGCCTCATGGTTAAGACTGTTGTTACACACCCTTTTGACAAGAGGAATGGCCATACCGATTTTCAGGAACCGCACAATGCAGAGTTCTAAGAAAAAGTGCTCTAGAATTTTTTTTATGGTGAATACAATTTTTACTAAAACAAATATGTCAGGCTGACTGGTCTTCCTTAAGGCATGAAACGACTTGCCGCTCGGCTATTTTTAAGTCTCCCATAGAAATGCATGGAGGGCGGCTGCGCATGCATGGTCTGTTCTCCTTCGCTTTGTGGGTTCCATTCTAGAGATAGCTGGGGGTCCCAGTGGTGGGACCCACACCTATCAGACATTGGTGATATGCCACCAACGTCTTAGATGGGCCAACCCCTTTAAAATGATTAATTATTGAATTATTTGGAAATGAATTGTATATTTATCTGCATGCACATCACTAATGCTGGTTACAACTGATGAATAAATGACCCAGGGAAATCCAAAATGTATTATCTGTAAATGCTTTAGTGCAAGTACAAGGACAGACATACACACTACATTTAAAGCGACCCTCTGGCTCAAGAAAAAACGTCACATTGACTAGGGAATGAACAGAACACTTACCTGCTGCCCTTTGTTTCTTCTTTTTAGTTGCAGATTCACCACTACCCATGCTGTTCTTTTGCCATCCAAGATGGCCACGCAGCTTCGCATACTGTGCATTTAATAGCCCAAGACATTTCCTGCTGCTTGTGGATTGGCCAGTACTGTGCATGTGACAAGTGCTGGCCAATCAAAGAGTAGGGCTGAACAAGTAGGAAGCGTCTTAGGATGCCGATACACACTGTGCATCAGATTGTCTGAGAAACCATGTGGCCATCTTGGATGTCAGAAGAGGGGCCCAAGATGAAAAGGAGGTCATCATTTTAAGAGTTGTGTTCATTCCCCAGTTAATGTGAATTTGTTTTTTTAATCGAACGTTTGCACCTCAGCTAAACATCACAGATTAAATGTTTAGTAGATGTAGCCTTCCAATAATAGACTACGAGCCAAGATCATGAAAAGTTATTGAAAGAGTGGGAATTTACTAAGATAAGCATTTCATGTGCCAGTCTTAGTCTAAAATGCGCTGGAGTAAGATGTCACAGAGGCACCAGGAATGCAAATCTGCACCAGCTAGGAGATGGCATAGATTTGCGCTATAATTTATGCCACTTTTTGGTATAAATTATAGTAAACTTGTCAGCCCATACTAGGCCTCGCCCTATCTGCTATTTTTTTTTTTCCGGCATAACATCGCAAAGTTGCAAAAATGCTGTGTGCCAAAATTTTCAACTTTTTGATGCTAGTTTTCTGATTCAAAGAGATTGAGAACTGAACACATTTTGTAATACTTTATGAATTCCTTCCTGATTGCCCATTGCTAATTTAAAAGTGAAACAGGATATCACATGACCTTGGCTTCTACTGGCTGAACAGAACTATGGACATCACTTTCAAGTGAAGACATAGAACTTGGGGCGGATTTCAGATTATATTAGAATCTCTTTATTAGAATCTCTGACTCTTAAAATGTCAACTTTTCAACAGAATTTTTAGGTTCAAGATTGCTTGCTGATTAATTTCTTAATGTATTTTAATCGGCGCTCCACTTCCTTGAGGCAGAGACAAAACTGCTTACCTGTAGCCACCAGTAGAGGGGACTTAAGTGGTTGTCTGGAAGGTCTTTTTTTTTTTTTTTTTTTAAACACCAGAACAGCATAAAAAACAAATTAAGTGATATTCTCACCTCACAGATTCCCCGTTGCTCCTAAACCAGTGCTTCGCAGGTTCCTGCTGGACTATACTTCCTGATTCTTCTCGACACACTGTCGGTCACTGGGCACAGGGATGACCTACCTCTGCCGTGATTGGCTGAGCGTTCATTTCCTGTGTATTGAGAATACCAGTGGAGACCTGGGATGCATCAAACCGGAGTTCTTGGGTATTGGTGACTATCACTTTTGTCTCTTTATGCCATTCTGATCCCCCCAAAAATCCTGCTCTGACAGCCCCTTTATAGAGGACCTGTCACCACAAAATGCAAATTAATCTGCAGGCACCATGTTATAAAGCAGGAGGAGCCGAGCAGATTGATAAATAGTTTTGTGGGAAAAGTTTCAGTATGACTTGTAATTTAAACACACAATGCTAGCAGTCACTGATAACACCTCCCCCGTGTACAGCTATTGGTGACTGTCAGCTATCTCTGTATACACAGTTACACACACAATGGTAGCAGTCACTGATTACACCTTCCCCATGTACAGCTACTGGTGACTGTCAGCTATCTCTGTATACACAGTTACACACACAATGCTAGCAGTCAGTGATAGCACCTCCCCCATGTACAGCTACTGGTGACTGTCAGCTATCTCTGTATACACAGTTACACACACAATGGTAGCAGTCACTGATTACACCTCCCCCATGTACAGCTACTGGTGACTGTCAGCTATCTCTGTATACACAGTTACACACACAATGCTAGCAGTCACTGATAACACCTCCTCCGTGTACAGCTACTGGTGACTGTCAGCTATCTCTGTATACACAGTTACACACACAATGCTAGCAGTCACTGATAACACCTCCCCCATGTACAGCTACTGGTGACTGTCAGCTATCTCTGTATACACAGTTACACACACAATGCTAGCAGTCACTGATAACACTTCCCCCATGTACAGCTACTGGTGACTGTCAGCTATCTCTGTATACACAGTTACACACACAATGCTAGCAGTCACTGATAACACTTGCCCCATGTACAGCTACTGGTGACTGTCAGCTATCTCTGTATACACAGTTACACACACAATGCTAGCAGTCAGTGATGATGCCTCCCCCGTGTACAGCTACTGGTGACTGTGAGCTATCTCTGTATACACAGTTACACACACAATGCTAGCAGTCAGTGATAATGCCTCCCCCGTGTACAGCTACTGGTGACTGTCAGCTATCTCTGTATACACAGTTACACACACAATGCTAGCAGTCAGTGATAACACCTCCCCCATGTACAGCTACTGGTGACTGTCAGCTATCTCTGTATACACAGTTACACAAACAATGCTATCAGTCACTGATAACACCTCCCCCGTGTACAGCTACTGGTGACTGTCAGCTATATCTGTATACACAGTTACTCACACAAACCTAGCAGTCACTGATAACACCTCCCCCGTGTACAGCTACTGGTGACTGTCAGCTATATCTGTATACACAGTTACGCACACAATGCTAGCAGTCACTGATTACACCTCCCCCATGTACAGCTACTGGTGACTGTCAGCTATCTCTGTATACACACAATGCTAGCAGTCAGTGATAACACCTCCCCCATGTACAGCTACTGGTGACTGTCAGCTATCTCTGTATACACAGTTACACACACAATGCTAGCAGTCACTGATAACACCTTCCCCATGAACAATGAAATCAGAAATTGCAGAGATTTAAATGTATGAATTATAAATGTTACTGAATCTTTTCCCTAAAACGATATACCAATCTGCTCTATAACGTAGATTGTACTGCATTTCAGGTTCTCTTTAAGTTCTATGTACAAATAATATGCAGTAAGCTCCCTCTTGTGGTGGCTACAGGCAGCCAAACTTGTATTATTTAATGTCTATGTAAGGGTTTAGGAGCCCTATGTCAGGAAAAGAAAGCTTCAAATACTAGAAAGATATATTACAAAACTAACCAACCTGAAGGTGACTTTTTTTTTAAGACACGTAAGATGTGCAATTCTATGCAATTCTATCATATAACTATCTGATAGATTTTTTTTTAGGGATTCCGCTTGATCTTTATAAACCTCAATGTAGTAAACTCCACCTAGTGAAGGCAGATAGAATGTTATCTTGTTTAGGCAGATCCACTCTCCCCATGGCTAGACCTGCAAAGGAAAGTATATTTACCTTCTTCTCACCTCTGGGTCCTGGCTCCTTCACATCCTCGTCGCCGCTTTGCTCAGATCCTCTGTCAACATCCGCTTTGACACCGCTGCAGCCAATGATTGCCACATTGGGGACCTGCCTCCCTTGCTTATTTGACCAGTTGACATGACGCAAGGGGGGCAAGTCACCGCTCGCTGCAGCCAGCATTGGCTATAGCAGCATCAAACGGATGTTGACAGCAGGGGACCCGCATGAGGTAGTGATGTTGGGGAGAGCGAAGGAGCTAGGACTCAGCGTTGGGGAACAGGCCAGTATGCTTCCCTTTGCAGGTCTGGCCAGGAGGAGAGAGGTCTGCTCTAACCCTAGGTACACACCTAAGCGTTTTACAGCGCGTTCAAACGCGCTGTAAAACGCACAACATGTGAAATGCCATGTATCCCTATGGGCATGGTACACATTTGGGCGTTTTACAGCGCGTTTAAACGCGCTGAAAAACGCCTGACACAAACGCTAGTGCTTGAGCTTCTTTGGGGCGTTTTTTCAAGCGTTTCCACCGATTGGAATGCATGGGAACGCTCCAAGATGAAGATATGCGCGTTTTCTGTTTAAAAAACGCGCATACGAACGCGTGTTTTTCTCATTTAACCCAGCATAAAAAGACCGCTTCCAGGTTCAACACAGAATCCTAGGCCCCAGCATGGAGGAAGCTGGATGTGAGGTGGAGACCCTTTTTAGTGGATCTGGAACCTGTCAATCAAAAAAACGCCTCAAAAACGCGCGTTCCTTAAATGGAAAAACGCCCATGAAAACGCTTGTTTGTCGCGCGAAAAAACGCTCAAAAAAACGCCCGCTCCAAAAACGCTTAGGTGTGTTCCCAGCCTGATACTCCAAAAAGGTAAACACCCCCTTCTGGATATGAATGGAAAAATAATTGAGCTCCAACAACCAATTTAGGGTATATTTTGATGGGACCGACTTTGCCGCATCAAAAGCTGGTGCGGATTTCCCCTCATGTATTGCTAAGGGTGAAATCCTTAGAGGAAATCCGCAGCATAAGTTGACATGCTATGTAAAATCCTCACAGCAATGGTGACATAAGTGCTGATTTCAGCGGTGTGTCACTCATCAGCTAAAAGTAAGTGGTTGCTGAGAACCAGCATCATAATCATTGCAGCCCAGGCCTTGAAAAGAGTCAAATCTACTTGAGAAGAGTCATGGTTATTCATAATCTCCTGCTCTCCCCGCCCATCCGCTAATGATTGTCAGTTCTCTCCTAGACAGAAAGGGAGACAACTAGGTAGAAGCCTGTCAGTTATCAGCAGGTGGGCAGGGAGAGCAGGAATTCATGAATAACCATGACTCTTCTCAGGTGGCCGAGACTCTTTTCCAGGCCTAGTCTGCAATGTTTGTGATGTTGGTTCTCGGCAATCACTTACTTTTAACTTATAAATGACCGACCGCTGAAATCAACTCGCCTGTCTCTACTTTATTCTGCTGTTAGTATGCTAGGGAGGCTCATTCCCGTCGCGTCCTGCTATTGGCTGCCTCCTGACGCCGTATGTTTTCATCCACTTGGCCGGGAGATGCAGAGGCGGCCGTTCAAGCTTCAGAAGCGGTATCACTGATGGGTGAGGATGTGTTGTACATTCCTCTTTACTCCACAGTGGTCCTTGTGATCTCCCGCCAAGCCAAGGTCTTCAGTTTCACTCCCCTCTTCCTGTATTTGGAATTAGAAAATGATTTACGGTAATTTAATGCATTCTTTCTCAGTGGGTAGTAAAACAGCTACTTATTTCCAGATGATAACACCGAGAATTTACTATCTGTACAATACAGCTCAGTTTTACTGTTCTCCTCTTCCAGTTTGCTATTTGCGTCTTTATTTTCAGAATATTATTCAAACCATAGCATTTCCAGTGACAATTGTACACATATGGAGATATTACGTTGGTTATTTTGTGTCCATAACTATATAAACGAGAATCTGATCTAGAAGGAGGATTAATTGTTGCTCAAGGCAAACATTTTGCAGATCCCTCAAACATATTCCTCTATAGGTGGGACTGTGCTTTATCATTACAGGACTAACATTGTGGTTATTCTGGACAAACAATTCTTATTTCATACCCTGATAGATACAAGATACTCTCTCTCTCAAAATATCCGTGATATACACCTACTGGAAAATGTTCATTATCCATCGTTAGTGAAGATGTTGATACATTATGTGATGGGAACTTGGCATTTAGCAATTTTGTGAACCTCTCAATGCATCCTGCCATTATTTGCAATTGTATATGCCTTCATTTTACATATGGTGTATTTTTGTTGAGTAAAATAAAGTTGCTTTGCTTAATTGGTTTGCTTTGTACTTCTCGTTCCTTGGTTTTCTTGCAGACCACTTCTTAGTCCTTGTGTACAGTCGGAGCCCTATAAATAAAGTAAAAACAAATGTCTCCAATACGTTGCCTTTCTCCGTTGCGCTGCAGGTCCCGCAGTGATATCGGCAAGTTCACACAACACGTCTTTTACATATGGAAGGACCTCGCTGCATTTATTCCTCTGAAGAAGGATTCCCCTCAGTATGGCTCCGTGCACACTTCTGGATGTGGTAACATATGCGCATTTACATTAGATGTTCTCCTCAGACGCAATTCTGCAAATCAGCGAAGAGGAAGTGCACAATAGTGAAGCACCGTCACAGCAACTTAATAAAATGTATTATACTCACAAGCATTAAAGTTATTAAAACATTGAAAATCAACATTTTGCAAGCTCTTGTTCATACCTGACCCGGGTTTCACTTGACGCTTCATCAGGGGCGAACACACACAATAATTTGGGGTTGTCTTTTAAATCACACAGCTCCTCCCCTTTTACAACTTAATATAAATATATCACTTAAATACATTTCTAACATACATATCAATACATGAATAAAACTGACATAAAACAGCCACAAATTATGTCAGATTTTCTCCTGCTAATGTATAATCCGATCCTCAAACAATCCCCTCCCCCTTGCTAATACTAATATATAAAAACCCTCCCTTCATTCATAAATCTCTCCAAGAACAGCCGTATTACGGTCACCCAATAAGCGGTTACTCTTCCATCTCTCAGTACCGCCTTTCATTCATCACTTCACAGGGTCACATGTTATCTACCACCCTGTGGTTCATCACTGTGACAATTCCGGAACACATGCCGGATCCGGCATTAATTTCCATTGAAATGTATGAATGCTGGATCCAATACCAAGTGTTCTGGAAAACCGGATCCGGTTTCCCGATCTGCACATGCGCAGACCTTTAAAAATGTGAAAAAAAAATACCGGATTTGTTTTTCCGGATGACACTGGAGAGACTGATCCGGTGTTTCAATGCATTTGTTATCCGGATCCGGATGAAAATGCAATCCGTTTGCATACGGATTTCCGGAGCCGTAACGGAACTGCCTGCCGGAATCCAACAACGCAAGGGTGAAAGTAGCCTAAGTAATTGTCTCCACTCTTCTTCATAAGTAGCTGATAGAGCCCCTGGAAGTTCTTTCTTTGTGCCTCTGGTATCCAAACAAGACAGAAAAAGTCCAGCTTCCAAAAAATTGTGGCATTCATGAATAAGGATTAATATTGTCCGATCCGAAACATGGACTGACTTTTTAGGTTTTTTATTGCACTGTATCAATAAAGTTGCAACGATTTTTTGGAAGCTGGACTTTTTCTGTCTTGTTTGGATGCCTCTCTCACGACTAGGTTCCCGGCGTTGTTCGTGCTTCCTTTAATCGCAGCCAGGTGAGCGCACCGCCTTTGTTTTTCTACTTTGTGCCTCTGTATAAAATAGTAGTGGTTTCCATTTCATCCTCCTCAGAAATTTGCAACAATAAGCTATAAGTTAATATAAACTGTAGTCTTAGCCACAGGAGTATTATGGGGGAAAAAAAAACTACAGGGTTTCTTGTGGATTTCAGGTTTCCCAACTCTTGCTGGGTTCACATCACGAGATTTTTCCCTACATTTAACATATTCCATATTTTTTGCCCTAAAAGATGAACTATTTTCACCCCAAAAGTGGGGGGAAAATGGCAGTGCGTCTTATGGGCCGAATGCTGCAGTTTATACTAATACACCGCCAACTGCATGCTGCACAGTCGGAGGTGTATCAGTGGGGAGAGAGGAGGGACTGGGGGCAGGCATCTTGTTTTGTAATGGCAGCGGGGCCCGGTGCAGTCACTGTATTCTATTACACCGGGCCCCACTAACTGTAGGCAATATTTAACTATAGAATATATTCAATCCAGTAGCCTGTACTTACTAACGTCCGTAGCAGTCGGGAGGGTGGGCACTGGCAGCGTAACTCACTACGTCACGCGCCTGCTCCGCCCACTTTATGAATCGAGCAGGCAGCGTGTGACGTAGTGAGTTACGCTTCCAGTTAGTAAGTACAGGCTGCTGGATTGAAGATATTCTATAGTTAAACATTGTCTACAGTTAGATAGAATTACTACAGTGATCGGGGCCTGGTGCACTAGATTACAGTGACTGCATCGGGCCCCTCTGCCATTACAAAACTAGATGTCGGCCCACACCCCCTGTATTGGGGGTCATTCACACAACACAGGGACACTGTTATAGGGGGGATCTGTGGATGACACATAGCATAAAATGCTACTTATCTGTCATCCGCAGATCCCCCCCCCCCCACCATAGCAGTGTCATGCCATCCACAGATGCCCCCATAACAGTGCCATCCAAAGATGCCCATAACAGTGTCAGCCACAGAACCCCCAAAGCAGTGTCCAACGCAGATCCCCCATCACAGTCATCCACAGATCCCCCATAACCGTGTCAGCCACAGATCCCCCATAAGGCCTCATGCACACGAACATATTTTCTTTCCGTGTCCGTTCCGTTTTTTTTGCGGACCATATGCGGAACCATTCATTTCAATGGGTCTGCAAAAAAAACGGATGGTACTCCGTGTACATTCCGTTTCCGTGTGTCCGTTTTTCCGTTCCGCAAAAAAATAGAGCATGTCCTATTTTTCTAGTTTGCGGACAAGGATAGATATATTACAATGGATCCGCAAAAATAACGGATGCCATACGAAACGTCATCCTTTTTTTTGCGGATCCGCAATTTGCGGACCGAAAAACTCATACTGTCGTGTGCATGAGGCCTAACAGTGTCAGCCACAGATCCACCATAACAGTGTCATCCACAGATCCCCCATAATAGTGTCATCCACAGACCACCATTAGTTCAAAACCCACCAAAAGCACACCTTTTGGCTCAAAAATTTTTTTTTTCTTATTTCCCTCCTCAAAAACCTAGGTGCGTCTTATGGGCCGGTGTGTCTTATAGGGCAAAGAATACGGGTAAGTTGTGGGAACTGTGGCAATTGTGGGACTCATTGCATGGCATCCATTGCAGGCACATACATTTTTGTTTCTGGGCAGCAGATCATGCTGTTTGAACAGAACTCTGCTGCCCAGAAACCATGCAGCTGTATGAGGACGAGTGATCGCAATAGCAACCGCTCGTTATCATACTGTGGAAGTGATCGCTGCATGTAAATACAGAGTTTCACCCCTGCTGAATGAGCAGCCAGTTGTCGGGAAGAAACACTTCCTTCCCAATAATTGGCTGCTCCTCTACGTGTAAATCCACCTTAAGGCCTCTTTCAAAACGGATGACATCCGTGTGCATTCCGTTTTTTGCGGAACGGAACATCTTCCCCCTAATAGAACAGTACTATCCTTGTCCGTGATGCGGCCAATAATAGGACATGTTCTATCCTGCAACGGAACTGAAATACGGAAATAGAATGTACCTTCCGTTTTTTTTTGCGGACCCATTGAAATGAATGGTTCCCTATACGGACCATATGGGGAACGCAAAAAATGGCCTGTACACTCGCAAAAAAAACGTTTGTGTGAAACAGGGCCTAAGACATAGGGTAAAATGACTGTTAGGGTCCATTCACACGTCCGCAACGTTGCGGAACGGATCCAGACCCATTAATTTTCAATGGGGCCGAAAAAGATGCGGACAGCACACAGTGTGCTGTCCACATCCGCACATGGTGATGGACCATGTGATTGGACCATGTGATGAGCGCGGTGACGTCATCACAGGTCCTTTAGCTGGCAGCTAATGCTTGAAGAAGACAGAAGAGATCGGCAACTACACGATCAAGTGGATAAGGTGAGTAAAAATGTTTATTTTTAACCCCTTAATCCACATTTTATGTATTGAGAATGCTATTATTTTCCCTTATAACAATGTTATAAGGGAAAATAATAAAATCTCCAGAGTACTCAACCCAATCCCGAACGTCAGTGATGAAGTCCGGGTTCGGGTCTGGGTACCAAACATGCAGATTTTTCCCACGCGCGTGCAAAGCGCATTAAAATGCTTTGCACTTGCGTGAAAAAATTGCGCATTTTCCCACAACGCACCCGCCTCTTAACCGGGCGTCAAACATGACACCCATGTGAAAGGGGCCTTAGGTTGTCTTGGTGGAAAATACCTATTATCTCATTGCATTTTCTTCCAGGCAGTTTTCTAGTCCAGATCGCAGACACGGTGCAGATGCATGGCATCCATTGCATACTTATCAGTGCATATTTAAACCAGGACACATTTTGTCTTGTGACAAAGCAACATTCACTGTTACTTGTGTCCCCAAACATCCGGATGCAGCTGAGCTAGGCCAGCATTTCTTGCATTCAGGAGATTTGTTATGACAAAAGGCACAGAGAGGTGACAGAGTGTTAGTTGGCAGATCCACCGCATTGAGAGATCAGGCCTCTAATCCTGTTTTAGATAACATCATGTCTGGGGGCTAGAATGTTTTTGTGCCTATGTGTGTGTTTGGGAGGGAAGAGGGGATTGTTGGGCTGTATTTGTTTGTAAAGCCACTTGCTCTGTGAATAATACTTGCACTAACTTCTATTGAGGGAGTTCTACGAAATTCTGCAAAGTCCTTTCCCAAAGTGTCTTTGAAGCAAGGAGCCCATTGAAAGACATAAAGGAAGGGAGAGGGGATTAGTGTGTTCAGCAGCTGTGAATTTCAGTGGGAGGTTGATGAACTCCGAAGTCTTTGTTTAAATACAGGTTGAGAAAAAAGTTATCCATCTCTGCTTGACTCAGACACACACAGGGACCGCAAACTTAACTCCAGAAGAAACAGTCCGCCTGGTGCTTCGTGTTATGTACCGATACCTTTTCTTATTCATTGCAGACTATGGCAAGACACATCAGTATGTCTTACATTAGACTGAGTTACAAATGTGTCTTCACTAACCTCTCTAACTTGACTTGCGCCTTGACCATTGAGTCGTTTTCTATCACTTAAAGAGGTCCTGACATGTCTGTTTTAACAACCACTTGCATCCCGCATGTAATAACTCTGTATAGCCTCTATTCTTATGACTCTGTGCCATTCCTTTATTATTCATGCTCAAAGTTATGAATAAATTACTAGCAGATTTAAGTGAAGGTCCAGATGGGTGTTACCAGTTGGAGGAGTGATCCTGCACAGTCTGACACTATCCAAACAGTGTTGTCGGTGACACACTGTGCAGGGACACCTCCCCCAACTGGTAACAACCATCTGGACCTTTACTACAAACTACAGACCTTTACTACATGTCTGTCATGAGGAAGGACTGTATATATTATCTGGTCCGAAACGCATTGATAAACGCGTTGAATGATGTCGTTATGACTTGGAGATTTTAATCGCTCAATAAAGATCGAATAGAATTCTATCCTACCCACTGCTGGAGCTGGACTTTTTCCTTCTTTTTACTACAAACTGATTGCAATTCATTCCATAATTTATAGAAGGAATAATAAAGGGATTGCACATCATAGAGTCATAACAGATACTCCAAAATTGTTATTGCATGGGGAATACAAGTAGTTACTAAAACAAACATGTCAGGTGTCCTCTTTAATTAGAAAATTCTTCTTTTGTTAATGTTCCAGTGTTTTTGCTCACTGATATAATTTTGTCATACTTGGTTTCCTTTTCTTACAATAAGGCTACATGCACACGAACGTATGTGTTTTGCGGATCTGCAAAAAAAACGCATGACGTCTGTATGACATCTGTTTTTTTGCGGACCTGTGTTTTTTGCAGATCCATTGTAACAATGCCTATCCTTGTCCGCAAAACGGACAAGAATACGACATGCTCTTTTTTTTTTGCGGGGCTTCTGAACGGACGTACAGATGCGGATAGTACACGGTGTGCTGTCAGCATTTTTTGCGGACCCATTGAAATGAATAGGTCTGCATCCTATCCGCAAAAAAAACGGAACGGACACGGAAACAAAATACTTTCGTGTGCATGTAGCCTAATGCTGTCATAACCTAACATAACCTAAAAAAAAGTAGGCCGGTTTGGTTGGGTTTACATGTCGTAGGCACGGTGAAAATTTTGCCACGTTTTTCTGCACTGGCAACAAAACTGCTGTATTTTTCCTGTGATTTCAGAAAACCATGGCAAGATATGCACCACGACTGCAGTGTGTAAACTCAGCCTTAGAAGATGTTGCATATAATACAGGTCTTGAAATCATGTTCCCTGGATGGTGTTGCACTGATTACAGGTACAATTTTGTGTCATAGCTTCTGTATCACAATGGTAATGTTGTTCCCCAGGTCTGAAACGCACTACAGCATACTGACCAGTCATCCGTCTACATTGATGGCAATCCTCCTTTATTGAATGGCTATAGGTTGCGGGGTTGAACTAACCCTATAATCAGCCACATACTGTACAGGTCTTCAATCAGTCTCAATATAAGTAAGAGGACATTTATATTGTTTCTGTGCAGGTACATTTTTGTTTTGTGGATTCTCTCACTTGGGCAGGAATAAAAGGACATGATATGTATTTGCACTGATCATCTGAGAAGAACTCTTGTATACAGGAAAACGTTTTAAATCCCCGAAGGACTGAGGCTACTTCCACATATGCGTTTTGGCATTCCGGTTTTGAGATCCGGCAGAGGGTCTCAAAACCGGGCCAAAACGGTTGTTTTGTCCCCATGCATTCTGAATAGAAAGAGATCCGTTCAGGATACATCAGGATGTCTTCTGTTCCATCAACATTACGTTTTGTGACTGGACACTAAACCACTGCAAGGTCATCAAAACGGAACAAACCGGATCCATCACTAAAAACAATGTAAGTCAAAAAAATGTAAGATTCTAAAAAAAACTGATCGGTTTGTTCCATTTCGGTTTCACACAACCGCATCCTAACGAAACCGATGCATCCTGATGTGTAATCAAAACAGAACCGTTTTGGTCAGGTTTTAAGATCCTCTGCCGAATCTCAAAACATAAAACCAAAACGCTTACGTGAAAGTAGCCTGAGTTGTCCAACAAGGACTATCAAGGATTATCAAGGAATAGGCAGCAATGTTTGTGCATATTTAAATGTTGCTATGAGCCATGATGAACACTACTTTCATTGGTGTTATTTCTCTGCATGTACACGGGATGATAGGTATTGTTCGGGAAACGGAAACCAGCTAATCTGGATTACGTACACTGTAACCCACTTCAGGATACAGGACACTGATCTTTTTCCTTGCACTGTTGACACAGGCTGTCGTGACGTGCTGATGAGAACCTCAAGGAGAAGAAGCAGACTGGTGTAAACAGTTCCTGTATTTTGCTGACAGCTCCTGTAGGGCAAGGCTCTGGTGACTCACAATTATAAAGGGATGATTTGACAAAATAATAGTGTTTACTGGAATTGCTCACTTTATGCCTGAGTTTCAACAGTATAAATACAGTAAAATGATTTAAAGGAAATGTGTCACCAAAAATGTTATATGCCATTTAAAACCAGGTAGCAGCACACATTCTTTTTTTCTAATCTGATTTTATTTTCTGATTATAGATTTTTTTATTCTTTTTTCTGAACATGATTATGCCTGAGCTGTTCTTTACAGAATTTACAAAGCATTAAAAGAAATTGTTTTACAGCAGCCCTATGAGCCATAGACACAAGGATCTGGAGGGGACCTCATTGACCTCTATGGGAGGTCATTCTGTGTGAACATCAACAATTCTTTAAAAATGTATTAACCCCTTTCCGTCATATGATGTACGTCTTAGCGGGACCGCCACCTCATATGACCTACCGGTAAAAAAAAAAATGTGCCAAAAAAGCAACTTTTTGTCACCTTACTGTACAAAAAGTGTAATACCAAGCGATGAAAAAGTCATACGTACCCCAAAATAGTACCAAACAGTCACCTCATCCCCCCAAAAATTAGCCCCTACATAAGACAATCACCCAAAAAATAACAAAAATATGTCTTTCAGGAAATGGAGAAACATTTTTTTTTCAAAAAATGCTTTTTCTATGTAAAACTGAAATCGTCTGTAACAACCTGCTTTATAAAAATATCACATGACCTACCCCCTCAGGTGAACGCCATAAAAAAAAAACAACTCCCAAAAAAGCCACCTTTTGTCACCTTAGACCACAAGAAGTGTAATACCAAGCA
Organism: Bufotes viridis; assembly: GCA_033119425.1. Lineage (NCBI taxonomy): Eukaryota > Metazoa > Chordata > Amphibia > Anura > Bufonidae > Bufotes > Bufotes viridis. The sequence continues at coordinate 191,195,019 of CM065594.1, forward strand.
ATCAAAAAGTCATATGTCCCCCAAAATAGTAGTAATCATACTGTCACCTCTTGTAAAAAATTAGCCCCTACATAAGACAATCGCCCAAAAATAAAAAAAAATTGCTTTCAGAAAATGGAGAACTGAAATACATTATAAAAACAGAAGACATATTAGGTATTGCCGTGTCCATAACAACCTACTCTATAAAAATATCAACCAATTTTTTGGTCACCATGCCCCATAAAGTGTAATGTTGAGTGATCAAAAAATCATATGTACCCAAAAATGGTACCAATAAAAATGTCAACTCGTCCCGCAAAAAAACGAACCTCTACACAAGAAGATAGGCAGAAAAATAAAAAGATGTGGCTTTCAGAAAATGGAGACACAAAACCATGATTTTTTTTCTAAAATGCTTTATTATGTGAAACTGAAACAACCAAACAAAAAGAGACATATTTGGTGTTGTTGCGTCTAAAACAACTTGCTCTGTAAAAATAGCACATGATCTAACCTGTCAGGTGAACATTGTAAAACACCAAAAATAAAAACTGTGCCAGAACAAAAAGCATAATATAGAGCAATCACAAATCATATTTACCCCAAAATAGTACCAACAATACTGTCACCTTATTCCGTAGTTGGGGGTCACTTTTTGGTAGTTTCTACTGTAGGGATGCATTACGGGAGGTCATCAAATGTGAAATGGTGCCTAAAAACCAGTGTAGCAAAATCTGCCTTCCAAAAACCAAATGGCCCTCCTTTCCTACTGCGCCCTACTCTGTGCCCATAAAGCAGTTTACGACCACATATGGGGAGTTTCTGTATGTTGCAGAATAAGGGTAATAGATTTTGTGTTTTATTTGGCTGTTATCCTTGCTGTGTTACAGAAAAAAATGGATTAAAATGGAAAATTTGCCAAAAAAAGTGACATTCTGAAATTTCCTCTCCATTTTCTTTTAATTCTTGTGGAATACCTAAAGGGTTAACAAAGTTTGTAAAATCAGTTTTGAATAACTTGAGGGGTGTAGTTTCTAGAATGTATAGGTGGTTTATATTATGTAAACCTCACAAAGTGGCTTCATAACTGAACTGGTCTTAAAAAAGTGGGTTTTGGAAATGTTCTTAACAATTTTAAGAATTGCTTCTAAAATTCTAAGCCTTCTAATGTCCTAAGATTATAACATGACATTTACAACATGATGCCAACATAAAGTAGACATGGGGAATGTTAAGTAATAACTATTTTATGGGGTATCATTATCTGCTTTAAAAGCAGAGAAATAGAAATTTTTAAAATTGCGAATTTTTCAAACTTTTTGGTAAATTTTGGATTTTTAAAAAAAATAAAACTGAAATATATTGACTCAAATTTACTGCTGTCATAAAGTACAATCTGCAAAAACAATCTGAGAATGGCTTGGATAAGTAAAGCTGAAATATATTTATAAATCTTCACTGATACAGTCAGATCCTAGACATTTGGTAGTTGGTTCTGGCCACAAATAGACTACCTCTACCTATACAGCTACATTTTAATGAAACCTTCTGATATTTTTAGGGCAATGTTCTAAATTGTTGATCGCACAAAGCAGTGAAAAAATAATTTGTCTTATTTTTGATTAATTCCTGAAAAAACAACATTCACAAGAATTTTGTGGCATTCTGTGTAGAGCATTCTTTGTAATTTCTTTGTGGTGATTTTGGCTGCTTTGGCCTTTGCCCCTTAAACTTCCCCCTCAGTCTGTCACATTGTCCATGGGAAACAAATACCGGCACAACTGCATTACAAAGTCTGCAGCATGGTAATGGTTTGCTGAAACTACAGGCGGGCTTATAGTGTTGTGCTCTTGGCAGCAGGTGCCTCCACAATGAATAGAAACCTCCATAGTAGGTTCACGTCACAAGAAAACATGACATAAAGAGATGTGCTACCAGACACTGTATGAAAAGCATTGAGAGCTGCCCGCTGGCCAAGACAGGGAAACGCAAACAGTGAATGAGTCGGATCATGAAAAGAGAATTTATGAGAGTTGATATCTGTTGTTTCCCCCCTCCCTGGGCTTTGTGTTTTGCACTATCCAAATTCTTCCTCCTTGTACGTGAAAGGTGTAAGAAAAAATGAATGTTCCTGTTAATGAGGAGGTTTCTGAAAGGCGTGAAACTGACACATGCCTTGAGAAATGGAACATGATTGTGTTTTCTTTGCATAAGGGGAGTCTGTGTTGTGAGTAGAGGAAGCGCTTAATTATGCTCAGCCAGTGAACCTTTCATTTGCTTTGTAACTACTCTCTAAATGTAGTGGATAATTATCTGGGCTGTGCCCCTTGTAAGGAGATGGAATCTCTGGGTAGGTTGATTAAAATGAAGTTAGATAATCATGGCTAAATAGCTTCTATACCAGAAATGGGAAATTCACATGACTGAAGTTTCGGGGGACTACTGGCAAGATGTTCAACTCCAGATTTTCTTCACTCTTCGTAACAAAGAACAGATTAATTCTAATAAAATTCTAAGATTAAAGAGATTTTGTCACGTCTTATGTGGCTTATATTTTCATAACTCCAATTAGGCTGATTTTAAATGGGTGTGTGGTCCAGGGAAAGACAGCCACATTTCCTGGAAAGACCACTGCTTGTCTGAGCCGAATTTACTGTATCGTAATGACCTATTATTCCATGGCTCAACTGTCCTGTACTCAAATGACGCTATGAGCATGGTTCAGCAGATCTATTCTCGGGTTGGAACTCACAGCATGCTAGATCACTAGGATGCAGTGAGTTTGGCACAAACATGCTGCAGTTGGTCCAGGATATATAACCGTCACACAGACTGTTTTCCTGGACCACACGTCTGTGTAGTCAGCCTTAGCTTGCTGCTTCTAGATTGTGCTATAATGACTATTAGTCGGTCCACTGCTGTGCCTAAGATTGGCTACTCTTGTCTTCATGAGGAACCTCACAAGGGACTTGCTGTGCCAAAGATTGTCAATCCTGGGCTGCACTTTGAGGTCCACAATGGATTTATGGGTTGCAAACCCTCAGAAAGAAGCTTTGTGGAGGATTGTTTTGTCTTTTGGCCCGTGAGTTAGGATGGCCATACACATTAGTCTAAACTAAAGTGTCATCTGAAATTTAACAAACAAAAACATTTTAGCTGACCGATGAAAGACTATAATCTGTAAAGAAGTTGGTAATGTTTAACATTTTTGTCCCATAGTCACTATCCTACAATCTTTCTGTTAAAACACTTTCCCAGAAAGATTGAATGTCATTTGCCTTGTGTCATTGAACATGCATGGCCAGTTTGAATGACTGTAACAGCCAATATGGACAAAAATGTGTATAGCAGGGTCAGTGTAACAGGGATAGGTCATTAGTATCAAAATCCCGGAAAACCCCTTTAACAAACAGTCCACAGTGGGTCAAATTTAAAGGGATTTTCTGGAAATGAATACTTAATAATTACTGAAAATACTTAAATATTACTTTATTATAAATACAGTAGATTTCCAAATACCTTTCATTAATAACACAGCAGGACCACTTTACTCTGCACACTGAGCTAAATAGCTACCTCATCCTACTTTCTGCTCTGCTTGTCAGGGATTATGATCCTGAATATAGCCAATTAGATCTTGAGCTGAATTTCTGTAGCAATGGAGTTCATAAGGAGACAGCTGAAGTACTAGGAGGAGGGTGTTTCTAATGAGCAGCAGCACTAGTATGCAGTCTCCATTACCACAGCCTATCCTCTCTGTACTTCATGTCTCCTCATGAACTCCATTCCTACAGAGATTCAGCTGAAGATCTTATCAGCTGTATTCAGGAAAATAAGGTAGAGTCAGTCCTTTAGTTCATTGTTCTAAGGTAACATGTGCTGCTGTGTGATTAGGGCAGGTTTTGTTTGTACTAATAGGATGGTGGCCATTTTATTTATTTATCCTATAATAAGACCTCCTATATAGCTAGGTAATACATTGTCAGTTTACTGCTCCCATGAGGGGAAGATTGTATCTGTTAATGTAATAGTAGATGTAGAACTGGGGTGACAGTATGACAGGTCTATTGTTCTCCTGATAGGCTTAGATAGAGACACTGCACTGATCAGTATAATGTGTGATACTCTCATTTTGTCACTCATCCCCCTTCCCTCTCTGGTCACAGTGAATATTCTGACTTAGAAAGACAGTTGAGGTTGTTTGATGTGCTAAAAGTACAAACAAAGGAGGAAGTTACAAAGACAGGACAGAAAGTAGAATACATACAGTGACTTCAAAAATATCTAGAAAACTATCTTTTTTTTATTAAAAATAATATAAAATATTCACATATAGGGTGTTAATATGTGACAAAAATGTTTTTTGTAACTGTGTAAACCCATTGAAAACAATATTCCTCCAGGGGTAGAAACAGTTGCTGGGTACATTTTTGCATGAAACTGCATGTCTTTACTGTGGCCAATAAGACAAGTATGAATTGATAATTAATTAACAAAGCAACACTTAACCTTTGTTGTCTTCTGCATGTCTGTTGTGATATGGAAATTAATTAAAAGAATCTATCAATGAACCGAACCAAGAGCACAGTTTTTTTACCCACCTGCCCAGTGTCTGCACTTTGGTACCAAGTGACTAAAGGGCCTATTAGAGTGATTATTGTTAGAATTTTTGTATAACAATTCGAATTTGAGACACTCTCACCACATGTAATAGTGTGTAGCATTCGAACAATGACCGATAAGTCATTTACTGTATTTTCTGTGGATTGGGCACATCTTCCTGACTAAAAGATGATCATTTGTCACCAGCAAAGCTCCGCACATAATCCGAACGCTACCAGTTATTAGCAGTATAAATGTTGGTAGTATAAAAGAGCGAACAAGCAATGATCGCAATAATGAGCAAATAGCAAAAGATAATTAGCAATTTTATGAATGAAAACAACTGGCTAAAATCCTTAGTAAAAAGGATGTCAAGGGCCAGGGGTGACCATGTTTACACTGCTTGGTCCTGTCAACCAAAGTGCACAGGGTGCGGCAGTTTCTGAGAGAACTGAACCTCTAGGAGTAGCAGCAACGCCCCCGTTGCTCCTAGAGGCTCATTTGTATATATCATATTTCTCAGCAATGCGGGCACATATGAACATGGGACCAACACAGATGCCTTCAGCTGCCAAGAGCACATGTAACAGGTCAGCCAGTGTGATAGGTACAAATCTGCTGACAGATGTCCTTTAACCCCTTAGTGACCAAGCCTGTTTGGGCCTTTATGACCAAGCGTTTTTCTTCCTTTTTTTATTGTCGCATTCCAAGTGCTATAACTTTTTTATTTTTCTGTCTATATAGCTTTATGAGGGCTTATTTTTTGCGGGACAAGTTGTAGTTTTTAATGGCGCCATTTTGGGGTACACATAACTTTTTGATTTACTTTTATTAATTCTTTCTGGGAGGGAGATGGGAAAGAAAGCAATACTGCCACTGCGTTTTTACATTATAAATTTTACGGCATTCATTTTTCGGTATAAATAACATAATATCTTTATTCTCTGGGTCTGTATGATTACAGCGATATCAAATGCCACTTTCCAAGACCCATAATGTTTTTATTTTTTATTCTATGGAGTTGTGTGAAGGCTTGATTTTTGCGGGACAACTTGTATTTTTCATTGGTATAATTTTGGAGTAAATAGCACTTTTTGATCGCTTGTAATTACGTTTTTTTTTGGTGGCAACTAAGAATAAATTAGCAATTTTTTTTTTTTTAAGGCTTTCACTGTAGGGGATAATTTATGTAATATTTATGTAGGCTGGGTCATTACGGGCGCGGCAATACCAAACATATGGGGTAAAAAGCGTATTTTTTTATTTTATGTAATTTTTAAAATTTAATAAATATGTTTTTTTTTCTTTCTTTTTTTTTAACACTTAACAAACAGTATTTTGATTGCTTTTAAAATACAATGCATTATCTCTATAATGCACTGTATTTTAACAGCAATGCTATTCTAACATTGACCAGCAGGCTGCGCCAGAGAGGCACAGCCTGCTGGATCTACTACAGAAAGGACGGGGCCTAGAGATTGGAAGCCAGGTAAGGCTTCACAACACATCAGCATCCCGTGATCGCAATTGCGGGGTGCTGATGGGTGACAGAGGGAGTCAGCCCGGAGAGCCGGGTCCACGCTTAGACTGGGCTGCCGTAAAAACGCGGCGGCCCAGCCTAAGGCCCCTTAGTGACCGCCGTAAAAACACCTATGGGTGGTCACTAAGGGGTTAAAGGGGTTGTTTGCTTTTTTCTAATGATGACCTATCCTCAGGTTAGATCACCAATTTCAGATCTGCAAGGGTCTGACTCCCAGCACCCCCGCCAATCAGCTGTTTGAAGAGAAAGCAGCGCTTTTCTCTGGTTACCTGCTTGCTATCGCTACTGCAGCAGCGAGCAGTGTATTTACAACTATGGCACCCCATTCATTTTATTGGGATGGCTCCCATCTATTCCAGTGAATAGGATGGAGCTGTCCCATAGGAATGAATGGAGATGCGATAGTTGTAATACCACTGCTCGCCGCTGCAATTGCAATGGCGAGCAGGTAAATAGAGAAGAGAAGGCATTGGTAAGCACTGCTATCCTGAACAAACTGAGGCCCAATGTGGTGATTTCCACCACTTGTGCTGACAACTGTAGAGACTTTGAGTTAAATAATAAATGGAACCCCCAAAAAGTGACCCCATTTTGGAAACTATACCTCCAAAGGTATTTATTAAAGGGTGGGGTGAGCATTTTTACACCACAAATATTTTTCAGACATGAATGAATGTCCAACAGACCATGCATAATGAAAATTTTAATTTTGTAATGTATATGGCATTTTAGTGTTCAGTGTGTTATGCCAGCGTGTGCCATCTAACACTTATACCACACCCCTTGAATTGTTAGGCACATTCTACTGGATACGGAAATGCCATAAATGTGGACATAACCTGCTGTTTGGGCACACTACAGGGGTCAGAAGGGAAAGACCACCATTTGACTATTGCAGCACAGATTTTGATGGATTTAATTTTACTGTTAGGCAGGACAAAGAAAAGGCAGCAATTCTACTATTGCATTTTGGGTTTTGTTTTTATGTTGTACTCCATGTGAGAAAATTGACGCGTTAACTTTATTCTGCTGATCAGTACAATTACAGACATACCAATTTTGTATAGTGCTTTTTTATTAATTTTACTACTTTTACACAATGAAAACTTTGTTGAAATGTTTTTGTCGCCATTTTTTTCCTGGCAATGGTCTTGTGTGAGGGCCAATGGGGTAAGAGAGGGAGCAGTGACTGCTGCATTGAAGAGGTTAAATGGCTGGCATCAGAGTTATCTCTGATGTCAGCAGTTATAGTAGGAGCCTGACTGTCAGTAATAGCTAGTAGAGATGAGCAAATTTCTCAAAAATTCGATACGAAATTTCCCAAAAAGATTTTACTCGATCCGAATTTATTTGTGACGAACTGCGTTAAAAAACAGGTATTTCCTGGCTTCAGAGAGCATGTATAGTGATGTAGAACACTGTCCCTTGTAGTAACATGCATACGGAGTCTGGGGTGCTAGTGAAACAGTACTGTGAGTCAGTATGACACGCACATGACAGGCATCACTCTTAGAATCACTTCACAATTCACTTATTTGGTCAGTTACGGGGCCAAAATTGACCAAATAACTGAAGTATGAATTACAGGTCAATGTTAGCATCAGGTATGAAGAACCATGCAGTGGCCCAAGATTCTACCATAGAGTGAAGAAGCACACTCCTTTTACACCGTCGTCATCTGATTCCACATAGATTTCTACAGAACTTGTTCTGTTACACACTGAAACAATTAGTGCCCCCATGACTGAGTAAAGAGGGCGGCAACAGCATGAGGAGTCAACAGTGCAGTGGCCCAGTCACAGAATGGGGAGGCAACAACCGATTGACACATCAAATTAAGTGTAAAAGAATTTGAAGACCCTAAAATGTGTAGTATCATGCCGCGATTTCATACCAACTCCTCAACTAGGGATTGACGCATCAAATTAAGTGTAAAAGAATCTGAACACCCTAAAATGTGTAGTATCAAACCAGGTTTGGGTCAAAAACACAGAACAGGTGCAAATCTTTCCATTACACCTTATCTCTGAATAGGCTTCACTACTGGTTCTGGCTCACAAAAAATGATGGAAATAACTGACCAAATAAATGAGTGTGAACTCACCCTAAAGTGTGTAGTATTAGGTATTTAACACCAGCTCCACAACTTCTGATTGACACTTTGAATTAAATGTAAAAGAATTTGACCACCCTAAAAGTGTGTAGAGAAGTGTTCTGCTTCGGCGAACAGTGGCCTCAGTAGCTAACCCTTTTTGGGTAAGGGTACTTTCACACTAGAATCACAAAAATAAACGTGGCCTAAATGGGTGGGACTGCTCCAAACCCCAAACACTGTGGCGTGTTTCTAACTGGGGGGGCAGTTCCTCCGCATGTGGTTCGCAGCGAACGGCTATCCCCACACAAACATCCTACACAAAATAAAACATGTGCGGATGAAAATATATAAACACATAACTCACAGAAAAAAGATGCACCACATGGATAAGCACCTGACAACACTGGCTAATCCCTCACTCTGGTGTTAAAAGCTGAGAGATTCGCCAATATTTCCAATCAGGAACATATCGGAGCCCCTTTAGGCACCACTTCACGGTTTCTCAGCATGACATGGGGTCCTACCACTAGACTACCTATGGTGTGTGAACAAGGTCTGAACAGGTATTAAGCAGCCTACAGCCCCTCCCACTCACCTGCATTGCAGGACCAACAATGCAATGGGGAACAAATGAGGCTGCAAGCTACACCTACAACAGACCATGTGACACCGGCTTCCAGGTGCAACAGAATGTTTACCAGCCATATGCAATGGCACATTCAATACATATAAAACAAGAATCACAAAAATAAACGTGGCCTAAATGGGTGGGACTGCTCCAAACCCCAAACACTGTGGCGTGTTTCTAACTGGGGGGGGGGCAGTTCCTCCGCATGTGGTTCGCAGCGAACGGCTATCCCCAGCAAAAATTGCATACAATGGAGGATACCGGCGCGAACCACAAGCACCACACAAACATCCTACACAAAATAAAACATGTGCGGATGAAAATATATAAACACATAACTCACAGAAAAAAGATGCACCACATGGATAAGCACCTGACAACACTGGCTAAGTGGAGTGAGGGATTCCTCGGGTCCTCAGCTGCCTCCGGTCTGTTTTTCTACCTTTCCTGTGTATATAGGTGGTTTACAAATGTTTTACTTGTCCCTTTTTTCCCACAGTGATGTCTTCTCCGCGGGATTCAGAAGGCAGGAAAGTGGATTCCAGGAGGAAGCATCTATCCTGTTACCATTGCAGCGGTTAATGGTTATTGTAAGTTGATCATACCTGCACTCGTGAGGTCGCAGAAGGTAAACAGCTTAAGGCAGGGCAAATACCAGCTTGGGAGACCTCTGTCCTGGTGGAGCTGACGTCGTGAAAAGACACAGAAATTGCTCAAATCCATCAGGTCGGGGGATCATGATGTTGACCGTGGGAAGCCTTCGGATCCCACTAGTCAGGCACCTCGTGTCTTCAAAGCGGATGAGACCCTCCTCTCTGTCATGTTTACGGAGTGGGAAAAAACCTTGAGGGTCCGGTTTTAACAAAGAAGTTTAAATCCATGTTCCCTATGGCTAAACCCTTGGTGGATTCATGGGGATCCATTCCCAAGGTGGACATGGCTATTATCAAGTTGTCAATAGCCACGGCAGCGGCGGCTTCCGCTTCCACAGCCATAGCGGCTTCTGAAGTCTCTACGTTCCTCCGGTCTCGCCTGAATCAAATTCAAGTTGACGTGAACCAGAGGGCTTTTTGAGGACGACATACTGGCTGCCTTCAAGACCATCAACCTGGCTACGGACTTCTTGTTCGATACCGCACAGCTCCAGTAGAAGCTAGCGAGGGAGCCCCGCTTTCAAAGCTGCCCTGGGAACGAGGCCAAACACAGATCCTTGCTCCCTAAGCTAAGCAGCAGGTCTGTGGCTGATGGGAGACCAAGTGCGCCTTTGGCGTCCTGTGACAATACTATGAAATGACGTCAGGGGCCTATATTTAGCATGGCCCTGGGGTCGGCGGCCCATATGCCTTTTTGGCTTAAGCCTTGGGTCGCTGACAATTCCTCAAAATACAGCTTATGTGGTCTTCAATTCGAGCCCAACCGTTTGGTTCGGAGCTGGATAAGATCATGGAGGGCCTTTCAGACAAGAAGGTGAAGAGCTTTCCCCAGCAGTCCTTTTGAGGGCAGGGAAGACAAGACTGCGGTAGTAGGTCTGGCCAGCAAACAAGCTCTTGAAGTGACTGGAGAGCGCAGCGAAAGGGTTTGAGGTGCTCTCATGGAGGAGCCAAAGATGGAAAATCCACCTCCTGACTACGGGCTTCTTCGAGGCTCCTGGTTAATTCCCGTTACTCCTGCCGTCCTGCCAATAAGCTTCCCCACTCCTATGCTTCATGTACCCGTCGGGGGTCGTCTCTCCCACTTCTGAGAAGAGTGGATCAGAGAGATCTCGGATCCCTGGGTCCTGAACATCTTTTCCGAGAGTTATTTAGTCAACCTCACCTCTATTCCTCTGGACAGGTTTGTCAAGATCAACCTTCTACAAGTTGCCAGGCAGGCGATCCTGGAGGTCTACATTCAGAACTGAATTTGCAAGGGGGCTCTGAAGGAGGTTCCGGCAGGAGAACGGGGCCTAGGGATCTATTCACCAGTTTTTCTGGTTCCCAAGGCTTCAGGAAATCTCCGGATGATTATCGATCTGAGATATTTCAATCGGTTTATAAGGAAGGTGAAGTTTCGTGTAGAAACCATAGGGTCAGTAGTTCAATCCTTAATCCTGGAGACGTGATGGCAACCCTGGACCTCAAGGATTCATATCTGCACATCCCGATCCATCCTGCTTCCAGGAAGTAACTCAGGATCACGGTCTAGGTGTTCGGTGTCGTCAGGCATCTTCTGTTTGTTGCCCTTCCTTTTGGCTTTTCTTCTGGCCCTCACACTTTTACTAAGGTGGTGGTTTCTGTGGTGGCGGCTTTGAGGCTTCAAGGACTGACCATCATTCCTTATCTGAACGACTGGCTTTGAAAGCCTCTGCTCTAGCGGTCCTAACCCAACTTCTTCAGGTAACAATCTCCTTTCTGTTCCGCCTAGGTTGGATCATCAGCTGGCAGAAGTCGAACGTGAGCCCGTCGACTTCAGTAAGATATCTAGGCTTTATAATCGACTCCACTGGGATGTTGCTCTAGTTGACTCCAGAAAGAAGATCCCGGGTTCAGAACACGGCAAGTTCCTTTCCGTTCCCCGGTGAGTTCCAATCCGGACTCTCATGAAGATGTTGGGGCTCATGTCAGCGTCTGCGGAAGCAGTCCCTTGGGCTCTATGGCACCTCCGCTCTCTACAGTCGGAGGTCCTCTGCAAATGGAATGGCAGCCCTGCTGGGCTAAACTCCTTGTGCTCCCTGTCTTGGCGAACTCGGTATTCCCTCAGATGGTGGTGCCATCTTTTAGACGGGAAGTCTATGACCCAGCCAACCTGGGTCATATTGACCACGGATGCGTCCCAAGTAGGCTGGGACGCTCACCTAGACGACACTCTAGTTCACAGGACCGGGTTTCCTCAGGAATGGCTTCTTTCATCCAATCGCCGCGAGATTCAAGCTATCCGGCTAGCCCTCCTTCACTTAGCCCCTCAGATCCGGGGCAAAGCAGTGAAAGTCCAGTCAGACAATATGACTGCGATACTTTACATCAACAAGAAGGGAGGCACGAGATCACTTCCCCTCCTGTCAGAGATCGGGGTAATTCTGGATTAGGCAGAGTTGTACCTTTCCCACTTATCTGTGATCCAGATCCAAGGCTCCCTCAATAAGATAGCGGCTATGCCGCAGTCTTCCATTGGTGGAGTGGTCTTTACATCTGGAGATATTCAAGCAGATAGTCCTCAAGTGGGGTATGCCAGAGGTGGATCTCATGGCAACAAGGTTCAATGCCAAGGTGGAGAGGTTTTGCTCCCTTTACAGGGAGGACAACCCCCTGGCGTTAGACGCTCTGTCAATATACTGGAGGTTCAGGCTGGTATACATCTTCCCTCCGTTTTCCATGATTCCGAGGGTATTGATGAAAATCTGTCAGGATCAGGCCTCGGTGATAGCCATCATACTGTTTTGGCCGAAGAGATCCTGGTTTACCTAGCTCACCCAGTTGAGTCGAGGACAATATTGGAGGCTCCCCCCACAGCAGACCCTGGTGTCGTGGGACACTCACCTCTGCTCAGATCTGCACAGATTCAACCTGACAGCCTGGAGGTTTTCAGGCTTTCAGAGTCGGTCCTGAGAACGCTGTCTCATTCTAGAGCGGACTCTACCAAAGGACCCTAATCTCGTATTATGAGGATATTCTCATCCTGTTGTACCTCAACTGAGGTGGCGTCTGCAGATCCGCCCCTCTCCGCTATCCTTCAGTTTCTGCAAGATGGCCTTGATAGAGGCCTTGTCCTTCTACTCTGAAGGTTCAAGTTTAAGCCATCTCAGCTTGCCTTAACAAGTTTTTTTTTCTCAGGACCCGCTGATCAAATGGTTCCTTAAAGCAGCTGAAAGATTAAAGCCTGCAGTACTGAGACCCATTTTTCAATGGGATTTATCAGTAGTTCTCAGGGGGTTAGCATCTCCCCCCTTTGAACCGTTAGAGGAGGTGGACATTGAGTTCGTCACTTGGAAGTTTGTGTTTCTCCTTGCAGTGACTTTGGCCAAGAGGGTCTCTGAGCTTCAAGCTCTCCCGGCACATGAGCCCTATACCATTTTCTTACATGACCGGGTCCTTCTTAGATTCCTCCCGTATTTTAGGCCAAAATTTCCTTCCTTCGAGAACATCAACCAGGTGATATCCCTCCTGGTTCTGTCGACATCTACCACCTCCTCCTAGGAAACTGCTAGACATCCTCTGGACGTCTCGAGATGTCTCCGGATCTATGTGGATAGATCAAGGAGTTCAGGAAAGATGAGAATCTGCTAATCCTGTTGCCGGTAAGTTTAAAGGCTGTAAGGCTTCCAAACCTTCCATCAGTCGGTGGATTGAGGAGGCTATTAAGGAATCCTTTATTTCCCAATCTCTGGACCCTCCCACTCTACTAGAGCTATGGCTACTTCTTTTGCCGAGAGGAGTCTTCTGCCTCTCAACGTGATTTGCAAAGCTGCCTCCTGGAGCTCTGAATCGACATTCATCTCCCATTATAGACTAGATGCCAGTCTAGCTCAATTTTCGGCCTTTGGGCAGTCTATTCTTTGTTCTGCCAGGCAGGAAGGCCCTCCCTAGGGGTTTCTTCTTGCTATGTCCCCATTTGTGCTGCTGGTAGCACGTAAGGGAATTTCTAACGATAACTTGTTTTCCCTTAGTCCTAACAGCAGCACACAAATTTCCCACCCTGGTAAGTCTAGTTTTTTTCTTACTATAAACACAGTGGGCTGGGGGTTGACTTCCTCCTTTTAAGGAGATACTTAATTGTTAAATTGAGGTTTTAGTCTTGGGCTCAATAAAAATTCCGCCGGTCCTGCCAGTCCACGGGGGTGGTTAACCCCATCTGTGCTGCTGTTAGGACTAAGGGAAAACAAATTATTGTTAGAAATTAACGATTATTACAAATCCCAAATACATTTATTTATTTATAATGTCTTGTTCTGTCTAGGGAGAAATTATCAGGAGAAATAAAATAGTTGTCATCCTTTTAGTACACACAAAGCCCATCCTAATCACACTGCAGGACGGGTTATTTCAGAATACTGGCATTCATTTAAAAAGTGCGCCATGCCAGTTTTTGTTACATGGGCATTGTTGAGCCGTCCTCGCTACTTTACTTACTTTTACCCCTGAAGAGATGTGCAAAAGAGGAGTGAAAACTACTCCAGTCAAGGGCAGGAATAGTTTTTACTCCAGGTGCACGGACTGCCGGCGATGCATCTAATTTATAACTAGGTCTGTGCCTCGTCATAAATTAGGCGCTTTCTCCGCCAGTCTAGAGGGGAAACAAAAACCAGCGTTTTGTGTCGGCCTTTGTAAATGACCCCCACTGTGTTAAAGAGCTGCGTGAATACCACTGATAAGATCTTCAGCTCAGTCTCTTGAGCTCATGAAGAGACAGCTTAAGTGTAGAGAGGATGAACTGGTGGGGGAAGTGGCTAATGAACAGCAGCACTTTCATGTACTTTGCTTAAACTGCCATATTCCCACAGGAGTCTGTCTTACCCTCTCTTTGACAGAATGTTCTTCCTTGTAGGTCATGTCCTTCCTTATTGATTAACCTACTGCTATCTAATGTCAATGGTCATCTTAAGTACAGCCATAGTTTACAGATTTTTACATAGCTAAAGATAATTAAACAGGTACAGAGGTTGCCAAGGAGGCTTATCCTTTCCACTTCTCACCTCCCTTCTTTTTAATGTAGCATTAAGTTTTATTAGTTTTAGTCTGATGGGACATCTTTTTCAGTAATATGTTGTGTGGGTTCTGAAACCTCTGTAATACATATATCTATGACACTTGAATTTTCATGTGGCCTTTTTTCATAGAACCAATTTTTATATTGGATCTGTAAATTGATCGGTCGTATGCTCGTATGAATGAGACCTTAAAAATTAACCAATAAAAGAAAAGAAACCAAAACAGACCACTGTAATTTTATTGGATTTTCTATAAAACAAAATGGTTATATTTCAGTGATTTAGACAAATCCTACATATTGTTAGGCTTAGGCAACTTATTCCTGTTTAGCTATTTTGTACTAGAACTCTCAGCATTAGCCACTAGTGGGCTGTAGCCACGTTACTGTACAATAGCTAGAGAGATGCCGCTAAATTTCATGCATGGTAAAGTATTCTAAATGACTGCTAAACACAGGTCAAAGATCTAGAGAAAATGTAGCTACAGAACTGCACTATTCTGTACACAACACCCGCACATATTGTGTAAACTCTGCGGCGGAGGCACCAATGCAACAGTGCACCAATCATAGTATGATACATATATAACCCCAGTTTTTCTAGCCAGCATTCCTAAGTGCAAGATCCTGACAAATTATAGCCAAGCCCTCCACTCTGTTCACACATTTTTGCTCATTCTATGGCTATTTCTGATGTTCTTCAGTCCAAATATAAACAGCACAACTAGGGCTGCCAGCAGGTATAAATGGTGTAGGAATGCCAACGTAACACAGCACTATAGTACCTATTGCTGAATTAACCTTTCAGTGCCTGTGCAATAAATTAAACTCAAAAGTGCTTAACTTTCTATATACAAATTAATTAAACTGCTTTGAGAACTAATCCAGGCAAAACTAAAATTTTAATTTTGCTCAAAGTGTTGGGAGATTCTCCCCATTATGTCTTAAGCCAGTGGAGGGAATCTGTCACCACAATTCTGTAGTAGTACAGATAAGAAATCCAGATCAACATTTTTATTTTCCTACTGCCCCCTGTTCCCTCTGTCAGCTCTCAAAGCTACTCTGAAATACACAGTCCAGACTGCTGTGTTGTGCTAACACAATGTGGAGAACTCTTCTGCGCATGCACAGCAGTCCTAAAAAGGTATTTTAGTGCAGCTTTAAATTCTGACAGTGGGGGAACAAGGGGTAGTAGAAAAATAAAAAGCAATCTGGACTTATGTGCAGTACTACTCATGTATTACAGGAGATAATAGTCCATTAACGGGGTGACAAATTCCCTTTAAATGTTTTGCACCGTTAAAACATGGAGTCCACATTTTTGGGGTGTCAGAGATAGATGGGACATCCATAACATTATACAAAATAAAAACAATCTTGCCTGGCTCGGTTCTCTAAGGTACTGTATATCCTCTGTTAGTATTTCTAAGTACAAAAATAAAATTCCCTTGGTAACAGTAGTCATTAGAAAACACAGGGATAGTTTTCACAATCAAATTTAAAAAAAGGTGACTAACGACACAGTATTCCAGGGTTACAACTCAACTTTCCCATAAGACATGTTGTTAAAGGGGTTGTTCACCCCCGAGGGCTTTTCAGGCAGATCCTCACTGTGGCCAGACGTGCAGAGGGAATCATAATTATCTGATTCCCAACACTCGGTTCAGGCACCTGCTCTCCCCCGCTGCAGCTCTCCGGTCTCCCTGAATCAACATCCAGTTTGACACTGGTCACATGAAGCCAATGACCGGCCACAGGGGTGACATGTCCCCAATGTCTCATGTCATCTGGAAGTTGACTCAGGGAGACGGGAGAACTGCAGTGGTGGTGGGGGAACGAAGAAGCTGGAACCCAGTGGCAGAGGTCAGGTAAGTATGATTTCCTCTACAGGTCAGGCCATGCTGGGGGGGGTCTGCCCAAAAGG
The DNA here is from genome assembly GCA_033119425.1 of Bufotes viridis. NCBI lineage: Eukaryota > Metazoa > Chordata > Amphibia > Anura > Bufonidae > Bufotes > Bufotes viridis. Next base: position 191,211,472 of record CM065594.1, read on the forward strand.
TCCCTGGGGGTTAATAACTCCTTTAAATGCACCTCAACAGTATTTTGTGGGAACCACCTTTTAGAAGGCGTAAGAACAGTTGTTGATACACACGTGGACAAAATTGTTGGTACTCCATTAAAAAGGAAAAACTCACAAGTATCACTGAATAACTTGAAACTGACAAAAGTAATAACAATTTACTGAAAATCAGCTAATGAAAATCACACATTGCTCTAATGAAACTGGCCTTGACAAAAATAATGGTACCTCTAGAAAAGATTGAAAATAATTTGACCACAGGGTCATGTTAAACTAAGGCGTGTCCTGTAATTAGCATCAAAGGTGTCTTCAAACTTGTAATTAGTCTGCCTTATTTAGAGGGTGAAAAGTAGTCACTGTGCTGTTTTGTATCATGGTGTACCACACTGAACATGGACCAAAGAAATCTAAGGAGAGAGTTGTCTCAGGAGATTAGAAAGAAAAGTATAGACGAGCAGGTTAAAGGTAAAAGCGATAGACCAGGGGTCAGCAACCTTTGACATTCCAGCTGTTGTAAAACTACAATTCTAAGCATGCACACTTGCTCTGCCGTTCTAGGAACTCTCATGGAAGTGTAAGGAGCATGCTGAGAGTTGTAGTTTCTTAACTGCTGGAGGTGGCTGACCCTGCTATAGACCATCTTCAAACAGCTTGATGTTCCTGTTAGTAAAGTTAGAAGTTTAAGGTATATGAGACTGTAGCTAAACTTCCTGGACTTGGCCACAAGAGGAAAATTGCTAACAAATTGAAGAGAAAGATAACACAATTGGTAACCATGGAGTCCAGAACCCCTTCTAAAGAGATTAGAGGTGAACTCCAAGGTCAAACTCCATCAGTGTCAGATCCCATCATCCGTCGCTGTCTTAGCTTACGTGGACTTAATGGAAGACGACCAGCAAATAATAAAAAAATGCATATTGACAAGCCACAAAGCTTCTTTTCTTGGACAGATGAAACAAAACTGTAGATTTTTGGTCACATCAGCTCTATGTTCACAGATGCTAAAATGAAGCATACAAAGATAAGAACATTGTACGTAGTGTAAAACATGGAGGAGGCAGTGGAGTAAGTAGAAATGACTGGGCCCCACTTTTTGAACAGGGCTCCAACACTCCAGCAAATTATTCCCCCTCCTTCCGTGCAACCCCCACTCCTGTGGCTAGTCAAGATCGCTCTCTCAGACCAGGCCAGGCAGAAGCTTAGTCGGCTTCCTACAGTGTTTGTATATAATGTCATTTTATAAAACTGTTGAGGAAGTCTGGCAATAAAATATTTTAGTTCTCCTCCTCAATGGGCCCCTTCTGAGTTTGGGCCCCAGAGAAGCCGCTTAACTTATAGCTATGCCCCTGGGAGGAGGTTATGTTTTGGGGCTGCATTACTGCATGTGGCATAGGGTGTCTTGAATCTGTGTAGGCTACAATGAAATCTCAAGACTATCATGGCATTCTGGAGCAAAATGTGCTGCCCAGTGTCAGAAAACTTGGTCTCAGTAGCAGGTCATGGGTCCTCCAACAGGATAATGGCCCAAAACACATGCTAAAAGAGAGAGAAAAGCACTGGACTATTGTGAAGTAGCTTTCAATGGGCTCTGATCTAAATCCTATTGAATATCTGAAAGCCTGAGCAGTTTGCTCATAAAGAGTGCACCAAAATACCTGTGGACAGGTACAGAAGTCTCATTGAGAATTACAGGAATTGCTTGATTGCAGTTATTGCCTCAAAGGCTTTTACAACAAAATGACAAATTAAGGGTACCGTCATTTTTGTCCAGGCCAGTTTCATTAGTTTGTTTTAAAAGAAAAAAAATTATCTTGACCCACAATTCAAAAATAATGTCTGATTTTTATTAGCTGATTTTCAGTAAAGGTTTATTTATTATTACTTTTGTCAGTTTCAAGTTATTTAAGTGACCATTGTGGATTTTTCTTTCTTTACCAAAAGCATTCCAAAATTTTTCTCCACGTGTGTATATACGTTGTATTCCTCACTGCCTGAGTTTTTTTGTGAAATGTACAATAAAAAACTAAAGTTTCTAGAAATGATTGAAGCGTATGCTTTCCATTTGATGACATTTACCTGTGTACAGTACAAGGAAACACAATTTTATAAAACACAAAAATTGGAATATATGATATCAATGCAAAATTTATCTGATTCATGTTCCCTGCAAAATATAGGACCAAGAAGTACAGTGTCTACATAGGCTTAAAAAGTGAATTGTCCTCTATGTATCAAAAGACTGATTGTCCGCTCTGTATTAAAATACATATCTGCAACAAAGGCACCTATATATTATTCAGTATAACGCACATATTCAAAACTGCAGCCTATAGAGGTTCTAAAAATACTAAAACCTCAGAAAACACCCTAACAACTCTTTCTTGTAATTGGACTATAATTAGAAATTTATAAGTAACCGGTTTCTATAGAGCATTAAAGGCAGTGACATAATAAAATTTATAAGTAACCGGTTTCTATAGAGCATTAAAGGCAGTGACATAATAAAAAAAGGTAAAAACTAATACCACATTTTAATAAAAAAAAGGGGGATTTAAGAGCTGTGTAAGTAAAATTGATGCAATTTTTTTGATGCTGAGAACATGAGCATGCATTGTGTGGGAAGTAATACTGATCAAAAATTGCATGCTTTCAGTATAAGCATACATTGTATTAGTCCAGTTAGTAAATGTAGCTAGAAACCATGTTGCGTCACTCACAAGGTGACCAGATCCATTCTTTGTTCTAGCAAAACAGTTTTTATAAACAATACAGTTATTGATCTGTTAATGGTGTCTAAAACTTCTTTTTTAGTTTCGTTTCTTTCTTCCGTGTAATGCCACCTCCGCTCCTCTCGCGCTTCTCCTTCTTGACACAGAAGTATTTGGTCACACTTTTCCTGCACTGCTCACATTTAACAGCACAGCACCAATGGAACTTGCAGTTGCAGCTGGAAACCATATCTGCTCTTCTTTCCTCCACAGCCAGGCCACAGTCTCCACATAGGCGCTTGCAGCTTCTCTTTTCCCACTTATTAAGCGTCTTGCCTCTTTTAAGACATTCCCTGCCTTCTGTCCCCAGAAGACCCAGAGTTCTGTTCTCCAAGCAGTAATCTGGGGAATCTTCCAGATGAACAAGCTCTTTCTTAGAGATAGAACTGAATGTTTCAGCTATGGCACCTCTGCTGGCCGCACTGTTACCAGCTCCCTGCAGCAGATCCACCTTTAGAGCTTTGTGATATTTTTCCTTTAAATAGTAGCCCACCTCTCTGAATTCTGGCAGCTGAAGCCAGCAAGTTTGGGTAGTGCAACTTCCTGAGACCCCATGGCACTTACATGTCCTCTTCATGGTGGTTTTCACTGCCTGCACAGAACAGAGAAATACAGGTAAACAATTATGTTCCCATAGTATATCGGTGATGCACCTGGTTGTGTTTACTACCCCTTCTTTGATGATTAGAGGTCTCGTGAAATCTAATAGCCTTGCAATATTAGTGTAATTTTTTTAAAATAAGGATTTAATTCCAGGACTGCCACTCAAACCACCAATGACCTGTAATACAATATATGCTATTGCTCTAAAGGAAAACTTCACTTGAAGCTACTGAAACTTCAATTTGAATCTGCATTTCCCTAGTAAATGGTTTGAGTAGTCCTTATACATACAGAACCTGTACTATGACACACAGAGTGTCTACCGATTCCTAGTACTTGCCTTCATGGCCTCTGACTAGAGATGAGCGAACATTTAAAAAAAGTCCGTTGTTCGGGGTTCGGGTGGTGGTTAATTGCGCATCCCGTTATGAAATCCCGTGCTGAGCCACGCCCCCTGCACTGATCACATGACAGTGACGTCACGCCAGGTCCTTCAGCTGTTCTACAGTTCGGGTTGGTGGCAGCCGCCCCTTATGGATTCCATATGCGCTATTGTGGAATCCATAACGGGATGCGCAATTAACCACCACCCGAACCCCGAACAACGGACTTTTTTTAAATGTTCGCTCATCTCTACCTCTGACATGTTCATAAACCTGCATTCCTACTGTAACCCATGGTTCCAATTGCTGCTTACCTTAATTTCAAATTATAATTTGAATATACACTTTTGCCACTTTATGCACTGTAGATAGCACAAAACAAGACTCAAGATATGTACAGAAGTCAGTATTCTCTGCCTGAATGTCAGCCAAGGTAAACATGTAGAAACTCATAGCCATAGGTCACCACAATCTTATCTAGTGGACCTGTTCATTGGTTTCTAAGCTTTGAGATGTATAGTGGACCTGGTTTCTAAAGGTCTAAAGACCATGCACTGGCTCCCCATTGCCCAGCGAATTCAGTTTAAAATACTAACCAACACATACAAGGCTGTCCACAACCGGTCCCCTCCCTACATCTCTAAGCTACTTTCCCGATACATCCCCACACACAATCTTCGATCCTCACAGGACCTCCTTCTCTCCTCTCCTCTTCCCACACTCGCCTCCAGGATTTCTCCCGTGCATCCCCTATACTCTGGAACTCGCTACCCCAACATATCAGACTCTCACCTACAGTGGAATCCTTCAAAAGCAACCTGAAAACCCACCTCTTCAGACAAGCCTACGACCAGTGACACTGCTGCCTCTATACCGCCATGACCAGCTTCACCCTCACCTACTGTCTTCTTCTCCCATACCCTGTAGATTGTAAGCCCTCACGGGCAGGGCCCTCTATCCTTCTGTACCAGTCTGTAACTTGTCTCGATATGTACAGCGCTATGGAATGAATGGTGCTCTAAAAATAAATAATAATAATAATAATCTTAGATAACTCAATGTCAGAAAACAGGGCAGGAAACTATTTGTATCCAGATGTTTTTCGAATTTCACTAGTTCTTGACTTTTTGATTTGTTTTTGAGGCTTTTGTACTGTGCTTGGCCTCGTGTCTTGGAATTTCTTTGATGTTCATGTTGCTATCTCACCTTGTTGAAGAGTAAGGGTAGGTTTACATCACCGTATTGTTTTCCGTTCTTCTGATCCATCAGAAGAACAGACAACAACAAAAAAAATGAATCCTTCAAGTTATGCTCATTTTGCATACGTCTTACCCATTTTCATCTGAGATCCTTTATGTTAGACGGAAAAATAATTTTATGAAATACTTTTATTTCCATCTAAAAATAACGGATCTCAGATGGAAATGTCTAAAACGGATGTAAAATGAGCATAACTAGGGCTGAAAATAAAGGATCCGTTTTTTCTTTGTTTTCCGTTCTTCTGACGTATCAGTAGAACGGAAAATGAAACGGTCACATGAACCTACTCTAATAATTACATTTGAACACTAAAAATATAGAAAGCCAATAACAAGATAGAAACTTGACACACCGGCAAATACACATAAACTTTCTCTCTATAGTACCTATTGCCATGTATAATTTTTAGCAGTATTCTTTAGTATACTATGTATTTTTGCTTTCTGTGTTACAGTTGTTGCATTTTTCTACCATGTCAAGTCTATTACATTTAGTTTATAATGGTACCTTCCTTCCTGCTTCATTATTATGAAGGTTCATGGCTGCTCTAGCATCTTGTCCAGTCTCTAGCGCATCCACAAACTGCTTGGAAATAGCTTCTCCAAATCCTACATTATCACTGCAGCCACCCCACAGCCACCCTTGTCCTCCTGTAAGTGAAAAAAAAATGTCAACAAGAAATGTAAGTAATATATTTATGTGGACCTGCAGACTTAATTTTTGCATTTTTGCAAAACGTATTACAATATGGGATTCAGGAAGATCATTATTGAATATATATATATATATTTACAGTATATAGTTATGGATATTTGGCTTTCAGTTGAGGTTTATGTAAAATGTAACAAGTTCACACTACAGTGATATTATATCATGAAAGTAGAACCATGCAATGGAGATTTCATCATCTCAAACAATTTATTGAAACAAAAGCCAACAACAGTGGTGGGTATACCCCCACAAAAAATGTCAATGTCTTAAATACTTGTCATGTGGCCTTGAGCATCAATTACAGCTTGACAACATGCTCATGCTGTTCACAATTTGAATTATTGTCTGCTGAGGCATTGCATCCCACTCTTCTTGAAGGGCAGCCTTCAGGTTATTGAGGTTCTGGGTTACAGAGTTAAAAGCTTCTACATGGCGATTTAGCTGCTCCCATAGGTTTTCAATGGAATTCAGGTCTGGAGAAAGTGCAGCCCATTCCATTTGAGGTACCCCAGTCTCCAGCAGCCATTCTCTAATGATGCAATGTCACAGTCCCTCCCATGACAGAGTTGAGAAGATCTGAGAGACTGGTGGCACGTGAGGGTATCTGACAGTCTCTCTGTTTTCATCCTGCAGTGTTGTTGTTTGGTATGACCACACCTCTTGTCAGGTGCAGCTTGTGGGTCATTACTGCGGCTCTATTTAGTTCTGACACTGCTTACCATGTGGTTGATATTTCCTGCTGGAGTTGGTTGAGCTGGTGTGTTGTTTCTTTGGATCTCCTGCTACTCCATTCTTCTTTAAGCTAAATGCATTTTGTTTTGTATTTTGTTGTTCGCTTGTGTGTGTTGTTGTCTAGACCTCAGGGAGACGCTGGTTTTCCTTCATCTGGGGAGGAACCAGTAGTCTCATTCCCTGCCACCACTAAGGTTCTGGTGTATGAGTATTTCCACCTTCTGGGTCTACTCATACTGGCAGGAGTCAGGGAGAGGTCTAAAAATTCCTAGGAGGTCACTATCCCTCTCCCTTAGCTTTGAGGCCTAGACTCCGGCCTATTCCTTCTGTGTGTTATCTGGTGTTATCCCCTCCCCATTACCCGTGACATGCGACCTCAATGAGCTGGCGCATTGTATTCCATGAGAATGAAATTAGGCCTGTGTTGTTCATGCAGAGGCAGAATGACTGGATTAATGATGTTATTCAAGTAGTATCGGGCAGTTTTGTATTGTCTAGACACACCTGCCCACACTAACACCACCATCACCAAAGGCTCGTCTGGTGACAACAGTGGCTGATGCATTTCGCTCTCCTTGACGTCTCCAACATCGTTGGTGGCCATCATTTCTGCTCAGCGTTAATTAACTTTCATCAGTGAACAGGACTAAAGCCCACTGGTCCTTGTCCAGTGTAGTTGCTCCCTGGCCTATGCAAGACGATGACGCCTGTGGTCAGGTTAGGTACCCTTGCAGGTCATCTAGCACGTAGACGACGCTGATGTAAACGGTTTTAAATGGTCTGATGGGACACTTGGGTGCCTCTCACCTCCCTTAAATGTGCCTGGAGTTGTGTGACATTCATCATCCGATTCTGCAGAGCATTGTTCACAATGAAGCGGTCAACAGTGTGGAATGTGGCCAAAGGATGTCCACTTCTATGCCTTTCTGTGACTCTTCCAGTCTGACGGTATCTCTGTTGCAACCTGCTGATGATACTCTGTGACACTCTAAGCTCAGTGGCCACTTCTGTCTGAGAACATCCTGCTTGAAGCCTCGCAATGGCAAGGTATTGTTGATCAATTGTTAGGTGTCTTCTTGGTCTCATGATGTCAAAATGTGAACAGCATGATGAGGAGAACTGATTAAATACCAATTCTAAGTGAACCAGGTAATTTATTGGGTGATTCTTCATGGATTAAACACCTATTGTGATTTTTGCCATTAAGCTCCTTGTTAGAGAACAAGTTGTGCAAAAAGTACTGAAACATTGAAAAGTTGGACATGTGCATTCAAATGTTTAAAGAAATTCACATTAAGTTCACCTGTAAAGGTTAAAATGCATTTTAGGTTCATCCTGAAGTTTCACCCACAAGTGAAATATCCCTAACTTTTGGCGAGTAATGTGAATAGTGTGTGTGTGTGTGTGTGTGTGTATAAATAAATATATATATATATATATATATATATTCACATACTATGATTTTAAAATCATTTGACCAAAATGTACAACCATTTTAATAACTGGTATGTTACATTTGGATATTGCCCAGGTGGTATGTAGAGTAAGTTATTCATGGGGCTTTCCTATTGTTCCTTGTATTGTGGATAATGTAACTGGGTCTACCCAATCAGATAATGAAAGAATGAAAGAACACTGATTCGATTTTACACCAGGTTTGATTGACAACAGACAACATGTTTTATAACAACCCAAAAAAGACAGAAAAAAGGCCATGTCTTTTTTGGGTTGTTATAAAACATGTTCATGTCCCTCATTCTTGTGATATACCACTGAGGAAGAAACCACTTTGGTTTAGAAGCACGTCTGGTGAATCAAAGAGACTACAGCGATACCTGTGAAGCAAACGAAAATTACCATAACAGAAATACAAACTTACAAAGAGAGCAGCAATCACGAGCAATCCTGTAACATCGGGAGCGTCTTTGTATCCCTACTTCGCATTCGCTAACAGGCTAGTTAGGCACAATAGAAAGGAATGGGACTATATAAGTACATGTCTTTATAGAGGGAATTTTATGCATGATATGTCATAATTAAGTATACGTGATTTATTTTTATATTTTTTCCCAATCGAGAATTTGTACTTTGTATTCAACTAGTTATTGATTATTGTAGTATGATATTTTAGGTGGATTGATATTAAATTGAAGTTTTTATAAAAAGCTGGCCATTGGTTTAATACTTTGTATAAATATTGCTAAGTGGTGTAGCAGGCCAAGCTATACTCCGGAGAGCACTCCCATCTAAAGCATTTTTTATATAAATCTAGCAGAGCAATGGATGAGGAGATCTCTGGATCCATGTGAGATTAAGGGCTGGTTCTAGCTTTGTTGGAAAGAGATTGTCATGTACTATATGATATGTGATTTTAATTTTTTTAGTTTAGTCATAGGATAACCCCTTTAAAGGGTTTCTGTCACCAGGATTACACATTATAAGCTGTCTGACATTAGCTATGTGCTAATGTCAGATCAGCTTGATAATGTGCTTTATATGTATTTCTGATGTATATTTAGGCTAAAAAACGTCTTTTTATAATATGTAAATTAGCCTCTAGGAGCAGGGCGTTGCCCTGCTCCTAGAAGCTCGTCGCTAACCTGCTGCCACGCCCCTTCTTTCTTTGATTGACAGTGCCGGGCAGCGATCCTCTCCTGCCTCCGGCACTGTCTCCCTGCTAAATCCTGCCGCGCTCTGTATTCGGCACAGGCGCGGTGAGCTGAGGACGCTGGTGCCTGCTGTCCTCAGCTCACCGCGCCTGCGCCGAATACAGAGCGGCGGCGCAGGCGCAGGATTTAGCAGTGAGACAGTGCCGGGGGCAGGAGAGGATCGCTGCCCGGCACTGTCAATCAAAGAAAGAAGGGGTGTGGCAGCAGGTTGGCGCACGGAGCTTCTAGGAGCAGGGGCAACGGCCCCCCTGCTCCTAGAGGCTAATTTACATATTATAAAAAGACGTTTTTTAGCCTAAATATACATCAGAAATACATATAAAGCACATTATCAAGCTGATCTGACATTAGCACATAGCTAATGTCAGACAGCTTATAATGTGTAATCCTGGTGACAGAAACCCTATAAGTAGTCTCCTCTTTGCTGCAGTAGTATGGAATGCTTTAGGCTTAGTTACCTTGCTGTCTTTCTCTTTACCAGTAGCCATGCAAATACTTTAGTTCTTGCTATCTTCCATCTCCTGGAGCTCGTAGAGGTGACAGGTCTCCAGGGATTGGTGCTGAAGTCTGGCGGAGAGGAGCACATAGAGACTGCTCCTTACCTCTGACTTCTCTACAGCAAGACTCACTGGAATATTCTGTAACCAAAAGTGGAGTCAGCCCTGACTCTAAACTCCAGAAAGGGCTGAGCCAAGCCTTCCTCATGCTGAGTGTGCAGTATATTACATTAGCACTACAAACATTACATAACAAATCAAACTTTGCAGATACCCCCCAGGTCTGGGATACTGCAGGAGCGAGATGGGCCTATAGACTTTCATTTGAGTCTGTCTTGCTTCCTGTCCTGTAGCGAGGAGAAAGAGCACTCTAAGTGAGTGCTTCTCTCCCCTTGTTCTAGAGATTGATGGTGGTGTCAGAACTCAGACCCTCATCGATCTAAACTTTTGATATGTCCCATATCAAAAGTTTACTGAGATTACATTGCCACTTTAAAGATAAGCAGAATATAATGAATGAACTGTTAGACCAATTTTGAAAGAGTAAAGGTCCTATTAGGAGGCAGATAATCTCCCTGCTGATGACTTGTGTAAGAACAGTCAGCTTTTGGACTGCCATGAGGAGGAAGTTCAGGCAGAGCTCCGTGCATAGTTGTGCTGGTGGTAGTAATGGCACTTGAAGCCATGGTGGTGGCAGTAGGGCAAGGAAGTGGTAGCGACAGTGGCACCCGGGGCAAATATAGAGAAGGGAATCAGAAGGGGGGTCATGGAGCCCACAATGACATATCATCTAATACAAATGGTAGGGATTGTGAGAACTATGATTGTGTGTAGGACAGGATCTAGGAGCCAGATCAGGGTGCTGAGGAGGAAGAGGTGACATCAGAGTAAGAGGATGGGTGTGGCTGCAGTGTGGGCTATAAAGAGCAGAGGCAACGTATAGCTAGAACCTCCCAAAAAATTCCAGGGCCAGATCTGTTTCTATTATATTCAGGTCGGCAACTGGTCATGCAGCGTATACTGTGGGTGCAGGTTAAAAATGTGTTAGACCTAAACCAAGCTTGGCTGCCACTAGCTCTGTGCGAATATCTGGCAGTTTTTCTCCACAATGTCGGAAGAGAAAAGCATTGCCATGTGCAAAATCTGCAGGATTACAATAAGTCATGGCTGTTCAAACACAAAAGTAGGCACCATGGCTCCTTTTGAAGCACATGAAGCAGTATCACCAGTTCCTGTGGGAAAATACAAATGCCCGCCAGCTAGCACAACAAGAGTGTTCTTATCCTGGCCTCCTTTAAGGCACCCAGGCCGCATCCATGTGCAGTACTGTGTCCTTCTCATTGTCATCATCAGCTACTGCTTCTCTCACTCAGAATACTCCTCATACTCCTATCTGCTCCATCAACAGCCCTCAATAACGGAAAGTGTGACCAGGAAAACACTCTTAATGCCCAACAATCTACTGGTGCGCAAGCTTAACACCCACCTGGCCAAGCTGCAGTGGTGCAGTCACTGCCATACCATGTAATTGATTCTGATGTCTTTAGGGAACTGATGGTGTGTGCATAGCCTCACTGGAAGATACCTAGCCACCATTATTTCTCTAAAAAAGCCATCCATGTCTTGTACAGTCATTTGGTGGAGAATGTGGATGCTCCTTGCAATTCTTGCTGTACGGAAAGGTATGGCACTGTGGAAAACTTCGAACAGCTATTATAGGCAGAGAAAATACATGTCTTTCATGGCTCACTGGGTCAATGTTTTTTTGTGGCAGCAATGAGGCCAGGTCCAACTGACACCTCCACGTTTGTGTTGGTCTGGTTCCCATGTCATCCTTCATGGACATCCTTCCATCCCCAACAGAAGCAGTGCCGAGCATTGATCCCACTCCCCCTCCTTCTTAGCATGTAAGTAAAGTGAAACATTGCTATGCTGTGTTAGAGCTAATCGCCTATGTGAGAGTAGACACACAGCTAATCACCTGCTAAAGTGCATCTAGCAGCAAACATACAATGGCAGGAACATTGTGGTCACTCTGGTTATTTCATCATGCACCAGACCACCTCGTCAGGGAGCATGTGTTGTTTCGAGGCCAGGCAATTCCAGCTCATCACTGACATGTGTTGAGTACTCAGGCCCTTTGAACCTGATTTGTCAGTAGGTAGCTTGCCACAGCTTTTAGCAAGCAGATGCCTGTCACCCGCATGTCTCACCAGGAGGCCCCTCTTCGCCACCTGCTCAGTCACCCGCTTCCCACCATCAACTCTACCACAAACAGCAGAAGCTGCATCATCATTTGAGTATCATCATCATAATGGAGCAGTTTTTCCATGTGCTGCACCAGGCTGATGCAAATCAGCAAAGAGACTTACTGTCTGAACAAACAGGTTAAGTCCTACCTGGACTATGAATAATAAAAGTAGGATTGCGCTACAAGAGAAGATTCTTTTGTTTTCTTTCTCTAGTGTTTATAAAATTCTTCAGTTAAAACGGACCACATACGTTCAATGGCTTTCAGAATAAGGCATGGAAACCTGAAATATAGTAATAAAACGCACTTTGGTGTAGTATGTTCTAAACACCTATCGCATCCCAAGAGTGCGATATACTCACAAAATACACTTGCACAGTGCGTGGATGAAATCCTCTCATGCGACTTCAACTCAAGTCACATGAGAGGATTTCATCCACGCACTGTGCAAGTGTATTTTGTGAGTATATAGCACTCTTGGGATGCGATAGGTGTTTAGAACATACTACACCAAAGTGCGTTTTATTACTATATTTCAGGTTTCCATGCCTTATTCTGAAAGCCATTGAACGTATGTGGTCCGTTTTAACTGAAGAATTTTATGAATACTAGAGAAAGAAAAGAAAAGAATCTTCTCTTGTAGCGCAATCCTACTTTTATTATTTGTATTTGAGGACTTTTTACCCACGTCGTTCAAGGATTTGCAGCAATTGAGGGAACTAATATCCTTTACAGATACCATTGCTATTTATTTGAACTACCTGGACTATGGCCTTTCTCCAGCACATACCGTGTTCTCTGACCGAATGGACTTCTGAGCCAGAGGATTGGAGCACTGATCATAACAGGCCCAGTTTGCTCTGTCTGCACTGTCCTGTCCGGCCACTAGTGTCTTCTCAGAGAGGATTTTAAGTGTGGGCTTTGTGTATGTGGCTTGCTCTGTTACTTACCTGTCGTGCGGGCGTACACTGTCTGGTTCCCGGCTGCAGAGGGGCCTCTGGAGACTCCTGCCCATCTGTGGTATTGGATGAGCAGGTGGTCTCTGACCTGTCATTATATCCAGGGTTAAGCAGGGATTCTTAGGGCTCCAGGTTCCTGAGGTATGGGCCTTCCTGCCTTCAAGGTCGGCCCATACAGTTTGGAGGCCAGGGCTCTATAGGGATGCTTCAGGAGGTCACCAGCTCCCTTTTCCTGCTATCTGTCCCAGCGGCCACGGACGATGCACGGTGGAGGGTTTCCCCCACTTCCCGCTGTGACATAATAACGAATAAGGGTGGCTTGCGCAGACATAACAGTGGGAACACACAACAAGCTCCGGCACACACTCTCACTGTGGCTGGACAAACAAAACTGACCTCAGGCTCCAAACACACACACATAAGGAGGCCTGAGGTCACACCCACTACACACCCATTAACTCTGTGCACACCACACCTAGCACTAAGACATTAACCCCATGTGCAACACACACAGGGAAAAAGCACACCACACAGATGTGAGTGTCTCGCATGCTCTAGACACAAAGTTGCCAGCGGCAACCGCACATGAGACTACAACATATAGCCCCACGCACGGAAACCGAAAACCATGCCGCTGGCAAGAGCATGCGAGACAGAGGAACACAACCTCAACACAGGTCGTGACATACCAGTTGCTGCCGGCAACAGCATGTAAAAACAAGAGTCACAACCTCAACAGAGGTCGTGACATACGTGTTGTCCACGGCAACCGCATGTAGACACAAGGGTCACAACCCCACTGCGGGTCATGACAGGCTGCTGCTGCCTCCCCCACAGCTGCTACTCCTTGCTGCTACTTTGATTACCCTGACTGCTACTACCATTACCCCTACACAGCCACCACTACTACTACCCCAATACAGCTGCACACACATATACTTATTGCCTTGTGTGTTCCATGCTATACAGCTACTACTGCCGCTACTACTGCTTCCACTATTACCCCTACACACCTTAGCCTTTCCACAACCACACTGTACTGCTACAGTTCCCAAATAAAAAGGACATTTTTCCAGGCTTGTTCAACTTCAGAACAAGCCACTGTTTCCTCTGACAGTTAACACTTGTGTGTATAATTACAGGCATCCATTCTGTCCCCATAATACACAATTTTTGAACACCTGTTCAGAACAAGCCACTATTTCTTTTAACATAAACATGTGTGTCGGGCATGGATCTGCCACCCTTAAGGTATAATTTTTGGACTCTTGGTCCAACAATTGTTTTTTTTCCCATAATCCTGTGTGTCTATAAACACCATCGGCCCCCAATAAGGGACAATTTTTGTAAGGTTTCGAATATAAAAAAGCATGACAAATGTGACGGTGCAGTCCATTTTTAAACAGGTTGTTTTCTAACATAGTTAACCATGCATTTACCCATAACTATATATATATATATATATAAGTGTCACTCTGACATTATTTGATATTGTTGTCATTGCATTAAAGAGCTTAACAGGAGGGTCGGGGAAAAGGGAGAAAAAGCAAAAATTTGGAATAAAAAAGATTTTAAAAATCTGAGTCTTAGGAGGCCTCATAGGGTTATATACCAAATGTCTGGCTATTTGGAGCACGTTTGATTCATGTAGAATTGATTTGGCACAAATAGAATTTTGTAAAAAAATTGAGAAATCAGACATGAAACAGATTTCTAGAAGCTTGCTCATTTCTAGATAATTTCTCAAATTCGAATGAATATATGAAAATTCAAACGATAATTGGTCTGTTTAATTGGCTCTTCAATCCCTGGATCAAGATGCCTTCAAAAAGTAATTTTAATAGCATAATAGTTTCATCTTTTAAGTTATGGTAAAATGAGGCAGAAATTAATAAAAAAAAATGTTTAGATGGTAACTAGGGATGAGCGAATCGGCTTCGGATGAAACATCCGAAGTCGATTCACATAAATCTTTGTTTCAATACTGTACGGAGCGAGAGCTTCATATTCATATTCACATGTATTGGCTCTGATGAGCAGAAGTTATTACTTTGCGAAGTCTCGCGAGACTTCGCATAATAACTTCAGAAATTCATTTATACTGTAAAAAACCATTTCGGGTTCGGTACCAAGGTACTTTGCGAAGTAATAAGTTCAGCTCATTGGAGCCAATACATTCTAATACTGTAGCGAGCACTCGCTCTGTAAAGTATTAAAATTAAGTTTTATGCGAATCGACTTTGGATGTTTCATCTATTGAATAATCTTTTCTAATAAAGCCCGTATTATTCTTAGGGATTGATGATTTATATACCTTTTGATTTTAATACCAAAAGCATCATTTAGTTCAAAAGAGGTCAATCAGTATAAAAGTAGGAATTCTAATGCATTAAACTAGCAGGTTTGTCATCATTTTTTTCATCATATTAGTGTCTTACCCAGCTGTCCATTTCTGGAATCATCACAGCCACAGTTATCAAAGTCGCCTAGGCTGCAGTTCCGTGTCAGTGTGTACATTACTCCTGCTGAGCTGATAGCATGCACAAAGGCAGTTTCTCGGTTTGCTGTAACACAAAAATAAAAAGCAAAATTTAATTTTTTTTTTTAATTATTTTCCTATTATAATACACATGTTTGAGGTCAGTAATTTCATCAGAAAGTAAAAGAAAAGTTATGAGTGGGGGGATTATAATTTAATTTGCACCAGAATTCTGGCATAAAAGAAGTTTCAAGTCACACTATTTTGGACTAAAATTTGAGAATTCTTTGTAATTACGTTGCTCTTGCCACAGTGGGTAGGAAAGTGGGTATGGTTAGTCATGTTAAATGCAAAAAAAGTTGCAATCTCACTCCAGTTGGGAGGTGGCTTATCAAGCATCTGTGTAGACCAGCGGTCAGCAACCTTCGGCACTCCAGATGTGGTGAAACTACAACTCCCAGCAAGCTCCATTCACTTTTATAGGAATTCTGAAAACAGCTAACCAAGTGTGCATGCTCTGAGTCGTAGTTTTACCACAGCTGGAGTGCCGAAGGCTGCTTATCCCTGGTGTAGATAAAGGTGTCGCTTGTAAAGACGCACCAAATTAAACAAACATTCAACATTTGAATATCATTGTAATGCAGACTCAAGAAAAACTGACTTTTCCCTGCTTGCAAGAGCTTACAATCTACAATATGATTAAGTGGAGGTAACACAAAAGGTTACTATGGCAAGAGTCAGTTTAGGAAGCATGATAAGCCTGCATGAAAAGGCACGTTTGAAGGTTGGAAAGTTGGAAATTGGCCTTGCATTCCAGGGCACAGCATTCCAGAGAGTAGGTGCAGCTCGAGAAAAATCTTGATGACGGGAGTGAGAGGTTCGAATTATGAAGGATGTTAATCTTAGGTCACTGCCAGAACGGAGAGCACGAGTAGGGTTGTACATGGAAATGAGGGAGAAGATGTATGGAGATGCAGCACTGTGGAGAGCTTTGTGGGTGTGGGTGAGAAGTTTGGATTGAATTCTGTGGTGGATGTGCAACGAGTGAAATGACTGGCACAGACTGGAGGCATCAGTGTAGGGGGTGGAGAGATAGATGAGCCTGACTGTGACATTTAGGACAGACTGAAGGGGGGAGAGTTTAGTATTACAGTAGTCAAGTTGAGACTGAATGAAAGCAACAACAAGAATTTTGGCGGTCTCCACAGTAAGAAAACAGTGGATTCTGGAGATTTTCTTGAGGTTCAGACGACAAGAGTGTGAAAGTGATTGTATATGGGGAACAAAGGAAGTCATACAGTATTATCTGCCTCTGCAAGCCATGACCTGGAGAGTGCTGCTGGAGAATCAACATGCACTATGGGGTGCTAGCCTAATAAATATCTAAAAGAGCAAATTAATCAAGGAATGGAGCAGCTCTAGATCTAGATGTGAGGAACATAGCTTGTTGGAAAGTGGTTGCCATTAGAGATGAGCGAATTTTTCAAAAATTCGATTCACCGGTTCACCGAATTTTTCGGGAAAAATTCGGTTCGATCCGAATAAATTTGCTGCAAATTATGTTAAAAAAAGACTAGTTCCTGTCTGCTGAGAGCCTTTATAGTGTTGTAGAACACTGTGCCTTGCAGTAACACGCATAGGGAGTCTGCTTTGGTAGTGAAATAATACTGTGAGTCCGTATGACATGCAGATGACAGGAGTCTCTCATACTTCACTTATTTGGGCAGTCACAGGGCCAAAACTGACCAACTAACTCAAGTATGAACTCAGCCTTACAGGTCGATGTTCGTGTCAAGTAGAAGCACACTGCGTTTACACAGTCGCCAGCTGATTCCACATAATGTCTACAGAAACCTGTTCTATTAAACGCTATTACAAGTAGAGCCCCCCGACAGAGTGGAGAGGGTGTCAGCAGTAAGTTTGTGTTGACGTCACTGATTAATTTGCCCTTCCTCTGATCCGTCAGAACAATAACCCCCAAAAAACGGATCCTGTCTGTGGAGCATACGCCTTCACTCGGTCAGCATTTGCTCAATAATCCATCAGTATTGCTAATGCCTCAAAAAAAAAAAAAAAAAGGAGAGGATCTAAAATAGAGATGACACGTGAATGGAATATTTGTCTTCTGTGTTTTGTACCCACTCCTGCTTTTGGCTACCAAATCATAAGTCAATTCTGATGGGATCATAAAGGCCTTACAGCTGCTACACAGACAGGATCCTTTGTGCGTCTCATTTTTTCTTCCTTCTGACCGATCAGAACAAGGGTCAAATAAATGATGATGTCAGCCAGGCCGAAAGCCAAAATAGTGGACCAGTTATGAAGTGGGGAGGGTGGGAACAGCATGAAAAGTCCACAGAGTGGACCTATGACATAGTGGTGAGGTGGAAGCAGCATGAGGAGACCATAGAGTGGCCCAATGACCTGGTCTGGAGATGGGAGCAGTATGACGAGCCCACCGAGTGGCACAGTGATGGTGGCGGCAGCATGAGGAGACCACAGAGTGGCCCAATGACAGAGTGTGGAGGTGGCGGCAGCAGCTGCATCAGGAGGAGGCCACAGAGAGGCACAATGACTGAGTTGGGAGGTGGCGACAGCAGCAGTATCAGGAGGATACCACAGCGTGGCAAGGTGACATAGTGTGGAGATGGCAGCAGCAGCATCAGGATACCACAGAGTGGCAAGGTGACATAGTGAGGAGATAGCAGCAGCAGCATCAGGATACCACAGAGTGGCAAAGTGACATAGTGTGGATAAGGCAGCAGCAGCAGCATCAGGATACCACACAGTGGCAAGGTGACACAATGTGGATATGACAGCAGCATCAGGATACCACAAAGTGGCAAGGTGACATAGTGTGTATAAGGCAGCAGCAGCATCAGGCTACCACAGAGTGGCAAGGTGACATAGTGTGGATAAGGCAGCATCAGTATACCACACAGTGGTAAGTTGACATAGTGTGGAGATGGCAGCTGCAACAGCATCAGGATACCACAGGGTGGCAAGGTGACATAGTGTGGAGATGGCAGCAGCATCAGGAGACCACAAATTAACCCGGTGACAGAGTGGGATGGTGAGTGGCAATGCCAGTACCCACTGATGAAAGTGGGTGAAATAAGGAGCACTTGGCATTAGATGTGTGGCATCAGGTGGTTGGCAGCATCAGAGTAGTAGCCGAGGCAGGTATCCAGAATAAACCGGTCTCTTTTTTCAAGGTTTGGGTGAGGCGACATGGATGATCTAATCAGATGAATCAGGAATTGGAGGGTGGAAATTCTGGCTGATCCACGCCTGATTTATCTTGACAAAGGTCAGTCTTTCCACATTTTGGGTGGACAGGTGAGTCCTCCTTGTGGTAACTATGGCCCCCGCCGCACTTAACACCCGCTCTGACAGCTTTTCCAGGGCAAACTCAGCCAGTTGCGGCCACAAATCCAGTTTGGCTGCCCAGTAGTTCAGCGGATCTTCAATGTGGGGTGGCAGGGTTCTGTCTAAGTATGCCACCATCTGCTGGTTCAGGTCTTGCTCCAGGTCTACTTGCTGCTGCTGCTGGTGAGTAGTTTGTTCACTATGCGGGTGAAGAAAGCTACTCATCAGCGACTGTAGACTCAAGCTGCTGCTGATGGAACTGGTACTGCTCCTGCCACCCCACCCCTCTCAAGCAACCATGGCAGTGGAACGTGAGCACAGAGGGCCCCCCGGTCAGACCTGCAAGAGGATGGACGATGACGCAGATAGGCAGCGGCAAACTGACTACAGTCGTGGCCAAAAGTTTTGAGAAAGACACAAATATTAGTTTTCACAAAGTATGCTGCTAAACTGCTTTTAGATCTTTGTTTCAGTTGTTTCTGTGATGTACTGAAATATAATTACACGCACTTCATACGTTTCAAAGTCTTTTATCGACAATTACATGACATTCATGCAAAAGTCAGTATTTGCAGTGTTGGCCCTTCTTTTTCAGGACCTCTGCAATTCGACTGCGCATGCTCTCAATCAACTTCTGGGCCAATTCCTGACTAATAGCAACCCATTCTTTCATAATCACTTCTTGGAGTTTGTCAGAATTAGTGGGTTTTTGTTTGTCCACCCGCCTCTTGAGAAATGACCACAAGTTCTCAATGGGATTAAGATCTGGGGAGTTTCCAGGCCATGGACCCAAAATGTCAACGTTTTGGTCCCCGAACCACTTAGTTATCACTTTTGCCTTGTGGCACGGTGCTCCATCGTGCTGGAAAATGCATTGTTCTTCACCAAACTGTTGTTGGATTGTTGGAAGAAGTTGCTGTTGGAGGGTGTTTTTGTACCATTCTTTATTCATGGCTGTGGCAAAATTGTGAGTGAGCCCACTCCCTTGGATGAGAAGCAACCCCACAAATGAATGGTCTCAGGATGCTTTACTGTTGGCATGACACAGGACTGATGGTAGCACTCACCTTTTCTTCTCCGGACAAGCCTTTTTCCTGATGCCCCAAACAATCGGAAAGAGGCTTCATCGGAGAATATGACTTTGCCCCAGTACTCAGCAGTCCATTCACCATACTTTCTGCAGAATATTAATCTGTCCCTGATGTTTTTTTTGAGAGAAAAGTGGCTTCTTTGCTGCCCTTCTTGACACCAGGCCATCTTCCAAAAGTCTTTGCCTCACTGTGCGTGCAGATGCGCTCACACCTGCCTGCTGCCATTCCTGAGCAAGCTCTGCACTGGTGGCACTCCGATCCCGCAGCTAAATCCTCTTTAGGAGACGATCCTGACACTTGCTGGACTTTCTTGGACGCCCTGAAGCCTTCTTAACAAGAATTGAACCTCTTTCCTTCAAGTTCTTGATGATCCTATAAATTGTTGATTGAGGTGCAATCTTAGTAGCCACAATATGCTCGCCTGTGAAGCCATTTTTATGCAACGCAATGATGGCTGCACGTGTTTCTTTTCAGGTCACCATGGTTAACAATGGAAGAACAATAAAATTCAAGTATCACCCTCCTTTTAACATGTCAAGTCTGCCATTTTAACCCAATCAGCCTGAAATAATGATCTCCAGCCTTGTGCTCGTCAACATTCTCACCTGAGTTAACAAGACGATTACTAAAATCATCTTAGCTGGTCCTTTAATGACAGCAATGAAATGCAGTGGAAAGGTTTTTTTGGGATTAAGTTAATTTTCATGGCAAAGAAGGACCATGCAATTCATCTGATCACTCTTCATAACATTCTGGAGTATATGCAAATTGCTATTATAATAACTTAAGCAGCAACTTTTCCAATTTCCAATATTTATGTAATTCTCAAAACTTTTGGCCACGACTGTACATAGGTTGTCTCTGTAGTAAGTAGCTCAGTTTGTCCTCCCTCTCAGAGGGTGTAAAAAAGGCCCCCACTCTAGACCGGTAGTGAGGTTCCAACAAGGTGGAGCCAGAAGTCATCCATCTGCCGAATGGTAACAATTCGGCCGTCACTACACAAGCATGCATTGGGTGCATTTGTGCAAGTGACTCGGAGGGACTCCCTGTCAAGGAGAAAGCCAGGATTCGATTTCTTGATTAATCACAAGGAGCATTTCCCCCTGTGTGACTCAGTTCGCCAAGGCAAACCAGGTGCAGAACAGCGTGACACCGCCGTGCCCTGCACATGTGATATGCTGGAGGGGCACTGTGACTTGTCCCTGCAATGGAGGCTGAGGACATGGTGGAGGATGAGGAGGCAGCAGCAGACATTGTCGTAGGACCAACGGTGTGACAACGTGGAGGCAGAAGCGACGTGACCTGGCCAAGTTGCTGGTGTAGCTGTGCAGGAACCACATTCACCCAGTGTGCCATAAAGGAAATGTATTGTCCCTAACCGGAGCTACAGCTTAACATGGGGCTGCCGTACACTATGGCAGACACCGACAGGCTCAAGGACTGACCCACCTTCTGTTCTACATATTTGTACAGGGCTGGTACTGCCTTTTTGGCAAAGAAATTATGGCTTGGGACTCTCCACCTCGGAATGGGAGGGACTGCAACATCAGCAACTTGGACAGGAGCACATTTCACCACCAACAGGATTATTTATCTTTCCCCATGCGGCAGCGAATGGGACGTAGCGGCAGTCCGGGGGCACGCGAGAACTAGTGGCAGGATGGATCCAACAGGCTATTCACCCGCCGGAACAGTCTGACAGACTCCCCTGCCACTAATGTGAAAGTACCCTAACCTCTATATGGACTTTGACATACCCCTTCTTCATAAAATCTTTTTTCTGTGTATATATTTAAATCATGTTTGATATATATTTGGTAATCTGTGGCCCTCTTCTCTCTTATGACCCCCGATGCAGGTCTCTTGATTTTTGGTTTCGTGATCATTTAGAACACTGCACTTTTTTGTATTTGGGTACTTCTTATCTTTTGGGTATAGTGTGTATGGGCCTTTTTTTTTGTTTTGTATTAGATACATAATTAAACCTTCGGCTATAATCAGGTTTATTTGAAGAACACAATTAATTTATTTGTAATTTATTGGTATAATATATGTATATATATATATATATATATATATATATATTCATGTATTTTATTATCAATAATGTGTTAATATATTAAATATTATAATTAATCCTTTTGTTGTAATTTATGTGGGAATTTGGAACACATTTTTTATAATCATTTTTGTCAATAAATAAATGTAATTCATTAATTAATTGTCATGTCTATATTTTATTCACCATGTAATTATGCCTATATTGCACATTATGCCTAAGTCATATATTTTGCCTAATTCCTTTATATGGAGACCTTTTTATATATTTTTTGTTTATTATCACATAATTTGCAGTATGATTTGTAGCCTTCATTAGGCTGAAGGTTAAGATTGTGTATTTCTTGGCTCTGTTTCATTGTTGATACTACTTTAGATCGCGATCCTGAATCGTTTGCGCAGGCGCTTGGGCCGGCGGTCACGTTAGCGGTGCAGTTCCGGTTTCCAGAATGCCGCACGGTGGGGTGTTCCGCCCGTGGTCTTTTTCGGCGTGTCGCCATTCCCGTGCTCTGAGACCTGCACCAGGGACCACTATTGGCCAGTTCTCCCTCTCTCCCACAATCAATTTAATACAGGTGATTGTTGTATAATTGATTTGTATGTATATATATATATATATTTATTTGTCATAACTCACATGCTTGCAAGACACCCCTGAGGAAGCCAGCTTTTGACTGGCGATACGTGTTGGGCGTTCATTCACCTGTCCACCATGCTCACATATTTTTGATTAGATAAATACTATTCCAGTCATGCTTCTTTGATGCTTTATTTACATTTGTCATAATTGTGCATTATTTTGGGCTATGTATGCAGTGTGATTTTTACGGCTGATGTGTACAGCTTAATGTGTTGGACATATTTGTCTACACAGAATAGATTCATTGTATACAATGATTTTAATATGTTTTTGTTCTGTCTACTTTAGCTTCTTAATAAACTTCATATGTTTTTATATGATGTGTGGCATTTGTTGGCGGTATTCTTTTTTGTGTGTTGAAGCAACTTGGACAGGAGCACATTCAGCTTCTGCGCCGTTGCATGCGTGCATGCATACTGCTGTCTCTTGGCAATCGCGTTGGTGATCGATTGCTGACGGAATGACTGACGAGGAGTAGGATGAGGAGCAGGAGAATCAGGACCAGTAGAAGATGGGAATGACAGACAGCTCCTCTTGGCTGAGGTGGTGGTTCCTTGTCTGCCTGAAACCAGGTGTGTGCCACTGGGTGATGCCAGGCCATATTATGGTAACGCTGCAAATGTTGACACAGGGCCGTGGTGCCAACATTGGCACCCTGGCCACACTTTACCTTCTGCCCACATATTCTACATATGGCCATGTTCACCTTCTCCGGCGGCTTAACAAAAAACTGCCACACCGCTGAGTAGGTGATTTTCCCCCCGACAGTCACTGACCGACTGCTACCACCACTGCCGCAGTGAACCAATGCACCACTACTTCCCGGGAAGGTAGGCTGCTGCAAAGCAGGTGGTCTGCCCTGGGCACGTTTGGCTCCCGACCTCCCACTGCTGCCATCCTGCTGACTCTGTGATGATGATAAAGTCCCTTCTGCACCTTGCTCCCAAGTGCGATCGTCTTCATCATCATCGAGTAGTGTCTGCATGTTACTGATATCCTCCTCAACGGTCTCTGGGTCAGGAGCCTGACCGCTCGCAACACCACCTCCCACACAACTCTCCTCATAACTACTTGCCCGCCTAGCGGAGGAAGCGGTGGATGTCTCCTCCCGATCTTGGCTGGGAACTATCTGCTGACTCTCCTCTCGTAGCTCGTCCTCGCTGTGTAGTGGAGCTGAGCCCACAACATACAATTCTTCTGTGGCTGAGGGAACAGCAAAGGACAGAGGCAGGTTGAGGACAGGTGAGGGCACAGGGCCTGCTCCCGGGCCATACCAACTAAGGGTTGTGTCTGACGAACCCACCGAAGTGGATGACTGAGTTAATAAAACAAGAACCGCTGGGTTGCTGGTCAAGACACGACCGCTAGATGACACCGGGAGCTCAGGCCTCTCGCTGCGACTCCTGCTCCCATGCCCCCTTAGGCTGCGACAACCTCTGCTTGCGCCAGAAAAATGTAGGCCTCTGCCACCCAAATCAAATTAAAACACCCTTAAAAGCGACGAATATATGTTTATTTTTGTACTGAAATAGGCCACTAAGCGCTTTCACCACAAATAACTGCAACAGTGAAATGCGTATATATTTTCCTTTTTGTACTGAAACAGGCCACTAAACGCTTTTAGCGCAAATAACTGCAAATGTGAACTGTGTAAATATCTCTTTTTGTACTAAAATAGGCCAGTAAATGCTTCTAGCGCAAATAACTGCAAAAGTGAACTGCATATATATTTCTCTTGTAGTACTGAAATACGACACTAAACGCTTTTAGTGCAAGTAACTGCAAAAGTGAACTATGTATTTATTTCTCTTGTAGTACTGAAATATGACACTAAACGCTTTTAACGCAAATACCGTAACTGCAAAAATAAACTGCGTATATATTTCTCACTTTGTACTGAAATAGGCCAATAAATGCTTTTAGCGCAAATAGCTGCAAAAGTGAACTGCGTATATATTTCTCTTGTAGTACTGAAATACGACACTAAACGCTTTTAACGCAAATACCGTAACTGCAGAAATAAACTGCGTATTTATTTCTCTTTTTGTACTGAAATAGGCCAGTAAAAGCTTTTAGCGCAAATAACTGCAGAAGTAAACAGCGTATATACTTCTCTTTTTGTACTGAAATAGGCCACTAAACGCTTTCACCACAGATAATGCAAATTAAAAGGAATTGTATTAATGCAGCTTAAAATTAGAATTTTGTGAAAGGTTCAATATCCTAGGCTCAAAGTGTCACACTCTAGTCAGCTAATTAATCCATACCCCCTTAGCAAAGGGTACCTCAAAATTGTGACTTTGGGGTTTCATAAGCTGTAAACCATAATCATCCAAATTATAACAAATAAAAGCTTGAAATATCTCGCTTTACATGTTATGAGTCTATCTCATATATCAGTTTCACCTTTTAAGTTGCATTACTTAACCACCTCAGCCCCCCTAGCTTAAACACCCTTAATGACCAGGCCACTTTTTACAATTCTGCACTACACTACTTTCACCGTTTATTGCTCTGTCATGCAACTTACCACCCAAATGAATTTTACCTCCTTTTCTTCTCACTAATAGAGCTTTCATTTGGTGGTATTTCATTGCTGCTGACATTTTTACTTTTTTTTGCTATTAATCAAAAATGACCGAAATTTTTGCAAAAAAATGACATTTTACACTTTCTGTTGTAATTTTTTTTAAAAACTACATTTCTATATAAATTTTTCAAAAAATATATTGTTCTACACGTCTTTGATAAAACAAAAAATCCAATAAGTGTATATTTATTGGTTTGGGTAAAAGTTCTAGCGTTTACAAACTATGGTGCAAAAAAGTTAATTTCGTCATTTTGAAGCAGCTCTGACTTTCTGAGCACCTGTCATGTTTCTTCAGTTCTAGAATGCCAGGATAGTATAAATACCCCCCAAATGACACCATTTTAGAAAGAAGACACCGCAAAGTATTCGCGGAGGGGCATGGTGAGTTCATGTATCATTTCATTTTTTTTCACAAGTTAGCGGAAAATGACACTTTCTGAGGAAAAAAAAATATTAGTAAAGTTTCCATTTCTGCTAACTTCTGGCAAAAAAAAAAAAATCTCCCACGGACTCACTATGCCCCTCAGTGAATACCTTGGGGTGTCTACTTTCTGAAATGGGGTCATTTGTGGGGTGTGTTTACTGTTCTGGCATTTTGGACGGGGCTAAATTGTGAGCAGCCATGTAAAACCTAGTGGTACTCGTTGGAATTTGGGCCCCTTTGCGCACCCGGGCTACAAAAAAGTGTGACTCATGTGGTATCACCGCACAGAGATGTAGAGGCAGTGTTTGGGGTGTATTTTTACATATACCCATGTTGGGTGAGAGAAATATCTCTGTAAACTGACAACTTTGTATAAAAAAAATGTAAAAAGTTGTCATTTACACAGATATTTATCACACCCAGCATGGTTATATGTAAAAATACACCCCAAAACTCATTGCCCTACTTCTCCTGAGTACGGCGATACCACATGTGTGACACTTTTTTGCAGCCTGGGTGCGCAAAGGGGCCCAAATTCCAATGAGTACCTTTAGGATTTCACAGGGCATTTTTACGCATTTTGATTCCAGACTTCTTCTCACGCTTTAGGGCCCCTAAAATGCCAGGACAGTATAAATACCCCACATGTGACCCTATTTTGGAAAGAAGACACCCCAAGGTATTCCGTGAGGGGCATGGCGAGTTCACAGAAAAAGCGGAAATTGATTTTATTTATTTTTTTACAAAGTCTCATATTCCACTAACTTGTGACAAAAAATAAAATTTTACATGAACTCACCATACCCCTCACGGAATACCTTGGGGTGTCTTCTTTCTAAAATGCGGTCACTCGTGAGGTGTTTGTACTGCCCTGGCATTTGAGGGTCTCCGCAATCATTACATGTATGACCAGCATTAGGAGTTTCTGCTATTCTCCTTATATTGAGCATACGGGTAATGAGATTTTTTTTTCCGTTCAGCCTCTGGGATGAAAAAAAAATAAAAATTAACGGCACAGATTTTTTTATTCCATCGATCATCATGGATGAAAAAATCTCTGCCAAAATCAGTGACTGCGGTGTGGTGGGCTGGGCGCTAACTACCTAACAAGTAGCTAACTAACTGGCGGTGATAAGGGACCCTTATGCCCCATTCACACATCCGCAATTCCATTTGCGGAATGGAATTGCAGACCCATCTATTTCTAAGGGGACAGACTTTGTCCCGCTCGAATCCGGAATTGCGGATCCGCACTTCCGGGTCGGCACTTCCGTTCCGCAAAAATATAGAACATGTCCTATTCTTGTTGTGCAAAAATCAATACATTTTTATTATTCAAATTGGAAAACACGATTGTTACAGACGTTTAAAATCAAGGAAAAACAATACACACAATGCGATACACCACAAATGGTATCAACCATCAAAGTAAGTACAACTAATGGGACCTGGTATGGAACATATAACAAATAAGTAACAATGTGTGAATAGCACTGAATTGGGGATCAAGCGTAATATAAGATCCCAAGCTCTCTATATCAAACCCAGATTACACACATAGTGCATAAAAAATGTGTATCCCCAAAGTGATTAAGTGTTAGAATCTGGGATTGAAAAGAAAACAACAAGGCTCTAAAGATATTCACACAACAATAATACCATAATAAATGTACCAACCAGAAATATATCTCAGTAGTGTTGCCAAGAACGCGCCCCGACGCACGTTTCGCCATCAGCTTTCTCAAGGGGCGATAATCTATCAATATGCCGTCAAGCTCCGCCCCCACTGGCTACGTCACTAGTAGCCGATAACCCCGCCCACTCCTTCCCTCCAGCTTCACTAACATCCACCAAGCCTGCTCCTGCGCTCTTCCTGTTTAACTGAGTGCATTCCCAGTGAAACACTTGAGGCTGATGCGCTCAGTTAAACAGACGTAATCAGTAGGAGCGGAGCTTGATGGCAGTCGCAATGCCAGGGACATATGGTATGAGCAGAGAGAGGGGCGGGCCTGTGCTCTGTCGGGGGGAGGCGGGCCTGGGCACTGGATGGAAGGCGTTCCTGGGCACTTTTTGAATGAAAATAACGCCCCTCTGGGCACCTTCAGGTGTCATTAGCATAAAGATAAAAGAGGATTTGAAGGTAGAAAGCCAGATCCAAGTCTAAAGAACACCTATGGAAAGAAGGTAGGAAGAGCTATAAGAACCTATGTTTGGCTTAATATTGATTTTCCAGGTGACAAAATCCCTTTAATGAACTTTGCACGATATTCATATTTTTCGAGTTTCACCTGTAGCTGCAGAAGTGAACTACGTATATATTTTTATTTTTCCACTGATATAAGCAACTAAAGGATTTTCAACATGGCATTTGCACTCCAAGAACAAATTGTTGGAATGACAGAGCTGTCTAATAGCTATTTGGATCCCCAAATTATCTTTCCCTGCACTTGTAAATCGCATTTCTAGCACCGTCCCTAGTGCCTGTTCTGACCTCTCTCCCTGCACTAAGATGCTGTGAAATGATTCAAATGGGGAGAAACAAGACTGGATCGCACATCCACAACGCTTAACCCTTGATATGTGCTCTTCATGCTGTGAACTGATTGTAGTATCCTTCCCCTGCACTTATAAATCATTTTTTCAGGGTTTTTTTTCATAATGATCACATTAAGGTTTTTCCAATTGCTGTCCCTAGCACCTTCTCACGTCTGTCCCTGCACCCAGAAAGCTAGAAAATGTCTAAATCTAAGATGGCCGCCGTATTTATAGGGCTGTGACATCACAGGGCTGGCTGGCTGCTGATTGGCTGCATCATGCATGTCAGTCAAACCTTATACTTTAAACTATACTTTTTATATTATACTTTTTCTTTTTACAGCAATACATTATTTTAGCCAATTATATTTAAATTCAAACTTACTTTCCAAGTATTGTCTTTCTGGAATTCTTAGTACTGTAAACTCTAAAGTATTAAGCCATTTATAGTACCGTATTTTTCACCCTATAAGACGCACCAGCCCATAAGATGCACCTAGGTTTTAGAGGAGGACAATAAGAAAAAAATATTTTTTATTACCCCTCAGGTTAGACCATCAATAAGAACCCTAATGTTAATCAGATCTCAGCTGACAGCCCCAATCAGACCCCCAATGTTAATAAGACCCCAATAGGACCTCAGATCAGACCCCCAATCAGACCTCAGCTCAGGCCCCAATGTAAATGACCCCCAATCAGACCTCAGATAAGAGACATATGCCTCTCATCAGCCCCATTGCCTCACATCAGCCCCCATATTAGCCCCATGTCTCTCATCAGCCTCCATGCCTCTCATCAGCTCCCATATCAGCCCCTATGCCTCTCATCACCCCCATATCAGCTCATATGACTCTCATCAGCCCCCATAATCATCCCTTATGTCTTTCATAAGCTCACATAATCAGCCCTTGTGCCTCTCATCAGCCCCCATAATCAGCCTTTACATTTCTCATCAGCCCTTATGCCTCTCATCACTACCATTGCCTGAGATCAGCCCCGATTGCCTCATGCCAGATTAAATAAATAAACCACTAACCTCTCCTGCTCCGGATGCTGTCGCTCTTCACCGCCCATGCTCTGTCTTCATTGTGCCACTGTCTGTTCTGTCAACCGGCGCGCACAGCGTGAGATCACAGAGCACCCTCACACTGTGCACAGCCACTGCACAGCCAACAGCCGAGGACCAGGAAGCAGTGAGAACAAAGCCTTCACCGATTCCTGGTCCGCCGCTACTAATAAGTACTTGCATAATGGAATCACTTCTAAGTATTTGCCCCATAAAATGCTGCGGCATTTTCCCCCCACTTTTGGGGGGGATATGTCTTATGGGTCGAAACATACGGTACACGTGGATACGATGGCAAGTTATAAAAGTTTTTTAGAGTAGTCCTAGTATAGCTTTTCAATAATGTGTTCTGAAATCCACAAGGAGAACTGTCATCATACTGACATATAAAATACAAAATTATTAAATATTTTTGTATGTCTCCAATTTGCTTTGGGTCTTGCTTTTGATCATTTTACTTATTTGTTACTGAACAGGATAACTTCCTTATGTTCCTCTATATATCATGGCTATACTGCCAAACTGAACATATAATAAAGATTGTCTTCAATACGGCTTGTGTTTTCCATTTTGGTTCCTTGATACCATAGTCCTATGGATGTCAGGCAGGCCACCATAAACATCTTTTATGCTGGAATTTCATATGAGTTTTAACTGGATAAAAGAAGTTGTAGACATGGGGACACATTTGGTTAGCATCAACTTCTTAATTTGCAACTGGTCAACACGACAGTCTCTATGAATTGTTGCACAGTAGACTCCGTATCTTTCCAAGGTTCCTGGATTTCCTGTGGTTCTCTTTATTTTCTTTTGTTTGAGTAGGGTGTTTTTGTTATTATGGAGAATTGTTCTGTTTTCCAGACTGTTTGTGATTATGATGCAGTTCTGTTCAATGTACCATAGTTTTCCTACATACTGAATAAACGCCCCCCCGCAAAATAAATCCAGAGATGTATTTATAATAGGTCTGAGTAAATGAAAAGAAGATGTAAAGGCATTAATGTTTTGACTGGTTAATATTATCTTTATCTTTATACAGTATAAGTATTGGTCTGTTGTGCACTTTTTTGTCTCTGAAAATTAGAACCAGTGAAAACGCCCAGAATCACCTGATAAAATTACATCAGAAAGGATCTGCCAAAGCACCATAGAGAAATTATAAGTTGGAGAAATGGTCCTTTGAAAAATATGAAAACTCTAACCTGGGGAAATGAATCCTGCTGAAAGAGAGCCAGATGGTGGATAATTCGGTGGTAATGGAATCTGGAGACGTGATAAGAGAGTCCGGTTGTATTGAGATTCCAGTCTGGAAAAGAGGATCCTGTTGAAATGAAGGCTCCAGACTGGAGAAGAAGAACCAGTTTCATAGTGGCTGCTGCCTGTTGTAGAAGATCCAGTAGAATGAGGGCTCCAGTCTGGAAGAGAGGATACTTGGGAAATTGAGGGTTTCTTAACCCCAGTCATTTTATGTTGACCCTATTTTGAAATTTGCTATTGAAGACTTGGTTTATTTGAAGAGTACCAAAAAAAAAAAAAAAAAAAAATCCATTAAAATGGAAAAAAAGTTCATTTGTTTAGAAGATAGAAACTCTTAAGTGAGAATAGACTCCACCACCAGGAAGAAACCACTAAGATTGCCAAAACTGCCCAGATACACTTGCTGAATCCAAGAAATTGCTCTTCAGGTTCAGTCAGTTTTTAGTAATCAATGTATGACCTTCAAGCACCCTTTAAGATCACTTTCCATATTACTATGGTTAACTATGGCTCAAGAGCATACTTCATTAACTATATATGTCAGTCATGCTTCAACCAAATTTTCTGCTAAACAAAATCTGATATAGAAAAATATGTGTGGGAGACTAGCCAAGAAAAAAGGATTATTTTGAGACGTTAGATATGTTAAGCTTTGAAGTTTCTTACCACTACGTAGTCCACTATGACTGGAAAGTTGCAATGTTCTCTCAGGACAGTTCCACCGATCCCAAGCAAACTGGTATTTACACTCTTCAATACCACTTTGTGCCCCAGCTGCCACACTGCTTGAGTAGATAAGGTAAGCCTGTAAGGAATATAAATTACATCATATTCCTTAACACATATTAGAGAGAATGCATCTTTGAAAGATAACTGCTTTTGTATAGCAAAAATTTTAATGTGCTGAGGGTTAACTTTTTTCATATCCTAACTAGCGACAGTTTTTTGATTTGTTGGGTGTTGGAAGTAGATATTTTTGTGGAAACTCATGCAAACGGGGGTGGGGACTAAATATAAATTGATGTTACTGTAGGCTGGAACAGAAAATAGTCTCCTAATGTGAAAATATCACCTCTTCTAATGCTACAGTTATTTGCTAGATGGTATTTTCTAGGGGTTCCTCAAGCCTGGTTGTCATACTGGCATCTATAATATATAACTTGATGAACAGCTGTGTTTTTAAAAAAAATAAAATAAAATTTATTTTCCAAAAATATAAGATACATATGTTCTCATCAATATAATATTTTTCTATACCCAAGCTAAACTACCCCGAGTGTGGCATGGAGGGACCCTGGGGTAAAAATCCCCCAACCCCAGGAAAAAAAAAGAGTGTACGGTGGTGGTGGTGGTGGTGGTGGTGGTGGTGGTGGGGGAGGTGGAGCATATGGAGTGGGGTTGGCATGGAGCGAGATGGAGAAAAGGGAAACACTGAGGCCTCCTTGGCCCTACATCTATGTTGTTATCTTCCTTAGTCGATAGAGGAAGGTCATTAAGAGATAGAAGGTGCCTGACATCAGGAGCTCTATCAGATAACCATACACAAACTAGGCATATGGAGAATTTCTCATTAATATGGTCAAAGACCTGACATTGGTAACTATTAATGACAGGACATACCCATATAACGTGAAAAATGATGGCGTCTTAAAAGGACACCTTGGGCAATTTGAGGCCTGCCATTTTCCAATGTTTCTCAACATAATAGGGGAATAGTAAAGTTGGTGAACTATATTAAACTGCACCATCTTAAAATTTTCATTCATAGAGACGCATGAAATATCATGCAGGATATTATCCCACAGCCTCCTGTTGAGACCCTCTATCTTCTTGGACCATTTATAAAAACTTTGAAAATGAAATCTATCGGAGTGATTAACAATAATAATCTTATAACATTTTGGCCTTTTATCTAGTTGTCATTGCATTCAGTTTCGTAATTAATTCAAATTCTTTAGGGCACAACCAATATTTATCACTAATTGTAAAATATGCATGATATACTTGATTATAATAAAACCGGAAAGAGTTAGACACGTTATATTCAAAACTCTTAATTACACCATCTTTAAACAGTTGTGAGATGTAAACAATCTCATATCTCCTCCATCTATGACAGTGGTATACCTTAAAAAATTAGATATTTCCTCATAATAGTGAGTATGTTGTAGCTTTGGATATCCCAAAAAAAACATTTTAAGCCACCACCACCACACCTTATCATAAAGATGACAAAGTGTGGAGCCTCTGTATATATTCACTTTCAGTTGCCCAGACTCCAGCAGCTGAATTTTTTTTTCATATCCTTTAAATAATATAGACACCCTATAATGTATAAATGAGGTGTCATTCCATTTATCCAAAAGCAGAGAGCCACAAAATAGTATTTCATGTTGGGAATAGACAGCCCCTCCTTGACTTTTGGTATATTAAGATTAGTTCATTTCAGTTTTACCCTTATTCTGCCCCGAACACATTCATTAAAGCCTCTATTGTCTTGAAGATTTTACTTTGAATCCAAACTGGGCAGGCACTAAAGTAGTATAAAAATTGGGGTAGGATCACCATATCAACTAGAGCTATTCTCTGAGCTTTGGCTATGGGGAGCTTAAGTCATACATTCATTTTATTTTTTCCTACATTTATAAATAAATGGCATTATGTGCAGCATGGTGGCTCACCATTTAGCACTGGTGCCTTGCAGGTACTTGGGGTACTAGGTTCAAATCTGACCCAGTAAAACATCTCTGTGAAGTTTGTATGTTCTCCCCCTGTTTGTGTGGGTTTTCTCTGGGTACTCTGGTTTCCTCCCACGCTCCAAAGACATACTGATAGGGAACTTAGATTGTGAGCTCCATTGGGAACAGTTGGATGCTAATGTCTGTAAAGCACTGCGGACTATAGTAGTGCTATAAGTGCATAAAAATAAATAAAAGGTTAAGCGCAATAAAGTCAGAATGTCTTCTAGTGACATGGATCCCCAGATATTCTATTTCTGACTCCAGCCTTACTCCTAAATGATTCTCATAGTTCTGTCCAATGGAAGTAAACTAGTTGTACTCCAATTTATTCTAAGTCCTGAGAAGCACCCACATTTCTCTACTGTCTGTACCACTCTAGCGAGAGTCTCTTACAATTTATTTAGAAAAAAAAAAAGAATATTGGGGTCATTTATCAAACTGGTGTAAATTAGAACTGGCTTAGTTGCCCATATCAACTAGATTCCTCCTTTAATTTTCCAAAAGAGCTGTCCAAAATGAAAGGTGGAATCTGACTGGTTTCTATGGACAACTATAGAAGAAATGAGATCGCACACCTATTAACTTTGGCACATCCAGACGATCCCCTCTATGCACCGGCCACAGATCCCTTGAAAAAAGTCATTCTGACCGAAATGTTGGGACGCTTTATATGGCCAATTAATTTAGCTATTCTCTACACCTGGATGACATAAATATGTAATGATTGTGTGAAGATGCACAAAATGCATAAAAGTACCAATTTGGAAAACAAACTTTTTGGTGTGCCATAGATCTTCTTGACATATACTGTCTATGGACAACTAAGCCAATTCTACTTTACACCACCTTGATAAATGACCCCCGTCGTCTGCATACAATGCAATTTTATCATCAACACGTTGACACCCATCCCCCTCAATAGAAAGATTTGATCTGATCTTGATGGCCAGGGGTTCTATAAATAAGGCAAATAATAATGGAGAAAGTGAACAGCCCTTCCTGGTGCCACGTAATAATACAAAAATTGTCCCCTATCCAAAAGCGTTTGCTCTACACCTGGATTACATAAATATGTAATGATTGTGTGAAGATGCACAAAATGCATAAAAGTACCAATTTGGAAAACAAACTTTTTGGTGTGCCATAGGTCATGCAACCTCCCATAAGTATTTCCACTGTACTCTATTGAACACTTTTGTGGCATCCAAAGAAAAAATGGCCTGTTGATGACCCTTCCCAAATTGCATTTTTGCAAAGACCCTTCTAATACTCTCAGAAGCAGAGCGGCCTGGAATTAATCCTGTTTGATCCTTCTTTCAAATGAGTGAAAAACATTAGCCAATACCTTATCCAATATTTTTAAATTTGTATTTAATAAGGATATTGGTCGATACAATGCCATATCCATCTCAGGTTTATCCTTCTTTAGAATTAGTATAATAATCGACTCTTCCATTGTGGCAAGAGCATTGTTGAACACATCCTCCAACCCTGGAATTATAATATCCCCATAAATTTCATAAAGAAAACCATGATAACCCGGTGAGGAGTTTCCGGTAATACTTCTGAGAGCTTGATTAATCTACATAACTAAAACTGATTTGTTACGCATACTCCTTTGACCCTCCGAGATCTCTGGAAAGATGATGTCAGATAAAAATAGGTTCACTTCCTATACTGTATTATCCAACAATGCTCCTTATAAGCTTGCATAAAAAGCATAAAACTCAGCCTTAATACCTTCTATCTTGTAACACATTTTCCTGTCCCTTGCTTTAACTACTACAGGACCGCCTAACGCAGGGATGCGTCCTGCGGGCGGTCCTGTAGTTCTGAGACGACGCATCGGCGCGTCATCTCGCGAGAGCCGAGACTTACTGTGAACGCGCGCGCGATCGCGCACGCGTTCACAGTGAAGCGCGTCTCAGGAGTTCTCCTACAGCCTGCCAGCGATGATCCATCGCTGGCAGGCTGTAGATGCGAATTAAATCGCATCAAAGAGCTATATCAGACGCTGTTTTGTGAACAGCGTCTGATATAGCTGCTACCTGGTCCTCTGGTGGTCCCATTTGCTGGGATCGACCACCAGAGGACCAGGTAACTATGTAAAGTTGCACCAAACACTACACTAACCCTCCCCCCACCCCCCTCACCTATTAACCCCTTGTTAACCCCTTGATCACCCCATCTAGACCCCCTGATCACCCCCCTGTCACTGATCACACCCCTTGTAAGGCTCCATTCAGACGTCCATATGTGTTTTGCGGATCCGTGGATTCACGGATCCGCGGATCCGCAGATCCTCAAAACATGGACACCGGCAATGTGCTTTCCGCATTTTGCAGATCCGCACATTGCCAGAACTATATAGAAAATGCTTTTTCTTGTCCGCAATTGCGGACAAGAATAGGACATGTTCTATATTCTTGCGGAACGGAAGTGCAGTCCCGGAAGCGCGGATCCGTAATTCCGGATCCGAGCAGGACAAAGTCTGTCCCCATAGAAATGAATGGGTCCACAATTCCGTTCCGCAAACAGAATTGCGGACGTGTGAATGGGGCATAAGGGTCCCTTATCACCGCCAGTTAGTTAGCTACTTGTTAAGTAGCTAGCGCCCAGCCCACCGCACCGCAGTCACTGATTTTGGCAGAGATTTTTTCATCCACATTGATCGATGCGAATGAAAAAATCTGTGCCGTTCATTTTTATTTATTTTTTTTCAGCGCAGAGGCTGAACGGAAAAAATAAATCTTATTACCCGTATGCTCAATATAAGGAGAATCGCAGATACTCCTAATGCTGGCCATACGTGTAATGATTGCGGAGACCTTCAAATGCCAGAGCAGTACAAACACCTCACATGTGACCCCATTTTAGAAAGAAGACACCCCAAGGTATTCTGTGAGGGGTATGGTGAGTTCATGCAAATTTTTATTTTTTGTCACAAGTTAGTGGAATATGAGACTGTTAAAAAAAAAAAAAAAAAAAAAAATCAATTTCCGCTAACTTGTGCCAAATTTTTTTTTTTCTGTGAACTCGCCATGCCCCTCACGGAATACCTTGGGGTGTCTTCTTTCCACAATGGGGTCACTTGTGGGGTTTTTATACTGTCCTGGCATTTTAGGGGTCCTAAAGCGTGAGAATCCAAATGCGTAAAAATGCCCTGTGAAATCCTAAAGGTACTCATTGGTTTTAGGGCCCCTTTGCGCATCTTGGCTGCAAAAAAGTGGCACACATGTGGTATCGCCGTACTCAGGAGAAGTAGGGCAATGTGTTTTGGGGTATATTTTTATATATACCCATACTTTTTGTGAGAAATATCGCTATAAACGATAACTTTTTAAATTTTTTTATTCAAAGTTGTCAATTTACAGAGATATTTCTCTCACCCAGCATGGGTATATGTAAAATAACACCCCAAAACACATTGCAGCCAAAATGGGGTTACATGTGGGGTATTTATACTGCCCTGGCATTTTAGGGGCCCTAAAGCGTGAGAAGAAAAATGCGTAAAAATGCCCTCCTAAAAGGTACTCATTGGAATTTGGGCCCTTTGCATCTTGGCTGCAAAAAGTGTCACACATGTGGTATCGCCGTACTCAGGAGATGTAGGGCAATGTGTTTTGAGGTGTATTTTACATATACCCATGCTGGGTGAGAGAAATATCTCTGTAAATTGACAACTTTGAATAAAAACATGTAAAAGTTGTCGTTTACAGCGATATTTCTCACACACATTATGGGTATATGTAAAAATACACGCTAAAACACATTGCCCTACTTCTCCTGAGTACGGCAATACCACATGAGTGACACTTTTTGCAGCCAAGATGCATAGGGCCCTAAAACCAATGAGTACCTTTAGGACTCACAGGGCATTTTAACGCATTTGGATTCTCACGCTTAGGACCCCTAAAATGCCAGGTCAGTATAAATACCCCACAAGTGACCCCATTTTGGAAAGAAGACACCCCAAGGTATTCTGTGAGGGGCATGGCGAGTTCACAGAATTTTTATTTTTGGCACAAGTTAGCGGAAATTGATATTTTTTATTTTTTATTTTGTTTTTTTACAAAGTCTCATATTCCACTAACTTGTGACAAAAATAAAATTTTACATGAACTCACCATACCCCTCACGGAATACCTTGGGGTGTCTTCTTTCCAAAATTGGGTCACTTGTGGGGTATTTATACTGCCCTGGCATTTTAGGGGCCCCCAAAGCGTGAGAAGAAGTCTGGAATCCAAATGCATAAAATGCCCTGTGAAATCCTAAAGGTACTCATTGGTTTTAGGGCCCCTTTGCGCACCCAGGCTGCAAAAAAGTGGCACACATGTGGTATTTCCGTACTCAGGAGAAGTAGGGCAATGTGTTTTGGGGTATATTTTTATATATACCCATACTTTTTGTGAGAAATATCGCTATAAACGATAACTTTTTAAATTTTTTTATTCAAAGTTGTCAATTTACAGAGATATTTCTCTCACCCAGCATGGGTATATGTAAAATAACACCCCAAAACACATTGCAGCCAAAATGGGGTTACATGTGGGGTATTTATACTGCCCTGGCATTTTAGGGGCCCTAAAGCGTGAGAAGAAAAATGCGTAAAAATGCCCTCCTAAAAGGTACTCATTGAATTTGGGCCCTTTGCGCATCTTGGCTGCAAAAAGTGTCACACATGTGGTATCGCGTACTCAGGAGATGTAGGGCAATGTGTTTTGAGGTGTATTTTTACATATACCCATGCTGGGTGAGAGAAATATCTCTGTAAATTGACAACTTTGAATAAAAACATGTAAAAGTTGTCGATTACAGCGATATTTCTCACACACATTATGGGTATATGTAAAAATACACGCTAAAACACATTGCCCTACTTCTCCTGAGTACGGCAATACCACATGAGTGACACTTTTTGCAGCCAAGATGCTAAGGGGCTCTAAAACCAATGAGTACCTTTAGGACTTCACAGGGCATTTTAACGCATTTGATTCTCACGCTTAGGGCCCCTAAAATGCCAGGTCAGTATAAATACCCCACAAGTGACCCCATTTTGGAAAGAAGACACCCCAAGGTATTCTGTGAGGGGCATGGCGAGTTCACAGAATTTTTATTTTTGGCACAAGTTAGCGGAAATTGATATTTTTTATTTTTTATTTTGTTTTTTTTACAAAGTCTCATATTCCACTAACTTGTGACAAAAATAAAATTTTACATGAACTCACCATACCCCTCACGGAATACCTTGGGGTGTCTTCTTTCCAAAATTGGGTCACTTGTGGGGTATTTATACTGCCCTGGCATTTTAGGGGCCCCAAAGCGTGAGAAGAAGTCTGGAATCCAAATGCATAAAAATGCCCTGTGAAATCCTAAAGGTACTCATTGGTTTTAGGGCCCCTTGCGCACCCAGGCTGCAAAAAGTGGCACACATGTGGTATTTCCGTACTCAGGAGAAGTAGGGCAATGTGTTTTGGGGTATATTTTTATATATACCCATACTTTTTGTGAGAAATATCGCTATAAACGATAACTTTTAAATTTTTTATTCAAAGTTGTCAATTTACAGAGATATTTCTCTCACCCAGCATGGGTATATGTAAAATAACACCCCAAAACACATTGCAGCCAAAATGGGGTTACATGTGGGGTATTTATACTGCCCTGGCATTTTAGGGGCCCTAAAGCGTGAGAAGAAAAATGCGTAAAAATGCCCTCCTAAAAGGTACTCATTGGAATTTGGGCCCCTTTGCGCATCTTGGCTGCAAAAAAGTGTCACACATGTGGTATCGCCGTACTCAGGAGATGTAGGGCAATGTGTTTTGAGGTGTATTTTTACATATACCCATGCTGGGTGAGAGAAATATCTCTGTAAATTTACAACTTTGAATAAAAAACATGTAAAAAGTTGTCGTTTACAGCGATATTTCTCACACACATTATGGGTATATGTAAAAATACACGCCAAAACACATTGCCCTACTTCTCCTGAGTACGGCAATACCACATGAGTGACACTTTTTTGCAGCCAAGATGCGCAAAGGGGCCCTAAAACCAATGAGTACCTTTAGGACTTCACAGGGCATTTTAACGCATTTGGATTCTCACGCTTTAGGGCCCCTAAAATGCCAGGTCAGTATAAATACCCCACAAGTGACCCCATTTTGGAAAGAAGACACCCCAAGGTATTCTGTGAGGGGCATGGCGAGTTCACAGAATTTTTATTTTTTGGCACAAGTTAGCGGAAATTGATATTTTTTTATTTTTTATTTTGTTTTTTTTTACAAAGTCTCATATTCCACTAACTTGTGACAAAAAATAAAATTTTACATGAACTCACCATACCCCTCACGGAATACCTTGGGGTGTCTTCTTTCCAAAATTGGGTCACTTGTGGGGTATTTATACTGCCCTGGCATTTTAGGGGCCCCCAAAGCGTGAGAAGAAGTCTGGAATCCAAATGCATAAAAATGCCCTGTGAAATCCTAAAGGTACTCATTGGTTTTAGGGCCCCTTTGCGCACCCAGGCTGCAAAAAAGTGGCACACATGTGGTATTTCCGTACTCAGGAGAAGTAGGGCAATGTGTTTTGGGGTATATTTTTATATATACCCATACTTTTTGTGAGAAATATCGCTATAAACGATAACTTTTTAAATTTTTTTATTCAAAGTTGTCAATTTACAGAGATATTTCTCTCACCCAGCATGGGTATATGTAAAATAACACCCCAAAACACATTGCAGCCAAAATGGGGTTACATGTGGGGTATTTATACTGCCCTGGCATTTTAGGGGCCCTAAAGCGTGAGAAGAAAAATGCGTAAAATGCCCTCCTAAAGGTACTCATTGGAATTTGGGCCTTTGCGCATCTTGGCTGCAAAAAGTGTCACACATGTGGTATCGCCGTACTCAGGAGATGTAGGGCAATGTGTTTTGAGGTGTATTTTTACATATACCCATGCTGGTGAGAGAAATATCTCTGTAAATTGACAACTTTGAATAAAAACATGTAAAAGTTGTCGCTTACAGCGATATTTCTCACACACATTATGGGTATATGTAAAAATACACGCTAAAACACATTGCCCTACTTCTCCTGAGTACGGCAATACCACATGAGTGACACTTTTTGCAGCCAAGATGCGCAAAGGGCCCTAAAACCAATGAGTACCTTTAGGACTTCACAGGGCATTTTAACGCATTTGGATTCTCACGCTTTAGGGCCCCTAAAATGCCAGGTCAGTATAAATACCCCACAAGTGACCCCATTTTGGAAAGAAGACACCTCAAGGTATTCTGTGAGGGGCATGGCGAGTTCACAGAATTTTTATTTTTGGCACAAGTTAGCGGAAATTGATATTTTTTATTTTTTATTTTGTTTTTTTTACAAAGTCTCATATTCCACTAACTTGTGACAAAAATAAAATTTTACATGAACTCACCATACCCCTCACGGAATACCTTGGGGTGTCTTCTTTCCAAAATTGGGTCACTTGTGGGGTATTTATACTGCCCTGGCATTTTAGGGGCCCCCAAAGCGTGAGAAGAAGTCTGGAATCCAAATGCATAAAAATGCCCTGTGAAATCCTAAAGGTACTCATTGGTTTAGGGTCCTTTGCGACCCAGGCTGCAAAAAGTGGCACACATGTGGTATTTCCGTACTCAGGAGAAGTAGGGCAATGTGTTTTGGGGTGTATTTTTATATATACCCATACTTTGTGTGAGAAATATCTCTGTAAACGACAACTTTTAAAAATTTTTATACAAAGTTGACAATTTACAGAGATATTTCTCTCACCCAACATGGGTATATGTAAAAATACACCCCAAAACACATTGCCCTACTTCTCCTGAGTACGGCGATACCACATGAGTAACACTTTTTTGCAGCCTGGGTGCGCAAAGGGGCCCAAATTCCAACGAGTACCTTTAGGTTTTACATGGCGGTTAACAATTTAGCCCTGCCCAAAATGCCAGAACAGTAAACACACCCCACAAATGACCCCATTTCGGAAAGTAGACACCCCAAGGTATTCACTGAGGGGCATAGTGAGTCCGTCTGAGATTTTTATTTTTTTTTTGCCAGAAGTTAGCAGAAATTAAAACTTTTTTTTTCTCAGAAAGTGTCATTTTCAGCTAACTTGTGAAAAAAAATGAAATGATACATGAACTCACCATGCCCCTCCGCAAATACTTTGGGGTGTCTTCTTTATAAAATGGTGTTATTTGGGGGGTATTTATACTTTCCTGGCATTCTAGCACCTGAAGAAACATGACAGGTGCTCAGAAAGTCAGAGCTGCTTCAAAATGCGGAAATTCACTTTTTGCACAATAGTTTGTAAACGCTATAACTTTTACCCAAACCAATAAATATACACTTATTGGATTTTTTTTTTATCAAAGACATGTAGAACAATACATTTAGAGAAAAGTTTATATAGAAATGTAGTTTTTTTTAAAACATTTTACAACAGAAAGTGAAAAATGTCATTTTTTTGCAAAAATGTCGTTAAATTTGTATTAATGGCAAAAAAAGTAAAAATGTCAGCAACAATGAAATACCACCAAATGAAAACTCTATTAGTGAGAAGAAAAAGAGGTAAAATTCATTTGGGTGGTAAGTTGCATGACGGAGCAATAAACGGGTAAAGTAGTGTAGTGCAGAATTGTAAAAAGTGGCCTGGTCATTAAGGGTGTTTAAGCTAGGGGGGCTGAAGTGGTTAATAGACGCTATGACCGTTGGCGGCTTTTGACCTTTAGTAACAAGACTCAATAATATTTCTAGTTTAGCCACTTCTATAAAATAACTCTGGTCCGAAAAAAAATTCTCTGTAATTATTTTGGACCTAAAACCATTCCTCATAACTTTCCTTAGAGGAGTTACTAATGTATAGACATTCCTTTTCCTGAGATTCTTTCTTTTAAAATTCTAACTCCATCAAACCATGTTTTTTTTACTGAGCTGGGATATTTCACCAATAAGTAAATAAGAATCCCCCTTAGATAAGCCTTAAAGCAAACCCAAAACACCTGATATGAGGCAGAAAAGACATTAGATTCAAAATATTCCCTGATATAATTTTGAATTCTGCCTTCTTCCTTTAAGATTACCATCCAGTGAGAGTTTTATTCTCCTAAATCACTTCAAGGTGGCATTCCTTAACCCCAATCTTAAAACCACAGTTATGGGGCAATGGTTTGAACCCCCTTAAGTTTGTATTTTATTATACCTATTTTACTAAAGAGGGCCTCATTATACAGGGCCAGATCAATTCTAGATAAAGTTTGATATGTACTGTTAAAACACGAATAAGCCTTAATCTTAGGATACTTATACCTCCAGGTGTCTATTAGCCCTAATTTAGTACAAAAGTCCCTAAGTGGTGTAGGAGTATTTCTTTTTGTAATCCTATTTTTCATTCTGACGATATTCATCTCAGGATCAAAGATGGAGTTGAAATCCCCACTGTTCATAACTGGAACTTCACCTAATTCTGCAAGAAAAGTACTCAGAAGCCTCAGTACCCTGCAGGAAAAGGGTACTGTTTAAATGTATACTTATCTATCTAGCTCAAGGGTCAGCAACCTTTTTTGTACGGAGTGTCGATTTAAAAAAAAAAATTCAAAGCTGAAGCGCTCGGTGTGCCGAGCCATACGGGAAAGTAATATAACACAAATATGTGACATAAACCAGGTATTTACTAGCTATGTGCCAAAATTCTCAACAACACTGCCTGACCTGCACGGCTTAAAGAGATTTAGAACTTCTCAGAAAAATGGATAGCAAAGATTGTCACTGCTCCTTGGAATCCTCCTAAGGGACCAATATATGAGGGACCCCCTACCATCCACCATACAGTGGGGCAACTCATTTTAAGTGACTGAAGACTGCCCTCCCCCACCCCTGTCCGACATACATTGGTACCCCATATACTGGTGACCCCCACAGAGCTGCAACAATCACACTTAGATCTCACCCCTCTCCCCTACAGACTAATCACATTCCTACCATCCCCACCGCACCCCCCAAAGTAGGCAGTTAGTTTGTCCCCATCCCCCCAAGAAATCATTTTCAGGCTGATCACTCCTTCCCCCAAAGAAGTTAGAAAGCTGGTTTCCCTTCATAGCCAGCCTCCCCAATCCCCCCAGCAATCTTCTTCAGGCTCACCAACCTCCCCCTCCGTAAATCTGATCACAGTGCTCATTCCTCCATCTCCCTAAGCTCACAATCCTGCCTTCCCTCCAATCCCAATCTGGTCACATGCTTGTTCCCCCATCTCCTCACCGCAAATCTATCCATATGCTTAATCCCCCAAGCTCACCTCTCCCCCCCTCCCCAATCTGGTGACATGCTCATCTCCCCAAACTCACCTTCCTGCCCCCAGTCCCAATCAGGTCACATGCTGGTTTCCCCATCTCC
Organism: Bufotes viridis; assembly: GCA_033119425.1. NCBI lineage: Eukaryota > Metazoa > Chordata > Amphibia > Anura > Bufonidae > Bufotes > Bufotes viridis. The sequence goes on from CM065594.1 coordinate 191,254,997, forward strand.
CCACCCCCAATCTGTTCACACACAAACTCTCAGTACATTTAAATACCTCTGGCATCATTTCTGGCAGTCCTGAGGAGGTGGAGATGTGCAGCAGCGAAGTATAGTAGAGGCCAGCCAGTAGCGTACTAGAGTGCCATTCTCTGCTATCGCTCCTCTGTGGAGTCCGGGGCGGAAAGTGTGAGGGGCGGGCCTAGCAGACGTGTCATTCATGACGTGTCTGAAGATCTTTATGTTCAGAGGTACAGCGTGGCGGTGGGGCATCCAACAAATGGCGACAAGACTGAAATGTCTTGCCGTCATTTGGTGAAGGCTGGCATGCCAGCAGAAAGCGGTCTGCGTGCCACTTCTGGCACATGTGCCGCAGGTTGCCGACCCCTTATGTAGCTTATAGCGGTGGTGCACTGTAAATACAACTGCTTGTCCCATTCCGTTGTATGGGACGAGCAGTTGTAGTTGCACTGCTCCGCCACTTTAAGGGTAGACACCGCCCTCCTAAAACAGCTGATTGGCTCAAGTACAGGTAGTTGGACCCCTGCTGATCTGATAATTAGGGATGAGCGAATCGACTTCGGATGAAACATCTGAAGTTGATTTGCATAAAACGTAGTTCTAATACTGTATGGAGCAGGAGCTCCGTACAGTACTAGAATGTATTGGCTCCGATGAGCCAAAGTTATTGCTTCGCGAAGTCTCGCGAGACTTCGAGTAATAACTTCATAAATTAATTTATACTGTAAAAAACCATTTCCTGAACTCGGGTACGGTTCCAAGGTATCATCTCTACTGATAATGATCTATTCTGAGGTCACCAGTATAATCACAATCCACAACCCCTTTAATCTGTTTCCCAATATAATACCATCTCTGTGCCTTCCCTCTTAGTCACATTGCTCTGGCAACCCTCAAATACTAATGATATCACCACCGATAGGGTATGTAATCTATAAACCTCAGATGATTTTTGCTTTAAAGTGCTCATCCAGCTCCGTACGGAGCCTTTTTTTCTAAATTTTATACAGCTGAAGTTTAGTCTTTCCGGTCTCTAGCTTTACACCGATCTTCACTCTTCCTGATGTCTGCTTCATTCCTTGAATCTAAATTATGGCTAATCCCCTGGCCTGTTAATTCTGTCCAACTGTCTTCTGACTCTTATCTGCCAACATTTCCCAGCTTGCATTTCTGTTTTTTTTATCTGGCTGCCTTGTTCCTGAAACAGTGACTCTCATGTTTATTGGCTTTATCTGGTATTGCATTTTATCTCTCTTAGGGCTCTTTCACACCAGCAAGTTTTCCGTCCGGATATGATGCGTGTAGTGAACACATAGCATCCGGTTATAATCCTGACCCATTCATTTCAATGGGCCTGAGTCTCAGGAAAAATTGCATTATGGTTTATATTGTGAATTTTTCACAAAGCCCTGACTACACAGAAGTCAATGGGGTAACATGAAGAAAAGAAGGCATCCGGATGCAATGCATTTTCCACTGATGGTTGCTAGGAAATGTAGATTGTTATTCTTCAGTTTTTTTCACATGAATCTTAAAAATGCATGCTATCCGGATACAATTTGGGCTAAAAAATTGCACTGACTGCCATACTGACTACAATCGCAGACAAAACTGATTGAACTTGTGTGCAAAACCATCATTTATTTCCGTAACAGATTCTGAAACAAGCTGTCTGTATCACTCGTGAGAAAGGGGCCTTAAACTGAATAGGGCTGATCGGCAGTACCAGACTCAATCCAGAGTTGAACTATTTCTGGGAAAAAAAGGCAGACTTTTTTTTTCTAATTCTTGACAAACACTTTAACCCCTTAGTGACCACCAATATGTCTTTTTTACAGAGGTCACTAAGGGGCCTTAGGGTGGGCTTCCACCTTTTTACAGTGGCTCAGTATAAGTGCTGCACAAGTGCTGCTTACATGAGAGCTGGGCTCCTGGTATAACAGCACTAATCAGCAGGGAATGTACTCCTTATGTCTCCCATCGGCACCCCACGAATGAGATCGGGACGGGGAAGGGAGGGGGAGGGGCGATGTTTGTGCTATGCGGCCTGGGGCCCAATGAAAGCTCCAGTCCTGCCTGCAGTGTTTCCCTGCGCTTCTCTGGTGCACCCTGATGGTGACTGTCAGTATAGCACTGACAGTATAATGCATCATAATATAATGCGGTATAATGCAACATATAACAAATATCACCTGTTATAGCCCCCTTTTGAGACTAGATGGTTAAACAATAAATGAAAAAGTTTTATTAAATAAAAAAAAAGTTAAAAAAATACCTTTTTCCCATATAAAAAAAATTCCCATGTTCTTCACAATCTTGGTCCAAATGGATCAAGGGGTGCAACTGATGGTTATATGATAGCTCCGTAGTATCTTTAGTCAAAAACAGTCTCTGGACAGTGGATCCTTTCTGTCCTTTGATATAGTGGAAGGCCTGAAGGGTATTTACTCCCACCAGTATGCAGAGATTTCTGTAGCGTCAATGTAGGTCTATTACCTTTCTCTGACAAACGCTCTTCAATCCTCCTTATAAGGTCTCTGAACTTTCTGATGCATCCAGTAATTCTCTTCCCTTAAGGGCTGGCACATTTATGGCGTTGTAATGCACAGGACTTGAAGTCTCCCTGTTACCTGTGCTCCACACTATTTTTTAAGTGTTTGCTCGCCTGCAGCTAACACTAGACTAACTCACTTTCTCCTGGAGAGGAAGAGGCGGTACTAGCTCTGTCTAGTAACAGTAGATAAGGATCTCCCACTCAATATACAGTCTTTTGGGACAGACACAGTGCATAAAATACAGTGTAATAACACTTTGCTGTGGGCTTCAAGGACACTGCACTGTGCAGGGAAAAACTTTGAAGGAAATACAACATTAAACTACCTCTGGAGCCCCATCTTTCTCAGAATCAGTGTAGACAGACACCTACTGGTTAGAAAGTGAGGGCATACTCTAGCAATATTCCATCAATTTCTGTGATAGTAAAACCACTTTAATCACATTAACATTGAGCAAGAGAAGTTTCCAAACACATGTCAATAGAGATGAGTTTAAATATATAACTGGTGAATTGCTCTTTGGGACCTCAAATAAAAATAATTTTTTTGATAATTGCAGAAATGAAGGTAAATTCATATTCTACAGTACTCTGTATACTGTACGATAATAGTTACAACACAAGACAAAGCTTCAACCCTGCTGCTGATTACAAATGAGATCTTGCACAGACTAGAAATTATTTTACAAAGTCTACATGTAGATCAAAGGAATGTCTCTTACCTTGGGGCCGGTCATCAGAAAATTGTTCACTGACCTGCAAGAGTCAGAGCAAACCATTAATTGAAAGAAACAAACCCCAGCTTCACCATTCACACCATTCCAGGAATTTTTCATTCCCTAATATTACATTGAATAGGTGGATAGACCTATGTATGTTTGTGTGTTTTCACAGTATTTAAAAGCTGAAGATTTCAATAAAAATTTCACATTGAAATATGAATAAGAAGGCGGTTTTATTATGTGAAAAAGTAAGAATATTTTACATCTGAATTAGAAATCCCTTTTTTCTTTCTGTCAAGAGCAGAAAAATGGAATTCAAGCTGTGACAGATCAGCCTTGAACTACTAAAAGATTAAAGGTGTCTATACACATTAGGGGAAATTCGGGGGACAACCTGGGCTATTTCATCAGGATCGGCCAATGATCTTATGTGTGTGGATGCTACCCAACTATCCAGACTTCAACATGCCCAGTCTTTTCTTCCCATAGGAGATAAGCCAGGGGTATTTGGCAGGGGTTTTTCCCCTTCTCCCTATGAAAATAAATATGCAACATTGTCCAAGGGGGCTGTCAAAGAAATAACTGTCAGCATGGCCACCTTGCCACCTTAGGCTAGGGACACACATGCGCCTGTTCTGGCATAGGAACAGAATACTGATTTCGCAGGATCTGGTATATGCCCACCAGGTCCCATTCAGTATAAAGGGTCCCATTGTGTTCTGTCATGAGTACCAGCATTTTGCCAGGAAAAATACAGCTGCATGCACTGATATTTTGTCATTTATGTTTGCTGGAATCTGTGACCAAGGCTACCTTTCCAGTTGATAGATAAAAGGTATCACTAAAATGTAAATAATTGCTACCGCGTTTTCTTTCTAGATCAATGCAACCATCCTCTTCCTTGTTATCCTGAACCTGTTCGGAACAGTAACAGCCTCAAACTATTCCTATGTATAGTAGGTTAATACCCCTAATGCAAACAATTGTATGCATATGCATTGCTCCTACGTGTATTCGTAAGGAGATGGCCCTTGTTTTCTTCCTATTCGGCTGATGGTGTTAAGATACAGCAGAGATGATAGATATTTGTCCATTACAGTCCACCATGCCACTTCAGTCTACACACAGTGGGACGTACCGTAATCTTCTCGAAGCATGCCCTGTCCTCACTCAAACCAAGCACTCAGTGATGTCACTTGTTTGAATAATGGATACCTTTTTTGGTCCTGGAAGGTATCCATAACCCAAACAAGTGCTCAGTTTGAGCGAGGATATGAGTGCAAGGAGCTGTGCCACCGGCAATGGAACGCTCCAAGCAGATTACATCTCACTGTGTGTAGACTGAAGATGCATGGTAGACTGTAATGGAAAAGTACCTATCATCTCTTCTTGATCTTAACACTATGAGCCGAAGAAGACAAGAACCGTACAGTTATCTTATAGGTAGCAGCAACACATATGCATATGAGTGTTTGCAAACTAAGAGTAGTTTGAAGCTATTACTGTCCCAAACTGGTGCAGAATAACAAGGAAGAGTAGGGTCACTAGGGTGGTATTGATCTAGACAGCTAGTGTGGTACCAATTATTTAGATTTTTTGTTGTTGGCATTTTGTTGCAGTAGGAGCGGTACTGCTGCTCTACCACAATGCTGTTGAATATGTGTCTCTTTTCCATTGAAATATTGTTCATTTAGATAGGGTAGAGAAGCAGTTGAAATGGTTTTCTAATAATATTCATTGATGACCTATCCTTGGGAATCATGGGAGTTTGACCCTGGTCAGCAAAACAGAGTGGCTGATATATTGGCAAGTGTAACCATAAAGTATGATTGTGGCTGTGCCTAAAGAAATCAAATTGAAGGCCTTTAGTTTTATATATCATTGGATATCTCAGGGGTCAAGCTACTACCTATGATACATTGTCACCCGATCCTGAGGATAAATTATCAATGGTATTGCTGGTAACCCCTTCAATGTACCATTTGACGTAGTCACCCTTCCATCTTTTCCACTGTAAAATGGTAGTAAACATTTTCCATTGTAAAATGGTAGTAAACAATTTTATTCATAAAATGTATTAGCCTTCAAGCTATTACATCATAAAACGAGTTTCTCTAAAGACACAACAAATACTTAGAGGAATAATATCAATACATAAAAGTTAATAGTACAAGAATTTTCTAAAAGCATAAGTAACTCAAATTCTCACATTAATTAGCTTTGAAAGATATTATTTCAGTGGTTTTAAAAATATCTCCTAACAGATGCCTCAGGATTTGAGTGTCTAACTCTACACATAGCATTTTAATGAAAGAACGCTCAAGCTTAGGCCACAAAGCTCAGAATTATACAAATTGTCTGTAGATGATGCAAAGGCTTCCACTTTCTGGTTGGGCTTCAACACTTTCAGTTGTGTCAAACTCTTGTCTTTCAGTCAGTTCCAAATAACATTTAATTATGAAGAGGCTTAAAATTAAAACCCGCACATCACGTATTTTTGAAGTTACTTGGTAACCATTTCTATGGAGCTTTTTCTAAAACAGGATATTGAAAGAAGGGGGAATAGCCATTGCAGAACTGCATAATTCTAGTGTGAGTTTCCATTCAGAGACTATGCCAAGCACTTCATTTTACCTCTTGAAATCAAATGTATTTAGGTTGGGAAATGCCAAGGGCTGTATTTCTTTAAAGCATTTAGGACCAAACAGGATACCAGGGGGATTAATTTGAAGAGGTAACCTCTGATACCACAGGACAAAAAGGGATAAAGAACATGTGGAAAAACATTGATGCTGGTGACCAGTCAACATTATCATAATCCTATTAACTCTAAACCCAGTCACACCTGGTATGAAGTGGATCTAAGGGTGAAGGAACAGTAGTGGTAATACCAATGTTCTCTAATCTGCAATTGGACTATGTTAAATTGAATTGATAGCTTTGAAGAGACCAAATGTCCTTGTTATAGACTTCACATACACAAACATTCATTGACTGTTGGACTTCTAATCTACTAATTATCTACAGAAAGGTTTGTGTAAAGCATGCCTATACACAGCTTTATATTCCATTTAGACACATTTGTGTTAGTAGTTTTTTTTAAATATATTTTCTGCCTGTAGATGAATAGAGATATGTTTTAGAATGCAATGCAAGAATACTGTGAAAGCACACTTGTCTAGACATGACTGTGCAGCACACAGGACCTCTAAATTTCCTGCTCATGAATAAATTCCACTCTCTATCTCTGTCCCTCTTTATGTTCATTCTCATGTCCAATTAACACAATTACTATAAAAATTTCCAGGTCTGGGCAAACACATTAGCACAGTCTGTGATCACTCATGCCTTTTTGAAAATCAGCAGCTGCCTTATCTAAATTGTTAATTTCTCGATGTGGACTGTGTTAAGCTGACACTACCAAATTTCTCCAAGAAAAAAAGCTATAAAATAAAAAAAACTGCCAGTATAAGTAATCTAACAACCCTCCCTATCATACAATTCATCCGGATTTCAATTGCTATCTTTATTTCAGACCATCTGAATACAGACATATAAATAAAAGTCAGGGAATATTTCTAGCATCGGACGGGTGCCGATTTTTTGCTTTTTGTCTTTTACCACAGAGAAAATGGTCATAATATGCCAGTGCCTTACAATGCAATGGATATCTGTCCTTTAAGTGGAACTATTGAGCTGTACATACCCATATACGGCTCCTACTATGGGCTCATACTGTACCTCTATGGTTCTTAGACTTTATATGGAAGCATGCAAGAATGCAAAAAATCATGGCATGTTCCAACTCATTCGATTTTACATTGATATTCTTCCCTAGAAGCAAATTCCATTTGCCAAAGTGCATGCTCTATCCACATGCTATGTACATAGGCCTATGAGAAATGCTATTTTAAAGCCAAATGAGCATAAGTATATTATTAGGTAGATTATTAATATTGCAGTAATAATATTGGGATATTTTTTAAATCCTAGGAAGGACACCATACACCATGTCTTCTAAAATGTTCAGTTAAAAATTATACATACATACAAAATTCAAAAACACCCACATCTTACATTTTCTTATACCCTGTTTTAGAGTTTGTACAGCAGAGACTCTGTTTAGGACTATATCCACTACATAGACAGCACATTAATTTCAATTATAACTATGCAATTCTTTATTTCTTGTTTCCAAGCAGATTACATTTGATTGCTGGTAGTTCCAGCAGCAGAACAACCTGTGATCAGATTATTGTTGGGGGACCTCTTTAAGTAGGGTTTGACAAAATAGGACAACTCTTTTAAGCTTTTGCAAAAATGTCATTAAACCAGCATATAAAAAATTACATTTAACATTTAATAAATGAAATTATGGAGGTAATAAGATTGTATGGATTTAATCTAGAAGCGCTTGCATGCACATGTAAGAATATGAAAGTGTTAATGGCATTTTGGTTTGCACGATCTTACATCTTTTGGTATATGTTGAAACAGTAAAAAGAAGAACAGGACTAAAGGCCTCTTTCTAATTTTATTTTCCTGGGATTAGTGACATTTCCTTGCATTCTTGATTGTTACAGTTATACAGTTACAACTTTTCCTCATTAAGTTTTTTTATTTTTATATCTACTGTAAACATGTTTCGAAAATAAACTTAAAGAGGCTGTCCAGCCTGAGTTAACAACCCCAATGGTGGGGTAAAAAAAAAACTACTCTTCTAGCTGCAGTCCCACCATTCTTGTGCTGCTGCCCCATTCCTGGCTGGAATGGGAATGGCGTGACTGCAGACAGGTGAGTTGTTTATTTTTACTTGGCCACAGGTTACCAACATTGGGGTTGTTGGCTGCTAGGCTGGACAACCCCTTTAAAGACCATAGACACCTTTGGAGGCATTTAGTACTCAAATGCATGTATTTTTGGCATAAATCATTTTAGTATTTTTTTTTTTATTAAAGAGGTTTTCCAAGATTTTCATATTGATGGCCTATCCTCAGGATAGGCCATCAATATGTGATCGGTGGGAGTCTGACTTCCGTCACCCCTCACAATCAGCTGGTTGAGGCTTTATTGCAGCTTACCAAGCACAGCGCCGTCCATTGGATACCGGCTGTGTTCGGTATTGCAACTCAGCCCCATTCACTTGAATTGGACTGAGCTCTGAATAGGCCTTGTGACTGATGAAGGTGATGTCACAGGCCTAGGAAGAGGCTGCAGCGCTCATGACAGTGCTGTGGCCTCTTCAAAGAGCTATCACACCCGATCCTTAATCACACATACAAAAAAATACCCTTAACTTCAGTTGAATACTTTGCAACAAATCTTCTTTTCGATCGTTATAACAAATAGTATTATCAATACATAGTCACCCTATATTAGGCGTATTTCTGGTGCAGATTGTGGAGCAAAGGTCCTTCGCGCCGCAATTTGTGAGTTTTCCCGCTCATGATAGGCCTAAAAAAGTGGGTGGGGAAGGGGACAGATGGGCAGGCCCATCTCATTTATCATTTTCTATGTTTAGGCGTAGAAAATGGTCTAAATGTAAGACAGCTAGGAAGCTGTCTTACATTTAGAAGCGGCATGGATCAGTCGGTGTTATGTAGTGGCTGGGGCCTCTATATAACTCAGACAGATCCACCGCTAGCTATAGGGGATATTAAGACCAGCGTCTAAAATGCAGGTCTTAATAAATGACCCCCTATACATTTAGATTTTATCAAAATCTGTTCTGGGGAGTCCAGGACAACAAAAAGAAAAGGTCACAAACATTTGGCTAAACAACTTAACAATATATCACTGGAAACATCTGATTGTTATCTTTAGTTTCCATAGCATTGGAGGCACATATCTGGTTTTCCAGAGCATTGCCTTTTTTTATGACAGTCGTAAACGTAAGAAAGTCTTATCTTTTATCAGTGGAAGGCTTAGTGTAATTAGTATGCCTGTAAGCTGTAAGCAGATTCACTTATATCTAAACAAACATCCTTCACACCCGTGCACATCTTCACTTTCATCCTAGAAATTCTTTGCTGAAAGGGGAATAAAGACCCTAGACGCATTTAGAATCAACTGAGCAAGCAATTATGGTTCCTTCCCAATAACCTCCTGCTTGTAAGCGGAGGTGAAAAGCTGCATTTATATTCAGAAATCACCTGCACTGTATGGCCAGCAGCCATCGCTCGTCTTCATACCAATTTATTGTTTCTGGGCAGCAGTTGGCACTTTACACACATGATCTTCTATGCCTAAATAATGATTTAATGTGCTGCATAAACAATTGATTCACCTTATAACTGGGCATCATGGGGTGATTGACTGTACCACTACGTGGTTTGATTATCGGGAATGAGCATTCGTACAAACATTCATTTGAGTTAGTAGGCCCGATAATAGTGTAATTTCAACATTAGACTAAGCAATTTTTGGACCAATTAATGGGAACAAGCATTAATAGGAACACTCTTAACTAATAATTGGCCTGTATGATTGTGCTACTGATCAGCCAATAAATTAGCAAATGCCTATTGTCGGATGATTTGCATATATTATCAGAATGAAATATGCACGATTACTGGCAGAACATAATCAGCAATGTGCTGCAAATAATTATTAAAACTGAATGAGGGAGGAATAATTGCAGTAGCATTTGTTCCTCGCCCAATACACAAATACAAACAAGCGCCAATTAATGTGTCTATTGTCGATCAACGCTTGTCCTGCCCAAATATATGGCAATCTAATATGAGGTTATCGATGATCGGAAGTTGTTCTGTTAAATATCTGAAAGTCTAATAGGGCCCTAAAGGTCCCTTTACATGGGACGATTATCAGGAACGAGTGTTCATACAAATACTAGTTACCGATAATCGACCCATGTAATGGTACAGCTGATCACCCACTTGATGCTGAAACCAAAATCATTGTTTCTGAGCAGCAAAACATTCTGTGTAAACAGGGATCTACTGCCCAGAAACAATGAATCTGAATGAGAATGATCAATCACTCTTCCCCGTACCCCGGAGGTGATTTCTGCATGTAAATGTAGCTCTCACCTCCTCTAATGAGCAGGCAATTATCGGGAACAAACAGTTCATTCCTGATAATTGTCTGCCCACTAAACCCAGGAAAATGGGCCTTTTATAGCAATCAATATGAGTTTTACATTTACAGCTGTTAAAATTGTATTACAATCACCTTTGTTCCATGACTATAAATTTACATTAATTTAATTAATTTTTTTTTGGAATAGAAATACAGTATATGCATAAATAAATTACACTTTACTACCGTCAAAAATTATTGTTCTGTATTCCGTTTGATGTTAACTGGTTCAATAAAACATTTATCAGTCACAGCTAAAAAATAATTTTTACTTTATAATACATATTTAAGATACTAAATAGCCCTTAATAAAAGGAATTTCCAAGATTAGAAATGTCAGATTTTTTTTTTTTCCAGAAGCAACCCAACATTTGTTCATTGGTTATCTTTAATATTGCAGCTCATCCTCATTCAAGTGATTTAGGGTGAGCTGCGATGGGTAACAGTAGCTTTGTTTTGGGAAAAAATCAGACATTTTCTATTTTTTGAATCCTGCACAACCCAAGTTTTTTTTCCTTATCCACATCCCAATGGCACCAAATACTAAAAAAAAACAAAAACACATGGGAGAAGGATTTTTATGCATTTAAAAGAAATTCCATTGCCTATGCACAACTGAATAAGTTAAGAATGTAAAGTCCATTATTTACTGGTTATGTGCTATCTTCCAAGACTTTGACCTGAGGTGGAATCCTGATCATTTAGGCTAATTACCAAAGTGACTTCAAATTAGAAACTCAGATTCCATAAATTTCCAAGACATTCCATCCTAATAGTAATGATTTACTTTGTGGGAATTCCAAGTTAAGGGACCTTGGTGTGGGGTGGCTATTATTATTACTGGGTCATATCATGTTAATTCCTATACACAAGAAAGATGATCATTTGTGCACACAGATAAAGGAATCACCCTGGCTAATTTATTATCGGTTGTCTCCAGGCTCAGATAGAATATATCTGCTGTAAGGACGAACATAATGAAAGGTCAGACTTCTCTCAGGAAACAGCAGCAAGTATATGGACTTGTGTGAATGACAACTATGATACTGGAACAAGTAGCTATCCTTTTATCTAATACACAGTCATCATAGCCTACTGGCTGACAAACTTCAAAATGTGAATCCAGTAAAAAATGTGATCACTTAACAAGAAGATTTGTAGATAACCTTTAGTGTAAAACCATGGATATATGGATGAGTGATTGTTCACATATAACTGCAACTGTATCCTATTTATTAAAGTCAGTGCAGATTAAAAATTATCACAAACTTTTGTGTTTTTTAATAAATAGAAAACTGTACATTCATGAAAAAAGGAGATAGTCTAACGTGTATTTAAATAAATAAAAAATTGTCAGATCCTAATTAGGTTGCAAGAGTTTGATATTAATAATTTATAATAAGTGTAATGATTTTATTTTTAATAAAATGAGAATACAAACTAATGAAAATATTGAAGAATATACAATATTTATAATTATATTTAGACTATGAAGGAAAGGCAGACCTGCTGCAATGCTCAGAATGACCTAAGTAAATTCTGTGGCTAAAGCTGTCAAAGATCAAACAAGTATATTGAACAATTTAATCGATTTTATAATCTCTGATGATTGTTATGTCTATGGTGCAAAAAATAAAGGGTTCCAACAAATGCAAATCTGCACTGGTCAAACCATTTATTATTTATGCTTCAAAATTTGTCTTGGTCATTAGCATCTAGTTAACTATATTCAGAGAAACCTATGTGTGGACAATACAAATCGCTATAATTCATATGATACAACATTTCGTTTAAAAAATGTCTTGAATTTGTATATCGGTGTAAGCTTCCTCATGGTTTAAAAAGCTTAAGGATGTGCCCATCGTAAGAATAAATGGTTACCCTGGTTTATGTTAATGTCCTGTTCGTGCTTACTGATGTACCACATGTTTCAAGATTTTTTTTGAAATTATTTTCTATTCAGAACTATCTTAGGATTGTTTAAAATATTTTTTTAGGCATTTCAAATATTTTTCCTCATAATTTGTAAACATAATTGTCAGTATGCAAATATGCTAAATTTATGAACAAAATAGATAATAAAAAAATTACAAGAGGAAACTAACATTGTAATAAACTAATATAATATCAGTCTGTCCTATCTAGCTGTGCTAAACTTTTCTGGGTGTAATATGTCATAAATCAGTAAAGGATTTAATTGCATTATATTTTTTACATACAATATTATAATTGATAATTGTCATGTATTACTATACATATATCATTATTATTATTGTTTACTAAAGGGCATTTTTGTCTTAGTTAAACTCAAGAACACACATTATTCTTGCAACTAAATAATAGTTCCAAAGATAAAGTAATTATCTATAAAAGTAACACTTTAAAAACTGGTTGTTTTAAACATAAGTTGCAGACTCATAGATGTCCTTCACATAAGATCCTCATAGTATGCTGGCAGAATGAAATCAATCATCATTGAAAGGATAGTCTAGTTAAAGCTAAATCTGATGTCTGCATTTCATGACCTTACATCACATGCTAGGAACCCAGCATGTGTCTAAAAGCAAAAGAGAAGTAAGGAATGTATCCTGGATTTGTAGATTTGCACTTTAAAGATGAGAGTGGGGAGGTATACATAAAAAAGCACCAAGCTTCAAATAAATATTTAGCTATCTATTTATCTGTCTGTCTATCTATTCCAAAATATCTAGAAAGTTTAGTTGCATCAACTATTACTGGTCCTTTAACCTAAATTATGAAATACTTTTATTAAATTCTTTATTTTCTAATCTGAGTATTAAGCCAAGATGGGTGTAATAGTGTTAATGAATCCTATCCTCATACAAGAGATAAAAACTGTTAGTTGACACTCATTGCTACTTACCAAGAATTCCCAAAATGGACTAGAAGTAGGAGGAAGATGATCAACAGGGAACCAATATACAACATAATCCAACACTGGAAAACCCTGAGACACTATAAGCAAAGACTGTTCTTCTGCAAGTTTAAGTCACGACCGGTAAGGGATCCCAAGTGAGAACCAAGGGGGTAGAGAAATGGAGCTGCAAACCTACTAAGAAGAGATTATCTACTTAATTAAAGATTTTCCCTCTAAACCCTTTAGCCAATCAGAACTCAAGTGCCAGAGAGAGATTGAGTTGATCAAAAGAACACCCCAGGCTCCAATAAAACAAACACCAAGACAGAGGACAGAAGACAGCAGCTAAAAGGGAGGAGGGAGTTCAAGTAAAAGGGATCCTATATGTACAGTGCATGGAATTACATTCATCTGGACTTACTAACACTCAGCTAGTACTTATAAATGTAAACTTCAATAAGAAGTTTAATCCTAAGAATCAGAGGTTTTCAGATCAGCTTGTCTGTGTGTTTATGGTCTGGGTCATAAGCCACATCCACCAGTAGACAAACTGCATGAGATGTACTTATCCTTGTATTACTTTCTACTGTACCTAATAAGATATATGTTATAGTTAAGCAATTCTTGTATTACCTGGTTGTTATTTCTTACTATGTATGTGCCAAATAATAAGTTATTACTATGTAACAACAAAATAATTAGTATTGAGCGAAGCGAAGCATCCAAAGTGGAATTCGATCCAAAGTTTAGGAAAAATTAGATTCACAACGAATCCGAATTTCCAAGCACTTCATGGGAACAAAATGCTTATTTCATAAAATGGCAGCCACACGTGTTACAAAGTGAAAGTAAGAAGCTCGGGAATGCGAATTCACCTATAATGCTGTGCAGACAGCCAAGAAGCAGCTAGCCAGCCCCTGTGATGTCACAGCCCTATAAAAGCCTCATCCCATGTGGTGTAAGCCATTTCACTGTGAACTGAGCATAGGGAGAGACGTGACAAGTGCTAGGGACAGTGTTCAAGTGTTGGGGCGAATAAGCTTTATACTATTGTTATTGGGGTGTCCATCTTATTATATAGATAAGCAATTCCATTAGGTCTTGATTCTCAAATTGGGGTGAATAGGCTGTCTAATACTACTGTTATTAGGGTGTCCACCTTGTTAAATAGATAAGCAATTCCATTAGGCCTTCATTCTCAAATTGGGGTGAATAAGCTGTCTAATACAACTGTTATTGGGGTGTCCACCTTGTTATATAGATAAGCAATTATATTATACCTTGATTCTCAAATTGGGATGACTAAGCTGTCTAATACTACTGTTATTGGGGTGCCGACCTTGTTAAATAGATAAGCAATTCCATTAGACCTTAATTCCCAAATTCGGGTGAATAAGCTGTCTAATATTATTGCTATTGGGGTGACCACCTTGTTTCATAGATAAGCAATTCCATTAGGCATTTATTCTTAAACTGGGGTGAATAGGCTGTCTAATAATACTCCTTCTGCCAGGCAAATTATGTATGCTGCTGGCTCTGCTCTGCTTTTCAGCAAAGAAGATATTATTGAGTACAGTTAGCAGCTACTGCTCAGCCTAGATATGAAGAGAGGAGAGGTCTGCTGCTTCATTCTGTAGGCGTGCAAGTGGCAACGATGACAGCCACGTGGGAGCAGGTGTTACGAGCGGTCAGGGATGCGGCCATGAGACTGCTGAGAGTAACATAAGTGATAAGCACATAGTAGTAGATGATGTAGCCAATCGCATGTGGGACCCGGGTGAAGAGGGGGCTTCATCATCATCAGGGGGTGAGGGTGGCAGCCTGTCCAAGAGACAGCGGCATGGTGGCAGCATGCGGTTAAGCCAGCAGGGTGCAAGCATTGCCATGAGCCAGCAGAGTGGCAGCAGTGTGATATCTGGAACCAAATATGCACTGGGTAGACCATCTGCTACTCAGGAGCCTTCCTGTCTGGAAACAACTAGCGGTGCATGGTTTCATAGAGGCAGCGGCAGGCAGTAATCAGTAATCAGTGGTGGAGGTAAAATTCCATACTCGCCAGTGTGAGAATTTTTCATCAAGTCGCCGGAGGACATTCGCATGGCCAAATGTAGGATCTGTGGGGAGAAGGTGAAGCGTTGCCAGGGTACCAATGTCCCCGTATCAACATATGGAGCATCACCATAAAGTGGCCTGAGAATACCGTCGAGCTAATGTAGTGCTACAGTCTGACACATCTCCCAGTAGCCCACACCCCTTTTCCAGCAGTCAGGGCTCCACCACCTCAGCAGAAGGGAGCTATATTTCCTTCCCATTGTCTACTGGTCCTGATGCTCCTCCTACTACATGTCATGGGTTTTGCCATCAATCAATCACCGAGGTGATTGCAAAAAGACAACAGTATGCTTGCACTAATCCAACAGTGCAGAAGTTGAATGTGCTCCTGGCCACATTGCTGGTGCTGCAGTCCCTCCCTTTCCATGTACTTGACTCTGCACATTTCAGAGAACTAATGGCTTGTGCTGAGCCAAGGTGGAGAGTCCCAAGCCATCATTACTTCTCTTAAAAAGCTGTACCAGCTCTGCATATGTATGTACAGCAGAAGGTGGGCCATTCCTTAAGCCTTCCGGTGTCTGGTACAGTTCATGGCAGTGCCGATGTATGGAGCTATTACTATGGTCAAGGACAATATATGTCTTTTAGGGCCCACTGGGTAAATGTCGTCCCTGTCCAGGCACACCAGAAAATTGGCCAGGTGATGGCAGTGCTGCCTCCACGTTCTCATGCTGTGATTCCGGCACCAATGTCCTCCTCTGCCGCCACCTTGTCCTCAGCCTCCAGCATACTACCTATGCAGAGCATGGCGGTGTCATGCTGTTCTGCACCTGAGCAGCCTTGGCAAATGGAGTCACACCAGAGAGGAACTGCTCTGCATCATCAACCAAGAAATTGAATCCTGACTGTCTCCCCACCAACTGAAGACTGGAACCGTGGTCACCGATAACGGGAAGAACATTCTGTCGGCGCTGTGTCAAGGAGGGCTGACCCATGCACCCTGCATGGTGCATGTCTTTAATTTGACGTCTATAGAAAAAGTCTGGTATAAAACAACCAGGGTGAGAACCTGCGCTGATTGCGGTGTAATCAAGGGCTCATGAATTGTAGGTATTTATAAACGTGGTATAAGTTATTACCTTATTAAGGATAGATGCATACGTGAAGAATCCTTCTTGTTGTTAGAAGGGAAGCTGATGTCCAGATAGCTTCTTGTTCAACCTTCTAGCATGAGTGGTGCTCCGGCCAGTAGCAAACTGCTCATGTGAGGGAACTGACAGTTTGAAGTCCGGGAACTTTGGCGTGTGATGTCACCGCACTCTGTATGGATGCCTTCAGGAGACAAAAAATATCCGACGCGTTTCTGAGCCTATTGGGCTCCTTCGTCAGGGATGGTAAGATTTGTCAGTCCCCTCAGCGTTTTTTTCACGAAACTGCATTTTGCTCAGGATCTTTGAGGAGGCCACTTTATTTGTCAGTTGCCAGGACTACAGCATGAATGATGTCATTCCACTCCTTCACTTCCTGGAGCAGATACTAATAAATCTGGCTGACTATGGAACAGGAGACGTGGCACCTACATTTCACAACCACTTGAGCCCTGTCGCGGCCCAGGAAATGTACACAGAAATAAATGGTTTATCTCCCCAAGCGAAATTAGAGGAACAGGAGGAGCAGAAGGAGCATGAGGGGCTAGAGCCCGTGAGGAAGACCAGGCAGATGACCCCAACAGAACATGGCAGTATGCAATAGAGATGGAGGCAGGGAGTCCCTCCGAGTCCCTTGTGCAAATGGCCAGACGCATGCTGAGTTGCTTGCGTAGCGACAGCCGCATTATCACCATTCCACAAAGGGATGACTACTAGCTCCCCGCAATGTTAGACCCTCGCTACTGGGACAAAATGGGAGCCTTTTTTTCCACCTGCTGAGAGTGATGATGTAGTTGGTTGTAAGACAGAGTTCAGACTAAGCAAATATATATCTACACTCACAAGTGCATAGCCATAAGGCAAACAAGGTTGGTTAAAAGATGACTGCACAATACATCATAAACTGATAGCAAAAAATGAGAAAAGGGGCTCATTCCAAAAACATGGAATGAAGGAAGCTCTTAGCGCAAGTGGGGCCGACATACTTTTGATCAAAAATGTGCGCTAAGAGCTTCCTTTATTCCATGTTTTCAGAATGAGCCCCTTTTCTTATTTTTTGCTATCAGTTTATGATGTATTGTGCAGCCATCTTTTAACCAACCTTGTTTGCCTTATGGCTATGCACTTGTGAGTGTAGATATATATTTGCTTAGTCTGAACTCTGTCTTACAACCAACTACATCATCACTCTCAGCAGGTGGAAAAAGGGAAAGGAAAGACTTAACTTCAAAGGAGCAATGGAATCACCAGGAACACCGCCAAGATCCACACACTAGCTATCCAAAACTAAAACTGAAGCTATCAACTGCTCAGCATAATGGGAGAAGCAACTATAAATAAGGAAGGTTAAATGACCACGTAGCAACACCTGAGGCAAAGGGTGTGACTATTCCCAGAAACAGCACAGATGCCTATTGAGCCACAAGGAAACCAGTCAGATCAAACCACGTGTTGCCAGTCTTGCTGATCTCCTGCTACCTGTCGCGGGAACGTCCTTGACAGTACCCCCCTTCTACAGGTGACCTCCGGGCACCCAGGGCTGACCTTATCCGGGTGAGACCTGTGAAAAGCTTTCACCAAATGACTGGCATTCACGTCAGATGCCGGAACCCACATCCTCTCCTCTGGTCCATAAACCTTCTAGTGAAAAAGATACTGAAGAGATCTACGGAGAACTCGAAAGTCAATTATCTTGGCAATCTAAAATTCCAAACTACCGTCCACCATGACAGGAGCGGGTGACAAGGAAGACAGCTCCAAAGGTTCAACATATCTCTTCAACAAACATTTATGAAACATATTATGAATTTTCAGGGCCTGAGGAAGTTCAAGACGAAAAGCTACATTATTAATAATGGCAGTGATCTTATATGAACCATTAAACCTTAGACCCAACTTCCAAGAAGGTACCTTCAACTTAATATTTCTTGTGGACAGTCACACAGAATGATACAAGGTGATACAAATAGCCACATTATATGAACGCTGGCAGTGAGCAACGTGCATGTGGTGATACAAATAGCCACATTGTATGAACACTGGCAGTGAGTAACTTGCACGTGGTGATACAAATAGCCACACTGTATGAACACTGGCAGTGAGCAAATTTATATGTGGTGATACAAATAAGCCACAATGTACACAATAGGGTTTTGACATCCTTTAATACACATATAAATAAAACATCCACCCAGTCCTCCCAGCAATTCATAGATCACAAGTGATATATGGCCAGTCCTGGATAGTTTTATTAGTTCATGATCTGTCGTCTGTAGGTTTAATTTTAAAGGTACAAATAAAGAAATAGTTTTATAATCATTTTGTTGGGACCCCTAAAGGGATTTTTTTGGTCTGGATGACCTTTTGTACATAAAGTGAGTTTCAATCCCGAGGGCCCCAACTTAGGGCTTTGTTTGTTGCAGTCACACAGAATCATCTACTCTTAGGTCCTGACCATTTCCTGTTAGCCACACGTTTATACTTGTTGCCCATATTCATCAAGTTATTTTGAATTTTCCGCCATATAGATCACAATGATGACGAAAAACGTTCCTTCTCAGGGATACCAGAAGTATCAGAACCAGAAAATGTGTCAAACTGCAGGTGAAACCCATATACCCCAAAAAACTTCAACTTACCAGTGGACTCCTGACCACGGTTGTTTATGGCAAATTCTGCCATGAGTCCCACGATCCGAGACCACGTCAGAGGTAATGCCATGGAGTTTCACAATGTTGTCAACAAACACTTGTGCAAGTGTTTTAGCAGAAGGTAGGCCCGGCAACACTATAAAGTGCACCATCTTACTAAAAAGATCAACTACCACCAGAATAACTGTCTTTCCTGAAGAATTAGGTAGATCAGTGATAAAATCTATACATAAGTGAGTCCATGGTCTGGATGGGATGGGCAACGGAAGTAGAGATCCGGAAGGCCGAGTATGTGTCACCTTAGCACGTGCACAGGTACTACAGGCTGACACATAGTCCACAACACACTTACGGTACCCCTGCCACCAGAATCTATGAGAGATGAGGTCGGCAGTGGATCTACTCCCAGGGTGTCCCGTAAGAACCGTACAGTGATGTTCCTCAAACACCTTGTGACACAATTCCGATTGCACAAACAGTTTCCCAGAGGGACAATAATCCGGTGCGTCTTCCTGGGCCTCTAACACCTTCACCTCTAGGTCAGAGTAAAGAGCGGATATCACTACCCCTTCCTACATTATAGGACTCGGATTTTCAAAATCACCACCTCCAGGAAAGCTATGTGACAAGGCATCTGCATTGACGTTCTTAACCCCAGATTGATAGGTGACAATGAAATTGAATCTGGTGAAAAACAAAGACCATCTGGCTTGTCTCGGGTTCAGTTGTTTAGCCGACTTGAGGTAAGCCAGGTTTTTGTGATCTGTGAACACCGTGATTGGATGAATCGCCCCTTCCAACCAATGACGCCATACCTCAAAAGCCAACTTAATGGCCAGTAACTCTCTGTTACTCACATCATAATTTATTTCTGCAGAAGAGAGGTTTTTTTTAGAGAAAAAGGTACATGGATGCCATTTACCAGGTGACGGGCCCTGCGATAAAACTGTTCCTACCCCCACCTCGGACGCGTCCACTTCCACCATGCAAGGTCGTGATACATCCAGCTGCACCAATATAGGGGCAGAAGAAAATCATTCCTTAACTGCAGAAAAGGCTCGCAATGCCGAATCAGACCACGCTAAGACATCTGTCCCTTTCTTAGTCATGTCAGTTAAGGGTTTTATTATTGTCGAATAATTCTGAATACATTTTAGGTAATAGTTAGTGAACCCCAAAAACTGCATAAGAGCCTTCAGATTTTCGGGTTGAATACAGCACAGACTTTCTCTGGGTCCATTCGAAAACCTGAAGATGACAGCAGGTAGCCTAAAAACTGCACCTCGTGTACAGCAAAAACACACTTCTCTAATTTTGCATACAATTTATTGTCCTTTAGGATCTGTAACACCTGTCTAACATGATCCTGATGTGTTTCCACATCTGGAGAATAAATTAGAATGTCATCCAAATACACGACTACAAACCTCCCCACAAGGTGATGAAAAATGTTATTCACAAAATGCTTAAAAACCGCAGGAGCATTGGTCAACCCGAAGGGCATGACCAGGATCTCAAAGTGCCCCTCAGGAGTATTAAAAGCCGTCTTCAATACTTCCCCTTCCTTGATCCTAACCAGATTATATGCCCCCTTAAAAGCCACTTGGAGAACACCTTGGCACCAATAATCTGGTTAAGCAAATCGGGAATCAAAGGAAGAGGGTAAGGATCACGGACAGTAATTTGATTGAGTTCACGGAAATCCAGACATGGCCGGAGACCTCCGTCCTTTTTCTTTAACAAAAAAGAACCCTGCTGCCACTGGAGACTTGGAAGGTCTTATGTGTCCTTTAGCAATACTCTCTCATGGCCAGTCTTTCAGGTTCAGAAAGGTTATACAACCTAGATTTTGGCAATTTAGCTCCGGGAATAGGATTGATGGGACAATCATATTCTCAATGAGGAGGTAAATGCTGGCATCCACTCTCAGAAAACATGTCGGCAAAATCAGATATAAAAAAGGGTAATGTCTTCGTAGTTAACACAGTAAAAGATGTATTCAGACAATTGTCAATGCAATAATTACCCTAATACAAATCCAGAATCTGTCTAACTTGCCAATCGATGGTTGGATTGTTCTTGCCTAACCACAGTAAACCCAGAACCACCGGAGCAGGGAGACCCTCCAGCACAAAAAACAAGATAAATTCTTGATGAAAGTCCCCCACTCTTAATCTGATATCATGCACCACTTGAGATAAACACTTCTGAGTTAGAGGTGCAGAATCAATAGCAAAAAAGGAAATGTTTTTTCTAATGCACTCAGTGACAACCCGTGCATACGGACGAACTGAGCATCAATCAGGTTCTCCCCGGTCCCGCTGTCGATAAACACCTCAATCCCCACAGTTTTTGACTGTAGCCACCTCAGCAGCCAGGAGAAATCGTGTACTACCAGTAAAAGACAAATTCATATTTTCTGACTCTCCTCTCAACCCTCCAAGAGTCAGATGAGAATTAAATGTCCCTCTTTTTTCTGTTTGCCGTTAAATACATCGACATACACTGATAAAATGTCCCTTTTCTCTGCAGAAAAAACACTTTCCCTTCCTATTAGGCCTCATGCACACAACAGTATTTTTTTGTGGTCTGCAAAACGGGGTTCTGTTGTTCCGTGATCCGTGTCAGTTTTGGCTTCCGTTGTGTTTCCCTGTGTCTTCCTTTTTTTTTAGTGGACATGACCCAAAAGATTTTACCAAAAGACAGGCTGACAATTTTTGCCAAGTGCCTGCCAAGGGATCCGCAAAAAAAACAGATGCGGAATGCGGATGACACACGGATGGCCATCCGCATTTTTTCACGGTCCCATTGACTTGAATGGGTCCGTGAACCGTTTTTCACGGACAAGAATAGGACAGGTTATATTTTTTTGACGGACTGGAATCACGGACCACAGACGCGGAGGAAAAACGGTGCATTTGCTGAGTTTTCCACGGATCCATTGAAAACCAATAGGTCCGCAGAAAATCACGAAAAACGGCACAATGGACACGGAATCAAACAACGGTCGTGTGCATGAGGCCTTACCAGTATGCTTAAAAGTGGATCCAGGAATAGCTCCCCCTAATTGCATGGGTTCGTTCCCAGACTTAAACCCAGGAGTATCTTCACCCAAAGTGTCAGAGGAAGATGATACGTTATGTGATAGTACGTCCTGAGAGTGGAGGCCCCTAGATCTCTCTCTCAGGCGTCTATCAATGCATACATCAAGATACATAGCGGCTTCCAGAGACTCAGGATTCTTATGAAAGGCCAAAGCGTCCTGATAATCCCTGACAAAACTGACTATGGAGAGCCGGATGGTTCCACTCAGTATCTGTAGCCCACCTCCTAAACTCAGAGCAAAAGATCTCAGCAGAACTCTCTCTCTCTGACGAAGGCCACGTAGCTTGGTCTCGAGCCAGGGAGACCTGATCGGGGTCATCATAGATGAGACCCAGAGCTTTGAAAAATTCATCCACCGACTGGAGAGACTGCGATCCATGACTGAGCATCCCCTTTAAGCAACTAAATAACCACACCAACTCTCTGAATCTCATCCCCATATGAGTGTGGACGTAGCCTAAAATACAATTTGCACGCCTCCCTAAACAAATCAAAATTATCACGTCCCCCAGTGAATCTGTCCGGGAGGTCAACTTTAGGCTCCAGACAGTCCTGGTAACCACTAGGACCAGCAGCCTATGGTCTCTGGATCTGCGAGACGGTCATGCGGAGGTCAGCTACCTCGAAAGACAGCCCCTGCAGCTGTCCGGCCAGTGCAGCAATAGGATCTATGGCTGTACTGAAACAAGCAAAAAATTAAGGTTTTGGGGTTTATAATGTCACGTTCGGGTGTGAGAGTGAAACACCACACCGAACATAGGAGGGAAAGAAGTGAAAGAATAAGGCCTGGAAACAAGGCGAAGGAGATGGACACCTCCTAGTTAAACCCTAATCAATGTCCTGACTAACTACCAGTATGAACAGACCCCAGAGGTAGGCAAGTTCATACATAGGAATACCTAATGTCTTAACTCACCCTATAGGACCCTGTTACTAATGTCAGGACTGAGACAACCTGTTCCTCCAAAAGGAAGGACAAATAGGAGTCTCCCACAGGCCTTAATACAAATGACAGAGAACTGCAACACACAGAACTCAAACAAAATACAAAAAGGTAATGAAAAGACTTAACTTCAAAGGAGCAATGGAAGCACCAGGAACTCTGTCGAGATCCACACACCAGCTATCCAAAACTGAAACTGAAGCTATAAACCGCACAGCATAGTGGGAGAAGCAACTATAAATAAGGAAGTTTAAATGACCACATAGCAACACCTGAGGCAAGGGGTGTGGCCATTACCAGAAACAACACAGACATCTATTGATCCACAAGGAAACCAGTCAGATCAAACCACATGTTGCCAGTCTCGCCAATCTCCTGCCACCTGTCTCAGAAAGTTTAGGAGGAGCACCATCAGCAGCAACTTAAGTCTTGAGTCTGTAATGAGCACTTTCTTCACCTGTCTACTGAAGAAACCACCCAGCAGCAGAGCAAAACCTTAACCAGCAGGTGGTGGCGTACTTGGAATGCACCCTGTCACCCCAGATCCAAGATCCCCTGGACTACTGGGCAGACAAACCTGAATTGTGGCTGCAACTGGCCGAGTTTGCCCTGAAAAAGCTTTCCTGCCCGGCCAGTAGGGTGGCATCAAAGCGGGTGTTTAGTGCAGCGGCATAGTTACCCCAAAGAGAACTCACCTTTCAACACAAAATCAATTCCATGTGGATCGAATATGCTGCAATTGGCCTGAAAATTGGTATGTGACAAACTGACGTCTTCTTCGACGAATTTTTGCTCATCCCCCTTTAAGCTCTTGAATGCAACAACAGCAATAACAAATAATGTCAGAGTGACACTAACATATATAGCTATGGGTAAAGGCATGGCTGACAGTGTTGACAAATAGCTTGATTAAAAACATTTTTTTAATGTTAGAAAGCTTTCAAAATTGTCCCTTATTGGGATGCAGGTGGTGTTTAAACACACTGTGGGAGATTTATCAAACTGGTGTAAAGTAGAACTGGCTTAAATGCACATGGCAACCCATCAGATTCCACCTATAATTTTCCAAAGGAGCTGTCAAAAATGAAGTGTGGAATCTGATTGGTTGATATGGGCAACTAAGTCAGTTCCACTTTACACATGTTGATAAATCTCCCCCACAGTGTTATGGGAAAAAAACTGTGGTTTGTTGGGACCAAGTGTCCAAAATATACACGCACTTGTTATTGTCATACGAAACAGTAGCTTGATTTGCACAAGTGTCTGTCTTCTTTCTCCCTTGTGGTTTCCCCGCCAATGTGAACAATAAAATGGAGCTGGCACCATTTTTATGCAATTCGTCCGAAACAAATCATAAAAGTTTCCAATTCTTTTGGCTGATGAATTTAGTAACACATTTTATTAGGTTAAAATTGATTTGCACATCTCTAGTCTGAAGACTTTCCAAATGCACTGTAAGATATTTTACTATGAACTTATACCTGTCCTTGCCTATTTGACTTCCTACCTGATCACTGGCAGTCCTCTATCTTCCCAGCACATCTCTTCACTGTAGGTGATTAGTGAGCACCAGTAAGATAGATGGGAGCGGGACTGTCAGGAATCAGCACCAACAATAAATGTTATACACAGGGACAGAGGTAGAAGACTTTAAAAATCTAAAGCCTTCTGTCTGTGTTACTGTACAAATAATGTTAGAGCTAATCACTGGCAGCCCTGCTCTCCTCTATCTTCCTGGTGATCACAAATTAACTAGTCACTGGGACAAGCCTTGAAGATAGAGGAGAGGGAGGCTGCCATCATTCAGTGCTGACAATAAGTTAACTAAACAGGGATACTTGTAAAAGGTTCTTAAAAGTATCTTATATACATTTAAGGATGGAGCAGCTGGATCAGGGACCCTGTATATCCACAATAGTTATTCCTATAGATCTTCTGTATAAGTTTCTTATCCACAGTTGTCTACTCAAGCGCTATACATCATCAGAGATACTATAGGTTAATTTGCAACACCAAAGTGCTGTCGACTATCCACTGTGCAATGTCATCTTGTTGATTTATGCAGTTGTATACAGGATTGTTCAGACTGTTCAAATCCTCCAAACACATCATTGTGCTAAGCTTTCTGCGTGTCAAATCCATGTTTGCTCAAAATCTAGCAAAAACGATGTCTTTCTAACTTTTATAATCTTTTCAATTGTGTCTTATGCATTATTTATTAGCACAAAATCTAAATTCTTGAAACAAGGATGGATCAATCATTTTGGTGTTTAGGTCCTATTTAAGGTTCTGCAGCAAGACTAGGGCTCACAGCTCAATGCCATGGCTAGGAGTGCTGAAAGGAAAAAAAAATTCTGGTGGTGGTAATAGCACCAGAGGGGGTGTGGTGACACCCAAACAGACCAAGTTGTCCCCCGCCAGTGTCCAAAACATCAATTTTGTCAAAATGAATGATGCATGGATCCAGGAGGATTTTCACACTCCTCTGGCTGAGGCTGATGAATAGATGTAGCTTTCCTGATGGTGCCCCATCATACCACTGCTCCTGTCTGCCTATCAATTATGCTGTCTGCCTACCATCAATTTCAAAATGCCTGTTGCTGCAATTATGCCGCTGACGCTGTCTGCCTGCCAACGTGTACCATATGGTTGCTGTTGTCACCACCATTGCACCACTACTACTACTATTCAGGGGTACACTGATTATGAGGCGAAGTGACCCCTGCCAGCACTCTTCTAGTAATGCAGGGGGCGGAAATCAGGGTTGGACTGGCCTCTGGCTCCCTCTGTTCCTCTTCCACTAATCACTGTATTCCCACTACAGGCACTCTGCCTGCCCTGCGGTGCTTCTGCCATCCCAGTCATTTATGCATCCACATAATAAACTATGTTTATTATATGGCTGCATACAAGAGTGACAGGGTAGGATATCTGCAGAAGCTGGGCAGCAGCCTATCCTCCTTGCTCAGTGGAGTCCCTCCCTCCTCAATAAGGCTCTGAGCACCAGCTCCAGGCCCTGCATTGCCTCATCTAAGAATGCCCCTCCCTCAGTATGGAGGGCAGAGAGCGAGATTCTAACAGAGGGGGAGGATAAAAAGTGGAAGATCCCTCCATTCTGCAGAGGTTGCACTGAATCCTCTGCGGATCCTAGTTTGGTGAGTTTTGTTTAACTGAGAGATGTCTGCGTGTGCCAAATAGGGTTTTCACCTTTCCCAACAAAAAATGCCAGCCAAGTTAGTGGGCCTGAACACGTGGTAGTAAGTCACTGTCATACTGTGGCTCTCAATAATATTAATGCCCCCATTAGTGCCACCCAGTAAGAGTAATGGCCCCATTAGTGCCCCCCAGCATTAATAGTGCCTTTATTAGTGCCCCCAGCAATAGCAATGCACCCATTAGTGCACCCCAGAATTAATGCCCCCCATTAATGCCCCCCAGTAAAAATAATGCCCCCATTAGTGCCCTCCAGTAAGAATAATATCCCCATTAGTGCTCTCCCGTAAGAATAATGCCCCTATTAGTACTCCCCATTAAGAATAATGCCCCCATTTGTGCCCCCAGGAGGAATAATGCCCCCATTAGTGTGCCCCAATAAGAATAATTACCCCATTAGTTCCCACTAGGAACACTAATGACCCCATTAGTGAGCCCCAGTAAAAATAATGTACTATTAGTGCCCCCCAGGAAGTATAATTCCATCATTTGTGCCCCCCCGGAAAAATAATGTGCCCATTAGTGCCCCCCAGGAATAATAATGCCCCTATTGCTCACGCTGCTGTGAATGCTCACTGCTGACTGGAAGTTTAGGACAGGACCTGCGCTCTAGTGTAATGATGTCTCACAAGTCCTGTCCTCCAGTCAGCAGCACAAGCAAATCGTGAAGGTGGGGGAGAGGTAAAGGCTGTACTAATGAGCGCTCTGCAATGGAAGTGGTCATTAGTAGAAGGCTTTGTAGGAAAATACCAGCAATAGAAAAAAAATTACCCGCACCGGCAGGGCTGCTAAATTACCGGCCTTGCCGGTGAGATACCGGACAGATGGCAACCCTAGTGCTAAGCATGAGAGGCATGTAGCTGCTTCACACACTGTGAGAGGGCTGTGTAACCTGTCCTTTATGGAAGGTAGAGAAGGATGCCTGAACTGAAGGGAGTTATGCGTTTTTTGAGTGGGGGTGTAACGTGTGACGCAAAGGGAGGGAAAAGGCTGGCACCTTGAGGCTGGCACCTGACTGCCCTGACGTCCCTAGACGGGTTTTTCACCCGTACGCCGTTCACGTGCCTAAACCCTGGCTTTCCTAAGATGAGCCCTAAGTAGGGAATAGGGCGGTGGGAGCACTAGTCTTCACCACTAACACTAAAGGAAAACTCCAGGGAGAGGACAGACAATACAGACAAAACATATAATCCCAGGTGGGCGACAACAGCGGACAACAAAAGCCAAACAGGGATCCAGAGGGTAATGCTCTGGTATGACAACCAGGAACAACAGCTACACAGCTCCAGTGGGTCAGTATAGAAGTCCAGGCAGGAAGCTCTATATCTGGCAACCAGAGAAGTGGGATGGGGGAATATAAGGAGGCTGGGAGTGATGGACAAGAAACAGCTGAGGAGAAGAAGCTATGGATCCCTGAGTGAGACAAAAAGGATTGCGAGGCAAACACAGAAAGCTACCATTAAGTAACAGCGCGATCTTTAGACATAGAGCGCGCAGCCAACCACTGCGACTTCCTGACCCCGGAGTCAGACGTGGCTCCTGACACCCTCGTGACAGGGGGATAGGGGTTCTGTGTGTTGGGAGTGGGGGATAGGTGAGTTTTTCCTGTGAGCTGTCTGAGAGGGGTAGGAGGGGCCTGTAAGTATTTCTGCCGTGCATATCACTATATGTGCAATATGCCTAGTCATAACGTATCTGTTAGGCCTGGGCCATACCTCCAGCTGTCTCACTTGTCATATCCCCAGCCTGCCACCAGATGTAGCAGGCACGTGCCTGCCAGACGAGTTCTCCGGCCACACTGCCTCCGTGCTCCATCGCATGCTACCGTCCCATATTGGCGCATGCCTGCCGCTTCCTGTAATTTCTGCTTCCAGGGGTGCATGCTTACTTCCTCCCAGTACTCCCCCTAGGCGGGGTTACAAAGTTAAATAGCAGCTTCCTCTTCCGGGAAGTTGCCTGAGCATTGAGTTGCTATCAGTAATAGCAAAGGTGTTCTGTTCTGATCTTCTGTTTAACCCAGCCGGTTTGACCGTTCTGTTTGCCTGCCGCCTGCATCGACTACTGGACCTGTCTGATCCTGAGCCTGTCTGAACCTCTGTACCATGCTATTATCTGATACCGGCTTCTGACCTCGTCTCTGACCACACTTCAGTTTCTGCCTCTGACAATCATCATCATCATCATGCTGCCTTTACTCCAGTCTTTTCTGCAATACCACAATTCCAGGCCTCATTGTACCTTTATATATACTTAACAGGCCTGGTCGTACCTTTATATAAATTTAACAGGCCTGGTCTGACTTTTTATATATACCTAACAGGGCTGATCGTACCTTTATATATAACTAAAAGACCTGGTCGTACCTTTATATATACCTAACAGGCCTGGTCATACCTTTATATATACCTAACAGGCCTTGTCCTACCTTTATATATATGTAACAGGCCTCATTGTACCTTTATATATACCAACAGGCCTGATCATACCTTTATGTATACCTAACAGGCCTGGTTGTACTTTTATAACAATGCAAGTAGTGGAAGTTTTTGGTGAGGATGAACCCCAGATATTTGCAGAATAGTCTGATTGCTCTATCTTGGGTTTTGCTATGGAGCTTTTCCCAAATTTGACCACAGGTTTTACATTTTGCATTACAAAGTATAAAATCTAAGGCCAGATCAATAGCCAAATTCTACAACATATACAGCATTTGCTCTTGATTTTCTGACATGGACATTGGAAATCTACAACATCTTCAACTACACAAAAACAGCTGATCTACTGCCTTGTGTGTTCCATGGTATGCTGCTACTGCTGACATTATTGTTGCACCTTAAACGCTGGACTGGTCGGCACTGCACTGGAGATGTTTGCGGTGCACGTGTCAATGGGTCGGCGTCCCCGGAATACTTAAAAAATGGAGACCGGCACTCGCTTCAGTTAATGTTAGGAGATGCTTTAATTTGTCACATCTACAAGTGACGGGTTTCGGCACTTAGTTGTGCCTTCATCAGACTCATAACATCTATTGTGGTCAAGGCTTTATATACACAATGTAACAAGATAACAATAGGAAGTGACATCATAACGTAGTCCCAACCCCTCAATATAAACAGCAAATCAAAAACATAGCAAAAATGTATAAACTGCCGGTAAAATTTCCATTGTGCAGTAATATTATGCATTATTGATGTTGCGCTGCGAAAAAAGAAATAAAGGAAAAAAAAGGAAAAAATTAATAGTGAGAAAAGCAAAGTATAACAATACAGTTTTTTGCGATGTACACTTTGCCGCGATCTTATCGCGATTATATTTTCATGATTATCTTAAAGGAAGCTGTGCACACTGTAATCACGATTGAGACCACAGGGTGCAATGGTCTGTAGGCGGTGTATCCAATAAGCCTCTCTTTTCAACAATAATCTGTTTCTGTCCCTGCCCCTACGTGGTAACTGAACACTCTCAATAATTTGAAATCTGAGTTGAGCTATTGTATGTTTCGCATGGTGGAAATGATGTGGTATCGGTAATAAAAAAATTTCCGCCACTTTTCTGAAAGGGAACATGGCAAGGGCGGGGAAGGGGGTGTGGTCAGCTGCTGCAGAAAATGTATCTTCATATACGCCAGTTTTCTACTGAGCTGTTAGATTTCTGGTAAGACGCACAGACTGCAGGAGAATGCACCTAACTTATGAAGTGGCGTGCGCCGTGTCATAAATTAGGCACATCCTCCGCGCAGGGGATATCAAGACAATCACAGATAAATCTCCTCCCATGTTCTTAAGGAGTTTAAAAATCCTGCCGTTTTTACTCTGCAAACCGAGTCTCATAATATGTTGACACTGTTCTGCAGACACCAATTTTCAGTAGTCATCTCATCATCTTTATATAGATAACACAGGATCCACCTATATGTAGATAACACTGGATCACACCATTCACAGTTGGTGATCTCACGACTTCCTTTCCCTGCAATAACCTCTGCACAGGTCACATAGTGTGTCTAGGAAACACTACCATTGAAGTCAATAAAGAACTCCAGTCTATTGTGACTATGATCCATGTAGCTAAAATAAACCATATATCTAAACAGCAGCTCAAGCAAGATGGCTGCCCTCATAATAATGTACAGAAACTAGAATTAAAAAGCTGCTGCTGTTGACGTGATCTGACATGGTGACATAAATCCAAAATTATATACTTAAAGTAAATAAAATAAATACACAATAAAAGTTATAATTAATTCAATAAACAACCTTAAACATCAATATATAATATAGACTAAACAAAAGCAAAGACAGGTGCACTCTGTGATAATACTAAACCCTCACACTGATGGAAAATTGAGAGGTTAGTTCAACATATCCTACTAGGAGGACATGTCTTTCGGGCACCGCGCCAAGGTCTCTCAAGTAGCCCGAGGCCCTATTACTCACCTACCTGTGCCGTTTGGGCAATACCAGGGGCCAGTGGGCGGATTACGGGAGCATAAGGCCTGACTCACAGACAGCTTTCCAGTAACCTCCAGCATGTAGCCATGCCTGCAATGGGAGGTGGGAAGTGCCTGTGAGCCCCACCCGAGACTGGCTGATATGGCCCAGAGCCTAAACAGGTGCACCTGAATGTAGCCTGTAGACGAAAAACAGGCACATTTAAATAGGAGTTTATACACCTCCATACATAAGACTATACAAACCATTAGAAAACGTGGTGTTAAACAGGCAGGATATGCTCAAACCCACATGCGGTTGTGCATATATATAGGGGAACATATCCTGCACTTGTAGTCCGTTGCTTATGGCAATCAACAGCAAAAAAATGCATACAATGGAAGATGCCAGCAATGGACTACAAGTACCACAATAACCATCCTACATAAGGTAACAATTATGTGGATGTGAAGAACAATCAAAGACTAAACAAAAGCAAAGACAGGCGCACTCTGCGATAATACTAAACCCTCACTCTGATGTAAAATGAGAGGTTAGTTCGACCTATCCTACTAGGGGGACATGTCTTAAGCTCGGGCACAGCGCCAAGGTCTCTCAAGTAGCCTGAGGCCCTAACACTCACCTACCTGTGCCGTTTCGGCAATACCAGGGGCCAGTGGGCGGATTACAGGAGCATTAGGCCTGACTCACAGACAGCTTACCAGTAACCTCCAGCATGTAGCCATGCCTACAATGGGAGTGCCTGTGAGCCCCACCCGAGACTGGCTGATATGGCCCAGGGCCTAAATAGGTGCACCTGAATGTAGCCTGTAGATGAAAAACTACTTATATAACTAATATGACTACTTATATTATATTTTCCTGGGATGTGTTTAGCTTTCATCCAAATATTGTTATTAACCAGATATCTTAATATTTTAACAATTTTTGGACATTTAGAGTTTAAACAATTAATACTGTATATTCTTCCTTTATTATCAAAATAATTATTTTATTTTTAAAATGCTCCCTCCAAATAGATTTAGAAACTAGAACTAGGAATAGTTCTAATAAGGTAATGCTTTTAGTGACGCCAATTAATTTCCAATTTAAAGGCCACCTTTCTGCAGACCATAAACCATTAAAAAGGCACCATAGCCAATTGAGCTAGATGCGTCTGTGAAAAGATTTAAAAAGTCAGAATAAATAAATTATTCTTGCCAAATGGTTCTGCTGTTGAAATTATTTCAAAAACTCTAACCAAATATTCAAGTCATCTTTTAAATCTTTTGTTAGTCTTATATGCAAAAAGGTGTTAGAAATACCGCTAGTTGAAGAGTATAATCTACTAGAAAATATTTTTCCCATTGGTATCACCCGACAAATAAAATTAAGTAATGCTAGTAAAGATTGCATTTCTTTTAGGAATGTTTTCTTTTTTGATAAAATAAAAAGTAGTTTTTGTTTTGTTTTGATTATCTTATCACTAGGAATAAAAAATTCCATACTTATGGTATCTATTTCAATCCCTAAAAACTAGTGTTGAGCGAGCATGCTCGGCCAAACACCGGTTTGGCTCGAGCATCGTGATGCTCATCACTCGGCGGTGTTCGGTGCTCGAGTCTCTTCCCCTACTAGATATCTCAGGTAGTCAACTCTCCATCCAAACAGCAAAGCATGAGGTGAAACGCATTCTTTGTATCTGAATAACATGCTGAAGAAAAGGTACATCCCAGCCTTTTTACATAATATCTATTTTTTATGGACCATGCTGGTATAACCTGGCTATCTCCTGTATATACAGCCATGTCCATAAATATTGGGACATCAAGACATTTCAAAAATTCCATGGTGGTGGTACATAGAGCCAAAATGTTAGAATTGTGTTGGTGTCCCAATATTTATGGACATGACTGTAATTATATATTTATGGTTGATATAAGTTAGACATCTTCTTGTATATAGTGATATGGACCATGCTGGTATAATCCTGGGCATCTCCTTTATATAATTATATATATGTACAGCTGGTATAAGTTATATATCTCCTTGTATCCGACCTGGGAGTCCAAGATGCATCCAGACATCATCCCCATGCTGTTCCCAAACCATTTCAGTGGTGTATCCATTAATTTCTGTCCTTTTCCTGTGAACCAGACACCCTCCACTCTTCAGAGCAGGGGGTGCCTGGTTTAATGCTCTGGTTCTCCCTTTGACTTCCACATTGTACTTGGGTGCTTTGTAAAGCACCTAAGCATCCCGATGTGTTCGGCCCGAGCAACCGAACACTTTGGTGCTCGATCAATACTACTAAAAACATCAAAGATGTGGTATGAAGGACTGTTTTTTCAGATGCTAAAGGGATATTGAAAAATTATGCTACAGATAGAAAGTCCTGTAACAAATCAAAATAATCTTTTGAATCAGGTGTGCCAATGAATAATAAATCTTCTAGATAATGTAAAATGCTACCTGCTTTTGATTTAATTTCAACTACCCATTGAGTAAAAGTAGCAAAAGATTCAAAATATGAGCAAGATAGAAAAAATCCCATAGGAAGTGCTCTATCAAAATAGAATTTATTATCAAAATAAATTCCTATGGAGTTATATCTATTGGGATTAACTGGGAGTAATCTGAACGCTGATTTTATGTCTGTTTTGGCTAAAAGGCAATTTTTTCCATAGCGTCTCAATAGGATAAGAGCATCTTCAAACAATGTATATTTTACTGTAGCCAATTCTTTGTCAATTGAATCATTGATTGAATGATCTTTTGGATAGGAGATGTGGTGTATTAGCCAAAATGAATTATTTTTATTTTTTTGGGAACAATGCCTAGTTGAGAAATTCTGAAATTTTTAAAAGGTGGCTGAGAAAAAGGTCCAATGATCCTACCTGCAGAAATTTCATTTTTAGCTTTTTCTTTTACAACATTAGTGTATTTTTGACTGCTTTCAAATTATCAACTATATTACAACCAGTACCATCAAATTTTGGAACAAAAAAAACGAAATTCCAAACATAATTCCTAAAAAATGGTTTCATAGATGCTTAACCAATTGGTTAGTCTTGTTATATTTAATTGTCACGCCGCCCTGGAATCAGAGAGAGAGCGTGCACCCACTAGACTGCCACCCACGCCTCTGTCCCTGCCTACTTGCACTTACCCGTCCTAGGTAACGGAGCGCAACTGGACGGCGCTAACTTGCTAACTTAAGTAAGTGCGGGAGGGACAGATAAAGGCAGAGACAGGTAACGGGTGGCGTGCAGCAGCAGGAACGTACAGCAGGCTAGGCGGGTAAACAAACTGGCAACGGTCACAACAAAGGTCACGTCAGAATACAAGGGAGAGACAAGACAGTACGAGTAACAAGCCAGAGGTCAAACCTGGAGGTCGCGTCAGAATCCAAGGGAGAAGCAGAAGAGTGGTCAAATAACACGCCGAGGTCAAATTCAGAGCAATAGGCAAAGTACAAAGTAGCCCAAATAAACACAATCACAGGCAACCTGTGGCCAGCAGGTTGCCTGCTTATATACACAGAGGCTAAGGTCATGTGGCCAGCGTCACATGACCTCCCCCAGGACAGAGAGCTGAGCGCCGAGTGCCCAGCTCGGTGCTCAGACCACACAGGTATCCTAGCAACCGAGGACACTGGCCGCAGATAGAAGAAGACTGTGACAGTCGCTGTGTTTTTACACCAGTTCTTTATGATGTTGGAGAGTGGATCCTTGTTTTTTAAAGCATTTAAAATGGGGATGGGATGCTCCACAAAAGGAGAAATCGTGTCTATATCTTCAGTTCAAATGCCATTTACATTGACTCTCGTTGAATGCAAAACAAATCCCTCTTTTTGAATTGATTTGTTGTTAAAAAAAAATGTTTTAAATTTGTGACAGCATGAGATTTAACCACAATCCCACATCTTTTGTTCCCCAATTCCATATCTGGATATACCGCTAGCTTTTGGCAGTACATTTTATCATAAGTACACCATGCTAGGCCTCCAAAATTTTAATGTGCTTCAAGAATAATGTCAATATGTTGGAATAATCCAGTACATAAATGTGGGCATTTTTCTCCCATGGCAGCTGCATAAATGCAAAAAGATTGTATCCAATTGTAAAAGGACCTAAATTGGAGTTTTTTTTTCTTCTTCTTTATCTTTTTTTTTTCATTTTTGTTTTCTTTATTTGATGGTAGTAATGTAAAAATATTGATATATTACCTATTCCATATTTTAAGTAAAAACCTAAAGGAGAAATGTGTCAAGTCATAGCCTCCTTTAGGTTTGACTCATGAGAATCCTTTATCTTTTCTTTAAATGCCAAGGGAAAGTAATGTTAGTTTCTAATGTATTTGAAGAGAATTTTCGCTTAAAAAAGCCATAAAATCATTAAAAAGAAGGATTTTTTTCTAATCCGTTAGGGTGTCAGACATAGCATCCTTAGTAGTAGGCTGATGAATATTATGATGCGCCAGAGATCACAAGCAAGTTGTAGACGGTTCGTCAAAAGCTTGCTGCGCAACAAGTCTTGCGGCGTCCAGGATCTTGTCCAGACGTCGAGCTGAATTAGCGTGGGGTGATGTGGTAATGGTTTCTTGTGTTTGTGAGGACGCAAATCTTGAAAAGGAGGGGGAGAGTAGCTTCTTCTGGACTTGCGAGTCCTCTTCTTGGGAGGTTCATTTGAATGATCTTCTTTTTGAATCAGGGAAGGAGATGGGTTAGGGGATTCAATAATAACCGGAGGAGATAAATTTACTTGTGGTATAGGCTGAATAGGAGGATGGTAATCAGGTTGAGGATTAGAGTTCATGGTTAAACATGAACGAAGCCATTCTTCCCCTCCTTCGTGTTCAGCACAATAAATTGATTGTTTTAAAAGTTCATCCATTTTGAAGATCCTTTTTTTCTTCTTGATTCTTTGTCTTCTTCAGTTTGAAATAGATAATAACGTTTTTTTTTCTTTTTAACAGGTGCACCAGATCAACTGTCCTGGAGTGGTTGTCTTCCTGTCTCATGCAAGTCAGAAGATTACATTTCAGCAGAGGAATAATTATCTTTGGCAAGTATTAAATAATAACTATTTATTTGTTTATGTCACAATGGGTCCCCCGTTTTAATTACAATGGTAGGGGCTGACGCTGGCTTTGTGGGCTCTCACTGCTCTCTGCCTCCCTTCTCCCAGTGCTAGAGATAACTGCAGGGAGGGGAGGGTTGTTGCACACAGCATAGAGTAGAGCGTGGACAGAAGAGTTAGCACCCAAGTTTTTGGTGTACTAGCCTCAACAGCAATTGCACCACAAAGACCAGCCCATTTTTGGTGTGGTTTTTGTAGGCAGATTTCAGCCTTTTCTGTTGTAGACCTGTGTGGACATACCCCTAATGTCCCGTAGAAAAGTGGATGTGGGATACTGGAATTAACTGAGTCATGCCTTTTCAGATTTTGAGTAGTGCTTGGCCAACAGCTCTGTCAACAGTCATTTTATTTATTCTATGGAGTGATTAATGTATTCACTGGCAGACAGCTCCTGAGCTGCATATCTCAGAAAAATCAATAGGATTGAAGAGTTTGAAATTTAAACTGTCCAATACCTTTTTTTCACAATGTGAGATGTTGGGACAATTGGGGAGCCTCCATAGATGTGAGGTTGTTAACTGATTAAGGGCTCATGCACACAACCATGTTTTGGGTCCGCATCCAATCTGCATTTTTTGCGGGTCGTATGCAGATCCTTTCAATTCAATGGGGCTGCAAAAGATGCGGACAGCACACCATGTGCTGTCCGTATCCGCACGTCCGTTCTGTGCCATCCGCAAAATGATAGAACATGTCTTATTCTTGTCTGCATTACTGCATTACTATTTTGTTAAGGGCCGATATCCATGTTTTCTGGATCCGCAATTTGGCCACCGCAAACCAGCCAATGTTAGTTAGTGTGAACTGAGTCCAATAGTAGACACAGTGGTGAAAAGTGGCATTGTATATAAGACTGGAGTAAAGCCAACAGCTGATGATGATGATTGTCAGAGGCAGAAGCTGCAGCGTGGTTAGAGACTAGCCAGAGGTCAGAAGCTGGTATCACATAGCAACGTGGTTTAGAGGATCCGACAGGCTCAGGGTCAGACGGGTCCGGTAGTCGATGCAGGCGGCAGGCAAACAGAATGGTCAAATGGGCTGGGTCAAACACAGAAGATCAGATCAGAAAACCTTTGCTATTAGTGATAGTAACAAAATACTCAGGCAACTTCCTGGAATAGGAAGCTGCTGTGGCCCAGGGTCTGTGGCAGAGTATCCCTGTCTCAGTGTCTTCTTCTGGTCACTCAGGTAGTCTGGCAGATTATCCCCCTGCAAGCACTGTTCCCTAAGCGCAGGAAACTAGAGGCTCTGACCGCTTTTCTTACATACAGTTTCTAGCAGAACTAGAACTTTCTATTGGGAGGGGTGGAGTCGAAAAACTCAGCACAAACAGTTACAATGTTACAACTTCCATCTGTCAGACTTGCATTTCAGCTTCAAAGATACTCAATAGCAATGACACA
Organism: Bufotes viridis; assembly: GCA_033119425.1. NCBI lineage: Eukaryota > Metazoa > Chordata > Amphibia > Anura > Bufonidae > Bufotes > Bufotes viridis. Next base: position 191,292,347 of record CM065594.1, read on the forward strand.
GCAGATTTTCTAGACGATATCAACATAGCTAAACCAAAAATGTCCAAAAATATGGTTTTGTTGGTTAACAAGTCTGGCTTTTTTCCTCCAAAACATGCTCTTCTTTAAACCTAATGGTAGCTGTGGAAAATTACCACCTTCTCATTATTAGCTATAAAGTCCCACAAGTCTCTCAGTGTTCAATAACCCTTTGCACACGCTCGTTCATCGGGCAATCTCAATCTTTTGACATGTTAAAAAATGATCATTTGCAGGAGGCAGATCGTGGTGTCTAATCGCGATCTACCAGCGGCAAACCACTATACAGCATGGGGACGACCGATGGCATAGCGATTGCTCCTCCCGGTGCTGCGGAGGAGATCGCTGCATATAATAGCAGTGTTCTCCTCCTCTAGCGAGCAGGCGATTGCCAGGAGGGACAATCGTCTGCCAAATTGGGCTGTGTAATACAGTCTTAAGTCTATGACCTCCATGAACGACTGTAATCACTAAGCCTGTTTCCTGTCAAAGAATGTTGTAACCTTATACTTGTCTTGTCATGTAAGTCAAGTGAAAGCTGCTTTTGCCATATTATAATGAGGAGTCATTCAAGCCACTTGGAGTCAAAAAGACCCTTTTTTTCTGTAAGGGGACTGACTACACCCTCCTTACATGCAAGTAGTCACGCCAGAGATCCATATTGATACAAGGTACTTGGATTAAGTATTCAGCAAAATAATCAGTTGAGGAAAACTTGGATCTTATTCTTCAGTACTATCACAGAGTAATTAATCAGCAATACTTATACATAGATAATTAGATACAGTAACTTTTATTGTTAAATCGGTGATGATGTGTTTTAACATTGTACTGGTCTATGTTGAATCTACACAAAGAGATCAGTACAATCTTAAAACGTGATATCTGTTCAACAATAAAAGCTATCTATGTATAAGTACCGCTGATGAAGTAATCCTTGATGATAAAACCAAGGAATAAAATCAAACTTTAACTCCATTGGTTATCTGCATATTTACACATGCAAGTGGGTAGAAAAAAGCTGCATCCCTCCTACAAGAACCTAGGGGGGAGATTTATCAAAACTAGTGTAACGAAAAACTGTCTTAGTTGCCCATAACAACCAATCAGGTTCCACCTTTCATTTTTTAAAGGAACTCTGAAAAATGAAAGGTGGAATTTGGTTGGTTGCCACGGGCAACTAAGTCCATTTACCTTTACACCAATTTTAATAAATCTCCCTCTATGTATCCTTAACGGGTAAACCTGTTGCAATGGGTTACTGTTTGACCCTTATTTGTAGTGGTCACACCTTTTTGAGTTGAACTGCTGAACTGTTATGGGACATAAAAAATTACTGAATGTATATATGTTATTTTTATTGCATGCTATTATATGTTCGCACACAATTGTACTGTAACTTAAATTCATTTTGATGTGCCATGCTTCATCTGCTATGCGATAATGTGTTGATGTAGGCCTAGTATCGCTGATATAATGATGCAGTGTTTCACCAGAAACACTGCATCATTATATCTGTGTTAGTGGATGATTTAGTCCAAAAGTAAAGATCAGCACCATGTCAGCTTTTAAAAACAACATTTGAGTACTTGCATAAAATAAAAATACAGCATAGTCTAGTGGCAGTAATTCAGCAATTTAGCATGAATAGCTGTTTGACGCATTTCGGAATGTGTCTGGTTCTTACTTATAACCGCTGGTCTTAATAAGCCATATACCTGGTGGTGGATCGCTGAAGTTATGTAGAGGTGCCAGCCTCTACATAACTTTGGTGTATCCACCGCCAATTCCAAAAGTACGACAGCTTCCTTGCAGTTAGAGATGAGCGGACCCATGGATGCTCAGGTTCGCCAGGTTCGGCTGAACTTCGGGTCAAAGTTCGGGACCCGAACTTGACTCGAACCCGATTGGACCCGAACTTTGGTGAACTAAAATGGCTGTAAAATAGTCATAGTAGGGGCTAGAGGGCTGCAATTGCCCTGCAAACAAATGTGGATAGCGAAATGACTTAAAATAACATAGAATAGAAAAAAATTAAAAAATTATAATCTTGAACTATGAGGCGGAGATAAACGTGGAGTAGAAGGTTGAGGAGGCTGTAGATGTGGAAGCGATGGTGGAGGGTTTTTCCCTTTATTTATTTTAATAAATTTGGAAAGGCCCTAAAATATTGGGAAATGGAAAAGAGAAAGCAAAGAGAAAATGCGCTGGAGTATAACAATGGCTGGGTGCGGCCGGTATACTTGACTATTTAGCACAAGTGCAACGTCTGTACATGCCGCTAGGGTCCTTTTAAGGTAAGATAAATGTAATTTTTCATGACGCTTGTTACATTTCAGCAACGAGGACACAGGGCCCCCTTTTAGTGTAGTGGTGTTTGATGGTACCCAAGGTACGATTGCCAGAGTGGTGTTGAGCAGCCTATAATGTGCCTTAGCGTGTGGCTGTGCACATGTCACGATGCTCTTACCTGGATACTGTGGACGCCAGGCGTTGTTGTCCGAAGCAGAAAAAGGGGTAATTAACTTGGATGGTGAAGAAATGGAGTCTAGACCTTGTATAAAGTTCAATTGCAGCTTTACTTTGTATAAACGTTTCTTAAAACGGTTTACAGACTTGGTCTTGGTTTCCAGCAAGCTTTAGCATGAAAAGGGCAGGCAAACCCTCTTGGCCTGCTATGCTGACAGGATTAAATAGGAACGTTTCCTTTTGCTTTCTGCTGCAACTTCTCTCTTTGTCTGACTCTATGGCAAGGCACAGGGCAACTTCTTCCTGGCTAATGAGACTTCTAGATTTGGTCTCTCTGTTCCAGCAGAACTGAAGGTGTTCTTGCTGGCATAGGCAACACCCATCCAGGAGGGACACAGCACTGCACACCTGCTTCCTTATCAGGGGGTGAGCTAGAACTAACTGGTCCCCACCCTTCCGGCAGGATATGGGACTCGCCCACTCCTCCACAGGTGGCGTTAGAATGGACTGGAAAGTTCCATTTTATTCTACATACTGCTCTGCCATATTTGCTGCCACCTGCTGGTGAACCAGGCACATTACGTTTGAACATAAACAGATGCATGACAGGAAATGCACAATAAATGGGACCTGGAATAAGTTATGAAATGACATTGATATTGCATACCCAGATAAAAGCAGGGCGTAGGTGTAGTAATGCCACTTGGGGCGTTACACAAGGTACGGACAAGTCCAGTGGGATCCATGCCTGGTTCATTTTAATGAACGTGAACTTGTCCACATTGGCTATGGAAAGGTGGCTGCGCTTGTCTGTGATAACCCCCATTCGGACACTACACGTTTGGACAATACACTAGCCATAGGGCAGACGAGCACCTCCAAGGCGTAAAGTGCAAGCTTAGGCAATGCGCCCAATTTGGAGACCCAGAAGTTGAATGGGGCAGACCCATCAGTTAGTACGTGTAGGCGTGTGCACATATACTGTTCCACCATGTTGCTGAAATGCTGCCTCCTGCTAAGACGTTTCATATCAGCTGGTGGTACCGGTTGTTGTGACATGCTGACAAAGCTTTTCCACATTTTGTCCATACTAACACTCCCTTCTGAGGTACTGGCGGTGCCCCAGCTGCGTTGGCGTCTTCTTCCTCCTCCTCTGCCTTCACCTTGTGCTTCCACTGAGCCACCGCTGTCAGGTGGGAATGACATCAGCAGCGTGTCTACCAGTGTGCGCTCGTACTCGTGCATCTTCCAATCACGCTACAGTGACGGAATTAAGGACCGCACGTTTCTTGTAGCTGGGATCCAGCAGGGTGGCCATCCAGTAATCAGCACTGGTTAGAATGTAGGCAACTCGGCGGTGCAAGCACTGCAGCATGTAGTCGCTCATTTGTGCCAGGCTACCCAGAGGCAACGACAAGCTGTCCTCTGTGGGAGGTGTATCATCAGTGTCCTCTGTATCCCCCCAGCTACGCTCCAGTAATGCCCAGTGGGTGCCACCCTGGTGTGAACATGGTTCCTCCTCATCATCATCCTTAAGAACTGTGTCCTGGCTGGACAGTTGTGTACCTAGGCCCAGAGCTGCTATGAGATTTCGCCCGTTAGCGCAAACCACCAACCACTCATCGATCTGTTGTTCCATGCCTATCTATAGCTCCTGCGCGGTGTGGGTTTTTTCCAGCAAACAGATGAGTTTCAAAACAGCCTGCTGTCGTTTCCCCCTGGCTGTGCTGAAGTTGGTGGTGCAGGTGTTACGCTAATGGATGAGGAGGCGGTAGAGGAGGAAGCGGAGTAGGAGGAGGAGGCAACAGGAGGAAACGAAAAACGTCCTGTAATCTTCGGTAGCGGAAGGACATGCGCCAAACTGCTATCCGCCTCAGGCTCAGCCTCCACTGCATTTACCCAGTGTGCAGTTAGGGAGATATAACATCCCTGCCAGTGCTTACTGGTCCACGTATTGGTGGTTATGTGGACCTTGCCACAGTTGCCGCCACAGAGGAGGCGGTAGAGGAGGAAGCGGAGTAGGAGGAGGAGGCAACAGGAGGAAACGAGAAACGTCCTGTAATTTTCGGTAGCGGAATGACATGCGACAAACTGCTATCCGCCTCAGGCTCAGCCTCCACTGCATTTACCCAATGTGCAGTTAGGGAAATATAACATCTCTGCCTGTGCTTACTGGTCCACGTATTGGTGGTTATGCGGACCTTGCCACAGATGGCGCAGTGCGCACCTAATTTTGTCCGCCACTTGGTTGTGCAGGGCAGGGATGGCTCGTCTGGAAAAGTAGAGGCAGCTGGGAACCACGTACTGTGGGACAGCCACCACCATAAGGTTTTTAAAAGTCTCTGCCTCCACCAGACGGAATGACAGGATTTCAAAGGCCAGGAATTTTGAAATGCTAGCATTCTGGGCCAGGGATCGCTTGCGGGTTATTTCCTCTTTCTCTCCAGTGTTTGGAGATGGACAGCTGAACTCTTCCATGGGACAGTGTGCAGATGCTTGGTGATAGTGGTGGAGGTTGTGATGTTGCTGCCACATCCTCTGTTTGCGGGATATCAGGTGCCACTGTCACTCCAGAGGGGGGGGGGGGGGTTGGGGGACTGCAGCAGAAGAGGGAGCAAAAGGAGCCTGAGATCTTTCGTGGTTTTTGACGAGTGTACTCCACTGCAGCTCATGCTTTGCATTTAGATGCCTGGTCATGCAGGTGGTGCTCAGGTTTAGAACATTTATGCCTCGCTTTAGGCTCCGACTGCACAGCGTGCAAACCACTCGCGTCTTGATGTCAGCACATTGTCTGAAGAACTGCCATGCCAGGGAACTCCTTGGAGCTGGCTTTGGTGTGCTCAGTCCCTGGGTGCGGTGGGCAGTAGTAGGTGTACTGGCTAGGGGACGGCCACTCTGCTTTTGCACCCTGCTCCCTCTTTTGCTGTGCGGCTGGCACTGTGTGACCACCACCTCTTTCTCCAAACTGCACACATCACCAGCATGACCTTGATTCCATGTGGGGTCTAGGACCTCATCATCCTCCACATCATCTACCACCCACTCTATACCCCTGCCCTCCTTGCCGGTCTGCACACTGCAGAAAGCCCATGTCCATGTCATCCCATGTCCACATCCTGAAACATAAGTGGTTGGGCATCAGTGCACTCAATCTCTTCCACTTCTGGGGCAGAGCTATGGTTATGGCCTTGGAAACCCTGTCATCAAAAAGCATAAGAGATTGCTGCATAACTTGGGGCTCAGATTGCTTGGCTGATTTGCAAGGGAGTGAGGTGAAAGACAGATGCCCATGGGCTGCAGGTGCCAACTCTGCATTTTCAGCAGGGGACTGGATGGGAGACAATGTGAAGGAAATGGAGGCACTGTCAGCCACCCAATCTACTACCGCCTCTACTTGTTCTGGCCTCACCATTTGTACACCAGTATTTGGGCCTACAAAATAACGCTGAATGTTCTGTCGCCTACATGCACCTGAGGAAGGTGTTTCATTTGGCATGTAACTGGCACAGATCGACCACGTCCTCTCCCTGCAACAGGAAATCCACCAACACCAGCAGCACCACGACCAGGCTACGTCCCTTATTTGATGCTTTCCTCATTCTTTGAGGTCACCCACTGAACTAACAGACGGATTAACTATATTAATTCACGGATGCAGTGCAGGTGTACTTCACACAAAAAATGGGTATATGTCACACACCGACCTAACAGACAGATTAACTATTATAATTTCCCTGTCACGGATGCAGTGCAGGTGTACCTCACACAAAAAATGGGTATATGTCACCCATTGAACCAGGGGCTGACTGGCAACTTTTGGCCCAGGGGGCAAGTAACACCCAGAGGCCCACTGAGCCCCCTCCTGCTTTTCCTTTTCCCCTGCCTCCTCCTGTTCCCCCCTTGTCACTTTAGTCAGCCATGTAAATTACAACACAGGAAAACAAAATAAACTAGGGAAGCTCCGATATATTGGCCGCCGAAACATATCAGCCGAAAATTGCATTTTTGGTATAATGCCGAAAGTGTCATTTTCTGGCTGATACAGTGTTGCATCCGTGTATTCTCTACTCCCCGCTGGGAGCTGCTCTGTGTCCCAGCAGGGAGGAGAGAAACTGTGTCAGCCGGTCGAGCGCTGCAGGAGGAGAGCGCAGTGAGTGGCCGACGTCTCTCCTCTCCACAATGCTCAGCCTCCTGTCACAGATTGGCAGAGCAGTGTGTGGGCAGAGACAGCTTGCAGTGCTGTCCCAGAAGGTTGAGCTCTCCTCTCCGCACCGCCTGCTCAGCCTCCTGTGACAGCGTGTCAGGAAGCAGAGTGAGGCACAAACATGCAGTGTTTGTAAATAATTGAGGACCTAGCATGTTTACTGTGTCCCCAATTATGAATAAAAAGAAAATGATCTACATCACCGTTAATTTCCGCAGGCCTAATTTTTTACTTTACATTTAGGGGCTTCGGGGAAATATTAGGGATCTAAACCGACCCCTGATATTTCCCTTTTAAAATGGAAAGAGAGATTGAGGACAGAGTACTCAGAGACACACAGAGTTCTCAATGTCTTTTTCTACAGCCCCTATTAAAATGAACAGAAATCCTCTTTACTGAGTGTTCCTTTTCATTTATAACATGAAAACAGAGCATGTTTACTATAACCACAATCAGGAATGAACAGGAAGTGATGCAGGGGCAGACTGAGAACCCTCAGGGCCCCCGGGCAAAATAAATTAAGGGCCCCCTTCCAGGCCCCACCCATGTACCACCTCAGGCACTGCAGTGGCCAGTCTGGCTGCGTGAGTCACAGTCACGTGACTCACTCACTCACCATTCACCAGTCCCTGCTTTGTGGCGCCACTCGCCAGCCACTGGCCAGTTACCCCACATGACTGACCTATGTTGCTGTACAGCGCTGAACCGCTGAGTGATGAGGGCTGCTGCATGGGCCCGACACACACAGGCTGGTCGGGCACAGCATAAGTTCAGTAAGTGAAAATAAAAACTTCTTCTTTCAGCCGCCGCCCACCCCTTCTCAGCGCCGGGTGCGCCATAAGGCCTCTTTCACATATGCTTTGTGAGGATCCGGCATCCTCATCCGGCGTACTTACCATCGATGATGCGGCCGGCCGCTCCTAGGTTACCTCATAGGGAACCCTACATCGCATGAATCACATAGCAATGACCCTGTGAGGTCATTGAGGAGCACCCAGCCGCCACATCGATGGTAAGTACGCTGCTGCAGACTGCTTTTCCATGGCAGCCGAGGACTTCAGTAGTGTCCTGGCTGCCATGGTAATGATTCTGAGAGCTAAACGTCGGATCCGGCGATGCGCCGAAATGACGTTTAGCTTAAAGTCGGATCCGGATTAATGCTTTTTAATGGCATGCTGCAGATTTTTCAACGGCAAAAAAACGTGCCCATACTGAACTGAAGACATCCTGAACGGATTTCTCTCCATTCAGAATTGGGATAATCCTGATCAGTATTTTTCCGTCATAGAGCCCCGAGGAACTCTATGCCGGAAAACAAAAACACTGATGTGAAAGAGGTCTAAGGCAGCTTGTTCTGCCTTATGGTAGCACTTACCTCTCACATCCAGGGCCTCCAGGTGACCTCTCCTCCGATGTAGATCTTCTTTGTCATCATCTTCTCCATTTGGTCCGGACAACTTTTCTCAGCCGCCTCATCTCTGCAGAGTGTGACACACGGACATCTTAGCTTCCTTACATTTCTATCATCATCCCCCGACCTGGAGCCCCCTCAGTGTTATCCTGCTGCTCGCTGTGCTCCCCAATAGCCCCAAATACTATCCTACAGATATAATAGTGCCCCCCATACTATGGGTCCCATAGTAATAGTGCTCTTTACTGTCCCACCAATAATAATTCCCTTCTAGAATGCCTCCATTAGTAATACTACCCCATAAAGTGATCCTCAAGAATCCCCCCACTTTTAATAATGCCTTCACAAAGCCCCCCTACTGCTCCCCCAGTGGTAATAAAGCTCCCTACATACCCCTCAGTAGTAATAAGACTCCCATAGTGCTTTTAGTAGAATGGAGCTTAGCCCTGCCCAGGCCAGTGATACTAGTCGTGACGTCACTGGGCCTGCTGTAAACAGTGAGAAGGAAGCGCGCTCCAGGAGCGCCTCTGCCTTTGCAAACAGCTGATTGGCGGGGGTCCCGGGTGTCGGACTCTAGCCGATCACATGCTGATGATCTATCCAGAGGATAGATCATCAGTTTTTAAAACCTGTAGAACCCCTTTAAACTAACCCCTGCAGTGCCCGCTGTACATATATTCCTCCCTCCACCGTACAGTCCCATGTAAATAACATCACTCCCTCCCATAGCTGTCATCGACAACATGCAGTCCCATGTAAATAACATCGCTCTGCCATAGCCCCCTCCGACATACAGTCCCATGCAAATCACATCAGTCCCTCCTACAGCCACCATTAACATACACTCCCATGTAAATAACATCAATGTGCCCCAGTCCCCTCCAACATACAGTACCATGTAAGTAACACAACCTCCTCCCCAGCCACTTCCAACATACAGTCCCATGTAAATAATATCCCTCCCTTCAGCCCTAAAATACAGTCCCAGTTAAATAATTAAAAAATCATTTACCTTTGCTCATGTAAAAACGTGGTAGATGCTAGCCAGCTAAAGGACCTTTGATGATGTCATGCCCATGTGACCAGACAGTAGGCGGAGCCAATCTGGAGTTCCTATGAGTGGCTGGTTGGCCTGGAGTAGTCACATGACCTGTGACTCACCACAGGTCCTTCAGATTTTCTCCTGGATATCCTCCAGGCAGCGTGAAAGAATTTTCTTTACTGGTCAGAGGGCCTACCAGGGCCATTTATAGAGGCAACAGAGAGGTCCTGGGGGCAATGGCCCCTGCATTGAACTTACAGACGGATTAACTATATTAATTTCCCTGTCACGGATGCAGTGCAGGTGTACCTCACACAAAAAATGGGTATATGTCACCCACTGAACTAACAGACAGATTAGCTATTATATTTTTGTGTCAGGGGTACAAAGATGGTGCATTGCACGCACAAAAGATCACTATAGGTCACCCACAGAATAAATAGCCAGATGAGATTCCTAACACTCTCCCTCACTTCAGCTTCCTGTCCCTGCACTACTCAGAGCTGATGGGTGGTGCTACACGTGATCCAGCTTGTATAGAGGCCGGGTCACATGATGCACCATTACTAGGCATGGCTGTGATGGCTTCTAAGTGCCCACAGCCTTAAAGCTTGTTAATTGGCTTCCCTGCAGCCTTTCAACAAGCTTTATTAAATGCCCGAACTCGAACCCGAAGTTTTGCTGCGGGTTTAGGTCCAGGTACCCGAACTCGCAAAGTTCGGTACAGACCCGAACTTTGCAGTTCGGGTTCATTCAACACTACTTGCTGTCTTACATTGTCACGAGGGTGTCAGGAAGTCGCAGCGGGTGGTTGCGCGATCTATGTCTAAAGATCACGCTGTTACTTATTGGTAGCTTTCTGTGTTTGCCTCACAATCCTTTTTGTCTCACTCAGGGATCCGTAGCTTCTTTTCCTCAACTGTTTCTTGTCTGTCACCCCCAACCTCCTTATATTCCCCCTTCCCACTTCTCTGGTTGCCAGATATAGAACTTCCTGCCTGGACTTCTATACTGACCCATTGGAGCTGTGTAGCAATTGTTCCTGGTTGTCGTACCAGAGCATTACTCTCCGGATCCCTGTTGGGCTTTTGTTGTCCGCTGTTGTTGCCCACTTGGGCTTATATGTTTTATCTGTATTGGCTGTCCTCTCCCTGGTGTTTTCCTTTAGTGTTAGTGGTGAGGACTAGTGCTCCCACCGCCCTATTCACTACTTAGGGCTCATCTTAAGGAAAGCCAGGGTTTAGGCAAGTGATCGGTGTACAGGTTAAAAAACCCGCCTAGGGACGTCAGGGCAGTCAGGTGCCAGCCTCAAGGTAAGTTAGGGGTCACCACCTTTCCCTCTCCCTTTGACAGGGCTTTCCCTTTTCCCTCTCTTTGCGTCACACGTCTGTGATCGGCACGCCGGTCGTGATATACATTTAGACCATTTTCTATGCCTAAACCAGGCATAGAAAATGATGAATGAGATGGGCTTGCCTTCCCTTCCCCGCCCATGTCACGCCCACTTTTTTAGACCTGGCGTGAGCCGGAAACAAGTCAAAAGTCACAAAAGTGGCATACATCTATCCATAAATGACCCCCATAATGTCTAGCATTACTACTGAATATGTAACACTACCAGTGATTCTCAGAAAGAGAGGGTGTCCGAAAAGGGTTATTCATTGCACTTTTAACAAAATTTGCATGAACCAATAATACAGAAAAATGTAGGATTAGTATATTTATCTGAGGAAAATGTCTCTTTCTTTACTTATCAGGCTCCTTTGCTTCCCCTTTTCTCCTGAATAAAAGGGGTTATCTAAGTTTTTTTTTCATGTTCCCTCTTCTTTATTAGGCCTCTTTCACACGGGCGTCATGTTTGACGCCCAGGTAAGAGCCGGGTGCGTTACCGGAAAATGCGCGATTTTTCTGTGCGTGTGCAAACTGTTGTAATGTGTTTTGCACGCGCATGAGAAAAATCGGCATGTTTGGTACCCAGACCCGAAGCTGGACTTCATCACTAAAGTCCGGTTTCGGGTTGAGTATTCTGTATATTTTATTACTTTCCCTTATAACATAGTTATAAAGAAAAATAATAGCATTCTAAATACAGAATGCAAAGTAAAATGGGTGATTGAGAGTTAAAAAAAAAAAAAAGTAACTCACCCCCTCCAATTGAGCACGTAGCTGCCGTTCTCCTGTTCTGTCTTCAGCTGGGGGGGGGTGTAAAGGACCTTCCGTAACATCACTGGGTCACATGGTCCAATCACATGTTTCCATCACAATGGTGATGGAAGCATGTGATTGGACCATGTGACCTATGTGACCCAGTGACGTGCAGGGAAGTGCAACAACACGCTTATAGGACTAACGACCAATGAATACATTTAATACAGAGATGTTTAGCGTCGCACTTTCCCTGAGGGGTTAATTTAGTACCTAATTTGTAAACTGGGATGATCTCCCTAACCCAAAAAGACCCCAATTTTTCTGCCGCTCTATGTTAAAAAATATATTTCAAAGTAACAATAAACAGTACTGAAAAAAGAAAAAACACCTTAAAATATCACTGTGAGAGGGATATGGCAGGATTTCTTGCCAACCAGCCTAATAGTCAAACCTTCCTATCTGAAGCAAATCTTGTCTTCTCAACAGAAAACCTTCCGATTAATACCTTAGATATCTCACAAGCATTTAGAGAAATCAACAAAACATATAAAAAATATATAAGGTCTCTATGGGAGATCACAAGTTTGGAGACCTACCTCCAACAGAAAATTGTATACAGGGGGATGAGGATAAATATTACCCCTAACGCACATAAAGATGATACCTTTACACCAAGATTCAATTGTTTTGAATGGGTTAAGGATGTCAACCTATTCGCTAGAAAGTTAGCGATACATAAAGAATTTATAAAAGAGAAAAAAGGAGATGTAACTAGAAGGGAAAGTGAGGCCCTAGGCATACTTGAGGAACTCTCCAGAGAAGGAGAAGAAGTTCTTCAGCCGAAAGCACCCTTTACCACCATGTGTCCTAGGTCTAAGTATACTCCTCCGTTCTCAGGGTATGACAGTGTAGAGACCTTTGTTCACCTGGTGACTAGGGATCTGAAGCTGATTAAAAGCAAGAACTGTGATGTAAATGTTTATCTTACTGTAACAGAGAGGGAAGCCCTTGCAAAACTAACAAAAAGAGAAGATCTAGTTATAAAACCCTCAGATAAAGGGGGAAACGTAGTCATCATAAAGCAAGATAACTATGTGGACATGGTTCAGCGACTGCTACAAGACACAAACACTTATCGTAAACTAGAGTCGAATCCCAATGAAAAATATAATCAACGGCTACAGAAATTATGAATGGAAGTCAAAGAAAGAAATCTGGTCACCAAGGATGAATATAGGGTCCTTTTTGATCCCCACCCCACTATAGCGACTTTCTATGCCCTGCAGAAGGTGCATAAGAATAAAGTGCCAATACTTGGGAGACCAATCGTTTCAGGGAACAATAACCTCTGTGAGGGTATCAGTACATATGTTGACACCATAATCAGGCCTTTTGTCGAGACCCTTCCGTCATACCTCAAAGACACATTGGATACTGTTAAAAAACTAAAGGCTGTGGTATTAAGTAATGAGTGTATGAGCTGGTGTGCTTGTGGGTCGACTGGGCACTGGACCATTCTCTGCAATCTGATGTGGACTTTTCCCGGTTATGGACTGCACCTGGACTTTGGGGCTTGGGAGGGAGGGAGGGGTGGGATTGGGATGGGTTTGTGTGTTGTTACTTTTGTTCACCGCAAAACAAAAAACGATCTTAAATAAAAAGATTTGATTAAAAAAAAAAAAAAAACTAAAGGATATTCATGTGACGAAGAATACCTTAATTGCAAGTTTAGATGTTGAGGCACTCTATATACCAGTATACACCATGACTTGGGAATTAACACATCTTTTCACAAAAGGCACACAATTTCACGAGCACTATAATTTTGTTATTTCACTTTTACGTTTCCTTCCTACTCATAAATTTTTCACTTTTGATGGACAATATTATTTACAGATAAATGGGACAGCTATGGGGACAGTTTGTGCACCAAGTTTTGCTAATTTATTTCTAGGGTGGTGGAAAGATCAATTTGTTTTCACTGATGGCAACAAGCATTACACGGATCTGATTTTTTGTTGGGGGTGTTATATTGATGATATTTTAATTTTTTGGGAAGGCACTATCACAGAGTTCACACAGTTCACTGATGAGCTAAGCAACGACACAGGCTTCACTTTCACTGCTGAAATCCATGAAAAATATCTCAACTTCTTGGATTGACGGTACGATCTCGACAGAGGCATATAGGAAACCTACTTCCAGTAATAGTTTCCTATACTTGGGATAGATTTCACCCACAGCCCTTAAAAAATGGCATCCCAGTGGGTCAGTATCTAAGGGCTAAACGCAATTGCACCAACGATCAAGCCTTTGAAAGAGAGAGCAAGATCCTGTTCAGTAGATTTATAGCAAGAGGTTACCCAAAGAAAGCTCTATATAGGGCCTATAATAGAGCAAAAAACGAGAACAGGGATCAACTACTAGAGAATAGGAAAACGAAAAGTGATACTGTGATAAGATGTATTGGCACTTTTGATAGTCTGAATAGACAGGTGTACAACATCCTGAAAAAACACTGGCATATCCTGAGAGCGAACGATGATATCTAGCAAGTGATACCTCAAAACCCTAGTATCACATATAGATGCGGAAGAAACCTAAAGGAAATGGTTGTACATAGCCATTTCCAAAGAATGCATGATCAACCGACAACTTGGTTAAAAACACTGGGATCTTACCCGTGTGGAAGCTTTAGCTTCTGCAAGTTCATGTCCCCTAAAAAAGAATTTCTCAACCCATATGATGATAAAATTTATCAGATAAGGCAATATATGAACTGTAGGAGCACTGGGGTTGTCTATGCAATTCAGTGTGGATGTAACAAATTAGATATAGGAAAGACAACTCGAGAAGGATTTCTAAACATTTCAGCACCCTTAATACTAATGAGGAGACACCACTGTCCAGACATATCAAAAACTATCATGGAGGCCAAACCTCTAATTAAAAAAATTGGGGGATACAAAAAATCAAAAAAGGTCCAAGACAAGGTAATATTGACCGTAAATTGCAACAAACAGAGACCAAATGGATCTATCGTCTTAATACCCTTTCACCAGTAGGTAAAAATAATAGTATAATAATATATATAAGAAACATAAAACAATGAGATGTACTTTTTACGTTATGGGGAACAATATAAGGGGACCACTTTATCATATCTATAGTTATATAAAATACTTAACTATAATTTCAGGGAATGTGCTGGCTCGGTTGAAGGACCAAGGGAGATAATGAGCTGGGATGATACTTTATATGACAGAAATCGGTACAGTGGAAGAAAAATATGGATGAGGCTGGGGGAATATATAAAACACAAAGAGAAGAAATAAGTGCATTGATAATGAATGCAAAAGAAACAATAATTAAATTTTATACAGAAACTTTTTGGAAATAAGAAAAACATACATAAATATGTATAAAAATAATAATAGTCAGTTCTGTACTTGTCAGGATAAAGGATCAAGATTAGTGTTGAGCGAACAGTTCGAAAATCGTTCGGGTCCGTACCGAATTTTGGGGTGTCCGTGACACGGACCCGCACCCGGACATTTTCAAAAAAGTTCGGGTTCGGGTCCGGTGTTCGTCGATTACTTCCCGCTTTCTGAAGGGCTGCACAGCAGCCAATCAGCTAGCGTTTTACTTCTTGCCCTAAGAGCCCATCACAGCCATGCCTACTAATGGCATGGCTGTGATTGGCCAAGTGCAGCATGTGACCCAGCCTCTATTTAAGCTGGAGTCACGTAGCGCCGCACGTCACACTGCTCTGACTAGTGTAGGGAGAGGATGCAGCTTCTGTGAGGGCGAGATAGGCAGGGATAAAGAAGTGATTGAATGATCTACCTTTCTACACCTGTGCATCAGAACAACTCAGCTGAGCTGTTCACTGAAAGTCACTATTTTGTTGAGACTGGCCAGAGCGATTTTTACTGGCACATGTAACTGGGCTGACCGGCGGTGGCCATTTTGGGACTTGTGGTGCGCCAGCACAAGCTGCCACAGAGTCTAAACCAAAGCTCCAAAGAAGTGTAAAATCTACACCTGTGAATCAGAACAACAGCGATTCAGCTGCTCAGTCAAAGTCTATTTTTTTTCTGGCTGGGCAGACCGTTTTCTGGCACATGTTACTGGGCTGATAGGCGGCGGACATTTTGGGACTTGTGGTGCTACAGCAAAAGCTGCCACAACGTCCATTAATCTCATGTAATAGTCGATTTTTTCATAGATATACTACATCAGGGGTTTGGCTGTGCTTGTGTTACCCATACTAACTGCAAAGATATTTAATATATCAGTGGTGAAACTGAAAGTAACCCACTTGGATAGCAAATCCCATGAATGTGCTGTTCCAGCTAGGCTAGCCAGTGCCACTACAGCCAAGTCCAATACTGTCAGCCAGAAATATTTTTTTTTTTATGTGCCAGAAATATAAATTAGAAAAAGCTTTCACCGTAATAATAAAATTATTCTGGTGTTAGACCAGAAGAAGCACTCCTGTTGTAATTAATACTGTAAAAAGGCTTAGGCAATATTTCTCCCAGTGTGGGAAATTTATCTAGCAAAACTAGCATTTTAAAAATTCCGGTGTTCTGAAATACCAGCAGTCCTCTTGTAATTAATACCGCAAAAAGGCATTATATCGTCCAGTGTTGTAATTTTGGTGAAAAAAGGCCAATTTAATCAATCTGGTGTTAGTTACACCAGAAACAGTAGGCCTCACGTTTTTACTCCTGTAAAAAGGAATTAATACCGCAAAAAGGCATTACATATTGTCCAGTGTTGTAATTTTGGTGAAAAAAAGGCCAATTTAATCAATCTGGTGTTTGTTAGACCAGAAACAGTAGGCCTCACGTTTTTACTCCTGTAAAAAGGAATTATATCTCCCCGTGTGGGAATCTATGTACCAAAACTAGCATTTTAAAAATTCTGGTGTCCAATTTGCAGCAGTTTTCTTGTAATTAATACCGGAAAAAGGAATTATATCTTCCAGTGTGGGAATTTATGTACACAAACTAGCATTTTTAAAATTCTGGTGTCCAATTAGCAGCAGTTTTCTTGTAATTAATACCGCAAAAAGGCATTATTGTCCAGTGTTGTAATTTTGGTTAAAAAAAGGCCAATTTAATCAATCTGGTGTTTGTTAGACCAGAAACAGTAGGCCTCACATTTTTACTCCTGTAAAAAGGAATTATATCTCCCCGTGTGGGAATCTATGTACCAAAACTAGCATTTTAAAAATTCTGGTGTCCAATTAGCAGCAGTCTTCTTGTAATTAATACCGCAAAAAGGCATTATTGTCCAGTGTTGTAATTTTGGTGAAAAAAAGGCCAATTTAATCAATCTGGTGTTTGTTAGATCAGAAACAGTAGGCCTCACGTTTTTACTCCTGTAAAAAGGAATTATATCTCCCCGTGTGGGAAACTATGTACCAAAACTAGCATTTTAAAAATTCTGGTGTCCAATTAGCAGCAGTCTTCTTGTAATTAATACCGCAAAAAGGCATTATTGTCCAGTGTTGTAATTTTGGTGAAAAAAAGGCCAATTTAATCAATCTGGTGTTTGTTAGATCAGAAACAGTAGGCCTCACGTTTTTACTCCTGTAAAAGGAATTATATCTCCCGTGTGGGAAACTATGTACCAAAACTAGCATTTTAAAAATTCTGGTGTCCAATTAGCAGCAGTCTTCTTGTAATTAATACCGCAAAAGGCATTATTGTCCAGTGTTGTAATTTTGGTGAAAAAAAGGCCAATTTAATCAATCTGGTGTTTGTTAGACCAGAAACAGTAGGCCTCACGTTTTTACTCCTGTAAAAGGAATTATATCTCCCCGTGTGGGAAACTATGTACCAAAACTAGCATTTTAAAAATTCTGGTGTCCAATTAGCAGCAGTCTTCTTGTAATTAATACCGCAAAAAGGTATTACATTGTCCAGTGTTGTAATTTTGGTTTAAAAAAGGCCAATTTAATCAATCTGGTGTTAGTTAGACCAGAAACAGTAGGCCGCACGTTTTTACTCCTGTAAAAAGGAATTATATCTCACCGTGTGGGAATCTATGTACCAAAACTAGCATTTTAAAATTCTGGTGTCCGATTTGCAGCAGTCTTCTTGTAATTAATACCGGAAAAAGGAATTATATCTTCCAGTGTGGGAATTTTGGGGCTAAAAAATAATATATTTTATTGTGGTGCAAATTGAATCGCAACAATGAGGAAACATTCTATTAAGGGACGAGGACGCGGTCGTGGTGGGGTCCGTGGAGCCTCTGTTGCTGGCAGAGGACGTGGCCGTTCGGCCTCAGGCGCACAAAGTAGTGAACCAACTCCCTCAAGTAGCCGGCAGAATTTACAGCGATATTTGGTGGGGCCCAATGCCGTTATGAGGATGGTAAGGCCTGAGCAGGTACAGGCATTAGTCGATTGGGTGGCCGACAGTGCTTCCAGCACGTTCACCACATTGTCTTCCGCCCAGTCTTCTGCGGAAAGCGCACAGGTGGCACCTGAAAACCAAGCCCATCAGTCTGTCACATCACCCTCATGCATATCAGGGAAACTGGCTGAGCCTCAAGTTATGCAGCAGTCTCTTATTCTGTTTGAAGACTCTGCTCCCACGGTTTTCCAGGGGCGTCCACCTAGCCCTTCCCCAGCGGTGGAAGACATTCCATGCACTGACGCACAACCACTTATGTATCCAGATGATGAGGACATGGGAATACCACCACAGCAGAGTGACCGAGTCTCTGATGATGACGAAACACTGGTGCCCACTGCCGCGTCTTATTGCAGTGTGCAGACTGAACAGGAGGAGGTCAGGGAGGAAGACTGGGTGGAAGACGATGCAGAGGACGATGAGGTCTTAGACCCCACATGGACTGAAGGTCGTGCCGCTGACTTAAATAGTTCAGAGGAAGAGGCAGTGGTGAGACCGAGACAACAGCGAAGCCAAAGAGGGAGCAGGGGGCAAAAGCAGAACAGCCGCCGTCCAGAGAATTCGCCTGCTATTGGCCAGCGCCAACAGGGACCCAGCAGCCCAAAGGCATCTTCAAGGAGTTCCCTGGCATGGCACTTCTTCAAACAATGTGCTGACGACAAGACCAGAGTGGTTTGCACGCTGTGCCATCAGACCCTGAGGCGAGGCATTAACGTTCTTAACCTGAGCATCACTTGCATGATCAGGCATCTACATGCAAAGCATGAACTGCAGTGGAGTACACACCTTAAAAACAAGGACCCGCTCAGGCTCCCCCTGCTCCCTCTACCGCTGCTGCCTCGGCTTCCGCCTCGAGAGGAATGTTGCCACCTGCCGAGCAGCAAACAGAGGATGTGCCACCGACACCACCACCACCGCCACCTAGCGTCTCCACTATTTCACACAGCAGCGTTCAGCTCTCCATCTCTCAAACCTTTGAGAGGAAGCGCAAATTCCCACCTAGTCACCCTCGAGCCCTTGGCCTGAATGCCAGCATTTCTAAACTACTGGCCTTTGAAATGCTGTCATTCCGGCTGGTGGACACAGACAGCTTCAAACAGCTGATGGCCATGGCTGTACCCCAGTATGTGGTTCCCAGCCGCCACTACTTCTCCAAGACAGCCGTGCCTTCCCTGCACATGCAAGTGTCCGATAAAATCAAGTGTGCACTGCGCAACGCCATTTGTGGCAAGGTCCACCTAACCACAGATACGTGGACCAGTAAGCACGGCCAGGGACGCTATATCTCCCTAACTGCACACTGGGTAAATGTAGTGGCGGCTGGGCCCCAGGCGGAGAGTTCCTTGGCGCACGTCCTTCCGCCGCCAAGGATCACAGGGCATCATTCTTTGCCTCCTGTAGCCTCCTCCTCCTACTCGGCGTCCTCCTCCTCCTCTGCTTCCACCAGCTCATCCAGTCAGCCACACACCTTCACCACCAACTTCAGCACAGCCCGGGGTAAACGTCAGCAGGCCATTCTGAAACTCATATGTTTGGGGGACAGGCCCCACACCGCGCAGGAGTTGTGGCGGGGTATTGAACAACAGACTGACCAGTGGTTGCTGCCGGTGGGCCTCAAGCCCGGCCTGGTGGTGTGCGATAATGGGCGAAATCTCGTGGCAGCTCTGGGACTAGCCGGTTTGACGCACATCCCTTGCCTGGCGCATGTGCTGAATTTGGTGGTGCAAAGTTCATTCACAACTACCCAGACATGTCAGAGCTGCTGCATAAAGTGCGGGCCGTCTGTGCGCGCTCCGGCGTTCACATCCTGCCGCTGCTCGCCTGTCAGCGCTACAGCGGAACTTCGGCCTTCCCGCTCACCGCCTAATATGCGACGTGCCCACCAGGTGGAACTCCACCTTGCACATGCTGGAGAGACTGTGCGAGCAGCAGCAGGCCATAGTGGAGTTTCAGCTGCAGCACGCACGGGTCAGTCGCACTGCGGAACAGCACCACTTCACCACTAATGATTGGGCCTCCATGCGAGACCTGTGTGCCCTGTTGCGCTGTTTCGAGTACGCCACCAACATGGCCAGTGGCGATGCCACTGTTATCAGCGTGACGATACCAATTCTATGTCTCCTAGAGAAAACGCTTAGGGCGATGATGGAAGAGGAGGTGGGCCAGGGCCAGGAGGAGGAGGAGGATGACGGGTCGTTTTTAGCACTTTCAGGCCAGTCTGTTAGAAGTGGCTCAGAGGGAGGTTTTTTGCAACAGCAGAGGGCAGGTACAAATGTGGCCAGCCAGGGACCACTACTGGAGGACGAGGAGGATGAGGAGGAGGTGGAGGAGGATGAGGATGAAGCAGGTTCACAGCGGGGATACGCCTCCCACAGAGGACAGCTTGTCCTTACCTCTGGGGAGCCTTGCACACATGAGCGATTACATGCTGCAGTGCCTGCGCAACGACAGCAGAGTTGCCCACATTTTAACGTGTGCTGACTACTAGGTGGCCACCCTGCTGGATCCACGGTACAAAGACAATGTGCCCACTTTACTTCCTGCACTGGAGCGTGATAGGAAGATGCGCGAGTACAAGCGCACACTGGTAGACGCGCTCCTGAGAGCATTCCCAACTGTCACAGGGGAACAGGTGGAAGGCCAAGGCAGAGGAGGAGCTAGAGGTCGCCCACGCAGCAGTGTCACGGCCAGCTCCTCTGAGGGCAGGGTTAGCATGGCAGAAATGTGGAAAAGTTTTGTCTCCACGCCACAGCTAACTGCCCCACCACCTGATACGGAACGTGTTAGCAGGAGGCAACATTTCACTAACATGGTTGAACAGTATGTCTGTACACAACTCCACATACTGACGGATGGTTCGGCCCCATTCAACTTCTGGGTTTCCAAATTGTCCACGTGGCCAGAATTAGCATGTTATGCCTTGGAGGTGCTGGCCTGCCCGGCGGCCAGCGTTTTATCTGAACGTGTATTCAGCACGGCAGGGGCGTCATTACTGACAAACGCAGCCGCCTGTCCGCAGCCAACGTGGACAAGCTGACGTTTATAAAAATGAACCAGGCATGGATCCCACAAGACCTGACCCTCCCTTGTGCAGAGTAGTCCTTAATAACTGTCTTAAACCATGTTGTCTTGTACTCCTGGCCACTTCTTCATTGAAAAATCAATTTTTGAAATTAAGTAGGATCTTGGGGTGCAACCCAGAGTTGAATGAACCTTCCCTCTGTCTGGGTGCCGGGGCCAAAGTACATGAAAGTGTCCTTCTCCTGTGCTGGGTGATATGAATGTTATACTTGTGCTGTCTGACATGTTTCCTCCGTGTGGCTGCAGGGGTCAAAGTCTCTAAAAGTGCCCTTCTCCTGTGGTGGTTGATGTAAAACTGATGCTTGTGCTATCTGACCTGTCTCCTCTGTGTCGGTGCTAAGGCCTAAGTCACTGAAAGCGGCCTTCTCCTGTGCTGGCTGATATAAATGCCTGAATCTCTGCTGTGGGACCTCTCTCCTCCGTGTGGCTGCAGGGGTCAAAGTCTCTAAAAGTGCCCTTCTCCTGTGGTGGTTGATGTAAAACTGATGCTTGTGCTATCTGACCTGTCTCCTCTGTGTCGGTGCTAAGGCCTAAGTAACTGAAAGCGGCCTTCTCCTGTGCTGGCTGATATAAATGCCTGAATCTCTGCTGTGGGACCTCTCTCCTCCGTGTGGCTGCAGGGGTCAAAGTCTCTAAAAGTGCCCTTCTCCTGTGGTGGTTGATGTAAAACTGATGCTTGTGCTATCTGACCTGTCTCCTCTGTGTCGGTGCTAAGGCCTAAGTCACTGAAAGCGGCCTTCTCCTGTGCTGGCTGATATAAATGCCTGAATCTCTGCTGTGGGACCTCTCTCCTCCGTGTGGCTGCAGGGGTCAAAGTCTCTAAAAGTGCCCTTCCCCTGTGGTGGTTGATGTGAAACTGATGCTTGTGCCATCTGACATGGTTGCCGGGGTCCCATTAAATGGTGGCCTACTCCTGTGGTGGGTGATCTAAATGCCTGATTCTCTGCTGTGAAAACCTCTCTCCTCCGTCTGGGTGCAGGGGTCAAAGTCTCTCAAAGTGGCCTTCTCTTGTGCTGGGTGATGTGAAACTGATGCTTGTGCCATCTGACATGGTTGCCGGGGTCCCATTAAATGGTGGCCTACTCCTGTGGTGGGTGATCTAAATGCCTGATTCTCTGCTGTGAAAACCTCTCTCCTCCGTCTGGGTGCAGGGGTCAAAGTCTCTCAAAGTGGCCTTCTCTTGTGCTGGGTGATGTGAAACTGATGCTTTTGCCATCTGACATGGTTGCCGGGTCCCATTAAATGGTGGCCTACTCCTGTGGTGGGTGATCTAAATGCCTGATTCTCTGCTGTGAAAACCTCTCTCCTCCGTCTGGGTGCAGGGGTCAAAGTCTCTCAAAGTGGCCTTCTCTTGTGCTGGGTGATGTGAAACTGATGCTTGTACCAGCTGACATGGCGTGCAGGGATCCCAGTATTAAATGGTGGCACTTACTCACTGTGGTGGGTGATCTAAATGCCTGATTCTCTGCTGTGAAAACCTCTCTCCTCCGTCTGGGTGCAGGGGTCATAAGTCTCTCAAAAGTGGCCTTCTCTTGTGCTGGGTGATGTGAAACTGATGCTTGTGCCATCTGCTGACATGGTTTGTCCGGGATCCCATTAAATGGTGGTCCTACTCCTGTGGTCGGGTGATCTCAAATGCCTGATTCTCTGCTGTGAAAACCTCTCTCCTCCGTCTGGGTGCAGGGGTCAAAGTCTCTCAAAGTGGCCTTCTCTTGTGCTGGGTGATGTGAAACTGATGCTTGTGCCATCTGACATGGTTGCCGGGGTCCCATTAAATGGTGGCCTACTCCTGTGGTGGGTGATCTAAATGCCTGATTCTCTGCTGTGAAAACCTCTCTCCTCCGTCTGGGTGCAGGGGTCAAAGTCTCTCAAAGTCGCCTTCTCCTGTGCTGGGTGATGTAAAACTGATGCTTTTGCCATCTGACATGGTTGCCGGGGTCCCATTAAATGGTGGCCTACTCCTGTGGTGGGTGATCTAAATGCCTGATTCTCTGCTGTGAAAACCTCTCTCCTCCGTCTGGGTGCAGGGGTCAAAGTCTCTCAAAGTGGCCTTCTCTTGTGCTGGGTGATGTGAAACTGATGCTTGTACCAGCTGACATGGGTGCAGGGGTCAAATTAACTAAATGGTGGCCTACTCCTGTGGTGGGTGATATGATGCCTAAATATGTGCTGTGGGGCCTCTCTCCTCTTTCTGGGTGCAGGGGTCAAAGTAACTAAAAGTGGCCTTCTCCTGTGCTGGATGGTATAAATGTAATGCTTGTGCTATCTGACATGTCTCCTCTGTCTGGGTGCTAATTCCTAAGTCACTGAAAGTGGTCTTCTCCTGTGGTGGTTGATATGATGCCAGATTCTCTGCTATGGGACCTCTCTCCTTTGTCTGGATGCTGGGGTCGAAATAATAGTAAGCGACCTTCTCCATTGGTGGGTGATTTGAAGCCTGATTCTGTGCTATGGGACCTAACTCCAATTAATATTGGT
Source organism: Bufotes viridis (assembly GCA_033119425.1). Taxonomy (NCBI): domain Eukaryota; kingdom Metazoa; phylum Chordata; class Amphibia; order Anura; family Bufonidae; genus Bufotes; species Bufotes viridis. The sequence goes on from CM065594.1 coordinate 191,315,629, forward strand.
TAATTTTATTTTATTTTATGTTGTCATCATTTCCCTATCTACATTTGTTTGCAGGGGATTTACCTACATTTTGCTGCCTTTTGCAACCCTCTAGCCCTTTCCGGGAGTCTTTTACAGCCTTTTTAGTGCCCAAAAGTTCGGGTCCCCATTGACTTCTATGGGGTTCGGGTTCGGGATGAAGTTCGGGTTGAGTTCGGATCACGAACCCGGACATTTTCCGGAAGTTCGGCCGAACCTCTCGAACCCGAACATCCAGGTGTTCGCTCATCTCTAATCATGATTAATGTATGTTTATACTTGAATAAATATTATATATCCCAATAATAAAGTATCAACTTTTACACTAATATGGTTTTACAATTTATATGTTATATACACTAAATTCATAGGATAAATTCCTTTTGTTACTTTTTTACTGATGAAATATTTAACAACAACATATATAAAAGATACCAATGTATCAGTTTGGGTTCACCAGGCACTGAAAACACCCTTAAAAATATCTTCAACTATCTATTACTATTATTTACTATTTTTTATATGACATCTTGATGACATCTTGTCCCAGGAATTCCTGACTTATTTTTATACATATATCTTTGCACATTTATATAATTGTTTGTATTAATACATCCTCCTTGAACATCCCTCTTCTTTACATCTGTGAGGGCCACTGTAACAATGTATCTAATACCAGTTCGATAAGATTTAAGTATAGACGCATGCGCAAGTGTGAGAATTGCTAGTATAATGCAATCCATATAGTCAGCGGAGCACCGTAGTAGTGAGGATTTCTTCTAAGTTCGGGCACCAGCGCAAGTTCAGCAGAGCTCCGTGACAGTGATTTGAATTTGAATAAAGTTAATACAGAGATGTTTAGCGTCGCACTTTCCCTGAGGGGTTAATTTAGTACCGCCTCAGCTCAGGCCCCGAAGCCCCGAAGCTGCCTGCCTTCTTGCTCAGCCACCCTGCACGGTTGAATGGCTGCCCGCCCTTCCACCCAGCCATATTGTATAGCCGCCCGGCCAGCCGCACGTTTGTATGCCCACCAAGCTGCAGCTTTGAATTCACGCCCACCACCCACCTCTGAGAATCGCTGCTGCCTGCCTGCATGCCAGAGCCAGGAGTCAGGACCCTCCTGCTTCAGACTCCCTGCCAGCTTTGGTGAGTCTAATACCCTGGACTGTGCCCCTTACCCTGGACTGTGCCCCCTAAACATAGACTGTTGGTGGCACAGTACAAGGGTATAAGGGGATATATCTGTACTGTGCCTCCTAACCTGTACTATGCCCCCTTATACCCTATAATGTGCCTCCTGCCATGTACTATGCCCTCTTATACCCTTAATTGTACCACTTCACCATACCCTGTACTGTGCCCTATAATACTCTATACTGTGACCCTTATACCCTATATATCGAATCACTGTATGGCGGCGTTATCCAGTCTCTGAATAGACGCATTATTCAGTGACTGTATGGAGGTGTTATGAAGTGTATGGTGGCGTTATCCGGTCACTGTATGGCGGCGTTGTCCAGTCATTGTATGGCAGCGTTATCCAGTAACTGTATGTAGGTGTTATCCGGTCACTGTATGGAGGCATTATCAGGTCATTTTATGGCGGTGTTATTATTTGGTTGTAGGACTAATATATTTACAGTGTATACTGTAGATTCCAGTATATTATGCTGTAGTGTGGCCTGTATTTCCCAGTAGAGTAAATGAGCCTTGTAGAACACAGTCCACACCACTGACCACCAGGACCAGCCTTTTGTACAGTAATATAGCCTACAGTACATGGTAGCCTCCCTTCTCTGCCATGCTGCTCCGCTGTGTACTAATGCTTATTTTGGCACACTTAAGCTAGGTTCACATCACCTTTTTGCCATGCGTTTAACATATACAAACATGTATACCTTAACAGATTGATGTCATACAGTGGCATATATAGGATTCCATTGTAAAAGAAAGTACACTTTTTTTGCCGGACTCTGCAGGATACAAAAGCGTGGCGTGCTGCATTTTTGTATCCCTTTTTTCCAACATATACGTCAAACAGATGCAAAAATGCAAACATTTGCTGTGGGGCCCAGTTAGTTCTAGCTACGCCCCTGGTGCGGGCTGTCGGCTTAGGCTGTCCTGCAGGGCACAGTGTGATACAATAATACTTTGCAGAGAGAAGGAGACAAGCAGTGCTCCTCCCTCTCTTCTGTAATACCTACGCTGATAACCAATTAGCGGCTGATGGGTGGAGGAGCAGTCAGCAGGCTTCTCTCATTGCTGCTGCTCCACTAATCAGAGCCTCCTCCTGCACGCTGACAGAGAGCGCGCGGGAAGCACTGGTTGGCTCTGTCACACCATGAGAAAAGCCAGACACACCCATGTTCTACAGATGTGTTCTTGGAAATGTGGTGGTTGGGAAATGTGGGGAGGGGTTGGATGAGGGCACCGGCATCAGGACAGCTACTGCACATTCCAGGGGAAGGTTGTGGACACAATGCAGGGTACACTCACTTTATTTTGGAAAGGTGGGGAGAGTGATTCCTACACAATCACTGACTGCCAAAACTATGAAAGAATAACGCGTCCGTGTGAAGCCTATCACTGAAGAATTCAAAGACGCTAAAATATAACTTTTATTGAGATTGACTAAAAGCATGGAGTGCTACAATTTATTAATTTACTAGTGTATGTGAGCCCCACATCAGACGGAGAGTTCCATATTGCATTTGTGTGCGCGCCACTATATTAACTCTTTCAGAGGCAAGGTAGAGGAGGTCGTTTTAGGGGTAATTTTTTAGGCCAAAACAATCCCATTTCAACATACCCATTGAGGGAGAAAAAAGAATAGTGGATACGTGTCCCATATTACCGTCATCTGATGTGTCCCATACCATCGTCACCCAATCTGATGAGCTGCAGATTATAAACCTATCAGATAGGACTCTTACAGCTGCTGAATGTGATATTCTCAAAAAGGGCCTGTCCTTTGTCCCCACACCAGCCTTCAATCTGTTTGGCTGGGTCAAAGACCTGAACTTGTTCGCCAGGAAGATCAAGTGGAGAAAGTTATTTAAGTGTCATGACCGGCGTCAGTATGCAGAATTGGGGGTTGAGATATCGGAGTTGGGGGACATCAGAACTTAGATAGGTAGATCTGATGAGGGAAGGTGAACAAAATCTTGGTGAGGGCCCCTTTACAACAAATGAGGAATCGCTCAAAAGCGAGTCCTCCTATAAGTGACACAACACCCGTCGATGTTTTTCTCAACTTGGTCATCGTCAAGTTGAGAGAGCTGTAAGGTGGGAGGTATAAACAGAATATCACTAAGGAAAAGCTCAGTGGGCTGCTATCATTAGAGAATGACCCTTCTATTGTCCTAAAAACAGCGGACAAGGGGGGGGGGGATATAGTGGTATTTGGACAGGACCAATATAAGAAACTGTGTCTTGACGAAAGGATGAAGACACAAACGTAGCGAGGCACGTAAATCTTTGCCACTTAGGAGAGGTTCGGTCAATTACATTTCAAGGTGTTGAAATTGTAAGACCATTACCGAGGGGTGGCGATTTTGATCAGAGGGTACTCCGAAAAGAGGCAGAGTGGACCTTTAGGTTAGGCACAGTCCAACCGGGAGGTTTGAATGACCGGATTTCATATGCCTGCTTTATTGATTAAGGGTCCTACTTATTGTAGATCATATCCCTATGTTTTGCCCCTTTTATTCTCCACTACGTGGGTCTAGGTTTCAATTATGTCCCTTAAATCCCAGTTACCGGTCTCTCCTTGGCCCCTTGTGACCCCTTGTCCCTGTGTCCCCTCAATTAATCCAAATGTGGATTATGGATATTTAGAGGTGGCCGTGCATGAACAGAATAGGAGGACACAGGGGTCTATGTGTGATGCATGCCCATTTCTTCTTCCTCCTGTCCTTATGTGGAACATTTTATTGTTTTAGATCATATCTATGTATCCACCCTAATTGGTGCCGATTTGGCTGTTTGCGATTTTTGTGCATAACAAGATATTTCCACACTTGCCATGGGAATGCGACAGGAATGAAAGGTTTGTCCCCACTAGAGACGTGGTCAGAGGACAATTAATAACTCTAGAGTACGCGTTGGATATTGCCATAACAGTAATTTAGTTGTTGAACTAGAGTGCCCAGCAATGCCGCCGGCTTAGGTTTAGCTTAAGGGACATACTGGGTATCCCCGGTGGGAATGGAGAGCTGTCCCCGTGTATGACGTGGCCAAGGGACATTTATTAACTCTGGAACACATGTTGGGCACTGCCAAAATAACATGTTAGGTGTGGAACTATAATGCCCAGCATTGCCACCAGTCCTTACTTGCTTAAGAGATATACTGTGTATTCCCATTAGGCAGTGAATTCATGCACTAGGATCGATATTAAACTGTCCGACCCGTTGTTCCTGTTCTTACCTCTGTTTGATGCCCCAATCGGTAGCCTGCCACATTATATCCCTATAAAATTAATAGGAGAGGGGAGTGGCTTATCACGCTGCGGCATGAGGCGTCCGGTGTACCATGAAAAAGCATTAACTTATGTAGAAACATTAAGCAGCTGATTTCAGGGGGCGTGTCGCTCAGATTGGCTCACATTCAGGGGGTGTGTTCTACGCTCGCGCTCGGCTCAGCTCAGTAGCAGAAGCAGGTCTGAAGCCCGCGCGGCACGGGGGGGTTTATGAGGAGGCACGGGGGTTTAGGAGGCAGGGATGTATGAATAAACCTGTGAGCTCCCATGTTGCGCAGAAAACCGCAGGTCAATTCAGACCTGCGGTTTTCTTCGTGACAGTCTCTGATCCCCAGTGCCACTGCGCTGGGTTGGCATCGGTGTATGAATAAACCTAGAGCACCCCCTTCATGTTGCGCAGAAAACCGCAGGTAAATTCAGACCTGCGGTTTTCTGTGCAACATTGGGGGGGGGGGGGCTCACAGGTTTATTCATACATCCCTGCCTCCTAAACCCCCGTGCCTCCTCATAAACCCCCCGTGCCGCGCGGGCTTCAGACCTGCTTCTGCTACTGAGCTGAGGCGAGCGCGAGCGTAGAACACACCCCCTGAATGTGAGCCAATCTGAGCCGAGAGCAGAGCGACACGCCCCCTGAAATCAGCTGCTTAATGTTTCTTCATAAGTTAATGCTTTTTCATGGTACACCGGTGTTGGCATGCAGGAACGCCTGAAAGGGCTCCCATTGGCCGGGCTTCGCTCCCTCGATCCTCCTTTGGGGGTGTGTCTTTACCTATCTGAAGCAGCATTCGGCGCGGCCGCTTCACGCCCATCACAGCACCTGCTGACGCCGCCACAGAATGTTAGTGTGGCAGCGTCTATAGACAGGAATCTCTGTAGCTTTTTGGCTCCTGATGATTCTAAATCTAGATGAAACGCGTTAGTTGGGAGGAATGCCTAATATCTGAGTGAATATGTAGAGGGGAGTATACAGGTGACCCATATAGGTAGGTTTAGGCAACAGTAGAAGCCTGCATGGTGGTGCCTGACCCTTGATAACCTGTTGGCCATCTGTAAAACCGTTAAGTGGTCATTGATTATATGTGACAGGCGTGTGCATTGGCGACCCCTCACGCGCCTACAATATCGCAACCTTTTGTTTTTAATATTTGGTCACATTCAGACTTCAGTATCAGTAGCTTGCCTCTATTGGCAGGATACTGGGTGTGACTTTGAATGTGTAGTGTGGTGGCCCCTTGCTTGTTGTGTGGGACGGAAAGAGTTAATATAGTGGTGCGCACACAAATGCAATATAGAACTCTCCGTCTGATGTGGGGCTCACATACACTAGTAAATTACTAAATTGTAGCACTCCATGCTTTTAGTCAATCTCAATAAAAGTTATATTTTAGCGTCTTTGAATTATTCAGTGATAGAGTGATTCCTACAGGCAAACATCATTCACTCAACTTTTTAAAATCCGTAATTTGGAAAGACAAAATGTGACTTTTTTTAAATAAGGTTAAAGCTGTAGGATAGGTTAAATAAAATAATCTGTTCTATAAGCACCACATTATTTTCTGTCCGCTGCCACAAAACAATCTGGAAGTGCCCCTCCCGAGAGCAGGCTCTGGACCCGCCACTGATTCAAGCTGAATGGGTCTGCATGCATCTGTGCCAGCCACACGGACGGTGAAATTTGCAGTCCCCAATGCACGAAACGGGCAGCACACAGTTGTGTCTTTGAGCCCTAAAACAGCAAGTTTGAGCAGGTTGTCACAACTCAAGTAACCATACATTTGTTCATCCTTGACAACATTACCTTAGGGTGATGGAAACTGATTTTCATTGTTTTAAATTAAACCAGGCACCCCCTGCTCTGAAGAGGGGAGGGTGTCTGGTTCAGGAAAAGGTCAGAAATTGATGGAAACACCACTGAAATGGTACGGGAACAGCATAGGGAGGATGTCTGGATGCATCTTGGACTCCCAGGTCGCTGCTGGGAACGATGTTGTCCGAGTAGTACGCAACTTTTACAGACTGACAATAATACGCACAAAACCGAAGATAAAATCGATTTTAGAGGAAAGATTGTTAGGAAACATCCTTTTCTGTATATTTACTTGTATATAAAGTACAAGTGCTGCCAAAAATTACAAGGAAGAGACACTCTGATACAACCTGTATATCACATCAAGAAGGGACTCATTCACATTGTGGTACAATTGTTCAGGTAGTGGGACTCCTACCCTCATAAAGCCTATGCACTAAGTGAAAGGGCTGCCAAAAATTACAAGTAACCGGCAGTCTAATGCACCCTTTATTACACACTTCCCCGTCCCTTACTGCTCACCTTGCGCATATTAAATGGTATATATGCTTGCAAGTATGTCACACGTACAGTAGCACATGTTTTGTAAGTGTACGAGCAAATAAAGGACACCGAATGCCACAGATATTTTTAGGATGCACACACTTTAAACAGGAGATGTAGCACAGATAAAGTCGCTGTCCGCAGCGACTATGAAAAAAGTACACTGAATGTCACAGATAATTTTAGGATGCACAAGCGTTATACAGGAGGTATAGCGCGAGTAATGTCGCTGTCACCACCGGCTAATAAAAAATGACACTGAATGAATGTCACTGATATTTAGGATGCACAAACGTTATACAGGAGGTATAGTGCAAGTAATGTCGCTGTCACCACCGGATAATAACAAATTACACTGAATGAATGTCACTGATATTTAGGATGCACAAACGTTATACAGGAGATGTGGCGCTGGTAATGTCGCTGTCGTAGCAGCCAACAAACATGCGGGGAGGAGACTCGAGCATCGCGCTTGAGCACATGCGGTGTTCGGCCCAACACTAGTCCATATGGGCATCTCAGCCAGTTTTCCTTTACACCACTTTCGATAAATCTCCCCCAGTGTACGTGCTTGGTGTTAGAACAAATTTTCCACCAAGTTCTGAAAAAACAAGCATTCAAAAACTTTTGCTTTTTACAAATTTTGCTGCAAAAACAAAAAGTCACATGTGATTGTGTAACACCCCAGAGTGGTATTACCACTCATGCACCCTGCTACTGTCTCTAATGGTCTAACCTGAACATCATCCTATGTATTTTGTTCCAGGTCCTCTCCATATTGTGCATTGATAATCTTGTTATGTAACTGTTTATTACACGTAATGTGCCTGGTTCACCAGCAGGTGGCAGCAAACATGGCAGAGCTATCTTAGACAGAATGGAACTCACCATTCCATTCTCCCCCCATTAGGGCAGAAGTGGGCGAGTCCTGCTTGCTACCAGAAGGAGTTGTGGCAGTTCCAGATTGTTCCGGTTGGAGCTGACAGGACACTAACCTGTTCCTTGGCTAAAACTAAGTCAGACTAATGAGGAGTGCAGCATTAAGAAGAAACCAAAGTTACTAAGCTAGTTTGTCATCACAGCAGAGAGAAAGAGAGAAAGCAGGGTTAAGTTTGCCTGCTAGTTCATGCTGAAGCCTGCTGGAACCAAGACAAAGCCTAAAAACTGTTTGGAGAAACGTTTAAGTAAAGCTGCCATTGAACTTCATCTCAAGGCCTGGACTCAAGTTATTCTTTCAAATCCCTTAATTATTCACCTTATTTATTTCTTCGGAGCCAAAGCCTGGGGTCCAGCAGTATCCAGGTAGGAGCACAGTGACACACTTAAAGAGACATTTAGGATGTACTACACCACTCTACATTCCTACTAAACCTGGGATGTGATCTAGAGGGCCCTGGGGGGGGGGGGGCAGGGTGCACATTGCAATTGCAGTCTAACCTTCCTGTTTTAAGTAGCATAAGCTATACACTTCAAGGACACATTATACAATTTGTTTGCTCCCTCTTCTCTTCACCTTGCTTGCCAGTGATAAACCCACAGCTAGGGCTGAGCGAACTTCTGTTTTCAAGTTCGGCGTACAAGGTTCGGGTTATCTAAGAATTCCGTTATGGATTCCGCTACCACCGACCATAACTTGTTCTGTGGTAGCGGAATCTATAACGGAATTCTTAGATATCCCGAACCTCGTACACCAAACTTGAAAACAGAAGTTCACTCATCCCTACCCAGAGTACTTTCTAACTCCTATAACGGTGGTAATTTACAAAGACTGACTTTTTACGCCAGTTTTTGTCTGGAAGGAATTTGTGGCAAGGAGTTGCCTAATACTAGCCTAATGTTATTAAAATAAATTAGGCGCACCGCCGGCAGTCCATGCACCTGGAGTAAAAATGACTGCAACTCCTGACTGTAGTCGCTTTTACTCCTCATTTAAGCCTATTTTTAGGTATAAGGCTAGGACGACATGTATCTCGCGACAAAAAGGGAACAACTACACTGCAACTTTTTTGTAATGACAGTTAATGGTGTCGCACTGCGACGCAACAATCGCACAAAAATCCAACTTGAAGCATGTCACATGCTGCAGTGTGACACCATTATAAAAAGTGTTTTTGTCACATTGTTGTTTACTAAGTCTCAAAAAGGGTTGCTGTGATTATTTTTACGTCAAAAGCTGATGTAACAATGTTTGGAAATAACCGCCAACATATGATATGGTGCCTGCCTTACCTATATCAAATGAGCACAAATAGGGGGTGATTTATCAAACTTCTTAGTTAGCTTAGTAGCTCATAGCAACCAATCAGATTGCACCTTTCATTTTCCAACGGAGCTGTGAACAATGAATGGTGGAATCTGATTGGTTTCTGTGGACAACTAAGCCAGTTCTACTTTACACCAGTTTTGATAAACCTCCCCGCTGTGACTGTGATATGACAGTCACAAAAAATCAGTTTGATTTTGGCTAGGGATATGCCCAGGAGGAACATTTGTGCGACTTGTCTGTACCTTGTGTGATTTTGCTCTAAAAACACAACCAAATCTCCAAAAAAGTTGCAGGTAAGTTGCAGTCGCTCACAACTTGCATTGTGGTCTGTGGGAACAAACTTGCGTGCCAAATGCGACATGACCAAAAATCCAACATTGTTGGATTTTCTGCAACTGTCACGTCGCAGTTGCGGCATGTTGCTTTGGGACCCCATTGACATCTTTAGATGCAATGTCACTTGAATATGTTGCTATGTAGGCCCAAGTATTTAGTCATAGGTAGCAAATGGCATGTGGCTTTACCATTATAGACCACAGCGCAAGTTGCATGCAACTGCGTCTTGCCTGCGGCAAGCAGAAAAAACAAGGATATTATAACTCCCACCATGCACACTTGCCTGGCTGTTCTTGAAACATCCAAAGAAGAGAATGGAGCATGCTAGGGGTTGTAGTTGCTCAAACAGCTGGAGTTCCGAGGTTGCTGACCCCTGCCATACAGTTTCTTTAAAAAAAAAAAAAAAGGAAACAATCTGTAAGTATACTTCTTGCCACCAGATGGAGCAATTCTGCTGTATAAAGACTAAATGACACACAGCAGTATTTAGTCAATGGATTATATTTATATTTGTAAGCCAAAACCAGGGGTGGAAGTTACCTGCGGAAAAAAAGGTATAAGGCAAAATTTGCTCCTCTCCATATTGAGAACCCACTCTTGGTTTTGGCTTACAAATTATGTTCTAAAATACTGCCATGAGACTGCTCTATCTGAAAGCAATGGGGGTCATTTACTAAAGTTTAATATATATAATAGGTGTGCCTTTTGTACAAACTAATTAGGAACAAAAACAAAAAGGGGTGGCTAAGTTTTTCAGCTTTTATTTAAAAAGTCACATCTTCTGGTTGAAATGCACCTTTTTACAAACATAAAAAATAAGTAGTCTAATTGAACACGATCCACCTGCGCCCTGACGAATACAAAACTGTAAAGAGGGCGACTGCACCATCCTGGGCTCATAGCCTTAGTCCATATAGTGGCGGTGCCAGTGGGGCTGGGATCCGACCGCCGATCCCCAAAGCCAACGTAGAAAAGTCAAGAATCCCACGGCACTCCGAAGTCTTGTGAAAAAGTATTTCTTTATTCCACCTCAGGTGAGCGACGTTTCGACTCGGTATGAGTCTTTATCAAGCATACATTTAACAGCAATATACAAACATTTATACCCACTTCCAATGTCCCTATTGGTCAATGGAGGGGTCAATCCCTCCCCCCTTCAGGGAACAACCACAGTGTGTAAGACTTAAACAAGTTAAAAGCAATTTAAATTATATATAGATATAATCTACGGACTCAGCGCAACTCACTTATATACAATCATACAGGACAGCATATCCGAACAAAGTACATCCATCTGTCCCGTTCAAACACTTCCGGGTCCACACTGGTTTGTATTGCAGACGTCATCCAGCTGCCGATCATCTGACTGTGACGTCGACACACTCCCGGTCATGTGACCATCACATGATCGGAGCTGTCATAAATGTAAACAGAGGCTCGATTCAGCGCCATCGGTGTTTACAAAACCAGAGGGAACGAGAGGTATTCACTTTATGTCCATAGAAATTCATTGTAGCTGATCACATCATCACAGGCGTTGACCCAGTAAGGCTATGAGGGCTGGACAACCAAAAAAATGGACTACTTTTAAGAATCCATTACGATTACAAGCAATGGCATACCCCACCTGATGGCAATCATATAGTGAAGGAAAATCTTCATTCTTAGAGTAGATGGACAAAGATCCATTGAGACCTGTGTCCCCTATGTAATTACAACATTGTTTTGACTATGGAGAAACGTACCCTGTGTGGGGGATCTAGCTAGAACCGCATAAAGACCATTCATGGCACTGTGCCAGGTAATCTCCATCCCCCGCTCAGTAGCCAATTATACATGCTCACTAGGGCTACAGGGGGGCACAATATCGGCCATGTGTTCCTTGCTGCGACAGTGAACCCACCATCGCAAACTCCCGGTCCACAGGTTTCATGTGCCCTTACCCCTGTGCCTCATTGCACTCAAATATCATTCAAACAGTTAGTCGTCTCCAAAAGAACCTTTTACGGGGAGAGGTCCCATATTCCATTGGTCCATTTGTCCATATCTTCCCTACACAGATGAAGAAACAAAATTACCCAATCAGGTGGTCGTATGTCGTACACTCACTGTGTTTGTCCAGCCCATTAGCCTATACCAGGAAATAGCCTGAAAAGATAGAACAGTACCAGTTAAAACCAAAGTAGAGATGTGGATACAAAACAACATATCAAATGGCGGGGAATCAAAAGAGGGATCCTATCCTAAATTCTCGGTTCATGCCCTTCGGTTCCAACGTATTTAGCTCAAAAATCCACCGCAACTCCAGTTTTTTTAGGAGTTTCTCTCTATCACCACCCCTAGATAGTGGAGGGACACTATCTATGATTCTATATCGGAGTTGGGATACATTGTGCCTCTGTTTAAAGAAATGTTCGGGGACCGGAAGGTCGTTTATAGGTGTAGCAGGATCAATAGCCTGTCTTTCAAACAATTTCCTGATCGTATAACGGTGTTGGTTCATTCTTAACTTACATGGTTGCGTCGTCTCCCCGACATATAATAAGCCACATGGGCATTGTAATAAATAGATCACATAATCCGAAGCACAAGTATATGTATCTCTGATGTTGTACCTCTTGCCAGACTGTGGGTGTGTGAAGGAGTCACCCTTGAGTAAACTATTGCAATTGCAACAGTTGTAACAAGGGAAACACCCTTTCTTTCCCCTTTTATCTGACTTTTCTTTTTTAGGGATAACAGTGTGGGTAAGTTTATCTCCTAGACTTTTGGCCCTTCTGTATGACATCAATGGTGTGGTCTGGAAATCGCTTATATTGGGAAAAGATCTAGTCAATACACCCCAATTACATTTGAGAGCTGCCGCTACCATAGGGCTGACCTTGTTAAAGGTGGATACGAAGGGAATTCGTGCCGGGCGGGGTGGTCTAATAGTTTTGTTTAGCAACTCCTCCCTTGTTGTCTCCCTTACCCTTCGGCGGTGTTGTTCCACCAATTTCCGGGGGTATGCCCTGTCCCTAAATTTATCAGCCATCTCAGTTAGACGTTCATCCACTTTCAAGTCATTTGAGACTATCCTTCTAACCCTGAGGAATTGGCTATAGGGTAGGGATCTAATCATTCCCCTGGGGTGGGCACTGTCGTACCTCACTAAATTATTACGATCAGTCAATTTAACAAATAGGTCCGTCTGTAAGCCCTCATCTGTGATGTATATCAATGTGTCCAAGAATTGCAAGGAGCTGGTTGACTCAACTCTAGTGAATTTTAATTGCGGGTGTATGTCATTAATTGCCTCATGGAAATATTGTAATTCCAGGTCCGTTCCTGTCCACACTAGGAAGACATCATCTATATACCGCATCCACCCCTTCACATACTTGAAGTGGGTGGATGGGTATATATGACGTTCTTCTACCTGAGCCATATAGATGTTTGCATATGTCGGGGCCACATTGGACCCCATTGCGGTGCCCCGACATTGCAAATAAAACCGGCCCTCAAATTGAAAGTAATTATTATACAGCAAAATTTCCAACAAGGTCAATAAAAAATCACAAATTTCCACAGGGTAGCCCGACGTTTCTAAGGCCCATTTGATTGCCGCCAGCCCTAACTCGTGTTCAATACACGTGTATAGGCTGGCGACATCAAAGGACACCAATTTGTCCCCTGGTTGGAAGTCAAGTTGTTTTAATTTATTTAAGAAATCAGATGTGTCACGCACATAGGAAACAGCATTGGTAGCGTGGGTCCTCAGGACCTTGTCCAGAAAGATTGCCGCATGGGAGAAAACTGAGTCAATACCCGACACTATAGGGCGTCCCGGTGGGTGTTTTAAATCCTTGTGGATTTTAGGCAGGATGTATATAGTGGGCGTCACCGGATGTTGTGGTGTGAGGAACTCATATAGTTGTTTATCAATGTAGTCATTGGCATATGCATTGTCTACCAATATTCTTAATTTCTTAGTTATGAGCATCACTGGGTCCCCATCAATCTGTCTATAGACCTCAGGATCGCTTAATTGCCTCTCGATCTTTGTCCATCTACTCTAAGAATGAAGATTTTCCTTCACTATATGATTGCCATCAGGTGGGGTATGCCATTGCTTGTAATCGTAATGGATTCTTAAAAGTAGTCCTTTTTTTTGGTTGTCCAGCCCTCATAGCCTTACTGGGTCAACGCCTGTGATGATGTGATCAGCTACAATGAATTTCTATGGACATAAAGTGAATACCTCTCGTTCCCTCTGGTTTTGTAAACACCGATGGCGCTGGAGCCTCTGTTTACATTTATGACAGCTCCGATCATGTGATGGTCACATGACCGGGAGTGTGTCGACGTCACAGTCAGATGATCGGCAGCTGGATGACGTCTGCAATACAAACCAGTGTGGACCCGGAAGTGTTTGAACGGGACAGATGGATGTACTTTGTTCGGATATGCTGTCCTGTATGATTGTATATAAGTGAGTTGCGCTGAGTCCGTAGATTATATCTATATATAATTTAAATTGCTTTTAACTTGTTTAAGTCTTACACACTGTGGTTGTTCCCTGAAGGGGGGAGGGATTGACCCCTCCATTGACCAATAGGGACATTGGAAGTGGGTATAAATGTTTGTATATTGCTGTTAAATGTATGCTTGATAAAGACTCATACCGAGTCGAAACGTCGCTCACCTGAGGTGGAATAAAGAAATACTTTTTCACAAGACTTCGGAGTGCCGTGGGATTCTTGACTTTTCTACGCTGACGAATACAAAGATACATCGTCTAATTCGGGGATGCTCAACCTGCGGCCCTCCAGCTGTTGTAAAACTACAACTCCCACCATGCCCTTCTGTAGGCTGATAGCTGTAGGCTGTCCGGGAATGATGGGAGTTGTAGTTTTGCAACAGCTGGAGGGCCGCAGGTTGAGCATGCCTTGTCTAATTCATCACCTGCTTTGCGACTCTTTCTAAATACTATGCAAAACACCGACAGGCTAATCCACTACGCCAGTCTATCGCACTCTATAAAATAGACAAGCTTGATGAATGACCCCCAATATATTCAAATATGAAATCTTATCCTATCATTTAAATTTTTTCAGTTATAACAAGGACAGGGGGATAGATATCAGATCGCTGACCCCTGATCATGAGAGCTGGGGCCCCATGCCCTATGGAAATCCCCTGAAATGGACGGAGCAGTTGGTCAGAAATGCACCACTGCTCCATTCATTTCTATGGGAGCACCAGAGATGGCCACACATGTCCTAGGTGTAGCTCAGTCCCATTTAAGTGAATGGGGCTAAGCTGCAATACCAAGCACAGTTGCTATACAATAGATGGCGCTGCTTGTTAGGCTGGGGGGGGGGGGGGGAGTTTTCATAGGAACTCTGCTGGCTCCTCAAATAGCTGATATTTATTGATCTATCCTGAGGATAGGTCATCAGTATTGAACACCAGGACTACCCTGTTAAATGCAATAAAGGGGTTGCCTTAACACAGACCTGTGACAAAGATCAATTATTCTCTCCCACACCGCTGGAATACTGTTACTTTTGCTGGGAAAGCAATAATCAACCAGGCATTACCCATGCAGCACCAGAAGGATACTGTATAGTGTGTAAGAGGGTGCAAGGTACCGTTGTTGACGGGAGGTACGTGTCACCGAGGTTCCTGGCCTCGGTGAGGTAAGAGCCGGGTTTTTGTGTGTCAGCAGCAGCTAGTGCTGCTTGACACCTTGGTATTTAGTTTGGCTGCAAAGCCAATCCGGGCCGGCTCTTACTGGGAGTAGGCAAAGAGTTGGGTGGGTGCCTATTCCCCACGGTCCAGGCCGGACTTTTCCAGGGCCTTTAAAAAGGCAGCCACATCAGCAGGTGGAGGTGTGATTGTCCTGAAGCTGCTAACAGTGCTGTGGAGCTCTCTGACCTGGAAGCAAGACCCCAGCAAAGAGGCATGCAGTCGGCCTGGAAGCCTAAGGTGTGGATTTTCCTGCGGCTGGGCTGACAGCCAGGTGCGAACACGCACCTACATCTCACAGGTGATTGGATCCTGGTTTGGACTCTTGTGTTTTGCCTTAAGTTTTTACTGGGTGTGAATTAACACTAAGTGACTGTCTGGAGTTTATTTATGCAAGTGTGAAATAAACACTCTTTACTGCATTTCCTGGACTCCCTTTGCCTCTGTACTGCACCCGCACCGCCGTCTACCAGAGCGACTCCCCACATTTGGTGGAGGATGCGAGCATGCGCAGTGAGGCTGGCGTGAACGCCGAAATTTTTTTGTTTTGCTGAGCACAAGTGCATGGAATATATTAAACCGGCCAAGTTACAAGCAGGAATTTCTGGCAACATGGAGGCTGCTGTTAAAGCCCTCGTGGAGGCTAACGTGCAGCAGCGGGAGACCAACCAGCTACTGTTACAGCACGTGATGGCTTTACAAGCTGCAGGAGCGTCCCACCGCGTCCATGATGCCCGGAAAGCGGTCCGTGCGGCGATCCCCAAAGATGACCCCCTCAGACGACGTTGAGACATATCTGGCGGTCTTTGAAAAGGTGGCCGTGAGGGAGAAGTTACCCCGTGACCAGTGGGCTGAAGTGGTCGCTCCGTTCCTGGCATCCGGACCCCAGCAGATTTTCTTTGATTTAGCAGATGACCAGGCTGTGATTACCCCACGGTGAAGGGGGAGATCCTGGCCAGACTGGGGGTAAACGTGTTGGTCCGTGCTCAGCGGGTCCACCAGTGGGACTTTAAAGCGGCTGAACCAGCCAGGCCGCAGTACTATGAGTTGCTTCACAGGTTGCAAAAATGGCTGCAGCCTGATGTTCTAAGTCCGACTGCTATGCTGGACCATCTGCTGGCTGACATGTTCTGGAGGGCCTTGCCTTACCCCCTTCAGCACTGGATCGGCCAGGTGTCACCCACTAATGCCCTAGAAATGGTCGATCTAGTGGAGCGCTATGAGGCCACAAAAAACTTGCAAGGGGGTGTTGTTGGGAGGGGGCCGGTCAAACCCCAGAGGTCTCCCATCCAGTCCCGACGACTGGTACCCGAGAAACCTGCTCGGGGTGTACCCCCTGTAGACCCGGTTCCGATAGTCTGCTGGCGGTGTCACGAGCCTGGCCACGTAAGGGCCGACTGTCCACAGCGGGGAGAACCCATGGAAACTAATTATGGGTACCGGGCTTCAATGTATGCCAGGAGACTATGTGCAACCGGCACCCCCGAGACAGTAGACAATCGTCATCTGTGCCAGGTGCAAGTGGGTGATAATCTGGCAGTGGCGCTGCTGGACTCAGGGAGCCTAGTAACCCTGGTAAGTGCTGCCCTGGTACAGCCCTCCCAGTATACGGGCCGGAAAGTTGGTGTGGTGTGCATACATGGAGACTTAAAGGACTATCCCACTGCCGTAATGTCTCTGTCCACGGTGGCCGGCACATGGACTTGCGAAGTGGCGATCTCCACAAAGTTACCTTATGAACTAATAATTGGGAGAGACTTCCCTGGTTTTCTGTCCCTATGGCCTGAGATGAAAGTGACTAATAGCCATGAGACAGGGGTAACCCCAGCAGAGTGGCCTAGTTCCAGTGGGAGGCCAGAGCCCTGGGAGCCCGAGTCCGAAGGGCCTGCGGTAGGGGTGACCACCACTCCTGTGATAGAGGGGGAGACACCCCCACTGAGTGTAATGGTGGGAGACATGGAGGACTTGCCACCAGGACCTGAGTTGGCAGACCTCCACGTCTCCGGAGACAATTTTGGGACCGCCCAACACCGGGACCAAACCCTAACCAGGGCCTAGGAGAATGTGATGGAAATTGATGGTAAACCCCAGAAACCAGGGGCTGAGTTAATATTTCCCCGCTTTGTTGTTCACCAAGAAATGTTATATCGGGTGAACAAAATCCGGGGTGAACCTGTTGAACAGTTGGTGGTGCCCACAGCGTATCGCAAGCTTGTCATGGAGCTTGCCCACCAACATGTTCTTGGGGGACATTTGGGGTGGCAGAAAACCCAGGACCGCATACTGCAGCGGTTTTATTGGCCCAGTGTGTTCAAGGAGGTAGAAAATTATTGTAAGTCCTGTCCAACCTGTCAGGTAAATAGCCCCCAGCCATATTTCCGTAGTCCTCTGGTACCTCTTCCAATTATTGAGGTACCGTTTGAGCGAATCGCTATGGATCTAATCGGGCCTGTACCAAAGTCTGCCAGGGGCCACCAACACATTCTGGTAGTTCTCGACTATGCCACTCGGTATCCGGAGGCGGTGCCTCTGCGACATACCTCAGCTAAGCTCATTGCCAAAGAGTTAATGGAAATGTTTTCCCGTGTGGGCCTGCCAAAAGAGGGTCTGACAGACCAAGGGACCCCTTTTAATGAGATTTTTTTTTTCCGTTCAGCCTCTGCGCTGAAAAAAAAAAAATGAACGGCACAGATTTCTTCATTCGCATCGATCAATGTGGATGAAAAAAATCTCTGCCAAAATCAGTTACTGCGGTGCGGTGGGCTGGGCGCTAGCCACCTAACAAGTAGCTAGCTAACTGGCGGTGATAAGAGACCCTTATGCCCCATTCACACGTCCGAAATTCTGTTTGCGGAACGGAATTGTGGACCCATTCATTTCTATGGGGACAGACTTTGTCCCGCTCAGATCTGGAATTACGGATCCGCGCTTCCGGGTCTGCACTTCCGTTCCGCAAAAATATAGAACATGTCCTATTCTTGTCCGCAATTGCGGACAAAAAAAAGCATTTTCTATATAGTTCTGGCAATGTGTGGATCTGCAAAATGCGTAAAGCACATTGCCGGTGTCCGTGTTTTGAGGATCCGCGGATCCGTGAATCCACGGATCCGCAAAACACATATGGACATCTGAATGGAGCCTTACAAGGGGTGTGATCAATGACAGGGGGGTGATCAGGGGGTCTAGATGGGGTGATCAAGGGGTTAATAGGTGAGGGGGGGGTGGGGGGGGGCTTAGTGTAGTGTTTGGTGCAACATTAAAGTGTTACCTGGTCCTCTGGTGGTCGATCCCAGCAAATGGGACCACCAGAGGACTAGGTAGCAGCTATATCAGACGCTGTTCACAAAATTTTAAAATAGGTTTTTCAGCGTTGTATGCAAACGTGATCTGTGGCACAACAGTATTGGTTTATTAACCCAACTACAGAAATGCAGTATGTGACCGCAAAATTTAAAAGTTGGTTTTTCAGCGGTGTATGCAAACATGCTGTCACGAGTTGGAGGTCCCGCGAAAGACCTCTGCGTCGCCAAGCAATAAACATACGGAAATCAGGTACAGACACACATGAGTTTATTGCACAAACAAAAGCCAAGGAATAAAGCACAGGGAAAACATGAGCTCTATGTACTGTCACCACAGTGGGAGAAAACCCCCACTGCGCCACTGTCTAGTAATACTCCAGAGGGGCGTGACTAAGCAACTCCTGGTATTCACTAGGGCCCCAGATGGTAGGGTTAGGCTTTGCCGCAGGAAGTTGCCAGGGTCCACTCCAGAGAGTAAACTAGACAGTGACAATAGGAACGAACGGACAACAGGCACCAGAAGGTACCGACGGTATATAGGCAAACATAACATAGACAGGCAAATACAAACAAGGCAACTAATAAAACAAGCAGGAGTTCTACGCAAGGAAACAGGAGTGGCAATGAGCAGAGAAGGACCTGCTCCACCAGTAGTATACTGCATGGCCTTGCCCATAGTACTCTGCAGCAAAGAAAGCTGCAGCAAGGGCTTGCTGAACAGAGTATCCCCTAAAGCACAGACAGAGTCCTCCATACGGAGGAACGAATACGAAATAGGGGAAGACAGACACAAAACAAGACAGGCAAGACTAATCAGAGCAGAGGCATAAAGACATAATAATAAAGGAATAAGGACAACAATGAGCAAGTAGGTGAACCCACAGAACACAGACAAACACGGATCCCATGGGTCAGCAGCAGGGGAGACAGAGAACGAACCAGGAGCAGGGCAGGACAAACACACACCAGGAGAGCTGACCCAGAACAGAGGGAACATCAGCTACGTGACTTCTGCTTAAACAGAGGCTGGTCACAGCTGCACTTAGCCAATCACAGCCATGCCAATAGTAGGCATGGCTGTGATGCCTTCTTAGGGCAAAGTAGTGAAACACTTGTTGATTGGCTGCATGGCAGCCTTTCAAAAAGCGGGAAGAAATCGCCGAACAACGAACCAGAATCTGAACTTTTACGGAAATGTTCGGGTCCGAAAAACCGTAATGTTCGGTACGAACCCGAACTTTACAGTTCGGGTTCGCTCAACCCTAATGAAGAGGAAGACACCATTTAATAAATTAGGCCCATCTCTGACACTCTGTGTGCCAGCAACTTAAATCTACACCAGCCCCTTATACCAGTTTCTGGCATGTTTTATAGTAAATCTAAATGTAAAAACAGTGTAAAATTAACATAACATATTGCCTCCAAGTTGCTCACGACGGGTCGGCCGCCGCCATCTTGCTTGAAGATCTGGAGCAAGATGGAGGCCAGCCGGCGTAGTGACGTCATACGCCACCATGCACGGGATTTCGGCCGAGATCTTAAATCAAGATGGCGTCTGGCGACCCGTCGCGAGTAAATGGAGGAGGTAAGTATGAATTTTTTAATTTTTTACACTACTTCAGTTTAAATTGATTCGCTAACACGAAGCACGAGGAATTTCGGCATTGAGTCGAATCGAATTTATCCTGAAATTCGGATCGAATTCCACTTCGTGGGATTCGATTATCTCATCTCTAATAGTGACACAGAAAACTAAAAGTAACATGACCGAAAATGTTTTAAAATATGTTTAACCTAACTTGATTTAAATCTTGATTTGTCATCATTTTCTGATCACAGATTCCCTTTAAAATGTAATATTATCGGTTTGTCATTTATAACGATTCTGATTTATAATTGTAACTGATCGCTAGAAGTTTACTGAGAATCACTAATAGCTTACTTCTATGCTGCGCCAATCATTCCTATAATGGTAGGTTCAAGTTGGGTAAGTGGTCTGATCCAAGATGACCCACGAATCAATCCTTTGCTTTTATGTGATATATAGATTTGTGATTCTAAGACATTATCACAATTCAGTGAAGAAACCAAATGCTTAAAGCAGAGATACAAATGTTGTAAATCATTATCATTTATACCTGTGGTCATGTGATGAACAGACAAGCTGCGGCCTTCAAAAAAATCCTTTTGTTCTGCACCATTATGTAAATGCACTAGTACCAGCAGGAGATCAGGAAAGTAAGAATCAAGGGGCATATTTATTAATACCAGCGTTTTAGATACTGGTCTTAATAAACCACTAAGCTTGCCGTAGTTCCATCAAAGTTTGGTGTCTAGTGGATCTATCAGAGTGTCAGCACATTGCTGACACTCTGATAGAAACGGCTGGCATCAGTGCTTGATCAGATGCCAGCCCTTTAACCCCTTCTATACCGCAGTCCGTACGGACCGCGGTATGGAAGGGTTAACAGGGAGGGAGCTCCCTCTCCCATCGGGGGGCTGCTGTGCCTTTGCAGCCCCCCAACAGGATGGGATCGCAGAGGGAGGGAGCCCTACTCCCTCCCCATCACCCACTGCTCTCTTATGGCAGCGGGTGATGATTGCCATGGAGACAGGATGCTTTCAGCAGCGTCCTGCTCTCCATGGTGTTGAAAGTCTGAATAGACCTGCTAAAGGTCTATTCAGACTTTGTAAATTACAAAATACAGCACAGTGCACTATATAGTGTACTGTACTGTATTATACAGACACCAGATCCACTGGATCTTTCAGAACCAAGTGGGTCTGGGTCCAAAAAAAAAGTAAAAAAGTGAAAAAAAGTAAAAATGAAAGAAACACATATCACTGAATAAAAAAAAATAAAAAAATACACTACACATATTATGTATCGCCGCGTCCGTAAAAACCTGCTCTATAAAAATCACATGACTGAACTCCTCAGGTGAACGCCATAAAAAAAAAAAGATGTAAATAAGCAATTTTTTGGCACCTTACATCACTAAAAGTGTAATATAAAGCGATCAAAAAGGCGTATGCCTCCCAAAATAGTACCAATCAAACCGCCATCTCATCCCGCAAAAAATTAGCCCCTACCTAAACAATTGGCCAAAATATAAAAAAACTATGCCTCTCAGACTAAAACATGATTTTTTTTGTTTCAAAAATGCTTTTTAGTGTTAAATGTAAAAAAAAACTAAAAAGTAGACATATTGGGTATCTCCACGTCCGTAAGAATCTGCTCTATAAAAATATCACATGACTTAACCCCTCAAGTAAACACTGTAAAAAAAAAAAAAAAAATTTGTCAAAAAGACATTTTTTTGTCACCTTACATCACAAAAAGTGTAATAGCAAGCGATCAAAAATTCATATGACCCCCCAAATAGTGCCAATCTAACCGTCACCTCATCCTGCAAAAATTATACCCAACCTGAGACAATTGCCTAAAAACTGAAAAATATATGGCTCTCAGACTATGGAGACACTAAAACATGTTTTTTTTTAATTCAAAAAGGAAATTATTGTGTAAAACCAAAATAAATAAAAAAAGGTATACATATTAGGTGACGCCGCGTCTGTAAGGACCTGCTCTAAAAAAATATAACATGACCTAACCCTTCAGATGAACGCTGTAAACATAAAAAATAAAAACGTTGTCAAAAAAGCCATTTTTTTGTCACCTTACATCACAAAAAGTGTAATAGTAAGCGATCAAAAAGTCATATGCACCCCAAGATAGTACCATTCGAACCGCCATATCATTCCGCAAAAAATGAGCCCCTACATAGGACAATCGACCCCCCCCCCCAAAAAAAAAATATGGCTCTCAAACTATGGAGACACTAACACATAAAAAAAAAACACAGCAAAAAAAAAATAAAAAAAAAATACGGTGTCAAAAGCCATTTTTGTCACCTTACATCACAAAAAGTGTAATAGCAAGCGACCAAAATGTCATATGCACCCCAAGATAGTGCCAATCAAACCGCCATCTCATCCCGCAAAAAATGAGCCCCTACATAAGACAGTCGCCCAAAAAAAAAAAAAAAACTATGGCTTTTAGAATGTGGAGACACTAAAAAATATTTTTTTTCAAAAATGCTTTATTATGTAAAACTGAAACAAAAAACCCCAAAAAGTAGTCATATTTGGTATTGTCGCGTCCGTAACAACCTGCTCTATAGAAATAGCACACAATCTAACCTGTCAGTTCAACAATGTAAATAACAAAAAATAAAAACGGTCCCAAAACAGCTATTTTTTTGCAAATTTTCCATTTTAATCCATTTTTCCAGTAACAAAGCAAGGGTTAACAGCCAAACAAAACTCAATATTTACTGCCCTGATTCTCTTGTTTGCACAAACACCCCATATGTGGTCGTAAACTGCTGTATGGCCAAACGGCAGGGCACAGAAGGAAGGGAACGCCATATGGTTTTTGGAAGGCAGATTTTGCTGGACTGGTTTTTTGACACTATGTCCTATTTGAAGCCCCTCTGATGCACCCCTACAGTAGAAACTCCAAAAAAGTAAACCCATTTTGGAAACTACGGGATAAGGTGTCAGTTTTGTTGGTACTATTTTAGGGTAAACATGATTTTTGGTTGCTCTATATTACACTTTTTTTGAGACAAGGTAACAAAAAATAGAAATTCTGAAATTTCATCTCCATTTGCCAATAACTCTTGTGAAACACCTAAAGGGTTAACAAAGTTTGTAAAACTGGTTTTGAATACCTTGAGGGGTGTAGTTTCTTAGATGGAGTCACTTTTATGGAGTTTCTACTCTAGGGGTGCATTGGGGGGCTTCAAATGGGACATGGTGTCAAAAAACCAGTCCAGCAAAATCTGCCTCCCAAAAACCATATGGCGTTCCTTTCCTTCTGCGCCCTGCAGTTTGGCCATACAGCAGTTTACGACCACATATTGGGTGTTCGTGCAAACTGCAGAATCGGGGGAATAAATATTAAGTTTTGTTTGGCTATTAACCCTTGCTTTGTTACTGGAAAAAATGGATTAAATGGAAAATTTTACAAAAAATTGAAATTCTGAAATTTATCTCCATTTGCCATTAACTCTTGTGGAAAACCTAAAGGGTTAATGACGTTTGTAAAATCAGTTTTGAATACCTTGAGGGGTGTAGTTTCTAGAATGGGGTCATTTTTTGGTGGTTTTATTATGTAAACCTCACAAAGTGACTTCAGACTTGAACTGGTCCCTAAAAAGTGGGTTTTTGAAAATTTCAGAAAAATTTCAAGATTTGCTTCTAAACTTCTAAGCCTTGTAACATCCCCAAAATATAAAATGGCATTCCCAAAATGATCGATAAATGAAGTAGACATATGGGAATCTAAATCAATAACTTTTTTTGGCGGTATTACTATGTATTATAGAAGTAGAGAAATTGAAACTTGGAAAATTGCTAATTTTTACAAAATTTTTGGTAAATTTGGTATTTTTTTATAAATAAAAATGAAATTTTTCGACTTCATTTTACCAGTGTCATGAAGTACAATATGTGACGAAAAAACAATCTCAGAATGGCCTGGATAAGAAAAAGCGTTTTAAAGTTATCACCACATAAAGTGACACTGGTCAGATTTTGAAAAAATGGCCTGGTCCTTAAGGTGAAATAAGGCCATGTCCTTAAGGGGTTAAAGGGATGTCAGTTCCGAACCCTCCCCCCCTTTCCCCTTTAAACTAGAGTATGTGGTGTATAAGGTAAGTGGCGCAGAGTCCGTTATCTAATTTTTATCTTCATACTGACTTGCATTCTGACACTGTGCTCCATATTCTTCCTTATCAAAGTGACCTTGTAAAGATTTACCGATATTTTATAAAATCCATTACCCTTGCCTGGAGCTGTATCAGATACTAAGGGCTATTGATTGTCTCTAGTGTTTGAGACAGGAAGTTGTGTGGCTGAAAGAGAAGGAGGGAGTGGTGATTTCATAAGACAGAGTCCAATAAATTTGATAAAGGCTATTGCAGTGAGGATCCAATGCGCAACAACACATCCTAGCCCCACGACAATAAAAATAATATAATATGAAATGCAGTATTCCCTTACGTCCTACCAGCAGCACAGATGGTGTTAACCATCCCCCGTGGACTGGCAGGAGCGGTGGAATATTTAATGAGCCCAAGACTAATAACTCAATTTAACAATTAAGTATCTCTTTAAAAGGAGGACGTCAACCCCCAGCCCACTGTTTTTTTTTCTGTCCTCCCAGACAGGTGGACTAGGCGGTTTGTTCCCCCATTTCTTTTGGAAAGTGCAGGGATCCTTCTTTTTGTTTGGGTAACGGCGTTGCCCTTTCCTAGGTACCTTGTCAGTTTGGCCGGCAGCCTATCTGCTGCCAGCCCCGCTCAGTTGCGCCTGGCTGGGGTATTTTGGCGGCATACTCGGTCCAGGATTCTCGGTCCCTGGGCGCCGCCATCTTCCGGAGGTGACGCGGAGATTCTCCTTTTGCATCACTTCTGGGTAATCTGTCCGTGATTTTTTTCATGGACACAATTTTTTTCATAGATGAGTATTTTTTTCTTATGCAGGTCTCTGGCATATGCTTTTTCAGCTAGTTCCCAGAGTCCTAAAGTTGGTTGTTCCGCTTGTGGTGTTTTTTTCCTCCAGTCCTCAGCTGCCTCCCGTCTGTTTTTCTACCTTTCCTGTGTAGATAGGTGGTTTACAAATGTTTTACTTGTCCCTTTTTTACCGCAGTGATGTCTTCTCCGCGGGATTCGGAAGGCAGGAAAGTGGATTCCAGGAGGAAGCATCTATCCTGCTACCAATGCAGCACAGATGCGGTTATTGTAAGCTGATCATACCTCCACTTGTGATATCGCAGAAGGTAAACAGCTTAAGGCAGGGCAAATACCAGCTTGGGAGACCTCTGTCCTGGTAGAGAGAGCTTCTTGGTCTCCTTACTTCCTTCCTCCTCGGATGAGGAGCAGCTGACATCGTGTTTTCTCCCCCCTGAAAAGACACAGAAATTTCTCAAGTCCATCAGGTCGGGGGACCATGAGGTTGACCGTGGGGAGCCTTCGGATCCTGCTACTCGGGCACCTCGTGTCTTCAAAGCGGATGAGACCCTCTTCTCTGTCATGTTTACAGAGTGGAAAAAACCTGGAGGTTCCGGTTTTAACAAAGAAGTTTAAATCCATGTTCCCAAGGTGGACATGGCTATTGCCAAGTTGTCCAAGCACACTCTGGTTCCTGCAGACAATGGGTCTAGCCTACAGGACCCCCTTGCAGAGTGCACACTAAGACGGGGTCATACGGCAGCTGTGGCTTCTGCTTCCACAGCCATAGCGGCTTCTGAAGTCTCTACGTTCCTCTGGTCTCGCCTGAATCAAATTCAAGTTGACGTGAACCAGAGGTGTTTTCCAGGGCGACATACTGGCTGCCTTCAAGACCATCAACCTGAGCTACGGACTTCTTGTGTGATATCGCACAGCTCCAGTTTGAAGCTAGCGAGGGAGCCTGCCCACTAGCAAAGCCGCCCTGGGAAAGAGGCCAAATACAGATCCTTGCTCCCGAAGCTAAGCAGCAGGTCTGTGGCTGATGGAAGACCAAGTGCGCCTTTGGCGCCCTGTGACAATACTATCAAATTACGTCAGGGGCCTATATTTAGCATGGCCCTGGGGTCGGCGGCCCTTATGCCTTTTTGGCTTAAGCCTTGGGTCGCTGACAATTCCTCAAAATACAGCTTATGTGGCCTTCCACTCGAGCCCAACCGTTTGTTCGGTTCGGAGCTGGATAAGATCATGGAGTGCTTTTCAGACAAGAAGGTGAAGAGCCTTCCCCAGCAGTCCTTTCGAGGGCAGGGCAGACAAGACTGCGGTGGTAGGTCTGGCCAGCAAACAAGCTCTCGAAGTGACTGGAGAGCGCAGCGAAAGGGTTTGAGATGCTCTCGTGGAGGAGCCAATGATGGAAAATCCACCTCCTGACTACGGGCCTCGTTGAGGCTCTTGGTTAATTCCCGTTACTCCTGCCTTCCCGCCAATAAGCTTCCCCACTCCTATACTTCATGTACCCATCGGGGGTCGTCTCTCCCACTTCTGAGAATAGTGGATCCGAGAGATCTCGGATCCCTAGGTCCTGAACATAATTTCCGAGGGTTATTTAGTCAACCTCACCTCTATTCCTCTGGACAGGTTTGTCAAGATCAACCTTCTACAAGTTGCCAGGCAGGCGATCCTGGAGGTCTACAATCAGGACTACATTTGCAAGGGGCTCTGGAGGAGGTTTCGGCAGGAGAATGGGGCCTAGGGATCTATTCACCAGTTTTTTTCTGGTTCCCAAGGCTTCAGGAGATCTCCGGATGATTATCAATCTGAAATATTCCAATCGGTTTATAAGGAAGGTGAAGTTTCGTGTAGAAACCATCAGGTCAGTAGTTCACGTCCTCAATCCTGGAGACGTGATGGCAACCTTGGACCTCAAGGATGCATATCTGCACATCCCGATCCATCCTGCTTCCAGGAAGTATCTCAGGATCACGGTCCAGGTGTCCGGTGTCGTCAGGCATCTTCTGATTGTTGCCCTTCCTTTTGGCATTTTTTCTGCCCTCACACTTTTACCAAGGTGGTGGTTTCTGTGGTGGCGGCTTTGAGGCTTCAAGGACTGACCATCATTCCTTATCTGGACGACTGGCTTTGAAAGCCTCTTCTCTAGCGGTCCTAACCCAACTTTTTCAGGTAACAATTTCCTTTCTGTTCCACCTAGGTTGGATCATCAGCTGGCAGAAGTCGAACGTGAGCCCATTGACTTCAGTAAGATATCTAGGATTCATAATCGACTCCACTGGGATGTTGCTCCAGTTGACTCCAAAAAGAAGATCCGGGTTCAGAACACAGCGAGTTCCTTTCCGTTCCCCGGCGAGTTCCAATCCAAAATCTCATGAAGCGGTTGGGGCTCATGTCAGCGTCTGCGGAAGCAGTCCCTTGGGCTCTATGGCACCTCCGCCCTCTACAGTCGGAGGTCCTCGCCAAATGGAATGGCAGCCCTGCTGGGCTAAACTCCCTGTGCTCCCTGTCTTGGCGAACTCGGTATTCCCTCAGATGGTGGTGCCATCTTTTAGATGGAAAGTCTATGACCCAGCCAACCTGGGTCATATTGACTATGGATGCGTCCCAAGTAGGCTGGGATGCTCACCTAGACGACACTCCAGTTCACGGGACCTGGTTTCCACAGGAGTGGCTTCTTTCATCCAATCTCCGCAAGATTCAAGCTATCCGGATAGCCCTCCCCCCCCTGTGCTGCCGCTACAACCAATAGAGGGAGAGGAGGGTGGAGCGGGGGCGGGAGGAGGGGCGGGAGCTCTGGCCACCAATGCCTAGTAACGTTTCATATATAAATGCAGGCAGAAGACACATGCTGCCGGCACCTGCCTGTGACCCAGCGCTGGGATCAGAGGCAATTAACCCCTCAGGTGCCGCACCTTAGGGGTTAATTGCCGCAGATCGCAGTGCTCTGTCACTGGCAGGTGCCGGCAGCATGTGTCTTCTGCCTGCATTTATATATGAAACATTACTAGGCATTGGTGGCCAGTGCTCCGCCCCCGTGCCCAGTATTAAAACAGTAGTGGGCAGTGTGCCCCCCCTGTCCCCAGTATTAAAATACATTATTGGTGGCCAGTGCGCCAGTTTTTTCGCGTGGTATCGAATGGCATGGAGTATCGCAATACTTTTTTATGGTATCGATACCGAATCAAAATTTTGGTGCCGAAACAACTCTACTTCCAACCAATGACGCCACTCCTCAAAAGCTAACTTAATGGCCAGCAACCCTCTGTTACCCACATCGTAATTTCTCTCTGCGGCAGAGAGTTTTTTTTAGAGAAAAGGGCACGTGGGTGCCATTTACCAGGTGACGGGCCCTGAGATAAAACTGGTTATACCCCCACCTCGGACGCATCAACTTCCACAATGGAAGGTTGCGATTAGAGATAAGTGAATTGAAGTTGAGGAAGTGGAATTTGACCCGAATTTCAAGAAAAATTAGATTTGCACCGAATCCGAATTTCCTCACGCTTCGTGGTAACGAATCAAATTTTTTCATAAAATGGCTGCTGCACGTGTTACGACATGGAGCAATGAACTCGGATAAGGAGGGATCACCCACAATGCCATGCACGCAGCCAATCAGCGGCCAGCCAGCCCTGTAATGTCACAGCCCTATAAATAGCCTCAGCCATCTTGGATTCAGCCATTTTCCAGTGTACTTAGTGAAGGGAGAGACGTCAGCAGGCGCTAGGGACAGTGATAGGAAAGACTTGAAAGCTTTTATTTTGCTGTGTAGAAGTTCAGGGAAAGGATAGGGAGGAATTATTCCAAAGTACTGAAGCAGAACAGGGTTCAGTAGGGGAGTTTACAGCCTGGGTAATAGGAACAATCCTATTACACCTTGCTGCACTGACTGGGGATCCAAATTGCCATAATACAGCTTTGTAATTTCAGCAAACCGTTCTTGTTATTGGGGTGCAAGTGCTGTTTGATACAGCCATTAACAGGGTTTATTACAAGGAAATATTTCTACATCTTATTTGCCCTTGTGCGGTGCAGTTATATGTTTTAAAGCATTTTTTGGCTTGTATTAGTGGGGGAAAAAAGGACTTATTAGCGGTTGTGTGGTGAAGTGAGAAAATTACAGCCCTTTTTGGCGTGTTTTAGTGGCAAAAAAATATATATTATTTGCCGTTCAGCGGTGCAGTTATATGTTCTAAAGCCCTTTTGTGCGTGTATTAGTGGCACAAAAAAAAGTATTTGCCGTTGTGTGCTGGAGTGAGAAAATTACAGCCCTTTTTGGCATGTATTAGTGGCAAACAAATATATATTTTCTGTTCAGCGGTGCAGTTATATGTTCTAAAGCTATTTTTGGCGTAGATTAGTGGCAAAAAAATATATATTTGCCGTTCTGCGGTGCAGTTATATGTTCTAAAGCCTTTTGTGTTCTTTTATTTTTGTAGTATATTCTTCTTTACAACATTTTTGATGTAATCATATTGTAATATATTTAGGCGGGGTAAACATAATTTAGACTGTACATCTTCAAGGCTATGGAATGATCCATTTTGGTCCATCAAGTCATCTAAACCTATAGTGCTCTTTTTTATTTGGGAAGGTAAAGATTGATAGCCTGTATCTGAAGGGCGAAAACTGTCTCTTATCTGTAACAGAGGAGATGGGAATTTGGAGCAGATACTTATAATGTCTTTAATTTTCCAGGTCTTTACAGTAGTGTCCACAAATGAATCGTCATTGTTTGTCATCGCTAATCTCCGGATCAGAGAAGATCAGGTGTCTCAGAGGAAGTTGTGCAATTTCTTTCTCTATTTTTATTCACTCTTGCTAGTTGGACAATTTTATAAAATCTTAATATTGAGGGGAATCCTATTCCTCCACGGGTAAATGGTAGTTGAAGGATTTTATGTGAAATCCGGGGTTTGATGTTCCCCCAAATGTACTTGGAACCTAACCTACAGAATTGCACGAAGAACTTGCTTGGTATCCAAATGGGTAACATTTGCAGGAGATATGTGATTTTAGGTATGACTATGGAGTTGAAGATATTTTTGCGACCCAGCCATGAGATAAAGGTCAGTGACCATGAGCTAAGTAAGTCAGGTATATCTTTCAGTAGGGGTTGGTAGCTTAACTCCTAAGTGGTCCAGCTTCGGGGGGATATTTTTGCCTAAAAATTTATTTTTTAATCTTCAAATAGCTTTGTTAGTTTTGGGGAAAGCTTTTCTGGTTTGTTTCTTAGTGAGGGTGATTGTGTTAATTATCTTATATGTGTTGTCTTTTCCCTCTCTACCCAGGACAAATCTACACTGGTCTGAGTGGACAATATTATGTAAGAGGGGTTTAATTCTGGAGGCTATAATTTTTGCAAAGATCTTCACATCTAACTTTAGTAGAGAGATGGGGCAATAGTTTGAGCATAAGGTGGGATCATTTTGTGGTTTATGTATCAACGTAATATTCGTGCTTAAAGTCTGGGGCAGGAAGGGGACTCTATTTATTGAGGAGTTGAAAGCTTTCAGTAAATATGGGGATAAAGTTTCTGAAAAGGTTTTATAGTATATGAGAGGAAGTCCATCCGGACCTGGGGCTTTCCCTCTGGCCATGGATTTTAAAGCTGTTAATAATTCTTGTTGCTTATAGGTTCACATAGATGGGAAGCCTATTCAGGAGTGATGGTAGGGAGTTTTAATTTTTCTAGGAAAGAAGCTCATCATTTTTCCTTACTTTCCCTAATATCTACTAAATCCAATTCATTTAAGTTATAGAGGGCTGAATAATAAGAGTGAAAGGCTTTAGCAATACCGACATCATCAGTTGAAAGTTTGTCATCATGTTTAATGACGGATATCCTTGATTTCTATCTTCTCTGTTTAAGCAAAGCAATCATGAATTAGGTGGTTTTGTTTCCGTGGGCAAATTTTTTTTGCCTCAAGGATAAGTAATATTTTGCAGATTGGGCATTCAGAATATTCCGCAGCTCTTCCCTTGATGATGTTAGTTCTGCCAAGAGTTCAGCTGTTAATAAACATTTATGGGCTGATTCTAGTCTGCTAATTGTTTTGTAGAGGGTGTTAATCTTTTCTATTCTATTCTTGTTGATATGGATTGCTATAGAGATGAATTCTCCTCTTATAAAGGCTTTGTGTTTCCCATAACACGTGCAGTGAAATACCTTCTGAATCACTTAACGAGAAGAAATCATTTAATCGGCTATTTATTTTATGTGTGGTATCTAGGTGATCTAGGATTGTTTCGTTAAATCTCCATGTAAAAACTTTTGGATTAGTATTTGGGATCTTGAATGGAATAAATACTAGAGAGTGGTCTGAATGGATCGTGGAACCAATTGATGTCTCAGTACATAGATGCATACTGGATGCAGGGAAGAAAACATAATCTAATCGATGATATAAATTATGGGGGCCTAAATAGTGAGTGTAGTCCTTTGTGGTCGGGTGAAAAGACCGCCAAACATCTGTCAGTCTGCATTTTAGTAACAGTTTCTTTATAGACATTAGAGTGCTATGGGGGATTGCAGATTTGTCTGCAGAGTAATCTAGGATAGGGTTAGGAGAGCTATTTAAGTCTCCAGCTACAATAGTCATACCTTCTCTAAAGGCTTACAATAGTGGCATTACTTTAGCAAACCAAGTCTTTTTTGCTGAATTTGGGGCATAGAAATTAGCAAATGTGAAAGTCTGTGTATCAATAACTCCTTTAATGAATACATATCTGCCCTCTTTATCTTGTTTGATCTCTGTTAGCAAAAAGAAACTATGCTTATGCACCCCTATGCTAACCCCTAATCTGTTGCAGAAGGCAGAGGTACTATGGTACCAGAGATTATAGGTAGAGTGTGATAAGTCGGGAACTTTATCATGTTTAAAATGTGTTTCTTGTAGAAACACAATTTGTACTTTTTCTTTGTTAAAGTGTGTTAATACTTGGTTCCTCTAGGCTGGGGATTATAGGCCTCTAACATTATACGTTACTACTCTCAATTCTGCCATAATATAAGTGTGAATGTGGCTGTGGTATAGTGTTGTTGTACATACCCATAGACATATAGTGCTTTGATGAAATGGACTGGCAGGATGACCATTACCTTCCAGAAAGTAGAGGGGGGAGAGGGTTAGGCAAACTGTAGAATACAAGAAAAACAATTCAGTAGATGTAAAAACAAACATCCTCCATAAGGGTGTAGCCAATTAGGGAGCTATAATCCCTAAGGTAAACCATTTATGGTTCATACACCTCCAATATATTGCAAGGTGTAAGAGGAGTAAAGGTGTAACAGTTACAAATAGCATGAACAAAAAAAAAAACTTGTGCTGGTAATGTAAGAAGAGAGCTAGAAGAGTAGAGCTTGTAAACTAGATTCCCGAATAATTGGGTAGGTTGTTCAAGGTAAGGGTAGTTTCACACTAGCGGCAGGACGGATCCGACAGGCTGTTCACCCGACGGAACAGCCTGTCGGATCCGTCCTGCCGCTAGTGAACGTGTGCCACCGGACTACTGCTCTGGCCCCATTGACTATATGTAAAGACATTGATCGGTTAGAGGGTGCTCTAGAATATGGTGCTGAGGCATTGGCGGAAACTTGCGATTTCTTCATTATGTATTTGTCTAAGTCAGTCTGTGAAATAGAAGAGGAATTGTATTGTTTGGGGGGGATCAGGCACTGATCCTTTGCATTTGCCAATCTTCACCTTATGCACTAGACCTTAAGCCCTATTATGCTGAAAAGCTCTCTTACATATTCAAAATTAACTCATGAATGAGGTTTTGGTGACATTTCAGAGTTTAGGTCTTAACTGACCTTTGACTGCCGAGACTTACAGTTGTGTTCAAAATTATTCAACCCCCAATGCTGTAAAGGGTTTTAGGGAATTTAGTGTACATTTGCAATTGTGTTCAGAATGAAATCTTACAAGGACTTTTTAAAGAACCAAATGCAACTAAAATTACATCAATTGTTTTTTTAATACAGTACTTCATTGACACAATTATTCAACCCCTTAAAGACTACCACTTTTAAGAACAGAGGTTCATTCAAGTGTTTTCGATCAGGTATTGAAAACACCTCTGGATGTCAAGGAGCAGCAATAAAGCATAATAAGCACCAATTAGGCAGATGTAAAATGACTGTGATACTCAGCTCCTTCTAGACATTTACGGGTGTGTTTACAAACATGGTGAAGTCAAGAGAATGGTCCAGGAAGACAAGAGAAGAGGTGATTTCTCTTCACAGGAAGGGCAATGGCTATAAGAAGATTGCAAAGATGTTAAACATACCAAGAGACACCATAGGAAGCATCATTCGCAAATTCAAGGCAAAGGGCACTGTTGAAACGCTACCTGGTCGTGGCAGAAAGAAGATGCTGACTTCAACTGCTGTCCGCTACCTGAAGCGCAAAGTGGAGAAAAGTCCCAGTGTGACTGCTGAGGAACTGAAAAAAGATTTGTCAGATGCGGGTACTGAGGTTTCAGCTCAGACAATAAGGCGCACACTGTGTAATGGCAGAACTCCCAGGCGCACCCCCTTGCTGTCTCAAAAAAGAATAAGAAAAGTCGACTGCAGTATGCCAAAAGTCATGTGGACAAACCACAAAAGTTTTGGGATAGTGTTCTGGGGACTGATGAAACAAAATTAGAACTGTTTGGGCCCATGGATCAACGCTATGTTTGGAAGAGGAAGAACAAGGCCTATGAAGAAAAGAACACCTTGCCTACTGTGAAGCATGGCGGGGGGTCAATCATGCTTTGGGGCTGTTTTGCTTCTACAGGTACAGGGAAGCTTCAGCGTGTGCAAGGTACCATGAATTCTCTTCAGTACCAGGAGATATTGGATAAAATGTGGGAAGCAGTCCGTCACAAACCTGAGGCTTGGGAGACGTTGGACCTTTCAACAGGACAATGATCCCAAGCATACCTCCAAGTCCACTAGATCATGGTTGCAGATTAAAGGCTGGAACATTTTGAAGTGGCCATCGCAGTCACCAGACTTAAATCCGATTGAGAACCTCTGGTGGGACTTAAAGAAAGCAGTTGCAGCGCGCAAGCCTAAGAATGTGACTGAACTGGAGGCTTTTGCCCATGAAGAATGGGCGAAGATACCCGTAGATCGCTGCAAGACACTTGTGTCAAGCTATGCTTCATGTTTAAAAGCTGTTACAACTGGAAAAGGATGTTGTACTAAGTACTAAGATTGAATGTCACTTGGGGGTTGAATAAAACTGATAATGATGTGAGCACAGAAAAGACATTTGTGGTTATTTCATTATAAATGTTATGTTATATTTGTCTGACTTACAAGTGCCTCTTTGATTTAATTGTAAACAAGATGACTGAAATGATCAAAATCAATGTCAAACTGGCCAAAACACTCAATTTCAGTGGGGGTTGAATAATTTTGAACACAACTGTATATCCTTGCTCCCCAACCGCATACACATAACAACCTTATTGTTGGGTGAGGATCGGTCACAGCTTTATTAGTTATTTTCCAACCATCCAATTCTAAACCAAACAGCTTGCCTCGGAGTAGAAGCAGCATGCCCCACAGAATTAATCTGTGGGCAAGTCCGCCTTCTTCTCTATCTTAATGAATCAACCGACCTCCATGAAGGAGTCCGTTTACCCCTACACGGCGCTCCGACCCCCACCTAACAAAAACGCTTGCTAAACACCATCTTGCAGACCAGAGAGGAAGATGTCGAGGCCAATATCATTGAGATGTACACCATGGGGCCTCATGAGGCGCATATTATGTCTTTTTTAGATCGACAAATAAAAATACAGAGGGAAGAATCACTGCAGAACATGTCCTCCAACTGCAAGCCTCCCGGCCGGAAACGGGTTTGTGAAACTAGCTCCACTATCCGAAGGGCTGCAAAAAATGCTATTCAAAAAGCCGCAGAAACAAAACAACTTCTTCCTGGGAAGAGCAAACAGAAGGTAAAACGGCACATAAATGGGTTAACAACAAATACGATACCGGGCGCCTGTGCTCACGACGGAGAAATTTCTTGCGCCATCCCTTAAGGGCTTGACGAATGATGAAATGTTTGATGACGTCGGGGAAGCCGTTAAATTTAAGATAAAAACTAATGCCTGAAAGCCTACGCTGCCCCACAGCAGCAGAGACTCCTTGGTCCCGCAGACACAACAAATACGAAATCGTCACCTCCAACCAGACTTTCGGAGACCCACCTACTGTTATCTCTCCGACATGGGGCCCCCCATTCTGCCCAAGCCTTACTATATCCGGTCCCAGTCGCAGGTGTAACAAATTATCTCCTAGCGACATAATGCGTTGATCGGCAAGTCCCACAGCTGTGGCGGGCAAGGAAGACCTTCCCGATCTGCCTCTGGTAAGAAGATCTGGAATTCCAGGAAACGAAAATGGGAAAGAGCATCAGCAGCGCCATTGTGGATGAGGGTACATGGCGGGCGAAACCAAACATCGAAGCACTAGATGTCAGAGCAGTGCCAACACAGGAGGCGATGAAGATGTCAACCTATTATCACATTAAACCACTGCCATGTTATCCGTCCAGAAACACACCCGTTTGTTCCTAAGTTCATGGCTTCATACATTGATAGACACAATTATAGGGAAAAGCTCCGGTATTGTAATATTGGAACAGAACCCTGCCAAGCTCCACTCCTCTGGCCAAGGGGCGGTGCACCACTGAGAACCAAATTTGGCACCAAAACCGGTAGTTCCTGCTGCGTCGGTAAAAGATAACTACTGAGGACTCTTCTGTGGTTTGATAACATGTATGGCCGTTGTAGCCCTGCAAAAATTCCTTCCAAACAAGCAAATCCCTTTTGAGACTTGTGGTCAGGCATAGGTAATGATCAGGTTTTTTAATACCGCAGGTGGATAAAGAAATCAGGCAGGAAAAACGCAGCCGATAGGCATTATGCAATATGCAAAAACTAAAAGACCTAGCAAAGATTGCATTTGGCATAATGTGACAGACTTGGCTGAATAAAAACCCATTGATCAAGCTTAATAATTTAATAATAATAATTTCTCTAACTTATCTTGAAGATGAAAAACCATTAGCAGGGTATCGAGTTATCGGCCGGAAGTGCCGAGGGTTGGCAGGCCGGCATGCTGAGCTCCGCACTGTCACTTCTTCTGCTGCACCTGGAGGAGCGCGCAGGTAATGCGGGGAGAGAGGGACTGGGGCGAGCGGGTGGGCAGATGTTGCTGGCAGGCCGCCTGCCTCCCGATGCACGCAAAGAAACATCGGAGGGAGCAGAAGGGGCATTGGAGGCAGGTGGGACAAAAGAGGCACAGGAGGGGGTGGTATGGTTGTGGACAGTGGGGCAGGGGGAACAGAGGCAGTAAATGTAGAAGATGTAGGGGATTGTAATTCTGCCAGCAGCCGAGTGAGAAAGCCCGGCTCTTCATTTTCTCTTTCTCTTCAAGAAACCAAAGCAGCAAACAAGGCCCTTTCATCAGCCATACCTAATGTAGCAAGCAGCTTCCACTGTGTGCCGGAGAAAGAGGCTGTCCTCAAGCCCGTTCCCTTCTTTACTGCCAAAGGGCTCAACCAACCTTATTAACCAACCAGTGCCGAGGGGGGGGGGGGCACTATTTTGACTTTCGGCCTGGCTGACATCTTTTATTTGACCCTTCTGATCTGTCAGAAGGAAGGAAAAATCAGACATACAATGGATCCTGTCTATGTAACAGCTGTAAGGCCTGCATGACATGGTCCCTATTTTGCATCAGAATTGGCTTATGATATGGTAGCCAAAAGCAGGAGTGGGTACAAAATACAGAAGACATGCAAATATTCCATTCACTTGTCATCTCTGTTTTGGATCCACTCCTTTATTTGGGGGATTTAGCAATACTTCTTCTTGACGCTAATATTGACCTGTAAGCCTGGGTTCACACTTGAGTTATTTGGTCAGTTTTGGCCTGTAACTGCCCAAATAAGTGAAGTGTGCAGTGATTCTAAGAGCGACGCATTTCATCTACATGTCATACAGACTCACAGTATTGTTCACTACCACAGCAGACTCCCTATGCGTGTTACTGCAAGGCACAGTGTTCTACACCACTATAAGGCTCCCTGTAGTCAGGAAATAGCCGTTTTTAACGCGATTCCTCACAAATAAATTCAGATCGAACCAAATTTTTTCGGAAAATTCGGTGAACGGGCCGAATCTAACTTTTGAGAAATTCGCTCATCTCTAGTTGTGATACATCCAGCTGCACCAATATAGGGGTAGAGAAGAGAAGCACTCCTTACCCGCAGAAAAGGCTTGCAACGCCGAATCAGACCACACTGAGACATCCATCCCTTCATGTCAGTTAAGGGTTTAGTGAATAGTTCTGAATACATTTTCGGTAATTGTTGGGGAACCCCAAAAACTGTATAAGAGCCTTCAGATTTTCGGGTCGATCCCAGTCCAATACAGCACGGACTTTCTCTGGATCCATTTGAAAACCTGAAGATGACAGCAGGTAGCTCAATAATTGCACTTCATGTACAGCAAAAACACACTTTTCTAATTTTGCATACAACTTATTATCCCTAAGGATCTGCAACACCTGTGTAACGTGATCCTGATGAGTCTCCACGTCTGGAGAATAAATTAGTATGTCATCCTAATATGCAACAACAAACTTCCCTACCAGGTAATGAAAAATGTCATTCACAAAATGCTGAAAAACCGCAGGAGCATTGGTCAACACAAAAAGCATGACCAGGTTCTCAAAGTGATGCTCTGGGGTATTAAAAGCCTTCTTCCATTCATCCCCTTCCTTGATCCTGACCAGAGTATATGCCCCCCTTAAGTCCAACTTGGAGAACATCTTGGCATCAATCTAGTTAAACAAATCAGGAATCAAAGGAAGGGGGTAAGGATCACAGACCGTCCTTTTTTTAACAAAGAAAATACTGCTTAACCGGAGATTTGGAAGGTCTTATGTGTTCTTTAGCCAAACTCTCGGTAATATAATCTCTCATGACCATTCTTTCAGGTCCAGAAAGGTTATACAACCTAGATTTGGGCAACTTAGATGCGGGAATAAGGTTGATAGGACAACCATATTCCCAATGCGGAGGTAAATCCTGATATCCACTTTCAGAAATTACATTGGAAAAATCAGATATAAAAGAGGGTAATGTCTTAGTGGTTAAAGCAGAAAAAGATGTATTCAGACAATTGTCAACGCAATAATCAGCCCAATCCAGAATCTGTCTAGACTGCCAATCGATGGTTGGGTTGTGCCTGCTTAACCACGGTAAACCCAGAACCAACGGAGCAGGGAGACCCTCCAACACAAAACACGAGATGAATTCTTGATGAAAGTCACCCACTCTTAATCGGATGTCATGCACCATCTGAGATAAACACATCTGAATTAGAGGTACAGAATCAATAGCAAAAATGGAAATGTTTTTCTCTAATGCACTTGGAGACAAACTGTGCATACGGACAAACTGAGCATCAATCAGGTTCACCCCTGCTCCACTGTTGTGTAAACACCTCAATCCCCACAGTCTTAGACTCTAGCGCTACCTCAGCAGTCAGGAGAGATCATGTATTACCAGACAAAGACGAATGCACATTTTATGATTCTCCTCCCACCCCTCTAAGAGTCATTTGGGAATTAAACGTCCCCCCCCTTTTTTTTTTTTTGAGGCTGAATGCATGGACATACATTACTAAAATGTCCTTTCTGTCTGCAGAAAAAACACACTCTCTTCCTACGACCAGAATGCTTAATGGATCCGGAAGTAGCTCCCCCTAACTGCATGGGTTCGTCCCTAGACATAAACCCAGGAGTATCTTCACCCAACGTGTCAGAGGAAGACAGTACATTATGTGATACTACGTCCTGAGAGTGGGGGCCTCTAGATCTCTCTCTTAGGAGTCTATCAATGCGTACTGCAAGAGACATAGTGGCTTCCAGAGACTCAGGATTCTCATGAATCCTGAGTATCCGTAGCCCACCTCCTAAACTCAGAGCAATAGATCTCAGCAAAACGCTCTCCCTGACGAAGGCCACGTAGCTTGGTCTCGAGCCAGGGAGGTCCAATCCGGGTCATCATAGATGAGACCCAGAGCTTTGAAAAATTCATCCACTGTTCGAAGAGACTGCGATCTGGTCGGCAGAGAAAAAGACCATGACTGAGCGTCCCCCTTAAGCAACGAAATAACCACGCCAACTCTCTGGTTCTCATCTCCAGAGGAGTGTGGACGGAGCCTAAAATACAATTTGCATGCCTCCCTAAACAAAATAAAATGATCACTTCCCCCAGAGAATCTGTCCGGGAGCGCAACTTTAGGCTCGAGACAGGCCTGGTAACCAAAACTACCACTAGGACCAGCAGCCTGTGGTCTCTAAATCTGTAAGACGGTCGTGTGGAGGTCAGCTACCTCCAAAGACAGCCCCTACAGCTGTCCAGCCATTGCAGCAATAGGATCCATGGCTGTACTGAAACAAGCAAAAAAAATGACGGTTCTGGCGGTTTATAATGTCACGCTCGTGTGTAGGAGGAAAACACCACACCGAGCATAGGAGGGAAAGAGGATACAGGAATACGGCATGGAAACTAGGGAAGGACACCTAGAGAAAACCCTAACTCAAGTCCTGACAGACTACCAGTATGAACAGGCCCCAAAGGTAGGCAAATTCAAACACCAGATACCTAGAATCCTATCTCACCCTATAGGACCCTGGAACAAATGTCAGGACTGAGTCAACCTGTTCATTCAAAGGGAAGGACTAACAGGAGTTTCCCACAGGCCTAATGACAAACAACAGGGAAAGGCAACACACACATATATCAAAACAAAATACAAAAGGGAACGGAAACACTTATCTTTAATGAAGCTTTGGTAGCACCAGGAACTTAGCCGAGAACCAAACACAAGCTAAGCACAAGTCCAACAGAAGCTATAAACTGCACAGCATAGTGGGAGAAACAACAATAAATGGGTAAGGTTAAATGACCACAATAGCAACACCTGGGGATAGAAGGTCTGGCAAGCACCAGAAACAACACAGACGTAATTTTCCTAAAGAAAAACATGTCAGATCAAACTGTGCTGCCAGTCTCACAGATCTCCTGCCACCTGTCGCAGGAATGTCTGTATGTCTCAGTACGTCCGTGACTCACACATCTGCCCTCTATTATATTTCCTGATGGTTGCCTACATATTCCCCCCCACCCCCACCCCCCTCTGCCCAAGGCCAGGGGACTGGGCACTTGAATCTGACACAGTAAACCCTTGATAAGGCATCAGCATTGACATGATGCTTCCCTGCTCTGTGCTCTACCACAAAATTAAAGTCCTGTAACGCCAGTAACCACCTTTTCACCCTTGCATTGTTCCCTTTATTTCACCACATCCACTTTAAAGGGGCATGGTCTGATACCAACTGGAACTTTCTACCTGCCAAATAGTACCATAGAGCCTCAAGGGCCCATGTTACAGTGGCTGCTGTGCTCCACTGCTCCCCGCGGTCCCGTTCGGCGTGTTCAGCGGTGATCTGCTACCAGTGCTTCCCATTCACCGCTGCAGTCCTGGGCTCTATCTATGCCATTCAGCCCTGGCCTCAGCATGCTTGTTGCCTTTTCCCTGCAGCACTTCCTTAAAGAGGACTTTTCACTGGTCCACAGTTTATCAGTTAAAGATATCTACATTGAGAGCGGCACCCAGGGATGTCCCTGCTCTTACTTGTATCCCTGGGTGCCGCTCCGTTCGTCCTCTGTAGCCCCCGGTACCGGCGCTCCTGCTGCTGTAATTTTGCCTGGGGCGGAGACTTCTTCTTCTGCCCTGGGCGTCTCCTTCTCACAGGGCTGGAGTGCTGGCCAATCGCAGCGCTCAGCTCATATCCTGAATATGAGCTGAGCGCTGCGATTGGCCAGCACTCCAGCCCTGTGAGAAGGAGACGCCAGGAAGAAGAAGTCTCCGCCCCAGGCAAAATTACAGCAGCAGGAGTGCCGGTACCGGGGGCTACAGAGGACGAACGGAGCGGCACCCAGGGATACAAGTAAGTGCAGGGACATCCCTGGGTGCCGCTCTCAATGTGATATCTTTAACTGATAAACTGTGGACCAGTGAAAGGTCCTCTTTAAGGGCTGGCACGCGTCACTTCCTGCGCTTTATTAGTTTAATCGTGTGACCTCGCTGACCAATCCTAGGCCTCCTGCATGTATATAAGTGGCACAGCCCCCTTCCCAGATGCCTCAGCGTCAAGGTCCTCGTGTCCCGCTAGGTTGCTGTTATCTCTGCTTGTGTTCCTGTGTACCTGACTTGTGCTTGTGTTTCTGGATGCAACTTGTTTGATCCCTGTCTGCTTGCCTTGACTCTCCTGTTGCCAACCCGGATTGCCTGACCTGTACCTATGCCGCCGGCCCTGACCTATTGTTTGACTTCGCCTCTGCCTTACATTTTGGTCCTGCACTGTTGTTTTTGGTTACGACTCGGCCTGCTGACTATGTATGTACCTCTGGTACCTTGCTCAGGTACCTCCTGGTCTACCTGGACCAGGTGCCTCGTGCGCCAATCCTCCTCAAGCGGTAGCGACCAGGTGTTCCCCTTGAGAAAGTCTATACCCACCATCAGGGATACTATGAAGATCGAAGGGTTCACTTAGACAATGCCCTTAGAGGAGGTAGGACATGTGGCACAGGGGGTTCACACCAGCTGGAACATGACAGCCCACTTTATAGCCAGAACCCCCCTCTCTTTGATTGAATAGTTTCTCTCACAGGGGGTGAGTTTTCTGCTTAAATATACGATGGGCTGTTCTTCCCCATTCACCTCTTCTGACATTACTGCCCCTAAACCAACCTTTGAGGCATCGTTCTGGACAATAAACTCATTTGAGAAGTCTGGTGCAGCCAGCACAGGCTCACTATACAGGGCTTTGTTAAGTTCCTGAAACCCCTTTTCTGCCTTCTGAGATCACTCGACCATTACTGACTTTCTCCATTTTGTAAGGTCTGTTAAAGGCGCTGCAGTGGAGGCAAAGTTTGGCACAAATCTGCGGTAATAGCCAACAGTTCCCAAGAATGCCTTCACTTGTTTTTTGTCAGAGGCTGTGGCCAATTCTGAGTTGCCTCCACTTTGTTTACCTGGGGTCTCATTGTGCCCTTACCTACAATGTACCCCAGATAGTGAGCCCCCTCTAGCCCAATAGCACACTTCTCAGGATTAGCAGTAAAGCCAGTTTTCCTGAGGGAATCAAGTACTGCCTGTACCTTACCTAGATGGGTTTTCCAGTCAGTGCTAAAGACCACAACATCGTCTAAGTATGCTGCTGCATACCTATTATGGGAGTCCGTCTGGGGTGGAGAAGGCAGTCTTTTCCTTTGCTTCCTCTGACAGGGGAATCTGCCAGTAACCTAGTTAGGTCCAGCATGGTAATATACCTGGCTGGCCCCAATCTTTCAATTAATTAATCTCAGGGCATAGGATAGGAATCGCATTTAGAGACTTCATTTAGCGGGTGGAAGTCATTACAAAACAGTCAAGTCCCATTTGGCTTAATCACCAATACAATGGGGCTGGACCACCCGCTTTTGGATTTCTCAATAACCTGCAGAGCTAACATACGCTTTATCTCTTCAGAGACCACTTGTCTCCGAGCTTCAAGGATTCTGTATGGTTTAATGTTTTTTTTTTTCCTTGGGGTCAGTGACTATGTTATGCTTAATGGTACCTGTAGTGCCTGGCAGGTCTGTGAAAATATCCCTGTCCTGCTGTAGAAACTTGTTGGTTTCTTGTCTTTGGGGCTTGGACAGGGCGTCACCTATTGCAACCTTTTCAATATCTGAGTGGGAGTCCATTTTGGGTTTTGAGGTCGCTACAAGGGACTCTCTATCCTTCCAAGATTTGATTAAATTTACGTGATACAGTTGAATAGCTTTCTTTTTCCAGGCTGATGGATTTTATAATTTACCTCTCCAACCCTCTCCACCACTTCAAAAAGCCCTTGCCACTTGTCCAGAAATTGATTTTCCACCGGAGAACCAGTACTAGTACACGATCCCCAGGGTTAAACTGCCTCAGCCGGGCCTCTCTATTCTATACCCTGCTCTGGGCCTTTTGCATGTGTTCTCTCACGATGGGCATAATACTGCTGATACAATCCTGCATTTGCGCCACGTGCTCTAACACACTTCTGTAAGGTGTAGCCTCACTCTCCCACGTCTCCTTGGCAACATCCAGCAAACCCCTGGGATATATAATAACTCAAATGGGGAGAAGCCAGTGGAGGACTGAGGGATCCCTCAGATGGAGAACATTAGATACGGCAACAGACGATCCTAGTCCCTCCCATCCTTTTCTACCTCCCTTCTCAACATCCCTTTTAAAGTATAACTGTAAATTTTTTATTTTTTTTTACTATTGGATTTTGGTGATTAATATCACCTTGTTGGCCCTGTTTTAATTTCTGATTATTTAATAAATAACCCCTAAAAGCCACCTAAAAGTCCCCAGTATTGGCTATTGTTACCTGAGATAAAATCAGGTTGCTATGCTCCTTCCGTCTACCAGATGAGGACGGAGCACGCTGTGCACTGGGAACTGATAGTGAGTCAACATTGTAAGGGAATGTATAAAAAGCCAAGTTCTTCCTGACAGGAGATAACAGTGCTGGGCTGTGTGTGTGAACTTCTCCACATGCCTGTGCTTGGCAGACACTCCCTTAGCAGTCCTGGACAATGTGGCTGCTCAGTGTATAAATGACAGCCTTATCTGATAAGAGGAGAGCTTGTACAAGGACTACAGGCTTCAGCCAGACCTGGGAACTTTACTGCAAGACCCCCCTATACAGAGCTGGTCTTCACTAACTTCACTGCAGGTGTCCTATGGATTAGCCTCAGGGCTGAGGGCGGCCATCTTAACAGAATAGTGAAATTGCAGTTTTATGCAGACTGGTTGCTAAGGGCTGAATCTTATTAAAAAAGGGGTAAGTAAGTCTAATAGCTATTGATTCAGAAATATTATGATATTAGTAACTACATATATGAAAACTAAAATTAGGGTCTAAATGTGGCAGTTATCCTTTAAGGTTTTATTGAACCTCTCCACTAGGCCATCTGTTTGGGGATGATATACACCAAATCCATAGCTATTCTGTCAAATGGAACCTCAATTATTGGCAAGGGAACCAAGGGGCTCCGAAAGTGATACATAGCAGCAATTACTTGGCAGATTAGGCAGGACTTACAATACTTTTCAACCTCTTGGTAACAATCTGGCCAATAGAATCTTTGCAGGATTCTTTCCTGTGTTGTCAGTCCCCAAATGACCCCCTACATACAGTAAAATTGTTGCTTAGAGAACTGGGCTAAATGAGGGTGGACATGAAACAGGCTTATCAATACAGTGGGGTTGAAACGAGAGTTCCCAGAATATCGGAA
Organism: Bufotes viridis; assembly: GCA_033119425.1. NCBI lineage: Eukaryota > Metazoa > Chordata > Amphibia > Anura > Bufonidae > Bufotes > Bufotes viridis. Next base: position 191,360,050 of record CM065594.1, read on the forward strand.
AATCACATCCCACGATTAAGGGATGTATTAAGTCTTGTACCACACCCACCTCATGGGTCACTTTCCCGCAGCCAGGCTCTACAGCCACCTTATCAAGAGGATAGTGCTTAGTGTCACCGTGAATACACACAAACCCCACCCGCCTATGAGGGATTACCAGGTCATGGGGTACAGAAGCACGTAATAGGGTGTCCAGCCTGCCTGAGTTCAACAGGGCCACAACACTGACTCCATTAACCTGGAGTTGACGCTCCTCGGGACCTGGTTCTTGCAGGGGTGTAGCGCTGCAGGCAGGACAGGCAAACAAGTAGAGGTGACAGGTGGCACCACACTCCATTGGTTTCTCTTCTCGGGGACAGTGTGCTGTAATATGCCCCAGTTGCTGACACCTCTAGCAACGCACCCCAGCTCTGCCTCCGAGAGGGGCTTCAGAGCGGGAGGGTACATTTCTTGGACCGACAAACCTCTCTCCCCAGGGTGGACCACCCAGGCTTGGTCTGCTGGCTCGGTTCTCCTGGTCAGATGCTGAAGGGGCTTTAGAGTTTGATCTCTGTAGGCTAACACCGAAGGGTAACACAAACCGCTGCGGTTTACTTTCAGGCCTCAGGCAGGTCTCGGTAGTCGAAAACCACTTCACAATTGAAACCAACTGATCTAGTGTGTTGGGGTCTCCTTGAGCAAGCCAGCGATGAATATCCCAAGGAAGTCCACTCAAATCGCGGTCGAACACGATTCGGTCAACCATGGCTGCTGGACTCAGAGTCTTGGGTTGTAGCCACTTGCGCACAAGGTGTAGTAAATCAAACATTTTGGGGCGGAGAGGCTTATTTTTCTCAAACTGCCAGTCATGGACTCTGCGAGCCTGCACGGATAAGGTGACTCCCAGCCGGGCAATGATTTCTGCCTTAAGGATATAATTTCTGCTCTGCTGTTAAATCAAAATATGTTTTTTGTGGCTCCCCAGTCAAATAAGTGTCCAGAACCTCAGTCCATTCAGCAGCAGGGAGTTTCTCCCTTTACACAGCCAGATAAGCCTCTATGTCGTCATCAGGGGTCATTTTTTGCAAGGCGCGGTGCACTGCCTTTTTTACATTCAAAGGCCCTGATAACTCCTCCATACTCCTTGGCTGAGCTGACGCACTGTCTCTCAGGACTGTGATCTGTTCCAGCAACAGATGGTTGGTTTCCTGTTGGGCAGCACTGGCCTGCACCAAATGCTTGAATAGCTCCTCCATGACAGGAGACTGGCTGGGCAGGGATGTAGCAGCCCTTATCTAGGACATAAGCTGGTTACCGAGTCCAAAAAAAACGGTATCCCTCTGTTACCCTTATCAACCAGTTGCCCACATCCTCCACCATATGTGGGAGTTAGCTTTACAACTGGTAGGTAACTAGCAGGATTGGAGGCAGCAAAAGGTTTTATAAAAAAAAATGAAAACATAACAACAAAATTATCCCAACAGGATGGCTTAACATCAGCCATTTAAAGTTCAACCACATAAAGCGCTTATCTTCAGCCAAAACAGTAGTAAGTTCTCATACCGCCATGTGATGTCACAGTTCGTTTGGAAACAGGCAGAAATGCTAGAGTCACCTTGTGCAGGGTCTTATTCTCTGTCTCTCTGGTGCACTATGGAGAATAATGCTCCCAAATCCTCTCCATTAGAGTCTTTCTTCTCCCTGCTCCCAGGCAGCCTTTCCCTTATTAACTAGCTCTGGGAACTGCACCTGGACTCCTTTGTCAGTGGTGTGGAAAGTCCGGAGTGTACTGCCGGAATAGCCACACTGCAATCCCTGGAATTAGATCTCTGAGATTAACAGCCTACATGGCACATATCTGCAATCTAGTATCTTTCGTGATGGTTTTCTACAGTGTGTATTGCTAAATAAAATATCTGGTTTGAAGAATGACAGTGCTGGATTTTCTATATAAGACTTAAGGAATCTCAGTTTACCATGACACGCCGGGTAAATCAGTGCGGATTTCAGCCCTGGACTGTTGGAACTGGTAAGGGTGGAATAACGTCATTTTTTTGTCTGTGAAAATTTGATGGACTGCTGATGGATTGAGAGTTGGATCCCAAGGATTGGAAGAATGTCCCAAATTTAAAACCACCACAAGTGGCCCTGCAGAGATCGCTCAAACGGTGATGGATGCAAGCAACCTATCTGGCCTGGTAGGAAAAGTGGGATATGTGAGAGTACCCTCTTCAACTTCTTTGGAAGTGCTGATAAGTGCTACAGTACCTGGCCATGAAGTGTAGCCACACCTGCCAGTGGACACCAGCCACATATTGCAAAGAGCAACAGTGATGGTAGAGCCAGTATGGCCAAGTACTGATGAGATTCATGAATGTTAACTAGTTTTGAGCGCGAATATTCATATTGCGAATTTTAATTGCAAATATCGCCACTTTGAGAATTCACGAATATTTAGTGCTGAATGCATGTACAGTTCATGATTCCTATCCACTACCTCATATCGAAGACTCCTTGGCGGCCCTAGGCCATGCCAAATTTGTCTCTACCTTGGACCTGGCAAGTGGATATTGGCAAGTGTCGATGGCAGAAAAAGACAGAGAAAAGACAGCCTTTGTTACACCTATGGGGCTGTATGAGTTCCTCCAGTTGCCCTTTGGACTGAACAATGACCCAGTAACCTTTCAGAGTCTGATGGAGCTGTGCTTGGGGGACTTGAACTATGAATGCCCGCTGATCTACCTAGATGATATGATCAAGCTTTACAGAGCATCAAGACCCCCAACTGGTTACCTCCTCTCTGTACCTTTACTGAAGGATAATTGCAATTCATTTATAACTTCTAGAAGAAATAATAAAGCAATGACACAAAAAAGAGCCATAAGAATAGAGGCTCCAGAATTGTTATTACATGGGGAATGCATGTAGCTATTAAAACAGACATGTCAGGAGAGGTGAAAGGTCCTCTTTAGGGCTGCCAGAATTCAGCATTAAAGGGATTCTGTCAGCAGATTTTACCCCCATAAGCTAAACATATGTCCATGTCCACACTGATAAGTTGAATCCTATGATGGCATTATTATACTCCACTGTGGCTCTATTTCCACATAAATATGATTTTTATAATCTGTCAATCACTCACATAAGGTGCCCAAGGGAAGGTCTGTTAATACAGGGTGCCTGGCCGCATCCCTCGCTGTCTGGTGCCAAGCGCCACCTTCCTCTCTTCTGTCTGTCATAGGAAGGACTGTACATATTATCTGGTCCGAAACGCGTTATACTGGCATGATTGATGTCAATATGACTTGGAGATTTTAATCGCTCAATAAAGATCGAATTGAATTCTATCCCATCCACTGCTGGAGCTGGACTTCTTTAGGCTCAGTTGCCGTCAGGTTCATAGTCCGTGCTCGTTTGTTGGATGGTCGTTATTTTCAACAGGTGAGAGCTGCCACCCTCTTCTTTGCTTCCTCTCTTCAGCGCCGCCTTCCTCTGCCCAGCGCCGCCTCTGCAATTATTTATGCCTCCCCGTCCCTCTGCCAAGATCCCGCACCTGAACACTAGGCTCCGTGCGGACTCCTGGCAATAGCATCGTTGAGCGAAGTGTTTTTTTTGCGGATCCATTGTAATAATGCCTATCCTTGTCCACAAAACGGACAAGAATAGGACATGGAACGGACAGACGGATGGAGATAGTACACTGTCAGCATTTTTTGCGGACCCATTGAAATAAATAGGTTCGCATCCTATCCGCAAAAAAAACGGAATGGACACAAAATACGTTCGTGTGCATGTAGCCTTACAACCTTAGTATAAAGTATACACCTCTTTATACACTTTGCAAGTTATAGGAAGTTGTAAAATATCTGTTGCTTGTAGCTGGATGAGACAAATTAGGATGTTGTGATGTTACTGTGTCACTAGATGGCAGAAATGTCTAAATTCTCAGGTCATGCGTTGTTGAGACAATCAGTTCAGCTATGGCAACCATCATGTGTAAGTGGACAAAAGGGCAGTTCTCGTCTGTGTTTTTCTGTGGATTAAATGCAACGTACTGACTAAAATTTATTGTTAGTTTGTACTCTTATATACCCTAGAAGTTATTACTGGTAATAAGGCTTAGGTATTTAAAGGGCTTTTTCACCAACTAGATATTGATGACCTATCCTCCACATAGGCACATAGGTCATTAACATCATATCAGTGGGGTCTGACACCTGGCACCCCAACCACCAGCCCTTTGTGGCCACAAGAAACGTAACAGTGACCAGAAGCAAAAGGCTTGCTGGTGTATTGCTGCTCAGCTCCCATTCACCTGATCCAATATTGATAACCTAACTGGAGGATAGGACAACAATATCTAAAAGCTGGAAAACCCCTTTAAAGGCTGTAACTCATATTCAGCATATATTAAAAGGAGGAACATGAGCAGTGGCGTACCGCCAATATAGGCAAACCATGCTGTTGCTATGGGGCCCGCGGCACAGGGGGTCCCAGAGCGCACGGAAGGCCCGCCCCCTCCGTTTGCTCTGCTTACTTAGTTAATTAGTTAATATTCTTCCTCTTGATGCATACTAACCACTCTATTGTTCCTCTCTTGGCGAAGTGGGCTGGTCTGGCTTCTACCAGGAGGAGTAGTTCCTGTGTAACCTGAGTGAGGAGAGGAAGCACCCTGAAGGTAGAACAACTAAAGTTATCCTCAAGCAAATCTTTGAGAAGTCAGACAGCAGAATGAACAGCTGAATAGCTGCATCAAAGACACTGTTGGAAGGTGTGGGACTACAGCTAAGGGTCCTTTCACACTTGCGTTCTGAGGATCCGGCAGGCACTTCCGTCCCGCCGGATCCGTCAGAACGCAAGTCGCCTGAAGCATTAGAAGACTGATCAGGATCCTGATCAGTCTTCGAAATGCTTTGAGGTTACTATGGCAGCCAGGACGCTATTAAAGTCCTGGTTGCCATAGTAGTAGTGGGGAGCGGGGGAGCGGTATACTTACAGTCCGTGCGGCTCCGGGCGCTCCAGAATGACGTCAGGCGCCCCATGCGCATGGATCACGTGATCCATGCGATCACGTGATCCATGCGTGTAGGGCGCCCTGGCGTCACTCTGGAGCGCCCGGGAGCCGCACGGATGGTAAGTATACTGCTCCCCGCTCCCACTACATTTTACCATGGCAACCAGGACTTTAGCGTCCTGGCTGCCATGGTAACCATTGAGAAAAAGCTAAACGTCGGATCCGGCGATGCGCCGAAACGACGTTTAGCTTAAGGCCGGATCCGGATTAATGCCTTTCAATGGGCATCAATTCCGGATCCGGCCTTGCGGCAAGTGTTCCGGATTTTTGGACGGAACAAAAAGCGCAGCATGCTGCGGTATTTGCTCCTTCCAAAAAACGTTCCGGTCCTGAACTGAAGACATCCTGATGCATCCTGAACGGATTTCTCTCCATTCAGAATGCATGGGGATGATCCTGATCAGGATTTTTCCGGCATAGAGCGCCGAGGACGGAACTCTATGCCGGAAAACAAAAACGCCAGTGTGAAAGGACCCTAAGACTCCCATTGCCCAAACTACTGTTAGGCTAGTTAAAGCAACCATCTGGGCCTGACAGAGGACATCTACGCTAACAACTGCTAAATTGCAGCATTTCGTTTACTTCTGACCTCATTCTACATTTCCACTGCAGCGATCCCCAGAGAGCAACGGCCTGAGTTAGTACACTGAGACACAATACTTCATCAGGGCCGCTACCATTCCTATCCTCTGCACCGGCTCTTCTGGGGTTCACTGCACATAAAAAAATGAACAATATTTTTATTGCATGCATGTAGCAATAACAAATTTGAAATGTCCTATACATTGCATAATAATAACTTTTGTCAGATAACCCCCCTTGAACAGAAAAGGAGATTAGGCTGAAAACTAAACCAGATAAGTGCTTACATCAGTTTTTCAATGCTTTTGCTTGCTTTCAGCTTTACAATGTTTTTGCTTTCTGAGAAATGAAGGCAGTGAAGGCACAATGAAGAAACAGACAAAGCTGGAAAGCACGAGACTGTTCTGAGTACAATGGGCAGTGCTGTGGTCCATGAACAGCAGAATATTCATAACCCAGTACCAGTTCTACTCTCTGCCCTATCATGCTAATCAGAAGGGTTTTTGGATAGCAATACAAAATCTACACAGGCTTTCAGAAACTGTTATAGAAATGTATTCGATAACGCTACCTGAAAGTCTGATTTATCTACTACAATTTTAGCTCCCATGGACACTATTTGTTACAGGGAATCTGTCACCTGCCTATCATCATTTTCTGCTGTCACCTTATCCATGTAAAATAAAGTACCTCATTTCCAGCTCTGGTCTTTCTTCATTTCCAGTTGTCATTTTCCTAAAAAAGCGATTTTTCATTTATGAAAATGAGGGTCCAAGGTGCCCAGAGGGGCGTTTTTTTTCCAGCTCAGGAACCCAGTAACGCCCCCCTGATGTGCCCAGTCTGCCTAAATTTGAATTCTCAAGCACGCCTACAGAGCCAGAAAACGCCTCCCAGAGGCGAGGCTAACTGCGGCGCCCCCTCTGCTACCTCCTACTCCTACTGCGGCCGCCGAAATTCTCGCTTCTTACTGCAACAGCGCTCAAATTACTTTACTGGGCTCGACGCATGCCCAGTGACACTCTTGAGGCTGTTGCCCTCAGTTGCAGTAAGATCGCGCAGGCAATCGGCGGCTCTGCGCCTGTGCGAGAATTCCAGCGAGATCAGGAACAGGGGCGTTGTAAACTGAAGTCGGAGGGGGCGGCGCAGTTAGCCTCGCCTCTCTGGAAGGCGATTTCTGGCTCTGTAGGCTTGCTTGAGAATTCAAATTTAGGCGGACTAGGCACATCAGTGGGGGGTGTTATTGGGCTCCTGAGCTGGAAAAAACGCCCCTTTGGGCACCTTGGATCCTCATTAGCATAAACGAAAAATTGCTTTTTTAGGAAAATGACAACTGAAAATGAAGAAAGAAGACCAGAGCTGGAAATGAGGTACTTTATTTTACATGGATAAGGTGACAGCAGAAAATGATGATAGGCAGGTGACAGATTCCCTTTAAATCTCTGAAAAATCAACATACTCCGTAGGAATGCCCACTAGTTATGAGCTGATCTATTCTAAAAATTCGAATTGTCTCATCAACAGGGCTACTTAATCTGTGTCCCTGTAGGTGAAGAAGCACTCGCCTACCAAGACCATTTAGCCCTACTCTGACAACTTTCTGCCTCTGCTAATATGAACAGCGTCGCAGGCAGGAAATTGTCAGGGCCAGGCTAAATATCCAGCACTGTCAATCTTCCGATAGGTGAGTGGGGGGCTCAGCCCCCTGCAGATGAAGAAGCCCTGCAAACGAGAAGAATCAATTTGCTAAAAACGATTTGCTTGTGTCTAATGCCCACAAAACAGTTAGTTTTCTGAAACTAACTTAGCAGGCAATATTTAGCAACATGACAAAATGTTTCTTAAGGTGGATTGACATGGCCCGATCATCGGGCAGATTATCTGGAATGAATGTACCTTTGAACGCTTGTTCCCGACAATCTAAATGTGCCGCTGATCATCCATTGAATTCTGCAAAACAATCATTCATGGGGTGATTCTGTTGTTCGTGCAGACACCAGAATTATAATGTTTGGGCAGTGTCCTGAAACACACTGCTTAATACTGTGATTGTCATTCATGTAAATTGTGCTTGTGAATGAGTCCCAATAAAGTTGCATAGGGAGGGGGAGGTCTAACAAGCCTCCCAGGTCTGACTCCGCCCTACACACAGTGCAGAGGAGAAGGAGAAGTAGGTCAGTGTGTGTGATGTCTGAGGACAATGCTGCACCTCAGCAGCCATCTTAGAGGGTTACAAAAACTCCTAAGTTAGTTGCATATACCAGCCATAGAAGGGAAAGACTACAGAAGAACCAGGCAACTCAGAGAGAGAGGGAGAATATTGGCAGATGAAGGTAACTGTCGTTTATCAGACTCCAGTCTCCTTTGCATTAGGTGGAGAGACTCTAAGCTACAAGCTGCCCACCATAAGCAAGGACAGAAAGGCCATCTGTCAGAACATAGTAATCCTAGAGAGAATACAGAAGTATATGATTATACAGTACCGCAGAGATAGTGCACCCCTCCAACCTGTAAAAATAAGGGAGAAAGATTGATTGCCATGAAAAACTGCTCCTTATGCAACTTCTGGGAACTAATCTGAATCACTGTAAAAGCTGCCTTGCTGTAAATGATTTTTTCATACATTGATGACCTTTGGATCAGCTTCAGTAAAGTACTGGTGCTGGCGTCATGAACACAGGGGCCAGCCACCAAAGCACCCTAAGCATATCCACTACCATCAAGGGCACTCTATCTTCCTCTGGATGGTGTTCCCTGCAATATAGAGTGCCCCCAGAGGATTTAGTGCAGTCCTCCTCATAGCTGCACGCCAACCCTGGGAGCTGCAAAACCATGAGTATGACTACTATCCCCATCAGCCCACCGTGCACTAACATACTGCCCCTGCGGTCCGGTCAGCTGCATAATTTTGGTGGTCACAAAACATTATCCAAATCCTCTGTGCCTTAGTATAACTATAAACAATATATATATGTGCTTTCAGATCACTGCTGAAGCTTACAGCCTCTGTAAAAACCCCATACAAGTGACTGTATTACATTTATTTGCTGCCGGTATAACAGGGGTTAATCAGCCATCTTGTTTTTGCTCTCCACATACAGAGGGAGACAAACAGCCCACCTCCACAGAGGAACAAAAGTGTTTGAGTGCAAATTCCTAGGAGGACAGAAAAACCAGCTGTACCCATAGAGGAAGTGAAAGCAGCTGGACCTTAAAAAAAAAAAAATAGTGTTTCAACTCCCCTGCAGCCTGAAAATCATCCATGAATGTAAGAGTGAGTGCAGTTGGGGAAAAATAACCTTAATGAGGACTGTTTGGGACCACAATCAGCCTTACAGAGCACAATACTCCTCTATATTAAGCAGTCACAGCGACTCTTAAAGGGCCAAACACCTACAAAGTAGCAATGCAACACAAAAAGTGTGTAAAGCTGTATTTAACCTGCATTATATTGAAAAACTGTCTTTGTCATGTCTGAACAAGGAGATAATAAGTAGCCTGACCTTAACAGGTCCCCTACAGCGGTCGCAGCACCAGCCGCTGCAGCACTAAGCATGATTCCCTTAACTATGCCTTATTTTTTAGGTGCAACCTGGTTCCCAGGATATGCTGGGGAAGCTCATACTTTAAGGGAATTTAAAGAAACAATTTTGGCTGTATTCAGATTGTACCCTGTGTCAGCAAAAAAGCAAATGGAAATCCTCATTGCACGATTGGAAGGAGATGCCCTCAAAGAAGTGAAATCATGGCCAAACTCAGAGAAAAGAACACTGCAGCAGATATCTGAACGAATCTATGCCACTTTTGAACCCAGGACTGTGTCAGAGGTCAAGATGAGATTCTTCAGAAAGAGACCGCAGCCTGGTGAGTCACTCAGAGACTTCGCATTATCCTTACTGGAAGCCCTGCAAGAAGTTATACAGGTAGACACTCCTGAAGCAGAGGATCAAGATGAAACACAGAGAGAACAATTCATTGAAGGTGTTAGGACAGAAACATTAAAGAGCCAGTTAACCCTTTAAGGACCGGAGGTTTTTTATTTTTTGAGTTTTCCTTTTGCGCTCCCTGCCTTCCCAGAGCCATAACTTTTTTATTTTTCGGTTCACATAGCCATATGAGGGCTTGTTTTTTGCGGGACAAGTTGTACTTTACAATGACACCATTTAATATTGCATATGATGTAGTGGGAAGCGGGAAAAAATTCTAAATGGGGTGAAATTGCAAAAAAAAGCAATTCCACCACAGTTTTGCGGGTTTTCAAATTCCGACATTCGATGTGCGATAAAACTGACCAGTTACTTTTACTCTACAGGTCAGTACGAATCCGGTGATACCCTATATGTATAGGGAAAAAATCAGTTTTACTTTATATGTATATGTACAGAGCTGTATGGGGGCTCATTTTTTGCATCATAATCTTATCTTTTTATTGATACCATTCTGGGGTGTGTATGACTTTTTGATCACCTTTTATGTAATTTTTTGTGGAAAATGAAGCGACCAAAACTGGCGAATCCGCCATTTGGACGCTTTTTTACGTTTTGCTGTTTGACGTATGGGGAATTTTTTTTATATTTTTATAGTATGGGCGTTTTCGCACATAGCAACACCCATGATGTGTACTTTTTTAAAATTTTTTAGTTTCTTTTTTTATTTTAGCAAAAGGGGGGTGATTTGAACTTTTATGTTTTTTTTACACTTTTATATAGTTCCCATAGGGAACTTTAACTTAAAATCATCTGATTGCGATTTTCATACATTCCAATGCAATAGCATTGGAATATATGAAAAAAATCGCATATTTCCTATGAAGCCTATTACAGGCAAGGCTCCATAGGAAATACTATAGAGCAGCCTGGGTTTTATTCATAGAAACCCAGGCTACTACAGGCGCGCTCTGGCTCCTCCGATCGCCAAACACGGGGGAGGCGGAGCGCAAACCGAAAGTAAAACTTTCGGTTTGTGCGCACTCAGATGCCGTGGTCAGGATTGACCACGGCATCTGAGGGGTTAAATGTCCGCGATCGGCATCGCTGCCGGTCGTGGACATTAGCCGCGGGTGTCTGCTACAAGAACCATGCGAACACCCGCGGCTAAGGCGCCCACAGGAAGCAGGAGCGGGCGCCATCTTTAGAGACAGGACACAGGACGTACGGGTACGTCCTGTGTCCTTAAGAGGTTAAAGATGTTAGCTGCACATCACCCAAGTTCTAGCTTCAAGGACTTCAAAGAGCTTGCTATCAGCATTCTGAGGAAAAACCCACACCAGAGCCTGCCAGACCTGCTGAAATGTCTGTGAATAAGCCAGCTATATCTCCAAAATGTTACCCTATAGTCAGTCAGGAAGCCCAAGCTCCGGTTCCTGATGCAGTTGCTGCCCTGACAGATCATGTCAACTTCCTAACCAAAAGTCTGCAGAAAGTATGCCGAAAACAAGAACAGTGGGAGAAACCCTTATTGCTGGAGGATGACAGACCATTTCCAAAGAAGTCTTTCCCTCCTGATTGTAAAGAGACTTATCCCAGAAACTCTGGTAGACACCCCACCGACCGCTTTAATGAGCAAAAGCGATCCATTTGTAGATACTGTCACAAGCCAGTCCATACCAAAAGGATGTGCTGGCAGTTTAAAAGGTCGACCCCAGATCCAAGGACCATCGCTCGGGAGGTAGAACAGTAGGTCCAAAAGATCCCAGCTGGATGCCCAGATATGTAGGATCCCTTCCAGAAGTGGTTCTCCGAATCAATGGCGTTCCCTTTGTTGCCTTATTGGACACCGGGTCTCAAGTCACAACTATCCAACAGACTGCATTTGAGAAATACTGGGACCACGACCAGCTGACACAGCCACCAGAATCCTGGCTGAGCATTATAGCCAGCAATGGCAAACCGGTGCCAGTGCAGGGTTACTGGGAGCTACCTCAACAAGGTATCATTGTTGTGCAAGTCAGGGAAGATAACAACCCTCCAGTAGTCCTAGGAATGAACGTCCTTAACTGTTATACTAAAAAATGCTTGAAGCTTTACACAAGTCTATGCCTACCGCTTCACCTGCCTCCAAAAGTGATACAACAGACCATCCGTGTATTAAGTGCACAACAGAAATTTGGCAATTAGGGACTTCTCCAAAATCAGTAATGGAGTTACACTGAATACTGGATTGATTGCTGGCAATGTGGCCACAGGGTAATCGCAATAAATATACATACATACATCAAGTATAGTTAATAAAAATATATTAATATATTAAAAATGACAAATAAAAATGTGAAGGCGTAAAAATAAAATTAAAATTAAAATATATTACAATAAAGGAGTCGGCAGTAATTGTATAATACATTAACAGAGGGACTTAATTGCTGATCTGGATCAGGCTGCACAAGATCCAGCCTGATCCAGACCCGTACCTGCACTACTTCTCATCTTGTGCAGCCTGATCCAGATCGGCAATGAAGTCACTCTGTTAATGTATTATACAATTACTGCTGACTCCTTTATTGTAATATATTTTTATGTTATTTTTATGCATTCACGTTTTTATTTGTCATTTTTAATATATTAATATATTTTTATTAACTATACTTGATGTATGTATGTACAGTATATTCATTGCGATTACCCTGTGGCCACATTGCCAGCCATCAATCCAGTATTCACTGTAACTCCATTACTGATTTTGGAGAAGTCCCTGATTGCCAAAGTAATGGTTTCATCAATTAAAGGCATCTATATAAGCAGACTCTCACTGCACTCTTACTGCTGTTACCACTGAGGAAGGGACATGTGTACGTCCCGAAACGCGTCTGGGCCATAACAGTAGTGAGAGTTTAAAGATGGAAAGTTGAAAGAACAAATTACACTCCAAGGATAACAAAAACTCCATTGTGAATACCTACAGTTGGTACCATTCAGATATCCCCTGAGACGGCCGGAGCAACTATCAGCTACAGCCCGTGTCACATGGGACGCCACGGCAATTGACGTAAAGGACCACGTAGGACGCTGCGGCAGGTCCTAGAAGGGCGCGAGAGAAGATTCACGGACGGCCGAAGGTTTGCTAAGGAGTGGTAAAGTACCGATACTTCTGAATATACCATAGGGGGAATTATCTGATTGATACAGAGAGCGTGCAATCTGTATGGACATACAGTTGTGTTCAAAATTATTCAACCCCCACTAAAATTGAGTGTTTTGGCCAGTTTGACATTGATTTTGATCATTTCAGTCATTTTGTTTACAATTAAATCAAAGAGGCACTTGTAAGTCAGACAAATATAACATTTATAATGAAATAACCACAAATGTCTTTTCTGTGCTCACATCATTATCAGTTTTATTCAACCCCCAAGTGACATTCAATCTTAGTACTTAGTACAACATCTTTTTCCAGTTTCAAATGAGAAAACAGGAAAATCCAGCTTCTTAAAAGTTGCAAATTTATTCCATCAGGTTAAAATCTTCAGATACAGGAATAGACTCAATGAACAATGCATTTCAGACCGTAAGTAAGTTCATGAGTAAGGACCGTAATGTTTTTTTAAGGTCTGAAATGCATTGTTCGTTGAGTCTATTCCTGTATCTGAAGATTTTAACCTGATGGAATAAATTTGCAACCTTTAAGAAGCTGGATTTTCCTGTTTTCTCATTTAAAGTTCCACAGTCCAGTCCAGACTGCATCCGTGCTTCTTTGCTAGTCACTACAGGTGAGAGCTGCTTCTGTTGGTTTGTCCATCTTTTTCCAGTTATAACAGCTTTTAAACGTGAAGCATAGCTTGACACAAGTGTCTTGCAGCGATCTACGGGTATCTTCGCCCATTCTTCATGGGCAAAAGCCTCCAGTTCAGTCACTTTCTTAGGCTTGCGCGCTGCAACTGCTTTCTTTAAGTCCCACCAGAGGTTCTGAATCGGATTTAAGTCTGGTGACTGCGATGGCCACTTCAAAATGTTCCAGCCTTTAATCTGCAGCCATGCTCTAGTGGACTTGGAGGTATGCTTGGGATCATTGTCCTGTTGAAAGGTCCAACGTCGCTCAAGCCTCAGGTTTGTGACGGACTGCATCACATTTTCATCCAATATCTCCTGGTACTGAAGAGAATTCATGGTACCTTGCACACGCTGAAGCTTCCCTTTACCTGTAGAAGCAAAACAGCCCCAAAGCATGATTGACCCCCCGCCATGCTTCACAGTAGGCAAGGTGTTCTTTTCTTCATAGGCCTTGTTCTTCCTCCTCCAAACATAACATTGATCCATGGGCCCAAACAGTTCTAATTTTGTTTCATCAGTCCACAGAACACTATCCCAAAACTTTTGTGGTTTGTCCACATGACTTTTGGCATACTGCAGTCGACTCTTCTTATTCTTTGGAGACAGCAAGGGGGTGCGCCTGGGAGTTCTGGCATGGAGGCCTTCATTACGCAGTGTGCGCCTTATTGTCTGAGCTGAAACTTCAGTACCCGCATCTGACAAATCTTTTTTCAGTTCCTCAGCAGTTACACGGGGACTTTTCTCCACTTTGCGCTTCAGGTAGTGCACAGCAGTTAAAGTCAGCATCTTCTTTCTGCCACGACCAGATAGCGTTTGAACAGTGCCCTTTGCCTTGAATTTGCGAATGATGCTTCCTATGGTGTCTCTTGGTATGTATAACATCTTTGCAATCTTCTTATAGCCATTGCCCTTCCTGTGAAGAGAAATCACCTCTTCTCTTGTCTTCCTGGACCATTCTCTTGACTTCACCATGTTTGTAAACCCACCAGTAAATGTCTAGAAGGAGCTGAGTATCACAGTCATTTTACATCTATCTAATTGGTGCTTATCATGCTTGATTGCTGCTCCTTGACATCCACAGGTGTTTTCAATACCTGATCGAAAACACTTGAATGAATCTCTGTTCTTAAGAGTGGTAGTCTTTAAGGGGTTAAATAATTGTGTCAATGAAGAAATCACAAAAAAAACATTTAATACTGTATTACAAAAACAATTGATGTCATTTTAGTTGCATTTGGTTCTTTAAAAAGTCCTTGTAAGATTTCATTCTGAACACAATTACAAATGTACACTAAATTCCCTAAAACCCTTTACAGCATTGGGGGTTGAATAATTTTGAACACAACTGTATGATTAAGTCCAGCGTTTTCAGGTGTTACCGCGATTATTACAAATGAGAGTGATGAACTAGACATGCGGGCTGGACACAGCATTTGAACTACAATTATACAGTGAAACTGAAGGATATCCAATTTGCATTGGGTATTTATACCCTCTTGAATGGTCTGGACTACTATACTACCTTATTAAGTGGCTACTATATTGCTATTTTATATAGATTCTTATGATACTTTCTTATAGATGGGTTTGAATGTTTTTTATTAATGGTCATTGGCGCCGATGAATTGATTCTGATGCAGGCATTTTAAAGTGGTAAAGGGATCATTGACTATAGGTAATTTATGTGCTATCATTAAAGATGTTTATACAATTCTGGTCTGTGGTCATGATATACTGAGTGCCCCTCTGCAAATTATTGGTTTGTTTTCTCTATTTTTCCGGTCTACAGGTGGACCTAGGGGAGTGCACAAAATCACATAGTGTTGGACAGGTGTGCCACTACAAACACAATTTTGCCAAGTACCTGGGACATATTGTTAGTTCTGAAGGTGCTAAGCCAGATCCAGAGAAGATAGCCTCAGTCCGGAATTGGCCTACTCCTACCACAGTAAAAGAAGTGAGAAGTTTTCTTAGTTTTGCAGAATACTACACACGTTTCATCCCTCACTTTGCCCAGATTGCTGAACCGATACAAAAACTCCTGAGAGGATATACCAAGAAGTACCAGAAAGCCCATTTACCAATCAAATTCAATGAAGACAGATATATCGCTTTCCAACTCCTGAAGAAGAAGTTGACCGAGCCACCATCTTAGGCTATCCAGATTACCAACAGCCATTCCATCTCTACACCGATGCCAGTAATAAAGGCTTGGGAGCTGTCCTGTCTCATGTGCAAGAAGGTAAGGAGAGAGTTATTTCTTATGCCAGCAGATCTCTTAGAGGTGCCGAGAGAAATTACGAGAACTACAGTTCCTTCAAGCTGGAATTCCTCGCACTCGTGTGGGCTGTCACAGAAAAATTTAAAGAATAACTTGCAGCAACACCATTTGTGGCCTATACTGATAACAACCCACTGGTGCACCTCAACACAGCCCAGTTAGGAGCCTTAGAACAAAGATGTACATGTCAAGTACAGAACAGGCAAGTCAAATGAAAATGCAGATGCCTTATCCCGTCTGCCTACCAGAGAAGACCCTACTGAACAGGAAGATATTTGGGTAGAAGTAGAGATGCCGGTTTTCTACAAACTATTTGCCCAACAAGATGTTATCACCATCAAAGGTAAAGAAGTCCTCAACTTCCGACAGCAGAGAAATCCAGAACCCCAACTTAAGAAAGAAAGGTGGATCAAATTGCAAGCGGAAAGTAGAGTATTAGGTGAGCTACAAGATTTCTTCACTAGTGGGAGAAAACCAGAAAGAATCCGCAGAAATAATGCAGATACAGAGCTACTCAAGCTGTGGAGACACAGAAAGCAACTGTTCATGCAAAAAGGACTAAATTTAATAAGAACCCCATATCCTGTCACTAATGATCTGCTGCATCAAATTATAGTACCACGCCGAGATGCCAGAATCATCCTCGAAATGTACCACGATAGGTCAGGACACTTTGGTGTCCAAAAAATAGAAGCTACCATCCGATTTTATTGGGTTGGAATGAGAGAAGATATTGAAAATTGGTGTCGAGAATGTTCTACTTGTGCCATTGGAAGAAGTGAGAGACATGACCAAAGAGCACCATTACATCCCATTGTAAGCCGAACACCTTTAGAGATAGTGGCCATTGATCATGTAAAGCTAGAACCAAGTCGTTCAGGATATGCCTTTGCCATGACAATAATTGATCACTACACCAAATTTGTAGTAGCTGTACCTGTTAAAGACTTGACAGCCAAAACCATTGCAAATGTTTTCTGGAAGAATTTCCTATTGCCCTATGGATGCCCTGAAAAGGTTCTCATAGATCAAGGATCTGCCTTTGAATCCCAAGTCTTCCATGAACTATGTTCACTTTATAATTGTCAGAAAATGAGAACAACGGCTTACCATCCTCAAGGTAACGAACTTTGCAAACAAATGAACCAAACCTTGATTGAAATGTTGAGAGCTGTAACACCTGGTAAAAGAATTGATTGGACAACTCTACTACCTCAATTGATGTATCTTTACAACAATACCATCCATTGTCCAACTGGATACACCCCATATTACCTTATGTTTGGCGATCAAGGCAGATTACCTGCAGATCTCCCCTTGGATGTACAAGTTCCAGATTCCATCAATCCTTTACCACAAACAGATTGGGTGAGTAGAGATGAAAAACGCATAGCTGATGCCCAAAAGATTGTCCAGATCAGCATAGCGAATGTACGCCAAAAGCAACAAAAAGACTATAATTAGTCTGCAAAAGCAGAGCCCTTAAAAATTGGTAACCATGTGTGGCTGAAAAATAATCATCGCACTAGTAAGCTGGGAAATGGGAAAGAGAACCCTACACCATCACGGCTATTCCTAATTCTGAGACTGATATCTATGAAATCACCAAAGAGAACAGAGCACGACAAATAGTGCATCGCAACCGTCTCAAGCTGTGTTTACAAGAAGTGGTCTAAAAAGAACCTCCGAACACAGAACAATCGTCTAAAAAGTCACCTGATCCAGTGGAACCAATACAGTCTATTGGAAACCTATTATTAGACTCAGAACCTCCACACTGGTTCTTTACACTGTGGCTTAACTTCCTTGTTCCAGCAAAGACTAATACAGCCCCACTTCAGCTAGAAGAACTACCTAGTGTAGGATCTTCACTAGCTCAAGATGTACCAAGTTACCTAGAGCCAAGACCTGTAGAGTCACAGCCACTTTGGAGATCCGACCGGATTACCAAGGGAAAACCACCTGCCTGCCATTACTACATTATTTGGAGCTACAGAGCCAGGGTAAGAGACTCATTGCCTTGACTATTTGCCTTGCTCTAAGGACTCTTTAAAGACTCCTTTACCCTTGTTTTGCAATGTTCAAGTCATGTGCCCGGAGATGGACTTTCACATACTAAAGCCCTCCATGATATTCTACAACCATCATGCTTCATGCCCAGGGAACGGACTCATGCCCTGTGAGCCTCCTGAGAAATTTCCTTTTTGTTTACATGTCCTGAAACACACTGCTTAATACTGTGATTGTGTTTCATGTAAATTGTGCTTGTGAATGAGTTACAATAAAGTTCCACAGGGAGGGGAAGGTCTAACAAGCCTCCCAGATCTGACTCTGCCCTACACACAGTACAGAGGAGAAGGAGAAGTGGGTCAGTGTGTGTGATGTCTGAGAACAAAGCTTCACCTCAGCAGCCATCTTGGAGGGTTACAAAAACTCCAAAGTTAGTTGCATGTACCAGCCCATAGAAGGGAAAGACTACAGAAGAACCAGGCAACTCAGAGACGGAGTGAGAACATTGGCAGAGGAAGGTAATTATCATAGAAACTGCTCCTTATGCAACTTCTGGGAAATAATCTGAATCACTGTAAAAGCTGCCTTGCTGTAAATTACTTTTGTATACATTGATGATCTTTGTATCAGCTTGAGTAAAGTACTGGGAATTTATTAAAATAACTTATTCTACATCAATAGCGATCCCTCTTCCTCTTACTGTGGAGGTGATCGCTGCTTGTAAATGCAGGGGTCTCCTTCATTGAACGAGCAGCCGACTGTCGGGAAGGAACGCTTCCTTCCCAACAATCGCCTGTTGGATCAGAGCGTCTACACCCACCTTTACAAGGAAAACACAGAAAAGTTGCAATTTACTCCAGAAGAGAGAGAAAACCTGTTTGATAAATCAGAGCCCAAGTGTTTTGATTCTACAGCAACTATGCAGATTGTGTGTCTCCATAGTAACAGACAACAAAGTAACTCAGTGTAGTCTGATCCTGTGGTCTGTAGCTTGTGGTAAGATGGAGAACCGCACTCTATCAGTTTGCCTTTGGTGCCAATCAAGGGCTGGGTCAGCCACCATACATGTAATAAATAATGAGGCACACAGAATTCAGCTTTGCATTCAAAAGGCTTTTTTATTCATACTAGACATTAGGCCCGTTACTATAACGGGTGCTAGAACATTAGTTCTACTACTGTTATGGGGGGATCTGTGGATGACACTGTTATGGGGAGATCTGTGGATGACACTGTTATGGGGGGTCTGTGAATGGCACTGTTATGGGGGATCTGTGTCTGGCACTGTTATGGGGGATCTGAGTCTGACACTGTTATGGGGTATCTGTGTCTGACACTGTTATGGGGGGATCTGTGGATGACACTTTTATGGGGGTCTGTGGTTGACACTGTTATGGGGGTCTGTGGCTTACACTGTTATTGGGGTCTATGGTTGACACTTTTATGGGGGTCTGTGGTTGACACTGTTATGGGGGTCTGTGGCTGACACTGTTATGGGGGTCTGTGGCTGACACTGTCATGGGAGGGTCTGTGGCTCACACTGTTATGGGGGGGTCTGTGGCTGACACTGTTATGGAGGGGTCTGTGGCTGATACTGTTATGGGGGATCTGTGGCTGACAGTGTTATGGGGGGGTCTGTGGCTGACACTGTTATGGGGGTCCGTGGATGGCACTGTTATAGGGGGATCTGTGGATGACACTGTTATGGGGGATCTGTGGATGACACTGTTATGGGGGATCTGTGGCTGACACTGTTATGGGGGGTCTGTGGCTGACACTGTTATGGGGGATCTGTGGATGACACTGTTATGGGGGATCTGTGGATGGCACTGTTATGGGGAATCTGTGGATGACACTGTTATGTGGGGATCTGTGGCTGGCACTGTTATGGGGGATTTGAGGCTGACAATGTTATGGGGGGACTGTGTCTGACACTGTTATGGGGGGACTGTGGCTGACACTGTTATGGGGGTCTGTGGCTGACACTGTTATGGGGGGTCTGTGGCTGACACTGTTATAGGGGGGGTCTGTGGCTGACATTAATATGGGGGGACTGTGTCTGACACTGTTATGGTGGATCTGTGGCTGACACTGTTATGGGGCGGTCTGTGGTTGACACTGTTATGGGGGTCTGTGGATGGCACTGTTATGGGGGATCTGTGTCTGACATTGTTATGGGGGATCTGAGGCTGACACTGTTATGGGGGATCTGTGTCTGACACTGTTATGGGGGGACTGTGGCTTACACTGTTATTGGGGTCTATGGTTGACACTTTTATGGGGGTCTGTGGTTGACACTGTTATAGGGGTCTGTGGCTGACACTGTTATGGGGGTCTGTGGCTGACACTGTTATGGGAGGGTCTGTGGCTCACACTGTTATGGGGGGTCTGTGGCTGACACTGTTATGGAGGGGTCTGTGTCTGATACTGTTATGGGGGATCTGTGGCTGACACTGTTATGGGGGGTCTGTGTCTGACACTGTTATGGGGGGGTCTGTGGATGACACTGTTATGGGGGGTCTGTGGATGGCACTGTTATGGGGGATCTGTGGATGGCACTGTTATGGGGGGATCTGTGGATGACACTGTTATGGGGGATCTGTGGATGGCACTGTTATGGGGAATCTGTGGATGACACTGTTATGTGGGGATCTGTGGCTGGCACTGTTATGGGGGATCTGAGGCTGACACTGTTATGGGGGGATCTGTGGCTGACACTGTTATGGGGGGACTGTGGCTGACACTGTTATGGGGGGGGACTGTGGCTAACACTGTTATGGGGGTCTGTGGTTGACACTGTTATGGGGGTCTGTGGCTGACACTGTTATGGGGGGGGTGGCTGACACTGTTATGGGGGTCTGTGGTTGACACTGTTATGGGAGTCTGTGGCTGACACTCTTATGGGGGTCTGTGGCTGACACTGTTATGGGGGGTCTGTGGCTGACACTGTTATGGGGGTGTCTGTGGCTGACACTGTTATGGGGGGTCTGTGGCTGACACTGTTATAGGGGGGGTCTGTGGCTGACATTAATATGGGGGGGGTCTGTGTCTGACACTGTTATGGTGGATCTGTGGCTGACACTGTTATGGGGGTTCTGTGGTTGACACTGTTATGGGGGTCTGTGGATGACACTGTTATGGGGGGTCTGTGGCTGACACTGTTATGGGGGGTCTGTGGCTGACACTGTTATGGGGGATCTGTGGCTGACACTGTTATAGGGGGTCTGTGGCTGACACTGTTATGGGGATCTGTGGCTGACACTGTTATGGGGATCTGTGGATGACACTGTTATGGGGGTCTGTGGATGGCACTGTTATGGGGGATCTGTGGCTGACACTGTTATGGGGGTCTGTGGCTGACACTGTTATGGGGGTCTGTGGCTGACACTGTTATGGGGGGTCTGTGGCTGACACTGTTATGGGGAGTCTGTGGCTGACACTGTTATGGGGGGTCTGTGGCTGACACTGTTATGGGGGATCTGTGGCTGACACTGTTATGGGGATCTGTGGCTGACACTGTTATGGGGGATCTGTGGCTGACACTGTTATGAGGGGTCTGTGGTTGACACTGTTATGGGGGTCTGTGGTTGACACTGTTATGGGGGGGTGGCTGACACTGTTATGTGGGTTTGTGGCTGACACTGTTATGGGGGATCTGTGGTTACACTGTTATGGGGGGGTCTGTGGCTCATACTGTTATGGGGGTCTGTGGATGACACTGTTATGGGGGGGGTCTGTGGCTGACACTGTTATGGGGGGGTCTGTGGCTGACACTGTTATGGGGGTGTCTGTGGCTGACACTGTTCACTGTTATAAGGGTCTGTGGTTGACACTGTCATGGGGGTCTGTGGTTGACACTGTTATGGGGGTCTGTGGCTGACACTGTTATGGGGGGGTCTGTGGCTGACACTGTTATGGGGGTTTGTGGCTGACACTGTTATGGGGGATCTGTGGTTACACTGTTATGGGGGGGTCTGTGGCTGATACTGATATGGGGGTCTGTGGATGACGCTGTTATGGGGGGTCTGTGGCTGACACTGTTATGGGGGATATGTGGCTGACACTGTTATGGGGGGGTCTGTGGATGATACTGTTATGGGGGTCTGTGGCTGACACTGTTATGGGGGGTCTGTGGCTGACACTGTTATGGGGGATATGTGGCTGACACTGTTATGGGGGGGTCTGTGGTTGACACTGTTATGGGGGTCTGTGGCTGACACTGTTATGGGGGTCTGTGGTTGACACTGTTATGGGGGTCTGTGGTTGACACTGTTATGGGGGTCTGTGGTTGACACTGTTGTGGGGGTCTGTGGCTGACACTGTTATGGGGGTCTGTGGATGACACTGTTATGGGGGGGGGTCTGTGGCTGACACTGTTATGGGGGATATGTGGCTGACACTGTTATGGGGGGGTCTGTGGATGATACTGTTATGGGGGGTCTGTGGCTGACACTGTTATGGGGGATATGTGGCTGACACTGTTATGGGGGGGTCTGTGGTGGACACTGTTATGAGGGTCTGTGGCTGACACTGTTATGGGGGTCTGTGGTTGACACTGTTATGGGGGTCTGTGGTTGACACTGTTGTGGGGGTCTGTGGCTGACACTGTTATGGGGGTCTGTGGCTGACACTGTTATGTAGGTCTGTGGCTGACACTGTTATGGGGGGGTCTGTGGATGACACTGTTATGGGGGGGTCCGTGGCTGATACTGTTATGGAGGGGGTCTGTGGCTGACACTGTTATGGGGGCGTCTGTGGCTGACACTGTTATGGGAGTCTGTGGCTGACACTGTTATGGGAGTATCTGTAGATGACACATAGCATCGTATGCTATGTTTCATCCACAGATTCCCCCATAACAGGGTATATTTTAACTTCAAGTGTCCCCATCACCATGGTAACGCCTCTATGTTAGAATATACCATCGGATCTGAGTTAGATTGTGAAAACTCAGATCGGACAGTATATTCTAACATAGAGGCGTTCCCATAGTGATGGGGACGCTTCAAGTGAGAATATACTGAGATGTGTGTACAGACTGACCCCCTGCTGCCTAGCAGCACCCGACCTCTTACAGGGGGCTGTGATCCGCCCAGGGCCGATGCAAGGATTTTTGCCGCCCTAGGCAAAGATCCATTTTGCCGCCCACCCGCCATGTCACTCACTCACTGACAGACACACACACACACTGACAGACACGCACACGCTGACAGACAGACAGACATGCACACACTGACAGACACGCACACACTGACTGACACGCACACACTGACAGACATAAAATCACTCAGATACTCACTGACAGACAGGCATACACACTCACTGACATACACACACTCACCCAATGACAGACACACATACACTCACTGACAGACAGACATACACTCACTCACTGACAGACACACACAGGCAGACACTCACCTCCCTGGGGTCCAGTGTGGTGCAGCTCCTCAGTCCTCCAGCGCGCCGTTTAGTATGCTGGGGCCGGAATTACGTCATATTCCGGCTCCCGGCATCACAGAGGGAGGAGTGGGGAGCTGCTAGAACAGCCTCCCTTGCCGCCCACCTCCTCTCCTCCGGTAATTTTCTGGCAGAGCAGGCACCTGCCATCAGGGTAAGCAGGTGCCTGCTCTGCCATATTTAAGAAGGACCTCCACCTCCTTGCCCCCCTGTAATGGCGCTGGGGGTGGCTCAAGAGCCACTCGCCCAGCGCTGCAGCCCCAGACAGGGGGAGCCCACCAGGGCGCCCCCAGCAGGCCGGCACCCTAGGCGAACGCCTAGTTCGCCTAACGGTAGCTCCGGCCCTGGATCCGCCCAATTAACCCCTCACCCCAATTAAAATCATTGGTGGCCAGTGTGTGGCCTCCCCTCCCCCCCTATTAAAATTATTGGTGGCCAGTGTGCGGCCTCCCCTCCCCCCCCCCCCATTAAAATCATTGGTGGCCAGTGTGCGGCCTTCCCTTCCCCCCCATTAAAATCATTGGTGGCCAGTGTGCGTTTCCCCCCATTAAAATCATTGGTGGCCAGTGTGCGGCCTTTCTACCCCCCCCCCATTAAAATCATTAGTGGCCAGTGTGTGCGGCCCCCCCCCTCCACTTAAATTCATTGGTGGCCTGTCCGGCCTCCCCCCCACCCTAGTAAAACCATTGGTGGCCAGTGTGCGGCCTCCCCTCCCCCCCATTAAAATCATTGGTGGCCAGTGTGTGCGGCCTCCCTCCCCTTAATTAAAATCATTGGTGGCCAGTGCAGCCTCCCCTCCCCCCCCTCTGTTAAAATCATTGGTGGCAGTGGCCACACGTTAACACCTCCCCCCCCCCCCATCATTGGTGGCAGTGGAGCGGAAGTTCCGATCGGAGTCCCAGTATAATCGCTGGGGCTCCTATATGTTACCATGGCAGCCAGGACGCTACTGAAGTCCTGGCTGCCCTGGTCACTTAGCAGCCTTATACTTACCTGTGCTGTCTGTATCCTCCCCGGCGATCCTTCTGCTGGTAACTGACAGGTCTGTGTGGCGCATTGATTATAGCACAGACCTGTCACTTACCAGCAGAAGGAGCACAGGGCGGACACAGACAGCACATGTAAGTATAACACTGCTAAGCGACCATGGCAGCCAGGACTTTAGTAGCGTCCTGGCTGCCATGGTAACCGATCGGAGCCTCCTCGATTACACTGGGACTCCGATCGGAACTGCCGCTCCACTGCCACCAATGATTGGGGGGGGGGGGAAGGTGGGTGTTAACCTGTGGCCACTGCCACTAATGATTTTAAGTAAGAGGTTGGGCAGCAGGGGGCCGGTCTGTACACACATCGCAGTATATTCTAGCTTGAAGCATCCCCATCACTATGGGAACGCCTCTGTGTTAGAATATACTGTCGGATCTGAGTTTTCACAATCTAACTCAGATCCGACAGTATATTCTAACATAGAGGCGTTCCCATAGTGATGGGGACGCTTCAAGTTAGAATATATGGAGAAGTCTGTATATACCGAGCCCCTGCTGCCTGGCAGCATCTGAACAGTGTCCGTTGAGTGTGTGGCGAATCCTCTGTGCGCCGCGCATGCGCACTTTAGAATTCAGCACACACGCACGGACGTTAGGGACACAGGGATTTTATTAGTATAGATAATGGTATCACCATCCAGTTGCCCAATTTTCTCATCCATAGGCATAAATAGAATCTTTAGACGGGACGTTTCGGTCATATTAGACCTTGCGAATCCAGCGCCCTGCCATTCACTCCACAAGCTTCACAGATAATATGTGACCGCTGATCAAGGTCTAATATGCCCGAAACGTCTGGTCTAAAGATTCTATTTATGCCTATGGATGTGAAAATTGGGCAACTGGATGGTGAAACCATTATATGAATAAATAAGCCTTTTAAATGCAAAGCTGAAATCTGTGTCAGAGTGGTCTGCAGTGAACCTGCTTCATGAGGGGCAGAGGATGGCATTCATATGTTAGAAGATCTCTTCACTAGTGTTGGGCGCGAATATTCGAATCGCGAATTTTAATCGCGAATATCACCACTTCGAGAATTCGCGAAGATTTAGAATATAGCGCTATATATTCGTATTCACGAATTTTATAAAAAAAAATTCTCTGAACACATGATTCCTCCCTGCTTCTTGCTTGTGGGCCAATGAGAAGGCTGCAATGTCTTTGTCTGAGCTTAGCAACATTCCTAGCAACCAATAGGAAAGTTGCCTACCCCTTTAGTATATAAGAGCCTTCCCACAGCCATTTTCTACAGTTTATTACAGTTCTGAGAGAGACAGCGGTGTCATTGCTGTGCTCTCTGCTTTTCTGTGTCACATTACATTAGTTAGTTAGTTAGTCAGTTAGTTAGTTAGCTTATATATATATATATATATATATATATATATTATACATAGATGCAAGAGAAGGACGGTATCTAAAACGTGGATAATTTATTAACCCAGTGACAGCAACGTTTCAACCGAATTTTGGACTTTGTTGTCAGTCCTGGACTGGATTTGCACCCATATTGCAGTGTGCTGTTCCTCATTTTTCCTTTTTCTTATATAATATACATAGATAGTTAGTGGAAGATAGTCAGTGTAGGTTAGATTGTTATATAGTGTAGCTGTGCAGGGTGTCAGGTTCTACTGTCCATACATACATGCTACATACATAGTGCTGTGATGTCACAAGTTCACAACAATACTTAGTGCACCAATCAGTAATATGTAGTCAGACCTGCTAAAATGTGAAGTTGCACTTAATGATGAAAAATATGCGCATCATTAATTGCAGATTTATGCAATCCGAATATATTGGAGCATTCTATCTGCATGTAAAGCTATTGTAATGTTCTGCCATGCTAACCATTTTCTCCAGTCTCAGGAAACTTCTAGCAGCTTGAAAAATGTAGCAAAAGTGACCCACGCCTGTATTGCGCACGCAATACTCCCATATTACATTGCCGATTTTCGCAATCAAGAAAATAATGGCCAATTCTCGAATTTATGATGAATATTCGCCTAAATATTCACGAAATATCGCAAATTCAAATATTTCCCCTGCCGCTCATCACTACTCTTCACTAATATGTTGACCCAAAGACTGACATCATTGCAAATCAATCTTCTTCAAACAGTCACATTTCTCTGGAAGTGATGTCCAACACATGGGAAGGGACTGTGCAATTTGTTTGGGTGTTTCAAGTGATGTGAGCACCATGTCAGGCCTAAGGGACCAATATGCCCACCCCAGCCCTCGCTCAGTCATTTTAACTGACTGAGGGCTGCCCTCCCCCACCACTGGTCACCCCCAGAGTAATAACAATCAGAACTCAACACTGGCTTAACTAAAGGGTTGGCAGCAGTCGCAGTTGCGACCGGGCCCCTAAGCTAAGGGCCTTGCCAGTGGTGCTGTGTATTTCCCTTTATAAGATGCAGTGCATCTTATAAAGGGAATACTAGTGAGCGCTTCTATCATGGAAGCACTTACTAGTCTGCAGGATAAGGGGGAGAAAAACTTTGTGAGCGCTGTACAGCAATTACCCCTCCTCCTGTTCGCTCTTCCCAGGGCCCGCGCTGCTATGTCCTGGCTGCCTGCTGCGTCAGGACGTACAGAGTACACTCTGACCTGACGCTGCAGGAGGTCAGGTGACTGCAGCGTGGGCCCTGAGAAGAGATGAGAGCCGGGAAGACAGCCTGACTGGAAGAGGAGCGGCAGAGCAGGAGAGGTAAGTTTGTTTCTTTATTTTATAGTCTGATCTGAGGTCTGATTAGGGGCCTGATTGGGGGTTTAATTAGAGGTCTGAACAGTCTTATTTGGGGCCTGAAGGGTCTGATAGGGGGTCTGATTGAGGGTCCGAAGGGTCTGTCTGGGGGTCTAGAGAGGTCTAATGGGGGTCTGATTGGGGTCTAGAGGTCTAATGGGGGTCTGATCCGGTGTCTGGAGATCTAATATGGGACTGGAGGTGGAACGGGGGTCAGATATGGGGGTTTGGAGGTCTAATGGGGGTCTGGAGGTCTGGTCTGTGGTCTAATCGAGGTCTGGAGGTCTAAAAGGGGCCTTAAATGGAGGTCTAATGGGCGTCTTATCTAAGGTCTGATATTGGGGCAGGGTCTGACATGGAGGTCTGATCTGAAATGTAAGGGGGCATTTTTTTGTACTGGCAAACTATCTGTGTGGTACCAGTATTTTCAAGGGGACTGTTATAGGTATAGTATGGGGGGGGGGGGGGCAGGATGGAGTGTTGAGAAGGTGAGGATGATGGAAAACTAGGAAAGTAAGATGTCTGTTTGTTAAACTCTGCAGAGACAAGGCGTGGCTGAAAGAAATCATCATGGCGGTCTAGTCTGAAAGGAGAGGATGAGGAAAGAGAATATCTGCACCAGGGCCCATGAGCCTTTAGCTACGCCCCTGGAGCTCAACCCCAATGCACCAATAACATCCAGATCTCAACCCCCATACAGAGTAATCACAGGTTTACCAGCCTCCCCCGCAACCCAAAGTTGTCAAAAGCTTGCTCCCCATCCTTCCCCTCCATCAATCACCTGCAGACTCATCATCCTTTCCCACCCCCCAAAGTTGTCTGAAGCTTGCTCCCCATCCTCCCCCATCCCCCTCCATCATTTACCGGCAGACTCTCCATTATCCCCATCCCCTAAAGTTGTCCAAAGCCTGCTTCCCATCGTCCACCCTCCAGCAATCATCTGCAGACTCACCATCCTCTCCCACCCACCAAAGTTGTCAGAAGGTTGCTCCCCTTTGTCTCACCATCTGTCCCCAAACTACTCACCATATTCGTTTCCCCCATCCCCAAGCTTATTAGCCTCCTTTCATCTGCCTGCTCCCCCCACTTATCAGATTCTGGTGTACAGCAGTAGCGCTATGCAGCCAGCCAGCCGTGAGGTAGCAGACTCTGGCTGACATGGCAGGATACATTAAGGGCGGACCTAGGAGAAGCGCCCTATATGGCGCATTTTACATTTCTAAGTTTATTAAAGGTGCAGTGCGGTGCATCACCACACTACACAGCCAGCCAACCCGTGAAGTAGCAGACTGTACTCGGGTGGCTGACATGGCAGAATACATCAGGGCGGACCTAGGAGACGTGCCCTATATGGCGCATTTTACATTTCTTAGTTTATTAATGGTGCAGCGCGGTGCATCACCACACTACACAGCCAGCCAGCCCGTGAGGTAGCAGACTGTACTCTGGTGGCTGACATGGCAGAATACATCAGGGCGGACCTAGGAGACGCGCCCTATATGGCGCCTTTTACATTTCTTAGTTTATTAACGGTGCACCGTGGTGCATCACCACACTACACAGCCAGCCAACCCGTGAGGTAGCAGACTGTACTCTGGTGGCTGATATGGCAGAATACATCAGGGCGGACCTAGGAGACGCGCTCTATATGGCGCCTTTTACATTTCTTAGTTTATTAACGGTGCACCGTGGTACATCACCACACTACACAGCCAGCCAACCCAGTGAGGTAGCAGACTGTACTCTGGTGGCTGACATGGCAGAATACATCAGGGCGGACCTAGGAGACGCGCCCTATATGGCGCCTTTTACATTTCTTAGTTTATTAATAGTGTTGAGCGCGAATATTCGAATTTCGAATTTTTATCGCGAATATCGCAACTTCGACAATTCGCGAATATTGCGAATATATCTCTATATATTCGCAATTTCGAATATTCATTTTTTTTTTTTTTTTTTTTAGTTGTTAATTCTTGTTGCTCTCTGGTTGTCTTCCCAGTTCCCACTTCCCAAAAGCTGTTCTTACCTGTCTGGAGGATTCCTGGCTCCCTGCCCGCTTCAGTCATTGCCCGTTGCCGCTTTTGCTGACTTCCCATGTGCATGGGAATGCCTCCATGCTAAAATGTACTGTCGGATGTGAGAATCACGATCTCACAAATTTGACTAAGTTGTAATCGCAATGCGATTAATATAACCTGAATTATTCGCATTGCAATATTCATTCTATTCTAGCAATACAACCATTAGGAACTTAGCTCTAAGATCAATTCGCAACGCGAGTATATGTTCGCCTCGCGAATGAAACTTAGAGCTGGCTGAGTTCCTAATAGTGGTATTGCTAGAATATAACGAAGATTGAGAATATAGTGCTATATTCGTGAATTCGAGATATTCTCAATCTTCGTTCTATTCTAGCAATACATCCATTAGGAACTTAGCTCTAAGATCAATTACGCAATGCAGTATATGTTACGCCTCGCGAATAAAACTTAGAGCTGAGTTCCTAATGGTTGTATTGCTGGAATAGAACGAAGATTGAGAATATCTCGAATTCACGAATATAGCACTATATTCTCAATCTTCGTTATATTCCAGCAATACAACCATTAGGAACTCGGTCAGCTCTAAGTTTCATTCGCGAGGCGAACATATACTCGCATTGCGAATTGATCTTAGAGCTGAGTTCCTAATGGATGTATTGCTAGAATAGAACGAAGATTGAGAATATCTCGAATTCACGAATATAGCGCTATATTCTCAATCTTCGTTATATTCTAGGAATACAACCATTAGGAACTCAGATCTAAGTTGTAATCGCAATGCGATTAATACAGGTTATATTAATCGCATTGCGAATGAAACTTAGAGCTGGGTTCCTAATGGTTGTATTGCTAGAATAGAACGAAGGTTGAGAATATCTCGAATTCACGAATATAGCACTATATTCTCAATCTTCGTTATATTCCAGCAATACACCCATTAAGAACTCGGTCAGCTCTAAGTTTCATTCGCGAGGCGAACATATACTCGCATTGCGAATTGATCTTAGAGCTAAGTTCCTAATGGTTGTATTGCTAGAATATAACGAAGATTGAGAATATAGTGCTATATTCGTGTGATATTCGTTATCTTTGTCAATTCTAGTAATACAAGTTAACCATTAGGAACTCAGATCTAAGTTTCATTCGCGACGCGAATATATATTCGCGTAAAATTCGCAATATATAAAATCATGACGAATATTCGATTTCGACGAATATATGACGAATATTCAATCGAATATTCGCGAAATATCGCGAAATCGAATATGGCACCTCCCGCTCATCACTATTTATTAACGGTGCATCGGTGCACACTACACAGCACTACACTACACAGCCAGCCAACCAGTGAGGTAGCAGACTGTACTCTGGTGGCTGACATAGCAGGATACATCAGGGGCGGACCTAGGAGATGCGCCCTGTATGGTGCATTTTACATTTCTTAGTTTATTAAAGGTGCAGTGCGGTGCATCACCACACTACACAGCCAGCCAACCCGTGAGGTAGCAGACTGTACTCTGGTGGCTGATATGGCAGAATACATCAGGGCGGACCTAGGAGACGCGCCCTGTATGGCGCATTTTACATTTCTTAGTTTATTAAAGGTGCAGCGCGGTGCATCACCACACTACACAGCCAGCCAGCCCGTGAGGTAGCAGACTGTACTCTGGTGGCTGACATGGCAGAATACATCAGGGCGGACCTAGGAGACGCGCCCTATATGGCGCCTTTTACATTTCTTAGTTTATTAACAGTGCACCGTGGTGCATCACCACACTACACAGCCAGCCAACCCGTGAGGTAGCAGACTGTACTCTGGTGACTGACATAGCAGGATACACCAGGGGTGGACCTAGGAGACGCGCCCTGTATGGCGCATTTTACATTTCTTAGTTTATTAAAGGTGCAGTGCGGTGCATCACCACACTACACAGCCAGCCAGCCCGTGAGGTAGCAGACTGTACTCTGGTGGCTGACATGGCAGAATACATCAGGGCGGACCTAGGAGACGCGCCCTATATGGCGCCTTTTACATTTCTTAGTTTATTAACGGTGCACCGTGGTGCATCACCACACTACACAGCCAGCCAACCCGTGAGGTAGCAGACTGTACTCTGGTGACTGACATAGCAGGATACACCAGGGGTGGACCTAGGAGACGCGCCCTGTATGGCGCATTTTACATTTCTTAGTTTATTAAAGGTGCAGTGCGGTGCATCACCACACTACACAGCCAGCCAACCCGTGAGGTAGCAGACTGTACTCTGGTGGCTGATATGGCAGAATACATCAGGGCGGACCTAGGAGACGCGCCCTATATGGCGCCTTTTACATTTCTTAGTTTATTAACGGTGCACCGTGGTGCATCACCACACTACACAGCCAGCCCGTGAGGTAGCAGACTGTACTCTGGTGGCTGACATGGCAGAATACATCAGGGCGGACCTAGGAGACGCGCCCTATATGGCGCCTTTTACATTTCTTAGTTTATTAACGGTGCACCGTGGTGCATCACCACACTACACAGCCAGCCAACCCGTGAGGTAGCAGACTGTACTCTGGTGACTGACATAGCAGGATACACCAGGGGTGGACCTAGGAGACACGCCCTGTATGGCGCATTTTACATTTCTTAGTTTATTAAAGGTGCAGCGCGGTGCATCACCACACTACACAGCCAGCCAGCCCGTGAGGTAGCAGACTGTACTCTGGTGGCTGACATGGCAGAATACATCAGGGCGGACCTAGGAGACGCGCCCTATATGGCGCCTTTTACATTTCTTAGTTTATTAACGGTGCACCGTGGTGCATCACCACACTACACAGCCAGCCAACCCGTGAGGTAGCAGACTGTACTCTGGGTGGCTGATATGGCAGAATACATCAGGGCGGATCTAGGAGACGCGCCCTATATGGCGCCT
Organism: Bufotes viridis; assembly: GCA_033119425.1. Taxonomy (NCBI): domain Eukaryota; kingdom Metazoa; phylum Chordata; class Amphibia; order Anura; family Bufonidae; genus Bufotes; species Bufotes viridis. The sequence goes on from CM065594.1 coordinate 191,391,951, forward strand.
TTTACATTTCTTAGTTTATTAACGGTGCACCGTGGTGCATCACCACACTACACAGCCAGCCAACCCGTGAGGTAGCAGACTGTACTCTGGTGGCTGATATGGCAGAATACATCAGGGCGGACCTAGGAGACGCGCCTATATGGCGCCTTTACATTTCTTAGTTTATTAACGGTGCATCGTGGTGCATCACCACACACTACACAGCCAGCCAGCCAGTGAGGTAGCAGACTGTACTCTGGTGGCTGACATGGCAGAATACATCAGGGCGGACCTAGGAGACGCGCCCTATATGGCGCCTTTACATTTCTTAGTTTATTAACGGTGCACCGTGGTGCATCACCACACTACACAGCCAGCCAACCCGTGAGGTAGCAGACTGTACTCTGGTGGCTGACATGGCAGGATACATCAGGGGCGGACCTAGGAGACGCGCCCTGTATGGCGCATTTTACATTTCTTAGTTTATTAAAGGTGCAGCGCGGTGCATCACCACACTACACAGCCAGCCAGCCCGTGAGGTAGCAGACTGTACTCTGGTGGCTGACATGGCAGAATACATCAGGGCGGACCTAGGAGACGCGCCCTATATGGCGCCTTTACATTTCTTAGTTTATTAACGGTGCACCGTGGTGCATCACCACACTACACAGCCAGCCAACCCGTGAGGTAGCAGACTGTACTCTGGTGGCTGACATGGCAGAATACATCAGGGGCGGACCTAGGAGACGCGCCCTATATGGCGCCTTTACATTTCTTAGTTTATTAACGGTGCACCGTGGTGCATCACCACACTACACAGCCAGCCAACCCGTGAGGTAGCAGACTGTACTCTGGTGGCTGACATGGCAGGATACATCAGGGGCGGACCTAGGAGACAGCGCCTATATGGCGCCTTACATTTCTAGTTTGTGCGGTGCACGTGGTGCATCACCACACTACACAGCCAGCCAACCGTGAGGCAGACTGTACTCTGGTGGCTGATATGGCAGAATACATCAGGGCGGACCTAGGAGACGCCTATATGGCGCCTTTACATTTCTTAGTTTATTAACGGTGCACCGTGGTACATCATCACACTACACAGCCAGCCAACCAGTGAGGTAGCAGACTGTACTCTGGTGGCTGACATGGCAGAATACATCAGGGCGGACCTAGGAGGCGCGCCTATATGGCGCCTTTTACATTTCTTAGTTTATTAACGGTGCATCGGTGCACACTACACAGCACTACACTACACAGCCAGCCAACCAGTGAGGTAGCAGACTGTACTCTGGTGGCTGACATAGCAGAGATACATCAGGGCGGACCTAGGAGATGCGCCCTGTATGGCGCATTTACATTTCTTAGTTTATTAAAGGTGCAGTGCGGTGCATCACCACACTACACAGCCAGCCAACCCGTGAGGTAGCAGACTGTACTCTGGTGGCTGATATGGCAGAATACATCAGGGCGGACCTAGGAGACGCGCCCTATATGGCGCCTTTTACATTTCTTAGTTTATTAACGGTGCACCGTGGTACATCACCACACTACACAGCCAGCCAACCAGTGAGGTAGCAGACTGTACTCTGGTGGCTGACATGGCAGAATACATCAGGGCGGACCTAGGAGACGCGCCCTATATGGCGCCTTTTACATTTCTTAGTTTATTAACGGTGCATCGGTGCACACTACACAGCACTACACTACACAGCCAGCCAACCAGTGAGGTAGCAGACTGTACTCTGGTGGCTGACATAGCAGGATACATCAGGGGCGGACCTAGGAGATGCGCCCTGTATGGCGCATTTTACATTTCTTAGTTTATTAAAGGTGCAGTGCGGTGCATCACCACACTACACAGCCAGCCAACCCGTGAGGTAGCAGACTGTACTCTGGTGGCTGATATGGCAGAATACATCAGGGCGGACCTAGGAGACGCGCCCTGTATGGCGCATTTTACATTTCTTAGTTTATTAAAGGTGCAGCGCGGTGCATCACCACACTACACAGCCAGCCAGCCCGTGAGGTAGCAGACTGTACTCTGGTGGCTGACATGGCAGAATACATCAGGGCGGACCTAGGAGACGCGCCCTATATGGCGCCTTTTACATTTCTTAGTTTATTAACGGTGCACCGTGGTGCATCACCACACTACACAGCCAGCCAACCCGTGAGGTAGCAGACTGTACTCTGGTGACTGACATAGCAGGATACACCAGGGGTGGACCTAGGAGACGCGCCCTGTATGGCGCATTTTACATTTCTTAGTTTATTAAAGGTGCAGTGCGGTGCATCACCACACTACACAGCCAGCCAACCCGTGAGGTAGCAGACTGTACTCTGGTGGCTGATATGGCAGAATACATCAGGGCGGACCTAGGAGACGCGCCCTATATGGCGCCTTTACATTTCTTAGTTTATTAACGGTGCACCGTGGTGCATCACCACACTACACAGCCAGCCAACCCGTGAGGTAGCAGACTGTACTCTGGTGGCTGATATGGCAGAATACATCAGGGCGGACCTAGGAGACGCGCCCTATATGGCGCCTTTTACATTTCTTAGTTTATTAACGGTGCACCGTGGTACATCACCACACTACACAGCCAGCCAACCCGTGAGGTAGCAGACTGTACTCTGGTGGCTGATATGGCAGAATACATCAGGGCGGACCTAGGAGACGCGCCCTATATGGCGCCTTTTACATTTCTTAGTTTATTAACGGTGCACCGTGGTACATCACCACACTACACAGCCAGCCAACCCGTGAGGTAGCAGACTGTACTCTGGTGGCTGACATAGGAGGATAAATCAGGGGTGGACCTAGGAGACGCGCCCTGTATGGCGCATTTTACATTTCTTAGTTTATTAAAGGTGCAGCGCGGTGCATGACCACACTACACAGCCAGCCAACCCGTGAGGTAGCAGACTGTACTCTGATGGCGGGAAGCATCAGGGGTGGGCCTAGGAGACGCATCCTGCATGGCGCATCTGACGATTCTATTTATTAAAGGTGCAGGACAGAGCAAGGGGCTGCTGACCTCTTCCATACAGTGTATGACATGGCATCTTAGACTGCCATTGTAAAACGAATGACATGTGGTATTTGTGTCCTTGCTTGTCTTGACTGCATGGAAAAGGCCACCAGGCTGTGCTTTTCTATCCAGGGATTCACATACTCTACACCGTTTCAGCATCCATCACTTCCATAGGCATCTATAGATACCTATGTACTGTATTTGCACATTTCACGCGCCACACTTTGACACAACTGCGCAATTTTTATTCCTGTTTTTGCCGCCCATTTAGCTCCAGTATCTTCATACACTTTATATATAGACGGACAGGACGTGTTCAAGCAACACATTTCTTTTTGCACCTTGCATCAGCTTTGCTTAGCAATGTGTTGCAGGGGCGTCTGTGGTGATTACACATATTTCTACCATTACAGACAACAGTTACTGAACACGTCCCACACCTCTCCTTTTCACTGAGGCCTGAAGAGTGTGCAGTCACTGGCTGCCGGGGAACACGCCGAATGAGCTGACCAATAACCAAACCTGTGAACTAGTCAGCCAGAGGTAACTGTCGGTCATAGACTTCACGTCTGGGAACAGCCTACAGCTCCTGACCCGCCTCTGGCCAATCACAGCGCGCTGCTTACTTGTCTGATCCTAATTAGCCAATCAGCGAACACATGGGGGTTTCCTGCCTCTTCTGAAACATTATGCTGGCAGCTGCTGCACTTAACCCTTGAAGTGTAAAATATTTCCCTAGTAACACATGCAAGCATACCGCATCTATGCACTGTGTATGTACAGTATATACGTGTATGTATATACCTATATAAACCTACATGTGTATACACATGCAAACACACTGTGAGGAGATGTGTTGAAAACAATTCTGATCCAACCTCTGCTAATGCTAATACAGAAATGCAGGAAACCTTAAAGTGGCACTCTACCTTGATATGTTGAAGAGAGGAGAGCATATCGCGCTCCCTCTCCTCACTGCCTAACAGGAGGACTGTGGGCCCAGCTTGCTCTGGTTTCATGCACCAAGGACAGTGAGCGCCATATGTGAACACTTCTCTCACCCCTCGTTCTAGAGATCAGTGGGGTCTCAGATCCCCATCGATCTCAACTTTTGATGTGTTTCTATGACATATCAAATGGAGGTTGAAATAGGCTCAGACTGGTCCACAGGGGAACAGCTGAAACCCCTAAAGGGCCCCTGAGCAAGGTAGGCCCCTAGTCCCCCACCCCCTGCACAAGTGGCACATGATGCCTGCACCACATATAGGTAGGTAGCATACAGCACTTCAATCAGCCTTTGTTCATATAAAACTGGGGAGATTATTTAGGAAACTACCCAGTTTACCATTATAGACGCATCAGGTGGCTGAGATGACTTCTAGCTATAGAGGCAGGCCAGCCGACATCCTCTTTGCCCTGGGAGCTGCCTTCTCAAAGTCACTGCAGAAACCTCCATAGTCAAACCATAATCTTGTAGCATCTTGCTGCTGTCTGCCACTATGTAAGCAGGTTATTTTAGCATATAGTTGGTCCTCAGAATTTTACTGGTGGGCCAGAATTTTACTGGTGGGCCCTAGGCACCCCAGTCCAACACTGGGTTCAAAGTACAGTGCCACTTTAAAAGGTCATGCCTCGATAGGTCAGAGCCATGGCCGGACTGGCTATAGAATGTATAATATCTGTCAAGGGATATTTAAACCTGGTGTTCCCCCAACTCACTGCTGATTATTTAATTGCTTCTCTGGCCCTCCGGCAGGGCATCCCTCACCCCTCGTTGGCCACGAGGGGCGGGGTGTCACCTCCGAAGGGCGGAGCTAGTAAAGGTTCGCACTTTATGCCCGCACGCAGTGTCGGACTGGGGTACCTAGGGCCCACCAGTAAAATTTATTTTGGGGGCCCACCGTACGGATACATTCAAGTATAATAAATAATCGAACAAGTTTTTTATATGAACATAGGCTGGTGGAGGTGCTGTACACTGAATAATGTATGTAGTGCAGTAAGTTTAATGTGTTATGTGCCACTTGTGCAGGGGGTGGGAGACTAGGGGCCCACTTTGCCCTGGGGCCCACCGGGGGATTCCCCTGTACCCCTGTGGGCCAGTCCGAGCCTGCCCGCACGTCACTCTGTGAGATCCATTCCAGGTCTTGGTGCTGCTGGAAGACGGGACGCCGGAATCCCTAGCGTCAGCTGTTGTCTGAGGGTGGAGATTGTGTGTGACCTCAGCAGTGTCAGGTGATCTGTGGAGGGATATTTAAACCTGGTGTTCCCCCAACTCACTGCTGATTATTTAATTGCTTCTCTGGCTCTAGATCTTAACCACTACAGGACCGCCTAACGCACGGATGCGTACGGCGGACGGTCCTGTAGCTCTGAGTGGACGCATCGGCGCGTCATCTCGCGAGACGCGAGATTTCCTGTGAACGCGCGCGAGTTCACGGTGCAGCGCATCTCACCAGTTATACTGCAGCCTGCCAGCGATGATCAATCGCTGGCAGGCTGTAGATGCGAAATAAATCGCATCAAAGCGGTATATTAGACGCTGTTTTGTTAACAGCGTTTGATATACCTGCCACCTGGTCCTCTGGTGGTCCCATTTACTGGGATCGACCACCAGAGGACCAGGTAGCTATGTAAAGTTGCACCAAACACTAACACTTCCCCCCCCCCACCCCCGTCACTTATTAACCCCTTGTTAACCCCTTGATCACCCCATCTAGATTCCCTGATCACCCCCCTGTCATTGATCACACCCCTTGTAAGGCTCCATTCAGACGTCCATATGTGTTTTGAAGATCCGTGTATCCACGCATCCGCGGATCTGATCCACAGATCCGCAGATCCTCAAAACACGGACACCGGCAATGTGCTTTCCACATTTTGCAGATCCGCACATTGCCAGAACTATATAGAAAATGCCTTTTCTTGTCCGCAATTATATTTTTGCGGAACGGAAGTGCAGACCCGGAAGCGCGGATCCGTAATTCCGGATCCGAGCGGGACAAAGTCTGTCACCATAGAAATGAATGGGTCCGCAATTCTGTTCCGCAAACAGAATTGCGGACGTGTGAATGAGGCATAAGGGTCCCTTATCACCACCAGTTAGTTAGCTACTTGTTAGGAAGTTAGCGCCCAGCCCACCGCACCGCAGTCACTGATTTTGGCAGAGATTTTTTCATCCACATTGATCGATGCGAATGAAAAAATCTGTGCCGTTCATTTTATTTTATTTTTTCAGCCCAGAGGCTGAACGGAAAAAAAAAATCTCATTACCCGTATGCTCAAGGAGAATAGGAGAATAGCAGAAACTCCTAATGCTGGCTATACGTGTAATGATTGCGGAGACCCTCAAATGCCAGGGCAGTACAAAAACCTCACATGTGACCCCATTTTGGAAAGAAGACACCCCAAGGTATTCCGTGAGAGGTATGGTGAGTTCATGTAAAATTTTATTTTTTGTCACAAGTTAGTGGAATATGAGACTTTGTGAAAAAAATAAAAATATCAATTTCCGCTAACTTGTGCCAAATTTTTTTTTTTTTCTGTAAACTTGCCAGGCCCCTCACGGAATACCTTGGGGTGTCTTCTTTCCAAAATGGGGTCACATGTGGGGTATTTTTACTGCCCTGGCATTTTAGGGGCCCTAAAGCGTGAGAATCTAAATGCGTAAAAATGCCCTGTGAAATCCTAAACGTACTCATGGGAATTTGGGCCCCTTTGCGCATCTTGGCTGCAAAAAAGTGTCACACATGTGGTATCGCCGTACTCAGGAGAAGTAGGGCAATGAGTTTTGAGGTGTATTTTTATATATACCCATACTTTATGTGAGAAATATCGCTGTAAACGACAACTTTTTAATTTTTTTTATACAAAGTTGTCAATTTACAGAGATATTTCTCTCACCCAGCATGGGTATATGTAAAAATACACCCCAAAACATATTGCCCTACTTCTCCTGAGTACGGCGATACCACATGAGTGACACTTTTTTGCAGCCTGGGTGCGCAAAGGGGCCCAAATTCCAACGAGTACCTTTAGGTTTTACATGGCTGCTCACAATTTAGCCCCACCCAAAATGCCAGAACAGTACAAACACCCCACAAATGACCCCATTTTGGAAAGAAGACACCCCAAGGTATTCGCTGAGGGGCATAGTGAGTCCATGAAATTTTTTTGTCAAAAGTTAGTGGAAAGGGAGACTTTGTGAGAAAAAACAATAAAAAATCAATTTCCGCTAACTTGTGCCAAAAACAAAATCTACTATTAACTCGCCATGCCCCTCACGGAATACCTTGGGGTGTGTTCTTTCCAAAATGAGGTCACATGTGGGGTATTTATACTGCCCTGGCATTTTAGGGGCCCTAAAGCGTGAGAAGAAAAATGTGTAAAAATGCCCTCCTAAAAGGTACTCATTGGAATTTGGGCCCCTTTGCACATCTTGGCTGCAAAAAAGTGTCACACATGTGGTATCGCCGTACTCAGGAGAAGTAGGGCAATGTGTTTTGGGGTGTATTTTTACATATACCCATGCTGGGTGAGAGAAATATCTCTGTAAATTGACAACTTTGTATAAATATTTTTAAAAAGTTGTCATTTACAGAGATATTTCTCACACAAAGTATGGGTATATATAAAAATACACCCCAAAACACATTGCCCTACTTCTCTTGAGTACGGCGATACCACATGAGTGACACTTTTTTGCAGCCAAGATGCGCAAAGGGGCCCTAAAACCAATGAGTACCTTTAGGATTTCACAGGGCATTTTTACGCACTTGAATTCTCACGCTTTAGGGCCCCTAAAATGCCAGGGCAGTATAAATACCCCACAAGTGACCCCATTTTGGAAAGACACCCCAAGGTATTCCATGAGGGGCATGTCGAGTTCACAGATTTTTATTTTATTTTTTACAAAGTCTCATATTCCACTAACTTGTGACAAAAAATAAAATTTTACATGAACTCACCATACCCCTCCGCGAATACTTTGGGGTGTCTTCTTTCTAAAATGGTGTCATTTGGGGGGTATTTATACTATCCTGGCATTCTAGCACCTGAAGAAACATGACATGTGCTCAGAAAGTCAGAGCTGCTTCAAAATGCGGAAATTCACTTTTTTGCAACATAGTTTGTAAACGCTATAACTTTTACCCAATAAATATACACTTATTGGATTTTTTTTTATCAGACATGTAGAACAATAAATTTAGAGAAAAATTTATATAGAAATGTAGTTTTTAAAAAAAAAAATTACAACAGAAAGTGAAAAATTAAACTCCCCCGGGTGAAGAACCTATGCAGCTGGAAAAGACCGCCCTTTCGCTTGATGTAAGGCAACGTCGCTGGAAACGGAGACAGTGTTTGCCCTGTGGGTCACCTAAACATCTGGTGCGGGATTTGCCCTCATCTGGAGCAGTTGGGAAATGACCGCGCCAAGTTGGAGCAGGGGCTCACCAACTAGGCACTCAGGTACCCCTATTTAAAAAGTGTTTTTTCCTGTTATGATTGCTTTCCAGGGGCGGGAGGTGAAGGGGCGTGCATTTGTTGACTGCGGGGCTGAGGTTAACTGTTTTAACACTGCCATAGCCAGGGATCTGGGGGTGCCCCTTAGAGCCTTGGAGTCAGGTATTAAACTTACCTCACTTGACGGTTCGTTTCTTGCCAAAAGTGTAAAGGCTATTACTGACAGACCAGTATTCCTTCAGGTGGGGTGTCTTCACAAGGAAGATATTACCTTTTGGGTTATTCATTCCCTCCCTACCTCAGTGGGGATGTTACTAGTTGGAGTAAGTATGTCAGGGTAAATGTATTCAAAAGATGAGTCAAATTGGATGCTCCTCTACACTGGTCCTGTGGTACATAAAGGAGTTTCCTGAGGTGTTTGTGGAGGGGGGTTCGATTTTATCACCTCATCAAACTTATGATTGTGATATTGAATTAATTCTTGGGGCATCTCTGCCTAAGAGAAGGATTTTTAATCTATCGGAACCTGAGATGGTGGCCATGAGGGATTATGTCTGGGAGAATGTTTCCAAAGGCTTTATTCACCCCCTCAAAGTATCCTGTAGGTGCCGGTTACTTTTTTGTGTCTAAAAAAAGATGGGGAATTAAGGCCATGTATTGAGTATGAACTAAATAAGATCACTTTTAGGAATCCGTATCCTCTTCCTCTCATCGTAGACTTGTACAACCAGCTTATTGGAGCCAAGATCTTTACTAAATTAGGTCTCAAGGGGGCCTATAACCTTGTCTGTATCAAGTCAGGTAATGAATGTAAGACGGCCTTTAATACACCCGAAGGGCATTTTGAGTACTAAGTGATGCCTTTTGGACTTTGCAATGTCCCAGCCGTCTTCCAAGCTTTTGTTAATTATTTCTTTAGGGATATTTTGGGATTATTTGTCATTGTGTACATTCATGGCATTTTGATATTTTCTAAAGATGTTCAGTCCCACAGGGACCATGTGCGTAGAGTTCTCAAAAGGCTCAGGGATAACTTTCTGTATGTGAATTTACCCAAGTATTCTTTTGAGGTAGATGGGATTGGTGGTCCTTGGGGTGATTTTGTCACCCGCAGGCTTTCGGATGGATCCCGCCAAGGTGCAGGCGATACAGGATTGGGTCCAGCCCAGGAACCTGAAGGCCCTTCAAAGGTTTTTGGGTTTTGCCAACTTCTACAGGAAGTTTATTAGGGGTTTCTCAAAAATAGGGAAGCACTTTACTGACCTTACTTGCAAAGGGGGAGATGTGTCTAGGTGGGGGGCCGAAGCTCTTTCAGCATTTTCCAGCCTCAAGGAGGCTTTTGCGTCTGCCCCTGTCCTGTGCAACCCGACCTAGACAGGCCATTTGTGGTTGAGCTTCGGAGGTTGGGGTGGTGGTGGTGTTGTCCCAGTAGTCCCCTTCCCTTACGCACCTCCAACCGCTTGCTTTCTTTTCTAGAAAGTTCTTAACCACAGAATTAAACTATGATATTGGTAATAGGGAGTTATTAGCCATTAAATGGGCACACGAGGAATGGAGGGGCCAGACATCCGTTTGTGGTTCTTACTAACCATAAGAACCTAATTTGCATGGAAAATGCTAAAAGGCTTAACCCCAGGCAGGCTAGGTGGGCCTTGTTTTTCTCACAATTTAAATTTTCTATTTAATTTATTCCTGGGTCAAAAAACAATCAAGCAGTTGCTCTTTCCAGGAGTCTGTGCCCTGTCCAGCAAGAAGAGGCTAGTCCACCCCTATTCTTTCCTCAGCATTGGTGGTTGCCTCCACCAACATTGAATGGGAGGTGATGAAGTTACAACATCTGGCTCCCACAGACACCCTGCAGGATAAAATGTTTGTGCCTAGTTAATCTGAGACTCCGTATTTTTCAGAGTTTCCATGATTCCATGCTGGCCGGTGATCCAGGGGTAAAAGGGATGATACATTTGGTTAGGCAGGGGTTTTAGTGGCCTTCCTTGGGGCAGGATGTTGGGGAGTTTGTCCGTTCATGTGAGGTGTGTGCCAGGAGTAAGGTACCTTGGTCCGCTCAGGCTAGGAAGCTCCTTCCCCTCCCCATCCTGAACCGGCCCTGGTCGCACATGTCAATGGATTTAATTACTGATCTCCCCATCTCTGAAGGCATGACCGTTATCTGGGATATTATGGATTGGTTTACCCGTCAGTGTCCTCTCATCCCTCTTCCTCAGTTACCTTCATCCCGGGATATGGTCAATGTGTTCATCAATAATGTTGTCAGGTTGCATGGGGTTCCTTCTAACATTGTGTCCGACAGAGGCACACAGTTCGTTTCCAAGTTTTGGAAAGCCTTTTGTGAGCGTATTGGTATGGGGTTGTCTTTCTCATCGGCATATCATCCTCAGTCGAACGGTCTTGCAGAAAGAACCAACCAGTCGTTGGAGACTTATCTTAGGTGTTTCTGTTCAGATAACCAACTTGATTGGGGGATGTATCTACCGTTGCCGAGTTTGCCCTTAATAATAGGCATCATGAGTCTCTGGGTATGTCCCCCTTCTTCTGTAATTTTGGGTTTCATCCCAGGTCCCTGGCTTTTCTTAAGGGTTCTGAAAATATTCCGGGGGTTTCTAAGACCACTAATAGACTGAGGGGATGGTGGGAGGGGATTCTTCTGCAACTCCAAAAGGCAGTTTCAAGCAGAAGGTTGCTGCCGACAAACACCGGTCTCAGGGGGAGAATTTGAAAGTTGGAGACTTGGTGTGGGTATCCACCAAAAATCTCAAACTCAAAGTGCACTGCCTTAAGCTCGCCCCCAAGTTTATCCGACCACATCCTGTTCTGGAGGTAATGAATCGAGTTGCATTTAGAATTAAACTCCCTGGGAATGTAAAGATCCCCAATGTGTTTCACAGATTCCTCCTTAAAAAAGCCCGGGAGTCTTTGGTGTCCCATACTCTTCCTGGTCCTGTTCTGGTCGATAGTCAGGAGGAGTATGAAATTGAACAGGTTATTGACTAACGAAAAGTCCAGAATTCGGTTCAATACCTGATACATTGGAAAGGGTATGGACCAGAGGAGAGGTCATGGGTCCCCAAAAGTCGTATCCATGCCGATAAGCTGATTGCGGAATTTCATTCTAGGCTTCCGGACAAATCGGGTGGTGAGAGCCCAGTGGTCTCTTCTCAAGAGGGTGGTACTGTCAGGCAGCCAGGGAGACAGACGTGGTCTCTCCGGAAGCATGTCACTATGCGAAGATGTGCCTCTTATTCTTCCAGGGGGTCTCTGGCCCTCCTGCGGGGCATCCTTCACCTTTCGCTGGCCACAAGGGATAGGGTGTCGCTTCCAGAGGGTGGAGCTAGTAAAGGTTCGCCCTTTATGCGCGCATGTCACTCTGTGAGATCCATTCCAGATCTTGGTGCTGCTGAGAGATGGGACGCTGTTATTTCCAGGGCTGACGCTGGTCAGGGGTCCCGGGACAAAGGAGCCCCTAGCGTCAGCTGTTGCTTGGGAACCTCTGGTTTCATGTCTCCTGACTTAGACATGTGGTGGGAGGTTCCTTCCTCTGCATGCTCTTAGCCCCCGCCTGTGCTTTCCTGGTCTGATGGTGGAGATTGGGTTTGACCTCAACAGTGTCAGGTGATCTGTGGAGGGATATTTAAACCTGGTCTCCCCCCCACACTAACTGCTGATTATTCAGTTGCTTCCCTGGCTCTGGATCTTAAGCTATCTAGTAAGTGGTTTCTCTGGTTATTGACTGTGGCTTTGGTTGTCTTCTGGTTCTTGTGCCCTGGCTTACGTTTACTAACCATTCTTGTGTTTCCCTATTCACCAGTGCATAGTGTCACGGTATTTAGTTAGGGGTTTTTTGCCCAACTGCAGCCGGTGTGCCCAGCTACCAGCCACACTGCTATTTGACACCTGGGAAGGGCTTTGCCAAAGTCCCCCTTCCTGCAGGAGGCAGGTGAAGAGTACCCCGGCCGTCAAGGGTGTTCAGAGTGTGATGGCTTGCACAAAGTTTGTCTAGTACGCCGCCTTTGCTGGCTGTCAGTTTGACTTTATCATTTCATTAGCATTACAATATAACAGACCTGAGAGGTTGTACCTTCAGTGGGTCCAAAGATCTAGGAGAAGTTTTCAAAATATATCACAGAGAGTAAAAAAAACTTCCCCTAAAATGAAACCTTTTTTACTGCAATTAAAAAGACCCCAAAAATATAACTAATGAAAACCCCAGAAAAAATCCTACAAAGTCCCTATTCCACTCCTGGGCAGGCTGGCTACTCACATTGAGTTGAGCTTTCCCTGGGCAACCGTCCTTGCTACCTGGGAAAGGCCTACAGGATGGACATATCATCTACAACCATTGTCAACCTGGGAAACCTGGGAAAGTACTGAGGGGCATATACTGATAGTGCTGCCTAGATTATAACTGTTGCATATATCTGGCACCCCGTGTGTCTTCTGTTACGTGTATATAACAAACGCCGACACAGGGGGCAATGGCTGTACTCTAACTGCTATGTATATCTAACATCTATAATTACTCTATCTATGTACCCAGGGCCGGTGCAAGAATTTTTGCCAATAGAAGCGAAGCTACATTTTGGCGCCCCCCCCCCCCCCCCATGATCACATTATGACCCCCTATTGTGTTACACTCCCCCCCCCCCATGTCACATCATCCCCCCCATGTCACATTTCTCCCCCTCCATGGCACAGACTACAGACATTTGATTTGTCCCCCCTCGCATCGTGATCACCTACCACCTATCCTGTGGGAGTGGACAGTCCGTCTGGGCTGGCCTGGGCTGGCTGTGTGAGTCACAGTCACCAACAGCTGCTCCAGTCCCTGTTGCTGCCTGCCACGGAGCCACTCGCCAGTCACACACCCCCTGAGTGCCCCCATGACCGTGTTGCCGTGCTGCCGCTCTGTGAGAGTGAGGACCGGGGCCAGGTGGCACATGCAGGCTGGGGTGGGTGGCCGGCAGCACTGCGGCGCAACTTGCCACAAGTGATTAAAACAAAAAGTTCATTTTTCCGCCCCCCCCCCTTTCTCTGCGCCCTAAGGCAGCCGCTTGGTCTGCTTTATTATAGAACCGGCCCTGTATGTACCCATCACACACACAGTCTGATAAACTTTTCTGGGGTCTCCATCTAGTCCTTGAGATACTTATCCTGGGGGGAGGGGGGTCTGACATCTAAGATTGTCTCAATTTGCCAACTATGTCCCGGTTGTTTCTCTATAGTAAGAGCCCCTGATTAACCCAAGGATAAGACCCCCTGGGGAGAAACGCGTTGGGCCAATAGCTAACATCCTGAGACATCTGAACAATTAAAATCCAACCTTCCCGTTTCATGTGTACATAGGTATATTAGTATACATAAAAACAAGTACTTTGTTGTGATCCCACTTCCTTACCTGGATACCCCAGTGTGCACAGGGTTTTCTAGGGACAACAAAGAAGACAGTGGGATCGCCCTTGTCAGGGTAGCAGTTCGGCTCTTAACGGGTGGAATAAGGACTTTGTAGGGTTTTTTCCGGGGTTTGCCTTTGTTATAATTTTGGTATCTTTTTAATAAAGGTTATATTTTACGAGAAGTTTTTTTGCTTTCAGAGATATTTAGACCCTACAGGCCCGAGCCCTCCTCACAGTTGCCAGTGAGGTACATAACGATCTGATGCTGTCAGCATTAATGCTAGGAGCCTCTGGTACTTATCCACCTGGCTGGCAGAATAAAGTGTCGTCCTGCATTCAACTGTATAGAGTTGAATGCTGCAGTGAGGGCGGCAGTATTTTGTGCTGTACTGTGTATTTGGTTGTGCTGGGGCAGTATTTTGTGCTGTACTGTGTATTGGGTCCTGCTGAGGCAGTATTTTGTGCTGTACTGTGGATTTGGCAATGCTGGGGCAGTATTTTGTGCCGTACTGTGCATTTGGTAATGCTGGGGCAGTATTTTGTGCAGTACTGTGTATGTGGTTCTTCTGGGGCAGTATTTTCGGCTGTACTGTGTATTTGGTTCCGTTGGAGATGTATTTTGTGCTGTACTGTGTATTTGGTTCTGTTTGGGCAGTATGTTGTACTGTGGTATTTAGTTCTGCTGGGGCAGTATGTTGTGCTGTACTGTGTATTTGGTTCTGCTGGGGCAGTATTTTGTGCTGTACTGTGTATTTGGTTCTGCTGGGGCATATTTTCGGCTGTACTGTGTATTTGGTTCTGCTGGGGCAGCATTTTGTGCTGTACTGTGTATTTGGTTCTGCTGGGGCAGTATTTTGTGCTGTACTGTGTATTTGGTTCTGCTGGGGCATATTTTGTGCTGTACTGTGTATTGGGTCCTGCTGAGGCAGTATTTTGTGCTGTACTGTGGATTTGGCAATGCTGGGGCAGTATTTTGTGCCGTACTGTGCATTTGGTAATGCTGGGGCAGTATTTTGTGCAGTACTGTGTATGTGGTTCTTCTGGGGCATATTTTCGGCTGTACTGTGTATTTGGTTCTGCTGGGGCAGCATTTTGTGCTGTACTGTGTATTTGGTTCTGCTGGGGCAGCATTTTGTGCTGTACTGTATATTTGGTTCTGTTGGGGATGTATTTTGTGCTGTACTGTGTATTTGGTTCTGTTGGGGCAGTATGTTGTACTTTGTTATTTGGTTCTGCTGGGGCTGTATGTTGTGCTGTACTGTGTATTTGGTTCTGCTGGGGCAGTGTGTTGTGCTGTACTGTGTATTTTGTTCTGCTGGGGCAGTATGTTGTGCTGTACTGTGTATTTGGTTCTGCTGGGGCAGTATGTTGTGCTGTACTGTGTATTTGGTTCTGCTGGGGCAGTATGTTGTGCTGTACTGTGTATTTGGTTCTGCTGGGGCAGTATGTTGTGCTGTACTGTGTATTTGGTTCTGCTGGGGCAGTATGTTGTGCTGTACTGTGTATTTGGTTCTGTTGGGGCAGTATGTTGTGCTGTACTGTGTATTTGGTTCTGTTGGGGCAGTATATTGTGCTGTACTGTGTATTTGGTTCTGCTGGGGCAGTATGTTGTGCTGTACTGTGTATTTGGTTCTGCTGGGGCACTATATTGTGCTGTACTGTGTATTTGGTTCTGCTGGGGCAGTATGTTGTGCTGTACTGTGTATTTGGTTCTGCTGGGGCAGTATATAAAAAACTGAAAAAACTAGAGCTCATAAACTTCCAAGTATGAAAAATAATAACTTTATTGTCATATGTTACATGATAAATATATATTCATTTAAAAAGGGGGGTAGGGAGCAAAAAACACCATCCCAGTGACACAGGTCACTGACTCAAATACATGGAGTCAGAAAAAATGCATGAACATAATATATTATGATTTCTGCATACATAGCAAAGTACATTATATTAATACATGATACATATGGTGAGTGCCAAAAGGCATATGTAAAAAGAGAGGTAAGTATTAGAGGGACTACCGAAGGTGCAAAGTATGATATTACAAGGAGGCCGTTACTAGTGTGACATGCCCCGATGTCGGCAGTGCAATCCGACTATAAATGTAAAGACATAGTCTGACTCAGAAAGATCAAATGTAGATAATGCACACTTGTGTAGTGGTGCAAGGAACTCACCAAGATAGAAGCAGGACCTGCGAGACTG
The DNA here is from genome assembly GCA_033119425.1 of Bufotes viridis. Classification (NCBI taxonomy): domain Eukaryota; kingdom Metazoa; phylum Chordata; class Amphibia; order Anura; family Bufonidae; genus Bufotes; species Bufotes viridis. The sequence goes on from CM065594.1 coordinate 191,408,047, forward strand.
GGATGGCGTAACGCACAGCCCCATTGAAATGAATGGGTCACCTCACGCATTGCACCCACACGATAAACTTGCCCATATGAAAGGGGCCTAAGTGTGGCAACAGCACTACAGACACAGAAAGAGCACAGGAGATTTGTCAAAATTGGTTTAAAGGAAAACTGGCTTAGGCTTCTTTCACACAAGCGTTATTGCTGGATCCAGCAGGGTTCAGCAAAAAACGTTTCCGTTACTGATAATACAACTGTCTGCATCCGTTATGAACGGATCCGGTTGTTTTATCTTTAACATAGGCAAGATGGATCCATCATGAACTCCATTGAAAGTCAATGGGGGACGGATCTGTTTTCTATTGTGACAGATTGTGTCGGAGAAAACTGATCTGTCCCCATTGACTTGCATTGTGGGTCATGACGGATCCGTCCTGCTGGGCATCTCAAGATGGAAAGCAAACTGCTGCATGCTGCGGTTTGCTCTCCGGTATGAGAACGGAATGGAATGCATTTTGGAGCATTCCGTTCTGTTCAGTTACGTTTTGTCCCTATTGACAATGAATAGGGACAAAACAGAAGCGTTTTTTTTCCGGCATTGAGACCGTATGACGTATCTCAATACCGTAAAACATAGTAACATAGTAACATAGTAACATAGTATATAAGGCCGAAAAAAGACATTTGTCCATCCAGTTCGACCTGTTTCCTGCAAGTTGATCCAGAGGAAGGCAAAAAACCCCTGTGAGGTAGAGCCAATTTTCCCCACTTAAGGGGAAAAAATTCCTTCCCGACTCCAATCAGGCAGTCAGAATAACTCCCTGGATCAACGACCCATCTTTAGTAGCTATAGCCTGAAATATTATTACGCTCCAGAAATACATCCAGGCCCCTCTTGAATTCCTTTATTGTACTCACCATCACCACCTCCTCAGGCAGAGAGTTCCATAGTCTTACTGCTCTTACCGTGAAGAACCCTTTTCTATGTTTGTGTACAAACCTTCTTTCCTCCAGACGCAGAGGATGTCCCCTCGTCACAGTCACAGTCCTGGGGATAAATAGATGATGGGAGAGATCTTTGTACTGACCCCTGATATATTTATACATTAATTTATACATTAAAACATTAACGCTAGTGTGAAAGTAGCCTTAGTTACTCACAGCAACCAATCAGACTCTACTTTCCATTTTCCAAAGGAGCTCTGAAAAATAAAAGGTGGAATCTGATTGGTTGCTATGGGTATCTAAGCCAGTTTTCCTTTACACCACTTTAGGTCCCCCACCGTCCGTACCAGTTTTATTTTTCACCCAGTTCTGACACTAACTACACATGAAGCCCCCCTCAGAAAACACAGCAGATGCTTTACTCACAACAGCTTTGCTCCAGTACTGGAGAGCCATCCGCTTGTGAATTATCTGCCCTTTTAACCCAATAATGACCAAGCGATCTACATGTACATGACCTGTATATTGGCTTTAATCCTTTTCCCTTGTGAGTTTAAAGCTTCTAGTATCTAGCTGGAGCAGATCAGGTTGCAGGCTGTCTCTGACCTTGAGGAGAAAACAGAAGCCACCTTGTATATCTTCTCTCTTGCAGATTACATTGCGCTCAGTGACTGTAATGTAGTGAATAGATAGAGGCAGCAGCAGTTTCCAGACCAGGTCTGCCAGTCACTAATATCAAGACATGAGCTGCTATGGATGCCCCATTTATAGTGGGAATCTGTAAAATAAAAATTATAAAGATTGACTGTCCACCAGAGATTTTTATGACCTCTGCTAAAGGAAATATTAGTTATTAATATTTTGGGTTAATATTAATAATTAATATTCGTACAGTGTGAGCGGATGAAACCTGAAGATCGACACTGACAGTTGGAAGAAAGTTCAACATCCAGAGAGAAGACGGTGTATTCTGTGGATACAGACGTCTGGTTACGGTGAAGGGCAGGTTGGAGGTGTCGGTCGCAATGAGTGATGTCAAGGTACCTAAGGGCCGGACTATACTTCAGTCCTTCCTGAACTGTTACCAGCAGTGAGTGGGATTGATGAGGCAAATCCATCCCAACCCTTCCCTCAAGTTATTGTCGTGTACTCGACAACAAGGGGATTATGTATATATATTGGCCCTGTATGGCCAGTGGACACATATGGGTTGCCTGTATGTGGGCTCGTTGTAGGGTCATTGGGGGGGGGGGGTGGAATGTAGATTTCGAAGGAGCTCTGAAAAAAGATATAACTCACTGAAAAAAGGTGCACCACAAAGATAAGCAACTGACAACACTGGCTAATCCCTCACTTGGATGTTAAAAGCTGAGATTTTCGCCAATATTTCCAATCAGGAACATATCGGAGCCCCTTCATGCACCACGTCACGGTCTCTCAGCATGGCATGGGTTCCTACCACTAGACTACCCATGGTGTGTGAACAGGGTCTGAAAAGGTGTTAAGCAGCTTACAGCCCCCTCCCACTCACCTGCATTTCAGGACCAACAATGCAATGGGAGACAAATGAGGCCACAAGCCGCACCTACAACAAATCATGTGACACAGGCTCCTAGGTGCAACAGAATGTTACCAGCCATATGCAATGGCACATTCAATACATATAAAACAAAACTCACAGAAATAAACGTGGCCTAAATGGCCAAACCCCAAACACTGTGGCGTGTTTCTAACTGGGGGGGCAGTTCCTCCACATGTGGTTCGCTGCGAGCGGCTATCCCCAGCAAAAATTGCATACAATGGAGGATGCCGGCGCGAACCACAAGCACCACACAAACATCCTACACAAAATAAAACAATGTGCTGATGAAAATATATACAGTTGTGTTCAAAATTATTCAACCCCCACTGAAATTGAGTGTTTTGGCCAGTTTGACATTGATTTTGATCATTTCAGTCATCTTGTTTACAATTAAATCAAAGAGGCACTTGTAAGTCAGACAAATATAACATAACATTTATAATGAAATAACCACAAATGTCTTTTCTGTGCTCACATCATTATCAGTTTTATTCAACCCCCAAGTGACATTCAATCCTAGTACTTAGTACAACATCCTTTTCCAGTTATAACAGCTTTTAAACGTGAAGCATAGCTTGACACAAGTGTCTTGCAGCGATCTACGGGTATCTTCGCCCATTCTTCATGGGCAAAAGCCTCCAGTTCAGTCACATTCGTAGGCTTGCGCGCTGCAACTGCTTTCTTTAAGTCCCACCAGAGGTTCTCAATCGGATTTAAGTCTGGTGACTGCGATGGCCACTTCAAAATGTTCCAGCCTCTAATCTGCAACCATGCTCTAGTGGACTTGGAGGTATGCTTGGGATCACTGTCCTGTTGAAAGGTCCAATGTCTCCCAAGCCTCAGGTTTGTGACGGACTGCATCACATTTTCATCCAATATCTCCTGGTACTGAAGAGAATTCATGGTACCTTGCACATGCTGAAGCTTCCCTGTACCTGTAGAAGCAAAACAGCCCCAAAGCATGATTGACCCCCCGCCATGCTTCACAGTAGGCAAGGTGTTCTTTTCTTCATAGGCCTTGTTCTTCCTCCTCCAAACATAGCGTTGATCCATGGGCCCAAACAGTTCTAATTTTGTTTCATCAGTCCACAGAACACTATCCCAAAACTTTTGTGGTTTGTCCACATGACTTTTGGCATACTGCAGTCGACTCTTCTTATTCTTTGGAGACAGCAAGGGGTGCGCCTGGGAGTTCTGGCATGGAGGCCTTCATTACGCAGTGTGCGCCTTATTGTCTGAGCTGAAACTTCAGTACCCGCATCTGACAAATCTTTTTTCAGTTCCTCAGCAGTCATACGGGGAATTTTCTCCACTTTGCGCTTCAGGTAGCGCACAGCAGTCGAAGTCAGCATCTTCTTTCTGCCACGACCAGGTAGCGTTTCAACAGTGCCCTTTGCCATGAATTTGTGAATGATGCTTCCTATGGTGTCTCTTGGTATGTTTAACATCTTTGCAATCTTCTTATAGCCATTGCCCTTCCTGTGAAGAGAAATCACCTCTTCTCTTGTCTTCCTGGACCATTCTCTTGACTTCACCATGTTTGTAAACACACCAGTAAATGTCTAGAAGGAGCTGAGTATCACAGTCATTTTAAATCTGCCTAATTGGTGCTTATTATGCTTGATTGCTGCTCCTTGACATCCACAGGTGATTTTTAATACCTGATCGAAAACACTTGAATGAACCTCTGTTCTTAAGAGTGGTAGTCTTTAAGGGGTTGAATAATTGTGTCAATGAAGAAATCACAAAAAAAACATTTAATACTGTATTACAAAAACAATTGATGTCATTTTAGTTGCATTTGGTTCTTTAAAAAGTCCTTGTAAGATTTCATTCTGAACACAATTACAAATGTACACTAAATTCCCTAAAACCCTTTACAGCATTGGGGGTTGAATAATTTTGAACACAACTGTAAACACATAACTCACGGAAAAAAGGTGCACCACAAGGATAAGCAACTGACAACACTGGCAGTGCATGAAGGGGCTCCGATATGTTCCTGATTGGAAATATTGGCGAATCTCTCAGCTTTTAACATCCGAGTGAGGGATTAGCCAGTGTTGTCAGTTGCTTATCCTTGTGGTGCACCTTTTTTCCATGAGTTATGTGTTTATATATTTTCATTCGCACATGTTTTATTTTGTGTAGGATGTTTGTGTGGTGCTTGTGGTTCGCGCCGGCATCCTCCATTGTATGCAATTTTTGCTGGGGATAGCCGCTCGCAGCGAACCACATGCGGAGGAACTGCCCCCAGTTAGAAACACGCCACAGTGTTTGGGGTTTGGAGCAGTCCCACCCATTTAGGCCACGTTTATTTCTGTGATTCTAGCTCTGAAAAAAGGTGAAATCTGAGCCAGGAACTAAGCCAGTTTTTCCTTTGCACCACTTCTGATAAATCTCCCCCATAGTATGTTAAAAAAATCTATACAAACATAAGAAATGAATATTATAACCCAGTAACTGCCAACACAAAATACTAACATCCCCCCCCCCCCATTTACTCAGGACTATATATATATTAGTGGTCTCTCAAGTTAGGCCTCTTTCACATTTGCGTTGTAAGGATCTGGCGTGCACTTCCGTCGCCGGAAATGCCCGCCGGATCCGTCACAAAGCAAGACAACTGAAAGCATATTGAAGACTGATCAGTCTTCAATATGCTTTCAGGTAACCATGGCAGCCAGGACGCTACTAAAGTCCCGGCTGCCATTGAAAAGCAGCGGGGAGCCGGGGGAGAAGCTACTTACATTCCGTGCGGTGGCCTGGGTGCTCCTCGATGATGTCACCGGGTCCCTGCATCGCATGGATCACATGGCTATGCTATGTGAGCAATGCACTGTACAATCCATACGGATCCGGCGATTAATTAATTAACGGATTAATGCTTTTCAATGGGCATTAATTCAGGATCCGTCCTGAATGTCTTCCGGATTTTTGGACGGAGACAAATCTGCAGCATGTCAACGTCCAAAAAACTTTCACATACTTTGAACTGAAGACATCCTGATGCATCCTGAACAGATTTCTCTCCATTCAGGATGCATTGGGATAATCCTGATCAGTATCTTTACGTCCTAGAGCCCCGGGGACGGAACTCTAGGACGGAAAGCAAAAAACACTGATGTGAAAGGGGCCTAACAACATTAATAGGTTCCGGGACGACCATTGTAAATTAAAACCATTGTAACTTGCGTCCATAACTCTATAAAAAACTGGTAATTGGTTCCAAAGACCAAAATGTCATCCCAGAATAAGAATAATAAGCAGATTACCAAGATATATAAAGCTAGTAAAACAGACAGGAATAGATGATAAAAGCTGTAAATTACTTTCTCTGGAGATGACAGGAGCTTTATCAGGGTCTTGAGTAGTACATAGATGTACGAGAAAAATAAAATGGAGTCACCGCCAAACAGGTGTCCAAAGGAGCAGCTCATCCTGGCCCAGACAGGGTAACACATAGTACCACAAAGGAGCTACTAGACAATCGGTAAATGTTTTACCAGTGAAATGGCTATGTTGATTGGTTGGATCTGAGTCTGAGGCATTGTATGTTGAGTCTAGTTTCAATTTATATAACACAAGAGAGTAAATCTTGATCGCACATACTCAGTACTATGCTTTTGATATAACGACTGTCCTTCAGCATAATTACATGGCGCCTCAACCAAATTTGTAATACATTCTATGCTGTGCATAAATGAGGCATTAGTATACAGTTTGATCAAAGAGCATAGGCCCACTTATCGCAACAAGGTTGCCTCTACAAGTGGGGACCTACTTTAATTTCATGGTGCAGCAGTGCACGGCGACCACCGGCGCCCCAGCACCGCACCAGCAGCAGACAGCGGGACCCAGTAGCCACACAGCATCCCCACTGTGCAGCAAAGCCACCTTGGCTCTGGGCCCCACCACCCCACCAGCACAGCACTGAGGCAGCAATGGCAGACATGCAGTACTGCACCATGGGAACGAGTGCAAAGAGTTCACCCAGTCACAACCCTCGGGAAATCCCTCTGAGAGATAGTAGGAATTTATAGACCCTTTGCAGACTCAGGCTAATTAAAAACACCTAGTCCAAATGGGGAGGAGTGCTGATACCAGAAGGGGGGGGGGGAATAGATTCTAACAATATATAACACAAGAGAGTGAATCTGGATCACACATTCTCAGTACTATGCTTTTGATATAACCTATCAAAGAGCATAGGCCCACTTACCGCGACAAGGTTGCCTCTACAAGTGGGGTCCTACTCTAATTTTATGGCGCAGCAGTGCACCGCGACCACCGGTGACTGGGTGAACTCTTTGCACTTTGTTCACATGGTGCAGTACTGCCTGTCTGCCATTGCTGCCTCGGTGCTGTGCTGGTGGGGTGGTGGGGCCCAGAGCCAAGGTGGCTTTGCTGCACAGTGGGGGTGCTGTGTGGCTACTGGGTCCCGCTGTCTGCTGTCGTTATATCAAAAGCATAGTACTGAGGATGTGCGATCCAGATTCACTCTCCTGTGTTATATACTAGTTTCAACTTGGCCTATGTTGGCCTAGAAAATACCATTGTATGTTGTCAATATCGTATCCTGAGGCCATGGTATCTTGAGGGATCAATGTATTGCGGCAGATTTACTAACCATGGTGATGGCATCAACTTAAACTTGGTGCATGTGTAGACAGCCTGTTATAGTGGTTCAAACAGAATTATAAATATGCTGCATGGGTCAACCCTTTTGTTCAACTCTATACCAACTACTGGATGGCTTACTTTGAGATAGAAAGGTGAGTTTCGCTTCTTTCTACCATTCAGGGGACCTAGTGGAGTTTAGTCTAGAGATTGTCTAATGTGTAATAGATTACAACTTTTGGTCTTTAACCTCCATCTATACTATATCGTTTCCATCTGATGAACATCAGGTATTTGACATATCATATATCATCTAACTGGAATCAGGATCTAATCAATAAATGCCCTGATACCGCCAGAGATTTCGTCAGTTTTTTCAAGATTTATATCATCATTAATATGGTCCCGATTAGATGATATCATTGGTGTCTATTAAATTTACTCTACCTAGGCGCACTGGATTCTAAACAAATCTGTATTATACGCTTTTTTTATTGTACCATAGTAATTTGCCTCAGAACGATTGTATCATCGACAGATTCTGTATACTCTGATTTTAACTATTATTTTGTCATGTAATGTTCTGTTATCATATGTAATCTTTGTATTTTGTCATGTAGTGTTTGAAAAAGCTCCAAGTTGGACCAAAATTTCACATAAACACGTTTAAGTTGCCTTGCATATGAAAACCAAATAAAAACAAGCCCACTACCTCATATACGAAGTTTATTTTCTTAATTGATTACTACGGGGTTGGGACCCCACAACTCGAGCACCCAAGCAGGACCCGAGTGCCCCATTTTACCAATATTATTACTTTGAGATAGACTTTACACCAGAATTGTGGTGCATGTCCTGTTAACCCACACACCCTTTACAGACTAGGCACAGAAAGACCCCAACCAATCAGAAATAAATATATCCTGAGGATAGGCCATCCATATAGAAATTTCAAACAAACCTATTACTAGCCAAATGGGCTGTCTTATCAGTGACTGACAGTATTCTCTGTGTAAGAGTGTATACAGAGATAGTTATTTCTTGAAATTCGTTTTTGGTCTGTTTAACGAATTAGTCAGCGCATTTGATTTGGTTGCGAATAAATTCAACCCAAATAAAAAGTGCTAAATATTGCCCTGAGGTCTCCCAGGACTGTATCCAACCCCTTTCACACTCTTTAAAAGGCATCTGTCAGCTGATTGTAGCTATAAAACTGGCTGACCTGTTACACGTGCACTTGGCAGCTGAAGGCATCTGTGTTGGTCCCTTGTTCATATGTGCCCGCATTGCTGAGAAAAATAATGTTTTAATATACGAAAATGAGCCTCTAGGAGCAACGGGGGCGTTGCCGTTAAATTTAGAAGCTCCGCGTACCCTGCAACTGCTGCGCCCTCTAAATTTTCATTGACAGGTCCATGCAGATTGGCCCTGTCAATCAAAGTAGAGAGGGCATGGCAGTTGCAGAGAGAGCAGAGCTTCTAGGTGTAACACCCTGCTGGCTCCTAGAGGCTCATTTGCATATATAAAAACTTCATTTTTCTTAGCAATGCCACCACATTTGAGGATGGGACAAACACAGATGCCTTTAGCTGCCAAGTGCACATACAACAGGTCAGCCAGTTTCACAGGCCTTTAATGCCAAGACAACATTAGTAATGTCAGAGTGACATACAATGAGTACAATGTTGTGGCCTTGTGCTAAAAAAAAAAAAAAATCAATCCCCCCAATGTGCGATCCATACTCCATAATGGCAAAAGGTTAAAGCAGAATTCTAGATTTTAAAAAATAATTTATTAAAAAGGAAAAAATCTGACCCTTTGGTATGACCCCTGAAATTTAGCTCTGGGTATCCCCCTGCGGAGTAAGTGCCGGAGCTCACATAGCAAATCGCTGCTCCTGACTGTGCCCACTCTGCTAAAGCCTGGTGTAGATATGCCATGCAAGATTTAAACACAGCAGTGCTCTTACAGAGATGCTCCAGCCCCTACAGTGCTCAGGTGACCAAAAAATAACAATTCTAGCTATGGGAATTTTGTATAGACTTCACCATTCATCATATTTCAAAATTTTGGGCATTTTTGGACACATCAGTACAATTTTGTTTACTGTTTATATGTGTGCAATTGGAAAAGGAGGCTTAATTTCTATAAAAAAAATTTGTAATAAACACTTTACACCGGGGAATCGGGAATTGAAGCTGCGATCACTTGTACTGTATTACACCGTATAGGGTTTTTACAGGCAGGATGTGATAAAGATTGGAACATGGCAGGCCTGGGGCCCTTAGGAGGCCACCAGATCCAGTGACAACTACTCATACTCCGCAGCTGCATACGCAGGGTGCTAATAGAAGGACAGAGGGAGCGCCCTCAGAGGCATTCAGAGGAAGGGTTAAACTGACAGCATTTCAAGTTATCTCTGATGCTGGGAGTGAGAGCAGGGTGCCAGCTATATATTACAGCTGGTAACTGCAAGCAATGGCGCGGTTCCACCTCCTGAGCCTACGCCATCAACTACCGTCGCCAAGGAGTTGTTGGAATTGAATGAAACGTTACATGTTTGAATGTAATGGTGATATATCTAAGTCCATGGAGGCATACAGGTTCTGTATGGTATCCTGTGATACATTTGTCCACACATGTTGCAGCTGGGCTTGTAGATTTTGTACACTCATAGGTTGCCGAAGCTGGTGTCCAAGTTGGTCCCATAAATGCTTGATTGGCAATAATTTTTAGGACAAGGAAGTGTTGCAATGTGGCAGAGACTCTCCTAGGAAACACTTGCTTTGTGTGAGCGAGCATTACCCTGCTGAAAAATGCCAGCTGGAAGCCCTGCCCTGAAAGGCAAATCATCTGGCCGCAGGATGTCCTGCACATATCACTGAGCTGTTTGTGTCCCTCATATCACTACTAGTTGTGTCGACTGTTGTATATTGTTAGGAATATTCATTTCTTCCCCTCTTATTGGTAGTTGGTACCCCTGGTACTAGACTTCGGTATTCAGCTTGATTTGATTCTTTTCTAGCGCTAGGAGAGCAGCATTGACACACGATACGATTCTGGTATACAATGCCACTCTGATGTTTATTGGGTATATGAAACATATATAGTCGTTAGTCCAATGACATGATGTTTAAGCTATCCAATGATAGAGAGACACGAGTCTTAGCACGAGTCACATTTGTTATCTTATCTTTTAGAGTGTCAGCAAAACAGTTCCTGGAGAACTCTCTCACCTCTATGTTCCTGATATATTAATGTATATAGACCTTGGACTGCCATGTAAGCATTTTACAGCTACATTACAGTCCAAAGTTCATTCCACACAAGCAGCAATGCCCTGTTCATATTTAAAGTATAGATGCAAACTCAAAAACCCATATAAAATTGATCAGTAATAGAACCCTTCAATCCCCTCTTAAAAACCATCTACATATTTCATTTTTGGTTTTTTCATTTTGTTCCTTTCAAAATATTTCTGTAAGTATTGTTGGTAATCCTCTGGAGACCCAGGGTTTTCTTGAGGTACCTGAATGTATGCAACTTGTGGTGTATCTGAGACTCGCCTACATCTCATAAATGTATTAACTAATGAGGGTATACATTGGATACAGTAACAACACATGTTTGTATAAGGTCTCGTGGACTCTGTAAATCTGTAATCTAGGGCATTTAGGGCCTTCACTATCCTGATTATACTATTCTGTTCAGAATATGAGGGGCCAGGAACAACTGGATCTTGCTCCTGAGCTCCTTTAGAGACTGTGTGATTATTTGGTGCACCACATAATAAACTCATCTCCTCTGGATGATAAATACAAGTGGTAATGAGTCCGATTGGCAAGAAAACACAAAGATTAATAATCAGCAGCAGACAACAAATCTCCCAGAATATTGTGGGGTCTTCATCTTCAGCCTGTGGCAAGGCTTCTTCTGAGCTCCGCTCTTTGTCTTCGTTGGACACCGGAGAAGAAACCTCAGGGATCCTTTTCACTCTGCTAGCATGAATCCAGATCGGAGCCTCTTCTGTGAGAATCGCCGTTCTAGTGATTGCTACCACCGTGGTAGGGGGTCCGAATGCCAGCTCCTTTGGATCTTTTCCTTTACGTAGTACCCTGACCACCACCGTGTCTCCAGCTCGGAACGAGTGCGTCGGTTCCTGTGGAAGAGAGGGAAACTTACAAGCAACTTTTTCTTCAGTTTTGTGACATATTCTTCCCTATTCTGGTCTATGTCGCCTTCCTGTACCACTAGGGGGTGATTTGCCCAAGGAGTTGGAAAGGGCCTACCTATGAGGATTTCAACGGGTGACAGTCCTAACCTCTTATTAGGAGTCATTCTTATTTCTGTCAATATAATAGGTAGGGTTTGTTTCCATTTCTCAAAAGTACTTTCCTAAGTTTGTCTTTAACTGTTCGATTCATGCATTCTACAAGAAATTTTTGATGCTGTTGTGCTCTACTCCGTAAAAATGTGCTATGAAAAGTGCAGCGCTGTGCTGGGGTATACATGGTTTCCCCTCTTTGCAGACCAATCCAGTGTGTGGATTTTTCTGCAAAACAGGATAAACCCAGTCTTTTCCTCGAGTATGTGCTTTGCAATGTATAACAGCTATTTGTGAGGGAAGCTGGAGGACGGCCAACAGATCATCTATAAGCTGGGAATGAGATATTTTCTTACCGTCAGCTGTGGTGAAACCCCTGCGTTGCCAGATTACCCCATGGTCCCACACTACCCCGTGTGCATATCTGCTGTCTGTGTATATTGTGACAGGTTTGTGTTTGTGTATTTGACATGCCCTTGTAAGTGCTATTAATTCTGCAGCTTGGGCTGATTGCACATGAACGGGTCGTGACTCAAGGATAATATCTGGCAGCATCACTACTGCATATGCTGCACAGTAGACGGTATCGAGTGGACGTGAACATGAACCGTCTACAAACACTTCTGGTGCGTCCGGTATGGGGGTGGCTGACAAGTCTAGTCTGGGGAGGTTTCGTATTCGAGTACCTTGAGACAGTCATGTTTGTCTGGTAAAAGTCTTCTGTCCCTTTTAGTCCTAGTAATGCATTCAGTATAGGTGCTGGTCCTGCCGTATGTGAGGCATATTTAATCTGTAATGATGGATCACTGAGTAAAAGGACTTCATATCCTGACAATCTTTGTGCTGACATGTTCTGCGTATGAATACCTCTGAGTAGTCCCACTACGTCATGGATAGTATGCAAGACAGTGTAGTGTCCCAGTGTAAAAGGTGTGGCTAATTCCACCATCATCGCACAGGCCGCAAGAGTACGTAGACATGCCGGCATCCCTTGTACAGGGACAGGCATTACCTTTGAGAAAAAGGCACAAGGACGCAACTTTCCCCGTGTTCTTGAGTGAGTACCCCGCCATGGTTTTACAGTTTTGTTGTGCAGACATGTGGAATGGTAGGTTATAATCAGGGAGGCCCAATCCTGGGCTACACATCAATGAACATTTCAGAGTATCGAAAGCATTCAACATTCCTTTTGACCATCTTATTAGCTCTGGGGATTCTTCCAGAGTGGCTTGCCTCAAAATATTTCTGTAATAAGAACAGTCGGGGATCCATTGTCTACAGTAGTTTATCATACCAAGAAAGGACAGCATTTCCTTTTGGTGTGGGGTGACCAGACCCACAATAGACTGGATTCTCCCGGGACTGATTCTTCTTTCCCCTGTGTGAGGACAAAGCCCAAGTATTCAACCTGCTTTTTGCACCACTGCAGTTTCTTTAACGACACTTTATGACCACATTCTAACAACCATTTCAACAATCATTTACACTTGCCTCCACTGACATGCTGCACAACAGTAGATTATCAACATACTGCATCAGGATGGAACCTTGGGGAGTGCCAGGGTTTCAAAGTGGCTTGGAGGACAATGCTGTACACAACTGGTGAATCAGCATACCCCTGTGGCATTCTACCCCAGGTCAGTTGACGTCCCTCAAAGGAAAAATCAAAATGGTACTCTTATTAAACAAACGGCTTCCGCGAGGGATGGAGGAAAGGAGAGTTGTGACATCAGGAACCACTGAGGCTATGGGCACAATGAGATTGTTGATTGCCCTCAAATCCTGGACAAAGCGGGTAGTACCATCTGCCTTTGTCACAGGATTGATAGGGGTAGAGTAAGGTGAAATCACCTCCTCGAGGATTTCTTCTCAGAAATTCTTCTATCATTGGCCGTAGACCCTCAATCTTTTCCTTGGACAGTGGGTATTGCTTTTGATACACTGGTGTGGCACCGGGTTTAAGATTGGCTTGATAAGGTGTGCAATCAATCTAGCCCGTGTCATAGTCGCCCTGTGACCATAGTGAAGGGTTTATGTCTCCTAGCTCAGGGTGGTCCTGTAAACTAACAAAAGTACATATAGCCGGGGTCACTATGGGCATGGTGGCTGAGTGAATACTTAGTCCGTCATTTTTACTGTCACTGCCAAGTCCAACTTCACAAACAGGTCCCTTGTACATGTCTTTGTGAAACACACTGGAGGTGGCGCCGCTGTCTACCATGAATCCTACCTTCCTTACTGCAACTTTAAGCAAAATAATCGGTGTATCTTTCCAGTGGGTGGTGACCTGTGTGAAAGCTTGGGTGACTCCCTCCGGGCCCCGTCAGTAGGGTTGTTGATGATTCCAATCAATGGGGAACCTGGGCTGAGTCTGCGTACCCTGTCTATCTGTATTCTGTCCCCTTTGTGTCATGGGCTGTTGTTGGCTGTGTGCTCCCCTGATTCTGCGTGTCTCTCCTGGGTGTTGTGCACTGTCTAGCCCAATGTCCCTCCTGTCCACAGTTATAACAGCAGTTATTCATGGTTTGGAAGTCTTGGCTTCTATCATTTGATCTATGAAAGTTTCCTGCTGTCTTTCGCATATTTCTCCCTTTACAGGCTTTCTTTAAATAAGCCACTGTGCCAGACGGAGCCACAGTAGGCTTGGGGCAGTGTTTAATAATTTTATTAAGGTCATCTATGTCCAAAGCCTTCTTCATCAGTTGATTACCAACCGTCAAAAAAGGCATGGATGTCTCAGGTCCCCTTATCTCACTATCCTTTTCCACTTAACCCTTGTTCCTTAAATTATATCTCGATACAATTGAGGGTGTGGGTTGTTTATTAACTGCGTGTCCTGCTATTATGTGACTGGCTGCTATTAAATCCTGAGCGCTAAACAGTTAATTTTATGTACATATGAAGGTGGGGGATACATCTGATGTTTTTATCATTTTCCTTCTTAGTCTGTATCTCATGTAGTTTTCTATCGTCTTTTGATCTTTTTAAACCTTTTGTCACATGTTGGGGTCATACCAGTGAGGAGCTATCTCTAGCCATTGTTCTCCTCCTTTCTGCATATAATCCATATCCCATGAAGGGTCAGGTTCAAAATACGGCCAGGCGGCAGTGTCGCCTAAGCATAGACCCTTGACCATGTCCATGTGATATATGCTATTGTCTCCTTCCCTGGGAAAGGGGTCTACCACTTCCATTGCCTCTGTCCATCCTGCCAAATTATCTACCCATGGGTTAACAAGATAATAATTTGTAGGACTGACTCGGGCAACATATTATTTACATGATTCTCCTGGTTCTGGTTTAGGGTATTCTGTCTTAGATTTTTGACTACTTATTATCAAAACTTATTTTCTTACAAACAGAATTCAAAACAGCAATAGCAAAACAGAATGTTAGTCTTGGGATGACAGCTGTACACTTACCACCCAGCCTGTCACTTCCCCTTATATAAGTATGTTAGACAAAACAACTTATCATGCAAAACTTCTACAATTATCAAACAACTTATCATTCAAAACTTCTATAATTATCTTATTAAGAATCAAATCAAGCTGTGAAACCTTCTGTGAAGTCAAGCCCTCTGAAGTACGCTTTCCTTGTTACTGGACTTCCCTAAATTCCTAACTTGACAGTTCCCTGAACTGTATACAACTCCCTGAGTTGTATCGTATGTGTCCCTGACACAATACTGGGTACTCCTGAGTACCTAATCTGACAGTTCCCTGAACTGTATACAACTCCCTGAGTTGTATCGTATGTGTCCCTGACACAATACTGGGTACTCCTGAGTACCTAATCTGACAGTTCCTGAACTGTTTACAACTCCCTGAGTTGTATCGTATGTGTCCCTGACACAATACTGGGTACTCCTGAGTACCTATCTATGTATCCCGGATACAAAAAAACAACAAAAACTCTGTACTTACTCCGAGACGTGGCCAGTGCCCTCGGATCGGCCAGAGGACAAAATTGGTGTCTCTTCTCACCAGACCCGAGGATGACCTTCTCGATCCCGGACAGAGCCCCCAGATTGTTAGGAATATTCATTTCTTCCCTCTTATTGGTAGTTGGTACCCCTGGTACTAGACTTCGGTATTCAGCTTGATTTGATTCTTTTCTAGCGCTAGGAGAGCAGCATTGACACACGATACGATTCTGGTATACAATGCCACTCTGATGTTTATTGGGTATATGAAACATATATAGTCGTTAGTCCAATGACATGATGTTTAAGCTATCCAATGATAGAGAGACACGAGTCTTAGCACGAGTCACATTTGTTATCTTATCTTTTAGAGTGTCAGCAAAACAGTTCCTGGAGAACTCTCTCACCTCTATGTTCCTGATATATTAATGTATATAGACCTTGGACTGCCATGTAAGCATTTTACAGCTACATTACAGTCCAAAGTTCATTCCACACAAGCAGCAATGCCCTGTTCATATTTAAAGTATAGATGCAAACTCAAAAACCCATATAAAATTGATCAGTAATAGAACCCTTCATATATGATGTCTCCCCAGATCATCACACCAGCAATTGGGGCAGTGTGTTGCTCCACAGCTAAGGCAGGATTGAAGTGCTCACCATGAGGCCTCCATTCTCGAACCCGACCATCATTGGATCCCAAACAGAACTTGGATTATAAAGATGGTTCCATTGGTTTCTCATTCACAACGCCACTGCAAACAAAGGTGCCAGTTGCTGGCTGTCAATGGCAGGACATGTATTGGCGCAGAGACAGAAAATTTCCTTCTGCTAAGGGTACTTTCACACTTGCGTTGGTGCGGATCCGTCTGTTTATTTGCACACGAAGCCGAACTGGAACGAAGCCGAACTGATGCATTTTGAACGGATCCTTATCCATTCAGAATACATTGGGGCTTAACTGATCCGTTTTGGACCGTATGTGAGAGCCCTGAAACGGATCTCACAAACGTAATCCAAAACGCTAGTGTGAAAGTACCCTTAGCCTCTGGAAATGGACTGGGTCTGAAGGTGCCATCTACTGTATGTCTGGAAGGTGAACAATGGAACTGTGGGAGCTGCTCTTGCTTGTTGGCAGATCAAATGATCTCCTCTACTGGTGGTCTGTCTGGGCCGCCCAGAGCCTATTCACAGCGCATGAGTGCCCTCATGTAATCACTGCTTTCAATACCTGCTATCAGTTATATCAGAACGGCCTGGATAGTGAGCAATTTGTTAAAATGACCATTCTTCTTTTTTCAGTCAAATATTTCACCCCCTGTCAGTCTGTTAACTGGCCAAAATATTTTCGAGTGTGTCATATAGGCATGTCTGCCAGTCACCAAGAGGTACACTACTCAAAAGTAGCCTCTGAAAGCCTTTTTTAAGACATCTGGGGAACTCCCTTTTGTGGCAAGACCCAGTATCTAATAAGATCACACCTGTATTTATTTACATATCTGCCTGATAAATGACTAAGGGGCACATTTATTAAGACTGGCGTTTTAGACGCCAGTCTTAATAAAGCCCTGCACTGGCGGTCGAGCCGCTAAAGTTATTTAGAACTGCAGCTTCTAAATGTAAGACAGCTTCCTAGCTGTCTTACATTCTGACCATTTTCTACACCTAAAACAGGCGTAGAAAATTGTAAATGAGACAGGCCTGCAGGGCTGTCCCCTTCGCCGCCCACTTTTTTAGACCTGGCATGAGCGGGGAAAAATCGCAGATTGCGGTGCAAATGTCCTAATTTAGGCGTATTTCTGTCCAATAAATGACCCCCTAAATGTCTTTTTTGTAGCTATCTGACATTTCTATCATGGTGCATTATTTTTCTTGTCAATGAGTGTACCTACACTCAGCGACATAACAGTACGGCAATGAGAAGGCCATCAATATAAGATCAGTGGTGGTTTGACTCCCAGGACCTCAGTTGATCAGCTGACTGAGAAAGCCCTAGTGCTCACTAGAGCTACGGTGAGTGCCGCAGCCTCTTCACAGCTTTCCAAGCGCAGCGCCGTCTATTGGTGTTTGGTATTACAGCTCAGCCCCACTCATTTGACTTGGACTGAACTACGTCTAGGCCGATGACTGTGAAGTCACTTAGTCTAGAAACAGGCATAAGCACTCACAGAGAGCCGCGGCCTCATCATATGATTGGGGTAATTATCGAGCAGAAGCATTCCTAGGAAACCTTGTTCCTAATAACTGTCCTGTGTAGAAGTGTCACTGATCACCAGATGAACAAGCAAATGAAGAAAACACATGTTTTTCTAATCCTGGACAACCCCTTAAGCAGCATTACAACTTCTGTGTACATGGCACTTAGGATAAGCTATCAATATTAGATCAGTGAAGGCCTGACTGACACCTCCCCTGCTGACCAGCTGTCTGAATGAAGCTCATTCAAACTCTTCCTCACCATGGTCATAAGGGTAAGGAGGCATGGAGGACTCGGGGATCTTTTATCATGTGTTAGTTTAAGGGTTTTTCCACAATTATCTCAGAATCAGGTGATTTGTTTACATTGTACTCTCTACTTTAAAACAGGGGCCCCAAACTGAAGGAGTGCACGCTGCACAAGAGCAGTGCCCTCTCCGTTCACTGCTATGGGAATGAAGGAAATAGATGAGTGAGCATGCTCCTCTATTTTTGGAAGTCCCATGGAGAGCAAGCAATTCAAGCGTGGCCACCTCTCAGTTCACTGCTATGGAAATGCCAGAAATGGCCAAGCCATTGTTCCATTATTTTTGGAAGCCCCATAGTAGTGAATGGGGTGGCCAAGCACAATGTGGTTGCTCTCCCTTCTCTTCAGGTGCCCCATTCTGAAAATAGAAGCGGGTCCTAGAGGTAACACCCATACCTGGCTGACATTTATAGCATATTCTAGAAATATACGATAACTGTTGAGATGAGACAATCCCTTTAACGTGGACATCTTCTGGAGACCATATTGTATATACCTACGATATATCATTCATACAGTGCAGCATAATATACTGAATATTCAATCATGGAATGATGGGAGACAGACACAAGATTGTTTTACCAGGTTTTTATTAATAGAAAACATTATCTTTTGTTGCACATTTAAACACTTTTGTTGGAACAGTATACAAACAGCTTCACAATTCAATGTCACTTTCATTAGGGTGTTCAATGTTGATCCCTTAGTTTATATCTCTTTTATGTTTGTGATGTCTTAACATTAGTCCCCAAAAGCCTGGATTTAACTGGATATTCCCAAACCAAGAAATCTAGACAAAGACGCACAGTTGTTTTTCCAACAAAATCACAAGACAACATACTATACTGAAATGACACAATTGTTTTTTTTCTACGCATGTATGAAAAGCATTTGCTTTGAAAGATTCTCTATGTTTAAAGAAAGATGTCCATTACTCTCTATAAAGTCCCTGAAAGTCCTTATTTTATTAATTGGCTTCCCATTCTTGGTACAAATGTAGGATATTTTAAAGTTATTTTCCAGTTTTGAAGACTATTAGGGTAATTTATCAAACTGGTGTAAAGTAGAACTGACTTAGCTGCCCATAGGAACCAACCATATTCCAAAGATTCTCCAAAACGAAAGGTGGAATCTGATTAGTTGCTATGGGCAACTAAGCCAGTTCTAATTGACACCAGTTTGATAAATGAACCGATATATCGCTAATATACTAAGTTTAGATGCGCAATAGCGTTTTGGGATCTGGCAGACTGTTTCGGCAGGGAACAGGCTGCTGAATCTCTCTGCATTCCAGCTTTGCCAGAACTGCCCTGTCTGGTTTTATTAACTAAAATGGGGACCAGCTGAGATCTGGCCACACTCCAGAAAATATGCCGAGAATCGGCTGGACGAAAACCGCTGTGCCTGTTGGATCCTAAACCCTAGTTCACTAGCCTTAAAGGGGTTGTCCAAGTTATTTTTTTTGTCTTATGTATGTTTCTAACTAATCAAATGTAAAGGCTTTACAATGCACTTACTGCATCTACTGTTGCTGCTTTCTCAGATTTCACTGAGGCTCACATGACCTGTGATGTCAGCTTCTCTCCCTGCTCTGATGAGGTCTCCTGCACAAGCCTGAGAGCTGTCTGTACACTGTGCTGGCCACACCCCTGCACTGCTGGTGCTATCTGCTCTCTCCCTGGATTCTTCAGAAAAAAAGTCAGGGCTGCAGTCTTTACTGAGTAGCTGCAGGCAGTGAGGAGACAAATGCTGGGCACAGGAGCTGACAGACTAGAGGAATTCTGGAGAGCATTGCACAATAACAGGTGGGGGGAAGATCATGTGTGTATCAGCAGTGTCATTGTACATCTGGGACTTGTAGTCCTACACATACAACAAGCTGCTGAGTCTCCCAGCAGGCAGACATGTCATTCAGGACAGCACTTGTATACACTCTCTTTGCAGAGCAGGGGGAGGGGCAGAGATAGTTGTTATTGCAGGTAAACAAGGGGCCAGAAGTCAACCAGGAAAGTTCAATTTATTTATTTTTGGGGGCTAAAACTTGCTTAGTTTAATTATATATTGCTGCCCATCAGATTTACAGTGCTATATTTTTTTTTTTCAGAACTCGGACAACCCCTTTAAATGTTTTTGAGTATACAGCTGGGCTTAAAAACTAAACAAACCAGAATTCCAAAGCCCAAAGTAGAAATCCAGCACAGCCTATTTGGACCAGAAAGCATGATATACTAAGTATAAGTAAATATCTTAGGGTTAGTGTTGCCACAGTTTCAAGTCACGAGAATCCAATTCTTATATCACCAACTTTTGTTTTAAACATTATTGGGCTTGACTTAAGAGCTAAACTATATTCTGCATACCACAAGCAAAAAAGAGGCATAGGAAAATCCTACCAGCAGAGGAGCCAAGAAACACAACAGTAAAGCCAACAAACAAACACATACACGCCACCAGTCTTGCATCGTATCTACCCTAGCTGTATGTATCACCAAAGAAAACAAAATGTGGCATTGCAGAGAAGGCACCTCAAACACAAAATAAAATAATGTAAGTAGAATATAGAATTCATTCAAAGTAGCGAGCCATAGTTTTATTCACAGAATGTCTTGATGTGTACCCTGTACCATTTTACTTCAAGTGTAGTGCCACATGATAGCGGAGGACTGTATGCTAGTTAGGACTATATTTCGCCCTAAATTCAAGTTATGGAAACAACGCAGAGACTGACATTTTATGGAAATATCCATTACACATGTCCAACAAGACATTTTGGTTCATCTCTACACAAGGTCCTTTTTTATCATGTGGATGTAACATTGTGCAACAATTGAGGACAGCTAGAGAAAAAAAACTACATGAACCCTTGTTTGCTGAGCTTTGTATAATTTCCAAAGCTAACCTTCAAAGGTCTTTTCAACTAAATTTATCAATAATATGGAAGAAATAAAGAGAAGAAAGACTGTCTTCTCAGTAGCAATTTTACTGAGCTGAAGACCAAAGGAATCTAAGGCTGGTTGAAAGGGCTTGGAAACCTATTAAAAGGCAATTGTTCTCCAATGTGTCCCTAGCAACCAGAGTGTTTGATGTGTCTTAACCTCTCAGTTAGAAGATGAATTGACCATGTGGTGGCTACAGACAAGGGAGGTGGCGGCTTAGCACGAACCTTAGGCCCCTTTCTGATGCTGCATGACACCACCACATTCCTAGATGCCTACTACAATGGGATCTAGGTGTCCCTATCCCATTTTCATGACTTAACTACATTTCATCTTTCTTGTTTGCTAATAATTATCTCTCTGTGGAGATCAAACCT
Source organism: Bufotes viridis (assembly GCA_033119425.1). Taxonomy (NCBI): domain Eukaryota; kingdom Metazoa; phylum Chordata; class Amphibia; order Anura; family Bufonidae; genus Bufotes; species Bufotes viridis. The sequence goes on from CM065594.1 coordinate 191,429,249, forward strand.
CTGTAAAGAGTCTCACTACCTATAAAACTAAAACCAACCTGGAATTACCACCCTTCCTGGGAATACCATAGCAGTCGTATGGTTGGTCTCTGTGATACATATACAATTGACACCAGGTTAAACCTTGCCTCAAACTGTGATGTAATTCAGGTCTTTCAAAAAACGAATTTAGATGGAGAACATTCACTCTTCCGGCTACTAAAAACGAGTTCAAGATGACCCATTAACACCCATTCATTTACCCTGTTCTATATTATTTTATAATATTCAACACTGTACATCTGGTGTCATGTTGATACATTTGAAGATGACATTTTTAGGAAAGGACTGCCATCACAAGATGAGTTGCACTTGTAGAAAGTGTTTTATTACTATACATTATTCCACTAAAGGGGGACGTGGTTAGAGTTTATATTTCCAGTTGGGCATTTATTTTAAGACATTTACATTGATAACCTTGTTTTAAGTGCTTTATATCTAAGTGCTTCTGTTCAAATACATAAAATATACCAAGAGGAGCCAATAGGAAAATGCAGTTGGTATATAACCAATACCTTCAATCTCCATTTTAACAAACCTAGTGTAAGGCCAAGATATTTGGTAAAATTCTTCAAGAAGAAAATATTTTCATAAAATACAAAAGCCATTGAAATCAGTCTCGAGATAGATTAGTATCAATCCAACTTTGTATCACCCTTAGTCTCATCTTCATAACTGCTGCAAATCTAGAGAAATATGCATTTTTATTTCATGTTAATCAGCTTCTGGGTGCAAGAAGGGTGTTACTGTTGCACTCAGAGGCTTCACTCCCTGTCTCCTCACCGCTATATTCACACCTTGCCCTGAAGTCTCTTGGGAGCGTGTTTTGCGCACACAATCTACAAGGATGTTTTCACTCAGTCTCAGCAGTGGAGACAGGGAGCCGAGCCTCTGGGTGCAATAGCACTGCTCTTGTTGCCCCCAGAGGCTAATTAACCGAAAATAAAAACACATATTTCTCCGGATTGGCTGCAGCTATGATGATGGGACCAAGGGCCATGCAAAGTAGCGTTCAGCACGTATCTGGAATATAAGATGGATTGATACTGATCTATCTTGTCACAGATTCCCTTTTAACCGAGTCTTTTCATGTACAGCACCAGTTTATGTTTAATCATCCCCATAGGGATTGGTGTTCTTTAAATGGCCAACAGCTAATATTCTGCACCAAGGAAGTGCATGCTTATATTAGGCTTTAAGCTATCAAGCTAACCACAAAAAACCAGAGGAGCCAAGAAACACAACAGTAAAGCCAACAAACAAACACATACACGCCACCAGTCTTGCATCGTATCTACCCTAGCTGTATGTATCACCAAAGAAAACAAAATGTGGCATTGCAGAGAAGGCACCTCAAACACAAAATAAAATAATGTAAGTAGAATATAGAATTCATTCAAAGTAGCGAGCCATAGTTTTATTCACAGAATGTCTTGATGTGTACCCTGTACCATTTTACTTCAAGTGTAGTGCCACATGATAGCGGAGGACTGTATGCTAGTTAGGACTATATTTCGCCCTAAATTCAAGTTATGGAAACAACGCAGAGACTGACATTTTATGGAAATATCCATTACACATGTCCAACAAGACATTTTGGTTCATCTCACACAAGGTCCTTTTTTTATCATGTGGATGTAACATTGTGCAACAATTGAGGACAGCTAGAGAAAAAAAAACTACATGAACCCTTGTTTGCTGAGCTTTGTATAATTTCCAAAGCTAACCTTCAAAGGTCTTTTCAACTAAATTTATCAATAATATGGAAGAAATAAAGAGAAGAAAGACTGTCTTCTCAGTAGCAATTTTACTGAGCTGAAGACCAAAGGAATCTAAGGCTGGTTAAAAGGGCTTGGAAACCTATTAAAAGGCAATTGTTCTCCAATGTGTCCCTAGCAACCAGAGTGTTTGATGTGTCTTAACCTCTCAGTTAGAAGATGAATTGACCATGTGGTGGCTACAGACAAGGGAGGTGGCGGCTTAGCACGAACCTTAGGCCCCTTTCTGATGCTGCATGACACCACCACATTCCTAGATGCCTACTACAATGGGATCTAGGTGTCCCTATCCCATTTTCATGACTTAACTACATTTCATCTTTCTTGTTTGCTAATAATTATCTCTCTGTGGAGATCAAACCTCTGTAAAGAGTCTCACTACCTATAAAACTAAAACCAACCTGGAATTACCACCCTTCCTGGGAATACCATAGCAGTCGTATGGTTGGTCTCTGTGATACATATACAATTGACACCAGGTTAAACCTTGCCTCAAACTGTGATGTAATTCAGGTCTTTCAAAAACGAATTTAGATGGAGAACATTCACTCTTCCGGCTACTAAAAACGAGTTCAAGATGACCCATTAACACCCATTCATTTACCCTGTTCTATATTATTTTATAATATTTAACACTGTACACCTGTGTCATGTTGATACATTTGAAGATGACATTTTTAGGAAAGGACTGCCATCACAAGATGAGTTGCACTTGTAGAAAGTGTTTTATTAATATACATTATTCCACTAAAGGGGGACGTGGTTGGAATTTATATTTCCAGTTGGGCATTTATTTTAAGACATTTACATTGATAACCTTGTTTTAAGTGCTTTATATCTAAGTGCTTCTGTTCAAATACATAAAATATACCAAGAGGAGCCAATAGGAAAATGCAGTTGGTATATAACCAATACCTTCAATCTCCATTTTAACAAACCTAGTGTAAGGCCAAGATATTTGGTAAAATTCTTCAAGAAGAAAATATTTTCATAAAATACAAAAGCCATTGAAATCAGTCTCGAGATAGATTCGTATCAATCCAACTTACACTCCAACTTTGTATCACCCTTAGTCTCATCTTCATAACTGCTGCAAATCTAGAGAAATATGCATTTTTATTTCATGTTAATCAGCTTCTGGGTGCAAGAAGGGTGTTACTGTTGCACTCAGAGGCTCCACTCCCTGTCTCCTCACCGCTATATTCACACCTTGCCCTGAAGTCTCTTGGGAGCGTGTTTTGCGCACACAATCTACAAGGATGTTTTCACTCAGTCTCAGCAGTGGAGACAGGGAGCCGAGCCTCTGGGTGCAATAGCACTGCTCTTGTTGCCCCCAGAGGCTAATTAACCGAAAATAAAAACACATATTTCTCCGGATTGGCTGCAGCTATGATGATGGGACCAAGGGCCATGCAAAGTAGCGTTCAGCACGTATCTGGAATATAAGATGGATTGATACTGATCTATCTTGTCACAGATTCCCTTTTAACCGAGTCTTTTCATGTACAGCACCAGTTTATGTTTAATCATCCCCATAGGGATTGGTGTTCTTTAAATGGCCAACAGCTAATATTCTGCACCAAGGAAGTGCATGCTTATATTAGGCTTTAAGCTATCAAGCTAACCACAAAAAACATCTAGCCGTGCATACAGACAAAAACCTACTATGAGTTGGATATACCGTAAGTATGCACAATTATGACAATGACATTATCACACGGCACTATTGTTTTAAGCTTGTAGTCCTTTAGAATAATCGGAGCGTATTATAATTTAGTAAATTTAACTTAAATGTACATACAGTAATTGGCTAATAAACATTCAATACTTAATATAACATTATTGGTTGTCCAACATAACAATAGAGAACACAGTTTGATAGTAATATAAAGAAAACATGACTTTATGGAGCGGAAACTAGCCTCCCTTTTATTATTATACTGGCTGACTTATTTAGAGAACCCATTTTAAATATCTTATTAGGAAAGTATGAATTAATAGAAGCAGTACTATTTCAGACCTACATCCATTAGCCAGGAAGGAAAAAAAAAACACCAAAAAACGATACAAAGTCTCTAACTATGGAGGACTCGGTACATCCGTCCACCTTGATTTCTATGGACACTGTGATTCTTATTTTTCCCTGTGGGGGTGCTGCAGGGGAGCTATCAACTGGGTGCCCAGTCCTCACATAGATTGTATCTGATAATTAGGGTCCCAGCAGCAGGACAGCTTATGATCAGCTTACAGTACCATAAAAGGATCGCTTTTACCAAAAGGAACTGTTCAAAAAGCAGACTAAAGTTCTATCAATTTGTCCCTCTACATCTCTTCTTGTTAGATGACAGCAGATAAATACATTGAAGTTTTAAAACTATGTGAATAATGGGATTTATATGTTCTGGTTCTGAACATTCACGTTCAGTCTACATCTTTTTTTTCAGGAATGGATAACATTTTTTACTGACTTCATAGGAATGCTTAAAAATTGGAGTATCGCTGTGAGCGATGCAACTGCATTCTTATGTCTGCACAAGGAACCTGGTTCAACAATGGACTAAAAGCCGATAATCACGTCTGCACAACATTCTTATGTTGGCACATAGAGAATGTATTCCTTTATGTTTATGGCATGGCACAAACATAAGAGCAAAAAAAAAAAAAAAAAACATATTTTGGCGCAAGTCGTTTTTAAGTGCTTTTTGTTTATATAAGGTGAATATTAAGATTTACGTTTAAACGTCTAGTAGGAAGTCAGAAGTGCTACAAGTGCTACTAGCAATTATTTCAACGTTCAGTTCAAATTAGGTCATAAATATGCCATACAAATAGCTAAAGAAATCTCATAATCTACAAAAGGAGGGTGACTAAAGCCATGCCCCAGTAAACACTACCAAAAACTACCAAAACAAGCTAACCTAGATTGCAGCGCCTATCGGGACCAACACGTCAAGCTATATAACCAATCAACCTTGTCAACATTTCAACCCAGCACGTAATGAAATGGAATTCAAATCTAGCATGCTCTTCTATTCCTGAGCCTCTTACTAGTGATGCCAAGCTAACACAATACACATTACATCAAGGTTGGTTACTCAAGGCTTTTTGTCAATGTTAATTGATCATGCCTACCTAATAGATATTGTTATGGCAGAAAGGCAACAAGTTGGGGTCTACAATGCTAGACTGTTAGAAGGAACATTTCCATGGGTTAGCATATAGCAGCCCTGTAGTAACTAGAAGAAAAACGTACAGTCCTGTAGTAGCCATAAGATAAAGGTAATAGTTCTACTGTGGAAGCCAATGGAAATGTGTGTATATATATAATTCCCCTACCAATTCCATTTTAGTTACAAGAATCAAGGTGTTTATGCAAGACTAAGAGTCTAAGCAAACATTATTATGCATACTGCCACAACTCAAATGAAGCATTTACTGTGTCCTAATTTCTGCACCTCACCACTGCATCCGACCAGGATCCGGTGGGAGGGGGGGGGGGGGACAGTCAGTAGCTTAAATAGCAAGACAGCAAGTAAACTGTCTGAAAAATCACTCTGTACAAGAGTAAATGAAATAGATACAAAACGCATTTAGCTTTTATCCCTTATGTACAAATTGTTAAAAATGGCACTTGTAAATTTTCCTCTTATTGGATTTCATTCTTTTTGCAGAAAGCCTGAGAGCAGTCAATAAAAACTAAGGAGCGAGCTGGAGTTGTGGTCAGTGCTTAAGGAAAAAAAATGTACAGTAGGTACAGGTCGGACAAGAACATGCACCAGCTGTAGGTGGCAAAAAAGGTAAATTAGAGAAGAAAATAAAACAACATCACAGCACATAAATACAAAAATAAACCCCACCTAACATACAAAAGCGTACAATAGGGATATTACACTGAAAAAAAAAAAGCTAATGGAAGAGATGAAAACTCAAGGTAAAGATATAATTACTTTAATTAAAAGAGTATCAATTAAAAGAACACTGTGTTGGGTGATGTTAAAGTAATCATATTTAACCTTGCTCTATACTTGTTGATTTGTTAAATATATTAGAAAAGGTTATTCTCTGTACGGTTCTTGTCATCAGCCACTCCTGTGGCTTCCATCTCCGGTGCGTAGTTGGCGAGCCATTACGGTTTCTTTTGATGCTTTCTTGCAGTCACTGGCGAGGCCCAAAAAGAACATCAAATTGATAAAGCATGTGGTGAGGTTGTACCGGATTCCAAATTCACTGGTGGTATAGTCATAGGGGAAAGTGTGATGGTAATTATGAAAGCCTTCACCTGGAAAAAGGTAACACAAATTAGCAAGTAACACAACAAGAAATGTTAATTGGTCAAGTTATATAGTTAAAGGGGTTGCCAGCTTTGGACAATTCATTTTTGTTAGACGAGTCCCAAGTTAAAAAGCCAATTAACAGAGTTAATCTCGTATTTGCTGAGCGTGCATGTGCTCTGAAAGGAAAGTAGTTCCTGGTGGCAGTTTGTCTCCCCGAAGAACAAAAAAATCTAACATATTTAAATCCCGCATATTCGACACTTTTGGAGGACAATGCGGACACACCATGCATACTACATGGTGGGTCAATCCCTCCAAAATAGGTGGGCTTGCATGACATTAAAAGAAGTTTCCTAGACTACAATATTGATGACTTATGCTTCTGATAGGGCATCAATATCAGAATGGTGAGGGTCAACGGTCCCGGCACTCCCACCGATCAGCTGTTTAATTGGGCTGCTGCATTCTTCATATACTGGGTAGTCGCCATGAATGGTGCTGCTGTGCTACTTCCATTCAGAAAGGGATTTTTTTTTTATTCAATATTCTTAGAAAACACAGTTTTGTTTTAGAATTTTTGCCTGTTTTACTTTTTCATTTTGGCAGTTCTGTGCTACAGAAACTTAAATACAAAGTACAGTCCTTCTGTAGCAGTCAGCGCAAATAATACCTCCTATATAGATAGGTCATCTATTGTTAGTTTACATCTGCAGTGAAAGGAAGATGCTTTCTGAAGGTAGTCAAGATAATAGTAGGCGTAGAATTATGGTGACAGTATGACAGTTCTATTGTCCTCTTGATAGGCCTTGATAAATATTCCCACAAAAGATCATTTCATTGATTAGTGCAGGGATCAGGAACCTTTGGCACTCCAGCTGCTGTGAAACTACAACTCCCATCATGCACTCTTACTCGGCTGTTCTTGTAACTGTTATAGAACTGAAAGGAGGATTCTGGGGGTTGTAGTTTCAGAACAGTTGCCAGAGGTCGTTGATCCCTGGATTAGTGTAATTCTTTAACTGAGATACTACAGATGGGTTCTCTGGCTGCAATGAATGGTGTGACTGAAATAGTTAGGCAAGACTCTTTGCAGTGCTAAAAGTCCAAACAAAGAGGAAGCTACAGACTCAGACCAGTAATAGAATATGTGGGGTCAAATTATATCCATGAAAAATCCACTCTTTATATAAAGCAAATTACACAGAATATTTGCACATAGGCTGTTAATATGTGATAAAATTGTTTTAATGGAAGTGTCCCTTTAAATGGAATCAGTGCGGCAGTACCATTCATGGCCACTTCCAGTGTACGGAGCTGTACTCTCGAAGCACAACAGCCCAATTAAACAGCTGATCGGCGGGGGTGCTGGGAGTCAGACCTCACCGATCTGATAGTGATGAGCCATCCTAAGGGTAGGTCATCAATATTCTAGTCCAGGACAACCTCTTTAATCCAGTATGCATGGGTACGTTAAGCCTGCAGAAGTAACATCTATATAAGGATAGCCAAAGTCAACAACGGCTTTTGTTAGTACGCTACTGTATAACCGTAGAGATTACACGGGACATGAGATATGGGAGCTAACTGTTAAGTAAACATGGCCCAGGAACACAGTTCAGTCTATGAATTGATAGCAACAGCAAATCTTCTCCAGAGCGATATAACAGCATAGACCTGGAAGCCATCATTTGATGATAGCAGTATCACAGTATCAGCATATCAGTCAATACTATGAGCAGCAATATTGGTGCTTGTAGGACGAAACTGATAACTTTATAATGCAGGGGGGGTTACCAAACTGGTGTAAAGGTGAACTGGCTTTGTTGTCCATATCATCCAATCAGATTCCACCTTTATTTTTTCAGAGCTCCTTTAGAAAATGAAAGGTGGAATCTGATTGGTTGCTGGGGCAACTAAGCCTGTTTTTCTGTTTGATAAACCTCCCACATGGAGCCTATAATAAATGGTTGAAAGGAGCTTTTCTGTTTGCATAAAGATATATCAATGATCAGATTATTTTAGGAACATTGTATGGAAAGATATGGTGGGGGACATATACTAAGCATGTTGCGCCAGAATTATGGCATACAATGCGCCAAAAAGGATGGCGTTTTGATTTGTGTCAAATATATCAACTGTTTTCTACAGAATTTTCACCACAAAGAATGCATCACGCCAGAAATAGTTATCAATGTCAAATTGAGGCGGCTATCAAATTGGCGCATATTACACCTCATTTATCATCCTCTTATCTGCAAAAATGGCTCAAATTGTTGCGGACAATTAAGCCAGCTTATGTGGTGCTGTTCTGTGTAAAAAGTCACATTTACAGCATAAAGATGCAACATTTTGTCAAAAAGTCGCATTTATGAAAGGAACACCAACCCGTGGTGGGAACAAGTGATAGGTGAGTAATAAAACAGGAAGCATTTATTCTTAGCTAATATAAATGAGCTAAACAACAGGGTTTTGTCCGCAAAGTGACATCCAATAATAAAAATGTCCCAAGTCTGAGACAAAAGTTGCAATTTACCACTGGAAATGTCGCAAATATGTTTCAAAAGTCGCAATTGCTGTCTCACAGAGGTTGGCTAAAATGCCGCATTTCATTTTTAAAAAGTTGCAATTTAATGCAATTGGCACTTAAAGTTTATATTTTAAAAATTTTAAAAGTGGTGTGCGGCTTTTGATGTATGAGGTGAAACAAATCACCACATTTGATCTATAATGTTAGGATTGTTTTGGGCGCAAATTACGCCATTGTTGATAAATGTCCCTAGTATGTTTTTCTTTGCCTCCCAATTCAAGTGTTGCAGTAAAAGAAGGATTTTAACATGTCCAGTGGGCACTGAAATATTATCTAAAAGAAAAACTGCCTCCAATGTGTCCTCTGGATGTTCATCAGGATTCAGTAGTGACGTAACCACTAACTGCTACTTTTCTTATTGAACACCATTTTTAATACACTTACTTTAGAAGGCTGGTATAGCTGCAGTGTTGTCGTTTAAAGGGGGTGTCCACCTGACTTGACCCCTGGCCATGAGGCAAATAAAAAAAAAATGCACTCACCTGTCCACAGCGCCACAGGAAGTGACGGACAGGAAGTGGCTTTGTCCAATGACCACTGCGACCAATCACTGGCCTCAGCAATCACATGTGCAAAAGTGGCATGTCAAGGCCAGGGATTACGTTAAATTCTAGGCTGGACAACCTTTTTAAAGTCAATCCTATATAGGGGCCAGAAAATAATTTTCATATTTGAGAATGAAGTCTGAATAGGGAGATGGTCTGTCCCAAGAAGGCTGGCACCCAGAGGAGACTTGAATGAATCAGAGCTTTTACCCTTCGATATCAGGTAGGGTTAGCCCACTTCTTTTAGACAATTTTTAGTTTCTATGGAGTTTAAATGGCAGTAAGCACCAAAAACGCCTCTGGAGTCCGGGAAGCTGCTAACTTTAATGCTAAATATAGGCCAAGTGTTACAGTATATATACTTTTTATGGACGGGTGGCTCTTCATTTCCATAAATTTACATTGGCTACTGTGCCAGCCTCAACCTTTAGAATGAAGGCATTTTTCCAATTATAAAGACAGGCGGCAGAAATGCGCTTTTTTTTTTTCTTTACCGATTTCAGCAATATTACCTATTATTCAGCAAATGTTTGTAGAATGATGGCATCAGTTTAGAGAAGATAAGAATCCAGTTGTATTGCATACACTCTGGCTTATGTCCACATGTTCTGAGAGCAATTGAAAAATACTGTCTAGTGTCAAGTTCCTGTGAGAGGTAGCTGTGCCCAGGAGATGGTCCAGTCCTCTTGAGTCAAGGTCCTTTTACATGGGCAACATATCTGCCCCTAAACAAGCGCGGACTGATCATATTGCAAGTTCACTTGCTTAGTTTAATTAATTGTATCGTTCTTTGTACTGTATAGTGTTGATTGATGGTTAGTATAATCTTATGTCCTCTCACAGTTCGCATATTGTTGGCAGGGCATCCCTGTTTACCTGGGTATTTATGCTGCGAACAAACAATGTTTTTAGGCCCGCATAAAAGATGCCAACTTATTAGCTGACATGTGTACATAGGGCAAGGGAATACAATAGTGCATTGGGAATGCACATACAAACATTTATCCGCACATGTAAAGGGTCTTTTAGAAAGTTGTTTCAGTCGCTTTACAGCTTCATAAATGAGAGTAGGTATTTGTCCCTCCTTTATACAGGGTAGTTACCATAGATTGTATTTCATCAGGTACAATAAGCTTTATTTCAGAACATATAAGCACTTCTGATAAAAGATACACTATCTTTATGCACCAAAAATTTACCATCTAAGGCAGACATTGAGAACTTACCAAATGCTCCTATTGCGACAAATCTGTTTTCTCTTGGGTTGATATTCTTGTCATATGGTCGGTTTCCATACATATGTGCTGCACTGTTCACCAGCCATGTTGCATTTAGCACTAATGTGTAACGCAGAAGACAGGGTACATAGAACGCCGTATACAGTGATTCGTTCCAGAAATACCAAGGAATCACAGTGGGAAATATGAAGCACATCACCAAGATCAATTTCTTGTAATGCCTGATGGGACAAACAAAAACAAAATTAAGGCCCTAAGTGTACAACAGCATTGACCCATGTGGTACATCAGGTTTGATGTGAAATGTCGGTAACATAGTTACATAGTAAGGTTGAAAAAAGACATGTCCATCACGTTAAATCAAGTCGTAGGTGGGGATTTCAATTAAGGAAAGGGGAGTGAGAAGCCAGAATTTTATCCATTTTCTTAAGCATTAATATTATTTTAAGGGGTTTTCCGGGAATTATTTAAAATGGCCACCAGAAGCCTGTCTTAGAACCAGAGGAGGACTAGTTGCCATCACTTTATCAAGAGGATAGGACAGATTTCAGTACCGATGATATCAAATTTTGGCTTAAGGAACACACAGCCACTAACTCTCCACTCAACGACCCATCCAGAATCACTGAACCCCCACCCACCTCATCTATCTCTACCAACATCCCGACGACCACGAACACTTCCTCATCCTCTGTCCCCTCCAGACCCCAAACAGGATCACGTTCGCACACCAAAGCAGATGGGGCAAAAAAAAGACTCACCATCCATCCGGCCACAATCCAAAACTCCTCCCAAACAAGCACAAGGCCGCACCACAGAACCCCATCCCATTAACTCCCAACATACACCACCCGTCTGCAACACCCGAGGCCATTTTCTTCACTCCTACAGCAAAAACTCCACCTATCAACGTGGTACCATGCCCGGCCGTCTCCACACTCACCACACCGGCTCCGGCTTCCACCCATCCTCACTTGCTGTCCTTGGACCTCTTTGGCCAAGAGGTCCTGTCCAACTAAGCTCCTCTCAACCTGCCGCCAACATCCTTCTCGCCATCCGCTACTCATCTATCGGATCCCAGACCATGAACCTGAACCGCTCTCTCTTCTCCTTCCACACATGTTGATCTGAAACTTGACTCGCTCATCATCCTCCATGCTGCTTCACCCACCCATTCACCCGCCTGCTCCTCGGATATTGCCCCGCTCCTAGCCAATCCATGCTCCACACAACTTCCAGATCCAGGGACATTTGATCTATCCAAAGTCACATTACACACAATCAAAGTTCTGTCTTCTTTTTTATCCCAACCTCCCATCCTAACTTCGGTATCAGCATACCCAATACTAAAAAGCCCCAATCCTGTCACTATAACAAATTTTTTCCATCCAGTGGAAACCAGACCCACCAAAAAAAAGATGTCATAGGGGATGCAGGGGGGGCCAAACCAAAACGAAAAATCTAAAGCCGCACAAAGCAAAAGTTAATGAAATAAAATGAAAAGTAACAAAAATCTTCAACCTCTCAACACACCAACTGAGTCGAGATGAAACGGCTGTTCTATCCAAGGGTCTCTCCTTCTGCCCCTCATCCAAAGTTTAAGGACTCGACCTTTTTCTGGATCTACACAACTGCATCAGGAACCTGACCCTGAAGAGGCATTTCAACCTAGTAGCAAACACTGAGAGAGGGGCCAATACATTCCCCCACGGCACCCTACCTCCCCCCGAGGCACAGTAAATCACCACCGAACTGAGACCACGTTCCAATTTCTACCTCCTACATCATAGGGGAAATTTCATTCAAATCTTCTATGATCTTGTCCTGGAAGATTTCAGGAGCATTCACCAGAAACCAACTGATAGCCATTTTCTCTTTGGCACTGAGATTGTGGTTATCAAACATCTACAAGGGAATATGGACCTAATAATTCGTAGTACGGATAAAGGAGGCAAGATTGTGCTAAAGGATAGGGACGATTACGTCAAGGAAGCACTACGTATACTATCAGATACTGAATACTATTAACCGTTGGAGAGTAACCCCCTGACGGAGCACCAACTAGCTTTCAAAACCCTTATTAACTCTGCATATCACATTCTCAGTAAGAAATAACTCTAATACATTCAGATTACGGATCCAGCTGGACCTAATAATTCATAGTATGGATAAAGGAGGCAAGATTGTGCTAAAGGATAGGGACGATTACGTCAAGGAAGCACTACGTATACTATCAGATACTGAATACTATCAACCGTTGGAGGGTAACCCCCTGACGGAGCACCAACTAGCTTTCAAAACCTTTATTAACTCTGCATATCACATTCTCAGTAAGAAAGAAATATAATACATGCAGATTACGGATCCAGCTATTGCCATCTTTTATCATTTACCCCAAATCCACAAAAATACAATTAACCCACCAGGCATCTCCTCGCTCACCTGCAACCTATCCCATTACATCGACATTTTTTTACAAAAATATGTAGTCCAGTACATCATACCTCAAAGACTCCACCACTTTGATACCGTTATTACAAAATGTCAAATGGAAAGACACAATCCACTGGTTAACTCTGGATGTGACGTCTCTATATTCAAACATCCAACACGACCTGGGCATCAATTGCACAAAATGTTTTCTTGATAAAGATAGCCTGATGCCGCCAGACCAAAAACCCTTCATCCTGAGAAGCATTCATTTCATCCTTACGCATAATGTATTCCAGTTTGAGGACAGCCTATACCCGCAGACCAAAAATACCGCAATGGGGACCCAGTTTCGCAAACTTATTCATGGAGGCATTTGAAGATACCTTTATTTACAATTCTCGATACTGGACAAGCAACATTATATTCTACCGTCGCTACATCGACGATTTGGTCTTCATATAGAAGGGTGACCCAACCTTAATCGATGGCTTCACGGAGCACCTCAATTCCACTGACTGGAACTAAAGGCTGATAGTGGAAGAATTACCACCCAAACCTTCTTTAAAAAAGTTGACTGTAACAGCTACTTAGATTTTTCTAGCAAACATCACAAGAAGTGGAATACTAACATCCCCGTCAGTCAATTCAAGCGGATAGGACGCAACTGTTCAGAAGACAGCGACTTCATTTCCCAGAGCGAAACTATCCATACCAGGTTCCTGCAAAAAGGCTACCCCCTCTAGAATTATTGATGCAGCCTTCAGAGCCCGGACTCTCACACAGGAGGACTGTCTAGAACCTAAATCAGAGACCGGTAATTCCACCAAGGGCAATACCACAAAACAATACAATACTAATTTCATAACCACCTATAACAGCAACCACAACGCCATCAGAGAGAACCTCTCCAAACATTGGTACATTTTGAAAGAGGACCCTTTCTTGAACGACAGTCTACCCAATGGACCTCCCCTTAAATTCAGAAGGGCCCAAACCCTTAAGATCTTACTTGTACCCAGCAAATTGAGACGACAACTGGAACAAGTCAACACAATGTGCAGCATCAGACTACCAGGAAGCTACAGATGCAACCAACCTACGTGCATCTGCTGCAGGTCACTTAATACTGCTACTTCTTTTTGCAGCTCCAATGGTGACACCTCCCCGATTAAAGAACATCTGGATTGTGGATCCACCAATATCATTTATCTAATCGTGCCCATGTGGCCTTCAGTACATAGGCGCACCATCCGGACCCTCTGCAATAGGCTGAACAAGCATAGATCAAACGTAAAAAAAGAAATTCATACAACACAGCGTCTCCAGACATGCTAAAATTCACCACCAAGGCTCCTTTTCTGGGTTTATCGTAATCCCCATAGAGCAAGTCAGAACCAACGGTTACAATATTATCCAGACATTGAGAAGATGGGAAATGTTCTGGATATACAAGTTGAACTGCCTGAACCCAGACAGCCTTAACGAAGCATTTGAAATCAATCTTTTAGCTATCACCCCAATTTTTTATTATTAGTAATACTAGCTACGTACATCATATACATCCTCCCCCCTCCCATTTCATTCACACCAAGCTGCCCCCCCCCTCTTTGCACACGCATTCGTTCATATATATCTTTCATATAAAATAAACATTTCATATATACTTATACCTACCTTTTCATATCAAACCATTGACCCATTGACACATTACTGTTTTATAAGCTTCAGTTATATCGTTGTTGTTTTTTTGCATTTTTATTATTTATTATTGTTGCTCATTATGCATTTCATTTCAAAGGTATCGTCATCATTGCATGTCACAACCACTTCATGCTTTATTACATACCACTCTTAATTCTTATTTTTAGTTCTCATTTCCATCCAGTAGCACATTATGCTTTTGACCTCCCCCATCCCAGTCAATCTCTTTTCTACGCCTGCTATGCTATTATGGATCGCTTCAGCTCATGTCTAGCTGTCGTGATGCATCTCCTGGCAGGACCTACACTTTGCGCATCGGCCAGCCTCAGTAGCGTCCCATCGCTAGGATATGACAGTCACATGCCTGCCGTTGCGATCATGTGACTGCTTCCCGAGTCACGTGATCGCTGTAAAACCTGCGATTGCCTTGGCACCGCCGGGCATCGCTCGGGGGCAATCACCCCAGCAAAATTCATTGTTTCTTAATTCCTCCACTTGTACCACCAATGTTTATTAGCCCCATTTATTGTTTTAATAATAAAAGTTTTCATTTAATTTTATGCCAGTGACATCTGGGCAGGTCCAGTACCGCCCATCCTAACCCCCTAACCTCTATTCCAGTGGTTTTGGCGGTTTTTTGGTGTATATATATTTGTAATAGCTGTGCTGTCGTGTATAATCAGTCTGTACCTGATTAAGGGGACCGTTGTCCCCAAAACGTATTGTACCACTTGCTAAATAAATCCTGGAGTTTTAAACTTTACAACTGGATGGTTCTTTGCGCCCGTGATATTCTTCTACTGACCTCACCCACCTAGGCAGCTCTGATAGTGGTGGCAACTAGTTCTGCTAATATTCTAGGACAGATTGCTGGCGGCCATTTTAAATCATTCCTCTTTAGGTCTAAGTATTCAACCAAGCTTTTTTTTAAAAAAAGGCTCACTGTTCCTGCCATTACCACCTCCTGAGGTGGACTATTCCACAGATTCACAGTTCTTATGGTAAAGAAGCGTTATCGCTTCCGGAGACTGAAATTTTTCATCTCTAGACGGAGGCAGTGCCCCTTGTCTTTTGAGAAGATTTTACATAAATAACAATAGGGTACCTAAAATGTAACTTTTAATGGTAAAGGTTAAAAATTGCCCAAAAAATGAAAAAATGAACTAAAGAACACGGTTAACACCTCTGTCAGCCATATTGTTTAGATACTGCATGATGTGATGTGCATAGAGATGAACAAAAGGGATAGGATAGAGATAAAGTAGCTGGGTCTCTGACCCTAGTAACCCCTATCCTAACACGATAAGGACCTGACACCTATGTTCTCCCCTTGGGGACAGGACAGTGACTGCCCAGCTTCGTCAAGCAAAAAGGAGAGGGGAAGAAAATAGGAGTGACATAAAGTAGAACCGTCCCAACGCGTTTCTTTGGCCAACGCCAATTCATCAGGGGACTAAATAGATAGAACAGATAATGCCACTGCCACATGCGGAGAACTGCATACCCGCACTGAATACCCGCGATCATCATGCTCCACTAGCGGAGAACGAGCTAAGTAGCTGAGCATTTGTTTGTCTTTTTATGTGATGTAATGACTGCCGCTGAGGGGAATATGTCTTTTTCTACCAGTACCCCTGCGGTTCACTCTGACTATTTGTAATGTTTGAGTATCATATCCACACTATACAATAAGACTGGAGCGGTTTAATTGGGGTAGGTGACGATTGTGTCCATCCACTTTAATTGTGGATACCTCTACAGCTCTAGTTTACGTGTGGTATTGAACCTTTGAGGATTATCTGTTCTATCTATTTAGTCCCCTGATGAATTGGCGTTGGCCAAAGAAACGCGTTGGGACGGTTCTACTTTATGTCACTCCTATTTTCTTCCCCTCTCCTTTTTGCTTGACGAAGCTGGGCAGTCACTGTCCTGTCCCCAAGGGGAGAACATAGGTGTCAGGTCCTTATCGTGTTAGGATAGGGGTTACTAGGGTCAGAGACCCAGCTACTTTATCTCTATCCTATCCCTTTTGTTCATCTCTATGCACATCACATCATGCAGTATCTAAACAATATGGCTGACAGAGGTGTTCACCGTGTTTTTTAGTTCATTTTTTCATTTTTTGGGCAATTTTTAACCTTTACCATTAAAAGTTACATTTTAGGTACCCTATTGTTATTTATGGTTTGATTCCGGGTCCTGAATAGACACATTTTTGGGCAATTTTTGCCATTGTGAGTTTTTGAAGATTTTACATAGAACAGCTTTTCACACCTGTATACTTTCAGGCAAATTGGGACCTTTTTGAGCATACTGGAAGACATTTCTATTAATGCTGCAAGACCCTTTAGGCCCTAGTTAATCAGATGGTAAAATGTATTATTCAGGTGGATACAGATCAATGGAACAATTATTGACAAGTCTTCCACTCAACAGGACTTTATAAATTCCTGTTGACACCAGCAAGACGGACTGCTTTGCCATGGCTCATATGAGGCTATAAAACGAATGAAGCCTCCCTAAAAAAGTGCTCCATTGTATCGCTATATACTTACTATAAAGCATCAGTAATATTCATATGGAAGAAGGTCTGATCAATATGTACATTAACACCATAATCTTCCATCTGCACAACCTGGCTGCAACTGAGCCCAAGGGACTAACCATTGAGTCAGAAATTGTAAGATTAGCCCTTGACCTTCAGTTCAAGCAGCAGGATTATTCTCCATGGTTCTGTTCAGATCATATATAGGGCTCGTGGAAGGCTTAGACATCAGAAGCATTCCTTGATATACCTCTGATGAAAGACACTGATATATACATACCCCTACAGTGAGATATGTCGTTCATATATTCCAGAAAGTTAAAAAAAAAAATTGTTTTTGTACTCCATTGGGTTAATGGTGCACTATGGATATCTTTTTAGACACATGCACCAAATAAGTTGTATGGCACCCTAATGCAGAGCCATATGTCCTCCATGATTTGTGTGCTCCGTCAAGTCTGCATCTAGCTATTCTCCAATAGAACCAATGCACTGAACAAGATTTTTTTGTCAAAGGAATTTGACAGGAAAAAGCATGCCTTTATTTTCTGAGGAACCTATTGTCTATCAGAGGTCAGATATCGGCAGTGTGGTTCAATACCATGTTATAGAGCATGAATTTTTGGCACAAAGCAACTATGTCTCTGCTGGGATCAGACATCTTACCTCCTCTGGAACATCACCACCTTGTCTGCCTGAAGATCACTTAAATCAAGCTTCTTGCCCTTCTCTATTACGTCTGGGTGTTTCTTCATCAGCAGCCAACCAATGTGAGCAAAGAAGAAACCTCTCATTGCGTTATGAGGGTCTGCATCAGTTTCTGAGTACTTATGATGGGCACGGTGGTCTCTGGCCCATTCATATATGTCGTTCTAGAACAATGGAACGGAATACAAATTAACATTTCATATGGGAAGTCAGCCACATGCTTTTTAGATTCGTTGTGAGATTTTTGCTTGTTCAAAACATTTAGGTACAGTTTTAGCAAACAAAGTTATAAATGTTTTGGATATTTACAAGACCCTTGTATAGTAGGTCTCAGTTGGTGGTATTTCCAGTCCATTTATTTAAAGATCTTTCAGTTCTCAAGAAGGCCAGTCACCTCTGACCACCTGTATTTGACCCCTTTCCACCATTATTGTTCCTTACTGGCTTACCACCTTCAATGCCTATTGTCAAAACCAAAAAAAATGTAGGATGGAGCCTAGATGAGGAGACATCTTTATGAATTGACAAAGTCATTTCGGGAAGGGAACATATCTAAACAATAATACACTAGTCGTTTGGAACGAATTACTTTTATTTTAATTTTTCAATGACTGGTGTGGAAGGGGGGAGGGCGGTGAATTTCTGAAACAACAAGATTGATTCCAGTTGTTCGAGTAACTTAAACCTAAAAACTGTCAACTTAACGAAAGTTACTCTCACAATTAAGGTACATTTTTAATGTAATGCAAACGAATGGCATATATATGTTATTGAAGATGCCAGCTGCCAATTACACACAACCTTTCAATCTACTAAGCCATGTCCCTTGGTAAGACACCTGGGGCTAAAATAGAAAGAAAAACAACTAGATTATATGTATTATGAAAGTTGAATTATGGTTTTCATTATCTTCTAGAAAGTTATTATTATAACTTAAGCTGTTTACTTCTTTAATAGGCTACACAGTTGCAATAGTTTGTGTAGTGTAAATGGGGAGGACTATCTCTTTTTGTTAAAAGGATTCTCCACCTAAGCTACTTTACCTATTTAGGATACTCCCGATTAGGATTCCTCGGTCCTTCTTTAACATGGCCAATCGTATACTTCTGGGGTTCATTTGGAACAGGGGGCCTCCACGTATTGCCAGACAGATTTTGTGTAGACACAAAAAGTACGGGGGACTAAGCCTCCCTAACCTGTTTGATTATTACTTAGCGACACGGGTAAATCAACTCAGAGATTGGTGGCTTGCAAACACCTCTAAACACTGGGTTCACATTGAGTCGTCTACGGCACCTATTCCCTGCTTGAGAGCGTTGGTATTGGCATCTCTCTATGGGGAAGTGTCAATGAAAAACCTCCCATACCTTCTATCCACGTCAGTGGAACATTGGAAAATATACCACTCCCTAGGTAAAGGCGTAAAAGCACCCATTGTTAAAATTTCACCACTAGAAGTGCTACAATATCTACTTCCGGACCTTTCTGTTGAGTCCTGGACAGTGGGAGGAGTACAGACAATTGCTGGTATGTTTTCCCAAAATGGTATTATCCCGTTTGAAGAGCTCCATAAAAAATACGAAATACCCAACAGGGACTTTTATAAATATCTCCGAATTAGGCATTTCTTGACTAAAAACCCCACCATGGAAGTGACTGCACATCTGGAACTTATACATCAGTGGTCCCTTCCCCATCCTATAATGCGGGGCATACGCCAGTTGTATTCTTTTCTGGGGAGTAGCGAGACTTTTATAAACTCTACCCCTTTCTTGGCCTGGAATTCGGAACTAGGCAGGAATATTACTCCAGCACAGTGGGTTGCAGCTGCGAAATTGGCTACAACTCGCCTTAAATGTGCTTCTCACCTTGAATCATATGTAAAAACTACTTTGCGGTGGTATTTTACCCCGGTAAAATTAAGCAGTATATACTTAGGCTCGGACCCCCTGTGCTGGAGAGGGTGTGGTGGGAGAGGGACCCTTTTACACGTTTTCTGGGGATGCCCCACCTAACTAATTTATGGAAGGAGCTTTTCCACATTCTTCATCGGGCCTTGGGAAAGGCCTTACCTCAAGACCCAGCTATGGCTTTGTTACTAGTAGACTTCTCCAACATCCCACCTAATTGGAGAGTCATCTCTATGCATTTGTTTCTGGCCATGAAGTTGGCCATAGCGAGATACTGGAAAAGCACTAGGCTCCCCACCATACAGGAAGTTTTAAATGCAGTTTCAACAACCCGGGCCTACGAACAAATGCTGGCACACACTCATTTTGAGATGAAGCGCTTCAAGGAAGACTGGGAGGGATGGGATAAAATAACACATTGTGTAACAACGCAGGGTGAGGGCGTTTTTGAGGGTTAGAGCAGGAACGGATTGTAAGACGACTCTGTCTCTGATGCTGCACTATATAACCGACATGAAACATGACACACATGCTTATTATGCTGTTTTACCTCGTGATTTGCTCTGCCGATTATTTCTTATTTCCCCTTTCTTTCCTTTTCCCCTTTCCTTTCCCCTTCTTTGTTTTCCTTCCTTTTTTGGATATCACCTTTCATTCTCATAGACAGTATGTTACATGATATTTTGTATACTGTTGGGATGCATACATGTATGGCACATATACCTAGTTAAAGGAGACTCCTCTGAGGACACCTCCTACGTTTGACAACCTTGATTACGCATGATTGCATTTTGAATAATGTGCTTTGACTTTGTCTTTACAGTGACATTTTTCTGTAATCTCTTGCTTGTCATACTGTATTTTGGAGACATTGTTCTGTCTCGTATGTCTTATACTGTACGTTTTATTTTTCCGAAAACACTCAATAAACACTATTGAACGATAAAAGGATTCTCCACTAATAAGATGAGTGCCCCCAGTAATCGATGGATTTGGACCACTGCAGGGCCCAATGAAGCATTACATGTCAAAACCAATGGGAAGTCTCTCTAATGTTAGGATAGTTCAGGTCCACCAGAGTGAATGATGCTCTTTATTAGCCATATTCTGCTCTTGCTAATAGCTGGGGGTCCTAAACGTTGTGTAGGTGTTTGGGGGTTCCTTTATTCAAGAGATTTCCTTGAGGTTCAAGAAAAGAAATCACATTAACTGAAAGTAACAATTTCATGGTGAACTCCTTTTTGCTTTTTTAGCTGCTGATCTGCCAATTCCCAGACTCCTCTTCTGCCATCCAAGATGGCTGCACCACTTCTCAGATGACCTGATGTACACTATGCATTTGGTAGCCCAATCAGGTAGCCTGATCAGGTGATAATTGCTTGGCAATCCAAGAGCAGGGCCAGACAGTGTATATCAGATATAGAGTTGAGCGAACTTCTGTTTTAAGTTCGGCATCCAAAGTTCGGGTTCGGGTTATCCAAGCATCCCGTTATAGATTCCGCTACCACGGACCATAACAGCATTTGGAATCCGGGGTGAAGGACCTGGGGTGACGTCATCATCATGTGATCAGTGCAGAGGGCGTGGCTCAGTACTGGATTGGATAAGAGGTCGTAGGCTACCACCTCTTATCTAATCCAGTACTGAGCCACGCCCCCTGCACTGATCACATGACAGTGACGTCACCCCAGGTCCTCCGTGTTGTTCAAGGTTCGGGTTCATTGAAGAATCCCCTTATGGATTCCAAATGCCGTTATGGTCCGTGGTAGCGGAATCCATAACGGGATGCTTGGATAACCCCAACCCGAACTTTGGACGCCGAACTTAAAACAGAAGTTCGCTCAACTCTAATCAGATAGTCTAAGAAGAGGTGAGACCATCTTTAGTGGGAGAAGAGGAGCCAGAGAATTAGTGGATCTGCAACCAGACATTTCTCTTCTTGATACGCCATAAATTCTTTAGATAGGAATAACTCATTAAACTGGCCATTGAAAAATGTTCTTACTAAATCGCAATTTATTTCTATTACAGGGGGAAAATAAATGGCTGCTAGGTGCCTAAGGTGTAGCCATAAAATCAAATGGTTTCAAATGCAATCTGTCCTTCACCCAGCAGGAGACAGTTGACTATTCCCATATCTTTATTATACGCTGTTGAAATTTGCAGGGTCATCTCATGGTTACCATCGGTGAGAGTATTAAAGGGATTGTCCCATGAAAGATATTCTACAGTTTTCAAACCAGCACCTGGATCTGAATACTTATGTAATTGCATGTAATTAAAACACTTTGTATAGCCACTGAGTTATTCAATAAAATGTATCTGTATAGCGCCACCTGCTGTTTGTCCTCTTCTTATTTCTTTGTCCTGCTTACTGAGAGGGCCGCACATGCTCAGTTTCATCCTTCAGCTTCCTCCTGAGCTGTGATAGGGAGAGATGAGACACGCCCCCTGAGCTGTGATAGGGAGATGATGGACACGCCCCCTTGGCTGCAGCAGAAAAGACACTCCCCTTGAGCTGTCAGCTTGATATAAATCTAGCAGAGCAATGAATGGGGAGATCTCTGGATCCATGTGATGTACAGGGCTGGTTCTAGCTTTGTTAGAAAGAGAGTGTCATGGACTATATGATGTCTGATTCTCATTTTTTACATTAGCCATGGGATAACCCCTTTAACTCAGAAGGAGTCTGCCAGAAAGTTAAAAGAATAATTTACTTGTTTGGGAATGTAGGGTTCTTCACAAGGATATGTGGTCCTATAAGTGTATGGCTTCCTTCAAGATTTAGAAAATATATAAAAAAAATCAATAAAACATTTACCTGAAAAGCCATAGTATTTACAACAGCCAAAAATATCCTTAGAGGCAGCTTGGCTTTAAAGGAACGATGACTCCAGAGGCGATGGGCACCAGCGGTCACTCCCAGGGCACTCAGCATGAAACAAACCATGGCTGTGGGAACAATGAGATGAATTACTGGCAAGAACACAGAGATGGATACATTGGCCCAGATTTACTAATGTGTTTGTGCCAAAAATCTGTCTAAAAAGAGTGGTGCAATTTGGAGCATCTACGACTTCGACCCTTTTTTCCGACATGCCTGTCTGAGCAGTGAAGCTGGGCCACTGTGTGCGAGTCTGAAGTCTGAAGCTGATGTTGAACTCCAGTTCTTATCCTTAGTTCAGGATTAGAAAAAACGAATGCTTTATTCAAGAAATCATGCAACCACTGTCCATGGGTTGTGTGTGGTATCGCAACTCAGCATTAGGCTGGGCAGCAATGCCACAAACAGCCTGTGTGTGGCGCTGTTTATGGTGGAAAGCAGCCATGTTTTTCTACTCCTGGCCTTATAACCTCTCCTGACATGTCTCTTTTAGAAAATACTTGCATCCCACTTGTAATAATAATTCTTACATGTTGTGCTAGTCCTCTATTATTCCCATTATTACTATTGCAATGAAAGTCCAGCTGGGAGTTAACAGTTGGGAGTTTGTCTGTGTAAAGTCTGAACCTGGCAACATAGATCAGATGTCATACTGTGCAGGGACATCCCCCCGCCCAAATGGTAACACCCAGCTGGACCTTCATTTCAAACTGTTAGAAATTCATTCATAACTTCGAATAGGAATAATAGAAGAATGGGACAACGTAGTCATAAGAAAAGATGCTCCAGAATTGTTAGTCTCAATGGGGGTGCAAACAGTTACTAAAACAGACACGTCAGGAGAGGTTACGGTTCCCCTTTAATTTAGTCTACTTTCACACTCGCGTTTTGGCTTTCCGTTTGTGAGATCCGTTTAGGGCGGATCAGTTTGCATTCTAGTGCATTCTTAATGGAAAAGGATCTGCTCAGAGTGCATCAGTTCAGTCTCCATTCCGCTTTGGAGGCAGACACCAAAACGCTGCTTGCAGCGTTTTACTGTCCGTCTGATGAAACTGAGCCATTATGTAAGTCAATGGGGACGGATCCGTTTTCTCTGACACAATTTGGCACAACAGAAAACGGATCCGTCGTCTATTGACTTTCAATGGTGTTCGTCTTGGCTATAGAAGACATAATACAAACGGATCCGTTCTGAACGGATGCAGACGGTTGTATTATCTGAACGGATCTGTCCATGACGGATCCACACAAAACGCGAGTGCGAAAGTAGCCTTTAGCCAGTGATTGTTGTAAGATTAGAGCATCAGTTATATTTTAGAACTACAATCTCAAGAAGATTTTCCTGGGAGGGTTACTCTGACCTCAGTGCATTTATCTACCTGAATAAATGATATGCCTTTCATAATGAGACAAACTTACACCAGGTTTTAAAGGGAACCTGTCACCATGAAAATGTAATGGAAGTTGCAGGCCGCATGTTATAGAGCAGGAGGAGCTGAGAAGATTGATGTATAGTTTTATGGGAAAAGATTCAGTAGAACTTGATTCTTATACATTTAATTCCTGCTGAAGTCCAGGAGGCGGTCCTATCAGTGATTGACAGCTACCTGTGACATAGAGGGACGGATGTCAATCACTAATAGCTCCGCCCTATTGACTTCAGAGCTCAGAATGGGCACAGGCATAAAAGTATAAATTACAAGTTTTACTGAATCTTTTCCCATAAAACCATATATCAACCTGCTCAGCTCCTCCTGCTCTATAACATGCGGCCTGCAGCTCAGACTTCATGTTCAAAGTGACAGGTTCCCTTTAAAGAATATCGGGAGACCTTCAGAAGCATCACTTTCTTCACATTACAAAGGAGACAACAAACCCACCTAGACGTTGTACCAACACGAAAACACAGAAGAATAAAGATATTTGGGCCATCCATTATTCAGACTGCTGACAGTTCACTGCTTTCTCGTGAAGTCAGGACCGGCTGAATGAGTAAATTAGCAGGATAATGCACCGAACAATGGAGACCCGGGAAAATGCTTTCCGCCAGTTCTTTATGGACAGCGACCTTCTAACCTTGTAACCGTTCGCTACATTTTATACGGCTTTAATAAACTCCAGTCTATAGGGTCTTTCATAGAGTGCTTTACAGAATCTTTTACCGGCTTGTAGCAGTAATATACTTTTATAAGGGCTCTGGAATAGTTCCATATTTGCGCAGTATGGATTATTTGTGTGCCATGGATAGAACAAAAGGGGCATACATAGAAGAACACAGCTCGACATTTGCTCCACCTTGTACTGGTAGACACTCGTATACCCTCCTTTTGGGACTGTCTGGGACCGTGCTCCCTTCATTTCCATCCTTTGCAGAACTGAAGACAGTTGAGGCCTACTTGGGTCGATAACACGGAGTACACAGGAAGCCTGGTTCACACCGCTGAGGCTGACCTGGGACCTATAGTATATATGCCTTTGTTCCACGCCTTTATATTTTATTTCTGGTTCTCACTGGTGGAAACAATGACCGTGCCACCACAATAACCTTTTCATAAAGACATGCTAACAGCATTTGCTTTAAAAGGAATGTCTCATTAGAAAATGACCTATTGTTTAAATCACATTTTTATGTTTAAAGCGGTTGTCCCATGAAAAATATTCTACGAACCAGCCCCTGGATCTAAATACTTTTGTAATTGCATGGGCTAAAAAATTTAGCATAGATAATGCTATTCAATAAAATGTATCCGTACTGTGCCCCCTGCTGTTTGTTTTTTTCTTATCTCTTTGACCTGCTCACTGAGAAGGCCGCACATGCTCAGTTTCATCCTTCAACTGCATCCTGAGTTGTGATAGGTAGAGCTGAGACACGCCCCCTTAGCTGTAGCAGAAGAGACACTCCCCTGAGCTACCAGCTTGATATAAATCTAGCAGGGCAATGAATGGGGAGATCTCTAGATCCATGAGAAGTACAGGGCTGGTTCTAGCTTTGTTAGAGAGAGGTTGTCATGTACTGTATGATGTCTGATTCTCATTTTTTTACATTAGTCATAGGATAACCCCTTTAACTTCACTGTAGGATCTATGTAAATGAAACAACTTACTGTTTACTATCTCTAATATTGATATCCTGTCATTCTACTTGTTCACTACTCTAAACCAGACTTACAGGAAATGACTGAATGTACAAATATTGCCGTAACTGCAGAACAGAAAAATCATATGACTTGTAACTCAAGCTATAATGAGATTCTTACTGTCAACAATAATGATATTTACCCACAATTTCTTGAGGCTCCATAAAGCAAACAAGTCACATGGAGAGCACTTCTAATTAAAGTAGATGTCTCACATAACTAGTCCTTAAAGGGCATCAGTCAGCAGGTTTGTACCTATAAAACTGGCTAACCTGTTGTATGTGCGCTTGGCTGCTGAAGACATCTGTGTCGGTCCCATGTTTATATGTGCCTGCAGTGCTGAGAAAAATGATGTTTTAATATATGCAAATGAGCCTCTAGGTGCAACGGGGGCATTGCCATAATTCCTAGAGGCTTTGCTCTCTCTGCAACTGCCACGCCTTCTCCACTTTCACTGGACCAGGCAATGTAAATGTCCTCAAACCCAGTCCTGTCAATCAAGGGGCAAAGGGTGCAGCAGTTGCAGAGAGAGCAGAGCTTCTAGGTGTAACGGCAACGCCCTCGTTGTCCGAGTGGAAAATTTGCGTATATCAAAACTTTATTTTTCTCACCAAGTACCATTAGTCTCCTTTACTGTCGGAGCATACAGGTGCCTCAGTCCATGCGTAAGCACAGTTATTAGATTCCCTATACTCTTCCATTGTGAGATGTGCACATACAGTAGAGAGGAGTTTAGATAAGGAGGTACCACTGGCCAAATGTATTAGAGCAGCATTACTGGAGTGAACGAAGGTGAAAACTAACAAAAACTAAGTGTATCATGTTAAAAAAAATGGCCCATTAGGTCCATTACATCCAATAGCTTCATAGTTGCCAACTTTTCCAAATTTGAAGGCTTGGCAAATTTGGGCTTTCCCGGGCAAAAAATGAGCACGGCTAACAATAACCCCACCCATAAGCAGTTGTTTTTCGGGCGGTGTCAGGGCGTTTCCATGTGCGGGGTTTTGGATGCCCCGATTTTTCCAACCTAAAAGTTGGTAAGTATGTAGCTTATGTGCGTTAAATACTATTTTTCAAACTTATTTTAATCGAGATGTTCATATTGATGGCCTATCTTATTTTCTGATCACTGGGGGTCCAACTCCTGACACCCCCGAAGATGAGCTGTTTAAAGAGAAAACGGCACCCCGCTGAGCGCTGCGGCCTCTTCCTAAATGGGGCTGCGATGCAATGCCAAGCACTGCCACTGTCCAATGGATGGGTGCTCTGCTTGGTAAGCTGCAAGGAGATGAGCACCATGGCCTCCTCAAACAGCTAATTGGCTGGGGTTCATTAATATTAAACACCTAGACAACCAATTTAACGGGAAAACCCCTTTAAAGAGGACCTTTCACAGGTCCAAGGTTTGTTAGGTAAAGCTATGTACACGCAGAGCGGCACCCAGAGATGTCCCTGCACTTACTATTATCCCTGGGTGCCGCTCCGTTCATCCGCTGTAGCCCCCGGTACCGGCGCACGTGCTGCTGCTAATTTTGCTGTGGGAGGAGACATCCTCTTTTGCCCTGGGCGTCTCCTTCTCCCAGGCTGGAGCGCTGGCCAATTGCAGCGCTCAGCTCATATCCTGCTCACCTCCCAGGATATGAGCTGAGCGCTTCTCATAATGCATACTGGAAGTTCAAGACATGTGGATTGCTGCCTGTGGATTGGCCAGAACTGATCAGCTGAGCACTGCTGGCCAATCCGACGGCAGGGCTGGACAAGCATTACCTAAGGCACTGTATCAGTCTGAGAAGCATGTAAGTGTACTGATCCTCCCCCAGTTAGTGTGATTGTTGTTTTCTTAAACTGGACGGTCGTTTTAACCGCTTAATGACCTGGCCTCAAAAGGCCTTAATGACCAGCAACATGGTTGCCGCTGTGCATTTCAGCAGCCATAACTTTTTTTTTTTATATTTCACTGACATAGCTCAGTTCTTGTTTTAAGTCGGCAAATTCTTTTTTTTTTTACGATTGTTTGGGAGGACATATAAATTACGGTAAAATTTATATAATTTTCTTTTGCTGTGGGAATATGGAAAAAAGCATTTTTGGTGTAGTTTTTTCAAACTAAAATAGCCTGATAATTAAATTCTTCAGGTTATTATGGACGTGTTACCTAATATGTGTTTTTTTATTATTTAATGTGTGTACAATAAAATATATTTTACAGAAAATGATGGTGATTTTTGTTTTGAGTGGTGGGCTTTTACAGGTGTGTTGTTACCTAATATGCATTTTTTTTATTATTTAATGTGTGCACAATAAAATGTATTTTACAAAAAATGATGGTGATTTTTGTTTTGGATGGGGAGCTTTTTTTATTACATTATTTATAAAAAAAAATTAAATCTCATTATAGGATTACCATTTCATAACTTTAATTAACACTTAAAATGTATTTGCATACTTCTGTATGCTAATAGATTATACTCTGTATCACAGCAGACTTACTGAACAGACAGCCCTGGGGTCCTTCATAAGATTTTAGGGCTGACTGTGCATTGCCTCCCCAACTTGGTGACCCGCAGGGGGAGCCCCCTTTGATCATGGACCATGATCAAAGGAGTTGTCCAGTTTCAGAGCTGAACCCGGACATAACCCATTCTTCCCCCACTCAACCCCTCTGCCATGAGCATCAGAGCATTTCATGCTCCGATGCTCTCACTTACCTAGCGCTGTTTTGTGCAGAGCAAGGGCTTTTTTGTTTTTACAGGCTAGGGCAGCACTAAAGCCCGCCCATTAGTGCCGGTGGCATCACCGGGCCCACTGCTAGGCAGGAGCCTCCACCTAGCTTTACCCATGGAGAGCCTGGTATGTCACCGGATCTCCAGAAAATGAAATGCTCCAATGCTCAAGTCAGAGGGGCGGAGTGGGGGAAGAGGAGTATACGTCTGGGTCCAGCTCTGAACCTGGACAACCCTTTCATCAGACAGGTGGGATCTTCCTTCGACCCTGGCTGTGAAGCTCGAGCTAGGAATTCAAGCTGTTACGAGCAGCCAGTTCCTAGAGCTGCAGAGACCTCTTCTAATGCCATGCAACCTCTTAAGCTGAGACTTCACCTCTGTGAAAAGGAGCATCATGATATTATTCTAATAGTTCTTAGCTTCTGTGTTTCGCAGTGAACAAGGTCTCTTGGCAATAATTCTGCTGTAACACAAAGTCTCGTTTCATTGAATAGCCATTTGTGAGGAAATATAACCCTAACTTAGATATGATCTATCTGTTAAAGGTAGAAGAGAAGGCTGTCTTACCCCAAATGATAGTAGCGGGTTTCGCAGATGGTAAAAAGGAGAACCCATATAATGCTCCAAGATGTAGCATAGCCATCAGAATGACATTTTTCCAAACGATTT
The DNA here is from genome assembly GCA_033119425.1 of Bufotes viridis. NCBI lineage: Eukaryota > Metazoa > Chordata > Amphibia > Anura > Bufonidae > Bufotes > Bufotes viridis. Next base: position 191,458,420 of record CM065594.1, read on the forward strand.
TCATGGGAGGTTTGGGACCTGTCTTCTCAGTATAAGTAGTGTCAAATATGTCGTCTGTCATTCCACGATCTTTTCCAATGTCATCTCCATTCATTTGGGGATTTTCCACATATGTGCCCACGGTCTGACTCCCCCGATACATCATGTTAACAGTGGATCGACACTGAGAAAAAGAAGAGGAAAAAGAAATTGTATAACCATTATATATTTTAATGACAGTAAGATTGAAAAGCAAGGTTAGGACCTACAGTATATAATGCCTATGATGCTTCCTAAAGACGGACACATATTTCAGATAGCGGGAGATATGCATGCTGAAAGGGGAGAGTGGAGAAAGCTGCTGTCAGACTCCTGGCTTATCTCCACCGAGAGCCAAAGGAAGCCCCAAAGAACCCATCCGTCTCTCCCTTGACATTTGCTGGAGTGGAAACACCCTCATATACATTAGTTGACCAGGTTTGACTGACGTGAATCCAAGGTGTATGGCCACCTTGAGGATCAATAGTCAAATCTTTGTATTATTTGGTAATCAATCTGTTAGTTTTTATCTTTTTTTTTGCTCAAAGTTAGACCTCATGCATACAGATATATTATGGCTTCAGAGCTGCAAGAGGGTTCTCCTAGAGTCTACAAAGTTTTTTTTTTTCTGTTGTATGGACCATATGTATGGAGGTACTGCTAGGATAATATAAATCCATGCACACAGGACTTACAGAGGCTGTGCAACCCAATACTTGCCCCCATATTGGGTCCATGCTCATGGCTCTGCAGTTACCAGCAGAGTACTTACCATGAGGCCCATGGTGAGGGGGGCTGCTGCTAAACTGCTTCTTGACATAAATCTACAGCATTTTCCTGCAGCCGCCACTAGGAGGAGCTCAGCATTTAGAGACTTTTACAGATTCTGTTCCGTTCAATGGTAACTGTATAATTTCCTATGAGCTGATGCTCCCCCTAGCGGTTGCTGCAGACAGGCAGATTTTAAATATACAGCGTGAGGGTAAACTAAAGATTTAGAGGTCTATGGGGGAAGATTTATCAATGTACAAACACTAAGAAATATGGTGTCTTATATAAATATGGTGTCTTATATAAAGCACCTGTTCCACATTTTCCAACGTAGAAGTCAGGTAGAATTAGGCAAAAATATGATTTTTTTTTTTTTAAAGATCCCTCCACGAATTACAGTAATAAAAATGGCAAACTTGTCAAAAATCTCACCGGGGGCCCCTACTACGGTTTGCTATGTGGCCCTATGATCTCTTTATTTATTCACACATATTAGTTTTTCTTCTATTACTTTTTCCTTTAAAAAAAAAAAAAGAGAACATTTTGTACCAGACCATGTCAGTTCACATACATTGAGTCAGGAATTTATGGCACAAGTTGTGTGCTTATTGAAGTGATAAAACTCCTCGTGACATGTCCGGGCATCTAAGAGCAATTCCAACTAGAAATTACTTGGATGCAATCAGCATCAGGGGCCACTAAGTGGTTTTGTAATGGTCTTGGAATTTAGGACCATGATGCATTGCAAGATGGTGCCACTTTAAAATTTCTTCCGGCCCGAATAGGTCTTTTGGCCATTTTCTTTCAATACATTAAGGTGAAGCCCTGTAACAACTAACCGAAGCAGGCTGTTTTTAAAATGTTTTATGTTACCTAGTAGTTTTGAGCGAATCGAGCTTCGAATCCTAGATCCGAAGTTGACTCGATCAAAACTTTGTTTTAAAGCTGTATGGAGACCCGTCTCCGTACTGCATTAAAATGTATGGCCTCTGACGAAGTGAATTTCGTTATCATCAAAGTCTTGCGAGACTTTGCTGAATAACCTCGACATTTGATTTTAAAACTTGAAAACCATTTTAGTGGTTTAGACATTAAAGGGGTTGACTCATCATGGACAATGGGGGTATATCGCTAGGATATGCCCCCATTGTCTTATAGGTCCAGCCACCACCAAGCTGGCCTCCCATAGAAGTGAATGGGAGTGCGCGGCCCCTGTTCCCATTAGGCCTGCACAATATATCGCCAAAGCAATTGGTATCAATCGCCAATTGGCCGACCGAAAAATGCTGCAATTATATTACCAAGTTTCTCGCTTTATAAGATGCACTTCCCCCCCCCCCCCAAAAGTGGGGGGTAAATGACAGTGCGTCTTATAAAGCGGTGGTTGACTTTTTACGTGGCTGACACTGATGTATTGATGATACATCAGTTACAGTGCGGGGGGGGGGGGGGAGGAGGGGCTGGTGGAAAGTCGTTATTTTAATGAACACATGTTCTTATATCTATTTTATGTATCTGTTCTGTGCAATGCTATTAAGAAAATGGCAAGTTTTGTATTTTGTACTTTTGCAGTAATGCAAATATGTTATTTACGGTAATTTAGTAAAGGGATGTTTTATTTTGAAAAACACTGTGCATTTCAGTTCTTGAGTTCAGCATAACTACATTTCACATTATCAGTCATCTGTGTGTGCTTTTACCTTGAAAATCCAAGCAAATAGACCTCTACCACAATTCCCTTAAAATATCGCATATCGTTATCGCAATTTTTAGAACCCTCATCGCAATCGCACAAAATTCCCATATCGTGCAGCCCTAGTTCCCATTCATTTCTATGAGCCAGTGCTCGGCTATTTTCGCTGGCCCTACAGAAAATGAATGGAAGGTGGCTGCGCATGTGCAGTGCGCCCTCCTTCACTTGCGCCTCGTTCTCAATATAGGTGCGGGTAAAAGCGGTGGGACCCACACCTATAAGACAATGGGCGCATATCCTAGCGATATGCCCCCATTGTCCATGATGAGACAACCCCTCTGCGTGTTGAGTTATTTTGAAGGCACACCAAATTTACACCGTTATACAAGCTGTACACTGACTACTGTACATTGTATCAAAGTGTCAGATCTTCAGTGTTGTCCCATGAAATGTCAGGGGTGTACTCACTTTTGTGAGATACCGTATATGCGGAGGTTGCTGGTCCTTTAATGCATATTTGATTACATTTTAAGCTAAATTTAAATAGTTCTATTTTTTAAAGATAGCTGTTATTGTGTTCTACCTTTATTGGGCAATATTTATTGTATACTAAATATGGGCCCTTTCTCCCCGAACAATGACCGTTTTAGAGAATACAGTGATTTTATTCATCGGTGCGAGCTGTTTTGCTGCAACTTTTTGACAGTGTTTTAATCAATATCAGGAGCAGATCATAAAGTGAGGGAAATTATATAGAAAAGGTTCTAACTCCCTCTATTCAATCTACTCCAAGGTTTTGGCATGTGTGAAAGTGCCGTGTGGGTAGTCCTAACTGGCGATTGACAGCCATCTCTATAGTCATGCTCATAGAGGACAGGCTGTCAGTCATCAAGTCACTTCTGCTCTGTCAGGCCTCTTTCACACGTCAGTAAATCACGGACCTACCCATTGATTTTAATGTGTTCATTTACATATCAGTCATTTTCCACTGACTGTCTATGGAGACATGCACTACTTTGGTCCGTGATGCAGACCAAACACGCCCATTGAAGTTTATGGGTCCATGAAAAGCATCCATGTTCTGTCAGTGATTTTCACGGACCATTGGTAAGATGATGCTCTGGAAAGTAACTTCCATCTAGTCATGGATGTCATCACAGGTGTGAAAAGAGGCCTATGTCTGGGGCTACAACTAGACTTTTTATAGCACTTTTAAAGGGGTTGTCTGCAGCGAATGTAGACATTTACTAGTAAGGCACTTACTAATGTATTGTGATTGTCCATATTGCCTCCTTTGCTGGCTTCACGACCACCGCTGCAGCGCAGATATAAGGTGGCCGGGATGGGAGCTGCTGCGCATGGATACCTATGAGCGCTCCCACTGTCCCGGCCACCAAAGGGACCAGCTCTTTTTCCTATAGTCTGCAAGCAAGACCACCACTGCTGGATTGCAGGGTGGTCACCACCTCTGGATACGAGCAGTGTATATTGTCATAGAAAAATGAAGCAAAGGAAGCAATATGGACAATCACAATACATTATTGGGTGTCTTGAATTAACTTTCTTTACATGACAAATGCCGATTGTTGAAGTAAGACATTCCCTTTAACTGATTTTAACTGTTGGGTTGCTGCTGCAGTGCACACGGTTGTATACAAGTAAATTTTCTGCTTTGGACTAGAACTGTAGATCAAAAATTAAAATCAATTAAAAGTGCTGCAAAAAGTCTATGTGTAGATAAATGTTGAACTTGTCGTTCAGGTTTCTTTTAACTTTTGCCGGGTAACTGTTGGGTTAAATTTTGGGTGCATTGCAGATGCAATTCGCTGTACACCTTTACCATGGAACAGGACTCTCCTTAAAGGGAAGCTGTCACCATGAAACTGCAGGCAGCATGTTATAGAGCAGGAAGAGCTGAGCAGAGTGATATATATAGTTTTATGGGAAAGAGTCTGTAAAACTTGCAATTTATTCATTTAAATTCCTGATCATTCTGGGTTTTGAAGTCAAGGAGGCGGAGCTATCAGTGATTGACAGCTATTTCTGGATACACAGTCATAGAGGAAAGGCTGTCAGTCACTGATAGGACCGCCTCCTTGACCTCAGAATAAACAGGTATTTAAAGGACTTATCTGTAACTGATGACCTGTCCTCTGGATAAGTCATCAGCATCTGATCGGTGGGGGTCCGACACCCGGGACTCGTATCAGATAAATGGTGCTGAGCTGCACCTAGGCCACGTGACCGACGGTTGTGACGTCACTGGCCTAGGTTAAGCTTTGAGAAGGAGCTAGAGCTTTCTCAAACAGCTAATCGGAAGTGGTCCTGGGTGTTAGACCCTCACCGATCAGATGCTGAGGATAGGTCATCAGTGACAAAGAGTCGGATAGCCCCTTTAAATGAATAAATTACAGGTTTTAGTGAAAGATAAAGGTAACCATTGGATAAATGTCATCTAAGACTGCCGATTTTGGGGGGACTGGACGACCATCTGATGTGTCCCAACTCTCCCCGTGCAGCAGATGTCAGGGAAGATGAGTACCAGGCATCGGTATTTCCGCTGTCTTCCTTTTCTTGCTCAGATAGTGGACTCGCCATCCAGGACACATACTTGCTCGATTAAGCCAAGCCTTACTTTGACATAGAAGTTGTAAAATTGAAATTCCCAGTGATAAAATAAGGTTAAGTGACATAACACAGATAGAGATAAACAGCGCTGCAGTAATAACAGCAAACATATAAAATGACAATTACTGGACAACTAAGGAGCTGCAGATAATGAAACAACTCCCCATGAACCAGTCACTCGGGCCAAGAATGAACAAGCCACTATCTGTGCAAAACACAGAAAAGAACAAGCTAGCAGATGACTAGGTAAGGCCTCTGTTCACACTGCTGTCACAGCCTGCTACAGCTCTATCAGCGAGATTTCTGTTTATTCTACTACTGGATAATAAAGGGCAGTTTGACAGCCTAAAGCCAGCCCTGCCTGCAGGGAAACCAGAAAGACTAGCTGCTATGAAGTCTCCAACACACAGCACATAAAGAAACAAGGAGATCCTGCTCTCCTATCTGTAGCATATCCTTAAAGGGGTTGTCTCATCATGGACAATAAGGGCATATCGCTAGGATATGCCCCCGTTGTCTTATAGGTGTGGGTCCCACCGCTGGGACCCGCACCAATATCGAGAACGGAGCCCCGCAGGTGAAGGAGGGAGCACTGTGCATGCGCTGCCGCCTTCCATTCATTTTCCATGGGTCTGGCGAAAATAGCTGAACGCTGGCTCGGCTATTTCCATTGGCCCCATAGAAATGAATGGGAGTGGGGGCCGCGTATGCACGGTACGTTCTCATCCACTTCTATGGGGAGCCGGCTTGGTAGTGGCCAGACCGGAGTCCTCCAGCCTCCAGGGCTCCGTTCTCGATATAAGTGCTGGTCCCACACCTATAAGACAATGGGGGCATATCCTAGCGATATGCCCCTATTGTCTATGATTAGACAACCCCTTTAGAAGCAGCAGCAGGAAGACAGTGAGGGATATTTGTTTCAGATTATGGCGCACAGCATGTGTGCACCATAATTTGCTACTTTTTGAACTTCTTGGCACTTTTCGTAAGTATCGAGGAAAAGAGGGTGAGGCTTTGCGCGCCACCACATTTACTATAACTTTCACCAGAAGTTAGAGCTGAAGTCTATGCCAGCCTGTAGCTGGCGTAGACCTCAGTTTCTGGAGCGCGGCAGGGCAGAGAGGCTTCTGCCTCCTAACAAATCAGGAACATCTCACGCCAGTGCAGGGAGATCCGCCAGTCTTGACATATCTTCCCAATTATATAGCAGTACTGAACAGTGTCACTGTGAATCCAGCACTGGGGTAAGATAAAACAATCACTAGAAGGAGCAGCCTCTGTGTTTAGGTTTCCAGCATGGCTATCGGCATGCTGCCAGCAAAATAGAACAGCGTGCAGCGGTATTTCATCGGTCATTTTGCAGGAATCTCAGACGGAAGCAGATGTGAACCTAACCTAAGCCTTCTTCACCGGAGACAGATTCAACCAGTGAATTGAGGGTAAATGATCAGTGCAGTAGGCTGGGAAGGGCGAAGGAAAGCAGCTGAATAAGTGGAGAAAGGTTTTTTCTCTAAAAAGATATACAAGAGAATTTGTGATCTTTACTTCAATCATTTATGGGGAAAATGAAAGGACAGTTACTTCTTAAAGAAAGCCTGATTATTAATAAGTTACAGTAGGATCTGGATATTGTGATAGAAGTCACCTATGTTGTGTGCTGAGCATCTGCTGATGAGCACCATAAACTATGATTACGCTGAGAACACAAGTCCCCTTCCTCCCGGTTGGGTTATTGGAGTTTAAGTGTTCACTGCATAGAAAATGCCGTGGTTAAAAAAATCTCAGTCAGTAGGCTAAAGTGCAATACACTCCCATGACTTCAGTTATGTCAGTGTATTGCATGTCCTATTTTTGGCGGTTGTAGGGAAATGCCGTTAGGATGATGAAAGTACTGAGACATTAGTTCTGGATAAACAGACGCCACCTATTCCTCTGATCACAGTACAATACATCCTGAAGAGTAGAAAGGCAGGTTTTGTCTTAGGGTCTCTAGATACATAAACCGGCGCTTTCAACCCCTGAAAATGCCAGAAAAAACAATCAAGACTTTGTTGGGCACCTGCATATTTTGCTGAGTTTTTTTGTGGTATCGTGGCAGATTTCCTATTGAGGATGCGCAATGTACGCGCAATTCGCTCCAAAAACTTGGCACACGTGCTTTGCACTGCATTTATCATTTGTTCTAACTTTTTTAAACCTCGTCCGACAAGGGAGCATGCCTTGGAGGGAAGGGAATGTGGCTTCACGGAAAGGAGCGTGGCCTAAATGCACTGCTGTGCGCCAAAAGCTTGGCACATTTTTGGAGTAACACTAAGCCAACTTATAGATGGCATAAACAGATTTATCATTCAGCATCAGCCACTGTAATCAGTTAAAGGGGTGATCCGCGAAAAATATTCTACAATTCAAACCAGCACCTGGATCTGAATACCTTTGTAATTGCATGTAATTAAACATTTTGCATAGCCACTGAGTTATTCAATAAAATGTATCTGTATAGCGCCACCTGCTGTTTGTTTTTTCTTATTTCTTTGTCCTGCTCACTGAGAAGGCCGCACATGCTCAGTTTCATCCTTCAGCTGCCTCCTGACCTGTGATAGGGAGAGCATGGACACGCCCCCTTAGCTGCAGCAGAAAAGACACTCCCCTTGAGCTGTCAGCTTGATATAAATCCAGCAGGGCAATGAATGGGCAGATCTCCGGATCCATGTGAGGCACAGGGCTGGTTCTAGCTTTGTTAGAAAGAGAGTGTAATGTACTATATGATGTCTGACTTTAATTTTTTATCATGGGATAACCCTTTTAAGACTGTCTGTCTAGGTTTACACTGCCTTAATTTTAGACAGTATTTCTTCATGGCATTTTTCACCTATAGAAAATGTGCTGTCAAAATGCCTAAAAAAAGACAAAAGCTATAACATGGTGCGTTTCTTTTTTTTTTTTGAAGCAACAAAAGCAAAAAAAAATTCCAGCGGCAAAAAATGTGTTGTATGTCCTGCAATTGATTTTTCCCATAGACCTTCAGCTAACATATGAAGCTTTTTTGTATCAAAAAATGCAAGTGCAAAAAACTCCACTAAAAAGGCAAAAAATCCACTAAAAGCAGCCTGAACCTGTTTAATTCCTGATGTCATGTGAAGCAGTTCCTCAGCCTCAAGATGGGTTCTCTGTAGTCCAGGTTTGACATTTTCCGTGGGTAGAGAAAAATGACTATTATTATATAAAATAATTGATGAGTGTCATATTGAAAAGTATACAGGAAAGGTGATTACCTCAGGATGACACATGAAGTAATAAGGCCCTTCAAGGAAGATTGAAGTGTTCGGGAAGTGGTACTGTACTGCACGCAGGCTATTCCTACCAGAAGGACATAGAAACAGAGGCCTAAAATATGATATTTTGCTCCTCTGTGCAAAATCTTTCAGGAGCCATTTAGACCGGTTTTGTGTTACACTAAGGCCTCACCTCTAAGGGCTCATTCACATGGCCATATGAACGGGACCGCAATTTAGCAAAACGGGTGCGGACCCATTTAGTTCAATCGGGCCGCTAAATATGTGGACAGCACAACATGTGCTGTCCGCATCCGTAGTTATGTTCCACGGCCCCACAAAATATATAGAGCATGTCCTATTCTTGTCTGCAATTGCGGACAAAAATAGGCATTTTCTATGAGAGTAGTGGCCATGTGCAGTCCGCAAATTGGGGATCGCAAAACACATACGGCCATCTGAATAAACCCTAAGTTTAATAGGCAAGTTTAACTCATGTTCAGAACCCTTTTAAACGTCATGAGAACAGAGTGTAATATATACTTTAAAGGGGTACCGTATTTTTTGTCCCATAAGACGCACTTTTGTTCCCCAAAAAATGGGGGAAATGCCCCTGCGTTTTATGGGGCGAATGCTGAGATTTTTACATCGCAGGCTGCGATGTATGAGCGGGGAGGGACTGGGGGGAGGAACTTTTATAATCCTATTCTGCAGCACTGGAGCAGCGGGGCCGGAGTACAGTGAAGGCACCGGCCCCGCTGCTCCAGTGCTGCAGAATAGGATTATAAAAGTTGTAATTCAATTTAAGTTCATAAAACATGCCCCCCACTTACTCATTACAGCTGAAGTAAATGCAGGCAGGCCGGGCGGGCGGCAGCGTAACTCCCTGATGTCACGTGCCTGCGCTGCCTACTTTATGAATGAAGCAGGCGGCGCAGGCATGTGACATCAGTGAGTCGCGTTGCCGCCTGGCCTGCCTGCAGTCTACAGTGGTAATATTACAAGTGAGGGGGCATCTTTAATTAACTTAAATTGAATTAGAACTTTTATATTTCTATACTGCAGCACTGGAGTGACGGGGGGATCTGTGGATGACATATTTATGGGGGACTTCTATGAAAGGCACTATTATGGGATAGGGGATCTGTGGATGGCACTGTTATGGGGTGGGGGTCTGTGGATGACACATATATAACAGTGCCAATCCACGGATCCCCCATAACAGTGCCATCCACAGATCCCCCCATAACAGTGCCATCCACAGATCCCCCCATAGCAGTGACATCCACAGATCCCCCCATAGCAGTGACATCCACAGATCCCCCCATAGCAGTGAGATCCACAGATCCCCCCATAGCAGTGAGATCCACAGATCCCCCCATAGCAGTGACATCCACAGATCCCCCATAACAGTGACATCCACAGATCCCCCATAACAGTGACATCCACAGATCCCCATAACAGTGCCATCCACAGATCCCCCATAACAGTGCCATCCACAGATTCCCCATAACAGTGCCATCCACAGATTCCCCATAACAGTGCCATCCACAGATTCCCCATAACAGTGTCCTTCACAGATCCCCCATAACAGTGCTATCCCCAGATCCCCCATAACGGTGCCATCCACAGATCCCCCATAACAGTGTCATCCACAGATCCCTCATAACAGTGCCATCCACAGATCCCCCATAACAGTGTCATCCACAGATCCCCCATAACAGTGTCATCCACAGATCCCCCATAACAGTGTCATCCACAGATCCCCCATAACAGTGTCATCCACAGATCCCCCATAACGGTGCCATCCACAGATCCCCCATAACGGTGCCATCCACAGATCCCCCATAACGGTGTCATCCACAGTGCCCCCATAGCAGTGCCATCCACAGATCCCCCCCATAACTGTGCATCATCCATAGATCCCCAGATAACAGTGTTTCATCCGCAGATCCCCCATAATAGTGCCATCCACAGACCACCATTAATTCAAAACCCACCAAAAGCACACCTTTTGGTTAAAAAAATTTTTTTTTCTTATTTTCCTCCCCAAAAACCTAGGTGCATTTTATGGGCTGATGCGTCTTATAGGGGACAACTATTAGATCAGTGGGTGTCTTACCGCTGGGACCCCCATCAATCACAAGAACAATAATAACGGCTAACTTGTCACAAAACGTAATACCTGTTCTACCTCCCATAGAAACGAATTGACGTATGTATGCATACGTTTGACTCCATTAGTTGGTAATACGTTCGTAATAAGTTTTTTCTGACGGAAAAAAAATCCTGCTTGCAGGATTTTTTTCTACGTTCAGAAAAGCGGATTCTTGACGGAGCGTCCATTCACGTTCATTGTAGTCAATGAGAAATGGATTGTAAATTCTTTCTTTCGCGGACATAACGTTCCTATTGTACGTTTTTTTGGTTCTGAACATGCGCAGAATAAACAGGAACTTCCAAACGAAGACAGGAAAACAAGGGAGTGTCATGTGACAGTCACGTGAGCCCTACTCCTCGCCATTTCTGAAAGCTGATGTGCAAGTTGGATAAAGTGTCAAGAATACTTTGATCATCTACTGGGGCATGCTATTTGTCTACTGGGGGCTAATACCTTGAAACTGTGGATGCTATTAGGCAACTGGGGGATGTTGTTAGCCTGTTGTGAGATGCTATTACGTATTATATTATTATTATATTTGTATATAAAGCATGCAGATGGGGGAGGGACAACTGAAAAAAAAAAAGGGGGAAACGGATCCGTTACTCGAGTAACTGAATGGATTGAACGGACATTTAACAAACATTTTTAACCCGTTTATTAATGTATCCGTTAGATGGTATCTGTTTTAAAACGTAGCGAAATATGTCCGTTACGTTCCGTTATGAATGAATCCGTTTCAATTTTGAGACGGACTCAAGTCATAACGGAAAGCCGAACGGGGGACTAAACGCTGATGTGAACAAGCCCTAAGACATATACACAAGCTCCCCTGTAGGATACTAACAGGACAGCAGCCATACTGGGGCTTCCATAAAGTGAAGATGTAAAATGACCTCATACTTATATCTCAAGCTCACGTTTTCGCCTCCGTGGGAGGGGGTTATTTGTGTGCAGCTGCGCATTGACATGTATGTTCTGAGAGGGAATTACCATACAGCTGATTCACCCAGCAACTAGTGCTGAGCATGATGAGCCCTCAAACAGCTCTCTACAGATGGCTTATATCCATCCTTATAGAGGAGATCTAAGGCCTCTTTCACATCTGCGTTGTGAGCATCCGGCGTGCACTTCCGTCGCCGGAAATGACCGCCGGATCCGTCACAACGTAAGACAACTGAAAGCATTTGAAGACTGATCCCGGCTGCCATGGAAAAGCATAGCTATGTGAACCATGAGACGCAGGGACCCGGTGACGTCATCGAGGAGCGCCCCGGCCACCGCACGGAAGGTAAGTAGGTTCTCCCCCGGCTCCCCGCTGCTTTTCCATGGCAGCCGGGACTTTAGTAGCGTCCTGGATGCCATGGTTACCATTCTTAAAAGCTAAACGTCGGATACGGCAATGCGCCGAAACGACGTTTAGCTTAAATTCGGATCCGGATTAATGCTTTTCAATGGGCATTAATTCCGGATCCGTCCTTGCGGCATGCCTTCGCCGGAGGAAAAACGTGTCGGTACTGAATGCATTGGGATAATCCTGATCAGTATCTTTCCATCCTAGAGCCCCGAGGACGGAACTCTAGGACGGAAAGGAAAAACGCAGATGTGAAAGGGGCCTAACTGCCATACTGAAATGCCAGACAAAATGTATTCTAAGTACAACTTTGGGGTACCTCCTATACCCTAATAAATGAAACAATCTGGTGCCCTCACCAGCGTAACAGATCCTATAGCCTGCACGGCTCCTGATATTACAATTTACTGCAAGGAGGTCCAAAAGATTGGATTTAAACACCCAGGACCCACAGCCAGAACACCATCAGGGAACACAAGTCCCCTAAAATTTATTTGCTCAAATATTGATCACCGCTTCTTTTAAATAGAAGAGTAGTATACACTCAAGAACTGCTGAGGTGTGAAGTTCCCGAAAATGTTTGTACAAATCTAACTCATACGATGTTAGAAGCTCAATCGGGGTAACTCAGGCCCCGTTCTACTGATGGGCAGAGGCCACAGCATCAGGCCCCCACAGATTATTGCCCTATCGTGTGAATGTTTGAAGGGGTTGTCCCATGACAACTTATCCCCCAAGTTGTTGTGGTGAGACAACCCCTTTAAACATCTGAGAACAGAGCATAACATATATTTTTTGGAGGTGATCCCATGCAAATTATTACCTATCCACAGGAGATCAGATCGGAGATGGTCAAACTGTGGGGTAACCTGGAAATCCTGAGCGGTCCCCAAGTCCCCCTTCTGAATGGAGTGGTAGTACACATGTCAATCCACTGAGCCATTCACTTCTATGGGAATGGAGAAGCAGACCGACATGCGCACTACCGCTCCATTCGGAGAGTGGACTTGGGAAGACCTCATTTAAGGTATCTCAGGGGGTTCCAGCAGACAGTCCCCCACAATCCAATTTATAATTTTCATGGGATAACCCCTTTAATTATCTGAAAGCAAAAGTGTATTCCAATTAGTTACGGCTTTCTGTGGGGAAAGGCAGCAAATTCACTTGTAGGGCCCGTTGAACCATTCTACATTTAAACCAGACCAGAAATTATTTGACTAACATTTTGCACAACTATTCCACACAACCACTGACATGACAAGTATTACAGTGACTCATTGTATAATAAAGAGCATTTCTAAGAAGCTTGTAAAGCTGTGATTCAGTGCCATGTGTAGCAGCACCTGCTGAACAATGTCTCCAGGTTCCATTCCAGGCACCTGTCAGAAGCATGCACCATATACTACTTACAGCTCCTCCCAAGGGCGTATCTAACGGCTCCTGGGCCCTGGTGCAAGAGTTCAGCTTGGGCCCCCTTTCCTCGGTGCCTTGTGTGTCTTCTTATCCAACACAAGGGTCTTTGGGCCCTTCAGGCTCTTGGGCCCGGTAGCGACTGCTACTTCTGCACCCCCTATAGCTACGCCCCTGGCTCCTCCTGACCAGCCTAGCTGAGAGGCATAATACAGCCACAACTATTTTATGCCAAAATTACCACATTTCCTTGAAATACTACTTTCAAAGGTATCTCATCCAGCAACTAGTACCCTGCTCTGTCCTGATGATGAACTAGAACCCTGGGACAGCTCTCTACAGATGACTGTCTCTGGTTTGGGTAATCCAGAGGAAAAGAAATAGAGGTGGCCAGGTGGCTAAAGGCTCATGGGCCCTGGTGCAAGAGTTCAGCTTGGGCCCCCTTCCCTCAATGCTTTGTGGCCAGGGGTAGGGAAGCACATACCCTTCGTGCTGCCTGAGGAAAAATTCTTGACCTAACCCCTTCCCTCCAGCCAGAGGTGTAACTTGACCAGCACACATTTTCTATAATACAGGTGTCTTCTTTGGGCCCCCTCAGGCTCCTGGGCCTGGAGCAACTGCTACCTCAGCCCCCCTATAGGTGGCACTCCGTAGAACTAAAACTCTTGTGCTTTATTCCAGATACAAGCTTTTCTCATGCCAGGTTTGGGTAATATCTCTCCTTCTGGAGGACATCTAATGGGCATCCAAAGTACAAATTTGGTGAACCTTCTATACACTGATCCAGTAAAAGATTCTATAGCTGGGGTCAGCAACCTACAACACCCATCATGAAAAGATGCTTGGTGGTTCTTGGACTTTCCACATCATTTAATAAGGCGTGCTGGGAGTTGTAGTTTCCCAACGAGGTTGCTGATCCCCGTCCTCTAGCTTGTGGGGCTCCTGGTATTAGAATTTACCAGTGCTGCACTGCAGTCGCTGGAGGAACAGACAGAACGTATTTGCTCAAATACTGATCATTCCCTAGTGGAAGCAGAAGATTAATATTTAGTGGAGCTGCTGATGTGTGACGTTGCCCAAAATATTTGTGCAAATGTAACGCATACTATTAGATGTCCTCCTTGTGCTGTAGATACCTAGATTCTCTGCGTCCTATATTTCCACTCTGTCACTGCTGACATATTATATATTTATATATACAGACATACATAGAATATGGGTTATAACATTGGCGGATGTTGTCTGGCTTCCAGCTGAAGTGAGATGCTGCATGCAGTAATCCTGACACACCATGTCGCATCCCAACAATTAGCACAAATCGGGGGGGAAAAAAAAAAATGACTGCAACGCAGTAACATAAGAGACGGTCCCTGAACAAAGGCCTGCTCTCCCTGCGCCACCGGGGTCTCTAAATGAATGGCTGCGCCCAGAAAAGGAACGTCTAATGCAAACACGACATAACCAAACTTTCCTGAAATGACATGGTTTCTTCTATACATTATTTAACCCGCGACCGACCGAGGAATCCAGGCCAGCCGGATGAACCGTGGCACGCTCGCTGTCTATGCAAAACGACAATAGATGTCACCCTATGGCACTGTTTAATAGGCCAGCTAGGGCACCCTAATTAGGATTCCAGGTCCTGCCTGAGGGGGGGTGTGACAGATGTGTCACAGATATCATGTATTTCTTAGGGATGACGCAGTCCTGATATGCGGGCACCATCCACCTATTTACAGAGATGAAAATCCATGGCTACCCGCCCCATTCATTTCAGGGCTACAGACCATCTCGGATGAATAATAATAATAGATACATTGGCATCCATCATTTAGTAATAATGCCCGGGCACCGGGGAAGGGGTGAACGTGCCCTAGATTTCTACCAAGCCAGTGATAAAACGCCCACTCCTCCGCGCGGATGGGGAATGGCACAAAGACATGTATGTCGTCAGCCCTCTGCAGGGGCTGCTTGTGCCAGGCAGTCAGGGCGCAGGTACCTGCTGGGTGCCGGATCCTGGTGCAGGGATGGGTGCTGTTCTTCTCCTCAGCAGTGATGGTGCATGTGACCCCAGTGGAGCTGTTGCCTCGGCTGCTGACGGGGAAGGGATTGAGATGATAATGATGGCTGTACATTATTCCAGTAAGAGCGCGGCCATTCTATTGGCGGCAGTGAAATTTGGTGCCACATGATCTGCCCCCTTCCATTGGCCGCCTGCAATCTGCTGACTGCTCCACAAGCTAGAATTCACACACGCACGCCTCCTGCTTTTAACCCTGCACTGCCCGCAGCACGACTTGTGGCTGAGCAAAGAAGGATGCAGAGGAAGATAGCTTTTATCTGCGGCAGCACAACTATCCCACCTCCCATCCCTGTCCTCTCCATAGATGCTTTGTGGTTGGGGTATGTTCACACCTGACGGACATACTACAGAAAAAAAAAAACTGCCAAATGGTGCGGTGAAATCCGCAGGGATTTATTTTTATTCCTGCAGTGAATTGTTAAAAAGTCAGCAGTTTGCCAGTACTGATAAATACTGCTGATTTTCTGCACGCAGTTCCACGCGTTTTCGCCACGTGTCAGCATACCCAGGGGACCTATGTGCGGTGGGTTTGCCGCTGCAGCGAAATGGTACGGCTCATCCGATCAGCGGTGCGATGCAAAGGGCGAAATCCGCAACGACTCCGATGTAGAAGTGCTTCAAAATCCTCTGTGGAAATTCCGCTGCTAAGGCCTCATGCACACGACCGTATGTGTTTTGCGGTCCGTAAACCGCGGATCCGCAACACACAGAAGCTGCTCCGCGAAATTGCGGAACGGAAGCAACCCATTGCAGAAATGCCTATTCTTGTCCACAAAACAGACAAGAATAGGACATGCTCTATTTTTTTTTTGCGGGGCCACGGAACGGAGCAACGGATGCGGACAGTACACGGCGTGGTGTCCGCATCTTTTGTGGCCCCATTGAAGTGAATGGGTCTGCGCCCGAGCCGCAAAATATGCGGCTCGGACCAAAACAACGGCCGTGTGCATGAGACCTAAGGGTACAATTAATGGCAATTCCGTTTTTTCCCAGTTTTAGCGGCGGATTTTACCCTTTTCAATGGAAGGATGAGATTTGCGGCAAAACCGCATCTAATTTGCAACATAAACCGCCACTAGACATTGCGGATTTTGGTGTAGATATGCCGCAGAAGCGCTCATAAACCCACACGGAAATTTGTGCGGTTCTCATGTGCGTCCATCCGCACCCGTGTGCTGGTGGCCTTAAAATCCACTCAACACATCAATTTCCACGAAGAAAAGGTAGCCTCACCCTGGGTTCACACCTGAGCGTTTTACAGCGCGTTCCTACGCGCTGTAAAACGCTTAACAGGCGAAAACCCATGTTTCCCTATGGGCATGGTTCTCACCTGAGCGTTTTACAGCGCGTACAATTGCGCTGTAAAACGCCCTACGCCCAAAGAAGTACAGGAGCTTCTTTGGGGCATTTTGTCGCACGTATTGTGATTGACGCCAGAGTGGTCAATCACACGAACGCGCGTACAACACGCGTTTCCTATTTCCAAAACGCGCTGTAATACGCGCGACTAAAACGCGCGTATCAAATACGCTCAAGTGTGAACCCAGCTTTAGGGGGCTGTACACAGTGTAGATTTGTGTGCAGAAAATCAGCAAGAGATCTGCACCAAAACAGCACAAAAAAATTACAATTGCAGTTTCGGCACGTTTTTTTTGTCTGGTTTTAGCCACATAAAAAAATCACAACAATTGACGCGTCAGGTCAATTTCCGCACTGAATGAGAAAGCAGAGCGTACATGAGATTTGTCTAATCTCATACACTTTGCTGGTACGGTATTACCCTGCGGTTTTACTGCACGGAAAAACTGCACCGTGTGCAGCACCCTAGGCCCCAGAATCAGACTGATCAAATATTGACGGTCTATCCTAAGGATAGGTCATCGGTATTTAACTCCTGGAAAACCCCTTTAAAAATGCAAAAAATAAATAAATACCCGATCCATTTTTCCGGATCACACCGGCTAGACGGATCCGGTGTTTCAATGCATTCGTTAGACGGATCCGCATCCGGATCCGTCTACAAATGTTTTCTGTTTGCATACGGATTTCCGGATCCGGCAGGCAACTCCGACAACGGAACTGCCTGCCGGATCCTCACAAAGCAAGTGTGAAAGTACCCTTCAATGTGCAGAAAAATGGATCCATCACTGAGCACTAATGGGGTCATTTATCAAAATGGTGTAAGGTAGAACTGGCTTAGTGGCCCATAGCAACCAATCAGATTCCTCCTTTCATTTCTGCACCAACCAGGCTGATGAAGGAACAATCAAGCAAGCCAACCCTGTCAGCACACGTAACCTGAGAATAACTGACACCATCCATGAAGGTTAACCCTTCAATGGCCCTATGACTGCAGTACCTGTGTAGGTTCCTCGGCTGTGACACTGCGGTTTCTTTGGAGGCACGAAACGTGATCCGGTGATGGTGCGGCATGATGTCACCAGGATAATATAGGGTGTCTTCACTAGGGAATCAAAGCGTGAAACGCATGGGTAATGTGTTCAGGGTTCGACATATAAAACTATATACTTATACACTGTGAAAAAGCAGTATAACATGCAGCATATATTTTACATAAGGGTAAAATGTAATCGACTGCACTTTTTACTGGACCCCCTTCTGACATACGCTATGCATGTACCACAGACATGGCGTGAACTTGAAGGGGTCATTTATCAAACTGGTGTAAAGTAGAACTGGTTCAGTTGCCCATAACAACCAATCAGATTCCACCTTTCATTTTTCACAGCTCCTTTGGAAAATGAAAGGTGGAATCTGATTGGTTGCTATGGGCAACTAAGCCGGTTCTCCTTTACACTAGCTTGATAAATGACCCCTTCAAGTTCACGCCATGTCTGTGGTACATGCATAGCGTATGTCAGATGGGGGTCCCTTTGACATATGTCTGGCCAGTAAAAAGTGCAATCAATTAAATTATACCCTTATATAAAAATATATACTGCATGGTATACTGCTTTTTCACAGTGTATAAGTATATAGTTTTATATGTCGAACCCTGAACACGTCATCATTACCCATGTGTTTCACACTTTGATTCCCTAGTGAAGACATCCTATATTATCCTGGTGACATCATGCCGCACCATCACCGGATCACGTTTCGTGCCTCCAAAGAAACCGCAGTGTCACAGCCGAGGGAACCTACACAGGTACTGCAGTCATAGGGCCATTGAAGGGTTAACCTTCATGGATGGTGTCAGTTATTCTCAGGTTACGTGTGCTGATGGGGGTTGGCTTGCTTGATTGTTCCTTCATCAGCCTGGTTGGTGCAGTGCTGACTATGGCTGTGTTCTGAAACGCGTCAGCTTCATGGTGGATTTAGTGGCTCATGATTTCATTTCAATCGCTGGCTTGCTCTGTTTTCTTAATTGCTCTACAAGTCCTGGCCCTGTCTTTGGGAAGGGAGCATGCGCTGAAAGCAGGACTGTAAGCTCAGGCCCGGTGAGGGGGGATTTAATAGGAAATGATTCAACCTGCTGTGCTGATGTGTCAAATGGCTGATGACCTGTAGTTACCTCTGCAGCACTGTGGGGCCTGCTCAGCCGTCATATAGCGTGTTATTCGGAGGCTGTATATTACATAAAGATCAGAAAGAATTCTGATATTCTGCATATGATGTGTAGATTACAAAAGTGGCACTATGAGAAAATGTAATATTCTAATTTAAAAAATGTTATTAAGGCCTCGTGCACACGACACTATTTTTTTGCGGTCCGCAAAACGGGGTTCCGTTGTCCCGTGATCCGTGTCAGTTTTTGCTTCCGTTGTGTTTCCGTGTGTCTTCCGTTTTTTTTAGCGGACATGACCCAAAAGATTTTACCAAAAGACAGGCTGACAATTTTTGCCAAGTGCCTGCCAAGGGATCTGCAAAAAAAAACGGACACGGAACGCGGATGACACACGGATGGCCATCCGCTTTTTTTCACATAGACTTGAATGGGTCCGTGAGCGTTTTTCACGGACAAGAATAGGACAGGTTATATTTTTTTGGCGGACTGGAATCACGGACCACGGATGCGGAGGACAAACGGTGCATTTGCCGAGTTTTCCACGGACCCATTGAAAACCAATGGATCCGCAGAAAATCACAAAAAACGGCACAACGGACACGGAATCAAACAACGGTCGTGTGCATGAGGCCTAAAGGTGTTGTCCGGTTTCATTATATGGGGTTAGGTCATCAATATGAGATCAGTTGGGTCTGGCTCTCAGTAACCCCTAAATCAGTTGTTTGAAGGGGCTATAGTGCTAGTACTAGCTCTGCGTTCTCTTCAGTGTTTACCTGCACACTGTCTTCATGGTAGTGGTGGTGCAGCAGTGGTGTGGAATTTTTTTTAAAAACTACTTGTCGAAGGAATAAAGCGGGGGCTCGATCTACTTGTCCTGAACTTATACTGTATGGAGCAGCCACAAGGAGACGTTATACTGTATGGGGGCGGGGGCCACAAGGAGACATTATATTATCTGGGGCAGCCACAAGGAGACATTATACTGTATGGGGCACTGGGACAGCCACATGGAGACGCTATATAATCTGGGGCAGCCACAAGGAGACGTTATACTGTACGGGGCAGTGGAGCAGCCACAAGGAGACGCTATATTATATGGGGCAGCCACAAGGAGACATTGTACTGTATGGGGCACTGGGGCAGCCACATGGAGACGCTATATTATCTGGGGCAGCCACAAGGAGACGTTATACTGTATGGGGCACTGGGGCAGCCACATTGAGACGCCATATTATCTGGGGCAGCCACAAGGAGACGTTATACTGTATGGGGCACTGGGGCAGCCACAAGGAGACGCTATATTATCTGGGCAGCCACAAGGAGACGTTATACTGTGTGGGGCACTGGGGCAGCCGCAAGGTGACGTTATACTGTATGGGGCACTAGGGCAGCCACATGGAGACGCTATATTATCTGGGGCAGCCACAAGGAGACGTTATACTGTATGGGGCACTGGGGCAGCCACAAGGAGACTCTAAATTATCTGGGACAGCCACAAGGAGACGTTATACTGTGTGGGACACTGGGGCAGCCGCAAGGTGACGTTATACTGTATAGAGGGCCACAAGGAGACGTTATACTGTATGGGGCGGGGGCCACAAGGAGACGTTATACTGTATGGAGGCAGCCACAAGGAGACGTTATACTGTATCAGGGCAGCCACAAGGAGATATTATACTGTATGGGGGCCACAAGGAGACAATATATACTGTATGGGGCCATAAGGAGACATTATATACTGTATGGGCAGGCAGCCCATATACTGTATGGGCAGGCAGCAGGGCACAAGGAGACAATATATACTGTATGGGGCCATAAGGAGACATTATATACTGTATGGGCAGGCAGCAGGGCACAAGGAGACATTATATTGTATGGGCAGGCAGCAAGGCACAAGGAGACATTATATACTGTATGGGCAGGCAGCAAGGCACAAGGAGACATTATATACTGTATGGGCAGGCAGCAGGGCACAAGGAGACATTATATACTGTATGGGCAGGCAGCAGGGCACAAGGAGACATTATATACTGTATGGGCAGGCAGCAAGATACAAGGAGACATTATATACTGTATGAGCAGGCAGCAGGGCACAAGGAGACAAATATACTGTATGGGGCCATAAGGAGACATTATATACTGTATGGGCAGGCAGCAGGGCACAAGGAGACATTATATACTGTATGGGCAGGCAGCAAGGCACAAGGAGACATTATATACTGTATGGGCAGGCAGCAGGGCACAAGGAGACATTATATACTGTGAGATCTGTAAAGAGTTAACCAGATGAGTATATGGGCAGGCAGCGGAAACTATACTGTAAGGGGGCCACAAGGTGACATTATACTGTATGGGCAGGCAGCAGGGCACAAGGAGACATTATATACTGTGAGATCTGTAAAGAGTTAACCAGATGAGTATATGGGCAGGCAGCGGAAACTATACTGTAAGGGGGCCACAAGGTGACATTATACTGTATGGGACCTCAATTTGTAACCCCTCCGTCATCAGTATAACAATGTCTTGCGGCCTCCATACAGTAATGTCTTCTTTTTGCTCCTGTATGGGGGCAACAGGGAGACATTATAGTTTATCAAGTGATCACCACTTGCAGTGCAGAGTGCAGGCAGGGCCAGGGCCGCAGTAGACATACAGTACAACCTTTATTTCTGACACCCGAGCTCTTAGCCTACATGCACACGGCAGTGTTTTTTTTGCGGCCTCCGTTCCGTTTTTTTTGCGGATCCGATGGTTTCCCATTCATTTCTATGGATCCGTTAAAAATGCGGATGCCTCTTCCGTTGCCTGTCCGTGTCCACTGTCCGCATTTCACGTCCGCAAAGAAAATATGGCATGTCCTATTCTTGTCCGCAAAAAACGGTTTGCGGACCCATAGAAGTCAATGGGTCCGCAAAAAATGCGGATGACCAATGGAAGCCATCCGTTTGTCATCCGCATCCGTTTTTTTTTTGCAGATGGTTGCTTGGAAACCAGGGCACTTGTACAGATACTTTAAGAAACTGGTTCAAGCCTTCCATTTTTTTTTTTGCGGATCCGCAAAAAAAAAAAATGGAAGACACATGGAAACACAAACTGCAAAATTTGCGGACACACGGAAAGGATGTGAAAATAAAAGGAAGACGGATCCGCGATTTGCGGACAGCAAAAAACAACTGTCGTGTGCATGTAGCCTTAGGGTCTCTCACTCCTCTTCTCCCATCTTGGCTTGGACACGGTGTGCTGACTACTGTGCCCGCCTCCTGTGCTTGCAAGTGAGCGGAGACTTGGATATGGGAGCGAGGAGGAGTCAGGGGCGGCTGCTGCAGGAAGTCATATATACGGTACGCAGATACACAATACAGGGGCGGGCTGACACAGATTTAGGGGCGGTCATATTACCACCCAACCCACTCAGCCCTACGACCTGCCCTCAGCAGGGCTAAGCTACTGTACAAACTACCTGCCAGGTGCCCGAAACTGCATGTCCCGGGTGTCGGGCGATACGATTTCCACACCCCTGTGCACTAGCACAACAGCCCCTTCAAACACCTGAAAGGGGGGGGGGGGGGTTGAGAGGTGAACATCCACTGACCTATTTTGTGGAAAGGTCATGAATTTCATGAAATTGGAATACCCCTTTAACTTATTATTAAAAGAGTGCAGATGCAGAAAAGTCTAATTAGTTAACTAGATTTTCTTGCCACAATTTTTTGGCTTCATTTTTTGCCATCCATGAAGTTAAAAAGCACCTATCAGCAGGATCGACCCTACTGCTTGGCAGGGATGATCCTGCTTACTAAAATGATTACTGTCTTGTGAAAATCGATGACAGCATTCCTGAGAAAAAAAATACTTTTATTCTTTAAGAAAACAAGGGCTCTAGTGGAAAGCTGAGCTGCACTGAAGGGTAAGGACCCGCCCCCTCAGTGCACTGAAGTCCTCATTTGCATAAAGAATAAAAGCCTTTTTTTTCTCGGGAATGTCTCAACCAATTTTTACAAGACAGGTGTCATTTTAACCAGCAGGATCAACTCTACCAGGTAGTATGCCTGCTTTAATAGGTTGATCCAGCTGACAAGTGCTCTTTAAAGGAAATGTGTCACGGAAGCTTTTATCTTCCAGTTAACACCAGATAGCAGCACGCATCCTTTTTTCTAATCTGCTTTTATTTTCTGATTGCAGATTTTTTAATTCTATTTCCTGAACTTGATTATAGGGGTGGTCATCTTGCCTGAGCCGTTCGTAACATCATTTGGAAAGTATTAAGAAAATTGCTTTACGGCAGCCACATGGGCCATAGATACAATGATGAGGAGGGGACCTCACTGACTTCTATGTGAGAGTCTTCTAGGCACGCTTAGTGACCTGTGCAGAGGACATTGTACAAGGGAAGAATAGAAAAGCTCTGCCAATCACCTATTGTGAATAGTGGATCTATCTCTTATCTATACACAGAGGTGGTATCATTACAGGCAGGATTAGAATAATATATAACAGCAGTAAAGTGATCTGTACAGACCAAGACGTGGCGCCAATTATTAGTCCTAGGGGCCAGTGTGAAAACTGCAGGATTTTATGGTTTTTGTTTAAATATTGATATTGACATGGAAAATTAAAAAATTTCATAAAAAATATAAAAACATCATTTAAACAATAGGTCATTTTGATAGTTTGGTGCAATTTGTAATAAATCAGATCTTGTTTTCTTTCTTTGTACGGGTTTATTCATATAGCACAGATATCTCACTAAAAGATCACATGCCCAGTATAGGGTTTACCCCCAGGCTTTTTTACATTGGATTTCCTCCTGATGTACTGCAGGTCTGGACAGGGACTAGCTCCATTGTCCTTCAGTGGGGATAATCCCCTGCATTTATAGGTTGTCATTGGACTTGACACAAATTTCAAAGCAGAATTTGCACCAAAACCTTTTGTCATGTCCGACGCATGTGAATTGGGCCATGAAATGACATTATGTAATACCCTCATTGACGTCTATGGAATGCTCTGTGACCTGTGCAGAGAGCATTGTACAAGGAAACAACAATGACAATCACCTATTGTGAATGGAGGATCCTGTGTTATCTGTACACAGAGGTGATATCATTACAGAATGACAGATAAGCAGATAACTGCAGTAAAGGGATCTGTACAGACCAGGGAATGGTGCCTATGATTAGGCTTAGTGGCCAGTGCGAATACCGTAGGATTTTATGATTTTTGTTAAAATATAAATATTGTCATGGAAAATTAAAAATAACCATCAAAAAGTCTTTAACCCTTTCAGGACCCTGCCATATGTGTCAACTTATATGGTAATAACTTTGGAACGCTTTTACTTATCCAAGCCATTCTGAGATTGTTTTCTCGTCACATATTGTACTTCATGATAGCAGTAAATATCAGTCAATATATCCAATTTTTATTTATAAAAAAAAATCCCAAATTTACAAAAAAAATTGGAAAAATTATCAACTTTCCAAATTTCTATTTCTCTGCTTTTAAAACAGCGATACCGCATAAAACAGTTATTACTTTACATTCCCCATGTGTCTACTTCATGTTTGGATCATTTTGGTAATGCCATTTTATTTTTGGGGGACGTTAGAAGTCTTAGAAGTTTAGAAGCAAATCTTGAAATTTTTCAGAAAATTTCCAAAACACACTTTTTAAGGACCAGTTCAGGTCTGGTCACTTTGTGTGGCTTACATAATAGAAACCACCCATAAATGAGAAACTACACCCCCCACGGTATTCAAAACTGATTTTACAAACTTTGTTAACCCTTTAGCTGTTCCACAAAAATTAAAGGAAAATGTAGATGAAATTTCATTTTTTTGGCAGATTTTCCATTTTAATCCATTTTAAAATGGGTTAACAGCCAAACAAAACTCAATATTTATTACCTTGATTCTGTAGTTTACAGAAACACCCCATTTGTGCTCATAGACTGCTGTACGGGCACACAGCAGGGCGCAGAAGGAAAGGAACGCCATATGGTTTTTGGAGGGCAGATTTCACTGGGATAAATTTAAGTTGCCATGTGTCAGGAATCGACCCAGGAAACTCTGGTGTCCCAGACGGTAGCCTTGGTCACTGAGCTACCAGCTAGTCAGGACAGCTCCACTCCTGAACCTAGTGAATAGTTTCCTAGTCTTGGACAATCTCTGCTCATTTAGCCTAAGGCTAGTTTCACGGCCCCATTGACAATAATGGGGGTGGGCCGGAGTTCCGGCAGCAGCACGGCAAAAATGCCGAGAGGCGACCCGAATAAAACTATAACTGCAGCATATAAGGGGTTAATATGCCGGCATCAGTGTTTTCACCGATGCCGGCGTATGCAGCAGGGGCCCGGCTGTCAGTGACTGCCCCTGCCCGATCAGCCCTCCATACATATACGCCACTGGACCTTAAGTCACGTCCACCAGCGCCATACATGTACCGTGGAGGTCCTCTACGGGTTAAAAACGTGACTTAAAGGATAACGGTCACATTTAGACCCTAATTTCAGTTTTCATATATGTAGTTACTAATATGATAATATACCTGAATCAATAACTATTAGACTTACTTACCCCTTATTTAATAAGATTTAGCCCTTAGCAACCAGTCTGCATAAAACTGCAATTTCACTATTCTGTTAAGATGGCCGCCCTCAGCCCTGAGGCTAATCCATAGGACGCCTGCAGTGAAGTTAGTGAAGACCAGCTCTGTATAGGGAGGTCTTGCAGTGAAGTTCCCAGGTCTGGCTGAAGCCTGTAGTCCTTCTACAAGCTCTCCTCTTATCAGATAAGGCTGTCATTTATACACTGAGCAGCCACATTATCCTGCACTGCTAAGGGAGTGTCTGCCAAGCACAGGCATGTGGAGAAGTTCACACACACAGCCCAGCACTGTTATCTCCTGTCAGGAAGAACCTGGCTTTTTATACATTCCCTTACAATGCTGACTCACTATCAGTTCCCAGTGCACGCAGCGTGCTCCGTCCTCTATCTGGTAGACGGAAGGAGCATAGCAACCCGATTTTATCTCAGGTAACAATAGCCAATACTGGGGACTTTTAGGGGTTATTTATTTAAGAATCAGAAATTAAAACAGGGCCAACAAGGTAATATTAATCACCAGAATCCAATAGTAAAAAAAAAAAAAATTTGACAGTTATACTTTAAACAATAGATCATTTTCTGATTTCCCTTACCCTGAGTTCACACTTGCGCGTTTTACAGCACGTTCGAACGCGCTGTAAAACGCATAACCGATGCAAACCAATGCTTCCCTATGGGACTGGTTCACATTTTCGCGTTTTACAGCGCGTTCGAGCGTGCTGAAAAACGCCCGAAGCATAAACAAGTTCTTGAGCTTTTCATTGGGCGTTTGTCGTGAATTTGCAACATGCTGGAAAGGCCAAACCCCAGCTTTGATTGGCCAAACTTCATATAGACAGGGATATTTGGTCATTGGACAACACTGCAGTCAATCACTCAAACGCGCGTTTACTATTGCTAAAAACGCGCGTAAAACGCGCAACAAATACGCGCGTAAATCGCGCGTCTCAGAAACGCTCAGGTCTGAACCCAGGGTTAAAGAATGAGAGAAATATGCACTACTATAGAGTTTTCCTATATTTGTCGTTTCATCTCTCTGTTGTATCATCCCTCACAGATGGGCGCACCGTAGCATAGCACAGCTCAGGACATAGACTGGAAGAGGCCTGTGTCCTGCACAGAATACTGACAGCGGCGTTTAGTTAAGTATTTCAGTTTGTTGTTTTCCTTTGGCAGCATGCTATTGGGCCTTTACAGGGCTGGGGCGGGCATTATTATAACTGGGGGGCACTATGGGCACATTAGTGTTATTGGGGAACTAAAAAGGGACATTTTTGTGCTGGCACACATAATAGGGAATTTTTTTTTGTACCGCATACGTTATAAGGGGGGCACTATGGGGGCATTGGTTCTACCAATGGAACTAAAACCGGCTATTTTTGTACTGGCACATGGTTTAAGACATTTTTCCCACTGGCACACATTATGAGGGGACATTTTGTGTTTTGGCACAAACAGGGGCATACATAGCAATCATGGGGCCCTATAGCAAAACTCAGAATTGGCCCCCCCTCCCCCCATTGCAATAAAAAATAGAATTATGGTAGCTGATCCATTGGGATGTGGGGTTTAATGTGATATTGATCAGAAAAAAAGCTTGTGAAGTGTTTTTTGTCTTTTTTTTTGTCTTTTGTTTGTTCTCTAAAGTGTTACAATGGCAGAACTGGAACTAGCTCCAATCCTGCCAGCTTCAGCCATGTGTCACCTGCACCTGTACTGTATGGATAACCACCAGCAGAGGTCGCACTACATTTTTTCCAGAAGAGTAAAAATACTCCTCTTAGGCCTCTTTCAGACGGGCGTTGCGGGTGCACTCCGTCAAACAGTGCGGGTGCGTTGCGGGAATCGCCGCGATTTTTCCCTGCGAGTGCAAAGCGCTGTCATGCGTTTTGCACGCGCGGGAGAAAAATCGGCACTTTTGGTACCCAGACCCGAACCTGCACTTCTTCACAGAAGTGCATGTTTGGGTCAGAAATTGTCCCGCTGGTATTATTTCACATTATAACATAGTTATAATGTAAAATAATACCCTTGGCCATCTCCCTAATGTTTAAACAGGTGCAGAATGGGTTAAAAATAATAAACTAATCATAACTTACCTGTTCCATTTGATCGCGAAGCCCGGCCTCCTCTCCGTTAGCTTGAAAGATGAAAAGGACCTGTAATGATGTCACAGCATCACATGGCCCAATCACCTGCTCCATCACTATGGTGATGGAGCATGTGATTGGTCCATGTGACCACGTGACATCATCCAAGGTCCTAAGCACTAGCCACAGCCTGAGGATAGTGATTATGACCTTGGATGATGTCACATGGTCACATGGACCAATCACATGCCCATCACCATAGTGATGGAGCAGGTGATTGGGCCATGTGATGTGACGTCATCACAGGTCCTTTAGATCATCGATGCTGCAGGGAAAGAGAGGACAGATCGCGACTCACGCGATCAAGTGGCTAAGGTAAGTTAACTTTTATTATTTTTAACCCCTTCCTCTTCATTTTACACAGCATTCTTTATTAAGAATGCTATTATTTCCCTTATAACCATGTTATAAGGGGAAATAATAGAGATTGGGTCCCGTTGCTAAGCAACAATGCGGGAAAATCGCAACGCATCCGCACTTGGTTGCGGATGCTTGCGATTTTCCCGCATCCCCATTCACTTCTATGGGGCCTGCGTTGCGTGAAAAACGCAGAATATAGAACATGCTGCGATTTTCACGCAACGCAGAAGTGATGCGTGAAAATCACCGCTCATGTGCACAGCCCCATAGAAATGAATGGGTCCGGATTCAGTGCGGGTGCAATGCGTCCTCCTCACGCATTGCACCCGCGCGGAAAACTCGCCCGTGTGAAAGGGGCCTTAAGGCTACATGCACACGACAGTTGTTTTTTGCTGTCTGCAAATCACGGATCCGTCTTCCTTTTTTTTTCACATCCACATCCTTTTCATGTAGGTTGTGTTTCCGTGTGTCTTCCAATTTTTTTGCGGATCCGCAAAGAAAAACGGAAGGCTTGAACCAGTTTCTTAAAGTACCTGTACAAGTGCCCTGGTTTCCAAGCAACCATCCGCAAATAAAAACGGATGCGGAGGACAAACGGATGGCTTCCGTTGGTCATCCGCATTTTTTGCGGACCCATTGACTTCTATGGGTCCGCAAACCGTTTTTTGTGGACAAGAATAGGACATGCCATATTTTTTTTGCGGACGTGAAATGCGGATAGCGGACGCGGACAGGCAATGGAAGAGGCATCCGCATTTTTAACGGATCCATAGAAATGAATGGGAAACCATCGGATCCGCAAAAAAACGGAACGGAGGCCGCAAAAAAACACTGCCGTGTGCATGTAGGCTAACAGTTTAGAGGAGTATTTTTAGCCGAGGAGGAGAATGAATTTTGCGGTAATTCACATATCTAATGCATAGGCCCACATAATGTTATAAGGCTGATATTTCTGCAGGGAACCATTGCTAGTCTCCGGTGCAGAAATAAATGTAGACAATTTTACATTTATCCAACATGATACACATAAGACCACTGCTGCCATACACTGCGCCCACCTGACGCTGCCATACCCAGCACCCACCTGATGCTGCCATACACAACGCCCACCTGACGCTGCCATACACAACGCCCACCTGACGCTGCCATACATTGCGCCCACCTGATGCTGCCATACACAGCGCCCACCTGTCGCTGCCATACATTGCGCCCACCTGATGCTGCCATACACAGCACCCACCTGATGCTGCCATACACAACGCCCACCTGACGCTGCCATACACAACGCCCACCTGACGCTGCCATACATTGCGCCCACCTGATGCTGCCATACACAGCGCCCACCTGATGCTGCCATACACAACGCCCACCTGACGCTGCCATACACAACGCCCACCTGACGTTGCCATACATTGCGCCCACCTGATGCTGCCATACACAACGCCCACCTGACACTGCCATACATTGCGCCCACCTGATGCTGCCATACACAGGGCCCACCTGATGCTGCCATACACAGCACCCACCTGATGCTGCCATATATTACTGATATTGACTATTACTGTGGGGGAAAACTCTGGAATAGTATCAGCTTAGCACAATTACTTTGGGGGACGCTGATTACGGCATTATTAGTGCCAGAGGCACTATGTGCTAAGCGCAGTTTTTATGGGGGGCACTGTGTGGAAATAATTATTGAAGGAAGCCTTATCTGTGTGGTACTAGTATTTTCAGGAGGATTCCGGTTCTATAGTATTGGGGGGCACAATATTGGGGGTGGCAGTATGGGGTGTTCAGAAGGTGGGAGAATGATGGAAAAGAAGGAAACTGAGATCTGTTTGTCAAACTCAGGAGAGACAAGAGATGGCTCAAAAAGAAATCATCATGGCGGCCTGGTCTGAATGGAGAAGATGAGGCAAGAGAATGTCTACATCATAGGAGACATCCCTGGTAGGTGGCGCTGTCTCATACTTTATGTTTTGTAAAGCTGTATGTAATGTTTTGCAGGATTTTCTTTAACAGTAGGGCTGGAGGGAAGAGGTTTGTTTAAGAATTTGGCATGGAGGGGGGGGCTTTCAATGTTCCCTTGGGCAGCAGAAAGGCTAAGTGCACCCTGCTCATAGAAGCCATATTTTTTAAGTGCACCTGTTAATCCCCACAAATCTTGGAAGGGTGAAAGAAAACCTACTTAAAGACTTCTCCCTATTAGCCTGCCTTGAGATGCTGCTGTTTGTATTTCGTATGATTCGAGTGACACTGGTGAGAAAATGACTTTTTCTGTTTAAATATTTTAGAACTAAAAGCTTCTTGTGATGACGACAAGTCTTTGTTGTTTTGGCAATCCCCTTATATACTCTGTACCAACATGTTTCTTAGAGATGAGCGAATCGAAGTTGACAAAGTGGAATTCGATCCGAATTTCAGGAATTATTAAATTCGCACCGAATCCGAATTTCCACACGCTTCGTGGTAATGAATCACATTTTTTCCTAAAATGACTGCTGCATGTGTGAGGACATGGAGAAAGGAACTCTGGGAAGGTAGGATCACCCATACTGAAATGCATGCAGCCAATCAGCAGCCAGCCCTGTGATCTCACAGCCCTATAAATAGCGGCAGCCATCTTAGATTCTGCCATTTTCCAGTGTACTTAGTGCAGGGAGAGAAGCCTGCAGGCGCTAGGGACAGTGATAGGAAAGACTTGATTGTGGTGAAAAAACGATTTATAAGTGCGGGGAAAGGATAAGGAGGAATCATTCTGCAGCATTTATGTAGAACGAGGTTCAGTAGAGGAGATTACAAAGCAGGCCACAAGCAGGACATAACTGTGAAGGGGCACAAAGGGGGGGCATAACTACTGTGAAGGGGCATAAAGGTGGGTATAACTAATGTGAGAGGGCACAAAGGTGAGCATAACTACTGTGATGGGCACAAAGGTGGGAATAACTACAGTAAGGGGCCACAAGTAGGAGATAATTATTATGAAGCAGGCCACAATGTCAGCATACCTACTGTGAGGAGGGCACATTGTGGGCATTTATGCTGTAAAGGAGGCACAATACTGTGAGGGGGACACAATGTTGGCATAGTGGGCATTAGTAATGTGTGGTAGCACTAAGAGGAAAGCCCTAGATTACCCTTTGGATGGCTTGGTCTTACAGGACCAGCCCAGCGCCCCCTGCTAGGTATTTACCAGGTACAGTCACCATCCCTGCCTTATATGATTATTATTTTTGTTCTATCACTGCAGAGACCTTGTTCTGGATTCAGCAGACATCACGCTGGCGCCAGCAACACCCCGGAGGAGGTAGGACCAGTTCGGTCTTCCGTTTATTGCATGTATTGGTACCGCTGTGTACCCGCTGATAGATTTTATTAGGTGGGACCGGGTGAGTGTAGTTGTGCAATGGGCAGAGTTAGAGGAGTGGCTTAGCATGTTGCGCAAATCTGAATCCTTGCCCCGGGTACACCTCTGCTCTCTGCCCTGTACAGAGGTCATTGTACAAGGGAAGAATAGATAAGATTTGACAACAAGATATTGTGAATGGAGGATCCTGTCTTATCTACACACACAGGGGATATCTCCTTATCACTACAAGCAGGATTAGAATGAGTTAACTGCAGTAAAGTGATCTGTACAAACCAAGAAGAGGTGCCAGTTATGAGACATAGGGGCCAGTGCGGAAACCGCAGGATTTTTGGTTTTAGTTTAAATATAAAAAGTGACATGGAAAATAAAAAACATAAAAAAGTGATTTAAACAGCAGGTCATTTTCTGATGAGACATTCCCCTAAAGACACCAGCTAGCCAGTCTGTCATCTATCCACCTTCATATAAAATCACAAAGCATTCTGAATTGTTTATTTGATCCGTAATGGTAAGATCTTGACTTAAAATTCAGGTAGTGTTAGTGCTCTGTCCACACTGCCTATTAACAGTGGGCAAGATGAATAAGGTGGGCACCTTCGGAGAGATAGATAATATGGATGCCAGGGAAAATGCAGTCATAAACAATCGGTACAATACACTCACAATAAAAGTCAAATGGAGGCGTATGTAGATGTGCTTGCACACCACAAATTACAGAAATGTAATACCAAGCACACATAAGAAAACATCTCAAATCATAAAAATAACCTTGACAAGGTTAACCCAAAGGGCCAAGGTTGAGCACATCATATAGATTACCAAAGGAAGTATAGAATAAAAGGGTAAATAGTAGTAAGGCTAGTTTCACACTAGCGGCAGGACGGATCCGACCGGCTGTTCAGCCTGTCGGATCCGTCCTGCCGCTAGTTCAAGTGTGTCGCCGGACTGCTGCTCCGTCCCCATTGACTATAATAGCGGCGGGGGCGAGTTCGGGCGCAGCACGGCAGTGCACGGAGAGAGGACGCGGACTAAAACTACGACATGTCCGACATTTAGTCCGGCGGCCTCTCTCCGTGCACTGCAAGCAAGCTCTGCACTATTATAGTCAGTGGGGACGGAGCGGCAGTCCGGCGGCACGGAGAAATAGTGGCAGGACGAATCCGACAGGCTGCACAGCCTGTCGGATCCATCTTGCCACTAGTGTGAAACTAGCCTTAGTAGAGATAAGCAGGGGCAATTTGCATGGGTCGTTACCACACTGGTGAGTATACATATGCTGTTCTTTTTTTCTATATTCTCCTTTCTCTGTCTATATTTTTTTATTCAGCTATGAATATTGCATAAAGTGATCTTTCTATACATCGTTGGTAAGGTTAGGTTCATATCTGTGGTCAGATTCCTGCATTCTGTTCTGGCATAGGATCCAGTATATTTCGGACACTGCTGGTGCCCGACGAATTCCATTCACTATAATGGGGTCCATTGGCTTTGCACCAGTAGTCTATTCCAGCATAGTATACAGCATATAGACGCCGCCGGTGCCTAGCAGATTCCATTCACTATAATGGGGTCCATTGGCTTTGCACCAGTAGTCTATTCCAGCATAGTATACAGCATATAGACGCCGCCGGTGCCTAGCAGATTCCATTCACTATAATGGGGTCCATTGGCTTTGCACCAGTAGTCTATTCCAGCATAGTATACAGCATATAGACGCCGCCGGTGCCTAGCAGATTCCATTCAATATAATTGGGTCAACTGTGTTTCTGGCATGAATACAGGCATTTTGTGGACAATGCAACAGTATTTTGTCCTTTTATGTTTTGGAATCTGTGTCGGAGACTTCTGCCAGAACCTCCGCTGCAGAGGTGATCCTAGCTTCTCCTCCCCTGTTTGGGGACGAGCGATCACTTGTCCCCATACAGGTTCATTGATTCTGGGCAGCAGATCCCTGTTTACACAGAACAATTTGCTGCTCATGAACAATGATTTAGGTGACAGTAGCATTTGGGTGATCCAACTAGAAACAGGTTTTTTTTAGCCCAAAATAAATACAATGCAATAATAAATAGAAACTCATTCAAAGGTGCTCATAGCATTTAAAGAGGTTGTGAACCTTGTTTTTTTTGTTGTTGTTTTTTTGCAAGCCTACATTTCTACTTCCCACTGCTGGCTCCCCACTCCTTTTCTCCCCAGCCTCGGGTGCTCCGCTGCGCTCCCAGGAAATAAACTTTCTTTTTATTGCTGCTGCAGCCAATTGTCAGTCACAGCAGTGAGCTTACCCCCTTGTGTCATGCCAAATGTTGATGTCATGCAAGGGTAGCAGGTCACCACCGCAGCCAGCAATTGGCTACAGAGACGTCAAAACGGAGTGGGAGTGCAGCAGAGCAGCCAAGGCTGAGGAGAGAAGGAGCAGGAAGCATGTATGTATGCTTCCCTTCACAGGCCTGGCCAAGAAGAGGGGGGGTTGCTAATGCCCCAACCCTTTAAGGATGTACAACCATATATATGTAAGTAACTAGATAACTAGACATGTTCAATTATTTTAGTATTATTGATAAATTAAAGGTGGAGCTCCCAGGTAAACGAGTGACATATAAATAAATTTTACCCTATAGACTTGGTAAGAAATAGTCAACCTAATAAATCAAAACTGACGCTAAGAAAAACTGGCTTAGTTGCCCATAACAACCAATCAGATTGATCCTTTCATTTTCCAAGGTAACTCTGAAAAATGAATGGTGGAATCGGATTGGTTGCAATGGGTTTTCCTTTACACCAGTTTTGATTAGCCCCTTGAGGACCTCCACCGCATATGTACAGCGGAAGTCGTTTCCTAAACATGGCGACCGCTCGCACGTGCAGCGGGTGCCAAAGCCGCCGGGTTTCTGCTATTTTAAATAGCAGAGACCCGCAGCACATGTATGCGATCAGCCATAAGGCTGATCGCATACATTTTCCTGTTCAGATGCCGTGGTTAAATGTGACCACGGGATTTGATCAGTCTGGAAGCAGAAGTCGCGCTCTTCCGCTCCAGTAACTGCGTTCCCCGACTGAGATTGGGGAACCTGTTACATTGCTAAAATAGCCCGAAGCTTGCTTGAGGCTTCGGTGCCTATTTCAGGAATGTACCAATACAGGCCACTAGGTGGCAGCATTGTATTGTTATATTCCAAATGAAGTGTTCAATGATGGCTAGTTAGCCATCAATAAACACAATGGGCAATCTAATGATTGCCAGTTATTGTCACCAACAGGTACGTAAAAAAAAAGTTGAAAAAAGTTTTTACAAATATAAAAAAACCTAAAAGTTAAAATCTCCCCCTTTCCTTAAAATAAAAATAAAAATACTTAAAAAAAATAAACATCATGGGCATCGCCATGTGTGAAAATGCCACAAATGTGTGAAAATGCCAATTAAAATATAACAATATTAATGGCATTTTAATAAAGAGTGATCAAAAAGTCGCACACTTCAAATTAGTATCACTGAGAAGAACAGATCGTCCTGCAAAAAATGAGCCCTCGCACAGCCCCGTACACATAACTACCAAAAAGTTATAGGGGTCAGAATATGGTTATAAAAACTTTTTTTTCCTCAAAGGTTTGATTTTTTTTTCAGCATTAAAACGCAAGAAAAATTATCCAAGTGTGGTATCATTGTAACTGTACTGACCTGGAGAATCAAGGTAACAATTTTACCGCATAGTGTACAGTGTAAAGAAAAAATAAAAAAATAAAAACCTTTATCAGAATTGTGTTTTTTCCCAATTCTACCCCATTTGGAATTTCTTTTACGCTTCCTACTACATGGTAGGCAATAATGGTGCCATTAGAAAGTACAACTTGTCCCGCAAAAAATAAGCCCTCATAAGGCTATGTGAATGGAAAAATAAAAAAGTTAGGACTATAGGAAGGCAGGGAGTGAAAAACGAAAACGCAAAAATGGAAAATCCCAGGGTCCAGAAGGGGTTAATCTCTCCCACACTTTATGGTTTATTTATATGTATTATATGTAAGTTACTGTATGTGACAGCCTATAATGTAATATAGCAAGATCATACAAAGTAGAAAAATGCTAGAAACAGTACTTACAATACAAGTTGTATCTGCTCAAAGGACTTATGTGCTGGACCACAGTGTGTAGAACAATAGCCGTGCAACCCCTGTTCCAGATTATGACATGCAGTGACCAACACACCAGCTTTATACACCAGGGCTCATCTGCGTGTGATCTAATCTGGAAGTCCACCCTCCTTGCACAACAACATCAAACCTTGTCATACATTTGATAAGAAAGCTATAAAAAGCTTATCTACAAATATCTGAAATAATTGATTATTGTGATGAAACATGATACATAGATACTTATTTCATTTCTTATCAGAATATGTCATGTTTTTGTAGAAACCTATAATTGGACACAATTTCACATATGAAAAATACAGTTTTCCTCTATATATCAGAAAATCC
This sequence comes from Bufotes viridis, assembly GCA_033119425.1. NCBI lineage: Eukaryota > Metazoa > Chordata > Amphibia > Anura > Bufonidae > Bufotes > Bufotes viridis. Next base: position 191,494,297 of record CM065594.1, read on the forward strand.
ATTCTTCTTTAAGCACCTGCAACATGTGTTGAAATAGGTCATTGTAATCATATATGACTTATGGTTGTAATTCACATTGCATACTTATGTTGGTTTGCATGTGCAGCAACCTCCTGGGGAGCCGCTGCAGAGGGTAGGAGTGACAGTGTCCCTGATGAAGTGTTGTCACTGTGTATGTCCTCAGGCCATTGCTCCCTGGGGTGCAGTGAAGTGAAAAGTTAGATTCAAGAATCAGGCCAGAAATACACGTATAGCAGTCTCTCTTTACAGAAATATAACTTGTGGCACATCCAGCAGTAGTAAATGTTTAGTGCTGTTTCTCTGCCACAGATGAGGAGGTATGGTTGCAAGTTAGATGGCGGCAATTCGGCCCTTAGGTGATACTGGCCTAGTGGTTGTTGGATATGTGATGGTGTCTTGGCTGTAATCCCTCACCTTGCAGCAGTGTCTGTAAAGCAGTATCTTGCTACTCGCTCTGCTGTCTGTTATCTCAAGGCTTCATTTAGCTCTAGCTCTTATTCTTGCAGAAGACGGCTATCTAGTTCCTGAACTTCCTCTCAGGGGAAAAAGATATGATTCATGGGGGTGTATGTTCTACGAGCTGCTTCCTAATGCCCCCACTTTCAGAACAGGACCTCTCACATCCCCTCTCCTCCTAGCGTTCTGATTCACTACTCTAGACTTTCCCCTCTTGGCAGGAATTTAGGCCAGCCAACTTCTACCAAGAGAGGATATCCACCCTCTACCTGCCACCATTGCCAGCCATTACCAACCCTGCTGAATAAAATGACATAGTGCATGTAAAATACATAACATTACATATCGTTGCTTAAACATATAAAATACAGCAATTAAAGATTTAATAGTACTACCCCCAGGTAACTACACATGCATTATATATTTACCAGAGAACGTTAGTCTCTCGTTACACGCGTATTATGTTTTAGTATTTTATGCCAAGAATAACGCAGCTTTGCATTGCTATTATTGCTCTCGAAAGTCCTGGAACCCTTATGAAACACCTATGGACCACATTATAGCAGTACTCCAGCCTTTTTTTACATTTTTGTCCACCACCACTCACCAGACCTGTGGCGGGAAGCAGGGGTGTTGCTAGGGTCTCAAAAGATCCGGGGCCCAAGCCTAATGTATATGTCCCAATTCTCTAAGTCGACCAACCCCCCCGCAGGTCGTTTTCAGCTACTGCATTTAGAACTGATCAAATGGACTGTGATGTCATCTCAGGTCCTTCAGCTCTTGCAGGGCATTAGATTCAATTTTATTGCCGCCCTGAAGACTTTCAGTTGTATCTAGCTGGCAGGCATGACATTCAGGGCCTGGGACAAAACATCAGGGGCCCAGGCCCTAAATGTTTTAACCTAGCAATGCCTCTGGCAGGAAGATTACATGGTAAAAATGTACACTCAATGGGGTATGTTTCGAACTATCATTATTAATTTAAAAACACATTCACCATGGCTTTGAAATAAATAGAAGCCATGATCCTAGTGTTACCAGAGCCTTTTGAAACTTCACGGTGCTGTCACAATGTATCTTTTTCTTGGAGCTTTTTTGGCTTGTAAAAAATGCCATAAAATTCATATATATATATATATATATATATATATATATATTTATTTATTTTTTACAACCATTTTTTATTATTTTTGGGTGGCACTTTGGCTTAAAAAAATCAGGGAAAGAATAAGAGGAATATTTGTCAGTTTTTCATCAGTCTGCGATAGCATACTTTGACACATTTTATCAAATGTCTCATGTTGATTGTCCTTAAAGCGGTTGTCCACTTTCTGGTTATTGTTGACCAATGTGTTTGTGAGATGATTATATGACACTTATTGATATAGTCTTTGTTGAAATTCTGTACCCTTTTCTATATTTCATAAGGTGTGCTGCCTTCTTTACAAAGTCTTTTGTGCAGTCCACACAGAGGTCCTGTCCATAAGATGGCCACTGAAGTAGGGTCAAGTGATCATGAAAATCACCTCCATGTGATGTCTCCATCATTCAAATACACTGAACCTGTCATCTGTACTTGTTCCATTGGGAGTTTAGTTCAGGTGCACTGTATAAATGGAGATGACATCACATGGATGTGATTTGCCTGGTCACATGACTCTCCATCAGCAGCCATTTTATGGACAGGACCTCTGTGTGGATAGCACAGACTTTGTAAACAAGGGAGTATACCTCATCAAATATAGAAAATGGTGCAGAATTTCAACATAGGCTATATTAGTAAGTGCCATATAATCATCTCACAAACACATTGATCAACAGTAACCAGAAAGTGGCCAACCGCTTTAAACCTAATACTTTTGTCTAGAAAAGCTACTACAGTTTTACTACTCCAACCTGCTACCGGCAACTTTTTGAACATAGCTAACCACTCCCACTTTCCCATCCACATTTTACAATTGGAGTGAGTGGTTTAGAAATGCAAAATTTTCACGCAAGAGTTACAAAATCCCTATTTTGTAAAATTCTGGAGTAAACACATGATAAATCAGGGCCAATGTTTTTATTGCCTTTTTTTTCCAGATTTTTGTCTCTATAGAAAAGTCTATGGGAAAATGCCAGAGAAAAGTACACATATTAAACCTCACGACATCAGTGCTGAGTGAATCAGTCGCATGATTCCAGGAACTCCCCTTCAAAGATAGAAGCAGCTCCACCGCACTGGTATTATGTAGTCAACCAGAATGTAATCTCCAGGTGTTGTCCATCCCTGTTGCTGCTTCCCTGTTCTTTCTCCACCCAGCACCCTTTCTCCTTCGATCTTCATCATTAAAATCACACTGGAAACAATCCCTGCTACATCAACTTCGATCACAAACTGCACAAAGTATTGGATAATTGATCTTCTTTATATCCTCATTGAACTGGAAACAGAGAGATTTATCAAAACTGGTGTAAAGGACAAATGGTGTAAACTTCAGATTCCAATTTTCAATTTGCAGAGCTCCTTTTTAAATGAAAGATGAAATCTGATTGGTTGCTATGGGAAACTAAGCCAGTTTTCCTTTTTACCAGTTTTGATAAATCTCCCCCATTTATTGATTTCAAACACAAGCACATCACATTTAAAAACCAGCAGTATACCTATATTTTGCCCGACCTTGGGTTTCGCTGTATCTGCTGCTTCTGGGGCATGCTTTTCTGTATAGCCGATTGAGATAAGCTGCATGACCTTGACTAGCATGGAAAACATCTTTATATGCCTGATGAAATTAACCAAAAACAGTGAGAGGGAATCTGTCTTGTTAAAGATGCATTCCTACCTATGGTCTGCATGTTATAGAGCAGGAAGAGCTGAGCAGATTGATGGTAAAATATTTAGTATAGCTTGTCGTTTTTTTAATAAAGGGGTTTTCCGAGATATTTTAACAGACCTTCTGAATAGGTCATCAGTATCTGGTTGGTGGGGTTTGACACCCGGGATTCCCTCACGGTCAGCTGTTTGAGAAGGCACTGCCACTCTAAGTAGTGCCACGGCCTTCTCACTGCTCACCAAGCACAGCGCCGTATATCGTATAGCAGTTGTGCTTGGTATCAAAGCTCAACGCCATTCACTTCAAAGGGGCTGAGCGGCACTTAGGCCATGTGACCAATGAATGTGACATCACATGGCCTAGGCTAAAAAACGAGAAGGCCTCGGCGATATGGCAAGTGTAAGTGGCCTTCTCAAACGGTTGCTCGGCAGGGGTCCTGGGTGCCTTCCAGCAAATAGGTCATCAGTTATCTTAGAAAATCCTTTTTAATTTCCTTAGCTCATTCTGAGCTTAGGAGTCGAGGGGGCTATCCCACTAAATGATTGACAGATAATGCTTATATAGGGAACACTGTCAGTCATTGAGAACCACCCACTGGACTCCTAAGTGCAGAATGAGAAGAGATATAAATGAATATAATACAAGTCATACTGAATATTTCCCTATATCAGTCTGCTCAGCTCTTCCTGCTCTATAACATGCTGCCTGCTGGTTAGACTGGATATTAACCATGGCACAATACATGGTTGCATATTATCTGATGTTATAGTCCTTGCCACAAACTTGCTCTTGATGTCATAGCCAAAATAGTAACTGCTGAGGTTACCCACTCCCAAAATTGAAAGGGTAGAGTTATCAGTGGACTATTATTTAAAGCCAGGGAGAATACGTATTTTCTGTCTTCGAGCTCCATTTGTGTCTGTATATTATGAAAGATTTAGAAATTCCATTAGCAGGGTATTATTACAAAACCATTAGTTTGCTTAATGCTATGTCTATTGGAATTGTCTCATTGCAACATATGGAGGTCCTTTTTTTATTTGATCACCTACTACCCTGCCAGAACATGTCTGTGATGCAATGTTGTCACCAGACATTACAAGGTTCAGTGGTGATGTTTCAGAGGAAACTCCCGATGTCTCCTGAGAAGAGTAAAGGTCAACCCATAACTATAATAACCTAAATTAGTATAAGTGTGTGTATATGATGCTTTTTCTGTACATGAAATATTAGGGCAGAGGTGAAGGAAAATGTAACAGTATAGCTGAATATATGCAAGACTATCACAAGGAAATTTGATTGGTGCTAATTTATGGCAGTATTTAAAGGGGTTTTCCAAGATATTTTTTATATATGATCTGTAGGGGCCAGACACACTGGAACCCTGCTGATCAGCTGTTTGAGAAGGCACAGTGCTTGCAGTAGCGCCACGGCCTTCCCTCAGCTCACCAAGAACAGGGCCGTACATTGTATAGCGGCTGTGCTTGGTATGGCAGCTCAACCCCATTTTGCCCTAGGCAAAGCTGCGAGAAGGCTGTGGCGCTACTGTGAGCGCCCGTGCCTTCTCAAACAGCTGATTGGCGGAGGTCCTGGCTATCAGACCCCATGATCAGATACTAATGACCTACCCAGAGGATAGGTCATCAGTATTGTATGCCAGTATTATTTGTACAGTGGTTAAAGGGATTCTGTCATGGCATTTGACCCTATAGAGCTGCGTACATGCACGGCTAGATCGCCGCTGGCATGTCCGCAATATAGCAGTAGAATAGCTCAGGGTGCTTTTATTTTCTTTAAAAAACGATTTGATTGATATGCAAATTAACCCAGGAAGGTGCCCAAGTGGCGGTACTAACCTTCCTGGTGCCCAGCCGAGTCTCCTTGCTTCAGTGAGATCGCCGTAAATCTCGCGATGCATTAAATCGCGCAAGCGCAGTTTCTTCCCTGAGGCTGATGCCAGCACAGTAAAGGAACACTATGTTGCAACTGCGCTTGCGCAATCTCGCGCATCGCGAGATTTACAGCGATCTCACTGAAGCAAGGAGGAGATTCAGCGGACGCAGGCGGTGCTGGGCTCCTTCACATGGGGGCGTGGCTGGGCACCAGGAAGGTTAGTACCGCCCCTTGGGCACCTTCCTGGGTTAATTTGCATATCAATAAAATCATTTTTTAAAGAAAATAAAATCACCCAGAGCTATTCTACTGCTATATTGCGGACATGCTAGCGGCTATCTAGCCGTGCATGTCCGCAGCTCTATAGGGTCAAATGCCGTGACAGAATCCCTTTAACTAATACTTGCAGTACAATATTTGGGCACTTGTGTTGGTGTTCCCTAGATACTGTAAAGATGGGATTATTTGGCCAGAATTTGGGACTATTTTATGGGCAATGAATAATATTATGCGGGAATTGTTTGAGTACTATATTTCTTGGTACAGTAGTTTCACAATATATCTTTACATGAAGAGGTCTTGTTATGGTTGTTGTCATATTGATAGGAGAGTCGTAAGGCACCAGAAATTGTAAATGTGTCAGGCTACTTTCACATATGCGTTTTGCATTCCAGTTTTGGGATCTCAAAATCTGGGCAAACCGCTTCCGTTTTGTCCCCATTCAGTGTTATTGGGAACAAAACAGAGCAAACCAGTTTAGCATGCATCAGGATGCTTTCCGTTCCGTTTTTTTGACCACACACAAAACCGCAGTAAGCTGCGAAAACTGGCTTAGTTGCCTATAGCAACCAATCAGATTCCACCTTTCATTATTCAGAGCTCCTCTGAAAAATGAAAAGTGGAATCCGATTGGTTGCTAGGGGCAACTAAGACAGTTTTCCTTTACTCCACTTTTGATAAATCTCCATGTCTGATCTGTCATTTCTGACCTGATCCTGCCTGTGTTCCTGCCATGGTCTGTCTGTGTTGTGCCTCTTGTTTGGTCTCAGTTAAGTTTTGTTCATGTTTTATGTTCTAGAGACCTGCATTCTAGTCTTGGTGTCTGTTCAAACTGTGCCTGTGGTTTTGGTGCATTTCCTTATTCCTGAGCCTCCAGGTGCTTGCACCAGAGTTTCTGAGTCCGAGGTTCAGCTGCTAAGTATACCAGGACTATTCCACGAGGTAGAGGTCTGGTCGCTTACCCGCAGTGAAGACTACATCCGTATCCCTGTATAGGGGTTAAAGTGTGAATACCAGGGAGGTGCCAGAATAACGCCCTTAGGGTTTGGCCCAAAGTCAAACTGGTTACTTGGCACCGTGTTTACACACTACCACTGATCTGTATCAGTGGATCTGTAACATTCCTCTTTATCATTAGCATTCATTTTACCGAATACTGTTAGTCACCAGTATACTGATGTTTTTTTTTTTGCCTGTATGCATATTGGTTTGTAAATCATCAGTAAAATAATTTGTAAGATTTGCCTTTAGTCTTATAAGTCTCATCCTCGTCTTAGTGTGTACGATATAGCAATAGTGACTGTATGGATCACTGGTGCAGATATCCATTGTATATCCAGCACCACAGAATGTCTTATACTGTATGTATAGTCAATGTTAAATCTAAAGTTCACATTGCAATAGGAATCGTTGCATTCACATATATAAATGAATAGTTAATATGAGATTGAGGCTTTGCACACAGGGTTTTTTTTTAAAATCCCATAGAATTCACCACCAGATCAGTCAAAAAGTGTAAACCTAGCCTAATAGAGCCTCACTTTGAAGAGGCATTCTGGTTGTAGCAAGTTATCCTCTATCCACAGAAGGGGAAAACTATTAGAATGCCGGTGGTCACTGGCATAGCTATAGGGGTCGCAGTTTCAACCGGGCCCATTAAGCCAGGGGGTCCAGAGGGCCCCCGTTGCCAGTGGAACTGTAGATTTCCCTTTATAAGATGCAGTGCATCTTATAAAAGGAATACTAGTGAGCGCTTCCATTATGGAAGCGCTCACTAGTATGCAGGAGGCGGGGCAGTGAAGCGATATGAGCACTGTACTTACCCTTCCTCTTGCTTGCTCTTCTCAGGACCTTCACTGCTGTGTCCTGGCTGCCTACAGCGTCAGTACGTACAGAGCACACTGTGGCTGTGTAGCGCAGGCCCTGAGAAAAGAGCAGGGAGACCGCTGGACATAGAGAGTGGCGGCAGGAGAAGTAAGTTAATTCATTTATTTTGAAGTGGAACTCTTGCACCAGGACCCATGAGTCTTAAGTTATGCCCCTGGTGGGGGTCCTACTGCTGGAATCCTCACCAAACACAAGAATGGGGGCCTTGTACCTTGTAGGGTCCTCTGAAATGAACCAGGTCAAGCATGCACACTGCCGCTCCATTTATCTGTATGGGAGTTCCAGAGCTAGCCGCGTACAGTGCTCTGCTATTTCTAGAACTCCCATGGAGATGAATTAAGTGGCAGGAACAATAGCGTGCATGTTTGACCTGCTGCTCCGTTTAATTAGGGGGAGCCTGCAGGTTACAAGGCCCCCATTCTTGTGATAGGTGGGCATCCCAGTGGCAGGATCCTCTGATCTAATAGTTATGGCCCTTAAAGGAGTTGTCCGCTTTTTACTATTGATGACCTATGCTCAGGATAGGTCATCAATATCAGATGAGCGGTGATCCAACACCCAGCACCCCTGATAATCAGCTGTATGACGAGAATGCAGCGCTTATACCAGTGTTGCCTTGTCTGCTCTGTTTACCTGTTCCAAGCAGCAAGTGTTGCGGTGAGCAGTGTAATTACAATAATGTCCTCATTCACTTCTACTGGATGGCTCCGTCCTATTGAATTCCACAGACAGGAGCCGTCCTATAGAAGTGAATGGAAACGCCATTATTGTAATTACACTGCTCACCGCTACAATTTCTGCTGTGAGCAGGTATACAGAGAAGGCAGTACTCGAACTGGCGCTTCCTTCTCTTCGAGCAACTGATTGGCAGGGGTGCAGGGTGTTGGATCCTTGCCGATCTGATATTGATGACCTATCCTGCTGACCACCCCTTTAATGGTCTAAGGTGGGATCCACAGTTATATTGCCATTTCCATTGTTCTGTTCTGTCATTGGAGCAGAACATCAAAAATAACCGCAGTGCTAGATCCCTCTTATGAAAGACATGAACAGAACCCGACTGGCCCCGTTGACTATGATGAGATGCGTTGGATTTCCTTGGTCGTGATTTAGAGGATGAAATAGCACCCCATGCTGTGCTGTTATGTCCATCAGAGCCTCCACTACAGATGTGAACAAAGCCTAACACACACTAAGCTTTGATCATTCCATAATTATTATTGCACTACCATTAAAGTGTAACTGTCATACTTATTTTTTGTAATGTATAGGGGCAGTGATACTAACCATTTTTGTAATTATACTTTAATTATTGAAATCGTACATTTCTATTAAAAATAGCTCTAAAGTGACCCATTTGGAGCCTTAGCAACGCCCCCCTGTCTTCTGTTTACATAACCTGGTCAATGTGGAGCACTTCTCCACAGTAATGTAAACAGAAGAGTGTTGCTAAGGCTCAAAATAGGTCACATTAGAACTATTTTTTAATAGAAATGTACGATTTCAGTAATTAAAGTATATTACAAAAATGGTCAGTGTCACTGCCCCTATAAATTACACAAATAAAAAAAGAATGATACTTACACTTTAATGGTTATTTTAATATTATTTGACATGAAAATATAGTTGCTTTTGAAATTTACTTTGTTAAAAAAATGCTTCAGTTGATAGATATTCTCATTACTGTAAGGGTACTTTTACACTTGCGTCCTGCCGCAAGTGGCCGTGCACTGCCGTGCTGCCGCTCCGTCCCCATTGACTATAATGGAGCGGGGGGCGGAGCTACGGCGCAGCACGGCCGGAGATCGCCGGACTAAAAGTCCTGCATGTCCAACTTTTAGTCCGGCGATCTCCGGCCGCGCACTGCCGTGCTTCGCCGTAGCTCCGCCCCCGCCCCATTATAGTCAATGGGGACGGAGCGGCAGCACGGCAGTGCACGGGCACTTGCGGCAGGACGGATGCGGCAGGCTGAATAGCCTGTCGGATCCGTCCTGCCGCAAGTGTAAAAGTACCCTAAGAGCCTCCCCTGGTGCTTAATTTGTATAGCAATGTGCATGTCCACTGAGATGGTCACACATGCTCAGTTCCACAGTTCTCTGGATCCATGTGAGATTCAGGGCTGTCTGTAGCTTTGTTAGAAATTTTCATGTTCTATTTTATGTCTGATTAAATATATTTTAGATTAATCATGGCATAATTCCTTTAAGCATCATTGACTCATCCTCTAGTATATAAGACTGCGGGCAAATAGACAATCAACCTCACCATCCATGACATGAAAATGTGGAGATCTGTGAGTAATGTGCTCTCCGCGTGCTCTGATAATGACAACCTGAAATACTGATAGTTATCTCTCAGCTCTGTGTGATCGTGAATAACCTTTTTGGTGATGTCACAATGTATCAAAGTAATTTCAGCAGGCTATCACATTTGTCAATGACCTTTATTGTATCTGTTGTTTTTTCTTTTTTTTTTATAAATCAGATATGAGAAGAACAGACTTTGCCATCAGTGATGTAAACTATATGGCTGATTTGGAGAAGGCTGCTACTACTACTACTACTACATGCAGATGCACGACTGTAAGATAATGCTATAAAGCATAAGAGAGAGTCAAATGAAGTTGGCCTAATGGTCCACCAATCACTGAGAATGGAGAATGGAGAAACTATGTTGGGTCACTTATTTCCTCTGGTCTCCAGTCACAGTTAGAGCCAAGCTGTTAAAGAGCTTTTCTATTTATTAAGTCTTATGAAATACAAATTAGGCTATTTTCACACTAGCGTTTTTTGCAGATCAGTCATGGATTTGCAAAAACGCTTCCATTACAATAATACAACCGCATGAATCCGTCATGAACGGATCCGGTTGTATTATGTCTTCTATAGCCATGATGGATCCGTCTTGAACACCATTTTTTCTCCGCAATTTTTGATAAAATCTATAACGGAGGCCCCAAACAGAATCTTCAACAGATTTTAACAGGTTTGTCTCAACATAAAAAATCCTTTTTATTGGCTGTTTCCTATGCAGTGTAAATGTAATATGTAATATTACACAGGGGACATTCCAATGCTGTGGCCTTCTGCCCTGGTTGATTAGGAGGGAAAGGGGGGGGGGACATCTAGATGGACTAAAAGGGCACTTAGGTTTCCTAGGTTAGACAACCCTCACTTGTCTGCAGAGTGCTAATAAGACACCCATAGATTCCATAAATGAAATATCAGAATTTCTCCTGCACCTTCAATTCAGCTGTGAGTGGAATGTCTAAAATATCTATAATAAGTAATGGAATATATTTACGGATATACTCAACTGCTTATGTAGGATTTAAAATTTTAAAAACTGAAATGAAATAGGATGAATACAGACAGTCCTTCACATAGGTTATCCTATGACACTATGCAAATCATTTATGATATAGAGGAATTTATGGGCTCATATACTGCATACACCAAGCACAGACCTTCTGATGTCCTTCATGAACCCATTTCCCTGCAATCTGATGCACAACCTTTTCTCTTTGTAATGCTTGATGCTCTGCCAAGGACTTTTACAAGCAGCCAGTAAAAACAGGATGGCTGTATACTTCCTATCACTCAAAACGCTCATGAACAGCCGAGTTTGTTAGAAAACAAAGTCCAATGTGTAAGAAGACTTAAAGGGAACCTATCACCATGAAAATAGAAAGTAATCTGAAGGCAGCATGTTATAGTTCACGAGGAGCTGAGCAGATTGATGTATAGTTTTGTGGGAAAAAATTCAGTATAACTTGTAATTTATCCATTTATATTCCTGCTCATTCTGGGCTTTGAAGTCAAGGAGGCGGTCCTATCAGTGACTGACAGCCGTCCCTCTATGACTGTGTATACAGAGTTAGGTGTCAATCACTGATAGGACCACCTCCTTGAATTCAAAGCCCAGAATGAACAGGATTATAAATGCATAAAATACAAGTTATACTGAATCTTTTCCCACAAAACTATATCAGTCTGCCCAGCGATTTCTCCTTCTCTATAACATGCTGCCTTCAGCTCTGACACCATTTTCAATGTGACAGGTTCCCTTTAAGCTACATTCACATGGGTAATGTTTCTGTTAACATGAACACAGTATAAAATAGGTTTATGCACATTAGCATTGTTTTTCACTGACCACTTGTCCATTCAAGAAAAATTGCAGCATGTTAATTCTCTTATTCATTTTTCACACAGGACGTGTGCAGTACCCCAGACCTATGGGAATCTGCAATGTTTCGTTTGTAATGCAATGTTATGTAATGATTGACATGTTATGTCATGTGAATGTAATGCACTGTATATTCAGTATGTTCCAGCATCAGACAGTCATGGTCAGAGTTAACCATCCTGGTCAAGCCCTCTCTGGAGCTTAGGGTGTGGGCTGGCCCTACCCCCTAGTTCCAGAAGATTCCAGTCAGTGTAGCTGTAGGGAGGGAGGACATAGTGAGGGATCTTCATGTGCTCTTCTCCTCTGGAGTTGTCAACTCTACTCCTTCAGGAGATGAAAGCAAGCAAGAACTAAAGTAGGAGCATTTGCATGGCTACAGTGAGAGAGATCAAGTTAACTCAGCTTAAGGTGCTCCAGACACTACTTCTGCTGCAAAGAGGCAACAAGTTAAGACAACCTATCCACTCCAGACTAGTGGACACTGCAGCCATGAGTGCCAGATTGTAGTTTGTAGTCAGAGATCCCAATAACAAACATTAGCAAGACAAGGAGTAACCAGGAGGCCATTGCTGCAACAGACTGCCTAGCTCAGTGATGGGCAACGTGCGGCTCTCCAGCTGTTGCAGAACTACAACTCCCAGCATGCAAAGCCTGTCTATAGCTATCAGCCTACTGCAGGGCATGGTGGGAGTTGTAGTTTAACAACAGCTGGAGAGCCGCACGTTGCCCATCACTGGCCTAGCTCATGCTTGAACATCTGGGGAGGAATTTGCACTGTGTACAGATAACTGCTGGCCATACAGTACTACAACTCTTATTGTGCACACAGTAAGGCTACTTTCACACTAGTGGCAGGACGGATCCGACAGGCTTTTCACCTGAAGGAACAGCCTGTCGGATCCGCCCTGCCGCTAGTGAACGTGTGCCCCCGGACTACCGCTCTGGCCCTATTGACTATAATGGGGGCGGGGTGAACAGCCTGTCGGATTCGTCCTGCTGCTAGTGTGAAAGTAGCCTAAAGAGAGACTTCTGTTAAGTTGAATCTGGCCTAGTCTCCCATTAGACAGGGAGTCCACTGCTACAGCAAGTTCCCCTGAAAGAACATAGGATGCCCTCCTTCACTGCACCGACTTCAGGGTGTGACAACCTGAGGGAATAGACCGTGACGAATCATCATCAGGGCCATTACCACTCCCAACCTCTGCTCCTACTCCACTGGGGCTTGCTGCACTTGTCTACTCTATTTAAATCAATGGGTCAATAAAAAACAGCACAGGAGATGCTGTGTGGTATTCACCTTTTTCCTGATCCATTAAAAAAAAAACACACACAAAATTCACAGATTTACAAAAAACACTAAAGTACACAGAAGGAAAACTGCAGTCTGCAGTGTGACACATGTAGTCAAAAATACTGGACTCCCAAAGTAAACCTGACAGACTTTATTAAAAAGTCAACGGGGTCCATTAGGATTTGCCATTATCCTTTGGAAAACAGGTCTAGCATAGCTGCAACTGCAAGGTTGTTGTATGCACAGATGAATATTTAGTAACAAATGCAATATTACAAATCACCTAGTAAATTACAGGCATATGATATGACAAGATAGAAAACAGCCTCAGGGTCATACATAAAGAAGATCAGATTTTATAGCAAAAATCTATATGTCAGCTGAGCCTAGAAGAGCTGATTATTTCCCATTATTTCATAGCAGTTCCATATTGTGTATCATGTTAACAGCCTGAAGAAAATACAATTTTTTTCGCTTTAATACACACACCTAGTTTTTAGAGGAGGAAAATAAGACCCTTTAGACCTTCAATCTTCGACAGACTTCAGATCAGACCCCCCATGTCAAACCTCAAATCAGACCCCTATATCAGATCAGACCTCAGATCAGACCCCCAAGTCAGACCTCAGATCAGACACCCGTATCAGATCAGATCCCCATGTCAAACCCCGAAATTAGATCAGACCTCCATATCAGACCTCGGCTGTGATAGGTAAGCACAGTGCTGGTAGCTCTTCCCTCCCCGCTCCAAGTAAATTCTGCATACTAGTGAGCGCTTCCAAAATGAGAGCGCTCATTGATATTAGCCATTTTTCCCCAACATTTGAGGGAAAAATGTTTGTCTGATAAAGCGGAAAATACGGTAATTATTTGCTCCATTTAGAACAATACTGTAAAGTGAACATGTCATCTATACTAATAGAAGCAGCAGTGAATATTCATTGAAACATTAAATAAATTATGCTAAGTCAGCTTACAAGAACACATGCATAGAAATGTAATCCTGATATAATCCAATGTGCCACATTGCATCAAGTCATGAAACTGGCATTATTATAACTATAGATGGGTGAATAGGTTGATGAATTGTCACAGCTGACACATTTTTAGGGAATCCTGGACAAACTGCGGGGACCAAACAATAGGTGGTGTGTCACATGGCACCTCTCATACATAGGTCTCATAGTAAAAGGGTGAAAGAATAACAGCAATCTCTATACAGTGGTTTGTATCCATTTTCCCCTTCCTGTCTACCACATGACTAAATCAATCCATCACATGTGCACCTAAATGATAAAAATAAAGATGATGGACAATTAAAAAAATGTAGTAAAGATAGGACGTTGTGTTGCACATATAAATCTGTGGAAGAGTAAAGAACATGACATCATATCTTCCTGGTACCAGAAAGTTTTCCATTCTCTATAGAAACAAAAATAGAAAGGGACTAACTTCAGAAGAGATTCAATACAACATCCGCTCTATCAGATGAAGTGGCTGCTATATGGGTCTGTCTGTCCCTTTCTCACCATTGCATAAGGATTTAAAAATCCTAATATGATATGCATTTGTGTCTTCTTGAAATATGAATAACAACAAATGTGTACACAAAGTAAGACGCAGAAAAAGGTTGAAGGTATTTTTAAGAGTCTGTTTTATACAAAAAAGGGTCAGAATAACATCTTGAAGGGAAGACGCATCTTTGGAGTAATGTCACAACAGTAGGTACAAAAGGAGGTACCAAAAGGAATCGTTCCCTCATATCAGCTGTAGACCAAAACTTCGTAGGGAGCCCAGTCCAAAATTGAATTTTCATCCCAAAATGAGCTTAGAATTTATCGATTATGTTAACCATGGATGTCGTCAGGCCCTCAATGTTCTGCACATTCGTTATTCTAGCATAGATATATCCAAAATGGATGGAGGGACTGACCACTATTAGCTTAGGTCAAACTAACCTTTGAGAATCATAAAAATGTGATGGAGCAGCCTGATAGAATCATGTCACGTGAACAGAAGATACAGTATATGAGGGGTCTTTTGCTACTGTGGTAAAGTGTACAGTAAAATCCTGGAAGGGGTGTATATCTCACCCAGGTTCCTCAACTGGGTGAGGTAAGTAAAATTCAAGAAGATGGCGCTGGCTTCAGCAAACGTAGTTGCTGGAGCTATTTTTTGTTAAAGTTCAAGGGCTGGATTTTATTTGGACTGGGAAGGTAGGTTTGGTAGTAGGACCTCCCTAGTCCACCCCCATTCCAGGGCATGTTTTCCCCTAGCCTGAGGGATCCTCAGTTGTAGTCCAGCTGGGATCATTAGGGGGAAATAAAAGCACATCCCAGGCTGTCAGTCTGGGGAGGAGTTATGCCTGGAAAAAGCCTAGGAAGCTGGCTGCCTTGCTGGCTAGTGAAGCCTGATTCCCTACGTCTGACCTGCACTCAATAGGCGAGCTAGAAACAAATTTGTATTAGCTAGGGCTCAGACGGGCAGGAGTTTATTTTGTTTGGATTATGTTTTTGTGATGATGGAACCTCACTTTACCCAATGAGTTATAACAGGGTTCACCTGAAATTGCCCAAGTGCCATAAAATAAAGCATCGTTTGGACTTTAATCCTGTTGTCTGCGAAGGAATCTGTCATCGCCACCCTGCTTGAAAGAGCAATCCCTTACACTACTCAATACCAAACTCTTGGGGAAGTAGAGGGCCAATTGAAGTCCAGCAAGTTATATTAAAGAAACATTCTGAAAATGTATCCTAGACCATATCAGTGATTGTAGGAATTGTCAGAAGTGATTTTCTTTGTAAAGCATGCAGCCTAATTTTTTGCTTCCTTCTATTTATTTTCCCAGAAATTCCCTAACCAGAGTACCTTCCATACTCCAGATAATATTTTGAGGTGATCATTCCTTTACAGAAATTGCTTTGTAGGCTCAAGCTGAGTGACTTGGGGTAATTTAACCTCCTAGATGAGTTTAATTAATGACATAGTCGATACCCAGTGATTCCCATAATTTAAAGGTGTTTTTGGAGCTATAGATATTGATAGCCTGCATTCTGGGTGTTGATGTCATACAAAATACTAAATCAAGGGAAAAATATATGTATATATATCATCCAAGAACTATAAGCCACTCTGAAGGCAGCTTAGATTAGTGTCCTTTAATGTGGTAGTGTGATGATTTGCTTTGCTACTTCTTGTCAACTATTATTTAACGGGTCACAGATTTTTCACAAAACTTTTGATATCTTAGGGAGACATATTAAAGGCTTTGATCAGTGGAGGTTTGAGCATTGAGATTCCCTCTGATCCCTAGAATGAGGAGAGAGAAGTGCTCATGTATCTCGCTCTGTCTCCTAGCTGCAGGAGAGGAAGTGAGATGGACTCAAAAGGCAGGGGCGTAACGATCGCGGTCGCAGAGGATGCGACCGGGCCTGGCGGGGGGAGGGGGCATGTAATGGGAGCACTCTGACGGAGCCTGGCATAAAGTACAGTGACAATGCTGAGCCCTGTCAGAGCGCTTTTCAAACATGTACATCATGCGGGGGCGGACGACGACTTGGGGGGTTGAGCGCACTAACCGGCCCGGCAGTTCTTGTCACTGACGGGCTGTTTGTCTCCAGAGTGGAGCAGGGAGACCTCTCTGCTCCCTACTTTACTGTTCTTCTGAGCTCCAGCGCTCCCCCTGTTGGCCGCACATGGCGCTGCTGGCTGTGGGAGGAGCGCTGAAAGCCCGGGAATCGCCTCCAGCAGCACGATGTGATAGTGGGAACTAGTCATCAGGAAAGAAGGTAAGTATGTGTTGTTGTTTTTTTTCATGCAGACTGGAGGCAAAAGGGGAGCCATAACAAGAGTGAGGGGGCACCTCATCTGCCATAACTACTTTGGGGGGGCATATATGTGGGCATAACCATGGAGGGGCACATAACTGGGCATAGCTACTATGAGGGGGTACATAATCTGGCATAACTACTGTAAGGGGGGCACAAAATCTGGTATAACTACTGTAAGGGGGCACCTAACTGGGCATAACCACTGTGAGGGGGCACATATCTGGCATATCTACTGTAAGGGGGCACATATCTGGCTATAACTACTGTAAGGGGGCATAAATCTGGCATATCTACTGTGAGGGGGCACATTTCTGCTCATAACTACTGTGAGGGGGCACATTTCTGGGCATTACTACTGTGAGGGGGCACATATTTGGCCATAACTACTGTGAGGGGGCTCATATCTGGGCATAACTACAGTGAGGGGCACATATCTGGGCATAACTACAGTGAGGGGGCACATATCTGGCAATAACTACTGTGAGGGGGCACATTTCTAGGCATTACTACTGTGAGGGGGCACATATCTGGTCATATCTACTGTGAGAGGGCTCATATCTGGACATAACCACAGTGAGGGGCACATATCTGGGCATAACTACAGTGAGGGGCACAACAGTGGGCTTAACTTCTGTGAGGGGCCACAAGGAGGACATAACTATTTTGAAGGGACCACAATGTGGGCATTAGTACTGTGAGGGGCCACATTGTGGGCATTAGTACTGTGTGGTAACACTTAGGGGAAATGTCCTAGATTACCCTGCTATACATTGGTATGGCTCAGTCTTACAGGCCAGCACAACGCCCCCTGCTGGGGATTTAGCAGGGGCAGTCACCATCCCTTCCTAATGTGATTATTCTTTTTTTCTCCCCACAGGGACCTTATTCAGGATCCAGTGGACATCATGCCGATGCCAGCGACACCCTGGATGAGGTAGGACCAGATTTTATTAGGACTGGGTGAGTGTAGCCATGCATTGAGCTTAGGGCCCTTTAACACGAGCAGATCCTGTGCGGGTAATCCGCCGCGTGAAAGAGTGCCCAGCCCCGTTCCGGACAGCAGAGACACGGAGCAGTGACATGATTGATAATGCTCCCCGCCTCTCTAGGATCTTTTTACTACAAAATCACTGTGACAACTTCATCTCACTGTGATTTTGTAGTAAAAAGATCACAGAGCGGCATTTAGCATTATCAGTCATGTTAATGATCCATATCTCTGCTATAGGAGGCCCCCAGAGCTAAATTTCAAGTGTCATAGCACAGGGTCTAAAATTAATACTTAAGTCCATTCAGAATTAGTTTTTCATTTTTTTATAAATTTGCAAACATTTCTAAAATTCTGTTTCTCCCTAAAGGGAATGTGTCATTAGAAAATTACCTATTGTTAAAATCACATTTTTATGTTTAACATATTTTATAGAATTATTGGTGGTTGTTTTTAATTTTCCATGTCACTATATTTAAACAAAACCACAAAATCCTGTAGTATTCACACTGGCCACTAATCCTAATAATAGGCGCCACTTCTTGGTCTATACAGAAAACTTTACTGCAGTTACCTGCTTATCTATACACTGAGGTGATATCATTACTGGCAGGATTAGAATGACAGATGAGACAGGAGCCACCATTCACAATAGTTGATTGTCAAAGCTTATCTATTCTTTAGGGTACTTTCACACTAGTGTTTTAGATTCCGTTTGTGAGATCCGTTTCAGGGCTCTCACAAACGGTCCAAAACGGATCAGTTAAGCCCCAATGCATTCTGAATGGATAAGGATCCGTTCAGAATGCATCAGTTAGGCTCCGTTCCGCCTCTATTCCGTTTTGGAGGCGGACACCAAAACGCAGCATGCAGCATTTTGGTGTCCGTCTGAAGAGGCGGAGCCTAACGGATCCGTTTTTTTTTTACAATGTAAGTCAATGGGGACGGATCCGTTGTCAGTGACACAATATGGTGCATTTGAAAACGGATCCGTTCCCCATTGACTTTCAATGTAATTCAAAACGGATCCGTTTTGGACTTTGTCATTTTTCTTTAAAGCTAATGCAAACGGATCCGTTCTGAACGGATACAAACGCTTGCATTAGAGGTGCGGATCCGTCTGTACAAATAAACAGACGGATCCGCACCAACGCTAGTGTGAAAGTACCCTAACTTGTACAACGTCCTCTGCACAGAGCATGCCTAGAAAACTCTCCCATAGAAATCAATAGGGTCAACTCCAGACCATTGTGTCTATGGCCCATGTGGCTGTTTTCTAAATGCTGTTAAGAACAACTCAGGCAAGATGGCCGCCCCCATAATCATGTTCAGGAAATAGAATAAATACATTTGCAATCAGAAAATAAAAGATATTTGTTACCATATGGTATTAACTGGTAGAAAAAAATGTGATGGAGAGTATACGTGGGTGAACCTGTTAAGCTGATTGCTGATATTTTATTTCATACATTCTTATGGTGTTTAATGTAGATCGATAATAATTCTGGACAAGTAATTTCAGATTGCGTTGATACTCACTCAGAAAGACATATTTGCATTATGGGACTTATCCTTTTTGAGCGGAATTGTAATGATGCTTTTATGTTTACGGAATTGTACTTCTTAATTGGAACCTGTATGTATGTACCTATGTACCTATGTTTATGTTTTTATTGTATTTTTCTGAAAAATGTAATAAACTTAAAATTACAAGAAAAAAATGTGATGACGCTTTGAGGAGGATTGATTGCAGATGTACTTTTTTATTTTAGCGCAAGAAACAAAAAATGCAAAAACTGAAAGGGTCTGAAGACTTTCCAAATGCATTGTACATATGCCAGTGTATACCTATACAGTTGTAAAAGTCTGGCATAGACTACCACAAAAAAATACTGGGGCATTGGAATTCCAGTGTATTCTGGTGAAATCCATGCCACAAGGATACCCTTTGGATCTGTGCTTTGTTTTCATGGGCATGTTGGAAAAAAATTATACGTATATGACAGCAATATACAGTACCACACACTGTGTGACTTTAGCTTAAAGGGGTTTTCAAGGATTATGTTTGGTTTTACCTAGCTACTGACATGTGTGGTACTTGGTGAGAAACTTCTGCTCACCCGCTGGCTCATTTGCCGCCTGGGGACGTATCATGGCTGAGGTCAGTCTTTGGTTGCAGAAGCTTATGTGACCCTGTCTGTACCCTGGTCAGGAGTAAAGAGACTGGGGACCAAAAGATTTCTGAATTAAGCTAGGTTGCCAAAATAGAGAGGTGAGTGCAGGAAAGATTTAGTTTAGAAACTGCCATATTCCTCACAAGACTGGAACTTGGTCTGTGTAACTACCATAATTCCCACTCTTTCCATACTGAAATCATGCTGTGAGTATGGGACAGTAAATGGTGGTTGTGATGAAAATCTCAGCATCGTAGATTGCTATGATGCAGTGAATTTGGCTCACAAGAGTTGTGGTTCAGTCCAGGAAATGTGGCTGTCACACAGCCTGCATTTCACAGGCCACACATGGCCATGTGAATGCAGCCTAAGGAGTGGTGGTACTCATGATGTGTACTTTTAACAGGTGCACCACAGTGTATGCCTTGGAGGTACTTTTTATTTGTGTTGAGGGTACTGGACTTAATATAATATTGGCAAGACCTAGAGGGTTTACATTAGTCATATGTCTTAGGAGCTCTTATAAGAGGAACTTCATGCAGCTGTCAGTATCTGTGACTATTGTTCTAGTTCAAGTACAAACTGTTCATTGTATAAGGATAAGTGACAAGCTCACAAACCTTCCAGCAAGGGTGTGTCTTGATTTAGCAATTTTATCCAACATTGGTTTATCCCTTTCTACATTTTGCTTGCCTTGCAATCTTATGTAACACACCCTGACAATTACTGTTCAAATGGTTCAGACGGTTAAGAGATCATCTAAAAAGACACTCATAAAAGATCATGTCATTTTTTATTCTTTTCTTAGGATTCTTTTGTTGAATTTTATTTTTCTAGAAAACAATTTTATTTCATTTAATGGCTTTTCCGGGCACATATATAGTTTTGCATCAAGTTCCAATATTAATTGGTTCTGGGATGGCCATTGTAAGTTGAAACCATTGTAACTTAAGTCCATAACTCTATGGAGAACTAGTAATTTGTTCCAAAGCCCCAAAATGTTATTCCAAGATAAGAGAAAATTAATATTTAAGAATAGAGATGAGTGAACTTTAAAAAAAAGTTCGGCGTTCGGGTTGTGGTAAGTCGCGCATCCCGTTATGAATTCCACTATCGCGGCATATGGAATCCATAAGGGGCGGCTTCCACCAATCCGAACTGTTGAACAGCCGAAGGACCTGGGGTGACGTCACCGTCATGTGATCAGTGCAAGGGGCGTGGCTCAGCACTTTTCCCCCTGAAAGGATAAAAAAAAAAAGTATTGTTTCAGAACTACAGCAGATCCTTCCAATCATTGCTCAGCCTTTTAATTTAGGTACGTAGCAAATTTAGGAAAATAGCTATACTAGCCTCATATCTACAACTTGCACTTTTTCAGAGCAAAGCAGATACAATCTTTTCTAGTTCAGAGGCCTTGTGGGGACCTCCGTCTGGGTACTATTATGGAGATCAGTTAATATACGTGATCTTGGTTTCTGGGAAACTATATGCAAATTAGCATGTCTAACATCAGTTGGCATAAAAAAAAAATTACTGTTATCCTTTTTGTCAGAAAAACACATTTGAATATTTCTCTCAAAAACCCAATGTTATGTAAATAAGCTTTTCTCACAAAGAAGATAAAATAATTCTTTCAGATGCCAACTGATATTAGATGTGTTAATTTGCATATATTTTCCCAGGAACCAACAGAAGTATTACCAGGACGGCGATACAGATGTCTGTGCTGCGGCAGAGGAGGGAGAGGCGTGTCCCCTCCTTGTTCCTCTGATAGTCTGCCAGCACTAGGCCGGCAGCCTATCGGAGGCCGGTGCAGGCAGCGCGATGATGTCATCGCGCCGCCGGAGCCGTACAGCGAGGGACACAGGCCAAAAGAGGCCTGCATCGCATCACTGACATGGAGGCAAGTATAAGTGTTTTGTTTTTTTGTACAATACTGGAACATGATAGGGTGGGGGCTACTGGCACATAAGGAGGGACTACTGGCACATAAGGGGGCTACTGGCACATAAGGGGGGCTACTGGCACATAAGGGGTTACTGGCACATGATAAGGGGGACTACTGGCACATGATAAGGGGGGGAAATGGCACATAAGGGGGCTACTGGCACATAAGGGGGGTCTACTGGCACATGATAAGGGGGCTACTGGAACACAAGGGGGCTACTGGCACATAAGGGAGGGCTACTGGCAAATAATAAAGGGGGCTACTGGCACATAAGGGGGCTACTAGCACATGATAGGGGGCACTCTGGCTACTGGCACATGATATGGGGGGGGGGGCTCTGGCTGCTGGTACATGACGGTACTTGTGATTGTCTAGAGGGGGCCAAACAAAGACGTGGGTTGAAGAAATTAGGGAGAGGCTATAGATGCTTAGTGTTGTAAAATGGTTAAATATAGTGTACTGACAACAGTGCTCTTGTTTCTACAATTCATAAACTGACTGGGAATTTGCCAAATTAGAGCCTTTGCTCTAATTAGAGCTGCAATGCATGCATGAAATCGGCAGGGCCAGAGTAAATGTCTAGCCCTGTCAATCTAGCGGCAGGTGGGCGCTTCTTTACCTGTGGGGACAGCCCCCCACAGGTGAAGGACTCCTGCTGTTGAGATTAATCGATTTATTAGAATCAATTTGCAATGCTCATCTCACATTGAAATTGCGACACCAAGAAGAAAAAGTCAGGATCAATATATATATTAATTGTTTGCAAACTTGAAAAAAAATTTGAAAATATTCCAAACATCTCAATTTATTTAGTATGAACTTTACATGCAGAAATACATGCACCTACATGCCTTGGCATGCAATCAGGGAGGTTTTAATCATTGTTTGAGGAATGTTCTGTCACTCTGAATGCACTTGGGCATGCAATTCATCAAGATCCTCTGCTGACAGCAACCTGTGCAAGTACTAATTACGTTTAAGATGCTGTCGATGGGAAATAAATCCAGAGACACTGCAGGCCATGGTAGCACATTTAGGCCACGCAGGCTACTCACAGTAGCACAAGCAACATGCAGCGGTTCCATGAGCAAATCAATGTAACATTGAGCTTTTAGTGTACTTGAAATAAAGACTAGAGGGGTCCAGCTACCATACATTATGATACACCACACCATAACTCCAGACCAATCTCTGACTATGATTGCTTCCGAGATAAAAGTGGTACTCATTGCAGAAGTGCATAGACTTTTATTCCAGCCTCCACTGCTATCTTGCTGTGCACCATGATGGCCTATGAGAGTGTGAGGTCTATGGACCATCTGTAGCTGGATGTTGGGCTCATAGCCTGTCATAGAAATGCCTTCTGATGGTTTGTGTACACACTGTTTAACGCCCTATACTTGGAATGTGGCATCCAAGTGTTGCTATTTCAATGTTGAGTGTATAGCCCTAATGCAAGGCTTCACTTCACTTCTACTTGATGCCTCGCCTGGGCTTCGCTATTGGTAGATATCCATGTCCAAAAATGTTTGGCCATCACATTCCACTCTTTGTACATAGCCACTACTTTTTGCCAGTTTATTGTTTATTACTGAAGTTTAAAATAAATTAATGGAATCTTCTTTTATGTAATTTCTTGGCTGGAATATGCTGGCTCTTAAAGCTAGTAGCTGCGATGTAGCTTTGTTAATATGACAACTACACATATATCTAAAATTGGGAAACTGTTGTCATAATTCTACTTCTTCATGATGTGGCACTTCATCAAGTAGTGATGCTCATCACAAGACCAGTATAGCTGATAGCGGCTGCTCTAGCAGTGAGTAACACAATGGCTCAGTGGTTAGCACTGTTGCCTTGCAGCACTGGGGTTCTGAGTTTCAATACAAATAAGGGCAATAACTGCATGGAGTTTGTATGTTCTCAGATTTCCTGTAGTTTCCTCAAACACTTCAAAGACATGATAGGGAGCTTAGATTGTAAGATGTCCTGTCAAAGTGAAATAAGCCCCAGATCCCACCATAGGGAACAGATTAGGGTCCCAAGATGTGAACCACATCATTTTGCCATACAGTATGAGGTTTTGATATGGTGTTGGTCATTTACCTGGACAAAATAGCACTGCAGCACGCTACTTTGTTTGACATTTTTGACTGAATCTGAGATAGTGGTTCCTAACAGAGTCTTCAACGCAGATGCGAATCATCCTTTGGCTTGTTTCCAGTTCCTAATATTAACCCACCAAGCTGATATTTGAAATGAGGACCTAATACAGGCAGAAAACTGATAGAAAATTATGTACTGTCTATAATGTTTATATAATGATCAAAACTACAGATGAGCGAATTGATTCTAAACAAATAGGATTCCACAAAAATTTGTCCGCAAAATAAAGCCAATGATTTTTTATTAATTTCAGTTAAATTGTGTAAAAATGGCGCCCAACGCCATTTTACTGTGACAATTGATGGGCAAAAACCACAAAGGCAAATGAATGGTCATATGACACAGGAAGAAAGTGGAAGGGAGGGCTTGCCCTGCTTGGCTTAGAGGCTAATATACAGCCTCATCAGTCATTTGGGCGAATATTAGCCATATATTTGCGAATTCGCGGTTATTTTCTTGATTGTGAAAAATCGGCAATGTAATATTCGCATAATGCTTGCGCAATACAGGCATGGGTCACTTTGGTAAATTTTTCAAGCTGCTAGAAGTATACTGAGACTCAAGATAATGGTTGGCATGCAGAACATTACAACAGCTTTACATATGCAGGTAGAGTGCTCCAATATATATTCGCAATTGCGAAAATTGACAATTAATGATGCGCATATTTTTGTGCAATACGTGCAACTAGGGATAGCAACTGCTAGGGATGTTGCTAAGCTCAGACAAAGACATTGCAGCCTTCTCATTGGCCCCACAAGCAAGAGGAAGGTTTCTGATGAAAAAAAAAAGTCGAATATTTGAAATTACGAATATATAGCACTATATTCTAAATATTCACGAATTCTCGAAGTTGCGATATTCGCAATAAATATTTGCGATTTGAATATTTGCGCCCAACACTACTGGTGAGTAGTTTCTTCAGTAGACGGGTGAAGAAAACTGTTCATCAGCGACTCTAGACTTAAGTTGCTGATGGAGCTGGTACTGCTTTGTGAGGATAGGCCGATGAAGCAGATAGGCAGCGGCCAGCTGACTACATAGGATGTCTCGATAGAGGTTCAGTTTGTCCTACCTCTCAGCGGGTGTAAAAAATTTTGGACTGGTAGCGAGGGTCTAACATGGTGGAAAGCCAGTAGTCATTCCTCTGCCGAATGGTGACAATTTGGCTGTCACTACGCAAGCAACTAAGCATCCATCGGGCCATTTGCGTAAGTGACTCAGAATGACTCCCTGCCTCCATCTCGACTGCATACTGCCACGGTGTGTCTGGGTCATCTGCCTCGTCTTTCTCATCGCCCTGTAGCTCTGCCAGATGCTCCTGCCCCTCCTCTCCTATCACCTGTGTAGAAAAAACAGCCATTTCTCTACTCATTGCTTGTGCTCGAATGTCATCCTCCTCTAGTTCAGCCCCCACAGGGCTCATGTGGCCGTGATATTTAGTCTCCACATCTCCTGTCCCCTGGCCAGCCAGAGTTAGCAGTTCCAGGACATCAATCAGGCAATCAGTGCAATGACGTTGTTCATCCCGTTGTCCTAGCAACTCACAAATTAAGTGGCCTCCTCAAAGGGCCCGAGAAAACGGCAGGTGTCACGCATGAGCTGCCACTGGATAACATCGAAGTTACACAGGGGAGTACCTCTGTCTGCCTATCATCAAGAAATCATTTATGGCCTTTCTCTGTTCATATAATCGGTCCAACATATAGAGGGTGGAATTCCAACAGGTGGAAACATTGCATATCAGCCTATGTTGGGGGACGCCATTCTGCTGCTGCAGCTCAAGGAGGGTGTACTTTGCAGTGTTTGAGCGGCTGAAGTGCATGCAAAGTTTCAGGATGTCTTGCAGATGGGGTGAAGACTTCAGGAACTGGCCAACCTTCTCTTCTACATATGTGTGCAGGGCTGGTACTGTCTTTTTTGCAAATAAATGCTGGCTTGGGACTCTCCACCTTGGCTCGGCCCAAGCAATCAGCTCCCTGAAAGGTGCAGTCCACCACTTGGAAAAGGGATGAACTGCAGCACCAGCAACTTGGCCAGGAGCACGTTCAGCTTCTGCGCCGTTGGATGAGCGCAGGCATACTGTTGTCTCTTGGCAGTCTCTTTGGTAATCGATTGGTGAGGAGCAGGAGCATCAGGATTAGCAGATGCTGGGAAGGACTGAAAGCTCCCATCGGCTGAGGTGGTGGAGCCTTGACTGCATGAAATTGAGTGCGTGCCACTGGGTGATGCAGAGATTGCTGCAGAAGGCTGGACCACCATATCGGAGTCACGGTTCTCTGAGGCCACTTTATGGTTGACGCTGTATGTGTTGACGCAGGGCTGTGGTGCCACATTAGCACCCTGGCCACACTTCACCTTTTGCCCACAAATTCGCCAAATAGCCATGTTCACGTCCTCCAGCGGCCTAACAAAACATTGCCACTACGCCGAGTATGGCATTTTTCCCCCCAACAATCCGAGCTGACTGCCTGCTACTGCTGTCTCCGTGAACCCCTGCACCACACACTTTCTGGGCAGGTAGGCTCCTGCGAAGCGGGTGGTCTACCCTGGGCACCCTGCTGACTCACGGCCACGCTACAACCCTGCTGGCTCAGCCGCTGCCTCACGCGCAAGCTACCACCCTCTTCTCCTGATGATGATGATGATAAAGCCCCTCCTTCACCCAGCTCCCAAGTCCGATCGGCTACATCATCACAATCCGCTACTGCCTGCACGTCAGTGATTTCCCCCTTAATGGTCTCAGGACCAGGAGCCTGACAGCGCTCAGCACCTGCTCCCAGGTGACTCATCATCACTAATTGCCCGCCTACTGGAGGAAGCGGTGGATGTCTCCTCCAGATCTTGGTTGGGCAGTAGCTGCTGACTGTCCTCTAGTAGCTCGTCCTCGCTTAAAGGTGGAGCCAGGCCAACGGCATATAATACTTCTCACGCTGAGGGAAGAGAAAATGACAGAGGCAAGTTGAGAACATTTGGAGGCACATTGCCTGCTCCCGGGCCATGCCAACTAAGCGTCGTGTCAGAGGAACCCACCAACTCTTTGCTGGGGGTGTCTGATGTCACTTGTGACGAAGTCGAAGAACGAGTCAACCATTCAAACACCGCTGGGTTGCTGGTCAAGACACGACTGCTAGATGACATTGGGAGCTTAGGCCTCTCGCTGCAACTCCTGCTGCCACCCACCCTTCTTCTGCTGCTACTTGTGCCTGCACCAGAAACATTTTGGCCACTGCCCATTCCCTTTGAAGAGCCTGTCACCTGTCTGTCTGACATACTGTACAATAAAATAATTAACTTAAAATTAAATTAAAACCCCCCAAACAAGGCTGTAGTACAATGTAACTTCACCGCAGAACGGCAATTAAAACATATATTATTTTGATTAATAACCCCCCCCCCCCCCCAAAATAAAATAAAAAAATAATTAAAATCACAATTTACCACAGAACGGGTAATATGACGTACGTAT
This sequence comes from Bufotes viridis, assembly GCA_033119425.1. Taxonomy (NCBI): domain Eukaryota; kingdom Metazoa; phylum Chordata; class Amphibia; order Anura; family Bufonidae; genus Bufotes; species Bufotes viridis. The sequence goes on from CM065594.1 coordinate 191,521,700, forward strand.
CTTTCCTATTAATGCACCCTGTAAATGGCTGTACTACAATGTAACTTCACAGCTGAACAGCAATTATGACACATATTTTTTCTTCTTTTTTTTTTTCCTATTAATACACCACCCCAAAAAAGGAAAACAATGTAAAATCAATGCAGAATGGCTAATAGGACGTATGTATATTTCCTATTAATACACCCCGTAAATGGCTGTATCACACAGAACTTGCACCCCAATAACAAGCAAGGTTTGCTGGAATTAGTGATGTATGATATAGTGCAAACAACCTGAAAGCAGCAGTATAACTTCAGTTTGGATCTCCAATTAGTGCAGCAAGGTATAATAGAATCACTCCTATTACCCAGGCTGTAAAACCTCCTATTGCTCCCTGTTCTCCTTTTATAGTGTAGATGATTCCTCCCTATACTTTCCCTACTCCTTGAATAATCTTTCCCTGAACTTCTAAATCGATTTTTTCAGCACAATAGTCTTTCCTAGCACTGTCCCTAGCGCCTGCTGATGTCTCTGCCTGCACTAAGTACACTGAAAAATGGCAGAATCCAAGATGGCTGAGGCTATTTATAGGGCGGTGACATCACAGGGCTGACTGGCTGCTGATTGGCTGTATGCATAGCATTGTGGGTGATTATAGTCAATGGGGACGGAGCGGCAGCACGGCAGTGCACGGCACTGCCGGATCCGTCCTGACGCAGATGTAAAAGTACCCTTAGGGAAAAAAAATTCGGCTTCGGTGCTAATCGAATTTTTCCTGAAATTCGGATCGATTTCTACTTCGTCAACTTTGATTCGCTCATCTCTAGCAATAACGCAATTTTTATACCAGTGAAATTTAATGCAAATTACATAGTACACAGAAATAACACCATCAACACCGCATTATTGCCTTGCACCGTGTATCTTATAGTAAATTTCCTTTTTGAACCAGCCAGTGTTATTCAGTGCAAATTAAACAGTAAAATAACAAATTTCACCACCAACACTGCATCGTTATATTAATGGCAGGCAGATTATTGCATTGCAGCATGAATTTTATAGTACAGAAATTCCCTTTTTGAGTGTTATTAAACACAAATTACACAGTACAATTAGAAATTTCACTACCAACACTGCATTATTCCCAAAGTAAATTGTCAATATCGGTGTGCAGTGTGTTTTTAACAGGGGAGGGACATTTAATGGTGCCGCTGTCTTTAAATTGCAGAAAACACACTCGCAATTTTGATGGTAACAATCAATAATGTGTGTGTACCAAAACCGTGACTTTTCATTTAGGAAATTCGGGGCTTTTGATTTATAGAAAACCAGTGATTTTTCATTTATAGGCTTCATAATAAAATGTCCATGCAACAGAAGAGTGAAAAACAAAAGATCCAGGCCTTGTCATCCAAGAGTCAGAATGTGTTTAGTAGCACCACCAACCATCTGGCCAGTTGTTGCACTTATAGCCATGGTGGTGGTTGTAGGGGCAGTGGTACCAACAGTAGGACCAATACAGTGGGCAAATATAAAATAAGAAAGGGGAGGGAGGCAAAGGAACCCACAGTGTCACATCAAAGTCTGATAAAAGTGGCATGGAGGGTGAGGACTATGATGATGATTGGGTGTTGAACAGGACCTGGGAGCTGGATTGGGGTGCTGGGGAGGAGGTGACAACAGAGGTGGAGGCCGGAGGTCATGGTGACAATAAAGAGGCAATGTATGACCAAACCCTCCCAAAACACTGGCAGGGTCACATCTCTTTGGAGGTCAGTTCGAGAACTGGTAATGCCACTGATTCTGTGAGCGCAGACTCAAAATGTGCCACACCTAGACCAAGCTTGGCTACCTCTAGATCTGTGTGAGCAACTCCCATATGGCATTTTTTCTCTGCAAGGCTGGTACACAAAACCATAACCCTGTGTAAAATCTGCAGGATTTAAATAAGCCGTTGGTGTTAAAACACAAACTTACCAGGGCTCTATTGCAGCACATGAGGTGGCATCACCAGATCTTGTGGAAAAATATAACTGTTTAGCATTCCGAATAAGAACAAGAGTCTGTCCAACTTCTCCCGGTCTTCTTTGCGTCAGCTAGCCCTGCATCCCCAAGCAGTACAGTGTCCCATCATCTGTTTCTTCTTCTCCTTGTCCTCTGATTCATCGTGAGAGATCCATAACGTAATGTATGGCCATTAGAAAACTATTCTTGGACAGCATTTCGCTTGTGTGCAAGCTGAACTCCCACCTGACCATGTTTCTGGTGGTACAGTTGCTGCCATACCACTTAGTTGTGGTAAATGTGGTGCTTTTGCCTCAACCCATCACTGAGACTTCTGGTCAGGCATCCGTAGTGGTGCAGTTCTGCACTTTTACCAAAATGTAATTCTTCTGTAAAATTGAATATTTAGCTGCACTTTCTGCCATATTCCGATACTGAGGCTTCTGGCCAGGCATCCAAAGTGGCACCGTTGTGCGCTTTCACAAAAATTTATGCTGTATGATATACACACTTCTGCACAGCTGTCCATTTAAAAAATAAAATTGTTTAAGATTTTCTCATTTTCTTAACGATTCTGCCCTTTCCCTGGAACATACCATGTTCCCTAATCCCATGAGTTCTGGGGAGGCAGATTGGAACAGTGGCTGGAACTCACCCAGTTTGCTCTGTCTGTACTGTTTTGTCTAGCTTTGTGTCATCTCAGAGAGGGTTTTCATTGTGGTAGGTGGCATTGTGACGCCCAAATGGATGAAGTTGTCCTTTGCCAGTATCTAAAATGTCACTTTTGTAAAAATGAATGAGACATGAATCTGTGAGGATATTCACTCACTGCCATTGTCTGCCTGTCTACAATAAAGTTCTGTTTCATATGGCTGCTGCTGCCATCATGCTACTGCTGTTGTCGGCCTGCCTACCATCATTTCTGTACAGTATGGCTGCCATCATGACACTGCAGCTGTCTGCCTGACCGCCATCATGTTCTGTGCCACATTGGATGCTGCTGCCGCCACCACAACAGCTGCTATTCTCTGCTGCTAATTCCCTATTGCCACTTCCATTACCCCTACTGCCACAACCATTACCAGTACACAGCCACCCCTACTTTAACCACTACTACCACCCCAAAACAGCCACACACACATCTACTGCTTTGTTTGTTCCATGCTGTGCTGTTACATCTGGTGCTACTATTGTGCCACATGCTATTATTACACTACCCTTTCCACAAGGGGGAGTTTTTCCAGGCTTGTTTAGAACAAGACACTCTTTCTTCTGACAGTTATCACTTGTACATGTATAAGTACGGACAGGCATTCTGTCTGCAGTAATGCATAATTTTGGATACTTGCGCAAAACAAGCCACTCTTTCTAGGGAGATCTGAACCTATTGAGGCATAATTTTTGGATGCTTGGTCCCAACAATCCACTGTCTTTTTCCCATAATCCCATTATAAGGGACAATTGGGGGAAGGGGGGAGAGCAAAAATGAGTAGAAAATTAACATCTTTTAATAAAATTGACTAAAGGGTGTTATATACCCATGTTAAGGGCAGGTGGGCCAACTTCAATTGGTATAGGATCCTTTCAGTTATGAATCAAATTTTTTAAAAATATTTGATGTTTCAGGCACTAAACGAATGTACTGAAAAATCACTCATCTCTCATCCAAACTAAATACAGTAATTGTGTAACTGTTTGACCCAGACAGTTAACCTCTAGAAATATTGTTCCTGACTCAGAGGTTTTCATGAAACAGATGTAGAGACTAATGTAATAGCTAAGCCCTATGATTTCATCATTTGTGTCAACACAAGGCACAAAGTCTCAAGGAAGATCATGCATCAAGAGAAAAATTAATTTACAGAATCATAGGGCAATCATGCTAATAGTGAATCAATCAGTTGGTGGTTACTTAGTATAGATATAAAGGGGTTGTCCTAGAATGTAAACATCCCCTATCCACTGGATAGGGGATGTGTCTGATCGGTGGGAGTTCGACTTCTGAGATGCTTACTTACATTGAGAACGTGGTCCTTTGTCTTTCATGTGAATGGAGTGGCAAGTCACAGTTAATTCGCTTGACTGGTGGTCATTCGCTTGACTGGTGGAAGTATCTACAGTCAGACCCTCCAATCCAAAATGTATACCCTGTTATATTACCTTGAATTGCGCACAATTTTAAAGAGGGCTTTTCAAAGGAGTGTTGAAAAGGAGTGTTTTATATTGGTGACCTATAAGTATGTGATCAGTGTGGGTCCAACTCCCGGCTGGGAGTCCAATAAAATTTTCATCTTGGTTGGGGAACTTATATCTGTTTTTTGGCTTATTCAATTGCATGTTCCTGTGTATGTTTTTAATAATGTATTAGATATAGTAAGTTGTGTTTTTATAATATATGTTGGATTTGTACTAGCATATAAAAAGTTTCACTACCATTAGGAACTGGATACCACACTATTTTAGAGCTAAAACTATTCTATGGTGTTCATGTCATCAGTAAGGTCATCTGACCAAAATTAATTGACTGCTTGTTGCAATGCACCATTGGAGTCTATTTTTAATCAGCTTGAAATAAAGATGGTATGATTTTAACCTTCATGTGCTGGACAATTATCTTCTGGATCTAATATACTTGCTGGAGCTAAGCCAATGTACTGGGGCTGGATCACTGGTCGGTTAGATGTCATTAGTTGCCTTTTCCCCAGACATATCTGTCTCCATGATTTCAGGCTGCAAAGAAACTGTATCTATCCCCTACTTCTTGTTATAGTTACTAGTGATGAGCGGCAGGGGCCATATTCGTATTCTCGATATTTCGAGAATTTCATGTAGAATATTCGTTATATTCGTGAATATTCGCGAATATTCTAAAAGCCAATATATAGCACTACATTGGATATAGTGCTATATATTCGTTTTTTAGAATATGCGTCATTGACCGGCATGCCCAGTGAACCAGTTGAGGCTGATGCCCTCAGTTAAACTGGAAGAGTGCAGGCGCTGGCACTGTTTAGGGACGCTTGTCGGGGAGGTGTATGCGGAGCAAGCGTAGAGATTGAAAAAAATATATAAATATTCTAAAAAACGAATATTTTCGATATAGTGCTATATGTGACAGCAATGGCAAGGCTGGAGGCATAGTGTATGAGAGGAGAGAGAGGCATACTTGGGCTCTGTAGGGGGGGGGGCGTTCCTGGGCACCCTTTGAATAACGCCCCTCTGGGCACCTCTGAGATTTTATTGTGGAGCTTGTGAACTTCAATAGTGATGAGCGGCAATTCAATAATATACGCATACTGCTCCCCGACAAGCGTCCCCGTCACCATAAGAACGCCTGGGGGTTAGAATATACCATCGGATCTGAGTTTTCACGATCTCACTGAGATTGTGAAAACTCAGATCCGATAGTATATTCTAACCCCCCGGCATTCCCATGGTGATGGGGACCAGGCTCAGACTGACCCACCGGGGAGGCGGGGGAAATCCTCGAGGGCCAACGAGCTTCCTTGCTTAGAAGCTGTCTACAATAAGCTCCGCCCCCTGTACACAGTCGGATGCATGCTGCCTGTGATTCAATCTAAAAGAGAAGGAGGGCTCCACACCAGCGCTGATTCATGGGAACAGACAAGTTTTGTGTAATCAGCTCTCCTGGGCAGTAAGGCTATTTCCACATGATTTGATTTTCATAAAATCACGGCAAAAAAACACGGCATTTGGCGCGATTTTATGTAAATTAGATCATCAGGAAATAGCCTTACTGTGACCAGGAGTGCTGATTGGTGTAAAACCTGTCGGTCAATAGCACTGACAGCCTCTCCTCCAATGAGGCAGCTCTACTAGAAGGACTGCTGCCTGTGTGATCAGTCTGGAGCCCAGCCCTGGGGGAGAAGTCTGGCTCAGGACCTGGGGACACAACTAGCAACACAGAGGGCCATGAGGTGAGGAAGGAATCTACATGTATTGTAATTGGTTTAAAAGAGTGCCTGAATGTATAAAAGTGTGTGTAAGAGTGCCTGCATGTATGGCAGTGTGTGTATGTAAGAGTACATGTATGTATGACAGTGTGTGTATGAGAGAGTGCATGCAAGTATTACAGTGCTGGCATGTATAGAAGTGTGCGTGTAACAGAGTGCTGGCATGTGTAGAAGTGTGCGTGTAACAGAGTGCTGGCATGTGGAGAAGTGTGTGTGTAAAAGAGTGCCGGCATGTATAGAAGTGTGCGTGTAACAGAGTGCTGGCATGTGTAGAAGTGTGCGTGTAACAGAGTGCTGGCATGTGTAGAAGTATGTGTGTAACAGAGTGCCGGCATGTGTAGAAGTATGTGGAGAAGTGTGCGTGTAACAGAGTGCCGGCATGTGGAGAAGTATGCGTGTAACAGAGTGCTGGCATGTGGAGAAGTATGCGTGTAACAGAGTGCCGGCATGTGGAGAAGTATGCGTGTAACAGAGTGCTGGCATGTGGAGAAGTATGCGTGTAACAGAGTGCCGGCATGTGGAGAAGTATGCGTGTAACAGAGTGCTGGCATGTGGAGAAGTATGCGTGTAACAGAGTGCTGGCATGTGGAGAAGTATGTGTGTAACAGAGTGCCGGCATGTGGAGAAGTATGTGTGTAAAGGAATTCTGGCATGTGGAGAAGTATGCGTGTAACAAAGTGCCGGCATGTGGAGAAGTATGCGTGTAACAGTTCTGTTACTGTATCTATGCACAGAGCTTGGTACTGTTACCTTATCTGAGTACAGAGCTTGGTATTGTTATGGTATCTAATTACTGAGCTTGAAGGGGGTGCATAAGTTAAAATTTTTGAGGCCAAACTACAGAGATGCTGTTAAAATAAAGATGACAAAAGAAAAAAAAAAAACTTAAACTCACCGTCCTGATCACTATTTGATCCAGCACCAATACTCTGTTCTCTCCGCCAGGCTGCAGCTGGGACATGTTTTGGCTGCCGGGTAAAATACCTGACTGCAGTAACTAATCAGTGGCCTCAGTGGTGTACAGCACCAAGGCCAGTGATTAGCTGCAGCGGTCTTGTACACTATTACACTACAGCTTCCTATATAACGGATTATTTCGAAGGATGTTGATGCAAATCGGAAAACCCCCTTAAGTGTCAATATTTGCATGAAACTATAGCGTGGGCCCCTAGAGTCACTTTTACTGGTGTGCCCTTGGCACCCCAGTCCGATACTGATGGGGACGCTTGTCGGGGAGGAGTATGTAGAAGTGGAGCAAGCATAGAGGTTGAAAAAAATAAATTAATATTCTAAAAAATGAATATATTCGATATAGTGCTATATATTAGTTTTTTAGAATATTCGTCTTTTTTTCTCCATCTGAATTCATGATTCCTCCCTACTGAAGTTGCTTGTGGGCCAAAGATGAGCGAACTTTAAAAAAAAGTTTGGCGTTCGGCGTTCGGGTTGTGGTAATCGCCGCATCCCGTTATGGATTCCACTATAGCGGACTATAGCGGCATATGGAATCCATAAGGGGCGGCTTCCACCAACCTGAACTGTTGAACAGCCGAAGGACCTGGGGTGACGTCACCATCATGTGATCAGTGCAGGGGGTGTGGCTCAGCACGGGATCAAATCCAGTGCTGAGCCACACCCCCTGCACTGATCACATGACGGTGACGTCACCCCAGGTCCTTCGGCTGTTCAACAGTTCGGGTTGGTGGAAGCCGCCCCTTATAGATTCCATATGCCGCGATAGTGGAATCCATAACGGCATGTGCGACTTACCACCACCCGAACGCCGAACTTTTTTTTAAAGTTCGCTCATCTCTAGCAGGGAGGAATCATGTGTTCAGATTGGAAAAAAATTAAGAATATTCGAGATAACGGAATATATAGCACTATATTCGTAATATTCGCAAATTATCGAAGTTGCTATATTCGCAATTAATATTCGCTATTCGAATATTCACGCTCAACACTAATTGTTACCATTATAGATGCATTACTAAAACAAAGGAGCGCAGATAGAGGCGACTTACCGGTGTTTGCAAACGTGCTTCATACAATAGAAAACATTTTTTTTAACTGGATTTTGGAAATGCTTCAATGGAATTCTTCTTTCTAAAACTCTAATTACCTTCAAACTGTTTCTCGCAATCCATCAGCTCTTTCTACTGTGGACGGCAGTACAATGGTATGGCATGGTTTCCTTTTAGACCACATAAATAATTAAACAAGAGATCATTCTATCTGACAGAATTCATTTCTGCTTTTCATTCGAAAGGTTAGCATAGTTGTTCAGTTTAAAGGTCGTTTCCAGGGGAATATTTTTATTATTATTAAAGGGGCAGAATAGTTTAAAAAAATTACTTCACTGATTCCCGCGTTGCTACCATTCTGACACCATTCTGGTCACTGCTCCTCCCCACTTTCTGCTCCCTACTCAACACCCAAAAGGTGACTTGGACTGCTTGCTCTGCCAGTTACTGGCTAAGATGGGTCACCACTGCAGCCAGTGATTGACTAATCAGGCAATCTAAATTGTTTCCTATGTCTCTAGGTGAGCACAAGGAGTTGAGAGAAGCAAGTACTGGGACAGCAGACAGGAGATTACTGAGTAAGGGTTATTATATATTTTTTTTTTTTTATCATGGAAAACACCTTTAACCACCTCAGCCCCTCTAGCTTAAACACCCCTAATGACCAGGCCACTTTTTACAATTCTGCACTACACTACTTTCACCGTTTATTGCTCCATCATGCAACTTACCACCCAAATGAATTTTACCTCCTTTTCTTCTCACTAATAGAGCTTTCATTTGGTGGCATTTCATTGTTGCTGACATTTTTACTTTTTTTTGCTATTAATAAACATTTTACGACATTTTTGCAAAAAAATTACATTTTTCTCTTTCTGTTGTAAAATTTTTCAAAAAAAAACTACATTTCTATATAAATTTTCCACAAAATTTATTGTTCTACATGTCTTTGATTTAAAAAAATCCAATAAGTGTATATTTATTGGTTTGGGTAAAAGTTATAGCGTTTACAAACTATGGTGCAAAAAAGTGAATTTCCGCATTTTGAAGCAGCTCTGACTTTCTGAGCACCTGTCATGTTTCTTCAGGTGCTAGAATGCCAGGATAGTATAAATACCCCACAAATAACACCATTTTAGAAAGGAGACACCCCAAAGTATTCGCGGAGGGGCATGGTGAGTTCATGTATCATTTCATTTTTTTTTCACAAGTTAGCGGAAAATGACACTTTCTGAGGAAAAAAAAATAATAATAAAGTTTCCATTTCTGCTAACTTCTGGTAAAAAAAGAAAAAATCTCCCACGTACTCACTATGCCCCTCAGTGAATACTTTGGGGTGTCTACTACCCGAAATGGGGTCATTTGTGGGGTGTGTTTACTGTTCTGGCATTTTGGGCGGGGCTAAATTGTGAGCAACCCTGTAAAACCTAAAGGTACTCGTTGGAATTTGGGCCCCTTTGCGCACCCAGGCTGCAAAAAAGTGTTACTCATGTGGTATCGCCGTACTCAGGAGAAGTAGGGCAATGTGTTTTGGGGTGTATTTTTACATATACCCATGTTGGGTGAGAGAAATATCTCTGTAAATTGTCAACTTTGTATAAAAAAATGCAAAAAGTTGTCGTTTACAGAGATATTTCTCACACAAAGTATGGGTATATATAAAAATACACCCCAAAACACATTGCCCTACTTCTCCTAAGTACAGCGATACCACATGTGTGGCACTTTTGCAGCCTAGGTGCTAAAGGCCCTAATTCCAATGAGTACCTTTAGGCTTTCACAGGGCATTTTTACGCATTTGGATTCCAGACTTCTTCTCACGCTTTAGGGGCCCCTAAAATGCCAGGACAGTATAAATACCCACATGTGACCCCATTTTAGAAAGAAGACACCCCAAGGTATTCTGTGAGGGGTATGGTGAGTTCATGTAAAATTTTATTTTTGTCACAAGTTAGTGGAATATGAGACTTTGTAAAAACCAAAAAAAAAATATAAATTTCCGCTAACTTGTGCCAAAAAAAAAAAATTCTGTGAACTCGAAATGCCCCTCACGGAATACCTTGGGGTGTCTTCTTTCCAAAATGGGGTCATATGTGGGGTATTTATACTGCCCTGGCATTTTAGGGGCCCTAAAGCGTGAGAATCCAAATGCGTAAAAATGCCCTGTGAAATCCTAAAGGTACTCATTGGTTTTAGGGCCCCTTTGCGCATCTTGGCTGCAAAAAAGTGTCACTCATGTGGTATCGCCACACTCAGGAGAAGTAGGGCAATGTGTTTTGGGGTGTATTTTTACATATACCCATACTGTGTGTGAGAAATATCACCGTAAACGACAACTTTTTAAATTTTTTTATACAAAGTTGTCAATTTACAGAGATATTTCTCTCACCCAGCATGGGTATATGTAAAAATACACCCTAAAACACATTGCCCTACTTCTCCTGAGTACAGCGATACCACATGAGTGACATTTTTTGCAGCCAAGATGCACAAGAGGCCCAAATTCCAATGAGTACCTTTTAGGAGGGCATTTTTACGCATTTTTCTTCTCACGCTTTAGGGCCCCTAAAATGCCAGGGCAGTATAAATACCCACAAGTGACCCCATTTTGGAAAGAAGACACCCCAAGGTATTCCGTGAGGGGCATAGCGAGTTCACAGAATCTTTTTTTTTTTGGCACAAGTTAGCGGAAATAGATTTTTTTTTTTTTTTTTACAAAGTCTCATATTCCACTAACTTGTGACAAAAATAAAATTTTACATGAACTCACCATACCCCTCACGGAATACCTTGGGGTGTCTTCTTTCTAAAATGGGGTCACATGTGAGGTGTTTGTACTGCCCTGGCATTTGAGGGTCTCCGCAATCATTACACGTATGGCCAGCATTAGGAGATTCTGTGATTCTCCTTATATTGAGCATACGGGTAATGAGATTTTTTTTTTTCGTTCAGCCTCTGGGCTGAAAAAAAACAAAAATGAATGGCACAGATTTTTTCATTCGCATCGATCAATGTGGATGAAAAAATCTCTGCTAAAATCATTGACTGCGGTGCGGTGGGCTGGGCGCCAGCTACCTAACAAGTAGCTAACTAACTGGCGGTGATAAGGGACCCTTAGGCCCCATTCACACGTCCGCAATTCTGTTTGCGGAACGGAATTGCGGACCCATTCATTTTTATGGGGACTGACTTTGTCCCGCTCGGATCCGGAATTACGGATCCGCGCTTCCGGGTCTGCACTTCCGTTCCGCAAAAATATAGAACATGTCCTATTCTTGTCCGCAATTGCGGACAAGAAAAAGCATTCTCTATATAGTTCTGGCAATGTGCGGATCTGCAAAATGCGGAAAGCACATTGCCGGTGTCCGTGTTTTGAGGATCCGCGGATCCGTGAATCAGATCCGCAGATCCGTGAATCCACAAAACCCATATGGACGTCCGAATGGAGCCTTACAAGGGGTGTGATCAATGACAGAGGGGTGATCAGGGAATCTAGATGGGGTGATCAAGGGGTTAACAAGGGGTTAATAAGTGACGGGGGGTTAGTGTAGTGTTTGGTGCAACTTTACATAGCTACCTGGTCCTCTGGTGGTCGATCCCAGCAAATGGGACCACCAGAGGACCAGGTAGCAGGTATATCAGACGCTGTTAACAAAACAGCGTCTGATATACTTGTTTGATGCGAATTATTTCGCATCTACAGCCTGCCAGCGATTGATCATCGCTGGCAGGCTGCAGTTCAAGTTGTGAGACGCGCGGCACTGTGAACGCGCATGCGCGTTCCCAGGAAGTCTCGCGTCTTGCGAGATGACGCGCCGATGTGTCCAGGAGGAGTAAACCAGCCGCCTCCTGGACGCATCGGTGCGTACATCGGTCGGGAAGCGGTTAAACAATTGGCACACGCTTACCTATTTGCAAAAATTCTCTTTTCTGTGGCTACGTGTAGTGTAAAAATGTATTAATTGCAATTTTGAGCACAGCACATCTTCCTTTCGATAGACATTATAGTAGTCTAATGTGATGACTCTATGGTAGGTACACCTTTGCTACCAAGCTGGACTGAACTAAGGTTTCAAAGGTTTTTTTGCCCTGTTCCATTCTTTTCCGCTCAGATTGCCAAAGTGCATATAACTAGTAATAAGACATACAGTACTACCTATATGGGACAGCTTGACTGTGAACAACAGAGAACTGAAATCTCTCATTGAACCCCTATGCATAACCTATTTTATAACCATTTAGAGAGCTTATAAAGCTATATCAGGTAATTTTAAGGTGCAGAGAGGAACCCCTCTGGATTTCATTAAGGTTGTTGATAACGTTCATCAGGATAGAAAATTCCTTCTCTAGACTTTTAGTTCTGTCTATTACAAACAGTGGGTGTGGACCCACTGTGCCAACTAACCAGTTTGGCTTTTAGATAAACATAAGGGCATTGTCCTGGTGGTTTTCTGGTATTCACTCTTTACATCTATACAGAGATTTAGACTTCGCTGCAAGGAACCAACCAGGCCACTACCTCCTGGAGTAGTCCTGTTATAGTTAGCTGCTGAACCACAAGAGTCAGAGACACCGGTGCGAAGCACCAAGGGCACAGGCAAAAGCGTAGTCTGAATACAGTCCAATAGTCGGGGCAGGCTGAGTACTTGCGCCAACTAACCAGTTTGGCTTTGAGCTAAATATAAGGGCATTGTCCTGGTGGTTCCCTGGTATTCACCCTTTTACCCCTGTACAGGGATCTAGACTTCGATGCAAGGAACCAACCAGGCCGCTACCTCCTGGAGTAATCCTGGTATGGTTAGCTGCTGAACCACAGGAGTCAGAGACACCGGTGTGAAGCACCAAGGGCACAGGTGAAAGCGTAGTTTGAATACAGTCTAATAGTCGGGGCAGGCGGAGTACTTGCGCATTCAAAATAGCAATTCTAAGGTCAAGGCAGGCAGAGTTCTTCCATAATCCAGGTCTAAGTTCCAAGGTCGGGGCAGGTAGCAAGGAACAGAATCAGAGAACAGACAGGGTTTGGTACGTGGAATTCAGACGAGATCACCTTCACTGGGTACTAACAAGTAGAAACCCTAACGCTTAGGCAGGGATGTGGATCCACAGCACAGCTAAATAGGAGGCTGATCCTTAACTTAACATCAGTGTGAGGGTTTAGTGTGACGGCAGTGTGCACCTATCTCTGGTTCTGTGTTTGTTCTGAATTCTTGCCACATCCACATAAATTTCATCTTATGTAGGATGTCCATTGTGGTACTTGTAGTCTGTTGCTGGCATCATCCATTGTATGCATTTTTTGCTGGTGATTGCCATTAGCAACGGACTACAAGTGCAGGATGTGCTCCCCTATAGAAATGCACAACTGCATATGGGTATGAGCGCATCCTGCTTTTTTAACACCACATTTTTTGATGGTTTACATATATGTACGGAGGTGTATAAACTCCAATTTAAATGTGCCTGCTTTTCATCTTCAGGTCACATTTGGGTGCACCTGCTAGGCTCTGGGCTATATCAGTCAGTCTTGGGTAGGGCTCATAGACACCTCCCACCTCCCATTGCAAGCATGGCTACATGCTGGAGGTAACAGAGGAGATGTTTGTGAGTCGTCCTAATGCTCCTGTAATTGCCCACTGGCCCCTGATATCGCCCATATGGCGCAGGTAGGTGAGTGTTAGGGCCTCGGGCTACTTGAGAGACCTTGACGCTGGTGCCCGAGCTTAAGACATGTCCTCCTAGTAGGATATGTCGAACTAACCTCTCAATTTTTAACATCAGTGTGAGGGTTTAGTGTGACGGCAGTGTGCACCTATCTCTGGTTCTGTGTTTGTTCTGATCCTTAACTTAACCAGCACCTGGACAGGATCAGGAGAAAGGGAGAAAGGCTACACGACGACATGTGTCGCGCAACACATAGGGCACAGCTACACTGCAACATTGATGTCGCACAACAATTTTTATAATGATAGTTTATGGTGTTGCACTCGACATGCGACATGCTGCGACTGCAATGCCACAGTCGTAGAATAATCCATCTTGGATGGAGTCTTTGCAACTGTCGTTTGCTTTACTACTTCACTTTGTCACAAAGCGCATTTCTATTGGGTGCAATGACAGGGAATGGGGATTGTGCCACTCCCCGTCATTGTACCCCTCAGATGCCACGTTCATACATGAGCGCGGCATCTGAAGTTAGTCATTCTGGAGTTAGTGTGCAAATGTGCAACGCGTGTTTTATAATTTAGAAGGTAGAGTTTTAAAGCTCTGAGTAAAAATGCCATATGTAGCAATCTTGGACAGGGTATCTCTAGACAGTTCAAGTGTTTTTTGTTTTCTGCTCACAAACCAGCAGGTGTGAACCTACTGTGCCACATGACCAACCTCCTCTAAGGGCGTTGTCTGAGGGAACCCCGTGTTCTTCACAGTACCCCTGATGGTGGGGATAGACTTTCCTGAGGGGAACACTAGGTGCTAGCTCTTGAGGTGGATTGGTACACAAAGCAGCTGGCTCTAGCAGACCAGGGAGTACCAGAGGTACGGACTTAGTCAACAGGCCGAGTAGTAACCAGAAGCGACAGTGCAGGACCAAGGATGAGGCAGAGGTGTAGTCGTACAAGGAATGGGTAAGGGCACGTGGCACTGATACAGGTCAAGCAATTCGGGTCAGCAACTTAGGTTGAGACAAAGCAGGCAACGATCCGTTTAGGTAGGGAAATCAAGGAGACAAGCACGTGTCAGGAATACAGGAACTCAAGCACAGACAAAAGCTACCTTTGACACTCAGGCACCAGGGAAGGGGGCTGGACTATTTAGGCTTGTTTAACACGAGCGAGTATCAGACAGCTCTCGTCCTGAACTTCCAGTACTGATGGGGTTGCATAGCATTATGTCAGTGTTATCCAATACATTCCAGACCTCTAAGGGTTGCATAGCATCATAAATCAATATAATGCTATGCAACCTCGTCAGTGCTGAAAGTTCAGAACGGGAGCTGTCTGATACTCACACTGCGAGTGCGGAGCGTGACACATGGTCGTGTGAAACCAGCCTTATATAGGTTCAGGACAGCTGGGATTGGTCACATTTGCGAAACCCTTAAATCACAGAAAGTGACGTGCCTGCCCTTAACAAGGTGCTACAGGGAACAAGCTTGAAAGGCATGCTGTGTCCAGGGCTAGAAGGAAACTTTGGAGCGGATTCCAGTAAGGACGGTGTCTGGACGGACAGAGCCCTGGACCGCGGTGTTGAATGGGAAAACACCTGCAGCTTATCACCGCTGCTACTTGCCCCATAATGCAGCCGGACTTGGACAATGACAGATGCAGCTAGGGAGAACAGTGCTCGCCTAAGCATGGAGTCGGGGACCACGGTGGTGAGTAGGGGAATATCAGCAAATGCTTTTACGTTACATGTGTGAAAATAGCAATACAAGAGGGTAGCATTTTAAATCTGATTGAAAACACCTGAAATAATAGTCCAAAATCTCGGACAGGGCATCTCCAGACAGTTCAAGGTTTCTTTTTACAATAGCAATACACAACGTGTCTTTTACAATCCAGAGAGTAGTGTTTGAAAACGCCAGAAATATTAGGGCATCTGCAGACAATTCAAGTTTTGGTGGGGGGTAGGGAGGGGGGAGGAATAATCTCATAGTAAGTTGACAACCTGTGAGGGCTTTTTTCTGAATCTGTATATTTAAACGCACATAAGACGGGGGTGTAACATTCGCGGTCGCAGAGGGTGCGACCGGGCCCAGCGGAGGCAGAGTGCCCGCTGCGCTCACATGTAACGTGGGCCGGCATTTTCACTGTACTATCACTGTACTTTTCACTGTAATATCTCCACTAGGAGGTACTACTGGGGATATTACTAGTGTAGTGTGGGACACTACTGGGGACATTACTGGCGGCAGTGGCGGACACTACTGGGGGCAGTGGGGGACACTACTGGGGACATTACTGGGGCAGTGGGAGACACTACTAGGGGCTGTGGGAGGCACTAATGGGGGCAGTGGGGGACACTACTAGGGGCTGTGGGGGCACTTCTGGGAGCAATGAGGGGCACTAGTGGGCCTTTACTGGAGGCAGTAGGGGACACTTCTAGGGGCTGTGCGGGGCACTAGTGTGGTGCATTATTGGGGGCTGTGGGGGACACTACTAGGGGCTGTGGGGGGCACTACTGGGGACATTATTGGGGGCAGTGGTGAACACTACTGGGGGGCAGTGAGAGACATTACTGGGGGCAGTACTTCACGATCAGGGACCAGGGGTGTTACAATTGCGGGCACAAAGGGTGCGACCGGGCATGGCGTGGGGGGAGGGGCCCTGATTAAAAGTTTGCTATGGGGCCAATGGCACTCTAGTTATGCCAGTGCATAACACATTAGGCCCAAACCGGTTAGTGGTGCCGATACTGCATTATTTCCAAAGTCAGTTGTCAGTAGCAGTGTTTTCTGTGTGTTTGTAGGACAGCATCACCGGATCCTTGGGGAAAATAGAACTGGTCAGCATTCACAATCAGAACAAGTTTGTACTGCTTCTCATGGTTGTCCTTGTGTCAGCCAGCCCGCCTTAAATGGAGTGGACTGCACTTTCTCCAGACCTTAATCCCATTGAAAACTTATGGGATCAGCTGTCGCCCTGTAGAGGCTCGTAACTCTGTACCCCAGAACCTCAATGACCTGAGGACCGCCGTTCAAGAAGAGTGAGATGCCTCAGCAGACAATAAGTCAACTTGTGAACAGCATGAGACATCATTGTCAAGCTGTAATTGATGCTCAATCCCACATGACAAGTTTTTGAGACGTTGACATTTTTTGTGGGGTGTACCCACCACTGTTGTTGGCTTTTGTTTCAATAAATTGTTTGAGATGAGAAAATCACCATTGCATGCTTCTTCTCAAATGCCCTACTTTCATGGTATAATATCACTGTAGCGGGAACTTTTTAAGTTTTCCATAAATTTCACCCAAAAGCCAAAAATCCCTAACTTTTTGCGAGTAATGTATGTGTGTATATATACACAGCCAGTTTCATAAGTACAAATCTGCAACTTTAAATGTTTTAGATGATTCAACTAGTTTTAGTATAAGATAGACAATGTGAACAAACCTAATGCAGCTTTTAAATTGTTATTGAATTTATTGATAAAAGATTAACTGAAAACCTATATTACCCATGTAAAAACATAATTGCCCCCCCCCCACCCCCAATAACTGCTTTTGCTACCCTTGACAGATACAAGCACACAAGCATACAAGTGATAAAGCATTTGTGATAACTTGCAAAGTGGGGACTTATGCATTCTATATAGATGATCTTGTAGACCTGCAAATCTGAGTGGATATCAGTGGAAATGGTTTATAATACCAAACTATGAGCTTAAAAAACGATTAAAATACATTACAGTGTCCTACATATAGCAATGACTTGTTTGAGCTACTGGATTATAGATGAGGCTGCCACCTGCTGGACAACTGTATGTATTAAAACATTTAATACAACACTCCTATGCTTTGATTTGCTGCTGTCGCTGTTTTAGTTTGTGTATTTTATTATGATCGTCTGCTTGCTTTTGTTGAAATTTAGTTATTTTTTTACTGTAGATACGTGCATCTGTACTTGTGTCTGTGCCTGCCATCACCACTCCCGCACCCCCGCTACTGTCTCCAATAGGCTAATTCCATGTCATCTTATGCATTTATTTCAGATCCGTCACAATGTGCAAATCTATTTCTTGTAACTGTTATGTTAATGTAATGTACCTGATTCACCAGGAGATGGCAGCAAACATGGCAGTGCTACTTTTGCAGCGGATGGAACCCTTCTTTCTAAACTTCCTCTCTAAGGAGAGGAGGAGACTAGTTAGTTAGAGTCAATTGAGAGCACTGGCAGATCGGGGGGGGGGGGGGGCAATGGGTCAATTGCCCGCCCCTCTCCCCGAGAATATAGGGAGAGTCAGAGAAAGGGCTTCTGTTGGCTCAGGCTGTCGCTGCACTGCTGAGCGCCGGCCAGTGACGTCACGCGCATGTGCTCAGGCGCAGTGCGGTATATATCAGTGGACAGTGGGGGAGGGAGCTGCATGCGCGGTCGGACAGAGAGTACTGTACATACTACATTGGCGTACTGTAGACCAGCCCAGACCCCACCAGCGACCAGGTGAGCTTGGGCAATCATGCTCCAGTGTCATGCCGGCTGGCCACAACACTTTTAATAGTGTACTAACTGTTCTTAATAGTTAACTACCTAATAATAACTAAATACTTTACTAAACTGTTATCAGTATATTTCTACCTTTTTACACATAATTGACTGTGCATTGTTTGTTACTATTTTGTCTGTGGATATTCTGTTCTATAATCAGTATACAAACTTGTGATGAAAATATCTCCAAAACTGTTAAATAATAAGGTTATATTTGGTAAATATCACCTATTTGTAATTTTTAAAATCCGTAATTTTGACAGCCAAATGTGACTGTTTTTAAATAAGGTTAGAGCTATTCAGCTATGCTGGATATGGAGGCCGGAGCCTGGAGCCTCATTAGCCAGGAGGAAAAGTTCCCTGCATTAATCTAGAGTCAGACTACAGAGAGAGAAGTTGCAGCCTAAATCAGAAAGCAAAGATTCCATTTGAGCCTGTCAGCACAATAGAGCCACAGAGAAACAGATGTAGCAGAGTTGAGTTTGTTTGAAAATATCTCTAAAACTTTTAAATAATAAGGTTATATGTGGTTAAATGTTACCTCATTAGCCAGGAGGAAAAGTTCCCTGGATTAATCTAGAGTCAGACTACAAAGAGAGAAGTTGCAGCCTAAAGCAGAGTTGAGTTTGCCTGCCAGAGTTTATACTGATGCCTGCTGGAGCCAAGATGGAGTATGTGAACCGTTTGGAGAGACGTTTATCCAAAGTAAAGCTGCTATTGAACTTCACACAAGGTCTGGACTCAGTTTATTACTTTTCTTTTGCACCTAACAATGCTGGCGTCAGAAACACCAGGTACCCGGCCGCCAAGGCACCTAAAAACCCATTCAACCAAGGGAACCTCAACCACCATCTGGCGGGAATCCCTGGACAACAGTGTGCCCCGAAGGAACTGGTGCTGTCCTTCCCTTCACTGAATGCCGGCCCAGGGAGCGTTGCTATCCGTGAGTAAAAGCTACTACAACCCCCATCGGCCCACTGTACCTCGTGTATTGCCCCTGCAGACCCAGTCGCTGCACGTCATTTTCACAAATACTCACAAAATGCTTTTGGTCAACTATTATGTATTATCATTTCAGCACAGGCAAAGCATAAACTCTGCTTTGAACACTATTTAGAGTGGTTTTCTGAGATTTTTAGAGTGTATTCACATGACTGTGCCTGTTTTCGAGGTCCTTGCAGCCAAGCTGCAAAAGATAGGACATGTTTTATATTTGACTGCAACATGCAGATAGCGAACCTATTGAAGTTAATGGATCTGCACCACAATGCGGGGTGCACATGGCGGTTGTCCGTATTTTGCAGATCAGCGGTTTGCATCCACAAAATGGACATAGCCGTGTGAATACAGCTCTATACTAATGGCCTATCTTCTGGGTAGGTGATCAGTATCTGATTGGTGGGGGTCTCACACCTATACCCAATACCCGCCCCCCGCCCCTCTTCATCCACACCGATCAGTTGTTTACCTCACCATGAGGTCAGATTCACACATTCAAGTCTTTATACCGGACGTGTTTCCCTACCCAAACTTATACCATCATAAATCTGCATGGTGTGGCTGGTATGTCTGTCTGGCCTCCAGAATATGGACATGTGAATCTAGCCCTTAGTTGTTTTTTTGTTTTTTCGTAACGTTCACTTGATCGATTATTCTTAGGATAGGCCAGGTGTGTATGATTGGCAGGGTTTGATCTGTGACTTCCATACAGCTCCACTTTCTGTGAATGGAAGCAGCGCTTGATTAAGAATTTGTGGCGTTAAAGGTGTGGGAATATAACCAGCTTTTCTGTTTGCTGTTAATATATTTCTGTGTGTGTATATATATATATATATATATATATATATACCGTATATACTTGTGCCGAAAAACCCGAACTCGGCTTATACTCGAGTCATACAGGTTATTTGATTCGGTGCTGTATATCTATGTATATATATATATATATACCGTATATACTTGTGCCGAAAAACCCGAACTCGGCTTATACTCGAGTCATACAGGTTATTTGATTCGGTGCGCGCGCACGGGTGCACCCGCGATGCACGTACGACGTCTTCTGCCGTCTGCTGGAGGGGGCGGTGCTTCAGCTCAGTCCACAAGTTGCGGCTGAGCTGAGCTGAAGAGGTAGGCGGTAATAGGAGAACAGTATAACCCACAATATTCAATGGCACATTTAATTACAGTGAAAAACCCATTTAAGGCTGTAAAGTCTTGTAAATAAATGTTTATAAATCCTGAATCCTTATAATCAGGGGTTTTGGAGTATAAGGATTCAGGATTTTTAACCATTTATTTACAATGCTTTACTGTCTTAAATGGTTTATTCACTTTATTAAAGTTGCCATTGAATACTATGGGTTAATGTGGTATGTTTAGTGGTATACATACAATTTACCAGTGGCTGCTGCATTTTCCACCTCAGCTTATACTCGAGTCACTAAGTTTTCACAGTTTTTTAGGGTAAAATTAGGGGGGTCGGCTTATACTCGGATCGGCTTATACTCGAGTATATATATATATATATATATATATATATATCTCCAGAAAATCACAGGGCAGCACTCCTAGCTTCAAGTAGTTCAGGTTCCAGCGTTATCCCCTTGGTCCTGGGGTCCAAACACAATCCAAATACATATAACGCAGCACTCCTTGGATAAAAAAGTGAAAAAAAAATGTGATATTTATTCAACACATGTTGATACAGGCAACGTTTCAGCTCTCTCACCGAGTTATTATGGCTTGATAATGGCTCTGTGTATATATATATATATATATATATATATATATATATATATGTACATAGATATGAGGAATATGGACAGCACTCCCGAATATGAAAAACAATTCTTCTTTTATTCACCCATGTGGTATACAAGCAACGTTTTGGCCCATCAATAGAGCCTTTCTCAAGCAAAGAACATGCGCTGGTGCACGCGGATGCCGGGACTTGGTACAGTATTGTATCGTTATTATCTTCACCCTCCTGGTATGTCTGTTCCTGACTCCTCCCCGGGGCTGTCCCTTTTTCAACACTCATCACATACACCTGTGATTTGGGACGTCACTGTAAGCTATACTGAGATGTATTTTTTACTCAGATATTTCATTGCACATGACCTTGATTCACTATGAACTGTTTTTGTATACTAATCATGTCTTCTGATTGTAAAAAATCCTTTTGATAAATCATGTATTTTGAATATGTTTTAGCCACTCCTATGATGTGATGTCATTGATTGCATTGTCACCTCCCACATATGCTGCACTTTAAATTGCTGTTTGGCACTTATGTTCTTTGCTTGAGAAAGGCTCTATTGATGGGCCGAAACGTTGCTTGTATACCACATGGGTGAATAAAAGAAGAATTTTTATCCATATATTTGGGAGTGCTGTCCATATTCCTAATCTCTATTCAAGGGTTGGCTTACACCCCTGGACCTAGCACCTGCTTGCAATATATTCCTTGGTCTCTCGGTGCTGCCATTTTTTATTTTTTATATATATATATATATAAATTCGGAAAACGCAGGCAGCACTCCAATAACAAGGTGGTTTATTAGCCCAGTGTAGTACAAGCAACGTTTCAACTGTTCAATACAGTCTTTGTCAAGCTCCGTGAGGCTTGACAAGAGACTGTATTGGCTGAACAGTTACTCTATGGGCTAATAAACTACCTTGTCGTGAGTGCTGCCTGCGTTCCCAGATCTGTATCTAGTGGACCGCGTTGGGGACCAGTGCGGGAGTTGCACCCAGGAAGACAGTGTGCTGCTTCTCATTTTCCTTTTTTATATATATATATATATAGACATACACACACAGTCAAATCAAATTATTATGAACACTTCCTACGTTCAACATCTGAAGAATGTAGCTCATGAAGAAAGTATCATGAGCTTGCTTAGTGGGTATATAAGGTGTGTGATAAGCTGTCTGCACATATATTCCTCATTGTTGTCATGGGTAAAAGGAGTGAAAATATCAGAGTTGCAAAAAGGGATGATTATTGGCTTTCAGGCCAAGGGTGACAGTATTTATGAAACTGCGCCGTTTGTGGACTGTTCATGTGCTGCTTGGTGAACTGTATTATTAGTGGGGAAAAAATGACACCATTGTGAAAAAGTGACATGGAAACTGTGGAGCACCATGTGGCATTGATGCGATAGGTGAAAGTTGGCTATGAAGGTGCGCAAGGGCAGAACAAGACGCTACAGTGGAGCAGCTCACCACCAAAATGAACCAGATGTGTGTCTAAAACAGCAGTTCAGCGAACCCTACTGCATATGAGGCTCCAAAGCAGGTGGATTTTGTCTGCACCTCTGCTAACAAACTTACATCGACAGAAAAGGCTTCAGTTTTTGCTTCAGTATCAGAATTGGACTTCCACTGATTGGCAAAGGGCTGCCTTCTCTAATGACTCATGTTTTCTGCTTCATCGAATGGATGGATTGAACCCATTTGAACATCTGTGGGACCATCTTGTTCGCTCTATGGATCCTTGCCCACACACCCTCCAGCAGCTGTTAGATGCACTGCAGTTGGCATGGCTCCAGATACCTGTGACCACCTACCATGGCCTTATTTAATCACTCTTAGCCCGTCTAGCTGCTGACCGTACTGCACATGGCAGTTACTTTGGATATTAGCTGGTGGTCATAAGAATGTATATATAATATACTGTGTACGTGTGTTTGTTACTGTAGGTAAATTGTTATTTTGCAATGGTTAGGGGAGAGGGAAGCCAGCCACTTCCAGGTTAAAAAGTTTAAGCCAACTAGTTGAGGTGGCCCGAACTATCCGCCGGTGAACAGTTCCCGGTGAACATAGCTTGTTCGCGTTCGCCGCGGCGGGCGAACACATGCGATGTTCGGTCCGCCCCCTGTTCATCATCATTGAGCAAACTTTGACCCTGTACCTCACAGTCAGCAGACACATTCCAGTCAATCAGCAGCATACCCTCCCTCCCAGACCCTCCCATCTCCTGAACAGCATTCATTTTAGATTCATTCGGAATTTGCAGTCTTAGTGAGAGGAGAGACAGTGTAGCTGCTGCTGATTTAATTGGGAAATCGATATCTAGGCTAGTGTATTCAGTGTCCACTCCAGTACTGAAAGACTCATCTGATCTCTGCTGTAAGGACAGCGTCCTGACAGCACCCCAAAAAGCCCTTTTTAGGGCTGCAACATTAGTCTGCTTTTTTTTTCTTTTCTCGATATATATATTGCATTTGCCTGGTCTGCCCGTGTGTGAGGAGCTGCAGGCCCACAGACTGTAGTGTGCCCACTGCCAGTGCCCACCCCTGTCACCCCGTGTGGCACAGGACTTTGCATCAAAAAAAGGCATTTCATTTTTACACTTTAGTGTAATTTCAGTTGCTTGCCTGCTAGTGTGTGTCAGGCTGACTTCCACTGACTGTAGTGTGCCCACTGCCAGTGCCCACCCCTGTCACCCCGTGTGGCACAGGACTTTGCATCAAAAAAAGGCATTTCATTTTTACACTTTAGTTTAATTTCAGTTGCTTGCCTGCTAGTGTGTGTCAGGCCGACTTCCACTGACTGTAGTGTGCCCACTGCCAGTGCCCACCCCTGTCATCCCGTGTGGCACAGGACTTTGCATCAAAAAAGGCATTTCATTTTTACACTTTAGTGTAATTTCAGTTGCTTGCCTGCTAGTGTGTGTCAGGCCGACTTCCACTGACTGTAGTGTGCCCACTGCCAGTGCCCACCCCTGTCATCACGTGTGGCACAGGACTTTGCATCAAAAAAAGGCATTTCATTTTTACACTTTAGTGTAATTTCAGTTGCTTGCCTGCTAGTGTGTGTCAGGCCCACTTCCACTGACTGTAGTGTGCCCACTGCCAGTGCCCACCACTGATACCGGGTGGCACAGTAGCTTGCCGATAAATAAAGCATTTAGTTTTTACACAGTAGTCTAAATTCAGTTGCTTGCCTGCTGGCAGTGTGTGTCAGGCCCACTTCCACTGACTGTAGTGTGCCCACTGCCAGTGCCCACCACTGATACCGGGTGGCACAGTAGCTTGCCGATAAATAAAGCATTTAGTTTTTACACATTAGTCTAATTTCAGTTGCTTGCCTGCTGCCAGTGTGTGTCAGGCCCACTTCCACAGACTGTAGTGTGCCCACTGCCAGTGCCCACCACTGATACCGGGTGGCACAGTAGCTTGCCGATAAATAAGGCGTTTAATTTTTAGACAGTAGTCTAAATTCAGTTGCTTGCCTGCTGCCAGTGTGTGTCAGGCCCACTTCCACAGACTGTAGTGTGCCCACTGCCAGTGCCAACCACTGATACCGGGTGGCACAGTAGCTAGCCGATAAATAAGGCATTTAATTTTTAGACAGTAGTCTAAATTCAGTTGCTTGCCTGCTGCCAGTGTGTGTCAGGCCCACTTCCACTGACTGTAGTGTGCCCACTGCCAGTGCCCACCACTGATACCGGATGGCACTGTAGCTTGCCGATAAATAAGGCATTTAATTTTTAGACAGTAGTCTAAATTCAGTTGCTTGCCTGCTGCCAGTGTGTGTCAGGCCCACTTCCACAGACTGTAGTGTGCCCACTGCCAGTGCCAACCACTGATACCGGGTGGCATAGTACCTAGCACGCGTAGTACCACTTATCTAAAAAAAAATGACAGGCAGAGACAGGCCACCGTCGCGGTCGTGGTGCTGTGATTTCCACTGTCCCTGGAATAATGCCTAGTGTTCAGAGGCCACGTACCCTTAACCCGAAAAATTCTGAGGACATAGTTGACTGGCTTAGACAGGACACCCAATCTTCAACAGCTTCCGCTAAGAACCTTGACGCACCATCCTCCTCCAGCTCAGCTTCGGTCACCTGCTCTCAAGTTACCACGCTTCCGCCCGCCGACACCACCACCACTACCACCACAGCCACCACAGCCGCTTCACTTGATCCGTCAGAGGAGTTATTTACACGTCAGTTGTATGCAATAAAATTTTTAAGAATTTTTACATCATCTGGCAATAATGGTTGAGCATCACGCTCAACCATTATTGCCAGATGATGTAGATTACAGGGATATGTCTCAGTCGGGCAGGATTACACACATGGACGTACAGTGTGATGATGATGATGTTGTACCCGCTGCTGCTTCCTTTGCTGAGGTGTCAGATACAAGTGAAGCGGTTGATGATGACGATGTGTCCACGGATGCCACGTGGGTGCCTGCTCGAAGAGAAGAAGAGGGGGAAAGTTCAGAAAGGGAGACAAAGAGAAGGAGAAGACGAGTTGGAAGCAGGGGGAGGTCGTCGCAAGGAGTCAGTGGCACAGTCAGACAGCATGTATCGGCACCCGGGGTCAGCCAGACAGCACGCCAGTCAACGCATGCTGTTGCCACCACCAGAATACCGTCATTGCAAAGCTCAGCAGTGTGGTTTTTTGTGTGTGTCTGCCTCTGATAACAGCAATGCCATTTGCAACCTGTGCCAAAAGTTAGACACGTTGGAATTCAACACTCCTAGTGTTCGACCGCCTGCTCCAACAAGAAAAAGCCGTCAACAAGTATTTGTATGACCGGGGTGCTAGGACAGCCTCTGCGGAGCTGGGAATTTTTTTGCCACGTTACTGGATGCTCATGCGCAATGCCTGTAGGCTTATGCGTCCTTTTGAGGAGGTGACAAACCTAGTCAGTCGCACCGAAGGCACCATCAGCGACCTCATCCCATTTGTTTTCTTCCTGGAGCGTGCCCTGCGAAGAGTGCTGGATCAGGCTGTAGATGAGCGTGAAGAGGAAGAGTTGTGGTCACCATCACCACCAGAAACAGCCTTGTCATCATCGCTTGCCGGACCTGCGGCAACGCTGGAAGAGGAGTATGAGGAAGAGGAGTAAGAGGAGGAATGTGGCGGCTTTGAGGAGGAGGAAGACCAACCACAGCAGGCACCCCAGGGTGCTCATTGTTGTCACCTATCTGGGACCCATGGTGTTGTACGTGGCTGGGGGGAAGAACAGACCTTCAATGACATCAGTGAGGACGAGGAACGGGAAATGAGTAGCTCTGCATCCAACCTTTTTCAAATGGGGTCTTTTATGCTGTCATGTCTGTTGAGGGACCCTCGTATAAAAAGGATGAAGGAGAACGACCTGTACTGGGTGGCCACGCTACTAGACCCCCGGTATAAGCAGAAAGTGGCAGAGATGTTACCAAATTACCGAAAGTCGGAAAAGATGCAGCAGTTCTAAACCAAACTAAAAAATATGCTTTACACAGCTTATAAGGGGGATGTTACAGCACAACGGGAATCTAACAGGGGAAGAGGTGAGTATAATCCTCCTCCTACCACGGCGGCAAGGACTGGAGGATTTACAGATGTTTTGTTGATGGAGGACATGCGGAGCTTTTTCAGTCCTACACATCGCCACATCCCTTCGGGATCCAGCCTTAGAGAACGACTCGACCGACAGGTAGCAGACTACCTCGCCTTAACAGCAGATATCGACACTCTGAGGAGCGATGAACCCCTTCACTACTGGGTGTGCAGGCTTGACCTGTGGCCTGAGCTATCCCAGTTTGCGTTAGAACTTCTGGCCTGCCCTGCTTCAAGTATCCTGTCAGAAAGGACCTTCAGTGCAGCAGGAGGCATTGTCACTGACAAGAGAAGTCGCCTCGGTCAAAAAAGTGTTGATTACCTCACCTTCATAAAGATGAATGAGGCATGGATCCCGAAGGGACTGACAGTGGGGGATACGTTTGACTAACAAAAGGCCTGATTACATGCCCTGGCCTCAAAATGGTCCCCACGCTGCTGTATTTAATGTCTGCATACCGGATGACTTTCGTGAATTCTCCACCACCAACTAGGGTTCAAGCCGCAATGTTTTAGTCACTTTTCTGCCTGGAAAACATAAATTTTTCCGGCCGCTGCTACAATAGCGGCTGCAACAATGCCATTATTTTTCAGGCATGTGTACATGCCTAATTTTTCTGTCCTATGTTGCAGCACTGTGGCTGCAAAAACAAACCAAAAAAAAAAGGCACATACAAGTGTCAATTCCCCTTCGTGATCGTTACCTTGTTGTGGTGAAGGGGCTTGCGTATCACAATGAAGCAATTATCACCTCTATGAGTGTGTTGGTAATGTTGCCACACCCCAGATGATAAGGCCGTTGCTTCAGTATGGTCAGACCAAAAGCGACGGCTGGATAATATTTCATAGAAAAAACATAAATTTACCTTTTTTTTTTATTTTAAGTTGTATGGGTTATTAATACATAAAATAAAAAATAGTTAATAGTCTCTTAATAGTTTATCAGAAATAATGCAGACAATTAAAAAAATCCCCATCAATTCCAATACAAAGCAAGTACAGAGCTCAGAACTAAATTATTTCATGATGTCGTAATGGTTCGTTAATTCAACAATGTTTAATCAATTCGACACATGTCCCCGGATCGGGTACGTAACAGGGATTAAACTGATAGGAATAGTACTAGTTAAGACACCACTCATATAGGGTGTCACAGCACATTGCTCTGTGCATGCGCAGTGCCCCAATTTGGGAGTAAGAGGACCGACCAAGCTGCTTTTTCCATCTCCCGGTTCCTAAAATCAATTCAGTTTGGTGTATGAGAGTTTGGTCTGTCACTGTGAAGGCAGTCGAAGGTACCCGGCCTAAAAAGTTTTTCACAAAAAGCAATCCCTGATATGGGATGTAACAGGGATTAAACTGATGAGAATAGCACTACAGAAAATACCACTCATATGGGGTGTGACAGTAAATTGCACTGCGCAGACGCAGTGACCATGGATTAAAACAAAGGGTAGGAAGCCAGCGTTTATTTTAACCATCTCCCAGTTCGAAAAATCAATTCAATAAATGGACCCCAGATTGGGGACGTTAGAGGGATTAAACTGATGAGAATACTACTACAGAAAATACCACTCATATCGGGTGTGACAGTAAATTGCACGGCGCAGACGCAGTCACCGTCCGTGGATAAAAACAAAGGGGAGGGAGCCAGCGTTTTTTTAACCATCTCCCCGTTCGAAAAATCAATTCAATTCACCTTTCGGGGACCCTTGGTGTTGTACGTGGCTGGGTGGAGGAAGAAACCTTCAATGACATCACTGGGACATGGCTAGCTTGGTATCCAACCTTGTGCAAATGGGGAGTTTGCGGTTGTGCAAATGGACTGTTTGCGGTTGTTTGCGGTGCATTAAAAAGGGAATTTGGTCTGTCAATGTCTGTGAAGCGGGCGTAACCCTTACACTACCTGATCGATACAACATTATACCGATCGTATACACACACTGGATGTTTTAAAGCATGTTATTCTAAACAATTTAGGAATGTTAGTTGATTTATGCCCTTTATAGATTAAAACCCGACTCTGCGTCCACTACGTAATTTTCCATGGGAGTTTTGCCATGGATCCCCCTCTGGCATGCCACAGTCCAGGTGTTAGTCCCCTTGAAACAACTTTTCCATCACTATTGTGGGCAGAAAGAGTCCCTGTGGCTTTTAAAATTTGCCTGCCCATTGAAGTCTATGGCGGTTCGCCCGGTCGTGAACATTTGCAGAAGTTCGCGTTTGCCGTTCGCGAACGGAAAATTTTATGTTCGCGACATCAATAGTGGTGGTTCCAACTCCAGGGTGCCAGTTAGGCACAAAGTCAATTTAATGGTTTGACCTAAAGGGTTAGGCTCAGGAAAATGCGCTAGAAAAGTCCTATACATTTCCTGCTACAAAAGAGCTAAGCAGTAGTGGTGCAGTTAGTGAACCAAGGTATAAATTTTTGGCCCTGTTAGACAAAATGGCACGTAGTCTAACAGAAGTCATCGATGTTAAAGGGATCTCCGGTCATCGAGTGGAGATGGAGAACCTATTGTCTATGAAAAGTAGGAAGTTGTAAATGACTGAGAACTGAAATACAACTATACTGGCTTGCATCCTGAAGCTCCAGTAAATAATTGTTGGACTGTAATCAAGTGCAGAGTACTTCTCCAGCTGGTGAAACTAAGTAAACATCTTTTGTATATTGCATTCAATCCCTGGTATCTCGCTCTCTATCTTCTCTGCCATTTTCCAGACAGGTGAACGTTACATTTTGGCATAGTCTGCAGGATGGAGCAATACAGTAAAAAGGAATGGAGGCAAACATATATGTGGGGAGATGAACCTCAGGTGGTCACTGAGTAGGATGCAATTGCAGCTGCCTTGCGGAAGCTGGAAATAGGTGACCACGACTCTTCTGAAAAGGCTGAGGGCGGAGGGGGGGGGGGGCGCCCCAGGTGCAAAATTGCATGGGGCGCCAATTAGGCGAGGTGAGGTGATCGCTTTATGGGGCGCAGCCTTGGTGACAAATGGGGGGCGGCAGGGCACAGGGAGATGAGCGCTTCCATTGTGGAAGCGCTCATCTCCATAGTCATCTGTATCGCTGTCCTCAGGACATTGATACAGATGGATGCTGTGGAGCAGAGGAGAGGCGTCTCCCTTCCCAGTTCCTCTGATAGGCTGCAGGCACTAGGCCTGCAGCCTATCAGAGGCCGGTGCAGGCGGCGCGATTACCTCCACTGTTCAGCACGGGACACAGGCCGTTAGAGGCCTGCATTGCATTGCTGCCAGCCTGATGGAGGTAAGTATTTAAGGAGGTAAGTGTTTATTTTTTTTATATGGTACAATACAGGAGAGGAGCGCTGTGGGGGAACTTGTTACTGGCACATAATTGGGGGGCACTTTTTACTGGCACATGATTGGGGGGCATCTATGGGGGCACTTCTTACTGGCACAATTTTGGGGGGGCATCTATGAGGGCACTTCTTACTGGCACATTATTGGGGGGCACTGTGGGGGCACTTCATAATGGCACATTATTGAGGGGCACTATGGGGACACTTTTCACTGGCACATTATTGGGTGGCACTATGGGGTTATCTACGGGGGCACTAAGAAGGTTTTTTGTATACTTGCAAATTATGGGGACACTGAGGACATCTACTGGGGCACTATATATGGGGCCTTTTATACTGGTACATTATGAGGGGCACTAGGAGTAAGGGGGAGAGGAGCACTATTGGGGCATTTACTGGGGGCACTATATAGAGGTATTTTATACTGGCACATTATGGGGGCACTATGGGGACATTAGCTCAACTGGGGGCATTTAAAAGGGGATATTTTTTGCACTGGCACATTATGAGGAGAATTATTACTACTGAGGGGTATTATTGTGGGCTATATTACTACTGGTGGTCTATGGGGAACATGATTACTAGTATGGGCATTATGAGAGCATTATTACAGTTAGTGGGACTTTTGGGAGCACTATTACTGTGGGGTCACCTTGGCACAGTATCAGCTTACCACAATTATTTTTGGGGGATGTTATGTTTACACTATTAGTGTTAGCGGCACTATTTGCTGGGCGCAGTATATTTAGGGCACTGTGTGCCAATAATTATTGAAGGGCGCATTATCTGTGTGGTACTAGTATTCTCAGGGGGTTTATCTGTTTCTGCAGTATAATATTGGGGAGCACAGCGGCACAATTTTGGGGGTGGTAGGGGGATTTGTCCAGAAGATGGGAGGATGATGGCAAAGTAGTAAACTAAGATTTTTTTTGTCAAACTGGAGAGACGAAAAATGGCTGAAAAATGGTAGTCTGGTCTGAAGATCTGAAAGGAGAAGATGAGGAAAGAGAACATCTACATCAAAGGAGACGTCACTAGATGTAAGAGGTTTGGGGCGCTGTATTAGCGTGTATGTTCAGTGGTGATGGGAGGGTGGATATAGAATTTGGCCCACCCTGCCGCATGCTGGCCCCAGACTTCAGGTCACACTATGCATGTTCTGAATTCTGGGGGCTCACACCCATCTACTACATTATCTGTACTCAGAGTTATTACTGTGTGATCTGTAGTATTACACCAGGACTGCAAGTGATATCTAGTACATTATCTGTAAAAAGGGCGTGAACACAGGTTGGGGGGATGGGGGGTCGCAATACTTGGCTTGCCCCGGGTGCTGGAAACCCACGGTACTCCACTGCCAGTAGGCTGGGGTGACTGGAGGAAGTCCAATAAAGCCAGGTCCATAAATACTGGGACACCAACACAAATCTAACATTTTTGGCTCTATACACCATCACAATGGATTTGAGATGGAACAAACAAGATGTGCTTTAACTGCAGACTGTCAGCTTTAATTTGAGGGTATTTACATCCAAATCAGGTGAACGGTGTAGGAATTACAACAGTTTGCATATGTGCCTCCTACTTGTTAGGGGACCAAACGTAATGGGACAATTGGTTTCTCAGCTGTTCCATGGCCAGGTGTGTGTTATTCCCTCATTATCCCAATTACAATGAGCAGATAAAAGGTCCAGAGTTCATTTTAAGTGTGCTATTTGCATTTGGAATCTGCTGCTGTCAACTCTCAAGATGAGATCCAAAGAGCTGTTACTATCAGTTAAGCAAGCCATCATTGGGCTGAAAAAACAAAACAAACCCATCAGAGAGATAGCAAAAACATTAGGCGTGGCCAAAACAACACTTTGGAACATTCTTAAAAAGAAGGAACGCACCAGTGAGCTCAGCAACACCAAAAGACCCAGAAGAGCACGGAAGACAACTGTGGTGGATGACCGAAGAATTCTTTCCTTGGTGAAGAAAACATCCTTCACAACAGTTGGCCATATCAAGAACACTCTCCAGGAGGTAGGTGTGTATGTGTCAAAGTCAACAATCAAGAGAGGACTTCACCAGAGTGAATACAGAGGGTTCACCACAAGATGTAAACCATTGGTGAGCCTCAAAAACAGGAAGGCCAGATTAGAGTTTGCCAAGTGACACCTAAAAAAGCCTTCACGGTTGTGTAACAACATCCTATGGACAGATGAGACCAAGATCAACTTGTACCAGAGTGATGGGAATAGAAGAGTATGGAGAAGGAAAGGAACTGCTCATGATCCTAAGCATACCACCTCATCAGTGAAGCATGGTGGTGGTAGTGTCATGGCATGGGAATGTATGGCTGCCAATGGAACTGGTTCTGTTGTATTTATTGATGATGTGACTGCTGACAAGAGCAGCAGGATGAATTCTGAAGTGTTTCGGGCAATATTATCTGCTCATATTCAGCCAAATGCTTCAGAACTCATTGGACGGCACTTCACAGTGCAGATGGACACTGACCCAAAGCATACTGCAAAAGCAACCAAAGAGTTTTTAAGGGAAAGAAGTGAAATGTTATGCAATGGCCAAGTCAATCACCTGACCTGAATCCGATTGAGCATGCATTTCACTTGCTGAAGACAAAACTGAAGGAAAATGCCCCAAGAAGAAGTAGGAACTGAAGACAGTTGCAGTAAAGGCCTGGCAGAGCATCACCAGGGATGAAACCAAGCGTATGGTGATGTATATGCATTCCAGACTTCATGCTGTAATTGACTGCAAAGGATTTGCAACCAAGTATTAAAAAGTGAAAGTTTGATTCATGATTAGTATTCTGTCCCGTTACTTTTGGTCCCTTAACAAGTGGGAGGCTCATATGCAAACTGTTGTAATTCCTACACCGTTCACCTGATTTGGATGTAAATACCCTTAAATTAAAGCTGACAGTCTGCAGTTAAAGCATATCTTGTTCGTTTCATTTCAAATCCATGGTGGTGGTGTATAGAGCCAAAAATGTTAGAATTGTGTCGATGTCCCAATATTTATGGACTTGACTGTATATGAAGCCGTGCTGTTCTGATGCCTATTTTGGAGTGTAGGAACCAGGGGTTGACTGGGAACCTAAAGTGGCCCTGGCAAAAAAAATAAAAGTGGCCCTACTTTGTAGTGGGGTCCAAATTGACAGAAGTCAGGGCCAACACAAGTAGGCAGGGCCAGCAATACCATAGTACACCACAATATACCACCCCATCAGAGCCAAACACAACAGTGTATCACAAAATACTGCCCTCATTAGCACAAAATACCTCCCCAAAAACTGCCCCTCTGTGGTGGTCAGCACCAGCTGCCATGTTCTGTCCTCCTAATCCAGTTGCCTTAGGATGGCAGTACACTTGAATTCAGAAGAAGGACAGGAGCATCAGATCATTACTTACAAATCATTACTATTGCTGGCGGCCATGAGGAGGGCTCAGGCAGCCCTCTGGGGATTGGCCCACTGATTGGTGGAGGTGCCAAGAGTGGGACCGCTACTGATCTGATATTGATGACCTACTCTAAGGATAGTTTATCAACTTTAGAGTTCCGGTAGACTGGTTTAAAATGTGTAAAAGCCTCTGTTTTTTACCAGAGAGAAAAAGAACCACATAACATGTACATAGCACAACACATTACTAAATCTTTATTTGGGATGATTGAGATTTTTTTCCAGAGATGATGTGTATTCATTTGTGATAGCAATAATACAAACATAATTATAGCATCAATATCATTACAGACAGACATTTTTTTTCTTGCTTTACTTAAAAAAGGGAAAAAGCTTTTTACATGGTTAAGTTTTAAAAAAATCAAAATCAATAAATATAGCAAATTAAAAACTCTGAATCTTGTATGTACAAAACTATACAATCCATAACACTGGATATTGCTACTGCACAGGAATGAGTTATATGGTGATAAGTGGGAAGCATCGCTGTATACAAGAAGCTGCACATATCATGGCATTTGTTTCACTTTGTAAAAGACAGAGATCATGAAATAAAATTAGAGCTTACTGAAAATGTATGGGAAAACCCAATACTTATAAAGCCAAACCTGAAAAAGAAACTGCCATCATGTACTCTACTAAGTCAGTCTAATTGAAAAAAAAAATGTATTATACTCAAAGCTGTGTCTATAAGCAATTTTAAATTGCAGTGTGTGTGTGGTTACTTTGCTTCCAGTCTTTTATTTTCCCTTTGTCTATGCAATGTCATGTAGCCCGTCCTCCAGGAGTGGTCATGGACATCACATTCCCATGGACAAAGATGTCACTGTAATTACTTCTTCTGTAGGATGTGGCCATCAGATGTAAAATTGCAGAGGCAAAGGGAGCACCCAAGAGCAAGAGAGACCACTGACAGAAAATATCTATAGCAGAGTTAATTTAATTTTGTGGCACTTTTTAATAACCAGACTACCTATTTAATAGTTTTAGCAAACAATGGAACATTTTTTTTTCTCACCAAAATAGATTCCAGAAGAAGATAACATTGAAAATATCTCCAAGAAAAGGTATAGAAACATATATAGTACTATATCAAAATGAGAAAGGATCCCTCTAAAAAATAGCCTAAAGCTGGCCATACGCATTCGATAAGTGTTAACCGACTGCCGATTTGGCTGACAGATATTTCTTCCGATCCCAATGCATGCTTGGTTTGGCCAAGAACGTACGTGTTCTGAATAGAGAAAGTGAGAAAGTGGAGTAAGTCTCTCTGGTGCCGGCTAATCGCCCATGTGAACAAAAGAAGCTGGCATGTTGAAATTCAATATGCCAATACCCCCCCCCCCCGACATCTGATGAACAAATGTCGGTCTAATGTGTAATACATATTGGATGCTTGGCCGATCCCGTTGGGTTCGGCCAACATTATTCTAAAATGTACGGCCGCCCTAAACTTGTGTTATAAGGCATTTGGTGAAAAACATACCATGAGGTGCTTTTGTGAAATTTATTATTGATTTGCTCGTGTATGTGTAATTGGTTTGCTGGTGCATTGAAAAATATTTGTCTCTGATTGACGTATGGGTGCACTTATTGTAGATGGTTTCTACCAGGGACCACATCCTAGCATACTGGAAGGGAAGCTGTTCATGTTTATGTAAGGCTATAACAGATGTTTGGAAGTCGGTGGGTGACGAAAAACCATACACCTTGCTACGTCTCTATCCTGTGGTAATGTAAAAGAATAGAGGACTCCTGCCGCAATAAAAAAAAATATATTTCTGAGTAGATGATATATACTTGTGTAAATATATATATTTCAACTGAAGATTGTCAAATTTTCTTTGGTAGCTATGCATCCCATCAATATTCATTGGTAAGCTAATGATTTCAGTGCTTCTAAAACATACTTTTTGGTTTGATTTAAAATCCACTGCTTGAAACAGGTTTCAGAACCTCAACAGATCCCTGTTAGGTCAATAAGGTCCGTGGGTCACTGTTTGGTTTCATCACATGACGGATCTGTTCTAAACAGAAGTTCTGAGGCTAGTGACCTGATGAGGTAATCTGATGAAATGTTCTGAACATGCCTGATAGTCTTCAGCGTATTGAAGCACCCAAAGTGGACTTCGATCTGAATATCTGGAAAAAGTAAATTCGCTGCAAAGCCAAATTTCCTCGCACATCATAATAAAAAAATTATTTTCCCTGAAAATGTGGTTAAAAAAAACAAAAACATACTTACCTCATCCATTTGCACTCGAAGAGTCTGCCGCGGCCATCTTGATTGAAGATACCGCGCAAAATCCTGTGCGCTGTGATGTATGACATCACCACGCCGGCTGGTGTGATGAGATCATCATGTCGTCACCGTACAAGATTTTAGGAGGTGTCTTCGATGAAGATGGCCGTGGCAGACTCCTAGCGATCAAATGGATAAGGTGAGTGTTTTTTTTTTTACTGATTAACCCCTAAAAAGCCCTTATTTTTAATCTCAGATGCGACAATCAGTGATGAACGTGGCATCTGAGGGGGGTATCGCAATCGCCATTGTCCATCATACAGAAATTGTGTGTAGATATTACAAAAGACTTAAAGAGGTTGTCCAGGAATACATCATTTCTAACAGATGCCAGCAGCCTGCCTCCCTTACTAAAAGGATCATACTTACAAGCTCTGGTCCTCAATGCTGGCTCTGTCTCCATCTTCCGGTCTTAGGTTTCTTTTCTTCCTCCCCAGCATAGGCATGGTCACCTGATCCTCTTCAGCTAACTGCTGACTTCAACGGTGATGTGTCATGGATGGATAAAGAGCATCAGGTGACCATGCCTATGCTTGAGAGGACAAAAACAAACCCATGACCGGAAGATGGAGATACGGGGGCCAGTTTTTTTAGGACCAGAGCGTCGGGGAGCAGGTAAGTATGATCCTTTCAGTCTTTCAGTAGGGGCACAGTTAGAAATTCTGTATTCCCAGACAACCCCTTTATTGTCAAAATTACATTTTTGGCCAAAGGTGCCTATAAACATTTAACAAAGCTGGGACAAATCTGCCTGCCAGACTGTCCCCTTCCCTGCCCACTTTTTTAGACCTGGCGTGAGCGGGGAAGGAGTTGTAGATTCTGCCGCACTATGGCGTGCAACAGAATCTGAGCCAGATATACACCTCAAAAGTGCCACTATCTGGTCATAAATTACCCCCAAGATGTTTCTTGGCCCATCCAACCAATGTGGTAGGATCTGCTCAAAGTCTATTTTTTTATGATATCCAAACAAATATCTAAGCTCTGTTGCCAATTTTATAATCAGTTGTCCAAGAAACATAAGACTTCAGACCGTGTAAATGATGTCTAAAGTCCAATAATGTTTACTACCTTCTGGGATTTTTTTCATATCTGAGGCCAGAGTATGAAGGAAGAACAGTATTTGAGTCCTAGATCCACATGAGTGATTGGCATCATATGACACTAACTAACATTAGAACTTATGTTTCCATAAAATTAGGTCTGAGGTTCCAGCACAAAGTCTAAAGGCATAAAAACACAACAATCCCTTTAAAAACAAAGTTACAATAGAATGGCAATGTTTTGCCATACAGGGATTTTTTTTCAGGCCAGTATCTTGTGTATAAGGCTTAGGCTGCTTTCACACAGTCTTTGGTCAGTGTGTGATCTGTGATTTCCATCAGTGATTGTGAGCCAGAAGCAGGCCCTGGTCAAAAATAGTGATCAGCGGCAGGAGCAATATTCGGATTTGCAATATTTCGCAAATATTTGGTAGAATATTCGCCATATATTTTCTTGATCGTGAAAATTGCCAATGTAATATGCACGTATTGCGCGCGCAATACAGGCGTGGGTAACTTTTTCTACTTTTATCAAGCTGCTAGAAGTTTCCTGAGACTGGAGAAAATGGTTGGCACGGCAGAACATTACAATAGCTTTATATGCAGACAGAGTGCTCCAATATATTAGTGATTGCGCAAATCGGCACTAATGATGCAAATATTTTGGCGCAATATGAGCAACTTCACATTTTAGCAAGTCTAACTACATATTAATGATTGGTGCACTAAATATTGTTGTGAACTTGTGACATCACAGCACTATGTATGTAGCATGTATGTATGGACAGCAGAACCTATCACACTACCTAACACCCTGCACTGGATCCTATCAGCTACACTATATCACGATCTTATCTACACTGACTATCTCCCACTAACTATCTGTATAATATATATATACAGTATAAATATATATATTTATATATATATATATATGCTAACTAGCTAACTTATGTAATGTGACACAGGAAAGCACAGAAAAAACACTGCTGTCTCTCTCAGAACTGCAAAAAAATTGACAAAATGGCTGCTGGGGAGGTTCTTATATACTAAAGGGGTAGGCAACTTTCCTATTGGTTGCTAGGGATGTTGCGAAGCTCAGACAAAGACATTGCAGCCTTCTCCTTGGCCCACAAGCAAGAAGCAGGGAGGGAACATGGGTTCAGAGAAAAAAAAAATCTAGAATATTCGTGAATACAAAGATATAGCACTATATTCTAAATCTTCGCAAGTTCTCGAAGTCGCGATATTCGCGATTAAAATTCACAATTCGAATGTTCACTGATCAAATACTGACCAAGCACTGACTCTTTGAAAGCGGCCTTAGCATTACTAAAATGTTAGCAGCAAATAATGAATGCATGTTTATTGTCCCAATGGATGAATATACACGTAAATGTATGGTGCTGAAATCTGAGCATGGGGATACTTTCACTAATGCTTTTTGACGGATTTTGTGGCATGATATTATTTCAAGGTACCTCCATAATGCGGCATGTAGTGCAGCTTGTTACAATCTCATAGATTTGTATGTGAGAAAAAAACTGTAGCAGGCTATGGGCATAGGAGTTATGAATATCAATATGGTCATAGGCATGAGGCCTGATGAAGGGGGTTTTATGTGCTACTTCTACTGCAGAAACCAGATGAGAATGTTTTTGAAATGGCTATAGTGGCATTTTCCCCCACTGACTATAATAGGGAAAATAACAGTATACCGGTTCAATAGTCCATTTACCCAAACATTCTGAGGTATGTCTATATCTTATGTAAAATTTTGAGTACTCATTTGGTTATATTTTAGAGGGAAAAAAGTTGCGTTTTGGTTTGGCATAATCAAAACCAACCAACTTAAGGTAGCTGTTAGTTACTTAAAATTGGAGTGTGACAAAATTGGCGACTTTTTTTTTACAGCAGGAAACTGGTGTACAGGGCTTCATAAATTTCCCCCAGTGTATTAGAAATATTATTACAGGTCCCATGGGGGTGGAGCTTTATACAAAGATTGAAAGCACATTAGCTCTCCTCCAGAAGAAGGGAAACATTTCTGTAGGGCCTCTGGTAGATACATACTCTATAAGTAAATATGCAACCCATTACAGAGCCTTGACACATAACTAGCTAGACCAGCCAAACCATAGACACCCATCTGTAGGCAGCATTGTTTTAGAGTTTTTGCACCTTATCACTGTAGAGGAGGGTTCTGTTTGCTGGGTGTGTTCCCTTAGATGCAGCTCTTAAAAGGTACCTTTTTTCTTACAGAGATAGAGCTGATGAAGGGAGTAAAAGTACTATGTGCTCATGAGGAGCAAATATTCACAGCTACTTACAGATAAGTGTCTCTGGTTTGGCTGATATCACTAGTCATGTTTCAGGCTCTCTTATGGGTTGACATTAGCTGACAGGGTAGGTACCTTTTTAGATGGCACTAGAGACATATTTCTTCCTTCTGGAGAAGAGATAATTTGCATACATTTCCCAGGAAGCATTGCCTGTAGGACTCCCCAAAGTCATCAAGACAGAAGTCGTGGACCTCAGGTCTTGCACTAGATATACCACAGTTTTGATAGGAATTTTCCTTTAAAGGCTTTTAAACTGTAAGGCCTCTTTCACACGGGCGTCATGTTTGATAAGAGGCGGGTGCGTTGCGGGAATATGCGCGTTTTTCCCACGCGGGTGCAAACGTTTGCAACACGTTTTGCACGCGCGTGAGAAAAAACGCCATGTTTGGTACCCAACCCGAAGCCGGACTTCATCACTGAAGTCCGGTTTCGGGTCTACTGGAGAATTGATTATTTCCCCTTATAACATGGTTATAAGGGGAAATAATAGCATTCTTAATAAAGAATGCATTGTTAAATGATGAGGAAGGGGTTAAAAATAATAAAAGTTAACTTACCTTAGCCACTTGATCGCGTAGTCGCGATCTGTCCTCTCTTTCCCTGCAGCATCTATGATCTAAAGGACCTGTGATGACGTCACATCACATGGTCCAATCACATGCTCCATCACCATGGTAAGATGGACCATGTGATTGGACCATGTGATGTGACGTCATCACAGGTCCTTTAGATCATAGATGCTGCAGGAAAGAGAGACAGATCGCGACTACGCGATCAAGAGGCTAAGGTAAGTTAACTTTATTATTTTTAACCCTTCCTCATCATTTAACAATGCATTCTTTATTAAGAATGCTATTATTTCCCTTATAACCATGTTATAAGGGAAATAATAGAGATTGGGTCCCGTTGCTAAGCAACAATGCGGAAAATGCAACGCATCCGCACTTGGTTGCGGATGCTTGCGATTTTCCCGCAGCCCCATTCACTTCTATAGGGCCTGCGTTGCGTGAAAAACGCAGAATATAGAACATGCTGCGATTTTCACGCAACGCAGAAGTGTAATGCGTGAAAATCACCGCTCATGTGCACAGCCCCATAGAAATGAATGGGTCCGGATTCAGTGCGGGTGCAATGCGTCCTCCTCACGCATTGCACCCGCGGAAAACTCGCCCGTGTGAAAGGGGACTAAAGCTGAAGTAGCACATTAGCCTGTAGATGCCAATCAGATCAGATCTAGAATGCAGTAAAGGAGCAAGCTGACTGGTTGCTATGGACAACTACAACTCTTTCTCTTGGCATTATGTTTTATACCAAAAGCTTTTATTTAATTTTTTTTTCAACAGCTATATATCTGACTAGGAAATGTTTAACAGTTTCATGATCATAAAATGTTTTATAGTAATGTAGTTCGCCCCAACAGAAATCTTTGTTTTCTTTGTACAATTTGACCTATAAATATTCTACATCTGGATCAGCAAGAAAACAAAGTAATCTCTGTAACTAAAAATGTTAAAAAATAAAGCATTCCACCGGTAAAGTCTTTTCTAGATTCAGTGGTAAGGGATTGAGAATCTGATCATTGCCAGTTAAGAAGAGCATATATTTTTCAGCAAATCACTAGTTCCTCACAAGAAAGACAAAGAAATGGAGAAAAAGTAATCAAAGTAATACATGCAAAAATAAACTAAATAGTTGCAAAAAGGAATAAAAAGGCAAAAAAACAGTCTTGGGCATATTAATTATAAAATATTCTACTCGTATACCAAACATATCTTCTATCTATTTCTGTCTGAAAGCTCAGCCGTGAGCAGCATTAGATGGCACCCCTCTTCTTAGTTCTCTATGCCAGAGGTAGTAAGTAAGACCCTGCGCAACACACTGAGTAACATAAGCATACAGTACACTTTTTGTCTGCTAACCAAGAGCACCTCATTGATGCCTCATTTGAAGCTACTTATTGTATTTGCAGTACTTGCCTAAATGTTAAAACCCTACAGATGCACATTTCGGATGATACAAAGTATCTTTCAGTTGAGATGCCCAGGTTGCCCAGCAAGTAATGGCACCCAATAAACTGGTACATCCTGAGCGGGCAACACACTATTTTACTAGCTGTCCTAAGGGCTTTGAGGCACCTTTTTATATTATAATTCAGTCATATTATAATGAGAAAAAACACAATTTAAATATCACTATAGTGAAGCTGGTAAAGTTGTGTATATCATAAAAAGAGCTTATGTGGCTACTGTGAGTCAATGGAGGAGGATACGCCTTTAACTTTTTTCTTGTGAACGTCCACAGGGCTCTACAAAGACACTGCAATATTAATAAAAAAAAGGGGAAGGGGAAGACATTTTGAACCTCCTTGGAAAGTCCTAATGTTTGCTATGGGCCCCTCTATATACTATATCTGTAAAAGTGCACCTTATGAAAAGGAATACATATTAAGTGACAGACTTGCAATATAGCTATCATGGAGTTAGTGGATGATAAGAAGATTGATCTAGGTGAGAGGCCATCCTTGACAACCACTCTGGAAACCTTACTTATATTTCATGTAGCCAGTTGGAACTGTGGTTCTGAATAATACAACACTAAGTAAATTTCTCCTAATGACACCGGGGGAAAAAATG
The DNA here is from genome assembly GCA_033119425.1 of Bufotes viridis. Taxonomy (NCBI): domain Eukaryota; kingdom Metazoa; phylum Chordata; class Amphibia; order Anura; family Bufonidae; genus Bufotes; species Bufotes viridis. The sequence continues at coordinate 191,563,339 of CM065594.1, forward strand.
AGATATGGTCTTAAGAAGTTCTAAGAACAAAATACATACAACTAGATTTTCTAAAATATGGGGTAAATTTAAAAGAGCCTAAACAAACTAAACTTTCACTCTTGACTGGTGCTATAAACAATGACATTGGAATGAGGGATGCAAAATCTTCTCTTGTGACCTGGCAGGATGTACCTATAGGATACAGTCGTTATCAGGTCTAAGCGGGCCCTGTGTCGTCTCTGGTATGAAAGAAAGCATTAGTTTAATAAATGACATGGTATGGTGACGTGGTATCAGATTTTGCACTGGGGCACAAGAACATGAAGTTATACATCTTTTAACATGAGAACCTCTATTTAGTGACACTTTCATAATAGTCTGTATCCCAGCCAGTAGGGAAGAAGGGTGGGGTTGCTAATGCATTCCAACTGGGTTCACTCCTTCACTCATGACTGGCAAAAAATGAGACTGAAATCAAAATGAGTATCAAGGGAAAGGATAAATTCTCAGATTTTAAAGTGAACTCAACAAACCTTCAGTGGAGATAGATGATTTGTATTCTGAGAATATAGTCTAAGATCAGTAGGTGCTTATATCATACACTCATCTGGATACTTACAAATTTGTTGGACAAATAAGACTAGAGCTTCACCATAGAGCAGTCGCACATGCACTTCATGGACAATGTTACTGCTTACTATCTTATTATATTGATACATATACTAGTTTACATTATGGACAACTCCATGTATGTATGGGTGTAAGGCAAGCTCTTATACGTTCCTCATATCTGGGATATATCAGTTGTTTGTAAATGAGCTGGACTTTTATCTAACCAAGATCACATGGAAATCAATACTACTTCACATAACATTGCTCCATTGACGTGTAACCCTTGACTAATATTCAAGTCAGCTCAAGCATGCCATTCATTAGTATTGCTATCAAACTTGATCAAGTGTAAAGAAATTAATATTGGGATGTGGGAGAGCTTTTGACAAAACAGGAGAATATCACTGACTTCAGTTTCATTGTGAGTCTCCTGCCCCAACTATTAAAAAAATGCCTGAAAATTCACTGATGAAACGTTATACTTATATTTCCAGAGCAATCCAATATAAACAGGAAAAGGCAATGTGTGCTTGAATATATTAAGAATCTCATCATCAGACTATTGGATGTGCATCAATGGTAACCTCAATTTTTTCTTATTCCAATAATAATCTAGTAGCAGCAATAGATTAAATAAGTTAATGTGGTAGTATTAAGGCCACTATTAAATTAGGTAAATTTGACCATTTTCTGACTCTAAAAACATGATAAATTAGAGCTTTGGAAATCAAAAATTTCACTGCATTTCACTGCAATTGACCCTACTTCACTCAGGTACAGAAAGTGATTGGCTACAAATATAGCACCACTTTACATGTAAAATGCAGGCAGCTCTAATTTTATTCTAAACTAGAGAAAGCACCAGGTTTCACGTTCTTCATAGCTCAAAAAGAAAAAAATGACCACTGGCCTGAAGAGGTGATAGAAAACCTTTTTTGTGTTCTGAATCCAGTTGGTAGCACCCTTATGACAACATAAAGTGCATTAACACTGCACTGTGAGGTAAAAATACAGGGCCTTATGAACAACGACCCAATGGTTTTATCATAGCATTAAAATTATGTCATTTCTCAATGCCTGAAAAGTGCTACCTGCAAAATAGCCTTTTCTTTACTATTTTTATTTTAAAAAATTGTTCTCAGTGAGGCTGCCTTGCTGCTCCTTGTCATGTGAATGGAGGCTCATGTAGCAACTGTGTGCTCTTCTTCAGTATCTTCCCTTCTTCGTCTTAGTACTTCTGAAGATGCCAATGCACTGGCCTTGCTCTGTTTATTAACAGAAGTTTTATTGGCTGGTGTACCTAGGTTCTCGGTAAGTCCACCACTGTTTTCTGCAGGATTTGGTTTTCCAATATTGGTCACTGAGCTGTTTTTTCCTTGCACCATTGCATTCCCATTGGTAACATTGTTGGCTGCTGAATCCTGTTGAGTTTGTTCAGCTGCAAGAGCAGACAAAGGTGCATCCACTGGACTGTTACCTACAGAGGTTTCAGTTAAAACAACTGTAGGAACAGAAGTTACTGCTGGGATTGGGCTAGGGAGGGTAGCACCCTCTGGTGCTCGGAGCTCCAGAGCTGCATGTTCTGAATTTGGAGTCAAGCTGGTAGGAGTTGTCTTCTTACTGCAGGATTCACAGCACAGCTTGTTGTATCCAGGAATAGAGCAGTACCGTGCCAAAACCTCCATCTGACAGAATATGGACTTGTCTCCTTGGCATGAGTCTTCTGTAGAGAAAATAATTATTTGGTTAGACCGTCCATATTAACTATAAAATTTGATGTGGTTGTCAAATTCTACTTATGTGGATCAGATTTGTAGCTAGCTTGGTTTTTCCTTTAGCTGGGGCAAAGATTCACTTTGCTAACCTAGTAGTGTATCCAAATACCCTGGTCAGGGAAAGGCGGCTTGTTGGCAACCCACTTGCACAAAGTTCATGGAGATTATGGCTTGCCTGACATTTATTTTTATTTTTGCAGCAGAAGTGCAATTGGAGCACCACCCTGATCAAAAACTTAATGCCTACTTCAGTTTACTTACTTAGTCAGCTTGTCAAATAAGTATGCTTGCTGATCACATTTAATGTGGTCAGGTTTCAGGAGGAAACCGACAACACATGTGGTCTACCTGCAATAAAAATAGATCGTTACTGCCTCTCAGGTTCTCCCGGCAGGGCTCTATTTACCCGGCTGCAGCAGTGACATCGACAAGTGACCAGTGTTGCACCAATCACTTGCCTTTTTGGTGCAACGCTAAGGCCAGTGATTGGCTGAAAATGTCACATGTTCTCGATATGACCTCACCGATGCAGCTGAGTAAATGGAGCCCTGCAGGGAGAACTAGAACAGCAGTAGAGATGTGCAAAGTTTTGAAAAATTATATTTAGCAACTTTGACGAAGTTAGCCAAGAAATTCTGAATTAATCCGTCATGAATTGCTATATGTGTAAATGTAGGAATAAATAAATAAAACTAATGCAGCATAAGTCTCCCTGCACTTTCCTTGCACTCTCCAATATTCTTCTATTAATCATTTTCAGCAAAACTGTCCCTAGCGCATGAGCACTTACCACATCTCTCCCTATGTTCAGGTCACAGGACTATTGTAGAGCCAAGTGGGATGAGGGTTTTATAGGACTGTGACATCACGGGGGAATCTGCGGATTGGCTTCTTACTTTCACTTTGTAACACGTGCAGCCTCCATTTTGGGAAAAAACGATTTGTTATTACGAAGCGCAAGGAATTTCGGATTCGTTGCAAATTGAAGTTTTCCTAAACTTCAGATCGAATTCTGCTTTGAATGCTTAGTTTCGCTCAACACTAAACAGCAGTGTGGGATCTGTCAAGTAAGGCTACTTTCATACAAGCGTTTGGGGACAAAACTGAACGAATGCTCCAAAATGCATTCCGTTGCGTTGCGTTGCCATACTGGAGAGCAAACCGCAACATGCTGTAGTTTGCTTTCCGTCATGGAAAGCGGAGCAAGACAGATCCGGCATGACCCCCAATGCAAGTCAATGGGGACGGATCCGTTTTCTCTGCCACAATAGAAAACGGATCCGTCCTCCATTGACTTTCAGTGGAGTTCATGACGGATCTGTCTTAGCAATGTTAAATATAATACAACCGGATCGGTTTATAACGGATGCAGACAGTTGTATTATCAGTAACGGAAGCGTTTTTGCTGAACCCTTCCGAATCCAGTAAAAACGCTAGTGTGAAAGTAGCCTAAGTAACAATCTGTTTTTTATTGCAGGTACAATATAATATCAGTTAGCTGGTTCTAAATGTAACATTGCCTCTTTTTTTTATTTATTTTTTAAGATGTCCTACTATTGATGAACTGATCTGTGTTACTACAGTAAATGGTTGCTGTTGTAGGAAAATGTGAAACACGTGGGCGAAACTACCAGGGTGGCAGGCATAGCATATGGACAATGGAGGAGTATATTACTTTTTGCATTATTTCGGTACATCACCATGCATATTGTCATACTATTGTGATATCACTGTAAGCCTTATTACTGTACTGTGACAACATTATGCCTGTGCAGTAACCTCAAAGGGTTTGTTATCCCACCATTGGGACATTGCTGTGTGCATTATCCCAATAATAAAAATAATCATAAGCTTCTCAGTTGGTCATGGTCATGTGGGGCCCCATTCTAAGTTTTACTATGGGACCCCATAGGTCCTTGTTACGCCCCTGCTAATACTTATCCCCTCTTCGCATTACACGTCATAATATAATATAAAACAATTTTGTGGTCCTCTGTTTTGGACTATGAATGGCTGCTGTCATGTCCACTAGTTAAGCAGTAGAAAGAGAGCATTACATCATCAAATATTTCAACTTTGATGTAAAACAAGTGTGCATAGATTTAGAAATATGAACACTAGATGGCAGTATGTTAGTAGTGCTGATCTCAAGCTGCACTCTGAATGCCACATATGCTAGCTATAAAACATGCATCTATCTACTGATCATAGCAGACAGGAGAAATCCGGCGTATTTTAAATATGCTGTCATGTGGTAGTCTTGATTATCAATGGGATTGGAAGTACACAGACTAGAGGAAATATAATAGCAAATAGATGGGGAGTTGGGGAAATCCTGCTATTTCAGATTTCATCCCTTGCAGGAGAAAAGAACCATTTACCCTTGAGCCTAGGCTTAATCAGAGTACGCAAGAGGATGAGGACAGGGGGCCAAACAGTAGATTTTCTTTCCAATATGGAGGCTTCTTATAAGTCACACAATATATAATGTCTAACCAGGAAGATAAAGCTTTAATATCTGATAGTGAACCCACACTCATATAGTAGATAATTGATTGCAAAACCCATAATTTACTACTAATATTCCTGCTGAATACAGGCGGCAGTCTCCGTCCAATTTGATGTCTCCTAAGAAAGCAAGTGATATTTTTGGCAACTGGTATGTATGCATTTTACTGATCTGGGTTAACGTACTGGATTTATTCTACATTGATCTTATTTATCTCCTTTTTGGTTGTGGGCCTTTTGACAATATCAGATTCCAAAAATTCTTTCTGCCCCTATTAACAAAGAAAAAAATTGTGCTATGTACTGTATTTCTCTACACTGTGGTATTCCATACTTACTTGATATTTTATTCACAGGATTTTTTGCGTTTAGTGAAGGGGCCCATGGGGTTTTGGGGGTACTTAAGTCGCTAGTTTCTGCTTGTTGAGTAAGCCCTGGAGATTTTCCTAAAAGAAAACAATAATAAATGTAATATTATTTTAGAAAAGACATCCATAGAATGAAAAAATTAAACCACTGGAGGTTACAGAATATTCTCTTGAAGGTGTTCTTCAGATACCAGATTCATTTTTTGGCATCATTGTTAAGAAAATAAAAATACAATGCATTAGGAAAGTCTTCAGACCCTTTCACTTTTTCACATTTTGTTATGTTGCAGCCTTGTGCTAAAATATACAAAATTAAGTTTTTCCCCATCATTTCCTGCACTTAATACCCTACAATAACAAAGTGAAAACAGAATTTTCAACATCTTTGATAATTTTTTGAAAAGGTAAAAATAAAATCTTGCTTTGACATAAGTATTCACACCCTTTACTCATTACTTAGTTGAAGCACTTTTGGCAGAAAATACAGCCTTCAGTGTTCTTGGTCATAACGCTGCAAGGTTTGCACACCTGAATTTTAGGATTTTCGGGCACTCTGTGCAGATCCTCCTTAGCTCTGTCAGGTTGGATGGGGACCGTCAGTAGACAGGCATTTTCAGGTCCCTCCAGAGATGTTCAATTGGGTTCATCAGAGCTCTGGCTGGGCCACTCACAGACATTCACAGAGTTGTCTCTAAGCCACTCCTGTGTTGTTTTGACTGTGTGCGAAGTGTCTCTGTCTTGTTAGAAGGTAAACCTTTGGCTCAGTTTAAGGTCCAGAGCACTGTGGATCAGGTTTTCATTAAGAATATCTCTGTACTTTGCTCCATTCAGCTTTCCATCAACTTTGACCACTTTCCCTGTCTCAGGCTCTGAAAAACAACCCCACAGCATGATGCTGCCATCATGCGACACTGTAGGGATAGTATTGGGCAAGTGATGAGCAATGCCTGATTTCCTCTAGACATGACACTCAGAACTGAGTTGAAAGACTTCAATCTTTACTTCATTAGACTAGAGAATCTTGTTACTCACAGTCTGAGTCTTTCAGGTACTTTTTTGCAAACTCCAAGCGAACTTTCCTATGTCTTTTTACTGAGGAGAGGCTTCTTTCTGGCCACAGATGGAATGCTGCAATTATGGAAGTTTCTCCTGTCTGCACACTGGATCTTTGGAGCGTAGACTAATAGTTTCTTGGTCACCTCTCTTACTAAGGCCTTTCTCCCCCAATTACTTAGCTTGGTGGGGCGGTCAGCTCTAGGAACAGTCCTGTTTGTTCTTCCATTTAAGAATTATGAAGGCCACTGTGCTCTTGTGAATTTTCAGTGTAGCAGATTTTTTTTGTACTCTTCTCCAGATCTGTGTGTCTACACAATCCTGTCTCTGTGAGTACTTATATAGACAGGATAGTGTTTTTTGAAATCATGTCCAATCAACTGGATTTACCACTGGTAGACTTCAATAAAGGTGTAGAAACATCTGAAGGATGCTTAAGTGAAGTGGGAGGACCCCCAGAGCTAAATTTCAAGTGTCATAGCAAAGGGTCTGAAATGTCTATGGCAAATTTTAGTTTTTCCTTTTTTGTAAATTAGCAAAAATTTCTAATTCTCATTATGATGTATTGAGTGCAGAATTATGGGAAAAAACTCTTTTTTTTATTTTAGCACAAGGCCGCAACATAACAAATTTTGAAAAAAAGAGAAAGGGTCTAAAGACTTTCTGAATGCACTGTATATATAGGCTAATGCTAAACAATACAAGCATTATGAAATATCTTCATGTGCAGTTCCCCTGCTCACTTGCTGATACTGCCAGTTTAGCAGTGGTGAGCATGTTGTGTGAGGGTCCCCACAACTGACTTTTATCACCTATCACCTTCATGCAGACGCCTCATAACTGCGCTTGATAAATGTCAGCTGTGCAAAAAAAAAATTAATAGCTCTGGTATTTTGGATGGCAAAAATGTTGTGGACATCAAAGGGCTATTCAAATAATAAAAGAAAGAGACAATAAATCTAAAGTCAGCAGCTAATAAAAGAAAAGATTATAAAAAAGCTGCTAATATTACTAATCATACATATTTAGGTATTGTATGTTTCTGGAACTATTTGTCTTCCTCCCAGTAATTGTATGGATGAACATACAGCCAGCTTTTCCACCTGAAATTGCTGTACAGCCAATGGAAATATAGACTTTTGGGTTCGTTTGTGTACAAGGCTGGCAGATTTTGTGACTGGTATTATTTGCATAAGGGGACCTGTCACTATGAAAATGCAATATACAATCTGCAGGCAACTTATTATAAAGTGGGAAGAGCTGAGCAGATTGATGTTTAGTTTTGTGGGAAAAGATTCTGCAAAACTTGTAATTTATGCATTGAAATCTCTGCTCTGTCTATGATTAAGAATCATGTACATGTCCCCCAAGTGTCCCTCTTTTTTACCTATGTGCAAGTCCCTCTGTCCCTGTTTGCTCCATAAATGCCCATCTTTTTGGCCAAGGAAATAAGTGTGTTCCTCCCTGTATATTAGACCTCAACTGTTTCCGTTATTTGGTGCAATTTGGACTTTAAATGTGTAAAAATCTGTAAAAATAACAGAACCTTTACCCACCTTACCAATCACCCATTGCTGCAGTTGTATATTGGATGTTTTACACAGTGAGCCAAAAATTTGGGTGGTCTGGTCATGTGGGTGATCTTATGCAGTGATTGACAGCCCCCACATGAATAGTAATGCAGTTAACTGTCAGTCACTGATAGTACTGCCTCATAAGTCCAGAATGAGCGGAGAGTTCTATGAATAAACCTTTTCCCATAAAACCAAATACCAATCTGCTCCACACCTCATGTCTGTGGCTCTTCTAGCTATTACAGCACCATTTCTTAGATACATGTGCCATATGTAGGTTAAATTGTTTTGCATTCAAGTCTGTACTATTTCCCTGTGGTTTTCATAACCTCTACTTGCATTCCAAAAACAATGTAACACTCAAATTCAAAAGTTCAAAAGTTGGTTCAACCAAAGTGAAAGCCTTATGAGCTGCATCTTCTAATCAAACCTGGGCAGGGGGCCATCTTGCAGACTTGGATTGTTTCAGGCTTTTCGCCATCACATTGACTGATAACGTTATCACTTGCTTTGCACACAACTTGGCGCTGCTGGATGCCCTCGCCGCAACTTGATGAGCACTGTGGAGGCCAACAAGATAACATCAGTCAAGAAAGAACACAGCTTGTGGAAGTGTAGAGATTTCCTTTAGAGAATGAAGGATGTGAAGTGTCTTCCAAGTCACTGGTCTCTTACAAACATACAGCAGATGCAGCACAACCTCCCCTGAGCCTCATAAATAACTACAATAAATAGATATAAATGAACAGCACATGGCGAGTAGCACAGCTTCATGTATACTTTGTTTTTGCCAGAGTTGTTTTATCGAACTAAATATTTACTTTTGTATACTTACATGCTGTAAAGCAGCTTTGACGTCAAGAGAGGAAATTACACATCTGTTGCTGTCTTATCCATTGCGATTGCATAGAAATTAATATAAAACTTTAAAGGGATTTTATTACTGAGGCATGTTGTCAATGGTCAATCATGTGGCCCCTTGATAAAAACTTGGGAGTTGGGCAAGGGGAACACTGCTTGGAGGTCATCAGACCCTCACCAATTGAACATTGACAGCGTATCCTAACCTCTTTAACATTGCAATCTAATGTACATTTTTCTGCTACGTACTCGAGTCACCAGTCCCTGATGATTTTTAACAATGGGATGGAAAGTCAAAGAGAGGCTCTATACATATTAAGTTATATGTGCCAGAATTCTGGCTTAATTTGTGGGAATAAAAAAACTGGTATTCATTCTTTTGGAATGTATGTATGTGTCTTAGACACTTTTTGTGCTTCCCTTGGTAATGAGGAGTGGGCTATCGTGAAGGCCATGGCTTAAGAAGTGCTAGTGTGCACCAAAGTTATACAAAAATGTTGTAGCAAAGTTAGCCAAGCAATTGGTGATATGAAGTTAGACAAAAGTTTCTAAAAATGCACCAAATATATCATCCACCATCAGATAAATCTGACAGTTGACACTATTAGGATTAGTAAATCATTTTATCACCTTTGATATTCCAGCCTTGATTTCCCCTTCGATGCTGAAGGATGCGCTTAATTTATGGCAAGGCCTCGTCATAATTTAGACATATCCTCCTAAACTGAAATCTATGGCAGCTCGGATTTGTCTTTACCAGAAAACTGTCCCTAAAGAAGATAATTGTGTTGGACCCACTGACCCCCTTCACTCCCCTTGCCCTACTAGCCAATCCTCTTGGAAATGGAGAGGGCGGTTTAGAATAAATTTAGTCGCAGTGGTGTTTAAAAAATCTGTGGCATAGGTAGACGATAAATCATGCCCTAAGTGTTTACCGGCACATATTAGCAGTCAGATCTAGCATCTGCCATGGCTATGGGATCTTAGTCTTGTGAAATCCCCCTAACCAGGTGCCATTGCCCTGGAAAGAATACTGTAAATTCATGAATTCATATTCTATTTCTACACAATGTACACTCCTACTAGAGAAAATGTAATTGCTACTTCACAGTTCTCTATTTACTAAGTTACTCCTCTCTCAATGACCAGCACTAACCTGTGACCAGGCTCCTGTTCTCCACTGTGCAGGACATGGTATACGGTTGCATGGCCTCCTTGGTTCTGGACGCTCAGCGGTACAGTATTTTGTATGGACAGTGCGATTGGTGCCATTTTGCAGGTGCTGGATACATTGGACTAGCCTTGTTTGGACACCCAGCTTGCCACACGTTTTGCTGCAAAGTCCCCACTCGTCTGCTACCCATCTATAAGAAAAGTCAAACATTTGTTTTTGTACTCAATTATAATTTTGGAATAGTGTTCTATGTCCCCATTATACAGTGACTAACCTGGCTACAGGACATAAATAAATGTGCAGTGCATCATTCTGCATTTAGACCTAGTCATTCTATGATTAATTTGAGAAGCTTAGCAAGATGGAAGCAAGATGTCAGTGAGTCTAATATCTTTTCTGTTGAAGCCTTTAGAAAGCCACGATGATAACCAGACGCAATGATGTAACGTAAATAAAGCTGACCATCAAAAACTGCATGTAAGTACGCCTTTCCCACAACTCACAGAATAAATGAATAAGAAAATGTTCTTTAAGAATTAAATTTAACCCAGTAAAGTTAAAAAGTTCAATTGAAAGTATAATATACTAGAATCTATCCTTTATGTAAAAATAATAATACGTTCACATGATTTTGCATTCCCATATGGACATTTATTTCCACAGGATATGCTATAAATCTCTAATATCTCTCAGGTCACAGAGGTGGAACCTGCATCTGTCTTAAGAGCGAGGCCTTATCTCACCTGCCTTAAATGCATACAGCTCTCTCTATTTACTTCTATGGAATTCTCAAAACACTGTAGTTGAGTAAGTGCTCTTGGATATTTTCACAAACCCCACAGAAGTGAATACAGTGACCTATTCATGTGCGGCAACCACTCCATTCCCCGCAGCAGGAGACAGGGTCCCATTCTTGAGCCATTTGGGATTTATGCCTGTTGGACATTTATGGCATATGCCATAAATATCCAGCTATGACTATCCGTCTTAAACCCTAAAACTTAATCGATAACATTGAATGAGTCTTAAAGTGACTTTATGAGGTGGGCACCAGCCACATGGCAATAGGGCATATAGATGTTATAGAAGGGGGTATCCTCTTTATCCCCTCTATTAGCCAGAACATAGAGCAATGTCTCTCAATCATTGTTCCCAAAGACCTGGATTTCTTGAGCCCTAATCCCAGGATCTCCAGGACACAGCAACAACCAGACCTTTGAAATTGTAGCACTAGACTTACAAGATGCTTTACTGCCCCTACACCAAGGTTATAGGAAGCGAGAATAGCATTAAAGGGGTTGTCTCACTTCAGCAACTGGCATTTATCATGTAGAGAAAGTTAATATAAGGCACTTACTAATGTATTGCGATTGTATATTGCCTCCTTTGTTGGCTGAATTCATTTTTCCATCACAATGCACTTTGCTTGTATCCGGGGTTATGACCACCCTGCAATCCCGCAGCAGTGGCCATGCTTGCATACTATACAGAGATGCTGGTGTCTTTTTGTATAGTGTGCAGACACAGACACCACTGCTGGATTATAGGGTGGTCGTAACCCATGGAAAAGAGCAGTGTATATTGTGATGGAAAGGGTAAATCAAGCCAGCAAAGGAAGCAATATGAACAATCACAATACATTAGCAAGTGTCTTGTATTAACATTCTCTACATGATAAATGCAATTTGTTGAAGTGAGACAACCCCTTTAAAGGGGTTCTCCGGGCAAAACCTAAATTTGGGGCATAATTCTAACCTGTGAAGGGAAGATTGTTGGACTGATACTTACCTTCCACAGCACAGCCCGTTCCAAGATCTGCCACCCAGTCATGTCACTGCTCCTGTCGGGTTTTCTGCTCTTCCGGTGAGTCTCCGTCTTCTTCACTTCCTTTCTTGAGCAGGAGACGGAACGTCATGAATGACCTCACCGTCTCCTGCAAAAGAAAGCTCCATCCGGCCGTCCTCACTCACCACACATGCGCACTAGCATTCAGTGGTAAACTAGAATGTATGGGCAAACGGGAGGTGGTTCAATAGAATGTATGGGCAAACGGGAGGTGGTTTACTAGAATGTATGGGCAAACGGGAGGTGGTTCAGTAGAATGTATGTGCAAACGGGAGGTGGTTTACTAAAATGTATGGGCAAACAGGAGGTGGCTTACTAGAATGTATGGGCAAACGGGAGGAGGCTTACTAGAATGTTAATAGCTAAATACTATACCCTGTAAGGACCTGCTGACGTCACAACATCACGTGGCACTTTGGATGGCACAAGGAGGTACTGGATGGCTAACAACAGGGTAATGGATGTCCAAAGGGGGTAATGGATAGCACAATGGGGGAACTGAATGGCACAAGGGGGGGGGGGGCACAATTGATGGCAAACAGGGGCACTGGATGGCAAAAAGGGTGCACTGCATGGCATAGTGGGGGCACTGGATGGTACTAGAGGGCAAATAGGGGGCACTGGATGGCAAATAGGGGGCACTGGATGTCACTGTTATGGGGGCACTGTGGATGTCACTGTTATGGAGCACTGTGGATGTCACTGTTATGGGGCACTGTGGATGTCACTGTTATGGGGCACTGTGGATGTCACTGTTATGGGGCACTGTGGACGTCACTGTTATGGGGCACTGTGGACGTTACTGTTATGGGGCACTGTGGAGGTCACTGTTATGGGGCACTGTAGAGGTCACTGTTATGGGGCACTGTGGAGGTCACTGTTATGGGGCACTGTGGATGTCACTGTTATGGGGGCACTGTGGACGTCACTGTTATGGGGGCACTGTGGATGTCACTGTTATGGGGGCACTGTGGAGGTCACTGTTATGGGGCACTGTGGAGGTCACTGTTATGGGGCACTGTGGAGGTCACTGTTATGGGGCACTGTGGAGGTCACTGTTATGGGGCACTGTGGAGGTCACTGTTATGGGGCACTGTGGAGGTCACTGTTATGGGGCACTGTGGAGGTCACTGTTATGGAGGCACTGTGGAGGTCACTGTTATGGAGGCACTGTGGATGTCACTGTTATGGGGCACTGTGGATGTCACTGTTATGGGGGCACTGTGGATGTCACTGTTATGGGCGCTCAGTATAAGTGATAGGGCTCGTGCACAGAACCGTATCTGGTTTGCGGTCTGCAAGTCGTGGATCCACTAAATGAGGTTACTGTCCGTGTGCGATTCACATTTTTTAACAGTCATTTTTATCTGTCGCAGAACTGACATACGGATATGGAAAGCACAGGGACGTCATCAGTGTGTTTTTATATCCGTATGTCAGTTCCAGTAAAAACAGAACATGTCCTATTCTGGTCCTCAAAATGAGCACCTCAAATCCATCGAACTCAATGGGACTGCAAAAAATGTGGATCGCAAAATGGATACGGTGGTGTGCATAAGGGATTAGATACACAGCTCAGCAGACAGGATCATACAAAATGGGATTAGATACACATTTTAGCAATGTCAGTGTTGGGATTTGATATACCGCTCTGCAGGCTGTATCACACAGGATAGGATTAGATACATATATGATTGGAGACGCTTGCTGATTCAAGCTGTTTTTCACACTCTGGAGATGATGAGGGCAGTGCCTGTGGACAGTCAGTGATGGGATTTAGACACTGACTGAAAAGTAGATTCATGTCTGTGCAGAAAGATGGACACAGGAGTTGTAATGGGTGTAGCTGCTGCAGACAGAGCAGTGTGGGGGCGTGGCCAGCCTGTGACTCATCTCTGTGCAGTGCAGCCAGGCTGGTGTATCAATAAAGTTATGTATTCAACAAAACAAGAAGGGGAGAAAGTAAACAGATCTGCCAGGATAACCTGATGTCTTCTAGGGGGGAAGGAAAGCTCAGACTTGAAAAACAGATATTGGGGGCATATGTATGCATGGTGAGGGGTGTTAGGAGCACATAAAAAGAATTTTGATTTTAGGACCGGACAACCTCTTTAAGGTTTCCCCAAGAAAGTAAACATTTTTCAGAAGTTCCCCTGTAAATAAGTTTGGAAATCACTGGGATAGATGCTATAACTGATGACATTCAAGAGCTATTATCGGGATTAATTATCTTTTTGACAACTGTATTCACATGTGACTTACAAACCATGTCCTAAAATCTCTTGTCAAGATTGGTAAATGATATAAATTAAAATAATACTTTTTGGATCAAGTTTCTAACTTGTACATACCCTGGCTCGGAGCATTCGTGCAAGTTACACCGTTTACGAATAGGCTTTGGTTTCTTGTTGTTGTCACATAGGGTACGTTGAACCATCCTGCTGTCACTTTTTCTTCGACATCCATACTTTGTATACTGGATACCTGTAAGGTGTGACAATATAAATATATAAGATTTACAGCATTTTTACAGTGTTACTTGATGTTGTGCTCTTGCACAGGTTAAGCTTGAGGAAGGGCTTTGTAATGTTGTAGCCTGAAATAGCACAATAATCATCTCATACCTTGGTGCATATGTGGCTGGGACAACATATTTGAGTAGTTTTGGAGGGTTGTCTCTTTAAGTTGGGAATATAATGATGTTGTGATTTTGTTACTGGTTTTTTGGCCTTTATTCCCAGATATGTTACAGTCCATGCAACCATTGAAAATGATGGTTGAACAGGAAATGTTGAAAATTGTGAAATTGCTCACATTTGTCATCTTACTAGGGTCATTAGTAGAGATGAGTGAATTTTTAAAAAATTCGATTCGCCGGTTTGCTGAATTTTTTTGGAAAAATTTGATTCGATCTGAATATATTCACGGCGAATTACTTTAAAAAAAACTGCTATTTCCTGGCTGCTAAGAGCCTTTATAGTGGTGTAGAACACTCTGCCTTGCAGTAACATGCATAAGGAGTCTGCTTTGGTAATAAAATAATACTGTGAGTCCATATGACAGGCGTCTCTCTTAGAATCACTGCATACTTCACTTATTTGGGCGGTCACGAGGCCAAAACTGACCAAATAACTCAAGTATCAACTCAGCCTTACAGGTCGATGTTAGAGTCAAGAAGAAGCACACTCCTTTTACACCCTCGTCAGCACATAGATGTCTACAGAACCTGTTCTATTAAACGCTTATACAAGTAGAGCCCCCCGACAGAGTGGAGAGGTTGTCAGCAGTAAGTTTGTGTTGACGTCACTGATTAATTTTCCCCATTATCTGATCCGTCAGAACAATTACCCAGAAAAACGGATCCTGTCTGTGCAGCATACGCCTTCACTCAGTCAGCATTTGCTTAATAATCCATCAGTATTGCTAAAGGCAAAAAACAACGGAGTGGAGCTAAAACAGAGATGACACGTGAATGGAATATTTGCATGTCTTCTGTGTTTTCTACCCACTCCTGCTTTTGGCTACCAAATCATAAGCCAATTCTGATGGGACCATAAAGGCCTTAAAGCTGCTACATAGACAGGATCCGTTGTGCGTCTCGTTTTTCCTTCCTTCTGACAGATCAGAAGAAGTGTCAAATAAATGGCCGAAAGCCAAAATAGTGGACCAGTCATGAAGTGGGGAGGGTGGGCAGAGCATGAGAAGTCCGCAGAGTGGCCCTATGACATAGTGGTGAGATGGAAGCAGTATGAGGTGACCACAGAGTGGCCCAATGACAGGGTCTGGAGTTGGCAGCAATATGAGGAGGCCACCGAGTGGCACAATGACAGAGTCTGTAGGTGGCGGCAGTAGCAGCATAAGGAGAAGGCCACCGAGTGCCACAATCACAGAGTCTGGAAGTGGCGGCAGTATGAGGAGGCCACCGAGTGGCACAATGACAGAGTCTGGAGGTGGCATCAGGCAGGTAACAGCATCAGAATAGTAGCTGAGGCAGGTAGCCAGAAGAAACCAGTCTCTTTTGTCAAATTATTGGTGTGGCACCATGGATGATCTAATCTGATGCATCAGGCATTGGTGTGTGGAAATCCTGGCTGATCCATGCCTGATTCATCTTGATGCAGTGTCCAACTATGTGCTATATGTGGGCACTTTAAACTCTTGCTAAATGTCATATCAAATGTATTGTGGTATCATGTTGTAATTCCCTTTAACATGCTGGCAGTGTCCTTTACCTTTATTCACCCCTAGGTGGTGCCACCACTTATATATATATAGCTGGGGGAGTGGGTGTAAAGTTAGTGTGTCCGATGATAATGAAGAGATGAGGAAGTTAATGGAGAAGGTGGAAATTTGTATTTCCAACTAAATAATTAAAAAAAGATTTTACCGCATATATGTGCAGCGCTTAATGCTGAATACAAGTTTTTTCTCCACCAAAGAAATTTTTAAAAGATTTTACCGCATATAAGTGCAGCGCTTAATGCGCAATACAAGATTTTTTTCCACCAAAATAATTAAAAAAAGATTTTACCGCATATAAGTGCAGCGCTTAACGCAGAATACAAGATTTTTTTCCAGCATCGCCGGATACAAACTCCTGGGAAGGTCATGGAGCGTCTCGGTCATCCGGCATCTATTCGCTCCGCTGAAGGATTATTTTGAAAGTGTGTTGAAGCCACACAGGGGCCCCCACACTGTAGATTTATCATAGAGACAGCATGGAAATGTTACCGCATATAAATGCAGCACTTAATGCTGAATACAAGATTTTTTTCCACCAAGATATTTCCAAAAAGATTTTACCGCATGTAAGTGCAGCTCTTAATGCTGAATACAAATTTTTTTACACCGAAAAAATTCAAAAAAGATTTTACCGCATATAACTGCAGCGCTGAATGCCGAATATCTTTTTCTACTGATGTGCGCCACTAAAGGCTTTACCGCATATAACTGGAACAGTGAACGCTGAGTATATTTTTCTTTGTCCACTAAAAGCTTTTCAACAGAGGGTTATAGGCTATCAGTTTCAAAAATCAACGGCACCTGAGGTGGAGTTATCTGAAGTGAATGGGACATAGCAGAGGAAGTAGGCCCGTGCAGAATAACCGCAACAGTGCAGTGCATATATATTTGTCTGTTTTTTACTGTAATACGCCCCTATATGCTTTCACCAGAAATAACAGCAGAAGTGACCAGGGAATATATTTTTCTTGTTGGACTGAAATAAGCCCCTTTATGCTTTCACCAGAAATAACTGCAAAAGTGAACTGAGAATATATTTTTCTTGTAGTACTGACTATGATACTAAGATATAAGCCACTAAAGGCTTTTCAACATAACACTTGCAGCCCAATAACAAATAGCAGGAATGACAGAGCTGTCTAATGACTATTTGGATCCCCAAATAATCTTTCCCTGCACTTGTAAATCACTTTCCTATCAATGTCCCTAGCGCCTTCTGACGTCTCTCCCTGCACTAAGATGCTGTGAAATGATTCTTCCCTATACGTTCCCTGCACTTATAAATCGTTTTTTCTGTCTTTTAATCCACAATCATTTTTGCACTTGCTGTCCCTAGCGCCTTCACACATCTGTCCCTGCACTCTGAGCGCTGCAAAATGTCTGACTGTAAGATGGCCACCGTATAGGGGAGTGATATCACAGGGCTGGCTGGCTGCTGATTGGCTGTATGCAGGAATGTCAATCTGGGTGATCCCGCCTTCCCAGAGTACCTTGCCTCATTTCCGCAGTCCTCACTCGTGTAGCCGCCATTTTAGGAAAATTGCGATTCGTTACCACGAAGCGCGAGGAAATTCGCATTCGCTGCCAATTAAATTTTTCCTGAAATTCTAAAAGAATTCCACTTCGTCAGCTTCGATCCGCTCATCTCTAGTCATTAGCATTGACATTTTAGTATATGTAGGTTGTAGATAAACCCCTCTCTGTTTGTGGCTATACACATAACATGGATATTGGTCAAATGCCCATGGGCCTGGTATCTCCCTTAAATTTCTTATAATCATGTATGACCTTCCTTAGCCAACAATTAAAGCTACTTCAAGCACAGACCTCCACTTTAGTGGTATAACAGGGTTGTCCCACTCAATCAACAGGTTATAAAGGAAGGTTAGATGGGGCTCCAACCTCTGGAAGCTTGCTTACCTCCACCACATGCTTTGGAACATTGGGACCAACTTTTCAGTGCCCATTCATAAGAATCCATCTCCTCCAGTAGAACATTGTTGTTACCAATCATTGGTAAAAGATCTTCATGAATAATATATTTATATGTTAGGCTGCTCTTTACCTCCTCATCCTGGGGCACAACCTTGAAGACAATGGCATGATAGACTCATTCCCAAGAATATGCTTTGAGAAATTGCAATAAAAGACTAAGTATGATTGAATAAATAAGTCTTAGCACTTAAAGGAATATCAAGGATAGGGGATAACTATTAGATGAACTAATCCATTCATTTCTATGGGAGTTTTAGAAATAGCCAAGTGCCATACTAGACTATCTCTGGAACTTCCATAAAAATGGAGCGTGCATGCCCAAACAGCCACTTTGTTCATTTCGGGGATCTCAACTGGGTACAGAGGGTACTGAGATCCTGTGATCTATGGGCTCCCAGTGGTAGGACCCCCACACTTGTAATAGTTACCCCCTATCCTGTGGAATACTCTTTTAAAGGAAATAAGTACATTTTTTTTTACTAATTAAAACCAGATACTGAGACATTCTTTTTTCTAATCTGTTTTTATTTTCTGATGGCATATTTTCTATTTTACAATCTGTACATTATTTTGCTGGCTACCATATTACCTGAACAGCAGTTGACTGCATTCAGAGATATGTTATACAGTAGGCACATGGGCAATAGGAGCCTGTAGTCAGAAGACGAATGATTGACTTCTATAAAAGAGTTTGTCATCGTGCAGGGATGGGGAGCATATGAGCTGTGATCATCACCTATTGTGAATAGTGTTATTCTGTTTTATCTATATACTTAGGCCTCTTTCACACTTGCGTTCTGAGGATCCGGCAGGCACTTCCGTCCCGCCGGATCCGTCAGAGCGCAAGTCGCCTGAAAGCATTAGAAGACTGATCAGGATCCTGATCAGTCTTCGAAATGCTTTCAGGTTACTATGGCAGCCAGGACGCTATTAAAGTCCTGGTTGCCATAGTAGTAGTGGGGAGCGGGGGAGCGGTATACTTACAGTCCATGCGGCTCCCGTGATCCATGCGTGTCGGGCGCCCTGACGTCACTCTGGAGCGCCCCGGGAGCCGCACGGATGGTAAGTATACTGTTCCCCCGCTCCCCACTACTCTTTACCATGGCAACCAGGACTTTAGCTTCCTGGCTGCCATGGTAACCATTGAGAAAAAGCTAAACATCGGATCCGGCGATGCGCCGAAACGACGTTTAGCTAAAGGCCGGATCCGGATTAATGCCTTTCAATGCGGCAAGTGTTCCGGATTTTTGGACGGAGCAAAAAGCGCAGCATGCTGCGGTATTTGCTACGTCCAAAAAACGTTCCGGTCCTGAACTGAAGACATCCTGATGCATCCTGAACGGATTTCTCTCCATTCAGAATGCATGGGGATGATCCTGATCAGGATTTTTCCGGCATAGAGCGCCGAGGACGGAACTCTATGCCGGAAAAGAAAAACGCCAGTGTGAAAGGACCCTAAGGTGTTACATTTCATTGTAATCCAGAAATGATATTGAGATGACTGTTGAAAAGTGATTTCTACAGAAGAGGAATGGCCAGCCTACTTTTAGGCTTAGTTGCCAGAGTGAAACTGTAAGATTTTAGGATTGTTTTAAGTATATATATTTTTTTTTTAATCACAGAAATTTGTATAGTAACATAGGAAGCTATTACAACAAATATCACAGAAGTATGAAGCTTCCACCTTAAAATATAACTTTTACTAGATAAATTAAAACCTGACAATGCTTCCAATTATAATCAATTTTATAACAGATGCCAGACTAAGGGATAGTCAGAACCCACCGATAGCACTTTGACAGCAGGTCACACGTCGATATAAAGGTAAGTGATGTATAACTTACAGTTTGATGAATCATGTGTATAACTGGATATCTTCCAGGTGGGGTCAGGAGGAAATATTATCCCTGATATAATCCTACGGTGTCTACCCCTGCCTACAGGCAGAGCACCCGCCCCGAAAGGGGCGTCCCCTGATGAACCAAGACTTTCTACTTGGGGAAACGCGTCGGAACATTTCTTTCAACATCTGGGACATTTTTTTCTTCTGTCCGCAACTATCCACTGGGAGTCAGGATTGCCATCTGTGATATGCACTATAGGGTCACGGTAGGGTAAGTAAAGGGTTTAGCCACCGAGAGGTGGGGTCGCCCCTTTCAGGGCGGGTGCTCTGCCTGTAGGCAGGGGTAGACACCATAGGATTATATCAGGGATAATATTTCCTCCTGACCCCACCTGGAAGATATCCAGTTATACACATGATTCATCAAACTGTAAGTTATACATCACTTACCTTTATATCGACGTGTGACCTGCTGTCAAAGTGCTATCGGTGGGTTCTGACTATCCCTTAGTCTGGCATCTGTTATAAAATTGATTATAATTGGAAGCATTGTCAGGTTTTAATTTATCTAGTAAAAGTTATATTTTAAGGTGGAAGCTTCATACTTCTGTGATATTTGTTTTAAGTATAGTAGAAGAAAAATCACAGGAGATTATTATAGAAATATGTTTAACGCAAAATCTTCATTTATACAATATATCTCGTCATTCTCTTTAAATTTGCTGCAATTGCGTGTTCCCAAATAGTGCCTGACCCAGAAATCCCACAATGAAGAAAACTCAAACTCTTTCCACATGTATCTTAGAATATTATCTTATGTAAAAACTCTTTCCAACCCCCAAGTAAGGTCTAGAAGGTGTAACATTGTCTGAAAACAAGGCAATATAAATGTTTGCTCAGTGCTACACTTAATGGATATAATGTTGTCATAAGGAGTTATTTAAAGTAATTTAAATCTTTGCCCCATGATTGTAAATTGTATTAAATAAAAAAAATTATCCTATACATCTATGGTCAATAATAGGCTGCAATGGTCACATGTCATATACCTCAATGTCACTGATGTAGTCTTTTATATAAAGAACTAAAGGGGGACCAGACAGGTGAGTATAGACTAATTTTTTGTTTTATACATTTTACTGGCCTAGGGCAAAGTTTCAAATAACTCGGACACCTTTAATCATGCCCAGATACAAAAATCAGAACAGAATGTATAAACATAAACTATTTCACCTTTCACACAGTTAGAGACACAGGTTTTTTCCCCATAATGTCCGTATTTGTAACTACAGTAGTAGTGATTGATTCAGCTGCTTGAATTCATCTGTGTTACAGAGTTGCTTTGATGCTGTTATGTGTAACATACATCATAAATGTGTCATTTTAGTGAATTTAGAAGGCTGTGGATAAGCTAAAGCAGATTTGCTTCAGGCACTTAGGAAGATGTCTATACATTTGCAACCAATGACAGGGAAAGCAACTTGCGTCTTGCAGTCCTCTGCATATTGTATTTATAACTGCAGCATTTCTGCAAACCTTAATATGTCAATTTAAAATGCATAAAATGTTATATTGACCGACAAGTAAAAAAAAATGTGAGGGAATTTCCCAAAGCATACTTTATGTGCGATGTAATAATGGACAATGTTATCATTTCATAAGTCAGTGCGTCTGTGTGCTGTGCACTCCCTCCCTGCTGGGGGTGAGTACTGATTGATGGCCTGCTGCATCTGCACAGGTTGTATATGTTATTGTTGACCTATGGCTCAGTGTTACATGAGCGCCATAGTAACTTCTCCTGTATGCTTACCAGCATGACTGTGAAGAAATAATATCTTATGGCAGTGATTAAGTTGAATGTGTACAATCATAGTGGTAAATGGATCTTACCAGGACCACAATGGGCTCATGCAATGGCCCATCGGTTTTCACAGTTTTCTTCCCATCTTCAAAAGTGAATTCCCACTCCAAACCAATTTCTATAAAAGTTCTCGATTTATTATCTTTGCCTTTAACATTCAGAATGAAATTTCCACTCACTTGATTTTTAATAGCTGTAAGAATATCACACAATGATAGACTTTAATACCAACAACTTTAAAGTTAAATGTACTGTGTTATTATATACATTTTATCTGGCCAGGGGCGGACTGGCAATAGATCCTACAGTGAAATTTCTAGGTGGGTCGATGCTCAGTGGGCCACCCAAGCCATTACATAATGACCAGATGCTCTCAGCACTAGTTAATGCTGGGACCATAAATTACTTATGCATCTGTCCAACTGGATGTTAAGACAATATAACTAACAAGAGGGCATGGGACACAGTGACTTTTTTTTTGTAAAAGAAAATACCAAACATGTTATTTTTAGGTTCATAAATGTGTGCTGATTAATCTCCTATTGTAAGATTATACAAGTTGGAGTCAATTTTATATTACTAGCTCCAGACTCTTCTTTCACACGTGCATAAATTTAGATAATAAATTGCTATGGGGAGCTTACTGCATCATGATTCATACAGTTCTATTAAAACTAAAAGGGTATTCTACTGAGAAGCATTTATCTATCCATTGGCTGGGTCCTAAGTACTATAATGGTAGATGTCTGATCACTGAGTCCCTCATTGATTGTGCATTCTTAATCGCCCCTCCATTTAAATGCTGCTATTGGCTAGGGGCAATGAGAAGCAGGGGTCATCCGTTCTGGCAATCAGTGGGTGATAGGTATTCATTACTTATGACTGGAATATCTCTGTAATAATAAATCTGTCTTCATCCCCCTCTACTGGTAGCTGCACGTAGCCTGAATGTTATTGCTTAACCCATTGGCTGTAGGAAGGGAAGGGATTTAGAGACCTGTTAAAGAAAAATAGAGCTATGACACCTATAAAGACACCTTAGAAAATTATTTAGCACAAATTTTGGGGGACAAAATGATGTTCACTTTAAAGTGCAAGTTACTGTTTGCACTTTTCAGTACTATAAAAGATAGATCGTTGCATTGATGTCACCATGTGTTCCAATGTGCATGTAACGGTCCTTCCCAGTACATTGTGTCATCATCCAAGTTTAAATCATCATTGAGTCCAAGTTTGGCGACCACGTTTCTGTAGTCCAATGTTGCCTGACCAGTGACTCAGGAGTCACATGTTGCTTCTTTGGCTCCCTGCATGTGGCTTCCCAGCTTGTGCCAGTACTGTTGTGCTCCAGAGCACCTGGCATGTCAAAGTATCATTGAAACTTGGCTTAGTCAAAACCATTTCACTGATAGGTAAACCTAGGGTAAGAGCCATGTGACTCTTTAATATGCTTCTCTTTTAAATAACCATAATGGTTTAATTCCAACATCTGAGCCTGGCTTGAGAGCTGGCAAAACTATTCCATAAATTTTTCCTTTTATCCCTAAACGTTTGGAACTTGACAACTTTTGAAAAGCCCAGGTTCCATTTTTGAAAACTTTGACCGAATACAAAATGTATTCAGATGTGCAATGCAATGACGTATATAATAAAATTACTGATTTCAACTTTTCAAAGGACTGGATCCTCTTACCGAGACTGTTAGACGACATTTCTGTCTCTTCTATTTGTATGTGCCTGGCTCCTGCTGGAATCTCAAACATTTTTAAAACACCAGCTGCAATAAAATGAGGATACTTTAAAGAGTTTGAATTAACTTTATCAAACAAGTACACAATTTAGATAACACAAAGGTCAATTAACAGTCATCTTAAATGGCCACCAACATTTCATACAACTTTGCATAAAATAATAGTATGTGTGAATATAGCAAACTTTGTAATATGTCTTATAAGACAACATGCCTCTTTCTCCATTTATCAGCTATTCCCCATCCCTCCTAAACTAAAGGCCCTGTTTACATGGGCTGAGGATTATTGGCAATTAATGTGTTTTGGAAGGCTCGTAAATGGTAATTGGCTTGTGTACTCACCCAACAAATGAGCAAATGAGAATAAGGACAAATGATCGTAGTAGCAATTTTGCATCTGCATTCAGAGGGGATGATTGCTGCATGTAAGTGCAGCTGATTGAGTGGGCAATGATTGGGGACAAACAAATTATTCTCAATCTTTGCCATGTGTATCTCCATAGGAAAATTGGCTCTAACATTCTCCATCTCAAGACACACTGTTAGCTCACTTCTTCTTCCCCTCCTCTCTCCAAAGACTTCAACCGACAGCATGTAATTGTATGCTTTAGTGAGCCGACAGCCTGTCTCTCAATCTTAGAGAATATTACCTTAGAGGATGAGGATAGAAGTGCTGCTAAGTGGAGATAGAGCCATTTTTCTGTAAGATTTATTGTAAAGTTATTGAAATACTATACAAATATCATCAATGATCTAGCTTTGATGGCGTACTCCTAAGCCTAGACCTTCTCTGCCCTCAGTCTAATTCTCACAGTCTCAGACCCGCTCTGCCCTTATTCAAATAATTTGAGACAAATTAGTTACTAAGGACGTGTTGCCTGACAGCCAGAATTAAAAACTTGAAGCTATAGACAGTGGATACATAGCAACAAGTTTGTCTCATATAACTCAGAGCAACTTGGTAGCAGCCCTAGACCAGTCCTACCCTTCTCCATATCATGAGGATATTAAGTCTATTCATTTTCAAAAATATTTCTAAAATGTAAGTATGGAGTGGAACCTTTTTAATATTTTACTTTCATAAATGTGCAATGACCAGGGGCATACACACGATTTTGACAAGAGTAAGGGTGTATATATACATGCAACGATACACATTTACAATACACACACTCATTTTAACTTCAGCCAGTGCTCACACAACTGTGCATCCTACTACATCCTCATAACAGGGTCAACCATAGTGCCCCTAAAGTGTGTTCAACTCCAGCCTGCTGTACCTGTGGAATAATCCATACTCACCTTTTCCCCGTTGCTCCATTCTGGCTTCCTGGCTCCGTCTATAAACATTGCATCCACAAGTGGTACGTGACACAGCACTGATGTGCTTCTTGGGGACATGTCACTGCTGAGGCCAGTCATTGGCTGCAGCAGCTTACATGTCCACGTTCCATCAGGAAGTTTACAGATGGGGACGGATGACCATTGATGGGAGCCTGAGCGAAGCAGGGGGGGAGAAGGTGAGAATGTTTTTTTCCTCAGGTCCAGCAGGCTGCAGTCAAAATTTTAAAAAAGCTAAACGGCCCCTTTAATATAATGCAAGCCACAAAGCCTTGTACAATGCTAGCTAAACTAATATGAGTACAAAATAATACCAGCCTATTAGCCTCATTTGTCAGCCACAAAGAGCCAGATGCATAGCAAAGTACAAGAATGGTAAAGTCACAATTGCCATCCTTGGACCATGTACCCCTCTCCCTTTTTGTTTACCATTCCCAAGACCTAACAGAAAGATGCAATACATTTCCTTACCAGCCTGCTTTGGTGATTTGACTAAGGTTCCCTTCACAGTTCGGCAATGAGAATTATCACCTCCGCAAACACCACACTTATCATCTACTTTCATAGAGCCAATTTCCTTGTCACATCCAAAGTGCTGTAATATAAAGACAAAGGTCCTCTGTTAGACAAATCCGGTGAGATAACGGACAACCGTGAAAGAACCTGTGAATCTAGTCCTGGAGGAAATGGTTTTCATTCACCTGTTTTGCAAAAAACATTCTTTGGTCCAAAAATATATATTTTTTTATATTCTTTCTTTGTTAGCAATTTATTTAAAGGGAAAAAGTCACAAAAAAATAATTTTGCCTATATATATATATAATATATATATATATAGTCGAAAAAGTAGAGCAGCACACCAAAATAGTGCAAAAAAAGTGTTGGTCTTTATTCACACATCAGTGCAGGCGACGTTTCGGCTCTGAACATGAGCCTTTCTCATGTTTGAGAAAGGCTTATGTTCAGAGCCGAACTTTTTCGACAATATTGAAGATTGGGTCGCTTATCCCTTTACTTGAGCCTGCACCCGGACTGTTTGTCTGTGCTGCCACACCTTTCGTCTTTCTGCATATATACATATATATATATTTTAATTCTAATTCCTTAGCATGATTATGGGACTGCTATCTTTCCTGAGTTGTTCTTAACAGCTGGAGCGTAACTGCTGCTATAGCAGCCATAGAGGCTGTTACAGGGACCCATGGTCTCAAGGAGGTCCAGGCTGCTAGCAATGCCAGTGTACAGGGCACGAGCAGGGGGCACACACACTGCTCACACAGAGCTGCCGCTGAAGAAAAGGGCTGAGTACAGTGACAGAGGGACAGGACAGTAAGCCAGTGGGACCGATCTTATGATGTACTACACATATAGTATCAGTAGCTAAACCCCTGTGTTTCCAGTCTGGAGCCCTCCGGTACCATTGTTCTACACTCTCCTAACTTTATAATGCACATGCACCTTCAGTCTTAACCCTTACCTTTCCTCTCCAGACTATATCTGTAAAATGCCACTATACTTCACCCCTAATCTTGTCCTCACTGCTAACAAGGATAATAAAATGCAGTATAGAAGTACTGCTGTGTATTATATAACTGATTGTATGGTCTAGCCCCCTAGTGGGACTAAAAAAGAAGAATAAAATGTTTAAAAACTTAAAAAAAGAGAGAAAAAACACAAACACATATTCTGTTCGAAAATGGCTTAGTACATAATCGGCATTGTAATGGCTGTAATGACCTGTCCTATAAAACTAATACAGCCATCATACATTGGGCTTTCCTGGGCCATGGTCAGACTCAACATACAATGCCTCAGACACTGCTGATCCGTGGTTCATGTGATTAACTTGAAGATCCAGCCAATCAACATGGCCATTTCACTGGTAAAACACTTGCATTGGCTGTCTAGTGGAGCTTCTCTACACTAAGTGGTGGTACCATATGTTCTGTACTGGTCTTTACCTGTACCAGGATGAGTTGCACCTTTGGACACCAGGTGAGGGTGCCTCCGTTTTATTTTCCTGGTACTCTGTTTGTACTGTACATAATGCAGAAGAAGCTTCCCTCCTCTAAATAGAGAGTAATTTACAGCTTCCAGCAGCTCCTTCAGGCTGCTGTATATAAGGACTTGCTTTATTTGTTGTAGTTGGCTGCTTGAATTTCATAAATCTTTATTTTATCTTATTTCTGGGTGACATTCAGGGACTTTGGTTAGTCGTTCCGGAACCGATCAACACTTTCAGCGATCAGTATTAGCGCCGATTATGAACATTAGCCACAGGTGCCACTCAGTTGCTATGGTGCTATGGTCACTCAGGTCTGGAACGGGAACCATCTTTAAAGATCCAACATTCTCCATACTATTATGGAGGATGTCGACTCTTTTAAGATTGTATCCGTTCCGGAGCGGAGTGAGCGTCATAGCAACCAGGTTCCTGCTGTTTCACATAGCATACACCCGGGGCTATAGTCCACAATCAAAGGTAATACTGATCATGGACATTTAACCCCTCAGATGTCAAATGTAACTATGGCATCTGAAAGGCCAAAAACCCTGAAGCATGTGCTTGCTAGGCAGGAGATCAGGGAAGGAGTTCCATTGAAGTAATAAGCCAGAGCCTTCTAGGCTACTAGGCTTCTAGTCTTATTACTGTTATATTACAATTTAGGCCAGCAGGTGACAAAAAAGAATTGTAACATACCGATATTTGTATACGGATAAAATGACATTACTTTATTCAAATTGCAGTCTAATGATTGCATGTTGTGATCCACTTTTGAGCCTAAAAAAAAAGGTTTTAAAATGTTTTTTTTTAATGTAAAAATTAGTCACCCCTTTTCCCCAAAATAAAAAAAACAGACATTGCCAAGTCCAAAAACTCTTAACTGTAAAAAAAACTATCCTATACTGTGAAATCCCATACTGTGAATCGCGTAACAAAAAAAAATGTGGCCGATTCGCCATTTTTTCATCACTACACCTCACTAAAAACCTGAATAAAAAAGTAATCAAAAAGTCATATACACCCCAAAAAGTAAAGATCATCAGAATATGGCAATGAAAATAATTTTTTTTTTCATAATTTACATTTTCTTTCACAAGAAAAACTATACAAATGTGGTATCGACGAAAGCGTACTGACCCAGAGAATAAAGAGCACATAGTGAACGCCATAAAAACAAAATCCATAAAACTATGGCGGAATTGCATTTTTTTTCCCAATTCCACCACATTAAATATTAAACGGTGCAAATACTAAACAGTGCAAATAGAAAGTTCCACATATCTCACAAAGAAAAAGTTCCCCTAAGGCTATTTTGAACAGAAAAATAAAAAAGCTATGGCTCCAAGAAGGAAGGGAGTAAAAAACGAAAACGCACAAAAAGAAAATCGCTCCATCAGGAAGGGGTTAATATTGTCTTATTGTCTTTTGAGGGTCTGCGGTACATTATTTATCCTGTGTTTAACTCAATAAAATAAAATGAAAGGAAAAGCTGTTTTTGTCACCTCAGCTCCAAAGAATAAAGAATAAAAAGTGATTAAAGTTAAAATGCCCTCACCCAGCTCCTTTAATGGAAAAATGCAGGTATTGCAAGAGAAAAAAAAAATAGTCGTTGTTGTGCAAATGTAGGAAAACACACAAAAAACACATAAGGTAAGTATCACCATAATCACTCTGACCCACAAAATAAAGGCAATTCTCATGGCTATAATTATATCACGTAAGCGATAAGCAGCAGGCATGTTTGGCAACCACTCTTCCTCTGCTACATCAATACACAGTTTACACAGTAATTGCAGGTTTGAGGTCTGATAATAAAGGGTTCTGGGGTTGGCTCATGAATTTACGGGTCTGGTCTGGTGTAACATAATACACCAATGCTTAAGATTTTATTCTGCTATAGTGGTCACAGGCACGTAATCGCTGCAGGCAATATATGACATCATGGCTGCAGCCGAGAAGAACATTGGAGTAGCAGTGCTGGAATGGACGGAGTTCAGGATGGATCTAAAAGCATCCTTGCCTTAATAGAAAGTAAAAAAGTTTAAAGGAGTTGTCTTGTTGTCTTAAATTGATGACCTATGTTCAGGATAGGACATCAATATCAGAAAGGGGGGGGGGGGGGGGGCGATATCTGGCACCTCCGCCATCTGATATTGATGGCCTAGTCAGAGAATTGGGTATTAATATTAGTGATGGGCGCGAATTGCAAATTTTATCTGTGAATATCGCCACTGCGAAAATTTGCGAATATTTAGAATATAGTGATATATATTTGGAATTTTCGAATATTCTAGATTTTTTTTTTCATCTGAACCCATGTTCCCTCCCTGCTTCTTGCTTGTGGGCCAAGGAGAAGGCTGCAATGTCTTTGTCTGAGCTTAGCAACATCCCTAGCAATCAATAGGAAAGTTGCCTATTTTGCAGATCTGAGAGGGACAGCAGTGTCATTGCTGTGCTCTCTGCTTTCCTGTGTCATTACATTAGATAGTTAGTTAGTTAACTAATATATATATATATAATACAGATAGTTAGTGGGAGAAAGTCAGTGTAGGTTAGATAGTAATATAGTGTAGCTGTCCATACATACATGCTACATACATAGTGCTGTGATGTCAAAAGTTCACAACAATACTTAGTGCAACAATCACTAATATGTAGTCAGACTTGTTAAAATGTGAAGTTGCCCGTATTGCGCCAAAATATTCGCATCATTAGTGCCGATTTGCGCAATCGCGAATATATTGGAGCACTCTATCTGCATATAAAGCTATTGTAATGTTCTGCCATGCCAACCATTTTCTCCAGTCTCAGAAACTTCTAGCAGCTTGAAAAATTTAGCTATAGTGACCCACGCCTGTATTGCGCACGCATTACGAGCATATTACATTGCCAATTTTTGCAAACAAGACCATATTCGTGAATATATGATGAATATTCTACCAAATATTTGCGAAAAATTTGAATATTGCCCCTGCTGCTCATCACTAATCAATATGAGCAAACCAGACAACCCCTTTTACTATCACATGGACATAGTAGATGTTAATGTTCAGGCAAAAGGAGGGGGGGGGGGCAGTCATCTATAGCGACCAGCCTTTATTGTTACACCCCTGCTTAACAGCATTAAGAAGATGATTTACAGCGGCCACCATGAGCCATAGACACAATGGATAGGAGAGGACGACTGATTGGGAGAGTTTTCTAGGCATGTCCTGTGACCTGTGCAAAGGTCAGGAGGGAATAGATAAGTTGTCTATCTATCTATCTATCTATCTATCTATCTATCTATCTATCTATCTCTCTGTGTGTATGAGTACAGACAGCAGAAGTGTTTTTCATTAACTATAAATATTCATACTATAGCATAGGGTTCCGTGTATATACTTTTTTATAGGGACAGCAAGAAAATACAAGTATCTACTATCAGGGTCGGATTGGTCATAGACCTTACAGGGAAATTTCCCGGTGGGCCGGCCACCTGAGCCCTCCTCACAGCCAGCCACTGAAAGTTTTTGGGTATGTATTTTGTGCTGATGGGGGCAGTATTTTGTGAGGGACTGAGGTATTTGGCTCTTTTGGGGTGGTATAATGTGCCGCAATACGGTATTGCTGGCCCCGCCTACTTCTGTTGCCTTCCATCAATTTGGACCCGACTACAAAATAGGGCCACTTTTAGTATTTTTTCCAGGGCCACTTTTATCTATCTATCTATCTATCTATCTATCTATCTATCTATCTATCATATCTGTCATTTCAGTCCTGCCTGTAATGATAAGGAGATGACTGCTGAAAAGCTGTCTGTACAGACCAAGAAGTTGTGCCTATTATTAGGCTTAGAGGTAGGTGCGAAAACTACAGCATTTTTTATTATAGATTTTGACATGGAAAATGATAAATAATCACAAAAAATTCTTTCAAACATGTTTAGTGTAAAAACACGTTTTAAACAATAGCCTGTATTCTGGTGACACATTCCCTTTAAAGTGCAAAAAGAATGCTCTGTGAACTCAAGAAAGAAGGAAATAAAAATAAAAATATGCCCCATTATAATTCTAGTTTAACAGGTACTGTACAAGGGATCCAGACTACAAAGTGCTCCCATTTTGGTAGTACATTGCCTAATATATTAGGGAACAAAATGGATAAAGTAATATTTAAAGTTTACATGAAATGTCAATTATTCTGGAGCAATTTCCATCTAACTACAAGGTGGCAACTGTAAATTTTAAATAACACAATGGGCTGTAATTAATATTTCTTTTCATAGTCTATATAGCATTCCCATAGCCAGTAATATAAATGAAGCATTCTCAGTGGGTTTCCCTCAAACTAAGATACACACTTTAACTTGGACTCTTCCCTGCAAAGAGAGGTCATATCAGGACACATGTACAGTATGTATGTGAATATTTAGCTATCATTGTTCACCAGTGGAGGTGCTATAGCAAACACGAGGAAATAGATTCCCTGAGTATACAACCAGTGGTATGACTGCAAGAACTGTAGGAGAGGAGTTAGGAACAGCTCGGCTGACAAGTTTTCCTGGTAAAATCTTGCATTCTCAGTAAGCTTTGGATGTTGAGAATACATTTGTATGAAATCTGTTTATATCGCAATTAGAGATGAGCGATTTTTTTGGAAAAAGTTTGGTTCGATCCAAATTTATTTGTGGCAAATCGCATTTAAAAAAGGCTATTTTCTGGCTTCAGAGAGCCTTTATGGTGGTGTACAACACTGTACCTTGCAGTAACACGCATAGGGAGTCTCCTGTGGTAGTGAAATAATACTGTGAGTCAGTATGACATGCAGATGACAGGCGTCGCTCTTAGAATCACTGCACACTTCAAGTATGAAGTCAACCTAACAGGTCGATGTTAGCACCAAGAAAAGGCGCACTCCTTTTACACTGTTGTTAGCTGATTCCACATAGATACCTACAGAACCTGTTCTATTAAACATTTATACAAGTAGAGCCCCCAGACAGAGTGGAGAGGGTGTCAGCAGTAAGTTTGTGTTGACATCACTGATTATTTTGGCCTTCCTCTGATCCGTCAGAACAATAACCCCCAAAAAACGGATCCTGTCTGATGAGCAGCCGCCTTCACTCGATCAGCATTTGGTCAGTAATCCATCAGTATTGCTAATGCCAAAAATACAGGAGTGTATCCAAAACAGAGATGACACGTGAATGAGGAGACCACAGAGGGCCCAATGACAGAGTCTGGAGGTGGCAGTCATCAGGAGGAGGCCACAGAGTGGCACAATGACAGTGTGGAGGTGGCAGCGGCATCAAGAGGCCACAGAGTGGCACAATGACAGAGTGTGAAGGTGGAGTCAGCATCATCAGGAGGCCACAGGGTGGCACAATGACAGAGTGTGGAGGTGGAGGAGGCAGCATGAGGAGGAGGCCACAGGGTGGCACATTGACAGTGTGGAGGTGGCAGCAGCAGCATCAAGAGACCACAGAGTGCCAAGGTGACATAGTGTGGAGGTGGTAGCAGCATCAGGAGACCACAGAGTGACCCAGTGACAGAGTGCGGAGGTGGGTGGCAATACAAGTACCAGCTGAAGATAGTGGGTGACAGAAGGAGCACTTGGCATCAGATGTGTGGCATCAGGTGGGTGGCAGCATCAGAATAGTAGCTGAGGCAGGTAGCCAGAAGAAACTGGTCTCTTTTGTCAAAATGTTGGTGTGGCACCATGGATCATCTAGTCTGATGCATCAGGCATTGGTGGGTGGAAATCCTGGCTGATCTACACCTGATTCTTCTTGACAAAGGTCAGTCTCTCCACATTTTGGGTGGACAGGCGAGTTCTACTTGGGGTAACTATGGCCCCTGCTGCACTAAAAACCCGCTCTGATTCCATACTACTGGCTGGGCAGGACAGTTTTTCCAGTGCAAACTTTGCTAGTTGCTTATACACTAATACACACAAAAAAGGATTTTCTCACTTAGACACACAATGGCTAATAAGCCCTTTTTCTTCCCCCACCCCTTAGGGCTTTGGAACATATCCGCTGAAAGACAAATATATTTATTTTCTTGCCACTAATACATGTCAAAAAGGGCTTTAAAACATATAACTGCACTGATGAACAGCAAATAGGCCCTTATTTTTGTCCACATACACCACAAAAGGTTTTAGAATATATAACCGCACCGCTAATCGGCAAATATATTTTTATTTTTTCCACTTATACACGACAAAAAAACTTTAGAATATATAACTGCAATGCTGAACGGCAAATATATTTTTCTTTTGCCACTAATACACGGCAAAAAGGGCTGTAATTTTCGCACCTTACCACACAACGGCTAATAAGCCCTTTTTTCCCCACTAATACAAGCCAAAAAATGCTTTAATAAACTCTGTTAATGGCTGTATTGAACAGCACTTGCACCCCAATAAAAAGAACGGTTTACTGGAATTACAGAGCTGTATAATGGCAATTTGGGTCCCCAGTCAGTGCAGCAAGATATAATAGGATTGTTCCTATTACCCAGACTGTTGCCTCCCCTACTGAACCCCATTCAACATAAATGCAGTGGAATGATTCCTCCCTATCCTTTTCCTACACCTTGAATATTCTTTCCCTGCAGTTGTAAATCGGTTTTTTAGCACAATGAAGTTTTTTCTAACACTGTCCCTAGTGCTTGCTGACGTCTCTCCCTGCACTGGTACACTGGTGAATGTCAGAATCCAAGAAGGCTGAGGCTATTTATAGGGCTGTGACATCACAGGGCTGGCTGCTGATTGGCTGTATGCATTGCATTATGGGTGATCCCGCTTCCCCAGAGTTCCTTGCTCCACGTCCTCACACATGCAGCAGCCATTTTAGGAAAATATGCGATGCGTTACTACGAATTGCGAGGAAATTCAGATTCGTTGCAAAAGCAATTTTTTTCTGAAATACTGATCGGTTTCTACTTCGTCAGCTTCGATTCACTCATCTCTAATTCGCTCATCTCTAAAATCCAACACCCCAGAAGTATGTGGTCAACGTCTGCAAACCGGCAGTGGAAGAAGACTGAGAAGAACGCTGAACATTCCCATTAGGGAATGCTGGAGTCCTCTCCATTAGGCCTCATGCACACGACCGTATGTGTTTTGCGGTCTGCAAACCGCAGATCTGCAAAACACGGAAGCTGCTCCGCGTTCTGTTCTGCAATTTGCGGAACGTAACACGGCCCATTGTAGAAATGCCTATTGTCCGCAAAACGGACAAGAATAGGACATGCTCTTCTTTTTTTTGGGGGGGGGGCAAGGGAACGGAGCAACGGATGCGGACAGCACACGGAGTGCTGTCCGCATCTTTTGTGGCCCCATTGAAGTGAATAGGTCCGCGCCCGAGCCGCATAATATGCGGCTCGGACGCGGACCAAAACAACGGTCATGTGCATGAGGCCTAATAGAGAGGACTCCAGCAGTCTTCTCAGTGCATTGCAGTGTCGTTTTGCGGCGAGAGGGAAACAGGGATAAGTATTAAGTTAAAAGTTAAAGATTTCTATCAATTTTCCCTAAGAGGATGTTCGCACAATGGATTTTGAAAGCATGCTAAAAAACAAAATCAGTGCGGAATCTAAACATGTGTTTTAGATGCGCATTTGATGTGGGTTTTTTTTTACACATTTTTTTTAACCAATGGGTG
The DNA here is from genome assembly GCA_033119425.1 of Bufotes viridis. NCBI lineage: Eukaryota > Metazoa > Chordata > Amphibia > Anura > Bufonidae > Bufotes > Bufotes viridis. The sequence goes on from CM065594.1 coordinate 191,597,779, forward strand.
TTCACCTCAAAGCTGCATTTTCAGCTCAAGGTGATTAGCGAGGATCACAAACGCACAAAAAAATAAATGCACGGACTTACTTGGAGTTGTTTGTTATGCTTTGTTTCAATGGGAGATTCAGCAAAGATTCGGCCTGGAAATCATGGAAAAAGAGGCAAGTGCTGCTTCCCTTTGAAATTAGTGTTTTGAGGTATTTTTTAAGCTGATTTTGAGGCACAACTGCTCCAAAATAAGTACCAAAAAACTGTATGTGAAATGGCCCTACAGGATTCACTGTTGGCTGTAATGTAAAAAAGATTTCTGCGCTGACAGAGTCTCTTTAATGTTATATGCATCAAGTGGAACTGAGGCAATGGTTGGAATAACACTTTGGATGGAATTAGTTTCAATTGTATTTGATTCCACAGGATATGGATTGTGTTGTTTCTGTGACAGTGATCTCAGAGATCACTTTCCGCTCCAGCAGGTAAGGCTACTTTCACATCTCAACTGGACCCCATTAAAGTCAATGCCTGATCTGGAGATCTCCAGCAGGCTGCTAGGGAATAAGGATGGAGTGAGTAGGAGCAGAAGGCTGCACTATTTTTGGTAACTACATTGTATACGAGGATGCTAACCTCTCCACTGTTTATGGGGGCATCCTCTGACCTGGACACAACACTTCCTTCCCGATAATTGACAGCACCGTAAAGGCGCCTTAACCAATTCCAGACTGGTCCATTTACCCCTTTCTTGATCAGGCCTAATTTTGCAAACTGACATCTGTCAATTTATGTGGTAATAACTTTGGAACACTGTAACTTATCGAAGCCATTCAGAGATTGTTTTCTTGTGACACATTCTACTTCATGTTAATGGTAAATTTGAGTCAATATGTTTTACCTTTATTCATTAAAAAAATCCAAAAGTTAACAAAAATTTGAAAAATTCACTGTTTTCTAAATTTGAATCTCTCTGCTTTTAAGACAGATAGTGATGCCTCATAAAATAATTATTAATTAACATTGTCCATATGTCTACTTTATGTTGGCATTATTTTGGTAATGTAATTTTATTTTTCTTAGGATGTTAGAAGGTTTAGAATTTTAAGTCAACTTTTTTAAGGACCGATTCAGTACTGAAGTCACTTTGTGGGGCTTACATAATAGAACCAACCCATAAATTACTCCATTTTAGAAACAACACCCCTCAAGCTATTCAAAACTAGTTTTAGAAATGTTGTTAATCCTTTAGATATTCCACAAGAATGAAATCAAAATAGAAGTGAAATTTCAAAATTTCACTTTTTTTGCAGATTTTCCATTTTAATCAATTTTTTTGAACATATAAAGGGTTAACAACAAAACAAACCCCAATATTTGGTGGTTGTATACCAATGTTTGGGCATACGACAGGGCACAGAAGGCAAGGAGCACCATGTCGAATTTGAAGAAACCCTGAGGTAGCGAGCACTTCACTCAACAGGTGTTTCATGGAATTTTTAATACTTCTGTGTGAAAATGAAAAATTACATTTTTGTTTTACAAGAAAATGGTGCTTTAGGCCCGAAATTTCTTTTTCACAAAAGATAACAGGAGAATATACCCACACAATTTGTAACCCACTTTCTCCTGAGAACAGTAACACCCCAATTGTGGTCGTAAACAGTTATTTGGGGATATACCAGGTCTTAGAAAGGAAGGAGCAGCATCTGGATTTTCTAACATATAATTTTCTGACATGGCTTTTAGGAGTGATAACTAGAGATGAGCGAACATTTAAAAAAAGTCCGTTGTTCGGGGTTCGGGTGGTGGTTAATTGCGCATCCCGTTATGGATTCCACAATAGCGCATATGGAATCCATAAGGGGCGGCTGCCACCAACCCGAACTGTAGAACAGCTGAAGGACCTGGCGTGACGTCACTGTCATGTGATCAGTGCAGTGCATGTGATCTTTTTTTCAATTTTTTGTTGAATGAGCTTTGTGAGTGATTTCCTGCGGGACAAGCAGTGTTTTTTATTGGCATCATTTTGGCGTACATTTGGCTTTCTGGTTGCTCATTTTGTGGGAGGTGAAGTCCTAAAAAAAAATAGAAAAATGACACCAAACAGCTTTTTTTTAACGTTCACTTAATGGTGTAGATCATGTGATATTATTATAGAGCCGGCCATTGTCTTTTTTTTTTTTTTTTTTACGTTTTAGACAATAAAAACATTTTTAGAAAAAAAAATCATGTTTTTGTGTTGCCATTTTCTTAGAGTCATATATTTTTCATTTTTCTGGCTATAGTCTTGTGTGAGGGCTTGTTTTTTGCGGAATGAGTTGATGTTTTCATTGCTACCATTTTGGGGTACATACAACTTCCTGATTGATTAATATTATGTTTTTTTTTAGGTGAAAAGCAGTTTTTTTAACACCGTTCACTTGATGGGGTAGACATGTGATATTTTTGTAGAGCCAATTGTTACGGATGCAGCGATACCAAATATGTATATTTTTTATTTAATTTTTCACGTTTTACACAATAAAAGCATTTTTAGAAAAAAAAATCATGTTTTTGTGTTGCCATTTTCTTAGAGTCATATATTTTTCATTTTTCTGGCTATAGTCTTGTGTGAGGGCTTGTTTTTTGCGGAATGAGTTGATGTTTTTATTGCTACCATTTTGGGGTACATACAACTTCCTGATTGATTAATATTATGTTTTTTTTTTTTAGGTGAAAAGCAGTTTTTTTTAACACCGTTCACTTGATGGGGTAGACATGTGATATTTTTGTAGAGCCAATTGTTATGGATGCAGCGATACCAAATATGTATATTTTTTATTTAATTTTTCACGTTTTTCACAATAAAAGCATTTTTAGAAAAAAAAAATCATATTTTTGTGTTGCAATTTTTTTACAGCCATATATATTTTTTTTCTGGCTATGATATTGTGTGGGGGCTCATTTTTTGCGGGATGAGGTGACTTTTTTTACTACCATTTTGGGGTACATACAACTTTTTGATTGATTAACAATATGTTTTTTGGGAGGTGAGCTAACTAAAAAATCTGTTTTGGGGTAGATAAAATGATCTTATTATAGAGCACGCGTTCATACCAAATATGTTTTTTAATTTTTTTTCTTCTATTTTTAAAATTTTCCAAATAACGGATTTGGGGGGAAATTTTGTTTTTAAATGGGAAACTTTTCTTTTTTTTCAAAACACCTTATATTTAAATTTTTTATTTTACACTTTGTGTCCCCCATAAGGTCATACAAGACCTCTGGGGGACATTTAACTTCATTTTTTTTTTTTTACTATTAATTTCTCCTGTAACATAGTAGCCCCAGTGAGAGTTGTACCCCCAGAGAGGCTGCACAGCATAATACTATACTGTACAGCCTCAGTGCAGGGCTGATCGAGGTCTGTGGAAGACCCGGCAGCTCCTGCACTCCCCCGGCCCCTGCGGTAACATGACCACCTGGTCGGGACAGGAAGTGGCAGATCGCTTCCTTAGCTGATTACACAGTGCTCATTCAGTGCTGTTTATGCAGCGATCAAGAAGGCAGGGACATTCAGTAATGGTCCCTGCCTTCTCTCTGGCGTGCCCTGCTGTCCTAAACATCTCTGACAGGACATTTAGAAACGTCCGATCAGAGATAAACCCAACCGCCCAGGACGTTTATAGTCAATGGGCAGTCGGGAAGTGGTTAAAGGGGTTGTCTGCTTTTTTATTTTAATGATGGGATATATTGATGACCTGAGGATAGGTCATCAATTTAAGAAAGCAGACAACCCTTTTAAAGATGACCTTTCACCACTCCTGATATGCCTGTTTTAATAGCTTCATGCATTCCTCATGTAATAACAATTACGGAACATCTAGTTTTATGTCTGTATGTTGTGCCATTCCTTTATTATTTCTACTAGAAGTTATTAATTAATTGCTAGCAGTCTCCAGTAAGGGTATAGAGGGGTGGCAACAAGTTGGGGGGGGGGGGGGGTGTACCTGCACAGTCTGAAAATGGCAGCACTGATTGGATGGAGTGATTCTATGCAGGTACACACTCCCAACTGGTTACCATCCCTCTATTCGTGTTGAGTGCGAATATTCGCATTGTGAATTTTTATCGCGAAAATCGGCACTTCGAGAATTCGGAAATATTTAGAATATAGTGATATATATTTGTAATTTCGAATATTCGTTGTTTTTCCCCACAGAACACATCATCCCTCCCTGCTTCTTGCTTTAGGGCCAATGAGAAGGCTGCAATATCTCTGTCAGACCTTAGCAACATCCCCAGCAATCAATAGGAAAGTTGCCTACCCCTTACTAGAAAATCCCCAGAAGCCATTTTGTGCTGTTTCATGCAGTAGTGAGAGAGAGAGAGAGGAGTGTGATAATTGTCCTGTGCTTAATTGCTGTTTTATAATATTTCTGATACCTCATATATAATCCAGATAGTTAGTGGTAGATAGTGTAGGTTAGTTAGGGAATAGGTTAGCTGATTAGGTTCCAGTGTAGGGTGTTAGGTACATTAGTTAGTTAGCTCAGTAATATATATAATCCAGATAGTTTGTGTGAGATAGTGTAGGTTAGTTAGTTAATAGTGTAGATGATAGGGTACAGTGCAGAGTTAGGTTAGATAGAGATATATTATAGTTTAGTGTAGTCTTTTGCTGTGTGTTTAGTCTGTAAAAAAAAAAAAAGTGTTTTAGGGTTTTGTTTTCTAGGATTGTCTGCGTCTTTTACCTGTGGAAAAAAGTCTTAGTTTTAGTGTTAGTGATTTAGGGTTTCTTGTACTAGGGAGAAATTATTGTCTGCGTCTTTTGTCTTTGAAAAAAACAAAAAATAATAATTTTGCCTGTGTTTTAGTGTTAGGGATTTAGGGTTTCATGTCTATTTTATTTCAGTTTTGCCCAATTGTCCCCAACCCTATAAAGTTTGCCCAAACTCCCTCATTATTCTCTTTCTCTGTTTTTTTCTGCCAAGCTGACCAGATAAAAAATTTTGTGGATGAGAGCCACAGCTCCATCTGGTCCCTTATCCCCTGCCACAGCTCTGCTGCAGTTTGCTGTTTGTCATCTTAGCAAATAAGTTTCAGCACAGCCTGTTGCCGCTTCTCCATTGCAGTGCTACACTGCTTCCAGCTACTGACTGATGGCTGACTGGTGCTGCAAGATGAGAATTCAGAGGTGGAAGTGGAGGAGGAGAAGGGGGGGTTGCAGCCACTAATGTAGGTGGCGGCGGAAACCCTGATGGAAGTAGGGCCCTCAATCCTTGGCGTCGGTAGCATCTGTGCCATCCCAAGGTACAACTCGCTCCCGGCCTCCTCAATGTTCACCCAGTGTGTCGTCAGGGAAATGTAGCGTCCCTGGCCAAAAGCGCTTGTAATGTCGCTGCCACCACCACCTAATAAAAACTTACACTGAATGAATGTCACTGATATTTATCATGCTCACACATTATACAGGAGGTATAGCGCAAGTAATGTCACTGCACCGCCTAATAAAAAATTACACTGAATAAATGTCACTGATATTTTGGATGCGCACACGTTATACAGGAGGTATAGCGCAAGTAATGTCGCTGCCGCCACTGCCTAATAAAAAATTACACTGAATGAATGTCACTGATATTTTGGATGCGCACACGTTATACAGGAAGTATAGATAAAGTAATGTAGCTGTTACCACCGCCTAATAAAAAATTACACTGAATTAATGTCACTGATATTTAGGATGGGCAAACGTTATACTGGAGAGGTAGTGCAGGTAATGTCGCTGCCACCAGCAGCAAAAAAATTAGACTGAATGACACTGATATTTTGGATACGCAAAGGTTATACAGGAGATGTAATGCAGCTAATGTCACTGTCCACAGCGGACACTGTCTACAGAAAAAGTACACTGGATGTCAGAGATATTTTTGTGATGCGCACACTTTACACAGGAGATGTAGTGCAGCTAATGTCACTGTCTGCAGCTGCCTAACTATTGCACTCTATTTAGCGCAGGGTGCCTTAAAAGGACTTTTGTGTCTGTAAAGTTTTAGCAATTTAGCGCAGGTTGCGTAAAAAAAATATATATATATTGCTGCTGGCACCACACACAATAATAGTCCTTAAAAGAACTTTTGATTCTCTGAAAAGTTTTTCAACTTAAAAAAAAAGTAATTTCACTCCCTACACTATCTTTCCCTTCTTCAGCATAGATCTACCTGACTAAACACTGAGCCGAACACGTGTCATCGGGTGCTATATAGCACATGCGGTATTTGGCTGAATACTGCCATGTGCCGAGCATCGAGTTGCTCGAGCCAAACTGGTGTTTGGCCGAGCATGCTCGATCAACACTATGTGGGGTATATAGTGTGCGGCAGGAAAATGGATGTGCATATGAGATATTTCTCTGCTGTCCATACATACATGCTACTGACACAGTGCTGTGATGTCACAACAATACTTAGTGCACCAATCAGTAATATCTACTTAGACCTGATAAAATGTGAAGTTTTATGTATTGCAAAAAGAAATTCGCATCATAAGTGGTGATTTTCACAATCGCGAATATTTTATAACACTCTATCTGCATATAAAGCGATTGTTCTGAAATGCATGTGAAATGTAATCAAATACACTGCTGTAATGTCAAATTACTTACAGTGATCAGTAGTTCTTCCTCACTGTCGCAAAAATTGCTTCCCACCATCTTTTTCAATCCTCTCAAACTTCGGGTAGTTTGAAAACAGTTCCGAAATTAGGCCACACCCCTTTTGCGCATGTGCATTAAGCAAATTTTACATTGTGATTTTTGCAAGTTAAAAAAATAGTGTACAAAGATAGCGAATTCGCGAATATATGTCGAATATTTTCCAAATATAGCAAAATCGAATATTGCCCCTGCCGCTCATCCTCTATACCCTTACTGCTGCTGACTGCTAGCAATTCATTCATAACTTATAGCAGAAATAATAGAGGAATGGCACAGCATAGAGTCATAAGAATAGATGCTCCAGAATTGTTATTACATGGTGAATGCATGAAGCTATTAAAACAGGCATGTCAGGAGTGGTGACAGGTCCTCTTTAAGCTCTTACCACTCTGGCCAAGATATAAGGATCCTGAACAGAGGATCTCTCTCTATTAGCTCAGAATTCCATAACAGGGTTTATGAAAATGGATTTTATAACCTGTGTATTCCCTTTAGTACATTGATGATTTATTTAAGAGGCTGAGCACTCACCACACAATCTCCTCTGGCACAAACACTATAAGGATCTTTGTAGCTACAACGGGTACCATCGTGGACCACCTGATTCATGAAAACCACATCTCCTGTTTCTTTAGACTGGCATATAAGTTCACATTTCTGTTCATCTGTAGGGGAAAGCAGGTTAGAATATAAACAGCTACAGAGTTAGAAGAAGATGAGTAGAAGTCCGCCCTTTTAACACTATATCATAGAAAACTCATGGGCAATCAGCTAATTTGTGAGGTGCCCAAATTTTCTTCTGCCAATAGACAGCCATTATCCTTAGTAATAGAATTTAACAATAGTAATTTAGGTCATAGACATAAGATGTTTTTTTTAGTAATAGAATTTAACAATAGTAATTTAGGTCATAGACATAAGATTTTTTTTTAGTAATAGAATTTAACAATAGTAATTTAGGTCATATAAATAAGATCACAGAAAATAATGCACTATAATAATAGATGCAAGCATAACATATGGACTAAGCCCTCACTCTATTGATAAAATCTGAGACACTTGGTCAATACATTTTGATCAAAACACATCTAAGCCCACCTACCAAGTGACAAGGTGGTCTCAGTTCAGGAGGGTCCTAATGCTAACCTATCCATGATGTTGCGCATTTTTTACTCAGGAGCGCTGTCCCCGCACATATGGTCTGTTGCCCTTTGTTACCTCCATGTGCATCAGCAACCGGTGAAAGGAGGGACTATCTAATAGGCTACCTTGATTAAGGTGGTACATATAGGTGTGTATGTCCCTCCTCTCACCAGTTGCTCATGCACATGGAGGTAACAAGGGGCAACACATCATATGTGCGGGGATGGCGCTCCTGAGTAAAAATGCGCAACAGCATGGATAGGTTAGCGTTAGGACCCGTCTGAACTGAGACCACCTTGTCGCTTGGTAGGTGGGCTTAAATGTGTTTTGATCAAAATGTATAGACCATAGTGATGAGCGGCAGGGGCAATATTCGAATTCGCAATATTTCGCGAATATTTGGGCGAATATTCGCCATATATTCGAAAATTCGCGAATCTCCAGTCATTATTTTCTTGATTGCAAAAATTCGCATATAAAAATTTGCATAAAAATTGCATAAAAATTCACATAAACTGGTATTTAAAAGATACGTCATGACGTATCTTCTAAATACCAGTTTATGCAAATTTTTAAGCAAATGTTATACACATTTTTATATGCAAATTTTCGCAATCAAGAAAATAATGACATTCTTTTCTTGATTGCGAAAATTTGCATATAAAAAAAATCGCATAAAAATTCGCATAAACTGGTATTAAAAAAAAAGAATATTCGCGATTGCGAATATATTTTGCAATGTTCTAAATATTAGCGAATTCTCGAAGTGCCGATAAAATTCGCAATTCGAAAATTCGTGATCAACACTATAGACCAAGTGTCTCAGATTTTATCAATAGAGTGAGTGCTTAGTCCATATGTTATGCTTGCATCTATCATTATAGTGCATTATTTTCTGTGATTTTGTAAATGTAGCCATGTACATCCGCGCATTTAATATCATATCATGCCAGGATGTCTTATAAATATTTTTTTTCTGTGATTTGTTTCATATACATAAGATGTTTTTATTTTTAAACCAAAGATCTGATGGCAATTTTATTTTTAATAGGGACATCCAGACTCTCCCCTGACATCGGGGAAACCAGTTCAGTAGCTCAAACTGATGCGCTATTCTAATTTTGGATCACTTCCATCTTTTGTCTATTGCCTGTTTTACAGTTTCTACTGTAACTGCTTTCATCAAAACATCATCAGATGTGAATGGACAATGTACATTATTCAAATAATTGTGACCCATTGACATAAAACATGTCTCTGAAGATGTTTTACCATCATGATGTTCATAGGGAAGCCAAGTGTGCTTTGTATTTTGGTGCGTATAGTATGAGTTTCGCTGGGAGCACTGCTGAGCACGGAAATCCTCAAATGGTCCTCGACATTCTTCAGTGTTGCACATCTGATATTCATAGGTAGGACCCAGGCAGTCACGACCTCCATATGCTGGTCTGCACAACACAATTTATAATAAATGTTTTAGTAGCTCTGGGTTATGACAGTATTGGGTCATCATTTCTCTTTCTCTTAAACAGTCCCATGAGACTAAGGGGTTAGAGATGCACTTCTCCAAAGCATTTGACACTGTACCACATTAAAGGTTAGTATATAAAATAAGAAAGCTTGGATTGGGGGAAAATGTCTGCATGTGGGTAACTGGCTAAGTAATAGATAACAGAGGGTGGTTATTAATTGTACACACTCAGATTGGGTCACTGTCACTACTGGAGTACCTCAGAGGTCAGTACTGGGCCCTATCCTCTTCAATATATCTATTAATGATCTTGTAGAAGGCTTGCACAGTAAAATATCAATTTTTGCAGATTACACTAAACTGTGTAAAGTAATTAACACTGAAGAGGACAATATACTGCTACAGAGGGATCTGGATAGATTGGAGGCTTGGGCAGAGAAGTGTCAGATGAGGTTTAACATTGACAAATGTAAAGTTATGCACATGGGAAGGAATAATGCAAGTCACCCGTACATACTAGGTGGTAAAACACTGGGTAACTCAGACATGGAAAAGGACCTAGGAATTGTAGTGAACAGCAAACTAAGGCTACTTTCAAACTGGCGGTTTGGCTTCCGTTTGTGAGATCCTTTAAGGGATCTCAAAAGCAGTCCAAAACTGATCAGTTTTGCCCTTAATGCATTCTGAATGGATAAGAATCCGCTCAGAATGCATCAGTTTGGTTCCGTTCCACTTCCATTTGCTTTGGAGGCAGACACCAAAACGCTGCTTGCAGCGTTTTGGTGTCCGTCTGACGAAACTGAGCCAAACCGATCCGTCCTGACACACAATGTAAGTCAATGTGGACGGATCCGTTTTCACTGACCCAATATGGCACAATAGAAAACGGATCCGTCCCCCATTTACTTTCAATGGTGTTCAAGACGGATCTATTTTGGCTATGTTAAAGATAATCCAAATGGATCTGTTCTGAATGGATGCATGTAGTTGTATTATCTGAATGGAATCGTTTGTGCAGATCCATGACGGATCCGCACCAAACGCGAGTGTGAAAGTAGCCTAAGCTGTAAAAACCAGTGTCAGGCAGCTGCTGCCAAGGCCAATAAGATAATGGGTTGCATCACAAGGGGCATAGATAACGTGATGAGAACACAGTCCTTTACAAATCACTGGTCAGACCACACATGGAGTACTGTGTACAGTTCTGGTCTCCTGTGAACAAGGTAGACATAGCAGAGCTGGAGAGGGTTCAGAGGAGGGCAACTAAAGTAATAACTGGAATGGGGCAACTACAGTACCCTGAAAGATTATCAAAATTAGGGTTATTCACTTTAGAAAAAAGACGACTGAGGGGAGATCTAATATCTATGTATAAATATATCAGGGGTCAGTACAGAGATCTGTCCCATCATCTATTTATCCCCAGGACTGTGACTGTGACGAGTCCTCTGCGTCTGGAGGAAAGAAGGTTTGTACACAAACATAGAAAAGGATTCTTCACGGTAAGAGCAGTGAGACTATGGAACTCTCTGCCTGAGGAGGTGGTGATGACAGTACAATAAAGAAATTCAAGAGGGGCCTGGATTTATTTCTGGAGTGTAATATTATTACTGGTTATAGCTACTAGAGATGGGTCGTTGATCCAGGGAGTTATTCTGATTGCCTGATTGCAGTCGGGAAGGACTTTTTTTGCCCTTAAGTGGGTAAAATTGGCTTCTATCTCACAGTTTTTTTTTTTGCCTTCTTCTGGATCAACTTGCAGAATGACAGGCTGAACTGGATGGACAAATGTCTTTTTTCGACCTTATGTACTATGTTACTATGTTACAGTACATTATTGCTTTTGTTAGTTTTAAACATAGTACCACAATAGGCATGATAAAATTAACGGGCTGAAATAAAATATATTCTAATAGGCATGTCCCAGGAAGACAATCTATGTGACCTATTGATATAAGGGTTGTGTCTGATTGCTGGGGATCCTTCTGGCACCTCCGCCTATTAACAGAACAAGGGTTCAATGTCTCCCATTTGAATAGGTCAATGGACTAGCACTGCTGCTATGTTCAGACTTGCTATGGATAGCCAAACTCTGTACTTGGTTATCTTCAGAAGCCCCCAAGACATTGGAGTGAAAATGTGCATGCTCGACCACTGCTCCTTTCAAATAGTGGACACTGGCCCTCTGTTCTTTTTGTATCCCTACCCACCTGTGGAGAAGTAACAGTCATTCTGGGACAACCCTTTTAAAGTTATTTTCTAATTAAAGTTGCTAAAGTTTCCAGTGACTGCCCATTATCCCTTCAGCATCCTCTATAGACATGTAGTATTCCATATGAAATGACCTCCATGTAATATATGGGGTGAAAAGCATGGAGAAAAATGCTATGTGTTCGTGTCCCTCTGCTCTGGATCATAAAGGGAAGTGCCAAACAGTGATTCCCCTTTTTTGATGTTGTAGTTTTGAACCAAACAGTGGGGGCATATAATTTGTTGGAAGGAGGCCTGCTCTTGTGTCTACGTTTTCTGGACAATCAGGGACAGGTTGCTGAGTTATTCTATACATATTAAAACAGTATTTTCATTATGTCCCAAAAAAGTCACACAAATCATTATATTTGTCACAAAATAATCATAAATGGAAAGTAAAATGTGAACTTTTTATTAATATTATAAGACTAGGTATTTGGGTCTGCATATCAGACATAGGTACTTTTATTCTATTTTCCAGTTGTGAAATTCTTAATCTGTAAAACCAAATGTGTAATTGGGGTGTTATGGTTTAAAAAAAGAAAAAGAAAATCACCTATAAAGGTTTCAGAAATGCATTCCTGGTCTCAAAGGACTGATTCTGATTTTGTCATCGTCACTACATAAAGTATATCGTTGTTAAAGGGGTTCTCAATCAATATCGGATTGGCAGGGGAGGTCCGACACACGGCACCTCTACCTATCGGCTGTTCGAGAGTTGCTCCGGTGCTGGAACGACACAGTTCCACGCATGGCATAGCGGGCAGTGCTGGTCACTGTAACACTCCTCTCGCTGAAATGAATATCAACAATGCTCCAGTAATAACCAGCTCCATCCACTACACAGTGGACAGACCTCTGAAGTTCCAGTGCCTATTTTCAGCACAACAGTTGATCGCCAGGGTTGGGGATGTCAGACCCCCTCCAGTATCATATTTATGAACTGACATAAGGATAGGTAATCAGTAGTCAAATCCTGGAGAACCCCTTCAATATGGCCTTCAGTCTAATTCATAATTTATATTTGGTGGGTTAATTGTTTCATAGTCTGAAGCCGCTCACCATCGTAGAAAAAGGATTGGATGAAAGATAAAGATATTTAGATAAAATCTATTACATAGGGTTCTTCAGATGAGAATCGATACCAGTTGACGGCCAATACAGATTACAGATAATATACATATATAATTTGTTACATAAGTAAATAACTCTTTATGTCCATCATTGACTTCTCCTTTTAGACTCCACTCTAAAATGCCGGTCTTAATAAATGACCCCCTTAATATATAAGATGTGTTGGTAACCTACAAATATAAGTATGTTCAAGGCTCAATTGTCTTAAAATTTGAATTGTTAACTCTTGTGATGACGCATGGCAGAATAAATGAGAGAGGTTACAGGAAAAAGAAGAAATAACATCTGAGAAAGTAGAAGCAGTTGAAACAGCAAATGATGGCTTTGAGCTATATTAACATTTGCCTTCAATAAATCACAACTTTCTGAAAATTTATTGTTTTGCTATATGCCTTGTGCCAAGTCTGTGTTTATGTAATCCGAAAATACGGTGGAGAAAGAACAAAAAGAGCATACAGATGTGGCTCTGCTGAGAAGAAAGAACCACCAGAAGCATAACATATGTTTACATTTCACTGAAGTGGAATTTGAAAGATTACTTACAAGTGTTAGGCGCACAAGCTAGGGATCTGGTCCCCAAATTGAGCATATGAGACTGTCAGCCATTGATTCCATGTAAGCACCTGCTGAGTCATACCATTTCACAAATGAAATATTAAACTATTTCTCAATTCAGTGGATTGTCTGGAAGTCTTCTCGGAGTGGCATGGCAATGATTGGTTTATATGTTTTGCAGATGCCCTTGGAATGATTCTGGTATGCCTTAAAGAAATACACAACTGAACCCTTTGAATGTAGAAACAGTCGGTACTCTAATAAAACAATGATATTCATTGTTTAAAGGGTTTTAGTACAGGTCAGGAACAGCATTTGTCGATTTGACATAGATGATAGTTAGGAATTACTTTATGGAAATGTAACTTAAATGTTTTTTTTTTAAAACTAAACAAAGCTAAAGGGGTTCTTGAGGGGTACTAAAGGTACATGGCAGAGCTGAGTGATGAAAATGTGCAGCATTTACGATAACCAAAATGTGTGCGGGATTTAAGAAAAAAATATCTTATGGACACACTGCAAAATCTATACGTAAAGTGATCTATGGTGTGGATTTCCACCTTAAATTTCACTGATTGTCTTATAGAGGTTGAATGCAGGTGCAGATTTTGGAGCTATCGAAATCCAGGAGTGCTCTGAAAATTTTCTGCTGCAGAAAATTTCCGCCAGACCCATCCTGTGTGGATGTACAGTAACAAAGCTTGCTGTGGACATGAGATAACGTTCAGCTGAATGCTAGGATCAAACAAGTCTGCGTGTTTATTTTAGCTGGGAAAGATGGTTAAGTAACTACTAGGCACATCTGACCCTTATTAATACCCAACCAGTTGATTCCTTCTTTCCCCTGATGGGGACAAAGTTGTTGATGTTTCTCTCTATAGTATATCAATATGGTCAGCTTATGTTCAGGATGGAGACACAGAGGGAGAGATCGAGTGTGTGTCTTCTGGAAAATGTGGAAGGATAATATAAAATGTATAATATACAATGATGTCAAACAAGAAGAATAACTGCAGGGCACATGTAGATGAGTGGAACATCACAAGGGTGGTTACACCACTACTGCTCTTAAAAATTCACTGAACGATTTCTCAAAGTTTTATAGCAATGACAGTTTCTAGGAATGAAGCATGGAGGAAATGTTACTGCTGTGGCCAGGCATTGGCTGCAGCAGCCACATGGCCCACATAAAACAAGTTTACCAGCAGGGACTGAAGCAAGGCGGAGGTGGCAGGGGTGGACCAAGGCTCACCGGCGTGAAGCAGGTAAGTATGCTTCACCCTGCAGGTCCTATCACATAGGCGGTCTGCCCAAAAGGCAGTGTTGGACTAAAATTCCTTGGGCCCACCAGAGGAAATTATTGTTTTGGCCCAAACTCTATATCAATCAGGTCCAATAGGTTTAGAATCCAAGAAATAGACCCTGGTGGCAAGGCAGCTGCAAATGGGATTTTTCTCTTGGACCTACCTGGGCACACAAGAGGATCCTGTTAAAAAGGATACACCCTCTGAGCTGCCAGCTAGAAATAAATCTAGCAGAACAATTCGAGCAATGAATGGGGAGATCTCTGGATCCATGTGAGGTACAAGGCTGGTTCTAGCTGTAGCTTTGTTAGAAAGAGATTGTCATGTACTACGTATATAATGTCTGATTTTCATTGTTTACATTAACCTCCTCAGGACCGCCTAACGCACGAATGCGTCCGGCCGGTGGTCCTGTTGCTCTGGCTGGACGCATCCGTGCGTCATCTCGCGTGACGCGAGATTTGCTGTGAACGCGCGCACGCGCGTTCACAGTGGCGCACGGCTCAACAGTTATACTGCAGCCTGCCAGCGATGATCAATCACTGGCAGGCTGTAGAAGTTAAATAAATCAGGTCAAAGAGGTATATCAGACGCTGTTTTGTTAACAGTGTCTGATATACCTGCTACCTGGTCCTCTGGTGGTCCAATTTGCTGGGATCGACCACCAGAGGACCAGGTAGCTATGTAAAGTAGCACCAAGCACCACACTACACTACACCACCCCCCCCCGTCACTTATTAACCCCTTGTTAACCCCTGATCACCCCATCTAGATTCCCTGATTACCCCCCTGTCATTGATCACCCCCCTGTAAGGCTCCATTCAGACTTCCATATGTGTTTTGCGGATCCGTGGATCCGCAAAACACGGACACTGGCAATGTGCTTTCCGCATTTGCCAGAACTATATAGAAAATGCCTTTTCTTGTCCGCAATTGCGGACAAGAATAGGACATGTTCTATATTTTTGCGGAACGGAAGTGCAGACCCGGAAGTGCGGATCCGCAATTCCGGATCCAAACGGGACAAAGTCTGTCCCCATAGAAATGAATGGGTCCACAATTCCGTTCCGCAAACAGAATTATAGACGTGTGAATGGGGCATAAGGGTCCCTTATCACCGCCAGTTAGTTAGCTACTTGTTAGGTAGTTAGCGCCCAGCCCACCGCACCGCAGTCACTGATATTGGCAGAGATTTTTTCATCCACGATGATTGATGCGAATGAAGAAATCTGTGCCATTTATTTATTTATTTTTTTCAGCCCAGAAGCCGAACGGAAAAAAAAAATCTCATTACCCGTCTGCTCAATATAAGGAGAATCGCAGAAACTGCTAATGCTGGCCATACGTGTAATGATTGCGGAGACCCTCAAATGCCAGGGCAGTACAAACACCTCACATGTGACCCCATTTTAGAGAGAAGACACCCCAAGGTATTCCGTGAGGGGTATGGTGAGTTCATGTAAAATTTTATTTTTTCGGAGTCCATGAAAGATTTAACTTTTTTTCACAAGTTAGCAGAAAGGGAGACTTTGTGAGAAAAAAATAAAAAGTCAATTTCCACTAACTTGTGCCAAAAAAAAAATCTTCTATGAACTTGCCATGCCCCTCACGGAATACCTTGGGGTGTCTTCTTTCCAAAATGGGGTCACTTGTGGGGTATTAATACTGCCCTGGCATTTTAGGGGCCCTAAAGCATGAGAAGAAGTCTGGAATCCAAATGCGTAAAAATGCCCTCCTAAAAGGTACTCATTGGAATTTGGGCCCCTTTGCGCATCTTGGCTGCAAAAAAGTGTCACACATGTGGTATCGCCGTACTCAGGAGAAGTACGGCATTGTGTTTTGGGGTGTATTTTTACATATACCCATGCTGGGTGAGAGAAATATCTCTGTAAATTAACAACTTTGTATAAAATGTTTTAAAAAGTTGTCATTTACAGAGAAATTTCTCTCACCCAACATGGGTATATGTAAAAATACACCCCAACACACATTGCCCTACTTCTTCTGAGTACGGCGATACCACATGAGTGACACTTTTTTGCAGCCAAGATGCGCAAAGGGGCCCTAATTTCAATGAGTACCTTTAGGATTTCACAGGACATTTTTACGCATTTGGATTCCAAACGACTTCTCACGATTTAGAGACCCCTAAAATGCCAGGGCAGTATATATACCCCATAAGTGACCCCATTTTAGAAAGAAGACACCCCAGGGTATTCCGTGAGGGGCATGGCGAGTTCATAGAAGATTTTTTTTTTTTTTGCCACAAGTTAGTGGAAATTGTTTTTTTCTTTTCTTACAAAGTCTCATATTCCACTAACTTGTGACAAAAAATACAATTTTACATGAACTCACCATACCCCTCACAGAATACCTTGGGGTATCTACTTTCTAAAATGGGGTCACTTGTGGGGTATTTATACTACCCTGGCATTTTAGGGGTCTCTAAATCGTGAGAAGAAGTCTGAAATTTCTGTTTACTGTTCTGGCATTTTGTCTGCAGACATGGTGACAGTTTAATGCCATGACGTGTATACTCGTCAAGGAGCGTCAAGTATCAGTGCTCGATGACCAGTATACACATCATGTGTCGGGAAGGGGTTAAAGAGTACCTTGACTAGTCATTGTACTCTAAAATATATTGCTTGCAACCATATAAACTATGGGATTGTTACTAAATCCATGTGTCTATGGGAAGGAGAAAAAGGAGAAAAAAAATTGTCTGCACTAATTGAATGTGGTGAGAGTACTATATTACAATATTCCTGTGGAATGGAAAACCTTGGTAATTTGGAAAGGATGTTCATTTTTCCATGTGCTGTTTGGGAAAAAAAATGTGGGCATTTTACGTAATGTGTACAGTGAGAAAGTCTTACTACTGCCTTGAAATAGAATCTCTAGTCTGCAGTTTAGTCATACAGAGGTTGAAGTCAGGTGAATATGATATATATATGGGGGACATTTTCCCATGAAGGAAACTTTCACACGGTCAGTATTTGGTCAGTATTTTACATCATTATTTGTAAGCCAATATATCTGGTGTACCCTACAGAGGAAAACAACTATGCTGTGCTATCACACTACATCTTTTTCTTGGCATGTTTAGGCTTGTAAAAAAAATTGGTGCAAAATTCATGAAAGTGTTTTTTGAGGGTGGTATATTTTAGTCACACTTTTTTGTGTTTTTCCTGTATGAAGACGCCTTCAAAAAGGCCACAATCAGAGCATGCTGCAATTTAAGAAAAAAAAAAATCAAATCACAGACAAAAAAAGTCGCTAGGGATCTATCATTAAACACCACCCAAAAATGTAATGTTCATAGAGCGTTTTATATTTTTCTGTTGGCCAAAGTATGCTTAAATGGGTCGCCCTATTATTAACCACTTCAGCCCCCCTAGCTTAAACACCCTTAATGACCAGGCCACTTTTTACAATTCTGCACTACACTATTTTCACCGTTTATTGCTCCGTCATACAACTTACCACCCAAATAAATTTTACCTCCTTTTCTTCTCACTAATAGAGCTTTCATTTGGTGGTATTTCATTGCTGCTGACATTTTTACTTTTTTTGCTATTAATCAAAATTGAAAGACATTTTTGCCAAAAAAATGACATTTTTCACTTTCTGTTGTAAATTTTTTTTTTTTTAAACTACATTTCTATATACATTTTTCTCTAAATTTATTGTTATACATGTCTTTGATGAAAAAAATCCAATAAGTGTATATTTATTGGTTTGGGTAAAAGTTATAGCGTTTACTAACTATGATGCAAAAAAGTGAGTTTCCGCATTTTGAAGCAGCTCTGACTTTCTGAGCACCTGTCATGTTTCTTCAGGTGCTAGAATGCCAGGACAGTATAAATAACCGCCAAATGACACCATTTTAGAAAGAAGACACCCCAAAGTATTCGCGGAGAGGCATGGTGAGTTCATGTATCATTTCATTTTTTTTCACAAGTTAGCGGAAAATACACCCCAAAACACATTGCCCTACTTCTCCTGAGTACGGCGATACCACATGAGTGACACTTTTTTGCAGCCAAGATGCGCAAAGGGGCCCAAATTCCAATGAGTACCTTTAGGATTTCACAGGGCAGTTTTTACGCATTTGGATTCCAAACGACTTCTCACGCATTAGGGGCCCCTAAAATTCCAGGGCAGTACAAATATCCCTCAAGTGACCCCATTTTAGAAAGAAGACACCCCAAGGTATTCCGTGAGGGGTATGATGAGTTCATGTAAAATTTTATTTTTTGTCACAGTTAGTGGAATATGAGACTTTGTAAGAAAAAAATATATAATTCCGCTAACTTGTGCCAGAAAAAGAATCTTCTATGAACTCACCATGCCCCTCACGGAATACCTTGGGGTGTCTACTTTCTAAAATGGGGTCACATGTGAGGTGTTTGTACTGCCCTGGCATTTGAGGGTCTCCGCAATCATTACATGTATGGCCAGCATTAGGAGTTTCTGCTATTCTCCTTATATAGACCATACGGGTAATGAGATTCTTTTTTTTCCGTTCAGCCTCTGGGCTGAAAGAAAAAATGAATGGCACAGATTTCTTCATTCGCATCAATCAATGTGGATGAAAAGATCTCTGCCAAAAAATATGCAAAAAAAAAAAGAGGGGAAAGGACATAGGAGTGCTTGCGAAGTAAGCAAAAATGTCCGCAAAAATGTCCGCATCTATTCCGCAATTCTGCGGAATTGATGCAGACCCATTCAGTCTGAATGGGGCCGGTGGTGATGCGGAGAGCACACTATGTGCTCTCCGCATCAGCATTTGCGGAGCTGCGGCCGCGAACTTCCGGGTTTCGGCCCCGAAACATCCGGCCCCAGCTCCGCAAAAGATAGAGCATGTCCTATTCTTGTCCGCAATTGCGGACAAGAAAAGGCATTTTCTATATAGTTCTGGCAATGTGCGGATCCGCAAAATGCGGAATGCACATTGCCGGTGTCCGCAGATCCGTGGATCCGCAAAACACATACGGACGTCTGAATGAGCCTTACAGGGGGTGATTAGTGACGGGGGGATGACAGGGGGTAATCAGGGGGGTGATATGGGGTGATGAGGGGTTAATCAGTGATGGGAGGGTGGGGGGTGTGGGGGGATGGGGGTCTTTGTGGTGATTGGTGCACTTACATATGTTTCCTCTGGTGGTCCCAAGCAAAAGGGACCACCAGAGGAGCAGGCAGCAGGCATATCAGACGCTGTTAACAAAACAGCGTCTGATATGCGATTTGTTTAACTACTACAGCCTGCCAGCACACGATCAGCGCTGGCAGGCTGTAGTTAAAGTTCCTCCCGACGTGAATCCAGTGAGCGCGCGAGATGAAGCGCCGACGCATAAAGGAGGAACATCCCGGCCGCCCGCAGGACGCATCCCTTCGTTAGGCGGTCGGGAGGTGGTTAAAAACAGTGCAAAAAAAGCCATTTTTTGTCACCTAACATCACATAAAGTGCAACACCAAGAGATCAAAAAGGAGTATGCCCCCAAAATAGTACCAATCAAACTGTCACCTCATCCCACAAAAAATGAGATCGTGCCTAAGACAATCTATCAAAAAATAAAAAGGCTATGGCTCTCAGACTATGGAGACACTAAAACATTATTTTTTTTTGTTTAAAAAATGCTATTATTGTGTAAAACTTAAATTAAAAAAGTATACATATTAGGTATTGCCACGTCTGTAACGATCTGCTCTATAAAAATGTCACATGACTTAACCCCTCAGGTGAACGCTGTAAAAATAAATTAATAAAAACTGTGCTAAAACAACCCATTTTTCAAATTGCCCCATAAGGTGTAATAATGAATAATCAAAAATCATATGTACCAAGAAATTGTACCAATAAAAATTTCAACTTTTCCTGCAAAAAATGAGCCCCTGCACAAGACTATCGGCAAAAAAAATAAAAAAATATGGCGTTCTTGTATTTTCAAAAATGCTTTATTATGTAAAACTGAAACAAACAAACAAAAAAAGTAGACATATTTGATATCATTGCGTCCGTAACAACCTGCACATGATCTGCACAGATGAATGTTATAAAAAATAAAAATGGTGCCAAAACAGCCACTTCTTGGTTACCTTGCCTCCCAAAAACATAATATAGAGCAATTAAAAATCATATGTATCCCAAAATAGTACCAATAAAACTGGCACCTTATCCCCTCGTTCCTAAAATGGGGTCACATTTTGGGAGTTTTTACTATAAGATGCATCAGGGGGGCTTCAAATGGGACATGGCATCTAAAAACCAGTCCAGCAGAATCTACCTTCCAAAAACCATACACGTGCTCATTTTCTTCTGCGCACTGCCGTGTGCCCTTACATCAGTTTACGACTACATGTGGGGTGTTTATGTAAACCACATAAAATTCTAAGCCTTTCAATGTCCTAAAAAAATAAAATGACATTTACAAAATGATGCCAACATAAAGTAGACATATGGGGAATGTTAAGTAATAAATATTTTATGATTTATCACTTTCTGTTTTAAAAGCAGAGAAAATGAAATTTAGAAAATTATACATTTTTCACAATTTTTGGTAAATTTGGGATTTTTTCATAAATAAAGGTGAAAAATATTGACTCAAATTTATGACTATCATGAAGTACAATGTGTCACGAAAAACAGTCTCAGAATGGCCTGGATAATTTAAAGTTTTCCAAAGTTGTTACCACATAAATTGTCAGATTTCCAAAATTTGCCTGGTCATTATGGTGAAAAATGGCAGGGTCCTGAAGAGGTTAAAGGTATTTTCCAGGACCAAAATATTGATGGCCATTAGTATTTCATTGGAGCGTCTAGGACTTGGCACCCCTACTAATCAGCTGTTTGAGGGAGCTGTTGTGTATGTGTGGTCTCTTCATTGTTTACATCGGCCAATCTACCTGCATGGCTCTAACCTAAAAAAAGAGTCAAGTGAGAACTTAAAAATAGAGAAATTAATTTGAATTCAGAATCTGAATTTTAATTTTTATTATAATTATATATTAGTTTATAATTTCCATAACACACTAGGGTATCACAATCTTCATACTGTATATAAAAGCAATCACGAGTATACATACATTCACCCTCTGGGACTCCACTGTCTGTGGTGCTCTACTGTACCTCCATATACTACCAGATTCATGCGGATACATATAGAGGCATGCTCCAGTGGAGGCCACATTATGGAAATATTCTTTTTTGCCGAATCAGTTTCTCTTAGAAACAGACATCAGGGTAGCACATGCCCATTTTAAAGGGGTCGTATGTCTTAGAAAAGCTTAGTTTTGTAACAGAGATGAGTAGTTAATTGAAACCCTCTTTTTATTAGCCAGAGTAGAAAGCAGTGTCAATGGGTCGTAAGTTCGTAATTAATTTTACAATGAAGGCTAATCACAAGGTGTTTACGGTAAAAGGAACCACCACAGTCATCAGATCACCTGGGGACCCTTTCACATAAAAATGCTCTTCAAAAGTAGGTAAAATGTCTATGGTACTTACGGTGGGTTGTTGCACTGCCTTCCACGGGAACGCACTCCTCCTCCACATGTCCGAGAACAGGATCCAAATCGTGACCATGAACTCCATCCTCCATCCTGAGTATAAGATTGCTCTGGCGTCTTCCAGATGCAATGGCCTTTAAAGCACCACTGAAAAAGCAAGAATACATTACAGTACAGATGAATGTTTAATGTCATAGCATATGTGAACATATCAATTCTGGATCTGTATTGAAATCCTACAATAAATTGTAGTAATAGAATTGAACACTCTATTACTAGCAGGCATGGGAACACTTGTTCTTGCTCTGCACTGGAGGAAGCAGGGCCTGACGCTCCCAGCGCTGTGACATCTGATCATGTAGAGAGCGTCAAGTCCTGCTGCATCCAGTGTGGAGAGAGTGGATAATATATACTGATGGCATTGCAGGGGTTAGGGTTGAAAAAAAACGTGAGGAAACGAATGTGTGTTAACAGCCTTTTTTTTCACTTTTGTGTGAATGTACTGTAAGGGCTCATTCAGATGTCCGTATATTTGTGTCCGCATCAGTTCTGCAATTTTGTGGAACGAATGCCTACCCATTCTATCCGCATCCGTAGTTCTGTTCCGTGGCCCCACAAAAAAGATAGAACAGGAAGAGGCATTTCTATCTTAGGGCTGGCCGTTCCGTTACGCAAAATGCTGAATGCACTTCACCTGGTATCTGTGTTTTGCGGATCCGCAATTTGTGGACTGCAAAACAGATACAGTCTTCTGAATGAGCCTTAGTCCCACTTATACTAGCATTGCCCAAATCACCAGAAAAATACTCCACTACAATTAGGGTCATTATCCTGTTATATAATTACTTCATCATGAAGCACATTTCTTTGTATGTGGGGGATAAAATGATGGGGAAATGATGGGAAATGGTGATTGCACTGCCCCTCGTCATTGAACCCCTCAGATGCTGCGTTGATCGCAGCATCTGAGATTAAAAATGAGGGCTTTTAGGAGGTAATAAGTTAAAAAAATACTTACTTTATCCATTTGATCAAGAAGAGCTCACCGCGGCCATCTTCGATCAAGATGGCCGCGGTGGTCTCTTTGCACACAAAAGTATAAGGTAAGTATGTTTTTTTTTTTTACTGTCATTTCAGGGAAAATCGATTTTTTGTCACAAAGTGCAAGTAAATTCAGCTTCTCGGCAAACCAGATACTTCAATTTGCTTAACACTAGTGCCCAGAAAAAGTTTCCACCTGACTATGGGCAGATTGGCTATAGACCTTAAAGGGAAATTTCTCAGTTGGTCAAAGTACTTCTCTCTGTTGCCAGTGCTCATGTACCCGGTTAGAGACCACACATGCCCTCCTGAATTCATCTGCTGTGGACCGCATCTCATCTCCTAAGCTCCCTGCTCTATATCTTAATCAGAGACAACTGGAGTAGGAGGAGAAAGAAAATGACAGCTATTGATGGCCACCACAGATGGACAGCTTTTGGGGCAATATGTTATGCTGCACTGTGTTATGTGGTTCTGATGGGATGGTACTTTGTGCTATTGTATTGCTGATCCCTCTTACTTGTTTTACCCACCTTCGGGCAATTGGAGCATTTCCACTCTGGAGGGAGCACAATGGGCATTGCTATTGTGAAGGGGGCACAATGGGCATTTCTACTCTGGAGGGGGCACACTGGGCATTGCTAATGTAAAGGGGGCACAATGGGTATTTCTACTATGGAGTGGGCACAATGGGCATTTCTACTCTGGAGGGGGCACACTGGGCATTGCTAATGTGAAAGGGGCACAATGGTCATTTTTACTATGGAGGGAGTACAGTGCACAGAGGGCATTACTACTATTAAGGGGCACAATGGGGATTTCTACTATGGAGAAGGCACAGAGGGCATTATTACTGTGAAGTGGGCACAATGGGCATTATTACTTTAATGGGGGTACAATGGGCATTACTACTGTTAAGGGGCATTATTACTGGGGATTATTACTATGAAGGAGGCACAATGGGGATTATTACTATGAAGGGGCACAATGGGGATTATTACTATGAAGGGGCACAATGGAGATTATTACTATGAAGGGGCACAATGGGGATTATTACTATGAAGGGGGCACAATGGGGATTATTACTATGAAGGGGCACAATGGGGATTATTACCCAGAAGGGGGCACAATGGGGATTATTACTGTGAAGGGGGCACTATGGGGATTATTACTATGAAGGGGCACAGATAGGGCATTACTACTGTGAAACGGGCACAGATAGGGCATTACTACTGTGAAAGGGGCACAGAGAGGGCATTACTACTGTGAAGGGGCACTTAGTGTATTCATACTCTATGGGGAGGAACTAAGGAGTCATCGCAATGTGTCGGGGGCACTAAGGAGCATCATAATGTGTGGTGGCACCAAGGGATCACCCTGCTGTAAGGGTGCACTTAGTGGTATCAGACTCTGTGGAGCACTAAAGGGATATCATACTGTCTGAGGAGCATCATTATTGTTAGGGGGCACTGAAAAGACATTCCTACTGTTTGGTCGGCAGAAAGGAGATTAGGTGGGCTTGGAGGTGTGGATTATTGTAAAAAAATATATAAGGTAGCACTACACGCCAATGGTGTTGTCACTCCTTATTTATTTATTTTTGTTTTGCAGCTCGGACCTTATTTCTACAGCAGATTCAGGTTTGTGGACCTTTACAAAAAGTACTTGAGTACCCCTGCCATAAATTAATGTTAGGTGTTTGCCACTTATCAGTTCTGGCACTCATACCAGGTGAATTGAGATCTAATTTGTTGATTCTGTGCAGACACTTAATACATGACATTAAACGGAGAGGTTGGCTTTGCGTTCGCACAGTCCTCTCTCTTGAAATCTTTCAACATTACAGAAAAGCCAAGTACTACATCTAAAATTGTTCAATAGCTATAATGTAAGACAACAATCATTCTCTGTGGGAAAGATTCTCCAAGTATGATATAGACTCACAAAACGAAATATGTCAAGTCAGCAGCAAATTGTACATATATAATTGAGAAAGTTTTGAATAAGTATTAAATTACCTTTCCAGGAGAACATTCAGTTCCGTCAAGAGGGGGGCCCTTCTTCGTTTTGCAGAAATAAGGATTATCTGGGTGACTGCACCACAGCTGCTTGCAAGGGTCAAACGTTCTAAACTGTGAGAACAAATGAGAACAAACATTTGCAGATTTTCAATCTGATTGTACATGAACAGCCTTTCCATACATTTAATCAGCAAAAAGGTAATTTCATCAGATCAAAGATAAGTCATTTGAAAAAAAAAAATAAACTACAACAACTAAGTAGAAGTCTAAATTAGAGAAGAGCGAATTTGGGAAAATTAATTTCTGGTCTGATTCACCGAATTTTTTAAATCGTTTGATATGGATACAAATTGATTTTACTGAATAAAATATGTTTAAATCGTTTTGAAAGTTGGTATATAACACATTCTGGTCTCAGAGTACTTATATTTTTTTGGGAAAGACTCTAGCATGAGAGACTAGTATGCTACTTTGGGTTTTTGAGCAATGTATGCATTGTCTGGGGGGGGGGGGGTTTCTCATTATGGAGGGTGCCTAGTATGCGTAGTATGTGTGTGTATTGTAGGCCAGTTAATTGCCTCTGGATTTCTGGAACAGGTATTCAAATTAGCTTTCCTAAGCCTAGCTGAAGCCAACAGAAGTAAAATGTGCTAATTTTTATATTTTTTCTCCCGTAAACCCAGAGGAGCATTGACTGGCTTACCACGACACTCCTCATTCATACTCGGTACACTCCATAAGGAGAAATAATACCCCAACCATTGCCTCTCTGCAGCCAAGCAAGTTTTCTTCACTCAGCTCTTGTAAAGGGTGGTTCTTGGTATGAGACACTCTGTATTCCTTTCTTTTTGGAAAGGAGACTAGCTTGCATGTCTCATTCCCAAAGAAGTGCGATGTGGGGATTACGAGAAAAATATATATATAGTGACTAGAGATGCCCCGAACTATTCGCCGGCGAACAGTTCCCGGCGAACATAGCTTGTTTGCGTCCGCCGCGGCGGGCGAACATATTCGATGTTCGCGTTCGCCCCTATACTTTATCATTGAGCAAAATTTGACCCTGTACCTCACAGTCAGCAGACACATTCCAGCCAATCAGCATACCCTCCCTCCCAAACCCTCCCACCTCCTATCTAAACGCAAGGACAGCATCCATCTTAGATTCATTCTGAAGCTGCAGTGTTAGTAATTGTAAATCACAATGCGATTGATATAACCTGTATTATTCCTAATGGTTGTATTGCTAGAATATAACGAAGATAACGAATATAGCACTATATTCTCAATCTTCGTTATATTCTAGCAATACAACAACCATTAGGAACTCAGATCTAAGTTTAATTCGCAATGCAATTAATATAACCTGCATTAATCGCATTGCGAATTTAACTTAGAGTTGAGTTCCTAATGGTTGTTGTATTGCTAGAATATACGTTATATTCTAGCAATACAACCATTAGGAACTCAACTCTAAGTTGTAATCGCAATGCGAATAATACTTACAATTATTAATCGCTTTGCGAATCCATTTGATGCCTCTATTTGATTGTATATGACAGTTGACTATGACTACCACCAACGTTCTGCTGCCTCCGAGGCAAGATATCCGAACCCTCCAGGGGCCATTTGGGCGTTTTTATAATTTTTTCATTTTTTATTAAATTTTTTTGTGTATTTTGCCACAGTTGGTTGCACATTTACATTTGGTATAGGCAAATATGGTAGTCAAGATCATGTGTCTATACCAAAACCTAGGATCATTGTTTGACAGCATATTTTCGAAGCCAGGCATGCTCAACCTGCGGCCCTCCAGCTGTTATAAAACTACAACTCCCACAATGCTCTGCTGTAGGCTGATAGCTGTAGGCTGTTCAGGCATGCTGGGAGTTGTAGTTTTGCAACAGCTGGAGGGCCGCAGGTTGACAATGCCTGTTCTAAGCCATGTAGCTGAATATAGATTTTGGCAGAGTAATGATCTAGACCTGTGTTTCCCAACCAGTGTGCCTCCAGCTGTTGCAAAACTACAACTCCCAGCATGCCTGCACAGCCAAAGGCTGTCCGGGCATGCTGGGAGTTGTAGTTTTGCAAAAGCTGGAGGCACACTGGTTGGGAAACACTGAATTCTACACTACCATATTTGCCTATACCAATTGTAAATATGCAACCAAATGTGGCAAAATACACAAAACAAATAAAAAAAAAAAAAAAAATGATAAAAACGCATATGCGTTTTTGATGCGTTTTCTATCAAAAACGCCCAAATGCCCCCTGGGGGGTTCAGATATCTGGCCTCGGAGGCAGCAGAACGTTGGTGGTAGTCATAGTCAACCGTCATATACAATCAAATAGAGGCATCAAATGGATTCGCAAAGCGATTAATAATTGTAAGTATTATTCGCATTGCGATTACAACTTAGAGCTGAGTTCCTAATGTTTGTATTGCTAGAATATAACATATATTCTAGCAATACAACAACCATTAGGAACTCAGCTCTAAGTTGAATTTGCAATGCGATTAATACAGGTTATATTAATCGCATTGCGAATTAAACTTAGATATGAGTTCCTAATGGTTGTTGTATTGCTAGAATATAACGAAGATTGAGAATATAGCGCTAAATTCTCAATCTTCGTTATATTCTAGCAATACAACCATTAGGAACCCAGCTCTAAGTTGAATTCGCAAATAAGATGTCCCGAGACTCCCGAACTATTCACCGGCGAACATAGCTTGTGCGCGTTCGTCGCGGTGGGCGAACATATGCGATGTTCGGTCCACCCCCTATTCGTCATCATTGAGTAAACTTTGACCCTGTACCTCACAGTCAGCAGACACATTCCAGCCAATCAGCATACCCTCCCTCCCAGACCCTCCCATCTCCTGGACAGCATCCATTTTAGATTCATTCTGAAGCTGCAGTCTTAGTGAGAGGAGGGACAGTGTAGCTGCTGCTGATTTAATAGGGAAATCGATAGCTAGGCTAGTGTATTCAGTGTCCACTCCAGTCCTGAAAGACTCATCAGATCTCTGCTGTCAGGACAGCGTCCTGACAGCACCCCAAAAAGCCCTTTTTAGGGCTAGTACATCAGTCTCCCTCCCAGACCCTCCTACCTCCTATCAAAAAGCAAGGACGGCATCCATCCTAGATTCATTCTGAAGCTGCAGTGTTAGTAGTTATAATCGCAATGCGATTAATATAACCTGCATTAATCGCATTGCGAATGCAACTTAGAGCTAGGTTCCTAATGGTTGTATTGCTAGAATATAACGAAGATTGAGAATATAGTGCTATATTCTCAATCTTCGTTATATTCTAGCAATACAACCATTAGGAACCCAGCTCTAAGTTGAATTCGCAATGCGATTAATGCAGGTTATATTAATCGCATTGCGAATTCAACTTACCACACTCTGCGTCAACTAAGTCATTTTCCATGGGAGTTTTGCCATGGATCCCCCTCCGGCATGCCACAGTCCAGGTGTTAGCCCCATTGAAACAACTTTTCCATCACTATTGTGGCCAGAAAGAGTCCCTGTGGGTTTTAAAATTCGCCTGTCTATTGAAGTCTATGGCGGTTCGCCCTGTTCGCATGTTCGCAAACATTTGCGGAAGTTCGCAGAACATTTGCGGAAAATTTTATGTTCGTGACATCACTAATAGTGACTCTACCTGTTTGGTCACTGGACTTAGGTGCACTGTTAGTGGACTACCCCAACGTCCATAAATGTAGTGATAGATGTATACCAAGTAAACTAACAGGCACACAGTCATCAGGAACTGTATCAAAAATAATCGTTTATTACACTGAAATATATATAAACATAAGATATAATAAAAGAAGAAAGAGAAAAAAATGATTTGATTTAAAACAAATACATAGATTGCTATTTTCCCGTCCGCTTCAGCAACAGTGACATGCACGATACCTATCTCTGTAACCAAGGAGGACAGGAGACCCCCTTATAAGTTATTTACACTATTATACAATTCAAAGGATACTGTATTGTTTGTTTCTCTAATATATATATATATATATATATATATATATATATTAAAGTATATCAAAATGTCCCCTTTATGCCTAAAAATCAAATATCACATGAGTGGTTGGATGTGATGATTTTCCTGTCCTACGCATTGTGGGTGGTGTGGCTGAGAAGGACAGGAATCCTTCTGATCCAATAACCACACAACTATTGGATCCAAAAGAAGAGAGTATTGTTAGTACCACTATTATTTCTTTTCCACTCAGGAAATATACATCAATAAATTATACATAATTAAAATGTCCCTCCTAAAGAACAAATGACAAACAATAATTATCATTATCCCACAATTATGTTAATATTTCATGATTCCTTTTGTACCCCTGATCAAAAATCATGATTGTGAAATTATTGGGGTCCAGACAGTTCATAAATCAATATGCATGATTAATATGAGGTAAATTAATGTCCGTGATTATTACTGAAAATCAATGTTCATAATTGTTGAAAAATAAAAATAAAACAGTTTGACCTCATTCATGAATCCATGTATATAATAATTATTAAGCAAGCTTCATCCAAGTATAGTTGATCAATGTTCACAATTCGTAATGTGTAGGTGTTAAATTCCTTTTTCAATGTAGGTGGTGATACAGATAACAACTTGATCAATTTTGGTTACTATATTATATATATTACCGTTCTCTACTATGAATGATAAAATATTACCACTTTATTGATCTCACGTGAAGCGCTTTTCAGTTAAGCGGTGTTCCACTCATTAATAGAGCCGACTTCCCTTATCGCAGCTAGTATCTGCTTGAGCCATTATAATATACATGCATTCATGAACTGTTTTATTTTTATTTTTAACAATTATGAACATTGATTTTCAGTAATAATCACGAACATTAATTTCCTCATATTAATCATGCATATTGATTTATGAACTGTCTGGACCCCAATAATTTGACAATCATGATTTTTGATCAGGGGTACAAAAGGAATCATGAAATATTAACATAATTGTGGGATATTGATAATTATTGTATGTCATTTTTTCTTTGGGAGGGACATTTTAATTATGTATAATTTATTGATGTATATTTCCTGAGTGAAAAAGAAATAATAGTGGTACTAACAATATACTCTTCTTTTGGATCCAATAGTTGTGTGGTTATTGGATCGGATGGGTTCCTGTCCTTCTCAGCCATACCACCCACAATGCGTAGGACAGGAAAATCATCACATCCAACCACTCATGTGAGATTTGATTTTCAAGCATAAAGGGGACATTTTAATATACTTTGATATTTATATGATAGAGAAACAATACGGTATCCTTCGAATTGTATAATGGCGTGAATAACTTATAAGGTGGTTTCCTGTCCTCCTTGGTTACAGAGATAGGTATCCTGCATGTCACTGTTGCTGAAGTGGACGGGAAAACGGCAATCTATGTTGTCGCTTTAAAACAAATCTTTTTTTATCTTTATTCTTTTATTATATCTTATGTTTATATATATATTTGAGTGCAATAAATGATTATTTTTAGATACAGTTCCTAGTGACTGAGTGCCTGTTAGTTTACTCGGTATATATCTATCATGATGTGGGGATGCAAGCACAACAATAGATAAAAAAAAAAATCTTATCATGAAAAAGCACTGATTAAACACATTGAGGCTACCACCAAAACATACAGTTGTGGCCAAAAGTTTTGAGAATTACATAAATATTGGAAATTGGAAAAGTTGCTGCTTAAGTTTTTATAATAGCAATTTGCATATAATCCAGAATGTTATGAAGAGTGATCAGATGAATTGCATAGTCCTTCTTTGCCATGAAAATTAACTTAATCCCAAAAAAAACTTTCCACTGCATTTTATTGCTGTCATTAAAGGACCTTCTGAGATCATTTCAGTAGTCGTCTTGTTAACTCAGGTGAGAATGTTGACAAGCACAAAGTTGGAGATCATTATGTCAGGCTGATTGGGTTAAAATGGCAGACTTGACATGTTAAAAGGAGGGTGATGCTTGAAATCATTGTTCTTCCATTGTTAACCATGGGGACCTGCAAAGAAACGTGTGCAGCCATCAGTGTGTTGCATAAAAATGGCTTCACAGGCAAGGATATTGTGGCTACTAAGATTGCACCTCAATCAACAATTTATAGGATCATCAAGAACTTCAAGGAAAGAGGTTAAATTCTTGTTAAGAAGGCTTCAGGGTGTCCAAGAAAGTCCAGCAAGCACCAGGATCGTCTCCTAAAGAGGATTCCGCTGCGGGGTCGGAGTACCACCAGTGCAGAGCTTGCTCAGGAATGGCAGCAGGCAGGTGTGAGCGCATCTGCACACACAGTGAGGCGAAGACTTTTGGAAGATGGCTTGGTGTCAAGAGGGGCAGCAAAGAAGCCACTTCTCTCAAAAAAAAACATCAGGGACAGATTGATCTTCTGCAGAAAGTATGGTGAATGGACTGCTGAGGACTGGGGCAAAGTCATATTCTCCAATGAAGCCTCTTTCCGATTGTTTGGGGCATCTAGAAAAAGGCTTGTCCGGAGAAGAAAAGGTGAGCGCTACCATCAGTCCTGTGTCATTCCAACAGTAAAGCATCCTGAGACCATTTATGTGTGGGGTTGCTTCTCATCCAAGGTAGTGGGCTACAGCAACTTCTTCCAACAATCTAACAACAGTTTGGTGAAGAACAATGCATTTTCCAGCACGATGGAGCACCGGGCCATAAGGCAAAAGTGATAACTAAGTAGCTCGGGGACCAAAACGTTGACATTTTGGGTCCATGGCCTGGAAACTCCCCAGATCTTAATCCCATTGAGAACTTGTGGTCAATCCTCAAGAGCCGGGTGGATAAACAAAAACCCACTAATTCTGACAAACTCCAAGAAGTGATTATGAAAGAATGGGTTGCTATCAGTCAGGAATTGGCCCAGAAGTTTATTGAGAGCATGCCCAGTCGAATTGCAGAGGTCCTGAAAAAGAAGGGCCAACACTGCAAATACTAACTCTTTACATAAATGTCATGTAATTGTCGATAAAAGCCTTTGAAATGTATGAAGCGCGTGTAATTATATTTCACTACATCACAGAAACAACTGAAACAAAGATC
Source organism: Bufotes viridis (assembly GCA_033119425.1). Classification (NCBI taxonomy): domain Eukaryota; kingdom Metazoa; phylum Chordata; class Amphibia; order Anura; family Bufonidae; genus Bufotes; species Bufotes viridis. The sequence goes on from CM065594.1 coordinate 191,629,999, forward strand.
TAAAAGCAGTTTATCAGCAAACTTTGTGAAAACTAATATTTGTGTCATTCTCAAAACTTTTGGCCACGACTGTAGTGGAAAAATATTAGGCGAAAATTGATCTATGTAGCACAAGGAGATATATATATTAGAGATGAACAAATCAATTCTATAAATTTGGAATTCATACTGAGTTAAAAAAAAAAATTGATGTTAACTAGATTTCCATCAGCTCCCTTAGTAGTGAATGGAGCTGTGGCCTTGCTTGTGTAATGCGCTTCCCATTCATTTTTATGGGACTTCAGAAAGTAGCCGAGCATGTGCTATGTTTATAGCATTAAGTAAGATACTTACAGCAGTGCACATCCTGTAACCTACTCCAAAATCAAATCTACATTGCTCATCCATTGAGTAATTGATTCCTGGTAATTCTGGGAGCTTTGGCCATTTATGTTCAAAGGGGTCATCCAGGAGACAATCATAGGAACTAAAACAGAAGATTAGACATTGATTATTATTGATGTCACAGAATATGGTCAGGATCAGTCATCTGTGAGCCATGTAAGGCTACGTTCATATCTGTGGTAGAGATAATCTGGTTGTCTTTTCTGACAGAGGAACAGACTATTGGAGTTACCGTATATGGCAAAACCGGATACTGCCCCACACTATCAGATCCCCATTGACTATAATGGGGTTCGGCGACTTTCTGGCACAAATGCCGACTTTTGCCTGGACTGTTTTTTTTTAAAAAAGTTGATGTTAACTAGAGATGAGCAAACTTCTTCAAATTTGTTTCAGGTTTGACTTGTCAGACTTTTTGAAAAGTTCAATTCAGACTTGAAACAATTCTAGTGTAATCAGATATGTACCAATTAACCTAAAAATTGTTATTTATTCTTCTAAGACTCATATTTTTTTAAAGGTTTAGCATATAAGCATGAGTCTAGAAGAGGAGAGAGAAAAAAACCTAAGGTCCATATCTCACAACTGAGTTGAGAGATTTTGGGAGACCAGTTAATGAAGTACCATATGGCTTGCACCATGCATTTAAGTCGGAAATCCGTCTGATTCCTGTTGGATCCTATTATAGTCAATAGGGATCTGGTGGTGTACAGCAGTATCTGGATATTCCAGATACGGAAACTATGGTATTGTGTTCCTCTGCTGGAACCAGCTACCGGAAAACCTTTACCCCAGGTTTGAATTTACTCTAAGGCCATGTTGACACAAGGCAGATTTGTTGCAGAAATTTCTGCAAGGGAAAAATCTATTCTATACTTCCGACTTGAGTTGTTTGCAGTATCTGCATTTATATCTGCAAGCCCTCTTCAGATAATTTCTGAAATATGGACCCCCACCAATCTGATTTTGATGACCAGGTAACATGTGCCATTATGTATTGGTAATATTTCCCGGTAGGGTATATGGACTTTCATTGTAATTGCTAGCAATTAATTAATAACTTCTGGAAGGAATAATAAAGGAATGGTACAACATAGAGTAATAAGAATAGATGCTCCAGAATTGTTATTTCAAGGGGGTGCAAGTGGTTACTAAAACAGACATGTCCGGAGAAGTTACAGTTCCTTTTTAAGGTGGCTGTACACACTAGATGAATGTTGGCCTAACCCCACCGATTTTGGCCCAACCCCACTAACAGCAGATGGCATTGAAAAGAAGGATCATGCTGTTAAATTTCAACATGCTTAATCCTTTTGTTCTTAAGGAATAAAACAGGAGAGTCTGACAGTGGCTTATTACCCTCTTCCTATTCAGAACAAATGCAAACATGCACATATATGGGGGATTCGGAAAGAATAGCTGTCAGCCAAACTAGCTTTTGGCTACCAGCTATTTAATATGTATAACTAATCTGATTTATGGGTTTTGGGACACAAGATACTTATTGCTCACAGTAAGGCTGGCGGTCAGCTGTATGCCATGTATTCTGTTTGGGGAGGGAGAAGAGTGTTGCCAGCCACTTCTGAACCATGCATGTTGAAATCCAACAGCACGATCCTTCTTTCTCCTGACATCTGCCAACAGGAGAAATTAGACACACTCATAAACATTGGATGATTGATTAATCCTGACAAAATGGAGGGACAATATTTATCAATGTTTATGGCCAGCTCTAAGGGGTATTCCCATCTCAGAGATTGATGGCATATCATTAGGAAATGCCATCAATGTCAGATAGGTGTGGGTCAGCCTTCTAGGACCTACTCCTACACCAGAATGCGTCCCTGAAGTGAAGGAGAGTGCACTTCGAATGCATAGCCACCCTCAATAGTTATGAAAATAGCCGAGTGATATGTCATCAGTGGTAAAAAACGGTGAAGAATCCTGCTTCCTTAAAACTTGGGGATTTTATTTAGCAAAAAGAATAAAACTTATACAGCAAAACAAGCATCCCCTACGCGTTTTGAATCACACAATTCAGATCCTTACTCATGACATGAGCCGTGAGTAACGATCTGAACTGAGTGATTCAAAACGCGTAGAGGACGCTTGTTTTGCTGTATAAGTTTTATTCTTTTTGCCAAATAAAATCCCTAAGTTTTAAGGAAGCAGGATTCTTCACCGTTTTTTACCATTATGCTTGTCACATCCAGGCAATTCCATGCTTTCTAAGTTGTAAACAGGTGAACTGGACTCTCTTTTTCTATAGATATGCCATTAATGTCTGAGATGGTCAAATCCCTTTAAGTCTTTATTGAAGATAAAACTAATAAAAATAAGGCTAATATTAAGATGAAGATTGTTTACTTTTGTTTGCCGAATATTTATACAAGGATTTATATTGTATATTGACCTAATATTTATAACATGGATCATACAGATGACACAGTAGTGCTGAGACAGAAGAAGGTTTTCAGATATACAGAACACTACAAGGAGACAGACAGATTCCAGCCAGTGATTGTACTTTGTGCACAACCCCCCTACAAAAGACTGTCTAGACCTCCATTGTAGTGACTGACTCATCGACTATTCACAGGTTTTACAGATGTTCAGATTACACATGTGGCTATAACACATCTCTAAGCTACAGAAACAAAATAACTATGCGTTAAGGGAATTTTTCCTATTTAGTATAGAATTTCAGGAACTTACTGTATGTATCTATTAAGTTCCTGCTTACTGCATCTTGACCAGTGATAACGATGAAATGCGGCTTGTACCAGTGGAGCCATGATGCTTCCCATACTCGTTTCATCAGCACAACGATTTCCCTGACCGTCATGCTCCATACCTAACCTATAAAATGAAGAAAATAAAAAAATATACTGCAGTATAAACTTCAGAACATTCTCATGTGTTATTCAACACTAAATGTGATTACATTTTTAATATAAAGTCTATATGTTCCTCCTAACTCCAACATTTCTCTGTGAAAAGTGGAGTTTTAGAAACATTGAAGTTACTTGCATATCATGGTGAAAGACTCATGGGCAACTAAATGTTGGCGCCTGTGCATGTCACGGTTTGAACCACTATATACTTCAAGTATATACTCTTAGGCTTCTTCCACACCTGTGTCAAAGCTATTCAGTGGAACAGCCTACTGGAATTAACCATAACTGGCCATTATAATCAATGAAGTCTGGAGGTGAACAGAGGTATCTGGCTAGGCCGGATACAGTGAGCTCTGGCAGTCTGTTGCTCTTCCAGAACAGCCTGCTGGATAGCCTTAGTGCAGGTGTGGTACTAGTTTTAAAGTGGTAGTCCAACTTTAAAGTGTATTTTAAATAACCCCTCCCCCACTTTCCCACAGCCAAACCCGTCAGGGGAAGGCTTCTTACCTTCTCCACAATGCAGGTAAGTATGCTTCTTTGTCCAACTTTCAAGTGTATTTTAAATAACCTCTCTACCCACAAGGACCTGTCAAGGGAAGCACACTTATCTGCAAACTGAGATTTGGCTGTTTGGGTCCTCTACTTTCTTCGATGTCCCTTGTAAACTGGCATGGATAGGGCCACTTAAACTGCTCAGCCAATAACAGGCCACAGCAGTGATATATCCTTCAAGCGGCACATGACTGCTTCTCACTCATTTGGATAAGATCAAGTGTAGTATCTGTTTGTATCAGTTCTGGTGGTTAGTACTGGGCCACCAGGATGTAGAAGAGAACAACACAGTTGTAGCTAGGGTGTACAACTTTGGCCATTAGTGTCATATGGTAGGTGACCAAGGGCCTCCGCATTGAGGCCAGGGGCTGAGATGTGCTTGAAAGCCTGAGGTGCAAAAGTACCCCAGGAGTGGTGACCATAGAATACTGGGGGTTGGAGCCCACTGAGTGATGGCACATTTCCACGCACTTCACTTTCACACATTTTGAGCGTATTCACCTCTAATCTTTGCCCGGCATTCCGGCCTGGCTTAAGAAGTAGGACTTCTTTAAATCTGGCCAAAAGTCTGGGCAGTAACTGGCACACATTCACTACTTATTTACTTTATTTTTCATTGTGTGTTCATTTTACATGTTTGTTTTGTCACTAGGACTATTCAGGTTGCGGTGCCCTTATAGTTTTCCCCTGCCTGTGGTCAGGGAGAGTAAACATCTGCTTCCTCACACCCCTGCAAAACCCCTTGGCCTCTACCTCTGGGGAAAGGCCACACCTAGACATTTGGGTGGCAGCTAGGTGGAAGCCAGAGCAAGACGATCACTTCTCCAGCTTTGACTGTGGGATGGCCATTAGTCCAAGTCTCTAGCAGGAGCCTTCTGGCCCGGGACTGGGATTGGTTTATCGGGGGGCCCTTCTCTTATGGAGAAGGCCTGCGATTAACACTTTTTGTACAGTACTGTATATAAATAGTGTATAAAATTACATAGCTATATATAAAAAAATAAATATAAAAATATATATATATATATATATATATATGGAAAAGATGGCAGCACTGTCAAACAGGTATTAGAATGCAGCGCCCACATGGGGATGAGCAAAACCCCACAATATAAAAAGTCCAAAAGGCGGCCGCGCACCAAATAGATAAAATAAAGATGAAAAAACTTTATTCACCTATGTGGAAAAAGCGACGTTACGACTCAACCAAAAAACCCTATCTCAAGCCTCAAGCTTGAGAAAGGCTCTATGGTTGAGCCGAAACATAGCTTTTTCCACATGGGTGAATAAAGTTTTTTCATCTTCATTTTATCTATCTGGTGCGCTGCCTGCTTTTTGGACTATATATATTGCATTTGGAAAGTCTTTATGCCCTTTTACTTTTTTTCATATTTTATGTAGCAGTCTTGTGCTAAAATAAAAAATAAATATATAAAGTTTCCCCCATTAATCAGCATTCAATACCTCATAATGAGAAATTGAAATTTCAAACTGCAAATTTATTAAAGAGGAAAAACTACAATTTCTCATGCATGTAAGTATTCAGACCCTATGCTATCTCACTTTGCTATCTTGCTTAAAATATAGCTCTGGGGGCCTCCCATACATAGTATGGTTGAAAAAGAATGGACGTAAGTCCATCAAGTTCAACCAATGGATGGATGGGGTGGGAATTAAGGCAAGTGGAGTGAGACTTCTACACATTTACATAAGCATTAATGCTATTTAAACAAAAAGAAGAACAGCGGCTCAACCTCTTGTTGCTCTGGATATGGTGCTCACCCCAGCAAAGAAATTGATTAATTACATGTAACTAGGACAAGCACTCTACACCTGAGACCACCCAGAGAGAATATATACACTAAATAAAACCAGTTCAAGGACATAATTAGGAAATCAATGGCAAGAGTTAATATAAGGGGCTTGAATAACTTTCCTTTTTTAATTTTTAATTTTTCTTTCTATCATCTGATTTTTATGGTTTTATATCATTTTTTCTGAAGAGATTTTATTGCTAATTGTTAATGAAATTATTATAAATATCTATATAAACAGATATACCCTCATTGGTTGGTTTTAAATGCAGAGTGTCTGCCCTAGCTATATATAGTTAATTGTCATATTGGACCTATTGAGTCAACTTGACAGAGCACCATTGCCAAAGTGATAAGACGTTAAACCGTTGTTATAGTTACTCAAGCCCCTTATATTCACTCTAGCCATTGATTTTCTAATTATGTCCTTGAACTGGTTTTATTTAGTGTGTATATAGTTGTGAAATATAAATTTTTCATCTAAGGATATATTCTCTCTGGGTGGTCTCAGGTGTAGAGTGCCTGTCCTGGTTACATTTAATTAATTAATGCTATTTAGTTCAAGGAAATCACCTAATCATTTTTTAAAACTGTCCACTGTCCCTGCTGTGACCACCTCCTGAGGTGATTAATCCACAGATTCACAGTTCTTGTCGTTTGAGCAGATTTTACATGGAACAGCATAGTGTTTGTACAGACCATTTATATATTTATACAAGTTAATCATATCCGCCTTTAGATGCCTCTTCTGAAGACTAAATACATGTAATTCTTTTAGTCCTCATAACTAAGACCCTTCATGACATTTATCAGTTAAGTCGCTCTTTTTTTGTACTTTTCCAGCTCCAAGGCATCCTTTCTATTAACTGGCGCCTAGAACTGAAATGCATATTCCTGATGAGGCTGCACTTAACCTTTCTAAAGTGGTAGTGTTATGTCCTTGTCCCGCGAGTTCATGCCTTGTTTAATTCTCCTTGCCTGAGAAGCAGTTGTTTGACATTGCATGCCGTTATTTAGTCTTTGATCTACAGGTACACCAAGAACCTTCTCTACAAGATACTCTCCCAGTAATCATCTTTGAAATGTTTCTACACCATGATTGGAGTCCACCTATGTTAAATTCCGTTGATTGGACCTGATTTGGAATGACAAACGCCTATATCACAGCTGACAATGCAAATCAGAGCAAAAATGAAGTAATCAGGAGGAAAAAACTGCCTGTAGAGCTCAGAGACAGGATTGTGAGGAGGGACAGATCTGGAGAAGGGTATACAAAATTTCTGCTTCACTGAAAGTTCCCAAGAACAAAGTCGGCTCCATAATTCTTAAATGGAAGACGTTTGGAACAACCAAGTTTTAGCAAATGAGGCAGTGTAAAAAAATAGCCCAAGGGTCATTGAAAAGAGTTTAGGCAGAAACCCTTCTGTTCTATTTGTGTGTGTGTATCTGTGTGTGTGTGTGTGTGTGTGGGGGGGGGGGGTCGATCCTTGCTATGGGGCTCTTACTTCTCTATGTATGCCACTGCAATGGTGCCTCTGGCTGAGCTCCAAAAATCCTGGGTGCATTGTGTCTGGAGGAAATCTACCTAATACAATCCATACAGTGAGGCATGCTGTTGGCAACATCATGTTGTGGGGTGTTTTTCAGTGGTTGGGGCAGGGCGACCATTCAGGATTGAGGGAAAACAGAATTGAGAAAAGTACTTACATATTGACCAAAGGTTCACCCTCCAAAACGAAAAAAATGGTCCTAAGCACACATCCAAGACAACACAGTAGTGGCTTAGGGACAATTCTGTGAATGTCCTTGAGAGGCACAGCTAGAACCCTGACTTAAATCAAGCATCTCTGGAGAAATCTGAAAATGGCTAAGCACTGACAGTCCTTATTGAACTTGACAGAGCTTGGGGGGATCTGCAGAGAAGAATGGCAGAACATTTCCAAATCCAGGTGTTCAAACTTTGTGGCATCATACCCAAGAAGACTGGAGGCTGTAATCACTGCCAGAGGTTTTTTAACTAATGGTAAATACTTACGTCAATCCAATATTTTTCCTTTTTTAATAAAATAGCAAAGATTTTGGATGTTCTGCTTGTCATTTTGGGGAACTGAGTGCAGAGTGAAGGGAAAAACTTGAATTTTTTTTTATTATTTTACTAAAAGGCTGTAACATAACAAAATGTGAAAAAAGTGAAAGGGTCTGAAGAAGTTCTGAATGCACTGTATATACACACACATAAACATTTTTATAATTTTAAAATGTTTTGTCCAAATCATTTCTCCAGAACTAAACACTTTCAATGGGACAATGACGGTCTTTGTGAATGACACAAAGAGTTCCTGACCTCTCTCTTAATCTTCTGTGGTTATGAATGAAATAACGTCTAACCCAATGTGAAGGTAATATAGACTGTGGTTTGTAGAAAGAAAAGCAAAAGCTTATGGTAAATGTGCTTACCAAACGTTTAAACAATTCAGTTTCCAAAAGATGTACCTAATTGTAAGCTCCTGGTGGCCTCAGCAATGCTCTTCATATGTAGTCATCACACGCTCTTTGATCTCAGGATGTGCAGATACAACAGATAACCTCATTACTTTACAAGAGGCCCGCTATTTAAGCACTGTTTGGACAAATTGCCTTAAATTATACAATCCCCTAATCACAAAGACTAAATTGTCTATAGTTGTTATATTTTACCTAATTTGGTTTGTAATTCTTCTTTTTTTTTAGATTAAAAATAGCTCCCTCTCAGATGTTGATGTTTGAACAAAAATGTTTGCTGCTAAAATTTAGTTCCTTAAAGTTGATTCACATCTGCATTGGAGGTTTTATTAGGAGTCGCCAATGCAAATTCCGTTAAAATATTGGTAAAAAGATGGGATTGGAAACCCAACAGGACCCATTATGTCTGTTGGACAATGTCGCTGTCTATTTTATGACAGATCCAACACTCCAGTTATTTTCATTGTTCTTCTCCTATGAGGAAGCAGAATGGAAATAACAGCCTAAATCATTCAGAAAAGGCAGCATTTGCCACCAAAAAGGGATCATTTGTGGATCATGTTTTAAATTTAAAATAACATCTTATAGTGCAGCGTGTTTGTTACAGGCTCGTAGTTACCACCACCTACCATACGTTTACCCATAGCTATATATGTCACTGTCACTTTGACATTACTTATGCTGTTTGGTGTTGTAGAGCTTGACAGGGAATGCATACAGCCCTAGGTGCCCCCAGAGTGTCATACACAACTTTTGAAGGACAATGTGAGCACTTTCAATTAGGATTGAATGTATTCGTACCCAAATTGAACCTTCTGATTGATTCATTAGAATCAGACCCAAAACAAATTTCAAGAAATTATTTCATCTGTAGTCTCATTCTTGCTGGCTGAGTGCAATGCCTTGAAATCAGCTTAGGCAGGGTGCTGGCTCTAGTTAAATAGACCAATTCTGTATGCAGACTTTTTGGCAGTGGTCCAAGGTATGGAGTCCTGCCTAAGCTATGTTCAAGGCATTGCGCTCAGTTAACCAGAATCCTACGTAATACTGAAGAGGGGCAAGCTCCCCCAAAACAGCTGTGTACAGATTGATATTTGGCTTGCCTACTTTCTCTTGTCATGTTCTAAGACTTAAAAAGTCAGACTTTGACTCATAGGAAGCCACCTCCAGAAGGTCACACTAGAGAGATGGTTCTCTTTCCCTGGAAAATACTTCTTTGCATATTTTTTCCCCCATGGAGAATTGCCAATAAGACATACCATGGAGCACTGCTAAAAAGTCTTCATACACAGCTGGTCTCTTTAAGGAGAGCCAGCACTTTGCCTAAGCCCATCGTTTACAATATAGTACTGTTCTCATATGGCATTGAGAGACCCAAGAGCGTAGCTATAGGATTAGCAGGGCAAGCAACTGCTTTTGGGCCCGAACTCAGAAGCGGCCCACCCAGGAGAAGGACTAAAAGATTTTGTCAGGGCCCCCTCAACGGTATTATAAAAGAGGGGGGGGGGGTGTTGTGAAGACATTGCTATGGGGAGAGGGGTGTTAAAAAATTGCATTGCTGTGGGGCCCAGTCATTTTTAGTTACACTACTGGAGAGACCTATTGGGACACCTTAAGCTGTAAGGCTCCATTCTCATAACCATATCTTTGGTCTGATCTGCATTTTTTGCAGATGTTGTGGACTAGAGATGAGCGAACATTTAAAAAAAGTCCGTTGTTCGGGGTTCGGGTGGTGGTTAATCGCGCATCCCGTTATGGATTCCACTATAGCGCATATGGAATCCATAAGGGGCGGCTGCCACCTACCCGAACTGTTGCACAGCCGAAGGACCTGGCGTGACGTCACTGTCATGTGATCAGTGCAGGGGGCGTGGCTCAGCACGGACAGTCCCGAATTAAAATATAGAAGCATACTCTGCTCCTTCAAAAATATAGAATCCCCAAACAATGAAATTACCACCTGTATTCATGTTATTGTTGGTATGATTTTGCTATAGGAATACATTCAGTTTTTCCACTTTTTCTCATTTGATAAAGAAACCATTCGAGAAATTGCTCTGGAGGAATGCAGCATACTTACACATGACCGGTTTCATGGGCGACAACAAATGCAGAAGAAAACCCATCCTCATGGTTCAGGGTACAGCTGCGCAGTGGGTGACACATACCCGTAACTGGAGCATAACCTAGTAAGCAAAAAAAAATAAAAACTTTATATGTTAAAGGGGTTCTCTGGGAAGTAAGAAAATGAAAATACTTAAATATAAATTATTGATAAATATATTCCCAAAACCCTTTGATTAGTTATAATGGCTCGTTTGGTTTAGGGAGCAATCATTGGGTGAAATAAAATGGCCGCTGTCCCATTACTACATACAAAGCCTGTCCTAATCACACAGCAGGACAAGTTACTTTACAACACAGAGCTAAAGAGCCGCCTCAGCCTCCTCTCTGCTGTACTTGTCAGTATACAGCTGATAAGATCTTCAGCTTAATCTCTGTAAGAATGGAGTTCATGAGGAGACATGAAGTACAGAGGTGGATAATGAGCAGCAGCTATTATATGCAGTCTCCATTACCACAGCCCACAGTCTGTCCTGTCTGTACTTTATGTCTCCTTATGAACTCCATTCCTACAGAGATTCAGCTGAAGATCTTATCATCTGTATTCAGGATCATAATTAAAGATGAGAGAATTTCATATTTTGAAATTCGTTCACACTTCGTTTGTTGGTAAAAGGTGAATTGCGTTATGGATTCCATTACCACGGACCATAACGCAATTCTATGACGGAATGCATAACGGAATGCCTTTAGAGGCATTCCGTTATTCATTCCGTCATAATAGAAGTCTATGGGCTGCAAAACAGATCCGTCCCGTTTACGTTATGCAGGGGAGAATTAGATAGGGAGAATAGGTCTTTTATGTGTGCAAGTGTGTTCTGCTTCCTTCTCCGCCATTTAACTTATAGGCCACAGACAATTTGTAGCTTGAAGCCTCCAGGCATTCTTTTTCCTTGCAAGCCTGATAGTCATTATTTGTATGGAAAGTATAACTATCCTCATTTCAGATGCCTAAACCTTGTGGGGGGGTCACATTAATTGCCATTGGGCAAGGTAGATAGGCGTGCATAATCCTCTCTCCATAGAAGTCTTAAGCTGGACATACAGTTTAGACCATCTAATGTGCATGGAAGCCCTAATGGGAGATGTCGGGAGAGATTTCAACAGCTCGATTCTTTTGTTCTCAGATAAGACTTCTGGCAGTGTCTCCACTCCCCACCACCACCCAATTTCCTAAGGATGCAGACATGCATATGAGGGGATCGGAAGTGATAGCTGTTGGCTTAACCAGCAGTCAGATGACAGCTGTCTTATGTGTACAGTCAACCTTATGGTGTCACTGGCTCAGCTGTCTCTGTAACATAACTATAAACTTCAGTCGAGAAGGTCATATGTTTGTCAGAGCAATTTTATTTTACCCTGCTTATTGTTCCATATGTATATTTATCTTAAAAAAAATATGTAGTGTCTATATGTGACCACTTCCAGACAGGTATACGAGGACTACAACTCCCAGCATGTCCAGGCTGTTATTTGATATCAGAGGACATTACAGGGATGAGGTACTGTATAAGATCAGAGAACTACAACTCCCAGAATGTCCAGGTTGTTATTATTATAGGATATAAGTGGACTTTTAAGGGAGGGGGTATAAGTGGAGAAGTCTACAACTGCCAGCAGGTCCAGGCCATTATTACAAGATGTTAGAGGATATGTCAGGAAAGGGGTGTAGGAGGAGAGGACTACAGCTCCCAGCATGCCCAGCCTTGCTGTGACTCCAAATATGTCTGTGTCCATATTTGTAGTCAGTGCTATGACCCTGTAGGGGGGTATTCCCAAGTCAGTATGCCTGGTGACATCCCTGTGTATTTTACTTTTATTCAGGCTCTATTTATTAATATTTTAATAGTCTCTGCAGGGTTTGGAACCAACAACCTTCTGCATTGAAGGCAAAGACTCTAACCACTGAGCTATAGGGCTCAATGTTAGCAAATGGAATATTTTCTATGGCTAGAAAATTAGGTAGTATTTTCATTATGTATTATGTATTCACTTATTCAGTATTCATACCCCTTGAACTTTTCCACATTTTTCACATTACACTCACAAACTTAAATATATTTTATTGGAATTTTATGTGATAGACTAACACAACGTAGTAAGTATGTGTGAAGTGAAAATAAAATGATACATGGTTTTCAAAATATTTTATAAATAAAAATCCTTAAAAGTGCCTGCATTTGTATTTAGTCTCCTGAGTCAATACTTTGTAGGGCCACCTTTCACTGTAATTACAGCTGCAAGGCTTTTTGGGGTATGTCTCTACCAGCTTTACACATTTAGAGGCTGACATTTAGCTCAAGCTCAGATTGGGATTGGATGGAGAGCATCTGTAAACAGCAATATTAAAATTTTGCTACAGATTCTCAAAGGGATTTAGGTCTGGACTTTCACTGGACCAGTCTAACACAGGAATATACTTTTAACATAAATTGCAGGATTGGCACTCATATACGGATTAAATAGTCTATTTATTCATGAGAATCCCATTTGGAGATTGCACCATATAGCAATAATACAATATAATAAAAACAGTAAATATCCAATAAAAACCAACATTAAAAAATAAAAAGTTGACCAGTTATGCTTGTAAGTTATTTGATTGTGTCTTCCATACACCTGGGCCACTTCAATTAATGTTCGCACACCAGAGAAAATAATTCGCACACCAGAGAGAATAATTTCATAAAATGGAAAGTTAAGGCCTCTTTCACACTTGCGTTCTAAGGATCCGGCAGGCACTTCCGTCCTGCCGGATCCGTCAGCACGCAAGTTGCCTGAAAGCATTAGAAGACTTGCTGCGGTATTTTCTCCGGCCAAAAAACGTTCCGGTCCTGAACTGAAGACATCCTGATGCATCCTGAACGGATTTCTCTCCATTCAGAATGCATTGGGATAATCCTGATCAGGATTTTTCCGGCATAGAGCCCTGACGACGAATCTCTATGCCGGAAAACAAAAACGCTAGTGTAAAAGAGCCTTAATACCACACTGCCGGTGTCTGCAAGTAATTAATCCGTTGAGTATACCAATTTCATGGTTTTCTCATAGTGTGGTTTGTTATATACTATTACAGTCTCTCCCACTTACTTGGGCTTACCTCCACCTGCCCCGGTAACTGATATTGCTTGTGGCTGATCTCCTTTCCGCTTCCTTGCTGGCGTCCCGGCTGCCCTGAATTCGGCGTTCCTCGTGCGCTTGTGGCGTCACGTGATGTCCTGTACGGCGGATAGAAAGCCTTGTTTGCGGGTACTGGTGATGCCACTGAGGAAGGGGAAGGTGTTCCCCGAAACGCGTTTGGCGTAGATTGGATCGACACCCCATACCGTAATCTTGAAGGAACAGTGCAAGAAAATTCATTTCCGATAACAAGATATTCAAACATTATACCCAACCAGTACCCGCAAACAAGGCTCTCTATCCGCCGTAAAGGACATCACGTGACGCCACAAGCACACGAGGAATGCCAAAATCAGGGCAGCCGGGACGCTGGCAAGCAAGCGGAAAGGAGATCAGCCACAAGCAATATCAGTTACCGGGGCAGGTGGAGGTAAGCCCACGTAAGTGGGAGAGACTGTAATACATTAGTATATAACAAACCACACTATGAGAAAACCATGAAATTGGTATACTCAGCCGATTAATTACTTGCAGACACCAATATTTAAATAATTGGAGACTTTGTCATTACATGCACGTAACCCAACTGGGACAAGAAGGAAATACGGGGATATATTATTGTACTGATATCATAAAAATTTGAAGTCCGGCAGTGTGGTATTAAATTTCCATTTTATAAAATTATTCTCTCTGGTGTGCAAATTATTTTCTCTGGTGTGCGAACGTTAATTGAAGTGGCCCAGGTGTATGGAAGACACGATCAAATAACAAGTGTAAGAGGGTGCAAGGTGTTGTATTTGATAGCAGGTACGTGTCACCGAGGTTGCTGGCCTCGGTGAGGTAAGAGCCGGGGTTTTTTGTCTGCAGCAGCTAGTGCTGCTCTGTTAAATAGCATGGCTGCAAGGCCGATCCGGGCCGGCTCTTACTGGGAGCAGCTAAAGAGTAGGGTGGGTGGCTGCTCCCCACGGTCCAGTCCATGTTTTGGGCTGGGTATAAAAAGCAGCCAGCAGCTGTGTCTGTGTGTGTGTGATTATCCTGGAGCCTGCAAACAGGGCTGAGGAATTCTCTGTCCTGGAGGAAGGAGCTCAGCAAGGTGGTGTTTCCCTGCGACCTGAAGGTGGAATCGCCTGCGGCTGAGCCGACTGCTAGGTGTGAACCCGCACCTAAACCACCCAAGGTGACTGGATCCTGTGTTGGCCTGTTTTTGTTTTGCCACAGTATTTCCGTTGTGTGTGAACTGTCACCAAGAGACTGTTTTCATTTCTGGTGTGCAAGTGTGAATAAAACACTGTTTGATGCACAATCTGGACTCCTTGTTTTGCCTCTAAACTGCACCCGCACCGCTGTCTACCAGAGCGACTCCCCACATTTGGTGTCGGATGCGGGCATGCGCAGTGAGGCTGGCGTGAACGCCGAACTTTGTTTGCTGAGCAAAAGTGTATGTCCTATATTAGGCCGGCAAAGTTGCAGCCTGTGATTTCTGGCAACATGGAGGCTGCTGTGAAAGCCCTCATAGAGGCTAACGTGCAGCAGCGGGAGACCAACCAGTTATTGCTGCAACATGTGATGGCATTACAGGCGGCAGGAGCGTCCCACCACGTCCATGATGCCCGGAAGCGGTCCGTGCGGCGATCCCAAAGATGACCCCCGCAGATGACGTGGAGACATACCTAGCCGTCTTTGAGAAGGTCGCCGTGAGGGAAAAGTTACCCCGTGACCAGTGGGCCGAGGTGGTTGCTCCGTTCCTGGCAGCCTGGCCCCAGCAAGTTTTTTTCGACTTGGCAGATGTCCAGGCAGCTGACTACCCGACCGTGAAAGGTGAGATTCTAGCAAGACTGGGGGTGAATGTTTTGGTCCGGGCCCAGCGGGTGCATCAGTGGGAATTTAACCCGGCTGAACCCGCCAGACCACAATACTATGACCTGCTACATCGGTTGCAAAAATGGCTGCAGCCAGACATACTGACTCCCACTGCTATGCTCGACCGTCTGTTAGCAGATGTATTCTGGAGGTCTCTGCCATACCCTCTCCAGCACTGGATCGGCCAGGTATCCCCCACCAATGCCCTTGAGATGGTCGACCTGGTGGAGCGATATGAGGCCACCAGAAACCTGCAGGGGGTTCTTTTGGGAGGAGGCCAGTCAAACCCCGGAAACCTCCACCCCAGTCCCGGCGGCCGGCCAAACCCGCCCGGGATGTACCCCTTGCAGATCCCTCCCCAGTAGTCTGCTGGCGGTGTCACGAGCCTGGCCACGTAAGGGCCGACTGTCCACAGTGGGGGAACCCATGGAGATTAATTATGGGTACCGGGCTTCCATGTATGCCCGGAGACTGTGTGCGACCGGCACCCCTGAGACAATAGACAATCGACATCTGTGCCAGGTGCAAATCGGGGATAACCTGGCAGTGGCGCTGTTGGACTCAGGGAGCCTGGTAACCCTGGTAAGTGCTGCCCTGGTACAGCCCACCCAGTATACGGGCCGGAAAGTTGGTGTGGTGTGTATACACGGAGACTTAAAGGACTATCCCACGGCTGTAATGTCTCTGTCCACGGCGGCCGGCACCTGGACTTGTGAAGTGGCGATCTCCACAAAGCTGCCCTATGAACTAATAATTGGGAGAGACTTCCCTGGTTTTCCGTCACTGTGGCCTGAGATGAAAGTGACTAATAGCCCTGAGACAGGGGTAACCCTAGCAGAGTGGCCTGATACCCCTGGAAGGCCAGAACCCTGGGAGCCCGAGTCTGAAGGGCCAGCGGTAGGGGTGACCACTGCTGCAGCGGTAGTGGGGGAGACAACCCCACTGAGTGTAATGGTGGGAGACACGGAGGACTTGCCACCGGGGCCTGAGTTGGCAGACCTCAATGTCTCCGGGGAAAATTTTGGGACCGCACAACACCGGGACCAAACCCTAACCAGGGCCTGGGAGAATGTGCTGGAAATTGATGGTAAACCCCAGAAACCAGGGGCTGAATTAATGTTCCCACGATTTATTGTTCTGCAGGATATGTTGTATCGGGTGAACCAAATCCGAGGTGAACCTGTTGAACAGTTGGTGGTGCCCACAGCGTATCGCAAGCTTGTCATGGAGCTTGCCCACCAACATGTTCTTGGGGGACACCTGGGGTGGCAGAAAACCCAGGACCGCATACTGCAGCGGTTTTATTGGCCCAGTGTGTTCAAGGAGGTAGAGAATTATTGTAAGTCCTGTCCGACCTGTCAGATAACTAGCCCCCAGCCACATTTCCGTAGTCCTCTGGTACCTCTGCCAATTATTGAAGTACCGTTCGAGCGAATCGCTATGGATTTAATTGGGCCTGTACCAAAGTCTGCCAGGGGCCACCAACACATTCTGGTAGTTCTCGACTATGCCACTCGGTATCCGGAGGCGGTGCCTCTGCGACATACCTCAGCTAAGCTCATTGCCAAAGAGTTAATGGAGATGTTTTCCCGTGTGGGCCTGCCAAAGAAGTTCTGACAGACCAAGGGACCCCTTTTATGTCCAAAGTAATGAGGGAACTGTGTAAATTGTTGCGTATAAAGCAGTTACGGACGTCCGTTTACCATCCGCAAACAGACGGTCTTGTTGAGAGGTTTAACCAAACTCTAAAAAATATGTTAAAGAGGGTGGTGTCTAGAGATGGGAAGGACTGGGACCTGCTTCTGCCCTATCTCATGTTCGCAGTGCGAGAGGTACCCCAGGCCTCTACTGGGTTCTCGCCTTCGAACTGCTTTATGGCAGACACCCTCGGGGCCTGTTGGATATCGCCAAGGAAGCATGGGAACAACAGCCTGTCCCCCACAAAAGTGTCATTGAGTATGTCACCCAGATGCAGGAACGGATAGAAAGGGTGTTGCCGCTGGTCCGGGAGCATATGGAGGCAGCACAACAAGCCCAGAGTAGGGTGTATAATCGTCAGGCTCGGGTACGGGGCTTCAATCCGGGAGATCGAGTGTTGGTTCTGGTACCCACCCTTGACAGCAAATTCCTAGCTAGGTGGCAGGGCCCCTATGAGGTGATCGAGAAGGTAGGGGAAGTAAATTACAAGGTACACCAGCCAGGCGGCGCAAGCCGGAGCAGGTGTACCACGTGAATTTACTTAAGCCGTGGAAAGATAGGGACGCGGCCGACGACCACAGCCCCGACCAGGGCTTCTAGGTGAAAAGGGTCCAGCCCCACAGTTCGAGGCCTGTGAAGCAGTAACCACGGTAAAAATTGCAGACAGCCTGTCTTCCAAACAAGTTCAGGAAGTCAGGGAGTTCATCAGTCGGAACACGGATGTGTTCTCGGACCTCCCTGGCCGCACGTCTCTCATCCAACATGACATCGTCACTGAGCCTCAGGCCAAGATCCGGTTAAAACCATACCGGGTACCCGAGGCTCGGCGACGGGCCATCGCGGAGGAAGTACAGTTAATGTTGAAGCTCGATGTCATTGAGGAGTCGAAGAGTGAGTGGGCCAGTCCCATAGTCCTAATACCCAAGCCGGATGGGACGTTGCGGTTCTGCAACGACTTTCGCAAGTTAAATGAAGTATCCAAGTTTGACGCGTATCCCATGCCCCGAGTAGACGAGCTGGTTGAAAGTTTAGGACAAGCCCGTTATTTTTCTGTGCTGGACCTCACTAAAGGATACTGGCAAGTACCCTTAACGGAGGCGGCCAAGGAAAAAACTGCTTTTGTTACCCAGCAGGGCCTGTATCACTACAAGGTGTTACCCTTTGGCCTGCATGGCGCCCCGCCACTTTCCAAAGGTTAATGGACATAGTGCTGCGACCACATCAGCGGTACGCCTCGGCCTACTTAGATGATGTAGTCATCCACAGCACCGACTGGGAAAGCCATTTACCCAAGGTGCAGGCGGTAGTGGATGCCCTGAGGAAAGCCGGACTGACCGCTAACCCAAAGAAGTGCTCCATAGGGTTAGAGGAGACAAAATATCTGGGATATGTAATTGGGCGGGAGTCATCAAACCTCAGGTAACCAAGGTAGAGGCCATTCGTAACTGGCCCCGACCGGTCACCACCAGGCAGGTAAAGTCGTTCCTGGGGATTGTAGGTTACTACATGAGGTTTGTGCCCCACTTTGCCACAATAGCAGCGCCGTTGACAGACCTGTTGAAGGGGCGAAAGTCTGGGAGGGTTAGCTGGAGTGAGAAGGCGGAGGAGGCTTTCGCCGCGTTGAAGTCGGCCCTGTGTGGGTCCCCGGTTTTGGTGACACCCGACTTCAACAAGGAGTTTGTCGTACAGACCGACGCCTCGGAGGTAGGCCTCGGTGCGGTACTGTCTCAGGAGGTCAACGGGAAGAACATCCCGTTGTCTTCCTGAGCCGTAAGCTCAATCCCGCCGAGTCCAGATATAGTATAGTGGAGAGGGAGTGCCTGGCTATCAAGTGGGCACTCGAATCTCTCCGCTACTACTTGTTAGGGAGGAGGTTCCGTCTGGTGACCGACCATTCCCCCTCAAATGGATGAGTCAGGCCAAGGAGAGGAATGCTCGGGTCACCAGGTGGTTCCTATCTCTTCAGAATTTCAAATTCTCCGTGGAACACAGGGCAGGCCGCTTGCAGGGCAACGCAGATGCCCTGTCCCGCGTCCACTGCCTCACGTGTGTTCACCCCTCAGGGTTGAACAAAGGGGGTGTGTAAGAGGGTGCAAGGTGTTGTATTTGATAGCAGGTACGTGTCACCGAGGTTGCTGGCCTCGGTGAGGTAAGAGCCGGGGTTTTTGTCTGCAGCAGCTAGTGCTGCTCTGTTAAATAGCATGGCTGCAAGGCCGATCCGGGCCGGCTCTTACTGGGAGCAGCTAAAGAGTAGGGTGGGTGGCTGCTCCCCACGGTCCAGTCCATGTTTTGGGCTGGGTATAAAAAGCAGCCAGCAGCTGTGTCTGTGTGTGTGTGATTATCCTGGAGCCTGCAAACAGGGCTGAGGAATTCTCTGTCCTGGAGGAAGGAGCTCAGCAAGGTGGTGTTTCCCTGCGACCTGAAGGTGGAATCGCCTGCGGCTGAGCCGACTGCTAGGTGTGAACCCGCACCTAAACCACCCAAGGTGACTGGATCCTGTGTTGGCCTGTTTTTGTTTTGCCACAGTATTTCCGTTGTGTGTGAACTGTCACCAAGAGACTGTTTTCATTTCTGGTGTGCAAGTGTGAATAAAACACTGTTTGATGCACAATCTGGACTCCTTGTTTTGCCTCTAAACTGCACCCGCACCGCTGTCTACCAGAGCGACTCCCCACACAAGCATAATTGGTCCATTTTTTATTTTTTATTGTTGGTTTTTATTGGATATTTACTGTTTTTATTATATTGTATTATTGTTATATTATGAAGGCTCCAAAGGGGATTCTCATGAATAAATAGACCATTTAATCCGTATATGATCCTGCAATTTTTGTTATATGTTTGAGGGGTGAATCAAATTTGGATTAGAGCACCTGCTCTGAGAAAGTGAGAGTGAGTGATTCTCTACAAAAAAAGACAGGAATATACTTTTATCTAAAGCATTCCTTTGTAGCTCTGGCTGTATGTTTAGGGTCATTGTCCTGCTGGAAGGTAAACCTCTGCCCCAGTCTCAAGTCTTTTGCAGCCTCTACCAGTTTTCTTCCAGGAGTGCCCATCCATCTTCCCCTCAACTCTGACCAGCTTCCCTGTCCTTGCTGAAGAAAAGTATCCCCACAGCATGATGCTGCCACCACCATGTTTCACGGTGGGGATGCTGTGTTCAGGGGGATGTGCAGTGATAGATTTCCACCACACATAGACAAAAAAGTTCAACTTTGGTCTCATCTGACAAGAGCACCTTCTTCCACGTGTTTGCTGTGTCCCCTACACACTTGTGGCAAACAAGACTTCTTATGTCTTGCTTTCAAAAATGGCTTTTTTCTTGCCACTCTTCCATAAAGGTCAGGTTTGTGGAATACACGACTAGTAGTTGTCCTGTGGATAGAGTCTTCCACCTGAACTGTGGATCTCTGCAGCTCCACCAGAGTGACCATGGGCCCCTTGGCTGCTTCTCTAATTAGTGCTCTCCCTGCCTGAGCTGTCAGTTGGATGGTCATATCTTGGTAGGTTTGCAGTTGTGCCCCACTCCTTCAATTTTTGAATGATGGATTGAACAGTGCTGCGTGAGATGTTCAGAGCTTGAGACATTTTTTATAACCTAACCCTGCATTACACTTTTCCACAATTTAATCCCTGACCTGTCTGGTGTGTTCCTTCGTTTTCATGATGCTATTTGATCTCTAATGCTCTATATCAAACCTCTGTAACAGAGCAGCTGTAGTTATACGGAGAATAAATCATACACAGGTGTACTCTATTTACTAATTAGGTGCCTTCTGAAGGCAATTCGTCACACTGGATTTTATTTAGGGGTATTACAGTACAAGGGGCTGAATACAAATGCAGACCACACTTTCCAGATTTTTATTTTTTTTAAATTTTGAAAACCAAGTATCATTTTCTTTTTAGTTCACACATACTTGCAACGTTGTGTTGGTTTATCACATAAAATCTCAATAAAATACTTTAAATTTGTGGGTGTAACATGAAGAAATGTGGAAAAGTTCAAGGGGTATGAATACTTTTCCGAGACACTATATTTTTTGGGCAAGAAAAGGCCATTGCCATTATAGGAGAAAAAATTACACTAATGGAAGTGCCGTCTTCATCAAATGACGGAAATAAACTTCATATAACCGCACTGACTTTAAGGTCTCGTGTACATGACTGTATCTGTTTTGCAGTCCTAAAACCGCAGATACACAAAATGCAGATACCATCCGCGTGCTGTCCACAACAGTATGCCTTTTCTGCAAGTTATACAACATGTCCTTTTCTGGCCTATAAAATGTGGATTATGGACCCAATAAAGTCAATGGGTGTGCAATAAAATGCAGATGGTACATGGATGGTAAATGTGATGGAAAAATGAGTCAAGCCAGCAATGGAGGCAATATGGACAATCACAATACTTTAATAAGTGCCCTATATTAACTTTATCTACATTATAAATGCCATTTGCTGAAGTGAGACAACCCCTTTAATCAATGTTAAATACAATGCGGTGTCCCCAACAGGGAAAATTTTGTTTTATTTAAAAACAAAGGCACACAATTCAAATTCATTGGTGCCAGATAACACCCTGTGTTAAACCAAGCCCCCTTTTATCCGTGTAAACTTGGCTGGAACTTTTTGTTGGGAAAGGTGACAACCCTAACTGTAGCAGATTACAGTGACCCAGCCCCCCCCACCCCCCAAACCCCCACCACCACCACCACTTTGAGAATCCTGGCCATTTTCGGTAAATTATAAATCTTGGACGGACTATTTTTTTAGGTCCCTGGAAGAGGATAATGTCAGGGAAAAAGAGGATGTAGGTGTATATATATATATCTTATATATATAAAAATTAGTTTCTGTCTGTCCATTTGTCACTGTTAAGTGGGCGGGCCCCTGAGGAGGTCAATGTCAAGGGAGTAGGGTGCTGTGAAACTCACTGTTAAAGGGGCAGGCTGCTGTGAAGGTTAAAGTTAAGGGGATAGGCTGCTGTGGAGGTCCCATTTTAAGGAGGCTGGGCACTATGTGGGAGGTCAGTGTTAAGGGGTGAGGGGCTGTGGAGTTCACTGTTAAGGGGGCAGGGTACTGTAGATGTCACTGTTATGGGGCATACTGTCGATATCTTTTAAGGACACACACAAACATGAAATGAAATAGATTAAATATACCCGTGCGAAGCCAGGTCTATCTGCTAGTATATATAGTTTCCAAGTACTCATTTCAAGATTAGAGGAGGCGAATATGACACATTTTTGCTATTTTGTTATATTATTTATCACATCCACACAATTGCCATCTTGTGTAGGATGCCTATTGTGGTACTTGTGGGCATCCTCCACCGTATGCATTTTTGCTGGGGATCGCCATTAGCAACGGGCCACAAGTGCAGGATTTGCTCCCCTGTATATATATGCACAACTGCATTTTTGGGTTGAGCACATCCTGCTTCATGCCACCTTTCAGTTGTTTTGTGAATATGACACACACTACAAACTGGAATATCATCTGTTTCCCAGTATTCAGTATTTTCCTTAAGAAGCTGTATTCCCTTGAAGTCGAGCATGCAGCAACTTGCACAAACCACACTGACCTTATTAACATCTAAAGATCGTACTTTAAGCAAAAAAATGCACCATCCAATTTTAGCGCTTTTCTTTAAGCAGCTGTCTCTACCGATACCCTTTTCAAAGTACACTTAAGTGCTCTGAAAAATGTATGTCCCCTCTTGTCTCTGCCTGAGCTTAGATGTTACGCACTAATTTTTGGAAAGTGGAACTCTAGTATATCCGGCAGGGAGGTCGCTCTTTGAAGAGATAACTTGTTTACTAGACATGCTATGATTGCTATCATTTGCGTGCAGCTTATCGTGACTGTGTTCTCATCCCTGAGCAGTGTACAGACACAAAATTTTCCAGAAGTAATCAAGGGATGTAACTGGCAGTAAAGATCACATTCTTTTCAGGTCATTACAAGCTGGTTAGTCCTTATTATTGATCTAGGAGCTTGTATGCAATAGAAGGTAGTGTTAATCTTTAAAGGAACCAAGGCGTTGAAGATGTATTATTCTTCATTTGTTGTTATTACAGATTTTTACTATCTGAGTATTTCAATTAGATTTCAAGAGCAATGTAATATAATTGGGCACTGTAATATGTTAATACATTATTATATACAGTAAAAGTACATTTATGTGTACTATCATGCCCAACAGTCCCAAATTTTGGTCTCTTTCCGGTGGTCTCGGGACAGTATCCACATGCCCCAACTTCTCTTGTACCTGTGTCGTCAGGAGGCAGATATGGCTGAATGCAAAAATGAAGCAGGAAGCCATCATCTGTCTTCTTCACCATTCATCTGCTGTCAGCGGTTCAGTTAAGGGAGGCGCAATGCAATGACATCATCATACCTGCTGCACTGTATCACAGACAGCACGTACTTCAGCAGACTTGGCCTGCTCTGTCATTATGGGAGCACTGGGGAGGTGAGTGTTCATTTGACTGTGATGAGGCACTTAAGAGGACCTCAGACTGTATGGCGAAGGGGTGGGGGGGGGGGTACTTATGGGGAAATCAAACAATCCTATTGTCTTTTGAACACATAACAGTGCCAGGCACAGTGTAGGTATCACAGTGCCAGGTACAGTGCTTCTTTTCAATACTCGGTCATTGATAGGTGATGGTAGAAAACCTTCCCATTTCTCCTTGCTCCCTGTATAGCAGTGGTTGTGTATCTGCACATTCACATACCCAGAAACACTGTGGGGGGAATTTATCATTGGCGGTGGTTTAGGTGTCAGTTTTAAGTCTGTCCTTGTTTTGTGAGGTTATGTCAAATTTACAAAATGGCGTAGAGTAATAATATATTTGACCCAAATGCAATGTGGTGTACGGCTACGTCCGTTAAAGTACACCCCCCTGGTGTTGCCTGGTGTGGAGATGTGACTTTTTAAAAAGTCACCCATAAAAAATGATGTGCCAAATCTCACACGTGGGTATCACTTGCGACATTTTTACGCTCAAAATTCATGCAGCAGACCTGATACTGTACTGTGCAGGTAGGGAAAAAACACCAATGATCCCGGAAGTAAAGTCTACTCTTCACAGACTACAAAAGGTCTCTTTTACGGAGGATGAAACATATCATACATTACAGACTACTCCACTCATATCAGTCAGTACAACTAGGGCATGCTCAGCTCCTCTAGGCCAGCAGGTTCTACCAAAGAGCTTGACTTCATATTTCATATAGTGGGAGTTAAATTGTACTGAATGATTCTTAACTTGTGGTCCGAGGAATAAATAGAGACAAATGCATTACTAAAATACTGGACTGGTAGCACAGTTGGGCAGAGGCCAGTGTGACACTGGCATTCTTCACAGTGAGATCATCTCAGCTTCATGTGCCAAGATTTCATTAGTGCTAAAAAAAGAGAGAGACTCTTGGTCAGGAGACAAAAATAATTCCTAATTGTGGAGGCATCTAAGTTTCAACTGTGAGCCAAATATATAACAAGTCTTTAATCTGAAAGGTTAATTGGCAGGAAGAGCAAACAAGACCAGTTGATGAATTCAGCCTGGTGACTATGTCGTAATGTATTCTTGGACTTTTACAGTAGTCATTGTCATGCTGCAATGCGATGATGATGACTACCTTTTCCCTAGCTAATATCTAGGCTTAAAGCTTTAATCCATACTGTTTGCATGTTGGTATGCATGTTTATTTAAAGGGAACCTGTCATCATGAAAATAAAAATTAATCTGTTGGCAGCATGGTATAGAGCAGAAGGAGCTGAGCAGACTGGTATATAGTTTTGTGGGAAAATATTCAGTATAGCCTGTATTTCATTCACTTAAACCTCTGCTCTTTCTGAGCTTTGAAGGCGGTCCTATGAGTGATTGACAACTATCTCTGTATACAACAATCATAGAGGAAAGGCTGTCAATCACTGATAGGACCGCCTCCTTGACCTCAAAGCCCAGAATGAGCATGATATAAATGGATAAATTACAAGTTTTACTGAACCTTTTCCCATAAAACTATATTTTAATCTGCTCAGCTCCTCCTCTATAGCATGCTGTCTGCAACTCAGAAACCATGTTCAACATGACAGGTTCCCTTTAAAGGGCATCTGTC
This sequence comes from Bufotes viridis, assembly GCA_033119425.1. Lineage (NCBI taxonomy): Eukaryota > Metazoa > Chordata > Amphibia > Anura > Bufonidae > Bufotes > Bufotes viridis. Next base: position 191,655,080 of record CM065594.1, read on the forward strand.
AGCAGATTTGTACCTATAAAACTGGCTGACCTGTTGCATGTGCACTTTGCAGCTGAAGGCATCTATGTTGGTCCCGTGTTCATATGTGCCCGAATTACTGATAAAAATGATGTTTTAATATATGCAAATGAGCCATTAGAAGCAATGGGGTGTTGCTATTACACCTAGAGGCTCAGCTCTCTCTGTAACTGCTGCTCCCTCTGCATTTTGATTGAAAGGACCGGGTGTGATCACGTCTACACTGCCTGACCCTGTCAATCAAAGTGCAGAGGGCGCAGCAGTTGCATAGAGAGCAGAGCCTCTAGGTGTAACAGCAATGCCCCCGTTGCTCCTAGACGCTCATTTGCACATATGAAACATATCTGGGCACATATTAACATAGGACCAACACAGATGCCTTCAGCAGCTAAGTGCACATGCAACAGGTCAGCCAGTTTCATAGGTACAAATCTGCTGAAAGATCCCCTTTAAAGTGAGCCTGTACTTTTTACAAACTTTTGATATGTCATAGTGACATATCAAAGGTTTTAATCAATGGGGGTCCAAGTGTTGAGACCCTACCGATCTCTAAATGAAGAAAAAGAAATGCTTACACAGAGCACTTTCTCTCATCACTTCAATAGAAAGTGTATGATCCTGTCTTGAGTTCAACTCCTATAGCAGAGAGAGTGCAATGTATGTCGCTTCTTTCTCCTCGTTTTAGCAAAGTTTGCTAACAGCACAGGTACACTTTAAACATGTTGATGTTCCTAAAATGTCGACATGCGCACAGCTGGGATCCGTGTTTTGCAGATGCGAGGTTTGTAGACTGCAAAACACTGACTGTCATGTGCATGAGGCATAAACCTGTCCAAGATTCTAGAAAAAGCAAAGATAATCATATCTAAACAACGTGAAGTAAAAGTGCAGGGGCTGAAATGCAAAAGTATACAAATGCAAAATATACTGCAGCACTCTGTGAGCGCTTAACACTAAATATATGGATGACTCCAAACTCTATTACTGCTATATTTATCATACTTATGAATTTGAGGTTTTTAACCCCCCCCCCCCCTTCCCTTCATACAATGATGAGTTACATTATGAAATTCTATGAAATAAAGTAAACCTATTAAAATCTGTACATGGAAACTCCCCCTAGAAGCAGAATAAAGTTAAAGTTTTCGAATGACCAACTAAAAGTCCTGACCTTCATCCAGTAGAAATATGTGGAAGGACCTGGGGTGAGCAGTTTACGGGAGGACACTCACCAACATAACAGAGTTGAAGATGTTTTGTACAGAGGAATGGGTTAAAATTCCCCCCAGCTGATGTGCAGGACTAATCAACAATTACCAAAAAGCTTTAGTTACAGTTATTGCTGCACAAGGTGGTCACACAAAATACTGAAAGCAAAGTTAAACATACTTTTGCCACTCATAAATGTGATATTGGGGTTAGACTTTCTGTTTGAGCAGTTTTTTTTTTTTTTTTTCTCTGCTTGGTGAGGGGGAGTGGCTTGGCCTAACAGGTGCTATAAATTAGACCACTCAACTCTTCCAGAGCCTGCTCTACCTGAGGCCTGCATTACTAAGTGGCTGCTTTCATAAGTGGAGTTGAAGAAACCGGAGTTTAGGAAAAGGAGCAAGAAACAGAGATTCATTAGATCATCCTTGTATACAGTTGGTTTGACTCTAGCTAGTCTTCCTACTGCTGTAAGGGACCACAGTAAGTAAGAATCTTGATATCACTGCTCTATATTGTATTTATTTATTTTTTTCCCTCTCTTTTCCTGTGTAATCCCCATTTAGTATGACTTCCATTATTGACAGCGCCGTCCAGTGCACATCTTGTATGATGTATGCAGTCCTGGAACAGCCGTTCGAGGATGTATATGTTTGTTCAAAATGTGAGCAAATTACCCGTTTGGAATCGCACATCGAGTCTCTAAACAGGCGAGTTGCAACACTGAAAGCCACTGACAATTTGGAAAAGAGTTTGCTGCTCACTGAGCAAGCACTCTATGGGGTAGATGTGGGGGAGGGTGGTAGCGAGGAGGCTGAGGAGAGTGAGGTAGTTAGTTGGGTAACAGTAAGAAAGCGGGGTAGAGGGAAGAGTGCCAGGGAGGCTAGCCCTGATCTGACACACCCCAACAAGTTTGCACGGTTGGCAGATGAGGGGGATGACAGTTCAGGGACGGCACCGCTGCAGCCAGACACTTCCTCTGCCAGTCAGGGAATGTCAGCTCCAGTAAGCAGGGGACCAGGAGAGCAGGGCAGGCCAGACAGGTGCTGGTAGTGGGAGACTCAATTATTAGGGGTACAGATAGGGCAATCTGTCACAAAGATCGTGATCGCCGAACAGTGTGCTGTCTTCCTGGCGCTAGAGTTCGACACATCGCGGATCGGGTTGACAGATTACTGGGAGGGGCTGGAGAAGATCCAGCGGTCATGGTCCATATCGGAACCAATGACAAAGTTAGAGGAAGGTGGAGAGTCCTTAAAAATGATTTCAGGGATTTAGGTCAAAAGCTTAGTGCAAGGACCTCAAAAGTAGTATTTTCTGAAATACTGCCTGTACCACGAGCCACACAAGAAAGGCAGCGGGAGATTAGGGAGGTTAACAAGTGGCTCAAGAACTGGTGTAGGAAGGAGGGGTTCGGGTTCATGGAGAACTGGGCCGACTTCTCTGTTGGCTACAGGCTCTACCGTAGGGACGGGCTGCACCTCAATGGGGAAGGGGCAGCTGTGTTGGGGAGAAAGATGGCTAGAAGGTTGGAGGAGTGTTTAAACTAGGGACTGGGGGGAGGGTAATTACATTATAGGAGGGGAAGATAGTGCAGATAGAGACCAGGGGCGAGGTAGTGTGTCTGGGGAGGAATGGAAGGGGGACTAGAACAGCTCAGAATGAAAGATGTAGGGTAAAAAATACACATAAACCTGTCAAATGTATGTATACTAATGCCAGAAGCCTGACTAACAAGACTGGTGAACTGGAATTAGTGATGTGTGAGGAGGACTATGACATAGTGGGAATAACTGAGACATGGCTGGATGATAGCTATGACTGGGCAGTTAATATAAAAGGTTACAATCTGTTTAGAAAGGATCGTCAAAACCGGAGAGGTGGAGGGGTCTGCCTCTACGTGAAGTCGTGTCTAAATCCTGTAATTCGAGAATACATCTCTGAGGGACATGAACATGTGGAGTCACTGTGGGTAGAAATACATGGAGCAAAAACAATAATAAAATACTAATAGGAGTGTATTATAAACCACCTAATATACCAGAGTCCACAGAAAATCTATTACTAAACGAGATAGACGAGGCGGCAAATCATAATGAAGTCGTTATCATGGGGGACTTCAACTACCCAGATATAGACTGGGAAACTGAAAGCTGTACATCCCATAAAGGAAACAGGTTCTTGGCAATAGCCAAAGACAATTTCCTTTCCCAACTGGTTCAGGACCCCACTAGAGGGACGGCCATACTGGACTTAGTATTAACCAATAGACCTGATAGAACAACAGATGTGCAGGTTGGGGGACACCTGGGAAATAGTGACCATAAAGTTATAACCTTCCAATTATCCTTCAAACGAGAGTTTCTAAAGGGAGGAACAAAAATACCAAACTTCAGAAAAGCAAAATTTAGCCAACTAAGCGAGGCCATAGGCCTAACTAACTGGGACAAAGTCCTCAAAAATAAAAATACAACCATAAAATGGGAGATTTTTAAAAGCATTGTAACATCTAATTGTGAGAGGTACATACCTTATAGGAATAAAAGGCTAAGGAACAATAAGAGACCAATGTGGATAAATGGAACCGTAAAGAAGGCAATAAATGACAAAAGAAAGCATATAAATTGCTAAAACAGGAGGGGAGTCAGGAAGCACTAATAAACTATAAGGAAAAAAATAGAATATGTAAAAACGAATAAAATTTGCCAAACTAGAGACCGAGAGATTAATTGCCAAAGAGAGTAAAACTAACCCTAAAATGTTCTTCAATTATATAAATAGTAAAAATATAAATCTGAAGGAGTCGGCCCTCTACATAGCAATGAGGGGGTGTTGCAGAGAGCGACGAGGATAAAGCAAAACTATTAAATATTTTTTTCTCCACTATATTCACTGAGGAAAATAAACTGTCAGATGAAATGCAGAATGTAAAAGTAAATCCCCCATTAAAAGTGCCCTGTCTGACCCAGGAAGAAGTACAACAGCGACTTAAAAAGATTAAAATAGACAAATCGCCAGGACCGGATGGCATACACCCCGTATCCTAAGGGAATTAAGTGATGTCATAGCCAGACCATTATTTCTGATATTTACGGACTCTATAATAACAGGGAATGTTCCACAGGATTGGCGCATAGCAAATGTGGTGCCAATATTCAAAAAGGGTCCAAAAACAGAGCCTGGAAATTATAGGCCGGTAAGTTTAACATCTATTGTTGGTAAACTGTTTGAAGGGTTTCTAAGAGATGCTATTTTGGAGTATCTCAATGAAAATAAGCAAATAACGCCATATCAGCATGGCTTCATGAGTGATCGGTCATGCCAAACAAATTTAATCAGCTTCTATGAGGAGGTAAGTTCTAGACTTGACAGCGGTGAATCAATGGATGTCGTATATCTGGACTTCTCCAAAGCATTTGACACCGTACCTCATAAAAGGTTAGTATATAAAATGAGGATGCTCGGACTGGGAGAAAATGTCTGTATGTGGGTAAGTAACTGGCTGAGTGACAGAAAACAGAGGGTGGTTATTAACGGTAGATACTCAGATTGGGTCACTGTAACTAGTGGGGTACCTCAGGGGTCAGTATTGGGCCCTATTCTCTTCAATATATTTATTAATGATCTTGTAGAAGGCCTGCACAGTAAAATATCTATTTTTGCAGATGACACTAAACTGTGTAAAGTAATTAACACTGAAGAGGACAGTTTTCTGCTACAGAGGGATCTGGATAGATTGGAGGCTTGGGCAGAAAAATGGCAGATGAGGTTTAACACTGACAAATGTAAAGTTATGCACATGGGAAGGAATAATGCAAGTCACCCGTACATATTAAATGGTAAAACACTCGGTAACACTGACATGGAAAAGGATCTAGGAATTTTAATAAACAGCAAATTAAGCTGCAAAAACCAGTGTCAGGCAGCTACTGCAAAGGCCAATAAGATAATGGGTTGCATCAAAAGGGGCATAGACGCCTGTGATGAGAACATAGTCCTACCACTTTACAAATCACTGGTTAGACCACACATGGAGTACTGTGTACAGTTCTGGGCTCCTGTGAACAAGACAGACATAGCAGAGCTGGAGAGGGTTCAGAGGAGGGCAACTAAAGTAATAACTGGAATGAGGGATCTACAGTACCCTGAAAGGTTATCAAAATTAGGGTTATTCACTTTAGAAAAAAGACGACTGAGGGAGATCTAATAACTATGTATAAATATATCAGGGGTCAGTACAGAGATCTGTCCCATCATCTATTTATCCCCAGGACTGTGACTGTGACAAGGGGACATCCTCTGCGTCTGGAGGAAAGAAGGTTTGTACACAAACATAGAAGAGGATTCTTCACTGTAAGAGCAGTGAGACTATGGAACTCTCTGCCTGAGGAGGTGGTGATGGTGAGTACAATAAAGGAATTCAAGAGGGGACTGGATTTATTTCTGGAGTGTAATAATATTACAGGCTATAGCTACTAGAGAGGGGTCGTTGATCCAGGGAGTTATTCTGATTGCCTGATTGGAGTCGGGAAGGAATTTTTTTTTCCCCTTAAGTGAGGAAAATTGGCTTCTGCCTCACAGGGGTTTTTTTTTTGCCTTCCTCTGGATCAACTTGTAGGAAACAGGCCGAACTGGATGGACAAATGTCTTTTTTCGGTCTTATATACTATGTTACTATGTATTCCAGAATTTATGGTGTTAAAATTGAAAGCAAAGACAATTTAGACATTAGCATTCAGAGGCTGCTTCCCAAGACCCCTAACTTTTCTATTTTTCGTTCTACAAAGATGTGTGAGGGCTTGATTTTTGTGGGATAACTTTTCATGGGTATTATTTTGAGGTACATTATACATTTTGATCGCTTTTTCTTATGTTTTTTTGTGGCGAATAGGCAAAAACAGCAATTCTGTTATTGCTTTTGGTTCTTTTTCAATGGAAAAAAGGTGTATTTTTTTATTTTTATTTATTTAATAAGACTTTTGGTTTACTTTCTTTTTTACCATTTCCTTGTCCCACAAGGACACTATAACAGACTTTAAAAGAACATCTTTTTATTGTTTCTATAATATACTATACTGCATATGCAGTAGAGTGCATCATAGTGTCAATGCTATAGTGACAGTTACCAGCAGGCTGTGTAAGAGAGACACAGCCGAAAAAGAATACAGGTCTGGGATCTTTATGAAGCCCATAGGCTGCCATGCAAATACATCGGCACCATGCAATCTCATTCGTAGGGTCCTGATGAAAGACAGAGGCAGCGCCCTTTCCTTAAACAACTTAGATGCCCAGTCGCTATTGACCACTGCAAGGGGTTAAACAGCCTGGATAATGCAAATAGAGCAGGAGCCCGATACTCATGTGAGAGCTTGACGCCCACTCTCTGCTGCACTAAGACTAGGCCCCCGTAAAAAGGAGGCAGTCTAGACTAAGACCCCTCAGTGATAACCATAAAAAGACATATTGACAGTCACTAAGAGGTTAAAAGAGGCATGAGGCCTAAACAAGGTTGAACAGCCTTGGTTCAGGCAGCTCATGTGTCAACACAACTCAGTGCTTTCTTCCTCTTAGTAGATTTTAGGACAGCTCCTCTCCAGGAACATTTCTGTTGAATTGTGCACACGAGCACTGCACAGTCCCTTTAACCCTTAAGAAAGTACTGTCATAGAACCTTGCAGATGAGGGTATTTGATTTTCAAACCATGGGGATTCTAAGGGGTTAGACTTTGTGTTTGATCCCAGAATGCATGGTGTTAAAATTGAAAGCAAAGACAATTTAGACATTAGCATTCAGAAGCAGCAAACTAGTGCTAACTTTCCTAATAGCCCAAATAAAGTCAAGACCTTTGACCCAGCAAGCAATTTTTGGAATGTGGGATGTTTTGTACCGTAGACAAGCACAACTGTTTGCAGGCTAAAGGTTAAGCAAACCAACATAGTGAGTTGGGGAAGTACTTACTAAAATATATTGTCGACAGGAAGATGACAGCCTTATGACAATTTATTTACTTCTTAAACTAGGAAGATTTTATTTTGGCTTCCAGTTACTCATCTACCCTATAACCGCCTAAACTTATGAGTAGGTTCCTACCAGCATGACCTACTGAAATTAGCTGCAATTTAGTTTTATTGGTTCTCTAAGCTGTAGTCAGAAAATATTTTTTTTTGTCAGCACCAACCAGCTTAAGGCACATACCTGGTTGACATCATACAATATACAGTACCTTGCATACCTGCAGGACCAAAATCTTGCCTGGTGAGAAACACAGCATGGTCGTGGTGCTCTGCATGATCTGGATCTGAACGCTGCTGGGAATGGGCCCAACGACACACTTGTTCAAGACTCCTAGATGGATTTCCACGTTCTATGAGACTAATAGACTAAAAAAAGGAAACAGGCAAATGTCAGCACATATTTCAACATCCATGCAAACACGATAGATGGCCGTTTCACTATTATTTAATTGGTGTATACTTGGCTAACTTGTGCACTTGTTTTAATTTAAAGGGGTTGTCTCACTTCACACAATTGTATTTATCATGTAGAGAACGTTAGTACAAGCCACTTACTAATGTATTGTGATTGTCCATATTTCCTCCTTTGCTGGCTTGATTAATTTTTCCATCACATTATACACTGCTCGTATCCAGGGGTTACGACCACCTTGCAATCTAGCAGCAGTGGTCATGCTTGCACACTATAGGAAAAAGCACCCCCGTGGTCCCGGCTACCAGAGAGGCCGGCTCTTCTTCCTATAGTGTGCAAGCACCCTATAGTAATCATAGAAACAAGCAGTGTATAATGTGATGGAAAAATTAATCCAGTCAGCAAAGGAGACAATATGGACAATACATTAGTAAGTGCCTCTACATGATAAATGCCACTTGCTGAAATGAGACAATACCTTTAATGTCATCCAGTTTTCAGGTCCAGTAAAAAGGGGTTCAGTAGAACCAAGGATTTGGAGACTGGATTGTTAGCTGGCATCATTTATAATGGTCACTTTAAACCACAAGGTGGTTTAGCTCCTGTATAATCCATGTAACTTTTCTATCAATGATCATTGGTACAATTAAAATAAAACACAATTCTTTTTTCAAACTAAAAAAAGAAAAATAATAAAAATCAATAAACAATATGACAACATTTATAATAATTTCTCCACATCAAGCTAATCTCCATTTTGATAATGTACTACATTGAAAATCTGGGCTGAGTTACAGAAATGAGGTTAATATGAAAGAATATATGTCTACCTCCATTGACCCTTGATGACCTAGTCCTAGGATAGGTCATGAATATCACATTGATGGGGGTCACAACCCCGCACCCCTACCAATTAGCTCTTTAGGAGTAGCTCTGGTGCTGGAACTACACAGCTCCGTTTAATGTGGATGGAGATGGTTACTACAGCACTTATCCTACTGAAGTGAATTGGATTGATGACCCAGTCCTAGGATAGGTCATGAATATCACATTGGTGGGGTCACAACCCCGCACCCCTACCAATTAGCTCTTTAGGAGTAGCTCTGGTGCTGGAACTACACAGCTTTGTTCATTGTGGATGGAGATGGTTACTGCAGCGCTTCTCCTACTAAAGGGAATTGGATTCACACTGCACGATCCAGTGGTGTAACTAGAATTAACTGGGCCCCACAGCAAATATTTGAATGCACCCGCCCCCCCTCAGAAACCCTCACCCCTGTGGCTAGTCAAGATAGCTCTCTCAGAACAGGCAAGGAAGGCTCCATCCTTTTCCTACATACAGATACACTTGAGGACTAAATTATTAGCCCCGCCCCAGATACACTTCAGGACAAAATTATTAACACCCCCCCCCCCTATGAAATTTAACGTTTTTTCAAAATGTCCCTAAGTCCTTTTATAACAAAGCAAGGGTTTTTCAACATAGCATTTGTAAACATACTACATTTCTTTAGAAAGCATAAATCATTTTTATTTGCATACTATAACATAACTGTTTGAAAAGAAACATAAATCACCAAGGTTAATATTATTAGCTCCCTTAAGAACTGCATTTTGTTATTGAGCCATAGCACGAACCACTGCTGTGCAATGGTGTGCTTTAAATTTTTAATGATGAAAGCTTATTAAATCAAGTCATAGTTGAGGGTTATCTCAATTTACATGACAATGACAGAAACAAAAGAAATCAGTTTAGACTGAGAAAAAGAATCACCGATGCTTATAAAGCAGGAGAAGGCTATACAAAGTTATCACGGCATTTCCAAGTGTCAAGAACTGGAGTGAGAAGTGTTATGAAGAAATTCAAAGAGAGCCACACAATACAGAACAAGCCTGAAAGAGGTAAGAAGCGCAAGATTTCATAGACCCTGGAAAGGAAACTAATGAGAGATGTGTCTAAAGACCCCAGAACAACTGCCAAGACACTAGTGAATAATTAGACAAGTCAAGAATTGTTGTGTTAAAAAAGACAATCACTAGAGCCTTGCAAAGGAATGAATTGCAAGGTTGCAGACCAAAAAAAACTCCACTTCTGCAGAAAAGACATCTTTAAGCCAGACTGAAGTATGCTAAGGACAACCTGGGGAAAGACTATGCATACTGGAAGCATGTACTTTGGTCAAATGAGACACAGCTACAGCTCTTTGACCCTAAAGACAATGCTTATGTTTGGAGGAATAGGGAGAGGCTTATAACCCAAAGAACAACGTCCCCACAGTAAAACAGTGGTGGGAGTATTATGCTTTGGGGATGGTTCAGTACATCAGGACCTGGGACTCTCGTCAAGGTGGAAGGAATCCTTAAAAAAAGAAGGATATGTGAAGAGTTTGAAAAAAAACTTTAAGCAGTTAGCAGCAAAACGTGGTCTGGGTTGTCGCTTTTTCTTCCAACATGACAACGACCCAAAACATACGTACTAGTAAAGAACTACCTCCAGAAGAACTAAGTGAATGCTATTGACTGACCTGCACAAAGCCATGACTTGAATCCCATAAAAAATCTGTGGAGTGAACTGAAGAAGAAGGTTCATGCCAGGAGGCCATTAAATCTGGAGGAACTTGAGAGATTTGCCAAAGATGAATGGGCAGGGATTCCTCAGGAGATGTGTCAGAAACTTTTTGAAAACTACGGCAAACGATTGTAGGCTGTTATACAGCAAAATGTATACATAATTGACTATTAGCTTCCGGGGGGCTTATAATTTTGACCGTAGTAGTTTTTCTTTTATGTGAAATAATTTCGTTTCTGTAGGCAAAGTGAAATGACTATGACTATGTATACTGTCATTGTATAATACTGTTGAAGGGGTCCTGACAATAAAATCTTTCAGTCCTCCTTCCAGACAGACCCCTTCTAAGATTGGCTCCCGTAGAAGCAGCTTGTCCTGCTTCCACTATAGCCACACCCCTGGCAGTAACCAGCTCCATCCACTACTTGATGAACAAATCTGTGGGTCCAACACTACGCACCCCTGCTGAACATCTGTTTGAAGAAGAAGCGGCGCTGCATGCTAGCACTGCTTTCTCCTCATTACACTACGTGTAGTCTCCTGTCGAGCCGTGATGTAGTGCAATTACAAGTACTCAATTCATTCAAGTGAATGGAGCAAGTAATTGTCATTAAACTGCACTTCTGAGACAAAGTGCAGTGTAATGAACAGGAAGTGGAGCTTGCATGGAGCGCCGCCTTCTCTTCAAACAGCTGATCGGCGGGATTGCCGGGTGTCGGACCCCCGGCCATCATATTTTGCTGACCTATGCTGAGGATAAGTCATCAATATAAACTGCTGCACAACCCCTTTAATATGTGTTTTTTATGTCTTTTTTGATTTTTTTGCAACTTTATTAAACTTTAGTTAACTCTTTATTCACACAAAAGAAGTGGGCAGCGTGGTTTATTTAGTGAAGCAGCGCCCTGTGATAACCTATGTTTTACCTGCTTGTTATTCTTCCATATTAAACAGTCAGTCCCTGTCAGCCCTTTCCTTCTGTTTTGATCACTTAGATGCCATAAGCAGTATTTTCGGCCTCTGCCAATCTTGACTGTTGCCGGGGGAAGCTATCTAATAGGCCCTATTCACATGACTGTATTTTTGGTCCGCATCTGATCTGCATTTTTTGTGGACTAGATGCCGACCCATTCATGTAATGGTGCTGTCCAAATCCATATGTCCTTTCCGCAGTCCTGCAAAAAAAATAGTACATGTCCTATTCTTGCCAATCTTGTGGACAAGAACAGGCATTGTTGCAGTCGGTTCACAAAAAAAAATGGATGCAACATGGACGTCACACGGACATCATCCCTTTTTCTAGCGGATCAATGTTTTGCGGACCGCAAAATAACTTTGGTCGTGTGAATGCACCCTTAGGGCTCATGCACACGACCGTATGGATTTCTTAGTATTTTGCGGTCCGCAAAAAACGGATCTGCAAAAAATATAGATGATGTCCGTGTGTTTTCCGTTTTTTGTGGAACGAAACAGCTGGCCCCTGATAGAACAGTACTATCCTTGTCTGTTATGGGGACAATAATAGGACATGTTTTATCTTTGAACAGAACGGAAAAACGGAAATACGGAAGGCGTACAGAGTATCTTCCGTTTTTTTTGCGGATCTATTGAAATGAATGGTTCCGTATTCGGAATGCAAAAAAACCCAAACGGAAAAAGGAAAGAAAATACGTTCTTGTGCATGAGCCCTTAATCACAGCCTGGTAGTGTAAAAGCATAGAATCTAAGGTCACATTATGTGGTATGTTTATGGAGCTGTTTTTAAGAGCAGGATTCCAGCACTCTGACTGTAAGACGCATGGCACCAATGGGTTTAAAGCATTAACTCGATCAATAAGTCTCTTGTAAAGAGGTAGACATTGTAATGGAAGGTACTACATACAATTCTCTCTTGGTTACAATAACATAATTTGTATAAATCCATGGGCAGTATAATCACTGTACAGTTAGCAAAAAAGCACTTAGATCCAAACAGTAATTTTCTTGATTCCTTACCTGTCTGTATCCTACCATGATTATACGGACCAACACTATGTTGATATGGACACCCAGTGATTCATCATGGTAAATTTCATCTACCTGAAACAGAAATCCTAAGTTAGTTACTTATAGAATAATTTTATTAATTTCATATATAATACATCAACAGAACAATTTACAATATTCAAAATGTACTAAGAATTGGGAATCAGGGAACTTTATAAGGAGAATGGATTGATATTGCTATTATAAATGTAATACAAAAAAAAAACTACTTTTTTCTTTTGTGTTGGTACTGCAAGTGTTAAAACCCATGAACTGTAAAGAAGACAGCTAGCAATATGGGATCCCTTCCTTCCGGATCAAGGTATCACATATCTCCCTGACTTTGCCTTTTCATTCCTAGAACATAGTTCCAATTGTGCTCCTGGTGGATGAAGGATGAAGCTGCTTTGAAAGATGTTAACACCAAATAAAGAAGCATATATCACAGGACAGACTGTTTGAAGAGTCTCTATAGATACATAAACTTTCTACCCTTCCCTCCTTTACCACTTGTTTTACCTGACTTCTTCAAACTTTACTGAAGACTAACTGGAACATTAATAGAGGCAAGTTAGAAAAGTCTGGTGGAAGATAATGTTAATTCAGAAAGTAGCTATTTATATTATTGCCAATGCCCTGAAGAAAGCCGCTACGAGATAGAAAGGGCATAAAAAATAAAAATTTGTAAAATCATAGCTTTTCAAAGACTTTTAGCTTTCATTTGAGGGTATCCACATTAAAATTGGATGAAGGGTTTAGGAGTTTAAGCTCCTTTACATGTGGTACCCTGTTTTTAAAGGGACCAAAAGTAATTGGACAATTGACTCAAAGGCTGTTTCATGGGCAGGTGTGGGCCATATCTTCATTATTTCATTCTCAATTAGGCACATAAAAGGCCTGGAGTTAATTTGAGGCATGGTGCTCGCATTTTGAAGATTTTGCTGAGAAGTAAACATGCGGTTAAAGGAGCTCTCCATGCAGGTGAAACAAGCCATCCTTCATCTGCGAAAACAGAAAAAACACATCCGAGAAATTGCTACACTATTTGGAGTGGCAAAATCTACAGTTTAGTACATCCTGAGAAAGAAAGAAAGCACTGGTGACCTCAACAATGCAAAAAGACATGGACGCCCACGGAAGACAACAGTGGTGGATGATCGCAGAATAATTACCATGGTGAAGAGAAACCCTTCACAACAGCCAACCAAGTGACCACCACTCTCCAGGATATAGGCATATCAATATCCAAATCTACCATAAAGAGAAGACTGCATGAAAGTAAATACATAGGGTTCACTGTGCGGGGCAAGCCACTCATAAGCCTCAGGAATAAGAAGGCTAGATTGGACTTTGCTAAAAAACATCTTAAAAACCAGCACACTTCGGGAAGAACATTCTCTGGACAGATGAAACCAAGATCAACCTCTACCAGAATGATGGAAAGAAAAAAGTATGGCGAAGGCATGGTACAGGTCATCATCCAAAGCATACCACATCATCCTTAAAACACGGGGGCAGTGTGATGGCTTGGGAATGCATGGCTGCCGGTGGCACTGGGTCCCTAGTGTTTATTGATGATGTGACACAGGACAGAAGCAGCCAGATGAATTCTGGGATTTTCAGAGACATACTGTGTGCTCAAATCCAGCCAAACTGATTGGTCGGCGTTTCATAATACAGATGGACAATGACCCAAAACATAAAGCCAAAGCAACCCAGGAGTTTATTAAAGCAAAGAAGTGGACTATTCTTGAATGACCAAGTCAGTCACCTGATCTGAACCCAATAGAGCATGCATTTCACTTGTTAAAGACTGAACTTCAGACAGAAAGGCCCACAAACAAACAGCAACTGAAAACCGCTGCAGTAAAGGCCTGGCAGAGCATTACAAAGGAGTAAACATAGTGTCTGGTGATATCCATGGGTTCAAGACTTCAGGCAGTCATTGCCAAAAAAAGGTTTTCAACCAAGTATTAGAAATTAACATTTTATTTACAATTATTTAATTTGTCCAGTTACTTTTGAGCCCATGAGATGAACGGATTGAGTTTAAAATATGCTTTTTATGCAATCATTTTGTTCAACCCACTGAATTAAAGCTGAAAGTCTGAACTTCAACTGCACCTGAATTGTTTTGTTCAAAATCCATTGTGGCAATATACAGAACAAAAATTTGAAAAATGTTGTCTCTGTCCAAATATATATGGACCTAACTGAATATCAATAAAAAAAAAATTCACCTTTAGATGTTGTAAACTTGCAATAAATCTCTACTTGTCATCAGTAAAAATTAATATTCACAAAACAAATTTCTTATCTTAACAACACCTACTCTACAATAGTACTCAGTGGTGATCAAGTGGTCACAGCAGAGCCAGAGCTGAAACTGCATAACACTTAAATCAGTAGGTAACCATTTTATACATGCTTACCCCAGAGCCAATCTTTCCATTCCTTAGGACATATGGAAGTTGTTCTAGTATGATAGCCCCTTTAATGAATTCCCCATCTACCACTTGGAACCGAACCCGAGTTCGAGAAATGTTTTTTTACAGTAGAAATTGATTTATGAAATTATTATGCGAAGTCTCGCGAGACTTCGCAAAGTAATAACTTTGGCTCATAGGAGCCAATACATTCTAATACTGTACGGAGTACTTACTCCGTACAGTATTCAGAGTATTATGCGAATCGACTTCGGATGTTTCATCCAAAGTTGATTCGCTCATCCCTAATAATGAAGATTAGCTCATATTAGCTGATCAGTGCTATTAATACAGTTTCTAATGTTATTTTTTACTTTCTCCTCTTGATTATGTCCATTATTGTTGGGGCATGAAGCCCACACATTGCTAGTCATGTGCTCAACACTATCAAACAAAAAAAATAAAAGTTTTCCCTCTCTACAGAAAGAAATGATAATTGACATGTTGAGAATAAAGTTACAGTCTCACAAAATTAGAATGCTTCCCATGGTCTATGTAATGAGTGACACTAATGAATTACTTAGAGTAACGTTGCAAAATACCCTTCCTGAAGAAGGAAACAAACGCTAGTCACTCTGGTGCCAACTATAGGCTGCTCTGAAATGGATGTCTGATCCTTTGTAGAGCTAAGGCCTCTTTCACACTTGCATTGTGAAGATCCGGCATGCACTTCCGTCGCCGGAATGCACGCCGGATCCGGCACAACGCAAGTGAACTGAAAGCATTTGAAGACTGATCAGTCTTCAAAATGCTTTCAGTGTTACTATGGCAGCCAGGACGCTACTAGCGTCCTGGTTGCCATAGTAGCAGTGGGGAGCGGGGGAGCGGCATACTTACATTCCGTGCGGCTCCCGGGGTGCTCCTGAATGACGTCAGAGAGCCCCGCGCGCATGGATCACGTGATCCATGTGATCACGTGATCTATGCACTGGGGCGCCCTGACGTCCTGGAGCGTCCCGGGAGCCGCACGGAATGTAAGTATGCCGCTCCCCGCTCCCCTACTTTACTATGGCAACCAGGACTTTAGCATCCTGGCTGCCATAGTAACCATTAACAAAGCTAAGCGTCGGATCCGGCGATGCGCGGAAGCGACGTTTAGCTAAAGGCGGATCCGGACTAATGCCCTTCAATGGGCATTAATTCCGGATCCGGCGTTACGGCATGTCTTCCGGATTTTTGGACGGAGACAAATCCGCAGCATGCTGCGCTTTTGTCAACGTCCAAAAAACGTTGACATACTGAACGGAAGACATCCTGATGCATCCTGAACGGATTTCTCTCCATTCAGGGTGCATGGGGATAATCCTGATCAGTAGCTTTCCGTCCTAGAGACCCGAGGACGGATCTCTAGGACGGAAAGCTAAAACGCTAGTGTGAAAGAGGCCTTAGAAACGTAACTTGGGCTATCGGCCAAACCACAGAAACTAATATGTAGACAGCAATATTTTGGATTTTTTTCCTCCTCATTAGTAAGGCCCCTTTCACATGGGCAAGAATTCCACGCGGGTGCAATGCGTGACGTGAACGCATTGCACCCGCACTGAATCTAGACCCATTCACTTCAATGGGGCTATGTACATGAGCGATGATTTTCATGCATCACTTGTGCATTGCATGAAAATCGCAGCATGTTCTATATTCTGCGTTTTTCACACAGGCTCCACAGAAATTAATAGGCTGCGTGAAAATCGCATAGCATCCGCAATCAAGTGCGGATACAATGCGATTTTCACGAATGGTTACATGAAGAAGATGTAAGTAAATTGATTAAAGTCAATTTACTGTATTATGTTCCCTTATAACATGGTTATAAAGAAAAATAATAGCATTCTTAATACAGAATGCTTCCTAAAATGCTTAAGGGGTTAAAAAAAATAAATGAACTCATCCACTTGATCGCGCAGCTGGGCATCATCTTCTTTCGTCTTCTTTCAGGACCTGCAAAAGGACCTTTGGTGACGGATGATGCCAGGCTGTGCGATCAAGTGGATGAGGTGAGTTCATTTTTTTTATTTTTTAACCCCTCAAATCACATTTTAGGAAGCATTCTGTAATAAGAATGCTATTATTTTACGGTTATAAGGAAAAATAATAAAATATACAGGATACCGAACCCAAACCCGAACTTCTGTGAAGAAGTCCGCATTCGGGACTGGGTACCAAACATTCCGATTTTTCACACGCGCGAGCAAAACCATTGCACTCGGAAAAATCTCACAATTTCCCGCCGCGCAACCGCATCCTATCCGGCCCTCACACGTGACGCCCATTTGAAAGACGCCTAAGGGCATGGAGGTTGATTTATATCAGAGTAAGGTTATGTTTGTGTATTTGTGTATACATATGTATGGGCTCTTAGGTGAAATAGGTGAAAATCGAAGGATTTTTTTATTTTTTTTAGAAAGATCATAAAGTAGCTTGTCACAGGATTTGTCTGGAAGTTATGATGAATGGCAACGGTAGCTACTATAGAGGAGCGAATCAAAGTTGACGAAGCGGAATTCGATCAGAATTTCAGGAAAATATTTGATTTGCGCCGAATCCGAATTCCCTTACACTTTGTGCTAACGAATCACATTTTTTCCTAAAATGGCTGCTGCATGTGTTAGGACATGGAGCAAGGAATTCTGGGAATGAGGGATCACCCACAATGCCATGCATGCAGCCATTCAGCCAGTCAGCCATATGATGTCACAGCCCTATAAATGCCCTCAGCCATCGTGGATTCAGCAATTTTCCAGTGTACTTAGTGCAGGGAGAGACGTCAGCAGGCGCTAGGGACAGTGCTAGAAAAGACTTTAAAACTTTTATATTGCTGTATAGAAGTTCATGGAAGGATGGGGAGGAATCATTCCACAGTACTGAAGCAGAACAGGGTCAGTTGGGGAGTTTACAGCCCAGCATGGGTAATAGGAACAATCCTATTACACCTTGCTGCACTGACTGCAAATCCAAATTGCCATTATACAGCTCTGTAATTCCAGCAAACCGTTCTTGTTATTGGTGTGCAAGTGCTGTTTGATACAGCCATTGACAGGGTTTATTACAAGGAAATATTTATTAGTCTTATTTGCCCTTGTGCGGTGCAGTTATATGTTTCAAAGCATTTTTTGGCATGTATTAGTGGGGAAAAAAGGGCTTATTAACCGTTGTTTGGTGAAGTGAGAAAACTACAGCCCTTTTTGGTGTGTATTAGTGGCAAAAAAATATATTATTTGCCATTCAGCGGTGCAGTTATATGTTCTAAAGCCCTTTTTGGTATGTATTAGTGACACAAAAATATATATTATTTGTGTTCAGCGGTGCAGTTATATGTTCTAAAGCCCTTTTTGACGTGAATTAGTGGCAAAAAAATATATATTATTTGCCGTTCAGCAGTGCAGTTATATGTTCTAATCACTTTTTGGCAAGTATTAGTGGCAAAAAAATATATATTATTTGCCGTTCTGCGGTGCAGTGATATGTTCTAAAGCCTTTTGCGGTGTGTATAAGTGGAAAAAGGTAAGGGCCTATTTGCCAGTCAGCAGTGCAGTTATATGTTCTAAAGCCTTTTGTGGCATGTATAAGTGAAAAAAGTAAGGGCCTATTTGCCGTTCAGTTGTGCAGTTATAAGTTCTAAAGCTCTTTTTGGCGTGTATTAGTGGCACACAAAAAAGCATTTGCCGTTGTGTGGTGAAGTGAGAAAATGACAGTCCTTTTTTACGTGTATTAGTAGAAAAAATATATATATTTGCCATTCAATGGTGCAGTTATATGTTCTAAAGCACTTTTTGGCGTGTATTAGTGGCAACAAAATATATATTTGCCATTTAGCGGTGTGGTTGTATGTTCTAAAGCCCTTTTTGGCGCGTATTAGTGGCAAAAAAATATATATTTGCCGTTCAGCGGTGCAGTGATATGTTCTAAAGCCCTTTTTGGTGTGTATTAGTGGCAAAAAAAGATATATTATTTGTCATTCAGGAAGGGCCTATTTGCTGTTCAGCGGTGCAGTTATACTGCATCTTCTAAAGCCTTTTGTGTTGTGGAAAAAGTCGAAAAAGTAAGGGCCTATTTGCCGTTCAGCGGTGCAGTTATATGTTCTAAAGCCTTCTTTGGCGTGTATTAGTGGAAAAATAAAGGGCTTATTAGCCATTGTGTGGTAAAGTTAGAAAATTACAGACTTTTTTGGGGTGCTTTAATCTCCCATTTATTTATTTGATCTAACAGTATGTCAGACAGAGAAGTGCCAGGCCCTGCACAGGGGAGTGGCAGAGGCCTAAATGTTTCTGGCGCAGGCACAGGTTGTAGCAGTATAAGGGGGCGTGGCAGCAGGAGTTGCAGCGAGAGGCCTGAGCTCCCGCTGTTATCTAGCAGTCGTACCTTGACCAGAAACCCAGCTGTTCTTGCATGGTTGACTCGGTCATCCACTTCGTCCCAAGTGACATCAGACACCCCCAGCCAATAGTTAGTGGGTTCGTCAGACACAACCCTTAGTTGGCATGGCCCGGGAGCAAGCCCTGTGCCCTAAACTCTCCTCAACCTGCCTCTGTCCTTTTCTGTTCCCTAAGCCAGACAAGTATTATATGCTGTGGGCTCAGCTCCAGTGCTCCACTATACAGCGAGGATTAGCTACTAGATAAAAGTCTGCAGCTACTGGCCAGCCAAGATGTGGAGGAGACATCTGCCGCTACCTCCAGTATGCAGGCAAGTAGTGATAAGAAGAGTGGCGTGGGAGCTGGTGTTGCGAGCGGTCAGGCTTCTGACCCAGAGACCACAGAGGAGGACATCAGTGAAGTACAGACAGTACTCGATGATGATGTAGCTGATCGCACTTGGGAGCCGGTTGAATTAGGGGCTTCATTGTCATCGGGAGAAGAGGGTGGCAGCTTGCCTGTGAGGCAGCGGCGGAACCAGCAAGTTGCTAGCATGGCCGGGTGTCAGCAGGGTGGAAGCAGTGGGAGGGCGAGAGCCAAACGTGCCTGGGGTACAACACCCGCTTTGCAGGAGCCTACCTGCCCGGAAAGTAGTGGAGCAGGGGTTACCGGAAGCAGCGGCGGAGTGTTGGGGGTAAAATCACCTCCTCGGCGGTGTGGCAGTTTTTTGTTAAGGCGCCGGAGGAAATGAACAATACATGGCCATTTGTAGAATCTGTGGGCAGAAGGTGAAGCATGGCCAGGGTCCGATGTGGTGGTCCAGCCTGCTGCAGAAACCGCTGCATCACCCAGTGGTACACACCCGATTTCAGGCAGGCAAGGCTCCAACACCTTAACCGAAGGGAGCTGTCTGTCCTTCTCATCATCTGCTGGTCCTGATGCTCCTGCCCCTCCTCCTACTCCTTGTCAGTTATTCCGTCAACAATCAATTACTGAAGCAATTGCCGAGAGACAACAATATGCGTGCACTCATCCAACAGCACAGATGCTGAATGTGCTCCTGGCCAAGTTGATGGTGCTGCAGTCCCTCCCTTTCTAAGTGGTGGACTGTGCACCTTTCAGAGAACTGATGGCTTGTGCCGAGGTGGAGAGTCCCAATCTGTCATTTCTTTGTCAAAAAGACAGTGCCAGCCCTGCACACGTATGTAGAACAGAAGGTGGGCCAGTTCTTGAGCCTGTCGGTGTCTGCTAAAGTGCACGGCAGCGCCGACATGTGGAGCTGTAACTACGGTCAGGGACAATACATGTCCTTTACAGCCCACTGGGTGCATGTGGTTCCTGCACAGCCACACCAGCAACTTGGCCAGGTGACGCTGCTTCTGCCTCCATGTTCTCACGCCGTTGATCTTGCGACAACGTCCGCCTCTTCCTCCTCATCCTCCACCGTGTCCTCAGCCTCCACTGCAGGGACAATTCACAGTGCCCCACCAGCATAAAATATGTGCAGGGCACGACGGTGTCACGCTGTTCGGCACCTCGATTCCCTGGGTGAACTGAGTCACATAGGGGAGGAACTTCTCAGTGTCCTTCATCAAGAAACCGAATCCTGGCTTTCCCCGCGACAACTCAAAATCAGAACCATGGTGACCGAGAATGGGAATAACATGGTGTCGGCCCTGCATCAAGGAGGGCAGAGCCATGTGCCCTGCATGGCACACATGTTCAATCTGGTTGTCAAGCGGTTCCTGAAGTCTTCCACCAATCTGCAAAACATCAAAAAAATGGCCAGGAAACTTTGCATGCACTTCAGCCACTCGTACACCACAAAGCACACCCTCCTTGAGCTGAAGCGGCAGAACGGCATCCCCCAACATAGGCTAATATGCGACTTTTCCACCTGTTGGAATTCCACCCTCCATATGTTGGACTGACTATATGAACAGAGAAAGGCCATAAATGATTTCTTGATGATCCAAGCTGACAGGAGTACTCTCCTGTGTAACTTCGATGTCAGCCAGTGGCAGCTCATGCGTGACACCTGCCGTTTGCTCAGGCCCTTTGAGGAGGCCACGTTATTTGTCAGTCGCCAGGACTACGGGATAAACAACGTAATTCCACTGCTTCATGTCCTGGAGCAAATGTTGTTAAATCTGGCTGGTCAGGTGACTGAAGACGTGGCGCCTAGATCTCACGGCCACATGAGCTTTGTGAGGGCAGAACTGGAGTAGGAGGAGGAGGATGAGGACATTGGAGCACAAGAAATGTGTAGCGAAATGGGTAGTTTTTTTACACAGGTGACAGGAGAGGAGGAGCAGGAGCAGCCATTGGAGCTACAGGGCGATGAGGAAGATAAGGCAGAGGACCCAGACACAGCGTGGCAGTATGCAGTGGAGATGGAGGCAGGGAGTCCCTCCAAATCACTTGCACAAATGGCCTGATGCATGCTCACCTGCTTGCGTAGTGACAGCCAAATTGTCGCCATTCAGCAGAGGGATGACCTCTGGCTCTCCACTTTGTTGGACCCTCGCTACCTTTCCAAAATGGGGGCCTTTTTTTCACCCGCTGAGAGGGAGGACAAACTGAAGTACTATGGAGACATTCTATGTAGTCAGCTGGCCGCTGCCTATCTTCGCCATTGTCCATCCTCTCGCAGGTCTGATCGGGGGGGCCCTCTGTGCTCACGTTCCTCTGCCATGGCTGCTGTGGCAGGGTGGGGGGTAGAAACAGTTCCAGCGCCATAAGCAGCAACTAGAGTCTAGAGTTGCTGATTAGCAGCTTTCTTCACCCGCCTAGTGAAGAAACTACTCACCAGCAGCAGCAGCAGAAGCTAGACCTGGAGCAGGACCTGAACCAGCAAGTGGTGGCATACTTGGACAGCACCCTGCCACCAGACATTGAAGATCCACTGGACTACTGGGCAGGCAAACTGGATTTGTGGTCGCAACTGGCAGAGTTTGCCCTGGAAAAGCTGTCCTGCCTGGCCAGTAGTGTGACATCAGAGCGGGTGTTTAGTGCAGCGGGGGCTATAGTTACCCCAAGAAGAACTCGTCTGTCCACCCAAAATGTGGAGAGACTGACCTTTGTCAAGATGAATCAGGCGTGAATCAGCCAGGATTTCCACCCACCAATGCCTGATGCATCAGACTAGATCATCCATGGTGCCACACCAACACTTTGACAAAAGAGACCGGTTTCTTCTGGCTACCTGCCTCAGCTACTACTGATGCTGCCACCCGCCTGATGCCACACATCTGATGCCAAGTGCTCATTCTTTCACCCACCATCTTCAGCTGTTACTAATATTGCCACCCACCTCCCCACTCTGTCAACGGGTCACTCTGTGGTCTCCTGATGCTGCTACCACCTCACCACTCAGGTCTCCTAATGCTGCTGCTTCCACCTCCACACTGTCATTGTGCCACTGGGCCTCCTGATGCTGCTGCTACCACCTCCACACTGTCATTGTGCCACTCTGTGGCCTCCTCCTGATGCTGCTGCCACCTCCAGACTCTGTCATTGGGCCACTCTGTGGTCTCCTCATGCTGCTTTCTCCTCACCACTATGTCATAGGGCCAATCTGTGGACCTCTCATGCTGTTCCCACCCTCCCCACTTCATGACTGGGCCACTATTTTTCCTTTCGGCCTGGCTGACATCATCATTTATTTGACCCTTCTTCTGATCTGTCAGAAGGAAGGAAAAATTAGTCGCACAACTGATCCTATCTATGTAGCAGCTGTAAAGCCTGTATGGTCCCATCAGAATTGGCTTGTGATTTGGAAGCCAAAAGCAGGAGCGGGTACAAAATGCAGAAGACATGCAAATATTCCATTCACGTGTCATCTCTGTTTTGGATCAACTCCTGTTTTTTTGGCTTTAGCAATACTGATAAATTACTGACCAAATGCTGACCGAATGAAGGCAGGTACTCCACAGACAGGATCCATTTTTGGGGGGTTATTGTTCTGACGGATCAAAGGAAGGGCAAAATAATCAGTGACGTCAACACAAACTTACTGCTGACACCCACTCCACTCTGAGTTATTTGGTCAGTTTTGGCTCCGTAACTGCCCAAGTAAGTGAAGTGTGCAGTGATTCTAAGAGCAAAGCCTGTCATCTACATGTCATACTGACTCACAGTATTGATTGACTACAATAGCAGACTCCCTATGCGTGTTACTGCATGGCACAGTGTTCTACACCACTATAAGGCTCTCTGCAGCCAGGAAATGACGTTTTTTTAACGCGATTCTCCACAAATAAAGTTGAATCTAATCTATTTTTTCTTAAAATTCGGCGAACCAGCTGAATCGATTTTTTGAGAAATTCGCTCATCTCTAGTAGCTACATAAGACATAACTTATTTTAACAGACTCACCACAGTTAATTTTACCAAGCCCTAATCTGCTTAGTTTATAATTTGGTAGATTTTCTCAGCAAGAAGCTCTACCCTTCAAAAAACTGAAACAAAACAACCTTTTGTGTCTTGATGAGAAAAACATCTGCAGGTTACCATTTCCCAGAGAGGATATCAGTTATCAGTTAAAAAAATGTTCTTATTGCTGCTCAGAGCATAATATTGATGGGTTAACTCTCAAAAGTTGCAGAATTTCTGCTAAAATATCCATCACACTAGCACATTAAATATAGGATCTCCCACAAGTAAGGCGTGCTTCCGGAAAATTAATACCACTCATTCTAATGCAGATGCAGCAGGTTGTTTCAGAACTGTTCAAACCAAAAAGGTTTATCTGCAATTGCTTGTTAATGTACTGAACTGTAATGTTATGTTATACACTGCTGTGTAATGTGACACACCCAGTATGCTTAAAGGGGTTATCCAAGACTATTAAATGCCCCTATACGCCCAGGCCCCTAACAATGAATATGCTTACCTGGCTCCTCGTGCCACTCCCGGTCCCCGCACCGTGACTGCTGCTTCTCCCCATGCGCAGATGAAAACATCCGGTGTCAGGGGGGAAGCAGCAAATGGCAGGCAGTGAACGGGACGAGCCTCCCTAGCGTCACACGCGATGCTAGGGAGTCTCGTCCCCGCCTGCCACCGGATGTTTTCATCTGTGCACATGGATAAGCAGCAGCGGCAGTGTGGGGACCAGAAGCGGCGCGGGGAGCCAGGTAAGTATATTTATTGAGAGAGGCCTGGGCGTATGGGGGCATTTATTAGTCTTGAATAACCCCTTTAGAGGCTTTGTACACCTGCGGAGGCAATTTTTTAATGATTGCATGTAACTCATTTTTGTCTAAAAATCATTTTTTTAATAGTCCTCTTCTTAAAAATATTGAGCTGTTCTGTCACAAAGGGTCAACTATTTTTCTAGCTGTGTTACTGGTATTTTCACTTTGTACTGGTCATCTAATAATATCTCTAAACTACTAAGAGGTCATAAACACTTAGTTAAGCCACATTCTTATCAGTAAGATAAGGACTGAGCTATAATAAGTGTTTAGGAGGTCAGTAAGCAGATATAAGGAGCCCGTCAGCTCCTGGTATGATGGAAAATACAGAAAATCCAAAGGGTGCTACTCGAACATGTCAGCTCTGCACAGAAAAAAGGATGCCATATTTTAAAAAATATATATTTTTTGGTCAAAATCAGTACAATATAATAATAAGAAAAATTGCCCCCAAAGGTGTACATAGCCTTTAAGCATGACACAAGTGTGGACAGAGTTAACACTTCTGTCCCGGCCCTCTCTGGAGCGGAGGGTGTGGACTGGCTTTAGACCTTAGTTCCAGAAGTTTCCAGTTGAGCTAGGAGTAGGTAGTGTGAGGATGGGCCTGTAGGAGCCAGGGAGCAGACATTATGTGCTCCTTTTCTCAAGTATTCCACTTCAATTGTTCTGAAGACTAACAGATCCCCATATGTCCTCCTCTACCATCAGAAAGAGAGAGAAAAGATATTTTTGAGAATTTGTTGGCTACAGAGAATAAGAGAATCAGCAAGGTAGCCAGTGTAAGACACTGCAAGTTTAGTGAACACAGAGGCTATAACATTTTAGTCAGCGAGGTGATCAAAGTACAACATTTCAGACCCTGGGATAATGAGCTCAGACACCATGCACACTTCAGGTATGATTTTATCCAGTCGCATTATTGGAACTGCATGCCAACATGTGAATTGCAGACATTGTGACAGATTATGGTTGATAGACAGAGATCCCAGTATTAGAGACTGTAGCAAGAGAAAGAGTAATAGGAGGGCCAGTGCTGTAAACATTTGTTCAGCCCATGCTTGATCATCTGGAAATGAGAATTTGCACTGTGTACAGATAATTTCTGGATGTACTTAAACTACTATTTTGTACATAATAAAGAGAAACCTTTAAGTTCAATCCGGCCAGTTTACCGACTCTGCTAACACCATACACTGGCCACTGCACCATTTTAAGCCCTGCCTTGCACCCTCATGGACTGAGGGAGTACACCGTGATGCATCAGCATCAGGGCCACTACCACTCCCATTCTCTGTTCCGGCTCCTCAGGGACTTGCTGTATAATGACACCTTTGCACTAAAATGTTATTATTCATTTGCTTCCTAGATGTTTGTGTAATTACTTCATTTAGATGGGACACTGCTGAATCTGATATAACTCCATCAAAACTGTGCTCCAAAGTAGCCTCAATTATTACTAAAGCCTGGCATCGAAATGAGCCTCAGACCACTGGAGTGATTTTATTTTCTTCCTTTGCTTCTATTTGTGGCGGCTCTCTGCTCCACCCCCCCTTCTTCTAGTGTTAGCAGCTTGGTGGAGGAATTGTACAAGGTACCCAAAGCAAACTCTGCAGAAGGGAAAAACATCACACACTCCTCAGCATGAACAAGAAGAGAACCTGGAGGAGCTGTAAAAGGGAATAAAGCTGTGCTGATACATGAAAGCTAGTAATGGAAGCAGCATACACACATCTAACATGTATTACTAGGTGCAAGTTGTCCACATGAGAAATGTCTGAAAGTAGGAGGAACTTGCAAACTACATGTTAGGGTTCTGAAAATGAATGAATAAAGTAATGAAGATTGGAAAACTTAGTGCAACTTTTTCAACTCAGTGAAACCATTGTCATATGTAAAAATAATTTGTTCCATGTCAACGTGTCCACAGCCTTTTAAAGGGGTTTTCCCCACCAGGACTGTAGGAGAAATGTAATATTACATGGGGCTCTTTTATAATTTTATAATATTTTAAATAGGTGACCATAAAACATGGTCATGCTGAGATGACAAGGCAAGAAGAGTAATGCAGATGAAGTTATGAAGTGAAATGCAGCAGTTGAGAGCAGTGTAGTGCAGTCAGGTCAGCATAAGTTTATCCTGAAGCCAAGGAAGGCTAACTCCGGAGACACAAAAGTCAGACGCCACAGCCAGACTGCAGAGTCAGACAAAATGAGCTGGCTAACCAAAGCTAGGGCTGGTCCTGCTGAACCCAGAAGACAAGTAAGATGACAAGTAGCTACCCCTCAGAGTTGTGCGCAGACCAAGTGTAGGCCTGAAGAGAGGAACAAAAGAAACCCAGTGTGATGAGAGAGTTTAAGGAGAGACTAGTGGAGACAAGAGTGCTACCTCAGCCTATGGACTCCATTAGCACCCAATGTGAGACAGAAGTTAGCCTACGGTGCCTATTCACAGTCTACAGTGACGTACAAGCTGTATTTGGAGCTTCAATCCTCTATGGACAGTGTGGATGAATTATGTGTGAAACAGAGAAGTTTATTGATGTATGCTCCACACCTGGAAGATAGACAGTCAGCCAGAAGTTACAATAACCTGAGTGTGACCAGAGTCAATACCTCACCAAGTACCTGTTAGGCTACTTTCACACTGGCGTTTGGGGATCCGCTTGTGAGATCCGTTACAAGGCTCTTACAAGTGGCCCCAAACGGATCAGATTAGCCCCAATGTATTCTGAACGGATAAGGATCCGTTCAGAATGCATCAGTTTGGCCCCGTTCCGCCTCCATTCCGCTCCTGAGGCGGACTTTGGTGTCCGTCTGACGAAACTGAGCCAAACGGATCCGTCCTGACTTACAATGTAAGTCAATGGGGACAGATCCGTTTTCTCTGACACAATTTGGCACAATAGAAAACGGATCCGTCCCCCATTGACTTTCAATG
The DNA here is from genome assembly GCA_033119425.1 of Bufotes viridis. Lineage (NCBI taxonomy): Eukaryota > Metazoa > Chordata > Amphibia > Anura > Bufonidae > Bufotes > Bufotes viridis. The sequence continues at coordinate 191,682,295 of CM065594.1, forward strand.
GTGTTCAAGACGGATCCGCACCAAACGCCAGTGTAAAAGTAGCCTTATTAGGATTACATTATACCTCTAACTTTGAATGGATTACAACTACCGCTTTGCATTGCAATAATCTGTACATCTACCTCAAGGCAAGTGATTCTCACTAAATTTTCCAGTTATTTACTCAAACAGACTCCTTTTTATTTAACCACCTCATTTGCAGCCATGGGTGCTGGCATCATAAACCTCAGGGACCCTGCCTTTCCTGCCCCTTAAACCCTATACCATTAAGTGCACCTCAACCAACATCCGCCTGGAGATCCCTCACAACCAGAGTGTTTATCTTAAAGGAATCTGGTGCTTTCCTTCTCATCACTGCACGCCAGCCCAGGGAGCTGCAGAAACATGAGTACCAACTACTACACCCAACAGCTCACCACATTCTCACACATTGCCCCTGCGGCCCGGTCACTGCACGTGCTCAGGCGGTATGTCTACGTTTGCTGATTTTCAGCAGCCTGGTGGAGCACATGGAAAAATTCCTCCATACTGAAATGGGTGCTGCTGTAGCTCAGCAGAGACGGCGGGGAGCGGAGAGTGCCTCCTGGTCAGACACGCGTGGTGTAGACATCTACTCGCTGAAAGCTATGGCAAACTGCATACACAGTGTATGCTGGCAGTGTCAGACTGGGGAATCTAGGGCACACCAGTAAAATTTATTTTGGGGGCCCACTGTATGGATACATTCAAATATAATAAGTAATCTGACAAGTTTTGTAGGCTGGTTGAGGTGCTGTACATTGAATATATGTATGTAGTAAGTCTGTGTTATGTGCCACTTGTGCAGGGGGTGGGTGACTAGGGGCCCACCTTGCTCAGGGGCCCACCAGGGGATTCCCCTGTACCCCTGTGGGCCAGTCCGAGCCTGTATGCTGGTGATAAAGTAATTTGGCCTTCCTTTTGGCAACAGGAAAACATTCCCCCATTTTGCTTAGATTGCTTCATGTGTATGATGCACCTGTCAGTATGCAAGCACGCATACAGCTTGCCACCTAGAACCAAGTTCTTTCTAGCTCAGCCCCCCACTAAGATGTTTGGTCATCATGGCCATTGTCATTGACATCATCAACCTTGTTCTCTTGCACAAGCAACCGTCCTTTTAAGTGGTAGATACTCATCTTTATCCTACATTTTTTCCTCCATGGGCGTTTCTCAATATGGGTCCCCAACAGCTGCAGGGTGGCCAGCAAGATGCATAAGCTGTTCTTCTTCTATTTTCCTTTGTTGCATCAGGGTGAGCATCTGCTGGATAAATATCCAGGGCATGACATTGTTGATTCCACAGTTGTCCCTATTGACAAATCTGGTGACCTGTTTGAAGGGCTTGAGTACGTGACAGGCATCTCTGATAAGCTGCCACTGCTTGACCTCGAAACAACACAAGCACACTTCTGAGGTTGTCTGATACTTGATTAAATGATTCACCACTTTTTACTGCTCGTACAAAAGCTCTAACGTGCAAAATGGAATTCCAGTGAGTTGGAATTTTACGGATCAGGTGGTGCAATGGCTGATCGTTCTGTCACTGCAAATCCAGGAGGACATAGCCAGCAGCTTCTGCAACTTTACATTTCACTTTACTTTTTCCTAAAGCATTGCACGACTAACTTTATCATATTTGCCATGCATGGAGCATGTGTTATGTTCCCAAAATTCAGCAAAGCCACATTGTTCCTGCCATTTTTGCTGAACAACTTGCCTAGTTGGAGTTGGTAGTCAGACAGCTAGTGGGATGTTTGCTGCTTGATGCACTCTACCAACTGATGTGGCTACTCTCAGCCAGGCTAATCAGCTCTAACATGGCATGGCAACAATTCACTTTATACATATGATCGGAAGGAGGGGGAGTGGGAGTGACACTCTGCCTTGGTTCTGTTGAGGACAGGATGTCCATGGAGTAGAATGTGGAGTAGGCGGATAAGTGCCTGGTGTGGGAACCAGACTGACACAAATGGGGAGGTGTCAGTAGGACCTGGCCTTCTTGCTTTGGTGCTGCCTTGCCACAAAAAACACTCACCCAGTGGGCCATGAAAGACATTTACTGTACTTGCCTGTAACAGCTGCTTCAGGTGTCCATGGTGGCGTACAAGTTGTCACACATTAAGAATTGCAAGTAGCAGCCCACATTCCTCACCATGTGACTGGCAGGGATGGCTTTTTTTGAGAAATAATAGTAGCTACGTATCTTCCAGTGAGGCCGAACACAAACCAGCAGCTCCCTAAATACAGCAGTATCCACTAAGTGGTACAGCAGCGACTGTACCCCAAGCAATTTGGCCAAGTGAGAACTAAGCTTGCGCACCAGAATATTGCTGCACATGCAGACTTATTTCCTTGTCACACATTCTGTTATCGATGAATGATGACGGAGTGAAGACAGAGGATTAATGTGAGTGCAGAAGCAATAACTGATGATGAAGATGACAAAACACTGTACCACATGTGGATGCAGCCTAGCTGCTGCAAAGGAGACCGGGAGGATGAGAACAATCTTTTTTTGATAGCTGGTGGCCACTTCTATTTCCCAACTGGATTGGGTGATGTCGCTTTATGTGCTACATTAGAGCTGTGGTGCCTATGTTCATTTTTGAATGCCCACAGCTTATTTTAATCCTGTAGATCTTGCACACAGCAATACATTTATCTTCCAACACTGGGGAGAAAAACTGCCAGTCAGGAGATATTCAAACACTCCATACAGAGATAGCAGCAGCGAAGCTTGGCTTAGTTTTTGCATGTTTTGAGTCATGTGTCCACAGTATTAGCAGCAACACCAGTTCCTGAGCTGACCATAATAGAGGCAGATCAGGTCCTGGCAGTTTTTTGGGAAGCTGTGGCCATATATTGCTTCTGCTCTTTATTGCTGCTGCTGCTACCACCCTCCTCCCCTGGTGTTACCTCCTCCTCAGAACCCCAATCTGGCTCCCAGATCTTATACAACACACAATCATCGTCATTCTCACCCTCCACCCCCAAGACTGTAATATGTCATTGTGGGCTTCTTGGCCTCCCTCCTGATTCCCTGCACAGGGTGCCACTGTTCCTATCACTGCCTCTACCACCACCACTGTGGCTACTAGTGCCACTACTACAATCACCAACCCAGCTATGCGTGGGGTTCCCTGTCTCTTCCTGAACCACTTCCTCATGGCAGTCCAAGCACTGACTGTTCTCACACAAGTCATCAATAGAGAGAATATATTGAGTATCTTCCATAATGCATGGGGTTTTGTTGCCTCTTCTTAGAAAAAAAGAAGGGACTTATAGGAGAGGGCAATGAAGACAGAGATGATACAACTAAAAGCCTTCTCTGGTATTGCAAGGAGGAGGAGCATGAGGAATGCTGTGACACCTGGATCCAAGGCACAATGTCAGACTCAGAAGTGATGGCCACATCATCCTGCTATGACTGAGAATAGTGAGCCTTCAAGACCACAATGTTATCCTCTTTTTCCTCAATAATAATGTGGCACCTATCAGTAGCCAGGGACAACTGTGACCTACTACTATGGACTGGATGACTTGTGCTGCTACTACCGACATTTGGATAATGAGGCCTTGGTATTTCTTTTTGCACTCTTCCATTTTCCGGACATTTTATTATGAAGCCTATAAATTAAGTGTTACCGGTTTCATATAAATGAAAAGTAATGGGTTTGGCACAATTATTATTAAACGGTGCAAGCAAAATTGCAAGTGCTTTTTCTGTAAATTAAAAATGAATACAGTTTAATGCCCCCTCTTCTACAAACACATTGCACACTGGTATTGACAATTTACTTTGGTAATAATGTGTTTAAACTACATAGTGTTATGCGATTATAACAATGCAATGTTTTTGCTAAAATGTCTTTCGACAATATGTTTGCTAACACAAGTATATCAATGCAATTTCTGAAGTAAAATTTCTTTGAACTACACACCTGATGCAGTACTGCATTCACATTTTCACCTTAAGGACCAGGTCATTTTTTGCAAATCTGACCAGTGTCACTTTATGTGGTGATAACTTTAAAACGCTTTTACTCATGCAGGCCATTCTGAGACTGTTTTTTCGTCACATATTGTACTTCATGACACTGGTAAAATTGAGTTAAAAAAGTTCATTTTTATTTATATAAAACAAAAACAAAGTTACCAAAAATTTGGAAAAATTTGCACATATCCAAGTTTCAATTTCTCTACTTCTATAATACATAGTAATACCTCCAAAAATAGTTATTAATTGACATTCCCCATATGTCTACTTCATGTATGGATCATTTTGGGAATGCCATTTTATTTTTTGGGCATGTTACAAGGCTTAGAAGTTTAGAAGAAAATCTTTAAATTTTTCTGAAATTTTCAAAAACCCACTTTTTAGGGACCAGTTCAGGTCTGAAGTCACTTTGTGAGGCTTACATAATAAAAACCACCCAAAAATGACCGCATTCTATAAACTACACCCCTCAAGGTATTCAAAACTGATTTTACAAACATCGTTAACCCTTTAGGTGTTCCATAGGAGTTAATGGCAAATGGAGATAACATTTCAGAATTTAGATTTTTTGGCAAATTTTCAATTTTAATCCATTTTTTCAAGTAACAAAGCAAGGGTTAACAGCCAAACAAAACTCAATATTTATTGCCCTGATACTGTAGTTTATAGAAACACCCCATATATGGTCATAAACTGCTGTTTGGCCAAACGAAAGGGCACAGAAGGAAGGGAACGCCATATGGTTTTTAGAAGGCAAATTTTACTGGACTGGTTTTTAGACACCATGTCCTATTTGAAGCCCCCCTGATGCACCCCTAGAGTACAAAGTAGGTTGTTACGGACGCGACAATACCAAAAATGACTACTTTTTGGAGGGTTTTATTTCAGTTTTACATAATAAAGCATTTTTGAAAAACATGATTTTTTTGTGTCTCCACATACTAAAAGCCATATTTTTTTTTATTTTTTTGGGTGAATGTCTTATGTAGGCGCTCATTTTTTGCGGGATGAGATGGCGGTTTGATTGGCACTATCTTGGCATATGTCATTTTGGTCGCTTGCTATTACACTTTTTGTGATGTAAGGTGACAAAAATGGCTTTTGACACCGTATTTATATTATTTTTTTTTGCTGTGTTCACCTGAGGAGTTAGGTCATGTGTTATTTTTATATAGCAGGTTGTTACGGACACGGCGATACAATATGTCTACTTTTTATTTATTTAAGTTTTACACAATAATATCATTTTTTAAACAAAAAAAATCATGTTTTAATGTCTCCATAGTCTGCGAGCCATATATTTTTTATTTTTTTGGGCGATTGTCCTATGTAGGGTATTATTTTTTGCGGAATGAGATGACGGCTATTAAGCTTTCTGTGATGCGAAGTGACAAAAATGTTTTTTTTTTTTACACAGTTTTTTTTTTTTTACGATATTTACCTGAAGGGTTAGATCATGTGATATTTTTATAGATCAGGTATTTACGGACGCGGTGATACCTAATATGTATACTTTTTTTAAAATGTATTTAACTTTAACACAATAACAGCATTTTAGAAAAAAAATAATCATGTTTTAGTGTCTCCATAGTCTGAGAGCCATATATTTTTATTTTTTTGGGCGATTGTGCTATGTAGGGGCTCATTTTTTGCGGGGTGAGATGGCGGTTTGATTGGTACTTTGGGAGGCATACACCTTTTTGATCGCTTGGTATTACATCTTTTGTGATGCAAGTTGACAAAAAATGGCTTTTTTTACACCATTTTATTTGTTTTGTTTTATTATGGTGTTCACCTGAGGGGTTAGCTAGTGTGATGTTTTTATAGAGCAGGTTTTTACAGACGCGGCGATACCTAATATGTGTAGTGTATTTTATTTTTAAAATTTTTATTTAGTGATAAATGTGGTTTTTTTCACTTTTTTTTACATTTTTTGACCCAGAACCACTTGGTTCTTGAAGATCCAGTGGGTCTGATGTCTTTATAAAACAGTATAGTACACTGTATAGTGTACTGTACTGTATTTTTACTTTTACACTTAGTCTGATCAGACTGCTGCCTTTAGCAGAAGTCTGATCAGACTTTCCATTACCATGGCAACCATCACCGGCTGCCAGAACAGAGCAGCGGGTGATGGGGAGGGTGGGGAGCCCCCTCCCTCTGTGATCCCATGAAGAATCAGGGGCTGCAAGGGCACAGCAGCCCCCGATGGGAGAGGGAGAGAGCTCCCTCTCTGTTAACCCATTCCATACAGTGGTCCATACGGACCGTGGCATGGAAGGGGTTAAACGGCTGACACTACAGCACAGATGTCAGCCGTTTATAGTAGAGTGTCAGCAATTTGCTGACACTCTGCCATACCCACTGGCCACCAATGAATATTAAAGAGGAGGCAGGCGGGGAATTGCGATACCGCCCGCTGCACGGCCCGTCTCCCGCACTGCCTGCCGCAGATATAGCGCCGCCCGCCCCCTTCCCCTGCACTGCCCATGGCCATCTCAAAGAGGGCTGGGGGGGGGGGAATAAAAACAAAACAAAAAAATGCAATTTTTAAGTTTCTGAACCCCGTGGTCACAGACTGTGGGGATCAGAAACTGCAGAAAGCGCTGCAAACCGCAGGTCTGAATTGACCTGCGGTTTGCAGCGATTGCCGATACGGGGGGTCACAGGACCCCCCTCGGCATTGTCCCAAGAAACCTGCTGAATGATTTCAGCAGGTACCTTGTTCCGATCACCGCACACTGCACAGCGGTGACCGGAACTACACATGTACGCCCTGTGTCCTTAAGTACCGGGACATCAGGGCTTACCTGTGCGTCCTGTGTCCCTAAGAGGTTAAGAAGAGGCCGTCTTCTCCCATGTTGATTGAAAAAAAAACGCCAAAGTGTTTTTACATGTTGATGTCATCACGCTCGCTGCAGGTCCTTTGGAGGGTTTTCTACAATCAAGATGGGAGCGGATGGCCTCTCCACGAGCAAGTGGATGAGGTGAGTATTTTTTTTCAGCCATCATTTCTAGGAAAAATTGCTTTGTTACCATGAAGTGCAAGGAAACTTGGCTTCGTGACAAATCAAATTTTCCTGAAATTCGGATCAAAGTCCACTTCGGATACTTCGATTTGCTCAACACTAGTTATATTCCTTAGTAAGGTGTTCTTTATCTTTGCTGTTATTTTTCTAATTGGAAGAAGGTTACTTTATGTGTCTCGCATTTACATCCTTTATGAACAACATGCATTCTATAAACAGATGCTACATTTATAGAAATCAATACATCTTGGACCAGGTCAAATTAGATTGGATGAATTGTACAATATATTTAAAAGCCTAGCAAGTAATATTAGCAGTTGATATTAATAGTTCTGTGCTTCTCATTTACTAGTATTAACACAAACTAATCTCTTATCGTAACTGTTACAGATTGAATCTGACCGGCTGTAAAAGTTTGACAGGGGGATTTTTCACACTTAAATCTGATTAGGGCGGCAGGAACTGGTGGAACTTAAAACTGAAAAAAGGAGACTTACTGAAAAGTCCAAAGCCTATAAGACGATGAAGCCGTGGGACTTTTATTTTGGACAAAATTATATTAAAGTCATACCAAAGAAGAATATAATTGTTCTTACTACAGTATCTCTTTACAAAAAAAATCTAAGAAATTTGCAACAAGCTGTAAAAAAAACAGAAAACCTGTACACATTCAATTTTTCACAACAGACTATATTTCAAAACTCCATTCACACTGTGTGTATTTTAATGATTGATGCAGACTTTCTGTTGAGCAACATACCCTATTTTGCAGTGAAACGGTGAACATTATTCTTGACATTACAAATAAGTCAAATCTGCTTTAAAGTCCTCAGCAGAATGGTGTGGACTTTCCCTTATGCTACCATGCTAACAGTAGGCTGATTTAAGAGAGAGAGAGATATATATATATCTTTTTGATGTAATCATATGAGTGCTATTACACCATTCTTTTCTTATGATTTGGATTTATGGAGTTTAACAACAATGTAAGGGAAGCTTTAAATCTATTTAGACTTCGGCAGCACTCTAATATCGAATAGGCAAAGAGGGGCCCCTAAGGGGAGAGTCTCATTGTCTTAAAATGTAACTTTTAATAACGTCTAACAGTAATAAAATAAACTACTGTGATACACAAACATATAATGGAGGACCAAGCGTGGTACCCCAGTACTGGTAGAGTAAACAAACCTGCTCCACCTGGTGAAAGATGTGAGCAGTCTTACCAGTCCCTTGGAGACAATAGGGTCAGCCAGGGATGATGTCTACAAAACGTCAGGTATGGGCCGCACGGGAGGTCAGCATCTTGGTTAGTTTCTGTGTAGTCGATGCAAATGAGGCCCTATATCACCTTATAAATGGGGAAGGGGGCTAGTTTACTACTGCCAATGTACACAGAGCACCCGTCCCGACAGGGGGACCCCGTCCGGATACCTGTCCCAACTTCAGGCCTGACCTCTAAGTCTAATAGTAATGTGGCCAGTTAATACAATTCCGATGACCTCCCGACGTGGCACTTTTCTGTCCTTGTCGACTTTTCAGGGGAATAGGTACAAGAGGAAAAAATGGAAACAAACCACAGGTATATAGCCTGCAGAAAAAAACTGGGTCAAGCAATTAAGCTTGCATCCGCTACCCCAGGATGATAGGGTGCGATATTGCAAAGGAGGGGTAATCCTATGCCAGTCGGTCAGGAGGATATAATTATCCTATATATAGTAGATCCCCTATGGTTGGGGGAAATAAAATCTACCAGCCGCAGTGATGCACCTAACCAGTGGAATTTAAATACCCGCGCTTCTCCAAAGGCATGTCCACCACCATCGACATTTGCTTATCTCTAGCAGCCACAAATCCAGTTTGGCTGCCCAGTAGTCCAGCGGATATTCAAATGTGGGGTGGAAGGGTGCTGTCCAAGTATGCCACCACCTGCTGGTTCAGGTCCTGCTCAAGGTCTAGCTGCTGCTGCCTCGGAGAAACTCCCTGCCTCCATCTCCACTAGATACTGCCACGGTGTGTCTGAGACCTCTGCCTCGTCTTCCTCATCGCCCTGTAGCTCCTCTGGCTGCTCCTCCTCTCCTGTCACCTGTGTAGAAAAACCACCCCTTTCGCTACAAATTGCTTGTGCTCCTATGTCCTCATCCTACTCCAGTTCAGCCCCCACAGGGCTCATGTGACCGTGAGATTTAGGCGCCACATCTCCACTCCCCTGACCAGCCAGATTTAACAGCATTTGTTCCAGGACATGAAGCAGTGGAATGACGTTGTTCAACCGTTGTCCTGGAGGGTGACAAATAACGTGGCCTCCTCAAAGGGCCTGAAAAAATGGCAGGTGAGACGCATGAGCTGTCACTGGCTGACATCGACGTTACACCTGTGAGTACTCCTGTCCGCTTGGATCATCAAGAAATCGTTTATGGCCTTTCTCTGTTCATATAGTTGGTCCAACATATGGAGGGTGGAATTCCAACGGGTAGAAACGTTGCATATCAGCCTATGTTGGGGATATGCTTTTTTGGCAAATAAATGATGGCTTGGGACTCTCCACTTCATCTCGGCACAGTTCTCTGAAAGGTGCAGAGTCCACCACTAGGAAAGGGAGGGAATGCAGCACCAGCAACTTGGCCAGGAGCACATTCAGCTTCTGTGCTGTTGGATGAGTGCACGCATATTGTTGTCTCTTGGCAATCGGTTCGGTGATCGAATGCTGACGGAATGACTGACGAAGAGTAGGAGGAGGAGCAGGAGCATTAGGACCAGCAGATGATGGGAAGGACAGACAGCTCCCTTCGAATGAGGTGGTGGAGCCTTGACTGCCTGAAATCAGGTGCGTGCCACTGGGTGATGCAGCAGTTGCTGTGGCAGGCTGGACCACCAAATTGGAGACAAGGTTTACCCAGACCACTTTATGGTGACGCTGCATATGTTGACGCAGGGCTGTGGTGCCAACATTGGCACCCTGGCCACGCTTCACCTTCTGCCCACAGATTCTACAAATGGCCATGTTCACCTGCTCAGGCTGCTTAACAAAAAACTGCCACTCTGCCGAGTAGGTGATTTTACCCCCAACACTCCACACTGACTGACTGCTACTGCCGCTGCTTCTGTGAACCCTGCACAACTACTTTCTGGGCAGGTTAGCTCCAGTGAAGCGGGTAGTCTACCCCGGGCACATTTGGCTCCCGCCTTCCCACTGCTGCCACCCTGCTGACTCCCGGCCACTCTAGCGACTTGCTGGCTACCCTGCTGCTTTACAGGCAATCTGCCGCCCTCTTCTCCCGATGATGATGAAGTCCCTAATTCACCCGGCTACCAAGTTCGATCAGCTACCTACTGGATGAAGTGGTGGATGTCTCCTCCACATCTTGGCTGGCAAGAAGCTGCTGACTGTCCTCTAGTAGCTCATCCTTGCTGTAAAGTGTAGCTGAGCCCACAGCATATAATACTTGTCTGGCTGAGGGAACAGAAAAGGACAGAGGCAGGTTGAGGACAGGTGAGGGCACAGAGCCTGCTCCCGGACCATGCCAACTAAGTGTTGTGTCTGACATACCCACCGACTCTTGGCTGGGGGTGAATGATGTCACTTGGGACAAAGTGAATGACCAAGTAAACCATTCAAGAACCGCTGGGTTGCTAGTCAAGACACGACTGCTAAATGACACCGGAGCTCAGGCCTCTCACTACGACTCCTATTGCCACACCTCCTTACTCTGCTGCAACCTTTGCCTGCGCCAGAAACATTTAGGCCTCTGTAACTCCCCTGTGCAGGGCCTGACATTTCTCTGTCTGACATACTGTTAGATAAAATAAATAAATTAAAAGGAAATTAAAACACCCCAAAAAAGTCTGTAATTTTCTCACTACACCACTCAACGGCTAATAAGCCCTTTTTTTTCCACTAATACACGCCAAAGAAGGCTTTAGAACATATAACTACACCGCTGAACGGCAAATAATATATATTTTTGTGCCAATAATACACACCAAAAAGGGCTTTAGAACATATAACTGCTTCACTGAACAGCAAATAATATATTTTTTTGCCACTAATACATGACAAAAATGGCTTTAAAACATATAACTGCACCACTGAATGGCAAATAGGCCCTTATTATTTTCCACTTACACACGCCATAAAAGACTTTAGAACATATAACTGCACCACTGAACAGCAAATAATATATTTTTTTTTCCACTAATACATGCCAAAAAGGGCTTTAGAACAAATAACGCACCGCTGAACGGCAAATAATATATATTTTGTGCAACTAATACACGCCTAAAAGGGCTTTAGAACATATATAACTGCACCGCTGAACGGCAAATAATATATATATTTTTGCCACTAATACACGCCAAAAAGGGCTGTAATTTTCTCAGTTAACCACACAACGGCTAATAAGCCTTGTTTTTCCCCACTAATACAAGCAAAAAAAGGCTCCAGAACATATAACTGCACCGCACAAGGGCAAATAAGATGTACTGTAGGAATATTTCCTTGTAATTGTTGATGGCTGTATCAAACAGCACTTGCATCCCAAAAACAATAACGGTTTGCTGGAATTACAGAGCTGTATAATGGCAATTTGGATCTGCAGTCACAGCAAAATAAAAGTTTTAAAGTCTTTTCTACCACTGACCCTAGCTCCTGCTGACGTCTCTCCCTGCACTAAGTACACTGGAAAATGTCTGAATCCAAGATGGCTGAAGCTATTTATAGGGCTGTGATATCACATGGCTGGCTGGCTGCTTATTGGCTGCCTGCATGGCATTAAGGGTGATCCCTAGTTCCCAGAGTTCCTTGCTCCATGTCCTAACACATGCAGCAGCCATTTTAGGAAAAAATGGGATTCGTTACCACGAAGTGTGAGGAAATTCGGATTCGATGCGAATCAAATTTTTCCTGAAATTTAGATCAAATTCAGCTTTGTCAACTTTGATTCGCTCATCTCTTTTGAATACCATCAGCATAACCAGTTTGTTCTCCAACTGCTTAGATTCTTACTTACCAGAAACTTCTATTTGTTAAATAGGTTCTACCACCAGCTTAGGGGCACCATGATGGGGAGTTATTGTGCCCCATCATATGCAAATTTGTTCCTGAGCTGGTGGGAGAGAAATCTCATATTTTAAGACGAGTCGTCAGTAGACACACATTGAGCTCACACTTTATTGACAATATTTTTGTTGTCTCGAGCAGTTGAGGAGAAATTGTTTTCAAAAATTATGTTTTTGCAACAAGCTTGGGCCCTACGAGGTTTGTGGAAAGGGAGTACCCAATGAGAACTTTTAAAACCGCCATTCCAATCGGCCCTCCAGACAGAACGTACTTCTCCTCCTAATATCAGATCCCATGAACAGCCTGAGATCAAAGAAGAAATCATTCTCATAACTACTTTTGATGAAGCAGCAGGGAGAGTAAGAGAGCGTGTCCAAACACTGGGACATCTTGCGGATGGAACCTGGCATCCGTAAGGTGATCAGTGAACATCCTGGTATTACATATATGTGGGGAAGGAGCATTAATTAAAGATAGACTGGTGCATAGTCACTTTACTGCACCCCCAGCCAAAACATGGCTCCATAAACCTATCTATGGCTGCTTCAGATGCAGTGAATGCATCGGGTGTAAATTTAAACATATGGGGAAAACCTTTAGGAGCAATATCTCTAACAAAGAGTACAAGATCCAAGATATGATCAACTGTAAATCCAGGGGAGTCAGCTATAAAAATGTAGATGCAGAAGAACATATGGACGATGTGACTAACAAAAGGGACACATCAAATGCTAGGCATGTTCAAAGTTACCATGAGGGCAGAACTGAGTCCATGAGTTTTGTGGGTATTGAATAAGTTGGAGTAGGAATATCCTGCAACTGGAAGCTAGATGGATCTCCAACCATAATACAGTATCCCCGAATGATCTAAATGAACAGAAAAATTTTAGCAGTTTCATTTGACCATATTTTATCTAAATACCTACCTATTTTTCTTGTTTGCTGCTTATTATTAATAACCTCACCTATCTTTCATTTCATTTAAAAATGAAGTTTAATCATTACTAATATTTAGCATAGAAAGGAATCCTTTTATTTTAATCAATTGCCTAAAAACCCATAAAGTTTCATTATGCACACTAGGTGTACAAGGCTACTATCTACAACTTCTTCATGGATGCGCTGATGCCTTACGCTGGCTGCTTAGCAACCCCAGACGCTGGACTTGTTCGCATCATGTCCTATCCAGTGCTCGTTCCATCGACTGTAATCATGTGGCGGGGTAGATAGTGGCAAGAGAGGATGCCGGCACAGGATTTAAGGCAGCAGCGGATATGCCACATGCTGCCGTCTACCCATTGGTGATACCAGGGTTGCTATAAATCTCTGTACTTTTTAATTTTATGGGCTGCATGGTGGAATATCACTGTCCATCCACTCAGCTAAGATACCTAGTGGGAATGTTGGCACCCAATGGCTCCCCTATAATACTTTAGAGTTGAGAGCCCGCACTGGTAGTATGTGGTCCCTCCTCATCACCTACAGTGGGAGCAGAGACCAGATTGTCAGATTTGTCCATTAACATATGCCGTAGTCTCTTCCTTTATCTTATATTTGGAACATTTATATGTTTTATTGCCCTCCTTTCTGGTTAGTCTTTCACTGTTTAGTCCTTGATGTTGGATGAAACATGTCATGACTGGACATGAGTGAGGGATGATGTTAGGTATACAGCCGCCTAAGGAACAGGTTTCTGATGGATTCGCCCCTATCGAGGTGGGTGCTCTGTATGTGTTAGGCAGGGACTAATAGGGCTGTATCTCCCTTTTTTGGGAGATAACGGAATAAGGCTTGGAAACTAGGGAAGGAAGATGGACACCTCCTAGAGAGAACCCTAACTCCAGTCCTGACAGACTACCAGTATGAACAGGCCCCAAAGGTAGGCAAGTTCATAGACCGAATACCTAGAATCCTATCTCACCCTATAGGACCCTGGAACTAATGTCAGGACTGAGTCTACCTGTTCCTCCTAAGGGAAGGATGAACAGGAGTCTCCCTCAGGTCTAATGACAACCAACAGGGAAAGGCAACACACACATATATCAAAACAAAATACAAAAGTGAACGGAAACACTTATCTTTAATGAAGCTTTGGTAGTACCAGGAACTCAGCCAAGAACCAAACACCAGCTAACAACAAGTCCAACAGAAGCTATAAACCGCATTGCATAGTGGGTTGAAACAACAATAAATAGAAAAGGTTAAATGACCACAATAGCAACCCCTGGGGATAGAAGGGGTGGCAAGCACCAGAAACAACACAGATGTCATATGATCCAAAAGGAAAACATGTCAGATCAAACCACGTGTTGCCAGTCTCACAGATCTCCTGCCACCTGTCGCAGGAACGTCCGTGACAGTATCCCCCCTTCTACGGGTGACCTCTGGGCACCCAGTAAGAACCTTATCTGGATAAGACATGCAAAAGGCTTTCACCAAACAACTGACATTCACGTCAGATGCCGGTACCCACATCCTCTCCTCTGGTCCATAACTCTTCCAGTGAACAAGATACTGAAGAGATCAACGGAGAACTTGAGAGTAAATAATCTTGGCGATTTGGAATTTCAAACTTTCATCCACCATGACAGGAGCGGGTGGCAAGGGGGATGACTCCAAAAGTTCAACATATCTCTTCAACAAGGATTTGTAAAACACATAATAAATTTTCAGAGCCTGAGGAAGTTCAAGACGAAAAGCTACAGGATAAATAATGGCAGTGATCTTATATCGACCAATGAACCTTGGACCCAACTTCCAAGAAGAAACCTTCAACTTAATATTTCTTGTGGACAGCCACAAAAATTGCCCACACTTAGGTCCGAACCATTCATATGTTTCCAGTCAGCCATACGTTTATACTTTTTTCCCATATTCATCAAGTTATCTTGAATTTTCCGCCATATAGAAAACAATGATGAGGAAAAACGTTCCTTCTCAGGGATACCGGAAGTATCCGAACCAGAGAATGTGCCAAATTGTGGGTGCCCCAAAAAACGGCAACTTACCAGCGGACTCCTGTGTACGATTGTTTATAGCAAACTCTGCCAAAGACAAAAACGAGTACCATTTCTCCTGGTTCTCAGAAACAACACATCTTAAGTAAGTCTCCAGACTCTGATTTACGTGCTCTGTCTGTCCATTTGTCTGAGGATGAAAAGCTGAAGGAAAAGACAGTTGTACCCCCAGCCGAGTACAAAACGCCTTCCAGAATCTGGAGACAAACTGATTTGCAAGATCCGTGACCACGTCGGAGGGAATGCCATGAAGTTTTACAATGTTGTCAACAAACACTTGTGCAAATGTTTTAGCATTATAAATGCTATAAAGTGCACCATTTTACTAAAACAATCAATTACCACCAGAATATCTGTCTTTCTAGACAAATTGGGTAGATCAGTACAAAATCTATAGACAATTGAGTCCATGGTCTGGACGGGATGGGCAAAAGAAGTAGAGATCCAGAAGGTCTAGTATGTGTCAGCTTAGTGCCTGCACAGATACTACAGGCCGACACATAGTCCTCAACACACTTACGCAACATTGGCCACCAGAATCTACGAGAGATGAGGTCAGCAGTGCATCTACTCCCAGAATGACCAGTAAGAATCGTACAGTGATGTTCCTCAAACATTATGACTCAATTCTGATGGAACAAACAATTGTCCAGAGGGGCAAGACTTCGGTGCATCTCCCTGAGCCTCTAACACCTTCACCTCTAGGTCAGGGTATAGAGCAGATATCACCACCCCTTCCGACAGTATAGGACTCAGATTTTCAAAATTACCACCTCCAGGAAAACTATGTGACAAGGCATCTGCCTTAACGTTCTTAACCCCAGGACGATAAGTGACAATGAAATTGAATCTGGTGAAAAACAAAGACCATCTGGCCTGCCTCGAGTTCAGTCGTTTAGCCAACTCCAGGTAAGCCAGATTTTTGTGATATGTGAACACTGTGATCAGATGAATCGCCCCTTCCAACCAATGACACCACTCCTCAAAAGCCAACTTAATGGCCAGCAACTCTATGTTACCCACATCGTAATTTCTCTCTGCGGCAGAGAGTTTTTTTGAGAAAAATGCACATGGGCGCCATTTACCAGGTGACAGGCCCTACGGTAAAACTGCTACTATCCCCACCTCGGACACGTCAACTTCTACAATGAAAGGTTGTGATTCATCCAGCTGTACCAATATAGGGGCAGAAGAGAAGCACTTATTAACCGCAGAAAAGGCTCGCAACGCCGAATCTGACCACATTGAGACATCCGTCCATTTCTTAGTCATGTCATTTAAGGGTTTCACCACTGTCGAAAAGTACTGAATACATTTTTGGTCATAGTTGGTGAACCCCAAAAACTGCATAAGGAGCCTTCAGATTTTCGGGTCGATCCAAGTTCAATACAGCACTTAATTTCTCTGGATCCATTCGAAAACCTGAAGATGACAGCAGGTAGCCCAATAATTGCACCTCGTGTACAGAAAAAACACACTTCTCTAATTTTGCGTACAATTTATTATCTCTTAGGATTTGTAACACCTGTCTAACGTGATCATGATGAATCTCCACGTCTGGAGAATAAATTAGTATGTCATCCAAATACACAACAACAAACCTCCCCACCAGGTGATGAAAATGTCATTTACAAAATGCTGGATAACCGCAGGAACATTGGTCAACCCAAAAGGCATGACAAGTTTCTCAAAGTGACCCACTGTGGTATTAAAAGCCATCTTCCATTTATCCCTTTCCTTGATCCTGACCAGATTATATGCCACCCTTAAGTCCAACTTGGAGAACACCTTGGTATCGACAATCTGGTTAAACAAATCAGGAATCAAAGGAAGGGGGTAAGGATCATGGACAGTAATCCGATTGAGCTCACTGAAATCCAGACATGGCCTAAGAGTTCTGTCCTTTTCTTTAACAAAGAAAAACCCTGCTGCCACTGGAGATTTGGAATGTCTTATGTGTCCTTTAGCCAATAAATGAATAAGCCGGTAATATACTCTCTCATGGTCATTCTTTCAGGTCCAGAAAGATTTGGGCAATTTAGCTCTGGGAATAAGGTTGGTAGGACAATCATATTCCCGATGAGGAGGTAAATCCTGGCATCCACTTTCAGAAAATACAGCGGCAAAATCAGATCTAAAGGGTAGAGTTTTAGTGGTTAAATCAAAAAAGATGTATTCATACAATTGTCAATGCAATAATCACCCCAATCCAAACTCTATCTAGCGTGCCAGTCAATGGTTGGATTGTGTCTGCCTAACCACGGTAAACCCAGAACTAATGGAGCAGGGAGATCCTCCAACACAAAACACAAGATAAATTTCTGATGAAAGTCACTCTTAATCGGATGTCATGCACCCTCTGAGATAAACACTTCTGAGTTAGAGGTGCAGAATCAAAAGCAAAAGTGGAAATGTTTTTCTCTAAAGCCCTTGGAGACAACCCATGCATACGGACAAACTGAGCATCAATCAGGTTCACCCCTGCCTCACTGTCAATAATCAGCTCAATCCCCACAGTCTTGGACTCTAGCGCCACCTCAGCAGTCAGAAGAAATCTGACAAAGATAAATGCACATTTTCTGACTCTCCTCCCACCCCTCCAAGTCAGATTAAAATTAAACGTCCCCCTTTTTTTTCTTTTTGAGGCTGAATTCATGGACATACATCGATAAAATGTCCTTTCTGTCTGCAGAAAAAACACACTCCCTTCTTTCTACTAGAATGCTTAAAAGTGGATCTGGGAGTAGCTCCCCCTATCTGCATGTGTTCGTCACCAGACATAAACCCAGGAGTATCTTCACTCAAAGTGTCAGAGGAAGACTATACGTCATATGATACTGTGTTTCTCCGAAAATAAGACAGGGTCTTAAGGTTAGGGCTTATTATTGGGGAAGGGCTTATTTTGGCTCCATGAACAACAATCACACATTTACCATAGTAACCATAACCCTACAGTAACTTACAATGGGTGGTGTAGTGTCAGTGGGTGGCACTCTCTCTCTGATACAGTGCTCTGGCAGGCAATGCCACACTTTTTTTCTTTCTAGGTACCGTACACTGTCCCTGAGCTGTCCTTACCCAAGGGACCTAGGAAGCAATGTGTACAGTACCAGGGAGATACGGTGTGAGTGAAGACAAGGAGATGATTGGTGGAGACGGGGGAGGGAGCAGGACGCGCTCACCACCAATCAGCACCTCCAGCTCCAGGCAGCATAGAGAAGGAGATCCTCCTGCTGCCTCCTTCATCTACTGGTAAGTTAGAACGCGGGCGCCGGGCTGGCAGCAGTACAGGGCAGAGAAGTCGTTCAGCCCGCCCAACGATGTAGATGGAAGCGCGGCTGCTGGCATAATTTAGCATTTAGTGAAGCCGCCAGCCGCGATGTATGCTTCACTGAAGGCTAAGTGCTGCCAGCCTGCACTACTGTAACTCCTGCTCCCCCCCGGTTTCTGCCTCCGGTGCCGAGGTCCGCACCTCTGCACGGACCGTCCGGTTCTATGAAGGGGAGGAGGAGCCTAGAGCTGAAGCCAGGGGTCCACACCTCTGCACGGACCGTCCGGTTCTATGGTAGGAGCCCAGAGCTGAAGCTGGGGGTCCGCACCTGTATGAAGGGTATGACACGGCACCGGACAGTTCCCCCGCCCTAAGACCTGCCCGCCCTGCAGCTCAGGAGCCATTAGTGAGCACTCCTGAGCTGCTGTATCCCCCACATTTCCCCCACCTTCCTTAAATATAAAATGTATCTAGGGCTTATTTTTGGAGTAGGGCTTATATTTTAAGCCTACTCCAAAAAAAACATGTAAAATAGCGCTAGGTCTTATTTTCGGGGTAGGGCTTATTTTCGGGGAAACACGGTAGTACGTCCTGAGAGTGGGGGCCCCTAGATCTCACTCTCAGGTGTCTATCAATGTGTACTGCAAGAGATATAATAGCTTCCAGAGACTCAGGATTCTCATGAAAGGCCAAAGCATCCTTCAGTCTCTCTGATAATCCCTGACTAAACTGGCTACAGAGAGCCGGATCGTTCCACTTAGTATTTGTAGTCCATCTCCTAAACTCAGAGCAATAGATCTCAGCAGAACGCTCTCCATGACGAAGGCCACGTAGCTTGGTCTCGGCCAGGGAGGACCGTCCGGGTCATCACAGATGAGACTCAGAGCTTTGAAAAATTAATCCACCGACAAGAGAGACTGCGATACGGTCAGCAGAGAAAAAGCCCATGACTGAGCGTCCCCTTAAGCAATGAAACAACCACACCAACTCTCTGATTCTGTGAGTGTAAGTGTGGATGGATGAGTGTGGACGTAGCCTAAATACAATTTGCACGCCTCCCTAAACAAAATCAAATTATCACTTCCCCCAGAGAATCTGTCTGGGAGGGCAACTTTAGGCCCGAGACAGGCCTGGTAACCACCAATAACTGTACTGAAACAAGCAAAATATGACGGTTTTGGCAGTTTATAATGTCACGTTCGGGTGTGGGGTTATTCAGAATTATTCGACAATAGTAAAACCCCAGGACATGACTAAGAAAGGGACAGATGTCTCAGTGTGGTCTGATTCGGTGTTGCAAGCCTTTTCTGCGATTAAGTAATGCTTCTCTTCTGCCCCTATATTGGCACATCCGGATGTATCACAACCTTTCATTGTGGAAGTGGATGCGTCCAAGGTGGGGCTAGGAGAAGTTTTATCACAGGGCCCGTCACCTGGTAAATGGCGTCCATGTGCCTTTTTCTCTAAAAAAACTCTCTTCCGCAGAGTGAAATTATGATGTGGGTAACAGAGAGTTACTGGCCATTAAGTTGGCTTTTGAGGAATGGTGTCATTGGTTGTAAGAGGCGATTCATCTGATCACGGTGTTCACAGATCACAAAAACCTGTCTTACCTGGAGTCGGCTAAACGACTGAAACCGAGGCAAACCAGGTGATCTTTGTTTTTCACCAGATTTAATTTCATTGTCACCTATCGTCTTGGGGTTAAGAAAGTCAAGGCAGATGCCTTGTCACGTCGATTTCCTGGAGGTGGCGATTTTGAAAATCTGAGTCCTATACTGTTGGAAGGGGTGGTGATATCCGCTCTATACCCTGACCTAGAGGTGAAGGTGTTAGAGGCCCAGGGATTCTTGTCCCTCTGGGAAACTGTTTGTGCCATTGGAATTGCGTCACAAGATGTTTGAGGAACATCACTGTACGGTTCTTAAGGGACACCCTGGGAGTAGATCCACTGAAGACCTCATCACTCGTAGATTCTGGTGGCCAGTGTTGCATAAGTATATTGAGGACTATGTGTCAGCCTGTAGTACCTGTGCACGTGCTAAGGTGACACATACTCGGCCTTCCGGATCTCTACTTCCGTTGCCCATCCTGTCCAGACCATAGACTTACTTTACTTATCCAGGGATTTTATCAACTATCTACCTAATTCTTCAGGAAAGACATGTTATTCTAGTGGTAGTTAATTGCTTTAGTAAAATGGTGCACTTTATAGCATTGCCAGGCCTAACTAACGCTAAAACACTTGCACAAGTGTTTGTTGACAACATTGTGAAACTCCATGGCATTCCCTCTGACGTGGTATCGGATCGTGGGACTTAGTTAGTTTCCAGATTCTGGAAGGCGTTTTGTACTCGACTGGGGGTACAACTGTCCTTTTCTTCGGCTTTTCATCCTCAGTCGAATGGACAGACTTAACGCACTAATCAAAGTCTGGAGACTTACTTGAGATGTTTTGTCACTGTGAACCAGGAGGAGTGGTCTTCGTATTTGTCTTTGGTCAGTTTACCATAAAAAATCGTAGACAGAAGTCCACTGGTAAGTCGCCGTTTTTTGGGGCATATGGGTTTCACAAGCAGTTTGGCACATTTTCTGGTTCTCATACTTCTGGTATCCCTGAGATGGAACATTATTTGTCATCATTGTCAGGGGGTACATTGAAGGGGGGCACTTTCCCAGACGTTCACGCGACAGGTGGCAGGACATCGGTGAGACTGGCAACACATGGTTTAATCTGACATGTTTCCTTATGGATTAATAGGCGTGTTGTTTTTGGTAATGGTCACACCCCTAGCCTCAGGTGTTGTTTATGTGGTCATTTAACCTTTCTTATTTATAGTTGCTTCTCCCACTATGCTGTGCAGTTTATAGCTTCAGTTTCAGTTGTGAATTGCTGTTGTGTGGATCTCGGCGGAGTTCCTGGTGCTTCCATTGCTCCTTTGAATTTAAGTCTTTCCTTTCCCTCTTTGTATTTTGTTTGAGTTATGTGTGTTGCATTTCCCTGTCATTTATATTAAGGCCTGAGGGAAACTCCTGTTTGTCCTTCCTTTTGGAGAAACAGGTTGTCCTGACATTAGTACCAGGGTCGTATAGGGTGAGTTAGGATATTAGGTATTCTGTGCATGAACTCACCTACCTCTGAGGTCTGTTCATACTGGTAGTTAGCCAGGACTTTGATTAGGTTTTTCTAGGAGGTGTCCATCTCCTTTTCCTAGTTTCCAGGACTTATTCCCTCACCCCTTTCCCTCCTACGTTCGGTGTGGTGTTTCACTCCCACACCCGAACGTGACAGAAACCCTATAACAGGAATAGTATTCAGATGCAAGACAAGAGGAGAATGCAGTCAACAGCAGCAATATTTGGCTAAAACTTCTTTGAGGGAAAATCATCAGCACACAATACATGCTTTCACACAGGCTTGAATACAATTGGTAACTGGAGAAGTGCCAGTGAATTTAAAACACAGTTCTCTGTTCCCCATTAGTCCCTCAGGGTCCTAAGTGTTTTGGGAACAAATGTTCCCTGTTCTTCGTTCTGCAAAATGAACTACTAGGAAATGAAGGACAGGGATGTTTGAGCGGTTTCAAAAGCTGAACCTAGACAGATTGGTCAGGAAATTACATTACGGTGATAAGAATAAGGTAATGTGTATACTATACTTTGTCTGTTTCCCTTTTGTTTCTTTAAAAAGAAGCAGAAAAGGATTGCAAAAGTTATGCCAAAGGTTGATTGTTGCCTCCTTTTGCGCTGGTCTTTCAATCTATTATCTGCTAATCTTCAGATCGATAAATCTCTAATTTCACATCAAATGCTTAATTTCTGTGTTTCGGGCTATTCTTAGGATGATAAATTTATTTAGTCCAAGGCATATGTCAATCAAAGACTTAGAAACATATACATCTCTAGCAAAGTCTGAGTAACTTTGTTAATACATTGCATGACTTATCTTATACTGGTTATGAGTTACAGCTTATGTTATAGTCTAGAGCTACATTCATAATTCTGAAATTTCCCATTTCCCAGCATTCCTTGCCTGCCCAATGTCTCCACAGAATTTTAGAGATAGCAGGCTTTATACCAGGCGCTGGACATGTAGTCATAAAACTGTTTCACTTCATAATGGTTGCTCAGCTAAGCTGTCTGATGACATGCTTGTCGACTGTTTCCAATAATATCTATAAGAATGATGTAGCTCTGGGGTATAATACAAGCTGGAAATAAGGATCAGCACAAGATAAGTAATGCTTTTAGAAAGCTATTCATCTTTTTATATAGATTATACATGTGCCACCAAAACAGCCATGACTCATTGAGGCATAGGATACCCAAGACTTCTTAAGGTGTCCTGTGGTGTCCTAGCAATAGATTGTTTAAAGAGGACCTGTCACTAGAGATGAGTGAACACCTGGAAGTTCGGGTTCAGGAAGTTCGACCGGGATCCGAACTCGACCTGAACTTTATCCCTGAATGACAGCATTTCAAAGGCCAGTAGTTTAGAAATGCTGGCATTCAGGCCCAGGGCTCGAGGGTGGCTAGGTGGGAATTTACGCTTTCTCTCCAAGGTTTGTGAGATGGAGAGCTGAACGCTGCCGTGTGACATGGTGGAGATGCTTGGTGACGCAGGTTGTCGGTGGCACATCCTCTGTTTGGTGGGCGGCAGGTGCCAACATTCCTCCCAAGGCGGAGCAAGAGGCCGAGGCAGCAGCAGAAGAGGGAGCAGGGGGAGCCAGAGTGAGTTCCTTGCTTTTAAGGTGTTTACTCCACTGCAGTTCATGCTTTGCATGTAGATGCCTGGTCATGCAGGTTGTGCTAAGGTTCAGAACGTTAATGCCTCGCTTCAGGCTCTGATGGCACAGCGTGCAAACCACTCGGGTCTTGTCGTCAGCACATTGTTCAAACAAGTGCCATGCCAGGGAACTCCTTGAAGCTGCCTTTGGGGCGCTCGGTCCCTGGTGGCGGTGGCCAGTAGCAGGCGAACTCTCTTGGCGGCGGCTGGTCTGCTTTTGCCCCCCGCTCCCTCTTTTGCTACGCTGTTAGCTCGGTCTCACCACTGCCTCTTCCTCTGAACTATGAAAGTCAGTGGCACGACCTTCATTCCATGTGGGGTCTAGGACCTCATCGTCCCCTGCATTGTCTTCCACACAGTCTTCCTCCCTGACCTCCTGTTCGGTCTGCACACTGCAGAAAGATGTAGCAGTTGGCACCTGTGTTTCGTCATCATCAGAGACGTGCGGACTGCAATGAGGTGGTATTCCCATGTCCTCATCATCAGGAAACATCAGTGGTTGTGCATCAGTGCATTCTATGTCTTCCACCACTGGGGAAGGGCTAGGTGGATTCCCTTGGGAAACCCTGCCAGCAGAGTCTTCAAACAGCATAAGAGACTGCTGCATAACTTGAGGCTCAGACAGTTTCCCTGATATGCATGGGGGTGATGTGACAGACTGATGGGCTTGGTTTTCTGAAGAAGACTGGGTGGGAGATAATGTTGTGAACGTGCTGGATCCACTGTCGGCCACCCAATTGATTAGCGCCTGTACCTGCTCAGGCCTTACCATCCTTAGAACGGCATTGGGCCCCACCAAATATCGCTGTAAATTCTGGCGGGTACTGGAACCTGAGGTAGTTGGTTCACTAGGACGTGTGGCTGTGGCAGAATGGCCACGTCCTCTCCCAGCACCAGAGGGTACATTAACACCACCATGACCGCGTCCGCGTCCCTTACTAGATGTTTTCCTCATTGTTACTGTTCACCAAGCACCACAAGAAGAAAATAAATATTTGGCCCAATGTATTGATTTCAAATTCAGGCCTTTTTATACAAGCACCTAACACTATCTGCCTATTTATTTATGTAGCGTATTACACTAATCCAGGCACAGCAGTAACCACTGATTTAGGGGAATATCTCTTTTAGGGCTAGTATTTAGGCCCTGGATGAAAAGTATCCTTTTACGGACAGATTAACACTTGGCCTGCAACAGCTGGAACACCAGATTCAGGATATTGCTATATTGGCAAGTGAATTTCACCCCAGAACAAAATATACCCTTTTACGGACAGATTAACACTTGGCCTGCAACAGCTGGAACACCAGTTTCAGGGTATTGCTATTTTGGCAATTGAATTTCACCCCAGAACAAAATATATGTTTTGGCGGACACTATTATAGTTTGCCAGCCAGTGCTGGGACACCAGATTTAGGGGATTGCTATTTTGTCAATTGAATTTCACCCCAGAACAAAATATATAATTTGCAGGACACTATGAAACTTGGCCAGCCACAGCTGAAACCACTGATTTATGGTATTGGTATTTTGGCAATTGAATTTCACCCCAGAACAAAATATATCCTTTGCAGGACACTATGAAACTTGGCCAGCCACAGCTGAAACCACTGATTTATGGAACTGCTATTTTGGCAATTGAATTTCACCCCAGTACAAAATATATGTTTTGGCAGACACTATTATACTTTGCCATCCACAGCTGTGACACCAGATTTATGGTATTGCTATTTTGGCAATTGAATTTCACCCCAGAACAAAATACATGTTTTGGCGGACACTATTATAGTTTGCCAGCCAGTTCTGGGACACCAGATTTAGGGGATTGCTATTTTGGCAATTGAATTTCACCCCAGAACAAAATATATAATTTGCAGGACACTATGAAACTTGGCCATCCACAGCTGAAAACTAGTGGCAGCTTGTTCTGGTGCACCACAAGTCACAAAATGGCCGCCGATCACCCCAGAAAATAAGTGACAGAAAAACGCTCTGTCCAGCCTAAAAACCAGTGAGCAAGTAACTAGCAGAAGTTGAATCATTCACAGCTGTAGATCGATCACTTCATTAGGTGCTTTTGCTGACTTTTCCCTGCCTAATCTCGCCCTCACAGCAGCTGCGTCCTCTCCCTACACTAATCAGAGCAGTGTGACGTACGGGGCTATGTGACTCCAGCTTAAATAGAGGCTGGGTCACATGCTGCACTTGGCCAATCACAGCCATGCCATTAGTAGGCATGGCTGTGATGGGCTCTTAGGGCAAGAAGTAAAACGCTAGATGATTGGCTGCTGTGCAGCCCTTCAGAAAGCGGGAAGAAATCGCCGAACAATGAACCCGAACCCGAACTTTTTTGAAAATGTTTGGGTTCGGGTCCGTGTCCCGAACACCCCAAAATTCCGTACGATCCCGAACTATTCTCGAACTGTTTGCTCAACACTACCTGTCACCAATCCAAAAAAGTAATATATTTATATATTCTTCTCAAATCAGAGAAGAGTCCTCTCTGCAGCAGTGGGGTCTCTCCACGGCAGCGTCTCACTCGGGTCTGAGATCACACAGTATCAGGAGGCTGCCTGATGGAAATCATCACAGTGGGGATAAACTTCCGCTAGCAAAGAATAAACCTCTGTAACTAGTCACTTCAGATTGACATGTGTGGTGCCGAAAGTCTTGTGGGACATTACTACAGAACGGTGGACTGCATATTCATAAGTAAAAGTATGCCATGCTCAAGAAATCATGGCCAACTAGAATATATAAATATATGACTTTTTTGGATTGGTGACATGTGCTCTTTGAGTCTTGTAAGAGACACAGGGTTTTCCAACAGAACATTGCCCAGAGCATTACACTGCCTCTGCTTGCCTTTCTCCCATAGAGCATCCTATTTCAATTTCTAGCCAGATAAGCAATGCACACACACACACAGCCATTTACATGATGTAAAAGAAAACATGCTTCATCATACCAGGACACCTTTTTCCATTGCTCCATAGTCTGGTTCTAATGCTTAGATGCCTATTGTAGGGAGTGACTTTCAGCAATGGACAAGGGTCAGCATAGGATCATGACCAGTATAATGTCATGCATGTTGTGTTCGGACACCATTCTAGTTTAGTCAGCATTAGCTTTTTCAACAGTTTATGCTTCAGTAGCTCTTTTAAAGGATCAGACCAAATGAGCTACCCTTCGCTTCCCACACACATCAATGAGTCTTGGGCACCCATGTTTCAATCACCAGTTAATCATTTTATTCTTCAATGGCCCATTTTTGGTAGGTACTAATCACTACACACCACTAATAACCCACAACACCAATCCTTTTTGGTGTTCTAACCCAATCCTCTAGCCATCCCAATGGCTCTTGTCAAAGTAGTTCAGAACCTTACTCTTGCCAATTTTTGTCGCTTCCAACAACTTAATTTCAACATCTGACTGTTCACTTGCTGCGTTATATATCCCACCCCTTGACAAGTCAGAGAGAATAGAACAAAAGGCCATTGATATAGTTTACTTCTATTTTATTGAAAGAGGTACTCACATTATTTTTTTTAATAGAACATTTAAGACAAACCTTGTCAGTCATAAAAACACAAAAGACCATAGTTACCATTGCATGACATTTTACATTTACTGACTTATATTGTCTGTCTTTGGCACCACCATAAAAACATCTCCAGAAAATCGAAAATGCACCAAAATATGAGGAAACAAATCAAATCCTGAACTGCAACATCATACTGAAGAGCTACTGCCTCCTCAGAGCAACCCATTCATAAAAATGCAAGTTTCCATAAGGCTGCTTATTTTCTGTTCTCTAAGGGAATGTCAGGACACACTATATTACATATGTAAGTTTTATGTGTGTAGAATAGACCATTACACTACACTGGTCAGACTGTGCCTAAAATGTATTTCTCTGCCAATGTGCAAATGTATAGTGAAGTGTGACCAATTAAAACCATATGGCAAGATCCAACAACTTGAGCTGATGTGGAACAAAAGTCCCTTTGTTGAATGACAATGACATTGCATTCCACCACAAAACAAGGAGTACCCCTGAAAATGCACTTCCACACATTTACCTTATATCACCTACCAAGATAAGGTTGTGCTATCTCTATTCTCTTCTATTTTTTGGATGTTCCATTGTATGCTGTATTTAGAGGGTACTCCTAAATAAAAAAATTTTTTTTTAAAGATTTGTTTATATAAGAGAAATTGGTGCCTCGTGGATTGCCTATGGGTTCATAGTACAGATGTAGCTTTACAGGTTTGACCTGTACTTGCTTAGACTCCTAGAAGAAAGTGCAATTCTCCCATTCAGAATACCTTTTTTAAAATTACACAACCCACTCACTCTCCTATTCACTTCCAGGCACCACTGCTAAAAATGTCCTGATGCTGACCCCATCATAAGAACATTATCTGAGGTGGAACTAAGGAGTGACAAGGGGTTCTACAATGCAGAGAGGTGAGTATCAGGTACATTTGGTCTGGGGTGTGTATAAACAAAATCTTTGGTCTTTGTATTAATTTGGGGGGGGGGGGAGAGGGGCAGTTTGGTCTGTACAAAAAGTGCTGTATTACTTTGGTGGTCTGATGTCTATACATATTTTGTGAGTCTGCGGATCTTATTTGTATTAGTTTCTGGGGGACTCTATTAATTTTTCGATATGATGAAGTTATTTGTTTTATTAGTGCTTCCAATTCTTCTCCACTTTTGCATATTTTGGCTCCATATTTTGTCTGTATGGAGAGCCACGTATAAAGTTATTTTTTTGGGACTTTTTTCTGTACATACTGCATATTTTATAATATGCAACATGGTACATCAGATATTCCCCTTAAAAGCAGCTTATTGCTTCTAGAAGGTAATTTGGTGCATTGTATGGCACCCACATAGAACAATACAATACAATTCTAGTATTGCATACCATATTAAAGAACAAGTTTGACAAACTAGTGTGAATAAGGCCTTGTCCACTGTTTTAACACTTAAAACTTATTAATCACAAGGATCAGTCTAGTTGTAAACCGAGAAAGAGTTGTTTCTCCTTGTTTTTTTTTGGCTTGTGGATCTTATCTTATATAGTTAGGGTTTGCTTTAATATATAAAAAAATTAAGATAATATTTTAGTTGCTTACTAACACATTAAGGGAACAATCTATAAACTAAGGGTGTCACATATTGTTATGTATTAGCGAGTGTGAACCCACTGTGCCAACTAACCAGTTTGGCATAGGGCTAACCCTAAGGGTGTTGTTCTGAAACTTCTCTGGTATTCACCCTTTAACCTCTATACAGGGATCTGGACTTAGCTGCGGGTTAGCAACCAGACTGTTACCTCATAAGATAGTCCAGTTGTATTTGGCAGATGACTCACTAGGGTCAGGGACTATGGTGCAAGCATCAGGAGCTCTGAATATAGAAAACGACCCAAAACCTCATGAAAACCGCAGGTATAGTCTGGCTTGAATGCTGGTTTTAGAGATTCAGGCAGTGTCACGTTAACATAGAGACAGGAAAGACTTGCAGGCAGGGTAGTGGTGAGGCACACACAAGGCAGGTAGGTTGGGAACATGAGTGAACCATAGACAGAAAAGAAAGACTAAGTTAACTTAAAGGATAACTGTCATTTAAAAAAAAATTGCTAAAGTTTAGGGCTAGTGATAGGTAACATTTTTGCAATAGACTTTATTTAGCCAAAACGTTTATTTAAGAGGCCAGAGGTGAGCACTCACACATGTCCTAAGGCAGTATCCAGTAGGACCATGGCGGCAGTAGCATGGAGAGGATGCTGGTGACCAGGATACCTGGATAGCATCGTGAGTCACAAGCCCGCAGGGGACAGCAGGAATACAGACCTAACACATATGCTTTTTATAGCAATATTTATTATATTTTGTAGCAATATTTATTTATACAGTTTTATACAGAAGAAGGTTGGAAGAAAATGATAAATGTAAAGTAAGGACTTCTCCTACCCGCTGGATTCACTTCTGGCTTTGGCTCAAAAAAACTGCATTAAAAATTGCCATAAAAAGCTGTGTATGACACCACCCATCCTATGTTTTAGAAGACAGACAGAATATCAAAAAGTGGGTCAGTTCTAAAGATTCTAATCATCCTAACCCAGTGAAAATAATGTGATTGTAAAAATAGCATTGCACTTGTTTGTGTTGCATAAGGACTGATTTTATTTTTATTTGTGCCAGTTAACCATCAGGTTGAAGCAGAGAAAGCACCTGGAGATTACCATCAGTATCATATTGGTTATGATTTTTCTAGTGGATCCGCTGGAGTAATGAGGAGGTGCCAGCCTCTTCATAACTTAGGCAGATCCACTGTCGCTTCTAAATGTAAGACAGCTACTTAGCTGTTTGACATTTAGACCATTTTCTATGCCTGAAACAGGTGTAGGAAGTGGTAAATGAGATGGCCTGCCAGACCGTCCTCTTCTCCGCCCATGCCACACCCACTTTTTTAGACCTGGTGTGAGCACCGAGAAGTCACAGATTGCGGCGCACCTTTGCACAACAATCTGCACCAGAAATACGCCTAATTTAGGCGTATTTTTATTCTATAAATGATCCCCATAGTTCCTATTACATGTTGCAGCCAGTCTGCAGTAACTGCACGTAAATTACTGCTAATTGCAGTGCTTTATCTTGCCATGGTTTTGCAGCAAGAACAGGTAAAGTGGGGGAATTAACATAAACCTTGTGTGTATCACAGCTTGCAGGCATTTTTCATTGCGAACTCTAACTTGCCCTTTTTTCCGCATGGGTTTCTCAGACCACAAACTACAGGTTCCTGTAGAGAGGTTTTTCCGAAATTGGTAGCATATTTCAGATTTATAAGTTTGAGTTTTCAACAGTTGTGTAATTCTCTCATCCTACGAACTTTGGTTCACCAAGTTAATACATGAGTCTGTAACTTGCGTAATTGTACTACTATTATATAACGGTCCGTCTAGTCCAAAGCAGTGATGCTACATATACTGAAAATACAGCATGTTACCCGTGATCAAGTTCTTTACTTCTCTGAGGCAAGTTTTACTAAAATGTAGTATTACTTGTAGAACGGTTTGATGTTTTAGAAAATAAACTGCTGTTGACGATCTGTTTTCCTTATCCATGTCTATGTAGAACCACTTCAAATTGGTATATTAGATGTCATACACACAGCAAACCCCTATGATTCCATATTATGGTCTGCACGTGCCACTGTACGACACCATAAATTGTAGGCATCATATGCACCATACGGCTACTCATTATTTTTTTTTTTTTACAATGGTCTCCATTATGTCCCTTACACAATACCCCCCAAAGAAGAAAAAAAAACTAAGAAACCCAACAGATCCCCTCTCCTCCTGCGCCATAGATGGATTGTTACTCAATTTAAGGATCATATGCCAATTAGACTAGTAGAATATTTCATATAAAGCCTCATTCACACATCAGTGTTCCACGGACATGTGCTGTACGTGTTCTTTATGGACAGCACACATCCACATTCATTTTAATGTGTGTATTCACACATCAGTGTTTTCTCGCGGTCTGTGGGTCTGTTTTTTTTTTAGCACGGAAGCTCTACTTTGTCCATGCTCATGGATCCATGATGCCCAATATAGTGGGTCTATGAAAACCACAAATGCAACACGGATGGCACACAACTCTATTTTGTATTCATGTCTGATCAGAATTATTTGCAGATTGCACACTGAACCATTAATTTCTATAGGGACACAAAAAAATTGGACAGCATACAGAAGATGTCATCCGGGTGCTGTCCACATCCCTGTGTCTATTCCACAAATTATAGCACGCATCCTCTTCTTGTCTGCCTTGTGGACAAGAATAGTTATTTTTAGTTAAGAAAGTGAGAAAAATGTGGATTGCACATGGTTGTGTGCATAAGACCTAATGTAAGCCAAAGTGAATGATTAAAAATAGCCTTAGACGCAATTAGCCTGCTTGTTACATAGTTCAGATTCTTCTCTACACGATACCGTTAACTAACAAAAAGGTAATGAAAATAATATGACAAAGATGGCAGAAAGAGGATAGGAAATAGGTGCTACTAAAAGCAACACTGATCATGAGAACGGGACCTCATACCCTGTGGAGCCCCCCAAAATTAATGGAGCAGATGGTTGGACATGTGCGCAACCACTCCATTTTTATGAGAGTTCCCGACATAGCTGCAAAAGTGACAACAGGAAGTGCAGCCATGTTGGTTTTCGCCTTTGATTTAACTTCTCAGATACTCATGACAAAAGTGTCATTAGATCAGCATGTTTACATATATATGTTCAATTTAACATTTTGGGTAGGAATCTTCTTTAATTAAACTGTCTGATTGGACAGGTACTTTAACTGCAGCAAGCAGAACCTGATGATAAACAGAAGTTCAATGGGTGGCTCTCAATTATGTTTATTTCATCAAGTATATGTACTGATAGAATTTTTCTCCATTGTGCAATGTTTGGGACAAAATATATAAAGTGCATAAAATTAACTATACTACATGACATTCAAATTTCTGATGAAAAGATACTGCTCACAACTCTTGAAACAGTGTCAATTTGTACTCATATTCAAACTAGTAATGCCGTAAAGCACAACCCTCTTCTCCAGAAACTGACAAAAAAAGTTTAGTGACTTTTTGAACACCTGTGTGCCTAAATTTAGGCACGTGTTTCTACACTACCCTCGCCACTGGGGAGGCTTAAATGAGGATTGAAATCTACCCCAGTTAGGAGCTAGAGTAGATTTAATTCTAGGCACACAGACTGCCGAAGGATGCGCCTAATTTATGATGAGGCCCGCACCTTGTAATTAAGTGTATCCTCCACCAGCACAGGGGATATCAAATTCTGGCATAAAAAGTCTATGATAAATTACCACCAAAGTGGATAGGACAATCGCAGTCCTAATCCTGGTTGTCTAATAGTAGAAACATTTTCATTGGGACTTGGAGGGCAGAAGTGATTTATATCTTCAAGGGCTAATAACTGGCACCTGAAAATCAGCTCTATCATAGCATTCCTTATCATGTGTTGGAGACAATTTCTATTTTTCTTTGGATGGTTAAGAATAACTTTCAGCTTTGCTTCCAAGCTCTCGAAAGCCATTATTAATGCATTCCTAGAATTGTTGGTCAAATCTAATGCCTGAACAATGTTTGCCATATAGAAGCACAGCTTGATGGCATGGGAAGTAACGGTGCAGACCTACATAGGCAATATCAAGAAGCTTGAAAAGTTTTAGAAACAATATGCATTCTACATTATTTTCTCCTGGACGTGGCTCAGCGCATGCATGATCTAAAATTACAAGCAATAAAAACTATAAAAAGAAGAGAAATAAATCAGAAAAGCAGGAAGGACAGTGGAACGGAAATAATTTTTCTACAGGCAGCATCTGGTGCCCAGATAAGTATTACAATTAGAATTTGAAACATCAATGCTTCAATTGGCATTTTCAGTAAAACTATAAAAATGAGGACCAGTGCAAGTATCTAAAGAGGTTAAAGGCAGAATTTCTAAAATATTAATCGATGTTCATTTTTAGCTCATGTGAAGTTGCTGGAATTAAAAAAATTCAGGACATGCATGCTAAACCAAACACATCTTTCTCATCAGTAGCAAACACAGAGGAAACTTTTTTATATCTGCTTTTCCATACTTTAAGCTATTTCTTTACATTATATTTTTGAATTGGATTTAAGATATTTTAAAGCAGTATTGCAAAGCATTTTCACTGAATTAAATATTGATGACCCATACCTAAGATAGGTCATCAGTATCTGATCGGTTGGGTTTTGACTCCCAGCACCCACGTCCATCAGCTGTTTGAAGTGGCCTCTTTATACTATACCAAGTACAGTACTGTATATTGTTTAGTGGCTGTGATTGATATTGCAGTGCAATTTCATTCACTTGAATGGGACTGAACTTGTGCTCAAAATCCAAGTGACCAATGGATATGATGTCACGTGCTAAACAGAGTGCTGTGGCCTCTTCTAGTAGCTGTGGGAGTTCTGGGAATCAGCCTCCACCCCAATCCCCCCCCCCCCCCAATAATCACCTATTGTGAGGATAGGTCATCAATATTTAAATCTTCAAGCATCTTCTATACTTTTCTGTCTGTGCATACATACTGATTCCTTACTATGTATTAGTGACCAGGCATGTGTAAAACATGCTACATTCCTTATTCCTCTTAGATTTCATACAGATGACTGAGGAAATGTCTTTATACATGTAGAAATTCCAAGGCACATAGAGGAACAGTATGGTCCCATAGCCGGCTATGGACACTATATTACACACTGGTAAAACATGAATTCTTAATATGATAGTGTTCAAGCCACCAAAGTCTGGCTACACCATTGACTTTGACAGATGTCTCAAATTATTACCATTCAAAATTTAGAAAAATGTATGACACCCATTCAAATAACAAATAAACCAAACCAAAAATATCAAGAAAAATAATTTTTCAAAAACCTCACTATGTTCATAAGGGTGAGTACGTAGTTCTGCACATGCTCTTTTCCATGGAAGCGCACAACAGAGTCATCCACTGCAAGGAGCACCTCTATGTTATAGTCATCCTTCTTAGCATGACGTTTCTTGCGTTCATTGTCCAGCAACCTGACCTGCATTGATTCCAGTGCAAAAGGGAGAACGCCCACTTCACTCTTTACAACTAAAAATAAATAGGGATTGTAAGTTGTCATGATACAATATAGGTATCAAATATGTGTTCTATATGACAGTACTATATACTGTATGTTACTCACCAATCCCCTACTGCTCCCATTCCAACAACTGCCAGGTCTTCTGCCAGTTTCTAATTCCTGTCCTTCTTTACGTGGACATGTGATGCGGCAGCCAATAACTGGCTGCAGTGGTCACATTTCCACATCCAGAAGGACCAGAAATGGGAGACCCAGGAAGTTTCAAAACAGTGGTGGGGACTGGAGCAGAAAGTATGACTTTAAAAAAAAATGTTTTAAGTCATAAGGGATCCAACCCCCTACCAATTAATAGAATGGTCAGCAGTGGCACTTTCACTCTATAATTAGAGAACCAGGTGATAGAGAGAAAGAGAGAGACTAGTAAACAATTGTATGTTTCTGACACCGGCAGATGTTAGACATGATAATTTGCATATATTTTACCAAGAGATACAGGGGAGCATTGTCTAACCTACAATAGTTGTTATATGTATCAACTGGTCTCCATAATAGAAATAGTACCCACCCAGAGGTTCTCCCTAAGGCCTTGCAACATAAATGTCATCTGCTTTTTTTTTTATGATTAAGGGCTTTTATTCTGAAAAAACTAGTTGCAGATGTGAGGCTGGCTTAGCTATTTTTCTAGCTTTGCTACATAAGCATGGTTAAAGGCAGGAAAGCATTTTTGCCAATCCGCTGTGTGAAAATAATGCAGTGCTCATATTGCGGTTGTGTTCTTCTTACTGTTTACCTACTTGCTGTGCAGCAGCAAGTAGGTATAATTATAGCTCCTGCTGTCCTACTTGAATGGGATAGCTCCTTCCTATTCACCTGAGGATCAGAATAGCAAAGGCAAACAACACATTTATTAACTTTATTTCACGGTTTTGGATCAACTTCAGGCAGAGACACCTCTAAAGCAACCTTCAACTGAAAGTGAGACAAGACAAGCTAGTTCTCTTTCCTAGGACAAGAGAGCAATAAAGCCTCAAGAGAAACATGTCTTACTAGGTTGACTTGCCTTGTGGGGGTACTCTTTGGGGTGCTTTCTATCATTAGGGAGATGAAAAAATAAACATGGGTATTGTATGCCAGGAGATACTACTCATGGTTTCTAGGAAGAGTATATGCAAATCACATGTCTTAATTTAGCTAGTATGAGAAGATTTTTTTTTAAAGAAAAGCTTATTTGAATATCTTTTCCAGTTAGCCAAAGGTATGCAAATTAGCTTGTATGGCAAAAAAAGAATGGAGTTGATATCCTATCTAATGTCAGAAAAATTAAGATATGTCATCCCTTTAACCCAGTATTAGACTACTTTCACACTTGTATTTCTATTTTCCGGTATTGAAATCCGTCAAAGGATCTCAATACCGGAAAAAAAACACTTTCATTTTGAACAGAACGGAATGCTCCAAAATGCATTCTGTTCCGTTTGGTTGTGTTCTGACACCGGAAAACAAACCCCAGCATGCTGCGGTTTTCTTTCCGTCATGGGAAGCGGAGCAAGACGGATTAGTCATGACCCACAATGCAAGTCAATGGGGATGGATCCGTTTCAATCTGACACTATCTGACACAATAGAAAACGAATCCGTCCCTCATTGACTTTCAATGGAGTTCATGACCGTTCCATCTTGGCTATGTTAAAGATAATACAACCGGATCTATTCATAACGGATGCAGATAGTTGTATTATTAGTAACGGAAGCGTTTTTGCTGAGCCCTGCTGGATCCAGCAAAAACTCTAGTGTGAAAGAAGCCTTATCTAGTGATATTAACTAGTATTTCAAGGTTAGATGGCATTTGGCTTTAACCATGTGCAAACATAAACTTTTTTATATGGCATATTCAGAATTTTGAAACGAGTAAAAATTAGTCAAGAACGGCAACCCAAATAAAAACAGGGTTATGTGAACAATACAGGGAAAGAGTACATTATTATTTTTGAGGTACCTTCATTGTGCATCTCCCCTTGATTTTCAGTTTTATTGTGTTGAACAGCAGATCTCCTGTAGACCACGTGAGCACGACCATTTTCTTCATCTTCCTGTTTTCCCCTTTCTAAAGGCTCAATAAAGAACTCACTGCTGTCAGTTCTTATCATACCAGCCTAAAGTAAAAAAAGACAAAACAGCTCATAATCAGTTCTTCAGAAAAATCATAAGAAAACATACTACTACATGGAGATTTCCCTAACAGGTATTAACAATGATTACTTGGTAGCGTTGAGCAAACTTCTGTTTTCAAGTTCGGCGTACAAAGTTCGGGTTTGGGTTATCTAAGAATCCCGTTATGGATTCCGCTTCCACGGACCATAACTTTTGGTCTATGGTAGTGGAATCCATAACGGAATTTTTAGATAACTCGAACCTTGTACGCCAAACTTGAAAACAGAAGTTCACTCATCCCTACTACTTGGCGTTAGCTAAAATCCTATTTGACTACCTTGCATTAAAGGATGGTAAAATGCAACCACAGTGATGCAGATAACTACCATTATCACATTATTATACCACCACAAAGAAGAAGATAATACCACCACACTACTATACTACTACAGAGAAGACACATGCATACTGCTAACTACGACAGAGAAGAAGGTACTAACACTATGATAGAACACACACAACCATAGATACAGAGATATTACCAAACACTACTAAAGGGAAAAATATTCTAGTACTACTATACAGCCACATAAATGAAGATACTATCACATTACAATACTATCACAGAGAAGAAGGTACTAACAGAAACACAGTAATATGCTACTTTAGAGAAGATACTAATATGTTATTTCAGAGAAGATACTACCACATTGCTATATTAAAACAGCAAGGTAAGTAATAACACTGTGATATAACTTACAACCTCAAAAATTAAGATACTACCACATACTACCATAGAGAAGATACTAGCAGATGCTACCATGCAACCTACAACCACATAAAGAAAGATACTGACACACTACTATACTACCACAGAGAAGAAGATACTAACATTACGATACAATATACATTATGAAATAAAGATACTACCACACTACATACTGCAACAGAGAACATACTGCCATATTGCACAACACACAAAAATAAGGACAAGTATTAGGCAACTGCCAGTTGCCAAGAGGGTTATAGTGTGATTGCACTCCTCAGCAATCTACTGTTGAGTGTCAGTTGTCACGTCTCTTGCAGGTGCTAGAATACACATTTAGCTGTTATTATCACCCTATTAGTCAACTGTGTGGAACATTACAGCTAATACCTGCATCGCAAGATAACCAAGCACTTATTTATTTTCGATGGTCATTGCTACTACCAGCTCAGGTTGTGGCAGTGGCAGCCCTTTCACCCCCACTTAGGCCAATTTGTTCCTGGGCTGGTGGGGGGCCATATGCATCTTTTCAGAACACTGGCAAAAACACAGATGTCTGGAAAAGATACACAATGACATTTTCATACTTTGGAGTGGCTCCAATGGAGATAATTTCATCAAGAAGTTAAATGACAACAAGCTTTGACTCAGATTTACCTCTGAGATCTATGAAGACCAGTTGGCTTTCCTTGATGTGGTGCTTAAATGTAAGGTTGTGGGCTTAATTGAAATTAAAATCTATCGCAAAAAACAGCTAGGAATAGTCTCTTAAATTGGGACACTGCCAATCCATATGCCCTAAAGAAAGGTATGCTGAAAAAAATTGCTCCAATGGAAAAAGATTCAAACATCATGCAGAAAACTTGAGACAGTGATTTCTTGATCACAGATACCTAGATCACTTCTTAAAAGGAACCTTCTCAAACCCATTAAACATTAACCAGACGACCTTCTGATCCCCAAGAAAATGGAGGAGACAATGAGAAAAATATGTATGATTGGTATCTTCAACAGGGCACATGAAGAAAGCAGGATAATTTTTCAAAAACATTGGGGCATACTGACAGCATATCTAGATTTAGCATAGTTGCTAGGTAAATGACCTGAGATCACCTTTAGAAGAAGATGGAGCATTTAGGGACTTCCTAGTAAACAATCACTTTTTCCTCATACCAAGAAAGAAAATATGTCTGGAACTAAACCACGGGGTAATTTCCCTGTGGGGACTGTAGTGCATGTAACCAATTTTCAAACAACTTTACAAATTCCCAAACAAGAAAACAATATCTGATCAGGGATTTTATTAATTGCAAATCTAGTGAAGTGATCTACCTAGTACAGTGTACATGTCCCATGTATTATGTTGGAAAAATGAAATGTGAATGTCATAGGCACATCAGAGAACATATAAATGATATACTAAACAAAAAAGATACACCGGTAGCCAGGCATGTTCATGCTGCACATCAGGGAAATGTTAACTCAATATAATTCACTGGCATTACCAAGATTCCCAAATAGTAGAGATGGTAACTAGGATTAGAAAGTGCTACAGGTAGACGGCCAGTGGATCCTTTTGGATGAAATCTATGACACCAAGTGATCTGAATGAGAGCATTCATTTTAATTGCTTCATTTTTAATGGCAGTTTAGCTTAACTGACTTGCCCTAGCGGTACCACAGTGATCGGATTGTGAAATGCCACGAGTTGCAGTTGAATACTGAACTCTTTAGCTGTGACTGTCACTTAACCTGAGCACACTAGTAACGTGGAAACAATTTATTAGTAAACTGACGATCGTTGATAACCCATTGTAGACAAACTTTGTATACCGTTCTGTTTCATACTTACCATTTGTAGATCCAACACTGAGAACCAATTATGAGATACTCCTCTACATATATCTTATGAAATGTTTGTTGATATGATCCACATGAGTGGCAGCTTACCATCGAACTCCTGAGCTGTGACTGACACTTGAATGGCCATCATGTAGCAATTGCCTAACTGGAGCACACTAGCAAAACGAACATAATTTATTAGTAAACTCTGTACAACGCTCTGTATTAGACCCACCTCTTGAAGATCCAGCAATGACTACCGATTATTCTCCATGAGAACTGTATAGGATACATAGAACCAGGAGACACATTGATGTCTATAGCCACTGCCTTAACTTTATACCCAGATGTCATAATGTCAGAATTTCCCCCTAATGAGTGAGCAATAAAGTAGGAGCCTAAACAAACAGCGATTAGGGTAATACAGCCAGGATATGTTTAAGTTCTAGCTTTGGATAAGGGATTGACCTTCTCAGGGGGTGCTCCGCTTATATTTGGCCTAGGGTTTAGCTATACTATAATATCCAGTTAGAGAATAGGACGATGTAGGAAATTAAGCACCCACTCATTTTTGCCATATCATTATTTTGCCTGTTTAATGTTTACAAAAAAATGTATATGTTAAACGGATGCCATACAGTGGCATCCGTTCCCATGGAGTACACCTAGACATTGTCACAATTTGGTACAATTTGGAGCATTTTAGTGCAATTTGGCACAAGTACTTTTAGAAACATCCATTGTGGCTAACTTGCCAAGGGGGCATGGCTTAGCAAGAAAGGGGCATGGCATAGTAGGGAAGGGGACGTGGTCAAAGGTGCAATATTTTGAGCAAAAATTACGCATCAATTCTAGTATACAATTATGTAAGCCAACCAGCAACTGTTATATGGTCACAGAAAAGTGTCTATCACTGCACCAGATTCATCATCCAGCCAGAACCACAGTCATACAGGTCTAGACAGCCTGTCTATGCTTACGCCATCTATAGAATTAGTAAACCTGCCTTATTATGTTCTATCAAAAAAGGTTGAAATGTGAGACTTGAATATTATTGCAATAAAAATGAACCTAAAATTCTTTGCCAGCTTTGTTTCATGCACTGAGATAATAACACATCTGTAAAATTCCTACATTTGGCATATAACAGAGAACTTTAAACTTAATTGAGCTCAGGCTGCAGTCATATATAAACCCTGCACATGTTTCACATGGTCTACATTAAAGCAAAAATTGCCTGAAGTGCTCTAGGGTTTTAAATAGCTGCTGTTAGCTAACAAGGATGCAGCCAAAACTTGCAGTCTTCTGGTACAAATTTTCGACCATGTGTCTGCTTGATGTATTGTAGTCTAATTGTGCAAAAAAGCATAAATGATAATGAACTGTCTAATAATGTATTACTGCACTGTAAAATTTAGAGATAGATGCCAGGTGATTGCACAATACATCTTTGGGATTTATTTTTTAGGCCTCAGGGATAATGTAGTCCCTACTGCAGGGATCGGCAACCTCTGGCACTCCAGCTGTTCTGAAACTACAACTCCCAGGATCCTCCTTTCACTTCTATGGGGGTTACAAGAACAGCTGAATAAGTGTGCATGCTGGGAGTTGTAGATTCACAGCAGCTGAAGTGCCTGTAAATGTTAATAAAACAAGTTAATAAGAAGTCACATGACTAATGACATTGTAGACCAAGTGCATTTACAGGTCACGGAGCTCTGAGGGGACTCTATATAGTCTTATTATTTGAGATGAGCTAATCAATTCTAAACACATGAAATTTGACATGAATTTTCTAAACATTTGGGTCAAATCCAAATCCAATTTTTTGGTGATTTGATTTGGGTGAATTTCTCAAGATTACATCAGCCATTTTTGAGCTCAGAAGACCTGAGAGATAAAGAAAGAGAACCACATAAACCCAAATTGGTCATAAAAAAAAAATCCTGCAGGGCTGTTCGTTTTAAAGAGGTTGTTTGTTACCACCAATTTTATACAATCCTAGAAGACCCAGGAATATTACCCACAACTTGTCGGGGCAATTGGAGCACTTTAGATTAGGGTTGAATTTATTATTCTTTTATCAATGTTATTAATATACTGTATAATAGGAGGTATATTGTAATAACCACCTCAGTGGCTGCGAAAGCTACTTTGGAAGAGGTAGCCTGGGAATATACAATCATATGTGTCACACGACTGTAAGTCTTAGAAGCTACTAGACTACACGACTAGTTTGGCGTTTAGCTGAAAAAACACAACCAAATTGCAGGAAAGTGAGGGAAATAGCACACGAAATGCATTGTGATCTATTATAGCAAAGTACAGCACACTGGCTTGCAGAGGAGGTGTGGGGTGAAGAGAAGCCTGGGAGTGGTAGTGGCGGGATTGAGGATGGTTGTAGTCCTCAAGGTAGCTAATCCTTGCCCCAGTGCTCCCACAGGTAGCATGTGCAGTGATAGAGGGTCACAACCTATCTTCCCCTCTGGGCACACCCTGGACTTTGGGGTCTCCTACCTGGTGGTGCTCTTGATATTAAGTTAACAGCGGGGTGCTATGCAGGAGATGGGGATGGTGGTTCCAATCGGGAATGGAGATCAACGACCAGGCCAGTTTAGTTACAATAATATAAAGTCCCTCTTTTATTAAAAAAAATGATGGGTTTCACAGTACAGATGGTAGCAGTAAGCACAGTTCTCAAGTATCTGACAAAGCAGGGTTTTCCCAAAGTCTGTGTATAGGAGGTGATTATGATGTTAATCCTCCCTGAGTCTCTTTCTATAGGTATATGCAATCTTTCCAAAATGACCAAAGGGGTGCAATTCCTCAATACTTTTTTGCAATGCCAAACTGCGGTGTGCAGTCTTAGATCAGATGGCTAGTCTGTCTCAGTATCGTGGCATGTGCCAGAGGCGATATAACATAAACCACATTCAGTAAAGGATAAAGCCATATGTGTGTGTTACCATTACTGAATTTGTCCAATCAAAGCCCTTAAAAGGTGCAAAACCTTCTGCAATAATCCAATGCTTCTTTGCATCAGGCTAGTTCTTAACATAGTTGCTTTTCTGCCAGCTTGTCTGGCTTACACACCAATAGTAGCATGCAAGTCTTTACTCCTTGCTGGCTAACCAGAAACTACCCACTAGCAAGGAGAGAGTAGGACCAGCCCACCACAGGGCAACTATTACTAACAACTGGCCATCCATAATCAGCCTTTCGGAATACATAGTGTATAGTAAAGCTATATATATAACCCTTTGTACCAGTGTAAGTGAATAGTTAGGATCTGAGTAAACATTTTAAACAATTTTAGTAGTCAACCATAGCATTAACCCTTTAACAGTGAACAAGCGGTGCAAAACCTTTGATCGTTATTAGATACAATATCGGAAGACTCACATCACGAAGTAGAACCAGCTGTAAGGAGGTTTTCTGGTTTGCATAAACATCCTTTAAATGTCCATGCAGCTCTTTCTTATTTACTGTGATGTTATGTCCTACAGGGCAGTGATATGGGAGTTGTTGGTAGGGATGCTGGAGTTGTGGCAGAGAAAGTGCATTATGGGTTTGGTTGGATACGGGAAGTGCTACATACAAGATGTAAACTAACCAGAGTGATTTGTTTAAATGGTGAAAATAGGTCAGCAGGGACCAAATAATAATAAAAAAAGCATGGAGAAGATGTACATGAGGTAAGCAAATCCATAAGCATATTAGTTAAAAATCAAAGTAATGCTGAGAATATGATTGATAGGAACTGTACTTTAAAAAAAAGCTGACATGTCTTTTAAGTTATTTTGAAGTAGCTGGGACATAGTACCGTGGAAATTCTGAGGGGGATTTTTAAACTCAGTTTTCGTGGAGTCTGTGTTGCCTTATTTTGACCATAATCTATCAAATGTTGTACAATGTTTGATAAATTTGGTGCACAATTAGTTCGACGTCACTTTCTGCACCATTCTTTACTGTAGTAAATTGCGACTATTTTTGTACATTTTTAAATAAGCAGAAAAAGTCACAAAGCCCTAGTTTGTAAATTTCTAAAGGAAATGTATCACCAAAATTGTTATCTGACAGCTAAAACCAGATACAACACATATTCTTTTTTTCTCATCTGTTTTTGTTTTCTGATTGTAGATTTTTTTTTCATTCTGTTTCCTGAACATTATTATGGTGACTTTATAACATCTTGAAATTCTTGAGAAGCTGCGCTGTAGAATATTTCAAACTTGTGAAGTGCTTTCCCTACTGCTCGGCAATTCTAGACAGATGGCTGTGCAAGACCTTTCTTCAAAATAGTCATGAGCATATTGGTCCAATTAAATAGTAAAGCCAAGTGAAATATGGAATATAAATATGAAGAAAAGCAAGGTAATGACCCTAGGGAGATAGACCTAAACATCACTGGAGTTGTGACAATGACGTAGAATGTAGAATTAGTAAAGGATCTAGCAGTCAAAAGGTACATTGTCAAGACTATGGCAGGGAAGGGATGTAGATTGGGTGTACACACCACCTTGCCCATAGACTTTATTATCAGAATGTACAAGCTTATAATTTACTTTTGGCATACAGGTGAATTAGTATACAATTATACTATAAATACACTATATTAAAGTGGTTATCTCATGATAATGTAGAAAATGAAAATCAGATATCATATAGTACATGACGATCTCTTTCTAACAAAGCTAGCACCAGCCCTGTACCTCACATGGAACCAGAGATCTCCCCATTCATTAGATTACATAGATTTATATCAAGCTGACAGCTCAAGGAGAGTGTCTTTTCTGCTGCAGGTCAGGTGGGGTATCTTTTCTGCTGGAGCTCTCTCCCTATTACAGCTCAGGAGGCAGCGGTAGGACCGCCACCAATTTAATAGTTAATAACTTTCTCTAACTGATCTAATAGTTAATAACTTTCTCTAACTGGAATACCCTTTAATGATTCATTCACCATCTTTGAACCATCTCCAGGAGTTATTTATATGAAGTGACTTTGTTAATTTTATTTACCATATGGGTAGTTAGAGTTAGCACAAGATGCGACAAAGTTATTAAGAGACGTGTGTGACCCCCATGATTTACCTGTTGCTTATTTAGTGAAAACATATTCTTCAGTGCTGTATAGAAATTGTCATTATTCACGAATGTCAGTGTCCATAATCTAATTTCCCTATGTCAGGAACTTGGGCAAATTTCATAGAAAATTGATTAACCTATCAATAAGTTTTTGGAAAGTGGGAGGAAACCAGATTATCTAGAAAAATACCATGCAAAAACACAAGGGATACACAAAAAGCCCATGAAGATTTCCTTGGTTCAATTTTGACCCAGGACCTCAGTACTGCAATACAACAGTTCTAACCGCTGCCATAGAGCAAAACTATTCCTTTTTTAAGTCAGAAATGAACATCAGTAAGGCATTTTTTTCTGAGCTAATTCTCAGCTGTCAATATTTCCCTATCAGTGCTGGCCCATAAGTGAATAAGCCCAATTCAGTAAAGCAATCATTGTAATTGGTTACATGTGCATGTCTCACTAAATTATATTCTAATCTGGAAGCAATTGTATAAAGAATTAAATGATTTACGATTACAAGGGAATCAAGTTAAACATCAACATAAGTGAGATGAGGTTCCTCGATAGGAAAACTATTAATCATATTCACACTAGTGTTCACTATTATCATCATATTAGTGCTCTTTAATGACAACTGCCCAACACATACCCTCTGAATATTTCTTTTAATACTTGCAATTATTTACCTATTTTCTGAAGTGATTTTAGATGTGAATGACATAAACTGGCCACACACATTAGGCAAATGAAAGCTGAACCCACCGATTTGGTGGAGATGGCTGAGCTAATGTGCATTGGATCCTTCCAACATCTGCCTTTCGGGGAGATAAGGATCAGGCAGCTGGATAAACCACTGCCATAGCAGTTAGGACACATGCATGATTGGCCAAGCCAATTGGTTGAGAGATAGCTGTTAGCGTGACTTTTATTTTCTTATTTCACTCATAAATAGGATATGTAATCTCTACCAAACCTCCAAATTTGAAAAAAAGTAATTACAAATAGTCTTTAAGTGATCACTAAAAAAAATCTAAATTGTATTAAATAAATGTAATCTGACTTTCCCCTAAATTCTATCAAATTGAATTGAAATATTTTCCTAAACCTTCAAAACCTAAGCAATGAACAAGTATTACTGCCTATGTAAAGA
The DNA here is from genome assembly GCA_033119425.1 of Bufotes viridis. NCBI lineage: Eukaryota > Metazoa > Chordata > Amphibia > Anura > Bufonidae > Bufotes > Bufotes viridis. The sequence continues at coordinate 191,727,180 of CM065594.1, forward strand.
CACTTTCAAAGACTAGTGAACAGTATGTTAAAAACAGAAATTAAATTTTACCTTATTACTTTCCCCAACACTACAGTGGCAAGGGTCATCTTCTTTTATACCACTAGAATGCCTGCTGAATCTATCTCTCCCCTCTCCTTTGCATAGAAAATCATCTGAGAAGACAGATAAAAGGTAAGTAAGTAAAAAAAAAGAACCTACTTCAGAAAAAAATAGCAAGTGTGACATATATCTCATATGTAATGTGACACTTATGGGGATATGACTTTGTTTGGTCAAGTTCACACTGATGGTGAGAATAACACCCCTATCAGACTAAGGGTATGTTCCCTCAGCTGGCATTGCTGGGGAAAGCTGAGGTCGGCCAAATGCAGTCAGATAAATTTCCATCCATGTAATAGATGGATGGGGCAGCTGCTCCAATGAGTGCCATTTTATGTCAGGAGCTCTCACAGGGGGATCCCAAGCAGGGGAAACCCTTCTGTCATGGGGTTTGCCACCTGACATTTAACATTAGGTCACCGTGTCATTAAAAAAAGCAAAAGAAACACACCATGTAATCACCGTATGAACAGAATATGAGACTCCTTAAAACAAATGTTTATCACTCATTTTTATTATTAATTTTTTCTGATGGATATGTCCAGGTTAATGTAACTAAATCTATAGAGGTATATTTTGTTTTAACCCCTGGAACCTACATTTGTGAAAGGAGGGACAGGTGTGGCAGGATTGGCTCACCTTCTAAGGTGTATGGAGTCAGCCTTACTCTCCTCCAACATCTGTTTGAGAAAGAAGAATTGGATTTTAACACGCCAATCTATCGTTCTCATGTGAGAGGAGCTGATGTCAGAAATACCAGCTAGAGATGGAACAAATAAATTCATACAAATGAATTTGTTCATAAAAGCCAGGGGCTGTTCCCACTCCTCAATAAGCTCCTGCCATTTGTTTTAGAGGTCCGGACATTTCTTCTAGCCCTGACAATGTCACGCATGTGCTGCTGCTTTGAGTAGTGGTGCAAGTGGAGAGGCTCTGCTACGGCTACCGGAGCAGAGACTGTTTATTCGCCGCTACCTGAAAATGTAATAGTGCATACAGAGTCACTGCTCCAGTATCAGCAACAGAGCATATGTGCTTGCATCACTACCCAGAGAAGTGCTGCAGGCAGGAACGTAGCTAAAGGCTCATGGGCCCTGGTGCAAGAGTTCAGCTTGGGCCACACTTCCCTCAGTGCTTTGTGTGTCTTCTTATGCGGCACAAGTGTCTTTGAGCCCCTTCAGGCTCCTGGGCCCGATAGCGACTGCTAGCTCGGCACCCCCTATAGCTATGCTCCTGACCGCAGGCATGAGCATTTGAAACTATACACTGAAAAAAGGACACTAGGAAAATAATGTGATTGAACAGAGACTGACAAAGTGTAAACTGCTAGGGGTTTTTGGTCAATGATTACACAACCACAGTGGTACACCATTTATTTTGGGTTGTGCAGTAGGGCATATGTTGAAGCAGGCTTCCACACTGTCATGGTAACAGTGATACATATGCTTGATAGCCTCCTATAGCATGTCATTCCAAGCTCTTTCAACTTGGACCCATATTTCAGTCAAGATGGTTGTTGGCTGCTGTGCATGGGAGATCCAGTTGTCCTGAAAATTCTGATGTAGTCGGGTGCTCGAGTAGAACACCTGTAGTCGGGTGCTACCGAGCACCCGAGCAAAATGGAAGTCAATGGGAGAACACGAGCATTAAACCAGAAAACCCCTGCTCTGAAGAGGGGAGGGTGTCTGGTTCACAGCAAAAGGTCCGAAATTGATGAAAACACCACTGAAATGCTTCGGGAAAACAGCATGGGGAGGATGTCTTCTGGATGCATCTTGGACTCCCAGGTTGATACTGGGAATGATGTTGTCCGAGTAGTAGGCCACTTTTACAGACTGACAATAATACGCACAAAACCGAATATAAAATTGATTTTAGAGGAAAAATTGTTAAGAAACATTCTTTCCTGTATATTTACTTGTATATAAAGTGCAAGTGCTGCCAAAAATTACAAGGAAGAGGCACTGCAAAACAACCTGTATATCACATAAAGGAGAGCCTCATTCACATTGTGGTACAATTGTTCAGGTAGTGGGACTCCTACACTCATAAAGCCTATGCACTAAGTGGAAGGGCTGCCAAAAATTACAAGGAACCAGCACTATAATACACCCTTAATTACACATAAAGGAGGGCATGATACACACCCTTAAAATTATGATTGATGGCCTGCTGGTGACCCTCAAAAACATTAGGACCAAGGACCTGCTGCTGACCCTCTAAAACATTAGGGGCGAGTGCCTGTTGCTGAGTTGACCATCTAAAACATTATGGGCGAGGGCCTGCTGCTAAGCTGACCATCTAAAACATTATGGGCGAGTGCCTGCTGCTGAGCTGACCATCTACAACATTACGGGCGAGGGCCTGCTGCAGAGCTGACCATTTAAAACATTATGGGCGAGTTCCTGCTGATGATCTGACCATCTACAACATTACGGGCGAGGGCCTGCTGCAGAGCTGACCATTTAAAACATTATGGGCGAGTTCCTGCTGATGATCTGACCATCTAAAACATTAGGGGTGAGTGCCTGCTGCTGATCTGACTATCTAAAGCATTAAGGGCGAGGGCTGCTGCTGCTGATCCGATCATCTAAAACATTATGGGCTAGGGCCTGCTGCTGATTTTACTATCTAAAACAGGCATCCTCAAACTGCGGCCCTCCAGCTGTTGCAAAACTACAACTCCCAGCATGCCTTAACAGCTTACAGGTATCAGCCTACAGCATGGCATTGTGGGAGTTGTAGTTTTACAACATCTGGAGGGCCGCAGTTTGAGGGTGATTGATCTAAAACATTAGGGGTGAGGGCCTACTGCCGAGCTGACCATCTAAAAAATTAGGGGTGAGGGTCTGCTGCTGAACTGACCATCTAAAACATTAGGGGTGAGGGCCTGCTGCTTAGCTGACCGTCTAAAACATTAGGGGCGAGTGCCTGCTGCTGATCTGACCATCTAAAACATTAGGGGTGGACACCCAATAGTTGTAAGGCACAGAGGGATCACTGAGGACGCTGACACGGTCTGCTACGTACTCCTTCACCATCTTCCAAAATTTTTCCCTCCTTGTGACACTAGGCCACACATCAGGTGCTAGCGGGGTGTCATAAAACTGTCCCAGGCCTTGGAGAGTGTTTCCCTGCCTCTGTTGGAACTGCTTTGTGTTCCCCTCTTCACCCCTCCTTGGTTGCCCAAGGAACTAGGTACTCTGCCGCCAGTGTTGTCAGCTAGAAAATTTTTTAACAATCTTTCCACAAGGACCTTCTGGTATTGCACCATTTTGCTCGTTCTCTCCTCCACAGGAATAAGAGATGAGAAGTTCTCTTTGTAGTGGGGGTTGAGAAGGGTGAACAACCAGTAATCGTTGTTCGCCAAAATGCGTACAACGCGAGGGTCACAAGAAAGGCAGACTAACATAAAGTCAGCCATGTGTGCCAGAGTCCCAACAGACAAAACTTTGCTGTCCTCATCAGGAGGATAACTCTCAATCTCATCATCCACTTCCCCCTCTTCTACTCATCCACGCTGAACAGATGGAATAAAACTTCCATGGCTAGTAACCTCTGTAGCGGAGGCAATCGTCTCCTGCTCCTCATCATCATCCAATTCGCGCTGAGAAGACAAAATGAGGGTGGTCTGGCTATCACCCTGTGTACTGTCTTCCCCCATTTCCACCTCTTCCCCATGCAAAGTGTCCACCTTAATTATGAGCAGCGAGTGTTTAAGTAGACACAGAAGTGGGATGGTTGCGCTGATAATAGCGTTATTGCCGCTCACCATCTGTTTTGATTCCTCAAAGTTGCGTAAAACCTCACAGAGGTCAGACATCAATGCCCACTCGTTGCTTGTGAAGAGCAGAAAGTGACTGGAAAGGCGATGATTATGTTGCAGCTGGTATTTCACTACTGCCCTCTGCTGCTCACAAAGCCTGGCCAACCTGTGGGACGTCGAGTTCTGGCGCTGTCAGAAACCGCCCTGATATAGTTTACTCTGCCCTCAAGTTTGCCCTCAGTCAAGATGGTGGATTATGTGTTTCCTGGTTGCCATCTCACTTCCTGTTCCTGTTCCTTTTTAAACTGGCCAGACCTTCCTGTCTTTGCTGGAGTATTGTGTTTGGCTTTTGTCCGCAATCCTCTTGCTGGAACTCACTCCTCCGTGTGTTCTGTGCCCTAGCGGTTCTCCCTGCTACCTCCTGTTGCCGACCCGGACTGTTCTTGGACCTTTGTACCTGCTTGCTGCCTGCCCTGACCTTCTGCTTGTCTACCTTCCTGCCAGCTTGCCGCCTGCCCTGACTTCTGCTAATCCTGACCTCGGTTCTTGTCTACTGACTCTGCCTCATCTGTGCGGGGCACAACAACGTGGGTTCTGCTACATCCGTACTATATATACTCTCAAGTCCTGGCCATCGGATTCCAGTTCTGTTACACCAGTATCGTGACAGAATACTCCAGCCACCATGGATTCCGCCGGGACTGGATCTGTAGAGACCCGTATTAAGCAGTTGCAGACTGCGGTATCTAGTATGCACGCGGAGTTGCAAACCTTAAAGAAGAAATTCGATGCCTTTGAGGGCCAGACCGGCCCCAGCATTCAGTTTTATGGACAAACGATCCACGAACTCCGTGATACAGTGCAAGCACTGACTGATCGCATAACACAGTTTGAGAATGCAGCTCCTGCACCGTCTCCTACATCAACTCCTAAATTACCTCCATTCCGATTTGGCGGGGACCGCGACAAATACCGAGGGTTTATCAATCAGTGTCGCCTCTACTTTGACGCAAACTCCTCCCAGTTTCCTACTGATCGATCTAAAGTGCTATGCATCATTATGCTACTAACACACAAGGCTATCGCCTGGGCGAGTCCGTTGATCGAGACTGGGGATGCCCGACTAAACAATCTGGAGGATTTCCTTGGGGCCATGAGCCAGATGTTCGATGACCCTAACCGAGGTGCTACAGCAGAGGCAGCCTTACTAGCCTTGCGCCAGGGCAGACGTCCCGTCACGGAATATGCTATGGACTTCAAAAGATGGTCCGTCGACACTAACTGGAATGATGCAGCAAAATTATCTTTTTCAAGAAAGGACTGTGTAGTTCCCTAAAGGACGAGCTGGCCCGTGCAGAGGCCCCCTTAGAGCTTGATGCTTTTATCAACCACTGCATCCGAGTTGATACACGACTAGCTGAACGACGGCAAGAAAGATGGGCCACATTGAACTATACTACGAAGCAGGCACTTTCTTCGTCTGCCCCCACTTCAAAAGAATTTCCAAAAAGAATCTACAAGGAATCAGAAAGTGAACCAATGCAAATAGACTCCATCTTAAAACGCGAAAGTATTGATCGCAAGGAACATAGACTCCGAGAGAACTTATGTCTGTATTGTGGAAGAGCCGATCACTTTCTGATTAATTGTCCCAGACGTCCACGAAAACTGGTGGCAGCCATTACAGACCCCGATCTCTCAGATGAAGACTCTGTGACATCTGAAACAGAATCATTGGAAGAAACAACCATCCGCTCTATCTCTTCAGTGGCCCCTCGTATTAAGAAGGAAGACAGAAACTCTCATTGTTTCCTCCCCATCAAATTTTCAATTAATTCCCAGTGGATATCCACCTCTGCTATGGTGGATTCCGGGGCTGGTGGCAATTTTATGGACTATTCCTTTGCAAAGAGACATGGGGTAAAGATTCATAAAAACTCTCACCTATGATTATGGAAACGGTAGATGGTACCCCTTTAAATTCGGGCCCTGTAGATCAAGAAACGGAACCCCTCGACATCTGTATAACACCACAACATCACGAAGTTCTATCGTTTCTTCTGATCTCCTCTCCTCATTTTCCTGTTATCCTAGGCTTGCCCTGGTTACAGGCACAAAACCCCGACATCAACTGGGAGACCAAAGAGATAACATTTCCAGGGAAGGATGCTATGCCAACAAAACAGTCAGAACAAGGGGGAAGCCACATCCCAGAACGATAAGGTGATGGAACTACCCCTCATATATCAGGATTTTATGGACGTTGGTGATAAACAAAAGGCAGACAAACTTCCCCACATCGACCCTATGACTGTCCCATAGAATTGCTCCCTGGTGCTTCCATCCCCTTCGGGAATATCTACCCCTTGGCAGGTCCGGAACTAAAGGCCCTCAAGGAATATATAGAAGAGAATCTGGCTAAAGGATTTATCCGTCCCTCCTCCTCACCAGCAGGGGCTCCTATATTCTTTGTCAAAAAGAAGGATGGGTCTCTAAGACCATGTATTGACTACCGCGAACTTAATAAAATCACAATTAAGAATCGCTACCCCTACCACTAATCCCAGAGTTATTGGAGAGAGTACGTCACGCCAAAATTTTCTCAAAGTTAGACCTACGAGGCGCCTATAACTTGGTCCGTATCAGATCGGGAGATGAATGGAAGACAGCTTTTAGATCAAGGTACGGACACTTTGAATACCTTGTCATGCCTTTTGGTCTTTGCAACGCTCCAGCCACCTTTCAACACCTGGCCAACGACATTTTCAGGGATCTTCTGGACCAATTTGTGGTCATCTATCTGGATGACATTCTGATCTTCTCTAACTCAACAGAAGAACATCAGCAACATGTAAGACTCGTTTTGGAACGTCTTAGGAAGAATAAATTATATATCAAACTTGAAAAGTGTGAGTTTCATCGGACTGAAATCCAATTTCTCGGCTACATAATTTCACCCCAAGGGTTACACATGGACCCCAACAAAATTAAAGCAATTGTGGACTGGCCTGTCCCCAGTAACCTAAAAGAGGTCCAACGCTTCATAGGCTTTGCCAATTTTTACAGACGCTTTATCAAAAAATTTTCAACAATAGTCACCCCAATTACACAACTAACCAGGAAAACAAAAAGGAATTTGTTTGGTCACCTGAAGCACAAGAATCCTTTTGTTTATTAAAGACCAGGTTCACCACAGCCCCTGTATTGGTTCACCCCAACCCGGAATTGGCGTTCATCGTGGAAGTAGATGCTTCAGATTCTGCTATAGGAGCCATTTTATCACAGAGAACAGGAGACAAGGGGTTGTTACACCCTTGCGCTTTCTTCTCCCAACGTTTATCTCCGGCTGAGAAGAATTACGATGTGGGAAACAAAGAACTACTGGCTATTATAGCAGCCTTTAAAGAATGGAGACATCACCTTCAAGGAGCCTCCCAGCCAATAATAGTTCTCACCGACCATCGCAACTTGGAGTTCGTTAGATCAGCCAAATGTCTATCTCCTCGCCAGGCCCGTTGGACTCTTTTTTAAACCAATTCAACTTCGTGATTTCATACAGGCCGGGTTCTCGGAATGGCAAGGCAGATGCCTTATCCAGAATCTTTTCCAATGATGCTGTGTCTACGACTCCACCTAAGACCATCATTCCAGAGTCTAGATTTATGGGGGTAATCCATAATAAGGACCTACTTGAAGAAATCAAAGAAGCCTATGTCACTGACTCCCTCCTGGCGGAACCACCCGATGATCTGCAATTAATATACAAAAACAGGGTATGGACCCATGGACAACAGTTATATATACCCGAGGTTATAAGACTTAAGGTTCTAAGACTAGTCCATGACTCTAAGGTCGCAGGTCACAGGGGCGTGCAGAAGACTCAGGAATTCTTATCTCGTTTCTTTTGGTGGCCTAATTCTCGACAGGATGTGAAGAAATATGTCCTGTCATGTGATATCTGTGCTAGATGCAAGATTCCACGCTCTCTCCCAGTAGGTTTACTACAGCCTTTGCCGGTCCCCTCCCGTCCTTGGGGCTCCATTTCCATGGACTTTATTGTGGATCTACCTACATCCAAGGGACAGAATACAATCTTAGTAGTGGTAGACCGTCTCACTAAGGCTGCACACTTCATTGCATGTAATGGCCTACCATCTGCTAAAGAAACTGCAGACCTTATAATACAAAATGTGTTTCGTCTACATGGGGTGCCAGATGAAGTTGTCTCGGATCGTGGAGTACAGTTTACTTCAAAGTTTTGGCGCAGTTTTTGCACATCTTTGGAAATCGATATCAATCTGTCAACCGCCTTTCATCCCCAGTCTAATGGACAGACCGAACGCACAAACCAGACTTTGGAACAATACCTTCGATGTTATATCTGTCACTTACAGGATGACTGGGTTGACCTTCTTCCAGTGGCTGAATTTTCATACAATAATTCCCAAAATGCATCAACCAAACAGACCCCCTTCTTTGCAAATTTGGGGTACCATCCGAACATTCTCCCCAAATTTCCTGTTACTTCGCCTATACCAGCAGTGGCGGAAAGAATTTCCACACTTCAGCAAAATTTGCTACTACTAAGAGAGACCTTAGAAAGTGCTCAGGAGAATTATAAGAGGTCCGCTGATAAATTCCGTAGACCAGCACCAATGTTTAAAGTGGGCGACAAGGTATGGCTTTCTACGAGGAATTTAAAAATTAAGGTCCCCTCACCAAAACTGGGACAAAAGTTTATTGGGCCCTATACAATCATGGGCATAATCAGCCCAGTGGCCGTTCGACTTAAACTCCCACGATCCATGAGGATACATCCTGTCTTCCACGTGTCCTTACTTAAGGCTGCAGTGCCCAATCCGTTTCCTGAACGTACCCTTCCTCCTCCTGAAGCAATGGAGATAGATGGACAGGAGCAGTTCGTGGTAGAAGAGATTCTGGACTCTAGGATTTTCAGGAATCAGCTACAGTACCTTATCAAATGGAAGGGTACGGATCTGAAGAAAATTCCTGGGAACCAATAAACAACATTAATGCTCCTCGAATGATTAGACAATTCCATCAAACACATCCTGGAAGACCAAGTCAGGTCCCGTCCAGAGGCCGCTGTTGAGGTGGGAGTAATGTCAGAAACCGCCCTGATATAGTTTACTCTGCCCTCAAGTTTGCCCTCAGTCAAGATGGTGGATTATGTGTTTCCTGGTTGCCATCTCACTTCCTGTTCCTGTTCCTTTTAAACTGGCCAGACCTTCCTGTCTTTGCTGGAGTATTGTGTTTGGCTTTTGTCCGCAATCCTCTTGCTGGAACTCACTCCTCCTTGTGTTCTGTGCCCTAGCGGTTCTCCCTGCTACCTCCTGTTGCCGACCCGGACTGTTCTTGGACCTTTGTACCTGCTTGCTGCCTGCCCTGACCTTCTGCTCGTCTACCTTCCTGCCAGCTTGCCGCCTGCCCTGACTTCTGCTAATCCTGACCTCGGTTCTTGTCTACTGACTCTGCCTCATCTGTGCGGGGCACAACAACGTGGGTTCTGCTACATCCGTACTATATATACTCTCAAGTCCTGGCCATCGGATTCCAGTTCTGTTACACCAGTATCGTGACAGGCGCGTTCTCACGTCGCACAACAGTCGGTGAGCTGGCAATTGCAAGCGCTGCTGCAGCGTTGCCAGACTGGCGGAAGCTGTCAATGTCTTGCAGAAATGGGCACACACATGGTGCACCTTCACAAGTAGCTCAGGCAAATTGGGGTAAGTTTTGAGAAATCGCTGAACCACTAGGTTGAACATGTGGGCTAAGCATGGTATGTGTGTGAGCTTGCCGAGCTCCAAAGCCGACACCAAGTTACTCCCATTATCAGACACAACCATGCCTGGTTGTAGGTTGAGTGGTGAGAGCCACAGCTCAGTTTGGTCCCTTATCCCCTGCCATAAGCTCTGCGACAGTGTGCTGTTTATCCCCTAAGCAGATCAGTTTAAGCACGGCCTGTTGCCGCTTCCTCACTGCAGTGCTGCACTGCTTCCAGCTACTGACTGATGGCTGACTGGTGCTGCAAGATGATAATTCAGAGGTGGAAGTGGAGGAGGAGGAGGAGAAGGGGGGGCGTGTTCCACCCACTAATGTAGGTGGAAGCGGAAACCCTGATGGAAGTAGGATCCGCAATCCTTGGCATCAGTAGCATCCCAGGGTATGACTCGCTCCCGGCCTCCACAACGTTCACCCAGTGTGCCTTCAGGAAAATGTAGTGTCCCTGGACAAAAACACTTGTCCAGGTGTCTGTTGTTAAGTGGACCTTCCCAATAACTGCTTTGGTCAGGGCACGGGTGATGTTACTGGACACATGCTGGTGTAAGGCTGGGACTGCACACCGTGAAAAATATTGGCGGATAGGGACAGAGTAACGCGGGACGGCCGCCGCCATCAGGCTGTGGTAAGCCTTAGTGTCCACAAGCCTAAATGGCAACATTTCCAGGGCCACTATGCAAATGAAGGTAAAAGGTAAGACCGCGCGATATTCTTCTCCCGAATTCAACACTCCTTTAAGATACCAGAAGTTCCAAAAGCCAAAAGGTTTCCCAGAAGCCTTCACCTCAAAAGGACTCTGTGGAAATCGAAATAATATACAGATAGTGAAGTACCATTGAGACCATTCACCTGCTGGTTGTGTCAGTCTACTTACTAGACTTCAGCGATATTCATGCAGTGATTAGTCTTATTCGTAGAACTTCGATATAGACCTCAGCGACTTGCATGCAGTGATTAGTCTCATTGATAGATTTGAATTGCCAATACTGAAAAACAATAGAAACTCCGCTGGTGCAGCAATCCTTTAAAATCGAATTCCCACTGTTTATTTTATACTCACAGAAACATCGATATAAAAAGTCCAAAAGTGTGTCTCAAACAGTCTGCCCGACCCGGGTTTCACTCAAAGAGCTTCATCAGGGGCATCTACTTCCTCTCCTCCCCCTCCCTTTTAAATCAAATCCCCGGTCATTTTAACCCTTACATATCAACATTCCACATGAACAACAGACAAACTAAAAAACTCGCTCCATTCCATTGAAAATTACATCTAAAAACATATGTAGGTCTTCCTATATTCCAGTGTTCAAATCTCATTCGTAATTATCAACGTAGTGGCAAAATGAAGCCTGGATCTCATTTACACCATGCGGTATTCTCTAAATATGTACCGCAAATCATACTACATTTTCATAAGCTAAAACACTATCAGAGAAATTTGTATGCCATCGGTAAGATCCCATTTCAAAATCTTCCACATGGTGTTCCACAGGTCTCATTCACACCTTGCGTTTTTTGGGTTATACATTACAGATTATATTCTGTCTTCTATAGACTTGATCGTATGTCAAAATCCACATTCAATCCTTTGGGCTGTAGAGTACCCATTTCATAGATCCAGCGTGCTTCACATAGATCTATTTTTGCCATATAATCACCACCTCTCCAACTTTTACAGACTAACTCCAATCCCAAAAATTTCAGACCATGGGGATTTTTTGGTGTTTCAACTTGAAATGTCTGGACACCCCATGAGTATCCAGGCCTTTTTTGATGTTATTCACATGTTCATTTAGTCTCGTTTTAATCTTGCGGGTAGTTCTGCCCACATACTGGAGGCCACAGGGGCACTCCAGCATGTAGACAGCTCCAATGCTCTCACAGGACAGATTTCCCCTTATTTTAAAGTCTGTATTTTTGGAATTGGAATGCACCGATTCTGTTTTACTCCTCCTCTCTTTTGGATCTCTCAATTTACAGGCCACACAAAAACCGCACCAGTTGAAATGGTTCTGCGTCTTCTTCTTACTTTCTTCTGGAATTGCGCTGTGTACAATTTTACTTTTTATATTGGGGGCTTTTTAAAAACAACCATGGGTTTTGCTGGGATTTTTTCTCCAATGATTGGGTCACTTTTTAAGATCGCCCAATTCTTCTTGATTATACTCTTAATTTGTCCCGCTTGGGTACTAAATCCAGTCATGAATGTGAATCTATAGTCTACAGGAGTTCCCTTTCTTTTCTCATTTCTATTCTTATTCCCTTCTTTTTTATTTTCTTTCTCCATATTTTTACTACAGATAGCCAACTCCTTATCACAATAACCCTTTTCAACAAACCTATCTTGTATTACGCGGCTTTGTTCTCTGAAAACTGCAACGTCTGTACAATTGCGATGGATTCTTGCGATCTGCCCCTTTGGAATATTTTTAACCAAGGATAGTAGTGACAACTGTCAGTGCTTATATACCCATTCACATCAGTCTCCTTAAAAAATGTTTTAGTTTTAAAATTACCATTTTCTACATAGATGGTCAGATCGAGAAAATCAACCGCAGTTTGACTAATGTGACTAGTAAACCTCAGATTCCATTCATTATCATTTATGTTCTCTATAAATTTTCGAAGGCCCTCCTCTCCCCCTCCCATATCAGCAGACAGTCATCGATATATCTTTTCCAGATATTCAATTTACCTCTATCTCCAGCAATACCCAATACAGGATCAATAAAAACTTTTTCCCATGCTGTCATAAAAATATTTGCGAAACTGGGGCGAATTTCGCCCCATCGCCGTCCCGACTTGCTGGACATAGTATGTCCCCTTGAAGCAGAAATAATTATGCTCCAAGCAGAATCGCACACACTCCACTATGAAGTCTGCCTGTTCGGACTTCATAGTTACATCTCCATATAGAGCTTCCTTCACTGCACGTAATCCCAACTCTTTTGGTATTACAGTGTAAAGGGAGGACACGTCTACAGTCGCAATCCATATGTTACCATTCCATTCACCTAAATGGCCCACAAGCTCGAGTACACTAGTCGAGTCTTTCAAATAAGAAGGAGCTGTGACAACATACTTTTGTAAAAACTTTTCCAGGGCCAGCAAATTTAAAAGGTGCGCATTTAGTGTTATGGCCTTTGGATAGGTGGCTGGGTATTTGCGCTTTCGTTCAAATGCCTGGGGTATAGACATCTGTACACTGCACTGGGACACAGAAATGGATGTGCTAGCTGATGGTGCTTGCGAAGATCCAGGCATCCAGGCCTGCGTCTTAGACAGGGGATTGGCCAGCTTGTAACACAGGGGAAGAGGAGGCAGTGGTGTGACCCGCAGACACTGATTGTCGACCCAGGCGTTTGGCCAACCTATTAGGGTGCTTTGATGCCATGTGGCGGATCTGTGGCTGGTGGTGGTGAGGTTGCTAGTGTTCACGCCCCTGCTCATTTTGGTAGGTTGCAAATGACAATTCTTTTATCGTCCGCACTTTCCTCAAAAAAGCGCCAGACTGTGGAACACCTACCCCTTGGCAAGGGAGATTTCCACAAGGGGGTGCTCCGGGGAACAGTTGCGAGCCTATTTAGTGTGGCCTGCCTTCTCCCTTTTGCCACCCTACCGCCTCTTCCAGCCTGTTACGGGGCTTCGGATCCCTCCCCATCTGTACTGGTGTCCTCGCTCGGCTTGCCACATTCCCAGGTTGGCTCAGTGACTTCATCGTTCACTGCTTCGTCTTCCACTTCCTCATTCTGGTCATCCTCCTGACTTGTTAACCTAACAACAACCTCAGTTATTGACAACTGTGTCTCATCTTCATCATGAACCTCTTGAGACACTAACTGCGGTTGACTTATTGGCAACTGTGTCTCATCATCATCCACCTCGTGAAACACTAATTGACATTCCCCACTGTCATCTTCTTCTTACTGGATGCTCAAGAGTTTGGGAATCAGGGCACACGATCTCATGTCCCTCTTCTTGAAGATCTCCTCATGTCCCTCTTCAAGCGGGTTTGTCAAGAGGCCCAATTTAAGGAATTTCGATCAAAAAAGCTACTCGGAATATCTGAGTGTGGGATCACTTGTTTGCCAAGACTCTCCATGGTCCGAGGAAGGAGAATCAGGGTGAGGATTCTGTTGACCAGACTCTTGGCTACTTAGACTGGACTGACTGGAAGCATCATCTGCTGCAATCCAACGGACCTTCTGGTCGCACTGGTCTAACTTCGATAGTGGTGTCCTGTGCTGCCCTGCAAACTAGGGCATGAAGCTAGGTATCGATGATGAGTTTGTTTCTTGTGCTCTGGCAGCAGGCACAGTCTCACCGCGCTCAGGGCCACGGCCTCTGCGTGCACCATCAGCAGCACGGCCACTTCCCCATCCTTTACTGCTCACCTTGCGCATATTAAATGGTATTTGTGCTTGCAAGTATGTCACAGGTACAGTAGAGCAGGTTTTGTAAGTGTATGCGCAAATAAAGTACACAGACGGTAACAGATATTTTTAGGATGCGCACACATTATAGAGGAGGTATAGCACAAGCAATGTCGCTGTCACCACGGGCTAATAAAAATTACACTGAATAAATGTCACTGATATTTACGATGCGCACACGGTATACAGAAGGGTAATAGCGCAAGTAATGTTGCTGTCACCACGGGCTAATAAAAATTACACTGAATGAATGTCACTGATATTTAGGATGCAAACATGTTATACAGGAGGTATAGCGCAAGTAATGTCGCTGTCACCACGGGCTAATAAAAAATTACACTGAATGAATGTCACTGGTATTTAGGATGCGCACATGTTAAATAGAAGGTATAGTGCAAGTAATGTTGCTGTCCCACTGGCTAATAAAAAATTACACTAAATGAATGTCGCTGATATTTAGGATGCGCACACATTATACAGGAGGTATAGCGCAAGTAATGTCGCTGTCACCACTGGCTAATAAAAAATTACACTGACTTAATGTCACTGATATTTAGGATGCACAAACATTATACAAGTGGTATAGCACAAGTAATGTCGCTGTCACCACCGGCTAATAAAAAATTACACAATGAATGTCACTGATATTTAGGATGCACAAACGTTATACTGGAGATGTGGAGCTGGTAATGTCGCTGTCACCAGCGGCCAAACTACTGTGCTGAATGTCACAGCTATTTAGGCTGCGCAAATGTAAAATAAAATATGTAGCAGAGGTTGTGTTACTATCAGAAGCGGCACTAACAATTGCACGCAATTAAGCGCAGGTTGCGCTAATAATTATATTGCTGCCAGATGCAACAATAGTCCATAAAAGGACTTTTGGGTCTCTAACAAGTTTTTTCCCTAAAATATTACGATTTCACTCCCTACACTATCTGTCCTTTCTGCAGCACAGCTCTCCCTGACTAAGACTGAGCCGCACCCGATGACGCGTTCCGGTCAGCCAATCACTGTAATGCCTAATTGTAATTACTAATGGTGTTCTGTGCATGACACTATTATGATGCACTGTTATGGGGGTTCTGTGGATGACGCACTGTTATGGGGCATCTGTGGATGACGCACTGTTATGGGGCATCTGTGGATGACGCACTGTTATGGGGGTATCTGTGGATGGCACTGTATGGGGGCATCTGTGGATGGCACTGCTATGGGGGGGATCTGTGGATGACACATAGCATCTGCATATTACATGGTATGAAAGTTAATTGTTGGGCTCTGGATATTTATTTTTAGTAGTACTGGTTTATCATATGACTTTTACATAAAGCACATTTTTGCTTAGTTAATGTGGCTATACATAGGCGGAAGTTTCAGTCATTGAGACATCTGGCCATAACAGACACTTTATGCAGAAGAGATAAAGTGACTTATCATTGTCAGCCTGGGCCACTGGACACACAATTCTCTCACCAACTACACTTCTGAAGAAAGAAAGAAAGAAAGAAAGAAAGAAAGAAAGAAAGAAAGAAAGAAACAGATATAACAGATATTTTTAGGATGCGCACACATTATAGAGGAGGTATAGCACAAGCAATGTCGCTGTCACCACGGGCTAATAAAAATTACACTGAATAAATGTCACTGATATTTACGATGCGCACACGGTATACAGAAGGGTAATAGCGCAAGTAATGTTGCTGTCACCACGGGCTAATAAAAATTACACTGAATGAATGTCACTGATATTTAGGATGCAAACATGTTATACAGGAGGTATAGCGCAAGTAATGTCGCTGTCACCACGGGCTAATAAAAAATTACACTGAATGAATGTCACTGGTATTTAGGATGCGCACATGTTAAATAGAAGGTATAGTGCAAGTAATGTTGCTGTCCCACTGGCTAATAAAAATTACACTAAATGAATGTCGCTGATATTTAGGATGCGACACATTATACAGGAGGTATAGCGCAAGTAATGTCGCTGTCACCACTGGCTAATAAAAATTACACTGACTTAATGTCACTGATATTTAGGATGCACAAACATTATACAAGTGGTATAGCACAAGTAATGTCGCTGTCACCACCGGCTAATAAAAATTACACAATGAATGTCACTGATATTTAGGATGCACAAACGTTATACTGGAGATGTGGAGCTGGTAATGTCGCTGTCACCAGCGGCCAAACTACTGTGCTGAATGTCACAGCTATTTAGGCTGCGCAAATGTAAAATAAAATATGTAGCAGAGGTTGTGTTACTATCAGAAGCGGCACTAACAATTGCACGCAATTAAGCGCAGGTTGCGCTAATAATTATATTGCTGCCAGATGCAACAATAGTCCATAAAAGGACTTTTGGGTCTCTAATAAGTTTTTTCCCTAAAATATTACGATTTCACTCCCTACAAAGAAAGAAAGAAAGAAAGAAAGAAAGAAAGAAAGAAAGAATTAGGTCAAACAAAGGTAATATCTTCTCAAGTTTCCTGTTGAACCTTCACCGGATTCTCAGCTCAGTGCCTAACTATGATGATCTACTAGACCATGTAGGGAGAACTTTAGTGGTATAATTGTAAGCATGATTTCCATGGCAGATCTGTAATTGGTTGCATATAGTGGAAATCAAGAGAAAAAAGTATCCTATAATACAGGAGATATCATTTTTGTTTTTAAAAAAATGTTATTAATATGCACTTATCTAGCAGTTGTCTTGAATGTTCTTTCTCTACTTTCTATGAAATTACTACCATAATAAAATTTTACACTTTGCACACACATTCAAGACCAATGCAAACATCCTAGTCTGCCTTAGATGTGACCTGCAAAGGTATGCTCATAGTCTCCTACTTTATATAAAACCATCGCTGTATCACCTCTACATTTCTTTGATGGTACCAATGTACCTGTGCAAGAAATGTCTAAAGGAAAGAAGTTCTGAGGGCAAAATCCAAGTTGCCTTTGTATGCACATCACTAAAAGAAAATAAATCAATTGTACTGTGCAGCCTATTATGTGACCTTAGCTGCTAGGCTCCCCTGTATTTTCTTTGGCAGGACGCCATAGGTTCCATCATTTTATATTAGTGCTTCCATATCCTTAATGAACCATTTGTAAGCCTACTTGTCTTTGATTAAAAACTTGTGGGACCCTAAGATTGACGTTAGACGGACTTAAAAAAATTATTATAACTAGTTACAGCTTATTTCACAGCAGATTAGAAATAAGATACTAGACAGAAAGCTCCAGCGGTAATAAATCAACCACACAGACATGAACCACTTTATTACTTACAACTAGAGATATGCGAAGTTTTGAAAAATTCGATTCAGCAACTTCGCCTAAGTTCACCAAGACATTTGATTCATTCCAAATTAATTTCTCACGAATCGCTATAAATCAGGTATACCCAGGCCAATCTACCTTAGGGTACGGCCATAAAGAGCAACCATGCTGCGGACGGGTTGCAGCCATGCTGCAGTGAAGAACTGCAGTGCCAATTATATGCCATATGACTGAACCTACCAGTTTTATGTATCCCTGCGCATGTCATATTTGTCCAACTCCCTTGAAGATTATTTCTCCCCACCATTGCAGGTGCGGTCATGTCTGAGGCAGCTCCATGAGATAATTTTCTCATGAGAGGCCGCGTTGTCACACGCCCACCACAACTGATGACATGACTGAAGTAACCAAAAAACAGACTTGTACACTACATCAAAAACTGAAGAGCGGACAAATATTTCAATTACGTAAAAAAATAAAATAAAATGAAATGCTAAATTTGACTAATAAGCAGAAATAATCCCTTACACTAAGGACTGCATTTAAGGGCATATGGATGGGCACTGTCCCATTTTAAAAGACTGTTTGTAGCAGTACTTTTGCATACGTCTTCACTTTCAGTCATGTCCTCTCTACTTCCCCTCAAGAGTACATGCAAAAATTTAACTGGTGAATCTTAAATCCAGTGTATTAAGTTCCCTTACTAATTGACCAAACTCCCCTTTTGTGCCTTCCCAGAGAATGAACACGTCATCAATATATCTCAACCATAGACCTATAGATGACAGCCTTTTTGATTTGAATAAGGTATAATTTTCTGTTTTGACCAATAGTGCCTGAAGATATAGGACAAAATTCTCTGTATAGCCCCTAAACCATGTGTATATCTCCCCAGATAAACATACAACATGTTATACTGTCGGTTTAATATAAAATATGAAATCCAATACGGCTACCCTCAAATGAGTATAACACCAGGACATTATATTTTGATTTTTCTGTTGACCTTCCACTGCGATCATGTAGGTGTCCTGTGTAGATCGACTAGCTTGGAGATGCGCTATTATATCTCCTTATTAACCTGTAACCATACCCGCTGTGGGCTCGTCTCAGCTTAGCCAATGGGGGATGGTTGGTTAGAGCCGATACCACCCCCTTAATCCTATTGGCTATTGGGTGGGGTTTACCCTGATGGTGGGCTGGCCATAGTGGTTAAAAGACCATGTTCTGATTGAGTACTGAGCCACTGCCTATATAGAAAGAACCCATGCCACCACGCTGCTGTTCAGGGCATGTTATTAAGATCTCTTAGACAGCACAACTATTATAGCATACATTGATCCTTTATTCCCTGGGGCTTTGCCATATCATAAGTGTTTTTTTTAGGAAGATACAGACTATTCTCTGTTTTTTAATACATATCATTAAACACTGTGGGCCAGATTTATCATTACACTTACATCTTACTCCACTTTTACATCTGCCGAAAGTCACTTTTAGTTAGTCAGATTTATTAATGGTCCTTTAATACTGTGATAAATGTGGATTGACGGTGGCAGTTTATCCTTCAGTAAGCGGCTTTACAAAAGTCGCACGTCTTTACAAAAGAGTCGCATGTTCTATTAAAAAGTCGCATAAGATAAGCATGGTCCCCCCTGGAGTGAAATTGCGCATTTTTTTGCGACTTTTTAAATGGTTGCAATAGTAAATCTGTCTAGAGATTCATTTACATAAGACAACACGCCCACTTTCACAAAACTGGAGAGCTTAGTGCAGAGCTTGAAAAAGTCGCAAAAAAATGCGCAATTTTACCGATTGCGCATTTTTTTGCGACTTTTTCACTCCATTAAAGTGACTTTAGCTAATGATAAATCTGGCCCTATGTTTTAGTTCCATTTGATATACCATTGTCTCTCTCCCTGCATGATATTACAGTAGAAAGCTTCTCTTAGGATAGTACTGGACCCCTCAACAGCTGCACAAGATGCACATATGGAATGTCTGCCCCAGGGTCCTACATCTGTTTTATTTGTCTTCGTCTTATATTAAGAAAAGTTATTTTTTTTGCCTGTAGGATTCATAGAGCATTTCGGGTCTACCTGTTGCTTACTCTTTGTATCCAAGCAAATAGTGAAAGATAGCCTCTCTAGGGTCGAGATAAGCCAATATTCCTGTCCTAGGACTTGCACACATAAATGCTTTGCATTTGTGCTCAGTTGGGCCAGAAATTCAAAAAGAAAACCTTAATCTATAGGGTCATTATAATTCCAATAAACATTTACAAAATGCATATGATTTTTCAGTACTTTCTGGTTATATTATAGCTCATATTTATACATACTTCTGGAGAGAAACATGTAGACGAATAGTACTGTTCCTACTCATTACTAATGGATGAATATATGAATTTCAATAAATAATGTAAGCACATATTTCATAGGACCAAGATTTATTTCAGTATATCACAAGAAGCAGTTTATTATATTAACAATATTAAAATGTTAAAATATATAGCATTATAATGCAATGATTTCTAAAGTGTTTAAACAAACTCCTCACTCAGGCATACAGCTTTAAATGTGTGCTTCCATTCATGGTGATTAGAGGACTAGAATCAACATATGTGGATACTTAGCCAGAGATCAGTCCCTTTTTTCACTTTTATTTCTATAACACAGACACACAGATTAGCCATTAGAGATGGCCTTGTGGTTCGGCCAGCGGCCGTTTCGAGGCGAAATTTGAGCATTCGCAATTTGCTGAACATGCGAACATATGGCGGTATTCGCGTTCACCATATTTTTTTTGTATTGCGCCGAACTTTGATCCATGACACATCCATCAGGTGGGACAGGACAGCCAAATGAGATGTTTCAGCATATGGACACACCCCCAACCCTAAAACAGAACCTGATCTGGCCGCCATTTTACATTATGTGTTTTGCCAGTGTAGGGAGAGGTTGCATTTTGGAGCAGGGACAGGCTAGCTAATAGGGCCACAAAAGTCCTTTAAAGAACTGGTAACGTTGTGCTATCGATAGGTGTGATACACAGAGGGGTGTGATATACTTATAATATACTTTATAACATACACTCACCTAAAGAATTATTAGGAACACCTGTTCTATTTCTCATTAATGCAATTATCTAGTCAACCAATCACATGGCAGTTTCTTCAATGCATTTAGAGGTGTGGTCCTGGTCAAGACAATCTCCTGAACTCCAAACTGAATGTCAGAATGGGAAAGAAAGGTGATTTAAGCAATTTTGAGCGTAGCATGGTTGTTGGTGCCAGACGGGCCGGTCTGAGTATTTCACAGTCTGCTCAGTTACTGGGATTTTCAGGCACAACCATTTCTAGGGTTTACAAAGAATGGTGTGAAAAGGGAAAAACATCCAGTATGCGGCAGTCCGGTGGGCGAAAATGCCTTGTTGATGCTAAAGGTCAGAGGAGAATGGGCCGACTGATTCAAGCTGATAGAAGAGCAACATTGACTGAAATAACCACTCTTTACAACCGAGGGATGCAGAAAAGCATTTGTGAAACCACAACACGCACAACCTTGAGGCGGATGGGCTACAACAGCAGAAGACCCCACCGGGTACCACTCATCTCCACTACAAATAGGAAAAAGAGGCTACAATTTGCACAAGCTCACCAAAATTGGGCTGTTGAAGACTGGAAAAATGTTGCCTGGTCTGATGAGTCTCAATTTCTGTTGAGACATTCAAATGGTAGAGTCCGAATTTGGCGTAAACAGAATGAGAACATGTATCCATCATGCCTTGTTACCACTGTGCAGGCTGGTGGTGCTGGTGCAATGGTGTGGGGAATGTTTTATGGGCACACTTCAGGCCCGTTAGTGCCAATTGGCCATCGTTTAAATGCCACGGGCTACCTGAGCATTGTTTCTGACCATGTCCATCCCTTCATGACCACCATGTACACATCCTCTGATGGCTACTTCCAGCATGATAATGCACCATGTCACAAAGCTCGAATCATTTCAAATTGGTTTCTTGAACATGACAATGAGTTCACTGTACTAAAATGGCCCCCACAGTCACCAGATCTCAACCCAATAGAGCATCTTTGGGATGTGGTGGAACGGGAGCTTCGTGCCCTGGATGTGCGTCCCTCAAATCTCCATCAACTTCAAGATGCTATCTTATCAATATGGGCCAACATTTTTTTTTTTTATATAACTTTTATTTTTAGAAGAAAAAAATATATACATGAAGTAATCACCAGGAATGTACTTTACATACATCATAAAGAAGTACATAGTATAAAATGTATACATTTTCAAGAATTATAAAGAAATTATAATAATGAACTATAACAGTATTCAGTCCAATGGAGCATTATTGCGAGAGTAGGATTGGTCTAATCTCAGGCTATGGGTGTAACAGAGATAATTTATAAAATATCTTTACGGTATTGTGTTTACATGTCAACCATACATCCCACTTATTATGAAAATCTATGTTAGTTCCCAGAGAGGATGCAATCATGGATTCGGACCAACAGCTTTGGTTTATTCCCTGTATTGCTCTTGAAATGGAGGGGACCTCCTGAGACCTCCAATTGTGAAGAATCAGTTCCCTTGCAACCGTGATGGAGTGGAATACGAACGTTTTATGAAAATATGAGAATTGGTTCGGGTTAGTGTTTAATAATGCTAGTTGAACGTCAAGAATTATTGGAAAGCCACATACGTATGAAATTAGTCTCCCTATCTTTCTCCAGAAATCTAATACCCCTGGGCACTCCCACCAGATGTGTATGAATGTTCCCTGTGCATTGCATCTCCAGCAGGTTTTAGAGGTGTCACTAAATAATGAGAGTTTGGAGGGTACTAAAAACCATTGGTAAAATAGTTTTCTGGAGATCTCAATGTGGTTTGCACACTTTGAGATTTGTGGGATGATAGCGAACGCATCCAACCAATCTTTTTCTGATATATTGGAGTTGAGTATAGTGTCCCATTTGGATTTATATTTAAGCAAGGGGTCTGGGCCTGCATCCAATAGTATTTTATAGCACAAAGATATTCCCTTTTTACAGTTTGATAATGGAGAGGTAGACAGCCATTTTACTAATGTGTGATCCAGTGATACATTCATCCACTTTATTTTAATTAGTGCATGTCTTAGTTGTAAATAGGTGAACATTTTGGATGCTGGTAAAGAAAACTTGTTTTGAAGAGCTTCAAAACTTATGCAGTTTTTATCTTTTACTAGGTCTGATATTGTACTTATACCTCTGGACGTCCATTTAGACAAATTTATATTGGGTATTAAGGCCTCAAAAATGTTCACCTTTGCATCCAAGGTATTCAGCGAATATAGATTTTGTTTTACTATTACTCTCCACCAAGAATCCATGATTGCTCCTATTGTTGGGTGAGAAGTGCTAAGCGGGGAATGAAACAATATTGAAGCTTGTAGCTTGGTTGAAAGATCAGGGTTGCCAAGGGTACAAAATTCAATATGGACCCAGAGTTTCGCAGTGTCTCTGACCCATAGTGGTTTCAGTTGGTCTAAAATCACTGCATGATAATAGAAATGGATGGAAGGACAGCCTGTTCCTCCTTTTTTGATTTCTTTGAAAAGTATATCTGCTTTTACCCTTGGAGTTTTGTTGTTCCAGATAAATTTCAGTAATGTGGATTGAATTTTTTGTAAAAATGATTTGGGGAGGAGGATTGGGACATTTCAAAAGAAGTATGTTATTCGCGGAATAACTAACATTTTGACAGTTGCTATTTTCCCTAGCCGAGAGACTCACGTTTTATTATAGCTTGATAGCTCTTTTTGAATTTCCTTTGCTAGATTGCCATAGTTATATTCGAAATGTTTGTGTGTAGGGTATGTTAGTTTTATGCCTAAGTATGAGATAGCTTCAAGCTCCCATTTGAAGGAGTAGTCCTTTTTTAAACTATCTATTATGTTGAGTGGAAGGCCCATGTTTAAGATGGTTGACTTAGACTGATTTAATTTATAGTATTACACTTTGCTGAATTGGGAAAGGGTTTTAACAATTGCTGGTAAGGAGATAAGTGGGTCCTTGCAGATTAGGAGAATGTCCTCCGCAAAGAGACCTAACGTATGACTATATTGTCCCACCCTAATGCCTTGTATTTGGGGATTATTCCTGATGCTCTCAGCCAAAGGTTCTATAACCAGGGTAAAAACCATTGGGGAAAGGGTCAGCCTTGGCGGGTGCCATTAGAGATAAGGAATCTTTGGGAGAGAAACCCGGAGGAGAAGACCGAAGCAGATGGTGTGGAGTATAATGACATTATGGCCGAGAGGTACGGGCCTTCAAAACCAAACTTACACAGAGACGACCTTAAAAACCCCCAATGGACTCTGTCGAACGCCTTCTCTGCATCAAGAGATAGAAGCAGAGAAGGCGTTAGAGACCTCTCTATGTGGTATATCAGATCTAGGAATCTTCTAGTGCCATCAATAGTCTGTCTGTTTTTAATAAAGCCTACTTGGTCTTCTTTTATTAGTCTAGGAAGTATATCTGACAGTCTATTTGCTAGTATTTTTGAAAAAAAATTCAAATCTCCATTCAACAGTGAGATGGGGCGGAAGTTTTCTGCTTTATCAGGAAGTTTCCCTGGCTTGGGGAGTGTGAATATAAGGGCATGTAACATCTCTTGGGGAATATGTCCCAAATCCATTATTGAATTTAACAGCAATTGCAGGTGAAGGATCAGGACAGTTTTTTAAAGAACTCATTTGAGAGTCCGTCCGGACCTGGGGATTTGTTTAATTTTAGGCTATTTATAACTGAGATTATCTCTAAGGCCCCTTTCACACGGGCGAGTTTTCCGCGCGGGTGCAATGCGTGAGGAGGACGCATTGCACCCGCACTGAATCCGGACCCATTCATTTCTATGGGGCTGTGCACATGAGCGGTGATTTTCATGCATCACTTCTGCGTTGCGTGAAAATCGCAGCATGTTCTATATTGTGCGTTTTTCACGCAACGCAGGCCCCATAGAAGTGAATGGGGATGCGGGAAAATAGCAAGCATCCGCAACCAAGTGCGGATGCGTTGCGATTTTCCCGCATTGTTGCTTAGCAACGGGACCCAATCTCTATTATTTCCCCTTATAACATGGTTATAAGGGGAAATAATAGCATTCTTAATAAAGAATGCATTGTTAAATGATGAGGAAGGGGTTAAAAATAATAAAAGTAAACTTACCTTAGCCACTTGATCGCGTAGTCGCGATCTGTCCTCTCTTTCCTGCAGCATCTATGATCTAAAGGACCTGTGATGACGTCACATCACATGGCCCAATCACATGCTCCATCACTATGGTGATGGAGCATGTGATTGGTCCATGTGACCATGTGACATCATCCAAGGTCATAAACACTATCCTCAGGCTGTGGATAGTGGTTAAGGACCTTGGATGATGTCACATGGTCACATGGACCAATCACATGCTCCATCACCATAGTGATGGAGCAGGTGATTGGGCCATGTGATGCTGTGACATCATCACAGTTCCTTTACATCTTTCAAGCTAACGGAGAGGAGGCCGGGCTTCGGGATCAAATGGAACAGGTAAGTAATTATTAGTTTATTATTTTAACTCATTCTGCACCAGTTTAAACATTAGGGAGATGGCCAAGGGTATTATTTTACATTATAACTATGTTGGGACAATTTCTGACCCAAACATGCACTTCTGTGAAGAAGTGCAGGTTCGGGTCTGGGTACCAAAAGTGCCGATTTTTCTCCCGCGCGTGCAAAACGCATGACAGCGCTTTGCACTCGCAGGGAAAAATCGCGGCGATTCCCGCAACGCACCCGCACTGTTTGACGGAGTGCACACGCAACGCCCGTCTGAAAGAGGCCTAAGGAATCTGTATGGGCATTTAGCATTTTCTTGTCTGACTCAGTGAGTGTGGGTAGTTTCAATGGATCTAGAAAATTTCACATAGCTTCCACATCTGGCTGTGGCGTATTGGAATCTTGTTTGAGATTATATAGGTCTGAATAATATTCTGCAAAAGCATTAGTGATATCTTTTGGGTAAAGAGTTTATTACCTCTTTTGTCAAATAAATATGGTAATTTAGTCTTAGCCATTCTATTTTTTAATTTGTTAGCCAGTAACCTACCAGCTTTGTTTCCTTGGCCATAGAATAGTGCTTTATTTCTCCTGAATAGGTATTCATAATGATCATGATGCAGTCTATACAGTTGTGTTCGCAATTCTCTTATCTCTTTTATTAGTGAGGAAGATACCCCTTTTTTGTTTTTATTCTCGAGTTCTTGGATTCTATTAAGCAGTTCAGTTATTTTTTTCTCTCTTTGCTTTTTCTTTGTGGACGCTAACTGGATGCATTTTCCTCTTATGACTGCCTTATATGCACACCAATTGATTTGAGACGATGTGTCTTCTGGTTTATTAAATAGGAAAAATTCAGTAGTTTCTTTTTCTATGGCCATACAGGCGTCAAAATCTGTTAGTAAGGAGTTGTTTATTCTCCAAGGAGATTGTGGGAGAGCATTGAAATTTTCCTCTATGGAAATGCTTATCAGGGCGTGGTCTGACCACATTATACTACCTAGGAGGGTTTTAGTTGTTCTCTGCAGCAATTTTTTACCTACTATGGCCAGATCAATTCTTGAGTAAACTCTATGTGAATTTGAGAAAAAAGAATAATCTCTCTCAGATGCAAGTTGTATCTTCCATGCGTCATAGAGAACTTCCTTGTGGAGTATATGAAATAGATCTGTAGGTTTTTCATTTCTCTTAGGGTGAGATTTATCTAGTGAAGGAATAAGTATTTTATTAAAATCTCCTATTATTATCAACTCTTCCTCCCTCCTTTTTACCTTTTTAAGAACCCCTAGCATGTATCTAAAGAATTTACCTTGTTTTTTATAAGGGGCATAAATGGATGTTATACAGTATGGCAGGTTATTGATCATACAGTTTAGGATGATATAACGTCCATTTTTGTCCGCTGTTATGTTGGTTAATAAAAATGCTAATGTATTCTTTATAGCTATTAACACTCCTTTTTTTTCTCTAAATTTGGTGCAATATATACATGAGGAAAGTTTTTATTTTTTATTCTATGGGAATCTTTTTGTAGTAGATGTGTCTCTTGAGCACAGAAGATATCACATCTGAGTGTTTTGGCTTCCTTCCATAGAAGTGATCTTTTAATCGGGCTATTTAGACCCTTAACATTCAATGATGAAATTGTAAACACCATTTTTGAAAGCAATGGTATTAAGTAGCGTCAAGTAAAATATCTCTAATGTACAGCTAGTGTACCGCATACATTTTTTAAGATTAGCACCAAATGACAAAATTGGACCTTTGTGGCAGATAAGTAATAATCTATGAACAGGTCTAAAACAACAAATAACTAAATAACTTAGGAAATGTAGAGACTTTTCAGACCTCTCAGGTATGAACAGCTCATCTGGAGGAGTGAACATGGGGGTAGAAAGCATCTCCCAGCTTTCAAAAATTGGAGATCCCATCTGGCCCTCATGCATACATTGGTAAGAAAGACCTTTTGACATATCAAGAGTAAAAGGAGGATAAGGAAAGGTGGAAGGGAAAGAGGGGGTAAATAGAGAGAAGGGATGGATGAAGGAGAGGAGTAGAGACATTAAGGACTAGATAAAGAATAGTTATGTCAGTGCATATAAGTATATAACTTAGCTGGCATAGACATGGTATAATTATAGAGACGTTCTATGATGGGATCCAGTTATTGAAAAAGTCAGGCACTATAAGCTTTCAATCGATGTGATGACTTCAGTCTGTTGGATGCTTGGGTGATTTGGGTGATCCCACCACAGTCCATTCCTTGGATAGGGTCGGTGATCTTTTGGATGGTGGGGACTCAGATAAGTCACTCCTCTGCGGGGATCCTTGGAACCACTTGTTCACCAGATTTGTGGTGATTTGAGGTGAATTGCAGATGTATGAGGAGCCGTTCCTGTATACAATCAATTTTACAGGATAACCCCATCTGTATTGAATGCCTTTCTCTCTCAGGAGTTTGGTGACTGTAATTAATTATTTTCTTCTGCTGAGAGTGGCTACAGAGAGATCTGTATACAGGGAGATATTTGCATATTTGTCTGGTAGGTCGCTTGTGTTTCTTGCTGCTGCCATTATCTTTTCTTTGAAGTGGAAAAAGTGTAGTCTGGCTAAAACATCTCTTGGAGCCGATGGTGGTGCTTGTTTTGATTTAGGGGTTCTATGCACCTTGTCGATGATCATGTCCCTCTGGTCCGATTCCGGGGAGAGAATGACAAAGTAATCAATTAAGAATTCTCTTAGCTGTTCAGTTTGGATCGATTCCGGTATTCTGCGGAATCTAATATTATTGCGCCGCGATTTGTCCTCAATGTCGGCTAATTTGAGCTTGATAGCCCCGATGTCATTATATTGCTCATTCTGGGCATCTACCAGAGAATTATGTGCAGAGGAGAATTCATCCATTTTTTATTCTAGGTGATCCGTACGCTCACCTATTTCTTTAATCTCTTTACAGATTTCCTGGATTGAATTCTGGAAATCAGCTTGGATGGAGCTGAGTAGTTCACGCAACAGGGCCCTTATGCTTGCTTCAGAAATGGCCGGATCACCAGCAGTCGTCTGCAGTGCCTCCTTCAATCCAACCACATCCTGTGCAGGTGAGTGAGGAGGCTGTGTGAGAGTCGGGGGAGAATGTGGGCTTGGGTAAAGTGCTGAAGGGCGGGGGGTGCTTTTCGGGTCGTTTCTTTGGACTCTGTGCGTCTCCCCCCTCTCGCTTGCTATATCTTTCTCACCTCGTGCATTGCGGGCGCCATCTTGAGATCCTCCGGACGGCTGGAAGAATGCTGTCATTTTCGCTGGTTCAGTCTTCCTTTTCCCTTTTACCATCTCTGTGATGCTGTGGGTGTATGCCAGCTTTGCAGGACACAGGATTGTGGATGGGTCCTCTTAATTCTCAGCCTTTGAGCCGTTTTAATGAAGGCCAGGAGCAGGAGCTCAGCTTCACACCACATTCCTGCTCAGCACCGGCCACGCCTCAGCCCCCCAACATTTCTAAAGAATGCTATCAGCACCTTGTTAAATCAATGCCACGTAGAATTAAGGCAGTTCTGAAGGCAAAAGGAGGTCCAACACCTAATAATTCTTTAGGTGAGTGTAGAAAGTATATTATAGTGCATTTGTATACTTCCAGAAAATACTGATTGAGGCCTGCCATATATCAACTTCCACAAAATAATGATTGAGGTTTTTCATATACCTGTGTCCACAAAATACAGGTTTTGATATACCTGCTTCAACTAACAACTAATTGAGGCCTGCCATATATCAGCTTCCACAAAATAATGATTGAGGTTTTTCATATACCTGTGTCCACAAAATTCAGATTGCAGTTTTGATATACCTGCTTCAACTAACAACTGATTGAGGCCTGCCATATATTACCTTCCACAAAATAGTGATTGAGGTTTTTCATATACCTGCGTCCACAAACTACAGATTGCGGGTTTTGATATATCTGCTTCAACTAACAACTGATTGAGGCCTTCCATATATTAGCTTCCACAAAATAGTGATTGAGGTTTTTCATATACCTGCGTCAACAAAATTACTGCTTGAGGGTGATATACCTGCTTCAACTAACAACTGATTGAGGCACCAAACATAATCAATGCGCCTAATAGTGGCATGGCCGCGCCAAACCTTATACACCAATGAAAGCCACGCCAACCAACAATAGTAAAGTTCAATAATCTTTATTAATTCCATAATATAAAATCCATGATTACAATAAATAAACAATCTATAACCCAGCGGAATTTAGGGTAAAATGACAATAAGGAACAGGGGCGCAACCGGTATGCTGACTATTCAAGTATGCTATAGAAGATCCCCAAAGAGGGGCACTGCTGCATTGATGTTAAGGTTAGATGCATAAGCCACCAAAAATCATAGGTGATTACCATCAATGTCAGTATCCAAGTGATAGAAATTGTATAGCATAAATAATGGAGGTGGGGGCAATATATCCACCGGTATCTATGAATACTGTATGCTATCTCCGGTCCCCACACACCCAGGGTATATACCCACGCACCAGAACCAACTGAAATGTAACTACAGCATAGTGTGTATTACCTGAGCAGCACTTTCGGTTGCGTCCGTTCACTGATCCCCACGCGCGTTTAGCCCGTAGCTTTTTCAAGGGCTTCAAGGAAGCCCCGAAACTACTGCAGCTGCCATGTAGCAAGACTCGACGAGACATGCTGCTCAGGTAACTCACACTATGCTGTAGTTATTTCAGTTGGTTCTGGTGCGTATATACCCTAGTGTGAGGACCGGAGATAACATACAGTATTCATAGATACCGTGAATGTGCCCCACCTCCATTATTTATGCTATACAATTCTATCACTGGATACTGACATTGATGGTAATCACCTATGATTTTTGGTGGCTTATGCATCTAACCTAACATCTATGCAGCAGTGCCCCTGGGGATCTTCTATAGCATACTTGAATAGTCAGCATACGGATCGCCCTGTTCCTATTGTCATTTACCATTCGCTGAGTACAGATGCTTATTTATTGTAATCATGGATTTTATATTATGGAATTAATAAAGATTATTGAACTTTACTATTGTTGGTTGGCGTGGCTTTCATTGGTGTATAACAACTGATTGAGGCCTGCCATATATCAGCTTCCAAAAAATAGTGATTGAGGATCTTCATATACCTGCGTCCACAAAATACAGATTGTGGGTTTTGATATACCTGCTTCAAATAACAACTGATTGAGGCCTGCGATATACCTTCTTCCACAAATACTGCTCTTCTCTACGGACTTAGGCACAGGGTCATTTAGAAAATAACAGGCAGAAGAAGAGGCAGGCCGTTCATGAGGGCGGTAAGGGTCGGGCAGGTGCACCAGGCTGGAGCCTAAGTCGAAAGTTGGAGAAGGCGTGTGTGATAACTTCAAAGGGCGCACCAGAGTTGGTTGAGAGGCTCACTCAGCCTTTTGCTTCTGAACCCTCCTCATCCTCTGTATCTGCACCCTCCTCACTCTCTGCTGTGTGCACCCCCAAAGACACCACCACCACCATAGCCCCTCCACTCAAGTCAGAGTTATTATTTTCCCATTCAGTTCCCAGACCTTACCGATGCGCAGCCATTCTTGGCATCGGATCATGAAGAGGAGATAGCAATGGCCACCACCCAGCGGTCTGATGGCAGTACCCAGATCAGCCCAAGGAGTGAGGTCCTTGTTGTTGCTGCCTACTCCGAGTTCTCTAATGTCAGTGGTGGTGAAAGTGACCACAGAGAGGAAGAGGAGGGGAGTTTAGAGGAGAGATGGAGCAGCAGAGAGGGAGGAGAAGGAGGAAAAGCCGGCAGAACTCACAGTTCACAGGAGGCAAAAAGCAGACTTAAAATGTATCTGGAGCGAGCCATCCACCATGCACGGTGACATCTGGCACTCCCAGGATGCCAGCACATGGTTTCGCAGTGTGGGCCTTTTTAACTTGTCAGCTGCTGACAATAGTGTTGCCATCTGCAGCCTCTGCTGCCACGCATAAGTCGCGGTAAGCCCAACACTCACCTAGGGACCTTAAAAGGCACCTGGCCTCCCATCCCTGAGCCCAATGGGAGCAACAGTGGCAGAACCCACAAAGCCACACTCCCTGCACTCCACGTCCTGCCTCTTCTACTTCTCCTTCTCCTCTCCTCCCATTTGTCCTCCACTCCACCTTCCACCATGCCGTCACGTGTTCATCTGGCACAAGGCATGCTTCTGTGGCCCAAATTCTCGAGTGTAAAAAAATAGGCCTTCCATATATTAGCTTCCACAAAATAGTGATTGAGGTTTTCATATACCTGCGTCAACAAAATTACTGCTTGAGGGTGATATACCTGCTTCAACTAACAACTGATTGAGGCACCAAAACATAATCAATGCGCCTAATAGTGGCATGGCCGCGCCAAACCTTATACACCAATGAAAGCCACGCCAACCAACAATAGTAAAGTTCAATAATCTTTATTAATTCCATAATATAAAATCCATGATTACAATAAATAAACAATCTATAACCCAGCGGAATTTAGGGTAAAATGACAATAAGGAACAGGAGCGCAACCGGTATGCTGACTATTCAAGTATGCTATAGAAGATCCCCAAGAGGGCACTGCTGCATTGATGTTGAGGTTAGATGCATAAGCCACCAAAAATCATAGGTGATTACCATCAATGTCAGTATCCAAGTGATAGAAATTGTATAGCATAAATAATGGAGGTGGGGGCAATATATCCACCGGTATCTATGAATACTGTATGCTATCTCCGGTCCCCACACACCAGGGTATATACCCGCACCAGAACCAACTGAAATGTAACTACAGCATAGTGTGTATTACCTGAGCAGCACTTTCGGTTGCGTCCGTTCACTGATCCCCAGCGCGTTTCGCCCGTAGCTTTTTCAAGGGGCTTCAAGGCAGCCTTGAAAACTAGCTGCAGCTGGATCATGTACAGACGCATACGCGAGACATGCTGCTCAGAGTAACCCACACTATGCTGTAGTTACTTCAGTCGATTCTGTGCGTGTATATACCCTAGGTGTTGAGAGACCGGTAGATAACATACAGTATTCATAGATACCGGTGGATGTACCCACTCCATTATTTATGCTATACAATTTCTATCGCTGGATACTACTGATGGTAATCACCTATGATTTTGGTGGCTTATGCACTGCATAGCATCTTCTAGTCTATCTATAGCATGCTGAATAGTCAGCATACACTTTGCGCTGTTCCTCATTGTCATTCGCTGCAGTACTGCGATGTTATTATTTGTTGATCATGGATTTTGTGTATGAATTAGTAAAGGTATTGAACTACTATTGATGGCCAGCGTGACTTTCATTGATGTATAACTAACTGATTGAGGCCTGCCATATATCAGCTTCCAAAAATAGTGATTGAGGATCTTCATATACCTACGGCCCACAAAATACAGATTGTGGGTTTTGATATACCTGCTTCAAATAACAACTGATTGAGGCCTGCGATATACCTTCTTCCACAAATACTGCTCTTCTCTACGGACTTAGGCACAGGGTCATTTAGAAAATAACAGGCAGAAGAAGAGGCAGGCC
Organism: Bufotes viridis; assembly: GCA_033119425.1. Taxonomy (NCBI): domain Eukaryota; kingdom Metazoa; phylum Chordata; class Amphibia; order Anura; family Bufonidae; genus Bufotes; species Bufotes viridis. Next base: position 191,759,765 of record CM065594.1, read on the forward strand.
GTTCCGCAGGGGCGGTAAGGGTCGGGCAGGTGCACCAGGCTGGAGCCTAAGTCGAAAGTTGGAGAAGGCGTGTGTGATAACTTCAAAGGGCGCACCAGAGTTGGTTGAGAGGCTCACTCAGCCTTTTGCTTCTGAACCCTCCTCATCCTCTGTATCTGCACCCTCCTCACTCTCTGCTGTGTGCACCCCCAAAGACACCACCACCACCATAGCCCCTCCACTCAAGTCAGAGTTATTATTTTCCCATTCATTCCCAGACCTTACCGATGCGCAGCCATTCTTGGCATCGGATCATGAAGAGGAGATAGCAATGGCCACCACCCAGCGGTCTGATGGCAGTACCCAGATCAGCCCAAGGAGTGAGGTCCTTGTTGTTGCTGCCTACTCCGAGTTCTCTAATGTCAGTGGTGGTGAAAGTGACCACAAGAGAGGAAGAGGAGGGGAGTTTAGAGGGAGAGATGGAGCAGCAGAGAGGGAGGAGAAGGAGGAAAAGCCGGCAGAACTCACAGTTCACAGGAGGCAAAAAGCAGACTTAAAATGTATCTGGAGCGAGCCATCCACCATGCACGGTGACATCTGGCACTCCCAGGATGCCAGCACATGGTTTCGCAGTGTGGGCCTTTTTTAACTTGTCAGCTGCTGACAATAGTGTTGCCATCTGCAGCCTCTGCTGCCAACGCATAAGTCGCGGTAAGCCCAACACTCACCTAGGGACCTTAAAAAGGCACCTGGCCTCCCATCCCTGAGCCCAATGGGAGCAACAGTGGCAGAACCCACAAAGCCACACTCCCTGCACTCCACGTCCTGCCTCTTCTACTTCTCCTTCTCCTCTCCTCCCATTTGTCCTCCACTCCACCTTCCACCATGCCGTCACGTGTTCATCTGGCACAAGGCATGCTTCTGTGGCCCAAATTCTCGAGTGTAAAAAAATGATGATGCCGTATAATCCTCTTGCCCAACGGCTGACTATTGGCTTGTCGGAACTGCTAGTCCACCAAGTTCTGCCATATAAATTGGTGGACTCGGAGACCTCTAGAAAATTTGTGGCCATTGGCACACCGCAATGGAAGGTCCCCAGAAGGAAATATTTCTCCCAGAATGGCATGCCAGAACTATATGGCCAAGGTTCAGCGGCAAGAGAATATACCTCTGGCACACAGTGTCAGTGCCAAGATACATCTGACCACAGAAACGTGGTATAGCAAACACGAGCAGGGAAGGTACATAACTTTTACTGCCCACTGGGTGAACCTTCTGACGGCCGGAGATTAGCCACTGATCGGCCTGTGACCGCAGAGCTGAAAGCAATGCAGGACCGGTGATGCTCTTGGCTTCCAGGCACAACAGCTGCAGCACAGCATGGCAGCGTCCCACTTGGGACGTTGAATAGGTTCTGGGGAGCTTGGGGAGCGCAGCTAAATAGGCGGTAGTAGTCGAAAAGGAGGAGTCAGCCGAGAAGGAGACGGAGGATGGAGTAGGAGAAGGAGAAGAAGAGGCAGGCCTGCATGCTATCCTTGGCGGTAATACCAAATCCACACGGGAGCCACGGGTTACATGCTTGACGACCGTCTGAAGATTCACTCTATTGACAGTAAAAGTTATTTTCCTTCCCTGCCCGTGTTTGCTAGACAATGTGTCTATGGTCAGATGTATCTTGGCACTGACACTGTGTGCCAGAGATATATTCACTTGCCTCTGAACGTGGCCATAAACCTCTCGAATGCCCTTCTGGGAGAAATATTTCCTTCCAGGGACGTTCCATTGCGGTGTACCAATGGCCACAAATTTTCTAAAGGCCTCCAAGTCCACCAGTGTATATGGCAGTAGTTGGCAGGCTAGCAGTTCCAACAAGCCAGCGGTCAGCTGTTGGGTAAGACGGTTATCCGACATCATCAACTTTTTACGTTTGAACTTTTGGGCCACAGAAGCCTGCCTTCTGCCAGATGATGAAGGCACGGTGGAAGGTAGAGTAGAGAACAAATGGGAGGAGAGAGTAGAAGGAGAAGGAGAAGAGGCAGGACATGGAGCGCCGGGAGTGTGGCTTTGTGAGTTCTGACAGCGTTGCTCTCACTGATGATGGGAGGCCAGGTGCCTTCTTAGGTGAGTATTGGGCTTACCGCGACTTATGCGTTGACAGCACAGGCTGCAGATGGCAACACTATTGTCAGCAGCTGACACTTTACAAAAAGCCCACACTCGCCAGAAGCCACTGTGCACGGTGGATAGCTCCTAGATACATTTGCAGTCTGCTTTGCCTCTGTGCACTGCAGCTCTGCCTGCTTCTCCTCCTTCTCCTCCCTCTCTGCTGCTCCGTCTTTACCTCTGAACTCCCCTCCTTTTCCTCTGTTGTGGGCACCCATGTGACATCCATCAACACGTCATCATTGTCACCTTCACCACTACTGACATTTGAGATCTCGGAGTAGGCAGAAACAGCTTCCCCCCATTCAGTATTATGATCCCCAATGATCCTCCATTCGGTATAATGACCACCAGAGCCCCTATTCAATATAATGACCCCCAGTGACCACCATACAGTATAATGACCCCCAGTGCACCCTCCATACAGTATAACCCCCAGTGTGAGGGCCACTGGGGGTCATTATTCTAAATGTGGGGCAACTGGGGGTTATTATTCTTAATTGAGGGCCAATGTGGGGTCATTATACTGTGTGTGGGGCCACTGAGGGTCACTATACTGTGTTTAGGAGCATTGGGGGTCATTATACTGTGTGAAGGCCCACTAGTGCTCATTGTACAGTATAGGGTCCACTGGTTCTCATGATACCATGTGGAAGCCACAGAGAGACATGTAAATGTACAAAAATGCCTCAAGCGAGCCCACTGGGATTTATTGCCCAAAGGCCCACTTGAATCTGGAACTGGCCCAACCTCCATCCACATCATCATGCAATATTTTTGGGGCCTGTACTCCCTTGGGCTAAAATAAAAATGTTCTAGACTACAGCAGGGCACAGTTTCCCTTTAAGACGCATAAAAATGGCCCCTGATTAAAATACATTTTTTGTGGGAATTTTTGCCAATGATCCCTCTCTGGTATGTCACTGTCCAATGTTGTGGGACTATTTGTGCACTTCTAGTAAGTATTTGGTGGCTTCAAATATGACCTGAAGGTTTTTCAGGTTCGCCTGCCATTAAAGTCAATCGGGCCCGCCACGAACGCGTGGAACAGTCCCAGCCGATGTTCATCCATCAATAGGTTCAAGTGACGTGCGGATAGACTCACTTTCTCTCACTAATGAGGCTAACAGGACGTCTCTAGACTATCTGCCAAATTGATTGATTAAAACAATACACTATGGGTACTTTCACACTAGCGTTTCTATTTTCCAGCATTGCGTTCCCTCGCCGGGGCTCAATACCTGAAAAAATCGCTTCAGCTTTCTCCTAATGCATTCTGAATGGAGAGAAATCCTTTCAGGATGTATCAGGATGTCTTCAGCTCAGACACTGTACGGCACTTTGGACCGAGATAATACCGCAGCATTCTGCGGTTTTATCGCCGTCCAAAATGCCGGAACACTTGCAGTAATGCCGTATCTGGCATTAATTCCCATAGGAATGTATTAGTGCTGGATCTGGCATTAAAAGTACCGTATTGCCGGATCCGTTCTTCCGGTCTGTGCATGCGCAGACCTTTAAAAATGTGAAAAATTAGATAACGGATCAGTTTCTCCGGATGCCAAACAGAGAAACGGATCCGTTCTTGCAATGCATTTGTGAGACGGATCCGCATTCGGATCTGTCTATAAATGCTGTCCGTTTGCATGCAGATTGCCGGATCCGCAAGTGTGAAAGTAACCTAATGTTAGTCCTAAACATAATAATGACATTGTTAGGCTTCGTTCGCACCTTTACATTCAGCATATGTGTCGTAAAAGCTCCCGGTACACATGCTGAATGTATCCATAGGTACCCATGTACCAAGCAGATCCCAAAGGAATGTCCTTTTGGTATACATTGAACCAGTATGTGTCAACATAGTTTTTTTTTTCACTTTATAGAAAAGCGTAGGCTTCATCATATGCTTCCATCAGAGGTACACATCAGGTAATACTCCAAAGTATACCACAAATGAATGCATAATAATCGTAATGATTTTGATGTTGTCCAAAATATGGTATAAGTGCTAATAATTGAGAATATATGTCTATGGCCCTACTACAATCTGTTCCAAACAATCAAAGTGTGCTCCATCAAACCTAAACCTTGGAATCCTATAAACAGCATAATAATGCACACAGAAGCACGTGACTCCATATGGTTTCAGCTCTACGTACTGACATCGACTCCAAGTTCAACCAAATATCACATCCATTTATTTTGAATAAACATCTCATTGCAAAGCTATGGGCATTTATATGTATGTTAGGCTTTTGCTCCTATAACAGCCTCCATTCTTTTGGAAGACCTTTGTCTAGATTTTCAAACATGGCTACCAGAATTTGTGGCTGAATTCATGTCCATTCACCTATATGGATGTTATTGTAGGTTTGAGTCTGTTACATGATAAAACTTGTCTCACAGTCAAGATCTGAGTAATCCCAAAAGCCTGTGTTGAGGTCAGGACTGTACCAACAGCTACTGTATGTTCTTTCACTCCACATTTGGCAAACCAGTAACCCATGAATTGTACAGTAAAACAAGTACTGCCATGCTTATAAAGGAAAGAGTCATTTCTAAACTATATCCAGAAATCAGATGCAAATAAGCCTTTGGAAAACATTCTTACAGTATTGGAGCCAGAGGCTCAGTATATACCATAAATCCATCTAATCATGATGTCTTATTCATCAAGCTTTAAATGGGTTGTGTTATCCTGAATATCAGTGGCATATCTCTAGGATATGCCACCAATGTCAGATTGGTGCGAGTCCCAGAGTTCCAGATCTCCAGAATAGAGATGGCCCGAACTATTCGCCGGCGAACAGTTCCCGGCGAACATAGCTTGTTCGCGTTCGCCTCTGCCGGGCGAACATATGCGATGTTCGGTCCGCCCCCTATACATCATCATTGAGCAAACTTTGACCCTGTACCTCACAGTCAGCAGACACATTCCAGCCAATCAGCAGCATACCCTCCCTCCCAGACCCTCCCACCTCCTGCACAGCATCCATTTTAGATTAATTTGGAATTTGCAGTCTTAGTGAGAGGAGGGAGAGTGTAATTGCTGCTGATTTAATAGGGAAATTGATAGCTAGGCTAGTGAATTCAGTGTCCACTCCAGTCCTGAAAGACTCATCTGATCTCTGCTGTAAGAACAGCGTCCTGACAGCACCCCAAAAAGCCCTTTTTAGGGCTGCAACATTAGTCTGCTTTTTTTTTCCTTTATATGCATATTGCAGTTGCATGGCCTGCCTGTGTGTGAGGAGCTGCAGGCCCACAGACTGTAGTGTGCCCACTGCCAGTGCCCACCCCTGTCATCCCGTGTGGTACATGACTTTGCATCAAAAAAAGGCATTTAATTTTTACACTTTAATCTAAGGTTAGTTGCCTGCCAGTGTGTGTCAGGCTGACTTCCACTGACTGTAGTGTGCCCACTGCCAGTGCCCACCACTTATACCGGCTGGCACAGGACTTTGCATCAAAAAAAGGCATTTAATTTTTACACTTTAATCTAAGGTTAGTTGCCTGCCAGTGTGTGTCAGGCTGACTTCCAGTGACTGTAGTGTGCCCACTGCCAGTGCCCACCCCTGTCATCCCGTGTGGCACAGGACTTTGCATCAAAAAAGGCATTTAATTTTTACACTTTAATCTAAGGTTAGTTGCCTGCCAGTGTGTGTCAGGCTGACTTCCAGTGACTGTAGTGTGCCCACTGCCAGTGCCTACCACTCATACCGGCTGGCAGAGGACTTTGCATCAAAATAGGCATTTAATTTTTACACTTTAGTGTAATTTCAGCTGCTTGCCTGCTGCTAGTGTGTGTCAGGCCGACTTCCAGTGACTGTAGTGTGCCCACTGCCAGTGCCCACCCCTGTCATCCCGTGTGGCACAGGACTTTGCATCAAAAAAAGGCATTTCATTTTTACACTTTAATCTAAGGTTAGTTGCCTGCCAGTGTGTGTCAGGCTGACTTCCCGTGACTGTAGTGTGCCCACTGCCAGTGCCTACCACTCATACCGGCTGGCAGAGGACTTTGCATCAAAATAGGCATTTAATTTTTACACTTTAGTGTAATTTCAGCTGCTTGCCTGCTGCTAGTGCGTGTCAGGCTGACTTCCACTGACTGTAGTGTGCCCACTGCCAGTGCCAACCACTGATACCGGGTGGCACAGTAGCTTGCCGATAAATAAGGCATTTCATTTTTACACATTAGTCTAATTTCAAATGCTTGCCTCCTGCCAGTGTGTGTCAGGCCCACCTCCACAGACTGTAGTGTGCCCACTGCCAGTGCCAACCACTGATACCGGGTGGCACAGTAGCTTGACGATAAATAAGGCATTTAATTTTTACACATTAGTCTAATTTCAGTTGCTTGCCTGCTGCCAGTGTGTGTCAGGCCCACTTCCACAGACTGTAGTGTGCCCACTGCCAGTGCCCACCACTGATACAGGGTGGCACAGTACCACTTATCGAAAAAAAAATGACAGGCAGAGGCAGGCCACCCCGCAGGGGCCGTCGTGGTGCTGTGATTTCCACTGTCCCTGGAATAATGCCTAGTGTTCAGAGGCCATGTACCTTGAACCCGAAAAATTCTGAGGACGTAGTTGACTGGCTTAGACAGGACACCAAATCTTCAACAGCTTCCGCTAAGAACCTTGACGCACCATCTTCCTCCAGCTCAGCTTTGGTCACCTGCTCTCAAGTTACCACGCACCCGCCCGCCGCTGATAGGAATAGTACTAGTTAAGACACCACTCATATAGGGTGTCACAGCACATTGCTCTGTGCACGCGCAGTGCCCCAATTTGGGAGTATGAGGACCGACCAAGCTGCTTTTTCCATCTCCCGCTTCCTGAAATCAATTCAGTTTGGTGTATGAGATTTTGGTCTGTCATTGTGAAGGCAGTCGAAGGTACCAGGCCTAAATTTTTTTTCACAAAAGGCAATCCCTGATATGGGATGTAACAGGGATTAAACTGATGAGAATAGTACTACAGAAAATACCACTCATATCGGGTGTGACAGTAAATTGCACGGCGCAGACGCAGTCACCGTGGATTAAAACAGAGTGGAGGGAGCCAGCGTTTTTTTAACCATCTCCCCATTCGAAAAATCTATTCAATAAATGGCCCCCAGAGTGGGGACGTTAGAGGGATTAAACTGATGAGAATAGTACTACAGAAAATACCACTCATATCGGGTGTGACAGTAAATTGCACGGCGCAGAAGCAGTGACCGTGGATAAAAACAAAGGGGAGAGAACCAGCGTTTTTTTAACCATCTCCCCGTTCGAAAAATCAATTCAATTCATCTTTTGGGGACCCTTGGTGTTGTACGTGGCTGGGTGGAGGAAGAAACCTTCAATGACATCACCGGGACGTGGCTAGCTTGGTATCCAACCTTGTGCAAATGGGGAGTTTGCGGTTGTGCAAATGGACTGTTTGCGGTGCATTAAAAGAGGAGTTTGGTATGTCAATGTCTGAGAATCGGGCGTAACCCTTACACTACCTGATCGATACAACATCATACCTGATCGTATACACACACTGGATGTTTTAAAGCATGTTATTCCAAACAATTTAGGAATGTTAGTTGATTTATGCCCTTTATGGATTAAAACCCGACTCTGCGTCCACTACGTAATTTTCCATGGGAGTTTTGCCATGGATCCCCCTCCGGCATGCCACAGTCCAGGTGTTAGTCCCCTTGAAACAACTTTTCCATCACTATTGTGGCCAGAAAGAGTCCCTTTGGTTTTTAAAATTCGCCTGTCTATTGAAGTCTATGGCGGTTCGCCCGGTTCGCCTGTTCGCGAACATTTGCGGAAGTTCGCGTTCGCTGTTCGCGAACTGAAAATTTTATGTTCGCGACATCACTACTCCAGAACAGGACCCTGGAAGTGAACTGTGCAAGTGCGGTGTGCTCTCTATTTACTTCTATGGGCATTCTGAAAATATTTAAGCAAGTGCGCTCAGCTATTTTTGGAAGTCCCATAGAAGTTAATGGAGAGAGCAGCACATGCATGACCACCTCTCTATTCACCTCTATGGAACAACTGGAAATAGCTGAGCTAAGGCTTAAGCATTTTCGAAACTGCCATAAAAGTGAATGGTGGGTGGCTGTGCTTGTGTGGTATGCTCTTTTTTGTGGACCTGTTCTGGATAGGTGTGGGTTCCAGAGATGGGACCTGCACCTATTTGACATTGGCAACATATCCTAACGATATGCCACCAGTGATTGAGATAGAACAACTCCTTTAGGTTTAACACTACAATTTCAGACATTTACTTGTGTGTTTTAAACTTAGTCATATTTTAGACGTCAAAGTATTTTGTTGAGGTTAAACGGTGTGTCCAGGATTTTACTGCTGATGGCCTATCCCAATGATAGGTCAGCAAGATCTTTTCATCAGGGGTCCGCTTTAACCTTTCCTCACCGATCAGCTATTTCGGGGTAGCTTCATCACGGAAACGACACAGCTTTTTCCATTGTGTAGTGGTTAAAGCTGGTTATGCAGTGTCCCACTTGTGTACGTGGGTACTGCAAAGTTGTCATATCATATTTTATGTCATGCTGTATTGCATCCTTTATGCAAAATCCCTGTTAACAGGCTGTTAGGTGCACTGCACATATTCCACCACTAGATGGGGATAGCATTACTATATATAGCTCAGGTCAGGCCTAGTAGAGGCAAGTGAGTTGAGGAGTAGTAGTGGAGTGAGGAGCAGGGGAAAGAGAGGACCCCTTCCTCTCAGCCCAGGCAAGGTGAGACCTATCTCTGCCATACACCCTTCCGGGGTGCCAAGTGAACTTCTAGTATTACACAGACAAAGGAGGACAATAGCCATTTTACTAGGCTCTAGGCACCTTTGTACCCAGGTGGAGGACTCTCAGCTTCCGGTAGCCCCACCGTTACTTCAAAGACAGAAAGGCCATCTGTTGCAACACTTGTGTGCAGAAGATTAGAATCAGAACCACCTTTATGGAGCTGAGGGAAAAAAGCAAAGCAAAGAGCTAAGTACCAGTAAGAGCATGTCTTCTTAACCTTAGGCCTGATTTACATCTCCACAGAGAAACAGCCTGTTACCTGGATTTACAGCATTCAACCTCCATATACATGGGAGACTGTTTATATCTGGATGTAAATTGCTGTCAAGACTCTGCATACAGTAAAGTTCCTAGTCGGATTCGAACCCTGTCTCATTCTTCCATTTTCATAATGCAACCACTCATCATTTTGCACCACCAAGGTGCTGGCGACACGATAGTACCCAATTCAGGGACCCAGTCGCACAAGCACACAGAAATTCAATCACCATCAAGGGCACCTCAGTCACCACCTGGCCGGTGTCTCCTGTAATAGAATGTGCCCCAGAGAATCTGGTGCTGTTCTCCCCTTCACTGCAGCCCGGCCCAGGGAGGGACAAAACTATGAGTAAAGAACTAACTGTCAATATTCCTTGGTACACCGACACCTCACAAGTTATCCCCTCGTGACCTGTGTCGTTGCAGTTACAGCAGGCCTGCTGCTCCTGTTCATTTCAATGGGAGCAACACTGCAGTTACCAGCTCGAAGCTGTGTAGTTCCAGAGCTGACTTCCAGTGCTGTAGCTACTGCAGAAGAGCTGATCATCGGGTGTGCCAAATGTCAGTCCACCTGCCAGATATTGATTGCCTATCTTGAGGATAGTCCATCAATAGTCAAATCTTGGACAACCTTTTTAAGGATGGTGTAGTTGCCCACATTTGTTCCAGTGGTAATTTGGAATTTTGCAACTGAAGATGGACAAATATTAAAGCATGGGCAACATTTATCAAATCTGCTATGCCTGTTTTGTGGCATAGTGATATGCGACATGTTATGATCTTTTTTGTGACTTTTGGTTACATTTTGATGAGCTTTGTCGCTTTCAAAAGTGGAGTGAAAAGTTGGACGGGATTACAGATTTGAACAATTTTATGTCTGATTTATGTTCTGCAACTTTTTGAAAAGTCACAAAAAGGTTGTATCTCCATGCCAGCATACTTTCTCTGACAGTGGTAAAACCACATCACACTTGGCCAGATTTTATAAAACCGACCACCACCCTAATAAATTTGGCACAGGTGCTCAAAGCAACTTCAGTCTAAAAAATAGCCTCAAACACACCAACCACGATAAACTACCCCCATGTGTAGATTTACATTTAGAACTTTTGAGAGCTTGTGTCCCTTAATCCTAGAATAACAGAACCCACAGTGCACCAGAAAAGAAGTTTAACTACTGACTTTTTGGAAAGAAAAACTAATAAGGACCTATTGTCTGAAGAATGCCAGCCTTCCACTGAGAATTTTTTAATGGGATTTTAATTTTTTGGGGCCTTCCAGAGGCAGAATTTGTATTTTATTGGTTAGTTCATGTCGAATCTTTTGACTGTGCCAAGGGGCATAACTTCTAACCCAAAGTTCAAAATGTGTAACAGAGTCCCTGCCCCCAAGTATTATGCATAATTTGTAGAATTGGTCTCTGAATATAGGTCAGAAGGACCAAATGGACCAATTTTGGGCCCAGGTGCAACCACAACCTCTGTAAACTCTATAGCTCCATTTAATGTGAACAATATCGTTTTCTAAGTCTCTGTGGTCTTCTAGATGAGTAATTCAACTGCTAAATTTGGTGGATGGATAATGTGGTTATCAATTACACATATTTTAGATATCTAGCAGAAACTGTAAAATGAGGTCATATACCCATCAACCTATGTATCAGTAGCATCAGACAGCAGCTGCAAACAGTATGCCTATCCCTGGAGGACCTCTGGCATCAACCCATAATCTGCTGGTTACCAAATTCTTGCTAAATAAAAAGAGGTTTTGTTTTCCAATTATAGCAATCTGATTTGGATGGGTAAAAGTCAAGCTTGTTCAATTTCTGCTGCTTATACGGACAGTTGGATTGTCCTCATGCACGTTAGATTGCATTTTTTAAACACTTTTCATGAGGAAATCCTGAAGATTTAGTATTGTTTGCAAATGTTTTCCCAAGTTGTGAATCGAGACACACCAACACTAAGATAAATACTATTTATCACTTCTTGGTTTTCAGTGTTCCCTCCATTTATGTGCTGCATTATAGGGGTATTCTGGTTTCAAGATGAAATAGAACAACTCAGGGGATCTACCTATAATTCAAAACAGATAATTACTTACCTGATAGACCCTGTGCTGCCACCCTGGTTCTCCCAACTGGGCTCGGTTTTCCCAGTTGCAGAAGTGATGTCACATTGCCAATATCTGTATTTGACCTCTGGAGCCAATCATTGACCTCAGTGCTGTCTCATGTGTTGTTGACATGACATCAATGCTGCAGTCAGGAAAACAAGAGCAGTAGTACAGGATCTGTCAGGTAAGTAATAATCTATTCTTTATTACAGGTCAATCCACTGAGTTGTCCAGTTTCCTCTTGAAACCAACCAACTCCTTTAACTTGTGAATTCAAGTGTCTTGGAGCAAAATAATTTTGTTTGAAAGACTGTGGGAAAACCCGAGAGCCGAAGGCACAAGGTAGCCATATTGACAGCAATAAACTACTGTGTCAGAGCTTCTCTCATATTTTTCCTAGTTTGAAGATCTTTCCAGTAATGCGTGGGAAACTGTGAGAGAGATTTTTCCACATGCTGACATATGGAATTTAGTAAATCTTCCCTACTGATCATATTGTCAATTTAAAGGGGTTCAACGGGTTAATTAAACATTCTCTTTAAGGGCTCAACAGGTTAATTAAAACCTTCTCTTTAAGGGCTTGTACATGCTACAGTCAGAGGTCAACACTAGGCAGGTTTCCAAGCTGGTTCAAATTCATGGAAAATACATACTCACTCCCTGAAGCGTTGTAATGAAACTCAAAGCCATATGAAGAGAAAAGGATTCAGATGTAAGTTGACAGAGCCAACAGCAAATTTTAAAGCCCAATCACTGCACTCTACACAAGTGTTTTAGCAGCAGTATTAAAATACAGTATTAGGAGCTATGACATTTTCTTTAAGTGTCTCTGGTCATCCACAACCTGTTTTGTGCAGGTTCCACATGCAGTCTCAGAAAAAAATGGATGGGCTATTGATCCATAGCTATATATCTACAGTATTTTGTTAAATGCAGTTATGGTAAGACTGCACTGCTAATCCACACATATTTACTGTTCCTAACTGATAAGTAGGAATCAGTATCTAATCAGTTCCCATATAACTCAGTTACTATGGCTGAAGGAAGTGGTAGAGAAGATGACTGAAGGTTTAAATCTGATGCTAGGCAGGCTCATCCCCGTCCCCGCCTGCCATTGGCTGCTCCCCCCCCACCCACGTCCCCTGACACCGGATGTTTTCATCCATGCACAGGGAGAAGCAGCAGCGGCGTTGTGGGGACCAGGAGCATCACCGGGAGTGGGGTAAGTATATTTCCTGTGAGTGGCCCAGCATATGGGGGTGCTGTTTGAGAAATTGGATAACCCCTTTAAATAAGTCACAATTAACTTGCCTCAAAATAACTATGAAGATGTGTTTTTTTTTTTAATAAGATCCAACACATGGCTAATTTACATAATGAGGTAATGCTATATATCAGTCCATGAATTCTCTAAACATGTAGGTAAATGTGGAATGCAATATTGGTATATGATCCCAAGCTCTCACATCTGACCAGACTCCTGTAGACTATGTATGATAAAGCTTAACTTCCAAGAACAATATGTGAAGTTCAGACATACCCACCAGGCAAACAGGTGAAAGTATAATACACATTTCTGCATACTCATTTTTCTTCAGATATTAAGAATGTTTTGTTTGAAAGACTGTGGGAAAACCTGAGAGAACCAAAAGCATAATTATGCAGTTATGTTCCATTTTCTGAAATGCCCTCAAAAATCCAAGCCTGTTATATACATAGGACATGTCAAGCAAGCCCCTATAACTCTTCCAGAGATACAAATAACAAGCCAATGTATTTTTGGCACAAGTTGAACTGACAGCAGTTGAAGTTCAGTTAGCTGCCAAAGCTTATTATGTCCCTAGAGTTGTTTAGTGTAGTATGATGTTTCAGAATTAGCCATGAAAGAACATTACAACTATTCGTGTTTTCCATAAAGCAGGTTTGCTGGTGACAAGTTAAAATGCAGAACATGTATATATTCTAGAATAAGAAGATCAATTTAATTCAGAAACCAATTGCAATCCAAGAGAGATTGAAAAATGTTTGTAGGGATGCATGCACACTATATATCTACTTTCCAGTATTTCTTTTCAACTTGATTTATTTTGCTTTCCTAACAAATCAAGACATTTTGAAGCATGTTTAGCTACTCCAAGTTCCATAAGTATATGGGGAAAGTTGTAGAGCATAAAATTGTAGTAACAGTTGACTTACCAGTCCATCACAGTTGCTGATGGCCACAGTGGCTCCAGGCATATCCGTGATATCTCCCGTATATACACAATCACCACAGATCGAGCCATGAGAAATCTCCTGAAAATCCTCCTGCCACTCAATAGTAGCCTCTTTAGAAACCAGCTTTTTATTGGGCTTCAAACGTAGATGTAGCTGCTTGCCAAAGACTGTGACATTGAAGTACAAGCACCTATCATCTGACTGAGTTTTTGGTGGATCAGGAATACTTCGGGCAAACCTCTGCCCAGGGTGCTTTAAGGTCATTCTACTTCCTGCTGCTGACACCACGTGGGAAATATATCGTCCTAGATGATCTGTACTGAATGGGACAACCACACCGTATTCACTTAGCTTTCCAGAGAAGTGTTCTATTGGGAATAAATAAGAGTTTTAGAGATAAAGTGACCTAAGTAGGTTTTAGCAATAATATTGGATCACAAAATCTTTCTCTTTCTTTGACATTTTGGACCACACATTTTTTACCACATTTTCTACCAGTAGTCCTGTCGCTGCCCCAAACACATTCGCTTGACAAGGAAAACATTGCTTTTGTTTGTTGGAACCATATTGAGTCTTGTAAATTAGAACAGGGGTTGTATGCTGCAACACATTCACAAAAAGTTGAATACGGCTGTTAAATATTGACCTTAGCCTGTATTCTAAGAAAGATTTTACAGCTTTCCCAGCTGCATACTCTTATTACACTTTCCTCGCCAGGGGGGGAATGAGCAAAGCCTTGACTTGCAGCCCCATCTGCATGAAGCAAGTTTATTGACACCTGTCAAAACAGACTCACCTATGTATTAATTTACAAGTAACAAAGAAAAAGTGAATGGGCTATTCAATGAAGGACCACAGATTTTCTATTGACTCATGATTACAGTAATTTACAAAATGCAGAGTAATGGTTTATTCCTCTATATTGGGGTAGCATTTACATATGAAACCTACTAAACAGAACTATTCATATAAAGTCAGTTGAAATAAGTGATTATGTAAAATGTAAAAAGTTAGAATTAACAGTACGAAAGTCAAACTTTAAGATATTTAGCCAAGGTCACAAAATAAAGTTTAATATTTCTCATCCAGAATGCCTAATTAAACCATGCTGATTGCTTATAAAGTCAGTCAGTACAAGGTATACAAGCATTTAACCAGTTTAAAAGAAATCTAATTGATAAATGAGGTCTAATCTCTAAAATATATTTTGTGAACTATTTATTCATTGCATTAGCGAAGTACATTCATTCAGGCAAAGCACAAATTTCAATGCAAATCTTTTTGAAATCGTACCTTTAGAAATAAATGAATCCACAGTCAGCCAGAAGAAAGATGTAAAAAAGCAAAACACAATCCCATACATATAAATAAAATCCATTGGATAAAGCTTGCAGAAGAGTTTCTGTAGTTTCCTAAGTAAGAAGAAGCGGAATAAAATAGTATCCAGTAAATCAGGAGTTTGATTGGCCTTTTTTCTTCTTTAAATAATCTAAATTGTGATCAGTTTGAAGGACATTTGCAGATTCAGAGAGATACAGAAAGAGAGAGAAGGATCTTGCAGGATTTTCTCCAGCCAGCCAGGCGTTTAACAATCTGTTCTCCTCCTGTTGCAGTGCTGCAGATTGACAGATCAGGAGAGGCACACTCTGCAGTGCTGGGGGAGAAACTTTCAGCAGCTTTGATACAGTCTTTTTGGACCCTTGTAAACTGTGCCTATCCAGGAGAAGCCCCATCCATTTAGGAAGGCAAAAGAAAGAAGGGAGGAGGAGAAAAACAGAGTGGAAAAGGGAGGCAGGTCTGGATAGTCAGAGTGCATTGCAACTTCAGCTAGAGGATGCAAATACTGACATCATCTGTAACATTGTAGCACAGACACACCCTGGGTTCCCTATGTCCCTCCTCTGGAAAGACGGGTCTCCCAAATCTGTCACATGTGAGACTGTACTTTGCCGTAAAACTGAAAAAAAAAAAGAGGAGGTGGGAGTAAAAACAGAATCAGTCTGCAGGATGTACCTTCACTGTGAAGAATGGGTTCAGTGTTCCCAGTAGGAAAATACTTGAGCATTTGAACAATTCCTCACTTTTCTTCTAGGTGACTGGTCTCAATTTCTCTTTGTATAATTGTAATTTTGACCAGCCATAACAATTTCCCTAACTTTACAAATTAGTTACATTTTATTTCAACAAAAAACTTTTTATAAACAGGCAATACATTGTCATAATCACCTATTGATATCAAAAAGAGACACTGGCAACTGTAGGATCCTGGGAAAGAATAAGATATGGGCCCCTTGCTCTCTAATCGCTTACACATAGCTGCTTTGTTATGTGGCTCTATCAAATAAATCACATTTAAGCCAGTTGCTCAGGTGGATTACAACTGATCAGTAATTGTGAGCCACAGATTGTACAGAGGTACAAAAACATGGCTGCTTTCACCCAGAACACTCTGCCATACCTGTCGTGTCTGGTGTTACAGCTGAGTGAAGTGAATGACTCTGACTCTAAGCTGCAATACCGCACACAACCTGTGAACATGTGTGGAGCAGATTATGGAAAAAGCAACCTTCCTTTTGTAATCTTGTACCCCTTTAAAATATCTATAACTATCTAGAAAAAACACTATCTGACCTGAGGAAGAAGGAGATCCGCCCTTGAACTACGTTGTTATTAATAAAGTACAACTGTTTTATCAGCATCAATCCCATTTCTGAGCAGCTCCTGTGACAGCACCAACAAAGTCCTACATTTTTTTTACAAAGTTGTATGTAGCATAAGTTTAGCTACTCTCAATTTACAATAGTTATAAAATAATAGGAAATCACTAATAAAGTACTAATATTCCTGCTTATTCTAGGGTTTTAAATAGTACTTCAGTTTGGTGCCAAGAAATGTATTAGGGATTGCTCATATAGCCTGCAGACCTGAGTTTACTGACATGTTATTATGAGATCATGGCTATCGAGTGACTTCAGGAATAACTTGTGCTGGGGATTTGCCACGGAAATCCTGTAATATACTCCTCCAATGTAAAGCTTCATTTTGGAGCATTAAAGTCAGTGAAATGTTTGTTTTTTGAGGTTTGTAAGTAGTGGTCTTTTTGAATTTCAGTTTTTTATGACTTGACTTCTATTGACTCCCAATGGTTGACAAGTGTGTTACATAAATATAATAGTAAAGAATTGAAGGAAAGTAGACTACATAGCCACATGTCTGGTACCTTTGTGGCATGCTGGTGGCCAGTTGGGTTTAGAAAGGCATAGTAGGCCTTTACAAGTGGCCCATGCTGATGCCAGTGATGTATTACACACCTCCATGTTTCTTATAGTTAATGAGGTTTGTCCTGGTAAAAACATTCCAAAAATGGTGCCAAGAAAATTAATAGGCTGTGCAACTGAACTAAGGCTACCTTCACATCTGTGTATTTCATTCTCTGACGGAACAGCCTGTCGGAGCGAAATGGATCCAGCATTGGTGGATGTGAACAGAATGTCTGCCGGCCCCATGAAAGTATAATGGGATCTGGCAGACATTCTGTTTGTATCCAGCTGCTACATGCTGCGGTTTGTGTCCAGATGATCTTCCGATCGGAACAGGCTACCACAGATATAAAGGTAGCCTAATCCAATGTAAATTTTAATTTTCCAAGGGCAGAAGAAAGAAAATTCTAAGAAAAACTAGTATACAAAACCAAACAGGGAATAATTAAAATACTTGTAAATTGCCTATTTTGTAACTAATGCTTCTAAATACTAATTTCCAAAGGTCTTGGAACATTATGGGATGATTAATGATGTAGGTTTGGTATTTCTATTTTGAAGTGTATTGAGGTATGCTGACAAAAATATGTGCAAGTGCTCAGGCTACAGAACTTCTTGTTAAATATGTGGCGTCTTATTTACTTGAAATTCTTTTACTATCTCTAGTCTTCGTCGACAGCATGTATGTCAAGTGAACATATCTCGAGACAAGTATCACTCCTGAGTTGTCTGGATCTTTTATCAGTACATATCTTTAGCTTGTAGATTAAATCCTTATAACCAATGAAATGTAACTAGCAAACAACTATTATGCCCCAAAAATACCAAACTACAGTAATTATTTGCTTATATTTGTTTAGTCTGTAGTTTAGCTGTATAGTTTATAGATTTAAAAGAGGTTGCCCCACAACGGCCCTTTATCACCTATCCAAGGGATAGGCAACAAATGTCTGATCATAGGAGCCTTACCGTTGATCCCAGCCACAATCTATAGAGTGGGGGTCCCTAGCTCTCTATTCCTCTTTAGGACTCTCCTCTAAATGATTGGTAGATAAGATGATAAATGTTGTAGGACATCCATATTAAAGTATATGTAGCACTAAGCTTGTATAATAGACATATTCATATAGTATGTGGATGCTCAACTTGGGCCCAGTTTACACTTTTTTAACATTCACACAGATTTCCTTTGGATATGGGAAAGCGTGCAGGTCACTTGGATTCACCTTTATATTATGAACCTTTGTGGGAAATCAAAGTTGCCACAATAGTGAAGCACAATCACAATAGTTGAACCGCACAGATTTTATTGTACTTACAGGATAAAAAACAATTTCAGGCAGTGTACATAAATCAGTCACCTGACCCGGGTTTCGCTTCAGAAAGCTCCGTCAGGGGTATCTCCTCCGCCCACTTAGAGGCGGTCATTATAAACCCACAGGTGGGAGTTTACCACACCTCCATACAATCATCATAGCCTCTGCAGCTTAGTACAAAAATAGAAACTCTTATAGGGTATATAAAATAACAAATTCACATCACATCAAACCTTTAGTATCATATACAATCATATAAAAACTCATTTGCATCACCACATTAGATATTTCATATGGAATCCACCTCCCTACAGATCGCATAACTTATTTATATCCGGAAAAAATCCCACCCTCCCCATATAATCATGTCCCAAAAAAGCAGTTACACCTCCATTCATAAATCGCAAAACTGCTCCACTCATAGTACATGAGTCACATAATCTACCTCCACCTATGGTGATCTACTCCACTCAATAGTAGACAGTGAATCAGCGGACCGCCTCCCTTCATTCATATTTAGCGCATCATGAACCACATGGTCTACTTCCACCAATGATAAACTACACATCCTTAAGCCACCCACCTCTTTCTCTTTCATGGTCACTTCGATGCGTCAAGCCTTCATTCATGTTTAGTACGTCATGGACCACAGGTTGTACTTCCACTAATGATACAATCCTTAGACCACCCTCTTTTTTCTTCTGAGCATCTAGATGCATAATAGCTCACATGATCAACTTCAGCCATACACGGTCCCTCCAGCTTCACCACCAGAAACTCCCCAAATGGCTCAAGTTGGGGCAGCGATGTAATCTCTCAGGTAAGACAGGGTTTTAAATCAAACTCCACATTCATCCCTTTTGGTTGTAGTGAATCTATCTTATAGATCCACTCCACCTCCCTCCTATTAATCCGCTCAGTTAAATTCCCTCCGTGCCAGTGCGGTTTAACCAGCTCTATGCCCGCAAAAAGCAGGCCGCTAGGATCTTTTTGGTGTTTGGTTTTAAAGTGAATAGAAACACTGTGTGTCTCAAGTCCCTTCCTGATGTTCCTTATATGTTCTTGGATCCTTACTTACACTATGTGTCTCAAGTCCCATCCTGATGTTCCTTATATGTTCTTGGATCCTTACTTTTAATTTCCTCATAGTTCGGCCCACATACTGGAGGCCAAAAGGGCACTCCAGCATATAGACCACCCCTACAACTGGCACGGAGGGAATTTTACTGAGCGGATGTGTAGTTTATCATTGGTGGAAGTAGACCATGTGGTTCATGATGCGCTAAATATGAATGAAGGGAGGCGGTCCGCTGATTCACTCTCTACTATCGTGAGGAGTAGATCACCATAGGTGGAAGTAGATTATGTAACTCATGACGCGCAAATATGAATGAAGGGAGGCGATCCACTGATGTATACTCTACTATTGAGTGGAGCAATTTTGCGATTTATGAATGGAGGTGTAACTGCTTTTTTGGGACATGATTATATGGGGAGGGTGGGAGTTTTTCCGGATATAAATAAGTTATGCGATCTGCAGGGAGGTGGATTCCATATGAAATATCTAATGTGGTGATGCAAATGAGTTTTTATATGATTGTATATGATACTAAAGGTTTGATGTGATGTGAATTTGTTATTTTATATACCCTATAAGAGTTTTTATTTTTGTACTAAGCTGCAGAGGCTATGATGATTGTATGGAGGTGTGGTAAACTCCCACCTGTGGGTTTTTAAAGACCGCCTCTAAGTGGGCGGAGGAGATACCCCTGACGAAGCTTTCTGAAGCAAAACCCGGGTCAGGTGACTGATTTATGTACACTGCCTAAAATTGTTTTTTATCCTGTAAGTACAATAAAATCTGTGCGGTTCAACTATTGTGATTGTGCTTCACTATTGTGGCAACTTTGATTTCCCACAAAGGTTCATAATATAAAGGTGAATCCAAGTGACCTGCACGCTTTCCCATATCCAAAGTAAATCTGTGTGATTTGGAAGGGAGGAGATTCCTGTTTACTCTGGAGCAGCGCGGTCCATTCGAATAAAAGCATCTGTATATGTGAACAATACCCTCTTCACAATTGGAACTCGCGACGCACCAAAAAGTCAACGTACTAACGGCTGTTATTTTATTTTCATTTTTACACTTTTTTAACATTGTATTTCATGCTCTGCAATAGATTTTAACTTTTACATATATATGTTTCACTCCATTGCCCATTGACTTTCATTTCAGGCTCTGTTCTCATGACTCTGTTAAAAAGGTTTACAGGTTTGATGGGAAGGATATCACTGCATGCAGAAACGCATCTGCCTTTTAACATTACAGATCCAAGCTGCTAACTGTGGAACAGTTTACTGTTATACCATTTATTTCAGTCTGAATGAAAATAGGGCCAGTGTTGGAAGACTCCCTTTCTAAGACAAAAGCAAGAAAAGCTCCAACTAAATTGTGTCAAAATGTATGCTTCAAGGGACTGTCCATTGAACAGATTAAAGTAAAAATTACACCAACAGTATACAATACAAAAACTGACCTAACGTTAAACAAATCAAGGGTCCTCCAGCAGGAAAACTACCTCATACATTCATCAAACTGCATCCAAGAATGGATAAGAAGATAAAATTAGGGCATCCTTATGAGTTAGGCTATGGTCATTACAGTATACCTGTGGAAAATTATGAAACTGACATTTGAAGAAAGGCACCCATCAAAAGTGAAAGAACTGGAGGAGGCTGCTTATAAAAAGCAGACCAAAGTATCTGTGGAGAAGTTCAGAAATCTCCTTATGATCTGCACAATTATTGTTATTGTCTAAAAATGCTGTTCTACAAAATAATAGGCAGTAGAAAAAGTATATATTCAGTTTTCCGGCCCTTCCTAGAACCTCATTTTACCTTTTCTGTTTGAGCAGAGGAGAAAAATTATATTCGAACGATGTTACTTTTAACATTTCCTGCATTTTTTATATATTTATCTGTTTAACTTAAAGAGGTTCTCGGGGTAAAATTAAAAATTAAAATACTGAAAAAAACATATTGTTATGAATAACCTCTTAAATGCCTTTGTTTATAATGACTCGTTTTGTCTAGGGGACAATCAGTGAAGGAGTTAAAATGGCCGCCGTAAGATTTTTGAGCATTGAATTCGTCCTCCTAATGACACTGCAGAGCACAGAGCAGGAGCCCTTTGCAGGCTTGGGTCTCTGCTAGTGATGAGTGGCAGGGGCAATATTCAAATTTGCGATATTTTGCAAATATGTGGTAGAACATTCGTCATATATTCACGAATATTCGTATTCGAGATTATTCTCTTGATTGTGAAAAAACGGCAATGCAATATGCGCGTTAATCGAGTAAGGGCGGGATATAGGAAACTTTCCTATTGGGCTGGCTTGCTAGAATTCGGGAATATGTAGAGTACAGGATATTCTACATATTCGTGAATTCTAGCAAGCAAACCCAATAGGAAAGTTACCTATAACCCGCCCTCACTCGATTAACGCGCATATTACATTGCCGATTTTTCGCATAAGATGAAATAAATTAAATAATGAAGATAGAATATTCTAATTCAGTACAGACTACGATATTCCAGCCTTCTTACATTGGCCCACAAGCAAGAAGCAGGCAGCTGCCTGCTTCAGATGAAAAAAAGGGTTCAGATGAAAAAAAAAAGACGAATATTCATTTTTATGAATATAAATCACTATATTCAAAATATTCGCAAATTTTCGAAGTGCCGATATTTGTGATAAAAATTCGCAATACGAATATTCGCGCTCAACACTAGTCTCTGCCTGTATGAGCACTGTGAAGCAGGAAACTATGTGCAGATGACAGCTGACACACGCTACTGTGGGGGAGGAGTGTCAGCTTGTGAGTAGGAGGTGAGGGGAACTCCTTTCCGATGCACAGGGACACAGCTGAGCAGTTATCTCAGATTTCATCTGCACATAACATAGAGCTTCACAGTGCTGATGCAGGCAAAGACCAGCGTTTACATAGTGCTCTGCATCTCACACAGATCGTCCCCGCAGTGTCATTAGGAAGATGGATTCAATGCTTATAAATCTGACAACAGCCATTTTAACTAATTCAATGATTGTTCCCTAGACAAAATTTAAGAGTTTATTTATAATATGTTTTTCAGTATTTACATTTTTTTCCCTTTCCTTGAGAACCCCTTTAAGGAAAGTCTGTTTCTTGGATAGCTATTGGGTAATAGGTAAAAGAATGCTGGGCTTTTGGGGTTCCGAACTTAGGGCTATTTTAGGGTATTCTTACATAGGGACAGGATCCTAACAGAGTAAAAATGGTAGAGAATTGTGTGGCACTCTCTAATACCAAGGAGCATATAGGAAAAGAAAAAGTAAAAGTGAATATTTATTAGGTATATCAAAAGAAATGTAATACAGTGGTTCACAGACCAATCCCAAGTACAATATCAATTATAAGCATCAATAATTCATGATAAAAAAAACTCGCAATAAAATTGCAATAAAAGGGTATAAAATGGGGTAATTATCCAAAAACACAGATGTCAAGGGTAGTCTCTTGTTGAGAAATAAAAACTTGTTGCCAATGGAGTAAATTTGAATATGTGTCTTGAATGGCGTACTACTTTGACACTTATGGTAGCGGCGTCCCGCTTAAAATCAATGAAGGCGATCGCTATGATGTTTGATACAGATAAGAACAGTCTTACCAGGGTCTCGAGGTTTAGGATGGCTCTCTGCGTAGTGCTAAATGTTGCTATCTCCACACTCCGGTATCGGGAGCCGTTCGATTGAACAGAGTCGCTGGTGCACGTGGAAATATCTGCACTGTGATGCCGTGCCGTGCTTTACCGTGCTTGTGCTTCTGCGGGTAACTGATATGATTTCCTCAGACCTCTTCACTGTTCACTGTTCTTTGACGTAGTTTCTGGGGGGGTAAAACACCAAACGCGTTTCGGGGTTACAAACTTACCCCTTCCTCAGTGATCCTAACAGAGTTGCCCTTATCAGGGTGGGTGCTCTGTGGCTAGGTCCTCTAGGGCCAGTGCCCTATGATAAAGCATAACAGGGACAAAAATTCATCAAAAAATGAAGTTGCTCATAGACGCTAATTTGCATATACCAAAATTTTTCTCAGCAATGCGGAACATATGAAAATGAGACCGATACAGATGCCTTCAGCTCCCAAGTGTACATGCAATAGCCAGTGTCGTAAGTACAAATCTGCTCTTTAAACACATGAATTTGGATCTTGCAATTTTTTTACTAGAAAAAAACTGAATAAGCACGTGGTTTTTTTTATGGCATTTTTTGTACACTGTTTGGCTCACCACTATTGTTTTCGTCCAGGTTTTTTCCCCCATAGAGTAGGTACATGCAAAAAACATCAAAACTACAGCATGCTAAGCATTTGAAATAAAGCAAGAAAGACAAAAAGAGCCAGATAATGAAAAAAAATTTGACAAAAGCAAAAATAAAAAAGAATTTCATATTTCTCATAGACTTTCAACTAACATAAAACACCAGTGCAAAAAAAGCAAAAGTGCACAAAAATGCCACAAAAAACTCCTCAACCTCTGCTGATCAGCTGTCTGAAGAGGTTGCGACATTTAGTCAGCACTGTAGCCTCCTCAAGGTATACCAAGCACAGCACTGTATATTGTAGACCAGGCCTATTCACTTGAATAAGACTGAGCTGCAAATGGCCATGTGACCACTGAACATGATGTCACAGGCCTGGGAAGTGGCTGTGGCTCTCACCCGAGTGCTGTAACCTCTTCAAAAAGCTGTGGAAGTCGGAACCCCAACCATCAGATATTGATGGCCTCCCAGAAAAACCTTGTTTGTTGCCAGAAACATCACATTACAATGTGTAGAAAGTCAAAGTTTTAAGTATAGAGGCTGTAATTCTAAGAACTAATGGTAAATTGAGAGAATGGTTTGCTCTGGATCCACAAAAAATAAGAAATGGTTTTGTTTCATTACATGTGAAATAAAGAATGGCAGATACCAAAGATTTTGGATTAAATAAGTTAATGGTTACCACTAGGGATGTCCCGATACCATTTTTTTAAGACCGAGTGCGAGTACCGATACTTTTATTTAAGTACTCGCCGATACCAATTACCGATACCAATACTGAATGGGGGCCACAAGGAGACGTTATACTGTATGGGGACCACAAGGAGACGGTATACTGTATGAGGGCAGCCACAAGGAGACGTTATACTGTATGATGCAGCCACAATGAGACGTTATACTGTATGGGGGCAGCCACAAGGAGACATTATACTGTATGGGGGCAGCCACAAGGAGATGTTATAATGTAAGGAGCAGCCACAAGGAGACGTTATACTGTATGGGGCAGCCACAAGGAGACGTTATACTGCATGGGGGCAGCCACAAGGAGACGTTATACTGCATGGGGGCAGCCACAAGGAGACGTTATACTGTATAGGGGCAGCCACAATGAGACGTTATACTGTATGGGGGCAGCCACAAGGAGACATTATACTGTATGGGGGCAGCCACAAGGAGATGTTATAATGTATGGAGCAGCCACAAGGAGACGTTATACTGTATGGGGCAGCCACAAGGAGACATTATACTGTATGGGGGCAGCCACAAGGAGACGTTATACTGTATGGGGGCAGCCACAAGGAGACATTATACTGTATGGGGCAGCCACAAGGAGACATCATACTGTATGGGGCAGCCACAAGGAGACATTATACTGAATGGGGGCAGCCACAAGGAGACATTATACTGTATGGGGGCAGCCACAAGGAGATGTTATAATGTATGGAGCAGCCACAAGGAGACGTTATACTGTATGGGGCAGCCACAAGGAGACGTTATACTGCATGGGGGCAGCCACAAGGAGATGTTATACTGTATGGGGGCAGCCACAATGAGACGTTATACTGTATGAGGGCAGCCACACGGAGACATTATACTGTATGGGGGCAGCCAGAAGGAGATATTATAATGTATGGAGCAGCCACAAGGAGACGTTATACTGTATGGGGCAGCCACATGGAGACATTATACTGTATGGGGGCAGCCACAAGGATACGTTATACTGTATGGGGCAGCCACAAGGAGACATTATACTAAATGGGGGCAGCCACAAGGAGACATTATACTGAATGGGGGCAGCCACAAGGAGACGTTATACTGTATGGGGGCAGCCACAAGGAGATGTTAAACTGAATGGGGGCAGCCACAAGGAGATGTTATACTAAATGGGGGCAGCCACAAGGAGACATTATATTGTATGGGGCAGCCACAAGAAGACGTTATACTGTATGGGGGCAGACACAAGGAGACTGTATGGTGGCCACAAGGAGACATGCTGTAAGGAGTCAGGACAACAATTTTTGAAGCCCCTCCCTCCTCAGTATAATAGTCTTGTGACCATCATACAGTAATGTATATTTCTTTTTGCTCATGTATATGGGCCACAGAAGACACACACCACCTATTTCTTATTTCTTTCTGTATGTGACCACCTGGGCTGGTTATAATCTTCTAACTAAGCTTTATATACTTACTAGGGTCGTCTCCTCTAACTTTTGAAAATCCTGGCAGGCGAACTCTGTGTGAGGAGGCCCGGAGGGTGTCTGGACTCTGGAGAAGCTTTTACCATGGCTGGCTTGCTCCTGTGCTCCGATTTGGAGATCAGGTGTCTGTGGGTGGAGTCATGGGGAACATGGGGGAGGAGCCGGGGACAGTGGCTGCCGCTGCGGAAAGTGTGAATCAGAGCAGCCGCCGGAAAAGTCTCTTTCCAGACAACCTCCTCACACCACATGAAGAACTGGTCACGTCAGATGGCCGTGGGCGGAGTCTTAAACATGCGAGGAGCTGGGGACAGCAGAGGCCGCTGGTAATCAGAGCGAGAGGCGGACACTGGGAGCAAGAAGGAGCTGTTTTTGCAGTGCAAGATGTAGGGGCAGGCTGCGGACGGACACACACACATTTAGAAGCAGAGCACAGGTATCGGCAGTGGTATCGGGGACATTTGCACGAGTACAAGTACTCGTGCAAATGTCCGTTATCGTTCCTGATACCGATACTGGTATCGGTATCGGGACATCCCTAGTTACCACCAGTTATTTTGATCATGTCTCTGTAAGATCTTCAGAATGTTTAATCAATGTTTTTTAGACTGAAGGTATGGGTCAACCTACAAGATTTTAAAATGCAGCTGCTCCCTCATGACTGATCCTCCTTAAGTGTAGTTTTGCACTGACGTCACACATTTACCTCTGTATTTTTCCTTCGGGCAAGCCTGTTTTCCTAAACTTTTGTCACCAAACTACATGTGTGTACTTTTCTAGGCCGTGTCATTTCAGAGAAGCTAGCCAAGTACATTTGTCAATGCTTCTGAGAGCATGACCTCATGCCTCGGGCCAGCTGGCTCTTGTTGGATATAGTTCAATAACATGCACCTTCGCACCATGACTTCATCTTGGCTGCCAGGTTAATCAAACATCACAAACATGTCATGTCATATTTAACTGGATGCTTATGTAATGCTTTTCATTCATCTGCATTCTTAGGGTACGACCACATGGTCATGGTTTGCTGATGCCATTTTGGAAGCCAAAATCAGGAGTGGATCATAACAGGAGAGAAAGTATAAAGGACAGATGCTAATTCTCTTTTTTTAATTCTCTCCTGTTTTTGGCTTTAAAAACTGCATGGAGGAACTCGACCATGTGGCCATACCCTTATAGACTTTTTTATTACATAGTTGCATAGTTATTCAAGTTAAAAAAAATACATGGCTGTGACATACATGGACATCTTCAAGGGGTTGTTCAGCAAATGGCATTTATCATGTACGTAAAGTTAATACAAAGCACTTACTAATGTATAGTTCTTATTGTGTGATTCATTTTCCCGTCATATTATACACTGCTCATGACCTCCCTGTGGTGGCTGCGCTTGCTTACTATAGGAAAAGGCACCGGCCTTTCTGGTGGCTGGGACCTTAGGGGCGTGCATAGGCTGGCCTTGTATTAACTTTGTCTACATGATAAATGCCATTTGCTGAACTGAGACAGCCCCTTTCAGAATATTGTTACATATACACTGTAAAGAAGGAACAGAAGTCCTCAGCTGAGTGCAGTGCCCACCTCAAGTCTCTTCAAAGACACAAGCAAAATAGTGTACAGGTTTGTAGACGTTCTGTGGCCTCTTTCACACGGGCGTTATGTTAGACGCCCGGATAAGAGGCAGGTGCATTGCGGGAAAATGCACGATTTTTCCGCGCGTGTGAAAACGGTTGTAATGTGTTTTGGACGCGCGTGAGAAAAAGCGGCATGTTTGGTACCCAGACCCGAAGTGGACTTCATCACTGAAGTCCGGTTTCAGGTAGAGTATTCTGTATATTTTCCCTTATAACATACAGTCGTGGCCAAAAGTTTTGAGACTGACACAAATATTAGTTTTCACAAAGTTTGCTGCTAAACTGCTTTTAGATCTTTGTTTCAGTTGTTTCTGTTGTGTAGTGAAATATAATTACATGCACTTCATACTTTTCAAAGGCTTTTATCAACAATTACATGACATTTATTCAAAGAGTCAGTATTTGCAGTGTTGGCCCTTCTTTTTCAGAACCTCTGCAATTCGACTGGGCATGCTCTCAATCAACTTCTGGGCCAATTCCTGACTGATAGCAACCCATTCTTTCATAATCACTTTTTGGAGTTTGTTAGAATTAGTGGGTTTTTGTTTGTCCACCCGCCTCTTGAGGATTGACCACAAGTTCTCAATGGAATTAGGATCTGGGGAGTTTCCAGGCCATGGACCCAAAATTTCAATGTTTTGGTCCCCGAGCCACTTAGTTATCAATTTTGCTTTATGGCACAGTGCTCCATCATGCTGGAAAATGCATTGTTCTTCACCAAACTGTTGGAGGGTGTTTTGGTACCATTCTTTATTCATGGCTGTGTTTTTGGGCAAAATTGTGAGTGAGCCCACTCCCTTGGATGAGAAGCAAGCCCACACATGAATGGTCTCAGGATGATTTACTGTTGGCATTACACAGGACTGATGGTAGCGCTCACCTTTTTTTCTCCGGACAAGCCTTTTTCCAGATGACCCAAACAATCGGAAAGAGGCTTTATCTCAGAATATGACTTTGCCCCAGTCCTCAGCAGTCCATTCACCATACTTTCTGCAAAAGATCAATCTGTCCCTGATGTTTTTTTTTGGAGAGAAGTGGCTTCTTTGCTGTCCTTCTTGACACCAGGCCATCTTCCAAAAGTCTTCGCCTTACTGTGCGTGCAGATGCGCTCACACCTGCCTACTGTCATTCCAGAGCAAGCTCTGCACTGGTGGCACTCTGATCCCGTAGCTGAATCCTCTTTAGGAGACGATCCTGGTGCTTGCTGGACTTTCTTGGACACCCTGAAGCCTTCTTAACAAGAATTGAACCTCTTTCCTTGAAGTTCTTGATGATCCTATACATTTTTGATTGAGGTGCAATCTTAGTAGCCACAATATCCTTGCCTGTGAAGCCATTTTTATGCAACACAATGATGGCTGCACGCGTTTCTTTGCAGGTCACCATGGTTAACAATGGAAGAACAATGATTTCAAGCATCACCTTCCTTTTAACATGTCAAGTCTGCCATTTTAACCCAATCAGCCTGACATAATGATCTCCAGCCTTGTGCTCGTCAACATTCTCACCTGAGTTAACAAGACGATTACTGAAATGATGTCAGCAGGTCCTTTAATGACAGCAATGAAATGCAGTGGAAAGGTTTTTTTGGGATTAAGTTAATTTTCATGGGAAAGAAGGACTATGCAATTCATCTGATCACTCTTAATAACATTCTGGAGTATATGCAAATTGCTATTATAAAAACTTAAGCAGCAACTTTTCCAATTTCCAATATTTATGTAATTCTCAAAACTTTTGGCCACGACTGTAGTTATAAAGGAAAATAATAGCATTCTAAATACAGAATGCTAAATAAAAAGGGCAATAGAGGGTTAAAAAATAAATAAAAATTAACTCCTCCAATTGATTGCGTAGCTGCCAGTCTCCTGTTTAGTTGGGGGTAAAGGACCTTCCGTGACATCGCTGGGTCACATCGTCCAATCATGGAAGCAGGTGATTGGACCATGTGACCCAGTGACGTCACCGAAGGTCCTTTACCCCCCACAGCTGAAGACAGAACAGGAGACCGGCAGCTACACTATCAATTGGAGTAGGTGAGTTAATTTTTATTTATTTTTTTAGGTGAGATTTTTTTTAACCCTCTATTGCCCTTTTTACTTAGCATTCTGCATTTAGAATGCTATTATTTTCCTTTATAACCATGTTATAAGTTATAATGGAAAATAATAAAGATCGGGTCCACATCCTGATCGTCTCCTAGCAACCATGCGGGAAAATCGCACTGCATCCACACTTGCTTGCAGATTCTTGCAATTTTCCCGCAGCCCCATTCACTTCTATGGGGCCTGCGTTACGTGAAAAATGTAGAAAGTAGAGCATGCTGCGATTTTCACGTAACGCTAAAGTGATGCGGGAAAATCACTGCTCATGTACACAGCCCCATAGAAATGAATGGGTCCAGATTCAGTGCTGGTGCAATGCGTTCACATCACGCATTGCACCTGTGCGAAAATCACGCCCGTGTGAAAGGGGCCTTTGAGTTTACACTCCATCAGCATGCAAACAACCTAATCACAGCCGAGTGGTTTGTCCTTTTATTACAATGATCAGTAAGGGTTTCAGGAACCACCCATCAAAACTTGTTACTAGGAAATATCCAAAGTTTTCACCCAAAAAAAGAAACAACAATTTATTTTACCCTATCGCTACCAGCACCGTATGGCGCACGTGCAGTGGGCATCATGACCTGTCGGTCTCCTCTGTTTCAAACAGCAGAGACCCACGGCTAATTACCGCGATCGGCAATAATGTCGAATGCGGTAATTAAAGCCTTTAGATGGCTGTGAGACCCATAATTAATACTTATTTCATGCAATAAAATGCTAATTAATTATTTAAAAATCATACAATATGATTTTTTTTTTTTTTTTAGATTCTATCTCTCATAGTTGAGGGTACTACTAGAGATGAGTGAATCGAAGCTGACGAAGTGGAATTCGGTCCGAATCTCAGGAAAAATTTGAGTGCGAATTTCCTCGTGCTTCAGGGTAACGAATTGCAATTTTTCCTAAAATGGCGGCCACACGTGTGAGGACTGAGGATATGGGGCAAGGAACTCTGGGAAAGCGGGATCACCCAGATTGACATGCATGCATGCAGCCAATCAGCAGCCAGCCAGCCCTGTGATGTCACAGCCCTATGAATAAGGTCGGCCATCTTAGAATCAGACATTTTCCAGCATTCTGAGTATAGGGACGGGCGTGAGAAGGCGCTAGGGACAGCAATTGGAAAAACCTCATTGTGAAAAAAAAATGAAAAAACGATTTATAAGTTCAGGGAATGGATATGGAGGAATCATTTCTCAGCATCTTAGTGCAGGGAGAGACATCAGAAGGTGCTAGGGACAGAGCTAGAAAAGCGATTTACAAGTGCAAGGAAAGATAATTTGGGGATCCAAATAGCTATTATACAGCTCTGTCATTCCAGCAATTTGTTCTTGGGGTGCAAGTGCTATGTTGAAAAGCCTTTAGTGGCTTTTATCTGTAGAAAAAGAAAAATATATACGCAGTTCACTTCTGCAGCTATATGTGTTGAGAGCGTTTAGTGGCGTATTTCATTACAAAAAGAAAAATATATAAGCAGTTCACTTCTGCAGCTATATGTGGTAAAAGCATTTAGTGGCGTATTTCAGTAGAAAAAGAAAAATATATAGGCAGTTCACTTCTGCAGCTATATGTGTTGAAAGCGTTTAGTGGCGTATTTCATTACAAAAAGAAAAATATATAAGCAGTTCACTTCTGCTGCTATATGTGGTAAAAGCATTTAGTGGCGTATTTCAGTAGAAAAAGAAAAATATATACACAGTTCACTTCTGCAGCTATATGTGTTGAAAGCGTTTAGTAGCGTATTTAATTACAAAAAGAAAAATACATTCTCAGTTCACTTCTGCAGCTATATGTGTTAAAAGCGTTTAGTGGCATATTTCAGTAGAAAAAGAAATACGCAGTTCACTTCTGCAGCTATATGTGGTAAAAGCATTTAGTGGCTTTTATCTGTAGAAAAAGAAAAATATATACGCAGTTCACTTCTGCAGCTATATGTGTTGAAAGCGTTCAGTGGCGTATTTCATAGAAAACAGAATATCACGCAGTTCACTTCTGCAGCTATATGTGGTGAAAGCCTTCAGTGGCGTATTTCAGTAGAAAAGAAAAATATATAAGCAGTTCACTTCTGCAGCTATATGTGTTGAAAGCATTTAGTAGCATATTTAATTACAAAAAGAAAAATCAATTCTCAGTTCACTTCTGCAGCTATATGTGGTAAAAGCGTTTAGTGGCGTATTTCAGTAGAAAAAGAAATACGCAGTTCACTTCTGCAGCTATATGTGGTGAAAGCGTTCAGTGGCATATTTCATAACAAAAAGAAAACTATATATGCAGTTCACTACTGCAGCTTTATGTGGTGAAAGCGTTCCATAGTGTATTTCATAACAAAAAGAAAAATATATACGCAGTTCACTTCTGCAGCTATATGTGTTGAAAGCCTTTAGTGGCGTATTTCATTACAAACAGAAAAATATTTTCTCAGTTCACTTCTGCAGCTATATGTGGTGAAAGCCTTCAGTGGCGTATTTCAGTAGAAAAGAAAAATATATACACAGTTCACTTCTGCAGCTATATGTGATGAAAGCATTTAGTGACGTATTTCAGTACAAAAAGAAAAATATATACGCACTTCACTGGTGCATTTATTTGTGGCAAAAGTGTTTAGTGGCCTATTTCAGTACAAAGAGAAAAATATATTCTTAGTTCACTTCTGCAGTTATATGTGTTGAAAGTGTTTGGTGGCCTATGTCAGTACAGAAAGAAAAAAATTTACGCACTTCACTGGTGCAGTTATTTGTGGCAAAAGGGTTTAATGGCCTATTTCAGTACAAAAAGAAAAATATATTCTCAGTTCACTTTTGCAGTTATATGTGTTGAAAGCGTTTAGTGGCCTATGTCAGTACAGAAAGAAAAAAATATACGCATTTCACTGGTGCAGTTATTTGTGGCAAAAGCGTTTAGTGGCCTATTCAGTACAGAAAGAAAAATATATACGCACTTCACTGGTGCATTTATTTATGGTAAAAGCATTTACTGGCCTATTTCAGCACAAAAAAATATATATTCTCAGTTCACTTCTGCAGTTTTATGGGGTGAAAGTGTTCAGTGTCCTGTTTCAGTCCAAAAAGGAAAAAAATGTACGCACTTCACTGTGGCATTTTTTTGTGGTGAAAGAGTTTAAGTGGCCTATTTCAGTACAAAACGAAAAATATATATATGCATTTCACTTCTTCAGTTATTATTATTTCAGTACAAAAACAAAATATATTCAGCGTTCACTTTTGCAGTCATGTGTGGTAAAACTTTTAGTTACATATTTCGGTCAAAAAACAAATTTTATTCAGCTTTCAGCGCTGTAGTAACATGCGATAAAATCTTTTGTGATGTATTTTGGTCGAAAAACAAATTATATTCAGCGTTTAGCGCTGCAGTTATATGTAGTAAAATCTTTTGTGATGTATTTCGTTAGAAAAACAAAATGTATTCAGCGTTCAGCGCTGTAGTTATATGCGGTAAAATCTCCATGATGTCTCCATGATAAATCTGCAGCATGGAGGCCCCGTGTGGCTTCTAAACACTTTCAAAATAATCCTTTAGCGGAGTGAATAGATGACCGGGACTCTCCATGACCTTCCCAGGAACTGCTGTCGGGAGCAACGGTTCATTTTCGAGACGTCCGCATAGTGCGGGGGAAATCCAAAGACCTTCTCCATCTTTGTGCTCCGTTATATGTGATAAAATCTTTATTGAAGTATTTCGGTGGTAAAAAAAATTGTATACAGCATTTCATTGCTGCAGTTATATGCGGTAAAATCTTTTGTGACTTATTTCAGTGGAAAAAAAACATTGTGTTCAGCGTTCAGCGCTGCAGTTATATGTGGTAAAATCTTTATTGAAGTATTTCGGTGGAAAAACAAATTTTATTCAGCATTCAGCGCTGCAGTAATATGTGGTAAAATTTTTATTGAAGTATGTCAGTCGAAAAACTTAATTAATTCAGTGGTCAGCGATGCGGTTATATGCGGTAAAATCTTTAGTGACGTATCTTGATGAACTTCGTAACTCTTCCGAGCTCAAATGCCACTCTGTGGCCTCATCCTGATGCTGCCAACACCTCCAGACTCTATCATCATGCCATTCTGTGGCTTCCTCATGCTGCTGCCAACTCCAGACTCTGTCATTGTGCCACTCTGTGGCCTCCTTCTGATGCTGCTGCTGATGCCACCTCCATACTTTGTCATTGTGCCACTCTGTGGTTTCCTCATGCTACCGCCACCTCCAGACTTGATAATTGTGCCACTCTGTGGCCTCCTCCTGATGCTGATGCTGCCGACACCTCCAGACTCTGTCATTGTGCCACTCTGTGGCCTACTCATGCTGCTGCCACCTCCACACTCTGTCATTGTGCCACTCTGTGGCCTCCTCATTCTGCCGCTACCTCAAGACTCTGTAATTGTACTGCTCTGTGGTCTTCTCATACTGCTGCCACATTCAGACTCGGTTGTTGTGCCACTTGGTAGCCTCCTCATACTGCTTCCACCTCAAGACCTTGTCATTGGGCCACTGTGTGGTCTCCTTTTGCTGCTTCCACCTCACCACTATGTCATAGGTCCACTCCGTGGACTTCTCATGCTGTTCCTA
Source organism: Bufotes viridis (assembly GCA_033119425.1). NCBI lineage: Eukaryota > Metazoa > Chordata > Amphibia > Anura > Bufonidae > Bufotes > Bufotes viridis. The sequence goes on from CM065594.1 coordinate 191,793,764, forward strand.
CCCTCCCCACTTCATGACTGGTCCACTATTTTGGCTTTCGGCCTGGCTGACATCATCATTTATTTGTCACTTGTCACAAAGTTGTCACTATCTTTGGCTAAATTTCTAGATATAGGGTCATACAATGTGCTTGAAAAGTTTCTCCAGCTCTCCCGTACAGAACACTTGCTTACGTATTTTAGGAGCAGCATATGATGAGTGTTATGTTGTTGTTGCGAGAAGCAATGACCTGTCAAAGTGGACCTATGACCTAGTTTCTCAAGAGGAGTTGTTGCTACTCCTCAACATAAACCAGATAATTACCACTAACTGTTATCAATGTGTTCCAGACCAGTTGACCCAGAATTTTTTATTTAATATTTTATTTTCCCAGGAGACGGTTTTTGTCACTTAGTGGGAGTTGAATTTTCTCTTCTAATTGCTTGTTTGACTTTCCAATGTTCTACAGCATGTCATTTGGAATATTTTCTAAGTTCCTGCGCATATTGTCCCATGGGTAATGAAAGAAATTCCAAAAAGCCAAAAACAATCATATTTTTAATGGCACAAGACTAAGTTCTCACAAATAAGGGTAGTGGTGGCCCAATGTTTTGCATCCAAGAGACAAATTTGAAAGTTATGTGATCATGTTTGATACTTTCCTCGGGGGAACAATCTGTGCCAGGGCTCCTACAGAACTGTGCCTGGCAGACTTGGTTTTAGCCAAACCCTTCATAAAAGTAAGCTAACCCTATCTTTAATGTTTTCTTTGTTTTATTCTTTTGTAAATTGAAAAGCTTATTTTCTTAGAATATTTATATGGTAGAACTTATTCCCATGAAGAATGTTCTCTAACTCCAACCTGAAAAATCTAATCAATTCTGGATCCTATCTTGATCATATCAAAGGCACCCCTTCAAACATACAGTTAATAGCACAATATCCTAAAGCAAGGGTTGGTGGAAATTCATGTGCAATATTTTCATTGATTAGGTCAACTTAACTCAGCTATTTAGCTTGACCATAAATGGTACAGATGAACTGTATTAATAGTTTCAGGCATGAGAACTTTATAGAGGGCATTGCAAAAGTGTCTAGCAATAGAAATGTAATTGAATGTTTTTTTATATACCTTACTGTCTTACCATGTAGCTTAGTCTTCAAGGGAAGTACTACCTTCAAGAATCATTAAGAAAATCCTGTTTATAATAAAAATTTTAATTGCCTAAAGTCGTTGTTCAGGATTAGAAAAACATGCTTAATTCCAAATACAGTGCCATACCTATCCACAAGATGTGTTTGGTATTAAAGCTTAGTTAGACTCCCAAAAGTAGCTGAGCTGCAATACCAGGCACAACCCATGGACAATTGTGTTGCAAAGAGTAACTATATTTTTAAAAAGTATTGCTAATCCCTTAAAAAAATATACATAAATAAGAATTGCTTAAAGAAGATATTCTTAAAGTGTACCTCCAATTATTATCTCCCACCCAATCCAACATATTATATTAAGAAGCTATTGCATGCAGGGTGGCATGCCCAGATGTAGAGACAAAGATACAATGCCCAAATGGTATCGTACATGGATTTTTATTAAGGGGGTTTTCCAGGATTTTTATACTGATGGCCTATCCTCAGGATAGGCCATCAATATCTGATCAGTGGGGGTCTGATAGGATACAGATGTAGCAAACTCCAAAGGGGTTCTCTGGAAATTCATGAAATAAAAATACAGAAAATACTTAAAAATTACTTTATTAAAAATATACTCCCAAATACCTTTCATTAGTTATACTGGCTTGTTTTTTCTGCGGAGCAATTATTAGAAAAAATAAAATGGACTCCATTCTATTAGTACACACAAAACCCATCCTAGTCACACAGCAGGACAATTTACTTCACAACACTGAGCTAAAGAGTTGCCTCATCCTCCTCTCTGCTCTGCTTGTCAGAGATTATTATCCTGAATACAGCTGATAAGATCTTCAGCTGAATCTCTGGGGAAGAAGACAGTTGAAGCACAGACTGGATGGAAGGGAGGGAATATATTTATAATAAAGTAATATTTAAGTATTTTCAGAAATGTTATTTTATAAACTCCTGGAGAACCCACTTTAATACATTATCCCAATTCACTACAAACTTTAAAGGGGTTTTACGGTAATAATTATATCTTTCTTAATGCCCGTAGTCTACCGCCTGAAAAAGAAAATTCATACTTACCTGCTCCATGAAGCTGTCTACCACTGTCTCCATCTTCTGTTCCATGTCACAGGCAGCATGTCACCCCTAAAACCAATCATTGGCTTGATCTCTGCAAGGACTGGAGCAGGTAAGTACGAATATTATATTTTAGGAGGCAGGAGGCCATTCCATAAGATATAATTATGACTGGAAAAAAACCTCTACATTATAGAAGTTTTGCACATTGTTAAAAAAAACTAGCACAATAAGATTCTGTGTTAACGCGTCTGTTAGATCTGTAGGCCATCAATATAAAAATATGGAAAAATGATCAATGCATGATACTCGCCAAGCATATGTTACTTTTCTCCACTTCTATTGTCAGATCCGGTGGGAAAGTATCCCTGGAGGTAACCTTTAATATAGAGGCAGTAGGTACTCTCATGTCAACAGACTATAGGCTATCCTAAAGCAAGATAGCATTTTTCCAATTGTTATATATTATATTTAGAGATGAACACATTTTTCAAAAATTCGATTGGTCGGTTTGTCGAATTGTCCAGAAAAATTTGATTCGATACAAATTTATTTGCAGCAAATCTCGTTAAAAAAACTCTATTTCAGGGCTGCATAAAGCCTTTATAGGGGTGTAGAACACAGTGCCTTGAAGTAACATGCATAAGGAGTCTGCTGTGGTAGTGAAATAATACGTTGAGTCAGTATGACATGCAAATGACAGTGGTCGCTCTTAGAAGGTCGCTGCATACTTCACTTATTTGGGCAGTCACGGGGCCAAAACTGACCAAATAACTCAAGTATCAACTCAGCCGTACAGGTAAATGTTATCGTAAAGAAGAAACGCAGTCCTTTTAAACCCTCATTAGCTGATTACACATAGATGTCTACAGAACCTGTTCTATTAAACGCTTATACAAATAGAGCCCCCCCTTATAGAGGGAAGAGGGTGTCAGCAGTAAGTTTGTGTTGACGTCATTTATTATTTTGCCCTTCCTCTGATCCGTCAGAACAATAAGCCAGAAAAAACGGATCCTGTCTGTGGAGCCTCTATTTCTGAAAAAGTTTGTGATGGGATTTGAACTCACAGCTTCAGCATCACAGCCCAGAACTTTAACCACTACAATATATAGCTGCATAACCAATCACTAAAAAAAAAAAAAATATGAGACTTCTACTGTATAGGAAAACTTACTAGTAGTAAGTATTCCTCTACAGTATAAGATATATATATATATATATATATATATATTGTGGTAAGGTGCAAGGTGTCATATGCGATGGCAGGTACGTGTCACCGAGGTTGCTGGCCTCGGTGAGGTGAGAGCCGGGTTTTTGTCTGCAGCAGCTAGTGCTGTTTGACTCTTTTAAATAGCATGGCTGCAAAGCCGATCCGGGCCGGCTCTTACTGGGAGCAGCTAAAGAGTAGGGTGGGTGGCTGCTCCCCACGGTCCAGTCCGAGTTTTGGGCTGGGTATAAAACACAGCCATCAGCTGTGTCTGAGGTGATTATCCTGGAGCCTGCTAACAGGGCTGAGGAGTTCTCTGTGCTGGAGGACGGAGCTCAGCAAGGTGGTGTTTCCTGCAACCTGAAGGAGGAATCGCCTGCGGCTGAACCGACTGCTAGGTGTGAACCCGCACTTAAACCACCCAAGGTGACTGGACCCTGTGTTGGCCTGTTTTTGGTTTTGCCACATGATTTCTGTTGTGTGTGAACTGTCACCAAGAGACTGTTTTCATTTCTGGTGTGCAAGTGTGAATAAAACACTGTTTGATGCACAATCTGGACTCCTTGTTTTGCCTCTAAACTGCACCCGCACCGCTGTCTACCAGAGCGACTCCCCACATTTGGTGTCGGATGCGGGCATGCGCAGTGAGGCTGGCGTGAACGCCGAACTTTGTTTTTGCTGAGCAAAAGTGAATGTCCTATATTAAGCCGGCAAAGTTGCAGCCTGTGATCCCCGACAAAATGGAGGCGGCTGTGAAAGCCCTCATAGAGGCTAACGTGCAGCAGCGGGAGACCAACCAGCTACTGCTACAGCACGTGATGGCGTTGCAAGCGGCAGGAGCGTCCCACCGCATCCACGATGCCCGGAAAGCTGTCCGTGCCGCGATCCCTAAGATGACCCCCTCGGATGATGTGGAGACCTATCTGGCGGTGTTCGAGAAGGTGGCCGTGAGGGAGAAATTACCCGAGAACAGTGGGCAGAGGTCGTCGCTCCGTTCCTGGCGTCTGGACCCCAGCAAGTATTTTTTGACCTCCCAGGTGACCAAGCAGCTGACTACCCGACTGTGAAAGGTGAGATCCTGGCAAGACTGGGGGTGAATGTTTTGGTCCGGGCTCAGCGTGTCCACCAGTGGGACTTTAACGTGGCTGAACCCGCCAGGCCACAATACTATGACTTGCTACAACGGTTGCAAAAATGGCTGCAGCCAGACATACTGACTCCCACTGCTATGCTCGACCGTCTGTTAGCCGATGTCTTCTGGAGGGCTTTGCCTTACCCTCTCCAGCACTGGATCGGCCAGGTATCGCCCACCAATGCCCTGGAGATGGTCGACCTGGTGGAGCGGTACGAGGCCACCAGAAACCTGCAGGGGAGTCTTGCTGGGAAGGGGTCAGTCAAACCCCGGAGGCCTCTGCCCCAGTTCCGACGTCCGGCGACAGAGCGGCCTGTACGGAATATACCCCCTGCGAGTCCGCCTCCTGTGGTATGCTGGAGGTGTCAGGAGCCAGGCCACATCAGGGCCGACTGTCCGCATCGGGATGAGCCGATGGAGGTGAACTACGGGGGTCGCCACTCCTTGTATGCACGGAAGCTGTGCGCAACTGGCACCCGTGAGGTGCAAGACCATAACCACCTGTGTCAGGTAGAGGTGGGAGATTCGCTGGCGGTGGCTCTGCTGGACTCCGGGAGTTTAGTCTCCCTGGTAAGGGCTGCCCTTGTACGGCCTGTGGAGTATACTGGCCGTAAAGTCGGGGTCCTGTGCATCCACGGAGACCTGAAAGACTACCCCACTGCACTAGTGACTTTGTCCACCGCGGCTGGTAGGTGGACCCACGAGGTGGCTGTCGCTACTAAACTCCCACACGAACTGATACTTGGGAGGGACTTCCCCGGTTTTCCGGCGCTGTGGCCGGCAATAAAGGTATCTGAGGGACCCGAGACAGGGGTGACCCTAGTGGAGTGGCCTGATACCACTGGAAGGCCAGAACCCTGGGAGCCCGAGTCTGACGGGCCGGCGGTAGGGGTGACCACTGCTCCAGCGGTAGAGGGGGAGACAACCCCACTGAGTGTAATGGTGGGAGACACGGAGGACTTGCCACCGGGACCTGAGTTGGCAGACCTCAATGTCTCCGGGAAAATTTTGGGACCGCACAACACCGGGACCAAACCCTAACCAGGGCCTGGGAGAATGTGCTGGAAATTGATGGTAAACCCCAGAAACCAGGGGCTGAATTAATGTTCCCACGATTTATTGTTCTGCAGGATATGTTGTATCGGGTGAACCAAATCCGAGGCGAACCTATTGAACAGTTGGTGGTGCCCACAGCGTATCGCAAGCTTGTCATGGAGCTTGCCCACCAACATGTTCTTGGGGGACACCTGGGGTGGCAGAAAACCCAGGACCGCATACTGCAGCGATTTTATTGGCCCAGTGTGTTCAAGGAGGTAGAGAATTATTGTAAGTCCTGTCCGACCTGTCAGATAACTAGCCCCCAGCCACATTTCCGTAGTCCTCTGGTACCTCTGCCAATTATTGAAGTACCGTTTGAGCGAATCGCGATGGATTTAATTGGGCCTGTACCAAAGTCTGCCAGGGGCCACCAACACATTCTGGTAGTTCTCGACTATGCCACTCGGTATCCGGAGGCGGTGCCTCTGCGACATACCTCAGCTAGGCTCATTGCCAAAGAGTTAATGGAGATGTTTTCCCGTGTGGGCCTGCCAAAAGAGGTTCTGACAGACCAAGGGACCCCTTTTATGTCCAAAGTAATGAAGGAACTGTGTAAATTGTTGCGTATAAAGCAGTTACGGACGTCCATTTACCATCCGCAAACAGACGGTCTTGTTGAGAGGTTTAACCAAACTCTAAAAAATATGTTAAAAAGGGTGGTGTCTAGAGATGGGAAGGACTGGGACCTGCTCCTGCCCTATCTCATGTTCGCAGTGCGAGAGGTACCCCAGGCCTCTACTGGGTTCTCGCCCTTCGAACTGCTTTATGGCAGACACCCTCGGGGCCTGTTGGATATCGCCAAGGAAGCATGGGAACAACAGCCTGTCCCCCACAAAAGTGTCATTGAGTATGTCACCCAGATGCAGGAACGGATAGAAAGGGTGTTGCCGCTGGTCCGGGAGCATATGGAGGCAGCGCAACAAGCCCAGAGTAGGGTGTACAATCGTCAGGCTCGGGTACGGGACTTCAATCCGGGAGATCGGGTTTTGGTTCTGGTACCCACCCTTGACAGCAAATTCCTAGCTAGGTGGCAGGGCCCCTATGAGGTGATCGAGAAAGTAGGGGAAGTAAATTACAAAGTACACCAGCCAGGGCGGCGCAAGCCGGAGCAGGTGTACCACGTGAATTTACTTAAGCCGTGGAAAGATAGGGACACAGCCGACGACCACAGCCCCCGGCCAGGGCTTCTAGGTGAAAAGGGTCCAGCCCCACAGTTCGAGGCCTGTGAAGCAGTAACCACGGTAAAATTGCAGACAGCCTGTCTTCCAAACAAGTTCAGGAAGTCAGGGAGTTCATCAGTCGGAACACGGATGTGTTCTCGGACCTCCCTGGCCGCACGCCTCTCATCCAACATGACATCGCCACTGAGCCTCAGGCCAAGATCCGGTTAAAACCATACCGGGTACCCGAGGCTCGGCGACGGGCCATCGCGGAGGAAGTACAGTTAATGTTGAAGCTCGAGGTCATTGAGGAGTCGAAAAGTGAGTGGGCCAGTCCCATAGTCCTAATACCTAAGCCGGATGGGACGCTGCGGTTCTGCAACGACTTTCGCAAGTTAAATGAAGTATCCAAGTTTGACGCGTATCCCATGCCCCGAGTAGACGAGCTGGTTGAAAGTTTAGGACAAGCCCGTTATTTTTCTGTGCTGGACCTCACTAAAGGGTACTGGCAGGTACCCTTAACGGAGTCGGCTAAGGAAAAACCGCATTTGTTACCCCGCAGGGCCTGTATCACTACAAGGTGTTACCCTTTGGCCTGCATGGCGCCCCGCCACTTTCCAAAGGTTAATGGACATAGTGCTGCGACCACATCGCCGGTACGCCTCGGCCTACTTAGATGATGTAGTCATCCACAGCACCGACTGGGAAAGCCATTTGCCCAAGGTGCAGGCGGTAGTGGATGCCCTGAGGAAAGCCGGACTGACCGCTAACCCAAAGAAGTGCTCCATAGGGTTAGAGGAGACAAAATATCTGGGATATATAATTGGGCGGGGAGTCATCAAACCTCAGGTAACTAAGGTAGAGGCCATTCGTAACTGGCCCCGACCGGTCACCACCAGGCAGGTAAAGTCGTTCCTGGGGATTGTAGGTTACTACATGAGGTTTGTGCCCCACTTTGCCACAATAGCAGCGCCATTGACAGACCTGTTGAAGGGGCGAAAGTCTGGGAGGGTTAGCTGGAGTGAGAAGGCGGAGGAGGCTTTCTCCGCGTTGAAGTCGGCCCTGTGTGGGTCCCCGGTTTTGGTGACACCCGACTTCAACAAGGAGTTTGTCGTACAGACCGACGCCTCGGAGGTAGGCCTCGGTGCGGTACTGTCGCAGGAGGTCAACGGGGAAGAACATCCCGTTGTCTTCCTGAGCCGTAAGCTCAGTCCCGCTGAGTCCAGATATAGTATAGTGGAGAGGGAGTGCCTGGCTATCAAGTGGGCACTCGAATCTCTCCGCTACTACCTGTTAGGAGGAGGTTCCGTCTGGTGACCGACCATTCCCCTCAAATGGATGAGTCAGGCCAAGGAGAGGAATGCTCGGGTCACCAGGTGGTTCCTATCTCTTCAAAATTTCAAGTTTTCCGTGGAACACAGGGCAGGCCGCTTGCAGGGCAACGCAGATGCCCTGTCCCGCGTCCACTGCCTCACGTGTGTTCACCCCTCAGGGCTGAACAAAGGGGGGTATGTGGTAAGGTGCAAGGTGTCATATGCGATGGCAGGTACGTGTCACCGAGGTTGCTGGCCTCGGTGAGGTGAGAGCCGGGTTTTTGTCTGCAGCAGCTAGTGCTGTTTGACTCTTTTAAATAGCATGGCTGCAAAGCCGATCCGGGCCGGCTCTACTGGGAGCAGCTAAAGAGTAGGGTGGGTGGCTGCTCCCCACGGTCCAGTCCGAGTTTTGGGCTGGGTATAAAACACAGCCATCAGCTGTGTCTGAGGTGATTATCCTGGAGCCTGCTAACAGGGCTGAGGAGTTCTCTGTGCTGGAGGACGGAGCTCGGCAAGGTGGTGTTTCCCTGCAACCTGAAGGAGGAATCGCCTGCGGCTGAACCGACTGCTAGGTGTGAACCCGCACTTAAACCACCCAAGGTGACTGGACCCTGTGTTGGCCTGTTTTTGGTTTTGCCACATGTTTTCTGTTGTGTGTGAACTGTCACCAAGAGACTGTTTTCATTTCTGGTGTGCAAGTGTGAATAAAACACTGTTTGATGCACAATCTGGACTCCTTGTTTTGCCTCTAAACTGCACCCGCACCGCTGTCTACCAGAGCGACTCCCCACTATATATATATATATTCCCCCCTCAAATGGATGAGTCAGGCCAAGGAGATAGTATATATATATAGTAACTGGCTATGCAGCTATTATAGATGAGTGGTTAAGTGTCTTGCTTTTAAAGCAGAAGGTCATGAGTTCGAATCTCAGCAGAAACATTTCTGAAATGCAGGCTAAATTAGATATAAATACACTGGGTTGTCCCCAAGCACTGACTCCATGTATGGACATAGCTATATATGGAGTCAGAGCAGGGACACCTAATCCGAACTAGAGTCCCGACACCCTCCCCTCTTCAGACCAAGGGGTGGCTGGTTTAATGCTCGGGTTCACCAATTGACTTCCATTGTGCTCGGGGTCTCAGTAGAGCACTTGAGCTTCACAAAGTGTTCTACTCAAGTACACAAGCACTTTGGTGCTCGATCAACACTAATGACACGTGAATGGAATATTTGCATATCCTTCTGTGTTTTGTAGCCAATTCTTATGACAGAGTGTGGAGGTTGCAGCAGCATGAGGAAGCCACAGAATGGCACAATGACAAAGTCTGGAGGTGGGAGCAGAATCAGGAGGCCACGGAGTGGCACAATGACAGAGTGTGGTGGTGGCAGCAGCATCAGGAGGAGGCCAAAGAGTGGCACAACGACTACACGAGCAAGTGAGCATGCAGTGGGCCATTTGTGCAAGTGACTCGTAGGGACTCCCTGCCTCCATCTCCACTGTACACTTTCACGGTTTGTCTGGGTCCTCTGTCTCGTCTTTCTCATCACCCTGTAGCTCTTCTGGCTACTCCTTCTCTCCTGTCAGCTGAGTATAAAAACCACCACTTTCGCTAAATATTGCCTGTGCTCCAATGTCCTCCTCCACCTCTTCCAGTTCAGCCCCCACAGGGCTCATGTGGCCATGAGATCTAAGCACCACATCTCCAGTCCCCAGCCATTGTTACCACCATCTGTTCTAGGACATGAAGCAGTGAAATGACATCATTCATACCGTAGTCCTGGCAAATGACAAATAACGTGATGCCCTCAAAGGGCCTGAGCAAAGAGCAGGTGTCACGCATGAACTGCCACTGGCTGACATCGAAGTTACACAGGGGAGTACTACTATCTGCTTGCGTCTTCAAGAAATCGTTGTGCTTTCTCTGTTCGTATAGTCAATCCAACATACGTAGGGTGGAATTCCAATGGGTGGAAACGTCGCATATCAGCCAATGTTGTGGGATGCCGTTCTGCCACTGCAACTCAAGGAGGGTGTGCTTTGCTGTGTATGAGTGGCTGAAGTGCATGCAAAGTTTCCTGGACATTTTTTGGATGTCTTGCAGATGGGTGGAAGACTTCAGGAACCGCTTGACATCCAGATTGAACACATGTGCCATGCAGGGCGCATGACTCAGCCTTCCTTGATGCAGTGCCGACACCATGTTCTTGCCGTTGTCAGCATGGTTCCGATTTTCAGTTGTCACAAAGAAAGCCAGGATTCGATTTCTTGACAAAGGACACAGAGAAGTTCCTCCCCTGTGTGACTCCGTTCGCCCAGGGAAACGAGGTGCAGAACAGCGTGACACCACCGTGCCCTGCATATGTGGTATGCTGGAGGGGCACTGTGACTTGTCCCTGCAGTGGAGGCTGAGAACATGGTGGAGGATGAGGAGGCAGAGGCGGACATTGTTGCTGGACCAACGGTGTGGCAACGTGGAGGAAGAATCGGCCTGACCTGGCCAAGTTGCTGGTGTGGCTCTGCAGGAACCACATTAATCCAGTGGGCCGTAAAAGACATGTACTGTCCCTGACAGTAGTTACAGCTCCACACATCGGTGCTTCCATGCACTTTGGCAGACACCGACAGGCTCAAGCACTGGTCCACCTTCTGTTCTACATATTTGTGCAGGGCTGGTACTGCATTTTTTACAAAGAAATGACGGCTTGGGACTCTCCATCTCGGCTCGGCACAAGAGATCAGTTCTCTGAAAGGTGCAGAGTCCACCACTTGAAAAGGGAGGGACTGCAGCACTAGCAACTTGGACAGGAGCACGTCCAGCTTCTGTGCCGTTGGATACGTTCACACATACGACTGTCTCTTGGCAATTGCTTCGTTGATCGATTACTGACTGAATGACTGATGAGGAGTAGGAGGAGCAGGAGCATCTGGACCAGCAGAAGATGGGAATGACTGACAGTACCCATCGGCTGAGGTGGCAGAGCCTTGACTGCCTGAAAACCGATGCATGCCACTGGGTGATGCAGCAGTTGATGCGGCAGGCTGACCACCACATCGGAGTCACGGTTCTCCCAGGCCACTGTATGGTGACACTGCATGTGTTGATGCAGGGCCGTAGTGCCAACATTTGCACCCTGGCCACGCTTCACCTTCTGCCGACATATTTGACATATGGCCACGTTTACCTCTTTAAAAAAAACTGCCACACCGCCGAGTAGGTGATATTCCCCCCAACAGTCCGCACTGACTGTTTCCTACCACCGCTTCCTCCGTGAACCCCGGCACCACTTCTTCCCGGGCAGATAGGCTGCTGCAAAGCAGGTGGTCTACCCTGGGCAAGTTTGGCTCCTGATATCCCACTGCTGCCACCCTGCTGACTCCCAGCCATGCTACCACCTTTCTGGCTCTGCCGCTGCCTCATGGGCAAGCTGCTACCCTCTTCTCCTAATGATGATGAAGCCCTTTCTGCACCCGGCTCCCAAGGGCGATCGGCTTTATCATCGAGTAGTGTCTGCACGTCACTGATGTCCTCCTCAACGGCCTCTGGGTCAGGAGCCTGACCGCTCGCAACACCACCACCCACGCCACTCTCCTCATCACTACTTGCCCATCTAGCGGAGGAAGCGGCAGATGTCTCCTCCACATCTTGGCTGGGCAGTAGCTACTGACTGTCCTCTAGTAGCGCTTCCTACACGACCGCTAGATGACACCGGGAGCTCAGGCCTCTCACTGTGACTCCTGCTGGTACGCCCCCTTACTCTGCTGCGACCTCTGCCTGCACCAGAAACATTTAGGCCTCTGCCACTCCTCTGTGCATGGCCTGGCACTTCTCTGTCAGACATAATTTTAGCTGAACAAAATAAATTAAAAGCAAATTAAAACACTCCTAAAAGCAACGAATATATTTTTCATTTTGTACTGAAATAGGCCACTAAACACTTTCACCACAAATAAGGGCAACAATGAACTGCGTATATATTTTTATTGTAGTACAGAAATACGTCAGTAAACTCCAAAACTTTAACTCCAAAAAACTGCATAAGTGAACTGCGTATATATTTTTCTTTTTGTAATGAAATAGGCCACTAAACTCTTTTACCGGAAATAACGGTATCAGTGAACTGTATATATATTTTTCTTGTAATACAGAAATACATCACTAAACACTTTTAACCCCAAATAACTGCAGTAGTGAACTGCGTATATATTTTTCTTTTTGTAATTAAATAGGCCACGAAACGCTTTTACCACAAATAACGGCAACAGTGAACTGCATTTATATTTTTCTTGTAGTACAGAAATACATCACTAATTGCATTCAGCACCTATAGCTGCAGAAGTGAATTGCGTATATATTTTCCTTTTTGTAATGAAATTGGCCACTAAATGCTTTTACCGCAAATAATGGCAACAGTGAACTGCATATATATTTTTGTTGCAGTACAGAAATTCACCACTAAACGCTCTCAGCACATATAGCTGCAGAAGTGAACTGCGTATATATTTTTCTATTTGTAATGAAATAGGCCACTAAACGCTTTTACAGCAAATAACGGCAACAGTGAACTGCATATATATTTTTCTTGTATTACAGAAATACCTCACTAAACTCTTAACCCCAAATAACTGCAGAAGTGAACTGCGTATATATTTTTCTTTTAGTACAGAAATAGGTCACTAAAAGCTCTTAACACATATACTGTAGCTGCAGAAGTGAATTGCGTAAATATTTATCTTGTTTAATGAAGTAGGCCACTAAATGCTTTTACAGCAAATAACGGCAACAGTGAACTGCGTATATATTTTTCTTGTAGTACAGAAATATGTCACTAAATGCTCTCAGCACATATAGCTGCAGAAGTGAATTGTGTATATATTTGTCTTTTTGTAATGAGATAGGCCACTAAACGCTTTTACCGAAAATAACGGCAACAGTGAACTGCGTATATATATATATATTTTGCAATACAAAAATAGGTCACTAAACGCTTTTAACCCCAAATAGCTGCAACAGTAAACTGCGTATATATTTTTCTTTTAGTACTGAAATATGCCACTAAACGCTTTCACCACATATAACTGCAGAAGTGAACTGCGTATATATTTTTCTTTTTCCATAGATATAAGTCACTAAATAGCACTTTCACCCCAAGAACAAATTGCTGAAATGATAGGGCTGTATAATGGCTATTTGGATCCCTAAATTATCTTTCCCTGCACTTGTAAATCACTTTTCTAGCACTTAACGCCTTCTGACGTCTCTCCCTGCACTAAGATGCTGAAAAAAGGTTCCTCCCTATCCTTTCCCTGCACTTGTAAATCATTTTTTCAGTATTTTTCACAATTAGCTTTTTCATTTTGCTATCTCTAATGCCTTCTTACATCTGACCCTGCACTCAGAATGCTGGAAAATGGGTCTAAAATGGCTGCCGTATTTATAGGACATCACAGGGCTGGCTGGCTGTTGATTGGCTGCATGCATGCATGTCAATCTTGGTGATCCCGCCTTCCCAGAGTTCCTTGCCCCATGTCCTCAGTCCTTCGCATTCGTTGCAAATCGAATTTTTCCTGAAATTCGGATCAAATTCCACTTAGTCTGATTCGATTCGCTCATGTCCAATTATATTCTACAGGATTGTATGAATCTGATATTTTTAGTACAGGTTCATGCTTACCCAGAGGATGCAGGCTGTATTTAATCTTTTAGATATCTGCATATGGGTACTGGCTACCATCATGTTATTTTTAGACTACTGTAAATAAGATTTCTGTAATGGCATCTAATCAGTCTGACAAGAGGTCCAAGTGATACCACAGAAAATCCTTTTGCTGTGATTATGTTGGAGAGATTAGTCACTTATAGCTCAATGTTTAGCTTCAATCTTCCAAGAAATTTAATGAATCTAATGGAGCAGAGGTTGAGGGATTATTTTTAAGGAGTTTTTATATAGTCACGATAAAACCATAAAAAACATTTTGTTTATAGAAATATGTTTGTACCAAGTGGAGGTGTACAATTTACTGTAGGCCAAAACTGAAAATTAAGCTGAAGCTAACCTCCTACCAAAAAAATAATTTTAATCTTGGGTCCTACAAAATGGTAATCCTAGGGGTTCTACTGACCTAATACTACTGGATCAAAATGCCACCATGCCATTGACATAAACCACCCATACACTGTATTTTTTAAGTCGCCCTAAAGATGAAGGTTTGCTTTAGGTCTCATGTAGATAACTATATTACAACTCTTTGTTGTACAGATCCATAATACAGTGCCTTGCAAATGTATTCACCCCCTTGACTTTTTTTGTGTTTTAGTGCCTCACAACGTGGAATTAACATGGAATGTTTGAGGATTTGCATCATTTAATTTACAGAACATGCCCACAACTTTGAAGATGTTTTTGTTTTTTTATTGTGAAGCAAACAAAAAATAGGACAAAATAACAGAAAAAATCTATGTGCATAACTATTCACCCCCCTAAAGTCAATACTTTGTAGAGATGCCTTTTGCGGGTGTTCTGAGATATTTTCCTACCTCAAATATTTTACTGCGCACATGTAAAGTTCCCGCCCATTACACTTTCCTCCCCACCCATTATATTAATTTCCCACATGTATAGCTATGCTATTTTCTTACGAAATATAAACGGTGGGGAGGGTGGGGAAAATGGGCGGGAACTGTACATGTCTCCAAGTCGCTTTGGATAAGTCTCTATGAGCTTGTCAGTTGCCACATCTTACCACTGAGATTTTTGCCCATTTCTCCTTGCAAAACTGCTCCAGCTCCTTCAAGTTGGATGGTTTGCGTTTGTGAACAGCAATCTTTAAGTATGACCACAGATTTTCTATTGGATTGAGATCTGGGCTTTGACTAGGCCATTCCAACACATTTACATGTTTCCCCTTAAACCACTCAAGTGTTGCTTTAACAGTGTGTTTGGGGTCATTGTCCTGCTGGAAGGTAAACCTCCATCCTAGCTTCAAATCAAGCACAGAGTGGTACAAGTTTTGCTCAAGAATATCCCTGTATTTAGCAGAATTCATCTTTCCCTCAACTCTGACCAGTTTTCCAGTCCCGGCTTCTGAAAAACATCCCCACAGCGTGATTCTGCCACCACCATGTTTAACTGTGGGGATGGTGTTCTTTGGGTGATGTGATGTGTTGGGTTTGCACCAGACAGTGTTTTCTTTGGTGGCCGAAAAGTTAAATTTTAGTCACAGACCAGAGCACCTTCCTCCATACATTTTGGGAGTCTCCCACATGCCTTTTCGCAAACTCACAATTAGAGATGAGCAAATTTTTCAAAAATTCTATTCGCAGGTTTGCCGAATTTTTCAGGAAAAAATCGGTTTGATCCAAATATATTGTGAATTCACTGTGAATTACTTTAAAAAAAAGTCTATTTCCTAGCTGCTGAGAGCCTTAATAGCGGTGTAGAACACTGGTCCTTGCAGTAACAACCATAGGGAGTCTGCTTTGGTAGTGAAATAATACTGTGAGTCCGCATGACATGCAGATGACAGGCGTCGCTCTTAGAATCACTGCACACTTTACTTATTTGGGCAGTCACGGGGCCAAAACTGACCAAATAACTCAACAGGTCAATGTTAGTGTCAAAAAGAAGCGCACTCCATTTACACTGTCAATAGCTGATTCCACATAGATGTAAACAGAACCTGTTCTATTAAACGCTTATAAAAGTAGAGCCCCCCTGACAGAGTGGAGAGGGTGTCAGCAGTAAGTTTGTGTTGACGTCACTGATTATCTTGCCCTTCCTCTGATCCGTCAGAACAAAAACACCTGTTAAAAACTTATCCTGTCTGTGGAGCATCTGCCTTCACTAGGTCAGCATTTGGTCAGTAATCCATCAGTATTGCTAATGCCCAAAAAAAACAGGAGTGGATCCAAAACAGAGATGACACGTGAACGGAATAATTGTATGTTTTTTGTGTTTTGTACCCACTCCTGCTTTTGGCTACCAAATCAAAAGCCAATTCTGATGGGACCATACAGGCCTTACAGCTGCTACACAGAAAGGACCAGTTGTGCATATCATTTTTCCTTCCTTCTGACAGATCAGAAAAAGGGTCAAATAAAAGATGATGTTAGCCAAGCCAAAAAGGCAAAATAGTGGCCTAGTCATGAAGTGGGAAGGTGGAAACAGCATGAGAAGTCCACAGAGTGGCCCTATGACATTGTGGTGAGGTGGCAGAAGCATGAGGAGGTCACAGAGTGGCACGACGAAAGAGTGTGGAGGTGGCAGCAGCATGAGGAGGCAACAGAGTGGCACAATGTCCGAGTGTTTAGAGGTGGCAGCAGCATTTGGAGACCACAGAGTGGCGCAATGACAGAGTCTAGAGGTGGCAGCAGCTTCAGGAGGTCACAGAGTGGCACAATTACAGAGTGTGGAGGTGGCGGCAGCATCAGGAGA
The DNA here is from genome assembly GCA_033119425.1 of Bufotes viridis. Taxonomy (NCBI): domain Eukaryota; kingdom Metazoa; phylum Chordata; class Amphibia; order Anura; family Bufonidae; genus Bufotes; species Bufotes viridis. Next base: position 191,810,313 of record CM065594.1, read on the forward strand.
CCACATAGTGGCATATTGACAGAGTGTGGAGGTGGCAACAGCATGAGGAGGCCACAGAATGGCACAATGACAGAGCCTGCAAGTGGCGGCAGCAGCTGCATCAGAAGGAGGCCACAAAGTGGTACAATGACAGAGTGTTGAGGTGGCAGCAGCATCATCAGGATGAGGCCACAGGGTGGCACAATCACAGAGTGTGGAGGTGGCGACAGCAGCATTAAGAGGAGGCCACAGAGTGGCACAATGACAGAGTCTGGAGGTGGAGGCAGCATCAGGAGGCCACAGAGTGGCACAATGACAGAGTGTGGAGGTGGCGGCAGCAGCATCAGGAGGAGGCCACGGAGTTGCACGACGACAGAGTGTGGAGGTTGCAGCAGCAACATCAGGAGACCACAGAGCATCAGATGTGTGGCATCAAGCAGGTGGCAGCATCAGAATAGTAGATGAGGCAGGTAGTCAGAAGAAACCGGTCTCTTTCGTCAATGTTTGGGTGAGGCAGCATGGATGATCTAATCTGATGCATCAGGCACTGGTGGGTGGAAATCCTGGCTGATCCTGTTTCATCTTGACAAAGGTTAGTCTCTCCAGATTTTGGGTGGACAGGTGAGTTCTTCTTGAGTAACTATGGCCCCCGCCGCCCTAAACACCCGCTCTGATGTCACACTACTGGCCAGGCAGGACAGCTTTTGTGGCGGCCACAAATCTAGTTTGGCTGCCCAGTAGTCCAGCGGATCTTCAATGTGGGGTGGCAGGGTGCTGTCCAAGTATGCCACCACGTGGTGGTTCAGGTCCTGCTCCAGGTCTAGCTACTGCTGCTGGGGAGTACTTTCTTCACTATGTGGGTGAAGAAAGCTGCTTATCAGTGACTTCAGACTCAGGCTGCTGCTGATAGAGCTGGTACTGCTCCTGCCACGCCACCCCTCCCCAGCAGCCATTTGGAACATCAGCGCAAATGGCCCCAGACGGACCTGCGAGAAGATGGACGATTGCACAGATAGGCAGCGGCCAATGGACTACATAGGATGTCTCTATAGTAGTTCAGTTTGTCCTCCCTCTCAGCGGCTGTAAAAAAGGCACCCATTTTGGAACGGTAGCGAAGGTCCAACAAGGTGGAGAGCCAGAAGTCATCCCTCTGTCGAATGGTGACAATTCGGCTGTCACTACGCAAGCAAGTGAGCATGTATCGGGTCATTTGTGCAAGTGACTCAGAGGGACTCCCTGCCTCCATCTCCACTGCATACTGCCACGGTGTGTCTGGGTTCTCTGCCTCATCTTCCTTATCGCCCTGTAGCTCCTCTAGCTGCTCCTGCTCCTCCTCTCCTGTCACCTGTGTAGAAAAACCACCCATTTCGCTACACAATGCTTGTGCTCCAATGTTCTCCTCCTCCAGTTCAGCCCCCACAGGGCTCATGTGGCCGTGAGATCTAGGCGCCATGTCTCCAGTCCCCTGACCAGCTAGATTTACCAGCATCTGTTCCAGGACATGAAGCAGTGGAATTACATTGTTCATCCCGTAGTCCTGGCGATTGACAAATAACGTGGCATCCTCAAAGGGCCTGAGCAAACGGCAGGTGTCACGCATAAGCTGCCACTGGCTGACATCAAAGTTAAACAGGAGAGTAGTCCTGTCCGCTTGGATCATTAGGAAATCATGGAGAGTGGAATTCCAATGGGTGGAAACGTCGCATATCAGCCTATGTTTGGGAATGTCGTTCTGCTGCTGCTGCAGCTCAAGGAGGGGGTGCTTTGTGGTGTATGAGTGGCTGCAGTGCATGCAAATTTTCCTGCCCACTTTTAGAATGTTTTGCAGATGGGTGGAAGACTTCAGAAACCGCTTGACAACCAGATTGAATACGTGTGCCATGCAAGGCGCATGGCTCAGCCCTCCTTGACGCAGCGCCGACACAATGTTCTTCCCATTGTCGGTCACCATGGTTCATATTTTCAGTTGTCACGGAGAAAGCCAGGATTTGATTTCTTGATGAAGGACACTGAGCAGTTCCTCCCCTGTGTCACTCCGTTCGCCCAGGGAAATGAGGTGCAGAACAGCGTGACACCGCCGTGCCTTGCACATGTGGTATGTTGGAGGGCCCCTGTGAATTGTCTCTGCAGTGGAGGCTGAGGACATGGTGGAGGATGAGGAGGCAGAGGCTGACATTGCCGCAGGACCAACGGCGTGGCAACGTGGAGACGAAAGTGGCATGACCTGGCCAAGTTACTGGTGTGGCTGTGCAGGAACCACATTCACCCAGTGGCCCGTAAAGGACATGTATTGTCCCTGCCCGTAGTTACAGCTCCACACGTCGTGCACTTTGGCAGAAATGAGGGCTTGGGACTCTCCACTTAGGCTCGGCACAAGCCATCAGTTCTCTAAAAGGTGCAGAGTCCACCACTTACAAAGGGAGGGGCTGCAGCACCAGCAACTTGGACAGGAGCACATTCATACTGTTGTCTCTTGGCAATCGCTTCGGTGATCGATTGCTGATGGAATGACTGACGAGGAGGAGCAGGAGCATCAGGACCAGCAGATGATAGGAAGGAGAGATAGCTCCCTTCGTCTGAGGTGGTGGAGCCTTGACTGCCTAAAATGGGGTGCGTGCCACTGGGTGATGCAGCGGTTCCTGCGGAAGGCTGGACCAGCACTTCATAGCCACGGTTCTCCCAGGCCACTTTATGGTGATGCTGCATATGTTGACGCAGGGACGTGGTGCCAACATTGGCACCCTGGCCACGCTTCACCTTCTTCCCACATATTCTACATATGGCCATGTTCACCTCCTCTGGCGGCTTAACAAAAAAACTGCCACACCGCCGAGTTGGTGATTTTACCCCCAACACTCCGCACTGACTGACTGCTACTGCTGCTGCCTCCGTTAACCCGTGCACTGCTACTTCCCAGGCAGGTAGGCTTCTGCAAAGCGGGTGATTTACCCTGGGCACGTTTCACTCCCGACCACCCATTGCTGCCACCCTGCTGACTTGCGGCCACACTAGCAACTTGCTGGCTCCGCCGCTGGCTCACGGGCAAGCTGCCAGCCTCTTCTCCCGATGATGATGTAGCCCCTTCGTCACCCGGCTCCCAAGTGCGATCAGCTACATCATCATCATCGCTGAGTACTGTCTGCACGTCAGTGATGTCCTCCTCAACCGTCTCTGGGTCAGGAGCCTGACCGCTCGCAACACCAGCTCCCATGCCACTCTCCTCATCACTACTTGCTCGCCTACTGGAGGAAGCGGCATATGTCTCCTCCAGATCTTGGTTGGGCAGTAGCTGCTGATCGTCCTCTAGTAGCTTGTCCTCGCTGAAAAGTGGGGCCGAGCTCACAGCATATAATATTTCTCTGGCTGAGGGAACAGAAAAGGACAAAGGCAGGTTGAGGACAGGTGAAGGCACAGGGCCTGCTCCTGAGCCATGCCAATTAAGCATCGTGTCAGAGGAACCCACCGACTCTTGGCTGGGGGTGTCTGATGTCACTTGGGATGAAGTGGATAACTAAGTCAACCATTCAAGAACCGCTGGGTTGCTGGTCAAGACACGACCGCTAGATGACACCGGGAGCTTAGGCCTCCCACTTTGACCCCTGCTGCCATGTCCCCTTACTCTGCTACAACCTCTGCCTGTGCCAGAAACATTTAGGCCTCTGCCACTCCCCTGTGCAGGGCCTGGCGCTTCTCTGTCTGACATGCTGTTAGATTAAATAATCAAAGGTTATATCAAATATTTTTTCTTTGGCCACTAATACATGGAAAACATTGCTTCAGAATATATCACTGCAGTGCTGAACGGCAAATTTTGTTCTACTTTTACACTACAGGCTTTTCAACAGAGAAGTACAATGCTAGACGGTGAATATATTTCTATTTCACCACATATTCTGAAGCCCTGTTTGCAGTGTATTAATCACTGCACCGCAGAACATCAATTAGGCCCAAATTTTGTTCTACTTTTACATAACAGAGTTTTCAACAGAGAAGTACAACGCTGGACAGCGAATATATTTTTATTTTGCCACTAACACACGGCAAACTGGGCTTCAGAATATTTCACTGCACCGCAGAACATCAATTAGGCCCAAATTTTGTTCTACTTTTACATAACAGAGTTTTCAACAGAGAAGTACAATACTGAACGGCGAATATATTTTTCTTTTGCCACTAATACACGGCAAACTGGGCTTCAGAATATTTCACTGCACTTTCTTTCTTTCTACTTTTAAACAACATGCTATTCAACAGATATATGCAACGCTGGACGGCGAAAATATTTTTATTTTGCCACTAATACACGGCAAATTTTTCTTTCTTTTTCCACTAATACACAACAAAAAAGGGCTGTAATTTTAGCCCTTCACCACACAACGACTAATAAGGCCTTTTGTTCCCACTAATACAAGGCAAAAAATGCTTTTGAACATATAACTGCACCGCCCAAGGGCAAATAAAACATAGAAATATTTCCTTGTAATCAAACAGCACTTGCACCCTAATAAGACAGGTTTGCTGGAATTACAGAGCAATATAATGGCAATTTGGATCCCTAGTTAGTGCAGCAAGGTGTGATCGGATTGTTCCTATTACCCAGGCTGTCACCTCCCCAATTTGAACACAAATGCTGGTGGAATGATTCCTCCCTATCTTTTCCTTACACCTTGAGTAATCTTTCCTTGCACTTGTAAATCGTTTTTTTTTTTCACCTGTCCCTAGCACCTGCATACACGTCTCTCCCTGCACTAAGCACTCTGGTGAATGGCAGAATCTAAGATGGCCGCCTTATTTATAGGACTGTGACATCACAGGGATGGCTGGCTGCTGATTGGCTGCATGCATGGCATTATGGGTGATCCAGCCTTCTCGGAGTTCCTTGCTCCATGTCCTCACTCGTGTAACAGCCATTTTAGGAAAAAATGTGATTCAGTACCACGAAGCGCGAGGAAATTTACATTTGGTGCGAATCTAATTTTTCCTGAAATTAGGATTCCATTTCATCAGCTTCGATTCGCTCATCTCTAATCACAACGTGCCTTTTTGTTTTTAGCTGAAAGTAATGGCTTTCTTCTGGCCACTCTGCCATAAAGCCTAACTCTATGGAGCGTACGGCTTATTGTTGTCCTATGTACAGATACTCCAGTTTCTGCTGTAGAACTCTGCAGCTCCTCCAGGGTTACCTTAGGTCTCTGTGTTGCCTCTCTGATTAATGCCCTCCTTGCCTGATCCGTTAGTTTTGGTGGGCGGACGTCTCTTGGCAGGTTTGCTGTTGTGCCATGTTCTTTCCATTTGGTTATGATAGATTTGATGGTGCTCTTGGGGATCATCAAAGATTTGGATATTTTTTTTATAACCTAACCCTGACTTGCACTTCTCAACAACATTGTCCCTTACTTGTTTGGAGAGTTCCTTGGTCTGCATGGCAATGTTTGGTTAGTGATGCCTCTTGCTTAGGTGTAGCAGCATCTGGGGCCTTTCAAAAAAGGTGTGTATATGTAATGACAGATCATGTGACACTTAGATTGCACACAGGTGGACATCTTTACACTAATAATGTGACTTCTGAAGGTAATTGGTTGCACCAGAGCTTTTTATAGGCTTCCTAACAAAGGGAGTGAATACATACGCACATGCCAATTTTCTGTTTTCTATTTCTAAACAATAGTTTTATTTATATATTTTTCTCATTTCACTTCACCAACTTAGACTATTGTGTTCTGATCCATCACATAAAATTCAGATGAACAAAACATTGAACTTAAGGTTGTAATGTAACAAAATACGAAAAAAAAAAGTCAAGGGGGATGAATACTTTTGCAAGGCACTGTAGGTAGCTAATTGAAGTTGTGTGCCTTCAATTTCATATAAAAGTTTCCATGAAAGAAAAGTTGTGGCCTGCTCCATCACATGCCATGTTACAGAAACTATCTCCCTTTATTAGAAGTATTTCTTCTAAGGTATAAAAAGGAAATTCAGAGAAACATATGCTAATACACAGAGTTTCCATGTGTTCGTTAAATGGTAGTTTGAGTCCTTGCCTTAATTTTTGTACTTTATTTGAGGTGACAAACTAGTGTTTCACTGAAAGGTGAATTTACTATTATGGAGCATAAAAGACAACAGAGTTGGAAAAGCTTAAAGGAGTTTAGCTCTGAACCCAGACATATCCTCTTCTTCACCTGGCAGCGACTCTGAGCGGAGCATCGGAACATTTAATGCTGCTTTATTTCCATTTTTACACTGCCAGGTGGAGGCTTCTGCCTACCAATGTTCCCGATAATGTCACCTGCACTAATAGGCAGGATTTTACGTTACCCTATCCTGTCTTACAGGCTAGGGTAGTGTTAAATCCTTCACATTAGTGCCTCTGATGTCACCGGGCTCACTGCTAGGTGTAAGACACCACCTAGCATTCCCATGGTGAGACCCAGTACATCACTGGATCTGCTGAAAAAGCCTTTGCCCTGTGACATTCATGAAATGCTCCAATATTCAACTCAGAGGGGCTGTGTTTTGTTAATGATGAGTTAAGCGGATTGTTAATGATCCTGAACTCTGTCGACAGAGTATCAAGGAGATGTCAGAGAAATTTCAAGCAAGAGGTTACCCCATATCTCTTTTGACTAGAGAACAGTGTTTTCCCCTCAGTACTTCCACTACTCAGACCATTAACAAAATTACCCCTCGATTACCACTAGTGGTCACTTACCATGCTATTGTTTCAAAAATTCGCTCTAACGTACAAAAACATTGTTCTCTTTTACAACAATTATACCCAGAAATTCAAGAATTCCAAAACCCAGTGAGAATGTGTTATAAGAGACCTCAAAATCTCAAAAACAGACTGGTAAACGCTGATATTGGCTCTCTTACACCTTCTTAAAACAAACAACATTAGCACATGCTAAAACTGAAACTAAGTTGTGCACAATGCACAGATGTGATTAAGGGCAACCGAACAGTTCATCCACATTCAGGTAAAATCTACTACAGTAAAGCATTCTATACATGCATCACTTCAAATGTGGTTTATCTCATCCGTTTCCCATGCAGTCTCGCATACGTGGGTGAAACCACCCAAAGTATACAAGACCGCATCTCCAAGCACAAATCTGACATTCGCTGCCAAAAAAAAGAGCTACCCATCCCACACCACTTCATATCTGTTAAACATCAAATGAACCAACTTAAATTCCAAATCTTGGAACAGGTACCAGCACGACGGAGGGGCAATAGGATTACACGTTTAAAACAGCGTGAATCATACTGGATTTTCGAACTAAATAAATACCTTTTCACCCACTTAATAGGGAGTTTGATTTTTATATAACATAAAAAAGTCATACATAGAACTAAACATATGGCTAACATTCCCTTGCTTTATTTCTTCCAAGACTAAATAAAGTGTGTCACAGACAGGTGATATCTCCTTGGTATTTTCATTAACCCTAAACATGCCACTGAAATTAGTGGCTAGTTGTAACCTAATAATTTTTCTACTTAATTTTCATATGTATAAATCATAATATGTAATCCCCCTATTTTTTACAGGCCTCACTACAATCTGCATATACCCTATAATGGGTCTCTCTATATTCCAGGCACTTGCGCTGTTAAGATGAGCTGGGCATCTGCCAGTACTTCGGCAAACCCTCAGCCTGTAGTGCACATGCGCGGGCTCGACGTGAGGCTAGTCATCTTCCGCCCGATGCTGCCAATACCCACACAGCCCTATAATATCCTATGCGCATGTGCGGGCCAGACGTGACATCAGATGCCGTCTGCCCAGCACATTTAAAAGCACAGGGCATTCCCTATTGTCAATTCGCCATCCTCCATGCAAATTTAGGTAGCCTGACACTATGGTAAGCTCCTAGCCACCACCAATGTACTTTGCCATTTCTCTTACCTTACATACTTTGTTAAACTTTGTCTACTTTGAAGAACATGTGGCTCAGTTAGTTGCATGCCCTGCAGCCCTCTGATATCTCCCATATAGTACTACCTAATTAAAATCTGGTGTGTTTCATACCATTTCATTGTCAGCCCTGCTCTACTATACTCCTTCACTATATTCTTTACCATAAGTTATATAAGATAATGAACTATACTCAAAGCTACATTAGATTATACCATCTGTCTGTATATAGGTGGATTCCATTATCCTGTTGAAAGAATACTAACATTTTATCAATGAGATTAAAACTTAATTGGATTCAGCATATGTCTAATATATGTCAAATATATGTTTAATGTATGTTTAATACTTAATATATGTTTACTGCATTTCTATTGTACCTTTATTACATTCCCAGCACTCTGCACCAGTACGGCTACAACAATTTGTATAAGAAATCCCTGGGAAAACCACCTACCGATACAAAATGAAAATGATGTACCTTTCTCTTTTGATCTTCTTTTGATGTTTTTCTTTTTTAATGTCTTGAATGTATATTTTTGTTACGCCACCACTTATTATTCTTATGTATGTATATTATAGTCCGTGAACAAGGTCTTAATAGACCTAAATGTTGGCCAGTGACTCCCTGTTAAATTTTGGATGGAATAAAAAATATTTTTACTACTGCATACTACAATTTGTGTATATACTGGAGAGTGAATCTGGATCGCACATCCTCAACACTATGCTTTTGATATAACGACTGTCTCAGCATAATTACGTGGCGTATCCGCCCAATTTGTAATACATTGTATGCTGTGCAAAAGAGGCATTAGTATACAGTTTGATCAAAGAGCATAGGCCCACTTACCGCGACAAGGAAGCCTCTACAAGTGGGAAACTACTCTAACTTATAAATGGCGCAGCCGTGCGCGGCGACCACCGGCGCCCCAGCACCGCACTGGCAGCAGACGGCGGGACCCAGGAGCCACACAGCAACCCCACTGTGCAGCAAAGCCTCCTTGGCTCTGGGTCCGACCGCCCCACCAGCACAGCACTGAGGCAGCAATGGCAGACACGCAGTACTGCACCATGTGAACGAGTGCAAAGAGCTCACCCAGTCACGACCCTCAGGAAATGCATCTGAGAGATAGTAGGAGTTTATAAACCCCTTGCAACTAAGGCTAATTAAAAACACCTAGTCCAAATGGGGAGGAGTGAAAAAGAAAATAGATAATTACAATATATACTGGAGAGTGAATCTGGATTGCACATCCTCAACACTATGCTTTTGATATAACGACTGTCTCAGCATAATTACGTGGCGTATCCGCCCAATTTGTAATACATTGTATGCTGTGCAAAAGAGGCATTAGTATACAGTTTGATCAAAGAGCATAGGCCCACTTACCGCGACAAGGAAGCCTCTACAAGTGGGAAACTACTCTAACTTATAAATGGCGCAGCCGTGCGCGGCGACCACCGGCGCCCCAGCACCGCACCGGCAGCAGACGGCGGGACCCAGGAGCCACACAGCAACCCCACTGTGCAGCAAAGTGGTTGCAAGGGGTTTATAAACTCCTACTACCTCTCAGATGCACTTCCTGAGGGTTGTGACTGGGTGAGCTCTTTGCACTCGTTCACATGGTGCAGTACTGCGTGTCTGCCATTGCTGCCTCAGTGCTGTGCTGGTGGAGCGGTGGGACCCAGAGCCAAGGAGGCTTTGCTGCACAGTGGGGTTGCTGTGTGGCTCCTGGGTCCCGCCGCCTGCTGCCGGTGCGGTGCTGGGGCGCCGGTGGTCGCCGCGCATGGCTGCGCCATTTATAGGTTAGAGTAGTTTCCCACTTGTAGAGGCTTCCTTGTCGCGGTAAGTGGGCCTATGCTCTTTGATCAAACTGTATACTAATGCCTCTTTTGCACAGCATACAATGTATTACAAATTGGGCGCATACGCCACGTAATTATGCTGAGACAGTCGTTATATCAAAAGCATAGTGTTGAGGATGTGCGATCCAGATTCACTCTCCAGTATATATTGCAATACTACAATTTGTGTGCTGTGGTTTACTCCGTTTGATTTTGCAAAAGCATTTACCACTGAGCACCATCCACAACGACTAGGAGTGCCGACCAATTCACTTTTACTTCGGGTTCAGCTCTGAACCTGGACAACCCTTTTAACTATTTCATTGTACGAAATTTTCCCACTGGCAAATTCAATTATTCCTGTTTTTCCTGGACAATGTTTTACTCAATACACACTTTTGACTATATTATTTTTCGAATATCTTTGGATAGGAAATATTTTGTAACAAGAACAATTTACAAACATCAATGGAACCAATAAGCTTAATAGTGAGCAGAGTCCATATTGTCTTAGGATGCCTTGATGTACAGACCTTGAATACGCTGCCACCATTACACATTGTACATTACTATTATATAGTGATCCATAAAGTTAATTTAGCTCTGAATATACAGTATGTGGCAGCATTGATTAGTTGACTATTTGACATGAGCGAATTGTTCAAAAATTCGATTTGGCCAGTTTGCCGAATTTTTCGTAAAAATTAGCTTCGATCCGAATTTATTTGTGGCGAATCGCGTTAAAAAAAAAGTCTATTTCCAGGCTGCAGAGAGCCTTTATAGGGGTGTAGAACACTGTGCCTTGCAGTAACATGCATAGGAAGTCTGCTGTAGTAGTGAAATGATACTGTGAGTCAGTATGACATGCAGATGACAGGGGTCGCTCTTAGAATCACTGCATACTTCAGTTATTTTTGCCCCGTGACTGCCCAAATAAGTGAAGTATCAACTCAGCCTTACAAGTAGATGTTAGCGTGAAGAAGAAGCGCACTCCTTTTACACCCTCGTCAGTTGATTCCACATTGATGTCTACAGAACCTGTTCTATTAAACATTTATACAAGTAGAGCCGACAGACATAGTGGAGAGGTTGTCAGCAGTAACTTTGTGTTGACCTCACTGGTTAATTTTCCCCATTCTCTGATCCGTCAGAACAATTACCCAGAATAAAAGGATCCTGTCTGTGGAGCATCCGCCTTCACTCGGTCAGCATTTGCTCAATAATCCATTAGTATTGCTAAAGGCAAAAAAGACTGGAGTGGATCTAAAACAGAGATGACACGTGAATAGAATATTTGCATTTCTTCTGTGTTTTCTACCCACTCCTGCTTTTGGCTAGCAAATCATAAGCCAATTCTGATGGGACCATACAGGCCTTAAAGCTGCTACACAGACAGGATCCATTGTGTGTCTCATTTTTCCTTCCTTCTGAGAGATCAAAAGAAGTGTCAAATAAATGATGATGTCATCCAGGCCGAAAGCCAAAATAGTGGACCAGTCATGAAGTGGGGAGGGTGGGAACAGCATGAGAAGTCCAGACAGTGGACCTATGTCATAGTGGTGAGGTGGAAGCAGCATGAGGAGACCACAGAGTGGCCCAATGACAGGGTCTGGAGGTGGCCACCGAGTGGCACAATGACAGAGTCTGTAGGTGGCAGCAGCAGCATTATTATAAGGCCACCGAGTGGCACTATGACCGTGTCTGTGGGTGGTGGCAGCATGATGAGACCACAGAGCAGCACAATGAAAGAGTTTGAAGGTGGCAGCAGCATGAGTAGGCCACAGGGCTGGTACTGCCTTTTTGGCAAAGAAATGAGGGCTTGGGACTCTCCACCTCGGCTTAGCACAAGCCATCAGTTCTCTGAAAAGTGCAGAGTCTACCACTTGGAAAGGGAGGGACTGAAGCACCAGCAAATTGGACAGGAGCACGTTCAGCTTCTGCACTGTTGGATGCGTGCACGCATACTGTTGTCTCTTGGCAATCACTTCAGTGATCGATTGCTGATGAAATGACTGTCGAGGAGTAGGAGCAGGAGCATCTGGACCAGCAAAAGATGAGATTGACAGACGACTCCCTTCAGCTGAGGTAGTGGAGCTTTGACTGGCTGAAACTGGGTGTGTGCCACTGGTTGATGTAGCGGTAGCTGCGGCAGGCTGGACCACCACATCAGAGCCACGGTTCTCCCAGACCACTTTATGGTGATACTGCATATGTTGACGCAGGGCCGTGGTGCCAACATTGGCAACCTGGCCACACTTCATCTTCTTCCCACATATTCTACATATGGCCATGTTGATCTCCTCCGGCAGCTTCACAAAAAACTGCCACACCGCCGAGTACCTGATTTTCTCCCCAACACTACTCAGTGGCTGACTGCTACCGCCGCTGCTTCCGTGATCCCGTGCACCATTCCTTTCTGGGCAGTTAGGCTGCTACAAATCGGGTGGTCTACCCCGTGCCTGTTTGGCTCCTGACCTCCCACTGCTTCCACCCTGCTGGCTCCCGGCCACGCTAGCTGCCACCCTCTTCTCCTGATGATGACTAAGCCCCTTCTTCACCCGGCTCCCAAGTGCGATCGGCTTCATCATCATCGAGTACTGTCTGCACATCACTGATGTCCTTGTCAACGGCCTCTGGGTCAGGAGCCTGACCACTCGCAACACAAGCTCCTGTGCCACTCTCCTCATCACTACTTGCCCACTTAGCGGAGGAAGCAGTGGATGTCTTCTCCACATCTTGGCTGTGTAGTAGCTGCTGACTGTCCTCTAGTAGCTCTTCCTCACTGAAAAGTAAAACTGAGCCCACTGAATGTAGTACTTCTCACGGTGAGAGTACAGAAAAGGCCAGAGGCAGGTTGAGGACAGGTGAGGGCACAGTGCCTGCTTCCAGGCCATGCCAACTAAGGGTTGTGTCTTACGAACCCCCCGACTCTTGGCTGGGGGTGTCTGATGTCACTTGGGATGACCGAGTTAACCAATCAAGAACCGCTGGGTTGCTGGTCAAGACACAACCGCTAGATGACACCGGGAGCTCATGCCTCTCACTGCGACTACTGCTGCCATGACCCTTACTCTGCTGCGACCTCTGCTTGCGTCAGAAACATTCAGACCTAAGCTACTCCTCTGTACATGGCCTGGCACTTCTCTGCCTGACATACTTGTAGATAAACTAAACAAATTAAATGGAAATTAAAAAACCCTAAAAGCAACAAATATATTTTACTTTTTGTACTGAAATAAGTCACTAATTGCTTTCACCACAATGAAATGCACTGCGTATATATATTTCTTGAAGTACTGAAATACGCCCCTATATGTTTTCAACAGAAATCACTGCAACAGTGCACTAAGAATATATATTTCTTGCTGCACTGAAATTGGCCACTATATGCTTTGACCAGAAAAAAATTAAAGATTGAAGTGCGTATATATATTTCTTGAAGTACTGAAATAAGCCTCTACACGCTTTTACCAGAAATAACTGCAACAGAGCAGTGCATATATATATTTTACTTTTTTTACTGTAATACACCCTTATACGCTTTCACCGGAAATAACTGCAGCAGTGAACTGTGAATATATATTTCTTGTTGGACTGAATTAGTCCACTATACGCTTTGACTAGAAAGAAATTAAACAGTGAGCTGAGTATATATATTTCTTGAACTACTCAAATACGCCCCTATAGGCTTTCAACAGAAATAACTGCAGCAGTGAACTGAGAATATATATTTCTTGTTGCACTGAAATTGGCCACTATACGCTTTGACCAGAAAAAAATTAAAGAGTGAAGTGCATATATATATTTCTTGCAATACTGAAATACGTCCCTATACGTTTTCACCAGAAATAACTGCAGCAGTGAACTGAGAATATATATTTCTTGTTGGACTGAATTAGGCCACTATACGCTTTGACCAGAAAAAAATTTAGCGAATATATATATTGCTTGCAGTACTGAAATACGTCCTATACACTTTCAACAGAAATTCCTGTAGCAATGCACTAAGAATATATATTTCTTGTTGCACTAAAATTGGTCACTATACACTGTGACCAGAAAAAAATTAAAGATTAAACTGCGTATATATATTTCTTGAAGTACTGAAATACGCCCCTATTCGCTTTCACCAGAAATAACTGCAACAGTGCAGTGTGTATATATATTTTAATTTGTTTACTGAAATACACCCCTATACGCTTTCAGCAGAAATAACTGCAGAAGTGACCTGAGAATATATATTTCTTGTTGGACTGAGATAGGCCACTGTACGCTTTGACCAGAAAAAAATTAAAGTGCGTATATATATTTCTTGAAGTACTGAAATACGCCCCTATATGCTCTCACCAAAAACAACTGCAACAGTGCAGAGCGTATATATTTTTCTTTTTTACTGAAATACGCCCCTATACGTTTTCAACAGAAATAACTGCAGAAGTGAAATGTGTATATATTTTTTTTGTAGTACTTAATAAGATACTAAGATAAAGGCCACTAAAGGCTTTTCAACATAACACTTGCAGCCAAATAACAAAAAGCTGGAATGACAGAGCTGTCTAATGACTATTTGGATCCCCAAATAATCTTTCCCTGCACTTGAAAATCACTTTACTATCGATGTCCCTAGCGCCTTCTGACGTATCTCCCTGCACGAAGATGCTGTGAAATAATTCCTCCCTATTCTTTCCCTGCACTTATAAATCATTTTTTCATATTTTTTTCCATAATTGTTTTTCCTCTTGCTGTCCCTGCACTCAGAACGCTGGAAAGTTTCTGACTGTAAGATGGCTGCCGTATTTATAGCGCTGTGACATCCCAGGGCTGGCTGGCTGCTGATTGGCTGCATGCAGGCATGTCAATATGGGTGATTCCGCCTTCCAGAGTTCCTTGCCCCATGTCCTCTGTCCTCACACGTGTAGCCACCATTTTAGGAAAATTGCGATACCGAGAAGTGCAAGGAAATTCGCATTTGTTGCAAATCAAATTCTTTAATTCGCCCATCTCTATTGAATATACACAGATGGGATCATATCTCTATTATGGAATGCCTTCCTTTCATCTATTTGTGGGTTATAGTTAACAGATGGATGTATGGGTTAGAACCACATGGCTGAATCCATATTTGATTGTTTTAGAAAATCAGGGTCTGCTTCTAGTTATAAAACATTCTGAGGAAATTTCTGATTGTAATGCAAAGATTATACATTCACCGATCAACCATAACATTAAAGAGAACTTAGATATTGATTGACTATCCTCAGGACAGATCATGAATATCAGACACTAGAGGGTATCAGACATCCAGAACCCTCACTGATTAGCTGCTTCAGGCAGCCCCAGCATCGGAAACTAGACAGATCACAGAACCAGCACTAGGTTCAATCCACTGTTTACTGTGACTGTGCCAGGGTTCTGCAGTTTAGTGCTCTTTCATGTAAATTTGAGTTTGGCTGCAGTACGCTGGCTCTGAAAACTGCACTGTGGATGGAGCCTTCTTTCCACTGTTGTGTTTCCTGTACTAGTGACTGCCTAAACAGTAGTAGGGGTGTGATTTGTTGGACCCCCAAGAATCTGATATTGATGACCTATCCTGAGGACAGGCTACCAATGTCTTTATGCCTGAAAACCCTTTACAGTATATGACTGTATGTAGGTCCTGCTTTTGCCAACAGCTCTGAACTGTGAAGGCATGAACTCCACAAGACCTCTGTATGTTTCCTATGGTATGTGGAACAAAGATGTTAGCAGGAGTAATTTTCTCCAGGTAAATGGTGCCCATGCACCCAGCCTTCCACATGACTTCCACTGCTCGAATGATATGCATGTTGTAATGCACTGTGGGGGACATTTATCTTTTCAGGTCTTTTTTGGAACTTCTAAGTCAAGTTTTGCATTGTGTGGTTCCTCCAAATTTATGAAATGTTGCACAGTTTCCAGGTATTTGTTCAGGTATTTGGCACAATTGCATTGTGTTGTACAACATAGTCTTAAAAAATAGGGATTGCATGGCATAGGTTGCAACAAAAAAAGTGCCATAATTCAGGTCTAGTCTCAGTTTTCGGTCTTAAACATATGCCACTTTGAAAAGTGGCATGGCACCCTAAATGTCACCAAAAATTTGGCTAAATGTCGAAAAAAGAAAAAAAACATGCAAACGCCATTACGTGCAACATGTTGATGCATGCTCCCAATGTATTTTGACACCTTTCTATCATAGCCAGCATTAACATTTCACAACCTCTGTTTGTCAAGTGTATCAATAAGCCTTGGGTGCCCATGACTGATGGCCTGCCATTTTGGAAATGTTCTGACGCAGTTGTCTACTTATTTAAATTTGACCCTTGTCAAAGTCACTTAGATGGTTGCTCAATGCCTATTTTTCCCTCTTCCAAGAAATCGAATTCAAGTTCTGTCTGTTTACTAAGTTCTGACACATTATTGTAATGCAATTTACGAGGTTTTTGAGAGGTTATCCAATTGGACAAACCTTGTCTATTGCTTTATTTGAGAATATAGACATAATAGAGTGCTCTTCTTGGAACCCCGTATATTAGCTTGAAATACTCAGACAACCACTAGTAAACTACATCATATCACATCGGTCACATGAATTCTTTAAAATCGGTAAACTCTATGATGTTCATCATTGCAACTCAAATGGAAAGAATAAAGCTACGTTCACACGACGCCATTTGTCGCGCAACAATAAGTCGTGCGACAAATAGGGCACAACTTCACTGCAACATTTGTCGCGGGACATTTTGTCGCACTATTGTCACGCGACAATTTTCATAATGGGAGTCTATGGTGTCACATTGCGACATGCGACATGCTGCGACTGCGACGCGACAGTTGCCGAAAAACCCATTTTGAATGGATTTTTTGTGACTGTCGCATCGAAGTCGCAGCATGTTGCATGTCGCAATGCAACACCATAGACTGCCATTATAAAAATTGTCGTGCGACAATAGTGCGACTTATTGTTGCGCGATAAATGTCGTCATGTGAACGTAGCCTTAGGCTCATGAAAATCATTTATTCATGCTAAAAAGCTGGACACTTGAGAGAAACAGAAATGTGCAGACGCAGATCATCATTATCTTAGATCTAAGAATGTAAGCAGGTTTGAATATCATGGTGGTGATTCTCTAAAATAGGAGTTTTGATATTGCAGGGAATAAAAAGTCTATAGATGCTGCAGAGCACTAACAAATTATCCCTTACAAGGCTATGGAAGGGCTTAAAGCATAAAACTTTCAACAAACTTTGTTTGCATTAATCAATAGTGATTAGCGTACTTTTGAAAAATTTGATTCGAAGTTTGACAAGAAATTTGATCCGTTATGAATTTATTTGTCACAAATCGCTGTAAATCAGGTATACCCAGGCCACTCTGCCTTCGAGTATGGCCACATGGAGCAGCTGTGCTACGGGCAGGTTGTGGCCATGCTGCAGTGAACAACCGCACGGACAATTAGCCCTCAGCTGCCATTCGTTTAACAATGAAGACGGCACTATACAGTCCTTCTTCATTGTTAAACAGGTGCTGTACCCACTTCTCCAACCCCAGCACTCTTCTTCTTTCATCTGTTTTTCCTCCTTTTCCCCATCATCTAATATCGATGAGCATATGTCATCAGGAATATCCATTTCCTCCTCTCTGTGCATCTTGCTGAGTTTTCTAGGACATAGAGACTTTAAAGGATGATTTGGAAGAAGTAATGCAAGCAAAAAAGGCAGATGGTCACACTTAGGGGTGCAGACTGGATAGTATTGGTTGGCACACTGGCACTGGAATAATAAAGGCGTCTATATTATTGATATTGCATTACATATCTTAGTTTACAGCTGATGTAGGAATAAGTAAATGTAGAAATAAATATTCCCACTCCAATTTTCTTCTATAATTGTTTTCAGCAACACTGTCCCTAGCACATGAGCGCTTGCCACGTCTCTCCCTATGCTCAGATCACAGGACAATGGTGGAGACCGCTGTGACATCTCATGGGATGGCTATCGGCGGATTGGCTGGTTGCACAGCATTATGGGTGATTTTGTGTTCCCGGGCTTGTCTCCTCTACACTTAGTTTTGCTTTCTAACACGTGCAGCCACCATTTTAGGAAAACCTGATTCATTACCACAAAGTGCGAGAATATAAAGATGTATTGCTAATCAAAGTTTTCCTAAACTTTGGACCGAATTTTGCATTGAGTGCTTCGCTTCACTCAACACTAATCAATAGTACAGGTCAGTGTGCATATATGAGGAATAATATATCTAGCCATTATATGACTTGTATAAGGCATTTTTAGCAGTTTTCTTATGTGTATCCTAGATTCCTAGCTTGCATTTCTCCCAGATCTGGTGGGTAGAGGCTCCCATTCACTGCATACAGAAAGTAGAGGAGAATCTGCTTTCTAATTTTCTCACACTCACTCAGAAGCAGCCCCAGGATGATGAAGGACATTAAAAAGAAATACTGACCTGTAGGGATGTAAATAAAGCACTTGTGCCGATATACAAACTTTTTATTTAGCTGCATCAGTTTCTTTGTCAGTGTGCGTGTTTAAGAATCATATACTTACCATATAAGATTAATAAAATTCAATTAATGTTGAACAAATCACCTAATGCAAAAGGAGAAAACCGACAATCCACAATGTTATGTAAAGAAGGTAACACAGATGCAAAATTCATATTACAGTTAGGCTACATCTTCTCCACTAATCATTTTCATTGTTTTACATCAAAGAACAATAAACATTATGGAAGTACCAGATCCATCAGGTAATACAAAGCAATTGATTATAATGAGGTTCATTGAGTTTCCATTATGGTCTTTGTCATTTTACAAGACAAAATAGGGCAGAATGCTATGCTACTTTTGATTGCTTTTTTAGAAAAATCTTCTCTGCGGACACCTCCAATGCAGATGTGAACACACCTCAAAATCCACATACTCATCTATTATTCAGGAAAGAGTTAAAAAACGTCTCTCTTTACTGAAAAGCAGAATGAGGGTTGTAGTACTTACAGCAGTCTCACAACATAGTTCCAACAATATACAATTCAAATCTCACCAGATGGTTTTGTATGGGTTTAGGCCAGGTTTAGGTTCAACATACTCCTGCTTTCTTTCTCTGCAGAATCTGAGGCTGGCAGTAATGCTTTGGGGAATGTCTAATTTGCAACTGAGGCATACAGGATAGGACTGGCCACGTCGTATTCCAGTATGGATGGTGCCTTAGCAGTATTTTACCCACAGCAGTAATGCCTATAAGCTTTTGGGTAGCAATGTAGCTCACTGACTCCATTTGGTCAGCCATTACATATCGTGGAACTTACCCACTCTTTTCCTGGAGTACTGCAAAAATGGTGCTCTTTCTCTTGATAGGTTATCCACAGACAGTGGCGTAGCAATAGGGGTCGCAGCGGTCGCAATTGCCCCCCAGGAGAGACATTATAAAGCGGGCCACTTAAGTCCCTGGGCCCTCCCTATATTTTTGGTTGCTGTACTTACATGTCAGCGCAGGACCTGTGACCTCCCGCGGCAGGTCTCGCGGGAGGTTACAGGTCCTGCGCTGACAAGTGCAGATCAGGACCTGTGACCTCCCGCGAGACCTGCCGTGGGAGGTCACAGGTCCTGCGCTGGCATGTAAGTACAGCAGCCGCCAGCCAGGAATGAGAAGCGGCCGCCCGCCCGCCCGCCGCTGTCCCAGGTATGAGAAGCCCGCCCGCTGGCCCCCGCGACAGCTCTCAAGTGAGGAGAGCCAACAAGTTAGTTTTTTTTTTTTAAATAGCAGTGTCAATGTTCGTATGGAGGGGGACATGAATTATAATCAATTGTGCCGTGAGGCAGTGTGTCTGAATTTAGATTGGCCCGCACCGGCCATATGAG
This sequence comes from Bufotes viridis, assembly GCA_033119425.1. Classification (NCBI taxonomy): domain Eukaryota; kingdom Metazoa; phylum Chordata; class Amphibia; order Anura; family Bufonidae; genus Bufotes; species Bufotes viridis. The sequence continues at coordinate 191,829,960 of CM065594.1, forward strand.
GGCAGACAGGGGCAGCAAATAATGAGGGGCCTGGGGGCAAATAAAAATGAAATACTCTGTGGGCAAAAAATGAAATGTATAGAGGGAGTGGGCGGGGCAAAATGAAATATAGTGAGAGTCTCACTATATTTAATTTTGCCCCCACTTCCTCTATATATTTTTAATTTTTTGCCCACAGAGTATTTCATTTTGCCCCCTTATTTTCTGCCCCTGGCTGCCCTCATATGGTGGTGCCCCCTTCTTTCTGAATTCAGACACACTGCCGCACGGCACCACTGATCATCATTCACCCCCCCATCCTTTGTATGAAGCCAGTGTGTGCCATACATTTAAAAAAATAATAATAATAATAAATTATAATATCTATTATAATGTATTATTATTATTATATTTTTAAATGTATGGCACACACTGGCTTCATACAGAGATGGGGGTGAATGATGCCTATGCCGCTACCTCCACTTCAGCCCTCTTCGGTATGAAGCCATACATTAAAAAATAAATAATAACCTAGTCACTATATATATATATATATATATATATATAATATATTAGTGACTAGGTTTTTTTTTTTTATGTATGGCTTCATACAGAGGGGGGGTGGAGGTAGCGGCAGAGGCTTGTCGGGGCTCGTGGGGGGGGGGGGGCCCAATTTTCAAAGTTTGCCCTGGGGCCCATAGAACTTTAGCTACGCCCCTGTCCGCAGATGGTTAGTCCCTGCAACTTTGGTCCTGTGAGGGGGGAGCATGAGGCAAAGCTCTACCTTCCTCTTATTTTCAACTTACTAGACTGAGTTAGGGCCAGATCCAGGATTCACACCCAAAATTCCATGCAAAAACCATACTGGGTATACATTAAATCACAATAAATGGCATTAAATAACATGACAAACATTAGATAAAACAATTTGCCTACCTCTGGGTACTGCAAATATGAAAAAAAATAAAATCTGACAAAATATAGTATATGACAGCCTCTTTCTATCAAAGCTAGAACCAGCCCTATTACCTTACTGTAAATGGATCCAGTGATCTTCATATTCATTGCTCTGCTATATTTATTATAAATGGGCAGATCATGGGGTGTGTTCTTTCTTGACACCATTTTCTGGGAGGTCATTATCACCTACTGACTCCAATTAGGACTATGGAATCAACACCTTTGACCCCATGCTGGGTATAATGACCTAATTACTAGTGTTGAGCTCGAATATTCACATAGTGTTTTTTTTTTTAGCGAATATCGGCACTTCGCTAATTCGCGAATATTGTGAATATAGCGCTATATATTCGCTATTTCAAATATTAGTTGTTTTTTTTTATTGTTATATTTTTTTCTTTCCCACTTCCCAAAAGTAGTTCTACATAATACATTCGTCAATACATTAACGAATATGGAATATAGCAGTGCTAAGTTGAAATCGCAATGCGATTACTTCAATTTATATTAATCGCATTGCGATTTCAACTTAACACTGCTATATTCCATATTCGTTAATTCTAGCCTAATATGTAAGATAGCAGTGCTAAGTTGGAATCGCAATGCGGTTAATATAACTTGAATTAATCGCATTGCGATTTAAACTTAGACCTGGTTTACTAAGGTTGGCTTAGTAGAATTAGCGAATATGACGAATGTATTCAACATATTCCTCAAAACAAAGATAACGAAGTATTCTCCATCTTCGTTTTTGCTCCATATTCGTCAACTTCGCTAATTCTAGCAATCAAATAGGAAGGTTGACTATAGAGACAGCTGTGTTTAATTCGCTATGTGATTATATTACTTTGCTTTTTTTTAAATAAATAGAATAATTATAATACTTGATAATTATTATAATTATTCTATTTATTAAAAAACAAAACAATAATATAATCGCATAGCGAATTAAACACAGCTGTTTCTATAGTCAACTTTCCTATTTGATTGCTAGAATTAGCGAAGTTGACGAATAGGTAGCTAAAACGAAGATTGGAGAATACTTCGTTATCTTCGTTTTGAGGAATATGACGAATACATTTGTCATATTCGCTAATTCTAGATATCAAACTAATAGGAGAGTATACTTAAGTTACAATCGCAATACGCGATTATTTAAAATCGCATATTAATTGCGATATTGACGAATATTTGATTTCGACGAATATGAAACGAATATTCTATCGAATATTCGCGAATTTCGTCAAAATTGAATATGGCACTTGCTGCTCATCACTACTAATTACCAGATGTTGATTCAGTTACATATTTATTCCCAGCGAATTCTTGTACAAGTCACTCAGAATTGAGAAAGCTTGTTGGAAGAACAAGTGAAACGTTTTCAAGAAATCTACAGCAAGTCCAGTTGCCTTGATTTATTCTTTACAGATATACCAGAACCTGGATAAATGAGAACCTTGACAGACTTGAAAGAGACACAGAATTAGTTTCCCTTACTCTCCCCTTGCCCAGTGCTGCTTTTATATTGAGATATGCCAGAATGGTGATGCAGGTCTATGATAGCTGCCTGGGTAGGGTTGGACTGGGCCACCAGAGGACCTTCTGGTCGGCCCAGAATCTAATAAAATAATATGGACCCAAAAGTAAGTGACTTTCTACTAGGCACTGCTATGAGAAGTGGATGTGCATATGTTCTTTACAGATGGAGGGTGGGATCTCAGAAATAGTGCCTGTGAAACAAAGGATCACCAGTGCTTAGCTATAGCTCCTAGATATAATGAGTACGGATGAGCGAATCGACTTCGGATGAAACATCCGAAGTTGATTCGTATAAAACTTTGTTTCAATACTGTACAGAGTGAGCGCTCCATACAGTATTAGAATGTATTGGCTCCGATGAGCTGAAGTCGATTCGCTCATCCCTAATAATGAGTCTAGTGTAAAGGCGGCACAAAAAACTAGGGAAATATTTGCTGAGACAGTTAGCAATACATACTGGAGAGATTCCAGTGCCTGAAGGTACAAATAACCTGTACATTATGAATAAAGCTGCTCATACTTTTTTAAAAGATGTCAGCCAAACAATCAGCAGACAGCTATTCCTCCATTCATCTCATATACATGCATACTTGGTTTGACTGACCATACATGCATTCTTAGTGGGGATCACATGTTGAAATCCAACAAGCCCAATCATTCTTTCCACAGCAGCTGCTTTCAGGGGAAAGTGGCCAAAATTAGTGGGTTCGGACAACTTTCATCTAATGTGTATAGCTTAAATGCACATTTTTAATTATTTTTTTTTAATGCACAATTAAAGATTATGAAAAGAGATGAGTGAACTTATGAAAAATTCGATTCGGCTGCTTCGTCGAATCTCACAAAGAAATTCACGAATAAGTTCCATTAGACATCAGATCAGTCCCCCTATCAGACCTCAGATCAGACCCCAAGCTCCATAAGACAATAAATACATTAACTGACCTCTTTTGCTCTGGACCACATGCTCTTCATGCACTCACCGCTCCCTGGTCTTCTCTGGGCCCGCACCGCACTGTGATGCTGTATGTAGTCAGGATATAGTGGAAAGAGGGGCCTGGAAGGAGACCAGAGAGTGGTGAGTACAGCCAGTGCAGCACTTAATTCCCTACGCTTCCTGCATACTAATGACTGCTTTCATAATGGAAGCGATCATTAGCATTCGCACTAAAAGACGTACAACTGTTTTCCCCCCTGCTTATAGGGGGAAAAAGTGTGTGAAATAGTCCCAAAAATACAGTAATAAAGGATGTAGAAATGTTATGAAGGTGCCTAACCCTGATTTATTTGTTTCTGGATGACCGATAGTCAACGGTTTTTAAAGTGCTAAAAGCTGCTGCAATAATACAGTGGATCAAATGTGGTGAGCATCCATTCTTGTTCTTTTTACCACATTGTCTATCATGGGTTCTGTTAAGTTTCCATTTAGGAGTCTGAAACTTAAAGGGGTTGTCCCATCTCATACATTGCTGTCATATCGGTAGATTATGCCACCAAAGTCTGAAAGGTGCGGGTCCCAGAGGTGAACAGAGCCTGCAAAGTGAAGGAGAGCAGACCGTGCATGCACGGCTGCCCTTCATTCATTTCTATGGTAGTGCCGAAAATAGCTGACTGCTCTCCTTCACTTTCCAAGCTCTGTTCTAGAGGTAGGGGCAGTTCTTATAAAGTCATTAGAGAACACAGCTTAAAAAGAGCTACTTATACCAAGTAGCGAGGAAATCTGCCTGGCAGTAGCATAGAAAGTTATAGGTGTACATCGACTGTATCTCATAAGTAGATACAGTGGCGTAGCTAGAAGTGACTGGGCCCCACAGTAAATTTTTGATCGGTTATCAGTTTCACAAAAGCAGATTGTTTCCTTAAAGGGTTTTTTTTCTATTGATGACCCATTCTCAAGATAGGTCATCAATATTAGATCAGTGTGGGTCCGACACCAGCCCCCCTGCCGATCAGCTGTTTGAAGAGAAAGCAGCACTCATACAAGCACTGCCTTCTCCTAATTGTTTGCCTGCTTGCCCTCGCAACTGCATTCACTTCAATGGGACAGGTGAGTAGTAGGGTAATGTCCAGGGGCGTAGCTAGAAATGACTGGGCCCCATAGCAAATTTTTTTATGCCCCCCCCCCCCACAGCATGGGGTAGGCCCAACCGCGGCCCCTACTCCACTCACTGCCTCCCTCATACTTACCTTTCTGTTCCTCCTGGCTGGGACTTCAGCGCACCCTCGATGCAGGGATGGATGCTGGCAGAGAGGCAGCTGCAGCTGGGACGTCACGTCACACTCGAGTCGCGCAGCAGGTCTAAGAGTCAGTCAGCCACTCCTCCTTCCTCCCTGGCTGGAGGTTCCGGAACTACAGATTAATTGTTGGGTCCGACCAAGAAGAGGTATAACCTATTGCGAAATAAATAAGTCCCCTCACCGGCTGCCTCTGCTGCCTGCGAGGGGGGCCCTTTGTACCGATTCATTTATTTAAGTACTCACCGATACCAATTACCGATACCAAGTGGGTGTTCACGGCTGGTTTGGGGTTTCTGGGGCGAGTTTTTTTTAATACCCTACCTGTGGATCTGTGGATGACACTTATGGGGGATCTGTGGGTGACACTTATGGGGGATCTGTGGATGACACTTATGGGGGATCTGTGGATGATACTTATGGGGGACCTGTGGGTGACACTTATGGGGGACCTGTGGGTGACACTTATGGGGGACCTGTGGGTGACACTTATGGGGGACCTGTGGGTGACACTTATGGGGGACCTGTGGGTGACACTTATGGGGGACCTGTGGGTGACACTTATGGGGGACCTGTGGGTGACACTTATGGGGGACCTGTGGGTGACACTTATGGGTGACACTCATGGGGGACCTGTGAGTGACACTCACGGGGGACCTGTGGGTGAAACTCATGGGGAACCTGTGGATGATACTCATGGGGAACCTGTGGATGATACTTATGGGGGACCTGTGGATGACACTTATGGGGGACCTGTGGATGACACTCATGCGGGACCTGTGGGTGACACTTATGGGGGATCTGTGGGTGACACTTATGGGGGACCTGTGGGTGACACTCATGGGGGACCTGTGGATGACACTCATGGGGGACCTGTGGGTGACACTCATGGGGGACCTGTGGGTGACACTCATGGGGGACCTGTGGGTGACACTCATGGGGGACCTGTGGGTGACACTCATGGGGGACCTGTGGGTGACACTCATGGGGGACCTGTGGGTGACACTCATGGGGGACCTGTGGGTGACACTCATGGGGGACCTGTGGGTGACACTCATGGGGGACCTGTGGATGACACTCATGGGGGACCTGTGGATGACACTCATGGGGGACCTGTGGATGACACTTATATAGCATCTTATGCTATATGTAACATCCACAGATCTCCCACAGACACTCTGCTGACACTGCAGTGGGGAGGGAGGAGGAGGGGACACTCGTGGCGGGCCGCTGCTGTGACTCTGCTGCTTCCTCTAATACACCGGCCCCGCTCCTATACCACATTCATGTAATTAAATCTGTAAAAGTAGCGGCAACCCAGGGGTAGTTAGTATGGTACTTACTAACAGAGGCGTACACAACTGATCAATGGGGCCCCCTCCCCGTCGTCGCCCCCATCAGACCTCAGATCAGCCCAAAGACAGTCGACCCCCATCAGACCCCCACTCTGTCCCCATCGGCTCAGGGCCCAGGCCAAACACCAACATACTTACCTGTTCTGCACCGCCACCGCGGCTACTATTCCTCGCCAGAAGTCTCTCTCCTCTCTGCCTTCCCGGCCGGCACTGCACCGTCACCTGACAGCGTGCAGCATCAGGTCATAGTGCGCATTCAGGACAGTAAAGTGCCGGCCAGGGAGAGTAAGTATAAAGGGGCGGACGGCCCGCCTGAAACGAGGGGAAGGGCACTGGGCCCCGGGACGGGTATACAGCACTACTGCAGGCAGGGCCGTCTTTGATATTGAGTGGACCCTGGGCAAGAATTTACTTGGGTCCCCTGGATCGTGATTAATATTGCTCCGTGCCTCTCTGTAATCTTTTCATTACAAAATCACAGTGAGATAAAGTTTTAACCTTGATTTTGGATCAAATAGATCACAGAAAGGCACAGAGCGTTATCAACCATGGTACTGCTCTGTGTCTCTGCTGTCCAGAGCGAGCTTGGCTCTCTTTCACTCAGCAGATTAGCCACACGGGATCCGCTTGTGTGAAAGAGCCCCAAGCCCAATGCATGGCTACACCCAGCCCTAATCAAATCTGGTCCTACCTCATCCAGGGTGTCGCTGGTGTCGGTGTGATGTCCACTAGATCCAGAACAAGGTCCCTGTGGTGAGAAAAAAAGAATAATTACATAAGGAAGGGATGGTGACTGCTCCTGTGAAATCACCAGCAGGGGGCGCTGTGCTGGCCTGTAAGACTGAGCCATGCCAATGTATAGCAGGTAATCTAGGACATTTTCCCTAAGTGTTACCACACAGTACTAATGCCCACCTTGTGGTCCCTTCAAAATAGTTATGTCTTCTTTGTGCCCCCACAGTAGTTATGCCCAGATATTTGCCCGCTCATAGTAGTTATGCCCGCATATGTGCCCCCTCACAGTAGTTATGCCCGGATATGTGCCCCCTCACAGTAGTTATGCCCAGATATGTGCCCCCTCACAGTGGTTATGCCCAGATATGTGCCCCCTCACAGTGGTTAGGCCCAGATATCTGCTCCCTCACAGTAGTTATGCCCGTATATGTGCCCCCTCCCAGTAGTTATGCCCAGATATGTGCAGCTAACAGTAGTTATGCCCGGATATGTGCCCCCTCACAGTAGGTATGCCCAGATATGTGCCCCCTCACAGTAGTTATGCCCGGATATGTGCCCCCCCCCACAGTAGTTATGCCTGGATATGTGCTCCCTCACTGTAGTTATGCCCGCATATGTGCCCCCTCACAGTAGTTATGGCCAGATATGTGTAAATAATATGACCCCCCACTCTTCAGCCCCTCCAGCATACAATACCATGTAAATAATCCTCCATCATAGTTTTATGTAAATAATATCCCCCCCCCAGCTCCTCCAGCATTGTCTTATGTAAATATCACCCCCCCCCCTACAGCATACAGTCCCTTCAGAGCCCAAGTAAACATAACAGTGAATCTTCTCCACTGTCCACATACTGACCTGCAGCTTCTGCTCCTCTCTCCTTGGTCTGTATCTCCCGCACATCAGGAAGCTCCGCCCCCTGCACAACGAGGCTCCGCCCCTTCCTATCATACCTAGAGCCACTCCATTCTAGTGCTGGAGGTGGAAGGGAGCCAGAGGCATTGAAGTGCTTGCTGCGGGGCCCCCCCTCCCCCGGGATCTGCCAGTGAGAATTACTGCAGGGCAGCAGGGGTCCAGAAGCGGCCAGGTGGCCATGAATATGAAAAAATACTCAGCCACAGCCCAGGCCCCCAGTGGCGTAGGGACCCATAGCCATTGCTATAGCTGCTATGGTGATTCCTACGCCACTGGTAATGTCCCATAGAAGTGAATGGGGATGCCATAGTTGCAATAACACTGGTCTTCACTGCAGTCTGTAAGCAGGTTAACAATGAGGAGAAGGCAGCGCTTGTATGAGTGCTGCCTTCTCTTCAAACAGCTGATCGGTGGGGGTGTCGGGAGTTGCCCCCTCCCCCCACCGATCTGCATAGGTCAAGAATAGAAAAAAAAACAGACAAAGCCTTTAAGGAGATTCTCTTAGTAGTCTGCTTCTGCACTCATGCACATTCCAAGTCCCTCTCGGTGTAGCTTGGCGGTCAGTGCCGGATGCCATGGAAGTCCATCCTTCTCCTCCTCTATTTTACTAAGATGTAGAGGCTGAGAAGGAGACACTCGGGTGCACAGCACTGAAGCCAGCCGTACTCACTCTTGTTGGGATCTTCCTCACTGGACTGCAGTCTTCACTGACGTGCTCATCTCCTCTTCAATTCTGCTGACGCACTGCTCCAAGCAATGAAATCTAGAAGGTATAAAAAAATCTTAGGTAGAAAATGTAAAATGAGGGTATGAAAGTCATCGAATCCTAGACATGACCTGAGCGGCAAACTTGGCTATTTTCAGTTTTGGTGTTTCGTTATAGAGATAAGTGTGGGCCCCACAGGTGGGACCTGCACCTAAATGACATTGGTGGCATTTTGTAGCAACATGCTACCAATGTCTAAGATTACACAACCCCTTTAATACTTAATTTTTATTTCCTCCTTCACCTCCAAGATCAGGAACTTTTTAAGTTACATAGTCCTTTTTTTCAATATGCGCTTCGGGTAATGCTCCGGATCCCCCGTGTGGCGATCAGAGAAGCCAGAGTTTGTGTATGGCAGCCCCTTCATAGTGAATGACAGGAGGCTGCTGCACAGTGTTTCCTACGGAGCCCCTGTCTGTAGCTGGGCTCGATAAGAAACTAGTAAAATCATTACAGACTCCGATGCTAGTTAACTACAAAAAGCTTATAGGGTTCAAAAAATGGCAAAAAAAAGTTTCACATTTTCCATTTTTTTCCTAGTATTAAAACGCAAGAAAAACTATACATGTGGTATCTGCCAGATTTATACTGACCTGGATAATCAAAATCACAAGTGAAAAAAAAAAACTGTAAAACTATGGGAAAGTTGTTGTTTTTTTTCCAATTCCACCACCTTTGGAATTTTTTTCCACTTCCCACTACATTTTATGCACTATTAAATGCTTGCGTTGGAAAGTACAAGTCCTGCTAAAAACAAGCCCTCATACAGCTATGTGAAGAATAAAAAAGTTGAGGCTCTGGAAATGTGGAGAGCACAAACCGAAAATGCAAAAGAAAAAAAAGCCTCTGGGATAGAAGGGTTTAAAATAAAACCTTTGAGGGGAAAAAAAGATTTTTCTTTGCATCACCATTTTCTGACAGCCATAACTTTTTCATATTTCTGTTTACAGAGCTTTATGAGGGCCTTTTTGTGGGTGAACTGTAGTTTTTATTGGTACCATTTTTGGGGTGCGTGCAATTTTTTGATCTTTGTTAGGGCCCATGCACACAACCGCATGCCCTCCGAGACATAAAGTCTGTGAGCAAACCATATGTCCCAGAGAGGCATTGATAGTGTACACAGGAGAGCACAGCATCAAAGATTATGTGCACGTTGGACTGCGCGCGAGACTACTGTCCCACTACTGTCCTTGGCGCACTCAAGGACGGTGGGGTGGGGTGGGGGGGGGAGTTGGTTTATATTTTAATAGTTTAAACATTTATTTTTTGGTTTATTTATCTCTATATAATACATAAGGATGATGATGGACAGACCAATGTCGCCGGCACCGCACTATATGTGAAGGGGCCTGGCCTGAAAAACTGTGATAAATAATCATTGAATGACACGCTGCCGGGCCCCTTGTCAGCCCGGGCCTCGAAGTAGCTGTCTTCCGGTAGTTACGCCACTGTGTAAATAGCTTTAACATCACATACATGATATTTTCCAACATTAAATATTAATTCATTTAACATGACCTTTCCACGAGAAAATGTAACATCATGGTTTTTCCACAAGCTACACATTGGTTTCCCACACTCCTCACCACCAAACAGCTGGATCATGAAGTACTACATGAAAAAATGCTGTGGGAATATAAACGTTGCATCCCGCATATTCTACAGATGACCTGGTGTGAATTTAGTATAATGCTGTGAAATTAGTAGAATTACGTTATCACAACAAAGAAGAAAACAACGGTGCCAAATGTTCTGTTCAGAAGTTTGAGGTTGTAGTTGGAAAAATGTAATCTCAAAGTTAAAGAGGACCTTTCATCAGGGAAAAAAATATGAACCAAGTATGCTGACATGGAGAGCAGCGCCCTGGGATCTCCCTGCACTTACTATTATCCCTGGGCGCCGCTCCATTTTCCCGGTATTGGCTCCGGTATCTTCGCTCACTTGGTTCTACTAGGTGAAGCCTGCCCTTGTTCTCTTGGGTGTCTCCTACTCCCAATGGCCAATCGCAGCGCAGAGCTCATAGCCTGGGAGGTTTTTTTCTGTTTTCAGGAGGAAACTGGACGACATATGTGAATCACCTACAACGTAGTATAGCTTGTTACTTACTGGACAGATCCTGGACCACCGTTCTGGCTTTCTTGGCTGAGCTTTGGTTACCCAACTGCATTGGTGACATCACGTGACTGCTGCAGGCCCATTCATCACTGGTTTCAGCAGTGCAGCCAAAGAGGCACCAAAGAGGCCAGTGATTGGCTGCAGCGGTTACATGTTGTCGATGTGAGACTGATGGCTGGGGCAGTTTATATACGAGGAATGTTGTCTAGACAAAGAAACCCTTCTAAAGCTGGTTATGAATTACTTTAAGTTATGAATGCTCATAAAGCACTGGCAAGAATGGTGAGCGACTCTACCTCTCCCCCCTCTTCAATCTTTCGACACACCAATAACTGTCCTGTGTGCAGCCAGGATAGAACATACCTTATGTCTTCAATGGCATATTTTGAAAATGTAAATATTTGATTTAAAGGCTAATATGTAATCCTTTACAATATGCATTCAGTTGCATGTGTTCATATGCTTATCACTTCAATTACAAGGCAGACTCGTGTTTATGAGCTGTTAACGTGGTGGCCTTCTAGTTATATGATATTGGCTTGTGAGCCCAGTGTAAATGTCCTGTATAGGTTTCCATAACCTGCATTACGTTGTTTCTTGTACACTACAAGATTTCTGGTGTCTTACCTGGTCCTACATTAAATCTCGGTCAGTAAAGATTTATATTTGGTTTGCATCATTGTCTAAATAAACTATATCCAACATCCTGAAAAAGATACAACTTAAAGGGGTTGTGTGGGTTCAGAGCTGAAACCGGACATACCCCCGTTTTTACCCAGACAGACCCCCTAATATGAGCATTGGAGCATTTTTAATGCTCCAATGCTCTCTATTGCCAATGCTTTTTCTAGAGATTCATGATGTACTTGGCTCTCCATGGGGAAAGCTAGGCTTCAGTACTAATGAGCAGGCTTTAGTACTGTTCTAGCCTGTAAAACAGCTAGGGCAGCACTAAAGCCCACCCATCAGAGCGACTGACGTCACTGACTACACTGCTAGGCGGAAGCCTCTGCCTAGCAGTGTTAAAAACATAAACAAACAGCCCTTGCCCTGTGCGATCCATATGCTCATATCAGGGGGCCTGAGGGGTGAAAATGGGGATATAATAATAAAAAATAATAATATTTATTTATATAGCGCCACCATATTCCGCAGCGCTTTACAAATTCCTAGGATTCATGTACAAAACAAAAGTAACTGGCTAATATACAACTGAAACACTAGGAGTCAGGACCCTGCTCGCAGGAGCTTACAATCTATGAGGATATGTCTGGGTTTAACTCCTTTAAGGTGCATTCACACAACCATAAGTGGACCCGCGGATCCGCAAAACATGAATCTTGGCCGCATGCACGCTGCATAACAGAGCGGACCCATTGACTTCGATGGGTCTGTGGTCCACTTGTTACGGAGAAGTACAGGATATGGGCTATCTTTTAAGGCCCAGCAGCATGGATGCAGAAGCGCACGGAAGCTGCTCTACAAAAGATAGAACATGTCCTTTACAGACCAAGTCAAGGGGCGTGCAACATGGTGGATATCATTCTCTTGCAGATCCGCAGTTTATGGACCGCAAAACACTTGTGGTTGTGTGAATGCCCCCTTAACCGATGAGTATTTGTTTAGCATAGTGCTTGCTTATAACTCATGGGTAATAATATATAGGAATATATCTAAACTTCATTTTAGAAGCATGCTATTTACCTTTACATACAGAAAATTACAGATATTGTACAATCTAGGAATATACTGTAAATACCTCAGGGTATCCAAGGTTTGGAGACAATGTATTTATTTCTATTCTAGGGTCTTCCAAATGCTGAATTTTTTGCAAAGACCAAATGCCATCATATCAGTGAAAGGCTATCATTTGTTCTCACCATGTGCACATTGGCTCTGAAACATTCACTTGCTTTTCTGTGGCAGAGGTCCAAAAGGGACAGTGAATTGTGATTCCACTGTCCACAGGCATGCCAGGAATGCTCACACTGCCTGCTGACTCAGAAAAGATTAGAGAGCATGGTGCTGCTAGGTCATGTGCAAACCTACTATTTAAGGGAATCGGATCCTCACAGTGAGAAAATAAATCTTTACTTGCCATCAAGCAGTTTGTGTAGTCTACAGCACCGTATATTTAAAAAAAAATACATGCGTCATTGCTTTATGATTAATTGACAACCTTGTGGGGAGGAGGATACTACTGCAAATATGTGTCACTTACAGAAAGTTACAATTGCTTTCATAATGTCTCGTAAAGTATATCAAGTGTTCCTTTAAAAAGGTTATCTGGCTTTGGAGCTGGCAAGCTGTGACCTATCATTGAAGCCAATGTGGCAACTGAAGCCTGTCATTGGCTGCAGCAGTCACAGGACCAAGCTACTTCCTGATCCTGGGTGGTGGGAAAGTTGCAGTAGAAGGACCACTGAGAGGTTCGGGGGGGGGGAGATTTATGTTGAGGAGCATGGGTTAGGACCCTAGGAGTGTCCTCCAATGCTGGACAGCCTCCTTTAAGCCATGTTTATTTAGTCGACAGTGAAAGTGCTATATCTCACTTGGTGAGGCGGATCCACTACACCAATAGTACTGTATGGATATTGAGCTGAATGGACAGATGGTGCTTGTGCAGCAGAGTGGAAGTACAGATACTGTAGAGACGGAGTGGCGGGATTGATGCTGAGTTGTGGACAGCAATCAAGCAGGGATGAAGCAAAGTGGAGTTGTATGCAGTTGTGCTGATGTAGCTGCAGAGCCAGTGTAGCAAAGTTGATGCAGAGACAGGACCAATGTAGCAGAGTTGTATGCAACAGAGTTGAGTTAATGGCAGAGCCAGACAGGGGAACAGGGTAGCAGCAGGATGCCAAACTTTTTTTAAAAACCTGGCAGCATGACATCATCAGAGTGCACTAGGTTGCCAAAGCAAACGATGTGCAGAAGAGAAGACGGAGCTGGCCAGAGGGTCAGAATGGTGCCGTGCTAAGAATTGGATCCTGGTTAGTTGAGTAACAGAAAGCCTCCATGTCTGCACCACTGAAAATAAATGAGTAATAAACTATCCTTGTCCAAATGTACTATGGAGACATATCAATGTCATAGATGGGGATCCCTTGCTCAGAGCCTCCCCCTACTATGAGCCTGAATGGAGAACCAGTCTTACAGAGTGAACTTGAGTAATCCCTGTAATATAGTTGGCCGACAAAAAACTTTGCAGAATATATAGCATTCAGTTGGATTGTAAAATATTACAGAAAGATAAGCTTTCAGCATGGGCAAGAACACAGCAGATGAATTTTAATGGTGATAAAAGTATTACTTTATATACATTTAGGGTCCATTTACATGTCCGCAAATTGCAGATCCCAAAACAAGGACATCGGCCATGTGCGGTCCACAAAATGCCGGCACTATAATAGAAATGCCTGTTCTTGTCCATGGCTGCGGACAAGAATAGGATGTTCTATTTTCTTGCAGGGCCGTGGAACCGATGCGGACCCATTTTGCGGACTTGTGAATGGACCCTAAATGAAATTAAATTATTCACGACAGAACAAGGAAAGTACTTGGGCATTCTGGTTACAAGTATTGAAGGCTGCTTGCAGCCTGCATTTGTGGGAGGGGCTATCTGTTTATAAGATGGCCGCCCCGTCACCTGGGGCATCGGCCGTCCTCTTGTTTCCCTCCCACCCGCCCCTTTTTCATAACTTATCCCCTTGGGTGGCCCACATATCCAGGCCTTACCCCAGACAGTTTAGTTTAGGGGGAGTTGGCCGGTCTCCGTTCCCTTACCGCTCATGCTAGCTCGTCCCACAAGTAAGATGAGCAGCAGTACTCAATGTCAAGCAACAGCTGCAAAAACAAATATGATTTTAGGGTGTATAAAAAAAAAAAATATGGGATTCAGTTTTGGGTTCCACATTCTAAAAAGGATATAGAAGAGTTAGAGAGTAGTGTTGATCGAGCATTCTCGGCAGAGTACCACATGTGTTCTAACGCAATGCTTGAGTCTCCTCCCCGCACGTTTTTTCTCTGCTATGCAGCCAATAAACGTGCAGGGAGGTACTGGCATGCACTGTAATGTTGTAGCCATGTTGGTTACACTTACTGGCATTACAGTGATTGGTCATTTTAAGGACTATTGTGTGTGACAGCAGTAATATATTTTTTTAGCGCATCCTGTGCTAAATAGCGTCTTATAGGCCGCTGCAGACAGTTAAATTATCCGCGCCACATCTCCTGTGTAAAGTGTGCGCATCCCTAAAAAATCAGTGACATACAGTGTACTACAGTGACATTACTTGTGGTACCTCTCCAATATATTGTTTCCTCATCCCAAATACCTGTGACATTCCCTGTGATTTTTTTTATTAGCGGCTGGTGACAGTATTGACATTATCTGAGGGATTATTTTGCGCATACACTTCCAAATCCTACGCTACTGTACGTGTGACATATTTTCAAGCATATTTAACATTTAAAATGAAGAAGGCGAGCAGTAAGGGACGGGGAAGTAGCCGTGATGCTGATGGTGCACGCAGAGGCTGTGGCCCTGGGATTGTTGAAACTGTGCCTGCTGCCAGAGCACAAGAAAAACAATCATCCACGATACCTAGCTTCATGTCCCAGTTTGCAGGGTGGCGCAGGACACCACTCGAAGTCAGACCAGTGCAACCAGGTGGTCGGTTGGATTGCAGCAGATAATGCTTCCAGTCGGTTAAGTACCACCCTGTCTTCCACCAAGTCCAGTCTCAGTAGCCAAGGCCCTTGCATATAATGTTTTACAGGGTCATCTCACCTGCAGGCCCTCGCATATAATTTTTTACAGGGTCAGCTCACCTGCAGGCCCTGGCATATAATTTTTTAAAGGGTCAGCTCACCTGCAGGCCCTCGCATATAATGTTTTACAGGGTCAGCTCACCTGCAGGCTCTCACCTACAACCTTTTAGAGGGTCAGTTCACCAGCAGACCCTCACCCCTAATGTTTTAGAGGGTCAGCTCACCAGCAGACCCTCACCCCTAATGTTTTAGAGGGTCAGCTCAGAAGCAGGCCCTGGTCCCTAATGTTTTAGATGGTCAGATCAGCAGGCCCTCTCCCCTAATGTTTTAGAGGGTCACCAGCAGGCCCTTGCTCCAATAGTTTTTGAGGGTCACCAGCAGGCCATCAATCATAATTTTTCAAGGGTGTGTATGATGGCCTGCTTTGTGTGTAACAAAGGGTGTATTGGAGTGCCGATTTTATCTTTGGTTTTGTGCGTATTATTGTCACTGTAAAAGTTTCGTACTACTTGGGCAATATCGTTCCCAGCAGCGACCTGGGAGTCCAAGATGCATCCAGACATCCTCCCCATGCTGTTACCGAACCATTTTGCTGGCATTTCCATCAATATCTGACCTTTTCCTGTGAACCAGACACCCTACCCTCTTCAAAGCAGGGGGTGCCTGGTTTAATGTTCGGCTTGTCCCATTGACTTCCATTATACTCGGGTGCTCTGTAGAGTGCCCAAGCATTCCGATGTGTTTGGCCTGAGCACCCGAGCACTTGGGTGCTCGATCAACACTATTAGAGAGTGTTCAAAAGGGTGCAACTAGAATATTGAATAGGATGGAAGGTCTCTCTTGTAACAAGAGGCTACAAAAACCATCTTGTTTAGTTTAGGAAATAGTATGCCTTAAAGGTGTATGTGTGGTCAATACAAAGAACTAGCACATGATTTATTTCTTCCGAGAATTTTAGAAAGGCCCAGGGGAGATTCAGTACTTGAAGGTGAAAGGTAATGTAGACTTTAATAGAGGAAAGGGTCCACTACACCAACTATGGAATGCCCTACCCCAAGCAGTACTAATGACAGATTTTAGGACATCATTGAAAAAAGGGCTCAATGCTTATCTACTAGCAAATGGTACTAACAGTTTTAATTAATCTAACAATTACTGTGAGAAAGGTGAAACTTGTTGGATCAACCTACAGTATGCAAGTCTGTAATACTATTAAAATCGCAGCTCACTTGAAAAGCCCACACTTAAAATAGCTAGCTACCATATATCTTCATATCAGTGCAAATATGCGTGAACCTGTGCACAAAATGTTAGGTCAGTAACGCCTAACTGATAAGTGAATTGTGCAAAATGAGCAAAATGTGCAAATTACAAACTTGCTAAAACCTTGATAAACACTTGCCAAAGGAGGATTAGTAGTTCAACGTCTCTTGGTAGGGATAGCTTATATTGTCCGGCCAAGTTGTAGATACGGGGTGATAACAGTTGCACCAGGTAGTAAAATAAAGTTCCAATATTAGTCCGATAGTTCGTGCTACTACGGGCACTTGCTTACCTCCCTCTAGAAGAAGGAATTCGTGCAGCCTTCCCCGCGCGTACGTTATCCCAAACACCACTGGCGTCCCACGTGGTGTAGGTCTTCCCGTGGCGTCCCACGTGACCGGAAGGGGAGCGGGTTAGAGCGCTTCAGGGAGGATCGCTGCTTCCAGGTCCTAGCGCCCTCGGCTTCTATGTTGTCTATAGGCACCGGTCGCACTGTCATGAAAAGTTATCACCACATAAAGTGACACTAGCGTAGGACCTGCCTAAACTAAGACCACCTTGGCGGGGGGACTCGGCCCTATTTCACCTTGAGGACTCGGACATTTTTTTGCAAATCTGACCAGTGTCACTTTATGTGGTGATACGCTTTTCAATGAAAAAAATTGCAAAAATAAAATCTCCCCCGTATATTTGTTATTGCTGCGTCCGTAACGACCCGGACTACATAAATATCACATAAATTATCCCCTACAGTGAATGGCGTAACAAAAAAAAACAATACAAAAAAATACAGAATTGCTAATTCATTCTTAGTTGCAACTCCATAGAAAGAAAAGTTAAAAAGTTATGGGTCTTAGGAAGCGGCAATGTAAAAACATTTTTTTCTTTAAAAAAAGGGAGTTTTATTCCCAAAAAGTAGTAAAAAAAAAAAAAAAACAACGATGTATTTGGTAATTTGGTATCACTGTAATCGTACTGACCCAACGCCGTAAAAAGTATAACTTATAAACGCAGTGGCAGTATTGCCGTTTTTCCCATCTCCCTCCAAGATAGAGTTAATAAAAGTTAATCAAAAAATTATGTGTACCCCAAAATGGAACCATTAAAAACTACAACTTGTTCCACAAAAAACAAGCGCTCATAGAGCTATATAGACCAAAAAATAAAAAAATTATAGCTCTTGGAACACGACAATGAAAAAAGGAAGCAAAATGCTTGGGCAGTAAGGCCCAAAACAGGCTGTCACTAAGGAGTTAAGGGGGTTGTTGCCAAGTTTTGAAGCTATCTCCGGTACCCCTGTTCTTGGGATCTGTGTGGGTCCCCGCGGTCAGACTCCCACCAATCAGTTAGTTATCCCCTATCCACATTACAGGTGAACTTAATGTGATCTTCTCTAAACTTTTGAATTCACATCACCAACTGTTCAATGTGTCAGTACTTTTTGCACAACTTGCTGTTCTCTAACAAGGAGCTTAATGGCAAAAGTCAAAACAAATGTTTGATCCATGAATCGTCCAATAAATTTCCTGGTTCAATTAGAATTGCTATATAAACAGTCCTCCTCATCATGCTGTTCACAATTTGACATCATGAGACCAAGAAGACATCTAACAATTGATCAACAGTACCTCACCATTGCGAGACTTCAAGCAGGATTATCTCAGATGAAAGTGGCCACTGAGCTTAGAGTGTCATCCTCAAGTTGCAATAGAGATACAGAGAGATAGAAAAAGTCACATGCTAGATGACTTGCAAGGGTACCTGACCACAGGTGCCATCGTCTTGCATGGCCAGGGAGCATCTACGGTGGATGAGGGACCAGTGGCCCTCAGTACTGATCACTGATGAAAGTCTATTCACGCTGAGCAGAAATGATGGCTGCCAAAGATGTTTGAGATGCCAAGGAAAGCTATGCATCAGCTACTGTTGTCACCAGATGATCTATTGGTGGTGGTGGTGGTGTTACAGTGTGGGCAGATGTGTCTAGTCAATACAGAACTTTTCTACACTTTGTGAATGGTACAGAGACAAGCCCAAACTACTTGAATAACATAACTAATCCAGTCATTATTCCTCTGCATGAACAACACAGGCCTAATTTCATTTTCATGGATGACGGTGCACCAGCTGATCGAGGTCGCATGATTAGTGAATGGCTGCTGGAGACTGGGGTACCTCAAATAGAGTGGCCTGCACTTTCTTCAGACCTGAATCCAATTGAAAACCTATGGGATTAGCTGAGTTGTCGTGTAGAGACTCGTAACTCTGTATACCAGAACCTCAATGATCAGAGGGCTGCCCTTCAAGAAGAGTGGGATGCCATGCCTCAGCAGACAATTAGTCGACTTGGGAACAGCATGAGATGTCGTTATCAAGCTGTAATTAATGCTCAAGGCCACATGACAAGATATTGAGACACTGATATTTTTGTGGGGGTGTACCCACCACTGTTGTTGAATTTTGTTTGGAAATGGTCTGAGATGAGGAAATCACCATTGCATGCTTCTGCTTAAATGTCCTACTCTCATTATATAATATCACTATAGGGTGACATTTTTACGTTTTCCATAAATTTCACCCGAAAGCCAAATATCCCTGTTTTTTGAGTAGTGTAAAATCCCTATAGTATCTCAAAACATCTTTAAGCGATACCTCTTGATGACTTCTCATGGCTCATTCTCCAGACTCTCTGGCAAATCTCCTAGACTCCTAAAAAGTGGTTTTATATCCGGCTATTTGAGATACCCTGTATACACAATTAAGGATACTCAACACACTCTAAAGTAACCACTTATTTTCCAAGTCACCCTCGAAGTGTGAATCATTAAAGTATGCAGCTGAGAGACTGAGGGAACCATAATAACATTTTTTGAGATTATGGTTTTAGAACGAAAAAATATTTAAACTAGGCTGAAAATCTCTAACTATGATGAAAAAAATCCTAAAATATTGTAGTTTTCACACTGGCAGCTAACAGCAGGCAATCACTTCCTGCACTGTACAGATCATTTTTTAGCAGTCACTTCATAGCTATTAAAGGCAGCATTACAAAGCAAGAGAACACAGGATCCACCATCACAATACGTGATAGTCACATATCTACTTTCTCCCTGTATGGTCCATGTGACTGCTGTAAAGTATATCTCCAAAAGTTCCATAATTGACACCCAGGACCTCTGCTGATTAGCTGTTAGAGAAGGCACTAGCGCTCCTGTGAGCGCCATGACCTTTTTGCAGCTCACCAAGCATAGCACCTCCAGAGGATAGGTCATCAGTATTAATATCTCAGAAAACCCCTTTAAATGCGAGCCATTTTGCTAGTTTCCATGTGACTGGTTCCATTTTAGTGAGGAATCTGTAACTCTCATGTGACAGGACAGACTCTTGGTTTTGCAAGAAATGTAGCAATGAATCACAGTTGGTTGAATTTATAGTTTCAATAATTGAATAGACAGCTTTTATTTCATCCTTTTTATTTATAAATTACTAAGAAATTCCACAGTACTGTACAGTGATACTTTTCTGGGTCATATAAAGAACAAAGCCTAAGTTGGTTAGAACAGTTTCTACAGCAGATTGGATAGGTTTGATAATACAGTAAAAAATACAGGATTCTGTACAAATATTCATAAGCAGACTCTTTTTTTAAAGATTCCAGCTGTCTTGTTAGCAAGATACAATTCAGGTTAAGCGTGTATGAAAATATTTGCAAGAATTATACTTTTATTTCCTTATGCTTTTAACAACAAGCTAGAAAAATAAAGTTCTACATGGAGTTGGGTGAAGTAAGTTTTAGAAGAATCCTACATCTGATGAAGTGAGGTCCCCATTTCCATAATATCAATTGGGTAATAATGTAAAAGTTCAAACTAGTATTACAAACATAAATGTGCTGACACATTGTAACAGTATAACTAAAAATAATATAACAAACACCACATCTGTCTTCAGCGACAACCGGTTCAGAACATTCACAGCTATACATAAAAGGTAATAGTCTTTAAACTAAATTATCATAAAACAAATATAATTTGCTTAATAAATAGATATAAATGACTGCCCCTTTATTTTCCTTAAATTATAAAATGAATAGATAATTTTAAAGGATTTGTGTATAGTAAAAAGGAGCGAGTTTAATTCTATATCTAACCACAGTCTTCCTTCTTCAAAGTCATGCAAAAAGTTTGTCTAAAAATCACATTTCTTTCCCTACAACATTTCTGCATATTGATTTTTATTTTTGCAGCATAATGTGTAGCAATTTTAATAAAACCCTAAAAGTTTTAAAGAGGTTGACCACCCCAGGGGGAGGGAGCGGGGGTTTGGCAACCATCCCGTCTAGGCAGACCTGCAAACAGAAACATTTTTACCTGCTCCTCAGAGTGGGGTCCCAGCTCCTTGGCTCGCCAGTCTTGGCTGCCTCATTTACGTCCCCTGCTGTCAACATCTACTTTGACACTACTGCAGCCAAATGTTGGCCACGGCTGTGACCTGTGCCCCTTGTGTCATGTCTGGTTGCTGAGGTCAGTGTTTGACTGCAGTGGTGTCAAAGCGAATGTTGACAGTTGGGGACCTGAGCAAGGCAGCTGAGGTTGGGGAGTGAGGTTTCCAGGACCCAGCACCAGGGAGCAAGTAAGTATACTTCCCTTTGCAGGTCTGACCAGGAGAAAAAGAGGGTTGCAAATAGTATGCAACCTTTGCAGGTCTGTCCGGGGAATGAAGGGAGGAGCCAACCCCCTCCTTCCCAAAGGTGGCCAACCCTTTTAACAAACTGATAATTTTAGAATTAAGCTGCATTTAGATTTGCATAACTCTTAAAAAATAAAATCTGAGAACGTCAGAGGGTAGCTTTATTGCACACACTACTTTTGGTCTAGTCAAATATGTAAAAAGAAACTAAATTTTCTTCTCGGCAAAATAGCATCAAAAAGAAAAAAGTGAGTATCTGATATAAACTTTACCATAGTTTGCACATTCCTAGGACACAATACTTCTGGCCCTTAGAGGATGGCAAATTAGGCTATCTGGCACGTACTATATTGGGTTCTTTGACTAGCATTGTATATGTTGGCCAAAGAACCGAATATGGTACTAGCTACATGGCTATCGGGGCAGTAATACACTTCTGTATGCTTTACATTTCATAATGACATATAGAGGGGTTTCAAATATTGTGCTAAAACAATTTAATGGCAGTATTCTTATGATAGGAGTCTGTACTTAGGCACACAGATTGCAGGGTTTTATAGGAATGGGCCACATAGTCAAATGAAAAAAAGTTGAATATCAAACTAAAACCTTGTGGATAAATCCAGCCTCAAATATGAAGTGGTTACCTCCAAGTGGTGCACTGAATGTATATATGATGCATATTTCATCATTGGCCCATATGGTATATATGCTATATAGCACATGGACTCCAGTGCTCCGATTTTCCTTGGGCCCCGCTTAGGGGAATTAGATATTAGGTATGTGGCCTCAAGGTTGCCTACTGTAGTTTAAAAGGGTTTTCCAAGATATATTTTTACTGATAACCTATCCTCTGAATAGGTCATCAGTGTCTAATCAGTGGGGTTTGCTGGGACACCCAAGGATCAGCTGTTTGAGAAGAAAGCAGCACTCATAATAGCACTTTGGCCTTCTCACAGCTTTCCCTCAGCCATATGATGTCACATTCATTGGTTACATGGCCTAGACGCAGTTCATCCCCATAGAAGTGAATGGAGCTAAACTGCGTTACCAAGCACAGCCGCTATTAAATGTACAGCCCTGTGTTTGGTTAGCAGAGAGAAGGCTGTGGCGCTCACAGGTCACATGAATGCTGGTGCCTTCTCAAACAGCTGATCGGCAGGCGTCCTGGGTGTTGGACCCTAAATGATCAGACCCTAAATGATCAGATACTGATGAGCTATCCAGAAGATGATGGGTCATCAGTAAAAATATCTCAGAAAAACCCTTTAACTGTGCATCCTCAGTCATAAGCAAATGGTTTGGGTTTGTTTTGCAGATTGGACTGAACTACAGAGCTTGTGACATACCTAAACTTTTAGCTAAACTTTTTTAAATATTATTCTAAATGTATTAAAAAATATATATATTTTTTTACTTTTGCATGCGAAATAGGCATCTGAAGTTCAGGTGCTTATGATGCTTTAGATTACCTACTCCTATACAGGTCTGTGTATGGAAGATGGATTCCCCTGTGGCCGCACTTAGGCCCTTTTCACAAGGGCTTGATTCCGCGTGGGTGCAATGCGTGAGGTGAACGCATTGCACCCGCACTGAATCCGGACCCATTCATTTCTATAGGGCTGTGTACATGAGCGGTGATTTTCCCGCATCACTTTTGCATTGCGTGAAAATTGCAGCATGCTCTATATTCTGTGTTTTTTCACGCAACGCAAGCCCCATAGAAGTGAATGGGGCTGCGGGAAAATCGCAAGCATCCGCAAGCAAGTGCGGATGCGGTGCGATTTTCCCGCATGGTTGCTAGGAGACGATCGGGATGTGGACCCAATCTTTATTATTTTCCCTTATAACATAGTTATAAAGGAAAATAATAGCATTCTCAATAGAGAATGCAAAGTAAAAAGGGCAATAGAGGGTTAAAAATAATAAAAAAAACAAACTCACCTACTCCATTTGATCGCGTAGCTGCCGGTCTCCTGTTCTGTCTTCAGCTGGGCGGGGGATGAAGGACCTTCAGTGATGTCACTGGGTCACATGGTCCAATCACCTGCTTCCATCATGGTTGCTAGGAGAAGATCGGGATGGGGACCCGATCTTCATTATTTTCCATTATAACATGGTTATAAAGGAAAATAATAGCATTCTAAATGCAGAATGCTAAGTAAAAAGGGCAATAGAGGGTTAAAAAAACACTCACCTAAAAAAATAAATAAAAATTAACTCACCTACTCCAATTGATCGCGTAGCTGCCGGTCTCCTGTTTTGTCTTCAGCTGGGGGGGAGGGTAAAGGACCTTCAGTGACGTCACTGGGTCACATGGTTCAATCACCTGCTTCCATGATTGGACCATGTGACCCAGTGACGTCACTGAAGGTCCTTCAGCCCCCGCACAGCTGAAGACAGAACAGGAGACCGGCAGCTACGCGATCAAATGGAGTAGGTGAGTTTGTTTTTTTATTATTTTTAAGCCTCTATTGCCCTTTTTACTTTGCATTCTCTATTGAGAATGCTATTATTTTCCTTTATAACTATGTTATAAGGGAAAATAATAAAATATACAGAATACTCAACCCGAAACCGGACTTCAGTGATGAAGTCCGGCTTCAGGTCTGGGTACCAAACATGCCGATTTTTCCCACGTGCATGCAAAATGCATTAAAACGCTTTGCACTCGTGTGGAAAAATCGAGCATTTTCCCGCAACGCACCCGGCTCTTATCCGGGGGTCAAACGTGACGCCCGTGTGAAAGAGACCTTAGGATTCTGTAGGCCAGAGCATCGTTGCTCCTTCCTGTTCCAGAGCTGCTTCTCTAAAGCATAGCATATGGGTGGCTGAATAGTCTGCACTAATGTGGTATGCAGGTCATTAGCAGAGTGAGCGCAGGGCAGGAGCTCACATAAGACATTGCTCAACTGCGTGTGACCGCTCTGCTAAAACCTGACATCCCTCATGTATGACAGGCTTTTAAAGTATAATACAAAAATTCTTTTTAGTACATTTAAAATAGGATTTAATAAATTTTAGTTAAGTTTAGGTACACTTTAATAAATATCATACATTAGAGAGATTTTTTATGATTTAATAATCAAAATCAAACAAACCATAGAAGAATGGTAATAGTCAAAAATGTAAGGTTCCATCAACCACTTTGTTAAGCCTTAGATTTTAGGCATGGGGGCTGTATGGTGGCACACAAAGTTCCTACAGCCACATACTATGTTTGGCACCATATAGTGCTTCTGTACGACTTTATATTAGGCCTCATGCACATGACCATATCAGTTTTGTGGTCCGCAAATTGCAGATCCGCAAAATACCGATGTAGTGTGTCATCTGCATTTTTTTTTAAAACCCCTTGACTTCATTGAGTCCGTGGTCCACACTTTGTGGAGATATTTTATTTTTTTGCAGAAAAGATGCAGAAGCCACACAGATGATCTGTGCACTTTCTGAAAGTGTATGTCCACTCCGCAAAAAGAAAAAGTCTTATACTTGGCTGCAAAATTCAGAAGCAACACAGACGGACCGCAAAATACATACAGATGTGTGCATGAGGCCTTATGGGGATAACTTCCCACCAAAGCAATAGTTTACTGTAATATGACAAATGAAGGAACATACCACAAAAACCTCTGGACAAAAAAAGAAAAAGAAAAATGGACCTCATAGTGCAACAAAATTTACAAATGCAGATTACCAATGCACTCACTTCTAGACTCTGTAATCCTTAGGAAGTGTTGGTGATAATCCTCGATCTTTACCTCCACTGACAAATCAAAGAGTTTCTGAATCAGGCAGAAATAGAGGAAACAAAATGCCACTATGTTCCTATTTCAGATCAGAGGCAAATGCAGGTAGAGTTGGAGTTACATAGACTTTTATAGATGCCAAAGTATGGCTCCCTAGAATTCAAGTCATGTATGGAAGATAATAAAGCAGCGTGCACGAGTCCAATCCTTACTATATCAAAGGATTTTGATGTGTTAGAAATTGTATGCAAAAAGTAGACTTTCCAGAGATATTTTTGTATTATTATTTCAGTAGTGCAGATAAAGGGGGGAATTTATCACTAAAATGTGCCAGTTTTCTTGCATGAAAAAGGAGCAAGAGTGGGGCGTGGCTAGGCCAGCGGGACCCTATTTTTCTTCTTCTACGCCAGTTTTCTGTCGTAGAAAAACACTGAAATCTACATCATCAAGTGGCTGGTATAACTTTCAGTACAGGCACATGGACTGCTGGATGCTTAGTCTAATTTATGAGAAGCGTACACCTAGTCATAAATCAAGCGCAGCATCCGGAAGTGCATCTGGTTATTATAGCATGGCGGGCTATGATAAAACTGGCCCAAAGACTATTATTTGGAAAACTTTATACATATGGGAAACACACAGCACATCATGAACCAAGAAATAATTTGTGTCTTTAATACACATTGAAGTACTAAAAAAACTATTATCAAACATAATGGTATCACTTAACAAGAAAATTAATGTTACATAAAATGAGTGACTCTTGTTTAAATGTAAAGAAAATATAAAAATTTAAGAAATACAGTGGCATGCAAGAATATAAACGGTCTGCCCAATACCTCTTTGAGGCAAAATATAATTCAGAAGGGAAGAAAGCATATCTTACAATGTGACTAGTCAATTAACATTTAATTACTCACACATTCATTCAGACCCTGGCATACCTGTGAACATTATTGTACCCTCATTAAAAGGGAACTAAACCTGTACTGAAAGCACAGAATGTTCCGCAGCAGGACGTACGGATCCATAGAAAGTATATGGAATCCATATTCCACACACTGGAAAAGCAAGCTGAAGGTGAAGAGCGCTCTAAGAAGCACCACTGTGCCTTCCATGCTTTGAGTAAAGTTTTAGGTCCTCTTTAAGAACCTTACAATGACTCTTACCAGTCATTAAGTTAGGGGTTATGAAGCGAGAAGAGCATTTCTGACTACAGGGGGCAGCATTTTAGCATATCTGTTCATTCCAGCCCTGAATATATATAGTTGGGGCAAGCAATGGTCATTTCACGTTCCTCATCAGGCAGCAGGAAGGTTAGAATTATTTCTGCCTATATATATATATATAATTTATTTTTTTATCACATTTTCTTTAAAGTCTTTCCAAAAAGTATATTTCCCTTTGCTAGGCAAAAGACAGGAATTCCATTTGATGTGTAAGCCCTGTAATACCCTTGTCAATGCAGAGTGGCATTGTTACCCATCTCCCTGGTTCCCAGCACCCAGGTTACAGATTACCCCGGCCTTTGCTCTTTAGCTACACCTCTGCTCTACACAATATGGAGAGCAAATTAAAACTATTTTTATCTAAGTTTATTACTGTTTTTATTTAAAGCATTTCAGAAAAACTGCTCCCCCATTGACCAGAATAACATTCTACTAGCGAGATTTATGTACAATAAAGAAATAATAACTTTAAAAATATTACTAGCTTGCAAAATACACAATTTCAAACAGAAGTTTGAAAAAGATACTTGTAAGGTTCCTCAAATAAGGTGTGTGTACCCTAATAATTCTCGGTTTTAAGCTTTTTTTATTAGTATTTTTTTCTAAAAGAATCATTACATATGTATTAAACAATAAAAACCCAACATTTTATACATATCTTATCTAGCCATTTCTTCTACAGTTTGGCAGTATGTGCGTCATCTAGTACATGTTTTTTTCCAAAGTAATCTTACTTCTTATGAAATATTAACACAATAGTAGTAATAATAGAAAGATCCTGAGCATTAAGTATATAACCACATAGCCAACTATAGCCCTTCCATGCACGTCAAACCATTGGATATACTGGTTGTAGGAGAAAACATAATTTACGCATAGTCAATAACGAATGAAAGCCAAATGATAGTTGGACCATGTGGTTAGTCAGTCTCTGTTGGATCATACAGATTAATGACTGTACTTCCTCCAATTACATTTTGTTTTACATTTTTGGGATTTCTGTGACCACTAAAACAAATACACATTTTTGCACGCTTTTAAAGGTTTTTTTCAGAGGATCCAAATAAAAGGAGATCTACCAAGTTAAAGATAAAGCTGAAAAGGTCTTATAGTCTTAAATAAATTCTCCTCGGAAGGGAAGCAAGTTTGAATTTTGCTGTTGCCAACGATAGCGCAGTCTAGACAAAGGCTGATCTTCCACATTCTCAAATTCACTGAAGCCCAGTTGATTGAGCACTTCATAAACTCCAGCTTTGGATGCCACCTACAACAAAAAACATACATTTCAGGATTAACTATGCCCTCTTTTGTGCATCCCAACATTTTCAGTCTATAAACTTAATTCTTAGTTTATATAGATTTGTATTTTATTTATAACCCAAAGAAACATAGGACATTAAGTTTTTCCCATCTGAAAAATGTACGGCATAACCACAGGATATGACATTTAATATCTGATCGATATGGTTTCCAGTATCTAGGAGGTGGGACTCAAATCTATCAGACATCACACAGTATATAAAAAATTTACTTAGTGCTGTGCAGGACATTGTCATTCATTTTGTTCAGAGATTGCCTGTGGACCTTTACCACTCCAGATCACAATACCTAGTATATAATAGTAAATCCCTCCTATACACAAACTCACCCTATCGATATTTCATTACGTTCTAGATCATGGCTGGACTTGGATTTAAATGTGATATAAATTTAACAAATTAAGGTGGAAAGTAAATTTGTGTTTCCAAAGATTTTAAACACTTTTATTGCTCCCATCAATTAATTAATATTCAGTATATTTATTAGGTGTGGTATCACACAGGAAGGATTGATATCCAGTATACTTGCATGGTTTAGAACTTTATATTTGGAGAAATCCATATTGAGTGTAGTTGCATGGTTTTACTGTATTATATGGAATGTATTAAAATGTCTAGTTCCTACAAGAATGAACATAAGATTGCCTGGCTATAAAATATATATATTTTTCTTGACGTGGATAGGTAAAGTAGAATCCAATAACATTTAACACTTGGCCAGCCTGTAATATGAGGAGAAGGCAGCAAAATATAAGATGTGTTAAGCTGAATCATCAACAGAGCTCTTGTTTCCAGTCACTTCAGCTACCTTGAACTGCAGAAAAAGTGATTGTGAACTGTACGACTAGTCACTTTTGTACGGCAAGGGACAGGAGTCTGCATATTTGCCAGCAGCACATTTACCCTCTGTTTCATGAATAAGATACACTGTTCCAGATCCTGGGAGAGTAACAATTGGCATCTATAATCTGCGCTGCTCTACTAATAAGTTTCACTGTAGATTTGGGGAGGCACTGGGAAAAGAGGGTGTAGAGGTCTGGATAGTTTACTCAAAGGTTTTGGCAGCTATCCAAAGAAGAGTACTTGATTTCCCCTCCTTATGTCAAGCTTTCTCCACTTTCAGTCTGCTTTTCAGTTTTTACTTCAGCTCTTAAAGAGTGATTAAGATATATCAGTATATATGGGGCTATACATTTTATTTGGTAATACTTACAACCCATATTACATTAGTAGTAACTGTACAGAACTAGTTAGTAATGCATGTACATAAACATATATATATCCTGTGTATATTCGCATACATGCCGTTTTTCATGGCATTTGTCTATTGTTAAAGGGGTCATCTGGGATTACTCATATTGGTAATTTATCATGAGGATAGGTCATCAACATTAATCGTGGGGGGTCCAACTCCTGGCACCCCCATCTATCAATAGTTTGAGAAGGCTACAGGGGTCCAGTGAGTGCTGTGGCCTCCTCACAGCATACAAAGTACAGCACTGTACACTGTTCAGTATCTGTGCTTTATTTTACTGCCCATATCCATTCACTTGAATGGGACTGGGCTGTAAATAGGCCATTTAACCGATGAACTTGACATCACAAGCCTAGGAAGAGGCCACGGTCCTCTGCCTTTCAAAATAGCTGGTCAACTTGTCAATTAAGCAATAAAGGGCATCTCTCCTGATATATCTGTTTTAGTCAATGCATGTCCTACATCATTTCTTAGCATTCTGCCTTTCTCTGACTGAATGACAATTTAGCGTTATCATTTCCTTTCTCAGTTGGTCATGTACCTATTCCACTCAGAAAATCTTAGACTTCCACTTTTTTCACAGTTTGTTATGTTGGGGCCTTGTGCAGAAATTAAAAAAAAAATGTTTACAATTTTCTCCAGCATTCTGCACGCAATACCCCATAATGAGAAAGGGAAAACAGAATGTTTAAATTCTTTGCTAATTTATTGGAAATAAAAACTAAAACCTTGCATTGACATAAGTATTTAGACCCTGTGCTCAGTACTTAGTTGAAGCACCTTTGGCAGCGATTACAGCCTCTAGTCTTCTTGGGTATGATTCCACCAGGTTTGCACAACTAGATTTGGTGATTTTCTACAATTGTTAACTGCAGATCCTCTCAAGCTATGTCAGGTTGGATGGGGGCAGTCTCTGGACAGTCATTTACAGGTCTCTCCAGAAATGTTTGATTAGGTTCGAGACAGAACTCTGGCTGGGACACCCAGAGACATTTACAGAGTTATCCCTGTGTTATCCTGGCTGTATTGCTTAGTGTCATTGTCTTGTTGGAAGTTGAACCTTCAGCCCAATCTAAATATACCAGTCACCGTGTCCTAGCTATTGAAATACACCCCCACAGCAACCTCATGTTCCACTGTAGAGATGGTATTGGGCAGGCGTTGAGCAGTGCCTGGTTTCCTCCAGATATGATGCTTAGGCCACAAAGTTCAAACTTGGTTTAATCAGACCAGAAAATCTTGTTTCTCAAAGTCTGAGAGTCCTTCAGGTAATTCTCAGAAGGGTTCTGGTCATTCCAAACGTCTTCCATTTAAAAATTTTGAAGGCTACTGTGCTCTTGGGAACTTTAAGTACAACAAACTTTTGTTGTACCCTTCTCTAGATCTGTGCCTCCACACAATCGTGTCTCTGAGCTCTACAGGCAGTTATTTTATCCTTGTGGCTTGCTTTTTGCTCTGATATGCATGGTCAGCTAGGAGACCTTATATAAACAGGGCTGTGTCTTTTCAAGTCTTGTCCAGTCAATCAAAATTTACCACAGGTGGACACCAATCGAAAGATAAGAGCTAAATGCCAAGTGTCATAGCAAAGGGTGTGAATACTTCGGCTCAAATGAAATTTTAGTTTTTTTTTGCTAGCACAAGGCCGTGACATAAAATGTGAAAAGGTCTGACTTTCTGAATGCATTGTATAGACTGCTTGTCATACCTAAGTGACAGTCGATCCCCGTTTGATGAATAGGTATCACAATAAGGGTCCAGTCACATGTCCTCGAGTGTTTTGCGGTCCGCAAATTGGAGATCCGCAAAACACGGACACCTGGCCATGTGCGTTCCGCATTTTGTAGACCGCGCATGGCCGGCACTTTATTTGAAATGCCTTTTCCTGTCCGTTTCTGCGGACAAGAATAGGACACGTTCTATTTTTTTGTGGAACGGAAGTGCAGATGCCGAACAGAAGTGCGGATGCCGACAGCACACTGTGTGCTGTCCGCATCTTTTCCGGCACACTGTGTGTTGTCCCCAATGTTGCGGAATGGATCCGGATCCATTTTGCGGACGTGTGAATGGACCCTTATACACATGTGACCTGGTATCCTTCCACAAGTGATTCAGTATTCCTCTATAGCACAAGCTGGAAGTGGCGCTGTCTAGTAGGTGGTACATCTATACCAGTATACCAGTTTCTGTCTAGTGAACCATGAGGTAATTTTACAACCCTTACAGTCCGCTTGACCAGATTTAAACTACACAATTAATCAGCCAGATAGCAGAATGTGTAGAATGTATAATTTTTTTGAAGTGAGTACCGGCTCCTGGAAGTGCAGCAAGCATATCTTGAGAGTAATCCAAGTATACATGCTGTAAGCCCACTTTCATATGTTTATTGAGCATGCATATCTAGTGTGGAATGCAAGATTTTGTATCTGGGTGTCATAAAATACATGCTAGACGTGCTTCTGTTATGTCTCAGTGTGCCTTTTCATTTTTATCTTTTAGTCTCCTATTATCAGTAGGGGCAAACTTTAGGACCTTTTTTTTGCACTTTATATTAAGGCAAGTCATCCGTTTTGGAGGGTCAGTTGGCCGTGAATTGGAGGGCCCTTTGATATGTCTGCAACTCAGTAGGGTGCAACTACTATAGTGTTCACCTTAGGGATCCAGTTATCTAGTTAGACTTGACCTAACTCTTCTGGACACATAACTGCATAACAAAGAGTGCTAAGAAAGGATGCTCCAAATTGTAGTAAAGGGGTACTGTATTTACTAAATCATACAGGGCAGGAGAGATGGCAGGCTCACTTTTACTGTAAGTAATATCATGAAATAACAATTCTGGAGAATCTTCTCTTAGAACATTTGATTGTGATATTCCTCTGTTCTCCCTACTGGAGATGTCTGAAAAAATTGACCCTTGGGTGTTACCAATCTACTTATCAAAAGGTTGTGTCTTTATACTGTATCTAGGAACATGTTTTATGGACAAAAGGGAATGGTAATGCCTAGTCGTCAGTTTACAAATACATTATAATATATGATCATGTATAAACAAAAAGGAAAGTCTGAGCTCTATCTTATGCTGACCTAAAAAATAAACATTATAAACGTTAATGTGTGTGTTTTCTAGCAATAGTATGTCACTCTATGTAAGGCATAAATGACAAGTATATAGGTTTGCTCTTACTTTCCACTCTGAGGTAGTTCAGATTTTTCGAACTTTTTGAAGGGTTTGTTATATTTTGCATGGTGTGTTGTCTTTGGCACGCTTCTGCACATGTTACAGTGTTTCCTTGTTGTCAGTGAAAATGCAGGAGTTTATTAAGAGGGCGAGACTGATAGTTTAGTGAAAAGGCCTCCTTTCATGAGAAAACACAGATGTGATAGGCACGCTTCCTAAAAGTTCAGCTTCTAACAACAAGGATGGGTGAAAATAAATAACATTTTCAGGGGTAGGATATCCACAAAATAGTTGGTATGGAAACTCTTAGGCTCAAAAAGGTGCCGCACACATCTATATATTATGTGATTCATTCCATTTGTGT
Organism: Bufotes viridis; assembly: GCA_033119425.1. Taxonomy (NCBI): domain Eukaryota; kingdom Metazoa; phylum Chordata; class Amphibia; order Anura; family Bufonidae; genus Bufotes; species Bufotes viridis. The sequence continues at coordinate 191,862,375 of CM065594.1, forward strand.
TATGGTTGAAAAAAAGCTCAGGACGGGCTGAAACACGTCCCTGTTATAACAATAAAAAGAGAAACATATTTTGAAGATAGCGAAGTGTCGGGATTCTTCTTAAATCAAAGGGCAGATGCTGCAGCAGTTGCGGAGAAGGCAGAGTCTCTAGGTGTAGCGGCAACCCCCCCCCCATCCCCCCGTTGCTCTTAGAGGCTCATTTGCATATATTAGTACATCATTTTTCTCAGCAGTGCGGGCACATATGAGCATGGCACCAACACAGATGCCTTCAGCTGCCAAGGTCAGCCAGCTTCATAGGTACAAATCTGCTGACAGATGCCCTTTAAGTAATCACATACTTTGACCTATGTGGCATTTGCATGTTGTAAAAAAAAAAAAAAAAACACTCCATAGGGCATTATTGTTTGAGGGTTTGCAGTCAAGGCAGAGCACTCCAAAGCGCCTGTATGAATGTAAAGCATCTAGTATGGATGTCATGCGCTGCTGCCAACACAGGGTTGACAGCACATGGCATCAGTGCAAGGAACATTTTTCTCCAACTTTCCTTATGTGTCACTTAACTGGGGCTCCACATTTGTTTTGCATATTTCTATTTCCCAGGGAACTTTGCACTTCGGATTGCTGTGTTGAGACTCTTAAGTGAGGCTCCGCGGTGTTTTTTGTAGCTGGTCTCCCTGAGATCAGCTATTGTTGTGTTTGAGTAGTCTCCGAGGCATTGCTCCCGGTTAGCCAGAATCCTACTCCACACTGATGAGGGGCAACACCCTGAAACAGCTGTCTGTGGATGGATACCTAGCTTAGGTTTTCCCTGTCACATCCTTAAAGCTTGTAAAAAAGTGGGATCTTGACATAGGGGCCACTTAATATGGTTGATTTGGTGATCTCTGTAATGGAGACACCCCTTTGCTTGGTTTTCCTTCCTTTGAGGGATATCTGGCTTTCATTGTGTTGTAGACCCATAACTGGGGCTCCACATTTGTTTTGCATATTTCTATTTCCCAGGGAACTTTGCACTTCGGATTGCTGTGTTGAGACTCTTAAGTGAGGCTCCGCGGTGTTTTTTGTAGTTGGTCTTCCTGAGATCAGCTATTGTTGTGTTTGTTTATGTGTCACTTGGAAGCAGAGCCAACCTCTGTCCTTCAAAGATGCCTAGACGAATCTCTCAATACCTACTATATTCTCAACCTGGTGTATTACACCATTTTGCATTACTGTAAAAACCCTTGAAAACTTTTAAATAGTGCTTTCCACCCAAACTAAAGCATATGCTTATCTTTTAAACACCGGTCTATATGTCATTAACATAAAGTTAAAGCGGTTGTTCCACCATAGAAACTTATGTCCTAACCCAGGGAAAGGTATAAAGTGTATGATCGCTGGGGGTTCCTCCAATGTGACACCACCTTTGTGTAGGATAGGGGGGCTCAAATTCCTCATTTGAATAGGGTGACAATTATACACGTATACTGCTGCTCCATTCAAACCGGGACTCAGGACCACTGGTCTTATGATCAGTGGTGATCCCAGTGGTGGGACTCCTAGCAATCAGACACTTATCACCTATCCTTTCTTTATATATTTTTTTATGGTGGGTCAACTCCTTTAATGAGGTTTTCTGGTACTTAAATATTGAAGACCCATTGATCCTATAGTTAGCATCCACACATATCTGCTGTTTAGGGCAGCCACCGGCTCCACCCAGTGCAGTACCCCAGCACAGCCAGTGGGTGGAACTTTGTGCTTCCAGCTCTGTCTACTGTATAGTTTCCATGGCTGGTGGGTGTTCCAGGTCTTGGACCGCCACTAATCAGATATTGATGACTTATCTTGAGGTCCATCTATATCTAAGCAAGTGGAAAATCCCCTTAAGTAACACTAAGGGGATTACTTAACTTGCATGTAAGTGAGATAAACCCTGAATCACAATGGGACACAGTTGAGAAAAAACATCCCTACAGATTATCTCAGTCCTATAATTCAGTGGGCAAGTCTGTTGTACATCAGAGTACTGTATAGGAAGGGCATGATAAAGACTATACATTGCACAATATAAATATGAAACAAACAGTGCAAACACTGACAAGGAATGCTGGGAGATTTCAGCTCTATTCTCGCCAGAAGTGTGACTGCAGCTAAATCTGAACTATAATATGGGCTACAGCTTTAGATTAGTACAAAGTAAATAATAAAATGTATTGCCAAATGTACTCAACTTTCTTTGCAGGTGTGTTTTATAAATTTAATCACTTTAACTTGAAATGCTCGTAAGGCCAACAGCTGTTCCTACTCCCCCATAAAAATGGCTTATATCCTGCAGAGTCAAAGGATCGGGCTTGTTTAACTCTAACATGCCTATTCCTTTTCCCCCCCAACATCTGCTGTCGGGTGGAGATGAGTGGTTGATCTTGCTGAAATCATTGAACTTGACATTTACATAAAGCATTTGGCAATATTTACTAACTAGAAAGAGAACTGTTCATATTCTAAGTCATTCTGAATGGTCAATAAATAATAAACTGTATGTACACCTCCTAAAATAAAAATAGGTAGCAAAAATGTTGACTGGCATGTACCCACATAACAAAAAATGCAGTGTCTGAAAATAGGTCATGTCAATCACTCAGGCAGCAAGGAACCACCTTCTAGAGAGACCTTTAAAAGGAGCACAACACCTAGAATTGAATGATAAAAGTAAATAGATGGTCTTGACCAACTGCTTGTTTTGTGGATCATGCAGAAGATCCTGAAGGCTAATAAATGGTCATGTAGAAATCCTGCAGAAAACACAAGGGTTGATCTAAAGCTGACACATTCCTTGGCTTAGCCAAGGGGGCAAAGTTTAACAGTCTTTGTTTCTTACTGTAGACAAAGAAGAGGAGGGAGACTCTGGCTGCAGCCAGTTGCCTTACAGCCAGTATTGGACAGTGAGAATAATAAGCAGGGTATATTACTATTTCTTAATTTATTTCTAATTTTTTTAAATTATTGTGCGAGACAAAATTGGATTAAAATAAAATAGGATATTAAGGAAGGAAATTATGAATTTGTTTTATGATTTTGTGCATTAGAGTGCCTTTAAAGGGTCACTAACTTTTTAAAAAACTTTTGATATGTTATAGAGACCTATCAAAAGTTTTGATCGGTGGGGGTCTGAGTGCCGAGACCTCCCCCACGAGCTCTAGAACGAGGGGAGAGAAGTGCACACATATGGAGCCTGTCTCGTGCAAAAGTTAGTGAATGCTTTAAACTAAAAAGCTCAACCCAAATGATACAAAATAAAATTAAGTGTGTAGTAAAGCATCAATATTAAAGCTAGTGGCAGACAATATTTTTATTCCTTATATCATAGTTGTAGAGTGTCACCCAAAATGTAAGTCTGATGAGCAACGTGAACTACAAAAGGAATACGTGAATTTACTTCAAGCTTAGAGGAAGCATCATGTACCTACTGAGAAAGTACCAAACGCACATATAAGATAAGTGGGTTCCACTTCTACCATGGCTAGTCTGCCCTGATTAACTGGAGTTGGCAGATGTGCCTTTCATCTCTCACTCCAGAGATCAGCCTCGTCACTATAAATTAGCAGAACTAGCTGAGATGGAGGGCCAGGGGCTTTCCCACACCCCAAAATCAGCAAGTCTCCAATACAGCTCTAGCAAAGTATGAAAAAAAACCCATAACTGCTGGCTGCCCGCTTCCCGATGCATTGTTTCATTTGGCAATTGGTGTATCTTCATTTAAAAAAGCATGAAGGATAAAGTGCTTATTTCATGAATAATGCAGGTGTTGCTCAGCAAATCTAATTTGATACACTGGAAAAGTTGAGAAAAGACAAAAGTTACTGAATGCAGGATTCAATCATGCCACGCTGGTAGTAGACTTAAGGCCAATATTATATTAAAAAAGTGCGCTAAAAGTTTCTTAAAAAAAACTGTCCTATAGCCTATTTCATGAAAACTAAAGACTCTGGATTTCTGTAATTAAAGTGTCAGTACATTTAACTTATATGGTTAGTGGAATGGTGCTCTAAGATGATTACAGCATTTGTAGGAAAGGAGGAGAGCCCCCATTTATGACTTTCAAACCATACTAAATGAAGTCCAAAAAGGACTATACCTTATGGGTACTCACTCGCTGTTGGTGCTGTGTCACAACAGTTGCCCTGCGGTATAGATCACTTGAAGCTGCCAATTGAACTTCTAGAGTTTCAAAATGTATACTAAGAACCTCTAGTTCATAAACTGTGCCTAGCAATAATAGATCGATCTGTAACATGGATACGTGATTTGTGGACCATCTATGCATCCATAACCATCCACTCTTTTTAATGGAGTATTAACCCTTTTGCTCTTTGAACACCTTACACATTGTCAAAATGCCACTTACCACTTTATAAACACAGGCATCTACATGCAATTTTGGTTCACGGTGTAATTTTTCATAAAGCCATCACACAAATGTAAGTGTACCCCAAAACCTATATATCTCCTAAAACCAGAAAACCTGATGATGGCAGCTACCCTGATGGACTGCTGACATCATGTCCACCTTCATGTAACTTTGTGACAAAAAAGATTTATAAAAAAAATGTTTTTAAACAAACATTGTGGCTAAAAATCACATCCAAGCAGAGGTTTACACACAAAAACAATGTAAAAATAACATATGCGGAAGTCATATATATCGCACCAGTAAACATCAAAGAACTTGTTCTCTTAAAAACACTGAAACAGAGGCCATGCAATATTTGGTTGTCATCTACAAACGTGTTAAAAATAAATAATATTCACTGCAAGCAACTGCTATTATAAAAATCTGAATTTTCTTAGCACACACAGTGTACCATGTATAAAAATACAAGTAAATCATTGGCACACAACCACCTTCATGCAACTTTATAGTAGAAGCAAATATTGCATGAAAATTCAATATTGCATCTAAAATATGTACCCTAGCATAGTAATTATGGAAAAAGGAAAAACTCTAAACACTGCTGCATGTGTTAAAGAAATGTAGAAACCATAGGGGTGTGCTCAACCAACTTCTGCACGCAAATATTGGGAATTATAAAAGGCATATATAATATATCATTTTCCTTTCCAATACAAACTATAACAAAAAAAAAATCACCCCTTTCTCCAGCGCTGTTTTGTGCATTTTTGGTCTGGTTGTCTTACAGCTGTTTGTCTACCGCTGAGAACAGTGATTGGTCAAATATTTTTTAAGTCATTTTAGGGCTCTTCAGAAATGTTTTATTATCTCCGAGAACTCCTTTGAAGTAAAAAAATAAAAATAAAATACTGTATGAGAAACCACCCTACACACAGTATTTGTCCTGACCATTTTTGGTCTCAAAAAATGCCTGACTTGATCAACATAATTTTTAGGGGGTTTTTTAGGCATTTTTGACACTAGGATTTTTTATGGTGCTTTTTGTATGTCCTTTCCTCTGTAGAAGATGCTATAAAAAAAAAAACTCATTGCGCATGCTCTTGTTCAAAAAAAAAAAAAAAATAATAATAATACAAATGGAGGTCTATGGAAGAAAAACACAAGGAATTTAAAAAAATACCAGACCCAGAGCATGCTTAGATTTGAAAAAAATGGCACACCTCAAGGGTAAAAAAATACCACTACAAAAACTGGCTGTTTGTTCCGCATTTAATACTGCTGAAAGATTCTATGCGCCATCTGGAGCTGGATTTGTTTTGCCTAAAATACGTGGCAAAAAACAGGCATCAAGAAATACAAAAGTCCTCAGTCCAGTAAAAAAAAACCTGTGTGTGACAACAGCTTTAAACATACTTATTGAATATCGTGTTCTGGGTCATTCATACCGTCTTGCATCTCAGATGTCCGGTTTCATTTTTGTGTAATTATTGTTCACAGTTATGGTTTTTTGACAGTTATACATATTTTCAGACTCAGCATGTTGTTTTCTTGTAATCGAGGGATGGGCAGAAATACATGATCTGAAGCCAAAAGTAAGGTTGGAATTTCTGAAAATGTAAAGCTTATTTATTGGTAAAAGCTTCAGAGCTCACCAGGCCTTTCATAGATACTGAGTGCCATATGCGCTATATTTTTATGTGCAGCACAGCTAAAGTGCATTTGGATAGTTGCTGATAACGTCAACGTCTATTTAGATGGTGATCGTCGCTTTACACAACTTTTCATACCATATAAGACGCACCTAGATTTTAGAAAATAAGAAAATATATTTTTCATCAGACCTTAGATCATAACCCCAATCAGACCCCCAATGTTAATCAGATCTCAGATCAGACCCCCGATGTTAATAGGATCTCGGATCTGACCACCAATCAGACCCCCAAGTTAATCAGACCTCAGATCAGAACCTCAATGTTAATTAGACCTCAGCACAGACCCCCAATGTTAATCAGACTTCAGCACAGACCCCAGTGTTGATCAAACCACAGCTCAGAACCCCAATCAGACCCCCAATGTTAACCATACCTCAAATCAGACCCCGATGTTAATTAGACCTCAGCTTAGACCCTCAATAAGACCTCAGTGTCATGATATTGATTACCTATGTACAGTATAGGTCATCAATATTAGATCTGCAGGTGTCTAACACCCAGCACCCCTGACGATCAGCTGTTTGAAGAGGTGGCGGCAGTCATGGGAGTGCTGCATCCTCTTCAAGCTTTACCTGCACGCCATCTAGATTGTAGCAGTGGTACAGTGTAATTACAGCTTCCTTTCCCATTCTTATTCAAACAGCTAAATCACTGGGGGTGCTAGGTGTCAGAACCTCGCTGATCTGATATTGACTACTTATCCTGAGGACAGGTATCATGATACCTTTAAATCTAAAACATTTGTCTATAAATGCAATCGATCTGGAGTGAAACTAATTAACATAGCTCACACCAACTTTCCAAAACCAGAGTGGTATAAAAATACAAATGTGGCACTATTAAAAATGTTTGCCTATTCCTGTAATATACTGTACTTTCCATTTTTATTGTGTTTATAGTCCATCAGCTATATAATCTGCATCACATTACTATTGCTGAGCCATCTTTCTATTTACAGTCTCATTAAAGGGCCCTTTACACGGGCCGAGAATTGAATAGATTATCGCTAATGAGCATTCATACTAATGCTCGTTAGTGATGATCTAGCAGAGTAAATGCACTGCCGATTACCCGATGAACGAGCAAAACGCTTGTTCATCGGGTAATTGGATCGTTCGTTTGTGCAGCACAAAAAAATCCTTGTTTCTCGAGTCTGTATGGGGAAGAGCAATCACATTAGTGATCGCTCCTCCCCATACTCTAGAGATGCTAGAAGAGATAGCTGCATGTAAATACACCAGTCACCTCCGCTAGCAATCAGCAGATTGTCGGGAAGGAACACTTCCTTCCAAACAATCTTCTTGTACATTGTCCTGTGTAATGGGACCTTAAGTTAGCTGGAAAAAGTAGAACTAGTTGGAAACACAAGAGTACATTTGGGAATAAAAGTTGTTCCTAACAAAATCTGTTATTTTTCATGAATGTACATACTGTAAATTCCACCTTCATCTGTTTAAAACCAGCTGACCAAACGGTAAGGCCCGAGAAATTTCAGAGACCACACATTGTAGAGTTCAGTATGTAGACAAAGCTGAAACAATAGGAGGTCTTAAAAGCTCACAGTTTTCCCTTGGAGAGTAGCAGTAAGAGTACTAAAAGTTAGTGTTCTCAGATCACACAGCTGTACTAGGAATACTAAAACAGTCAAAAGCAAGTAATGGATGCATTCTCATCTCACAGATTGCATGGTATGTGTGCTCACTCCAACTGTTTACATCTGACAGCAGCTGCCTGCAACTGCCAGCATACCAGTGGTAAAGTCAGTGACAAAGTTATGTAGACCCCCTGGAATCCAACACTCATTTGCTTATCCAAACTAGGAGAGGCCTCCTCACATTGTTTCATTTTGTGCCTCAGAATACCAAAGTGATGGGACATAAATTTGCCCTATCCCATATATTAACAACATAGGTATAGAAGACATACCAACATATAAATGCAAACCGCAGATCAGGAAGATGTGAGATACAGTACCATTTACAGGCCGTACGTTATTGGGTTACATTGCCATTTACATATAGTTGTAAGAAATACGTCAAATTCATCTCTTCTTCTGTATTCACATTGAATGACATCTTATTTACAAGTAACCCGAATACAAAATGATCTTCAGAATTTCATTTTATAATGTACACTCTGAACCATGCAATGTTTCTTCAAATGTAGACGGAGATATAATCTACCTTTGTTTTGACTAAGTACCTAATTCGAAACTACTGACATAGAAAGTTCAATCATTATGCATGGATCCCTGATCAATGAAGAGTGAACCCTTCATTTAAAACTACTGACTAGTCTGAACCTTTAAATGAGATTAGCCTGTTCTATTTTAGGGGTTTCCTGAAAAACTACATTTATGGCCCGTCCACAGAATAGTTGATAGATGTATGATCATTATGGGTTCAACTGCGGGGACCCCCACAAATGACGAGAACATAAGTCCCCAAGTCCCCTGTGCGAACATAGAGCAGTGGTGCACGTGTGACCACCAGTTCTCATGCTTTCTGCTCTTTAGTTGCCAGGTATGGCGTTACCTTTGTGCATTTGAATCCATAATCCTATTATTTCTAGTAAGCTGTTCCTATTATTTGTGTTCTGCCAATGTATCTTGGGACCTGTAGTAGGTCTACTCTTCATTGCTGCTAGCATAAAAGTTGTTTGTAGTTTTCCTGTGGATTCTGTTTAGTGGCTGCTATGCTAAATTTGGTTTTTGATTTCTCTCTGGGTCCTACATCCTTCTTATTGTCTTGCTGGCTTATATTTTGGTCGGTGTCATTTATTTCTATTTACCATCATTTTGCCGCTTCGTTGCCAGACTGACATCTCCGACATCTGTTTGCAATCATCATTTGGTCCCTGACATGCATCAGTGAACTTCGGTATATTTGTTGCCCGCCATTGTTAATATGTGCTTCATAATATCTTTCTTATGACAGTCTAGTTGTTAAACAGTACAGCCCATCTCTAAGTTCTGGGGGGTACCAGAGTACTGAGAGATACAGCACCCAGGAAAGGTGACTGCTATAGTTGAAGTCCGTTTCTGCAGTCTTGTCAACAACCATTGTCATTACATTTCTATGGGAATGCTGTACTCAGCAGTCCCAAAGAAGTCAATTGAGCGGTGGTCACACATTTGCCTCAATGTCCCTTTCACACGGGACTTGGGAGTTGGAATACCAGCAATTATACCTTATTCACCTATCCTATGGCTAAATGATGTTTTGTTTATGGGAAATAGACCCTTTAATACATTTAATGAGCAAATAAAATGTATAGGATTTTATGGATACTACTATCAGAATTGTAAACATGTCTTAACCACTTCACATCTGCCCATAGGATACAAACGTTCTATGGGTGCATGTTTATCTCTGAATGGATGCTAATCGTGCAGCTGACGAGCGGAGGGGGGGGGGGCAGCTGCACGATTAGCAGCTCCAATCAGTGACAGCAGCAGGGCACCCCAGAAAGAAGGCAGGGACAGTTCCCACATGTCCCTGCCCTCTAGATTGCTGTGTATACAGATGAGGAAGCATTATGCGCTTTCTGTCCCGGCCCAGCGGTCACAGGAAGAGTGCAGGAGCTGTCAGGTCTTCCATAGACCTCGATCAGCCCTGCACTGAGGCTGTACAGTGCTGTATTATGTGGTACAGCCTCTCTGGGGGGTTTATTTCCCCTGTAACTGAAGATACTTACATCACAAAAAGCGCAACACCAAGTGATCAAAAAGGCGTATGTCCCACAAAATGGTACCAATAAAACAGTCACCTCATCCTGCAAAAAATGAGTCCCTACATAAGAAAATCGCTCAAAAAATAAAAAAAAACCTTAGCTCTCAGAACATGGAGACATTAAAACATCATTTTTTTGTTTCAAATTGTGTTAAAGGGAAATAAATAAATGAAAAGTATACATATTAGGTATCGCTGGGTCCGTAACAACCAGCTCTATAAAAATATCACATGAACTAATCCCTCAGATGAACACCGTAAATAAAAAAAACAGTGCCAAAAAAAGCTATTTTTCTGTCACCTTACACCACAAAAATTGCAACTCCAAGCGTATGCCCACAAAAAAATTATACCAGTCAAACCGTCACCTCATCCTGAAAAAAATTAGATCCTACCTAAGACAACCGGTCAAAAAATAAAAAAGCTATAACTTTCAGACAATAGAGACACTAATTTTTTTATTTTTTTTGCTGACATTATTGTGTTAAAGTGAAATAAATAAATAAAAATAGACATATTATGTATCGCCGCATCCGTAACAACTAGCTCTATAAAAATGCCACATGACCTAACCCCCCCACACCGTAAAAAAGAAAAAAAAAAGTGCCAAAAAAGCCATTTTTTATCACAGAACATCACATAAAGTGCAACACCAAGCGATCAAAAAGGCATCTGCCCCCCAAAATAGTACCAATCAAACTTTCAACTCATCCTGCAAAAAATGAGACCCTAACTAAGACAACCGGTCAAAAAATAAAAAATCTATGGCTCTCAGACTATGGAGACACTAAAACCTTTTTTGGTTTCAAAAATGCTATTATTGTGTTAAACCTAAATAAATAAGAAAAGTATACATATTATGTATTGCCACGTCCATAACGATCTGCTCTATAAAAATGTCACATGACCCAACACCTCAGGTAAACACTGTAAAAATAAATAAATGAAAACTGTGCTAAAACAACCAATTTTTTGGTCACCCTGCCCCATAAAGTGTAATAATGAATGATCAAAAAATCATACAGTATGTACCCAAAAATGGTACCCATAAAAACGTCAACTCTTCCTGCAAAAAACGAGCCCTTGCAAAAGACTAATCGGCAGAGAAAAAAAATATGACGTTCAGAAAATGGAGACACAAAAACAATTATTTTTCAAAAATGCTTTATTATGTAAAACTGACTGCTGTGTTTTTAACAGCTATTGACACAATTTCCATCTCTGCTATATCCCTGCTACATCCGTATATCGACTCAAATTTACCACTGTCATGAAGTACAATGTGTCACCAGAAAACAATCTCAGAATGGCTTGGATAAGTAAAAGCGTTCCAAAGTTATTACCACAAAGTGACACATGTCGGATTTTCAAAATTAGGCCTGGTCAGGAAGGGGGTAAATAGCCCGGATGTGAAGTGGTTAAAGTCCATCTGTCAGTAGATTTGCACCTATGAAACTGGCTGACCAGTTACATGTGTGCTTGGCAGCTGAAGTCATCTGTGTTGGTCTCATGTTCACATGTGCCTGTATAAAAATTATGTTTTAACATAAGCAATGGGCTCAGCTTCCTCTGCAATGACAATGCCCCCCCCCTTGCTCCTAGAGGCTCATTTGCATATACTAAAAACTTTACTACGCTCAGCAATGCAAGCAAGTATGAACATGGGACCAACACAGTTGCCATGAGCTGCCAAGGACACATGCAACAGGTGACATTCAGAAAAGCAGCCTTGGTAGAGCCCCATTTTTTTTGACGTCAGGACACAGATTCAGAGAGATCTTAAGAAATAGCAGAGTGGGGCCCCAAAAGACATCAGTCAAGAAGGCCAGAGAGCTTATGAGTTTGAAGGGAAAAAAAATGATGTTTGGGTGACAGAGTTGCATTGCTAGGGGCCAAGAATCCTATCTGCCTACAACAGCGAAAGTATGTAGTGAGGACTGGTTGATCAATACAAGGTGAAAGGCTATGGCAGTGCACAACAAGAGTAAATGTGTTAGATTTGGAGGAAAAAGGAGAAGAGTCTGCACCAGTAGAACCATCAGAGACTTAACCAGAAACCAGAGCCTGAAGTGTACCTTCCTCCAGCAAAGTATAAAAATTACAAATGTTACCAAGTTGTTCTAAGAGACAAACTGTTTTGGGAAGAGAAAGACAACACCTCTTTCAGATTCAAGTTGGAAAACCATTCCCTTAATTCCCTTTAAAGAGATGTTACCATAATTACTGGACTTGAGTCAAACTGTTTTGGCCACACTGTGGTCATGGGCCGCTCTTAAAGGGAACCTGTCACTGGGATTTTGGGTATAGAGCTGAGGACATGGACTGCTAGATGGCCGCTAGCACATCTGCAATATCCAGTCCCCATAGCTCCGTGTGCTTTTATTGTGTAAAAAAACTGATTTGATACATATGCAAATTAACCTGAGATGAGTCCTGTCCCTGAGATGAGTCACGGACAGGACTCATCTCAGGTTAATTTGCATATGTATCAAATCAGTTTTTTTACACAATAAAAGCACACAGAGCTATGGGGACTGGATATTGCGGATGTGCTAGCGGCCATCTAGCAGCCCATGTCCTCAGCTCTATACCCAAAATCCCGGTGATAGGTTCCCTTTAAGTTTTGAAACACAGGTGCATGTCTGTATGTCCACAGTTGAAGGAAGTCAGGAGGAACACCTTGAGAAATGAACCAGCATAGCAGTCACAAGGACATTTAGAGGTGCTAGAACTATCGTAAACAGGAGGCTGGTGTAACCCTGCAAAGTATGTTTAGGTGGGGCGGGCCGTCAAAATAGGTAGCTTCCCAAAGACCTACAGCAGCACAAGAGGCAAAAGGCAAAAGACACAGACTATTTGTGCGGCATATTGTCCTCTGGGCTTCCAACAGGGAGAATGCTATATCCAGGACTGAGTTATTCTTGATTTCTGCAACTGATACCTGTGTACAAATGCAAGCTTCCCAGCCAGTATGTAACTATATATATATATATATATATATATATATACATATATACTAGCGGAATGACCCGGTTTCCCACGGGTATATTTCATCTATTTAATTTAATGTTAGTGTGTGTAGTTTAAAGATAGACAGTATCCACTATAACAGTGACATCTACAGTACCCCGCCCCCTTAACAGTGACCTCCACAGCCCACCCCCAGAGTGCCGTGCCTCCTTAAAATGGGACGTCCACAGCAGCCCACCCCCTTAACTTTGACCTTCACCGCGGCCTTCCCCTTCAACAATGAGTTCCACAGCACCCCACCCCCTTGACAGGGACCTTCAAAGGGCTCGCCCCCTTAACAGTGACCTCTAAAGCACCCACTCCTTAACACTGATCATAGGCTACAGTCCTGCCACAGTAGGACTGCCACAGTACCCGTCTCCCTTAACCCCGCTGCCTTAACAGTGACCTCACCGTACCCCACGCTGCCCCTTTAATAGTGGCCTCCACAGCCCCCTCCTCCCTTAACAGTGACCTCCACAGTGCCGCCCCTTTAACAGTGACCTCAACAGCGGCCGCCCCTTTATTAGAGACCTCCATAGTACCCCATCTCCTTAACAGTGATTTCCACAATAACTCACCCCCTTAACAGTGAACTCCACAGAGCTCTGTTCTCTTAAAATGTGACCTCCAATCCACCCCACCCCTTAACAGTGACCTCTACAGCACCCCCTCTTAACATTGATCTCCATAGCGGACCGCCCCCTTAACTGTGACCTCCACCGTTCCCTTCCCCACTTAACAGAGACCTTCACAGCGCCCGCCCCTTTAGCAGTGACCTCCACAGCATCCTTTAAAGCTGACTTACAGCAGTGAAGAAAAATGGCTGGGTTGTTATGGAAATCTGGTGTAAAATTGTGTGTATATGAAGACTAAGGACCTGCGAGCTTCTATTGGCTGATGAGGGACATGTGATGTGCCATATTTGCATTTTTTGGGGATGTCTCAGGGTCTAAAACTTTCCTTCGGACACCTGAAGTACCTGTGTGCCAAATTTTGTGATTGTAAATGCGACGGTGCGGTTCCTTTAGCGGACATACACACACACACACACACACACACACACATACACTCAGCTTTATATATTAGATATAATGGGTTACATATAATCTCATGTGGAATCACAGAAGTTTGGGCATCTACCCAAACTTCAGTAAGTGTTACCATTCATGATATAACCACATTCTCACAATTCACATACATTCTTAGAAGTAGTTACGCGTTTCTCTAGAAATGAAAGCATATGTGCCATGCCATTCTGCTTCGGCACTGCAGGAGATCTGATATTTATTTAACAAATCTAGTTCTACTCTGATACTAAGTAGTTTGGTGCATTGTGCTCTGCTGCCTATTTGATCTACTTTGAAACTGATGAATGGAGAGTATGTCCACAGCTCAAGTAGGGTATGGAAATAGATAGCAGAAATAAATTACCAGAAATGATCCAACATCTACAGGAAGCTCCCTTTAATCTGGTGTCACCATGACCCTACATGTGCCAAATTATAAATAATTGAAAATGGAGATTGTAAAATTTTAAAGATGTTGAGATTAGAAAAATGTACTGTAAATCATTTAGATGGGTATGAGCTGCAATGCCAGACCCATGGTTAAAAATGACAGTGTTTCTGGGAAAATAAGCAGATCTTTTTCTTATCCCAGATAACCCTTTAGATCAGGGACGTTCAACCTGCGGCCGTCCAGCTGTTGCAAAACAGAAAATGTATATGCTTGTTGTGGTAAAGTATACGGTAAGGTTAAGTCCTGGAATAGGTTCCTCAACTGGGTGAGGTAAGTAAAATCCAGGAAGATGGTGCTGACTTCAGCAAACGTAGTTGCTGGATTTATTTTTTGTTAAAGTTCAAGGGCTGTATTTTATTTGGACTGGGAAGGAAGGTTTGGTAGTGGGACCTCCCCAGTCCACCTCCATTTCAGGGCATGTTTTCCCCTAGACTGAGGGATCCCTAGGTGTAGTCCAGCTGGGATTGTTAGGGGAAAATAAAAGCAAATCCCGGGCTGTCAATCTGGGAAGGAGTTATTATGACTGGAAAAAGCCTAAGAAGCTGGCTGCCTTGCTGGCTAGTGAAGCCTTATTTCCCACATGTGACCTGCACTCAATAAGTGAGCTAGAAACGAATTTGTATTAGCTACAGCCCAGACAGGCAGGACTTTATTTTGTTTGATTTATGTTAGGGTGATGCTGGAACCTCAAAATCACAGAAAATAATGCACCATACAAATAGATGCCAGCATAACATATGGACTAAGCCCTCACTCTAGATAAAATCTGGGACACTTGGTCAATACATTTTGGTCAAAATACATCTAAGCCCACCTACCGGCGACAAGGTGGTCTCAGTTCAGGGCTTAGTCCATATGTTATGCTGGCATCTGTTTGTATAGTGCATTATTTTCTGTGATTTTGTATTATGTAGCCATATACATCCGCACATTTAATACCATATTGTGCAGGATGGTTTATATATAGTTTTTTCTGTGACTTGTTTGATGCTGGAACCTCACCTTTCCCATTGAGTTATAAATGGGTTCTCGTGTAATTGCCGAAGTGCCATAAAATAAAGCATCGTTTGGACGTTATTCCTGTTGTCTGCGAAGGAGTCTGTCATCGCTGCCCTGCTTTAGAGAGCAATCCCTTACACTGTATATGTATACACAGACATATTAAATTGTGTATACAGATACAGCAGTGATATTTCGTTCAAGCCTATGTAACCGCTGAGGCCTGTGATTGGCTGCAGTGATCACAGGACCAAGCAACTCCCTGGTCCTGTGGGGACTGGAATAGGCCAGGAATGGAGCAGTGACAGGACCCTGATAGGCAAGGTTTTTATTTTTTTTTATTTTTTTTATTACGGGGCACAGGTTTGGAGCTTAGAGGTTTACAGCTCCTAGGACGGACAATCCTTTTAGTGTTGCAATGTCATTTTAATCAGGAGTCTTCTAATTCATCCGGTTTGTCAGGCAGTTAAGTACTATAAACAAGAATATTGGTATTGCTATAAAATGAAATAATAAAAATGTTTTACCATATATCTTAAAGGAAAACTACAGGTCTATTTATTTCTCTGTCATGTAAAAGTTGATGAGCAAATCTCTATTTTTAACTATTATAAAATCCCGTTGCATTCTAGAAAACTATTTTTCAAATTCTGAGCCCAGCAGCCAATTTTTTTCACTTACTTCTTTCTTAGTGATTCCCTACTTTTCTGGGTGGCTGGGACACTGCTGTGGATGATAAAACCTTAAAGGGGTTGTCTCACCTCAATAATTATCATTTAATCGCAGAATATAGATCAAAGGCTGCTCGACCCGCAGGTGATGTGGATAATGGGTGCTCTGGTTAAATATCTGGTACCCAGCCAGAAAAGAGAGGCACAAAACGATTAATTAAGGAAAAAACCGGCACACTCAACCTGGAAACTATGTAGAGAGCAAGAATGTATCTAGAGAATTGTTTCCAATACCAAAAAATGTAATTATAATTAAAATGGTGAATCATAAGGACAATAAGGCAAAATAAAAAGAAATAAGAGCAAAGACAAGAATAAAAATATATGGATTAAAAAGACAGGTACTTGTGTTTTCTGATAACACAGTGTGTGTTTTACCTGCCCCAAATAAGGGACCATTTTTGGAAAAAATTTTAAATTGTAAAATGCATAACAAATGCAACCGCACAGTGTGTTTTTAAACAGACTGTGTAACACGATCATCCATGCATTTACTCATAGGTATATATGAGAGTGTCACTCTGACATTATTTACTATTGCTGTCATTACGTTAAATAGTTTTTAAAAGGTGGAGAGAAAAAGTAAAAATTTGAAAAAATAAAAGAGAAACCATGAGTCCTAGCAGACCTCAGAGTGTTCTATACCAATTGTCATGCTAATTAGAGCACTTTTGATTCAGCACTAATTGAGTTTTTTGAAAAATTTGATGAATCGGTCACGAAAGGAATTTCAAGTAATTTGCTCATCACTGCAGGACTGTCCGAGATAAATTCGCTTTTGTGTTAGACATTTTTAATTAAATAAATGCTTTTGAGCATGTGCCTCACCTCTATCTGCAGGTGGGCTCACACAATTTGATAAAAATGTTTACAAAGAAACTTCAGTTTATAATCATAGTAAATACAGCAATAACGCAATTCAACAATTATACAAATATTTAACTTGCACACACTTTGGAACCCACAAATTACAAATAAAACATTCAGTTGCCTATTTGCTTAGAAGTGGTAGCTTTGTTTTTTGCACTGTACATGTGGGGGTTGTGACTGCCTTCATTTTGGTCATGTGCTCTTCCTACCTGTCTAAAGCGGTTATTAATTAGTTTACAATAAAGCTGGTTCCTGCTTATCCTGAGCTTACTTTGTAGGCTTTACCTTATGTAGAGAGTTAAGTGTCCTATTGTAGGGGTTGTATAGTGTAAGGACCCATCTGAATGAGGTTACCTTGTTGTGGCAGGTGGGCTCACGCAATTTCATCAAAAGGTGTGCTAAGAAACTCAATTTATAAGCAAAGTAAATATAGAAGTAATGCAATTTAAAATAATGAAAACATTACATGCTTTCATAAATCTCATCACCTGCAGGGTGCTGCTGAGTTTTTAATTTTATTTTCCTTTCCTCAATGCACTCATAGGATCTCGTAAACTTATATGCTTTTCTATCCCAATGTTTAGACAGTTATTTTAAGCACAACTTAGATTAAAAAAAAAAGATTCCAAAAGCAAAAACCAATTATAATAGATGCTTGGCTTGCATTTATCAGGATAGATTTATAGATAGGATTTAAAGGGTTTGTCCACTTTACTAAGGTCTCAGGATAGGCCATCACCTTGCTGACAGCCTGCTGACAGGTTCGACAACCTGCAACCACACTGATCATCTGTTAGGGTGTAGCTATGGCACCGGAAGTCAGTTCTGGAAATACTAAGCTCTGTAAACCTTGCAGTGGAGGGATTAGTGCTATAGGCTATAGTGATGAGCTCCTTCAACTACAATGTTTTGGTGCTGTGTAGATTGGATGACTGAGCTACACCTGAACAGCTGATCAGTGGAGGTATCAGGATCTTGCCAATCAGGTACTAAAAGCCTATCCTGAGGATAGGCATTGCTAACATATGGATGGATGTGCAGAATGGGAAACTGAAGAATCCACATGGCAGGTATCAGTGTTTTGCAGACGTGCAATTTGCTGACTGCAAAACTGATACAGTAGTGTACATAAGGCCTTAAGGGTACTTTCACATTTGCAGCATAGCTATCCAGCAGGCTGTTCCGGTGGGTGAGCAGCCTGCCGAATCCGCCATGCCGCAAGTATCTGTGCACTGCTGTGCTGCCGCTCCTTCCCCATTGACTTTAATGGGAGCGGGGGGCGGAGCTATGGGGAAGCACGTCTGTGCATGGCAGTGATCGCCGGACCTGCAGCGATCACTGGCCGTGGACTGCCGTGCTGCGTCATAGCTCCCCGCCCCATTATAGTCAATGGGGACAGAGCGGCAGCACGGCAGTGCACGGGTACTTGCGGCATGGCGGATCCAGCAGGCTGTTCACCCGCCGCAACAGCCTGCCAGATAGCTATGCCGCTAGTGTGAAAGTACCCTAAGCTGTAGGCAGGAATGAACAGATGAATATGTATGGAAGCTATATGGAAGAGTTGTAATTATTTCTGGATCTAGGACCAGCTTGATTTTACACGCACCTCATACATCCACTTGCTAAAGGGTCTCTGCCATCTGTCCTTCTTCTCCAAGTGAAGGTAAGCATTAAAGAGGATCAGGTAAATATATCTCTCCAAATATTGCAGACTCCGCAGCTGAAGTAACTGCATTTCCTTCACATTTTTTGCTGTTTTAATCTGTGAAAAGAAAGAAACCATATTGGTAAAACACAGAAAAAAGAAGCTAAACCAATAGTAGTAATGAATATTTTTTATGCTAAGCTTTGCAAGTAACAGGTCATTGCACACTGTTCTAGATTATTGGTCTGCAACTTGTGGCACTTCAGATTTTGGTAAACTACGGCTCACGACATACACTGACTGCAAGCCACCAGGAATTTCAAATGCATAATTTCTGTATTGTTTTAGTCTTTTTCTGTTGGTTAACTGTGTTGCTATTTTTAATTTTAGCTACCAGACGTGTGTCTCAAACAACAGTTCCGAACCCTACTGCGTATGGGGCTCCGAAGCAAACAAATGGACACTGCACCGCTCCTAATGGAATTGCATGAGAAGAAAAGGCTTTAATTTTCACGTCAGTATCAGAATTGGACCTCCGCTGATTGGTAATGGGTTGCCTTCTCTAATGAGTCACGTTTTTTGCTTCATTGTACAGATGGACATGTCAGACAAGAAACACCAAAGAACAAACACCCTGCAGCCATTGCTGGAAGAACACAAGCTTGTGTTGGAATTGTTATGGTCTGGAGAATGTTTTCATGGCATTCTCTGGGCCCACTCCTCCATTTTAGGTATACAATTTTAATCCATCCTCAAGTACACCCACACAGACTGATTGTCCTCCCTGGGGTGAAGGGGATCTTCTATGAAGGCAATGCAACATGTCACAAGGCTAGAAATGTCCAATATTGGTTGGAAGAGCATGACTAAGAATTCCAAGTACTACCCTGGCCCCCTAATTCCCCAGGCATATAATCCAATTGAGCATCTGTGGGACCACCTCAATCATCGTATTCACTCTATGGATCCTCCTCTATGCACCTTCTAGCAGCTGTGGGACGCACTGCAGTCAGCATGGCTTCAGATACCTGTGACAACCTATTAGGATGCTATTGAGTCACTCCCAGTATATCTAGCTGCTGTCCGTGCTGCACATGGCAGTTACTCTGGATATTAGCTGGGGTCATAATAATGTGACGTGACTGTGTATAAGCAGTATACTGTTTGCAATATTGAGTGCTTTTAATCAGTGGAAGTTATTCTTCCTCTCCTGCCTGGCCTAAAAACAGGCTGCATCTGGCCAGATTTACTAATTTAATAAGTAATAAGAAAATCATGTCTGAGGTTGTTAACTGTAACTAAATATATAAAATTCATCTACAATGTCACCCTATTCATTCATATTTTTTTAAGAAACCCCCCCTTCCCATGGACAAAGAATAAATTAGAGAACTGCCATAGAGTTGGGTATTTTATCAAAATCATCTATACGAACTTAAAAACATGCCTTTGCTAGTAGCAGTAATTGTTTTGCAAGGTTAGAGGGGTTGTCCAGGATTAGAAAACTGCTTTCTTCTCAAACAGAGCCATACTCATCCATAACTTGAGCTAAAATATCACAAGTTTTTGTGCAAATCAGTAGTACATGTAAATATATAAAACTAAGTTATTTGCATATATAATAGTAGCCTATAGTCCTCCTCTGCCGACTTGCAGGCTAACTGAAGAGAAGAAGAGAGAGGGAGGACGAAACAGCAATCTCTCCGTATGCTGTGAGAGGGGAGAAAGAGCAGCAATGCGCCAGGCAGCTGATTGCTCAGAGAACACAGAACAGGTCTCCAAATCCATTCCAAAAAAACACTAAGCACAATTATAAAGAAACAATATATGCAGATTAGATATAATATTTTTGGCCACTCTAAATCTAATTCATATCTCCAGCTGCCTAGGAAGTGAAGGAGAATTTTATTTCAAAATGACAGGCGCTCTTTGAGATATACTGCATGTAAAAGGAGAGTAACAGACAATATACATTCATTAACAAAAAAAATAAATAATAATGCACCAAGAAGAAGTTGGAATTGAATGAAACTTTATCACTGTAATGATGATATATGTAAGTGATTACAATACTAGAGAAAACTGTACAATTGAAAGGAGGCTCTAGGACCCTGCTGGGCCTCCTCTAGCCTGGATACAAGATAATATATGGTTGGGCATGGAGACATACAGGTTCCCAAAGTATCCTTTGGCACATTTGCCCACAGATGTTGTAACTGGGTCTTTAGATCACGGATCAGCAACCTTCGGAACTACAGAATCTACAACTCCCAGAATGCTCTATTCCCTTCTATAGGAGTTAGATGAACAGCCGAGCATGTTAGCATGATGGGAGTTGTACTTTCACAGCAGCTGGAGTCCCAAAGGTTGCTGAGCCCTGCTTTAGATCCTGCACACTTGTAGGTTTCCAAAGTTGGCATTCCAGCTGGTCCCCCGAATGTTCAATTGGTAAGCAGTCTGGCCACTAGAAAGGCCAAGGAGGTGTTGGAATCTGGTGGAGACATTCCTAGGAAACCCTTACTGTGTGGGGGCAAGAATTATCCTGCTTAAAATGTCAGTGGAAGCCCTGCCATGAGAGGCAACACATGTGGCCACAGGATGTCCTGCATATATTGCTGAGCTGTTGGTGTCCTTGTATCACTACTTGGGATGACCAACTGTCACACGTGATAGCTTCCCATATCATGACACCAGCGAATGGGGCAGTGTGTCGCTCAACAGCAAAGGCAGGATGAAGCACTTACCACCAGGCCTCCATACCTAAATCTGACCGTTGTCAGATACCAAACAGAACCGGGATTGATTGCTAAAGATGATATAGTTCCAGTCCGTAGCAGTTCAGGCTCCTTATTCATGACTCCACTGCAAACTAAGGTGATGGTGGCTGGCTGTCAACGGCAGGAAACCCAATGGGTGCCATGACACCAAATTTCCTTATGCTAAGGCCTGGATATGGTCCGGGCAGAGACTGGGGTGTCTAATAAAGGTACCGACTGTGTGTGGATGGTGGACAACCCAACTATGGGTTTGGATAAGACTATCCTCTCTACTGGTGGTCTGTCTTGGCCATCCGGATCCTATTCGCAGTATGTGCATGCCGTCACGTAACCTCTGCTCATATAACTTCTTAACAGCCAGGTAAGAACGGCCTGGAAGGCAGTATGTCAAAATCACCATCCTGTATCTCTCAGTCCAAAGATGTGCTCCTCTCAATTTCTGTAATCTGGGCAAAATGCATTTGTGTGTGTTGTAAAGGCATGCCTAGCAATCAACAATCTCTTATCAAGAGGTACAATGCACAAAAGTAGTCTGAGAGCCGTTTTATAGGGCAGCATGGTAAGCACTTTTATGCCTTCTTGTGGCAAGACCTGGTGTCTGATCAGACCACATCTGTAATTATTTACAGTACATATCTGCCTGACATTTGTATGTGGGTGTGTTTTTTATTTTTTATTTTGAGTGTATTTTGCTATCATGTAGTCAACTGCTATTTCAGAGATACTATAGCTCAGCTATAAAATATACTTAAAATGTAGCAGAAAAATAATTATAGCAGTGCAGATTAATATGAACTTTTCTTATTCTTTACACAGTGCAAATGGTACAAAATTATAACAAAAAATGAGAATTTGGTTAAGACACAAATTGCTACATGTATACGTAGGACTCTGATGAGGATGTTAGAGGCCTTTTTACTAATGAAATATATATTATAGTAGGCTGTGAAATGCATTCAGATCTGTTGGAAGGCTGCCATTGCAGCAACCAGGGTCTCATTAAACCTCACGACTGTACTGCACAGTGTTTATTTTGTTTAAAATATCTTATTAACAGACTGCCATAGATTCTTGAAGGTAATTACGGTAGTTTCCATCCTAACTAATTTTGTCCTTATGGCACAAACTATACTATATGCTGCTTAGAGGGACTGCTGACTAAATGCTGACAAAGCAAAGTGCCATGCAAGAAAATCAAAATCAAAGCTACTGCTATACTTCCCCAGCCATGTCCTCTTTATATTAATGTCAGACTGCATCTATTAACAATTTTTTGTAGTTATTGTTTAACCCCTTAATGACGGGGCCATTTTTAACCTTCGTGACCAGGCTTATTTTTTGAAAATCTGACATGTATCACTTTATGTGGTAATAACTTTGGAAAACTTTTACTTATCCAAACCATTCTGAGATTGTTTTCTCGTGACACATTGTACTTCATGATAGTCATAAATCTGAGTCAATATTAGCATCTTTCAAAATTTTAATTTCTCTGCTTTTAAAACAGAAAGTGATACCTCATAAAATATTTATTACCTAACATTCCCCATATGTCCACTTTATGTTGGCATCATTTTGTAAATGTCATTTTGTTTTTTTAGGATGTTAGAAGGCTTAGAATTTTAGAAGCAATTCTTAAAAGTTTAAAGAAAATTTCCAAAACCCACTTTTCAAGGACCAGTTCAGGTCTGAAGTCACTTTGTGTGGCTTACATAGTAGAAACCCCCCCATAAATGACCCCATTGTAGAAACTACACGCCTCAAGTTAGTCAGAAGGGATTTTACAGACTTTGTTAACCCTTTAAGTATTCCACAAGACTTAAAGGAAAATGGAGATGAAATTTCTAAATTTCACTTTTTGGGCAGATTTACCATTTTAATCCATTGTTTTTTTTACACATCAAGGGTTAACAGTCAAACAAAACTCAAAATTTATTACCCTGATTTTGCAGTTTCCATAAACACCCCACATGTGGTGGTAAACTGCTATATGGGCACATGGGCGTAGCTATAGGGGGTGCAGAGGTAGCAGTCGCTACCGGGCCCTGGAGCCTGAGGGGGCCCAAAGACCCTTGTGCTGCATAAGAAGACACAAAGCACTGAGGGGAGGGGGGCCCAAGCTGAACTCTTGCACCAGGGCCCATGAGCCGTTAGCTACGCCACTGTATGGGCACATGGCAGGGCGCAGAAGAAAAGGATCGCCATATGATTTTTGGAAGTCCGATTTTGCTGCAGATTTTTAGACACCATGTTCTATTTGAAGCTTCCCAGATGCATCCTACAGTAGAAACAATCAAAAAGTGACCCCATTTTGGAAACTATGGAAGGAGGTGACAGTTTTATTGGTACTATTTTGGGTTAAATATGATTTTTAAATCGCTCTATTATGTTTTTTGGGAGGCAAGGTAACCAAAGAATGGATGTTTTGGCACCGTTTTTATTTTTTGTTTTTACAACTTTCATATGACAGTTTAGATCATGTGCTATTTTTATTGAGCAGGTTGTTACAGATGCGATGATATCAAATATGTCTACTTTCTTTGTTTCAGTTTTACATAATAAAGCATTCTTGAAAAAACATTATGTTTTTGAGTCTCCATTTCCTGAATGCCATATTTTTTTTATTTTTCTCCCGATTGTCTTGTGCAAGGGCTTGTTTTTTGCAGGAAGAGTTGACGTTTTTATTCGTACCATTTATATGATTTTTTGATTATTCATTATTACATTTTTGGGGCAAAGTGACCCAAAAATTGGTAATTTTGGCACAGTTTTTATGTATTTATTTTTATGGCATTCATCTGAGGAGTCAGGTCATGTGATATTTTTATAGAGCAGGTCGTTACGGATATGGAAATACCTAATATCTCTACTTTTCTTATTCATTTAAACTTTACACAACAATAGCATTTTTGAATGTCTTTTTTGGCACTGTTTTTATTTTATTCTTTTACAGTGTTCACCTGAGGGGTTAGGTCATGTGACATTTTTATAGAGCTGGTTGTTACTGATGCAGTGATACCAAACATGTTTAGTGTATTTTATTTTCTTCATTTTTACCCAATAATAAATGTTCGTATATGGGAAAATGTTAGAGTAAAAAATAATTTTTTACACTTTTTTTAACACTTTTTGTACCCAGACGCACTTGGTTCATGAAGATCCAGTGGGTCTGATGGCTCTACAATACACTGTATAGTGTACTGCAGTGTATTGTGACAACACTTAGCCTGATCTGGCTCCTGCCTTTAGCAGGAGCCTGATCAGCCTTAGATAAACCATGGCAAGCTGTATGCCTGCGTAAGGCGTCCATTTGCCATGGTAACCACCGGGAACCTGCCACAGCAGAGCCTCCCTCTGTTATAATCAAACGTCAACACTCACTGAGGAGATCGAAGCTGCGCTAATGAACGCTGCAAATGGTCAGTCAAATCTGACTGACCAATCACAGCAATTCAAAGGCAGGGACCGCTCTGATTGATCCCCTGTCAGGTGCCCGGACAGCTCTGCTGTCACAATACATCATTGGTCATTAAGGGGTTAACTGTATTTATTTACCATTTACTTCTTGTTTACAGAACATAAAAACACACCTCAGCTATGTAAGCACTCATAACACTTAGGGTTCATGCACACGGCTGTATGGCCGTAATGCACGTATTGCGGACTGCAAGCAGTGGGTCTGCAATATACGGGCACTGGCCGTGTGCACTCCCAAGTGGAGCATTGCAGAGCAGAGACACGGATTGGAAGGACTACGAAGAGCTTCCGTGGGATTTCGGTCCAGGCTTCTGCACCGCAAAAAATAAAACATATTCTATTTTTTGCAGTGCGGTACACATCTTGCAGATTAAGGACCCATTCAAGTGCCGTACCCGTACATTGCAGACAGCCATTTGCAGTGCGTAGCACGTGCATGAGGTGCACATGAGCCCTTAGGATCACTCTACACACAACAGGTGTTTGTCACAGCTTCTCTACCTCAATCCCTGCACAATGGTCGTTGCACAGGTCATACAGCATGTGTAAAACAAACCTCAATGGGTCAAAAAATTGAATTAGTAAAAAAATATAGGTGAATATTTCCCTTTAAAGCTTACTTAACCTTTCAACAAACTTTGCATTAATCAATAGTACAGTGTGCGTACATGAGGAATAGCACTATTTCTGGCCACTATATGATTAGTATCTTGCATTTTTTTAATCAGTCTTCCTCTGTGCATGCTGAATGTCTAGTCTGCAGTTCTCCCAACCATGGTTGGTGGAGACTAGCTGCCATCCACTGCACACAGAAAGTAGAGGGATATTTGCTTACTAACCCTTCTCTTACTCAGAAGCAGCTCCAGAATTATGGGAGACATTTAATAGAGGAGTACTGAGGTGTATGGTTG
Organism: Bufotes viridis; assembly: GCA_033119425.1. Lineage (NCBI taxonomy): Eukaryota > Metazoa > Chordata > Amphibia > Anura > Bufonidae > Bufotes > Bufotes viridis. Next base: position 191,888,154 of record CM065594.1, read on the forward strand.
TGAATTAACATTTGGCATGTTTATATGTCAACCCACATAGCTCCAGCAGTCGGCTTGTATGTGTGTGCACATGCTTACTCCTCTTCATAGACTTCTATTGACATGAGTAATATGATCCTTCTGTGGAGCTGGTCCTTCTGGATGGGAATAACCCCTTAGGCCCCATTCACACGTCCGCAATGTTCGCCCGCACCCGTTCCGCAAATCTGTGGAACGGATGTGGACCCATTCATTTTGAATGGGGACGTCATGGATGCAGAGAGCACACACTGTGCTCTCCGCATCCGCATTTGCGTAGCGCGCCGCCGATCTTCCAGCTGGCGATTCCTCAATAATATAGAGCATGTCCTATTCTTTCCCGCAATTGCGGACAAGTATAGGCATCTCTATGGGGCTGGCGGCAAGGTGTGTTGCGGATCCGCAGCAAACTACGGATGTGTGAATGGGGCCTTACAGACCAACCCTGTACATAGATCTACTACCTGTTTTAATAATGAAATTTAGGAAATAAGATTTACTGCTCTTGACCATGGCTGTTATTACAGCACAATCACAGTGAAATAGTAAAAAACATATACAGTATATACCGGTACTACTTAGAATCCCCAACCAAGGGTATATTCACATGCAGCAAATATGCGACAGAAATTTCTGCAACTGCACTGTCCTATTCATCTGAATACAGCCATGCACGTAATTTAGCTGTATGGAATGGATGCTGTGTGATACCCTAACTATCTTGGCTAACCAACTAAACAGGATGCCCTAGGATGTCTTACATTGCATCTGTGAAACTTACAAATAGAAACCTCATTTGGAAGAAACTTTTTTTTTTTTTTTGAGATTACGTTCATTTACCAACTATGTATTAACAAATTCTATCAAAGAAATGGAGAATTAGTTATCTAGATATAATAATTCCTCACATAACCTAATCTGAGGCCACTTTTACACGCTCAGTATCTTTTAGCAGTGTTTGTAAGCCAAAATCCAGAGTGAAACCTATACAGAAAAAGTATAGTGAGAAAATATGTGCCTCTTCTATATTTTGGGCCAGATCCTGTTTTTTTTCCCTTACAAATACTGACAAATAACACTGACTATTGGAAAGTGGCCTACATCTAACCAGCAACATGGTAGAGAAAAAGAGACCTGCTGCATACAATATAGCAGAACGGTGGTCAAAGGTGAAACTACAAGTATTCCAGGTAACTGCTATAGTATATGGTCCAGGTATCACTGGTGACTCATGAAGAAGATGGGACTGGCGCTAAAGGTAAACTTCTTTAAGATAACCACCAAAAACTGCATTGAAAAATTGTCTTCTAGGGGTGGTCGTCAGATGGCCAGTATACATTAAAATTAAAATCTGTCACAGGAAAAGTCTGGATAATAGCATAGTCTTTTGGAGAGGTTTTCCTGAACTTTATGAACCTCTCTCTCTTCAACCCATGCAGTCACATCACTTCAACATATTATTGTATTCATTTATCTAGCACCATAATCTAAATTACAAATCAACCCATCCATATATTTTTTTTCTGGAGTGCTAGAGGAAAGTGGACTACACAGAGGTAACCCATGCAAACATGGGGAGAACATATAAACTTCAAGCAGATGCCCTTATTTGGATTCTAAGCAGGGCTGTAGCTCTAGAAAGCAACAGTGCTAACCACTGAGCCACTGTACACAGGTCCTTATAGATATATTATCATACACCTATAGTTTATTTTGGTCATCTATATAGCGTTGACGTATTCTACGGTTTTGCTGTTAACCCATTTTGACTCCTGGTGGAACAATGATAGGCAGTCAAAAAATCCCATCACCCAACTCAATACAATTAGAAAGCACTAGAATTTACTGCTTAAATTATTTTTATATGGTGTGACTATAGAGGGTGCAAGGTCACACCAGGCCCTACTGCCTCAGACAGTCTATAGGATTATATACCAGTAGTCCTATACTTGATGTTTATGATTTGTGGGAAGCCCAGTGCATAATTTGGATGGGGCCCAGAGGGCTACACTTCTATATTTATTAAGTTGCTCTTTGGGAAGCACTTGACTTTTTCCTTCAACATCATTCCATATTCTAGTCTATTAGAACCTTTTTTTATGCTGTTTATGATTACCTGCATATATTGTATAGGATGACAAATTATAATGAACTCTTAAGCTCAAAACATTAAAAAAGCCACCTGGTCCAAATCTCACTCTGCACATATCAACACAGTGAAATGTATGGAAAAACTTTACCCTGAAGACCTGTGATCCATCAGCCCCCTGACAGTGGTACATTCCCATAAGGGGAAGTTCATTTCGGACATGCAAAACAAACTTGTTAAAGTGGACTTAAAAACATGGAAAATGTTACCAACGCAATGCGTTTTTGTTTGCTCTTTCCAAAGAGCACAAACCAATATTTCTGCCAGGCATAGAAATAAAAACAACATGCCAAGGATATCATAGAGATGAAAAAAGCAGATTTTACACTGCCCCCTTGTCATTCTGACCTCATTGTTGCTGAATCCTTAAAATAATCAGATGTGTTCATGCACACAGACTCGTAAAGGAATGTGCCTTTTATGCTACTAGCTCTACTAACACAAATACTATCCTTATATCAAGCATATAGCAATGTGAGGTAATTGGCTTTGTTTGGGGCCGTAAGGAAAATTGTGCTGACCATGCTGATTTTACTAGTGGTCATGAGACTATGTTTGCAGTCTGTGCACTATGCGGTTTGTGAAAGCAATTTTCAAGCTCAAATGCAACAGATCATTTACCATTTTGCAATAGTCTGCTCTTTCATTCTTTCACCTTTTTTAACTTTTTTTTTTTTTTAATATTCCTCGATCTGCCAGTTTAGTCTAGCATGTTGATGGTCAAATCATTCAATGGACAACTGACTGGCTGCATTCCGGCCAATACTTATTTTTATTGCTTTAGATGGTTTTAGCTCTCCATTTCAATAAACGAGGTTTCCAGGATGATAACGCTTTTTTTTTTTTTTTAAAGGACTGAAAGTGTTAAAAATAAGAAATAAGCATTACTCACCTCACCAATTCCCTGTCGTTTCCATTTAAACTCTGCTTAGCCCCTAATACTCAAAAATTCCTGATTTAAGTTCGACACCGGAAAGGGCTAGGAAAGCCTGCTCAGCCAATCATTGGAACAAGGAGCAAGAAGTGGAGATCTTTATGAACCAGTAGCAGCGGGTGGGGCTTGGTGAAAATGCAAAATGGTTGGTTTTAACCCTTTCTATTCCTTTAAAAAATTCTCTCCCTGAAAAAAATCTTGTAACTCCTTTTTTTAAAAGTTATCGCCTTACCACAGGAGAGGAGATAACTGTTAGATCAGTGGGGAAACCAACTGATCATAAGAATGGGCTCTCCATACAACCCCCTGAAATGAACAGAGCAGCAGATCAAGTGTGCACGCTACCATCTAATTTATCTCTATGGAACCTGCCAGAAATACTCAAATCTGCTATCTCCGGCAGAATCGTATAGATTAATAGTGTGGCAGTGCACATGCTCAATCTCATTTGGGGTGAGGTGTTTATTTTTGTGGTGGAGGTCCCAGCAGCAGGTTCCCCAATGACCTTATAGTCATTTGACACTTTTAAGTCCAATTAGCATGGCCAACATGTTTCTCCTTACAGTGGGGATATTGTATATATAGTGTAACTTTTGTTTCAGGTTTTTATTTTTTTTATATAGTGTAGGGACAGGGATGTTAAACATTTTTGTAATATACTTTATTACGGAAATATGTTTCTATGTACTAGAAAACAGGATGTAAAGAGTCTGTCTTAAGTCTTGCAAAAGTGAGTCTGTCTTAAGTCTTCAGCATTATACTGAGCACTGAAGACCCCGTTGTGTAAGAAGTCAGATAGGCAGGGTGAGGAGTAGTGATAGTTAGGGCATAGTCAAAGACTGGGGTAGTGACAGCAGGCAGACTAGAAGTCTCTGTATGTTACAATAGGTGTCTTCAGCGCTCAATAAAACGATGAAGACTGAACACAGACTTTCCTTAGTAATGATCAGATCTTTGCTAAGAAGACTGTTTACATCCTATTTTCTGGTACAAAGAAACATCTTTCACTAATAAAGTATGTTACAAAAATGTTTAACATCCCTGTTCCTACACTATAACAAAAATAAACTGAAACAGCAGATACACTTTTAAATATCTGTATTGTTGTCAGCTGGGTCTGAAAGAATTTTTATATACCAGTTTTCTTTTTTTGTTAACCATACCCTTAGCTCAGCCCCCAAAGATTATGTTTCAAACATCTCAGAACGGATAAGCCCAAAAATCTGCTTAAACTGCTCGGACTGGCAGGACTAGTACTGTAAAAGTTACATAACTCTCCAAAATGGCTAGGATTTAAGTAGGGATGATTTCACGCATATGAAGGCAGCAGCGTTTGAGAGATTTTTTTTTAAATAGATTATGAGCCATCCACTAAAAGTCAACTTTATCATTTAATCCTTCTAGTTTATAATCTGGCTAGAGCTTTGCAACTTTGTTGGGTCACTGCCAACACTGACATTATAAGACTGGCTCCTACCTCTACTGATGACCTACACATACTTGGCAGGTGCTGTAGTCCCACCTGAGCTTCACTGTCACGCATTGTTGAATGTACCACTGCCAATGTTTTTTGTTACTATGGAAATCATTACATCATTACATAATCTTCAAGCCACTGGGACTGAAGGCAATGAACTTGCCATTAAAAACACTGAACTTAAGGTGGACAACGATGGATTAGGCTATAAGACTGCCAAAAACTATATCCATTGACTTAAAGAGGATTCCAACAACTGCAAAAATATTCTTGGCCATTTTAATATCTTTATTTGTACCACCCATGTATTGGGCTACTTGTATGTAACTGCCAGTTGATGATGCCAGTATAACTATGGGAATTGCTCCGAGGAGCTGTTAAAGTGCGTGCAGCTGGCACTGTTGGATCTTTGTCAGGTGCAATGTGGTCATGAAGAACTTGTGTATATTCAAATCACCACACACATCAATATCCACACATACATAACTACCATTGTAAATGACCTCAATTGCTCTATTTAGTGATTTACAGCCACATAAGGTCACCATGGACATCATTGCACCTCAGAACAATACATGTCATCAGAAGCTCTCAGTAGATCAGCCTAAGGCCTTAGCTTGTGAAGTCAAGTGAATGTATCTCAGATAAGAAGCAAAGTTAGTGTACATTAAAATGTACACTTTTCACAATTTTGTAGGTCTCCTTTATGTTTCACTGGCCCTTTAAAGCAGTATCCTCATAATTGACAAGAAAAATGTATCTCTCTCAAGAACAAGAACATACACTTCCTTTCAGACTCTTTCTTAATTTCTTAAAAGGGGTTATCCAATGAATAATGTAAAAAATAAAAATCAGATATAGTCTAGCTACATGACAACCTCCTTCTAACAAAGCTAGAACCAGCCCTTTACCTCAAATAAATCCAGAGATCTGCCCATTCATTGCTCCGCTTGTTCTGCTAGATTTATTTGAAGCTGGTAGCTTAAGGGACATGTCCTTTTTCAGAGGTGTGTCCTTCAGAGGTGTATGCTTCAGCTGTTGGAAGTTGAAGGATGGAACTGAGCATGTGCTTCCATCTCAGTGAGCAGGAAAAAGAAATTAGAAAAAGAGCAAACAGCAGGTGGCGCTATACAGATAGATTTCATTGAATAACTCAGTGGCTACAATAAGTTTTTAATTACATGTAAATACAAAAGTATTTGGATCCAGGTGCTGGTATGAACATTTTAGATTTTTTTTGTTTGGGATAACCCTTTTAACAGCAGTTAGCAGTTAGAATTGTGTCCCATAACATATATCCCAAACCTTTTCTAGTTTGTGAGCTACCTTCAGATATGACAGGTGGTGCTGGATATTACAAATTAAATTTGAAGTGTACCAAAGATATGATCAAATGATGTGGCTTTTAACTTAAAGGACTTGCCTGATTTCAAATTTTATTATGCTAATCTGCTGTGGGGGCTGGTAAAATAATAAAATAACTTACCTCACCTTCACCTGCCCCTTCGATCCAATGCTGCTTCTGCTCCTTCCTCTAAGGCCTCATGTACATCTCCATTGCCAGATTCTCTATTTCCGGTATACGGTATATCCGGTCAATGTTCAGCACAAATGCCGGACTTCAGCTGGACAAAATCCATTACATGCAACTTTTTTTGTCCGGCCGACAGCCGGCATTTGCATCGGATCTCCTAAATGGAGATGTGAACCGCCTAAGTCAGCTCCTAACCCAGACTAAAATCAGTGATCTAATGTTGTGGCTGCATCTGTCATGTCCAAACACTGGCATCAGCAGTTTTAGGCCGTACACCACTGAAGCCAGTAATTGGCTGCAGTCTATATGGGATGTCTCCACTGCAGCTGCAACAAAATGTCACTGGGAAAGAGCACCAGTGCTTGATCAGAGTTGGTCCTGAAGGTTAGGCAAGTTATTATTTTAATAGCCTGTGGGATTAGTATGATGCAATGTTAACAGACTACCCCTTTAATGTTAACTGCAAATAATATGCTTTTTGACCGTAATCACAATATTCAGTAGTGCCATCTCTGGTGCCACTAATATATAATAGTTTCTGCAGCTGCCAATAGCTGAGGAACCATATGCAGGAAGCCCAAGACTAACATATGAATCTGAAGTAACTGGTTGTCCTAGACTGTTAGACACATTCAATATGTAATACCTACAGTAACGTATTAGGTCCTTCATACCAGTTTTACAAAGCCTTAGTTTTTAAAGTTTTAAAGAGAAACATTAGAATTATTATTTTATTCCCGATTTCATAAGTAGTCCCACCATATTCCAAATCTCTGTTCAAAAAATGTCACCCTTCACAGTTCCTGTTCCCAATGGTGGACAAAACATCTAATTTTCCCATCTTGGACATAAAGTAGGGCCAATTGGCCATTTAACTTTTAGTATGTTGTAGAAGAGTGGAAGGAAACCTACAGAAACATGGGGACAACTTACAAACTCCAAGCAGATATTGTCCTTTGTTAGACTTGAACCCAAGACCTCAGTGCAAAGCAACAGTGCTAACCGCTGACTGTATAAGTAGTTGTGTCTTCTCAGAAAATAGTATGAATGTAACTTACCTCAGATACATAAAAAAGGTTTATTTCAAACCCACTTGCTTAGTCAGCTCCTTTGAGCTGTTAACTAAAATCGTGAGTCAGTGACCACAATGGGCCTTTAAACCTCCTCTGAGATACTTTTACACCATTTTGGAAGTAGACAATCTATGGCCAATAAAAATTCAATGTCTTGTGGTAAAAGTAAAATAAACTAATATGTTGGACTGGCAGGTAAAACGCACTTGTGCTCTTTCTCAGATTGTCCATGAATATCAGAAGAAAAGACACAGATGATGTGAACCTAAATCAGAGCCAGTAAGAGTCATACCACATACGCAGGAAAATGCACCAGCTGGTACTGCTTCACATCTGTATAATATAACTGAGGCTTTACACAAAACACTGAGCCGCTCTTTTGGCAGTTAAAGATGTGTAAGTGGATACAAACATTCAGAGCTTAGAGAATAGGTTTGCATGTTTTCCTAGAGCTTGCATAAGCCCCTGCATACGCAGAAACTCAGGAATTTGCAAACAAGGGCAAAATTTAAGAGAGATTTTTGGATCCTACTCCATGTGATTTAGTTTTTTTGGTGGTATATTTGTGTGATGTCTCACTAGACCATTCAGGATTCTTTTGGATAGCAATATGTGCAGTTTACTACCAAACTTCCACTCTAGAAAATAGAAGTTAAAGGAAAATCACATTGGTTTGTATGCTTTTTCCAACTGTACATTGTTCGGGTACGTCCACAGGGGAGGGACATTTTCTAGTACCAGCAAAGTAGATGAAATTTTAAGAAATGACCATAGATACTACAGGGAAATTTCCTGTGGGCCAATGCCCAGGGGGTCACCTAAGCCCTCTTCATGGCTGCCAGCTGTGTACATCACGATCTGATTCTATAAGCATTAATTAATGTAAGGAACATCAGGTACTTATGCACCTGGCCAAGGGCCGCAGGAGTCATCCTGAATTCAACTGTATCACCATCCTCAGGATGGTGATACAGTTCAATACTGTGGGGAAGGCAGCAGTATTTTGTGCTACACTGTGGTATTGGCTTCTGGTGAGGCAGCATATTGTGCTGCACTATGCTATCTGGCTCTGCTGGGGCAGTATTTTGTGATGCACTACAATATTGCAGGCTCCACCTACTTCTGTTGGCCCTTCCTACTTGTGTTGCTCCACCTTTTCTCAATTTCAACCTGCTTACAACATGGGGCCAAGTTTAGTTTTTTTCCAGGGCCACTTTAAGTTCCCAGTCTGCCCCATGCCAAGAGGTAAATGGCGCTTTTAACACTTCTGTCTTTCTGCTCGGACTCAGGGCATGCACTGCTTTAATCCATGTGATACAGAACACAGACTTGGAGACAATTGTGTCCGGCAGTTAGCAGGTCCATATTCTACATGGAAAAACAGACCTACTGCCATATTTAAAATTGTCTGTGTGTTGTGGCAGCAACAAGGATGAATTTTACTATGAATGAATCAGGTATGGACTCTACACAGTATAATTCTGTTGGGCAAAAATAAACCAATGCCTGACTCCTTATGGCACATTCCCCAAGCATCTGAGATTTGAGATGTCTTCCACATACACGTTGGTCGATCCAGTAAAAAAAAAAAAAAACTGTATGGAAAAAAGGTATCTATATTTAAGACTTAGGCCTCATTGCACAGAGATTTTATTTTTATTTTTTTTAAGTACATATTTTATACACATACACAATGGATGATTTTTTTCTTAAACAAAATGTTTCTAGGCATAGAAGAATAGAATTGTGCCAAGTTAGAAAACCACATATCCATTATTAATCACGTGACCAGGTCTCCTGCTCCTGCTTCCGGCCACCTGCAGAGCCTGCCTTTCCTCTTCCTGCTCCAGCTCATTCTCCGTTGCAGCTCTCCTGCACATAACTAGCAGTCTATTTAAAGCCTAATCCTGCCCTGGACTCCACCTTCCAGGTTTTTTACAGGTGTTTAGCATTTTCCGGACTGTTTTCTCCCAATGAGGACATTCCTCTTTTGCTCCACTCTGAACTGCTGCTTCACACAGTTTTGACATAGGCTTGTTCTAGACCATGCTCACTTTTTATCCCCGCTACTTCTGCTGACTACTTGTTTGCAACTCCTGCCTGGTTGCTAAATACTTTTCTGATACTGCTCCACTACCAATTGGAGACAGTTCCAGGAGTTTTAACTTGGGAGTTCCCTGCAGAGAAGACCAGATTCCTGCATAGAGGTTAAATGGTGACAACCAGGGAATCACTTAGACTCTACACTGTGACTTAGCCTGCACAAATCACATTGTGGGTTAGAGGATCCACCAATGCTAGCATTGTTGGCTCTACACTACGGAGCTGTAGATACTCTATTATCTATTCTGCAACATAATAAGGAAATATTCAGTCCTTGAAGCAATAAGTCTAAGGGGAAAGTAGCTCTGTAATACGGCATCAGATGTTGGTTTAATAAAAAAATGAGATGAGGGTAAGTAAATGAGCTCTTAACAAGCGCCACCTCTGATGCCACCAGATGTAAGGTAGTTATCCTATAAGTCAATGTTAGACCTTTTAAACAGGCCTTGAGACATGACTTGGATAATAATTAAGCCAGCATCTCATCTGCAGACAGCTGTTTCGGGGTGATTGCCCCTTATCAGTGTAGAGCAGAAAGTGCAGGCTTAATTGGGTGAGAGGCCAAGGCCAGGAGTCGGGTTTCATAAAGAATCTGACAGGAAAAAAATATTTGTTTTGCAATGATAGCAAATGCCCTTTTAGTTAAGAGAAAATAAAGCAGCAGAATTGTACAGTACTTCAAGTTCATTCACCTTATCACATTTATCCTCAGCCCAGTTTACAAGCCCTGGAGGCAGTACAATTCAGAAAGAGCTAAAATGAAGAATACACTATTACATTCTCTCAAAAGGCATCCTCTGACGCAAATGGATTAGCCAAAAACTGCAAGAAATACGGTTTACATTTTGTTTCTCATTTTTTTCTAGCTGTCTAAAATTCTTTGAATACTTCTAAATAAGAAAGTATTTTGTTTAACGGCAATGCTGATGAAGCAGTTTCAGAGCTCCACTCTGTATTTAGGTTTCAGCATCTACCCATTATACTTCCTGACAATTAAGTAATTTGGGGCCCCGACAGAGGGAAATTATGTTTCTTAGTACAAAAATGTTTTTCGTGGCAAAGGATTATAAAAATATTGCTACCCAAAACAACAGTGTGTGTGAGCCACAGTGGTTAGCCACAGTCCTGAGGTTCTTGGACTTAAGAGGTCATTTGCTACAAAGCACCTAAAACATTCTTATAGAGATTTTCTATTTAGTTTGTGCTTTTATTATAATAATGTAAAACATTAAATGTAAAAGAGTTCAAATCAGTAGATCGGCATACTGACCAAAATATGGCTCTATAATTTTTGGGTTAAATTTGGCAAGGACAGTGGGGGAGATTTATCAAACTGGTTTAAAGTAGAACTTGCTTAATTGCCCATTGCAACCGATTAGATTCCACCTTTCATTTTTCACATCTCCTCTAGATAGGTCATCAGTATCTGATTGGTGGGGGTCCGACACCCAGGAGGCAGTGCTTACAGTAGTGTTGTAGCCTTCTCTCAGCTCACCGAGCATAGCACCGTACGTTGTATAGCAGCTGTGCTTGGTATCACAGCGGCTCAGCCCCATTCTCTTCAATGGGGCTGAGCTGAGTCTAGGCCACGTGATTAATGGACGGGACATCACATAGCCTACGGAAAAGCTGGAGAAGGCCACAACGCTAATGAGAATGCCACTGCCTTGTCAAACAGCTGATAGGTGAGGATCCCAGGTGTTGGATCAGATACTGATGACCTATCCAGAGGATTAAAAAAAACTCAGAAAACCCCTATAAGATCCAGTGGTTTAGGATGCTGTACAGGACAGCAGTTACTCAAAGGATATGTACAGTTTTGCAACCCATTTGTTTTTTCCCCCACACTGAATCTAAATTAAAACAAAATCTAGCAACCTTGCAAATAGTCTACATAAAAAAGCTCCAACAGATTTTTGAAAAACAGCTTCTATGTAGATCTATGTGTCTCTGTGGTTACAGACTATAAATAAATCCTGTGTGTAGTCAGATCCCACACATGTTGTATTCCAGTCCCTCTGCCCCCCTTTTTGCTTGCATACAAACAATAGAAGGAGTAGATATGAGTAATACATGACTGCTTCTTACATACCGGGTTTGACTGTAGTCTGTAACTATGGAGGCTCCTAGTTCTGCATAGAAGGGTTTCCCAACATTTTAAAAAAATTGGTCAGGACAGGAGGCCATATAAAATAAAGGAAAAAAAAAACCATACTCACCTTTCATATATCCCGCCACTCCAGCAATCTGATGACATCGCGCCCATCTTTCACACGACGGCTGTTGCCAATCACTAGCTTCAGCGATCAGGTGTACATAAATGGCATGTGACCACTGAGGCTAGTCAGTCGCAGCAGTGGTTACATGAACAATGAATGAGGGACTAGAGGAGCAGGACATATAAAAAGTAACATGTTACTGTGGCAGCCGTGGCCACTGCCCCCTGCCGCTGTGTTTTCATTCCCGTGGACCTGCCTTCTGCTCTCTTCTTCTTCCTGGTAGGCCAGCCTCTGGGGTAGCTCTGTCCCCCCATGCAGGCTGTAGCCTGAATGCCGGCAAAGCATCTCCTCCTCTGCCCAGAGGGCATGCTCCTGTGTTCCCTCTGCACCCCAGTTGACACCAACCAATGGTTTGACACCTTTGGGTACTTAAGGTAGCTGATCCTATGGGAGGATGCTTAGGCAACATGTTGTCCAGCTCGTTTGTTCCCTGCAAAGGCGTTCCATAGTTCTATCGGTTGCCTATGTACCAACTTCTGTTTGATTTCCAGAGTTGACCCTTCGCTGACTAACCTGATGGAGGATGGTGTGTTGGAGAAGCCAACTTGTAGCTCAATGTTTGTACTTTTTGCTCCTTAGTCAATGCTCATCAGGTCAGTCCATAAGCTAATATTGCTATATTTTAGCAGCACTAGACCTCTATGCTAATGCCCATCATTACAAATGATCTGTTCTTTGGTGTATTCGGCCTTTATGAGCTTATGGGTCGATTTTGGTTTCCTCCTAACAAGTTTTTACTTGCTTTATATTTTATATCTGTCAATTCCATTGTTCTGTGACCATTGATGTCCTCATCGTGTACCAAATGTTACTTTTGGTGTGCTAGTTGTCCTGGACTGGTGGTGAACATCAGGGGCAGACTGGGAACTTAAAGTAGCCCTGAAATAAATACTAAAAGTGCCCCTGTTTTGTAGTCGGGTTCAAATTGATGGAAGGCAGGGCCAACACAAGTAGGCAGGGCCAGCAATACCATATTGTACCACCCCAACAGAGCCAAATTCCACAGTCCATCACAAAATACTGCCGCCAACAGCACAAAATACATCAGCATAAATGTCCACTGGCCAGCTGTGAGGAGGGCTCATCGGGGTTTAAGATCACATGTACTCACATGTACTGTATACGTGTGCAAATATTGACTACTGTTGCACCCCATTTGATTTTGTGTTGTTCATTTATTTGCTGGCATATAATTTTCGTCCAGTATACTTTAGTTTCTCCATCTTATACTTTATTGTATATGTATCTCCATTTTTATACAGGCCATGAACAAGGTCCAGGTTGGACCAGAAATGTTGGCCACATCTGCTATTTATATGGATGGATTAAGTAAAATAAAAGTAACTGCAATACAATTTGAGAGTTCTGTGTTATCCATATAATTTAGAGCTGGTGGTAAACCACATTTCAGGGAATATAAAAATAAATAAAGGAATTAATATTGTAGACTTCTAATGCAACACAGAGTATCTAATAGCATATGTAAAAAATAATTATTTCCATGTTAAAAGTGAAATGGAGCAAGAGATGGGAATGAGTTTAGAGCTAATGGAACCACTGGGACAGATAGGAGTGACTGGTGCTTCTGGGGAACAACAGCAGTCCATTTGAAGCGCCGTTTTGAGATCTGCCTATAATGTTTCTGTAGAACATTAGAAGTACTGTATTTTAGAGTGTATGTGCTCAAACCCAAAGAAACCCTTTAATAATAACAACTTCCAGGAAAGTGAGTGACATTGGCGGTGCATTAATAAAATGTTTGTTGTCTCCCCTCAAGCAAACACAATTACAGCTTGTAGTCTCCCACAGTTGTTCTTAATTTAACGACATATGATACTGGAGACAAGAGATACCCTTCACAAGTCCAAACCAATACCACATACTGTTGACATGCTGACAGGGATTATTGTGAAATAATACAGTGTATACTGCCAGTATAACCCAGAACTCAACTGGTAGGGTCAGCTCTGGAGTAACTTCAAGTCAGGGTTGTAGATTTTACAATAGGGTACACTGTGTTCTAAACACAGGTCTCATTTGAAATGCTAAAGTGGTCAATCCACAGATATTACAATTGTATAGTCTAAGTGGTCAGCTTTAGGTTACAATCTATTTAAGCCACTGTGACAGAAAAAGCAATATTAATTTCATAAAATATATATATATTTTAAATAATAAAAAATTAATTAAGCAACCAAAAATAATAGTGAGTCAGTGACTGATAATCATTAAAATTGAAATGAAGGTTGGTCTCTTTAGATATTACACATGCTTCACTTTTTGTCAGTCTCCATCAGAAAACAATGAAGGTATTAGGGGACATTTATAAATAATGGAGCCAGAAAAATCCTTATATCATGAATCAGAAGTGATGATTTGTTTCACCTCATTTATCAAAAGGCGTATGATATTTTTAAAATATGTCTTTTGTAATTGTAGGCTAATAATCCATTATTTTATAAACAAATGCGACATTTTTTAAACTTAAGTGTCAAAATACGACATTTATTTGTTTTTGTGACAATGCATCTGTGCTCAAATGATTTCAAACGCGCAACTTCTTTATGGCTTATATGCGACATTTAATCACTAAAATTGTGACTTTTTGAACAAAGTTGCGTCTATCTGATCTGCCATGTACCTTTTTTACCGAAGAAGCAAGCTTAATGTACGACTACATTTTGCACCATTTAAGCCGAACCTAAGCTGATAAATGAGGCGTCATATAGCCTCGTCCACTGTGATATTCAAAACACTCTTCTGGAGCGTTTCATTCTTTGTGGCGAAAAATAAGAAGGAAACAGTTGACATATTTGGTGCAAATCTAAATGCCATTATTTTTGGTACATTTACACCATAATTCTGGCACAACATGATTACTAAATGTCCTCCACTATGTTTCTATAGTCACTGAGATACCAATTTGCTAAAAAAAAAAACAATCTTTTAAAGAAAAACAAGTGACAACCTCAATGCTTCCCTTTAGAGAAAAGACATGGGTGATTTGCAAAAATTCCGACCATCCAGGAATTCTTGCAAATGTCACACAACTTTATTACCCATAAGGAAACATTGTAGTTTCTCAATAGTAGCATCAACTTGTGATTTTACTACAACTGTATGACCAAGAAATGTTGTGAAACCCTACCTGTATATAATCTGTATCTGCTTGCGAGGCAGCTATTTCAAATTTTAAAGTGCTGTAAAATGGCAAAATGAAGAGGCTACGCATTCAAAAGAAACAAAAAAAGATCATTAAAAATGCTTCATGCAAACCAAATTTTGGCATATCCAAGATCTAATTATTCTAGTAGTTCAGAGAAAGCATAATTATTATATAAGGTGTAGTTCTCAAAGGATACATGCCACAGGTTGAAGGGATAGGAGGGACTGCCCTAGTATCCAGCAATGTTTTATTGCTGGTCGGTAGGGTCTCTCAACTACCGTAAATCTCTGTTCTCAGTACAGCGATACAGTTGAATGCTGCGGCGAGCCACGGAAGCCGATGTCTCCCTGCCCTGCCGCTCACTCTCATAGTCTACAGACAGCGCATCAATGTCATTATCATCGCACCACTTTTGCTGGGTTGCAAACGGCTCAGGACACAGGCCGGAAGAGGTCTATGTGTCCTGCTCCACACTTCTCACAGCGGCATGGAGCTGTGAGGGGGGCACATCTTTTTTTATTGATGGCACCACAAGAGGCCAATTAGTACCACTGGGGGACGTTTGTACTAATGGGAGCACTATAAGAGGGCATATTTACTACTGGGACACATTGTGGAGACTTTAATACTACTGGAGGCTTCATAGCTACTGAAGGGTACCAATTACTAGCACAGGCACTATGGAGACATAATTTCTGGGGCAAAATGGGGGACATTAATACCCTGTTTGGTCACAATTACTACTAAGGGCTCTCTGGAAGGGAATTATTACTATTGTTGAGACTTTTGGGAGCACTATTACTGTGGGGGCACTTTGTCAGAGTATCAGCTTAGCACAATTACCTTTTGTTTACAGCACTATTGCTGTCAGTGGCACTATCTGCTGGGTGTGATTATTTTTGCGTAGAAATAATTATGGAAGTTTGAGTGGTACTAGTATTTTCAGGGAGACTGTTTCTGCAATTTAGTATTGGGGGGCACAGTGGGCACAGAATTAGGGGGGGGCAGGATGGGGTGTTCAGAAGCTGGGAGGATGATGGAAAAGTAGGAACCTAAGATGTCAGTGTTACAAACTCTGCAGAGACGAGAGATGGGTGAAAAATGTAATCGTGATAGGCTGGTCCGAATGGAGAAGAGGAAGAAATCTATATCAGAGAAGATGTCACTGGATGTAAGAGGTATGTGGTGCTGTCTTCTCCTGCATGTTTGGTAGCACAGAATGCAATTTAAAGAGTAATAGTCATCCATCATGGGTCCTAATGAGATATCACTGCATGCTGTTCCATTCTTTCTGTCAAATCTAAAGGACTGCGTAGAACAGAGCCAATAAAAGCGGCAAGAGAATAGCCTTATTTTGTTAACATTTATCACTATTTGCATGTGGGTACACTGCTTGAACTTGTTGTCACTAGGAGATACTTGGTGTAAAAAAGGTTGAGATCACTAAAGCAAGGTATAGTATACCGGCATTTTGGAAGATTTTGATCTTAAAGGTGTAATTGTCATTTCGGTTTATTTTTAATATAGTGTAGGGACAGGGATGTTAAATATTTTTTAAATATATCTTATTTGGGAAAGAAAAACAGGGTGTAAAGAGTCTTCTTAGCAAAGCTCTAGCTGAGTGATGCTAAGGAGAGTCTGTCTTCAGTGTTCTTCTCATCAATGAAGATACCTGAATGTAACATAAATTACATAGAATTACAGTAAGGCCCCATAGAAACCTATGGATTCTCAATAAACAGCTCTATATAGTTCTCAGAAAGTCATAATACAGTAATGTACTAAAATACTGAGATTTATAGAGATCAAAACCTCACTAATCATTATGGAGTTGCTACATGGGGTGTTATTTATATATTTATTGTACCCACTTTTATAGCACTGACATATTCCACTGTGCTTTAAAGACAGTACCATTGCTTTCTGTCTCCAAAGGAGCTCATAATCTAAGTTCCCCATCAGTATGTCTCTGGAGTCTGGGAGAGAATATACAAACTCCATGCAGATGTTATCCTTGGTCAGATTCAAACCTAGGCTCCAGTGCTGCATGGCACCAGGGCTAACCACTGAGCCACCGTGCTGCTACTATACATATGTATACTTATAAAGTATGCACAATTCTAAGGCAAACCTAGAGATTTAGCCCAACTTATTGATTTCAAAATAAGAAAGTATATACTTGAAGTAATCAGAATATATATTCAAATTTCAGAATGTACAAAAGTTTGGTTTCATCGTCATACAAATAAAATAAAAAAAACTACAAATCATGTTCCAGTATTCTACCATAAATGTGTAGAGCTAAAAGACACTGTTCTGCTCAACAGGTAGCTTTAATAGACTACACGTTGGCTTTTATATGATGCTGACTGGAGTAGAAGGCAATAACTAAGAGCAGGGGAGAGCAGACTTAAACAGGCACATCAGGAAGCACTTTTCTTCTCGGGGAATTGCAAATGTTTGGGAATGCCTACTGGGCATAATGAATGAGGCCAAAAACTGAAGGTAATTCAGGAATTAATTAGATGCTTTCCTAGAGGGGGAAGCATTAAAATTCAAGGGTAAGTTTAATCACTTGGCTTGACCCTGTGATCTCTCACAAATAATGAGATTGTCTCAAGTTCAGAAGCTTCACGTATGGCCTCTCCATATGTCACCAATAGTCAACATATCATCAATGCAAACTAACATATGCTGAAAATGACATTTCCCAACAACAGCATTATGTATCCTCAATTATTATCTAAATATATTCCCACTACTTCACACCCAGGGTAGTAATCTGAGGCTTTTGTATTCTAAATTGTATTTTTAATAGCAATCTCTAGTATATACCAGACATATTTTTCTAATCTTCATAGTTCAGTTCTCCAGATTACTGGTTCCAATAAATAGCAAATTGTAATGATGTTCTTCCTGTACAGAAAAGAAAAATACACAAAAAGCCTGCCTCGATCTGCCAATTTTATTTCTATTTTTTTAATTTAAATTATTTTGTTTCCCAACTAAGAACTGGTTATGGGTTGTCTGAAAAACAGTGGCAGAAAGAAATGTCCTTTAAGAAGTTTTTATTCGTTTACATTTTTGGGTTAAAAAATGATGCAGCCAAATGTAACTTACTATAGGACCTTTCCACAATAGCATTTAACGCACCAACGCTTTGTAAAGTAGTAGTATTATATCCCCCACGACTCCATGCCTCGTTTAATGCATGACAATATCCTGGTAGCCTTAGAAGCTGTTATTTAATCTACCATCTACAAGGACACCCAATGGATGGAACCCACATCTGACAGACATTCGTGGAATATCATGTGGACATGTCATAAATGTCTGAGGTGAGAATACCCCTTTAAATGCATTCATTATAGTGCTTTGCATTTCTGTGCCAAGAAATGCATTGGCCTAATAGTTGATGCCTATGGGCTATATGCTTTCCAAGAAACAATTATGTTACGGTTAAAACCTTGTAGGGTGGTAGTGCCCGTCTCAAAGTGGATAAGGCTCATTGCATTGTGAGAAATCCTACCCGAGCTGGCTATACTTTTGAACAATTCTGTGAACAGTATTACGTGTAAGCTTATGAAGTACCCACATACTCATTCTGCAGAACTGTATCAATGGGCTTCATGTACAAAATATATAGTACATTAACAGCAATTCCCTAATATATTATTGTAATAAACTATAATACAAAATGACTCTTCTACCAAGGAGAGGGACGGCACGAGAAACGCTTTTTCCTACTTATGCCCTCCACCTTCAACAAAATGCATACTGTTCTGAATACTTATTCTCTTACTTTTTTCCTGTTCATCTTGTTTCACCTGTGGCATCAAGTGACCTCCACTCTGATGACTGCCCAGAAGCTCCATCAGCCACAGTGTTCAGCATAGGTCAGTCTTCTCCAGCATTCCTGACTTCTGGTAAACTACATTCTGACTCTGCCCTTCACAGCAGAAAGGAACTTGAGAGTTTTCAGCAATTATAGGATTCGCCAGAATACGTGAATCAGAACAGGCATGCACAGGGAGCCACTTCCATAGTAAGGATTAAAGCGGTTGGCCATTTTCTGGTTATTGTTGACCAATGTGTTTGTGAGATGATTATATGACACTAATATAGTCCTTGTTGAAATTCTGCACCATTTTCTTTATTTCATGAGGTATGCCTCATGTTTACAAAGTATTTTGTGCTGTCTACACAGAGGTCCTGTCCATAAAATGGCTGCTGATGGAGGGTCATGTGACCAGGCAAAATACCCCCTAGTGATGTCTCCTCCATTCAAACACACTGCACTTGTTCTTTTGGGAGTTTAGTGCAGGTGCAGTGAGTTTGAATGGAGGAGCCATCACATGGAGGTATTTGCCTGGTCACATGACCCTCCATCAGTGGCCATTTCATGGACAGGACCTCTATGTGGACAACAGAAAAGACTTTGTAAACAGGGGGGCATGTCTTATAAAATATAGAAAATGGAGCAGAATTTTATCAAAGGCTATATTAATTAATAAGTGTCATATAATCATCTTACATACACATTGGTCCACAATAACTAGAAAGTGGCCAACCCCTTTAAGGTAAGAGAACCAACCAGAGATGGCACACAAAACAATGAAGCCATAGTCTTGAAAAAAGAGAATAGAACTATTGAAGGGATGTAACGGTTATGTTACACTCTCTCTAGGCCAGTGGTGATGAAAAGTTTAGAGGCTGAGTGCCCAAACTGCAACCCAAAACCCACTTATTTATCGCAATGTGCCAACACTGCAATTTAACCTGAATACTACAGTCCAATATAGTATACTATATATATATATAGTATATGTACTTTATCACTTAGCTATAATAGCTTTCCTACATTCAGTGCACTGCCTGTGCCATTCATAGGGCGCCCTGCGCTGATGAGTGGCAGGAAAAGTCTAATGCATATTGGTACACCATAGAATTTTTCCAGGGCATGGGTGCCCACAGACAGGGCTCCGAGTGCCCCCGCTGGCACCCATGCCATAGGTTTGCCACCACTGCTCTAGGCCTATGCTTTTTTCAGTAATGCAAAAAATAAAATAAAACAAAAACAGAGTCCTTCTTTAAATGTAAACCCCCTTAGTTACTCAACCCACAACAGCACTACAGCATTATTTCAGAATAATATATCTGTCAAAATGATCACGTAACACCACCTTCTACTGAGAAAATTGTTAATGGGAAGGTTTGTATCTATGTTTCCTGCACACAAGGTTTGCAGAATACTGTTTTGAGGCATGGCTGGTTAAACACAGGAAGAGAACAGGATGCCCATAAATACGCCCATCTGTTGTCAATTACTGCCAACCAACAGACAAAAGAGTAAAGCGGTTATATATCCATCAAACTTCCAATGTTCCCAACTCTTGCACCTTTTGAGAACCGAAGTATACATAGTTATACCCCTCTCCCTGCTACATAATCATACTGAATCGCAGGTATGTTTCTGGAAGAGTAAACTACAAATATGCCTTAAAATTGTAGCAAATCACTACTGCAATAAGTATACTTTGTATGGCCATGACATCTACATTTGATATCAAACATCAAATTTGACTTCTAGATACTGTCTCTACCAATCATATGGTTTATTTCTTGATTTTACGGGGAGACTAGAATTGTAAATACATACAAACAGGCGACATTATGTACATACAACAGCTGATTTACATTAAATTTCTTAAGTAAACATACCACAAAACTACAGAAACACTGCAGTATCATCCAGTGGAGAACTGAAGATTTACAAATTTCTACCAATAGTGATAAGATATGTGTAGGTTACAAAGAATCAAGATTGCCTCCAGTGTATTCTCTACAGATTTTCAAAAATGATGCTATCTAGTTGTGTTACTTCTGAAGTAAGGCCTAGTCATACATATAACATACATGTCAGCCAAATGCTTATTCTGCCAACAGCTATCACTCTTAATCCAATCAGACGCATGAACTCTTGGCTCTGCTGAGCAAGCATGTGTTCTCATTAGGGAGAGGAAGTCGCTACCAGGCTACTCTGGAGGTGGCTCATTTATCTGAGGACAAGAGGGTCAGGCCGTTGAAATCAAACATGTTTGATTCTTCTCTCTTCCATCATCATAACCTTCCATTAGATGTTTGTCTAGTCCATCTGAAATCAATAAGTTTGACTGACAAACATCTAATGTGTATGGCCAGCTTAATGAAACATTCAAAATCTAGATAACAATGAACAACAGACTTATTTGAGACAACCCCATGGTGGCATTCAGTAGATTACCTGGTCCAGCTCCCATGAGATACAGCTGATTTTTGTGTAGGACCCTTGTCTGCCCAGAAATGTATTATTACATAGCAGCCATTCAGATGAATAATTCGACCATGTAATGCATGAAGACATGACTCCGACAAAGTATGAGTGTAGAACCCCCTTGATGTCCATACACTAAGGCCCCTTTCACACAGGCGTCATGTTTGACGCCCGGATAAGAGGCGGGTGCGTTGTGGGAATATGCGCACATGGTCCAATCACATGGTCCATCACCATGGTAGGATGGACAATGTGATTGGACCATGTGATGTGACGTCATCACAGGTCCTTTAGTTCTTAGCTGATGCTGGGAAAGAGAGGACAGATTGCAACTACCCGATCAAGTGGCTAAGGTAAGTTAACTTTTATTATTTTTAACCCCTTCCACTTCATTTTACTATGCATTCTTTATTAAGAATGCTATTATTTTCCCTTATAACCATGTTATAAGGGAAAATAATAAAGATCGGGTCTCGTTGCTAAGCAACCATGCGGGAAAATCGCAACGCATCCGCACTTGCTTGAGGATGCTTGCGATTTTCCCGCAGCCCCATTCATTTCTATGGGGCCTGCGTTGTGTGAAAAACGCACAATATAGAGCATGCTGCGATTTTCACGCAACGCAGAAGTGATGCGTGAAAATCACCGCTCATGTGCACAGCCCCATAGAAATGAATGGGTCCGGATTCAGTGCGGTTGCAATGCGTCCTCCTCACGCATTGCACCTGCGTGGAAAACTCGCCTGTGTGAAAGGGGCCTAAGAGTTTTGGGGACCTTTTCCCTCAAATTTGGTCTCACGTGATCCACTCTCTTGTCCATCTGATGCAGTAATTCAAAGACTGTGAAGGTAATAGATGGTTTGGCTATTGTTTGCCTACACATTAGTCATCTATTCATGCTTGGTGATGGATAGGATATGCCGACATCTCTATGGATATATTCCACCCATTAGTGATCCCCTCTTAGGACCAGCTTGCATGGACAAGACATTTGTAAGCCAAACAATGTTCCTTATGTAGCTGCAGTCACCGCAATAAGCACATTTTTACACTATTGGGGTCATTTATCAAACTGGTGTAAAGTAGAACTGACTTAGTTGACCATAGAAACCAATCAGATTCCAAAGGATCTGTGAAAAACGAAGGGTGGAATCTGATTGGTTGTTATGGGCATCTAAGCCAGTTCTGCTTTACACCAGTTTGATAAATGACCCCCATATGTTTATAGGGTAGTAAGAGCTGTATATCAACCCCTACTTTTCTTACATTTAAAAAAAACAATACAATGTTACTTCATGATTTGTGAAGAACTATCATGAGAAGACAGCAGGGTAAATAGGAGAAGATGGCCTTGAATCTTTACAAATGGAAGTATTTTCTATGGTTCTACCAAACATAGAATTATACAGAGAAAAGCAGATACTGTCCATGGAAGAATTTCTCAAGCTAGTTTTCCTGGTTTGTCGTAATGCAGTTGATTTAATCTATGATGAAAAAGGAATGTTACAAGTTTCCTCTTTCTGCATATCACTTCATCATTTCTAGTTCCCAGAGCTCAGAGATACTATATATGCTGACCCAATTATTGTGGAGAAGATAGTGTGACATCTCCGTCCATTAAACCACACAGCTGACACTTTTAGTTTATGAAGCTAATTTACAGCTCTACATAGAAAGAATATTAGTTCTATGTGTACTAGAAATCCAGATGTTATGAGTTCTGATAGGAACTGCTCCTGTTATCAGGCATCTTGTCTGCATATGATTACTATTCCGTGAGAATACACCAGCCAGTTAGCAGCTGCCAGAGTTTTCTAAGCTTACTTCTATGAAATGCGGGCTCACGAAAGACAGTAAAATAAAAAGTACTTAAGGGGGTATTCAGGTTATGTTTAGTTATCTTCGATCCACAGGATGGTGATAAATATAAAATTAGTGGGGGTCCTACATATCAGTCCCTCACTAATTATGAGAATGGGGCCCTCAAACCCTGTGGACCCCCCAAAATGAGCAGAGTGGCCAGTGGGGTATGCGAGCACCCACTCCATTAATTTCTATGGGACTTTCGGAGATACCTTTAATTGAGATGCCTTTAATTGATGTGGGGATGTACTGATATTTATTATGATGGAAGAATATTAATACTCTGTGTATACCCCACTTGCTACTTAGGCCTGCAGGAATGGAATGGGCATCACCCACTGCCCCAGTAGTTTTATAAGTTTCAGTTTTGTCTTTGTAATACATTGGATAATTGGATAAAGTTAAAGGGGTTAGCCTACTGCAGACATTGGTGACATATCGCCAGAGGTGGGACCCACACTTATCTGTAGGATGGGGTTCCCAAAGTGAAGAAGAGCGCAGGAGCATGCAGGACGTGCTCTCTATTCACTTCTATGGGAGTTCTGAAAGCAAATCAAGCACGCTTGACTATTTCCAGAACTCCCACAGAAGTGAATGGAGAGTGCATTGTGCATGCGCGGCCACCTCTACATTCACCTCTACAGGAGTTCTGGAAATAGCTGAGACGGAGCACAGCTATTTTTTGCACTCCTATAGAAGAAAATGGAGAGTGGTTGCACTTACTTGACGCGCTATCGTTCACTTTGAGGACCCTGTTCTAGAGATAGCTGCAGGTCTCAAAAGTCGGACCCGCACCCATCTGACATTGGTGGCATATCTTTGCAATATGCCACAAATGTGTGACATAGGCCAACCTCTAAGTATTGAATTAAAAAATCTGTAAAACTTTTTACCAATGGAAATATAAAGCTAATAAAACTAAAGTGACAGGAATATTACTGATGAAACACTACACCGTATTACGCAGGATTAATCTAAACCTGTCATCATTAACTCACCAATAATCCGATCTTTTATTTGTTTTACTAGTTTCTAAAAAGAAAGACACGCCAGTATCTTAAATGCTTGTTATTAGAAAATACACTCAAAAGCTTAGACAGTGTACCAAGCCCATAAATACGGAAATCCAAAAATACACTTTCACTAGTAAGTAAGTATAGCTGAGCCTTCCACTGATAGGAGCATGTTAAGATAACTTTAGTGGAGATTTTTGGTAAGCAAAACATTTCACTAAACTGCAAAACTGCAATATGGTTCCTGAAAAGTAGACTAAATTTCCATCTTATTAAATATAATTTTAAGATGATATTTTCAATTTCTAAATTCCGGAGTAGTTAAATTGCTCAGTGGTGGTCACAATTATATGTAAACTGGAAGAATGCAGAACAGTTTTTTGTTGTTATATTTTATTTTACTATATTTATATAGAGCTAGGATTGCTTCTTTAAATGCCTACTCCTATGCTCCCATATCCATCTAATTCTACCATATAGTCCCTAAATATTAGTGTAAAAAAACAGGCCACAAAATGCAAGCATTTACTGCAGAGCATTAGCCACATGCATATGGTGTGGATTACAGGCATTTTTTCTGCTCTGATTTTTGTGCGGACCTGTGGTGCGTTAGTGGTGTACTGAAGAATCCAGTGATTGGCTGCAGTGGTCACGTGTTGTCAACATGATGTCACGACTGCAGCCGGGTAAACAGAGCCCAGCCAGGAGAACTGAAGCAGCAGCACACGATCTGTTAGGTAAGGGTACTTTCACATTTGGGTTAAAGTTTTCTGGTATTGAGTTCCATCCTAGGGGCTGAATACCGGAAAAAAAAATGATCAGTTTTATCCTAATGCATTCTGAATGGAGAGCAATCCGTTCAGTATGCATCAGGATGTCTTCAGTTTAGTCACTCTTACGGTATTTGGCCGGAGAAAATACCGCAGCATGCTGCGGTATTTTCTCCATCCAAAATTCCGGAACACTTACCGGAATGCCGGATCTGGCATTATTTTCCATTGAAATGCATTAATGCTGGATCCGGCACCAAGTGTTCCGGGACAGCGGAGCTGGTCTTCTGGTCTGCGCATGCTCAGACCTTTAAAAATGCAAAAATAAATAAATACCGGATCAGTTTTTCCGGATGACACCGGAGAGACTGATCGGGTGTTTCAATGCATTTGCTAGAGGGATCTGTCTACAAATGCCTTCTGTGTGCACATGGATTTCCGGATCCGGCAGGCAGTTCCAGTGATAGTTTTATAAGAGTTGAAGCCGCGCTGGTTGCACACAGTACCTCCAGCATTCACCAAAATTAAGGATCAACAATGATCTTTATGGAGAGAATCGATGTTATATTCGTGACTCTATCCCCAAGATAACTTGCATATGCGATGCGTTATGTGGTTCCTCCTGATGCACACACTGACCAACCTCCAATTGGGGCACACTCGACCTTCAAGGAAACGGCAAAAATAGTGCAGTACCCTTAATAATGAATAAAGCATACTTTATTGGTACTCACAAAATCCATATAAAATCCAGGCATATATTCTCGCTTAAAACCGCCCGACCCGGGTTTCGCTTGAGCTTCTTCAGGGGCTGTTCCAGTGATAGAACTGCCTGCCGGATCCCCACAACGCAAGTGTGAAAGTACCCTAAGTAATGCTCCGTTCTTTTTTGCAAAAGGAACCCATGTGTTGTAGGGTTTCTTCGAGAAACTGTACAATCCCTTTAAATCTCTATTGTCAGTGTGAAATTCACAGTGGAGTCACTTGTTTTTCTGGTCTGCTGTCAATTTGTTCCCAGGAGGTCTTGTCCACAGGAGCCCCAGAGGGGCTCATTATGGCAGCCCCTAAAACAGCCCAGTTTACTAAGGAAGACACTTTGAACCTATATGTAAATGATTCTGGTAACAGTTCCTATAAGAACCTGAAAGACTAAAGGCCCCTTTACATGAGCTATTTTGAAGAGGATTGTGGGGAAGGAAGTGTTCCTTCCCGGCAAGCTCCTGCTCGGCTGTGGAGGAGACCACTGCATTTACATGAAGCGATCTCCTCCATAGTATGGGGAGAAGGGTTTGCTACTTCCAATGACAATTTTTGTGACCTCGTGTATGATGTGATTACCCAATGAACAAGCGACACCTGATGAACGCTCAAACCCGTCAGATAATCACTAACGAGCTTTCCCATCAACGCTTGTTAGCGATTATCTGACTGAGAATCGATCCGTGTGAAGGAGAAAGCAGTGTTTGCTCTGTAGTAGCCCACTGAAACAATGCAGAATTTTGTAGATGAGCCGATGTGATTTGCGCTTACAAAATACATTCAGTGCCACCTTAACTACATGCAGACATTACTTGCTCAGATGGTGCAAATGATAAAAGACCGAACCTGATACCGTCCCAGACATCCTCTCATTTGCATGAAACAGCTGTCAATAACCCAGAGGCAGCCATTCATGAATTCTATGCTGGCAGCTTACACTGGATATCTTTCCACTGATTCATTCCAGTCAGACCACCTGCTCATTTTTCATATGGCACGACTCAGGCACGATATTGGCCAGTAATGAGACATGACTCATACCAAATATTTTCAACAGGTGTCTTAGTATTGTATGCATTGGCCTGGATTACAGTGGTGCCAACAAGCAGAAGCTAATGAGATCAGGATCATGTTACTGCTGCCTTCCATCTCGCTCTCACTTTCTATGACACAATTAGGCATTTCACCTATAGACGGGGCCAGGATTTCTGAGAAACCAGTAATGATTCGGTTGCATATGTGTGAGATAAAGGATGATAACGTAACATAAAAATAATATATAAAAAACTAAAACATGTCCATGTTTTGGGGCCACTAAATCACCAGCATGTGGTTATGCAGGTAGGCCCCAAAGCTAGTGTCAAGATCCTTTAAAGGCAACCTGGCAAGTTGAACATGGCGCCTGAGCTGCAGATAGCATATTGATGCTGAGTAGATTGACATATAGTTTTGTAGGGAAAAAATTCAGCAAAACTTGTAATTTACTAATCGAAATTCTTGCTCATTCTGGGCTTTGAAGTCAAGGAGTCGGTTCTATCAGTGATTGACAGCCTTCCCTCTATGACTGTGTACACAGAGATAGTTGTCTATTACGGATAGGACCACCTGAGGGGGTACACCATGACACATCATCATCATGGCCACTACCACTTTCATGCTCTGCTCCGGCTCCTCTGGGGCTCTCTGCATACAACAGCTGTGTCTACAGGGAACATAAGGATTTAAATAAAATTAGATCACAAAGTGACAAAAGACGGTGGTACCAAAAAGTATACATAGCAGGTCATACTATCATGAGTGTAATAAGGGGAAAATCACCCAGCAATGTATATGCTGAAGATTTAACACCCACACACTAATCTCAAGAGTTATCTAGTCATGGTACATAGATCAATACAAGGTGGAATAAAAAAGTCCAACCTCTAATAGGTATAACTAGTACACACAATTAAAGATATATCCACCGAGGTAAATAAACATGAATACAGACTGCAATGAGCAATAACCACCGCCGATACCAGACATACATTTCGCCTATTTGGCTTCTTCGTAGGGGCCCTTGGAAGATGCCCCTTGGAAGAAGCTGAATAGGCGAAACATACGTCGGGTATCGGCGGTGGTTGTTGCTCATTGCGGTCTGTATTCATGTTTAACTCAGTGGATATATCTTTAATTGTGTGTACTAATTATACCTATTAGAGGTTGGACTTTTTTATTTCACCTTAGATTGTATTGATCTATGTACCATGACTAGATAACTCTTGAGATTAGTGTGTGGGTGTTAAATCTTCAGCATATACGTTGCTGGGTGATTTTCTCCTTATCACACTCATGATAGTATGACCTGCTATGTATACTTTTTGATACCACCGCCTTTTGTCACTTTGGGATCCAATTTTTAACATATATGTGTGTTATTTAAATACATTTATATGTATATTCTAATAAAGAGATTGATGTATTTACATTTATGGTAGTGTGGCTCTTTTGGTGTTAGATTTTGTAGTGCTACCACACGTTTTTTTTTTTTGTGGTTACTGAGCAGGTAACATTGTTGGAGTTTTGCAGGGAACATAAGGAGCCTCCGAGGATCTCCAAGTGACAACTTCAGATCATACAGGATGGCGGAGATCTGCTGTTGTCACCTGATGTATGAATAGACTGTTGCTGTGCACCATGATCTTGGTAGACTCTGGATTCCTTCTCTTGGGTCTTCCTGCTCTCTGTCCTTCAATTGGTGTGTCATCCTGTTGCCATCATCTTCTGTATCCCCTCTAATCTACAGCACATGAGCTGCCAAGGGAAGTTTCTATAATAGGGCATATAGACCCCCCTCCCTGGAAATCTGGTTAACACAAAGTTTTTCTTCTCCGAGATTTTTTTTCAGGACCTTTCCATGTGGAAGAGTAATGAATGAGACAATTTATTCAGTCAGAGTTTCTGTAACCGATGGAAAGTCATTAGTTAACTGACTTGATAGGAGGTCTCATTTTATGTAAGACCTACCCACTGTCTTTCCTCATGTCAACCACACAGAGACCTTACTGAAGACGTGCCTAGATGACAGCCTGACCTATTTAAGAACACCGAAAGCATTACTCAAATTATAATTCATTAAGTCCCTTTGATACAGGCATGCACCACGACAGTGTGAAGAAAGATGAGTGAGCTAAGAGGTAATGTATACATCATTTACATCACCTGTATGCTGGGAATGGAGAGAGCAGCAAATTGCAATTTCCCCCTTTGCCCTATCCATTTACAGAATACTGTATTCTGCTGATGGAGTGGAAGGACAGCTGCCCTGCACTATTGTATGAGTCCATCCTATGCAGAATAGGTATTGGTGTTATATTAGGGATTAGCTTAAGATGCTGATCCATATCATATCAGTGAGCAGGGAAAATCCCCAACTATTACAGAAGTTGTCCACACCAATCTATGTTCCTATATAGAATATAACATAGCATTTTATTGTAAGACTAGATACTTTCCCGGTTTAAATTCCTCCCCACTATGCAGCGCTCTGCTTGCTGGAGGCCAATATATACTTAGGATCACTGACAGCTAATATTTGGTACAATATTACTGTCTATACAATCCTTTAATATTGAACACCACCATTTACCTGACAGCTTAAAAAGAAATATTTTCCTTTCAATTATGTTTTAAGAAAATATTAAAGAATAACATAAAAAAAAGAAGATTACTTTGGATTCACTCGTGTTCATTTCTGGAGTGATCTGGACAGATTGGAGGACTGCTAAGACTAAAGCTGGCCATACACATTATACTTTTGTCAGCCGATCCCACCAAGAACGTCTGGTTCGGACGTCACACTAATGTGTGTGGAGAGCTTCTGATTCTTCCCTGACAGATCACGTCAGGGAAGACAAGGATTAGGTGAAATTAATATTTTCACCCAATCCTTCTGTTTTTTGGGAAGATAAGCCTCCACCAGAACTGTCTGGCAGCGAATCTCCCCATAGCACAAAAAGACACATTTGACCTAGCTCAACGTGTATGTGTATGGTGAAGACAAGAGGGAGATGGGAGAGATAGCTGTTGCCAAACAATCGTTAGGTCAACAGCTATTGAACGTGTATAGTACTCGAGTTAAATTATCTGCCGATTCCTCAAAAATAAGTCAGCAATTCCAGACAATAGGAGAATTTTACTATTCCTGAAGATTGTATGAACTTAAAGGGTTATTCCTATCTTGGACATTGATGGCATATCGCTAGGATTTGATATTAATGTTAGACAGGTGCAGGTCTCACCTCTGGAACCTGCTCTTCTTTCTAGAACGAAGCACCAAAGTGAAGGGGAACCAGCCATGCAAGTGTGTCCATTTTTCTTTCACTGCTATGGGAGCCAGTGCTCGGCAGTGCCATAGCGGTCAATTGAGATGTGGTTACGCTTACGTGGCTTGTTCTCCATTCACCACTATGGAAGTTCGGAAAATAACCAAGCACACTGAACTAGGCTATTTTTATAGCAGGGAAAGCATGTGAAAGCCAAGCTTTCACGGTGTGTTCTCCTTCATTTTGAAGGCCCTGTTCTGGAAATGGGGCAGGTGCCAGACATGGGACTCACCTTTATCTGACATGATCCTAGCGATATGCCATTAATGTCCCAGATGGGTATACTCCTTTAAGACCAGATTTATCACAGCGGCTCATTAAAAATTTGGTGCATGGATAGACGCTGTTGTCTAGCTTTACCCCACCTATTTATTGGCGACTGAATTATACACTAGAATTGTCCGCTTTACACTAAACCCCTCCCCTTTTTCACAAAGGCATGTCCCCTTGATGAACAAGGCACGGTACATTTTTTTAAAACTAGATGCGCCACACTGCACCGAATTTTGGCGCTATTTATGACTAGGGCTAGGTACACTCACATTTATAAATGTGTGCCAGTGTATTCAATAAATGGCTTCCAGATTGCCCTAAATAATTTGGAAAGGAAAGACGCCACGGTGAATGAGATTTCTGCCCTAGAGCTTTGATGTACATCTCGATTACTATGCAGCCAAGGAAAGCAATTCCAATAACTTAAGACAATAACCAGACCATATACATATCTTAAGAATATGTGCTAAGTATTAAGAAGATAACATGATCACTCACCTGACGGTAAGTGCAAATGATGATCTCTCGCAAGTGATAATGCATAGGAGTCATGGTTTCACTAACAGTGTCAAGTGCCATATCAACTTCTTTCTTCATTTTGTGTCCATCTGGCAGCAACTGAACAATCTTCATCACTACCTGAAACATGAGTTACACATATAAATCAGTCAATACTGCAGGACAATTTCTTCATTTATAATGGCCGAAGCAAGTGAATCACCCACCAGTCTTTCTCCCAACGCCCCACCAGAGTAATAATTTCTGAATGCTCATTATAAAAGGTAGGGAGCCCACACTTATTATGTCATTTTCTTTTTGTAAGCAGGACATTTATATTGCTTATAGTACAATTTAATTACACTTAGATAGACTTTCATTATTTGTATGATTAATTTATGCTCATAGATGGAATCAGCGTGAAGTCCAATAAAAAAAACACAGCAAGTAAAAACTGCACATGGTTGCCCTCTAGTGGTGATCAATGTGTAAAGATGACCGTACACAACATCATTCTACAAAACACCATGGGGTTGAATTTTTCAACCAAACTGGACCTGGTAAAGTCAGGAAGGCTATGATGTAGAACATTGGGAATTTGCAGGCTCATTTAAATGGTCATGTGACCATGGATGGTTTCATGACAGCCCCTTCCTGTCAAAATATATAAATTTGTCTGACAATACCGGTTTTATTTGAAGAAGATGGTTATATGATATTGAACACGCATGCACTGAGATTTTCCTGGAGTTCCAGGCCATCCTATATAGCAGCATATGTGGCCATTGTCAACCGACTAAAAAACACGAATGCTTCCTCACCGTATCAAAATTCACAGAAGCTCAGGACAACTAGGTTACATTAGCTGCCTAAGGGAGACAATAATGGGAGACAATAATATGCTTAAAGGGGTTTTCAGGGTCACAAAATTGATGACTTATTCTTAGAATAGGCCATCAATATCAAATAGTGGTGGTCCAACTCAACAAGCGTGCTGATGAGATGTTTGAAGTGACCTTGGCACTTGGGCAAGCACTGCAGTCTCTTGATTATTTACACTGCATGCCATCCACTTTAGTAGTACCTGTGCAAGATACTGAAGCATTGTCCCATTCTCATGAACAAAGCTGCAATCCACCGCACAGTTGCTATTAAGTAAACAACGTGCAGTGTACAATGGAAAGGCTTCAATACTTGCCTATGTTTGGTCAATCAACCTGAAAATGAAGATAATTTTTTTTAAAGGGTTTCTGTCACCAACTTTTGACATTATAAGCTGTCTGACATTAGCTATGTGCTAATGTCAGACCAGCTTGATAATGTCTTTTTTATAAAAATCCGCTGTATATTTAGTCTGAAAAACTTACTTTTATATTATGTAAATTAGCCTCTAGGAGCAGGGGGGGCGTTGCCCTGCTCCTAGCGGCTCCGTCCGGCAACCTGCTGGCACGCCCCTTCACACTTTGATTGACAGTGCAGGGCAGCGATCCTCCTGCACTGTCTCGTTCTGAATCGCGCGCCCGCGCCGCCGCTCTGTATTCGGCGCAGGCGCGGTGAGCAGAGGACGCTGGTGCCTGCTGTCCTCTGCTCACCGCGCCTGCGCCCGAACTCAAGCGGCGGCGCGGCGCTGGCTAGAACAGACAGTGCAGGAGGATCGCTGCCCTGCACTGTCAATCAAAGTGTGAAGCGTGCCAGCTGGTGCCGAGACGAGCCGCTAGGAGCAGGGCAGCCTGCTCTAGAGGCTAATTCATAATATAAAGTAAGTTTTCAGAACTAAACTACAGCGGATTTATAAAAAGACATTATCAAGCTGGTCTGACATTAGCACATAGCTAATGTCAGACAGCTTATAATGTCAAAAGTTGGTGACAGAAACCCTTTAAATGGTTGAATATGGAGAGGGGGGTAGGGGAGTGAAGTAAAGCTATGGGAATTGTATTGTAATATATGTTTTGTACTAGTGAACAATATATTTACGTGACATCGTATAATAATTTATAGCAAAATTTAAGAAAATTACATGATAATTATTGTAAAGCTTTGACCATGTGGGCAGCACCATGGGTCAGCGGTTGGCACTGCTACTTTCCACGGCTAGGGTTCTGGACTGGATCCAATAAAGGGCAATATCTGTATGGAGCTTGTCTGTTCTGTTTTCGTGGGTCTCCTCTGATAAATTTTAGATTGGGAGCCCCAATGAGACATGTACTAATAGATGACAAACTGTACATGAATAAAAGTATAGTAATATTAATAACAATTGACTCAAGTGCTTGACTTAGCCTCAACTATTTTTTGGATGTGTATAGGCCATTAAGAACCCAGAAAAGATTTTCTTAAAAAAAAAAACACCAGACAGATGCAGCTATCTTTTTTCCATAAATGTAATAGGCACATTAGATTCACAATTTTTATGAACTTGTAGCATATATATATGGTAAGCCCGACAATCACGTTTTAGGCAAGCAATTTACCAAACCATTCATGTGAAAAGAATAAAAATGGTAAAGAAATGTAAGCATATAGCTTCACAATAAATAAAAAATAACAGTTGGAATCAAATGGAGCAAAACCAAAAAGTTGAGTATCCATCTTCAACTTTAGGCCAAATGGAAACCTTATGCAAGGGTGTGTTCCATTTTATCAAATCTTTTCACAAAATAGCTATGCAAGGGCACATACATGTCATGGGACCAAGTGGTTGGGAGGCTGGTAACAGCTACTTCAGGCTTGTAATGAAAACATTGGGGGAAGCCCAGAGGATATTGGTGGACACCATTTCCCTTACATAAGCTAGAAAAGTGAAGCACATCTTGTGTGTTTAACTGCTACTTCCTGTAATAAGTCTGTGGGAGGTCCCGCTGCGGCATGCCACACATCTCCACGTGGGAGTATTCTACAGCAACAAATAGTACCTGGCATTGGATCAAGCTAAATAACATGAGATTGTAAGCTGTGGATTAGACCCTGCGGCAAGATGACACGGAAGCCTCAACCACACATTCTTCACCTTGTGGGTGGCATGAATAGGTTTGGCAGGAATGAGAATAACCCATAACAAAATATAAGGTAACGCCTTGCTCGACAATTATGAATGAGTTCATGACCGCCATTTGTCACTTGATGTGACATACTAACCAAATCTGCTTAAATTGTATTAGTTTTGCAACTTTTTTTTTTTAGAACAGTAAAAAGGCATACTTTTAGAACTATAAATCAACCTCCTTCATGTAGTATACAAATTCAGCCATCTTATCTGTTCAATGGTTATGAAGACATACAATGCCTAACTGCATTGAGATTGTATTGGTCAAGTGCCAGCTAGATCCAAGAGTACTTCGTTAGAGTTCTGCCTATGGAGATGGTTACACTTTTATACATCTTCTGATAGGTTAAGGAGATATTTGTAGGTCTATGAGAAAGGAGCCACACCAATTTCTAGCATAAGTGGTTGTCCCCTCTTATAAAGTGACGGCATTTCATGGCTAAGATATATCACCTCCTGATTGCGGTGGGGTTACAACCTCTGAGAACCCCAATGATCCTGAGAATGAATGGTTCGCAGTGCTGGATTAGCATTGCCTCCCCTTCTAAGTTTTTGCTGCACAGTACCGCTCCCAACCACCCGATGTGCTGGGGGAACTGCAGTGCATTCCAATTCAAGTAGAAAACAATGAAATGGTACGCAGTGCTACACCAGCCCAACTGCCCCTACATTCTCTGTGGGGATACCAGAGATTGTAGAAATCCTGCCCTACCGATATACCATTACATTATAAGATGTGAATTCTCCTGTAAGGGGAATGCATCCACTACATTTGTAACTAATTAATATTAGATACTAGCACACATTCTTTTTTATTATTCTGTTTTTATTTTCTGACTGTGCATTTGTTAATTCACTTTATTGGAAGCACCAGGACAGCAACCAGCTATGTGCATACACAGTATACGGAATTGTGTAGTTTCAATGTCTGTTTCAGGTGCCGGAGCTACTGCAAACAGCTGATCAGCAGCAGTACTGGAGACGGACTCTCAATTTTACATCAGTGTGAGGGTTTAGTATTACCGCAGAGTGCACCTGTCTTTGCTTTTGTTTAGTTTTTGATTGTTCTCCACATCCACATAATTGTTACCTTATGTAGGATGGTTATTGTGGTACTTGTAGTCCGTTGCTGGCATCTTCCATTGTATGCATTTTTTTGCTGTTGATTGCCATCAGCAACGGACTACAAGTGCAGGATATGTTCCCCAATATACATGCACAACTGCATATGGGTTTGAGCATATCCTGCCTGTTTAACACCACATTTTCTAGTGGTTTGTATGCTCTTATGTTTGGAGGTGTATAAACTGCAATTTAAATGTGCCTGTTTTTCATCTACAGGCTACATTTAGGTGCACCTGTTAGGCCCTGGGCCATATCAGCCAGCCTCGAGTGGGGCTCACAGGCACCTCCCACCTCAAGCATGGCTACATGCTGGAGGTTACTGGTAAGCTGTCTGTGAGTCAGGCCTTATACTCCCGTAATCTGCCCACTGGCCCCTTGTATCGCCCATACGGCACAGGTAGGTGAGTGGTAGGGCCTCGGGCTACTTGAGAGACCTTGGTACGGTGCCCGAGCTTAAGACATGTCCTCCTAGTAGGATATGTCGAACTAACCTCTCAATTTTAACATCAGTTTGAGGGTTTAGTATTACCGCAGAGTGCACTTATCTTTGTTATTGTTAAGTTCCTGGTATGAGACACTCAATTTGCTTTTTTTTTGGAAAGGAGACTAGCTTGCATGTCTCTCTTCCAGAGAAGCATTATGTGGGGATGCAAGCACTGCAAACACCTCCCCCTAAATACACATGCATGCTCAACATGCCAAACCTACTTTCTACTGCAGTTAGAGAACAAATTTGACATCCTCATGCATATGGTCATTGAGTTTGGCCAACAATTATAGATTCTGTATGGACACTTTTTTTAATAAATATTTTTATTATAATTTTGCATTTTCACAATACAATAACAATATAAACATGGTGGTATGAAATCATCAGTTAGAGCAAAAGATCAATATATAGTAACAGAATTCTCAGGTTTTATACAGAAAAAAAATTGGTTTGTTGAGCTAAGGCATAGAGGATCCGTAGGTGGTCAAGCATGAGTGGGTGGCCTAGGGAAGTCGAAGTTCAAATTTGGATTTATCATGGGGGACTGCCAAAATAGATGTTAATTATTCATTTAACACAGACCAACTGATATGCCTCTAGACTTCACAAAAGTTGAAAGTATTTATCTTCCATGCACAAACAATCATTTATTTAGCAGCAAGGGGAAAAAGTAATTTTCTTAGAGTCTGAGGGAGCTTTCTTCAACCATTTTATTTAAAGGGCTTCCCATGGCCTTTTCCATATGTGGCAGCCTGTGACTGAATACATGAAACTATTTGAATGATACTCCAAAACTACATAAGCTATTCTAGTAGGGACAAGACACCACATATATTACACCTCAAAGATGTCTCCAACAACAGTATGTGTTGTATACTCCTGCTTGTCAAGTATTGTGGAGCCAAGATATGATTTCCATTTTGAGACATAGGACAGCTGGGTAGAAGATATGGATTAGGAAAACTACTACTAACTTTCAAATGGGGTACCGTGAAGAACAAGAAGTATTTTTGAGGAAAGTGGAAATAAAATGCTTGAGTTGGAGGTAGCAGAAGAGCTCAGAGGAAGGTAATTAATGCATTTCCTGAAGTAAGAGGAAGTAAAAGGTGGTAGATTCTAATAAGACCTTTATTTTTACTATTCTCTGAATGCCTCAGATGGTGACCTCTACTTATATAATATTAGACAACCTCTTTAAAGTGTTGGTCCTGCTATTACAACCCATATGGTAATCAAAAAGAGAAGGCTCCCCTATAAGCTGTACAATTATTAAGAATAATAAAGACTATAACTACTAGGTAGGTATCAGTAATGAACTTGGAGGACCCACAGGAAAAATGCAAAATGTTCACCTACCAGATGAACACCAATGTAAATGATAACCACTATTCTAGGAAACCAAATCCCACTCATGCCAGCCCCAACAGCTTATATACACACTATAGCATTAGAGAAGCAAATACTGAGAGGTGTCTTACCTCAAATTCTCCTTTGGTATATTTGGCATCTGGAACACTTACAATTTCATCCTCACTAATTTCAGGAATGCTCTGCAATAAAGATAGAGAGGAATTGTGTGAAAGGCAGCAGACACTCTTTGGATCACTATTACACAATTATGTACACTAAGTCAGCTCTGTTCTCTGAACTACCATTGCATTGTATTAACTAATATAGTAAACGTAGTGGACATATGCTCATTAAACTGTTGATAAAGATGGATGATAAATCTTAGTTTAACGCCTTAAAGGGGTTGTGCACTTTTGGGTGGGTTTTGGTAGACCTGCGAAAGGAAACCAACGTACCTGCTTTCAAGCACTGGCTCCATGCTCCTTCTCTCCCCAACCTTGGCTGCTCCACTGTGCTCCCAGAATGACAACTTCTGTTTTGATGACGCTGCGGCCAATTGTTACCCGCAGCAGTGACCTTCTCCCCTTATGTCATGTGGAATAGTCACATGACACAAGAGAAGCAGGTCCCCGCTTTGGCCAGCAATTGACTGCAGTGGCATCAAAACAGAAGATAATGTCCTGGGAGTGAAGCAGAGCAGCCGAGGCCGGGGAGAGAGGAAGCAGGTAAGTAGGCTTCTCTACGACTTTCTGATAACTTTTGATTAAATTTTTTGGAGACAAAGTAATCAAAAGAGCAATTCTGTTTTTTTTTTTTTTTTTGTTTGTTTTTATAAATCTTACAATGTGGGTCGTAAATAATGCATTATTTTTTATTTTACAGTACAAGTCGTTCTGGACATGACAATACCAAATATGTGTAATATAGCTTTTTATTACTTTTTTAAAATTATATAAAGAATAGCATCTGAATGGGAAAAGGGCAGTTAATGCTTTAATTTTTCTTTTTTCTATATTGTTTTGTTATTTTACATTGTTTGCCCTTTTTTTACACTATGGAATTGAAAATTATGGGGGGCTCAATCACTTGTATAATTAACTGTAATACTTCTATATTGCAGTATATTATGCTAGACAGCAATAGTGTACCTTCCATGAATTCATACCATGTGATTGTTATGGGGCCTGTGGGAAGGGGGCCCAGATCTGAACTCTTTCTGTTCTCAAAATGAGAACACTGCATTTTTATACAGCCACCACTAGTGGGAGCTCAGTCAGACTTTTTCAGCTTGCATTGCAGTCAATGGTAACTGTATGAATTCCTATGCACTGAGTTTCCCCTAGTGGTGACTGCAGGCAGTTGTGTAATACACTGAGGGAAGCCACAGACAGAGCTATATGGGGAGATTTTTTAATATGTGAATTCATCATAAATATGAGATTTGTGCTTTGAGTTCTACATTATCTAGGAGTGAATGCAGACTGGGCAACAGTAGGGGCAAGAAGGCAAAATACTAGGCATTTCTATGGCTCCTGTTCGATCTGTCTGTGCCCCTGCTAGGTTGTAAAACATGGAAGACATGGGGGTCTGGATTAACTTGGGTATCCTCTGCCACGACAATGCACCAGCGACTGCCAATGACTGTGTGGACTGTGGCTCTGACTGACCCTTTTAACCCCCTTAGATATTGCAGTCGCTGTTGATTGTGGTATCTAAGGGATCAAATGGCTGGGACTGGAGCTAGCTCTTATCATAGGGAGACAAAGCTACTGGCACCAATTGTTTGAGAGTGAGGAGATCTTCCAATAAAACAGAGATGAAATCTTTGCAGTGGTGGCTACAGCCAAGATAAGGTGCTGCCACTGTAGAAGAACAATGCAGATGCTCTTTAACTATGTCATTACATGTGTTCAATATTTTTTTCTATGTTTTTCATGGTCATCCTTGGAACTTCCACAAAAAAAAATATATAGTAGTGGATGACTGTAAAAAAAAGGACATTTGAGCTTATTTATGATTCAATACGTACATTGAAGTGCCAGAGTGTCAGTAATGCAATGACCATTGCAGTCGTAGTCCTCCCTCTGCCCCCATGACAGTTGAATACAAAAGCTGAATTAGAGTCCTCAGCAAGGATATTCTTCATAGCCTGAAGAATCATGTCAAAATCCTGCATGACAGAAAAGATGTAAAGTCATTACAAGGTACTGTCCAACATACAGATGAATTGGTTTTACAAAAAAATGCACAAATGTTTTAAACAATGGGGGAGATTCATTGAGAAAGGGGCATGAAGAGCAACATTGTGCACAAAAAACTGCACCAAAATTTTGGCACAAGATTCTGGCGTAAAGTAAGGCCCCTTTCACATCTGTGTTTTCCTTTCCGTCCTAGAGTTCCGTCCTCTGGGCTCTAGGATGGAAAGATACTGATCAGGATTATCCCAATGCATTCTGAATGGAGAGAAATCCGTTAGGATGCATCAGGATGTCTTCAGTTCAGTACGGACACGTTTTTTGGCCTTAGCAAAATCCTGAAGACATGCAGCAATGACGGATCCGGAATTAATGCCCATTGAAAAGCATTACTCTGGATCCGATTTTAAGCTAAACGTCATTTCGGCGCATCACCGTATCCGACGTTTAGCTTTTAATAATGGTAACCATGGCAGCCAGGACGCTACTAAAGTCCCGGCTGCCATGGAAAAGCAGCGGGGAGCCGGGGGAGAAGCTATTAACCTTCCCTGCGGCGGCCGGGGCGCTCCTCGATGATGTCACTGGGTCCCTGCGTCGCATGGTTCACATAGCTATGCTATGTGAGCAATGCGTCGTATGGATCGTATGGCGCATTGCTTACATAGCATAGCTATGTGATCCATGCGACGCAGAGACCCAGTGACATCATCGAGGAGCGCCCCGGCCGCCGCACGGAAGGTAGTAGCTTTTCCCCCGGCTCCCTGCTTCTTTTCCATGGCAGCCGGGACTTTAGTTGCGTCCTGGCCGCCATGGTAACCTGAAAGCATATTGAAGATTGACGAGTCTTCAAATGCTTTCAGTTGTCTTGCGTTGTGACGGATCCGGAGGGCATTTCCGGCGACAGAAGTGCACGCCGGATCCTCACAACACAGATGTGAAAGGGGCCTAAGCCAACTAATATTATAGGTAGTGTAAGCCTAGACTAGACAGTCTAAAGGTGTGCCAGATTTATAATCCATCGTCAGCCAGAGTGTCTATTCTACTTTTTACACTATCTAAAAATTAGACAGCATTAGTAAACCTGCCCCCATAGAGTGGTAGTTTTCAGAGGATTCACGGTCATCACACACTGACTGCAGGAAACAAAATACCGCATTCCACTGATGGATTTTAGAGGCAATGGCTGTGAGAATGCGAATAATAATACATTAATAAGGTATTGCTCTAATTTACAAAGAAGGCAATTTCAGTAATTAGCAAATGTATCTAATTTCATACGGTTCAGTATGATTACAACAATACCACATATGTATAGTTTTTCTTGTGTTTTAATACTGAAAAAAGAAATAAAACCTTTGAAAAAAAAACTAATTATTTATTTGCATCACCATATTCTGACCCCCATAACTTTTTTATTTTTATGTACATAGAGCTGAGTACTGTACTTTTCATTTATACCATTTTGGGGCATGTATGACTTTTTGATCACTTTTTATTCAATTTTTTATGGGAGGTAAAGCAACCAAAGAATGGTGAATCAGCTACTTTTACTTTTTTTTTCCTTTTCGCCGTTTGCTATGAGATAAAGATTTTTATATTTGAATGCTTTCTTGGTACCCTTGATGTTAATTTTTTTAATTGTTAATGTATTTTTATGTTAATTTTAGGGAAAGGGGGGGTGATTTGAGTTTTCAAATATATATTTTTAATATTTTTAATTTTTTTTTTCTTTTTACACTTTTTAATAGTTCCCATAGGGAACTATAACAAGCAATCAAGCAATCATTAGCATTAGCAAGCATTAGCATTGGAGTCTATGAGAAATACACTATGTTCTTATGGAGCCCTGTCTCAGGCAGGTTCTCCATAGAAACTAGTATGTGGCAGCCTCGTATCACTGAGAAACGCAGAGGATGCTGCACACACACTCCGATTCTTGCTAGGGAGGGCCAATGCGCGGCTGGGAGCACACAATCCTGTTTTTTGACCTCTCAAAGGCCGAGACATTTGGCCGTGGCATCTGAAGGGTTAAATGTATGTAATCGACGTTATTGTCAATCTCATACATTAGTCCTGAGTGCCTGCTGTTTAAAAAAAGTAGGCACCCAGTAGTTATGGTACACATCACTCTCACGAGCAGGTGCAACCTGACCACCGATGTTAATTTACGCAAGTCGGTCAGGAAAGGGTTAAAAATTGTTCAGCTTCTGAAAGCAGATACTTTTATGGTCAATGCTAGGACATATGCATGAAAGGACACCGAAAATGTGTAGTATTGGCTGTCAGTAAATTTTTCAAACCAGCACATCTGAACATTTCTATAATTGCATGTAATTAAAAGTTAGTATAGCCAATGAGTTATTAAATGTATCTGTATATGACCACCTGCTATTGGCACCTTTGCTTATTTTTCTGTCCACCTTGCTGAGGTGGTCGCACATGCTCAGTTTCATCCTCAACTGCCCCCAGACCTAACTAATGTTAGAAGCTGTGATAGTTACAACGAGAACTGTAGCAGAAAAGCTACAACCCCTTACAAATGACACAACGCATAATGAGCTGCCAGCTTGAAATAAATCTTCAGATCCAAGTGAGGTACTAGGATGGTTCTAGTTTTGTTAAGAAGAGAATGTCATGTACAATATGAGGTCTGAAGTTTGAACCCTTTTAAAGCGTTTATGTCATGATTGATTTAAAAAAAGAAAATCAGACACTGTACCACAAATGAATAAAGAGATCTCCCCACTCATTGCTCCCGCTGGTCTGCTAGATTCTATTCAGGCTAGAAGCTCAGGGGCATGTTCTTTCTGGTGTAGCCCTTTCCTTGTAACTCCCACAGATTCTCACAGTAGATATGGCTGATGGCAGTTGAAGGATGGAACTGAGCATGTGCAACCACCTCACTAGGTAGACGTGGACATAAAGATAAACTCCAAGGGCTCCATCATAGTGACATAAAGAGAATATCTCATATCTGGGGCATTTTTGCAACAGAATATAAATTACCAAAAGTAACTAGTTTTTCATGTTGAATTATATTAAAATAACATTCAAGGGTGGCACAACCCCTTTAATGTCGAATTAATGTAGAAGCTCAGGGGCATGTTCTTTCTGGTGTAGCCCTTTCCTTGTAACTCCCACAGATTCTCAAAGTAGATATGGCTGATGGCAGTTGAAGGATGGAACTGAGCATGTGCGACCACCTCACTAGGTAGACGGGGACATAAATATAAACTCCAAGGGCTCCATCATAGTGACATAAAGAGAATATCTCATATCTGGGGCATTTTTGCAACAGAATATAAATTACCAAAAGTAACTAGTTTTTCATGTTGAATTAAATTAAATATACATTTAAGGGTGGCACAACCCCTTTAATGTAGAATTTGTAATAAATCCCCTGAGCATTTTTTAATATAAGTGCCTGGTTGATTGGTATTTAATAAACCTCTCCGTGTTACCTGTTCCTTGGGAGCGCAGAAGTCAGGAATAGGGATTCTTTTATACACCAGTCCAGGATATGTGCTTCTTTGCTGGTTGAAAATTTCCTGCATTGTTTGACATGTTTTGAACATCTTCATTTGCTTCTCATGTTCAAGGTAAACTTCCAACCA
Organism: Bufotes viridis; assembly: GCA_033119425.1. NCBI lineage: Eukaryota > Metazoa > Chordata > Amphibia > Anura > Bufonidae > Bufotes > Bufotes viridis. Next base: position 191,930,559 of record CM065594.1, read on the forward strand.
TTTTTGGGAAGTCAGAATATGATTTGTTATTGTGGCTTCTAATTTCTAACAAAAGAAGTAAAAGGAAATGAACACATTCATAGCGTAGAATTGATTTCACTGGTGCAATATCGATACATGGTTCTATATGATATGTAGTATCAAGTACAATCATATCAAAGTAATAAATACCTAGTCCTAGACTGATTTTAAATGCAGAGATTTAAGTCCTTGTATTTCCTGCGTTTGTCAAGATAAAAACATTTTTTTTATTATTTTCTTTATTATATCTGTTTTTGATAGGATTTGGAACTGCAGCTTCCTCAGAGGTAGTCTCCCTGTTTTCTTTGTATACTTAAAAGGTTATCTCAAGATTTTAACTTAGGCTTCATTCACATCACCGTTCAGCCTATCCGTTCTCCTGCTCTGTCCGCTCTGAAGAAGATTTTTGAAGCGGAGACAAAAGTCCTGCATGCACTACTTTTGTCTCCGCTCTAAAATCATCTTCTGAGCGGAAACCTAACAGACCCCATTATAGTCTATGGGGTCCTTAGGCTCCGTTTGGCTCAGTTATGTGCCGAATCAGTCCTTTCCATTCTCCTGCTCCTAAACGGAGCAGGAGAACGGAAAGGCTGAACGGTGATGTGAACGAAGCCTTATCCGCATCCTGCGGATAGGGATATGTGTCTCATTGAAGGGGGACTGTGACACAAAATGGTAGATATCTGAAATGATTAATCAACATTAGCACATTATATTCACGTGTATATAGAATATCTTCAGCAGTTTCACCCACAGACCATTGCTTATAGTATATAGAAAGAACTGTAAACTACTGTATAATACATACTTATACAAATATCCAACTAATATTTTTTTTTTAAAAGACTGAATCAACAGCTGGAGATTTAGCAGAATACATCATATATGGCATACATTTGCACCTCTCCATTTATTGTACACCCAGATGCAGATGTCTGCTTCCACCTCACCAGTAAGGACAAGGTGCATGTCACAGAGGCAGAACCCACATCCACCAGACATTAAAGGCATATCCACTACTAAAGTGGAAATATTCATTTAACTGCATTTTAATAGTAGTTTCCTCTAGATGTTATTTTATGGTAACAGTCACCTGAACCAATCCTCTTTAGTCTATCACTTTGAGTATAATGTGTTGGACAATGCAGTATTATTCACTTAGTTCATACTGCCCCCTGGTGTCTTAAGTTTGGACAAGACAAGAGCCATTAACGGCAAAACTAATAAATGAATTTATCTTTAAAGATCATATTAGTTAGATGTGGTAGAGTAATTTCCTTTATATATAGCAACCATGTAATTTAATTAATATAATTTTATTTAATGTAAAACTGCAAGCATTTTGTAATCAACACATCAGTAAGGCCCCTTTCACATCTGCGTTTTTGCTTACCGTCCTAGAGTTCCGTCCTCAGGGCTCTAGGACAGAAAGATACTGATCAGGATTATCCCAATGCATTCTGAATGGAGAGAAATCCGTTCAGGATGCATCAGGATGTCTTCCGTTCAGTATGTGAACGTTTTTTGGACGTTGACAAAACCGCAGCATGCTGCGGATTTGTCTCCGCCCAAAAATCCGGAAGACATGCCGTAACGGCGGGTCCGGAATTAATGCCCATTGAAGTGCATTAATCCGGATCCGGAGTTAAGCTAAACGTCGTTTCGGCGCATCGCTGGATCCAACGTTTAGCTCTGCGCATGCGCAGCAGCAGTTCAGATCGGGGCCCCAGTGTGAGCTGGGGCTCCAATCGGTTACCATGGCAGCCAGGACGCTACTGAAGACCTGGCTGCCATGGTAAGTACTCCGCAGCAGTGTACTTACCTGCGCTGCGGCCTCCGGGAGCTCCTTCATGATGTCACAGGTCCGGGCGGTGCATTGATCTATGCGCCGCGGGGACCTGTGACGTCATGAAGGAGCGCCCGGCGGCCACAGCGCAGGTACACTGCTGCGGAGTACTTACCATGGCAGCCAGGACTTCACTAGCATCCTGGCTGCCATGGTAACCTAAAAGCATATTGAAGACTGATCAGGATCCTGATCAGTCTTCAAATGCTTTCAGGCGACTTGCGTTCTGCCGGATCCGGTGGGACGGAAGTGCCTGCCGGATCCTCAGAACGCAAGTGTGAAAGAGGCCTTAGTTATCTCCTTCACTCATCCCCTCCTCGTTAGGAAGTGAAGATTAGCTTCTATGTTTACTTCTACAAAAACTTACCAAAACATTAACATAATTACAGCATACAATTAGACTTTTTATTTGCAATAAGAAAGTTTTAGTGCAAATGGTGTATCACCTCCAACAGCTCTGGTGCATTGACAGGTACAGCAATAGGTTGTTCCAAGTTGTCCTGCTCCCTTGGAGTGTATATTTGTTCATTGCCTTCCAGCACCACATCTTCTCGTAGGTTCACCCACAGAATATTGGAGTATTTCCTCTTTGCATCTGTCAAGTAGTTCAGAACACAACCCGTGGCCTGCATACAATGGCAAGTTGTAGTTTAAAACTTCATAAGAGAAATTTGAACTAAAAAGTTTACAACCATATTTGAATATCCTACCTATTGAAGGTACCAAGAAGTGGTACACGGAGTGAATATTACTGATGAGCGGCAGGTGCCATATTCGATTTCAACGAAATTCGCGAATATTCGATAGAATATTCGTTTCATATTCGTCGAAATCGAATATTCATCATTATTCTAGTTATCGCGATTAATATACGATTTAAATAATCGCGTATTGCGATTGTAACTTAAGGCTACTTTCCTATTGGTTTGATATCTAGAATTGGCGAAGAGGACAAATATGACGAATGTATTCGTCAATTCCTCAAAACGAAGATAACGAAGTATTCTCCATCTTCGTTTTAGCTACCTATTCGTCAACTTCGCTAATTCTAGCAATCTAATAGGAAAGTTGACTATAGAGACAGCTGTGTTTAATTCGCTATGCGATTATATTACTTTGCTTTTTTTTAATAAATAGAATAATTATAATAATTATTATCAAGTATTATAATTATTCTATTTTTTTTTAAAAAAAGCAAAGTAATATAATCGCATAGCGAATTAAACACAGCTGTCTCTATAGTCAACTTTCCTATTAGATTGCTAGAATTAGCGAAGTTGACGAATAGGTAGCTAAAACGAAGATGGAGAATACTTCGTTATCTTCGTTTTGAGGAATATGACGAATACATTCGTCATATTCGCTAATTCTACCAAGCCAACCATAACCAAACCAGGTCTAAGTTGAAATCGCAATTTGATTAATTCAAGTTATATTAATCGAATTTTGATTTCAACGTAATTTTCAACTCTGACAGTACATTCTAGCATGGGAAGTAAATAATGACAGCAACGGACAATGACTGGAGATGGCAGGGAGCAAGGAAGCCTCTGGACATGTGAGTAGTAATAGTTTAGAAAAAAAAAAAAAGGGAAAAAAAAAATGATTAACGAATATTCGAAATAGCAAATATATATCGCTATATTTTAAATATTCGCGAATAAGCGAAGTGACGATATTCGCGAAAAAAAATCGCTATTCGAATATTCGCGCTCAACACTAGTGAATATGTTCCTGTATTGAAGACTCATGGAACAGTCTGTATACCACATATGGATTTCTGACATTTCAGTTTATTTGTAATATAATTTAGGGAATGTGGTGATAAATTATTTTATAATACTAATTATACTTAATTAGGGAAAGAAGCTTCTTTTTTCTAGATATCCCCTATCCACAGGAGATGGGATAAATGTTTGATCCTTGGGAGTCTATTAGAAAGGAGTGGTGGCGCGTATATGGAGCTCAGTGCTCACAGCAGTCTCACAGAAACACATACACACCACCACTCCATTCTTATGGGGCAATTCGGCAGGCACTAGTGGACCCCCATTCTCGTAAATGCTGGGGAAGGGGGGTCCTAGAGGTCGGAATCCCAACAATCAAATACTTATCCCAATTCCTGTGGAGCGTTATTAGTCGCACAACCTCTTTAATCTAGACTGTAAGGTTAACTAGGACCAAAGACCAACAATTCTCAGGGCAACCTGTCAAAATGTATCAAATATATATAAAAAGCATAAATTAACATTTATTATTTATATGTAAAAAAGTTGGAACACATAAATCTAAGTTTAATCAGATATACTCATGGCAGAGGGAAAAAGTCACAAATTTTGGCGCATGCATTTATTGTGATTTTACATTACGCTCACCACTTTTGAAGTAGGTAGGAAAATGGCCAAACTTAGCTAGGCGAGTAGCTGTACACCAGATTTATCAAATGCAACTTTCTGCAGGGGTTCTAGTCCCTCGTGAGTGCACAGCAGCATATTGGTTGGCTAGGTAAGAGGTCACACTGACATCTGTCTAGAAAGAGACACTTCTTCCTCCTAGATAACTGCCAATTTACATACCCTTTTTCTCCAGAGAGCATTGTGTCAAAAGGACCATGTGAAAAAATACGTAATTTAATATCTATATTTACACACAAGTACATGAATAATTATACATTTTAGTGAACCGAACCGCACATAAAATCTAATGCACCTTTGAGTTTGGTTGAGCAGTACCATAAATAGCCATCTTGGGTACCCTTCGAAAGTTAGCTACACTCATTTCCTTCACAGTGCTCAGAACATCAGGTGAAAACCGTTCATCCAATATCTGCAAAAGAAAACAGAGTGTAAGTATAAGAGGATAGATAACATGTCTCTATCACAGATAGAACTTATTATTCAGGCACCTTCCTGTGCACTCGCTGGCCCTAGGAGCCGGAGGGAGCATGCACTCCCTACAGGCAGTGAGATGCATAGTTGGCAAGAAGCATAGTTAGCCTGTGAATGGAAGGTACAATGCTACTCCGGCGACCGGGACTATCAGGTAGTAGGACTGGAGTGCAGAGGTCCTGAATTCTCTATTGGTATCAGTTAGTTCTGTGCACATCGGGAAGAACTCTATAGAAACAAATGATCAAACCCATTAGACCAATGCTCCTCAACCAGCTGTTGCAAAACTACAAATCTGCAGGTTGTCAGGACATGCTGGCAGATGTAGTTTTGCAACAGCTGGAGAGCCATAGGTTGGGAAAGACTAATGTAGACATTCGTACTGTATCTCCACTCCCCCCCAACTCCCCCCCAACATACACACAGACACACGCCAGTACTCACCAATACCCGTGTTCCTTTGGTTATTAGCTCCCCAGATAAAGTGAGTTCAGACAAATTCATGGCTGCTTGAAGCCTGTAAATCCAAGGATGTACACACATCCATCGACTAAAACTCAGTGCAAAAGCCAAGGGATACTGAAAAGAGGACGACAGACCATTAAATACATTAGTGGTTAGTCTAGTGAAATGTGGATGATACTTATTTCTTACAAAAAGTTTAACAGTAGTCAATCTATTATAGTCCAACTGGTCAAAGTCACTATGAAAAAGGGCCATTAGAAAAAATTAGATTATACTTACCGGTAATCAGTTTTCTTTGAGCCTATGATGGCACCCATGCAGAGACCGCCTCCTACTCCTTAGGACAGGAAATAGTAACCAGAAACTGCTTTAAAGAGGGACCACCCTCTCCATCTCCAGTCTTTTTGCAAGAACTAAGCGTAAGCGTAATCTCATTTTTCCACCTCGCCTATGACAGCACCCATAGAGGTATAAGCAAGATCTATCTAGGGTGTGACAACGGCCTGAAGTACTTTACCGCCAAAACTCAGGCCTTCATTAGAAGGCAGCTGAAGTTTATAATGCTTAAAAAGTATGTGGGGAACTCCAGGTGGCAGCCCTACTAATCAGTAGAGACTGATCTAGTAGAGTGAGCCCCAAACCCCAATGGGGGAACAGCTCCCTTGGAAGAGTATGCTAAGTAAATGGCCTGCCTAATCCATTTAGCGAAAGTCTGGGAAGATGCAGCGGAGCCCTTTTTACTACCCTGAAAGCAAAGCAACAGACGGGAGGAGGACCTCCAGGGCTGCGTGACCTGCAGATATTGAATTAAACATCTCCTCACGTCTAAACAATGGAACTCAGATTCTTTCTCATTTTTTGGAGAAGCACAGAAGGAGGGAAGAACTATCTCTTGGGAACGGTGAAAAGAGGAAGACACCTTTGGCAAAAAAGAAGGATCAGGAGAAATAACCACCCAATCCTCCAAGATCCTTAAGTAAGGCTGGTCAATGGAAAGAGCAGCCATCTCAGTAACCCTTCTAGCAGAGGTAATAGCTAGGAGAAAGGCCAGCTTTAGGGAGAGCATCTTAGGGGAAATGCTGTCTATCAGCTCAAAAGGATCTGACGATGAAAGAACCAAGTTTAAATCCCAAGGAGGGATCATATTTCTGCAAACTGGGGATAACTTAGAAACTGCAGTGATGAATCTCTTCACCCCTGGATGACCCGCTAATCTAAATTCAAACAAGGCGCTTAAGGCTGAAATCTGCACCTTTAAAGTGCTAGGTCTGTGTTTTTTTCTCCAACTTTCCTGCAGAAATTCTAAGACCAGAGGATTTTCTGGAGCCTCCAGAACATCTACTGGTCTATTGGCAAATCTACCGAAAGCTTTCCAAACTCTCAAATAAATCACAGAAGTGACCTTGTTACGACTCGCCAACAGAGTAGTGATGACATCATCAGAGAGATCCCTTCTTCTTAAAATTTCCCTCTCAAAAGCAAAGCAGTCAGAGGAAGACTCTCCACTTCTGGGTGAAGGATTGGTCCCTGAGCTAAAAGACCCTGGAAAACTGGAAGAACACAGGGGGTGGAAATTGACATTTTGCGGAGCTCTGAAAACCACACCCTCCTTGTCCAAAAGGGGTCCATCACTATAACCGTAGGACAACCTTCCTTGATCTTTTTGAGGACTCTTGGCAACAGCTTTAGAGGAAGGAAGGCATAAAGAAGACCCCTTCCCCAGGACTGAGCTAACGCATCTGCAGCCTTTGGCTGATCCTTCAGTGACAGAGAAAATGACTCCCCCACCTTTCTGTTTGACCTGTTGGCAAAGAGGTCTATTTCCAGAACGCCCCATAAGGCCGAAATTTTGTTGAAACCCCCTGATCTAGGTACCATTCGCTCTGGCATAGATGATGACGGCTGAGGAAATCTGCTTCCATGTTGAATACCCCTTTTAGATGTACTGCAGAAAGAGATAAGAGAAAATCCTCTACTAGTCTGAAAATCTGGTGGCTCAGGGCTCGGAGCTCTGGTACCACCCTGCTTGTTGATATAGTCAACTGTTGTCATATTGTCTGAATAGATCTTGACGTTCCTGCCCCTGATCATCGGAAGACTCTGAGTCAACGCTAATCTGATAGCATTCAGTTCTCTGAAATTTTGAGACTGGGCACAGGACCCGAAGTCCCAGGTCGCCTGCATTAGCAGAGACCCTACATGGGCTGGCATCCGTGGTCAAATTGAGGACTGCATCTCTGTGCCAGGGAACACCCTTCTGTAGATTTTGAAGATTCATCCACCACTCCAGAGAAAGCAACATCTGGAATGATAAACTCCAGATCCAGAGAGAGAGTCTGCCTGTCCCAAACTTCCAGAATCTGAAGCTGCAGGGGCCTTGAGTGGTACTGGGACCATTCCACTCCCGGAATCGCGGCAGTCATGAGCCCCAGCACCGACATGGCAGAAAGAAGATTCTGAATCTTTGATGAGATCAACAGAGCTTTGTGTAAGGGCAACAGACACCTCTGGGACTTTGAATCTAAGATCATCCCCAAAAAACTGCACCTTTGACTAGGTTGCAAACTGGACTTTTCTATGTTTATCTCCCATCCTAGTTTGTCCAGAACATCTCTCAACCAGGTAATCTGTACTTCCAAGATGTGATGTGACTGGGCGAGGAGTAGAAAATCGTCAAGATAGGGAATGATTACTAAGTCCATCTCCCTCACATGAGCCCTCATCTCCGCAATAATCTTCGTAAAAACCCTTGGGGCCTGAGACAGCCCAAGGGGAAGGGCCTGAAATTGAGCATGCATAATCCTGTTCTCTAGGAGAACTGCTACTCTCAAAAACTTCTGGAGGTGGGGATGGATAGGAACATGATAATATGCGTCCCTTAGATCCACTGTGGCCATGTAACAATCTGGGAAGAGATGGTTCACTGCTGACCTGATGGATTCCATCCGAAATTTTTTATACATCAAAAAACGGTTCAGACACTAAGTTTATTATGGTACAAACCAATCAGCTTTTTTTACAAGAAAAAGAGTTGAGTAAAATCCTCTTGCCTCTTCCTGCTTTGGAACCTCCACCAATACTTTTTTGCTAATAGGGAATAAACCTCTGAAATGATTGCTGCCTGTTTTGGGGGGTCTGAACGATAGTCTGTCAACACGAATCTCTCTTCCGGCAGCTTTTGTAATTTTAATTTTAAGCCCTCTTTTATAATTGTATTTATCCATGGGCTGTTAGAGATTTTTTGCCACTGACTTGAGAAGTGAGACAGATGACCGCTCACTGGAGGCCTGGAGTCATTGGGGCTGCTTCTTTGAGGACTCTGCCCTGGAAAAAAGAAACCCCTTTGACTTTTTTGCTGCTCCTGCATATTGTCTAGACCAGGCATTCTCGAACTGTGGCCCTCCAGCTGTTGCAAAACTACAACTCCCAGCATGCCCGAATAGCCTACAGATAGCCTACAGCAGGGCATTCTGGGAGTTGTAGTTTTACAACATCTGGAGGGCCACAGTTTAAGGATGCCTGGTCTAGACTTTTCTCTTCCCCTGAAAACTTCCCTGTTAAACTTGGGGCAGAAAGATTTTTTAGGGGGCTGACTGGTGGAAGGAATTTTTTCTTATCAGAGGCCTTCTCACAAAGATCGTTGAAGACCGAGCCAAATAAGAATTCCCCCTGACACTGAATGCTACAAAGTTTGGCTTTAGAGCTAGCATCTCCGCTCCAGCTTTTCAACCAGATAGCTCTACAGGCAGAATTGGATAAAGCAGAAGCCCTGGCCGATAATCTTAGGGGGTCCGCCGAAGCATCAGCCATAAAATCTAGGGCATTATAAAAAGTAGGAAATGAGGATAACAATTGCTCCCTAGAAGTACCCCCTTTAATGTGATCCTCCAACTCCTTCATCCATGCCTTAAGGCAGGGATGGGAAAACTGAGGCTCTCCAGCTGTTGCAAAACTACAACTCCCAGCATGCCCAGTCTGGCTACAGCTATCAGCCTACAGCAGGTCATGGTGGGAGTTGTAGTTTTACAACAGTTGGAGAGCCGCAGTTTGCCCATCCCTACCTTAAGGGATCTAGGTACCGAAGTAGCTGCAATAATTGGTTTAAAGGCAGTCGCCAAGGCCTCCCAATTTTTCCTTAAATAAATGTCTGCCCTTCTATCCATTGGGTCCTTTAAAGAACGCATATCCTCAAACAGAAACGCAGCTTTTTTAGCTATTTTGGAAACCGGGGCATCTAGCTTTGGGGCTCTATCCCAAGAGGCAGTCACCTCCTCCTCAAAAGGGTATTTACGCTTAACAGAGAAGGGTATAAAAAAACTTCCTATCAGGCTTTTTCCATTCTTTAGCTATAAAAGCCTGAATATTTTTATGCACATCAAAGACTTTTCTTTTCTTAGGGCCCAGACCTTCAAACAGAGTCCTGAACAGACCGCGGCAGCTTTTGGTCATCTAAGCCCATAGTAGCTCTTACTACTTTTACTAGGGAATTAATGTTCTCTGTATGAAAAAGCGGCTTTCCAGCGGCTTCATCATCAGCAGAGTCATTTGATAAAAGACATTCTCCCTCTTCCTCCAATCCAAAAAGCACATCACTGTTGCTAGAGGGGGGATTTGATGCAGCTGCAGAGGTACTAGGGCGGCTTTTTAGCAGACCGTTAACCGACTCCCTAACCTCCTCCCGGATTATCTGCTTGATGCTGCCCATCAGAGACGGAGCTTCCTCCTTTATTAACTTTCTCACACAAGCTTGGCACAGGGGCATTGCCCGAGCAGAGGGAAACTTCTTTTTACATATAGCACACCCCTTGTCTTTAGATCTGGAGACCTTCCTAGATTCCTTAGACACAGAAGATGACCCCCATGAGTAAACAACAACATGCATATAGGGAGGTCACCCCTCTTACCCCACCATGATCCCGGCGTATCATTGGTGGTTTCAGTGGCTTCTGAGTGCTGCTCCATGTTCAGACACTGGATCTTCCTAATGGAGGAACTGCCCACTTCTTCAGCCAGCAAGGCAGTGAGCTGGCTGGGCTTTTCTCACCCGGGAGCGCATACCAGCTCCGCCTACTTCCGGCAACGGCTTCCCTCCATTGTCGCACCAGAAGGACGTCACTGCCCAGGCTGCAGCGTCCGTGCGCACGCCGCTCCCCCTGGTTACAGGCGCGGTGCAGACAGCCAAACATGCGACACGGCTGCAGAGGTCCGCAGCGTACAGTAAGGTTTCTAAAACACAACCCTGGGCTGAGAAGAAGCGGGAGGAGGAAAAAAGAGGCCCAGACTTACGCCGCACGTGTAGACCCTCAATACACGCTATTAAACAGCTCCATTTATCCTGTCAGTTTCCAAACTCCCTCCTGTCCCCTTAGGACAGCAAACAGAACTGGAGGTGGAGAGGGTGGTCCTTCTTTTAAAGCGGTTTCTGGTTCCTGTTTCCTGTCCTGAGGAGTAGGAGGCCGTCTCTCCATGGGTGCGGTCATAGGCGAGGGGGAAAAGATATTTTGGTTAAAATGCTATGACAAACTGATCTTTAGGAGCACATTTCATTCATAAATATGAATAGAGCTTTCAGATTTTGTTAAAATTCATCTCCTTCCAAAGCTGAACTGGACAAACGGGAGTCTTCAAAATGGTTTTCTGAGATAGATCATCAGTATCTTATCAGTGGTGGTCTGACACCTGTTATCCCTACAGATCAGCTGTTTGAGCTCCTGTGACCGTCGCCTTTTCCGTGTTCACCAAGCACAGCGCCGGACATTGTATAGTGGCTGTGCTTGGTATTGCAGCTCAACCCCATTCCTTCCTAGGCCACATCACCGATGAAAGTGTCATGACTGGCCTAGGGAAAGCTGTGAGATGGCCGCGGTGCTACTGCAAGTGCCACTGCCTTCTTGAACAGCTGTTTAGCAGGTGTGCAGAGTGTCGGACTCCCACTGATCAGATACTGATGACCAATCCAGAGGATGGAACATCTCAGAAAACCCATTTAAAAGTGCCACCTATCGTGAGATACATCACTATAAATAAGTAATAACTCAAAGGAGGCAGACAGGAAGAACTGACAAAATCTCTGCGTTGTGGGATCTCAAGTAAAGTTTAAAGGGAAACTTCTATCAAAAAATACTTTACCGTATTACTAACCTATATGTGAATATGCTATGCAATTTTTTTAATACAAAAAAGGTTGGATGGTATTCTAGATATTTTTGAAGTCATTCCATGTGTTCTGCTTCCTTTCCGGTCTCTAACTTCCTCTTTGTTTAAACTTTTAGCACAGAAGACAGTCTTACTTAACTCTCTCAGTCAGGAAGGAAAGGGGGATGAGTTACTCAATTAGATCATCACACAGTACACTAATCAATGCAATGTTCTTCTGTGGAAATATTTATCTAGGCCAGTTGGCCAGTATTAGGAGAACACTAGCACCGTGGTACTGTCATTCCAATTCTACACCTATTATGATGATATCTCTGCAGATAACATCTCCCCCTCACAGCAACAGTAAACTGACAAGGGATGACCTGTCTATATAGGACAGGGATGCCCAACCTGCGACCCTCCAGCGGTTGCAAAACTACAACTTCCACCATGCCTGCAGCAGGGCATGGTGGGAGTTGTAGTTTCAGAACAGCTGTAGGGCCGCAGGTTGAGCATCCCTGGTTCTAATTTGTGCTGACTGCTACAGAAGAACTGTATTTTGCATTTAATCTTCAATGGCATATTATGCAAAATAGCATAACGAGGCCTTGCCGTTACTCCTAGAGGCTCAGCTCTCTCTGCAACTGCCATACCCTCTGCACTTTAGTTGACAAGACCAGGCAGTGCAAATGTGATCATCCCTGCCTGGCCCTGTTAATCAAATTGCAGTAAGAGCGGCAGTTGGGGAGAGCTGAACCTCTAGATGTAACAGTAACGCCCCCGTTGCTCCTAGAGGCTCACTTGTATATATCTAAACTTCATTTTTCTCAGCAATGTGAGCACATGTGAACATGGGAGCAACACAATTGCCTTCAGCTGCCAAGCGCACATGGAACAGGTCAGCCAGTTTCATTGCTACAAATCTGCTGACAGATGCCCTTTCTGATGGAAGTGTCCATTTAAAGGGTGAGAGATTGACCCTTATTCATGCAATTACCTTAAATATGACGTACCTGCTCATGAAGGTAGAAGTTGAAAGCTATAAGGTAAAAGTAGCGCTCAAGGCTATTGAGGATTCCTCGGAGGAAATATTCTTTGGTACTACTTCCCTGAAAGAAAGAGTAAATGTCATATTGACACAAGAAATCCAACATGGAGTACATACAGTATATCATTACTCCTCTCCACTGCAAACACGTAACACTGGTGTACTCCTATCTTAATGCTATGACTAAGGCCTCATGCACACGACCGTTTGTGTTTTGCGATCCGCAAAAAAAAAAAAAATGATGACGTTCCGTATGGCATCCGTTTTTTTTGCGGAACCGTTATTTTTGTGAACCCATTGAAATAATGCCTATCCTTGTCACCAAATTAACAAAAATAGGACATGCTCTATTTTTTTTGCGGGGCTACGGAACGGACATACTGATGCGCATTTTTTGTGGACCCGTTGAAATGAATGGGTCTGCATCCTATTAGCATAAAAAACGGAGCAGACAAGGGAACAAAATACGGTCGTGTGCATGAGGCCTAAGGCCTCATGCACACGACCGTTGTTGTCCGTTCCGTTTTTTTTCACGGATAGGACGCTTCCCCATTCATTTCAATGGGTCCGTCAAAAATGCGGATGGTCAAACTTTTTGTTCAGCATCCATTGTCCGTGTTTACATTCCGTCAAAAAAATAGAGCATGTCCTATTTTTTTCACGTTTGCGGACAAGGATAAGCATTATTACAATGGATCTGCCAAAAAAAACGGTCCGTCATCCGGGTTTTTTTGGTGGATGCAAAACACATGCAGTTGTGTGCATGAGGCCTAAGACTGCTGTGGTCAGTCGAAATGCCTAAGTTAAACACCCCTTTCTTGTCTGGATTTTAATATGTTCCAATAAAGTCTACATTTGATTTTAAGACGTTGAGGCTGGACATTCAGCCTTCTTTCTACGCCTATATTGAAGATCTATGTCAGGGATCAGCAACCTTCGGCACTCCAGCTGCTGTGAAACTACAACTCCCAGCATGCAAACATGCTAGGCTGCTCTTCTAACTCCCATGGAAGTGAATGAAGCATTCTGGGAGTAGTAGTTTCTAAACAGCTGGAGTGCCGGAGGTTGCTGATCCCTGGTCTATGTGGATATTCAGGCATATGGGTCAAGTTGTGGCACCCTTTATACCTATACCACTCTACAAATCATCTCCTTTGTAGCACAGAGGACATGGACTCGGATCATATTCATGTACATTTCCTCCTGTTTTCAGAAACATACTTGACTGAATTGGTTTCCCAGAAATTACCCTTAAAGCCTCTGTTCATGAGTACTGCGCTGCAGAATAATAGGGTGCTATATAAACTACATAGAGTCAATAATAGTATGGATACACAGTTCTAGAGATTATATATTATGCCAATGAAATTTGAAATAAAATTAATATATACTTCATGCATCACCTTCATGGAATTACTCCATCCAGACACCCGGCCAGTGGTAAAATAGTTAAAGTGCTGAGAATGACGCTTGCTAGATCGCTGCTGCTTATAAAGTCTCATTCCTTCCTGATGTAAATCTTATGTGTTTAAAACTGTTATTACTACCGTGAGCTGTGAATAAACAGCTATGCAGATTCAATTTATGGTCAAGTCTAAGTAATTTTCCACTGTCACCGACATCATGCAATGTTCTCCCAGTGGACCTGCTCCCCACAGCTTAACTACACTGCGCTTCCACTGGTCATTAAGTGGTTAAGAAGAAAACGTATCCATAGATAGAGGAGTTCTTAGAGAACAGAAGTGCTTAGTTGCTAACAGTTCAAGGAAACCTTTTTGCTCCTCATACTAACAATTAGCTTAAACATAAGATGTAGTTATTAATAACTATGGACAATAAAAATTGAATGTAACACAATTTGTCCGTGAACTGTGACATCACTGTGTTTATTGTCCCTGTATTGTGACATCACTTTATCAGGGGTGTAGCTATAGGGGGTGCAGAGATTTTAGCTATGCCCCTGCCGTTTATTATCCCTTTACGGTCACATAACTGTGTTTATTATCCCTGTACTGTGACATCACTGTGTTTATTATCCCTATACTGTGACATCACTGTGTTTACTATCCCAGTACTTTAACATCACTGTGTTTACTATCCCTAAACTGTGACATCACTGTGTTTACTATTCCTGTACTGTGACATCACGGTGTTCACTATCCCTGTGCTATCACTGTGTTTATTATCCCTGTACTGTGACATCACTGTTTATTATACTTGTACTGTGACATCACTGTGTTTACTATTCCTGTGCTTTGACATCACTGTGTTTACTATCCCTGTACTGTGACATCACTGTGTTTACTATCCCTGTGCTGTGACATCACTGTGTTTACTATCCCTGTGCTGTGACATCACTGTGTTTACTATCCCTGTGCTGTGACATCACTGTGTTTACTATCCCTGTGCTGTGACATCACTGTGTTCACTATCCCTGTACTGTGACATCACTGTGTTTACTATCCCTGTGCCGTGACATCACTGTGTTCACTATCCCTGTGCTATCACTGTTTATTATCCCTGTACTGTGACATCACTGTTTATTATCCTTGTACTGTGACACAGTGGCGTTGCGAGGGGGGCGTAGCGGGTGCGGGCCACACCGGGTGACACCACCAGGAGATGAGCGATTGCATTATGGAAGCACTCATCTCCCTACATTCAGGACGGTGATACAGATGAACACTGCAGCAGGGCAAGGGAGAGGCATCTCCCTACCCTGTTCCTCTGATAGGCTGCCGGTACAAGGCCAGCAGCCTATCAGAGTCCGGCGAAGGTGGCGCGATGACTGCCATTGAGGTAAGTGTTTTGTTTTTTTCTGTGATGCGCTGGGCTGGGGGGGGGGCACTTTGGGGCATTATTTCTGACACATGCGGCACACTATGGAGCAATGCCTGGCACATGGGGGACACTATGGGGGCATTGCTGGCACATGGGGGACACTATGGGGCAATGCCTGGCACATGGGGGACACTATGGGGCAATGCCTGGCACATGGGGGACACTATGGGGCAATGCCTGGCACATGGGGGACACTATGGGGCAATGCCTGGCACATGGGGGATACTATGGGGCAATGCCTGGCACATGGGGGACACTATGGGGGCATTGCTGGCACATGGGGGACACTATGGGGGCATTGCTGGCACATGGGGGACACTATGGGGCATTGCCGGCACATGGGAGACACTATGGGGGCATTGCAGGCACATGGGGGACACTATGGGGGCATTGCTGACACATGGGAGACACTATGGGGGCATTGCCGGAACATGGGGGACACTATGGGGGCATTGCCGGGACATGGGGGACACTATGGGGCATTGCCGGCACATGGGGGACACTATGGGGGCATTGCCAGCACATGGGGGACACTATGGGGGCATTGCCGGCACATGGGGGACGCTATGGGGGCATTGTCGGCACATAGGGGACACTATGGGGGCATTGTCGGCACATAAGGGACACTATGGGGGCATGGCTGGCACATGGGGGACACTATGGGGGCATCTACTGGGGGCATTGCTGGCACATTATGGGGACACTATGGTGTTGGAGGGGAGAAGAATACTAAGGGGGTATATTATATAGGCACATTATGGGGGCATTAAGAAGGGGCATTTAATACTGGCACATTCTGGGGGACACTATGGGGGAATCTTATACTGACACATTATGGGGAAGAGGAGAGGAACACTATGTGGGCATTTACTAGGGGCATCATATAGGGGCTTTTTTAGTCTTGCACACATTATGGGGACATTAGCTCAACTGGCGGCACTGAGGGATTTTTTTTGCACTGGCACACAGAACGGGAGCACTTTTGAATTAGTGCACATTATCATTTTTATTAAAGGTGGCAGGTGAGTTGTTAGGAAGGTAGGAGGGTGATGGAAAAGTAGGAACCCAAGATGTCTTTTGTCAAACTACAGAGACGAGAGATGGGTTAAAAATCATCATGGCGGTCTGGTCTGAAAGGAGAAGATGAGGAAAGAGAAGGGCTGCATCAGAGAAGTTACTGAATGTAAGGTATGTGGTGCCGTATTCTGGATAGCACAGAATATAATATGTATGCAAATATGTGTGTTTGAGCACTAAGCAGACAGAAGACAGATCGCCGGGGGCTGTTGGGGTCCTATAATTTGAACCCAAGCGATAACAGGGATGTGGGTTTGGATAGTAAACAGACAGCTGACAGCTGACATGGTGGTGGGGAGGACTAAGCAGACAGATCGCCAATGGGGAGGGATGGGGCTGCTTGGGGGGGGGGGTGACACCATTTTCTACCGCACAGGGTGACACCAGCCCTAGCAACGCCACTGCTGTGACATCACTGTTTATTATCCCTGTACTGTGACATCACTGTGTTTATTATTTTATTATCCCTGTACTGTGACATCACTGTTTATTATCCTTGTACTGTGAGTCTGTGACATCACTGTTTATTATCCATGTGCTGTGACGTCACTGTTTATTATCCATGTGCTGTGACATCACTGTGTTTATTATCCCTGTACTGTGACATCACTGTGTTTATTATCCCTGTACTGTGACATCACTGTTTATTATCCATGTGCTGTGACGTCACTGTTTATTATCCATGTGCTGTGACATCACTGTGTTTATTATCCCTGTACTGTGACATCACTGTGTTTATTATCCTTGTGTGTTTGTTTGCATACACCTGTGTTTTATTTTATATTGTTTGGAGGTGCTGGTGTAACTTTGTCTTTTACATCCAAAAAAAGATCTGTGCTAAGTTCTGCAAGATGTTCTGCCTCCCCGCCGAATTCCTTCAAAAACTGTGTGCAAGTCTACCTAGAAGAACTGATGCTGTTTTTAAGGCAAAGGATGGTCACAGCAAATATTGATTTGATTTAGATTTCTCTTTTGTTCATTCACTTAGCATTTTGTAAATTGATAAAAAAAATTAACTATTAACACTTCTATTTTTGAAAGCATTCTTACTTTGCCTAAAACCTTTGCACAGTACTGTATATGTACACACCTATACAGGGAAGGTTGTCAACCACTGACAAACCACCTACATGGCTACTGTGCTCAGAGTGAGCAGCGATTTTAATAAATGCAGACTGTACTGTCCCTGTGACAGATTTTCTTTAACCTCTTCATAACCCCTGACGTAACAGGATGTCAGTGGGGCTCAAGAGGTGTATAGAGCAGAATAAGCTGATCCCGCTCCATATGCAACTAGGGCCAGCTGTGTAGTACAGAAGACCTCGGTCTCAATGACCATGTTCAGCAATAACTCCAATCATGGTCATTTAAAGGGTACTCCTATCTGAGACAATGAGGGCATATTGCTAGGATATTCCCCCATTGTCTGATAGGTGTGGGTCCCAGAGGAGGTACACTGAGAACGAAGAGGGGAAGGTGTGGTCGGTGGACCCCAGATTTCCCCGGGTCCGGCCACCACCAAGCGTTTTCCCCATAGCAGTGAATGGGAGCACACCACTCTTGTGTGGCCACCGCTCCCATTTATTTCTATAGGACTTACGGAAATAGCCAAGTCAAGCTATTTTCGGCGGCCCCATAGAAATTAATTGTGGCAGGCTGCGCATGCACAGTGCACCCTCTACAACTTTCGGAGCTCCGTTCTTGGTGTAGGTGAGGGACCCACACCTACCAGACAATGAGGGCATATCCTAGGGAGATGCCCCCATTGTATGAGATGGGAAAACCCCTTTAACCAGCCTGTAAAAATCCTATAGATTGCAATAGTATTCTATTGTAGTCTATAGTACAAGCGATCAGAAGACTGCACAGTGAACATCACAACGGAAAGAAAATAAAAAATGTGCGATCCTCCATTTTTTGGTCATTTTGCCCCTTTAAGAATTTGAATAAAAGGTTATCAAAAAATTGGTATCTACAATACAAACTACAGCTCACAAAAAATAAGCCTTAACACAGCTCTGTAGACGAATACATAAAAAAAAGGTTGTACAGGTCAGAATATGGTGAGGCAAATTCATTTCTATGGGAGCATCCAAAATAGGTGACGAAGTCCCATTGAAATGAATGGGAAGCACACAGAGCAAACACGGCCACCACTCCATTTACTTCTATGGGGCTTACAGAAATAGCCAAGCCAGCGCTCGGCTATTTTCAGCCTTCCCATAAGAGCAAAGAGAGGGTTGCCTCGCATGCGCAGTACACCAATCGGCACTTTGCAGACTCCCCTTTAAGTATTGGTGCAGGTTCAAGAGGTGGGACCCGCACCTATCAGACATTGGGGGCATATCCTAGTAATATCTCCCCAATATTCAAGATGGGAATACCTTTTTAACGGATGAAAAATAAGAAAAACGCTGCCACATACTTCTGGAGGCAGCTTATCTCCCGGGGGAACAAAACGATCAGGTGAAAATATTAATTTCGCCCAATCCTTCTCTCCCTCAACAATATCTGTTGAGGGAGAGTCACAAGCTCTTCATATAGATCATACACATACTGGCCCGTTTGGCTAACAATACATTCCTTAAGACTTGCCAGAGAGCAGGCCGTCCCGGCACAGAACAGCCTGCTGGAGCCCTCTGGATCTGGCATGGCTGGATATTACAGCAATGCCCGCCGGCCCCATTGACTGCTTTGAGCATTTATTTTTTGTCCGTCCGAATCCTGGCATATTTGCCAGATAGCAGCCGTTTCTCCACTGGATCCCATTATAGTCAAAGGGGCCAGTCTTAGGCTGTATGTTGCTCTGTGTGGTACCTTCTGTACATTGCTCAAGAAGCAATTCTACAATATCAGGAAGTGTTCAGATAATATCACCACCATACCTCCCAACTTTTCAGACGATCAAGGAGAGACACTTTGACCAGGACTACACGGCAACATTGGTGGCGCAACAGCTGTCACGGCCAGAATCGCTGAGTAGTGGTGATCCCATAGAAATGAATGAGATCTTTGCGGCAGTCACAAGAAACCCCGGTTGTCAAGAAGCCCTAGCCTTATGGTTCATTGTGTGAAAGTCCATTTTTTCTATAAATTTATAAACTTTAATAGTTTTCTTAGCACACAATAGCGCAAAAATTATCTGAATATAGAAGTTTCTAAAATCCAAATTGCATCAAATAATAAAATAATATACGGCATAGTCTAATATATAAAGAGAAACCAAACAAACACTTTCTTGATCAGAATTCTACATGTAACAATGCAAACCTATCCCTCAGATCAAAAAGATGGACATTTAAGGAGAAAAGAGGGACAGAAAGACTTGGGTCCAAAATAAGGAATGTCCCTCCAAAAGAGGGACACTTGGGAGGGCCGCACCACAAGTGACTGAACAGAAAGTAATATAACGAACTAATTATCAGTACCAGACCAACTGTGGTGACCCTATTTAGCAGGGATAACTGATGCGTACTATCTTGCAGACCCCTAAAGTAGACCCTGGTGAATGCCCTTACAGAAGCTAAAATTGTGGTTGTTATCTAGGTTTCTCAAAATCAGCTTGCTGAATAGTATTCTTAACAACCTGGTAAAAAGATAATGAGAAAAAAAATTAATACCAGGGGGTGATAATTTACTATTTTCTTCCCAAGAAAGTTTTTTTCCTGTGAAATGTACAGTGGACAAAGATTTGATTACGGTGGTTACATATTTTCAATTTCAAGATTTGTGAAAGTGTACCAAACAAAATTATTATAGAAATGTTGCCTCCTCAGGAAAAATCTTTCAGAAGACATTGAAGGTAGTTGCAAAAAAGATAGTATAAACAGCCTTAATGGGGAAGATTTATCAAAACTGATGTAAAGGAAAACTGGCCGAGTTGTCCATAGCAGCCAATCAGATTTAGGGTCTATTCACACGTCCGTGGTGTATTGCTGATCCGCAAATTGCGAATCCGCAATACATCGGGCCGCACGTGGCCGGCACTAAATAGAGAAGTCCTATTCTTGTCCACAGCTGCGGACAAGAATGGGACATTCTCTATTCTTGCAGAGCTGCAGACCGGAAGTTTGGGCCACACTCCGGAAATGCGGCTGCAGAGAGCACATAGTGTGCTCTCCACATCCATTCCGTCCCCATGGAGAATGAATGGGTCCGCACCCGTTCCGCAGAATTGCGGAACGGGTGCAGACCCCACTTGCGGACGTGTGAATGGAGTTTTAACCTTTCATTTTTCAGAGTTCCTTTAGAAAATGAAAGATGGAATCTGACTGGTTGCTATGGGAAACTCCAGTTTTCCTTTACATCAGTTTTGATAAATCCCCCCTCAAATGTCTTTCACTAGAAAACTTAAAATAGAACCAATATTAAGAACATAAGGCATAACACACCAGAGGGATTAATATAAAAATAAGAAATGCAAAGTATTTTGCATAAAAACTATTTAAGGACACTAGGTGGCGCTATACTCAATTCAATAATAAAATATACACAATTAAGCCTATAAATGTTTATGCACTTTAACATTTAGTTTTGCCACTAATAGCTCAGTAGTTATGAAATGCTGATCATTATAAAGCTAAATGTATATGTAAGAAAACAAAAATACAAAAAAAAAAAATTACATAAATCAAGGGGCAGACTGAATTCTGCTTCCTTTGTTTTATTAAAGGATGAAAGTTAAAAGTGACTGATTATGTCTGCTAAAGTAGTATGGTATCTGACATTATTACAGAATCAGCTCTGCCAAATTTAAAGGAACTTGGTTGCCCCCTTACCCCTTATTAAATTTGGACATTTTAGGTTTAGTGCCCTTCCTGCTAATTTAACCAGTTCTCTACTGAGTGACACCCACCCCCTTTTACCTGGCACATTTTCAGATTTTTTTAGTACATGCGTTTTTAAAGGCCATAGTTCTTTTTCTCCTTGGTTATATAAACAATTTTGTACGTCTTTTTGCCAGCAATACAGGTGGCTTTATTTTAGTATCTTTTGTTCGCTAGGACCCAGCAATCACATGATCGCTAGGACCAAAACAGAAAGTGGTGGCATTGCTTCTCCCATTTCTGTACTGAGCACTCAAAGAACGCTCATTGAGCGATGTGTATACAACAATGAAGAAGGAGGAGATAGTAAAAAACTGACAGCGGGCTGCCCGCTCCCACAACTGTATGATTAGTGGCCAGCCGCCATCTTTGCAAAGACATTCTAAAACGTCCTAGGAGAGATAAGCTTGGCCCCCTGGACTGGGCGGTTCAGAGGAGGTTCACTATTTTACAAATATACATTTTAATTAACCTTTGTTTAAACCATATGACACTGTTGATGGAGTTGTCTGGTTTACAATAGCCAATATATACTCCATCAGGGAAGACCGAGTCAACAGAGGAGAGCTCCCATGATCAGGATCATCATTTCTAGGTCTGAATCGAGAGCGGTTACAAAGACTGTCTCTTGATGAGGGGGGCCAGTCCTGTCCAGCATTACACAGAGACCTACTGATTTGCTATGTGATGGAGCTGGAGGGAGATTGAACACTTACTGTCTGGTTTTCCCACAGAGTACATCTGATTGTTGGGGGTCCCAGAAGGGGGGGGGATTCTTTGTGATCAGCTTATTGTTTAGGGAACCTTGTAACAAGTAGGGATTGTTCAAAGCGGATAGTCCCTCTAAATCAGAATTAAATTAGAGTTAATAGACTACAACTTTCAAAAGCCTCTGTTCCAGGAGCGGTAGAAGATAGCTGGGAACAGTTCCAAACATGAAATCACTTGACAGTGGTTTATTCTTGTCTGCCAAAGCAGGTTTTTATAACTAAATGTCAAAGGTGCCATAGACCTTGTTCAAATAAAAGTCATTAGAACAGTTGTTTATTTCCCAGGGGACTTGATAAATTACTTTGTGTCCCTAGTTGGCAGTTCTTTAGCTTTATAACTTGATACACATGTATAGTGTTTGATATTACACCAAGAACTTGACTTAAAATTGGAATAAAAATCCCACAGTCCATTTGGTGCACTCTTCTAATGCCACTGTGGCCCTCGTGAGGGGGAGAATCGCTTTATGTGACAAAAGTTGGCACATTGGCATTGACTGGAGCAGTTTTCAAGCGACTTAGTGTTTTTCTAAGGATGCTGATTTATGAACAATTGTTTGGAGCCCTAGCTCCATACGATAGTTGAACTTTATGAGCTTTTGCAAACCTAAGACAATACTTAGCCAAAGTACTGGTCAACCTGGTACTTTATGTGGACTTCAAATGTGACCCTTATCTCCATCAAGTCACA
The DNA here is from genome assembly GCA_033119425.1 of Bufotes viridis. Classification (NCBI taxonomy): domain Eukaryota; kingdom Metazoa; phylum Chordata; class Amphibia; order Anura; family Bufonidae; genus Bufotes; species Bufotes viridis. The sequence continues at coordinate 191,953,170 of CM065594.1, forward strand.
AATAACATCAGTCAGGGCCAGAACAATGGACAGGTCTTAAACACACATACATATAGCGGTAAGGTACACACCTGTATATGTAGTCAGAATGAGTCTGAACCCAAGCACGGGAAAAAATTATATAGGTTTTTGCTTCTCCTAAGATTGTGTTTTGTTTTTGACAACTTTATCAAATACCCTTATAACAGTGGCCGCCACAGTGCCCCCAATACAGTGGCCGTCACAGTGCCCCCATCATAGTGGCCGCCATAGTGCCCCCATGCGCTTAGCATTAATTAATGTAGGAGCATCAGGTACTTAAGCACCTGGCCTGCACTAACACTGGTTTCCTCCTGAATTCAACCGTATTGTCATCCTCAGGACAATGATAGTTTCGTTCTTCTGCAGGGTGGCAGTATTTTGTCCTGCACTGTGGCATTTGGTTCTGCTGGAAGGGGGGGGGTGTATTCTGTTCTCCCTGCCCAAATGTGTTACCCCACCTCCTGTCAGTCTGGACCCACCTACAACATGGGGCAACATTTAGGGTTTTTCCAGGGCCACTTTAGGTTTCAAGTCCGCCCCTGGCTCCTATAATGGTGGCAGCCACAGCACCATCATAGTGGTGACAACCAATTGCTCCTTTCTAGCTGTACAAGGGCGTACAATGCTTGTTCTATGTTCGGGTAAGGGGCCCTTTGTGTGCAGGACAGCAGAAGACAGCTGTAACGTATAAGGTTACTTTTCCACGAGCACATACTAGACATATGCAACACAGAAGGCCGCCTAGCTGAATATCACTGCTTTATAATTATGAAAGACTACACAAAAACTGATGATCTGAACAAGTACAACCTGTCCAGATGCTTAATCTGCTAGTTTACTGTCATCAGATGACACTATCAGACACAGCATCGTACATATAGTTCTCGTGGCAAGAGTATCTCTTGATATCTCTGCTATCTAATCAGATGATGGTGTAACCGAATATCTTATCACACTTCTCCAGGATGTGTGATGTGGTCAGTTGGAGAAATGTAACATCTCGGTTGCTCTGAGACCAATTCTAGTTACAAATTCTAGTCTAGACATGTGGATCATGAAGATAGTAGTATGTTAGAACCACACTGCTATGACAGATACATCTGCTGAGGTGCAGATGAAGATATACTTCCTTGTGAGTGCACTCTTGGAAACGATTGCGAATTCCTGGAGCTTCCTGGATGACAAACATCGTATGAGAGATGCGCAGCCATTTTCAGCATCTTGTCACCCAGACACTTGCTTTTACCAAATGCACCTTCCTGACACGGTTTACATCACGTCCGTCCTGTTTATACTGCTCGTTTGGATTGTTATGAATCAGAAAAGACACAATTTCCTTCCTTTCTTAAACTAACGGCCCCAGATCTGCCAGCAGAGCCCTCAATGTGTACATTGTGGTTAGATAATGAGGAGATGGACTTTCAGTTAGCTGCAGGGAAGAAGACACCTGTCTGAATGAGTGTAGACAGCAAAGCTGTCACAGAGGCATAATCGTATAAACGTTATACAGGGGAGGAAAGGAATAAACATATCACTAATGAAAATTACTCATCACTACAACATAATACATATCAATTCTCGAATACACATAACTGTTGTATATACATGGCAAATGGGAGACTCAATTTACCTGAATTTGGTAGTCCTCACCAATGGCCTCCAACTTCTTTTTGCATTCATATATGGCTGACTTGATATCATGCATTTCTGAACACAAGGAAATAGCATGGTCCACCTATATGTAAAAAATAAAATTGTCACCATGTCCTGGTTACCTGCATGTCCGAAATAAAGCAGAATATAGACAGTGTGATGAACCTGGGAATCCTATTGACTACAAGAAGGTATGGCCAAACCAGTTCATGTTTTCATACATAGGTTGCCATTGTTTCCTTGCAGCGCTGGGGTCATGGGTTTTAAGCCAACCAAGGACAACGTCAGGTTCTTCTCAGATTTCCTATCCAGAACAACTGCCGGTACAGCAAGTTGATTGGTGTTCACTTAGCTCAATTTACATGAAGCAATCATTGGCAACTTATGACAATGACAAACATCTGTGGTGCGCTTTTCTCACCAAGGGACTCAAAGAGCATGGATAGTTGTATGGTTGGGGTGACTCCATGGAAAGTCAATGGCTGGCATATAGCCGCTTGACCCCAACACACAACAAACAATTTTGGAGGAAGCCGATTAGCCTACATGCATATTTTTTGAAGTGTGGGAGGAAACAGGAGTACCGGGAGGAAACCCACACAAACATTGGGAGAGGACATACAAAATCCATGCAGATGTTGTTCTAAGTTGGACTTGAACCCAGGAGCCCAGCACTGCAAGGCACCAATGTGTTGTGCTGCCAACAAATGACAATTTTTATACCAAAAAGATGCAATTAGCCAACAAACATTTGTCACTAATCACTGGGCATGTTTGCCAATGGCAATGATCAGGAATGACCCGTATAATGGCCCTTAAGAGTAGGTCTCCTGTGAGTTGGGTTTGTCCAAAGGAAAAAAACAAAAATGCATAATAAATAGAAAACTTCTAATAGATATATAATATATATATATATATATATATATATATATATATATATATATTATTTATTTTTTATTAAGGATGAGCTAATCATTTCTGAACAAACCTAAAGTTTTGGAAAATTCAAGACGCATCTTATATTGATAGAATTGACTTGCTCATCTCTGAATATGTATATTTATATGAAGCACACACACACACACACATACATACATAAAGTCACACAGGTAACACCATGCTCATGACATGCACAACTAAAGCATACAATGCCTGGGTTATCCTCTTCCACAGAAAGTACCATTATCTGATTAAATACCTAACACAGATTATTTATTTTACAAGTGATCCAGCAGGAAATTATTTTCCCTAAAGAAACCAAAGATTAATCTGTGGGGAGTAAATTGCAGAAAATTGTGCAAAGCAGGACAGTTTTTAAAGGGGGATTAATCTCAAGAGAATCCATTGCAGAGATTAATCTGCCTGTCTTGTTCAGCCCTTAATTACATACATACAGCTGGCCACACATCATCTAGGAGAACAATGCGTTATATGGGAAAGGAAGAATGTGATGAAATCCATTATAAATATCACATTATTGCCTTCTTTCTTTCATTGGAAATCTGCTAACAAACCCCAATCGTGAAGGCAAAATACCAAATGAAGACAATTTAATGGCTTCTGAAAGTGTCAGGCGTGTGCCAGAGACACATGCCGAGCTGTATGTTTCTCCTGCTAGGAGTCGTTTGAATGCAAATTACCATTATGTTAGGTGTGATCATCATTCTGAATTTTTGCGACTGCTGTATTACAGTTAACTCAGCTGAATCTTTGCATTCGCACGCATCATACACACACTCTGCATTCGCATGTATCAAACAATGCAATCACATGTATCATCCACACACTGCAATCACATGTATCATCCACACACTGCAATCACATGTATCATACACACACTGCAATCACATGTATCATACACACACTGCAATCACATGTATCATACACACACTGCAATCACATGTATCATACACAATGCAACTCAATGTAGTCATTTTATCACACACTCAATACATCCACTTGTATCACACACTAACACAATGCAATCACACACAGAGCAACATAATGTAATTGCAAGTATCACACATAATGCAGCTCAGTACAATCTCACACACAATACATACAATAAATCATCAACACAATCCGATCAAAGTATCACACACATAATATATCTCAGTGCAATCACAGGTATCATACAGACACTGTGTAATATAATGCAATAGCAAGTATCACACACACAATACTTACAGTAAATCATCAATGCAACCCAATGCAATCACAAGTATCAAACACAAAAAAAATACATCTCAGTGCAATCACATGCATCATACACACAATACATTCATACGTAAAACACATATTATGCAACCCAATCATCACACTTATCATACACAATGCATTAATAAATGTACAAAACACAGCGGGTGACATTTATCAAAACTGGCGCTAAGGAAAACTGGCTTAGGCGCCCACAGCAACCAATCAGATTGATCCTTTCATTATACAAAAGAGCTCTGAAATGTGAAATCTGATTGGTTGCTATGAGCAGCTAAGCCAGTTTTCCTTAGCACCAGTTTCAATAAATGCCCCCCTAATCAAGAAGTTCAATTGGTTGTTTTTGACTTTTGGAAAAATGCATCATGAAGACGTCCATCCACCATGAATCTCATTGTGTAGTAGGATGACGCTGTAACGTGAACACTTCTTCTGAGCCATATCAATAGTTACCTCTTCAACTATTTGTTCTCCATTTGGTACCATATTGATGAAGTTTTGTATCACCTGAAAATGTTCTTTTGGCAAGTCATTGGTGCTCTGGGTGATCCTGGAATGCAAATTAATTGTATTCAGAGAATTTGTATAATTATTACACGCCCATTTCAAGGTGTAGCTCTGAACGTAAAGACTGTGGACGGAATTTATCATTGTAGGCGTCTCTGTGGTTAGTCTTTAGATTGGAGTTGCTATACGTACCTGCACCAAATGTATGAAAATGCCACAGCAATAAATCTGGCACAAGTGCAATGTAGTTGTGCCTAAGGGCTCATGCACAAGACCGTATGTATTTTGCGGATCTGCAAAAAACACGGATGACGTCCATGTGCATTCCGTATTTTACTGAACAGCTGGCCCCGTAATATGGACAATTATGGACAATAATAGGTCATGTTCTTTTTTTTGCAGAGCAGAAATATGAACATAAGGAAACAGAATGCACATGGAATAACTTCGTTTTTTTTGCGGACCCATTGAAATGAATGATTCCGCGTACGGTCCTAAAAAATAAATAAAAATTAAATGGACACGGAAAGAAAATACGTTCTTGTGCATGAGCCCTAATTCAGTAAAAATACTTCTGAGAAATGTCTGGTGTGGTGTTGCGGCTTTTTTGCAACTGCTTAAAAAGTTTCAAATAATCAAAAAAAGTGATCTACGCCACATCTCACTCCACATCTGAAAGTGGCGCAGGCAGCCAAATGTCTCCAAATTTTGGCCGTGTGCCATAAATTGTGAAATTTTTACTCCAAAAACTGGCGTAACACATCTGATAAATGTCCCCCTATACCTTCAACACATTGATCAAAAAATGTTAGGAGAAACTCCAAGACCACCCCTTCACTTGTTCGCAGAGGCCACAACCACCTCGTCTTCCTGTCCACCTCTTCCTCTGCAGCATAACATACTTCTTCTGAACTCTGCTAGTGTCATTAACCTCGGTGAAATCTTGCACAAGCAAACTGCCGCGTAGCGACTTCTCTGCAGTGGGCATGGACTCACTGTAGGTAGTGAGTATGTGCCAAGCTGTTGCCCACACTAGGGAAGTCTCTGTGCTTGCGAGAGATTACACCGAGGCAAGCGCTAACAAAAGCGCATAAACTTCTCTGCTATGGGCATCAGAGTCACACACAGGGCTCAGTGCATGCACACTACCTATAGTGAGTCCATGCCCACTGCAGGGAAGTCACTGCGCAGGCAGTGCATATGCACAAAATTTCACCGTGGCCAACTACGTGGGCAGAGTTCAAAAGAAGTACGTGATGGCGCAGAAGTTGGGGCAGACTGGAAGGCGAGGTATAGGAAACACGTGAAAGGGCAGTTTTGGGCTCTGGGGGAGAGGTGGGCTTGGTCTCCTTGGACCATTGGTGATGTCCTGGGCACTTTGGACCCAATACCAAACAAAGCTAATTTTCTGGTGTTCTGAAAGATCACTAACCCAGACAAAGATATAGGGGCACATTTATTAAGACTGGTGTTTTAGATGCCAGTCTTAATAACCCCTATATCTGGCGATGAATCCGCCGAAGTTATGAAAAGGTGCCGACTTTGCCAGTCTTACATTTAGACCATTTTCTACATCTAAAACAGGCACCCACAGAACCCCTTTTTTTAAGACGGAGTGTGAGCAGGGAGAAGTTGCAGATTGCAGTGCAAAGGACCTTTGCGCCGCAAACTGCGCCAGAAATACGCCTAATTTAGGCGCATTTCTGTTTGATATATGACCTCCATAGCACTAAATAGCATGGCCGCGGGCTACATACAGTGAAAGTAGGTGACTGATTCCTTTTAAGACATATGGCTTGTAGAGAAATAATTAGAACAAAGCCAAGTCTTTCCGCCTGCCAAAGTAGACTGGTACCAAATATTCACATTGTCATAGAAACCAGTTCCTGTCTATTAGTCTTACTATCTGATTTATGTTATCGTCGGGCTCCATAAGAATGTAGAATATTCAGAATGAATGTAATGGCTTAGCTATGTACGTGCTAGCAATTACATTGAGGGGAAGGATATATATTGGCTATAGTTGCACTATATGACAGTTGTAATGTATGATCTACTGCAAGGCATTATCTCATACCTCCCACTTCATGTCATTAATGCCACCCGTCCCCTTTCCCCTCCACGCCTACTTTTGTAGACCTGGTGTGAGCAGGGAAGTGTTAAAGATTACGGCACAAAGAACCTTTGTGCCACAATCTGCGCCAGAAATATGCCCAATTTAGACGTATTTCTGTAAGTAAATGACCCTCTTGGACTTTATATGAAATATTGTGCTGGTTATTTTTGTGATTTAACTTGGGATTTATTCATGAAATTTTTCGTACTGTTCTATTGATATATTAGTCTTCTTCCTTTGGTTCTATGGTGAGCTGTGTTGAATAATTCTATTAGTCCTCTAGGTCCTTTGTGGTGTTTTTTAACTGTCCAATAAAGCTTTAATAATTTTATATGGTGTGCATCAGTTTTTTGGAACATACTTGTTTGTCATTCACCAATTTATACATGCCGGTAGTACCCATTGGCTTTGATATTTGGTGGTGCCCATCCTGTGTTTCATATGTGTGTGTAGTAATTTTCTTTCTCTGTCATCCCAATTTGTGAGTTTAGCCAAGGCATGTAGAGGTTGGGATCATTCCTATGACTGATAGGCCACATTCTGGCAGATACTAATCTTATTTGTGTGGTTGGTTTTACTGAAATAAACCCCAACCGGCTTTAGTCATATACAGCTGGGTTCACACTCTACAGAGTGTTCCCACAGGACAAATATGGCAACAAATTAACCAGAGATTTTGATACAAAGTTTACCCTTTTAACATAATGATAAATCTGGTGCAGTGATAAACACTTTTGTCTAACTCTACAAATTATTGGTCGGCTTACTTTAAGACAATAGTTTATTTCAGAATATTGGCACAATCTTAGGCCATACCCCCTTTCCAGCAAAGCCCCACTCCCTTCTAGAGTTAGGATAAAAAGAGAGGCCCTAGTTGGATGCAACTTTTTAGAAAGATTGTAGGTGCCAAAACATTAGTAAATCTGGTTCATTGAGTTAAATTCAGAAGGCATGGCATAAATATGAAAACTTGGAACATGATCTGAAATCTATACAGATATAAAATCCCATTCACATGCATTATACAGCACTCAGTCATGGAATTTTGCAAAATCTGGAACAAATAGAAAACATATAAAAGCCAATGAAAGAATCAGTTCAATAACATTTAAAAGGACTCACATCTGTTTTTCAGTTGAACCCTTTCTGTGATACAGAACTAATGTTCCCAGAATCATGGCTAAATTCGTCCTCCCAACTCCTGTCTGGCAACTGAAAAGCAAAGCAGGTGGTGCACAGCTGGTATCATGAAGCAGCAGGAGGCAAGGGTTTTCCTAAAAAGCAGAAAGTATATGTTTAATTAGAGGACTCCATAAACTATGTCCACATTGCCATCATAATTTTATTTTTTTACATGAATAAATGTAGTGTCATACAGACGACACATCAACCAACCCTGTCCATATCAAAAAGAAGGCATAGAAAGAATCCAGGACATCAACATTTTTGAAGCTGTTATTTAAGGTGAGGTTCTAGCTTTGAGAGTATGTTCAGCATATGGAGAGTTAAAGTATAACTGTTGTTTTGGTTTAAAGAGTCTTTTTAGCAAAGTTCTAACTGAGCATTCCTAAAAAAAGCGAGGGAGTTTCATCTAACTGGTGTAAAGTAGAACTGACTTAGTTGCCCATAGCAAACAGATTCCACCTTTCATTTTTCATAGCTGCTTTGGAAAATGAAAGGTGGAATCTCATTGGTTGCTATGGGCAACTAGGTCCGTTCTACTTTACACCAGTTTGATAAATCTCCCCCAGTCTGTCTTCACAGGGCCGGACTGGCCCACCGGGATCCCGGGAAATTTCCCGGTAGGCCGCCGGCCCTGGGGCGGGTGGGGCCGCTTTAACATGTGCCCTGCGGGCTGCAGATTTGAGTAGGTGGCCGTCTGTGTCTCCCTCCCTCTTCATGGAGACAGGCTACCGGCCGCCCAGCCACTCAGCTGGTCTGTGGGTGAGGATTCAGGAAGAAGGCTATCCACTGCACGTCCTGTGCAGCGCAACCTCTCAGCCTGCTCTCGGCGATCTCCCTCCGTCACTGCTGCAGTGAACAAGGGAGATTGCCGAGCGCAGGCTGAGGCTGCACAGGACGTGCAGTGGAAAGCCTGATGGTGCCGGCCCGGGGAGCGAGCTGAGTGGCTGGTGACGGTGTACAGTATCAGCGACACAAGTACGGGGGGGGGGGTTGGGACAATAATGGAGGGCTGTCTCTGTCTGGGGGCAAAATTAACTGGGGGTGGGGGACAATAATGGAGGGCTGTCTCTGTCTGGGGGCAAAATTAACTTGGGGGTGGGGGACAATAATGGAGGGCTGTCTCTGTCTGGGGGCAAAATTAACTTGGGAGGGACAATAATGGAGGGCTGTCTCTGTCTGGGGGCAAAATTAACTTGGGGGGTGGGGGACAATAATGGAGGGCTGTCTGCTGTCTGGGGGCAAAATTAACTTGGGGGTGGGGGACAATAATGGAGGACTGTCTCTGTCTGGGGGCAAAATTAACTTGGGGGTTGGGGCTTCACAATAATGGAGGGCTGTCTCTGTCTGGGGGCAAAATTATCTTGGGGGGCAGCTTGGCGGTCAAACAACATGGAGGGCAAAATTACTTAGTGGGGGCAAATTACATAATGGAGGGCTGTCTAGGTGGAAAATTAACTTGTGGGGGCAAATTACTCAGTGGGGGGCAGTGTGGCGGCCAAAATTACTTAGTGTGGGGGCAAACTACATAATGGAGGGCTGTCTGGGGGCAAAATTAACTTGTGTGGGGACAAAATTAACTTGTGGGGGAAATTACTTAGTGGGGGGGCAGTGTGGTGGGCAAATTATGTAATGGAGGGCAGTGTGGGGGCAAACAACATAATGTGGGGCAGTGTGGGGGCAAATTACATAATGTGGGGCAGTGTGTGTGTGTGGGGCAAGATACATAATGTGGGGCAAATTACATAATGTGGGGCAGTGTGGGGGCAAATTACATAATGTGGGGCAGTGTGGGGGCAAATTACATAATGTGGGGCAGTGTGTGTGTGGGGGGGCAAGATACATAATGTGGGGCAAATTACATAATGTGGGGCAGTGTGGGGCAAATTACATAATGTGGGGCAAATTACATAATGTGGGGTAGTGTGGGGGCAAATTACATAATGTGAGGCAGTGAGGGGGCAAAATACTTAATGTGGGGCAGTATTACTAATGTGGGCATTCTAGAAGGACATTACTATTGGTGGGACTATGAGGAGCACTATTACTATGGGGGGCACTATTATTTCTTCAGGGTAGTATTTGGGGGTATTGGGGAGCACAGCGGGCAGCATGATAACACTGTGGGGGCTCCAGGTTGGGGGATGATGATAGAAAAGTGAAGAACCTAAGATGTCCGTGTGTCAAACTGTACAGAGATGAGGAGCGGCTGAAAGAAGTGACCGGACCAAATGGAGAAGATGATGAGAAGATCTACATCGGAGGAGACGTCACCTGGAGGCCCTGGATGTGAGAGGTATGTGCTGCTGTATAGCAAGTACAGCAAAATGCATGGGGGCAGGAGGTGTCTTAGAGAACTGGGCCATATTCCTTGGGACTGTATGTATAGTGTATTTATGTGTATGTGTGTTGGATATATATGTGTTGTGATGCCGAGCTTCCGCCGTTGAGTAGGGAACCTGTTCTTAAAAATTTTAAATGACGTTGTGCTGGTATAATTACGCAATGCTATGGGGCTGGTATGGAATTTTTTCCAGGGCTGGTTTTCATACCCAGTCCGGCCCTGTGTCTTCAGCGTTTTACCGAACACTGAAGACACCTGGGTGTAACAGGTCAGATAGGGGGGGTGATGGGCAGTGAGAATTAGGGGCAAATACATAGTCAGGGACTGGAGCAATGACAAGAGGAAGGCTTGTATGTTACTCACAAGTGTCCAGCGCTCAGTAGAATTGAAGACAGGCTCTCCTTAGCAACACTGTTAGAACTTTGCTGAGACAACTCTTTACACCCAGTTTTCTTGAGCAAAAAAATATCTTTTCCTTATGACATACATTACTAAAATTTTTAACATCCCTGTGCCTACACTAAAAATAAACTGAAATGATTGTTACACTTTAAGTGAAACCAATGCCGACACTAGCAGTTCTCTACAGTGAGCCCCTGGACCAATTTACGTTGAACCTTTTGCCAGCTAGGAATATTATAGATATATATATATATATATATATATATATATATATTCAAAGAGGTTGTACTCCCAGATTGAACGACAAAAAATGGGTGCCAGCGTACAACACCTTGGTTAAGGAATCCCAAATACAAAAAGTAAACTCCATGGCACTCCAGGTACTTAGGAGGTATTTTATTTACCCATGTCTGTACAAAATTTCAATCCTCTTCAGGATCTTTCTCAAGTGTATATATATATATATATATATATATATATGAAAAGAAAAATATGGCAGCACCGAAAGACCAAAAAATTAGCTATATGCAGGTGCTAAGTCCAGGGGTGTGAGCTAACCCTTGAATACATACACCGTATATTTATTATTTATATTTACCGTATATTTATATATATATATATATATATATATATATATATTTATATATATACACAAACATACATACATACATATACACACATCCTAGATATACTAACACCGTAATATAAGGAGGGATTAGTAGAAATTCAATTGAACTGTCAGCTGAAGAAAAGTTTATTATACTGTGTGTCGATAAACAGAGGGGCATGTCTGCATTGCTGACTTCAGCGGCACAGACTGGGATATTCCGGTCCCTGTACTGTGTCTATGCCCCCTGTAGGTAACGCATACAAAAGGGATCTGTGCTGCTTTACAAACAACAACAAAAAACAAAGCCATTACTACTGACATTTAAATATTAATAAAATTAACGAGGCACAAAATCTGAGTGCTTTTAATAGTGTAGAGGGCTCAGCAATCTATAGCACATCAGCTGTTAGGAAACTACAACTTTCACCATTCTAACTTCTATGGGAGGTTGCTGACCCCTGGTGTGGACCAAAGGTGTTTTACTCCAAAACCACTTTGTAAAGACCAGCAACACTGTTGGTACACTTATTGGAATTCTTGTCTCCTGCCAAAAGTTAAAAGTGTATCTAGAGTTTTAGATGACTTTTCAGAATACACTGTCACGGGTGTGTACATACGTAATAGCATTATTAGCCACCGTTAAATGGCTTGTATTCTGAATTTTTAGCTGAATATTTAGTTTTTCACTCTGAAGGCTCCATATATCTTTATTCTCACTGTGAACAGGAGACTCTGCTCTCACTCAGAAGCAGCATATAGGACAATATAGAGAAGTACTACACGGGATAGATGTGAATAAAGTACTTGGAGTGGGATATAACACTTGCCATTGACTGCTGCACCCTCTGTGTGTGTCTCTCTCTGCAGCTCACTCCTCCTCCCCTCCCCAATGACTTCTATAGGCAGCTGTTATCTGATCTTTCACTAAGCTGACAGCATGTCTTGGTCTCATAAGTGAATGTTAGTTTAGGAAAGTGTAAGGGCTTATGCACACGGCCGTTGTGCGACCGTGATTGATCCAGTTGAATAGGTCTGTGATCTGTCCGCACCACAAAAAAATAGAACATGTTCTATTTTTTTGCAGTGCGGAGGCACGGCCAGAAACATCATGGAAGCACTCTGTAGTGCTTCCGTGGGGTTCCGATCCATGCTTCCGTTACGCATCTCCGCTAATGCGGACCCATTCAAGAGAATGGGTCGGCATCAGTGATGCGGAGTGCACATGGGCCGGTGCCCGTGTATTGCAGACCCGCCGTGTGCGGGCCGCAATACGGCCACGGGCACACAACGGCCGTGTGCATCGGCCCTAAATCTAATGATGGGAGATGCACCTGTTCAACACCTAAAGCATCACTTGCATAAGAGCATTGCAGAGGACACTCTGAATATCATAAGGCCGAGTTCACACTTCAGTGACGTGATCAGTGATTTCCACGAGTGATTGTGAGCCAAAACCAAGTGCGAGTCAAAACATTACATCTTATCTCTGTGTAGCCTCCACACCTGGTTTCACTCACTGTTACTGATGGAAATCACTGACCAAATCAGTGAAGTGTGAACTAAGGAAACCTTAGCAACTGTATCATTTAATCTGCAGCCTGTGTCTCCCGCTGTTCGATTTAAAGGGAACCTGTCATCAACTTGACCCTGCCCACACTGAGGACAGCATAAAGTATTGTCAGACAATGATTTCAGCGGTGTGTCAGAAGCTAATATTAGGTGGTTGCTGAGAATTTGTATTATATTCATTGCAGCCAAGGCCTGGAAAAGAGTCATGGCTGCCTTACCCTAAGTTCACACCTGAGCGTTTTACAGCGCGTTCAAACGCGCTGTAAAACGCTCAGCAGATTAAAACCAATGCATCCCTATGGGAGTGGTTCACACTTGAGCGTTTTACAGCGCGTTTGAACGCGCTGTAAAACGCCCAACGCATAAACAGTACTTGAGCTTCTTTTGGGGCGTTTGACGTGCGTTTTGTGATTGACACCACTGTAGTCAATCACAAGAACGCGCGTTTTACGCGCGTTTCCTATTTGCAAAAACGCGCTGTAAAACGCGCGTTTTTAGAACGCTCAGGTCTGAACCCAGGGTTAGAAGAACCACAGTTATTCATGAGTTCCCTCTCCGTCTACCCAGACATCAATGATTGAATGCCAATTATTAACAGGTGGGCGGGGAGAGCAGAAGCTCATGAAAAACTGTGACCCTTCTCAGGCAGCTATGACTCTTTTCCCGGCCCAGGCAGCAATGCATATAATGGAGAAACCATCATAGCAGCCAATGAATGACAGACTACTGGAATCGGCATGTCTGTCACTACTTTATATTGCCCAAGGGCAACATAAAGTTGATAAAAGGTGCCCTCCAAACTTCTGATGGGAGAAGAAAATGCTAGCAACACTGGAGGTAGCCTCTGAATATAAAAGTTGTTCTTAAATCGGTAAGATTAACAAGCATATCAGCTAATTACGGTACTTAAAAATTCCTAACGAAACACCAAAAAAAATAAAAAATTACAAGAAATTTCATAAAAACAAGGAGAATATTAAAGAGAACAAGTTTGAGCTTTGGAGACAGATACACAGTGGATTTGGCAGGTTCACATAAGAACACAGCAGTAACTCAAAGTTATATTTGCCTACTTCAAACAACTTCTGGAAGTACAGTGATTCACCTTCTGGCACGACTTGTATATTCTTATGGTGATGTGCCAGTTCTGAAAGTATACTGTAAGTTCAATCTAATACAATTGTATGTAAGGACTACTCAAACGAGTTCTTGCTAAACTGTGTATGACTAAATTTGAATAATATGTACTAAATAACTGCAAACTTTGCAGTACCACCTCATGAGCAAACTCCACAACCAAGCCAACCTTGAGGACTGAGGAATCAATATGTATGAAAAGGGGTGTGCTCTACAGTGTTCTATACATGTGCATCTTGTGTCCAATTCTTTCCTCTTGTAAAGTGATGCGTGACCCTCGTATTCACTGTATCTAGTGTAATTTAAATAGGGTCAGTGCTGACATTCCACAAAAGGCATTGGATTTTAAACCAAAATGTTTTACTCACCCTGAGAAAGTTTACAAAAGCATCAAACTGTGATTCCAGAGGAGCACCATCTACTGGTAGGGGCAAACGATGATATCTGTGAACGAGAATGTGAACCGTCATTAAGTCATGTTAACTTGTATCTATTCTTTACTAAGAACTTTGGAGTCTATACCTTAAAACATCCAGGACATAAAAACTGTATTTTACTCTTAAGAAAAAGAAGACATAATATGTAATCAAACATAGAGCAGGTAGAGCAACACAAAGCAATCTGGAGCCCCATTTTATGTGTGATTCTATCATCCCGTCCTATGTCATTTATTCACAGCAACTCCACCTGTACTCCTCCTCACTCCAGAACATAGCATGTTATTATATAGTAGTTGTCAGTGTCACCTGCAACACCACAACTGTCTCTAACTTCTACATAACCTCCAGGTATGAAGAGTGCCCTTCTGGAATGGACTGTGATAGTTGGTTCTACAAATCATATGATGATACAGATTGACTTCAAACTCCACCAAATGGTCTTAAAGATCCGACAGGTCCAGGGTCACCAACTAAAAAAATAAGTGACTTTTTTTCCAGTGTCCGTGAAAAAAAAATAGATGTGTCCATACATTTTTTGAGGCTGGTGGTACATGACTAGATTAATTTGGTGGTAATTCTCATTTTACAGCTTACAGTAAATGCTGGTAGTGAGTTCATATCAGTACATTGAGCTATAGGCCTGTATCACTTCTAACCTTTATCCCTTATTATGGTTTTCCAATTTGTCCGTAAAAAATGATGACTGATTTTGGGATAGTTTGTCCAGAAAAAAGGAAAAATTCTGGTCATCAACCCTGTAAAAGCCCTAAAGTTAACCCATGTCCCCTCCTGATGTCTGTTTTAGCAAATAATAATATTCTCCATTATATAACAATTCTAGGGTGTCTTTTTTTAGAATTCTGCATTATTTTGTTCCTCTGTTATTTCTACTATAAATTCATGAATAGATTGATATCTGAGTGTTACAATTCTCCTATTCAAATGTATGTGTTCCTACACAATCTGATACTACCCAATGAGTGCCACCTGTATTAGACTGTATAGAAACTCACCTCAAACTAGTAACACCCAGTTGTAAATGTATTCATACATTTCTAGGAGAAATAACAGAGGAAGAGCACAATGCCAAAATTATTATTTTATTGGGAATACAAGTATTTACTAAAAAAAAAAAAAAAAAAGACATCAGCAGCAATGACAAGTCGTCTTTAACCCCTCAATGCAAAATTATGTATAGGTATGTCATTTCTGTTAAAAGTATGTATGAAACGGGCTCACAAGTTGTACAATACAGCAGACACCCAGCTGCAGTTATCAGGATCAGAGATAACCAGTCAATGAATCTCTTAGATGCAGCAGTCAATAGTGACTGTGGCAACTGAGCAGTTAGGGCTCATGCATACGACCATGTGCATTCTGCTGTCCGCATAACACGGATCCGCAAAAAATACGGATGACGTCCATGTGCATTCCGTATTTTGTGGAATGGAACAGTTGGCCCCTAATAGAACAGTACTATCCTTGTTCGTAATGCGGACAATAATAGGACATGTTCTATTTTGTTCCGGAACAAACATACGGACATATGGAAAGGAATGCACACCGAGCAACTTCCAAATTTCTTTGCAGACCCATTGAAATTAACAGTCCCGCATACGGTCCGCAAAAAAACGGAACAGACACAGAAAGAAAATATGTTTGAGCCTTTATCATGGGACAACCCCCTTGACATCATCCAATAAAAGAAAAATGTAAGATCCTGACAGAATGGAGGAAACAGGATTTAAAAAGCTTATGAGTGGATTTCTCAGAAAAAAATCATTTATCATCTATGCACAGTATAGGTGATAACGCTATGAACACTGGTGGTCTGACATTTGGCAACTTCATCAATCAGGAGATCGAGGGTCTCTGAGAACTCTCCATGAATGGAGCAGTGGTGTGCATGTATGACCACTCCTTCATTCACTTCTACTGGACTGACGGAAATAGACCCAAGCAGAGACAAATTTAATGGACAAATTCATAAAAAATAAAAAATAAAAATATTGAAATCTGACAATGTAAACTAAATGGTCATCACTTTGCTTTAACGCAATGAAGACAAATGATGAGAGTGCCAATCTCCTATTTTAATGGGTGATGAAAACGTGTGTAGGAATCCCTTCTATATAGGTCATACAATGTTAGCAAATTAAGCTTTTGGGCATTGACCCAAGAATCATGGAAAAATGATGGGGGAGTTCTGCAATGCAAGACAAAGACTATGCTAAATATTTTTTCTGTGAAAAAGTAGACCCTTCCTTCTAATCTTAGTCAATCCCTTTAAAGGGAGTCTGTCACCACATTTTCACGTTTTAAACAGTTCACATAGCGCAGTAGCCTAACCATAGATGATTGAAATGGTACCTTTCTTTGTTTCTGTTGAGCTTCAAAACAGGCAAAAACGCACTTTAATTCATATGTTAATGAGGGCTCGCAAGTGCCCAGGGAGGGGTTTACTTCGTTGGAGCCCAGGCTGCTCGGCCTCTTGGGCTCATATCCCCGCCCCATCCTCTGCCTCAGCCCGCCCTTCTGTTCCCTGGTGTTCGTCTTCTTTCTATTGCGATACAGTGATCTCGCGATGCCTGCGCTCTCCCTCGCTGGGCCGGGGCATGCGCAGTAGCGACAGTGAAGCCGTGCCCACAATGGTCATCGCAGTGCGCATGCCCCGGCCCAGCGAGGGAGAGCGCAGGCATCGCGAGATCACTGTATCGCAATAGAAAGAAGACGAACAGAAGGGCGGGCTGAGGCAGAGGATGGGGCGGGGATATGAGCCCAAGAGGCCGAGCAGCCTGGGCTCCAACGAAGTAAACCCCTCCCTGGGCACTTGCGAGCCCTCATTAACATATGAATTAAAGTGCGTTTTTGCCTGTTTTGAAGCTCAACAGAAACAAAGAAAGGTACCATTTCAATCATCTATGGTTAGGCTACAGCGCTATGTGAACTGTTTAAAACGTGAAAATGTGGTGACAGACTCCCTTTAAACAGCAGCAGAAAGGGGTCCCATTTAATATTTGCTATTGGCCCTTGTTACCTCTGTGTACGCGACATTTTCATTATTATATTTACACAGTTATATGTATAAATATATGCATTCACGCTCCCAAATTATACTGACATTACTCACCTGTAAGAGGGCAGTAAGAAAACAGGCCTGCTATACACTTCCTCTGTCACGTGTACATCTTCTTCACACTCAACCTTGACAGAGTGAGGCTCATCCTTAAAATGTTCAATGTCATTATATACAAAATAGCTGTTCCCACTCAATTGAGCAAAGTCATAAAGCTAAAAAAAAAAAAAAAAAAAAAAAAAACATAAAAAATTATATTTTCTCCTGATAAATCAGGATTTATAAATCAGGATTTAAATTTCAGACAAGTAGGAATTCCTGCGCACTAAAATATTTAATTGTGTACTTATTTCATATACAGAGTTGAGTCACAGTATTATGACCACCAGCTAATGTCCAGAGTAACTGCCATGTGCAGCACGGACAGCAGCTAGACGGGCTGGGAGTGACTTAGTAAGGTCCTGGTAGGTTGTCACAGGTTTCGGGAGCCATGCTGACTGCAGTGCATGCCACAGCTGCTGGAGGGTGCTTCAGGGGAAGGATCCACAGTGTGAACATGACCACCAAGGAGGTTTCATAAATCTTCAATTGGGTTTAAGTCTGGGGAATTAGAAGGACAGGGTAGTGCGTGGAAGTCTTGTTCAATCTCCTCCAACCACAGTGAGACATTTCTAGCAGTATGATATGTTATATTGTCTTGATGGAACATCACATCCTCCCCAGGGAAGAAAATGAGCATGTATGTGTGTACGTGATCGGCAAGGATAAATTCATACCCAAATTGGTTGAGACTGTCTTCCACATGGATGAGCAGGCCCATAGAATATCACAAAAACATTCCCCAGACAAAAACGCTGCCACCACTAACTTATGTTCCTCCAGCAATAGATGCAGGGTGTTTGTTCTCGGATATTTCTTGTCTGACGTGCCAAAGTACATCCCCATTCGATGAAGCAAAAAACCTGACTCATTGAAGAAGGTAACCCTTTTCCAATCAGCAGAGGACCAAGTCCGATACTTCTGTGAAAATTGAAGCCTTTTCTGCTGCTGCAACTTGATTGACAGACGTGCAATGACAATCCAACAGCTTCGGAGGCCCATTCGCAGTAGAGTTTACTGAACTGTGTTTTTTTTTCTTAGACACACATTTGATAGCCCCCTGGTTCATTTTGGCGGTGAGCTGATTCACTGTAGAGCGTCAGTCCGCACTCTACCCTTGTAGCCGACCTTCACCCCTCACATTATTGGAAAATTGTGCTCCACAGTTTCCAAGATGCTTATTCGTAATGATGCCATTTATCCACTCACGATACATTTTTACCACAGCAGCGCGTGAACAGTTCACAAATGGGGCCGTTTCAGAAATACTGCAACCCTTGGCTCAAAAGCCAATAATTCTCCCGTTTTGAAACTCTGATAAAACGTCCCTTTTTCCCATGATAGCAATGAGGTATATGTGTGCAGACAGCCTATCACACACTTTATACGGCCACCAAGCCAGCTCATGATGCATACGACACACTGCCACTGTCAAAAGTACAAAGTGGCCATAATTAGGTGACTCGACTGTGTGTATGAATGATCACCTAATGAAGCCAATTCCTAGGTGCTCATTTTCCAATAACTACTAGGGTCTTTTTAATAGCAAGTCAACTAACCTATTGTGGGAGGAAAGCCATGCAAACACAAGGAGAACAGAGAGAAACTTTATGCTGATGTTGTACTTTCAGATTTAAATCCAAAATATTTGATTTATCAAACTAGAATACCTCTTTACGAATAGCAAGTTCCAAACTCTCCACACGGAGTCTTTTTTCCAGGTTGTGTAAATTTTCATGCAAATTCTCCTTCCTTCTGGGAGTATAAGGCACAAAGTCACTTTCCAATCTCAGAAACACCACGGGCTCTTCACGGACACAGAAAAACATGCATTCCTACATCGAGACAAAATAAAGATTCTGTATTAAAAAGAACTGAATATCCATCAAGCCTTACTAAACTTAAACATACTAGGTTTCCCTAAGCAAAATCTAATTTTATATTATACAAAATGTAGGTGAAGAACCTCTTTAATAATAACTTTTCTTTACACAAAATCATGTTCTCTAGTGATGAAAAAACATCAGCTCCCCACAATGTTCCCTTGCATGGACTGGTTTTGGTGACATATATGCATAAGACAATCCTTACAACTCCAAGTAATGAAGTAGACCCCGTTATAAGCATGAAATGACACCAAAAACCACAAACATTTTTTTCTATAAAAAGATACCGCTTCAAAATTCACAATCTGAGACAGAATCAACTTTCCAAATATGACAGTGTAGCTGCTTAGTTCCATTCCACCATTATAGAAACCATGTGGGCTTTGGTACCTGCGGT
This sequence comes from Bufotes viridis, assembly GCA_033119425.1. Taxonomy (NCBI): domain Eukaryota; kingdom Metazoa; phylum Chordata; class Amphibia; order Anura; family Bufonidae; genus Bufotes; species Bufotes viridis. The sequence continues at coordinate 191,972,823 of CM065594.1, forward strand.
AAAAACATTAAGTAATATGGTATAGTTACTGTGTATCTTTATGTACGTAAAGGGGCTGTGACAAGTATAGAAGTTATCCTCTTTCCACAGGATAGGGGATGACTAACTGATTGCTGGAGGTCCAATCACTGAGACCCCCACCGATCCAGAGAACCATGGTCGCAGTCCTCTGATCTGATAGAACAGCAGGTCTTGCATGCTCCCTGCTTCTCCATTCAGTGCTGTACTCTGCCATCTCCAGCAGTCCCATAAAGAATGAATAGGGTGGCAGGGGCCCATGCCCAACCTGCCTGTCTGTCAGATCGGGGGGATGAAACCCTGTTCTCAAGATTGGTGGTGGTCTCAGTTGTCAGACCTCCAGAAATTAGCTAGTCCTCTATCCACATCCATAACTTCTATACTTGGCACAACTCCTTTAACTTTTGTGTCTAAGTGAATAGTGATCAGTCAATGAATAAAATTTACTAAAAAAATGTAAAAAATGATCAGTGGACACTAGTTCTATTTGGTACCTTATGCCCATCATTCTGGATCTTCTGTAGTACTTGTTTGAAGCCATTTAGGCTGGGTTGGCCCATTCCATACACTTCATATCCTCCTTTTGCTTGGCGGAAATTTGGTGCACCAAAACTACTTGTAGTCTTTAGAACATCTAACTTGCTGTACACATCCCGTACCATAAAATATTTACCCTAAAAGAAAGAACAGTATGAACACTTCATTAGACATGATTTCTAGAATACTCTATTAAACATTCCTTGTTTCTGCAGAGGAAAAAGGAGTGCCTGAGGAAGGAGGAAGATCCCTCCAAAACGACTTGTGCGCTTATTTTTCATTCTTTTAATGCATTTATTTTTAACATACTGCCGGCGCCCCATCCATCTGTTTTTTACTATTTTTATCTTCATTATAACTTGCTACTTATAGATGTCGACTATAATCACAATGATTTCTCATGGCAAATGTTCTGAAAAATATCAGAATATTTTTAGCATCAGGACTGAAGGTGCCCATACACATTTGTATGGTGGACATAAAGCAAACCTATTAGGTAACTCACGGTATTTTGCTTGATCTAAGACCAATATATGATAAAGATAGAGGAAGATGAGTTGAGCTTTATGATTTATAGGTTTATATGATTTTATTCAGGATTTCTGAGTGAAAAGCAGAGTAAATCCTGACAGGAGTCCTAAGAGAGACATTGAGAGTCCTGATTACCCCCCAACAGACATAGGGGGTCATTTATTAACCTGAAAGACGCCTATTTTAGGCATATTTCAGGTGCGGATTGCGGCGCAAATGTTAGTTGCACTGCAATCTGCAACTTTTTCCCGCTCACACCAGGTCTAAAAAAGTGGTTGTGGCATGGACAGGGAAGAGGACGTGTCGGCAGGCCATCTTATTCATCATTTTCTATGCCTGGTTTAGGCATAGAAAATTGTCTAAATGTAAGCCAGCTAGGAAGCTGGCTTACATTTAGAAGCAGTGCTGGATGCACCGAAGTTATGTAGAGGGCTGTTGTTCTACATAACTTCGGTGATCCACCGACAGCACAGGGGCTTTATTAGGACGGCGTTCTTAATAAATGACCCCCATAGTCTTTTGTGGATACATTCTGGCTGTAGGTGGGCTAATCAGGACTCTTATTGCTCTAATGCTCAGCGTTTCTAATCACATAAACATATGAGATTATATATATATATATATATATATATATATATATATATAGCTCAGTTTCTATTACTCTATCATATTCTAGTCTCAGAAATCATTAAAAAGGTTCTCTTTAAACACTTTATATTTGAACTTTCACACAGCCAACAGCCCTCTTCAACATACCCATGCAAGTTCAGTCAAGCATGATCTGAATGGACAGAGAGGCAGCCGCTGAAAGACACCTCTGGCAGTAGCTTACCTCCCAGAGAACAAAAGGATCAAGTAGTTGAAATCCAAATGCCAGATTATTGTCTTCCCCAACGGATACAGCTCTGGCAGCTGCTTATCTCCCATTAACGAAAGGGTATGATAGCTGAAATTCAACTGCCGATCTTTATCTGCCCCAACTTCTGACATTGGGAGGCCCCTATGCACATGGTCAGCCAGTCCGGCCAAAATCAGTGGGTTAAGCAACATTTATCCAACTTGAATGTCCACCTTTACTAATTATAAGACAGCTATTACTTTGATCAGCTTGTCCTTGAATGTATGAGAATGTAAAAGAGCGGGATCTTGACATAGGGGCCACTTAATATGGTGGATTTGGAAATCTCTGTAATGGGGACACCCCTTCGCTCGGTTTTCCTTCCTTTGAGGGATATCTGGCTTTCATTGTGTTGTAGACCCATAACTGGGGCTCCACATTTATTTTGCATAATACTGTTTCCCAGGGAGCTTTGTACTTTGGATTGCTGTGTTGAGACTCATTAATGAGGCTCCGCTGTGTTTTCTGCAGCTGGTCTCCCTAAGATCAGCTATTGTTTTGCTTGAATGTATGAGGTCTTGCTGATTAAACATAATCTAAGGATCTCACCTGTACAAGATAATGTTCTGGCATTGTCTCAGAAATCCTCCCAACAGAATAATTGGCTTTAAGCAAATCATCATGAATTTGGAACTCTTCTTTACAATTGTATCTGGAAAAAAAAATAGTAATTTTTTTAATCTTGTATTGGCAGATTTTCTGTATACTGTCACCCATGTTTAGAGGGAATGTGCCATCAGAAAATGACCTATTGATTAAATCATGTTAGACCTTTTTTTTAAAAACAACATTAAATCCTACAGATTTAGCACTGGCCATGAAGGCCTGTACAGATCACTGGACTACAGTTATCTGTTTAGGATTACAGGTAGAACTACATTAGGCCCCTTTCACACTGGCGTTTTTGTTTTCCGGCATAGAGATCCGTCGCCGGGTCTCTATGCCGGAAAAATCCCGATCAGTTTTATCCCAATGCATTCTGGATGGAGAGAAATCCGTTCAGGATGCATCAGGATGTCTTCAGTTCAGGACCGGAACGTTTTTTGGACGCAGCAAATACCGCAGCATGCTGCGCTTTTTGTTCCGTCCAAAAATCCGAACACTTGCCGCAAGGCCGGATCCGGAATTAATGCCCATTGAAAGGCATTAATCCGGATCCGGCCTTAAGCTAAACGTCGTTTCGGCGCATCACCGGATCCGACGTTTAGCTTTTTCTCATTGTTACCATGGCAGCCAGGATGCTAAAGTCCTGGTTGCCATGGTAAAATGTAGTGGGGAGCGGGGGAGCGGTATACTTACCATCCGTGCGGCTCCCGGGCGCTCCAGAGTGACGTCAGGGCACTCCTACACGCATGGATCACGTGATCCATGTGCATGGGGCGCTCTGACGTCATTCTGGAGCGCCCCGGGAGCCGCACGGACTGTAAGTATACCACTGCCCCGCTCCCTGCTCCTACTATGGCAACCAGGACGCTAGTAGCGTCCTGGCTGCCATAGTAACCTGAAAGCAATTCGAAGACTGATCAGGATCCTGATCATTCTTCTAATGCTTCAGGCGACTTGCGTTCTGACGGATCCGGCGGGACGGAAGTGCCTGCCGGATCCTCAGAACGCAAGTGTGAAAGGACCCTTAGAACTAGAACTAGATTAGAATTACAGATATTGCCTATGTATAGACAACACAGGATTCAGCATTCACAACAGGTGATTGATAAAGTTTATCTACTCATCCGGACCTCTGAACAGCTGAGATAATGGCAGTCCCCATAAACATGTTCAGGAAATCGAATAAAAAAATCTTCAATCAGAAAATAAAAACAGATTAGAAAAAAATACCAGTATATGTGTCACTATCTGGTTTTAACTGGCAGAAAATAAATTTCGGTGATACATTACCTCACGGATAATGCCACCAACCTGTTACGCAACTATCACAATAATAACACATTATATTGTTACTGGAAAGTAAACTTGATGTCCATGGTCTTCTCCAAGATTGGTTTGATTAGTGGAGATCCAAGACCTAGGACCCCAGCCAACCACAAGAACAATTCTGTTTAGTCACAGCCTAAGGTTAAGCCATCAATAAAGGATAAGCCTAAGGATAAGCCATCAATAGAAAACACTTTTAATAGATGCATTCGAAGATTTTTAGATTAGGCATAAGAATACACATAAGGTGGATTTTTTTTACTATTTTTAAATTCACTCACTGTTAATTGATTTTTGCTACAACTAATGTAATGTCCTGTACATCAACTTATCAAAAGAACAGAACTAAACAATACTCACGTAATTAAAACTGGAGCCACCTTATTGGTAATTATGGATTTGGCCTTGTTGTGAATGCTCACTGTCTGAAAAGAGTGAATGCTGAGAGAATTCCTGTCTTCTGTACTTGAACTTGCACTGCCATTTCCTTGGAGGCTGTCACTAGGGGGCACTGTGGGAGCCGGCTGTTGAGCTGCGCTGGCAGTTGTACCCATACTCCACAAACGCCTTGAAAGCGGAAAAAATAAAATAATCATTAAATTATTTGGAATAGACATATGAATTAATGATTCTACAGTGTAAGTGAACTTCTTTCATTACATGCAAATTCCAACAGTTACTGCAACCACGTTACTGCCTCGAAGTTCTGAACCGATAGAAAAAAGGTCTAAAACTCAGAACATTGCTTACATATTAGTATTGTTTCGTGAGGACTTGCTACATAGACCCATGATCAGATTACATTCCTAGCAAAGCACGGAAATTACAGCATCACATAGAAGCCAACACATTTTTTACAATTTTTTTGTCATTCATCTAAAATTGTGGTCTAAAACTTACAATATATGAGTAGGCAGAAGACATGGAGATCATTTTCTTTAGTCTAGCAAATGATTATGGCTGAAATGAAGGTATTGTTGCATTTCATGTGGGTTGGGTTATCAAAAGGTTAAAATCAGGCACCAAGATTTTCCTGTTCAACAATAAACTGACGGGAATGCGTCACCTATATTTTTTATTAATAGAAGCTAGATAGTGACAAATGTTCTTTTTTCTAAAATGTTTATTTCTAAACTCACTATTTTATTGCACTTGGGTTAACCTGCACTATGTGTTATGCTGTTTACAGTTACACTGTTTTCTATTGTATTGAACTGCATTTATATGCCTATTGCAATATACAGTGAGGAACAGAAGTATTTAAACACCCTCCGATTTTGCAAGTTCTCCCACTTAGAAATCATGGAGGGGTCTGAAATTAACATTGTAAGTGCATTCCCACTCAGAGACAGAATTTTAAAAAAAATATATAAAAAAAAAAAAAAAAAAAAAAGGAAATCACATTGCATGATTTTTTTAAAATGTATTTGTCTTGCACTGCTGCACATAAGTATTTGAACACCTGGCAATCAGCAAGACTTCTGGCTCTCAAAGACCTGTTACTGCGCCTTTAAAAAGTTCACCTCTACTCCACTCATTAGTCAAACTTAGTAGCACCTGTCTCACCTCTTTAAAGACACCTGACCACCCTACTTTAAGTCAGATGCCAACTACTACCATGGGCAAGACCAAAGAGCTGTCAAAAGACACCAGAGACAAAATTGTTGACCTCCACATGGCTGGAAAGGGCTACGGGGCAATTGCCAAGCAGCTTGGTGAAAATAGATCAACTGTTGGAGCAATTGTTAGAAAATGGAAGAAGCTAAAGACGACTGTCAGTCTCCCTAGGACTGGGGCTCCATGCAAGATCTCACCTCGTGGGGTATCACTGATGATAAAGGTGAGGAATCAGCCCAGAACTACAAGGGAGGAGCTGGTCAATGACGTGAAGAGAGATGGGGCCACATTTTCAAAGGTCACTGTTGGTAGAACACTAAGCAGTCATGGTTTCAAATCATGCATTGCACAGAAGGTTCCCCTGCTCAAGTCATCACCGGTTCAGGCCCATCTGAAGCTTGCCAATGACCATCTGGATGATCCAGAGGAGGCATGGGAAAATGTAATGTGGTAACATGAGACCAAATTAGAACTTTTTGGCAGGGCCGGTGCAAGGATTTTTGCCGCCCTAGGCAAAAGAAAAGTTTGCCGCCCCCCCCCCCTTATCATTCTCCCCCCCCCCCCGTCATTCTTCACCCCTCCTTCTTTGTCATTCTCCCCCCGTCATTCTTCACCCCTCCTCCTTTGTCATTTCCCCCCCCCCCTTGTCATTCTTCCTCCCCTCTTGTCATTCTTCTCCCCCCCTCGTCATTCTTCCTTCCCCCCTCTTGTCATTCTCTCCCCCCCCACCCTTGTCATTCTTCCTCCCCTCTTGTCATTCTTCCTCCCCTCTTGTCATTCTTCCTCCCCTCTTGTCATTCTTCCTCCCCTCTTGTCATTCTTCTCCCCCTCTTGTCATTCTTCCTTCCCCCTCTTGTCATTCTTCCTTCCCCCTCTTGTCATTCTTCCTTCCCCCTCTTGTCATTCTTCCTTCCCCCTCTTGTCATTCTTCCCCCACTCTTGTCATTCTCCCCCTCCCTCCCCGCCTGTAATGTAGCGTGGCCGAGCGCTTTATGGTCCACGGGTACAGGAGCTTTAGATTCCTGTACCCTGACGGACTGACAGGCAGTGCACACTGTGTGCGCACTTCATGTCAGTCCGGCCGGGTACAGGAGACACATGCTCCTGTACCCGCGGCCTACAGAGCTCGGCCGCGCTACAATAGACTGACAGGAGGGAGCGCTGAGCGCTTCCCTCCTGTCAGCTCCTCTCTTCATGCTGAGCCCGGGCGGTGCGCCCTCATGGACGCGCCAGCCCGGGGAGTGCTGCAGCCGTCTGAGGCTCAATTCAGAGCGCTCGGGCGGCTGCAGCATGAGGCAGGGCCGGCGCTCCTAGCAGCGCCCCTTGCCAAGGGGCGCTCTACGCGGCGGCCTAGTCCGCTTATAGGACGCGCCGGCCCTGCTTTTTGGTCTAAACTTCACTCGTCGTGTTTGGAGGAAAAAGAAGGATGAGTTGCATCCCAAGAACACCATCCCTACTGTGAAGCATGGGGGTGGTAACATCATGCTTTGGGGGTGCTTTTCTGCAAAGGGGACAGGACGACTGCACTGTATTAAGGAGAGGATGAATGGGGCCGTTTATTGTGAGATTTTGAGCAACAACCTCCTTCCCTCAGTCAGAGCATTGAAGATGGGTCATGGCTGGGTGACAACGACCCGAAGCAGACAGCCAGGATAACCAAGGAGGGGCTCCATAAGAAGCATATCCGGTCTCCAGACCTAAATGCAATAGAACATCTTTGGAGGGAGCAAAAACGCTGTGTCACTCAGCAACAGCCCCGAAACCAGACAGATCTAGAGGAGATCTGTGTGGAGGAGTGGGCCAAAATACCTGTTGCAGTGTGTGCAAACCTGGTCAAAAACTACAGGAAATGTTTTTACTCTGTAATTGCAAACAAAGGCTTCTGTACCAAATATTAACACTGATTTTCTCAGGTGTTTAAATACTTATGTGCAGCAGTGCAAGACAAATAAATTCTTTGACCCTTAGACCAGAGGGCCAGACAGATTACTGAGCCATAGACAGTGGGCCACTAGCCCTTTGGCAGGGACCTTAGAAACATTTCCTCTGGGGGGTCCAAATAATTCCAGTCCAATACTGGCTACCTCCATGACATAAGCAGGTACACATAAAGTAGATCTACAATGTCAGGTGCCTAGGGGAGTGATAATAAGGGCTGTAGGCTATAAGGGTTCACCACACTCACATATGCATTTGCTAAATTATGCTTTAAAGAGTTTGTCCAGGATTAGAAAAACATGGCTGCTTTATTCCAAAAACAGCCCAACATATGTCCATCGGTTATGCCTGCTCTTAGCTGAGCTCCATTGAAGTGAATGAGGCTGAGCTGTAATACCACACACAACCTGTCGACATGTGTGGTGCTGTTTTTGGAAGAAACTAGCCATCTTTTTCTAGTCCTGGACAACCCCTTTAAAACACAAATAGATTGAATCATTCGGAAGAATGCTTTTCACAACTATGCGAGCACAATGCTGTCAAACTCTCAGAAGAAATAGGCCCGGTCAGCAAAAAATAAAAATACATAGAATTTTGATTGTGAACTGAACTATTATTGCACTACAACAAAGAAAAAACATATATAATATATATTTCTATGCTGGTTTTGTCACCAAATCTAGAGGCTGAATATATCCAACAACAGTGTCAGAACTATTTTATGTACATGTTCCGTTTTGTAAGAAGCCGCAAGAGGACACCCATAACGGTATGTGGGATCTTACCGTATCTTTATGTTCTTTTATCTAGAATTTCCAAATAACTTCAACAAAAAACAAATTGTGGCATGTTCCCTTGGATGCCAGGGGTATTGCATCTATGGAATAATAACCCTAATATACAGCACCTGGTGGAGCATCCCATGGTGGCACGCAAAGTCTCAGCAGATTTAGGCCTCTTTCACACGGGCGTCGCGTGCGAGGGCCGGACAAGATGCGGGTGCGTTGCAGGAAAATGCACGATTTTGCAGCACGAGTGCAAAGCATTTTTATGCGTTTAGCATGCGCATGACAAAAATCAGTATGTTTGGTACCCAGACCCAAACCCGGACTTTTTCACATAAGTTCGGTTTTGGGTTCAGTATTCTGTAGATTTTATTATTTTCCCTTATAACATGGTTATAAGGTAAAATAATAGCATTTTTAATGCAGAATGCTAAGTAAAATGGTGATGGAGGGGTTAAAATAAATAAATAAATAAATAAACAAACTCCCCTCATCCACAGAAGGATTTTTATCTTCATTCAGCAGGACCTCGGCTGACATGACCGCGATCACAACGTGGTGAGTGTGATGACGTCACCAAAAGGTCCTTTTCCTTCCAGGTCCTCAAAGAAGAAAAAAGAAGACGAGCCGGACTGCACAATCAAGTGGATGAGGGGAGTTTATTTATTTTAATCCCTCAATCACCATTTTACTTAGCATTCTGTATTAAGAATGCTAATATTTTCTCCTATAACCATGTTATAAGGGAAAATAATAAAGATCGAGCACCCATCCCGATCGTTCCTAGCAACCATGCGTGAAAATCACACTGCATCTGCACCTGCTTGCGGATGCTTGTGATTTTCACGCAGCCCCATTCACTTCTATGGGGCCTGCGTTGCGTGAAAAGCACACCATATAGAGCTTACTGCGATTTTCATGAAACGCACAAGTGATGCATGAAAATCACCGCTCATGTACACAGCCCCATTGAAGTGAATGGGTCCGGATTCAGTGCGGGTGCAATGCGTTCACCTCACGCATTGCACCCGCGTGGAAAACTCGCCCGTGTGACAGGGGCTTTAGAGTGCTCAGTCCAGCCTCTGCATACAGCTCTGCCATGCTCATGAGGCCTGACTGAAAGGGGCCTTCTGCTATCCACATTAAATTATTTACCTTTGGAAGGTCTTACAAAAGTAATTTAACATTTGGGGGGAAATATGGACTGGATCATGCATATCAGGTCATTAAAAGCACAACTGAATAGAAGGAAATCTAAAATCTGATACTCTGGAGTCAATACAATCACAAATAAGTGGTTGTCAGGCTTGGAATGTTCATCCTCATGTACTCCATTAAGAAATTCTGTGTTAAGGTAGGGGAACAATCCCCCCCCCACCCCATTCAGGAGTTTCGGGTAATAGAATGGCAACAAAGATGGTCTCTCACTCTGGAGGACCCAACATGTCCATCTATTACATGGACAACCTGTTGGCTTCTATTGAAGATGTGCAATGCTTTATTTCTCCTGTGGTGGTGCTGTACGGAAGCTGAACACTTGCTAGATTCTCGCACAGATTATATTTGATTGCCCGGTGTCCCAGCAACAGGAAAAGCTTATTGTTAAGGGACTTTTTAACAAAAAGAGCTTGTCCAAAATGTCCTGTTCTTGTAGGATGTTTGGCAATTTCTAAAAACTTTATTCATCATGCCAAAATAAGATTGCCCTCTCGTTATAATTTCCATACTGTATCAAAAAAATCATACAAAAAAGAACAAAAAGAACAGGACATTCATCAACATTGTGCCTAATGACTTTATTTTTGTTGTGTCCATATGAGGATGTGATATGTCAGGTATTTCCTGCCCGTGCTATCAATGTGCAGCACACTTGTAGACTGGTAACGAGAGTAATTGTCTTACACTGTCCTGTACTGCCAGTCTGTATCATTCAAGGAAGTCCCCTTTCCATAAATATGTTATCTTTGGGATTTCCTCTAACCATCACAGAAAGTACTTCACAAATGAATGTGGACAAATTGCATAACTGGTTCTACTAATGTGCCCATAAAGGAGGTGGCATCTCCATTACAAAGTTATCACCATTTAAAAAAAAAAAAACTGTAATATTTCACTTAAAAACAGGGAAATATTTAGAATGTCTTTATGTATTTAACTTTGTAATTGAACAGTTGTAGATTTTATGTCTTCCTACTTGTAAAACTCTCTAAAATTCCCATTATTGTCAACTCTTCTGCAACCGATCCACGACAGCCAATATAGATTCATTTTCCAATGGATCCTGGGAGATTACATTGACTCATAATGGTTTCTGACCAGTTTCTGTTGGACTTCTGGTATTTTTTACTTTAAGAACCCACTGAATCTTAGTTTATTTTTATCATCTTTAAAAATAAATCATTTTTCAAACCTATGTTTACATGAAAGAGAAAAATCCACATTTTTGTAAAATTTTTATACAGTACATAAAATAATGTGTCTGTACATTACAATGCCAACCTTGTGAGCAATAGACGCCACCAGAACACAAGCCATGGCCTTTCCTCAGCTTCCACATTGTAAGAAGAGACATTTTTATCTGTGCTTTGTTGGCTAGAGCCATACTCAGTAGTTCACACAGAAGATCAGATCTTTGTAATGCCAAAGCCTGGATCATAGCAACTCTCCACGGACAAAAACCTAGTTCTCATCAGAGGCCGCACCATAATAGGCAGCGTTTATGTTATCTGAAGGAAGCATTAATGAGGTCTGAATCCCGAGAGACAGAGCGCTGCATTAAAAGTCAAGTATGGACTTAAATTTTTTAATTCATAATAAGCAATGCCGCTTTTAAAAGTGGGCAATAAACTATAAAATGTGTACTCTTTCTGCGATAAGACAGACTTCTAAGCATAGAAAATGCAGGGAGTTAAATAACTAAATAAGTTATAGTGAATCTTTATTCCAAAATAATATACCAATCTGTCCAGCTACTGCTGTTAAAGGGGTCGTCTGGTTTACAATATTGATCGTGGGGGTCCAACTCCCGGCACCCTCACCAATCAGCTGTTTGAAGAGACTGCAGCTTGTATGAGGGCTGCATTCTCTTTACAGTTTACAGGCTACCCATCAACATTGCAGTGACGAGCAGGTGTAATTAGAGCTCCTCTATCCCTATTCACTTGAATGGGACAGAGTGTAACTACTACTTTGGAGGAGGAGCTGTTTTGACACTGCTCACCTCTGCAACGTCGATGGCGAGCAGGTAAGCAGTGAAAAGAAAGCAGTGCTCGCAAGACTGCTGCATTCTCTTCAAACTGCTGATCGGTGTGGGTTTTGGGAGTCGGACCCTCTATTGATCTGATATTGGTGACTTATCCTGAGAATAGATGGGGAACGAATGGCACCGGCAACATCTCACATCATCCGTTTTATTGTGACCTCAAGACAATAGTACAAAAAGCAGCAACGCCTTGACAAAGGCTGGTTATCAGCCGAAACGTTGCTGCTTTTTGTACTATTGTCTTGAGGTCACAATAAAACGGATGATATGAGATGATGCCGGTGCCATTCGTTCTTCATCTATCTACTATGACCTACTGGATCGTGGGTCACTGGTGAGGCTGTTGCATCGTGTGATACATCGTACAAGGACCGTTTGGTGCTGCTTCTACACTTGATTTTCTACTATCCTGAGAATAGGTCATCAATATCGGAAACCGGACAACCCCTTTAATACCACATTGCCCACATAGAGGACTCTTTTCTTTAAAGGGTTTGTTCCATTAAGACAACTAGTCCCCTATCCACAGATGGGAAAAAAGGTCTGATTGATAGGGGATCTGACCGCTGGGTCACTCACCAATCACCAGAACAGTGGCCCGTGCTCCTTTGTTTTGAATGGGCCAAAGGTCATGTATGCACGCTGCCACGCCATTCAACTCTATGGGGCTACCACAGAACCATTTTGGTTCAGCAAATCCTTTTAACCTATGCAAATTCTGACACGGCAACTTAACCTAAAATGTTACCATTTATTGAATATGTGACCTTAATCACATGAACTGAACTCCAAATATCTCTCTATAATTTTTTTCTCACTAGACACTGAAGACTGGCAATCTATGCCTATGTGGTAAGCCTATTGGAAATGGACCGACTGAAATTTTTTTTGTGGCATGTTCTATCGAACTCTATGAGGACATTTATTAACGCTGGCATTCCCATACGCCAGTCTTGATCCCTCTGCGCCAGAGTGAGATGCACCACATTAGAAAAGTGTCGAAAAGCTTCAAAAGTCAGAAATTATAGCGCACATTTGGCGTGATCCATAATTTGCAACTTTTGGGGCGTAAAGACTTAGTAAATGCCCTTCCATAAGTATGAGGAATTCACCCAAAGAATGACTGCTTCTAGGGGAGAATATCTGCATACACAGGGGGGACATTTATCAAAACTGGTGCAAAGGAACGCTGGCCTAATAGCCCATAGCAACCAATCAGATTTCACCGTCATGTGATTAGTGCAGGGGGCGTGGCTCAGCACTGGATTGGATAAGAGGTTATCCAGTGCTGAGCCACGCCCCCTGCACTGATCACATGACGGTGACATCACCCCAGGTCCTTAGGGTTGTCCAAGGTTTGGGTTCAATGAAGCAGCCCCTTATGGATTCCAAACGCAGTTATGGAATCCATAACGGGATGCTACGATAACCCGAACCCGAACTTTGGACGCAGAACTAAAAATAGAAGTTCGCTCATCTCTAAAAAATGATCAATCCGATTTCTGTGGGCAACTAAACCAGCTTTCCTTTACAGTGTGAATGTCAACTTGCATGTATTTATGTGGGTGATCGAGATATGTTATCATGCAGAAGATTAAAATGTATTTTTCCATTAGCTTCCATTTAATTTTTTTCTTGATTTCACATGATGTTCGCAAAAAGTATGTTTAATGAAATAAAGAAATTGTTTACTGATACAACGGATGCAGAATGTGCGCACTGCTTCAGCCCAATGGAAAATAAACAGGTTTCTTTGGTTAAGCAAACAATTGTTCAGTTGATTGAGCATTATTCCATTAATTAGGATCTATCAGCTCAGAGCTGTTTAGAATAATGTGAGAACAGCTGCACTTATTCATTAGACACAAGTTGATAATTAGCAACTAACAAAAGAACGGTATAATTAAAAGCAGTACCGCAAGACAAAAGCTCGAGGGACTCCATGCTTGAAATGCGTTGGGACCAATATTGATATATTCCTTTTTAAGAGGACACAGAAGACTAGCTTTCCTGGTTTTATGACTACAGGCACTAATAATTTATATTAATTCTGCAACCTTGGGTCACCAGTCACTCTCCAAATAACCCAGTGGAACTACAATTCTCTAGTCACTATGGTGGATCATTATTATCCTTTCACTAACCAATGGAGCAAAAAAGCATGTATGGTGTAAATACCAAGGTAAGGGCATCAGTATGTTGTATAGCACTGCGGCATTTGCTTCTGTTCAGGCAGTACTTTGTGCTGTACAAAAAAATACCCTCTTATATGTGCCACTACAAAACATGCTCCTTCATAATATGTGCCTGTACAAATGAACCCCCTTTTAGTGCCCCCAGTAGAACAAATGTACCCATAGTGGCCCTCTAATAATGTGTTTCAGTACAAAAATGCCCCTTTTTAGAGCTCCCAATGTCCCCATAGTTTCTCCCTAGTTGGAAAAAAAAAGACACCCCCCCCCCACACACACACACACACAGTGGCCCAACAGCATGCTGCCAAATAAAAATAAAAAACTCAAATACTTACCTTCATTCTGCTGAAAGAAATGTGGTGCAGGACACAGACCTCTTCTGGTCTGTGCCCTGAGCTGTATGAAGCCCAGCTCAGCCAGCGCGATGATGAAGACATGGCCTCTAATAGGGTACAGGCAGGGCCGGCGCCACCCATAAGCAAAATACGCCACCGCGTAGAGCGCCTGCTTGCTGGGGGCGCCGGCCCGCACCTCTGCTCTCCTCCTCCCCCAACCTCCTGCTGTGCCCTTTAGACACTAAGTGTCTCTGACTCTGACTCACACACTAAGTGAATTACTGGCCGCGCCCCCGCCCCTAATGTGTTAAATTCATCACCGCCGCGGCCACACCTCACCTGCTCTCTTTTGTGGCTGTAGCGCTGCTGGGCGCCAGCCCCGCCCCCGGCCAGGCTACGTGTGTGCCGCGCGGCCCTCCCTGAGCGGTGCAGGAGGTGTGAAAGTGACATGCAGTGGCGCCGCGGCGGACAGCAGGAGCTGTCCGTAATGACTGGAGGGAGGCGGAGCTTGGGGGCTGCTGTGGCCTGTAAAAGCTGCCTGCCTCCCCAGTCTGTGGACAACTTCAAAGCAGAGCAAGGAGGATCCGACCCCAGCCAGACCCGTCCCGGACCCCATTGATACATATCATCAGCACTCCAGGTACATTATGATTCGGCACTGAGGCTGCTGTGTGCGCCTCATGATTCCCCTGGAGGGGAAGAAAATAAATGTCATGTGCCACCAAAAGGGGGTGTCGGTGGGGGTATTAGAGACAATGTTGGAGCCTGTACCATCATGGGGGTGACATGATGAGGGACAAATTAAATGATGATGTCTCTGTGTGTGTGTGTGGGGGGGTTTGCTATCATGTCTCCCATCCCCCTTGGCACAGACTCCAACATTGTCCTCATCATGTCACCCCCTGATGGTACAGGCTCAGACATGGGGGCCATGATGGATGGGGGCTGACGGCTCACATAGGGGTATGATGGATGGGGACTGATGGCTGACATGGGGGTATGATGGATGGGGACAGACGGCTGACATGGACTGCTGACGGCTGACATGGGGGCCATGATGGATGGGGACAGACGGCTGACATGGACTGCTGACGGCTGACATGGGGGCCATGATGGATGGGGGCTGACGGCTGACATGGAGGGCTGACGGCTGACATGGGGGGTATGATGGATGGGGGCTGACATGGGGGGTATGATGGATGGGGGACAGACGGCTGACATGGACTGCTGACGGCTGACATGGGGGCCATGATGGATCGGGGGCTAACATGAGGGTATGATGGCTGACATGAGGGGCATGATGGATGGGGGCTGACATGAGGGCATGATGGCTGACATGAGGGGCATGGGGGCATGATGGCTGACATGGGGGCATGATGGCTGACATGGGGGCATGATGGATGGAGGCTGACGGCTGACATGAGGGCCATGATGGATCGGGGGCTGACATGAGGGGCATGATGGATGAGGGCTGACGGCTGACATGGGGGTATGATGGATGGGGGACTGACGGCTGACAGGGGAGGTATGATGGATGGGGGCTGACGGCTGACATGGGGGGTATGATAGATGGGGGACTGACGGCTGACATGGAGGGCTGACGGCTGACATGGGGGCCATGATGGATCGGGGGCTGACATGAGGGCATGATGACTGACATGGGGGGCTGATCTGAGGTGTGATGAACATTGGGGGTCTGATTGGTGGTCTGAGACCTGAGGTATATATATTTTTTTTTTCGAAGGGGGCCACTGTGGGGGACATGAAAATGGGGGCTACTTGTATGTGTGAGACATGAAGATTGGGGCCACTGTCTGTGGGGGACATGAAAATGGGGGTCACTGTGGGGGACATGAAAATGGGGGTCACTGTGGGGGATATTATTTTCAATCTCCCCCTGTAGGCGCCCTGCTTGTAGGTCCATTGGCCATCTTCAGTGTTATCCCGAGAAGGGTTTATGTGACAAACACTCTATTTTTTCTGAAAACCTGTGTTTTTTTTGCAGTTTTCCGGATTTAATATGCCTGAGGCGCAGGCATGAGGGGCGGGTCAATGGGCGTGGTCAATAGGCGGAGTCAAGGGGGCGGCAAAATTAGCTTTCGCCTAGGGTGGCAAAAATCATTGCACCAGCCCTGGGTACAGGCACAAGGACAAAATCCTATTAAAGCGAACGGAAGGGCAGGGAGACATCGCTCCCATGCCCTGTCGCAGCATTCAACAGTATCACTGTCCTGAGAACAGCGATTGAATATGCAATGAAAGCACTTTGCCCTAGGCCTTTACGCTGCCCCCCACTTGTCCTACCTTGTGCTGCCTGAGTCAATCACCTCAACTCACTCGTGGTGCACCCATGCCTATGATATGCCATCATAGCTGAGCAGCCTGACAGCTCACAGTTTTGTACTGTATGCAAGTGCCAAAGTAACACCCCCATCCCCAGGCAGCTCAGCAAATGGAGGCAACCAGTCCTACACACATTCTAGGATGGTTTGGTGGCGGCCATTTTAAATTATTCCTGAGAGATGAGATTATAAAACGTTTCTGTTTTTTTCCCTACTGTTGGCCATGGGTTGGTATTGCAGTACAGCTTCATTCAAGAGTAGCTTTGATACCAAACCAGTCCATGGACAGGAATGGCGCAGTTTCTGCAGGCATAAAGAAAGACTTGAGTTTCTTCTAATCTCAAACAACGTGGCAGAAAAAAAAGAACTACAAATCCAGCTTGACTGCAGATCTAATGACCGGAATTAACAGCATCATAGGACCGTTATGATGTCCATAGAATTTCTCATAGCTTAAGCGAGACAGACCTAATGGAAGTCAAAAGGATTCATTTAGAACATTATCAAGGAATTATGCTCAACTGACCCCTAATTACATTGTAATTACTATACATAAAAGTAACAAAATCTTTGCAATGTTTCCTCTGTAACTGAACTAAATACGGTCACATGCATCTCAGACCTAAAGGTGGATTTAGATGGGATGATTCTGCAGCCGAATGTCAGGAAGGAGACGTTACTTCCTGACAGTCGGCTTTTCATTCAGTAAAGGCAACGACCAGGGGAGTAGCTAAAGGCTCATGGACCCTGGTGCAAGAGTTCAGCTTGGGCCCCCCTTCCCTCGGTGCTTTGTGTGTCTTCTTATGCTGCACAATCAGGCTCCTGGGCCTGGTAGCGACTGCTACCTCTGCACCCCCTGTAGCTACGCCCCTGGCGACGACTGCATTTACATGCAGTGATCTCCTTCATTGTAGGAGGACGAGGGATCACTATTGCGATCCCTTGTCCTCATACAGAATCATGGTTTCTGAGCAGCAGATCACTGTTTAGATCACACGATCTGCTGCCCAGAAACTATGATGAGTGGTGCCTGCATGAATGACAGGATCACCTGATGAAATCCCAAGGACAGTGATCCAGTTAAATACCAAGGTAAGGGCATCAGTATGTTGTACAGCACTGCGGCATTTGCTTCTGTTCAGGCAGTACTTTGTGCTGCACTAGAGTATTGCAGCCCCCCCCCTACTTGTTGTTCCTGCCTACTTGTTTTGCTCCACCTTCTGTCAATTTGGACCCGCCTACAACATGAAGCCACTTTTCAGTTTTTTTTCAGGGCCACTTTAAATTCCTAGTCCGCCCATGATTGTTTGTGTTGCTGTGACATGATTTAATATAGAAGGAAATATGGTTTGTACAATTTTAACCCCTTAAAGACCAGAGGTTTTTTTTTTTTTTGCTTTTTCGTTTTGCGCTCCCTGCCTTCACAGAGACATAACTTTTTTATTTATCGGTTCACATGGCCATATGAGGGCTTGTTTTTTGCAGGACAAGTTGTACTTTCCAACACCACCATTTAATATTGCATATGATGTAGTGGGAAGCGGGGGGAAAAATTCCAAATGGGGTGAAACTGTAAAATAAAAAAGCAATTACACCACAGTTTTGCGGGTTTTTAAATTCCGACGTTCGATGTGCGATAAAACTGACCAGTTCATTTTATTCTACAGGTCAGTACGAGTCCGGCGATATCCTATATGTATAGGTTTTCTTGCATTGTTATAGTGAAAAAAAAAATTCTAAAGTGGGAAAAAAATCTGTTTTACTTTTTTGTCGCCATATTGTGACCCCTATAACTTTTTTGTAATTATGTGTACGGAGCTGTATGGGGGTCATTGCGTCGTAATCTGATCTTTTCATTGATACCATTTTTTTGAGGGAAAGAAGCGTCCAAAAATTGTGAATCGGCCATTTGGACGCTTTTTTCTATTTTTCTGTTTACCGTGTGGGGAATATTTTTTAATATTTTTATAGTTTATAGTATGGGCGTTTTCACACATTGCAACACCCATGATGTGTATTTTTTTTTTATTTTCATTTTGGCAAAGGGGGTGATTTGAACAAACTTTTTTTTTTTTACCCTTTCCGGTAGTTCCCATAGGGAACTAGAACAATCAATGATTGGATTGCTATTCTCATATACTCCAATGCAATAGCATTCGAATATATGAGAAAATCGCATATTTCCTATGGAGCCTATTACAGGTTAGGCTCCATAGGAAATACTAAGCAGCCTGGGTTTCATTCATAGAGACCCAGGCTGCTGCAGGCATGCTCCGGCTCCTTTCGGTTTGTGCACGCTCAGATGCCGTGGTCAGGATTGACCACGGCATCTGAGGGGTTAAATGTCTGTGATCGGCATCAAGAAGCAGGCGGCCACCCGCGGCTATGGTGCCCGCATCGGGCAGCAGTGGGCGCCATCTTTAAAGACCGGACAAAGGATGTACCCATACGTCCTGTGTCCTTAAGAGGTTAAAGGGAATATTTCTCCTACTTTCACTGTATTTAACCAGTGCTAATGCAATGTAGCCCACTCTACCATCATTAAAACTAGGGGGGTTATTTATTAAACTGGTGTAAACTAGAACTGGCTTAGTTGCCCATAGTAACCAATTAGATTCCTCATTTCATTTTCCAAAGGAGCTGTTTAAAATGAAAGGTGGAATCTGACTGGTTGCTATGGGCAACTAAGCAAGTTCTACTTTACACCAGTTTGAAAAATGACCCCTATATCTTTGTCAGGGTTCTATTTTCTTTCAACTCCGCCACAATGTCAATGTCTCAGTGAATTCTCATGTCATCAACAGCTCGGTGCATGCTATACTGAGTCCGATGCACACTGTACTGTAGGCAAGACACTGCGCAAGCGCAGGAAGTTCCCTGTTCTGTACTTGAGCAAGATTTTGCCAAGACAGACTCTGATGTAGTGGGCAGAGTTGAAAGAAGATAGTGATGTCATAAAGGAAAGGGCGAACTGGAAAGAGGAAGATTTGGGCACTTGGAAGAGGCAGGCCTAGGCTCTTGGAGGAGTAGGGCTTGGGCTCCTTGAACCATTGTCGATGCCCTACTGGGCACTTGGTTTAGAATTAGGGATGAGCGAATCGACTTTGGATGAAACATCCAAAGTCGATTCGCATAAAACTTTGTTCTAATACTGTACGGAGCAGGAGCTCTGTACAGTATTAGAATGTATTGTCTCCGATGAGCCAAAGTCTCGTGAGACTTTGCGCAATAACTTCATAAATTAATTTGTACTGTAAAAAAACATTTCCTGAACTTGGGTTCGGTTCCAAGGCAATAACTTCGGCTCATCTGAACCAATACATTCTAATACTGTACAGAGCTCCTGCTCTGTACAGTATTAGAACAAAGTTTTATGGGAATCGACTTCGGATGCTTCATCTGAAGTCGATTCACTCATCTTTATTCAGAATGCTAATGTGCTTCGAAGTTCATTATCTGGCGTTCTGAAAGATGGATAACCCTGACAAAGATTGGACTCTCTCGTCTAAGCATGCCATTGGTCTCAATATTACTAAAGTTGCCCACTTATGAAATGGTTGCACGCAGCCGTATTTTATTTTGCAGATGTCTCAATAATCTGCCTAATGCCTTACATATGTCCTAAAAAATGCCTTGCAGCACAACCATCCATTAAACAAGAGGATTGAGGTTAGATTGAATGCCTGCGTCACTATCATGTCACCTGGAATTACTATTGGACCAGAAAAAGGGGTAAATGTAACAAAATGCTAATGTGTGCAAACAATAAAAGAATTCATCCTCGTATTACCCAACATTGCGCACTGCAAGGCATAACAAACTACAGTATATAAAGATGGATCCTGTGGAGTAGTAAAAGAAATAATGCAGCCTTTAAATGGAGAAAACACTCAAAAGATAAACCTGGTTACGTAATAAAAAGCTCTGTTCACATCATTTAGGACATAAAAATCCTTCTAAAATGCCTGGATGGAGGCACAAGTGAACTTCATCCTCTAAAGTGCATCCATAATATTTTTTCATTTTTATAATGGACTCAGAGAATACAATGGACCGCATACAATGAACTTCAGCAGTATGTTCCAGCAGAGATTTTAACACTAGTGTGAAACAATTTCGAGGCATATTGTGATATATAAGGTATCTTTTTTTTTGTTTTTTTCTCCTTTCTCATTTTAGCAGAAATGATCTTTACTGTGGTGCAAAGATGGGCTGGGGACCAGTGTTTCTGCTTGGATTACCTTCAATTACAAATCACACTATAGGACATAAAATCCTTAAACCCTTCCCTTCTACCAGACATAGTTTTTATCAGATTTCATTTTTATAATGGACTCAGGGAATACAATGTACCCTTCCCTTCTACCAGACATAGTTTTTATCAGATTTCATTTTTATAATGGACTCTGAGAATACAATGTATTCTCAGAGTCCATTATAAAAATGAAATCTGATAAAAACTATGTCTGGTAGAAGGGAAGGGTTTAAGGATTTTATGTCATATAGTGCGATTTGTAATTGAAGGTAATCCAAGCAGAAGCACTGGTCCCCAGCTCATCTCTGCACCACAGTAAAGAGCATTTCTGGTAAAATGAGAAAGAAAGGAAAAAAAGATACCGTATATATCACAATATGCCTCGAAATTGTTTCACACTAGTGTTAAACTCTCTGCCGGAACAGACTGCTGAAGTTCATTGTAGGCAGTACAGCCAAAAAGGGCTGGAGCACTACCAGGGCCAATTGACTATAATGGGACCCGACGGGGAGTTCCGGGATTCGACCGGACATAAGACACCGAAAGCACGAGTTTCTGTCTGGCCGAATCACAAATATGCTAATCCTTAAAAAACCTGTTTAACCCTACATTCACATTAAGGCTGCAGGCGATTGTTGGGTGGGAAGCGTTCCTTCCTAGCAATTGCCTGCTTGATAGTGGAAGAGACCGTTGCTATTACATGCAGCGAGGTCCTCCACAGCATGGGGAGGAGCAATCATTATGCCATCGCTCATCCCCATGCTGTCTAGTTATTTGCTAGCAGTAAATCACTATTAGACACCACAATCTGCCACCAGCAAATCGTGATCTTTCAGCCTGCAAATGCTTGTTCATCGGGTAATTGGCAGCAGTATTACACTGCCAGATGATCGCTCGTTTATTAAGTAATCGGTGGCACCCTTAAACCAGCAGATTAATTGCTAACTAGCTTTTGTATGAATGATCGTTATTAGAGATGAGCACATTTTTAAAAATTTGATTCAGCCGAGAGATTGCGAAGGTGGAAGCAGCATGAGGAGGCCAGGGAGTGGCACAACGAAGAGAGATTGCGGAGGTGGCAGCAGCGTGAGGAGGCCACAGAGCGGCCTCTTCGTCTATTAATTTATAGGGAATATAGGACAGAACAAAAAGTAAAAATTTCTCATATTTATTTATAAAGTGTTGTTTAAAATACAATTTAATTACACAAGTTCTTGGCAAATTGATTGTCCTGAAATCTCCCTCGAAGATTGGGATAATGTATTGGCAAATTTAAGTTCACGTTCTTATAATTTTAATCAAGTTTTGGTTCAATTTAATATTAAATATTTAACAAATTTAATTTAAAAAAAAAAAGAAGTGTTGCCTAAGAGAAAATCGGCTAGTCTTCTGTTTATTCGTCAACGTGGTTGCGATAGAGAAAGCATTCCAAAAAACAATTTCTCTCCACCTGGAGACAAATTCTGTCAAGATTGATGCAAGTGCGGTATCGGCTGCTCATCGAGCCAGACACTTCTGGGGGAACCTGCCTGGCATGGACAGGCCTACAGTAGCTACAGACAGTGAGAAGACAAAGCTTCAAGATTGCTTGGAGCCCGGAAGAGTCGCGAAGTTCATCAAGTCTGTGTCATATAAAGAATTTCACCACAAAGTTATTCGGTCCATACCGCAAAAGGAGGTGTAGAATAACCCATAAATTTGACGAAAAAAAGCCTGTTTTATATAACAAATTTCAACACCAAGTAATTTCGTCCATACTGCAAAAGGAGGTGTACAATCAGCCATACATTTTCCAAAAAAAGTCTGTGTCACATAAAGAATTTCCCCACAAAGTAATTCGGTCAATAGCGCAAAAGGAAGTGTAGAATCACCCATACATTTTCTGGAAAAAAGCCAGTGTCACATTAAGAATTTCACCACTAAGTAATTTGGTCCATACCACAAAAGGTGGTATACAATCACCTATAAATTTTACGAAAAAAAGCCAGTTTCCTATAACAAATTTCACCACTATGTAATTGGGTCCAAACAGCAAAAGGAGGTGTACAGGCACTCATGAAATTTCCCAAAAAAAGCCTGCTTCACAGAAAAAATTTCACCGCAAAAAGGCCTTTACCACATATAACTGCACCGCTGAACGGCAAATAGGCCTTTATTTTTTCAACTTTTACACTACACAAGGCTTATCAACAGATAAATGCAACAATGAACAGCGAATATGGTTTTTTTCTTCCACTAATACACAGCAAACTGGGTTTCCGAATATATAACTGCACCGCTAAGCGGAAATTAGGGCCTAATGTCTTCCTACTTTTACACAAAAGGCTTTTCAACAGAGAAGTAAAACGCTGGACGGCGAATATATTTTTATTTCGCCACTAATACACGGCAAACTGGGCTTCCCAATATATCATTGAACCATTGAGCGGCAATTAGGCCCCAATTTTTTCCCACTTTACACAAATGGCTTTTCAACAGATATATGCAACGCTGGACGGCAAATAAATTTTTATTTCGCCAGTAATACACGGCAAACAGGGCTTCAGAATATATCACTGCACCGCAGAACCTAAATTAGGCCCAAATTTTTTTCTACTTTTACACAACAGGCTTTTTAACAGAGAAGCACAATGCTGGGTGGCGAATATTTTTTTATTTCGCCACTAATACACTGCAAAAAAGGGTTTCAAATGCGATTCGCTACCACGAAGCAGGGTTTCAAATGCGATTCGCTACCACGAAGCATGAGGAAATTCGCATGTGATGCGAAACGAATTTTTCCTGAAATTCGTATCGAATTCCACTTCGTCAGCTTCGATTCGCTCATCTCTACTCATTATCGATAATCTGCCTGGACAATAGGCAGTGTAAAGGGGCCTTTAGTCCTACAGTTTATTTTCAGTCACCAGCAGTGAAAAGTGAAAACCCCCAAGGTTGCTGCTTAAAAAGTAAAAAAATAAATGTGAGCTTACACAAAGTGTGCAAAAGATTGGCCGCATTCAACCAATCATGCCATACCCTTGCATTTTCAGCTGACAACAACAAAAATTCAACTTGACCAATCGGATTTTTGGCATACTGTGCTATCATCCATCACGATTGACCATCCACAAATAATTTCTAAATAATCAACCATTTTCACTGCCATATATTTCTGTGTATGGGTAGCGTTAGATAAGAAACAACTTAAAGTGGTTATCCAACCCCTATAATGACCCCCCTAATACCCGGGCACCTCATATCGGTTATACTTACCCCGCACCCCGGCACACCCGTCGCTTCGGATCCCCGCACAGCCGCCATGCAGGGACCAGAAGCCACGCGGATGCCGGGGTACAGGACAAGTTTAACCTATATGAGCGGCCCGGGCATTTAGGGGGGTCATTATAGGGGTTTGATAACCCCTTTAATAAAACTTCTATAAATAGAAAAGGAACTTGAGTTTAACGGCTCTTACCTACCACCAAATCAACATAATACACTGCGGCCTGTGTACACAAGTATATAAATATATCATCCTTATATGATTTATGATGCACGGAAGTACTACTTCCCAAATTGTATGCAGATCAATAGACAGTGTTTGCTTAGTGAAACAAAGAACAGGAGTCAAATCTCCACCATGAATCAGATAATAAATAATCAAGCACAGCCTCCAATACAAAAACAAAAAGGAACGGACTCGGATTTTTTTTTTGTGGGGCTTGTATTGTGAACACGTAGGTGTGATTTTCAGCACACTCTAGATGGTAATGATCCCCTCTGTTTGTTTAATAGGATCCTCTAGCAGCAATCCTCTTGTGGTCCAAATTAACAAGGATATTCCAAAAGACTTTCACACCTCAGAGCCGTCAGATTAAAACATAACTGTAGACAAAGGGCACAAAAGCTCTCTGCAGGTAAAAGGTGCCAAGCATTGTTTCCTTAACACAATACAAACCACATGCTCATGCTAAAAGAGCACTAAAAGTCCACATGTGATAAAAGGACACCATATAAAAAGAGCTGCTAACGTCAATCAGAAATATCTATGTCTGGACATGTGACATAAAGTAGTCAATATGGTGGAATTTTTTTGCGGTTCCTACCTGTGACTATACTGCAGTCACTTTGAAAATTAAATGGCTGATAAAGATAAATGGATTATAACTAGTGATGAGCGAAGCACGCTTCGGATCTCCGTACAGCATTAAAAGTGACTTCAGAGCTTGGATCCAAAGCGCGCCTCACTCAACACTAACTATAACCGTGATAACCATGGATAGGAACAATAAATGTAGAAAGGATGGCCATATGGGTCCCTTTGCATGAGTCAAAGCCGAAGCAATAATGAACAGAGTGATATAGAAGTCGAATGGGGCCCTTCACACAGCATTATGCAAGGTGAATTGGCCAAGCATGCATGTGTTCTTATTTTCTTGAGAACAAAAGCAAAAGGACCGGGCAGTTGAAATCTAACATGCTTAGTCCTTATCTCCACTGATGTGCCCTACGCACATTAGATGCTTGGGCAGTCCAGAAAAAAAATGTCAGGTTAGGCCAACACACATCTAAATGTGTATGACCAGCTTAACCACTGAACGCAAAATGTCGTACATCATTTGTGTGTAGGGAATGGGCTGGGTCCTGCTCCATACAAGGTGGATGCCAGCTGTGTAATACAGCTAACACTGGGCCCCAATGACCAGGACCAGAGATGACTCCAATACCAGTTCTTTAACCTTCAAATGCCACTACCACGCCCATCCTCCGGGGATTGCAGCAAAAGCAGCTGACAATTATGGGTGTCCTTACAATATTTCCCCTAAATGTCCCTTTCAGTTGGTCGCCATAGACACAATGGTTAGGAGGGGAACCTTATTGACCTCTATGGGAGAGTCTTCTAGACATGCTCTGTAACCTGTGCAGAGGTCATTGTACAAGGGAAGAATAGATAAGCTCTGACAATCAGCAATTGTGAATGGTGGATCCTGTCTTATCTGTACACAGAGGTGATATCATCATGAGCAGGATTAAAATGACAGATAAGGGTGCTTTCACACTAGCGTTTTCACTTTCCGGCGTAGAGATCCGTCGTCGGGTCTCTACGCCGGAAAGAAACTGATCAGGATTATCCTAATGCATTATGAATGGAGAGCAATCCGTTCAGGATGCATCAGGATGTCTTCCGTTCAGTATGTGAACGTTTTTTGGACGTTGACAAAACCGCAGCATGCTGTGGATTTGTCTCCATCCAAAAATCCAGAAGACTTGCCGTAACGCCGGATCCGGAATTAATGCCCATTGAAGTGCACTAATCCGGATCCGGAATTAAGCTAAACGTTGTTTCGGCGGATCGCCGGATCCGACGTTTAGGTCTGTGCATGCGCAGTAGCAGTTCCGATCGGGGCCCCAGTGTAAGCTGAGGCTCCGATCGGTTACAATGGCAGCCAGGACGCTACTGAAGTCCTGGCTGCCATGATAAGTACTCCGCAGCAGTGTACTTACCTGCGCTGCGGCCCCTGGGCTCTCCTTCATGCCCTCACAGACCTGGGCGGCCCATTGATCTTTGCGCCGCTGTGACCTGTGATGTCATGTAGGAGCGCCCGGCGGCCGCAGCGCAGGTAAGTACACTGCTGCGGAGTACCATGGCAGCCAGGACTTCAGTAGCGTCCTGGCTGCCATGGTAACCTGAAAGCATTTCGAAGACTGATCAGGATCCTGATCAGTCTTCAAATGCTTTCAGACGACTTGCGTTCTGACAGATCTGGTGGGACGGAAGTGCCTGCCGGATCCTCAGAACGCAAGTGTGAAAGCACCCTAAGCAGATAACTGCAGTAAAGTGATCTGTACGGACCAAAAAGTGGCGCCTATTAGTAGGCTTAGTGGTCAGTGCAAAAACTGCAGGATTTTATGGTTTGTTTAACTATAGATATTGACAATTCTTTAAACATATGTTAGTCATAAAAATGGGATTTAAACACTCTTAAGTGGTGAGGATAGCCTAAAAACACCAGTGTTTTTAAATATTAAAAAATATAAGACTTTCTTTTTTTTTACACCAATAACTGGCGAAGCGACGCTTGTAAATGATGCCCAATAACTGCGGAGTCCCAAACCTCTGGCATTAACTTCAGCTCAGAAATTGTGTGTCGGGAGCTTCATAGCCTGGGCTTCCACAGCTGAGCAGCTGCATGCAAACCTTACACAATGCCAGGTGTCGGATGGAGTGGTGTAAAGCATGTCTCAGCTGGTTTCTGGAGGAGTGGGAATGTGGTCTGTGGAGTGACAAACCTTTCTTCTCTATATGACTGATGGACAAGTCTGGGTTTGGTGAACGCCTGGAGAACATTACCTCCTGACTACATTGTGCCGACTGTAAAGTTTGGTGGAGGAGGGATAATGCTGTGGGGTTGTTTTTCAGGGGTTGCCTTGGGCCCCTTAGTTCCTGTAAAGGGAAAACTTAATGCTTTGGCATACCAAGACACTTTGAACAATTGTACGTTTCCAACTTTGGAGGAAATCCCTTTTCTGTCCCAGCATGACTGTGATTCGGTATACAAACTGAGAGCCAGGCCATCTTGACCAACCTGATCTCACAAATGTTCTTCTAGATAAACGGGCAAAAACTCCCACAGACACACTATAAAATCTTGTAGAAAACCTTTCCAGAAGAGTGGAAGCTGTTTTAGCTGCAACTTCAGATTAATGCTAATGGGTTTAAGATGGGATATCATAAAAAGCCCCTTTAGGTCAGTACTTTTGCCCATATAGTGTATGATCATGCTCCCCATCAGTTCATGGTGTTTGGTTACTGGGTAGCGAACACATATTTCATTGACTGATGTACAATAGTCAAAGTATCATTTTACAGCTTCAGAAGCTTATTGCATGAGCACATGGTGTGTAAAGAAAGCCGTACACAGATTTCTGCTTGATGAATGGACTGGAAGAAATGAACATTGTCGCTCTGTTTGCTGCTAAAACAATCAGTTTTTTTACTGATGAAAATCCGCTTTGTTGGTTGCACATTAACTCCTTCCAAACCAGAAACCCATCTATAGACAGCTGCTCTTCGGGGTTCTTTTCTGCTCAGCAGTAAATAGATGCCTTAGACGCAGGAGACCTGATTGTAGTATTTACTTTACTAAGCTCCGCTTTTTTATTATTTTTATTTAAAAAATGACACAAGAAATGATTAGTAAGAAAAACGATCCCTCTCTGCCTGTCGGCCTCCCTCGGTCTACTTTTTGCTCATCAGCCGCCCCTCTTTGCTTGTCAGCTGCCCGCTCCTTCCACCCGCACCCGTCCTCCTCTGCCCCCCGGCCACCCGCACCCGTCCTCCTCTGCTTGCCAGCCACTCTCAGCAAAGAAAGTCAGTTTAGGAACTGACTTCTAATTTCTGTACCACTTATCATGGGGAGACATCATCATGTAACCGACACATTTTCCTTATCAATTTGACAGATATTTCAAGAACACACGCATGTCAGTTTATAGAAAAGTTATAGAATTGGCTCTGTATCCCAAAATGCACTGTATTATTTTGGTTACTGATGCGTGGCAAGGATCACACTTACATATAATGTGATATAACAAATAGGTTTTTTGGCATTTTATGGTGTGTTGCCATTTTTTTTTTTAGACAAAAAAAACTCCAGCTCCAGATGTTGCATGGAAGTCTATGGGAAATAATAAAAGCAGGACAGACATTTTTTGTGGTGGCTTTTTTTTCACTCTTGAGGTACATTTTTTGTGTCAGTGGAGTTTTTTCAAATTGCAGCTCTGGGTATGGCTTTTTTCCCCTCACTGCTTGCCATCTTTCTCCCATAGACCTCCATTGCTTTTTTTTCACGTGCGATATGTGCTGGTGGTTTTTCATGTATATCCCTCTCCTCTGTAGAGCTGTTGGGTGGGTGGGGACAAACTTTTCTCTGAAAAATGCAAGGCATGCAAAAAATGCCATTGAAAAACTGCTAAAAGTGCAAAAACACACTACAAATGGCAAAAACTCTTCAAAAACCTCTGATCTAGTCCAGGTGTCTATAGAGGCTTTTTTTCCCCACTACGACCAAAACGGTGTATGAAGGAGCCGTTGGGCTGGTGTCACACACAGGTATTTTTTGGTATATTTTTTCTGCTGTTATTTTTTATAGCATTTACTTAAACTCCATATCCAGATGTTCCGTGGAAGTCTACAGGAAATAGTTAACATGGGTTTAACAGGCATGTGTTTTGGTAGTGGCGTTTGAGGTGAGTTTTTTTGGGTCATGCTTGGAGTCTGGCGTGTTTTCTTTCTCCCTCATTGTCTGGTATTTTTTATCCTATACATCTCTACTTGCTTTTTGCCGCTTTAAAAAACAAAATAATAATAAAAACGCAATGTGCGTTTTTGCAAGGTGTGTTTTCTATCAATGTATTTTTCCTATACAGCTCTACAGAGGATGGTACATACTTTTCTATAAAGAAACGCAGGGCATACAAAAAAAAGTCTGGTGGTAAAACACACTTTAAGGCTAAATGCACACAAACGTATTTTGTTTCCGTGTCGGTTCCGTTTTTTTTTGGGGGGGATAGGATGCGGACCCATTCATTTCAATGGGTCCTCAAAAAATGCTGAGAGCACACTGTGTACTATCCGCATCCATATGTCCGTTCCGTAGCCCTGCAAAAAAAATAAATAGAGCATGTCCTATTCTTGTCCGTTTTGCAGAAAAAGTAAGGCATTATTACAATGGATCCGCAAAAAAACGGAGCCGCAAAAAAAAAAAAAAAAACGGATGACATACGGAACGTCATCTGTCTTTTTTGTGGACCACAAAACACATACGTTCGTGTGCATGTAGTCTAAAGCAAGAACAGACCCCTGAAAAAAAAAACTATTAAAAATACTCAGCAAGTCAAGAATTTTTTGAGGAATTTTCTCAGTCCAAAGAAACATACAACACAAAAAGGTGTGCGGCAATACCTTTAGGGCTCATTCACACGACCATACGAATGGGTCAAAATCGGGTGCAGACCCATTCATTTCAATGACCACACCATGTTCCACGACCCCGCAAAAAAGATAGAACGTGTCCTATTCTTGTCCCAAATCTCGGACAAAAATAGGCAATTCTATCATAGGGATGGCCATGTGCGGTCCGCAAAACGCTTACAGCCGTCTGAACAAGCCCTTATTGGGGTATACAGGTATCCCGTTTCTGCAAGTGGTTCCATAGCAGCTGCAGATCCACAAGTGGCCGAGCATCATTCAGACGAACGTCTGTACAGTAATAACATGCTGCATTAACAACCTCGCTCATGGATATCAGCGTGTAACCAACGAGAGGAGGGGAGGGTAACCATTACAACCATATCCAGCACAATGCTACTAAATATAGGCATGTGCCTAATGCAATACACAATCAGCACAGCTGCAGGATACATCTGTCTTTACTTCACAGATTGAAAAGGAAGCAAATTGGAGATCTGGCCTAGTTATATTGTCATGTGTACACAGTGCTCCAGTATCCCCTGAGGCATTTCCTTTGTCTGTTCATAGGGAAGCCAACGCTGCGAAAAGCTGGGTAGGTAGAAAGGCCACCGCCTAAACAGGTTTGGTTTTTCAGATTACCACGCTCTACAGAAAGCACATTAATAGGTGTGACTAAACGTAGGTGTTGCCATCACTTCCCAGTGCGATTCCCATTACACACATCCATCCCATACCTCAGATGCCAATTGAATCCTCTTTATAATTTCACATCTTAAAGAGTAATTCCCTACATTCACGCGGCCATATCAGTTCTGTGGTCTTCAGACCACAGATCCACAAAATGTGGATGCCGGCCGTGTACATTACGCCCTTTCCGCAGGCCCCATTGTCAAAATACCTATTGTTATCTGCAAAGCGGACAAGAACAGGACATGTTCTATCATCTGTGGCATGGCCAAGACATCCATGTTCTGTCAGTGGCTTTTCATGGACCATTGGTGGAAGATGCTCTGGAAATTTATTTTCAGCCGAGTGGATGACACACAGAGGGGAAAAAATGGACACATTGACCAAACACGGATTCTATATGGATGAAAGACGGATTGATTTTCCACGGATGTCAAAAACATACACGGAAATGGGAACAAGGCCTTATTCTTGCTTTCTTCAAAGGGAACCAGTCATGAGGATAGCGACTTGCTATCAAGGACACTTCATATTGATGTGCGCATGCACAGTACAGTGAGGAGCACTGGACTCAGGGCCGGCGCCACCCATAAGCAGAGTACGCCACCGCGTAGAGCGCACTCTTGCTGGGGGCGCCGGCTCCCGCCCGGGCTGACGCGCACCGCCCGGGCGCAGTATTAAGGCAGATAGTGTGAGCGCTTCCCTAGTGTCAGACTCAGTCCCTGTGGAGTAACGTAGCTCTGTACAGTCCGCGGGTACAGGAGCTTTTGTTTCCTGTACCTGTCCGGACTGACAGGAAGTGCTCACTTAGTGTGCACTTCCTCTCAGTCCGGCCGGGTACAAGGAACAAAAGCTCCTGTACCCGCGGAACCGGACAGAGCTCAGCCACGCTACTCCACATGGACTGACACCAGGGAAGTTCTCACACTGCCTGCCTTAATCCTGCGCCCTACTCCACAGGTACTGACAGGAGGGACAGAGTGACACAAGAGGGGAGGGGGAATGAGAGTGATGGGGGGTTGAGAGTGACAAGAAGGGGCGGCCACACCACACCACACCAGAGGGACTGACAGGAGGGAACAGAGTGACACAAGGGGCAAGAAATAGAGTGACTAGGGGAATAAGAGTAATGATGGGGTAATGAGAGTGACAAGAAGGGGAAAAGAGTGACACAAGGGAGGGGGTAAGAAAGAGAGTGACTGGGGGGAGTTTGACATCCATCACACACACACACTGCATCCCTTACACACACTGAAACACAATGCATCTCTTAGGCTCCATTCACACATCCAAGTGTGTTTTGCGGATCCGCAAAACACGGACACCGGCAATGTGCGTTCCGCATTTTGCGGACCGCACATTGCCGGCACTCGCATAGAAAATGCCTTTTCTTGTCCGCAATTGCAGACAAGAATAGGACATGTTCTATTTTTTTGCGGGATGGTAGTGTGGACCCGGGAGTGTGGATAGAAATAAATTGGTCCGCAATTCCGTTCCGCAAAATGCGGAACAGAATTTTGGATGTATGAATAGAGCCTTACACATGCAAACACAGATTCACAGAACGCACTCTGTACACACATTCAGAAACACACAACACAAACCTTATACACAAACACGGAACTTCTTTCTATCCCTTGCACACACCCACACTGCATCACCTACACACTGGTCTCCCTATACACTCCACACACACATACACTGCATCCACTGCACACACCATGCATCCACTGCACACACACTGCTATCCCTATACACTCGCGTTAGTTATTATGGCAGATTATATGGGTGGGGCATTGTGATGTCACATGAGGGGGGGGGGGGGCGGCAAACTTTTCTTTTGCCTAGGGCGGCAAAAATCCTTGCACCGGCCCTGACTGGACTTGGCTTGTGGTAATGTACCTATCCTGTTGTATGTCAATCAAGCCAAAAGGGAGAATCACCCAGTGCGACTCTTCTGAGGGAAGGTTTGACCCTCATGACTAGGTCACCTAAATAAATGTGGAGCCCCAGTTACGGGTCTACAACACAATGAAAGCCAGATATCCCTCAAAGGAAGGAAAACCGAGCAAAGGGGTGTCTCCATTACAGAGATCACCAAATCTCGTAGCTCGTTCACAGCTCGTTTTCTGCATCATGCATAATCCCTGTCATGTGCCTTTTATTTGAATTTAACACCTTGCAAAAGTAAGATCCGCAGGTTTCAAACTTTCTAATATTAAAATAAAGTAAAAACATTTTCTACACGATGGGCCATGAAGTGAAGCTCGATGGAAGTGTGCAGCAATTCGATGTCAACTCTCCATTGTATGAGCAACATGCTACAGAAGCATCAGGAAGTGACCTCATTACACTTTGCCATTTCCCTTTGCACATCCTGAAAAACCACATCTCACAGTTAACAAAACAGCAAGGTCGGACAGAAGTGATAGAGCGGGAACTTCCATGTATACAAATCAGAAATGAGCCAATGTCCAGCTATACTGTGTGAATCAATACGTTGAAAGAAAAAAGTCTGATACTGTGTTAGCCAGTAGATGGCAGGTTTATTGCTCTCATTAAGGGCTCATGCACACGACCGTATGGCTTTTTCAGTATTTTGCGGTCCGCAAAAAATACAGATGAGGTCCGTGTGCATTCTGTTTTTTGCGGAACGGAACAGCTGGGCTCTGATAGAACAGTACTAACATTGTCCGTTATGCGGACAATAATAGGACATGTTCTATCTTTGAACAGAAAAACAGAAACTGAAGGCATAAGGAGTACCTTCCATTTTTTTTGCGGATCCATCGAAATGAATGTTTCCGTATACAGAACGCAAAAAACGGAACGTAAACAAAAATTAAATGTTCCTGTGCATGAGTCCTAAGGGTCCATTCACATGTCCGTTGTGCATTGCGGATCCGCAATACACTCGTCCAGCACCCCCATAGAACTACCTATTCTTGTCCGCAGCTGCGGGAAAGAATAGGACATGTTCTATTTTTTTCCGGAGCCGGACTGGAAGTTCGGGGGCGCCCCCCGAAAATGCGGATGGGGATAGCACATTGTGTGCTGTCCACATCCATTCCTGCCCCATAGGGAATGAATGGGTCTGCACCCGTTCCACAGAATTGCGGATTGCGTGCGGACACATTCTATGGACGTGTGAATGGACCCTCAAGGCTCATGCACACAACCGTTGCTGTTTTGCGGTCCGTTTTTCACGGATCCGTTGTTCAGTATCTGAGTTTTTTTCCCTCTAATTTAAGTCCTCTTCCGTTCCGTTATTGCACAAAACATATCCGTATTTGATCCGTTTTTTGTGGATCGGGAACTGAAACATTAACTTATTAATCACCAAACACATGAGCAATATGTGCTGGGAATAGCATTTCTACAGTATAGATCCACAAAATACGGATGAAATTCGGATGTGTTCCGTGTGCATTCTGTATTTTTTGAGGACCCATTGACTTGAATAGGGCCTCAGACCGGACAATTGTGGACAATAATAGGACGTGCACTACTTTTTTTGCAGAACAGACACATGGAAATACGGAAACGGAATGCACATTGAGTACCTTCAGTATTTTCTCCAGCCCCATTGAAGTGAATGGTTCCGCATACGGTCCGCAAAAAAACGGAACAGAAACGGAAAGAAAATACTGTCGTGTGCATGAGCCCTTAGAGAAACAAAGTAAAGGGTGTGTTAGACACCCCGATGCTGCAAGCGATTGTCGGGAGTGAAGTCGGCAGTCGCCAGATAGCTAGCAGAGGACACCGCAGCTATTACACTCAGAGATGTCCTCCACAGCATGGGGAGAAGTGATCGCTATGCCATCGCTCGTCCCCATACAGGACAGCAGTGTGCCGCTGCCAGATCATGATTATCCAGCACAATCTGCCACCGACAAATCCAGATCTTTCAGCATGCTGAAAGATCTGAATTACCCGATGAATGAGTGCTCATTCATGGGACAATCAGTATTAGGCTGCCAGATGATTACTAATCGGCACGCTCGTTAGCGATTATCGGGCAGAAAATCTGCCTGTCTAATATACCCTTAAGAGTCCTGCAGGTCTCATACCTTTTACTGGCTAAAGGTGGCCATACACATAAAATTAAAGTCAGAGGAAATGGCAGATTTCGGCCATTCCGGCGAACTGTCGTTTGAAAAACTGGTGCGGACGAGCATTCACGATCACAGAAAGAAATTAAATCCGGCCGATCATTATCTCAAATGTATGGCCAGCTTAAGCCTCGTTTCACATCTGCGTTTAAGCAGATCCAGCGGAATCTGTCAGTGCTGGGCACTGCTGGAATTCCATCTGGCCCCATTCACTATAATGAAATATGTCGAGGAGCGGCCGGACAAATACCGTTACACACACACAAAAGAGCAGAAACGTGGTGTAATATATGGACATTTGAATTTGAAAAACAATAGAATAACAAAATTTAAGACAGTAAGTCTTAAATAAGGACAGTATTATACCTGGTGCCGTAACAGATGATTGTCGGGAAGGAAGCATTCGCCTGCTTGTCAGTGGAGTAGACCGTTGCTATTACATGTAGTGTTCTCCTCCACAGTATGGGGAGGATTGATCGCTAATGCCATCAATCGTCTTCTTACTGACTCAGTGTCGGCTACAGAGCATGATTAGACAGCACGATCTGCTGCCGGCAAGCGACGACTATATTTAAACTTGATGAAAGATCGTGAATGCCCAATGAATGAACCTTTGTTCATTCATTGGATAATCAGTGACAGTATTACACCGCTAGATCATCGCTAACAAGTGTTCATGCGAACGAAGTGATGATCTTCCCGACAATCAGCTGGTGAAATACAGCCTAAGGCCTCATGCACACGACCGTATGCGTTTATGTGTTTTGCGGTCCACAAACCGCGGATCCGCAAAACACGGAAGCTGCTCCGCGTTCCGTTCTGCAACTTGCGGAACGGAACGAGGCCCATGGTAGAAATGCCTATTCTTGTCCGCAAAACGGACAAGAATAGGACATGCTCTATTTTTTTTGCGGGGCCACGGAACGGAGCAACGGATGCGGACGGCACACGGAGTGCTGGACGCATCTTTTGGGGCCCCATTGAAGTGAATAGGTCCGTGCCCGAGGTGAAAAATATGCGGCTTGGACGCGGACCAAAACAACGGCCGTGTGCATGAGGCCTTAGGGTACTTTCACAATAGCGTTATTCTTTTCACACATTGAGTTCCGTCCTAGGGGCTCAATACCTGAAAAGAACTGATCAGTTTTCTCCTAATGCATTCCGAATGGAGAGAAATCCGTTCAGGATGCATCAGTTCAGTCACAGCACGTTTTTTGGACGGAGAAAATACCGCAGCATGCTGGGGTATTATCTCCGTCCAAAATTCCAGAACACTTGGCGAAATGCCAGATCTGGCATTAATTTACATTAAAATGTATTAGTGCCAGATCCGGCATTAAAAATACCGCATTGACGGATCCATTCTTCCGGTCTGCACATGCGCAGACCTTTAAAAATGTAAAATAAAAAAATAACGGATCCGTTTTTAAGGATGACAACCGGAGAGACGGATCCGTTATTGCAATGCATTTGTGAGATGGATCTGCATCCGGATCCGTCTACAAATGCTGTCCGTTTGCATAGAGGGTGCCGGATCATCACAACGCAAGTGTGAAAGTACCCTTAATTAGTTTACAGATAAGCAGTGTGAAAGTTTTACATCTCTAATTTATCTCTGAGCCCTGCTGTCCACCCCCTTCCCCCACACTATGATTGGAGCAGATTATTTAGATCTTGTAACACTTATGGAGATTGCTTATTACCAACTCCCCTGACAGAATATAGACAGTAATACAGGACAGTGATGTGTGATAGATATCAATGTGATGCATAAATTCACTACCCAAGACCCATTATCATAGGATCAAGTGTAGGATGAATCCGAAAAAGTGTGTGCACTCCTGTCAAAGTGTTATTCCGAACACAAGTGATGGTATAACGGTACAATACGCCAACACTTCGTGATTTGTGATGGTCTTCTTCCTTGCACATCAGTGCTCCCGCTCACCCACTGTGCAGTGACCTGCATTCAAGTGAATGGAGCTATGTTGTAGGTCCCTGAACAGTGGGGGACCAGGAGTGTTGCTGCAGGGAAGATCTGTGAAAGAGCCTTTTTCTTTTTGGGGATCAGTGGAGGTCTTGGCAGCCGAACCACCGGTCAGGAAATGCTAGCTATATGGTGATAGTTATCATTTCTTATAATAGGAGTACTATTGCTGAGCCCTGAAGCGACCCCGGTGGCTTGTACAATCATGAAGCTATCCACTGAAACACCAACAGAATGGAAAGCACACCATTGCATTTGCTGTGTATATCGGCTTGCCCAGATTTATAGTAATTATTCTGTTAACCCATATATTTGCTGTACATAAATTTCTACCCAGTCATCTAAAAACACATCTGTCACATTGACCATATGACACACTTAGGCAGAGTCAGCAAGTTTTTACAAAGCAGTACACGGCATAGTAACCCTACATTATGTGCGACTGGAAATAATAGCCTATACATTTCAGCAATAAAACAGAGAAAAATAGCATTGCTGACAATAAGAAGCAGATTCTGTAAAGCAACTACAAGCACAAGTTAGAGAAATTCAAATTAATATGTAATACGTTTCCTAGTGAATTAATATTATTGCTTTTTTTTGAAGCCACAAAATGTTCCAGAGCTTCCTCCTTTTGTGGTCATGTGTCAGACTCTGCAATTTTACCCTCTTCTTGTGTCTAAAGATTGAGCAAGATAATGGGGCTGATGAAATGGGGTAAAGGCCCTTTTACACGGGCCGATGATCAGAAATTACCTTTTCCATGATAATTGCCCCATGTAGGCAGGCGCTGGTCACCTGACAAAGGAGAAAACGCTTGTTTGAGGGGTGATAGCATCTTTTATGTGGTATTAATAATGCTCGTTTTTTGGCAGCACATTGCCTTGTGTAAGTAAATGGTGTTTAGACAGTAAATGAAAATTGTGTCGGATGGACAATCATATTACCGCAAAATGCAGTTTTGTATTGAAGTTAAAAAAAAAAGTGGCAAAAAACATCAAAAATGCGTCAAAAACTGATAAACACACATATGGATACCAAACTGTATTTTGTAGGCCTGTGCAAAAGGCGTCGGCAGTTGCCCCATGAATGAGCCAATACTAATTCATTGGGCCATCCTGTCTTTCATATTGTTTCTGTGCAGTAGATTGTCCTGTGTAAACAACGATCTTCTGCCCAGCAACAATCATTTTTTATAGGAACAAACAATCACTGTAGCGGGTGCCGGCTCTTAGGGGGGTGCCAGAAGCAATGAGCGCTTCCATCAATACAGATGGAAGCGCTCATTGCTTGAGTGCTGATGCCCACATACTGCCGCGGGGCACCGGGGCACATAGTTCCCTGCCCCGCCGCCGATTATCGCCATAGGCTTCAGGCCTAGTAGGCCTGAGGCCTATGCAGTAGTGAAATCCTGGCACAGGCGTGCGTGATGACATCATTGTGCGCGCCTGTGTTCAGGACGCAGCACAGTGAAGTGTGAACACCTGCCATCGCGCGCCTGGACATAGTTGAGTATTTAGCTTTTATTTTTTTTACTTTATGTTCCAACTTTGGGGGACATGGGGGTGAAACACACAGGAGGACATGTCAAGAGACAGTACATTGGTGGAAAATTGCAGTATGGGGGAAAAATACTATGTGGGGCGAAAATATTATGGTGGGAATACGGAGTGGGGCAAATTATTATGGGAGGGAATTGGTTACTATGAGGGGAAAAATTATTATGGGAGGGATTACTATGTGGGGAAAAATTATTATGGGAGGGATTACTATGTAAGGACAAATTATTATGGGGGGGATTACTATTTTGGGGGCAAATTATTATGGTAGGGATTACTATGTGGGAGCAAATTATTAGAGGGCAATGTGGGGGAAACTACTGTGTGGGGGCAGTGTGGGAGAAATTACCATGTGGGCAGTGTGGGGAAATTACTATGTGGGGAAATTACTGTGTGGGGGCAGTGTGGAGCAAATTACTATGTGGGGGAAATTACTGTGTTAGGGCAAACTACTACCTGGGGGCAGTGTGGGAGAAATTACCATGTGGGCAGTGTGGGGGGAAATTACTATGTGGGGGAAATTACTGTGTGGGGGCAGTGTGGGAGAAACTGTGTGGGGGCAGTGTGGGGCAAATTACTATGTGGGGGGAATTACTGTGTTGGGGCAAACTACTACCTGGGGGCAGTGTGGGAGAAACTACTGTATGGGGGCAGTGTGGGGGAAATTACTGTATGGGGGCAGTGTGGGGGAAATTACTGTGTGGGGCAATGTGGGGGTAGTGTGGGACAAATTACTATGTGGGGGCAAACTACTATATGGGGCAGTGTGGGGGAAATGGGGAAAATTACTGTCTGTGGGAAATTACTATGTGGGGAAATTACTGTGTGGGGGCAGTGTGGGGGAAATTACTGTGTGCGTGTGGGGGGGGGGATTACTATGGGGGCAATTACTATATGGGGGTGTTGCTGTTGGGGGAGC
The DNA here is from genome assembly GCA_033119425.1 of Bufotes viridis. NCBI lineage: Eukaryota > Metazoa > Chordata > Amphibia > Anura > Bufonidae > Bufotes > Bufotes viridis. The sequence goes on from CM065594.1 coordinate 192,011,688, forward strand.
ACTGTAGGGGCAATTCTATTATTTTTGGGGACACTACACAGGGATTATTGCCTGGAGCACAATATAGCATGTTATTACTACTGGGGGCACTCTAGGGGACATTATAACTGCTGTGGACACTATAGGGACATTTGGGTTAATTTATCAAACTTGTGTAAAGTAGAAATAGCTTAGTTGTCGATAGCAGCCAATCAAGTTCCACCATTCATTTTTGACAGCTCTTTTGAAAATCTAGTTCTACTTTACACCAGTTTGATAAATGACCCCAATTATGAATACTGGGGTCACTATTTTTTCAGCAGTATAGTACCTGGGACATTGGGGAGCACAGTGGGCACAGTATTGGGGGTGGCAGCAGGATGACATTGTCGCAACACTAGGATGGGGATGTTGATGGAAATTTTTTTAAAACCTAACGTGTCTGTGTTACAAACTCTGTAGAGATGAGATGCGGCTGAAAGAATTTGTCATGGCGGTCTAATGGAGGAGAAGAGGAAAGAGAAGGTCTACAAGACAGGAGATGTCGCTGGATGTAAGAGGTATGTGGTCAAGTAGACTGCTTTGGTTGTGGCTGATCTATAACCCAGGTTTGACCACATTCTGTGGTATTGGTAGGAAGGAGCAGTGGAATAGGGGCTAAGCAAGAATAATTTTGTAAGCCATCACGGTGAACATGATCTCCAGTCTGCAGACAGCATGTTATAAACCAGGAGGAGCTGAGCAGGTTGCTACAGTCAGTAAATCTTGAAAATAATTAATTTACACTTAGGAGTCCAGGGGGCGGTTCTAATCAGTGATTGACAGATTTCTCTGCATTAGTACACACAGACCTAGCCGTCAATCACTGAAAAATATCAGTTCTATCTTTCCCCACATAACTATACATCATTCTGCTCTGTAAAAGGCTCCCGTCACCGTGACGGTTCCCTTTAATAGGGATCTGCTGTCAATGAAGATTTGGCTATAGCTGCAGTATAGATCGCTGCCGCTGATCTCCACGTAGCCATCACTTAGATCAGGCATCCTCAAACTGCGGCCCTCCAGATGTTGTAAAACTACAACTCCCACAATGCCCTGCTGTAGGCTGATACCTGTAGGCTGTTTGGGCATGCTGGGAGTTGTAGTTTTGCAACAGCTGGAGGGCCGCAGTTTGAGGATGCCTGACTTAGATGATTACAATGTGAAGCCAATCACACAGACCACTACTATCTGTTCTTACCATCTTCCTGTTTATCCACCGGGTGTAGAAATGTCTGCACAGTTAGTGAAGCTACAAGGCTAGCCAAGAGATACATCCTTTGCTGCCGGAAATTTATGCAATCTGTCACACTTTCCAACAAGATTTTTTCCTGTGTTATTATACTTATTAGAATTAAAGGGAACCCGCTGGTTGTGATGACTTCAGTAAAGGTAAAAGTAGTCCATACAGTTCACTGACTAAATTTGTGAATTTTTGAAAAATCAATATCTGTGCTTGAAATCTACACGTATGCAGGATCACACGGGGAATGTTGGAGATCTTCAAGCCCAAAGTTACTTTTCTTTATGATTGCCATTTGAGTAATAAATACATGCATCGCAACATAAATTTGTTGCTAAGGTTCGGGTGATTTCGCAAACTAAGGCCTTATTCACACATCCATGTCTGTGGTGACATCTGTGAAAAGTTTGTCAGTGGTTCATCCATGAAGAATACGTGCTTGGTCCGAGTGCTTATTTTTTACCCCTCCGTTTGTCATCCGTTTTCCATGGACGGTGCTGGGTTGCAAATTAATTTCCAGAGCATTTCTTAGCTACAATCCAAAAACATGGACGAAACACAGATGCCATCTGTGTTGTGTTCATGTACATTACTACTGTGTGCTGGCATAAAGAGGGAATAATTACTATGTGGGGGCATTAAGGGGACTAGATATATATAGTTATACTTTGGGTGAAGTTATAGGTGTGCCCTAGCAGGGGTAGATTGACCATAGACCCTACAGGGAAATTTCCCAGTGGGCCGATGCCCAGGGGGCCACCTGAGCCCTCCTCATGGCCGGCCAGTGGAAGTTTTTGGGTATGTATTTTGTGATTGACTGTGGTATTTGGCTCTGTTGGATGGTATAATGTGCCACAATATGGTATTGCTACTTGTGTTGGTCGTGCCTTTCATCAATTTGGACCAGACTACAAAACAAGCCCACTTTTAGTATTTTTTTTCCCAGGGGCACTTTAAGTTCCCAGTCCGTCCCTGTGGCCTAGTATGAAAAAAATTGCACATATTGTCTCTCATTGCATATTTCTAAAGTTGGGAGGTATGGGTAAACCTCCTTTTACAACCCCTGTGGTGTCACAAACAGCTTTTTGTGGCAGTTTGTGCTGTAGTTTTTTAAGCAAAGGCCAGAAGGGGTCAGAAGGGAATGCGAAATATTAAAGGAAGGACTTTATGCTGATATACTACTGGCTTAGGCTCAAGAAACTGCATCAAAAACTGCCCTACAAAGCGGAGGATGACACCATCCCTAAATTGCATAGAGATTTACAACAGTAAACAAAGGCTAAGACCACTCCTAGACTTTTTGCAGCACTTTTAATTAATTTTAATTATTGAGCTATAGCTGTAGTCCAAAGCAGAAAATTGATTTGTAAGCAACCTTGTGCACCGCAGCTGTCACCCAACAGTTAAATTTAATTAAAAGTGCTCCAAAAAGTTATAAATCTCCTATGAATCATGACAAAAGATTTTGCTGTACAAGAGAGCTCATTACCAGTCCCCCTAGGCATCTCATTTGTCAGTCTGATTGTGAGATGCAAATAGCCAAGTGTGGCCAACTTCATCAACCCTCTAATATATTCGGATCGGTCCAGGTAAATTTTCGGAGGTTTTGCAAATATTGGATAGACCACCAGTATCAGATCAGTTGGGGCCTGAATCTGGGCATCTCTGCCGAACAGGTTGTCTCCTTTTTTTATATTGATGACCTATCCTCAGGATAGGTAATCAATATGAGATCGGTGGGGGGCCAACTCCCGACACCCCAAACTCTTCCCCCCCACCATCAGCTGTTGAAAGAGATAGCAGTGCTCATATGAGCAGTGCCTTCACTTTACATGTTCGCCGTCACAACTGCAGCGGTGAGCAGGTGTAACCACACTGTCCCATTCACGTCAATGGGATGGCTCTGTAGTATTCACTTGAACAGGAAATGTCCTATTGAAGTGAATGGGATAGCGGAGTTGTAATTACACCTGTTTACCGCTGCAGTTGCAACAGTGAGCAGGTAAACAGAGAAGGCAGCGATCTTACGAGCACGGCTGTACCGTCCAACAGCTGATTGGGGGGGGGGGGGGTGCTGGGAGTTGGCCTCCCACAGATCTGATATTGATGACCTATCCTGAGGATAGATGACCTATCCTGAAGATAGGTCATCAATAGAGTGGACAATCTCTTTAAGGGTCCATCTACCTGAACATGCACTTAGCAGCAGTGCAGGATATCAATATTATGAACGTGGAAAATCCATTTTTAGCATATGCAATATGGCACTATTCTGGTGAATCTTTAAATATATGGAATTTTGGCTGAATTCCATATTTAAGAAGCCCCTTCTCTCCTTTTTTTTGCGATTTATTCCTCAATATTTTCCACCACTTTTATGATTAAGAGTCCTTCATGGGGGACTTTTTCTTCCTTCTAAAATAACGGATCTCAGACGGAAATGGATAAAATGGATGCAAAAATGAACATAACGGAAGTTCAAAATAAAGGATACTTTTCTTTTGTTTTTCTGTTCTTCTGACGGATCAGAGGAATGGAAAAAGAAACGGTGATGTGACTCTACCCTAAGAAGGACGGTGGAAAACAATGGCAGGCCGGCTTAGCATTGTTTACACCTCCACAAGATATCCATATATCATGTAGATAAATGTGTATGTTGTGCTGGAAAAGAGACTGGTGCACAGCATTAATACATTTCCCCCAAAGTGTCATCTTTTATCGAGCCAGGGAAAATAGAAGACTCCTGGGAACAACTGAAAAGCCTGGTAACTTAACAGTTAAAAGAGCCCCACGTTCCGTCACTTCCAAGGTTTGTCTGCAAAATAGCTTTCATCAAGATCATTCAATAATCCACCACCAAACAAGTTTAAGCCACACAATGATCCTGTTTGTAATATTTAATAAGCAGACTTTCTTTGTAGATTCAAACTTTGTCAGGAGACTTCTGAAACAGAAAACAGCCCCAGGCAGCACAACGCACTCGAGAGAACAATGCAGGTCAGACTCAAACTTGCTCAAAAGTAACAAAGTGATCCAAGAAACTGACAGAGTAAAACATGGTATAGCTGTAGAAAACATCATCCCATAAACTGAGACGTGAGAAATGATAGAGTCACAAACCACAAGGAAGTCACAACAAGCCATGAAGGAAACGTCTGACAAAATCTAATGCATAATAACACAACAATAAAGGACGCAATATGCGATGAGTAAACCATCAGGTTGCTAGTAACACGCAGTTTTTACAATGTGATTCCATACAATTAGGGTACATTTACATGGCACGGTAATATTGTGGTTTTTATGCCATTTTCAAAATTGGTGTGAATAAGCCCTCGCCAGTCTTGATCTTCTAAATATCATTTCACTGAAATTGACTTTAAGCCTGAGCCGCATGAAAATGTTTTACAGCATAACTGATTCCAAGTGACAGCTGCAGGCCACAAGATTGCATGTCAATCAAGGTATTCTTTCAGAATAAAGAAATAGCTCAATAGTTAAAATTAGGGTAGGTTCACATTTGCGTTGCGGTAGGATACACCGGTAGTCTGTTCCAGCAGAGGAGCAGAATAAACAGCGCTACTGTACCAAGCATAGCCTGACACCATTGGCTCCCAATTCCCTATAAATGTTCCTCTACTGGAGTTACCGTACCTGCTAAAGCACAACCGAGGTGCCACCATTCCTGAGTTGCAAACTGCAAACCGTAGGTCTGCAAAAAACCCTCACCAGCCATGTGCACTCTGACTTCAAGGGGTTCACGATTAGAGATGAGCGAACTTCTATTTTTAGTTGAGGGTCCAAAGTTCAGGTTATCGTAGCATCCCGTTATGGATTCTGCTACCGCGGACCATAACGGCATTTGGAATCCATAAGGGATGCTTTATTGAACCCGAACCGTGGACAACCCTAAGGACCTGGGGTGACGTCACCGTCATGTGATCAGTGCAGGGGGCGTGGCTCAAGACTGGATTGGATAAGAGGTGATCAGAAATCTATGTACATGCAACAGAAGTGGCCACACTTAGGGCCCATGCACATGAATATATTTTCTTTCCATGTCCGTTCCGTTTTTTTTGCAGACCGTATGCGGAACCATTCACTTCAATGGGTCCGCAAAAAAAAAACGGAAGTTACTCCATGTGCATTCTTTTTCCGTAAGTCTGTATTTTCGTTCCGCAAAAAAAATAGAACATGTCCTATTATTGTCTGCATTACGGACAAGGATAGTACTGTTCTATCAGGGGCCAGCTGTTTCGTTCCACAAAATACGGAGTGCACACATATGTCATCCGTTTTTTTTTTTTTTTGCGGATCATAAAATACATACTGTCATGTGCATGAGCCCTTAGATATATGGAATGGATATTTTCCGTTGCAGAAATTTCTGAAGCAAATCTGTCCTGTGTGGGTTTGTATGATTTTTAGTCCAGTGTGACTATATTTCATATTGTGTGTAACAATAATTCCCCCACGTAATCACTGCCATCATAAAAATCAGACAGGCGCATTTTCTGTGGATGAATAAAGTCACTTTAGGTAATCAACACTGGAATGAATGACCTCATTGTCCTGTCCTAATCAATGTCATAAATGAATAATTTGCATGCTAAAGAAAAAATAGAATTGCATCACATGTCGGATTGCAGAATGCAATCACATGGGGTGGAATTTCATCTGCAGATTTGCCACAGATTTCACCCTATGCATTGCAAAGGGTGAAATTCACTATGGAAATCTTCATGTTGCAGATGTTTCATTAAAAGGGTATTCTGGTTGTTAAAAGTTATCCCCTATCCACAGTATGGGGGATAAGTATTAGATAAGTATTAGATCAGTGGGGGTCCTACTGCTGGGACCCCCACGATCTTGAGAACAGGGGCCCGTATCCCCTGCAGCCCCCCTGAAATGAATGAAGTGGTTAGTCAGACATGCGTGCAGCCACTCTATTCATTTCTATGAGAATTACGGAGATAGCGCTCGGCTATCTCCGGAATTCCCATAGAAATGAATGGAGCAGCCGCACGCATGCCCGACCGGGTGGCTGCAGGGGACACGGGCCTGAGAACATCTATCCACTCCTGCTCAGGAGTCCCCTGCCTAACTCCATATATGGCCATTTCCATATATATGGGGGGTATCCCCAAACACTGTTCGCATTCTACCCCTGTATATGAGGATACCCCTGTATATTTAAAATGTTTCCTGTCTCTACTTTCAAACTGTTACCAGAGGGGTTTAAACTTACAACCTCCTGTTTGAGAGACAGAAGCCTTGTTGGGCTACAAAGTACACCGTTATCTATGGGAAGAATTTCTCTTGTTAAAAACCTTCATTAGTATGAATGTACAATGCACTGGTATCTACAGATACATCTCTGTATACCAAAACATTGGGATAACATTATAAGTCGAATTTATTTCATAATCACAAAAATGTAATGGAGAAAAATAAATTACAATAACTATCTATCTATACACACAATAGTATGTATATTGTAATTTATTTAGCTACATTATATTTTGGTGATTGCTAAATATACTAAATGTCTGCCGATTCAAACCCACTAATCTTGCATATGGAAAACCTGCACCATACCAATGTATTACAGGGTACACTGCTAATGGAGGAAAGATTTTCTCTAACTAAAACCTTCATTAGTATTTTGTACAATGCTCTATATACCAGTACATTTTATTTAGAAAAATTCCATCAGCAACTCACAGTGTGCTCTGTAGCACACCTGGTAGTGCAGTAGTCTTCTACACAAGTCCTGGGGTAGCAGAAAAAGATTGGTTTATTTAGTAATCACAAAAATGTAATGGAGAAAAAAATAAAAATAAATAAATTTAGCTCTATTACATATATCAATGTAGAGCGCTAAAACGTGTTTATTTTGCTCCATTACATTTTTGTGATTACTAAATAAATTAGACTTTTGATGTTTTCCCTTTGTCCTGGTATACATAGATGTATCTGTAGATAACAGTCTATTGTACAGGAATATTAGTAAAAGATATTAGTTAAAGAAATTCCAACCTTCCAAGACTGGGAAGCATCTGGCTCAGCTAGTAAAGTTTTTGCCTCTGATACAGAAGGCCCGGTTTTGAGACCCGCCAGTGACAATTTGGATAAAAGAAGAATAAAAGTCGCATGTTAACATCCACTAGGGTGAGGTAAAATAAGTGAAAAGAAATTAAAGAAAAGTTTTTAAAACTATAAAAAAAATAAACGAAAAAAAAAAGAAACGAAATATCCGTACTATTAGAAATATATTTATTCCGTATGGTGAACTCCATAATGGAAAAAAAAATTAATCAAAACTGCGTCATTTTTTGTTCCTTCATCTCCCAAAAAAACTGAATTAAAAAATGATCAAAAAGGCATATTCCAAAATGGTATAAATAAAAACTACAGATAGCCCCGCAAAAAAAAATCGCCTACTTGGCTTGGTCCCACCTTCTGTTTGGCTGCGCCTAGAACATGGGGCCACCTCTACCTGTTTTTTCCAGGGCCACTTTGAGTTCCCAATCCGCCCCTGTATGGGGGTGTCCGACATGCTGGCTTTCAACATGCTTTATCGTTTAGATCTTAAGGGAGACACACCACTATTAGAATGTCTGTCAGCAATTTATTCACCTCTCTCCGTTGAGAACACGTGTATGGTCAACCAACCCAATGGTTCATGAGTACAGAGAAAGGGGGGGGGGGTCAGACAGAATAGTTGTCAATTGAATGAACAGCTGTACAACAGCTATCTAAAGAACGTTTTTGGCATATCGCTAGGAAATGCCAGAAATGTCAGATAGGTTTGTGACCTGCATATATCTTTAAATGGGGTCTCTGAATTGAAAGAAGAGCAAGCTGCTCATGTGCGCTCACCCTCCATTCACTGCTATGAGCGTGCCAAAAGTATCCAAGCACTGGCTCAAATTTTCCCTGGCTCTCTCATAGTGGTGAATGGAGAGAGTTGGCCGTGCTTGTAAGGCTTGCCATCCATTCAGTGCTATGGCACTTCCAAAAAAAAGCTGGGCAAGGAGAGTACTTCTGGTGTGGTCTACTTCACTTTGGGGGCCCTGTTCTCTGGGTCCCAGAGGTGGTCCCAGAGACCAGCTATAATCACTTAGCTCAGTGAAAGATCTGCGATCAGATATGAACTAGGACCAAAAATATAACGTTGTCCTAGGGCAAATACCTGAAAGAAATTCTGAACAAATAGCTGGAAATCCTTGTCTTATTCAGCTTATCCTGAATATTTTGCAGCTGTGGATTCTAAAATGTTAATATGTTGTATTCTTTGCTGGTGGCATATTTAAGATTATCCTGGCCTTAGATTACTCGCTGTTGATCCATCTTCAGAGACTGAAGGGAAGTACAGCACGAGGCTGCAGAGCATGACACCGTCAGACACGGTCGGACAAAGGAACTGCCTATTTTGAAAGTGAACACTGCAATTTATTTCTATTCATAGTACGCCACCACTGTCTGATTAGAAAGTTGGGAAACAACACAGGGCTTCTTTTTCCAGTACTATGTTTACCCAAGACCTTATAGGTCCCGTGTTACAAATGGTCCATGAAACCGGTCTCTTTTCCAGTAAAAATAGTGCTTCTGTGCTCATACATCTACATCTGTCAAGCGTACAGAATTAAACAATTGGTTCAAGTCAAGTAAACTTCCAGTTTATATGTTCTTACATTCCTATGATCTAGGCAAACCAGAGAGGTGTGGCACACCAACCACACCTGCTCAAGGGGGTACCACTGTTATTAAAGGTGTTTTCCAAAATTAAAAAGAGCAGGACAGAGATCACCCCCTTTAAATATCTTTCCCAGATATATGTAGCTAAATCCAAACTGCTACATAAAGTCTTACAACTTTCCAAAATACCTAAATACTTTGGGGGAGATTTATAGAGAATAGTGTTTTCTACATCAGTCCTGATATCTCCTGTGCTGCTGGAGAAAGCATCTAATTTATGGCTCGGCTCAAGCCTCTTAATAAACTAGGTGCATCCTTTGGCAGCCCGTATGCCTAAACTCACATTTCCTGTAGATTTCTTCATTCATCCACAGGATAGGTCATCAATATCAGATCGGTGGGGGGGTTCAACTCCCGACACCCCTACCAATCAGATGTTTTAAGAGGCCTCTTACTAGGTGAGTGATGTCACGTTCATCTGTCACATGGTCTAGGCCAGTGTTTCCCAACCAGCGTGCCTCCAGCTGTTGCAAAACTACAACTCCCAGCATGCCTGGACAGCCTTTAGCTGCACGGGCATGCTGGGAGTTGTAGTTTTGCAACAGCTGGAGGCACACTGGTTGGGAAACACTGGTCTAGGCGAAGCTCAGGCCCTGTTAAGTGGTAAGCTGATTGTTTGGGGTGTTGTGTGTCGGACCTCCACTGATCAGATATTTATGACCTATCCTGATGATAGGTCATCAATATTAAATACCAAGACAACCCCTATAATCTTATACTGCATTAGGAGAGATTTATTTTGAAAGAAAAAAAAAAAAAATGAATCAAAGTTTGTGACAGACATATAGGGGTTATTAAGACCAGCGTCTATGACCCCCTAATTCTATTGCTTGAGGGACACTTAACCCAAGGTAGTACCATAAACACTGCACTGATGAGCGCTAACGAGACTGGAAAAGTACTTTAATAACTCATGCACACAACTGTAGCAGGTGTGTGCCCGTATTGCGGCCCACAATAAAATGGGTCCGCAATCTGGAAGATACGGTGTGAAATGGAGGCACTACGGAGTACTTCTGTGGGTTCTCTGTCTGTGCCTCCCTAACACAAAAAAGGAGTGCATGCACTCCTTTTTTATGGCGCAGACCGCCAGATGCGGATAGCAGACCCCATTCCAGTGAATGGGACCATATACACAGACGGCAGGCACACGGTTGGTGCCTGTGCATTGAAGACCACAACGGTTGTGTGCATAAGGCCTTACGCTGTATTATGGGCACACCGGATTGATGAACATGGATCGCTATGCTAACATGAGGAATGAACTGTTGTTTGTGGATCTGTTATAAAAGTAATGACATGTAAATCCCCTCCTCTGTCATGCCCACATCTTTCATGACTCCTACACTGGTTTTCCTTTTCTTGGAGCCTCTCTGGTTTGGCTGCCATCAGTGTTAGTTTTGCTGCTTGATAGTTACTGAACAGGACAGGCAGCCACACATTTAAAGAAGACCTTTCATCAGGGAAAAAAATGTGAACTAAGTGTGCTGACATGGAGAGCGGCGCCTAGAGATCTCCCTACACTTACTATTATCCCTGGGCACCGCTCCGTTCTTCCGGTATTGGCTCCGGTGTCTTCGCTTACTTGGTTCTACTAGGCGGAGACTGCCCTTGTTCTCCTGGGCGTCTCCTTCTCCCAGACTGAGTTCTGCGCTGCGATTGGCCAGCGCTACAGCCTGGGAGATGAAGACGCCCAGGAGAACAAGGGCAGTCTCAGCCTAGTAGAACCAAGTGAGCGAAGATACCGGAACAGGGCCCAGGGATAATAGTAAGTGCAGGGAGATCCCTGGGTGCCGCTCTCCATGTCAGCATACTTAGTTCATATTTTTTTCCCCTGATGAAAGGTCCTCTTTAAGAAGCCTGTGGAGTCTTGAGAGGGCATGGCAGGTCCTCTTTAAGAAACCAGTTACGTCTTTCAGTTTAGGGGATAATGGTTTCTTTCACCCCCCCCATACCCCGACCTAAACCAAAATACTCCCCATAAACCGTAAATGTATTTAATGATCTGAAAGTCACACAGATACTTTTAGCCTCTAAATCTGCTAAATATCAGGGACATCACTAAGGATCAGAAGATTTAAAGGATGCTTAGCTGTAAAGCCCCTTTAAGATATATGGACACACCTGTGGCTCAGTATGACACATGAGTGATTAGTAATGCTGCTGCTACCGGGAATTCACAGCACCTGATTTACTGCATAGAAAACTAATGTGATGCTGACGGAGTAAAAAGCTTTTATATATTTATATATGTTCAGTAAAAGTAAAACCCGTGGTCCTCCAGCCACCACTTTCCCCACGCCGGTCTCGATATAGGTGTGGATCGTAGCGGTCTCTTTTTGAGGCATCCGTTAACATATACATTTTTTGGGAAAAGTTAAAAGTATGACAAAAACGTGATGTGAACCCAGCCTTCGCCAGTCTGCATTGTTAATGGCCGTGCGGCATTGCAGTGCAGACGGACTAAACAGTGCAGTCCTAGTTTAATTGGAGCCCGCTGTGACCTTTACTGCCATAGTTGTGTTGCAACCGACCACGATGTGTGGTGGTACTCTAGGGGTGCGTTCACAGTGCTGATGGTTGCAGTTATCTTCCACCATGTTTTCCACAGGCACATTTACATGATCAGCCAGGATGCAGGTCCTAAAACCTTCACAGCCTATAAATGGAGTTTTTAAAGTTGCATTCACTTGCATTGTGGTGTGTTCAGTGATGACTTGCTGGTCAAGTGTAAAACTCCTGTACAGTATTTCAGTCTTTAGATAAGGAGGAGAATGCATTTTACCCATTACATTCCTTGCTCATCGGTGCACTCTAGTAGATAACAGTTTCTGGTTTCCAACTTCCTTGCAGAAAATACTCTCAAAGTTCTGCAAAACAGAAAGCTGCTTACATCATCCACCGATTTCCTGAAAATGTACCTTTTCAAGGCAGCTGATCAAAAGTCTACAGCAACTTCCTGGCCTCACTGGTTCTGAAATAAACCATTCTGATAGACACTATGTGGCAGGATTACTAACCCTATAGATGGTGTAAACATAGGTAGGCTGTCTAGACCTGCACCAGGGACTCAGGCTGGATGATAATTGTGGTGCATGGTTAGAAACTTGTCTAATTCTATAACAATTATTGGTTGGATTACTTGGAGAATTTTGCACCAGAATTGTGGTGCAATTTTGGCGCAAAATGGTGCATAGCATATTAGGCCATGCCCTATGTCTCAGCAAAGCCAAGACTCCTTGTCAGGCTAGACACACATGATTTCTCTAAACCTAGATATGCCAAATTAACACCAAAATCTAGATGCCAAGTTTGCCACTAGAAGTGTCTGGTAGTGACTAAACCTCTCCTCATTAAATGGGTATTCCAGTTGTGAGACATTATCCTCTATCCATAGGATATACGATAACTATTAGATTGGTAGGGGTAAGACCCCCACCAATCATGAGCTCAGGGCTCGGCTATTTCCGGAACTTTCATACACATGAATGGAGGAGCAGTTTGCATGCCTGACCTGCTGCTCCATTTACTGCAGAGGGGTTCCTGAAGGGTACAGGGTCACCGTTTTACTGAACCAAACTTAGATCACCATAGAACCTTAATTGGAACCATGGAGCGCGGCTGTTACGATACGATCACTTGGAGCGATCATGATCCAGCCGGGTTGCAGCCAGCTGTGGTCAAGTACAGCGCAGCCGATAAGGCTGCAGCTTTCTAATATTTAGGTAATAAAGACTGCATTGTACAGGCAGTCTGAATTCTTAATGGCTGCACGGTACCTTCAACACCATGCGACTTTTAAGAAATCAGACTGCCTATACAATGCGGTCTTCATTAATTAAATATCAGGCAGCTGCGGCCCAATTGGCTGCAGGGTTCTTGACTGCAGCTGGCTGCACCCTGACCGGTTCACATCTGTGCTGTGTGGTCGTATTATATAAATGCTAAAGTGCAGCCAGGGTACCAGCATTTGATTGATGAAATATTACCATGATATGCTATGTGTGTCTTGGTGGGAGTTCAAGGTGTTTAGCTATTCTTATTTACAGGGGTTTTCTGGGAGTTTAATATTGATCAATATCTAATAGATGGGAGTCCGATCCCCCTCCCATTCAGCTCTTTGAAGCTATGTGGTCTCTTCCTATGCTAATGATGTCACATTCATCGGTCATATGTCCTATTTGCAGCTCAGTCCCATTCAAGTGATTGGGCTGCAATGCCAAAATTAACCGCTATACAATGTATGGTGCTGCACTTGGCATTCTGTTAGGAGGCCAAAATGCTCACTAGAGCGCTAGAGACTCTTTAAACAGCTGATCTGTGGGGGCGCCGGGAGATGGACCCCCACTAATCAGATATTAATGACCTATCCTGAGGACAGGCCATCAATACTGAACGGAAACCCCCTTTATAATAATTATCGAGTTTCTCATTAGGGCCCTTTCACACTAGCGTTTTCAGGATCCGGCATAGAGTTCCGTCGTCGGGGCTCTATGCCGGATGAATACTGATCCGGATTATCTCCATGCATTCTGAATAGAGAGAAATCCGTTCAGTATGCATCAGGATGTCTTCAGTTCAGTCACTGAACTTTTTGGACGGAGAAAATACCGCAGCACAATCTGCCACAATAAAAAACGGATCCGTCCTCCATTGACTTTCAATGGAGTTCATGACAGATTTGTCTTGGCAATGTTAAAAAATAGTTAAAGTTAATACAAGCGTATCCGTTCAAACGGACGCATGCGGTTGTATTATCTGTAACTGAAGAGTTTCTTTCCGGCATAGAGCCCAGATGACGGAACTCTATGCCGGATCCTGAAAACACTAGTGTGAAAGGACCCTTAAAGTAATTTAACTGCACAAAGGAATATAACAGAAAATGGACATTTCCAGTGGTGAACGTACAAACTGGGTTTTGGTTGACGAACCAGTCCTTGGCTCAAATCTCTTTTCCTAAAAGTCTCCAGGATAAAAGGATGAGCAGTGAATAAAGGGTAGGGTGTAGAATTTCAGCTCAAGAAAGGGTGACAGGAGGAAATCCACAACCACAATAGCTGATGCAGGGGGTTGGGAGGGTTATAAAGAGGTTTGTGAGTGGTGGGCAGTATTCAGTGTGGGAAAACTTTCAGGCTGACTTGTGCAAGTCTTCTGAGCCATGTGTTACTGATCTGGCCGTGTACCCAGCTAATGCTAACTTCACATTGCAAAACCCACCTCATTAACACTGCATATTATTTACCCCCTTCCTGCTGGAAGCAAATGTTGCACTACAAAGTAGCAATCAACATTGAGTAGAACTTTAAAAAAAATCACTTGGACAAAAACTTGGAATAAAGATGTTTAAATATATGAGCCGCGCTCCTGGAAGGGGAGAAGTGAATTAACATGCTGCTTTACCAAATTATGACCCGATTTCAAGAGATGAAATAATGACTGGAGTTTGGGCTTTGGTATTTCAAAGAAGCTCCATAAGGGTAGGTTCACACAGAGTCATAGGAGGTCATCACAGGCTTATCTTTTAGACTAAGTTCACACGGCGACAAAAAGTCGCACTATTGTCGCGCTACAATTTTTATAATGGGAGTCTATGGTGTCGCATTGTGACATGCAACATGCTGCGACTGCGACGCGACAGTCGCAAAAAAATCCATTCAAGATGGGTTTTTCTGCGACTGTTGCATCACAGTCGCAGCATGTCGCATTGCGACACTATAGACTCCCATTATAAAAATGTCGTGCGACAAATGTTGCAGTGAAGTTGTGCCCTATTTGTCGCGCGTCGTCGTGTGAACGTAGCCTTAGGGTAGATTAATCCAAACTGATGTAAAGGAAAACTGCCTTAGTTGTACAAAGCAACCAATCAGATTTTATATTTGAGTTTCTCTGGAAAATGAAAGGTGGAATCTGATTGGTTGCTGTTAGGGATGACCGAACTGACTTTGCATAAAACTTCGTTCCAATACTGTATGCAATGTATTGGCTCCGATGAGCCAATGTTATTGCTACGCGAAGTCTCGCAAAGTCCCACTTGGAACCGAATCCGAGTTCAGGAAATGTTTTTTTTACAGTACAAGTTATGAAGTTATTATGCGTAGTCTCGCGAAACTTCGCAAAGCAATAACTTCGGCTGATCGGAGCCAATACATCCTAATACTGTACGATGCTCATGCTCCGTACAGTATTGGAACGACGTTTTATGCGAATCGACTTCGTTTTTTTCATCCAAAGTCGATTTGCTTATCCCTAGTTGCTTTTTTGGATGAAAAACCTGCCTCAAAACCTCCTCCAAAAAACTCTGTGTGAACCTACCGTAACAGATAGGAGGCCAGCAATCCATCACAGGCCTATGATGACCAGGGGAGGAATAGAAATTGCATGTCCCCAGAGTAGTGTTGAGCAAACTTGTGTTTTAAGTTCGGCATTGGGTTATCGAAGAATTCCATTATGGATTCCAAATTCCATTATGGTCCATGGCAGCGGAATCCATAACGGGATTCTTCAATAACAATGACCCGAACCTTGGACGCCAAACTTAAAAATCAAGTTCGCTCAACACTACCCATGAGCGACCTGCCATTCAATTGAAGATATTTTAGTCAATGGTTAAGTAAACTCTCTGGTGTTGCAATGCACAGGATCTAAGGCGCTTATATCTAGGCATAGTCCTGTAGTCTATGTAATTAGGTTAATAATCCTGAAAAAATAAATTCTATATTTTGTTTGATAATATGAAACAACGAAAAACAAGAGTAAAAGAAAAGCACTTTTCTAATAGACAGTGCCTGGAAATATGAGACGGCACAGAGCGATGATATGATTCCTTTCTACATGTACAGATGGCGTGCATAACAGTAAACACATGTGCTCGGGACCGGATAAAAGCTGGTCCTGTAGGTCACACTGCACACGGGGTATCAGCCTGGGAGGACCTTGCCCACACTTCATGGACTACAGCTCGAGAATTAATAAATTCATATAGGAGCACATGAAGGTCACATATTCACCTGGATTACTGCTGTCAAAAGCTTGACAAGACGCAATGGAGGAGATTTATCAAAACTGGTGCAAAAGGCAACTGGCTTAGTTGCCCATAGCAACCATTCAGAATCCACCTTTCATTTTTCAGAGCAGAAGTGGAATCTGATTGGTTGCTATGGGCAACTTAACCAGTTTCCCTACGCACCAGTTTTGATAAATTCCCCCCTTCCTCCATAACTGACACGTTGAAAGTGTCAGAACATAGGCATCAAACTAGCTTTGTGCCGATGCCATAAGTACATATATACGGTACATATATCTGCCATTTTATGCTGGAGTTACATAGCGACATGTGTCGCACCAAAAAACAAAAAACAATTGTACAACATTTGAAACTTGCTCTTGTATGACTATTTTAGCGCTGTAAAAACAGAGCGAAAAGTCGCCCACGACTTATATTGTGGTCTATGATAGCTGGGTCTTGTGCGCCTTGCTCAGTATCCAACGATGTTGGGTCCCCGGTGATTGTCACAGTCGCGGCAAGTTGCAGTGCGACACCGTTGACGGTCATTAGATGTTGTGTCGCCCCAGTCCAATACACGAGCCAGCGCCCCTAATCATCCGACGAGCCCTTTTAATACCTAATGACATTACACGTCTCACATATAAATTTTGAGTCAACTTGCGAGAAGACACCAACTCTAGGGATCTACCGAGTTAAAAGATGACGCAGACGGCTGATCATATATTTCGTGTCCACATTACTCTAGAAATCAAACAAGTAAGTGAAGAGATAGTTGTCAGCAATACCTGATATCCAGCTGCCCAGCTGTTCATTCAGCTTCCTCCCCGCTCTGCAAACAAGGCTTAAATGAAACGTAAAAACCAGGAAATGGAAATAAAATCTTCCTTTATCTCAAAGGATTTCAAAGCCCCTCATGCCTGATCCATGCAGCACCTCCGCTCCAGTCCCTAGTATCTCACAAGTTTCCTTCAAAGGAGTAACTGGGGGCTGGGCAGGGAGGCAGAAGTGTTTCCCTGCTCAGGGTTGAGCACACTGAATTCAAGAGAGGCTCTGCTGAAGCAGTGTATTTCCCTTCATAATAGCCTTGACTGTCTGTGTGCTGAAGGATGTGGGTGGGGGAGGGCTTCCAGAGAAGAAGGCCTGTTCCATCTGAGAGCGCTCGCCAATCATAAGGCATGGCACTCCTGGCAGTGAAAGCTGCACACACAAGCAGGGAATACAGGAGATGCTACCTACACAGCAGCACTCGCAAACTGTTACTCTATAGCTGCACCTGATACAGATTTGCTGCTGATATGCTTCATTCTCAACCGTCATTTCTGATAAGATGTGGGTAAGGCTCTGTTCACACCAGGGTTTTGCATACAGTTTTTAGGGTACATTTTGTGTTTGCATCTGTTTTAAGTAGCTGTTTTTACGACTACTTTTATTAGTCGCATTTACCCGTTTTGGAGGCTTTTGCGCCTCGTTCGACTATTTAGAAGTTTTAAATTTAGACTAATTCGGGAGTTGTCTAATGTTCGCGACTTTTTTCCGATCCATTTGCGTAGGTGAGCCTTTTTTACGCATGAATTAGGCACAAAAACAGTCTAAGTTTTACTCCAGTGCAGGGCTAGCTTATTTATATTCAACAGTATAGAGTGGTAAAGTGCTACTTTTTAGATTAATAGTCACACTTTCAGGTCAACATGCAAATTTTTTTTTTTTATCTTCGCATAGCTGCGGCTATTTTTCAAGCACAAATAAATTAGACCAGTCTAAGTCCTCTTTCACACAAGCGTGTCCGGATTAGGTCCGGATGCGTTGCGGATGCGTTCAGCGAAAACTGTGCGATTTCACAGGGAAAGCCATTCAGTTTTGCCTGCGATTGCGTTAAGTTGTTCAGTTTTTTCCACGCGGGTGCAACGCGTTTTGATGCGTTTTTCACGCGTGTGATAAAAAACTGAAGGTTTACAAAAATCTCCTAGCAACCATCAGTGAAAAACGCAACGCACCTGCACTTGCTTGCGGATGCAATGCGTTTTTAACGCAGCCCCATTAACTTCTATGGGGCTAGGGCTGTGTGAAAAACGCAGAATATAGAACATGCTGCGATTTTCACGCAACGCACAAGTGATGCGTGAAAAAAACGCTCATGTACACAGAAATGAATGGGTCAGGATTAAGTGCGGGTGCAATGCGTTCACATCACGCATTGCACCCGCGCGGAAAACTTGCCCGTGTGAAAGGAGCCTAAGTGAATATGAACCTATCTAACTAAGGGCTCACTCAGATGGCCGTATGCCGTCTTTTTTGTGGATTGCATGCAGACCCAGTAACTTCTATAGGGCCCTTTTCTTCCATTCTATGGCTCCGCAAAACAAATAAAACATGTCCTATATTTGTCAGTGAAAATCAGGACATGTCCCCATTAGGGTTGCCACCCGGTTGGTATCTTATCAGCAAGGCCGGTATTTTAGTGGCTCTGCCGCTGCCGGTAATGTTTTTGCCGATATTTTCCTAACAGGACTGCTATTAATGAGCTCTTTCATTGTGGAGCGCTCATTAGTGCAGCCTTTACCTCCCCCTACCTGCTGACCCGCTGCTGACTGGAGGACAGGACCTGCGAGACGGCATCACACTGGAGCGCAGGTCCTGTCCCCGAGCAAATGGAGGAGGTGAATGTTTTTTTTTTTTTTGCAGAAACAGAGAAAAGGGCGCTAATAGGGGCGTTATTCTAACTGGGGGCATTAATGGGGGCATTATTCTAACTGGGGGACACTGATAGGGGGCATTATTGTAACTGGGGGCATTATTCTAACTGGAGGCACTAATAGGAGGCATTATTCTCACTGGGAGCACTAATGGGGGCATTATTCTTGTGGGGGCACTAATGGGGACATTATTCTAACTGGGAGCATTATTCTAACTGGGGGCACTAATGGGGGGCATTATTGTAACTGGGGGCACTAATGAGGCATTATTCTAACTGGGTGCACTAATGGGGGGCATTATTCTTGCAGGGAGCACTAAGGGGGGACATTATTCTTCCTGGGGGGGCACTAATAGGGTTATTATTCTTCCTGGGGGCACTAATGGGGGCATTAATATTATTGGGAGCCACAGTATGATGGCAGTATGAACACCCCGTGTTAAGCCACTCCCCACAACCACACCCCATTCGGGGTGTGGCTTAACTTGGCCGTTTGTTTTTGTTGGGAAAGTTGGCAGCCCTAGGCCCCATTGAAGTGCATACATTGAATGTGGAATACAATACGTTTTTTGCGGACATGCTGAACTGTCCGCAAAATAACTGATCCGCATTTTTGCGGACAGCATACGGCCATCTGAATGAACCCTAAAAAAGAACCACCAGAGGTCAAACTATAAGGCCTCATGCACATGACAGTAGCCTGCTTTACGGTCTGAAAAACACAGATACCAGCCGAGTGTGTTCCTCTTTTTGCGGAACGGAACGTCCTAGCCTCTATAGAACAGTCCTATGGTCATGTGCATGAGCCCTAATAACAATACGCCTAGTCTAGTTCATTAACTGCTGTGCAACTTTTAATAGATACCAGGCAAAAGATTAAAAGCAGAATCAAATACGCCAGTCTCATTTTACGTCTAAAAACAGGCGAGCTTGTAAATGCGCCCCTTAGGCTACATGCCCAGAACCGCGGCATGTTTTGCAGTCCACAAATTGCGGATCCGCAAAACACGGATGCTGCCCGTGTGCATTCTGCAATGTGTGGAACAGAACGGGCCGCCCATAATAGAAATGACTATTCTTGTCTGCAAAACGGACAACAATAGGACATGTTCTATTTTTTTGCGGGGCCACGGAACAGAGCAACGGATGTGGACAGAACACGGAATGCTGTCCGCATCTTTTGCTGCCCCATTGAAGTAAATGGGTCTGCATCCGAACTGCAATCCATGTGAATAACCCTATAGACCACCATTGTTCTTAAAATGTACATGTGAAGGCCATTACAAAGTCGATCACATGGCAATTTGCAGCAATTGTGGTCTAAAAACTTGCCATTGAAAATACATGTACAAAAAAGCTGAGTGGGAATAAGGGTTAAAGGGGTTATGATATAAACCCCCCCCCCCCAAATGCCCGGACACCT
This sequence comes from Bufotes viridis, assembly GCA_033119425.1. Classification (NCBI taxonomy): domain Eukaryota; kingdom Metazoa; phylum Chordata; class Amphibia; order Anura; family Bufonidae; genus Bufotes; species Bufotes viridis. The sequence continues at coordinate 192,031,831 of CM065594.1, forward strand.
CATATAAGTTATACTTACCCCGCTCCCTGGCACCCGCATCGTTCCTGCTCCCCGCATGGCCACCGATGCATGGTGACTCTAGGGAGGCTCGTCCATGTCAGAGCCTGCTATTGGCTGCCCTTCCCCCCACTCCACATCATGGGATGTTTTGATCTGTACGACGGGGAGATGCAGCTGCGGCCGTGCGGGGAACAGAAGCGATGCAGGTGTTGGGAGTGGGGTAAGTACAACCCATATGAGGTGCCCGGGCATTAGGGGGGGTCATTATAGGGGTTGAACCCTTTTAACCCCTCAAGGACCAGCGCTGTACATGTTATTAGTGACAGGGGTCCAGCAGTCACTGATGGCCGGACCCCTGCTTTATGCGCCGACATCAGTGAAAACACCGATGCTGGCGTATTAACCCTCACACTGCGCACTGCTGTGGCGGGGACCCGAAGGCAGGGAAGGCAGCCCAATACCTTTCTTAGGCATCGTGGCTGTCTTCCGTGACAGCCTGTGAGATCCAGACCCCTGTAAGTGTATTGCAGTGTGTAATACACTTACAGCCAATGCATTACAATACAGAAGTATTGTAATCCATTGTAAAGGGGATCAGACCCCCAAAAGTTGGTCCCAGAGTGGGACAAAAAATAAATAAAGTGAAAAAAAAGTATATTAGGTATCTCCACATCCGTATCCACCGGCTCTATAAAAAATATCACATGAACTAACCCCTCAGATGAACACCATTAAAAAAAATTAAATAAAAGCTGCGCAAAAAAAAACATTTTTTGCCACCTTACATCACTAAAAGTGCAACACCAAGCGATCAAAAAGGTGTATGCCCCACAAAATAGTACCAGTAGGGGCTCATCCTGCAAAAAATGAGCCCCTACCTAAGACAATCACCAAAAAAATAAAAAAAACTATGGCTCTTAGACTATGGAGACACTAAAACATGATTTTTTTTCTTTCAAAAATGCTTTTATTGTGGTTAAAATACCACATGACCTAACCCCTCTGGTGAACACTGTAAAAAAAGGTGTAAAAAAAAATACCAATCAAACCGTCATCTCATCCTGCAAAATTGAGACCATACCTAAGATGATCACCCAAAAAAAAAAACTATGGCTCTCAGAATATGGAGACACTAAAACATGATTTTTTTTGTTTAAAAAATGCTATTGTTTAAAACTTAAATAAATAAAAAAAAGTATACATATTATGTATCGCCACATCCGTAAGAACCTGCTGTAAAAAAATGTCACATGACCTAACCCCTCAGGTAAACACCGTAACAAAAAATGTGTCAAAAAAGCAATTTTTTGTCACCTTACATCACAAAAACTGTAATACCAAGCGGTGAAAAATGGCAGGGTCCTGAAGGGTTTAAAGAAAAAAGCAAAAACCTTCACTTTGATTGAGGACTCATGCACACAAACGTAATGGGTCCGCAAAAAAAAAAGGAAGTAACTCCGTATGCATTCAGTTTCTGTATGTCCGTATTTCCTTTCCACAAAAAAATTACGAACAAAGATTACGGACAAGGATAGGACTGTTCTATTAGGGGCTAGCTGTTCTGTTCCACAAAAAACGGAATGCACACGGATGTAAAGTGTATTTTTGCGGACCGCAAAATACATACAGTCATGTGCATGAGCCCTAAAGAAGACGTTTTCCATTTCTTAAAGAGGTTTCCTGGGAATAATGGAGATCATTTATCAAAGGCCAGCTTTTTATGCTGGTCTTTGATAAACCTTGAAATGCCGGAGGAAGCGCCTAATTTATGACAAGGCAAACGCCTCATGATAAATTAGGCACAAATCCGGCACCATCTGTGCACCAGCTCCTGACTGTAGTAGTTTTCACTCCTCTTTTACGCCTGTTTCCAGGCAAAAATGTTAGTAACTTTGCCTGGACGGATATCCCAGCCTCCACCACACCCTAGCCACTCCCAAGTGTCAAGGATGTCATAAAAACACCCGTGCAACAAAATTATAATTTTTTGCACAGATGTTAAAAAAGTCACCAAATGGGCTCAAAGAAAAGATTTACACTTACCTGTTACCCCGCCCCTCCGGTCTTTCGCGTTGGCTCCTACATATCCATGTTCTGTGCGCATTGGGCCGCCCGCTGAACTATTGTCCTGCACTCATATAGTGCGGGACAATAGTCCCACGGGCAGCCCGATGCGCACAGCATCATAGTAAGCTATGAAGCTGTGCACTACCATGCGCATGATCGTATGTCTCGGAGGGCATCTGGTCGTGTGCAAGGGTCCTAAGCCAAATTGACTATGAATGAAAACTAATTCCTAACATATAACAAATGTATAGGTTTTTCTTTTGTTTCCATTTTTTTGGGGGTATTAAAAAGTTTTAAACACACTGTACATTCAAAAATAGAAATCCAAGGATTGACTGTATCTGTTTTGGGGTCCGCAAATTATGGATCCACAAAATATAGATACCATCCATGTGCATGCCGCAATGTTCAAGCTCCATTCACTAAAACTTCCTTAGATCATGTGAAAAGTTTCATGTAACTGATTTTGATTTTGGATGAGAAATTTGACGGAGAAAACGCTGCCGAATCTGTGCTAACGCTACCTCTCATTGTTTTCAATGAGAGGCCACACAACAGTTCATAATAGGGAGAAATGAATTTGTCGACATTCTATCTTTGCTGCCTGCATCTAAAGAATTCATAGCTAAATTGGAGAAGGGGAGGATAAGTCGGAAGAGGATAGGAGACGTCCGATCGCTCGGACTTTTAATAACTGGTTGCAGGTTACTGTATATTTTGTAGCGTGATGGGCGAGAAGTTCCCCCAAAGATGCTCAGGTTTATTTCAGCATATAGCTAGAGGCATATAAAAATTTGGGGGGAATTGGTTCTTTTACTTATGACAAGGGCATTAGGCAATGGCTAGCGGTTTACCCTAGTATGCGTTGGGGTACAAAGGATGTGGGTTTGTGGCTTAATTTATTGGTGCTGCAGCGTACGTCTTTTTCTGCCCCTAAGCAACAACCTCCTTTTGCTGTACAGCAATCTGCCGGGCTGAGGAAGGGCACGTGCTTTGCGTTTGACGAAACGCAGTGTCGATGGCATTCCTCCTGTAAATATAGACATGAGTATACATTCTGTGGGGGCAGCAACCCCATGGTGTGGTGCTTTAAGAGAGCAAATTTACCCAGTCAGCCTTCTACAAGGGAATTTGTTGCAAAGAGCTTAGACGCCAGTAAAGCTGGAGAACATGTGTCCTTGATTAGAGCAGTACCCAAGTCGCAGGATGGCGGATCTGCTCCTTGAAGGTTTTGGTGAAGGGTTTTGTGTGCCGTCTTCTTCAGGGAAGGGGTGTATGTGGGTAAATAATTTATCTTCGGTGGCGCAGCTGCCGTTGGTGGTCCAATCGAAATTAGGAAAGGAGTTGGCATTGGATCGGATTGCTGGTCCTTTCCCATCCCCTCCCTTTGCTAATTTTCGTATCTCTCCGTTGGGGGTAGTACCTAAAAAGGAGCCAGGTACTTATCGTTTAATTTATCATTTGTTGTTTTCCTACGGGGCATCACCGAATGATGAAATTGACAAGGCGTTGTGCTCAGTTAAGTATGCTACTTTTGATTCAGCAGTGAATCTGGTGCATAGCTACGGCAATGGGCCGCTAATGGTGAAAGCGGACATTCAGTCTGCTTTTCGCTTATTGCCGGTTCATTCTTCTGCTTTTAGTTCTTTGGGTTTCATTTTCAGGGTTGTTTTTATTTTGACAAATGTTTACCTATGGGGTGATCATTATCGTGTTTTTATTTTGAGGTTTTTTCTTCCTTCCTGGAGTGGGTTGTAGCGGTTCGGAGCATGCAGGGAGCAGTGACTCATTATTTAGATGATTTTTTGTTCATTGGTCCAGCTAATTCTTCAGTTTGTTCTGGTTTGTTAGAATCATTTGTTAGTATTTGTTTTGAGTTTGGTGTTCCGTTAGCGGCAGACAAGACGATTTTTCCGGTTAATTGTTTAGAGTAGTTGGGGATTGTCATTGATTCTGTGAAAGGGGAGTTCCGTCTACCTGTGCAGAAGGTAAGTAAAATATGTTCTGCTATCTCTGTTCTGATGGGTAAACGGAAGGCAACAGTGAAGGAAATTCAGTCGTTATTAAGTCTTTTAGCGTTTGGCTCTAGTCTTATGCCAATAAGGCGTGTTTTCTGTCGGCAGCTGGCAGCTAAAGTAGATGGCATGTGTAACCCGGTTTTTCATGTACGTTTATGCAAGGAAGTTAAGGAGTATCTGTCAATTTGGTTGGAATTTTTTCAGCAGTATAATGGTCGTTCGTATTGGCAGGAGAATTTTGTCTCGGACCCTTCTTTGGATTTGTTTTCAGACGCAGCAGGGTCTTGTGGTTTTGGGGCTTATTGGCAGGGCCGCTGGTGTGCGTCTAAGTGGCATCCTTCATGGATTGCGAATGGGGTGACAAAGAACATTGTGTTATTGGAGTTGTTTCCGGTCGTAGTGGCTTTGGTTTTATAGGGTTTTGTTCGTGGTTAACTGTTTGTCCTCCAAGTGTCCATTAGTTGTTAAATTGTTGCATCATTTAGTTCTGCTCTGCTTAAAATTAAATATTTGGGTTAAAGCTAGGCATATTCCGGGTGTTAAAAATTTGCTGGCTGGCTCGCTCTCTCGTTTTCAGTTTCAGGTTTTTCGCAAGTTGGCGAGGGGCCGACCTAGAAGGGGAGTTGTGTCCTATGTATCTGAGGAATCTGATTTGGTCTTAGGTACGTCTCATCTACAGTCATCATTGGCCCCATCCACTTGGTCGGATTATGTGCGATCGTGGGGTAACTGGTATCGTTTAGCGAATTTTATGGGTTGGTCCCCCTTTGTTAGTAGGGAAGTTGTGGATTTATCTTTTTGTTTGTCTCTCTTTAAAGAGCATTTAGCGCATGCGATGGTGGCGCAAGTTTTGTCCGGTGTTTCTTTTTTTCCTAGAGTGTTGGGTGTTCCTGCGTTTTTAGATTATTTCATGGTTAAACAGGTTTTGAAAGGCTATAAGAAAGGAAATTGTTCTCCTGATACCAGGTGTCCTATTTCCCCTGCTTTATTGTCATCTTTATGTCAGGTGATGTCTTTGGTATGCCTTAATGCGTATGAGGCTTTGCTTTTCTCATCTGTTTTTACTTGCATGTTTTTTGGTGCCTTTAGGATTAGTGAATCTTGACAAGAAGTAGAGAGTCTGGTTTGGGTTTGGTTTGGGTAGATGTGCGGGTGCATCGAGATTATGTTTTGTTTTTTCTTCCTCATTCTAAGATGGATTGGGCAGGTAGGGGTGCATGGGTTTGGGTGGGCAGAATTGGATCAGGTAGCATATGCCTGGTAACTATGCTTTCTCACTACTGGCACTGTAGACCAGCAGGCGGCATTTTGTTTTTTGTTCATGCTGATACCTCTCCAGTAACGCAATTCCAATTTCGAGCAGTTCTGTCTAAATGTTTGAAGGAGTTGGGTTTGGACGGTTTTAACTTCACATCGCACTTATTCAGGATTGGGGCTGCAACTACAGCTGCTCGTTTTGGAGTGAGTGCATACCTAATAAAACGGATGGCAAGGTGGTCTTCTGACCGTTTCAAGCTTTATGTTCGCCCATCGCTTCATGTTATTTAATGCTGTATGTTTCTCTTGGTAGCTTTTACAGGTATCACCGTATGGATCTTTGGCCATTCCTTTGTGCACTGGGCGCATAGAAGAGCATTAGGAAGATTACACAATGACACTCTTTTCTACTCCCCAGATGATGTTCGAGTCTTTTCGAACGGAATTAGAGGACTTCGTTGGGACGGTGTGCTGGACGTGGTTATTGAGATGTGCCCTATGTATCCAGATCCGGATGTTATTATTTTGCATGCGGTTGTATTATTGTAACGGAAGCGTTTTTGCAGATCCATGACGGATCCGCAAAAAAACGCTAATGTGAAAGTAGCCTTAGTTGTTTAGACTTTACTGCAGTAAGGGTAATACTGTTAGGACACCCTTCATACTTGGCCTTTTATATTCTAAAAAAACATGTACGTCTCAGTGGCGAACTACAGGCACAATTGTGAGTAAAATTGTTGGCAAAAGTTGGCAACTGACATTTGTTGGAAAAAGTGAGATTGCCAGCCATCGACTGTGCAGGAAGAGACTTGAGGAAGATAGAGAGAAAAGAGCACAACAATAATGTCCGTATTTGCTCAAATCCATGCAAAACCATCTGTGGAGATTCACACTCTATATTGTGGGAACTGTGTTTTTGCTATCGTTGGATGTACTACAACTCATATTTTGCACTTCATAGACACTTGGTTTGCTACATCTGGCCTAGTTAATGACCCCGGTATGATACACCAGCCATTGCACTCTACACGCCCTGCCTTGGTTTGCAACCATACAAACACATAACCTCATGAGCATCCCCAACTACCATCAGGCAGCAGCCCTAGAACTAGGGTTGGCCTAGAGGGAAGAAAGGTTAAGCCCGTCTTTCACTGCACTGGCCTAGGAGCAATGGTGTTAAGAAAGCCACTCTGATTGACTGTAAAAGCCTGAGCCATTAGCTTCACTCCGGCTCCGCTAGGGCTCATTGCAGACATAAAGATGTTTTTTGTACATTTGCATACATAAAGACTAGGGGTCCAAGATGGTAATTACATGATTTTTTTGCTTATCACAAATCATATGAAATCAACCTCCATATGATTATATTGGATGCAACAGTTATGGGCAAGCTTCGAATAGGATTCCTGTCACCTGAAAGCCTTCCTCTGACCAGTTCAGGAGTCAAATGGAAAAATGCCTTCTTTTGCACTTAGGGAAATGTCACAGAATGATGATTTATATGAAATGCACATAGAGCTCCCACTAGTACTGGTTGCAGACAAACAGAATTTTATCTTTTAAATGGGTATTCCAGCTTTTAGACGGTGATGACCTATCCTCCAGATAGGTCATCAATATCAGATTGGTGGAAATCCTCTGTTTTTGGCAGACGCCAGAACCGGAATCTAAACAGTGAACAGAACCAGAAGCAGAAGACTGTCCACTGTGTAGAACAGGGGTAGGCAACCTCCGGCACTCCAGCACTCCAGCTGTTGTGAAACTACAACTCCCAGAATGCATACTTGCACTGCTGTTCTCAGAACTCCCATAGAAATGAATGGAGCATGCTGGGAATTGTAGTTTTACAACAGCTGGAGCGCCGAAGGTTGATGACCCCTAGTGTAGAGGCTGTCCCTGCGTACTGCAGCTCAGCTCCCATTCACCACTGCCCTGATCTGATATTCATGACTAATCTGGAAGATAGGTCAATGTCTAAAAGATGGAATACTCCTTTACCCTAAATTCACACCTGAGCGTTTTACAGCGCGTTCAAACGCGCTGTAAAATGCTCAACACATGAAAACCAATGCTTTCCTATGGCCCTGGTTCTCACTTGAGCGTTTTACAGCGCGTTTGAACGCGCTGTAAAACGCCCGACGAATAAACAAGTACTTGAGCTTTTTTGGGGGCGTTGTCGCGCAATTTGTGATTGACACCACAGTAGTCAATCACACGAACGCGCGTTTCCTATTTGCAAAAACGCGCTGAAATACGCGCAACAAAAACGCGCGTAAAATGCTCGTTTTAAGAACGCTCAGGTCTGAACCCAGGGTTAACAGACGTATGGTTGTATGAAGGGAAGTAGGGGATTTGCATTTGTTTCAGAATAGTAGAGCTACAATCCCTGCAAAGAATTTTTTACTTAAACCCAAATTATAGGTACTTTCTTGCAATACAGCATCACATTTAACCCCTTCACCATCTTATTCCAGATAATAACATAACATAATTATTATATAGTATGTATTAACCACTAAACAATGCTACGCCATCAATGTCTAATTGGTGGGTGTTCAAACCAAAAAAATCCCCTCTCAGTTTGCAGAATGGGCTGTGATGCCAGGTGAGGTATAGAGAGCTTTTTGGTTTTAGTCACTCTTGACCAGATGGTGTGCAGAGAACCTAAATACCATGATGCATGAAGCTGGGCGGGAATTCTTTAATGAAACATGCTCACGACCTAGTACTGCATCATTACAGACAGCTCAGGTGATTGATTTAAAGCTGCTTGTAGGACACATTTGCAAGCATAATGTGCAATTAAAGGGGTTTTCCAGGAGTACAATACTGATGGGCTATCCTGAAATTGGTGAGGGTCAGACTCTCTCTGCTTACCAAGCACAGTGCCATAAATTGTATAGTGGCTGTGCTTGGTATTGCAGTCCAGGCCCATTCACTTGAATGTGACAGAGCCATATATAGGCAATGTGACTAATGAACATGACATCACTGGCCTAGGATGAGGCCGCAGTGCTTAACTGAGTGCCGCAGCCTCTTCAAACAGCTGATTGGAGGGGTGCCAGGAACTGGACACCAACTGATCAGATATTGATTATCCGTTTAAAGCTGGAATCAACCTGCAACGATATAAAGCTGCAACACGGATTCTGCATGACTTCTCTCTCACTAAGGGTCCATTCACACGTCCGTGGTGTGTTGTGGATCCGAAAATCACACATCTGCAACACACCCGGCCGGTACCCCCCATAGAAATGCCATTTCTTGTTCGCAGCTGCGGACAAGAATAGGACATGTTCTATCTTTTGCGGAGCTGCGGACTGGAAGTTCGGGGCCGCGGCTCGCAATTGCAGAAGCGGATAGCGCATAGTGTGCTTCACGCCCGGCCCCCTAAAGAATGAATGGGTCCGCACCCATTCCGCAGAATTGCGGAACGGATGCGAACCCATTCGCGGACGTGTGAATGGACCCTTAGGCCGTAGTTTCAGTCTGCATCCGATGTGCATTTTTTTTGCGGATTGGATGCGGAGCCATTAACTTCCATGGGGCCTCAAAAGATGTGAACAGCAGCCCATGTGCTGTCCTCATCTGTATGTCCATTCCCTTGCTCCGCAAAAAACAACAACACATCCTATATTTGTCCATTTTGCGGCTTCGGGACTTGCTGGATGCACACGGCCGGAGCAGATACGCGATTTCCTGATGGCAAAAGCGTATACGGTCATGTGCTGGAGGTCTGATAGTCATGTTACAGATAGCTTGCAGCTTATAAAGACTTTAATATTAGTTTATTATTATGATAATTATAATTATTATGTACCAGTATATAAAATGTAATTCCTACTGGTTTCTTACGTATATGTTATGTGAGGTGTTTTCTGGGGCTAAAATAACGATCCCAAAGATGGGGGTCTAACCTGTCAGTTATGGCTGGATTGGCTGACTATCTTATGTGTATGGGTGTCCTGACTCTTCCCTAATGGCTAATATCAAGAAGAAAGAGGGTTAGGTCCAATATATTGTCTGCCAGTGTCTGGCAGTGGCTTATTCCTCTCTCCCAACTGATGTATGCGATACCAAGTGTACATGTATATAAAAGAATCGAGAAGAATAGATGTCAGCCGAACAAGCATTTCAGGGTAGGCCATCAATTTAATCTGCAAAGTTTAGAATAGTAGTAACCATAATTGACTACTAGAGGTAACGTAATGTAAAGTAATTAAAGTGGTTCAACCTTCATGACCTCTCTTAATGAGCCAGTGTGGGGAAGTGCTTACAAAGAGCAGCTCTCTCTCTGGTGTGTTCAGCTTGTCCATGTGTTACATGACTGACCATTTACATAAACGGCCATTCTGTAATTATATCCATATCTAATTATTTACATTCCACCTGCAAGGAAATGTTTAGCTAGATGCAATTTCTGCATCTTCTAAGGCTGGCCATACCTATTAGATATATGTTGGAGAAACTCGCTATTTTCAGTAGGACTGGCCGACCAGCTAATGTGTATGGGCTAGTAGATGTTGGGGTTGGTACGGATCAGCCAGTTGGATGTCCACTACCCAATAATTGTTCTTGGGGAGATCAGTTGCCACCAAAGGTGTCTGGCAGTGGGCTTCTCCTCTTTCCCTGTTCAGGACAGATGCATGGTTGGCCGAGCATGCATGATTGTGGAGGTGTCAGTGGAGATGGCTGTTGAATGAACAAGCATTGGCCGACAGCTATCTAATGTGTATAGCCAGTTCGAAATGCCAGACCTATGTCAATAAGATGATCACCGGGCTGGTTTTTATGTGAAAAAAGAGATGCCTTCATGAGTCAAGCCCTCTAATTCATTTCAAAGTATCATGTTTAAAATTGAAGAAGTAAATTTGACCAGTATTTAATGGCTAAAATGACGAGATTCACTCTCAAAAGATGACGCCTGTAATGACAAAGTAATGACAAAGACATGGCAGGATATGAGCATCAGACAAACACTGCGGCTTCAATACCCCAGTGTACAATTACTATTGTGTCAAAAGAAGGTGAACACTACAAACTTCCTACCCTCTGCACTCAAAATATTTGTCTAGCCATGTAAGGTCAAAAAGCCTAACGTTACAAGCCGCTTTCCTTTAAAATAGAAACACAAAGAAAAACACATAAACTAAGGCCTAATAGACATGCTGGTAATTTTGGTGCACGTCCAATTTGCATTTTTTGCGGATCACAAGCAGACCCATTCATTTCTATGGGGCTGCACAAAATGCGGACAGCACACGGATGTCATCCATGTGCAGTCTGCTTCTGTATGCCCATTCAGCAAATTATAGAACATGTCCAATTTTTGTCAATTTTGAGGACCAAAATAGGCAGTTCTAGTGAAGGGAATGAGAAAATTGTGATATGTACACAGTGGTATCCGCATTCTTCGGATCTGAGGTCTGGGAACCGGATAATAGATACAGTTGTGTGCATAAGGCCTAACACTGCAAATTGCCTCAATTGTGGTTATCATTATTTTTTTTACCATGGCTGTGACCAATATTTCCTTTCTGGAAAGTGAGTGGGGTACTCTGAGCCCCCCAGAGGAAATTTGGGGGGTAGCAGTCCAATCAAATTTGAATGGTCCAACAACCATTTTCATATATCAATTCTACAGGTGATTATAACACAATTTGGAAATGTATCTTAGAGAATAATGCCTCTTTATCCATCTAGCAGCTCACTTCTTTCCCCGCCTTCCTTCGGCTTCAATAGATAACTGTAACTGATAAGTTGAGTTATTTAAAGTGATTCTACCATTAAAAAAATACTTTTTTTCACAATTATATTTTTCTTGGTGTTACTACTAATTTGTGCTGCTGGGGGAAGATCTGAGATGAAACAGTCTACTTCACCCGCTGGCTGCTGACAGTGTACTCCAGGCTGTATGCCAGGCTACTACAGAGGCTGGAATCTTTCCAGGATCACTATGCTGAGACCCGGCTGAGCATGCCCATCCACCAGCACTCAGCTCATTAGATGGACATGCACATTGCTATACATTTTGAACATCAGGGAGTGCCACACTATGTGAGCAAATGTCCTAACCCTACACTGGTTTAATTGGCAATGGCAAACAGTGTTCATTTTATGATCTCCACAAAAGAATGTGATATCTAATGGTTGGACAACCCTTTAAGAATAACTAATTGAAATGCAACAATAGGGAAATACAAAGTAAGATTGAAAAGACCTTTACACTCCCATCATGACATAAAATATACAACAGGGGGGGGGGGGGGATTTATCATCGTAGGTGTATTTAAAGTTAGTTTTAAGATTGGAGCTGCTATGCTCGTTTGCACTAAATTTATGAATGTGGCGCACCGTGTTTGTAAAGTCAGCCATTTGCAATGCTATTGTGCCTATTTCAGTAAAGGTACATCTGGGAGGGGGGGGGGGGTTACATAGCTGTGACTTTTTTACAACATTTTAAAAAGTCGCGCTACTCGAAAACCGGACCAACTTCTCCCTCACTTGTCATGGTAAGGCACAGGTCAAGGCATTTCCACCACAATACTGGCGTAGCAGATTTGACAAATGTCCCCCTATGCAGTGTCGGACTGGGGTGCCTAGGGCCTACCAGTAAAGTTTATTTTGGGGGCCGACCGTATGGATACATTTAAATATCACCTGCTCACACAGCAGCAAGATGCTACCAGATGATAGAATATGGGGTCCCTGCTGGGGAGAAGAGGACACTGGTAGCTTTCCTCTATACCTAGAAGTCACCTCGGCTCTGATCGTGTCTATAGTAATAAACTGGAGAGTTTCTTTAATAATCTATCAAGTTTTTTATATGAACATCGGCTGGTTGAGGTGCTGTACATTGAATATATGTATGTAGTGCAGTAAGTGTACTGTGTTATGTGCCACTTGTGCAGGGGGTGGGAGACTAGGGGCCCACCGGGGAATTCACCTGTACTCAGTCCAAGCCTGCCCCTATGTACTGACATCAAGCACAGTAAGCAATACAACTGAGTTCTTCTGGGTTTAGCTTTACTCCCATCTAATGGCAAAGACTGAAATTGCAATAAATAACATCTGACTAACATCGTACCAGTTTAAAAAGTTCTGCTGTGAAAAAACATGGAAAATTTTTTAAATTGGTTCTATGGTTCCACTAAAATCTGATAACTGTCATGACACTTGTCACTTCATTGTCTCTATTGTAATGAAGTCCCTGAACACTGATGTTAGGAACAGAAGCTGCAAAACCAGATCTTTATAGGTTTAAAAAATATCCATCTCATCCATGTAGAAGGGATATTTGCCTCGATCACAACTGGAGTTCATTGAAGTATCTTGAACAAGGTTTTAACATATATGCCTGCTCACTGTACCACAAGACCAGCAACGTAAGGTGCATGAAGTCAGTCTTCAGCATGTCAGAAGTAAAGGTTAGGACTAACTGTCTTCACTATTTTTACATTGTGGATCTCCGATAGCAAGCTGATCGCAGCATCATCTGGGGGCCCATCAGTTTCATTCACATTTGATGGCAATGGTCCTGTAGAGGTAGGAGATGGGTATTTTACAAAGGAGTCCAGTGCAGTTAGGAAGCACAGACGGCTACATGGAGTAAACACAGCTAATTGCAGGCTACACTTTCCTTACACAGTAAAAAAGTCTCACCAGTGTCCACCTGCCCAGCGGATGTCATAAGGGCAATCTTTTGACCATCAGTTCTGTTGTAAAAATTTCCTTGTGTCCGACGCACGAATCCAAGCTGCGCTAAACGTGCACCAAAGTACGCCAGCCACAAACAATTTCTCTCGTGCTTACAAGCACGTGTATCAAGCTCTTTTGTGTAAGGAAAGGGCCCACTCTTCAAGGAGTCAACAGTTCTAAAGAGGTCTATGGGGCCATTCTCCATATGCACCGGAAGTATCTCCAGACACATACCCAATGTGCACACCAAACGCTGTATGAACATAGCTTGAGCTCTGTACTGTAATACAAGCTGCGACATCGGATCAGTACAATACAAGTAAAAAACAAGGTATTTCATATGTACTGTATATTAAATTCTCCAAAGCTACTAAAAGCATAAAAGCCACTTTTTGTATCCATCATGATGGACTTCGGACAGCAAAATTCTTAGGAAATCTCTCTCTCCATAAACCTAATTTCTCCTTTCCGCAATTTCCTCCCATCCATCCATTTCCTGTCCATTTCCCAATTTTCTAACATCCTCCTAGTGAAACCTGTTGTCATCCAAAAGCATGAAGAATGTGAGAAGACAGAGAGACAAATGGAGCACTCATGACCTAGACACTTATCAAGTAATACATACAACACTCAGTCTTCTTGTAAATATGAGGTAAGGTATCTGGCAGGGCTATTCTGGCAGAGGAACTGCCTGCCAGAGTTCACCGTATCCGGGTTACCTGGGTAGGACCATGCATCGCCGGACCCCTTTGACTATAATAGGATCTAGAGGGGATTTGGACAGTTTCTGAGATAAGCACCGGGTTTCAGGCAGACAAAAGGTGGCACTCATGCCGGAAATTATAGTCAATGGCTTCCGGCGGTGAATGCAGAGGTATCCGGCTATCCTTATTGTAGATGTGAAACTAGCCTTACCAAGCAATACATACAACATCCATTCAGATTCGGCTACTTTGTCGTCTCTAACATTTTGATATTAGTTTGTAATTAGTCCCAAATGTAAAGTAAAGAAAGACAAATACAAACCTACAGTATGATGATATATACAAATATACTGTATATACCGAAAGTCAGCCCTGCTTACTGTGAATGCAGAGTCGGGGGCTGATGATGGGCAATATTTGACCATGTCCTTATATTATCCTATCCTATAGTGCATTGTACTCAACCAACAGACATTTGGTATTTGGAAAATTAGTTGGATATAAAAGAGTGTACTTTCTCAAAATATAGGCAGTATTTGACCAAGGTGCTCTCCTTAAGTAGGAACATGGCGATATGTCATCCATGATAGCACATCATTGACTACTGACCTGACTGCTGGCCACTATGGCCCTTATAATCATAAAATGCGAGACTCGTGACAACAGCATCTGAAGAATGGTGTGACTAGAGATGAGCGAACTTCTGTTTTAAGTTCGGCTTTCAAAGTTCGGGTTAGGGTTATCGAAGCATCCCGTTATAGATTCCGCTACCACGGACCATAACGGCATTTGGAATCCATAAGGGGATTCTTCAATGAACCCGAACCTTGGACAACACGCAGGACCTGGGGTGACGTCACCGTCAAGTGATCAGTGCAGGGGGCGTGGCTCAGTACTGGATTAGATAAGAGGTGGTAGCCTGCAACCTCTTATCGAATCCAGTACTGAGCCACGCCCTCTGCACTGATCACATGACGGTGACATCACCCCAGGTCCTTCACCCCATGTTTCAAATGCCATTATGGTCCGTGGAATCCATAACGGGATGCTTGGATAACCCGAACCCGAACTTTGAAAGCCGAACTTAAAACAGAAGTTCGCTCATCTCTAGTGAAGACCTGCAAAAGGATATAGCGAACTGATATTTGCTTTTTAGGATTAGTGAAATAATGTATCTGCAACTTACCTGACCAGACATGAACATTTTATCCTGCTTCTCCCATTTCAAGGATGCCCAGTCCCCTATTATTCTCTACTTCCTGCTGCAGATTTTACATCCCAACATAAGGACGTGTGATTACTGCAGCCCATTGATGTCTGTTAACCCTCTACAGCCAATGATTGGCTGCAGTGGTTACATGTCCCTGTGTCTGGACAAGAACGGTGACGGACCAGTTGTGACGGGAGCATCTTTAGAAAGCTAAACCCCAAATGTACAAGGACATGTTGGTGTTTAAGTGGCTACAATCCTAGTGACAGAGTTTCTTTCATTATGACTGTACAACCTTGTATAGCCAGTGCATTAAGTGACCCTGATCATGCTGAGTGCAACAGTATTTGTGTTGCAACAATCTGAGTTGTTGTTTAAGAGAATGGTGTACTTTTATTTTTATGTTAGTGAGGTGCTTGGGGCACCAGGGGGCTGGCCTACTGCCTCGGGGCACAACCATTTCCTCCTCTCCCCCCTCTCCTGCACTGTTTGACAGAGTCCCTGCTCTGAAATCTGAACTGCGGATGCACCAACTATACTCTCGCCTGTACGTGTGTGAGATTTCAAGGTTAGGTATCCTAACAGAGAGGATGTCTGACCCTCTCAGCCATTGCAGGAAGGAGATGCTGAAAGGCGCTCTTTAATATTGAAGAATGCCCTTTTTATAAGCGATTAAAGCAAAGTTAGATAAACCTTACATATTGTCCATCAAAGGAGGATGGAAATGAGGATAGGGCATATTGGTTCAACATGTCCGATCCTTTGATTCTCTGTAAGATAAGCTGTTGCCTGCCTGGGGCATATTCCCTTCTGCACCTTAAGATAAACATGCATGCTGCGATGATCCAAGCATTGTGTTTCTTTGCTTTTTCTTATGTTTTACAGAGTATTTTGGTTTCCTCCAAATACTCTAGATTGCCCCCCAACATCAATATTATACTGATTGGTAGGCAAATATTGAAAAGTGGAACTTTGGCAGTGCAATCTGTCTGGTCCTAACTGAAGCCAGGTGTGGGGTCTAAGAATCTTCTGTTCTTAATCAAGTCCCGACAAAGAATTCTGGATTTAACAGGACAGACACCCAGTTTGTGCTCCTCAGAGTAGTCACTGTTTGACAGCGAGACATGGAAACAGTAAAGGCACAAGACGGTAGTTAGAGAACAGCTGTGGGTCAGAACCAGGTGGTCAGCAAGAGGTTACAAATCTGGGGGGTGAATTGGAGACAAAAGTCCAAGACTGAGGTCAAACCAGAGAGGCAAATAGGTGACAAATCCAAGGGGTGAGAGGCAGAGCCCAGACATGAGAAGCTGGATCACGCACAGGCAGTACATAGAAGAATATTGTAGGGCTAGAAGCAAGGAATCCTTACTTACCATTGATAGGCTACCGAGATTGATTTCTATCCTGCTAACATGGCAACCAAATGCTCAGGTCAGGAATGGTAAATCCAGAAGCTGGTTGGGGCTGAGGGATCAGTGGGATCTGCCAATCTGATTTATATGTCCAGCGTTGAGACCTCTTTACATGGGTCAACTGACCAGGCAAGGACAATTGTGAACGGAGGTGACATTTACATGCAGCAATCACCTCCTCATTATGGGGACGAGCAGTTGCTACTGCGATCCTCATATCAGTTAATTGTTTACGCAGGATGATTTGTGGCCCTGAAAAGACGAATCTGTGTGCTGCATCAGCAAAACTTTTGTCACACTCCGCAGTGGTGTTACCACTCCTACGCCCTGCTACTATCCTTAATGGTCTAACCTAAATGCTATCTTATGTATTTTTGTCCAGGTCCTCTACACTGTTCATTCGTAATCTATATGCAACTGTTATGTTCATGTAATATGCCTGGTTCACCAGCAGTTGGCAGCAAACCCAGCAGAGCTATCTTAGATAGAATGGAGCTTTCCATTCCATTCTAATCCCCCTATGTAGGGAAGTGGGCTAGACCTAAGTTTGAGTTCTAGTCTTCCCTAGACAGGGGAAGGATGTGCAGGGGCACATCTCTGCTGGTCCTTCCCACGCCAGCTAGAGCACCTTAAGCTCTGCTGGCCATGGAGGCCAAAGCTTGAAGCCTCAGGAGCCAGGAGGAAAGTTCCCTGGCATAACCTAGAGTCAGACTACAGAGAAGAAGTGCAGCATACAGAAGAAGCTGAGTTATAAAGCTAGCTTGTCAGTACAGCAGAGTGAGAGCAAGATATAGCAGAGTTGAGTTTGCCTGCCAGTTTGAAGCTAAAGCCTGCTGGGACCAAGACAAAGCCTGAAAACTGTTTGGAGAAACATTTATTCAAGTAAAGCTGCCATTGAACTTCATCTCAAGGTCTGGACTCAAGTTGTTCTTTCAGATCCCTGAATTATTCCCCCTATTTATTGCTTCAGAGCCAAACCCTTGGGTCCAGCAGTATCCAGGTAGGAGCACCGTGACACACATAAAGAGACGTTTAGGCCGCACTACACCACTCGGCATTCCTACACCTGCGACACATTATAGGAGGGCCGTGGGGGGAGGCGCCCGTTGCAATTTCCCCTAATGATTGAGTGCTTGCTTGCTCATCGGGTGGTCTGTGCCACCTTTACATGGGTTCATTATTGGGAATGGGTGTTCGTGTGAAAGAGCCAAAATAATGGGCCTTACTGTGTAACTTCAATCTAAACTCCCACAATGCACTGGAACCATCAGAATTAGCTTAAGATAAGAAAGGAGAAGAAAACCGGATGGAAGTCAAAATCAGTCAAAGGCAAATAATGTATTTACACAGTAGAAACATTTTTAATGTTGGTTACCGGAACAGAAAAACATATGCTGGGTAATATACTTTTTTTGGGGGGTGGCCCACTGTATCAGATGTCTCAGCTTTCCTACACAGTAAAAAAAAACATATAGACATGAGGCGGGCATAGGCCAAAAGGATACTTGTTTGGCCTCTGTCAGCTGAATGGGGCCATATGGATAAATTTGATGCATAGGTCAGAGGGATTTCCCATCTTATACACAAAACATAGAGCTCAGATGCAATCCAATGACCAAATGCAGGGGCTTAGCTAACGGCTCATGGGCCCTGGTGCAAGATCTCAGCTTGGGCCCACCTTCCCTCAGTGCTCTGTGTGTAGTCTTATGCGGCACAGGGGACTTTGGGCCCCCTCAGGCTCCTGGGCCCGGTAGCAACTGCTACCTCTGCACCCCCTATAGCTACGCCCATGACCAAATGCACATGGGATCCTAGGGATTATCGTGTACCAATTCAAGCCTCTAAGGCGGGACACACGAGCGAGTTTAATACAAGAAACTCGCTGCATGTGGCAGTGTGAGTTCCCGTTCTGACCTCCCCTCCTCTGACAGGATCGCACAGCATTATAATTATTTATAATGCTGTGTAACCATTAGAGTCCTGAAATCTACTGAATTACACTGACATAATGCTGTCAGTGTAATACAATAGATTTTAGGACTCTCTGGGTTAGGGCTCATGCACACGACCGTTGTTCTGATCCGCATCCAAGCTGCAGTTTTGCGGCTCGGGTGCGGATCCATTCACTTTAATGGGGCCGCAAAAGATGCGGACAGCACTCCGTGTGCTGTCCGCATCCGTTGCTCTGTTCCGTAGCCCCGCAAAAAAAATACAACATGTCCTATTCTTGTTCGTTTCCTAGACATCCACAGCAATGAATACCCTATAGGAGTGATTGGTGGCTGGAACACATCCTCCACTAACACCTCTGTTACAAAACATGAAGTGCAGGACACAATCTCAAAGCATTTCTTGGACCAACCGCAGCTCGGCTGGTCAGAACTGTGACTGTGGGTGTAGTGCAGGGATCGGGCAATTGTGATTTTTAAGCATGCTGCCGGCAGCAGATTGTGCTGTATAACACAGATCTGCCATCGACATAGCATGGGGACGAACGATGGCATAGCGGTCACTCCTCCCCATGCTGCGGATGAGATAGGTGCAGGTAATAGCAGCGGTCTCCTGAGCTAGCTAGCAGGTGTTTGCCAGGAGGGAAGCGTACAATTGCTTGCAATACAGGCTTAAGTGGATCTGATATGGCTTACTCAAACATGGACATGGGCATAGATAGGCATTGACTCATTTCTCTCTGAGATTTCACATGCTCGTTCTGAAACAAGTATTATAAATAGAGATGAGCGAATTTCAGGTTATGAAATTTGTTCAAGCTTCGTTTACTGGTAAAAGGTGAATTGCGTTATGGATTCCGTTACCACGGACCATAACGCAATTCCATGACGGAATGCATAACGGAATGCCTTTAGAGGCATTCCGTTATTCATTCCGTCATAATAGAAGTCTATGGCCTGCATAACGGATTGGTCCCGTTTCCGTTATGCAGGAGCGGACTCCCTTGCATAGCGGAAACGGGATGGATCCGTTATGCAGGCCATAGACTTTGATTATGACGGAATGAATAGCCCCCGGACAATTAGGAGGGGGATACATGGCGGGACTGGCATGTGCCTGCTGACCTGAATTTGACCCCATGGCTAGGTTAAGTTATCCATGAGGGACGCTGGCTGTGGGATGTTTTTGGCGGGAATGATTTCCCGCCGTTTGGTGCATGGTCACTGGGCAGAGGTGGTTCGCCCAGTGACCGTGCTGCGATTGGCTTTAATTTGGCCTATGGTGTCTCCGGGATCGGGGCAAGTTTGCCCGGACCCTGGAGATATGTGCTGATTGGCTGGAAGGTTATGGGCTGAGGGGATAAGAGGGCAGGTTCCGCGGTTGCCGTGCCTGTCAAGTGGACCGTTCGTGCCCCGTCCGCCCACCCGGGTGGCTGGGGATAGTCAGTGGTTATATAAAAAAAATATATATATAAAAAAATATATATATATATATAATGAATTAAAGTGTTATATAAAGGATGAGTTTTTCTGATAAGATTTATACAATTTTTTATGTTATGGGCCATGAGGGCTGTAGGGGTGACGTTGTTAGTCGTCCCGATATGGGATGGACTTGGTTTGTGTATTTATAGTTATTGGTCATTTTGGAGTGAGTCCAAGTTTATGACTGGACTCGTTTATATAATTTTATGGTTTTTAGAGTTGCAATCTTATGTTTTTAAAATTAATAAACAGGCCATGGCTTATCTCCACTCTCTGACTACGTGTGTTTGTTAGTTATAACATTCATTTGATGTATCATAGGTGGGTTTTGGATCATTAGGCACACAAATATATCATGTCCTGCCATGAATAACGGAATGCCAGTTTTCCACTTTTCACCACTGACATGAGCATTACAGCTGTACACATCTCACTTCTGACTAGTATGGGGCAGATATAGATACGTGTGCAGATATGGGGTGGTCATAAGGCCGGTCCTGCGTGCAGTCTTTTCCTGTCTGCACAGCTGTCAATGGAGAGATGAATATCGTGCATGGAAAAGACTGCACATAGAGTATATGGACTGATGAATACAACAGGCACATTTTACAGCAGTTTGTAATAATCACAAATGCTCGAGAAGCTGACAATTATAGATGAGAATACAGTGATCCCTGAAGAATCAGATACAATATTTTCAACATACTGACCCATTGTAAGTTGAAACTAGACTCAACATACAATACCTCAGACTCATACCCAACCAATCGAGGCCACTTCTCTGGTAGAATAGCTGGATTAGTTGCTAGTTAGCAGCTATTCCTGGATGTTATATGTAAGGACTTGTTTTATCTATCTTAGTTATCTGCTTATTTTTCTTAAATCTTCATTTTCTCTTATCTTGGATGACATTTTGGGGCTTTTGAACCAATTACTCAACTTACAATGGTTTCAACATACAATGGTCGCCCTGGAACCAATTAATATTGCAACTTGAGGGACCACTGTAGTTGCAATGGACATCACACTCAGGCCTCATGCACACGACTGCAAAACACAGATCCGCAAAAAAATACAGATGACGTCCGTGTGCATTCTGTATTTTGCGGAACAGAACAGCTGGCCCCTAATAGAACAGTACTATCCTTGTCCGTAATGCGGACAATAATAGGACATGTTCTATTTTTTGGTGGAACGGAAATACGGACATTCGGAAAGGGAATGCCCACGGAGTAACTTCAGTTTTTTTTGCGGACCCATTGAAATGACCGGTTCCGTATACGGTCCACAAAAAAACGGAACAGACACGGAAAGAAAATACGTTCGTGTGCATGAGGCCTCAGGGTGCCTTCGTACACTGCAGATTTTGTTGCACACATTTCTGTTGCTGGAAATCAGTTGCATACATTCATCTGACTGTCTGAAAGTACATGCATTTCTGAAAGACCCATTCTTATGAATAGAATACATTTTCAAATTTCTGCAACACAATGGGAGATATTTATCGAACTGATGTAAAGTTGAACTGGCTTAGTTGCCCATAGCAACCAATTAGATTCCACCTTTCATTTTTCACAGTTCCTTTGGAAAATAAAAAGTTAAATCTGATTGGTTGCTATGGGCAACTAACCCAGTTTTACTTTACACCAGTTAGATAAATCTCCCTGAATGTGCTGTGTTTGCAGGTTCACTCATAGTCAGTTTTTTTCCTTAAATCTGCTATTAGTCATTATGTGTTCTTGGCTATTTGTTGATTTTTATACCCACGCTATAATGGTAAGACCGACACGTTTTATTCTATACTTATAAAAGGGGATTTAAATAATCTGTTCTATCAGATTGATAAATTTCAGCTATGTTGATTTCTATAAAGGATGACTGACAAGTGACAACCAATGGCTGACAATACAGATCCAGCTGTATATAACACATAAAGAACTATATTGGGGGTGCAATACAGCAAAGTAAAATGCTAATAAATAGCTAAAAATCCTCTGTATAGACATATAGCTATAGAGGGTGCCCCTGAGGAGCCAGTGCAGAGGATGGGAGTGGTAGTGGCCTTGATGAGGTCTTGCGTCACAGTGTACTCCCTCAGGCTGAGGATCAGTACAGTGGAAAGATGGTTTGAAGAATCAGGCTAGAAGTAAATGTATAACTGTCTCTCTTTACTTAGCGCAAAATATAACTTGTGGTACATCCAGCGATATTAAATACAAAGTGCAGATTCTGGTACAAGATGATGAGGTAGGATAGTTGGTTGGATGGAAATGTAATGGAACTTGTTGATATAGTTATCAGATGTGAGATGAAGGCTTGATGTTAGTATGGCCTGGTGGTTGTTCTAGGTGATGGGTGTCTGACCTGTTTTCCCTCACCGGCAGCAGGGTCTGTGAAGCTATGGCTTTGCTCATCACTCTGCAGTCTAGGCACACTCAAGCTTGTTGGAACAGTGTTCTTGATTCTTGCAATTTCCCTGGAGTAATAGTTTCGCAAGAGAACTGAATATAGTCCCTTGAAGTAGAAGCTCTGGCATGTGCTTCCTACCTTCTCAAAGTCTGGACTCAAATGCCTCCTCCTGGCAGGAAGTAGAACCAGCCCCCTCCAACCAAGAAGGGAGGAACAAGGTGATTATCACTGTTCTTGCCAACCATTACCAACCATACCTCTTCTGACAATACAACAAAACAATAGATGTAAAACAATTGCAGATACCCCCGGGTCTGGGATAGTGCAATAGGTCCCTGGTACTTGTAGGGCCAAAAGACTCCTCTACCACAGAAGAAGACATCATTATTTAAACTTTGTGCATGCTTGGTAGTTTCCCTATTACAAATTGCTCTTTGGGGCACCAGGAGCTTCAAATTATGCCTCTGCCGCATTGTAAATTATCACATTTATCAGCAGTGAATAGACTGCTTGCATACAATCTTTGTAAAATTGGAGCATGTACAAATATATGATGGAAAATGCTCCACAGCATGCTGTACGTTCTCTGTCATCCATATAAAACTGCACTGTAAGACGATTTCATTACAGAATAGAATAACTAATCCATTCCAAATCAAGACGGTTTACAATGATTATCATGTTTGACTCATTTCCTCCCCCGGGGCTGTGTGCTTTTGAAATATGTGTCCACAATCCTTCCTTCTTATTAGGTAGAACATTTTGGAGGATGTATGACTAGCACCAAAGGTTCTGGGGAGGCTTGGGAACTGGAAGAAAGATGCAAGTGCAGTGTCCCACTGCGTGTGAAAAGGGGACACTTCAACGGTTTGTATATGTCATCAATTTCCATTGTAAGTTGCTATGTATTAAGCTGATGATTCCAGACAACAGGCTGGTGGCTGCACTTACAAACATTCTCCACTAGGTGGTGCTGTCCCACCATATATATAGGTCAGATCAGTGAAAGGAAGGGAGTGGAGAGGAAGTAGGTTAAGGCCTCTTTCACTCGGGCGTCACGTTTGATGCCCGGATGAGAGGCAGGTGCGTTGCCAGAAAATGCGCGTTTTTTCCACGCGAGTGCAAAGCGTTTCAATGCGTTTTGCACACGCGTGCGAAGAATCGGCATCTTCAGTACCCAGACCCGAAGCCGGACTTCAGTAGCCGGACTTCATCACTGAAGTCCGGTTTCGGGTTGAGTATTCTGTATATTTTATTATTTTCCCTTATAACATAGTTATAAAGGAAAATAATAGCATTCTCAATAGAGAATGCAAAGTAAAAAGGGCAATAGAGGGTTAAAAATAATAAAAAAATAAACTCACCTCTTCCATTTGATCAGAAGCAGGTGATTGGACCATGTGACCCTGTGATGTCACTGAAGGTCCTTCATCCCCCTCCTGCTGAAGAGAGAACAGGAGACCGGCAGCTACGTGATCAAATGGAAGAGGTGAGTTTATTTTTTTATTATTTTTAACCCTCTATTGCCCTTTTTACTTTGCATTCTCTATTGAGAATGCTATTATTTTCCTTTATAACTATGTTATAAGGGAAAATAATAAAGATCGGGTCCCCATCCCAATCGTCTCTTAGCAACCATGCGGTAAAATCGCACTGCATCCGCACTTGCTTGCGGATGCTTGGGATTTTCCCGCAGCCCTATTCACTTCTATGGGGCCTGCGTTGCATGAAAAATGCAGAATATAGAGCATGCTGCAATTTTCACACAACGCAAAAGTGATGAGGGAAAATCACCGCTCATGTACATAGCCCCATAGAAATGAATGGGTCTGGATTCAGTGCGGGTGTAATGCGTTCACCTCACGCATTGCACCCGTGCGGACTGCGGAAATCACGCCCATGTGAAAGGGGCCTAAGAGTTGAGAGTTGGGAGTTGTGAGGGGAGGAAAGCAAGAAACTTAAAGGGAATCTGTCACCTGTCTATGATCATTTTCTGCTGTCACCTTATCTATGTAAAATAAAGTACCTCATTTCCAGCTCTGGTCTTCTGTTTTAATTTTCAGTTGTCATTTTCCTTAAAAAAGCAATTTTTCGTTTATGCTAATGAGGGTCCAAGGTGCCCAGAGGGGCGTTTTTTTTCCAGCTCAGGAACCTAGTAACGCCCCCCTGATGTGCCCAGGCCGCCTAAATTTGAATTATCAAGCACGCCTACAAAGCCAGAAATCGCTTCCCAGAGGCGAGGCTAACTGCGCCGCCCCCTCCCCTACCTCCGACTTCAGTTTAAAACGGCCCCGTTCCTGATCTCGCCGCCTCCGGAATTCTCACGCAGGCGCAGTGCAGCCGATTCAGCTCTGAACCCGAACATACCTCCATTTCCGCTCTGGCTGCCCCGCTGACTTGAGCATCGGAGCAGTTCATGCTCCGATGCTCTCCTTTGCCCTGCGCTAGATCGTGCAGGGCAAGGGATCTTTTGTTTGTAATAACACACTGCCGGGCGGAAACTTCCGCCCGGCAGTGTGTTCCGTGATGTCACCAAATCTGATGGGCGTGCTTTAGCGCTGCCCTAGCCATCAGTGCCAGTGAGTGAACTGGGCTTCCTGGCAGCATCATGGAGAGCCCGGAACTCCTGAAAATGCCTTTGCCCTGCGCGGTTTAGCGCAGGGCAAAGGAGAGCATCGGAACATAAACTGCTCTGATGCTCCTGTCAGGGAGGCTGCCTGGGTGAAAATGGAGGTATGTCCGGGTTCAGCTCTGAACCTAGACAACCCCTTTAAAGGTAGTTTATCAGCAGTTTTAACCCCTCAAAACTGCTGCTGACAGCATTATATAGGTGAAGTGGAGAGCAAGGGAAACATACCTGGTGTGATGGTTATGTAGATTGCATGACAAAGAAATCAAAGTTTTAATCCTCCAACACAGTGACCAAGGGGCAGTTCCTTTATGTTCAGTGCCATTGGGTCTTCTGGCTCATTCCCTCTGCTGTGGTGGTCTACTGACTGAACACTAGAGCTGTCACACATAGCAGAGGAAAGATGCTGGGAGAGGACCCAGGGCACAGAATATGGATTGACTGCCTCCTGAGCACTTGTGATGGAGTTGCTAAGGGCATTAATACTGCGTTTACTTTGTCATGCAACTTGTATGACCATCATACTAGGTGTATTTGCTGACCCTCCCCATCACCTACAGGGGCCATTCACACAAGTTTTTTGATAGCTGAATTTAAAGCAGATTCCGTCATGTGGTTCCAAATTCAACTGTATATTGTATTGTATAGTGTAAATAGTTTCTTAAAGGGGTTTTCCATCTTCGGGGGCTTTTCAGGCAAACTCCTAAAGATGGAAAACCCCTTTAAACTAAAGACCAGGCCCATGTTCAATTTAGCATTTTTGATTTTCGTCCCCACATTCCAATAGCCATAACTTTTTTAATGTATTTTTTTAATGGCACCTTTTAATTTACCATGTCTTGTATTGGAAAACAGGAAAAAATTATTTGTGGGGTAAAATAAAAAATAAAAAACAATTTCACCAAGTTTTTTTGGGTTTTGATATTACAATGTTCAATGAGCGCTAAAAATGACATGACGTCCTTATTCTGTGGGTTAATACAATAACTGCAATACCAAATTTGTATAGTTTTTATTTTGTCTTATTACGTTAAAAAAAAAAAACCTTTGAAAAAAAATCTAAATTTTCTGACAGCCATAACTTTCTTATATTTCTGTCCACAGAGCTGTATGAGAACTGTTAAAAGGACATGGCAACGCGCGCTTCTTTGCAGCCTCGCCGGCACCCTTCCCGGGATTAGGAGAAAGGACGCGAGCTGTGTCCTCGTCCCCGGTGGGGCGGGGAGGACCCGGCCGCGCAAGCCTCCGCAGCGTGGCCGGCGTCCTCCGTTCCCCAGGAGACAGGAGGCAGGGAGACTGAGCGCTGAGATTGATGAATCGGCGCTCAGCTACAAAAGACCTGGAGGGACGGGTCACGTGACGCTGGCCACGTCACGTGACTCTATTACCTCGGGTATTTAACAGGTAACTTTTATGGTCTATGAGATTTCCATTGCCTGCCTGTGAAACTGTGCCTTATGCAAAAATTTACAGGCAGTTTACCATGACAGGCCTGGGAATCATCATTAGCGCCCAGGCTGTCATGGTAACCAATCAATGCCCCACGATTTCACTGCGGGGTCTCCGATAAAAAGGCAGAATGAGCCCCTTCCTCTTTCTAACCTCACAGATGCTGAGATCACTATTGACTGCGGAATCTGAGGGGAATTCGCCGATCCCGGTCACTGCGGATGGGTGTCTGCTGTATTATATGTATGGAACGGGCTAAGTGCAGTAGCCCACTCCATACATGCTCTTGCGCATAATGCCCTACATTATGGGTTAAGGGGTTAAAGTGCTGAGGTCAAAACTGCTGACAGACTCCCATTAAACTGGCTTTCCATTTTTATATAAATAAACCGTATTCTATAACTTTTGATTATATAATATAAAATCATGTTGAAGAAACATTGAGTCAAGAATGATAAACTGCCGAAAAACAGATGAAAAAGAATGTTGCTGGGAAATTGCTCTATTGCTATAAAATTCCACTTTAGGTCCTATTTTATCTCCTAACTTCAACATTTTCTCATATTTTATGACTGAATGTGTTTCTTTTACACTCTTCTTGATCCCACCCTTGAGAATACTCTGAATGTCACCAGCTGCCATTTTGTACTTTTGTAGGAATTTATCTTAATCCTCTTCAAAAAAAAAACAGCAATTATTGTTCTATTGATGCCTCTTTTTTCCTCCCACACATTTCTCTGCCTCTTACTCATATTCCCCCAAATTCTGTTGTTCTTTTAGTGTTGTTTTAAAATGTCTTCCAGACAACATTTAGAAAGATCAGACACTCTGAGAGGCCTCGACCATACAACTCGCACTCTAGATCCGAGGAGCACAACCTTTTCTGAATGTGCCATTCTCAAGGACCATAATAACATTTAAAGGGGTATTCCTATCTGAGACAAGATATAATCAAAAAAATGTCTGATAGGCATTTTCTTCTGGAACTCCCATCTATCAGGAGAACAGAGGTGTCGTACCCCCTTTTCTTAGGACTCCTTTGTAGTTTATGGGAATTACGGAAACTGTTGAGAACTTGGCATCTTCCATGGTCGGCAATGGAGAGAGCCATATATGTACCGAGCACCTCGTCTCCTCTCTTGAGTGCTGAACCAATCAACCATTTTATAGCATTCACTGTGCACTAAAAATGATATGATGACCTTATTCCGTGCGTCAGTACAATGTTGGCGATTATTATGTTTCACCACTACAAAAAATAAAAACCTTTGAAAAAAAATCCCAATTTTCTTTTTGCATCACCATATTCTGACATCCATAACCTCTTTATCTACAGAGCTGTAGTTTTTATTGGCACAATTTTAGGGTACATAAGACTTTTTATATCACTCTTAATAACCTTTTTTTCAGAGGGTGAGGTGACCAAAAACTGGCAATTCGGCATGTTGATTATGTTTTCTGTTACGGCGCTCACTGTATGGGATGAATAATTTTATATTTTAATAATTTGGACATATTGGACCTTGCTATACTAATTATTTGCATTTTTTTAATTGTATATTTGGTTTGAATCTTTAATTCTTTAGGTATTTGTAAAAAAAAAGGTTTTAGCTTGAATATATTATCATTCGATTGCTTATACTACAGACTTCATTAGAATGCTTTTGTAGCCTATAGGATATTTACAGACTTCCTATCAAGCCCGGCAATAGGCAGGGCTTAATAGGCAGTTTACTATAACAGACCTAGAAGCCTTCCCCACGCCCCTGGCTGCCATAGCAACCAATTAGCACCCTATGATTTCTCCACTGGGGTGCCACCCTCCCTATGACTAACCTCTCAGATGCTGATTGCTAATGGCATCAGCATCTGAATGGTTAAATGACTTGGATCAGAGTTATCGCCAACCCCAGTCATTGTGGCTGGGTGTACTCAGATCTTAAGCCCACTCTATACACCCCTTGCGCGCCACTGATGTATATTTATGTGGACTACTCAGGAAGGGGTTAAAAGAGCACAGCTGGTAAAACCGATGCACTGCCTTATGCCTAAAGTAGTTAAAAAACCAATAACAGCTTTGATTGGATTGTTCCTTTATATTGCTTAATATAGAACGCATACAGCCCACTGTTCCCCCCTACCAGTACCAGCCACTCAGTCCCCCCCACAGCATAACCTTTTCCTGCTCCCATGCTGTGTGACACTTCTTGCTTCTATTCTTATAGAAGGCACATGTGCGCAGCCATTTGAACGCGGTCACACGTATCTTCCAAGACCTGTGCTGAAGACAGAATGCAGCTGCACATGAAAACAAAGTTTACCTATTGAAATATCCTCTATTGGCATTTCTCCGCATGTATATGTTCTCCCGGCACAGAGAAGTGTAATTAACCAGAGAAACCTATAAAGGTATCTCCAATAAATGCACCAAAATATTGTGCAAACTTTCATTGACAAGAACCAATATTTTAATTTTAATATTTTTTGCAATGTATACTTAAAGGTGATTTCTGAGAATTTTGTATTCCTATCCTCTAATAGGACACCCAGAAGGCACCAATCACAGCAACGTACATTGTATAGTGGATGTCCTTGGTATTCCCTACGGACATGTGAATGGACCCTAACTGTATGGCAAATACCACGTCTGAGAGTTACAGTCCGCAGAAAACATCACTTCTATTACAGGAATGGATATCTCCCTGATGTCTCCGAAAAATCTCTACAAGGTTTCTCTGGGAGCTCCCCAATTTATCTGCATTTTATGACACCATTAAGGCTCCTATTTATACAAACACTAGATGGTATAAACTGGTTTATAGCCACCATTACAGTGTATGGACCCTTTGCAGGATAAATGAGGTGGAGATCAGGATGATGACATGGCACAGCTGGACACTGAGTGACAAAGACACGTTAAACATCCCCAAAAGACTGGTGCACCGCTAGTGTGAATTAATGAGCAGCAGCGAAGTACGGCGCTGCACCTCTGATCACCCCAGCAACTGTTCCACAGGCATCTGCTCCGTGTCAGTCAGTACCCTTCCCCCACCCTCTCCATTGTATCAGCATGTAGTCATAAGGGTCACCTACCACTGCTTGGGCCTGGGTTTCCACGTTCAGGTTTTTAAGCAGTTTTTCAATCATAAATAGAGAACACATATAAGTGCTCATGCACGCGACTATATGTATTTTACGGGTCAGCAAAATAAAAAAAACAGATTGAGAGACATCCATTTTTGCGGATCCATTGCAACAATGCCAAGAATAGGACATGTTCTATTTTTTGCGGAACAGACTTGCAGGCATAAGGAATGCACACAGAGTAATTTCCATTTTTTGCGGAACGGAACGGACATGGACAAAAATTTGTTGGCATGAGCCCTAAGGCTACATGCACAGGACAGTTGTTTTTTGCTGTCCGCAAATCACGGATCCGTCTTCATTTTTTTTTCACATCCAAATCCGTTCCGTGTGTCCGCAAATTTTGTAGGTTGTGTTTCCGTGTGTCTTCCATTTCTTTTTTGCGGATCCGCAAAAAAAACTGAAGGCTTGAACCAGTTTCTTAAAGTACCTGTACAAGTGTCCTGGTTTCCAAGCAACCATCCGCAAAAAATAACGGATGTGGATGACAAACGGATGGCTTCCGTTGGTCATCCGCATTTTTTGCGGACCCATTGACTTCTATGGGTCCGCAAACCGCTTTTTGCTTTTTGTGGATGTGAAATGCGGACAGCGGACGCGGACAGGCAACGGAAGAGGCATCCACATTTTTAACGGATCCATAGAAATTAATTGGAAACCATCGGATCCGCAAAAAAAACGGACCGGAAGCCGTAAAAAACACTGCCGTGTGCATGTAGGCTAAAGGAAAAGATGTCTTCTCTTTTTTAATCCACTGCTACCTTTGGTTTCAAAAACTACATGAAAAACCTTGAAATGTAAATCTAGCGTCAGGCTACGTGCACTAGACAGTTGTTTTTTGCTGTCCGCAAATCGGGATCCGCAAAAAAACTGATGGTCCATCAGTTTTTTTGGGAGGATTCCTTTGTTTTCACAGATCCCTTGTAATAAATGAGAAAAAAGTAGCAGTTGCACTACTTTTTTTGCTGAAGGGAAACACGGACAACGGACGCGGAACACAAACAGATGAACTGTCAGCATTTTTGTGCTGACACATTGAAATGAATAGTTCCTATCCTATCCGCAAAAAAAACTGAAACGGAAGCCGAGAAATTTGCATCCCCCTTTTACTAACAATTCCGAGCATCTATTGCTATGCCTCTGTGATGTGGCGTTCTTTTATTATTGCTGCCAGAAATTATGAAT
The DNA here is from genome assembly GCA_033119425.1 of Bufotes viridis. Taxonomy (NCBI): domain Eukaryota; kingdom Metazoa; phylum Chordata; class Amphibia; order Anura; family Bufonidae; genus Bufotes; species Bufotes viridis. Next base: position 192,062,447 of record CM065594.1, read on the forward strand.
GAATTACTAAGGTCCCGTTTTCCACGCGGGTGAAATGCGTTGAAGTGAATGCATTGCACCCGCACTGAATCCTGACCCATTCACTTCAATCGGTCTGTGTACATGAGCGTTTTTCGTTGCTAGGAGATGTTGTTTGTAAACCTTCAGTTTTGTTATCACGCGCGTGAAAAACGCATCAAAACGCGTTACACCTGCGTGGGAAAAAACTGAACAACGGAACGCAAACGCAGACAAAACTGACTGAACTTGCTTGCAAAATGGTGAGAGTTTCACTAAACGCATCCGGACCTAATCCGTCAGACTCGTGTGAAAGAGGCCATTTTTCCACTGCCTCATTTTCTAAAAGTAGTTCCCTTAGAGCAGTGATGCCCAACCTACGGCCGTGTCATGCAGCAAAATCTGCTGCATAAAAGGGTTTTTCTAAGTGTTTTTTACTGATGAGCTATCCTCTAGATCAGGGGTGCACAACTTTTTCTGGTTGGGGGCCACATTCTCTGCCTGAACCAAGTCCAAGGGCCGAAAATAAAACTTAAAGGGGTATTACCAACTGAAATACTGTATTTTTGGCATATTGAGCATACAGTATATGCTATAAATGTCTAGTTACAGTTCTAGGACTCCATTCTAATAGAATACATGAAAGATACATGTAAGAAGCCATAAGACATAGACCTACATGTCTTTTACCAGATGTTTAGGGGCTGCACAGAATAATATCGAGGGCCGCATGTGGCCCCCAGGCCGCAGGTTGTGCACCCCTGCTCTTGTTCATCAGTATCTGATCGGTAGGGGTCATATAGTCTTACATTACACAGGAAATAATAAAGAACAAAAATCTAACAAATGTCACTGTCCATGTGGTTCTAGGTATATCACTCATTTATTTTTACTACAATGCCTCATCTCCCAGTTGCTGTGTACTGCCACCTACTGGAGGAAGCCTGATGTATACCATCACAATCCAGGAGAGTCATGGGTATTCTCTTTAAATAACACATATGAGATATATATGGGGTCATTTATTAAACTGGTGTAAAGTAGAACCGGCTTAGTTGCCCATAGCAACCAATCAGATTCAACCTTCCATTTTTCAAAGGAGCTGTAAAAAATGAAAGGTGGAATCTGATTGGTTGCTATGGGCAACTAAACCAGTTCTACTTTACACCGGTTTGATAAATGACCCCAATAGTTTTTAACTAAGGTTCACCAATTACATTTCAAGCACTATAAGGCTAGGGGTTCGCTGTGACATGGAGTTGCAGAACAATCGCGACATTACTACAGGTTGACTAGAAGTTCAGTATTTTTATGTGGGATAGAAAAAAAAATGTTTTGTGTTTTTTTTTTTTCAAATTTCATTTAAATTGCATATGAATCAAGGTAATGCCATGATTTTACAGCAAGTAAAGAAGGACCGGGAGGAGCGTCACTACTAAAGGGTGGTTCTCATCGTTGCCTATATTTAACTATGTAACTGGATCATGAACTTTGTATCAGTAAATTACCTATAAGTGCATAGGAACAAGTCCCCCGATTCTATATTGATTCAATTTCTCTATTGATTATGACTGTTCAGTCCTTGCTGGCACCAGTAGCCATAGTGTGCGCTACTCCACTTCCTACAACATGTAAAAAACCGCGACAAAGCCACATTAAGACATGAAATTGAGTAATTATTGTGAATCTGTCACTATATGGTGACTTGTAACTATAGGAAAGAGCCCATGACATATATTCCTATATATTACATATATAGGAAAAATAGACACAACAAAAAGCTATAATACAATTATTAGCTGCGAATATGAGTCATTATATTACGCTTTTTATTATTCATTAATATCATCGTTGAAAATAAAACTTTCCAAGTAATATTCTGAGTCACATCACATTCTGCAATATGTTGTGATTATAGTAAGTGCCACAAGGGGGCGTGCTGGACTTTTTCCATTCCTTTAATTGGCTGTATTGCAATCTGCATTTTTACTGTAATCATATAATTCAATGCGCTTTTTTGCGTACAGTTTGTCTTCGTGATGTTATATCCCTATGTGACTGGCTTTAGGGGCCACACAAGGAGGCAGTAACATCCAAGGACAATGAAACTCAAGTCTGAAATCATGTCTATGCCACACAAGCAGAAAGATGACAACATAGCTGAGCTCTACATGGCAAGACTGTGTCCTTCGTTCACCTCTGATACTGTAAGGCTGCATTCACACGAGCGTGATTTCCGCGCGGGTGCAATGCGTGATGTGAACGGATTGCACCCGCACTGAATCCTGACCCATTCATTTCTATGGGGCTGTGTACATGAGCGTTTTTTTTCACGCATCACTTCTGCAACGCGTGTAAATCGCAGCATGCTCTATCTTATGCGTTATAAACGCATCCGCAGCCCCATAGAAGTGAATGGGGCTGCGTTAATAACGCATTGCACCCGCAAGCAAGTGCGGGTGCGTTGCGTTTTTCACTGATGGTTGCTAGGAGATGTTGTTTGTAAACCTTCAGTTTTTTATCACGCGCGTGAAAAACGCATCAAAACGCATTGCACCCGCGCGGAAAAAACTGAACAACTGAACGCAATCGCAGGCAAAACTGAATGGCTTTGCCTGTGAAAACGCACAGTTTTCACTGAACGAATCCGCAACGCATCCGGACCTAAATCCATCACGCTCGTGTGAACCCAGCCTAAAGGCGTTTAGGCAGGCTGGGATTGGCCCAAAGGGGTACAGGTGAATCCCCAGTGGGCCCCTGAGCAAGGTGGGCCCCTAGTCTCCCACCCCCTGCACATGTGGCACATAACACAGTAGACTTACTGCACTACATACATATATTCAGTGTACAGCACCTCAGCCAGCCTATGTTCATATAAAAAAATAGATTATTAAAGAAACTGCCCAGTTTATTATTCTAGACACAATCAGAGCCGATATGACTTCTAGGTATAGAGGAAAGCCGCCAGTGTCCTCTTCTCTCCAGGACCTACCTTCTCAGAGGTGCTGCAGGGACCCCCATATTTAGTCATCTGGTAGAATCTTGCTGCTGTGAGAGCAAGTAAGATTTAAATGAATCTGTACGGTTGGTCCCCAAAATATATTTTACTGGTGGGCCCTAGGCACCCCAGTCCGACACTGCGTTTAGGCAATATTATCAGTGTATACTTTACTACTATGAGCAGCAGTTACCCACGTAGAGCTAGACATGTTCAAGATTCAGGCCGAAATACCTACAAATGATACTTGGATATGACGCAAACAAAGGACAGCAGCCACTTGGAACATCATATTGTAGAGAAAAGTCTCTGAAATGACTCCAAGATTGAATATTTTACCTGCACTGACACATTGTAACAAGTATGATGTCTGTGCTGCTGATGTATTTTACGGGGTAGACCAGGTATAGACCATGACTGGCCGATCTGAGGGAGTCCGACATCCTCACCCCGCTGACCAGCTGTTCATGTAGCTCTGACGGCACTGTCAACATTGTAATGGAAGATGCTTGTTACTGCAGCACTGCTCCCATTGACTTCCTCCTATACCTGTGATGCCTAACCTCCGGCACTCCAGCTGTGGTAAAACTACAACTCCCAAGATGCACTCACAAGAACTCCATAAAAATGAATGGAGCATGCTGGGAGTCGTGGTTTCACCACTGCTGGAGTGCCGGAGGTTAGCCATAACTGTCCTATACAATGTTGCGACGACGGAGCTACACCGAGCAGCAGATCTGCAGGGATGCGGGTGTCAGACCCCCGCCTATCGGCTAGTGAGGACAGGCCATCCCTTACCAAAGGGTGAACAATCCATTTAAGGGCTCATGCACACGATCGTATGTATTTTGCAGTACGCAAAAAACGGATCCTCAAAAAATACGGATGACGTCCTTGTACATTCCGTATTTTGTGAAACGGAACAGCTGGGCCCTGATAGAACAGTACTATCCTTGTCCCTAATGCGAACAATAATAGGACATGTTCCATTTTTTGCGGTACGGAAACGGAATGCACATGGAGTAACCTCAGTTTTTTTTGCAGACCCATTGAAATTAATGGTTTCGCATACAGTCCGCAAAAAAACAGAATGGACACGGAAAGAAAATACGTTTGTGTGCATGAGTCCTAACTCAAACAGGACTGTCTAAACTTGTAGCAAACTCTCAGATGAGGGAAGTATTGTGTCTACTGATCTTCCGTTTCTGAGTGTTGCTATTCACTGACAGAATACTGAGCTCTTGAAAAGAACAAAAAATTGAAAAACAAAGTATAGTAAAAAATTGCAGAACGTTTTGTTATACAGTTACTAGAAAACCCCTTTAACGTCATCTGCATGAAAAAAACAAAAACATTTCAATGGATAACAGCAGCCGATATAACGGGACGCAAGGTTATCAGCTATTGTCAGACTTAATATAACATATGGCGCTTAGAATTTGAGAATGAACATTAATGGGTTAAGATAAACTGCAGTCTGTCAGCAAGATTTAACCATGTAAATTTTGCCAGTATACAAAACACAAAATATATCTAGAGCAGTATGCAGTGGTATAACAAAAGCCTTGAAATGTCCGAGAAGGCAAGAAAAAGAGGGAGGGAGAGAGGAGAATGGATAAGGGAGAATGAGAAAGCTTGATTAGGCACAAGAGGCTCTTGCCTATGGACAGCACTGCAGGACAGGATAGCTTCTCCATGGTGCAGAGCCATATTGTAGTCCATGCAGTGGTCGTTTCTGCTGTAGTCTCTATTCAATAGTTATAGAAGTAATTTATCTCTAATGGGAAAAAGCTAACTTTTACTACACTTTGGTAAATGTCTGTGGGGGCCTGGTTTGTCAACTTCAGGTATTCAGCTATATAGAACAACAACTTTTAGCAACCCCTTCTTCAGGTGTATACGGTACAGTGCCTATACTCGTGCAGACACATGCTGAAAGTGTTCTGTGACAGCATCCACCTGGGTGTTTGAGAAAGGACCCTGCATGGGTCAAAAAGTTGCATATTTTGCCTATGCCCATTGGAAATAAGTAAAGCTTATTGGAAATTTTAAAGCAGTTTTCTGAGATATGTTAACTGATAACCTATCCCTGGATAGGTCATCAGTATCTGTGTCACAGGGACCCCCACCGATCAGCTGTGTGAGAAGGCACATAATAGCACCATGGCCTTCTAACAGCTTTTGCTCTGGCATTTGACATCCTGTTCATAGGTCACGTGGCCTAAAAGCAGATCAGCCCCACTGATGTGAATGGGGAGGAGCTGTAATACAAAGCACAGCAGCTATACAATGTACGATGCTGTGCTTGGTGAGCTAAGAGAAGGCCGTGGCGCTACTGCGAGCACCAGTGCCTTCTCAAACAGCTGAATGATGGGGGTTCTGGGTGTCGGACCCTAACAATCAGATACTGATGACCTATCCAGAGGATGTCCATCTGAGGACTATGAATAGATCTGCCATTGCTAATGAAGGCTATTAATTGCCAGCCCAATCCTGCCAATGCTGCTGTCTGCATGCCTACCATCATGTTCCGTACTATATGGGTACTGTTGCTGCTGACGCCACCTTACCGCCACCGTGATCACTGCTAATCGACCTACCGCAACTTCCATTACCCCTACTGCCACTACCATTACCCATACACAGCCGCCACTAGTACTACTCTACTACCTGAACACAGCTGCATAAACATCTATTGCCTTGTTCTATTCTGCGCTGCTACTGCTACCACTACTATTGTTGCCACATTCCACTGTTACCTCTACACACCTTAGACCTTACCCTTTCCACATCCACACTGTACTGTAGCTGCTTCTCCTGAATAAAAGGGAGAATTTGTCAGGCTGGTTCAGAACAAGCCACTGTTTCTTCTGACACACTAACACTTGTTTGTATAAACAGAGTTGGTTCTGGGGTAGCAGTCAGCCTTTAGATATGCTTATCCATGGAATCTGGTTTGTATATAACCATGTCTGTAGACTAGTGTATCCGCATTTCCCAGATCCCATGTGCCATTTACTGTATTGGTGTCTTATGTGCAGAGGGGCCTTTGAACTGCCTTTAGGCCCCCATACACTTTAGTGTATTTTTGGCCGGAGCCCACTACAATAGTGGGTTCAGCTACACCTTAATACGTATTGGGAGCTCCCAACTTTCCCTCAACAGATGTTGGGGAGAGAAGGAAAAAATGTCTGGCAGCAGTTTCCTCCGCCCTCGCTAAGTTTCCTCCGCCCTCCCTATAGAATACACATATACATTCTGCCAAGCTGAACAGGTATGTGTATTGGGAAGCCTAAAAGGAATCAGAAGAGATAGTTGTCGGCCAAATGATAATTTCGTCAACTGCTATTGAATATTTATGCCAAGCTTTATGACCCAGGGCACAGGAGCCCTGCTCATTCTGTACACCTATAACTATCATATAATGTAAAACTTCAGCACTTTCAGAATAAAAACATAATTCTTTTTACAATATAGTAAATCCTTTGCAGACCTCCGCCATACACGTATAGTAGAAGTCAGGTCTTTAAAGATAGCGCACATTCACAAATGCTGCGGGCAACATAACCACTTGTTTTCTGCTATTTTACACAGCAGAGGCCCCGGGCTAATGTTTGCGATTGGCGGTAATGGCAATCACAGATATTTAATCGCACAGATGCCGTGGTTAAATGTGACCACAGTATCTAAGAGTGCTCAAACTGGCAGCTGGGTGCTTCCAGTCCCAGGCCATCTTCCCCTCACATGAGTTGGGGAAAGCAGCACCCACTAGTAAAAGGCCAAATTCTGTACAAGCCTTAAATGCCGATTAATAGTATATTCCAATGCTGACCTGCAGGTGGCAGCGCACCATTGGAATATACTGAATATTGTATTCTATAATGCAGGGATCAGCAACCTTTGGCACTCCAGCTGTTGTGAAACTACAATTCCCAACATGCTTCGTGCATTTCTATGGGAGTTCTGAGAAGAGCAGAGCTATTATGCATGCTGGGAGTTGTAGTTTGACAGCAGCTAGAGTGCTGGAGGATGTCAAACCCTGCTATAATGCATAGATATGCATTACAGAATACAAGATGTAATCTAATGATTGCATTCTATAGTCACCTAGGGTGACTAAAAAAAAGTTTAAAAAAAAAATCTAAAAATTGAAATCACCATTTCCCTAAAATAAAATAAAAATAATAAAAAAAATGAAACAGCATGGACATTACCACCTCTGAAAACACCCGTATTATTAAAGTATAAAAATATGTATCCAATATCCGATTCACCATTTTTTTGGTCACTATGTCTGACCTCTCCGAAAAAAATATAATACAAAATGATCAAAAAGTCGTACACACTCCAAAATATCAATAGTATCAATAAAAATTACAGGTCATCCTGCAAAAAATTAGCCCTCACACAGCTGAACAGAAGACAGAGGAGCTTAAAATTCAGGGAACCTGCAGAATTCGGGGAACCTGCACTCCCTGAATTCTATGGTGGCCGTTATGGCACATAACAGGTAGCATTTAGTGTCAGGTTCACGTCTTACAGAGATCGCCTTGACGTGTTGCAGATGGGCCCAAATCATTTTGAAAAAAAATGTATTTGCAAAGAATCTCAAATTTACAAAATAAGCGTAGCATTAGCAATCAGAATACTTTCTATTACTATGGCATTATTGTACTTTATTTGGTTTGCGGAGTGCTGCTGCATTGTGTTTTTTTCTTTGTGTTTCTAGCCATGGCAGCGTGCAGCTGCGCATTGGGATGTGCTGAATGACCCCCTTTTTTTTGCAGTGTGTCTACATTACTCTACATAGGCAAAGATAAAAAGCAGAAGGAGTAACTGAGAGCGGAGCTTTCATACTGCGCCAGGATTTCGCTATGAGTCATGTATACACATCCTAATCTTTGCACCTGGACGGATTCACTTCCACTGCTCAACATCCAGTCCTGCAGCCAAAAAATATGCTGTAACACAAAGGCGCAGCTGGGAAGGCCACAGGCACTGTAAATAACCTAATCTCCCCAGTACACTTCTGTGTGATCAGTTTAGTTTGGAGTTTTTGTTATTTTATTTTTTACAAAATGCAAATTATTAAAATACCCAAAACCACTGGCACATTGCGTTATTATAGTCATGTAATAAAAGGGGTTGTCTTAACTGGACAGACCCCCTTCTCAAAAGCAAGTTGTGCTGCTGATATCAGCTGTAAGTTGCCACATTTCTGAAGGGGAAGGTGTTATTAGGCTTTGTTCATATCTCTGGTAGGGATGAGAGAGTCGGGTCTAAGAAAATGATTTGCCTGATCAGCAACAGTTCTTCACTAGTGTTGAGCAAACTTGTGTTTTCATGTTCGGCGTACAAGGTTCGGGTTATCTAAGAATTCTGTTATGGATTCCGCTACCACGGACCATAAGTTATGGTCCACGGTAGGGGAATCCATTACTGAATTCTCAGATAGCCCGAACCTTGTAAGCCGAACTTGAAAACAGAAGTTCACTCATTCCTATTCTTAACCTATGAGCGGCTGTCCCCACAGGTGAAGAAGAGCCCACCTGCCACTTTATTGACAAGACGGACATCTCGCCCATCACTGACAACCTGAAGCCTCGAGTAGCGGCGCAAGCGCAGAGGCTCTGCTTTCGAAGCGGCAGCTGTTCATGCACCGATACCAGGAAGTGCAGCAGCACATGCACATATGCTGCTCCAGTAGCGGAAGTAGAGTCTCTGCACTTTTGCAGATACTCGGAAGAGTGGCACAGAAATTGTCAGGGATGAGTGAGATGTCCGGCCCTGTCAAAGAGGCAGATGGGCTCTTCTTCACCTGTGGGGACAGCCGCTCATAGGTGAAGAGCTCTTGATGATCAGACAAATCGATTTGTTAGAATCAATTCAGTCATCCCTAGTGTTGGGCATTCCGTTTTTCTGTAAAAATGTATGGAAAAAAGAGATGGATCTGTCATATGACAGACACTAACGGAGCCTGATGGATTCAGTTAACTATGATGAGGTCTGTCAGTTTCCGTCACGGTATCCGTCATTTTACCAGACAAAATAAGGCATCATACTGTACATTTTTTTATTTTTTTACATTTTTTACAGAATCTGCGATGGAGGCTCCTAACAGAGCTTCTAACACAGACATGAACAAAGCATTACACAGAACCTATTTAAAGTATGAGTGAGCGTGTAAATGGTCACTTCAAGCCTTGTAGAGCCAGAGGCAACGCCGATGAAGATTATATGTGATAAGCATGAGAATCAACTAGTGTCCAACAACTAACATTTCCCCAAATCTTTTGTTTCCATACTGAAAGGAAGATGACATCGCTTAACTGATGAGTTTTTTTTTTTTTTTAAACTGGTTACTCATTTTGCCAATAGGCTTGTCAGACAATGAGGTACATTTACTAAAGTGTTTGCACATGTTTTCAGTCTTAAAAATGGTGTTTTATACAGTCTTATTTTTTTGTCACATTTACTACTGAAAATGTGCCTGCTTTGGAGGCATTTGAGCCTCTTTCTCCTATTTTGATTTTTTTAGACTAATTCTGAAGTTTTGGTACTTTTTTCCAATCTATTTATGTAGATACGCCTATTTTACAACTGAATTTGTCATAAACCAGTCCAATTTCAACTCCACTCCAGGGTTGGGGTACTTTTCTTTATATGTGTAGAGTAGGAAAGTGCGACTTTTTTGTATTAAAAGTTACACTCTCCAGAACATATGTGACTTTTCTCTACACAGATGTGACTTTTTTCATGCGCAAGCTAATTAGACCAGCCTTAGTGAATATGAACCTGTCTAACTGAAAAACAACCACCAGAGGTCAGACTAAGGCTGGGAACACACCTAAGCGTTTTTGGAGCGGGCGTTTTTTTGAGCGTTTTTTCGTGCGACAAACGCACGTTTTCATGGGTGTTTTTGCATTTAAGGAACGCGCGTTTTTGAGGCGTTTTTTTGATTGACAGGTTCCAGATCCACTAAAAAGGGTCTCCGCCTCACATCCAGCTTCCTCCATGCTGGGGCCTAGGATTCTGTGTTGAACCTGGAAGCGGTCTTTATGCTGGGTCAAATGAGAAAAACGCTGCTGTCGTATGCGCGTTTTTAAACAGAAAGACGCGCATATCTTCATCTTGAGCGTTCCCATGCATTCCAATGGGTGGAAACGCTGCAAAAACGCCTAAAGAAGCTCCAAGCACTGGCGTTTGTGTCAGGCGTTTTCAGCGCGTTTAAACGCGCTGTAAAACGCCCAAATGTGTACCATGCCCATAGGGATACATGGCATTTCACATGTTGTGCGTTTTACAGCGCGTTTGAACGCGCTGTAAAACGCTTAGGTGTGTACCTAGGGTAAGGGTTCATGCACACGAACATGTGCGGCCCTTATTGAGGCCCACAAACAGCCAATTCACTCGAATGGGTCTGCAATCTGGAGCTGTGCGGAGCAGAAGCCCACGGAAGCACAACAGAGCACTTCCGTGGGATTTTGGTCTGTGCCTCCGCACCACAAAAAAATAGGACTTGTACATCTATTGTGGATCGCGGACTGATTCAAGTGAATGGGCGAGCATGATAAATGTGCCCCAATGTGCTTCAGGGAATGAAAGAATGGATTAGGGAATATCACAGTAATCAATGCACTGATAGTAATAGCAATCTTGGAACATCTTCCTCTGTCATTCCTCCTAGTAAGCTCTGAATAAATTGATAACTAGGCATTATCAGTTGTGTGTATGTCCCTACACACTCTGGGGCACATTTACTAAGCTCGAGTGAAAAAAAAACGTGTATTGGCAAAGTCTGTCTTCAATTTGCGCCTTTTAATAGCTCTTAATAAATCTGGTTTGTCTTTTTTGGTTTAAGTCTGACATCTAGTGGTCGTTTTCTTGTAAGACAGATTCAAGTTCACTAAACTGATCTCCATGAAAATAGGAAAATTGTGGCAAAACTCACCACTCAAAACAGAGACAGGATAGTATGTCAGCCCTGGGGTGGCATAGAAATTAGACTGTTTTTATGACAAAATCTGGTGAAAAATAAGGCGCACCTACATAAATAGGAAATTAGGTGCAAAAGTTTGAATTTCTCTTAAAACTGAAAATAGTCGCAACAGGTGCAAAATCCTCCAAAACAGGCGCTAAAACAGTTGGTAAATAAGACTTAAAAAATAAGACAGTCCTAAACAGGCTTTTTACTCATGAAAACAGGCGGCGAGACTTTAGTAAATTTGCCCCTCTGATTCTGTCTTGTGTGCAAATTGCAGTCCCCAATGCACAGAACGGCCAGGCAATGTCCATCTACATGAGCCCTTAGAGGACCCTACCATCACTACTATCACTCCTCCACTACCTAAGCTCCGACTGCTGAGATACTTTGTTCAAGCTTAGGTTTTCATATTTTAGTGCTCTGACCCAAATAATCAGTACCCAGAAGGCTGCAGACTAACATCAGTTAGGATCTGTCAGGAGCTGACATGTCTTTTTTTTTTTTTTTTTAGATAATCCTTGTATTCTCCAAGAAATAACAGTTCTGAAGCAGCTTTTGTGTGTTGGACTTTCCTCCATTAAACCTCATGTAAATGTATGACTAAACTGACAAATGGGTGTTACAATTTCCCTTGTCCCTACACAGCCCTCTGTCAGCCCTCATTGGACAGTATGTGACTCCCGATCAATCATTTATACATTTCCAGGTGGTATAACAGAGGAATGACCCAATGCAGAATTCAGGATGTGGATTTCCCGGAGAGCTATTTCACGTACATTCAAGTATTTGCTAAAACAAATCTGTCAGGAGTAGTGACAAGTCTTCATTAAGTCCGTGCACAGAAACAAGAAGTGGTGGTAGGGAAACACATGAAGCCAACAGGAAACTGTTCTGAACTGCCGAGGCACGCAGCTCGCCATGGAGGGCTCCTGTGCCTTCACACATTTATATCATCCACAGTTTACTGAAAAAGAAGTGATCTGTAGAAAATTATTCATTTTCAGCAGAGATGTTTAACTAGAAATGTCACAAATGGCAAATTACCTGCTTTTCCTTTTGTGCTATGTAGTATTTAGGGCCCATTTTCCTTTTTTTTTTCCTCCCCACATTCCAATAGCCATAACTTTTTTTAAATTTTCCATTCATATAGCCATATGAGCACTTCTTTTTTGCGGGATAAGTAGTATTTTTAAATCGCACCATTTAATTTACCATGTCTTGTTTTGGAAAAGGGGGAAAAAAATTATTTGTGGGGTGAAATTGAAAAACCCACAATTCTGGTAAGTTTTTTGGGTTTCAATATCACTGTGCGCTAAAAATGACATGATGTCCTTATTCTGTGGCTCAAAACGATGACGGTGATACCAAATTTGCATATTTTTTTGATTTTGTTTTACTACTTTAAAAAAATAAAAACCTTTAGCCATAACTTTTAATATTTCTGTCCACAGAGCTGTATGATGAACTAATTGTAGTTGGTGCCATTTGTGGGGTATGTTTGACTTTTTTATCACTGTTATTCAATTTTGGGGGATCAGGTGACCAAAAAAATGGTGAATCACGTGTTTTTATTTTTTTCCATTACAGTGTTCGCCGCACAGAATTTTTTTAATATATATTTAGAGAGCTTAGGGAGTCACTGGGGCACATTTTTGGATGAGCGGAGTCATGGAGTCATCTTCTCTATCCCACCCAACTTGCTCTCACTGACCTCCACTTGCTTCCTGACGTCAGCGCCTGGCAGTGTGAAATCACAATCAGGCGCAGAAGACCTCGTTCCACTGCCGCTTATGAGATATTCCACATTGAAGGGTGGTTATAGTATAGAATGGCCAGTATAATTCCTCTAGGTTTCCAAAGAGTAGTTTATGACTGGTCTTACTGGAACCACAGGACGTAACTGTCATGACTCACTGAATGACGTCTAGTGTCTAGTGTCACTGGTGTCTAGTGTCCATTCTTAGCTAGTCCCCTAAGTCTGACCCCAGCTGCCCAGAGGGAAAACCAAAGTGCAAGAAACTTGGTGGATGATAAAGAAAGTTGTGTTTGACCACAGATGTGACCAACATGTTTATCCTTGATGGACCAGTGATAATACCAATGCATTGGTTCAAAGGGAAAGAAAAAACGGATCCCTTGTATTTCAGCAGGAAAAGCAGCAGTATTTTGAGCTGCACTGTGGTGGTATTTGGTTCTGCTGGGGCAGTATTTTGTGTTGCACTACGGCAGGGCTTGACAAATTTCCTTTGAATCTAGGAGCCAGCTAAAAAAGTTAGGAGCCAGGCGGAGCCGCGTCATAAAGCCCACAATAGATGCCCCCATAGTGCTCCCCCCCCCACTTCTCTATAGAGCCCCCCAATAATGCATGCCAGTACATAGGGCCCCCAGTAGATGCCCCCATAGTGTTCCTACCCCTGTTTTCCATAGTGCCCCCCATAATGTGCGAGTATATAGGGCCCCCCATAATGCTTCCCCTTTTCAATAGGTTATATGACACGTCAGATGCTGCCAGCGTCTAAGTGATCGCCACTGCGGCCGCCATGACATGTGGAAACCCTTACAAGGATTACAGGGTCCGGAGGGGAGGGCAGAGGGGTCCGGAGGAGAGGGCAGAGGGGTCCGGAGGAGAGGGCAGAGGGGTCCGGAGGGGAGGGCAGAGGGGTCCGGAGGGGAGGGCAGAGGGGTCCGGAGGGGAGGGCAGAGGGGTCCGGAGGGGAGGGCAGAGGGCTCCGGAGGGGAGGGCAGAGGGGTCCGTCTTGTGAATCTCTTTCCCCCTTGTCATTATCTTTCCCCCCTTGTCATTCACTTTCTCTCACCCCCCCCCCTGTCATTTACTTTCTCTCACCACACCCCCCCTTGTCATTCACTTTCTCTCACCCCCCCATGTCATTCATTTCCCCCCCCTTGTCATTCATTTCCCCCCCTTGTCATTCACTTTCTCCCTCCCCCCCTTGTCACTCACTTTCTCCCTCCCCCCCTTGTCACTCACTTTCTCCCTCACCCCCTTGTCATTCACGTTCTCCCCCCCTTGTCATTCACGTCCCCCCTTGTCATTCACTTTCAACCCCCCGTTTGTCATTCACTCCCCCTTTGTCATTCACTTTCTCCCTCCCCCCCTTTGTCATTCACTTTCTCCCCCTCTGTCATTCACTTTCTATTGTCATTCACTTTCTCCAAACCCCCCCCCCTTGTCATTTACTTTCTCCCCCCCTTCCTCCCCTGCCTCTAGTGTAGCGTGGCCGAGCTTTGAATGGTCCCACGGGTACAGGAGCTTTAGTTTCCTGTACCCGGGCGGACTGACATGAAGTGCACACTGTGTGCGCACTTCATGTCAGTCCGGCCAGGTACAGGAGACAGATGCTCCTGTACCGCGGACCATACAGGGCTCGGCCACGCTACAATGAGGGAGTGACAGGAGGGAGCGCTGAGCGCTTCCTTCCTGTCAGTCCCTCTCTTCATGCTGTGCCCGGGCGGTGCGCCCTCATGGACGCGCCAGCCCGGGCAGTGCTGCAGCCGCCTGAGGCTCTATACAGAGCACTCGGGCGGCTGCAGCATGAAGGGGGCCGGCGCTCCTAGTCCGCGCCGGCCCTGCGCCTGGCCACCTGACAGAACGGGCTAACAAATACCCAGGCGCCAGGACCAAATTCCTGGTCTCCATGGCGACCTGGCGCCTGGGATTTGTCGAGCCCTGCACTACGGTATTGTTGGCGGTGCCAACTTGTGTTGCCCCCAGCCTGTCAATCTGGACCAGACTACAATATGGGCCACTTTTAGTTTTTTTTCCAGGGCCACTTTCAGTTCCCAGTCCACCCCTGGCCTCATAAATTTCTAAGCAATGTTTTCTTAGACTGTTTTATGCTGTGCAATGTCACAAATCAAATACTTCCCAATTCATCTAACGTACATATTAGTGAATCTATTTTATTTGCTTTGTGTAACATGACCAGGAGAATGAGATGATTTTATGCTTTATTTTTGAACCACCAAATAGAAACCATCGGAAGGAGACATGAACACACTTGATGAGTGCCTAAGAGCCCAAACTGCCTTGTAGAACATTCTAAAGTCGTCAGGGCTGTTTATGGGTACTTCATCTTTGCATTGGCACTAAAGTTGAATTTACATGATGTCACATTTCTTCAGGTGGTCATCAAGTTGGCATCAAGTGACATATACCCAAATATACAACCGTACGGCACATGCACAGCGCCGGGCCATGTGACACAACCGGTTTCTTAAATGCCTTAATGCGGCTAACTGAGGACAGGTCCCAATGGTCGCACACAGGAAAAGTCACCTCTTCATTTTTAGTGGAGATGTAACTGCCTAAGAAGGAAAAACAACAGTGCACTGCTAAAATTAGTGTCCAATGATGGTTCTAATGAAATCATCTTCATCCATTTTTGGAGATGATTTCCCCAGCGGTCTACCAGTTTTGTTTCATATATAAAGGGTATGATTATGTCACTGCGGATGAATTTTTGCCAAAATGAAAAATATCACATTGTTAAGACCAGGTTACTCGTTTGTAAGCTCTATACAATTCAAAACATTCTATGCATGCCATTCATATTGCATGTCCCTGAAAAATATAGGAAAGTACTGTAAGGTCAATTCTCATACAGTAAGATCATCTTCCTTTGAAAACAAGTTCTAGAAAGGTAAGAGAGAAAAACCTTTTGGTTCCTTATTTTTCCTAACAAAAATGAAAACATGAGACCCATGTAACGCAAAGGGGAACCCTGAACTAAATAAAGGGGTTGACATTTATCACCTAATATAGTAAATGTCCCCAAACTCTCCATTCCTCCTCAGTGCTTCAACATGTGTCCTGACGCTCCATTCAATGTCTATTGGGCTGCTGTTGTACTTGGTTGTCTGCGTTGATGCAACAACTTTGGAGCAGCACCGTGCATGCAAGTGTACCTAACCTTTCAGCAAACCATGCATTAATCAGTAGTACAGCGTGTGTACATGAGGAATATCATGTAGACATGTTATGAGGTATAAACTAACTAAAGTTGTCCAGTCTCTTTGTGTGTGTGTGTCTCCTCAGCTCCTGCTCACTCTTTCCCCTTTCCTCTCCATAGACTTGCATTGACATGTGTAATATGATCTTTCTATGGAGTTGCTCCGTCCTGGATCACATTTGGACATTTTCCAAAGTGAAAATCAATTAAGGAAGGGGGGAGAGATGAACAGCTGATAACACAATAACGAGAGAGTTCTCACTGATAAGATATATTACAAAGTTTCTTGTGGTTTCTTGTATTAGTGATTTATGCAAAGCTGTGTGAAAAATTAGTGACCATTTATGTGCCTCTCAATTTCATCTCCTCCTCACTGAGCTCATGCAGTGAATAGGAACAGGGTCCTCAGGGACACATTCTAGTGATAAGTGGGGGATGCAGCGATCGGAAATTTATCACCTATCCTGTGGACAGCCCCTTTAATTATTAAAAAGTGGGAAATGAATCTTCTCATCAGTCTTCTAACACTGAGAAGCATATGCCTTAAAGAATAGTAATGGCACATGTTTGGTCAGCAATCGGCATACATCAGAAACCAGTGCTTGAACTGCATTGAAAAGCACAGACAGCTAGACTGCAATATTCCTGTATGCAGAATAAATGCTATATTGTGTAATGTGGGCTTTTCTTATATGGAAGTCAATGGAAGATATATGAAACGGTATGGAAATGTCTTTCGCAAAGGTTCAGCAGAGCCTGGATCTAAATGTCTGTCATTCTATCTATCTATCTATCTATCTATCTATCTAATATCTATCCATCT
Source organism: Bufotes viridis (assembly GCA_033119425.1). Lineage (NCBI taxonomy): Eukaryota > Metazoa > Chordata > Amphibia > Anura > Bufonidae > Bufotes > Bufotes viridis. Next base: position 192,079,219 of record CM065594.1, read on the forward strand.
ATCTATTTCTCTCATATCTATCTATTTCTCTCATATCTATCTATCTATCTATCTATCTATCTCTCTCATATCTATTTATTTATCTATCGATCTATCTCATATATATCTATTTATCTAACTATCTATCTAACTATCTATCTATCTATCTATCTATCTATCTATCTATCCATCTATCTTTTTCTCTCATATCTATCTATTTTTCTCCTATCTATCAATCTATCTATCTATCTATCCATCTATTTATTTCTCTCATATCTATCTATCTATCTATCTATCTATCTATCTATCAATCAATCTATCTATCTCATATCTATCTATCTATCTATCTATCTATCTATCTCTCTATCTATCTATCTCATATCTATTTATCTATCGATCTATCTCATATATATCTATTTATCTAACTATCTATCTATCTATCTATCTATCTATCTATCTATCTATCCATCTATCTTTTTCTCTCATATCTATCTATTTTTCTCCTATCTATCTATCTATCTATCTATCCATCCATCTATTTATTTCTCTCATATCTATCTATCTATCTATCTATCTATCTATCTATCAATCAATCTATCTATCTCATATCTATCTATCTATCTATCTATCAATCTATCTCTCATATCTATCTATCTCCTATCTGTCTATCTATCTATCTATCTATCTATCTATCCATCTATTTATTTCTCTCATATCTATCTATCTATCTATCTATCTATCTATCAATCTATCTCATATCTATCTATCTCCTATCTGCTGTCTATCTATCTATCTATCTATCTATCTATCTATCTATCTATCTATCTATCTCATATCTATCTATCTCCTATCTGTCTGTCTATCTATCTATCTATCTATCTATCTATCTATCTCTTTCAGATCTATCTATCTATCTATCTATCTATCTATCTATCTATCTCCTATCTGTCTATCTATCTATCTATCTATCTATCTAATATCTATCTATCTCCTATCTGTCTGTCTATCTATCTATCTATCTATCTATCTATCTATCTATCTCTTTTAGATCTATCTATCTATCTATCTATCTATCTATCTATCTATCTATCTCTCATATCGATCTAATCTATTATCTATCTATATACCTATCTCATATCTCTATCCCACATACACACATCTTACAATCTCCCTACCAAAATCCTCCTTGTATTCCAAAGTACATCTTTCCCTGAAGAATTTGCCGTATTAATCTAACTGCTTCTAAAAATGAAATCCACAAGCTAACACACAGCTCTGATGGTCTTGGACGGCATTTCAGGAAAGCATAAGCTCTTGCCCAAAAATATTTTCAGGAAATGTTACGTTCCCAAATATACTGAGATTTGCTGAGCATGTGCAGTTTTCTCAGAGCCCTCTCCAATTACCAACAGCCACAGGAAAAAACCCAAAGGAGTGAGGTAATGGTACAACATCTCTGGGGAGAAAGGTTACGCTTCATACTCGACAGTTTTATTTTAACCAGCAAGTAACAATGGCGTCAAGATACAAATAACATATCTGTATGTATCCCACAATGGAGCGCATAATTTAGCATAGTTTACCCAACTCTTCTCTCTCCTTGGGTGTAAGGATCCTTATTTGATTCAGATTTCTTTCCATGCTTTGAATATAAATGAGCCAGCTAAGCAATGTGCTATTGTTCTGAACTTATTTCGGAGCTTCCAATCTGACAAACTATTTTCTCATGCTTCAGAATCCCTAATCAAGAGCATAACCAGTATGCCTTCAATATTTGCTTCCAGAGTTCCCACCCTAATTGGCATCTGGAGGAAATCCCCCTATTAACACTGTCAGCAAAGGCATTTAAAATAATGGATGAGGAACTTGGAGTTGGCAAAGCATTGAAAGGAGGTCATTATTTACAACGGTAATGGGATGGCGTAAAGGTTAGACGAGCTGGGAACACTAAGTTTCAGTCTTGGACTAATAAGGAAGATGATACACAAGTAGAATATTATATGTCGTACGACCGTAGTCCACCGTCCTAATCCAACCAACCAAGGACTGCGGCAACGACACATCAATATCTGTGCTCACCTGCCGTCAAAACATGCACAATCCAATAATATATTCATTATACATAATAACAGCATTAATAGCTGGCAGCTGTGACCAGAGCTAACAATCATCTATAAAGCATATATCAGTATTTCTCAATAATAATAATAATATGTCATAAAAATAATAATAGAGCAATGAGCTGTAGCATTCTCTTACCGTGGTTGCGAATGCTGCATGGTTGCTAGTAGCGTTCCTGGTTTTAGTTTACGCAACCGATGATAATTGTCCTTTTAAAAAAGATACCCTAGTATAGAAATGATTGACGTTAGGGGAAGGGCACAGCAACAGGTTGTGTGTTACTGCAGACGCATACTAAGAAGGTAGCTTATAGACATTCATAGGTAGCCAGCAGTGCAGAAGTCTGAGTGGTGAAGAAAGAGGTCAGACAGGAACACTTGGATAACACAGACTGGGGGAAGCACAAAGACTACACCGAAATAATAGTAAGAGACAGTTACTTGTAAATGCAGGGGTCAGGCAGGGGATCTCAAGAGGGAATGAACTCACAGCTGCACACAATACAGATTCTAGAGGGATAAGGGTTTCCTCCCTCACTGATGTGGGGCTGCTTCTTTCCTCTTCAATAGTGGGGTACACCTCTCGTCTGGTATTGTCTTCACTAGCTGAATACAGATGTGCAAAGTGAGGCGGGATCCCTCTTGCAGCTTTCTGCCTGTACACGCTCCTCCCAGGAACACCATCACGCTGGAATTAGGAGGTGGGGGGGTTAACAGTAGAATCCAGGCATACACAGAGATCCAGCCTCACTCCACATAAGTACTCAGCTTGTTCTCCATATGAATGCCCAGACATCCTGATGTAATCCTCTCTGCATTACATAGCAGCAGCTCTGAGCCACACAGCAACATTGTCTTACCTAATTCTATAGTTAGTGGAGCTGAAAAAAGCTACATGTCCGTCAAATGCAACCAAAGGATGGAAATTGTTCTCAGTACCTTAAATATTTGGGGTGATCAAGGTAATATTTTGCAGTCTAGCTTACTTCCAAAATGTCATGGTAATCTGTGGAATGTGTAGCGGAGTTCAAACATCAATTTTAAAAGTCTGCTTGATTTGTACTTTGTTTCTTTAGGGAAAGTGCGAATGAAATTCAGAGACGGGAATAGAATGAAGAAATGCAACCCGTTGTGTAGACCACTGTTAGTTAGGCTTATATCAACTTTTTGGGAATTTTTATAGGAAAGTGATCCTCATCCAGTTGTGGTCATGTTACAGCACCTGAACCTTCTTCAAGCTTGTTGAAGATTCCAGTAACTTGGAATATCCTACACAGGATTTATGTAAATGTGCCCCAAAATGTTACTGAAGTACAGGGCTGACGTGTCCTATAGGCTGACTAGGCAGTCGCGTAGAGCCCCCCTTGGGAAGGGGCGCTGCTAGGAGCGCCGGCCCTGCCTCATGCTGCAGCCACACGAGCGCTCTATATTGAGCCTCTGGCAGCTGCAGCACTGCCCGGGCTGGCGCGTCCATGATGGCGCACTGCCCGGGCGCAGCAAGAGGAGAGGAGCTGACAGAAGGGAAGCACTCAGCGCTCCCTCCTGTCAGTCTCACATTGTAGCGTGGCCGAGCCCTGTATGGTCCGCGGGTACAGGGAGCATCTGTCTCCTCTACCCGGCCGGACTGACATGAAGTGCGCACACAGTGTGCACTTCCTGTCAGTCCCCTCAGGTACAGGAAACTAAAGCGCCTGTACTCGTGGACCATACAGAGCTTGGCCACGCTACACCAGAGGTAGGGGGGGATTGGGAAAGAGAAAGACATTTGGGGTGTGGGGCGGGGGACAGAATGACATGGGGGGGAGCGAATGACAAGAGAGGGGGGAGAATGACAAGAAAAGAAGAGAGAATGACATGGGGGGGGGGAGAGAATGACATGGGGGGGAGAATGACATGGGGGGGAGAATAACAAGAAAAGGAGAGAGAATGACAAGAGGGGGAAGAGAATGACATGGGGGGGAAGATAATGACTTGGGGGGGGTGACATGGGGGTGAAGAGAATGACATGGGGGAGAGAAAACTGGCGTTAGTTAAAGGGGTTCTGCAGTTAATTTTAACTGTTCGGCAGGGGTCCGACACCCGGGACCCTCGCCGATTAGCTGTTTGAGAAGGCAGTTGCGCTGGCAGTAGAGCCTTGGCCTTCTCGCTGTTTACCGCAGGCGCAGTGACATCACAACAAGTCTCACTGGCCTTGGCGGGGTTAAGCTCTTCACTTGAATGAAGCTTAGCCCCACCCAGGCCAATGATACTAATCGTGACGTCACTGCGAGAAGGCTGAGGCGCTACTGCAAGCACCGCTGCCTTCTCAAACAGCTAATTGGCGGGGGTCATATGGGTGGGGCATTGTGATGTCACATGGGGGGGGGGGGCGGCGGCAAACTTTTCTTTTGCCTAGGGCGGCAAAAATCCTTGCACCGGCCCTGCTGAAGTATTAGGGTAAGTTCACACACACAGGCCAACTGAGGTGGGTGCAGCACTTTGTTGTGTTAATGACATGCCTGTCTTAATAAATGTGCCCCTAACCTTTTTGTGTGGTATGACTATCTGTCTTAAAAGAATACATTTTAAAATCTTGAAAATTGCTAATTTCAAAGTTATTACCACATAAAAAGACTCGTCAGATTAAAAAAAATGGGGCTGCGTCTTTAAGGTCAAAATTGGCTTGGTCCTTAACTGGTTAAAGAGGTTTTCTAGGACTTAGATATTGATGCCTATCCTCATAGGTCATCAATACCACCCACAATGATCAGCTGTTTAGGACAGTTGCTGCCACTGGAAACTATACAGTGGACAGAAGCAGAAGGCTCTGTCTGCTGTCTAGTGGCTGTGCCTAGGTACTGCAGCTCCGCTCCTATTCAAGTAAATGGGCGCTAAACTGCAGTACAACATCGCTAGAAAGTTCCTGGTGGACGGAGCCTTCTATTCACTTCCATGGTTTCCTGAACTAGTGGCTAATAGGTACAGTGGAGAGTTATGGAGCTCCACTGATCTAATATTGTTGATTATCCTGAGAATAGGTCATCAGTATTTAAAGAGTTGTCCCATGAAAAATATTCTACAGTTTTCAAACCAGCACCTGGATCTGAATGCTTTTGTAATTGCATGGAATTAAAAAATTATTATAGATACTGAGTAGTGTTGATCGAGCACCAAAGTGCTCGGGTGCTCAAGTAGAACACCTCGGGATGGAAGCCAATGGGAGAACCCGAGCATTAAACCCCTGAAGAGGGGAGGGTATCTGGTTCACATGAAAAGGTCAGAAATTGATGGAAACACCACTGAAATGGTTCGGGAACAGCATCGGGAGGATGTCTGGATGAATTTTTTACTCCCAGGTCGCTGCTGGAAACGATGTTGTCCGAGTAGTACTCCACTTTTACAGACTGACAATAATGCGCACAAAACAAAAGATAAAATCGATTTTAGAGGAAAAATTGTTAGGAAACATTCTTTCCTGTATATTTACTTGTATATAAAGTATAAGTTCTGCCAAAAATTACAAGGAAGAGGCACTCCGATATAACCTGTATATCACATAAAGGATGGCCTCATTAACATTGTGGTACAATTGTTCATGGAGTGGGACTCCTAAACTCATAAAGCCTATGCAAGTGAAAGGGCTGCCAAAAATTACAAGGAACCGGCCCTACAATACACCCTTTATTACACATAAAGGAGGGCATCATACACACCCTTGAAAAATTATGATTGATGGCCTGCTGGTGACCCTCAAAAACATTAGGAGCAAGGGCCTGCTTGTGACCCTCTAAAATATTAGGGGCGAGGCCCTGCTGCTAAGCTGACCATCTAAAATATTAGGGCGATGGCCTGCTGCTGATCTGACCATGGAAAAAATGATGGACGAGTGCCTGCTGCTGATCTGACCATGGAAAAAATTATGGGCGAGGGCCTGCTGCTAAGCTGACCATCTAAAACATTAGGGGTGAGGGTCTGGGATGCGGAAACGTTATACAGGAGAGGTACCACAGGTAATGTCACTCTCCCCAGTGTCTACCGAAAAAGTACACTGGATGTCACAGATATTTTTAGGATGCGCAAACGTTATACAGGAGATGTAGTACAGGTAATGTAAGTGTCCGCAGCGGACACAGTCTACAGATAAAAGTACACTGGATCTCACAGATATTTTTAGTATGTGCACACGTTACACAGGAGATGTAGCGCAGATAATGTTGCTATCTGCAGCGGCCAAACATTGCACACTATTTAGCGCAGGTACGCTAAAAATATATATTGCTGTCAGATACAACAATAGTCCTTAAAAGGACTTTTGGATCTCTAACACCAACCCTGCCTAACAAAAAATTTAATTCAATTCCCTACGCTATCTGTCCCTTCTACGGAACAGCTCTCCCTGACTAAGACTGAGCCAAGCCACGTGTTATCGGGTGCTTTATAGCATCTGATGACGTGTTCCAGCCAGCCAATCACTGTAATGCCAGTAACCAACATGGCTACGGCATTACAGTGAGTGGCAATAGTTACCTGCACATTTTTTGGCTGCATAGTGGCCAACAAACATGCGGGGAGGAGACTCGAGCACACGCAGTATTCGGTTGAACACCGTGATGTCCCAAGCATGGTGATGCTTGAGCCAAACTAGTGTTCAGCCAAGCATGCTCACTCAACACTAACACTTGGATATTTAATGAAATCTATCTGCATAGCGCCATGTGCTGTTTGCATTTTTTAAATTTCTCTGTCCTGATGAAGCTAGTTTCACACTAGTGGCTTGCCGGGAATCGGCCGGATAAAAACCAGCATTTGTCTGGCTGATTCTAGGCATATTTGCCGGGTTGCGGCCAGATCTCCGCTGGACCCATTATAGTTATTGGGGCCGGATGGCATTTTGGCAACATCTGGCAGTGTTGGATCCGGCAGGCTGTTCCCGGTGAGAACAGCCTGCCAGTAGGAATGAGTGAACCCGAACTTCTCCGGTGCTCCCCTCTCAGGCCACACATCACGCTGCTGGCTGTGGGAGGAGCGCTGAAAGCCTAGGAATCAGCCTCCTGCACAGCCAGCAGCGTAATGTGAGTGTGGGAGTGCATCATCAGGGAAGAAGGTAATTATTTGTGTTTTTTCTCTTTCATAAAGCTGCAGTCTCGAGAGGACACTGGAGGCAAAAGGGGGTCCACAACTAGAGTGAGGAGGCACAAAAGTGGGCATCTTTACTGAGGGGGCACCTAATCTGGCATCAATACTGTGAGGGGGCTCCGAATCTGGCAAAACTACTGTGAGGGGCACCTAATCTGGCATAACTACTGTGAGGAGTCACCTAATCTTCCATAACTACTGTGAGGGGGGCACCTAATATTGTATAACTACTGTGAGGGGGCAACTAATCTGCCATAACTACTGTGAGGGGCCACTTAATCTGCCATAACTACTGTGAGGGATTCATAGAAGGGGTCCACAGCACTCGTCAATTCCAAAAAAACGTGTGGTTTATTTAGAAGGCAACAAACATAGCAACATTTCAACGTGAAGTCTTTATCAAGCAGTGAACAATATATCAAAGCAAACCTTAAATAGCCCCAAATAATAATAATAAACTCACCCTTAGGAGACTTTTCCTTTTGGATGCGATTCCATGATTAGTCAAGGTACCACCTTCTTGGCAACCCCCCTTTCTCTCTAGCATGTCCATATTTGTTCTTCAGACTCTGACTTCACCTCCCCCTTATTTCTATGAACATCTCCTGAGGGTGAGTTTATTACCATAGGTATAATGAGCAAGATTGTTGACTGTATGCATGGACGGGCACTACATCTCTACCCTCCACCGGTTAGTGTCATCTAAATAATGATCCGCTCGGGACTCTCATGTGCGACCCAAAACTACTGCAGGACTGCGACCTCTATGGTTTGGCTCAACAAAGTGGGCCCTCCTCTTTTGGCTTCATCTAATGCAGTATGGGTGAGACTCCTGGATTTAAAGTGAGTAAATGTCACCTAAATGTTGACCTCACTTATACAGGAGCTCTCACACCTCATTATGCATGTTAACTGTATGTGGTGCTATTCTGAACAGGGATGAGTAAGAGTCATCCGTATAATGACCTCACCCTGTAGGCCACTGATTGCCACTGAATGAATAGTATTGCTTAGCGAACCAATTGGTTATTCTGTCACCAACACCCCCCCCATGGACCCTCAATTGTTAGGTCTGGCTATTGGAATTGTCCCGTTCGGGTGTGACCACCCTGAACATAGGAGGGAAAGGGGTGAGAGAATGAGGCCTGGAAACTGGGGAAAGGAGAAGGACACCTCCTAGTAAAACCCTAATCAAAGTCCTGACTAACTACCAGTATGAACAGACACCAAAGGCAGGTGAGTTCATACACAGGAATACCTAATGTCCTAACTCACCCTATAGGACACTGGTACAAATGTCAGGACTGAGACAACCTGTTCCTCCAAAAGAAAGGATGAACAGGAGTCTCCCTCAGGCCTTAATACAAATGACAGGGAAAAGCAATACACAGAACAACAAAATACAAAAGGAAAATGAAAGACTTAACTTCAAAGCAGCAATGGAAGCACCAGGAACTCCGTCGAGATCCACACAACAGCAATCCACTGAACATGTAAACCGCACAGCATAGTGGGAGAAGGAACTATAAATAAGGAAGGTTAAATGACCACATTAGAAACACCTGAGTCAAGGGGTGTGGCTATTACCAGAAACAACACAGACGCACATTGATCCACCAGGAGACCAGTCAGATCAAACCACGTGTTGCCAGTCTCAGCGATCTCCTGCCACCTGTCACAGGAATGTCCGTGACAGTAATATTCATTATATTTATATATTGAAATAGGACCTACACCTCTACACTGCAATACACCTATATCGCCCATTCACTTTGATTTTTACAACTAAAACACCAACCATTGATAGTTTATTAGCTTCCCTCTTCTACCTAGTAACCGCTAACGTCACTATTCTTACTGACGTTCAGTGCTCTCATTGGTGGCACATGTCAGATGGTTCTTCTCCACTTTTCCACCTGGTAACAGCACACGTCACCTCTACTGAGTGACCCTAGTGTCTGTGATTGGATGATGTATGCAGCGCTCTCACTCCCCTCCCAAGCACCTGCGCAGTTCTTGCTCTGGAACGTCGGCCCACTTTATGCCTATTCTTGGAGAACCCTGCGACTTTACAGGGAATCTGATTTCATGTAAGTCACAACAACTATACACTCTCTATATCATATTTTACACTTCATTATTTACTGTGATCTGATCAGTACACTGATGGGCTATTTTGTCATACACACCCGCAAAGTAGGTGGTAATTTTTCCATACCCACATTTGGGGCTATTTAAGGTTTGCTTTGTTATATTGTTCACTGCTTGATAAAGACTTCATGTCGAAACATTGTTTGTTGCCTTCTAAATAAACCACAAGTTTTTTGGAATTGACGAGTGCTGTGGACCCCTTCTATGAATCTATTGACTAGGACCCCTGAGCCTGGGTCCTCATCCACATGCACCACTTGCTTTGCGGACCCTCATCCTGTACCCAGAGGAATATAATTATCTTTACCCAAGACGGGTTTTGGAGTGCTGCTTAACGTTTGTTACATCACTACTGAGAGGGGGCACATAATCTGACATAAATACTGTGAGGGACACATATCTGGACATAACTACAGTGAGGGGGAACAAAACTACTGTGACAGACACAAACATCAGCAAAACTGCTGTGAGGGGCCACAAGGAGGACATAACTATTGTGAAGGGACCACAAGGTGGGCTTAATTACTGTGAGGAGCCACAATGTGAGCATTAGTACTGTGTGGTAGTACATAGGGGAAATGTCCAAGATTACCCTGCTATACATTGGCATGGCTCAGTCTTACAGGGCAGCACAACAACCCCTGCTGGTAATTTCACAAGGGCAGTTACCATCCCTTCCTTATTCTTTTTTCTCTATCACCACAGGGACCTTGTTCTGGATCCAGTGACATCACGGTGACACCCCAGCGACACCCTGGGTGAGGTAGGACCAGATTTTATTAGCTGGGACTGGGTGAGTGCATTGGGCCTCTTTGAATAAATTGGGGGGGGATCTTAATCCTTGCCCTAGGTGCAGGAAAGCCTAGCTACACTTCTGATTTGTGACTAACTCTAGTAGGGCAGAGCCAGGGCCTGATGCTGGAGGTGGGCTGTAGCGCATATTATGCAGGTGAGAAAATCGCTCTGACGGGGCCCGGCATAACGTACAATGAAAATGGGCCCTGTTACAGGTCAATTAAATCTGGGGGCAGTGGGGGGCACTACTGGGGGCAATGGAGAACATTACTGGAGGCAGTGGGGGACACTACCGGGGGCAGTGGGGTACACTACTAGGGGCAGTGGGGGACACTACCTGGGGCATTACTGAGGGATCAGGGACCAGGGGTGTAACAATCACTGGGTGGAAATGGGGACTGCAGGGGTCCAATCCAAAGTTTGCACTGGGGCCCATAACCAGGGGCGTTGCTAGGGCTTTCTATTCGGGGCCAGGGCCCCGAATCAAAATACCACTTCCCCGAACCTCTACTGACTGCACTGCTATTAAGAAGGTCAGCTGGGCTTACTTTATTTAGAGATGACAACATACATACATCACACTGCTGGCGCCAGCACAATACTGCTGAGCAGGGCAGCATGATGAGTGCTGTGCATCTTCTAAGTTCTAACCTGATTGGCTGGCCTGGCTCCTCCTCGCTTGTTCCCTTACTAGTTCTTCTGTGGGTTCACAGGAAGTCAGGCTGGCTCGGTTGCTCCTCGCTCCTCTCATCAGTACTGGCAGCAGGTACAGGAAGTGAGGCTCAGGCAGTAATGTGTTGATAGGATGGGAACCACAAAAACAGCAGCAGTGGCAGTGCAGCAGTAATATAGTGGAGGTGGCATCAGTGACACAGCAGGCTGCTGGACAGGCAGTGTCACTAACTCCCAACAGCTCCCAGTCATACAGAACTAGTGTCCCAATGGCTCAGTGTATCAGGAACCAACAGGCAGAAATAAGTTGCCTGGGCTTAGTTGGTAGGTTATTTTTTTTTTTTTATGTTCTGGATCCTTGCCCCATAACTATTTAACTATCTAACTGTGTTGGGGACATTCTAAAATGAATGACATAGTGGAATGCCCATAGACCTTAACAGGAAAGTGGAATGCCCATAGAGAATAATGGACCAGAGTGGAATGCCTATAGAGATTTGAATAACGGAAATTCAAGTGGGATTATTTAATGTTCAGATTAAGTGGAATTATCACTGTTTTCTGCACAATGATGAGGGTGTATGACACAATGGAATGCCCATAGACCAGGGGTGCCCAAACTTTTTTCGAGGAGGGCCAGATTTGATGAAGTGAACATGTGCGAGCGCCGACCATTTTGTGATTGTAAAAAATCACTGTTGTGACATTAAAGCAGCTTCAAGTTGCTTCAACTTTTCACTGCGGTCGCGCCCTGTTAGGGTACTTTGACACTAGCGGCATAGCTATCCGGCAGGCTGTTCCAGCTGTTGAACAGCTTGCCGGATCCACTATGCTGCAAGTACCGTGCACTGCCGTGCTGCCGTTCTGTCCCCATTGACTATAATGGGGCGGGGGGCAGAGCTACGGCAGTGCACGGCCAGAGATCGCCGGACTAAAAGTACTGCAGGTCCGAATTTTTAGTCCAGCGATCTTTGCCGTGCACAGATGTGCTGCGCCGTAGCTCTGCCCCCCGACATGGCAGATCCGGCAGGCTGTTCACCCGCCTGAACAGCCTGCCGGGTAGCTATGCCGCTAGTGTGAAAGTACCCTTAGCTTGTCGTATGGGCTATGTCTCGACTGGTAGTGTCTCTTGACATTAAATTCCTTATAAGCAGCCACAGTCTCTTGGCATATCAGACAAACACAGTGATTCGGTATTTCAATGAAAAAATATTCCACTTTCCACCTGTCCTGGAAGTCGCGTCCCTCACTGTCAACTTTTTGTTTCTTATTTGTAGTTGCCATTATAAAATTTGGCCAGAAGTGAGTTATGTAGAGAGTACTAGGGGCACAATCAAATAATCAAATTATAGCACAGTGACGTACACTGAGGGGTTAAGGAAGGTTATGACAGTTTGCTACCACAGATTCCGATTATGCTCCCTTGTCTGCTTTATTATACAATTATCCGATGTAGATCAAAGCCCTGCCTGCCTATCAGTGTGTTTTTTTTCTTCAATAGGCTCAATAGCCCTTATGGTCGCCCTTGTGGCTGTATGTGGAGGCACAGGGAAAAAGAAAAGCCAAATATAGATCTTATGCCACCATTTTACTTCACATTATACTGTATGGGCATTCCATTCTGTCAGTCACATGTTATTCTATAGAAAACAGCTTTAATCCCAGATAGTTTTAAATTTACAATGTGCTACTGTCCTACATAACACAGATCTACCTGCAAATGAGCTCATATTTTTCTTCCCATTATAGTCTATGGGCATTCCATTGTGTCATTCCCCTTGTTATTGACACTCCAGGCTTTCATACAAGACCAGAATGACAAGGAGAAGGAAACACTGTTAGAAATCGAGTCGGGAATAATCGCAGGTAAAATCTGCTTTTACTGTCACTTTCAGCTGCATTCACTGCATCCCGATTTCTATCAGCGATATCTTCTCTTGTACTAAACAGATTGCTAAACCAGAGATATGAGCGGCTAAAGCAGTCGTGGGGCCCCCCCCCCCCCCCCCCTTGAGTCTGGAGGATGAGGGAAAGCAGTTACAGAGCTGACAGGATGACAGGAGAGAATTTTTTTTTTAATATATAGAAATGTGACATTATTATCACTGTAGAACCCACATAATAAAATTATATTATTGTTACCACACAGTGAACTGCGTAAAAAAAAATCCACAAAATAATGTAAAAATTGCTGTTTTATTTATCAGTTCCCTAAAAATAAAATATTAAAAAGTTAATCATTACACTATATATGCCCCAAAATGGTTTCTAAAAAACCTACAGCTATTCCCGCAAAATAAAAAAAATATAGAAGAAAAAATTTGAAAGTTATGACTGCTAAAACACAAAAGGGGAAACTATTATTGGTCCTTAAAGAGGACCTTTCATGGGGGCAAAAAATGTGAACTAAGTATGCTGACAAGTAGAGCGGCGCCCAGGGATCTCCCTGCACTTACTATTATCACTGGGCGCCGCTCCGTTCTCCGGGTAAAAAAAAAAACTCCCAGGCTGTGAGCTGAGTGCTGCGATTAGCCAGTGCTAAAGCCTGGGATACGCCTAGTATAACCAAGTGATACTAGGCTCCGCCAAGTATGACCAAGTCACAGAAGATACCGGAGCCTATACTGGGCGAATGGAGCGGCGCCCAGGGATAATAGTAAGTGCAGGGAGATCCCTGGGCGCCGCTCTACATGCCAGTATATTTAGTTCACATTTTTTGCCCCGATGAAAGGTCCTCTTTAAAGTTAAAATTAATAATGTCATTAATGGGTTAAAAATGCAACAGTGACCCCTGAGTTGTGTACCAACAAGATTTACTGCAGACATACATTAAAAATCTACAATAAAAAAAGTAACATCTTTGGGAGAGTTTTTCCAATTTTAACGAGACTGTTTGGAGGTTAAAGGGATATTCTGGTTAGAGAAAGTGGGATTAGTGGGGGATCAGGGCATTCTAGAAGGGCATTAATATTGGTGGGAGCACAATTACTATGGGGGCACTAATATTTCTTCAGGATAGTGTTTGGGGGTATTGGGGAGCACAGCGAGCAGCAGGATAACACTATTGGGACTCCAAGTTGGGGGATGATGATAGAAAAGTGAGGAAGCTAAGATGTCTGTGTGTCACACTCTGCAGGAACGAGGCGGCTGAGAGAAGTTGTCCGGACCAAATGGAGAAGATGATGACAGAGAAGATCTACATCAGAGGAGACGTCACCTGGGAGGCACTGGATGTGAGAGGTATGTGCTGCTGTATAGCAAATACAGCAAAATGAGGTGTGTGGAGGGAGGGTCGACTTAGAGAATTGGGCCATATTCATTGGGGCTTGGGCCCCGGATCTTTTGAGACCCTAGCAACGCCCCTCCCCATAACACTCTAGTTACTCCACTGGAGAGATCTCTGGATCCATGTGAGGTACAAGGCTGGTTCTAGCTTGTTAGAAGGAGGTTGTCAAGTACTAGATTATGTATGATTATGATTCATGGGATAATCCTTTTAAATCCAGGAAAACCCTTTTAACAAACTACCCAGCTTATATTTATAGAAGCATTAGGTGGCTGAGATGACTTCTAGGCACAGAGACACACCAGCCAAAAACATTTTACCCGGTGACCCACTTAGGGCTCTTTCACACGAGCGGATGCCGTGCGGGTAATCTGCTGCTTGAAAGAGAGCCAAGCCCCGCTCCGGACAGCAGAGACACGGAGCACTAACAGGATTGATAATGCTACGTGCCTCTCTGTGATCTTTTTACTACAAAATCACATTGAGTTAAAGTTGTCACCGTGATTTTGTAGTAAAAAGATAACAGAGAGGCACGGAGCATTATCAATCATGTTAATGCTCCGTGTCTCTGCTTTCCGGAATTGGGCTTGGCTATCTTTCCAGCAGCGGATTACCCGCATGGCATCCGCTCGTGTGAAAGAGCCCTTACTCAAGTGCTGCAGGAGCCCCAGTCATCGGTCATTTTGCTGCTACTGCGTGAGAATGTGTTCCTGGCTCAGATATCTATCATATAGCATAGTTAAAGGCTGCCAGTCAGCGGGATACTGACAGGGTCTCCAGGACGGGACAGTTTGAGACATAGGCTAGGTAACAGACCGCTAATGAGAAAAATGTGTTGACTGGGTTTTAGGGATTTGCAAATGGGGATCAGGTAACATTTTCCTGCAACTGTACACTGAATCCCCAGAATGAATTTCACTGGTGGGCTAATCTGACACTGCGGATTCAAAAAATGCAAACTAGGATTACAAATAGTACAATAGCAATTGGTAGTTTTCGCCCTGCTTTTGTGTTGGACCATGCCCCATTGACAATATAATGTGACTGTAACCTTTTGTTATGCAGAAGTGTGTCAGCTCCATTGTACAACACCCCAAGACTCTACTGTAGAGCATTGACTTATTACATGCGGCCCCGACACGTTCCGAGCACCTAATCTTTTGTATTCTGCTATTGCTTTAGAAACAGGCTCATTGTAAACAGGGAAAATATGCAATTACTTTGTGGTTACCCGGGTTATAATTGCAGATTTGGTTGGGTTCCAGCGGAGACATACTAGGCTTTACAGCACCTGCAGGTTGTCCAAACTGGACAAGTACCTTAAATGGATTGTCCATCCCACCCTGCAGGACCTGTGAAGAAATCTATACTTACCTGACCCTTGCTGCTCCGGTCCTGCTCCATTGCTCTGGGGCTGTCTTCACTGGACATCCAGTCCCTGTCTGTCCACTTCTGCATGGATAGGGTCAGTTGCGCCTCTGCAGCCAATGACTGGCCTCAACAGTGACATATCCATAGGAGGCACGTTGCTGATGCATCTACATTAGGCCTCATGCACACGACCGTTTTTTTATGCTGTCCGCAAAAAGGGGTTCCGCTGTTCAGTGATCCGTGTCCGTTTTTGCCTTCCGTTGTGTTTCCGTGTGTCTTCCGTTTTTTTTAGCGGACATGACCCAAAAGATTTTACCAAAAGACAGGCTGACAATTTTTCCCAAGTGCCTGCCAAGGGATCCGCAAAAAAAACGGACACGGAACGCGGATGACACACGGATGGCCATCCGCATTTTTTCACGGACCCATTGACTTGAATGGGTCCGTGAACCGTTTTTCACGGACAAGAATAGGACAGGTTATATTTTTTTGACGGACTGGAATCACGGACCACGGATGCGGAGGACAAACGGTGCATTTGCCGAGGTTTTCACGGACCCATTGAAAACCAATGGGTCCGCAGAAAATCACGAAAAACGGAGCAACGGACACGGAATCAAACAACGGTCGTGTGCATGAGGCCTTAAGCTGTCATCTACTCCACTGCGATCACTCATCTCCATGCATATTCATTGTTTGCCAAGGCAAAACAATGATTTTATGTGCCAACGAATATACTATTTTCTTATTTCTTGGGTGTCACATTTACACAATTATTGACAATGAACACTCGTTCCCAAAATTTGCCTCAATCCTCAGCCCATGTAAAACAGTCTTTAAATAGGGTCAACTAGAGTACTGACTAGAGTTTCATTTTTGACCATGAAGGGCACAAAAGTGACAGCAGAAGATGCTATTTTACCAGAGTTTTTTTTGTTTTTCTTCCTTGTATTCCCACAGCAACAACTTTTTTATTTTTCCATTCACATGGCCTTCTGTTGTTTTTTGTGGGACAAGTTGTACTTTCTAATGCCACCATACAATGTAATGGGAAGCAGGAAAACAATTTCAAATGGGGTAGAATTGGAAAAAAAGGCAATTCTGCCACAGTTTTATGGGTTTTGTCCCTGCGGCGTTCCTTATGTTGCAAAACTGACCTGTGCCCTTCATTCTCTGGGTCAGTACAATTACAACAATACAACATATGTGTAGGTATTTTTTTAATACTAAAAAAATAATAAAAACTCTGCCATATTCTGACCCCCCTAACTTTTTTATAGTTATGTCTACTGAGCTGTGTGTGGGCTTTTTTTTTGGGATCACCTGTAGTTTTTATTGATATCATTTCATAGTGTATGTGACTTTTTGTTCACATTTAATAAAGTTTTCGGGGTAAACGAAGCAATAAAAAAATGGTAAATTGGCCATTTTGATTTTTTTTTTTAACCACACAGGGGAGCCTGTCTTAACCCAGAAGCATACGCTTCCCGTTTTTTTGCTATTTAGATGCCGTGGTCGCACTTGACCAGGGAATCTAAAGGGTTAAATAACTGCAAATAGCATTATTGGCGGTCGTAGACATTGTTCATGGCTGTTTGAAACAGCATAGACCCGCCGGCTATGGTGCCTGCTTCACGCATGAGTGGGCGCCATGTTTAAAGACCCTCCCAGCACCATACATGTACGGCACTGGGAGCCTAAGGGTTAAAGCTAACTACAATTCCATTATTTACTGCTAGGGACAATCAGTGTCAGGCTGGGGTGCCTAGGGCCCACCAATAAAATTAATTTTGGGGGCCCACTATAAAGCTAAATTTGAATACTAACCACCCATACAGTGGCAGCAGCAGTAAGACACTACAATATGCATAAGGGGCCCATGTAGTAACTTTGAGAAGGTAGGTCCTGGGGAAAGAGGACATGGTTAGCCTGACTCTATACCTAAAATTCATCTCAGCCACCTGATGTGTCTATAATAATAAACTGGGTACTTTTTAAAATAATGTGCCCAGGTTTCTATATCAACATAGGCTGGTTGAGACGCTCTATGCTGCCTATCTGCCTACCTATATCTAGTACAGTAAGTCTACTATGCCATGGGCCACTTGTAAAAAGAGTGAGGGACTAGGGGCCCACCTTGCTCAGGGCCCAGCGGGGGATTTACCTGTTGCCCTGTGGGCCAGTCTAAGCCTGGGAACAATTCCTATGAATCCACTATATTCTTTGTTAGCTTCAATTTGCCTGATAGCAGTCTAAAGGCTCTATTAGCCGATAGGATTTTGGGGTAATTATCAGAACAAGCTTTCATAGGAATGCTCGTTCCTGATAATTGGCCTATATAATTGTGCCACCGATCAGCTGATAAACAAATAAATGCTCTTCGTCAGCTAATTTGCATCTTTCATTATGATAAAAGAAGTATAATTATTGGCAGGACATCTCCCTGTGTAATCAGGGAAATCCTACTAATAATCATCAAATAGCAGTAGTGATCATTCCTCCCCCATTCACTTTGCATCATGTAATAGGACAGTGCAAACAAGCGCTGGTCATCCTGATTATCTGAACTAGTCCTGCCTGAATAGTACAGAGGATCTGCCTAGTGTGACAATAGAACTGCTTCAAAGGCTATGTACACCTTTGGGGCAATTTTATGATTGTATTTTACTTATTTTGGCGTAAAATAATTCTATTGGTCTTTATTAAAATTATTGAGCGATTCTGTCAAAAAGCATGATCACGTGTTGACGTCATCACGGTCGCCACAGGTCTGTGGGCAAGTTTACTTCAATCAAGACGGGAGCAAACGGCCTCTCTGCAATCAAATGGATGAGGTAAGTATTACTGTATTTTTCGCCCTATAAGACGCATTACCCATAAAATGGGACAATAAGAAAAAATATTTTTCATTAGACCTCAGGTCAGGCCACCAGTCAGACCCCCAATGTTAATCAGATCGCCCTCACGCTGTGCGCAGCCACTGCACAGCCAACAGTCGAGGACCAGGAAGCGGTGAGTACAGAGCCTTCACCGTTTTCCAGTCCTCCGATACTAATGAGCGCTTCCATAATGGAAACGATCATTAGTATTCGTCCCATAAAACGCTGGATCATTTTCCCCCCCACAGTCTTATGGGGCGAAAAATGCGGTATTTTATTTTTTCTTAACCCTGGAATAACCCCTGAAAAGCTTAATGTGAGTCACAGATGCCACGATCAGAGTGGAATTAGGGATCTGACGGGTTTGATAATTCCACACATTGACCAGTGTATGTCAAATCTGAAGAAATACTCCACAGAGTATCCATGGTGTATAGACGAGTCGCTAATATCAATGGCAGATATGAATGTATATATTTATGGAGGTTTTCAGAATGGGAGATAAGTGAGATAAAGTAGTATTTATGTGGCAGATGTTTTCTTGGACTTCCTTTCAGTAACCTTATTAAAGAACATTACAGTTAGCCTTTCCCCAGCAATGGCTGATAACAGGGAATAATAGATTGTAATTTGAAAAGAGAATGAAGAGAATATTTCTCTTAGTGTAGTTATAATTATTAGTTTGACCATTTTGAGAACCCTATTCCTGTGACAACACAGCGGAGAGCAGAAAGTGTATTTTTCTTGTCCTCGCAATCACCTCATTGAATCGCCAGAATTTAACAAGATTGGTTCTCCAGTCAATGGAGATCTGGCAGTATGTGATTTTGTCTGGCTATGCCAGATGGACTAGTGGTGTTTGAGCCACCTATGTGAACGTGAAAGTAAACCCCGGCAACTGCTTGGATATGCTGAATTTTCTTCTTTTTATTTCTTTTTGTACACACAAAGAGGTAGCAATAACGCGTTTCGGCACACTGCCTTTTTCAACAGGTACATTTCACAAGTGTTACATTTAGATATATATAGGCAAGTCAATTACTGGCACAAGTGACGTCATCCTCCCACTATTGGGCGGGTATTCACTATCCACCAATCAATCACCATGCCAGATGGACTAGTGGTGCTTGTGCCACCTATGTGAAC
This sequence comes from Bufotes viridis, assembly GCA_033119425.1. NCBI lineage: Eukaryota > Metazoa > Chordata > Amphibia > Anura > Bufonidae > Bufotes > Bufotes viridis. The sequence continues at coordinate 192,098,733 of CM065594.1, forward strand.
GTAACCTTACTTAGTTACCCCTGTCACATCTGGTAAAGCAAGTGCAAGGCAAGAACAAAAAAGGGATGTTTACTTAATTCTCATCCTTTTTTGGAGAGGACTATGACTGATCCTGTCTTAATGTTCGCAAAGATAACAATCGGAACATGTCGCCAGTTATTGCACATTTTAAACCACTGTTACCCAAATACAGGGACATTAAGTAATTCATGTTTATAAGAACTGCTATACTGAATGTGTTTGGATGAAGGGCCTGGGGTGTTAGCCAGAACATGAGTAAATAATATGATAAAGTGACTGTGTGAAATAAATGTGTACTTTACAGCCCTGTATTTACAGCATTTCACATTCCTTTTCTATCTTCAAACCACCTAAGTCTCCCTTCAGCTTGAAAATTGCCGTTAACTAGGTTAATGCTCAAGTTTCCATGAACAGTTATATGTAAAACATGGTCTGAAGTGTGTACACAGGGTGCAACTAGGTTGCATTAGAGTCATTCACTCCAGCCATTCCTCACTTAGCTGCTAAAATACCTCACTGACCCTACAATATGCACATAGAAGACATATGTCAGTAAAAACTTACCTGACTAAAACTAGTTGTGATGATGTCACAGAGCTTACCAAACGACTAAAACTAGTTATAATGTCATGCCACCTTACCTGACTGTTATACATTTGTCATGGCACAGTGGTTTATCTAACAAAAAGACATTTCGATGTTACACCAGCTTATCTGACTAAAGGCTCATGCCCACGGCCGTGTTTCAGCCGTGCCTGGGCTGCGGACCGCAAATTGCGGTCCGCAATGCACGGGCACAACCGTGGGCCAGCCGCATGCGGATCACGTAGCCATTCACTTGAATGGGCTCCGCGATCTGCATCCGATGGTCCGCACCGCAAAAAAGAAGTGCATGCACTACTTTTCTACGGAACGGAACACCACGGAAGCACTCCGTAGTGCTTCCGTTCCATTCCACACCGCATCTCCGGATTTGTGGACCCATTCAAGTGAATGGGTCCGTATCCGTGATGCGGAATGCACACAGCTGGTGCCCCGTGTATTGCGGACCCGCCGTATGCGGGGCAACGGCCGTGTGCATGAGCCCTAAAACTCACTGACTGAAACCTACTTGTGATGTCACAGTAGTTTGCCTGAGTTATATACATTTACCTGGGTGATATACATTTGTGATGTCACAGAAATTACCTGATTGTGATGTCACAGTAGCTTACCTGAGTGATATACTTTGGTAATGTCACAGTAAGTGATATACATACTGTATTTGATGTCACGGTAATTACCTTGCTGATATACATTTGTGATGTCACAGTAATTACCTGAGTGATAAACATTTGTGATGTCACAGTAATTACCTGGGTGATATACATTTGTGATGTCACAGTAATTACCTGAGTGATATACATTAGTGATGTCACAGACTAAGTATTTACCAGGATGATATACATTTGTGATGTCACAGTAATTACCTGGGTGATATACATTTGTGATGTCACAGTAATTACCTGGGTGATACACATTTGTGATGTCACAGTATTTATCTGAGTGATAAACATTTGTGATGTCACAGTAATTACCTGGGTGATATACATTTGTGATGTCACAGTAATTACCTGGGTGATATACATTTGTGATGTCACAGTAGCTTAGCTTAGAGATATACATTTGTGATGTCACAGTAATTACCTGGGTGATATACATTTGTGATGTCACAGTAATTACCTGAGTTACATGCATTTGTGATATCACAGTAATTACCTGAGTGATATACATTTGTGATGTCACAGTAATTACCTGGGTGATATACATTTGTGATGTCACAGTAATTACCAGAGCGATATACATTTGTGATGTCACAGTAATTACCTGGGTGATATACATTTGTGATGTCACAGTAATTACCTGAGTGATATATATTTGTGATGTCACAGTATTTACCCGAGTGATATACATTTGTGATGTCACAGTAATTACCTGAGTGATATACATTTGTGATGTCACAGTAGCTTAACTTAGAGATATACATTTGTGATGTCACAGTAATTACCTGGGTGATATACATTTGTGATGTCACAGTAATTACTAGTGTTGAGCGCGAATATTCGAAAAGCGAATTTTTTTAGCGAATATCGGCACTTCGCTAATTCGCGAATATTTCGAATATAGCGCTATAAATTCGCTATTTCGAATATTCGTTTTTTTTTTTTTTTAGTTATATTTTTTCTTTCCCACTTCCCAAAAGTAGTTCTTACCTGTCATGAGGATTCCTGGCTTCCTGGCTGCTCCAGTCAGTGCCCGTTGCCGCTTCTGCCGACTTCCGTGCTCATGGAGCGTCCCCTTCCATGGGAAAATCTCTATATACTAAAATGTACTGTCGGATTTGAGGAATTACGTTGAAATCGCAATGCGATTAATTCAAGTTATATTAATCGCATTGCGATTACAACTTAGCACTGCTATCTTACATAGGCTAGAATTACCTGAATATGGAATATATAGCTATGCACTAGCAGTGCTAAGTTGAAATCGTAATGCGAATACTTTAAGTTAAATTAATCGCATTGCGATTTCAACTTAGCACTGCTGCTATATTCCATATTCGATTAACTTCGTTAATTCTAGCAAGCTGACCCATTATAAACCCAGCTCTAAGTTGAAATCGCAATGCGAATACTTTAAGTTAAATTAATCGCATTGCGATTTCAACTTAGCACTGCTGCTATATTCCATATTCGTTAACTTCGTTAATTCTAGCAAGCTGACCCATTATAAACCCAGCTCTAAGTTGAAATCGCAATGCGAATACTTTAAGTTAAATTAATCGCATTGCGATTTCAACTTAGCACTGCTGCTATATTCCATATTCGTTAACTTCGTTAATTCTAGCAAGCTGACCCATTATAAACCCAGCTCTAAGTTGAAATCGCAATGCGATTAATATAACTTGAATTAATCGCATTGCGATTTCAACGTAATTCCTCAAATCCGACAGTACATTTTAGTATATGGAGACGTTCCCATGGTGATGGGGACGCTCCATGAGCACAGAAGTTATGGTTGGCTTGGTAGAATTAGCGAGGATGACGAATATGACGAATGTATTCGTCATATTCCTCAAGCGAAGATAACAGTATTCTACATCTTCGTTTTAGCAACCTATTCGTCAACCTCGCTAATTCTAGCAATCAAATAGGAAGGTTGACTTACCAGACAGCTGTGTTAAATTCAGCTATGCGATTTTTTTTTTTTAATAAATAGAATACTTATAATAATATTATCATATCAAGTAATATAATTATTGTATTAAAAAAAAAAATCGCATAGTGAATTTAACACAGCTAATCTATAGTCAACCTTCCTATTTGATTGCTAGAATTAGCGAGGTTGACGAATAGGTTGCTAAAGCGAGATGTAGAATGCTCGTTATCTTCGTTTTGAGAATATGACATACATTCGTCATATTCGTCATCCTCGCTAATTCTAGATATGAAACCAATAGGAAAGTAGCCTTAAGTACAAATCGCAATATGCGATTATTTAAATCGCATTTTAATCGCGATAACTAGAAAAAATGACGAATATTCGATTTCGACGAATACGAAACGAATATTCATTCGAATATTCGCGAATTTCGTCGAAATCGAATATGGCACCTGCCGCTCATCACTAGTAATTACCTGGGTGATATACATTTGTGATGTCACAGTAATTACCTGGGTAACATAGTAACATAGTAACATAGTATATAAGGCCAAAAAAAGACATTTGTCCATCCAGTTCGACCTGTTTTCTGCAAGTTGATCCAGAGGAAGGCAAAAAACCCCTGTGAGGTAGAAGCCAATTTTCCCCACTTAAGGGGAAAAAATTCCTTCCCGACTCCAATCAGGCAGTCAGAATAACTCCCTGGATCAACGACCCATCTTTAGTAGCTATAGCCTGAAATATTATTACGCTCCAGAAATACATCCAGGCCCCTCTTGAATTCCTTTATTGTACTCACCATCACCACCTCCTCAGGCAGAGAGTTCCATAGTCTTACTGCTCTTACCGTGAAGAATCCTTTTCTATGTTTGTGTACAAACCTTCTTTCCTCCAGACGCAGAGGATGTCCCCTCGTCACAGTCACAGTCCTGGGGATAAATAGATGATGGGAGAGATCTCTGTACTGACCCCTGATATATTTATACATAGTTATTAGATCTCCCCTCAGTCGTCTTTTTTCTAGAGTCAATAACCCTAATTTTGATACCCTTTCGGGGTACTGTAGTTGCCCCATTCCAGTTATTACTTTAGTTGCCCTCCTCTGAACCCTCTCTAGCTCGGCTATGTCTGCCTTGTTCACGGGAGCCCAGAACTGTACACAGTACTCCATGTGTGGTCTGACTAGTGATTTATAAAGTGGTAAGACTATATTTTCATCACGGGCATCTATGCCCCTTTTGATGCAACTCATTATCTTATTGGCCTTAGCAGCAGCTGCCTGACACTGGTTTTTACAGCTTAGTTTGTTATTTATTAAAACAACATTTTTTAATGTAGCTTAGCTTAGAGATATACATTTGTGATGTCACAGTAATTACCTGGGTGATATACATTTGTGATGTCACAGTAATTACCTGGGTGATATACATTTGTGATGTCACAGTAGCTTAGCTTAGAGATATAAATTTGTGATGTTACAGTAATTACCTGATTGATATGCATTTGTGAAGTCACAGTAGCTTACCTTAGTGATATACATTTGTGATGTCACAGATATTACATAAATCTGATTCTTACTCCTCTTCCCTTAATTCCCATCCCTATCCATCCCTTGTTTGAATTTGAAGGACTTATGATTTTTTTTCAGCTGTACTATGGAACTATGTACAGTACCTATTAGTATATCTGACCTAAATTGGCCCTACACTACTGAAGCTCTTCCTGGTAGTGTGCTTTATTTCTGCTTGTTTCCATATAGTTGTTCAGTACCGATACTGTATGTGCTCCATATGATGACAACTGATGGAGCAAGCTAATATTTTTCTACATCAACTGCATAGAAAAAAAATTCTAAAGCATGTTGGAAAAAAATGCACCAAATTTATGGAGAGGCACATGGACCCATTCATTTCTATGGGGTCTGCCAAAAAAAACATGTGCTGTCCATATCCGTGCATCACATCTATCTAGACAATAACAAAGAAGACATTGGGAGTCATTTATTAAGACCGGCGTTTTAGACGCCAGTCTTAATATCACCCATATATGGCGGTAAATCTGCCAAAATTTTGAAGAGGTGCCAGCCTCTACATAACTTTGGCGTATCCAGCGCCAGTCTTAATGTAGGGCAGTTTCCTTTCTGGCTTACATTTAGACCATTTTCTTCACCTAAAAATGAGACAGGCCCTGCCAGCCTGTCTCCTTCCCCACACACGCCACTCAACCTTTTTTAGACCTGCTGTGGCCGAAATCTGCACCAGAAATAGGCCTAATATAGGCATATTTCTGGATAGTAAATGACCCCCATTAAATGTTGATAATATATACATAATCATGAAATATATATGACCTGAGAAAAGGAATATAGTTTATTGAAGGAGACAAGGTTACACAGAATGCAGGAAAATAAATTGGCTTCTTCTAGTTTGGAGCGAATACAACATAAATAGTAACATAAGTCATATTTCTCAAGTGCCAGGGCCTGCTTAAAGGGGTTGTGCACGTTCGAGGGGGGGGCTTCCTGATGCTGGCTCCCAGCTAATGCATTCTCCAGTCTTTGATGCTCCACACGGGTCCCTGGATTTAAACTTCTGGTTAACGCTGCTGCAGCTAATTGCTGGCTGCAGTGGTGACCTTCTCCCCCTGCGCCGAGTAACCATTTGCATTTTACATCCAGGGACCCAAGCAGTGTAGTGTAAGCTGGACAGCGCAAGAGCCAGCATTGGGAAGCAGGTAAGAATGCTTTCTTTTGCAGGTCTGCCCAGGAGGAGGAGGTTGGCCAACCCCTGCCACCTTCCAAACATGCACAAACCTTTTTTCTGTCCAGGAATGAGAACATTGCTTGTGAAACTTAAATCACTAACTTTTTAAACAACTTCTTCTCAAAGGTCACTTTAGGTGATCCTGAACAAATCTGTATATCACATTCTTTAAAAATTTTCATGCTATCGATCCTAAAAAGACTTTTGAATTTTCTGCCACTAGGGGTCTCCCTTATAAAAAAATTTCTTTACTCACTGATACTAAGTGAATCTGTCCTTAGCAGCGTAGACTGACTTAAGGAAGTGGGTCTGTCTTTCTTCACTGGCTGTCTCTAGAGCTCAGCGTGCTTCTGAGCTTTGTGCAGGGGCCCCTCCCCGATCATTAGGTTTTAATTGTTGTAAAAAGAAAAACAAAACAGTTATCTTCTGCATCAAAAAATGTATCCATAACCGTCAATTTTAGTGGGTGCTTATGACATTTAAAACAATACAGGATGCTAACATCCATACATTATTCTACTGACGACATAAGATGTTTGAAAACCTTGTGCAAGCTGATGACTAAAGCTATATGTTTACAAAAAAGAGAAACGGGACTATCAGTCAAGTTATAAATTTGTATATAGCCTTAAAGGGCATCTGTCAGCAGATTTGTACCTATGAAACTGATGGTACCCCTAGAAAAAATTGAAAATAATTTGACCATAGGGATATGTTAAACCAAAGGTGTCTTCAAACTTGTAATCAGTCAGTCTGCCTATTTAAAGGGTTAAGATAGTAACTTTGCTGTTAGGTAATATGGTGTGTACCACACTGAACATGGACCAAAGAAAGCTAAGGAGAGAGTTGTCTCAGGAGATTAGAAAGAAAATGATAGACAAACATCCTAAAAAGTTAAAGGCTATAAGACCATCTCCAAATAGCTTGATGTTCTTGCTACTACAGTTGCACATATTATTCAGAAGTTTAAGGTCTAAGATAATGTAGCCAACCTCCCTGGACGTGGCTGAGAGAGGAAAATTGATGACAAATTGAAGAGACAGATAATAAGAATGGTAACCAAAGAGCCCAGAAAAACTTCAAAAGAGATTAGAGGTGAACTCTAAGATCAAGGTACATCAGTGTCAGATCCCACCATCCATCACTGTCTTAGCGAAAGCAGAATTAATGGAAGACGATCAAGGAGGAAATCAATGTAGAAAGCAAATAATAAAAAAGCAAGACTATTGACAAGCCACAAAGCTTCTGGGATAATGTTCTTTGGACAGATGAGACAAAACTGGAGCTTTCTTTGCAAGTGACATCAGCTCGATGTTAACAGACGCAACAATGAAGCATACAAAGAATACATTGTACCTACTGTGAAACATGGAGGAGGCTTAGTTATGTTTTGGGGCTGCTTTGCTGAATCTGGCACAGGATGACTTAAATCTGTGCAGGGCACAATAAAATGTCAAGACTATCAAGGCATTTTGGAGCGCAATGCTGCTTAGCTGCTCAGTGTCAGTCACAGGTCATGGGTCCTCCAACAGGATAATGACCCAAAACACACAGCTATAAACATTCAAGAATGGCCAAGAGCATAGCATTGGACAATTCTGAAGTGGCTTTTATGAGCCCTGATCTAAATCCAACTGAGCATCTGTGGAAGGAGCTGAAATATGCAGTCTGGAGAAGGCACTCTTCAAACCTGGGACAGCTGGAGCACTTTACTCACGAGGAGTGGGCCAGAATACCTGTGGACAGGTGCAGAAGTCTCATTGTTAGTTACAGAAATCTCTTGATTGCAGTGATTGCTTCAAAAGGTTGTGCAACAAAATATTAAGTTAAGGGTGCCATCATTTTTGTCCAGGCCAGATCCATTGGTTTGTTTTATAAACTATTCATTTGAATCACAATTCTGATGCCTGATTTTCAGTAAATCTTTGTCAGGTTCAAGCTATTTCAGTGACCATTGTGGGTTTTTCTTTCCTTAATGGAAGGGTACCAACAATTTTGTCCACATGTGTAGATGCTCTTTAACAAGGTTGTCCATTTTCCAATACTGGAAGTCAGGTCATCAATATCAGATGTGTGAGGGTCCCATCACCCCGCCGTTCATCTGCGCTTGTATGAACACTGCAATTATACTGTAATTATAACTACAACTCTTTCTCTTATTCAAGTGACTAAAACCTGCTAGCCGCTGCTATGCTGGCGGCGAGCAGGTATAAAGTGAAGACATTGTAACACTAATACCAGCACTGTGGTCTCTTCAAACACCTGATTGGCGGGGCTGCCGGGAGTCGACCCCCACCAATCCCATATTGATGACCTATCCTCAGGATATGAAATTCTTGGACTAACCCCTTTAATAAGCTCCATGGTTGCTTGCCTCCACATTACAACACAAGTACTTTCAGCTTTTGTTCCATTGTTTCTTAGAAATTTAATTTTGCACATCCCATGTGTTTTTCAAGAATATACATATGTAAAAAATTGATGCTCTGCTGGAATATGTCTGGAGCCAAGAGTACGGAAAGATCTAAACAAAAGAGTGACGAGCGCTGTGTTCAGTCTTATAAATATATACATTACGGAAGTAAAGGAGCTGCAGTGTCATTTATTTCCTGGCAATGGAATCTATCAAGGATGCTAACATCCACAGTTTTTCTTAGAGGAGACACATGGGAATTTACATTTTGTGACGACTTAATATTTAAAATAAAAGTAAATCAGAAAGTGCTCTCATAACAAGTACTTCCAAAACACATCGTTCCAACAAGGGACAAAACTAGATAATGGAACCTAACAAAATGGAGAAATTTTAGTCCAAGTAGTAAAATTAAGAATCCTCTTGTTATTTTTGGCTTAAATAGTCATTTAAAAGAAGAAACATGCTTAAAAGGGTTTTCCAGGATTTTTTTTTACCGATGGCCTATCCTCTAGATAAGTCATCAGTATCTGATCGGTGGGGGTCCGACACCCAGGACCCCCACCGATGAGCTGTTTTGAGAGCTTCTCACAGCTTACCAAGCACAGCGGCGTACATTGTACAGCGGCTGTGCTTGGTATTGCACTCAGCTCTATTCACATGAATGGGGCTAAGCTGCTCTGAGGCCACGTGATATATGAATGCATCATCACTGGCCTAGGAAAAGCAAAGAGAAGGCCACTGCCTTCTCAAACAGCTGATTGGCGAGGGCCCCGGGTGTCGAACCCCACCCTTTAGGTTATTGAGGACCTATCCTGAGGATAGGTTATCAGTAAGAAAATCTGGGAAAACCCCTTTAACCGCTACAGGACCGCCTAACGCAGGGATGCGTCCTGCGGGCGGCCCTGTAGCTCTGATACGACGCATCGGCGCGTCATCTCGCGAGACGCGAGATGACGCGAGGACGCGCCCGCACATGCGCAATGCGCGCCATCGGCGCGCTCGCATGTAGTTATACTACAGCCTGCCAGCGCCGATCGTGCGCTGGCAGGCTGTATATGGCAGAAAAAATCGCAGATCAGACGTTGTTCTGTGAACAGCGTCTGATCTGCTTGCTGCTCGCTTCTCTGGTGGTCCCTTTGCTTGGGACCACCAGAGAAAAATATCAAAGTGCACCAATCACCACACAACCCCCCACCGCCCCCACCCACCACCCCCCTGTCACTGATTAACCCCTGATCTCCCATGTCACCCCCTGATCTCCCATGTCACCCCCTGATCACCCCCTGTCACCCCCTGTCACTGATCACCCCTGTAAGGCTCATTCAGATGTCCGCATGTGTTTTGCGGATCCACGGATCCGCAAATCCGCGGATCCGCAAAGCACGGACACCAGCAATGTGCTTTCCGCATTTTGCGGATCCGCACATTGCCAGAACTATATAGAAAATGCCTTTTCTTGTCCGCAATTGCGGACAAGAATAGGACATGTTCTATACTTTTGCGGATCTTCAATTACGGATCCGCAATTACGGATCCGAGCGGGACAAAGTCTGTCCCCATAGAATTGAATGTATCCACAATTCTGTTCCGCAAAATTTTGCGGAACAGAATTGCGGACACTTGAATGAGGCCTTAGGGTCCCTTAGCGATCGCAGCTTTATAGCTTTTCCCTCTTTTTTTGCACGTTTTTAGAGATTTTTTCATCCACATTGATCAATGTGAATGGAAAAATCTGTGACGTTCATTTTTTCTTTCAGCGCAGAGGCTGAACGGAAAAAAATTCTCATTACCCGTATGGTCAATATAAGGAGAATCGCAAAAACTCCTAATTCTGGCCATACGTGTAATGATTGCGGAGACCCCTAAAATGCCAGGGCAGTACAAAAACCTCACAAGTGACCCCATTTTAGAAAGAAGACACCCCAAGGTATTCCGTGAGGGGTATGGCGAGTTCATGCAAAATTTTATTTTTGTCACAAGTTAGTGGAATGTGAGACTGTAAAAAAAAAAAAAAAAATACCATTTCCGCTAACTTGTGCCAAATTTTTTTTTCTGTAAACTCGCCATGCCCCTCACGGAATACCTTGGGGTGTCTTCTTTCCACAATGGGGTCACATGTGGGGTATTTATACTGCCCTGGCATTTTAGGGGTCCTAAAGCGTGAAAATCCAAATGCGTAAAAATGTCCTGTGAAATCCTAAAGGTACTCATTGGTTTTAGGGCCCCTTTGCGCATCTTGGCTGCAAAAAGTGTCACACATGTGGTATCGCCGTACTCAGGAGAAGTGGGGCAATGTGTTTTGGGGTGTATTTTTATATATTCCCATACTTTGTGTGAGAAATATCGCTGTAAACGACAACTTTTTAAATTTTTTATTCAAAGTTGTCAATTTACAGAGATATTTCTCTCACCCAGCATGGGTATATGTAAAAATACACCCTAAACCATATTGCCCTACTTCTCCTGAGTACGGCGATACCACATGAGTGACACTTTTTGCAGCCAAGATGCAAAGGGGCCCTAAACCAATGAGTACCTTTAGGAGGCATTTTACGCATTTTTCTTCTCATGCTTTAGGGCCCCTAAAATGCCAGGGCAGTATAAATACCCCACATGTGACCCCATTTTGGAAAGAAGACACCTCAAGGTATTCGCTGAGGGGCATAATGAGTCCATGAAAAATTAAACTTTTGTCAAAAGTTAGCGGAAAGGGAGACTTTGTGAGAAAAACAATAAAAATCAATTTCCACTAACTTGTGCCAAAAAAATCTTCTATGAACTCGCCATGCCCCCATGGAATACCTTGGGGTGTCTTCTTTCCAAAATGGGGTCACATGTGGGGTATTTATACTGCCCTGGCATTTTAGGGCCCTAAAGCGTGAGAAGAAAAATGCGTAAAAATGCCCTCCTAAAAGGTACTCATTGGTTTTAGGGCCTTTGCGCATCTTGGCTGCAAAAAGTGTCACTCATGTGGTATCGCCGTACTCAGGAGAAGTAGGGCAATGTGTTTTGGGGTGTATTTTTACATATGCCCATACTGGGTGAGAGAAATATCTCTGTAAATTGACAACTTTGAATAAAAAATTTAAAAAGTTGTCGTTTACAGCGATATTTCTCACACGCAGCATGGGTATATGTAAAAATACACCCCAAACCACATTGCCCCACTTCTCCTGAGTACGGCGATACCACATGCGTGACATTTTTGCAGCCAAGATGCAAAGGGGCCCTAAACCAATGAGTACCTTTAGATTTCACAGGCCATTTTTATGCATTTGGATTCTCACACTTTAGGGGCCCCTAAAATGCCAGGTGAGTATAAATACCCCACATGTGACCCCATTTTGGAAAGAAGACACCCTAGGTATTCTGTGAGGGGCATGGTGAGTCCACAGAATTTTTATTTTTGGCACAAGTCAGCGGAAATTGTTTTTTTTTTTAATTTTGTTTTTACAAAGTCTCATATTCCACTAACTTGTGACAAAAATAAAATTTTACATGAACTCACCATACCCCTCACAGAATACCTTGGGGTGTCTTCTTTCCAAAATGGCGTCACATGTGGAGTATTTATACTGCCCTGGCATTTTAGGGGCCCCTAAAGCGTGAGAAGAAGTCTGGAATCCAAATGCGTAAAAATGCCCTGTGAAATCCTAAAGGTACTCATTGGTTTTAGGGCCCTTTGCACTCAAGCTGCAAAAAGTGGCACACATGTGGTATCGCCGTACTCAGGAGAAGTAGGGCAATGTGTTTTGGGGTGTATTTTTATATATACCCATACTTTGTGTGAAAAATATCTTTGTAAACGACAACTTTTAAAAATTTTTATACAAAGTTGACAATTTACAGAGATATTTCTCTCACCCAACATGGGTGTATGTAAAAATACACCCCAAAACACATTGCCCTACTTCTCCTGAGTACGGCGATACCACATGAGTGACACTTTTGCAGCCTGAATGCGCAAAGGGCCCAAATTCCAACGAGTACCTTTAGGTTTTACATGGCGGCTCACAATTTAGCCCGCCCAAAATGCCAGAACAGTAAACACACCCCACAAATGACCCCATTTCGGAAAGTAGACACCCCAAGGTATTCACTGAGGGGCATAGTGAGTCCGTCTGAGATTTTTTTTTTTTTGCCAGAAGTTATCAGAAATTGAAACTTTTTTTTTTTTTTTTCTCAGAAAGTGTCATTTTCCGCTAACTTGTGAAAAAAATGAAATGATACATGAACTCACCAAGCCCCTCCGCGAATACTTTGGGGTGTCTTCTATCTAAAATGGTGTAATTTGGGGATATTTATACTATCCTGGCATTCTAGCACCTGAAGAAACATGACAGGTGCTCAGAAAGTCAGAGCTGCTTCAAAATGCCGAAATTCACTTTTTTGCACCATAGTTTGTAAACGCTATAACTTTTACCCAAACCAATAAATATACACTTATTGGATTTTTTTATCAAAGACATGTAGAACAATAAATTTAGAGAAAAATTTATATAGAAATGTAGTTTTTTTTGAAAAATTTTACAACAGAAAGTGAAAAATGTCATTTTTTTGCAAAAATGTCGTTAAATTTTTATTAATAGCAAAAAAAGTAAAAATGTCAGCAACAATGAAATACCACCAAATGAAAGCTCTATTAGTGAGAAGAAAAGGAGGTAAAATTCATTTGGGTGGTAAGTTGCATGACGGAGCAATAAACGGTGAAAGTAGTGTAGTGCGGAATTGTAAAAAGTGGCCTGGTCATTAAGGGTGTTTAAGCTAGGGGGGCTGAAGTGGTTAATGAAGATATCCAGGTTTAGGGAATGGAGGTCAGTACTAGAGACTATAATCACATCAATTTGCTTTTATAAACAATGGAAGGGTTGCAGTACTCCTGTGATCTCTGCAGATTTGGGGGCTAATTACTTATATAATATCTTTAGACAGCTTGGAGTACTGTTTTGCTGATTTATAAATTATCTTCTGCTTTAACTATATGCCCAGTGCATGTGCAACCTTAGCAGCAGCATCTTTTTCAGCTATGGATGCACATATAGTTGCCAAATTTGGAGCAAGGGAGCCTCCTTACAACCGTTTACCTGCTGTGGGTAGTCCATGGAAGGACCCAATCAGCTGTTTTGCTTATCCTTGCCTTGGCTACCTAAGGGAACATGGATATTGCGTCTACTTCTCTCCTGGGGGCTCATTTACTAAAGACTGGTGGTTCACATGCCAGTCTTAGCAGAAACCTGCTGGAGGAAAATCTGAACAATTTATTAGGAGGTGATTCTTAGAGCAGCTTCTTGGTCTATGACCTGGATCAGAGGAATTTATGATCCTGGCATTTAACACTGAGATTTCCGTGGTCCATGACCATAGCGAGATCAAAGGTGATTCCCGTGTTCAGTTGGGTAACCATGTTTTTATTACAAAATATTTCTACTCTTGGTTACATCCAGAAGCCGAAAATCTTCCTTGACCATGTCCAACATCAAATAGAAATATATGTGTATACTGTACAAGAAGGTGTCAATCTTCACATATGAAATAAGAAACATAAAGAGAATTTAAATCATTGTCCTTTGTCTCTGGTAATATATTTACATATAGCCTTACTATGGCAGATTTTTAGAAATGTCTACTTGGCTTTGTTGAAAAAGTTCATGATTGTTTCCAGATGGGAGAGAGTTGTGGTTACACAGCACAACATGTGTGCATTAAACTTGAATATCCCAGTATATAGGGAAATTGTTATGTATGTATAAAACATCTGGTGAAAGGTTTGGAGTAGAGATGAGCAAATCATTTTTAAACTAATCAAATTCATTATAAATTTTTCCAAAATAACAGTTTCCAACGAATCCAAGACTTTGGGGATTCATTTCAGACCAATGGCAATTTTTTGCACTGGGTCAACAATGTGTTAAAACAGCCCTGTCGTCAGGTTAGGTCTAGAACAAAACAACTCTGAAAACCCCTTTAAGTGTTCCTTTACAGATTAAATCGGCCCATATACGTCTCATGCTAACCCTGTTGGGAGGCTTATCTCCCTGAGCACAAATGGATTAGCATGATACTTCTTTCCTCCAACATCCACCTTCAGGCACGGGAGTCTTGAGAACCCATGCACATTAGATCCATGGCCTGTCCCATGGAAAACAGCAGATTTGCCCAAAATACATAGAAAGTGTAATTCCAGCTCAAAGATCTTTAGATGAATGTTTGCTATCACACCTTATTTCAGCTGTGAACACAGCTTAAAATACACCTCAGCTGCTGCAGTACATCATAATAGTGATAAGAGAACTACAAGTCTCATCATTCATGACCAGTTTAGGCCTGTTTCACACTGTCGGCAGTATTTTGAGCAAACTGTTCCAGCAGAGTACAGCCTGTCGGAGCACTCTGGATGCAATGGGGGCTGCTGGGCACTCCGATAACCTCTGGCAATGCAGGGTGCTTTCACACTTGCGTTCTGAGGATCCGGCAGGCATTTCCGTCCCGCCGGATCTGTCAGAACGCAAGTCGCCTGAAAGCATTTGAAGACTGATCAGGATGCTGATCAGTCTCCGAAATGCTTTCAGGTTACCATGGCAGCCAGGACGCTACTGAAGTGGCCATGGTACTACGCTGCAGTGTACTTACCTGCGCTGCGGCCGCTGGGCGCTTCTTCATGACGTCACATGTCCCCGCGACGCATAGATCAATGCGTTGCCCGGACCTGTGACGTCATGAAGGAGCGCCCGGGGGCCGCAGCGCAGGTAAGTACACTGCAGCAGAGTACCATGGCCACTTCAGTAGAGTCCTGGCTGCCATGGTAACCGATCGGAGCCCCAGCATACACTGGGGCCCCGATCGGAACTGCTGCTGCGCATGTGCAGAGTTAAACGTCGGATCTGTCGATGCACTTCAATGGGCATTAATTCGGGATCCGGTGTTACGGCAAGTCCTCCGGATTTTTGGCCGGAGGAAAATCCACAGCATGCTGCGGATTTTTCTCCGGCCCAAAAACGTTTGGGTACTGAACGGATGACATCCTGATGCATCCTAAACGGGTTTCTCTCCATTCAGAATGCATTAGGATAATCCTGATCAGTGGTTTTCCGGCATAGAGCCCCAACGACGGAACTCTATGCAGGAAAGTACCCTAAAAAAGGTAAAAATTTGTTGTTTATACATGGACAGGTAAAAGAGGAGAGAACTACAACTCCCAGCATGTCCAGGCTGTTATTATGGAACAGAAGTTACAGTGAGATAGTATAAGAGGAGAGAACTACAACCCCCAGCATTACCAGACTATTATACAGCATTAGTGGATATTATAAGAGGAGAGAGCTACAACTCTGTATGGCTGCCCTGATCACATGCTGATGATGTAATTGCAGGTCCTTCTGAACAGCTAGCTACGTTTTCACAGCTAGCTATGTAAATGTGATTGGGGGTGTGGCTTTTCTGCATGGCCGGTGTTCTGTGAATTTCTGCTACCTGTTAGGATTTGCTACCCTCGTCACTTCCGGTAGTGACGTAGGCGCATTGGAAGTTTGAGAAGGAGGTGTGTCTACGAGCTCGCCACCTGAGTGGCTGAGAAGGAGGTGTGTCGGCGCAGGCGCACAACGACAGGGTAGGCAACTTTCACACATCAGCTGTGAACGCGGCGAGGGTAGGTAAAAATTACGAGCCACTGCGCATGCGCCGAGGGTATGGAAAAAATAACAGCACGGTGGCCCGTAACTTTTTCCTACCCTCAGTGCGACGAATGCGCAGTGGCCCGAAGTGTTTACCTACCCTCGGCACGTTCACACACAGCAACTCTAAGTGTGAAATTTGCCTACCCTTGGTGCCTAATTTTTACTTACATATATGTATGCTCTCAGGAGGACATAGTGGTCAGGTAGAGCGCCCCCATATACCAAGGATGAGAGCAGTACTGCAAATGACTGCCTGCAGTACTACTCTCATCCTTGGTATATGGGGGGGCGCTCTACCTGACCACTATCTAAAGCTTCCCTTGTCCTATGACTGGCTGCAGTACTGCTCTCATCCTTAGTAAATGAGGGCGCTCTACCTGACCACTATCTCCTCCTGAGAGCACACATATATTTATTTAAAAATTAGGCGCCAAGGGTAGGCAAATTTTACACTTAGAGTTGCTGTGTGTGAACGCACCGAGGGTAGGTAAACATTACGGGCCACTGCGCATGCACCGTGCCGAGGGTAGGAAAAAGCCATTACGGGCCACTGCGCTGTAATTTTTACCTACCCTCTATGTGTGAAAGTTGCCTACCCCATCATTGTGCGCCTGTGCGAACACACCTCCTTCTCAGCCACTCAGGTGGCGAGCTCGCAGACACACCTCCTTCTCAAACTTCCAATGCGCCTACGTCACTACCGGAAGTGACGAGGGTAGCAAATCTTAACAGGTAGCAGAAATTCATGGAACACCGGGCCCCCTCCATCCTGGAACTGCATAGCAGCCGCGTGGTCTGCCTCTATTAGAGGTACACTACTGCGTCTAATGTGTATGAAGATGATCCAACTCTCCCTGATGATAGATTAACCTGCTCTGGACCGCCGCACGCAGGATCACGTGATCTCGGCGGCCCAGTTACTCCTCCTTGACATGTTGGCGCGTCATCTCGCAAGAGGCGAGATTTGCTGTGAACGCGCACGCGTTCACAGCAGCTCGCAGCTCGGAAGTTATACTACAGCCTGCCAGCGATGATCAATCGCTGGCAGGCTGTAGAAGTTAAATAAATGAAATCAAACAGGTATATTAGACGCTGTTTTGTTAACTACCTGGTCCTCTGGAGGTCCTATTTGCTGGGATCAACCACCAGAGGACCAGGTAGCTATGTAAAGTAGCACCAAGCACCACACTACATCCCCCCCCTGTCACTTATTAACCCCTTATTAACCCCTGATCACCCCATATAGACTCCCTGATCACCCCCCTGTCATTGATCACCCCTCTGTATGGCTCCATTCAGACTTCCATATATGTTTTGCGCATCCACGGATTCGCGTATCCGCAGATCCGCAAAACACGGACACCGGCAATGTGCTTTCCGCATTTTGCAGATCCGCACATTGCCAGAACTATATAGAAAATGCCTTTTCTTGTCCGCAATTGCGGACAAGAATAGGACATGTTCTATATTTTTGCGGAACGGAAGTGCAGACCCAGAAGTGCGGATCCGCAATTCCGGATCCGAGCGGGACAAAGTCTATCCGCATAGTCACTGATTTTGGCAGAGATTTTTTCATCCACATTGATTGATGCGGATGAAGAAATCTGTGCCGTTCATTTTTTTTTTTTTCAGCCCAGAGGCTGAACGGAAAAAAAAAATCTCATTACCCGTATGCTCAATATAAGGAGAATAGCAGAAACTCCTAATGCTGGCCATACGTGTAATGATTGCGGAGACCCTCAAATGCCAGGGCAGTACAAACACCTCACATGTGACCCCATTTTAGAAAGAAGACACCCCAAGGTATTCCGTGAGGGGTATGGCGAGTTCATATAAAATTTTATTTTTTGTCACAAGTTAGTGGAATGTAAGACTTTGTAAAAAAAAAAAAAAAAAAAATATCAAAATGTGGGGTATTTATACTGACCTGGCATTTTAGGGGCCCTAAAGCGTGACAATCCAAATGCATAAAAATGCCCTGTGAAATCCTAAAGGTACTCATTGGAATTAGGCTGCAAAAAAGTGGCACACATGTGGTATCGCCGTACTCAGGAGAAGTAGGGCAATGTGTTTTGGGGTGTATTTTTATATATACTCATACTTTGTGTGAGAAATATCTCTGTAAACGACAACTTTTTAAATTTTTTTATACAAAGTTGTCAATTTACAGAGATATTTCTCTCACCCAGCATGGGTATATGTGAAAATACACCCCAAAACACATTGCCCTACTTCTCCTGAGTACGGCGATACCACATGAGTGACACTTTTTGCAGCCTGGGTGCGCAAAGGGCCCAAATTCCAACGAGTACCTTTAGGTTTTACAGGGCTGCTCACAATTACAGTACAGTACAAACAGTACAAACACCACACAAATGACCCCATTTTGGAAAGAAGACACCCCAATGTATTCGCTGAGGGGCATATTCAGTCCATGAAAATTGAACTTTTTGTCACAAGTTAGCAGAAAGGGAGACTTTGTGAGAAAAACAATAAAAATAAATTTCTGCTAACTTGTGCCAAAAAAATCTTCTATGAACTCGCCATGCCCTCACAGAATACCTTGGGGTGTCTTCTTTCCAAAATGGGGTCACATGTGGGGTATTTATACTGCCCTGGCATTTTAGGGTCTAAAGCCTAAAGGGCTCTAAAGCCTAAAGCGTGAGAAGAAGTCTGGAATCCAAATGTGTAAAAATGCCTTCCTAAAAGGTACTCATTGGATTTAGGGCCCCTTGCGCATCTTGTTGCAAAGTGACACCATGTGGTATCGCCGTAATCAGGAGAAGAGGGACAATGTGTTTGGGGTGTATTTTATATATACCCATACTTTGTGTGAGAAATATCTCTGTAAATGACAACTTTTTAAACAATTTTATACAAAGTTGTCATCTTACAGAGATATTTCTCTCACCCAGCATGGGTATATGTGAAAATACACCCCAAAACACATTGCCCTACTTCTCCTGAGTACGGCGATACCACATGAGTGACACTTTTTTGCAGCCTGGGTGCGCAAAGGGGCCCAAATTCCAACGAGTACCTTTAGGTTTTACAGGGCTGCTCACAATTACAGTACAGTACAAACAGTACAAACACCACACAAATGACCCCATTTTGGAAAGAAGACACCCCAATGTATTCGCTGAGGGGCATATTCAGTCCATGAAAAATTGAACTTTTTGTCACAAGTTAGCAGAAAGGGAGACTTTGTGAGAAAAAACAATAAAAAATAAATTTCTGCTAACTTGTGCCAAAAAAAAAATCTTCTATGAACTCGCCATGCCCCTCACAGAATACCTTGGGGTGTCTTCTTTCCAAAATGGGGTCACATGTGGGGTATTTATACTGCCCTGGCATTTTAGGGGTCTAAAGCCTAAAGGGGTCTAAAGCCTAAAGCGTGAGAAGAAGTCTGGAATCCAAATGTGTAAAAATGCCCTCCTAAAAGGTACTCATTGGTTTTAGGGCCCCTTTGCGCATCTTGGTTGCAAAAAAGTGTCACTCATGTGGTATCGCCGTAATCAGGAGAAGAGGGACAATGTGTTTTGGGGTGTATTTTTATATATACCCATACTTTGTGTGAGAAATATCTCTGTAAATGACAACTTTTTAAACAATTTTATACAAAGTTGTCATCTTACAGAGATATTTCTCTCACCCAGCATGGGTATATGTAAAAATACACCCCAAAACACATTGCCCTACTTCTCCTGAGTACGGCGATACCACATGAGTGACACTTTTTTGCAGCCTGGGTGCGCAAAGGGGCCCAAATTCCAACGAGTACCTTTAGGTTTTACAGGGCTGCTCACAATTTAGCCCCGCCCAAAATGCCACAACAGTAAACACACCCCACCAAGGTATTCACTGAGGGGCATAGTGAGTCCGTGGGAGATTTTATTTTTTTTTGCCAGAAGTTAGCAGAAATGGAAACTTTATTATTAATTTTTTTCCTCAGAAAGTGTCATTTTCCACTAACTTGTGAAAAAAAATGAAATGATACATGAACTCACCATGCCCCTCCGTGAATACTTTGGGGTGTCTTCTTTCTAAAATGGTGTCATTTGGGGGGTATTTATACTATCCTGGCATTCTAGCACCTGAAGAAACATGACAGATGCTCAGAAAGTCAGAGCTGCTTCAAAATGAGGAAATTCACTTTTTTGCACCATAGTTTGTAAACGCTATAACTTTTACCCAAACCAATAAATATAAACTTATTGGATTTTTTTTTATCAAAGACATGTAGAACAATAAATTTAGAGAAAAATGTATATAGAAATGTAGTTTTTAAAAAAAAAATTACAACAGAAAGTGAAAAATGTCATTTTTTTGCAAAAATTTTGGTCATTTTTGATAAATAGCAAAAAAAGTAAAAAATGTCAGCAGCAATGAAATACTACCAAATGAAAGCTCTATTAGTGAGAAGAAAAGGAGGTAAAATTCATTTGGGTGGTAAGTTGTATGACGGAGCAATAAACGGTGAAAGTAGTGTAGTGCAGAATTGTAAAAAGTGGCCTGGTCATTAACCACTTTAGCCCCCCTAGCTTAAACACCCTTAATGACCAGGCCACTTTTTACAATTCTGCACTACACTACTTTCACCTTTTATTGCTCCGTCATGCAACTTACCACCCAAATGAATTTTACCTCCTTTTCTTCTCACTAATAGAGCTTTCATTTGGTGGTATTTCATTGTTGCTGACATTTTTACTTTTTTTGCTATTAATAAAAATTTAACGACATTTTTGCCAAAAAATGACATTTTTCCCTTTCTGTTGTAAAATTTTTTAAAAAAAACTACATTTGTATATAAATTTTTCTCTAAATTTATTGTTCTACATGTCTTTGATAAAAAAAAATCCAATAAGTGTATATTTATTGGTTTGGGTAAAAGTTATAGCGTTTACAAACTATGGTGCAAAAAAGTGAATTTCGGCATTTTGAAGCAGCTCTGACTTTCTGAGCGCCTGTCATGTTTCTTCAGGTGCTAGAATGCCAGGATAGTATAAATACCCCCCAAATGACACCATTTTAGATAGAAGACACCCCAAAGTATTCACGGAGGGGCATGGTGAGTTCATGTATCATTTCATTTTTTTTCACAAGTTAGCGGAAAATGACACTTTCTGAGGAAAAAAATATATATAATAAAGTTTCCATTTCTGCTGACTTCTGGCAAAAAAAAAAAAAAATCTCAGACGGGCTCACTATGCCCCTCTGTGAATACCTTGGGGTGTCTACTTTCCGAAATGGGGTCATTTGTGGGGTGTGTTTACTGTTCTGGCATTTTGGGCGGGGCTAAATTGTGAGCAGCCATGTAAAAGCTAAAGTTACTCATTGGAATTTGGGCCCCTTTGCGCACCCAGGCTGCAAAAAAGTGTCACTTATGTGGTATCGCCGTACTCAGGAGAAGTAGGGCAATGTGTTTTGGAGTGTATTTTTACATATACCCATGCTGGGTGAGAGAAATATCTCTGTAAATTGACAACTTTGAATAAAAATTTTTTAAAAAGTTGTCATTTACAGAGATATTTCTCTCACCCAGCATGGCTATATGTAAAAATATACCCCAAAACACATTGCCCTACTTCTCCTGAGTACGGCGATACCACATGTGTGCCACTTTTTTGCAGCCAAGATGCGCAAAGGGGCCCTAATTCCAATGAGTACCTTTAGGATTTCACAGGGCATTTTTACGCATTTGGATTCTCACGCTTTAGGGCCCCTAAAATGCCAGGGCAGTATAAATACCCCACAAGTGACCCCATTGTGAAAAGAAGACACCTCAAGGTATTCCGTGAGGGGCATGGCGAGTTCACAGAAAAAAAATAATTTTGGCACAAGTTAGCGGAAATTGATTTTTATTTTTATTTTTTACAAAGTCTCATATTCCACTAACTTGTGACAAAAAAATAAAATTTTACATGAACTCGCCATACCCCTCACGGAATACCTTGGGGTGTCTTCTTTCTAAAATGGGGTCACATGTGAGGTGTTTGTACTTCCCTGGCATTTTAGGGGTCTCCGCAATCATTACACGTATGGCCAGCATGAGTAGTTTCTGCGATTCTCCTTATATTGAGCATACGGGTAATGAGATATTTTTTTTTCCGTTCAGCCGCTGGGCTGAAAAAAAAAATAAAATGAACGGCACAGATTTATTCATTCGCATCAATCAATGTGGATGAAAAAATCTCTGCCAAAATCAGTGACTGCGGTGCGGTGGGCTGGACGCTAGCTACCTAACAAGTAGCTAACTAACTGGCGGTGATAAGGGACCCTTATGCCCCATTCACACGTCCGCAATTCTGTTTGCGGAACGGAATTGCGGACCCATTCATTTCTATGGGGACAGACTTTGTCCCGCTCGGATCCGGAATTACGGATCCGCGCTTCCGGGTCTGCACTTCCGTTACGCAAAAATATAGAACATGTCCTATTCTTGTCCGCAATTGCGGACAAGAAAAAGCATTTTCTATATAGTTCTGGCAATGTGCGGATCTGCAAAATGCGGAAAGCACATTGCCGGTGTCCGTGTTTTGAGGATCTGTGGATCCGCAGATCCGATCCGCGGATCCGTGAATCCACGGATCCGCAAAACACATATGGACGTCTGAATGGAGCCTTACAAGGGGTTTGATCAATGACAGGGGGTGATCAGGGGTCTAGATGGGGTGATCAAGGGGTTAACAAGGGGTTAATAGGTGAGGGGGTGGGGGGTTAATGTAGTGTTTGGTGCAACTTTACATAGTTACCTGGTCCTCTGGTGGTCGATCCCAGCAAATGGGACCACCAGAGGACCAGGTAGCAGGTATATCAGACGCTGTTCACAAAACAGCGTCTGATATACTTGTTTGATGCGATTTATATCGCATCTACAGCCTGCCAGCGATGGATCATCGCTGGCAGGCTGTAGTTAAACTCCTGAGACGCGCGCTACTGTGAACGCGCGCGTGCACGCACGTTCACAGGAAATCTCGCGTCTCGCGAGATGACGCACTTCTGCGGCGCCCCAGAACAGCCCGACCGCCGCGAGAACGCAGTTGTGCGTTAGGCGGTCGGGAAGTGGTTAAGGGTGTTTAAGCTAGGGGGGCTGAGGTGGTTAAGGAGGGAAAAGGGTTGGTCATGTTGGATTTCAATATTTTTTGTTCTTAAGGGACATTCGCTGCCAGATGTGAATGGCGGTGAATTGTTCCCCCCTACTTAATGGTAGACTAGGATGAGCATACATGTGCTGTTCCCGAGCTGTCAGCCGGCAGCTAACGCAGGTGTAGGGTCATGTTAAGTGCCCTTTTCACTGAAACACTCATCTATGAGTTAGCCTCAATATTCTTTCAGCAGGGGTCTAATGTGTTGAGATATGAGTAGTTGTTTAGTAGGGACATCATCTAGGAGAGCCACATTAGATGTCCTTGTGCCTGTATGTGAACTAGAGGAAACAAAGTGCCCTAACAAATAGAGGCAATGATGGTCTAGCACCGATGGAGCTGGAAAGACCTTCATGATTCATGAAATTTCAGCACTCTAGTTTAGCACGGGCATAAGAGCTGCTATGATGGACCCATTGATAAGAGATTAATATTCTTTGTAATGTACAATTTAAAATGTTTTTTTTTCTGAATTTGTCATATTTGTTTGTTTTTTTTCGTTGCGTAGTTGGCCATAATCTGTAATTTGTGGTAGGATTGATCAGTGACCAATTACAAGTTATAAAAGAAGTATATCTATGGCCACCTGTATGTAGTCCTTTGCCTGACTGAGGTCAATGTGTAAATAATAATGTAATACTCAGCTCAAGAAAGGTCCAGGCTGCGCTTTACCCAAAGTGATAATGTGAAAGCCACATATAAGTGGGCAATGCTTGCTGAGTTATCCACAGGCACAACTCTTTAAACACATGAAGTGGAAATTGTAGCAGTGGTCCAGGAGTTGCTGGATATAACAGGTCCTGTGGAAATGCCAAATAATCAGCTCAAACAATCTAGACTGCACTTTACCTAAAGTAATGATGTGAAAGCCAGCGGATTAAAAAGATCACTTTTATTATCCACTGTACATATAACGCGTTTCGGGGAATAAAATACTCTCTTTTTCAGATATAATATAGAAAAAGGCTAATGTGAATTTGTGATAATTATATTATTATAACAACATACCAGCTTTCAATGATATTGAATTTCTTGGTGATTCTGAAATGACTTACGGTCAGTTCACACGGTGGATTATGATGATGTCAAAATCCATTGCGTATACCACTGGCAGAAACCACTGCGGTTGTTCACCTTGGATGATGCAGACCTGCTCATGGCTTAGCTCCATTGAATGTCCCTTCTTGGCGTGGTCATGGCTTTTAACTGCCAGTATGTTAACTGCAGCGCTGCCACCCATTTAAAACAATGGGAGGCAGACACCGCGTGGCTGCTGCCGGAATTTGGCTCGGTGTCTGCACTAAACATCCGAAGGCAAATTCCACCATGTGAACAAGCCTTTAGAGGGCTGCCACACATCAAAACACTTGTGGTTTTTGCAGCAACATATCTGAATTTATGCAATGTTTCATTCCAGCAACTGACATATTTTTATGATCTGCTTTTTTTTTTGGCCGCATCCAAAATGCAGCACTGCCATGACATGGGGCAGCACCCTTATAACACCTTGTCTGGTCTCACATGTAAATTGAAATGAACATTTACCCTGCAGGGAGTAATTACCTTAAGGAGACATGTGTCTGCCCAAACCCATAGGTGGCTCTACCCGTAAATGTCCCATATCATTAATTTACAGCCTTACAACTAGGGTCAATATATGCTCTGTAATTAAGACAAAATAACAATACAGGAAATGACAAATTGACCGATTAGGTGGGAGGAGCCCGGTGTATTCTGTCAATGGAGCCACTGTATAGTGCAATTAGTGAGCAAACAGAAATCAGTGGCTCATGAATTGAGGGCCTTTTTACATGGCCCGGTTGTCAGGCAGATTATCGAGGAGAAATGTTCATATGAACGCTCATTCCCGATAATCTTCCCGTGTAAAGGTGCTGTCAATCACCCAATGAAAGAGTGAAATGCTCGTTCATAGGGTGAAACAATCGTCTGTGCAGACACCTAAATCATTGTTTGTGGCCAGTATGTCATGCTGTCTAAACAGAACTCTGCTGCCTCGAAACAATGACTCTGTATAAGGACACACAATGGCTGTAGCGATCTCTCGTCCCCATATAGTTGACGTGATCGCTGCATGTAAATGCAGCTCTTGTGAGCAAACAGAAATTAGTGGATCATGAGTTTTGTTCTATAGTAGTAGCTTAAAGGGGTTGTCCGCTCCTTCATTATTGATGGTCTATCCTCAGGATAGGCCATTAATATCTTATTGGTTGGTGTCCAACACCCAAAATCCTGCCAATCAGCTGTTTTAGGGCAGTGAAAGGGAAGCAGCACTGCAGTTACCAGCTTCATCCACGGGACAATAAACGGAGCTGTGTAATTTCGACACCAACTTCCAGTATTGGAGCTACTCTGAAACAGCTGATCAGCGAGTGTGCCTGGTGTTGGACCCCCACTGATCAGATATGGATGAGAACTGGCCATCAACAGTAAAGGAGTGGACAACCCCTACAGGGGTTTCAAAATATATATAGAAGGAAGCAGAGAACCTTTTATTTTAATATTCCTAATTCCTAATGCAGGGCAAAATACTACCTTGCCAACAAATAAGGAAAACATGTAAATTCTTCATACAAACCACAGCAATAAAAATGTTCTTAAAGGTTTTTTTTGGGAATTAACGTAAATGGAAATACTTAAATATTACTTTATTATAAATATATTCCCAAATACTTTTCATTAGTAATAATGGATCTTTTGGGCTGTGGAGCAATCATTAGGAGAAATAAAATGGCCACCATCCTATTAGTACACACAAAACCTGTCCCAATCATACAACAGATCATGTTACTTCACAACACTGATCTAAAGAGCTGCCTCAGCCTCCTCTTGTACTTATTAGGGATTATGAGCCAGAGTACAACTGATAACTAGAACTTTAGCTGAGCCTCTGTAGGATACTATGTGGTATTTGGGGCCGTGGTAATGGAAACTACATACAAGTGCTGCTGCTCATCAGCCACATCCTCACCCTCCTCTATGTACTCCATGTCTCCTCATAAACTCCATTCCTACAGAAATTCAGCTGAAGATCATATTCAGGATCATAATCCTTGAAAAGCAGGGAAAGAGGAGAATGAAGCAGCTCTTTAACTTAATGTTCTGAAATAACTTGTCCTGCTGTGTGATTAGGACAGGTTTTGTATGTATTAATAGGACAGCAGCCATTTTAGTTCCCCTGATGATTGCTCCTCAGACAAATAGAGCCGTTATAACTAATAAAAGATATTTGGGAATGTATTGATAATAAAATAATATTTAAGTATTTTCATCTTCTTAATTCCTGGAGAACTCCTTTAAATAAACTCTGTCACCAGGATCAAGCCTACCGTACAAGGCATGTAGTCTTAGTAGGGCTGATGACGCTGACAAAAGCCTTACCTTTCTTTCCCATAACCGCGGTCCGGTGTTGAAGAAAAATAAACTTTACAAATATGCAAATGATGAATTGGAGCACTTGGAGGCAGGCTTATGCCGTCCGAGCACTGCTTCAGCCAGTGGCGGATCCAGAGCCTGGTCTCGGGAGGGGCACTTTCAGATTGTTTTGTGACGGTGGACAGAAAATAATGTGGTGCTTATACTATACGATTTTAATTTAACCTATCGTACAGCTCTAACCTTATTTATAACTAAGGAGGGGTATCAGGTGATATTATACAGGGGGTAATATAACTAAGGGGTGGATACATGGGGTAATATTACTGAGGAGGGCTATCAGGAGACATATACAGGTGGTAATGTAACTGAGGAGGGGTATCAGGAGACATATACAGGTGGTAATGTAACTGAGGAGGGGTATCAGCCTGATACCCCTCCTCAGTTATATTATACCCTGCATAATTTACCCTGATAGCTCTCCTCAGTTATATTACCCCCTGTATAATGTACCCTGATTCCCTCCTCACCTATCGTACAGCTCTAACCTTATTTATAACTGAGGAGGGTATCAGGGTACATTATACAGGGGGTAATATAACTGAGGGGTATCTGGGTACATAATACAGGCGTAATATTATACATTATACAGGCGTAATCGTACAGCTCTAACCTTATTTATAACTGAGGAGGGTATCAGGGGACATTATACAGGGGGTAATATAGCTGAGGAGGAGTATCAGCCTGATAGCCCTCCTCAGTTATATTACCCCATGTTTAAGTTACCCTGATAGCTCTCCTCAGTTATATTACCCCCTGTATAATGTACCCTGATTCCCTCCTCACCTATCGTACAGCTCTAACCTTATTTATAACTGAGGAGGATATCAGGGAACATTATACAGGCATAATATAACTGAGGAGAGGTATCAGGGTAAATTATACAGGGGGTTATATAACTGAGGAGGGCAGGGGCGTAGCTAGAAATGACTGGGCCCCACAGCAAATTTTTGTATTGGGCCCCCACCCGCGCGTTTCGCTCCCCCTCTATAATGTGCCAGCCATAAAGCCCCCCTATAATGTGCCAGTAGTCAGCCATATAGCCCCCCCAGCCCCCCTATAATGTGCCAGTAGCCAGCCATATAACCCCCCTATAATGTGCCAGTAGTCAGCCATATAACCCCCTATAATGTGCCAGTAGTCAGCCATATAACCCCTATAATGTGCCAGTAGTCAGCCATATAACCCCCTATAATGTGCCAGTAGTCAGCCATATAACCCCCTATAATGTGCCAGTAGTCAGCCATATAACCCCCTATAATGTGCCAGTAGTCAGCCATATAAACCCACCCTATAATGTGCCAGTAGTCAGCCATATACCCCTCCTATAATGTGCCAGTAGTCAGCCATATAACCCCCTATAATGTGCCAGTAGCCAGCCATATAGCACCAGATGCCCCCATAGTGCTCCTCTCCCCATAGTGCCCCCTATAATGTGCCAATATCAAGTGCATCTGTCTTCCCCCATCCCAATATCATAGTGCCATCCTCTCCCCTGCCCCCTAATGTGTGTGCCAATATGAAGTGCCTATCTCTCCCCCATTTGCCAATATCATAGTGCCAATAGCCCCTCCTCCCCTGTGGCAGTAAAGTAAAAGTCCAGTATTTAAAAATAAAAAAATAAAAAAACACACATATACTTACCTCCATGTTAGGCAAGCCTCATTTATCCTGTCTTTCAGAAAAAGTTTGTGAGGGGAATCAAACCTGTGACCATTAGGATGAAAGGCAAGACACTTATCCACAAGGCTGTATCAGCTGCATAGCTAGGTAGCTAAAAAAAAAATAAGACCTCTAGATAAGGAGAACTTTGATAGTGTATCTATACACATTACAGCTGCCCCAACACACCAAGCTCTGCTACATCCATATACAATGTGCTGGTGCAGCTGTAATGTGTATGGATACACTATCAAAGTTCTCCACATCTAGAGGTCATATTTATTTTTTATTTTTAGCTATCTGGCTAGGCAGCAGATATAGCCTAGTGGTAAAGTGTCTTGCCTTTGAACCTAATGGTTGCAGGTTTGATCCCCAGGGCAAGCTTTTCTGAAAGAAAGAAGAATTAAGTTTTAAATAAATAGACAAGGGCGAGAGGACACTGCGATCGGGAGAGGAGTGAGGACACGTGCTGATTACCCAGGGGAGGAGAGAAGTGAGGACAAACACGTGCTTGCCGGGCCCCCTGTAAGCCCGGGCCCCGAAGCAGCTGCTTCCCCTGCTTCCCCGGTAGTTGCGCCGCTGGAGGAGGGCTATCAGGCTGATACCGCTCCTCAGTTATATTACCCCCTCTATAATTTACCCTGATGATACCCCTCAGTTACATTACCACCTGTATATGACTCCTGATAGCCCTCCTCAGTAATATTACCTCTTGTACCCACCCCTTAGTTATATTACCCCCTGTATATTAGATAACTAAGGGGTATCAGGGTACAATAAACAGGCATGTGGTAATATAACTGAGCTGGGGGGGTGCATGATGCAGGGTTCTTGTACAGGCTGCAGGGGCAGGGCAGAATCGACTGAGACAGATTCCACTTCCACAAGCTGCTACTGGAGCTGGACACAGTCACTTGGGCAGAGGGCACTCTGCTGATGCCCTGCTTGACACTCTCACTTATCACAGACTCACCACAGACAGCAGCTCAGGGGAGGCAGGCTCTTCTCTTCCTCTGTGCTGCCCAGACAGGACCACTCCCTCCTCCCTCCCTGACTTCCTCCTGCACGTCTTCTGACTCTGTGCACTGCACAAGAGCAAGGCTCTGCTCTGCCTCCGCTCCAGACCGGCTCCGCCCCCTGCCCTATGTGTGTCTGGCTGCGCTGGGCAGCCAGAGCAGGTACTCATTTAAAGAATAGTGCAGCCTGCTACTAGCTAGGTGCGGGCAGGCAGGGTAATCTGGGATATATTCTCGGGGGGGGGGCAATTGCCCTGTTGCCCCCCCCCCTGGATCTGCAATGGCATCAGCGACACCCCCGTTTTTTCCTAATTCTGGCCTTCTCCACTTAATTATGCATCCATGCCTTTTGATTGACAGAGCTAGATCCAGCACCTGCACACTCGCCTCCATAACGATGCGTGCACACAGGATCTTTTCCTTCCTTCCCGGCTTGTGAATATGTCTACTGCGCATGCGCCGTCAATAAACATCGGACTGTAAACATGAGAAAGAAAGCTATGTTGTCAGTGTCATCAGCCCTACCAGGCTATTTGCCTGGTACGGTAGGCTTGATCCGGGTGAAAGAGCCTCTTTAAGGGGTTTTCCAGGTTTTTTCTTTTAACTTGGCCCTCTGGTTGCTGTGGACAAATCATTACTTACCTTTTCCCTGTCACTCTGTTCCAGCTCCATGGCTCCTGGGCTCTCTTCACTGGGCTTCCTGTCCCGGTGAGTGTCGAAGCTGACAGATGGGGGTCAGAAGTCCAGTGAAGAGAACCAATGACTGGTAGCGACATGTCCCCAAGTGGCATGTGACCCATCAGTGAGTACCTAATGAGAACCACACTTTTTACTTCAGTTTTGATTCCTGACATCTTTCCAATCCAGTTGCCAAAAAAACTACCATAATAGCATGTAAACAGGAAGTGGAAGGGAATTCCCATCATTTTCGTTCCTCTATGAGCAAATTCAGACCTTCATCCAAACAATTCATTCATTACCATTACTGGAAACTGGCTAAGGGTGCCCGTACATGGTGCCGTCCGACCTTAGGATCCGCATGTAGATGACTGCTAATTGACAGATTGCACTTGTACTTGCCACTTAAAACAATGGCAAATGTCTGGCAGTTAAGGCAGATTTTCATGGATCGATTATTGTAAACATACTTTTATTCAAAATACTCTTTCCCAATAATCGTCTCATGTGGAGGTGCTGAAGATCACCCGATAAACTAGCAAAATGCTTGTTCGTTGGGTGAAAGCAATGTTGATGCAGACACCTAAATCATCATTACTGGGATGCAGATTGTGCCGTGTAAACAGCAATCTGCTGTCCAGAATCAATATGAGGAAAAACAATTGCAGTAGCCATCGCTCGCCCCCATACAGTGGAGGTGATTTCTGCATGTAAATGCAGCTCTTTACCCCCTTGATGAGCAAGCAATTATCGTTAAGAACAGTTCCTGCCTGATATTTGCCTGCTCAGTCTGCATGTTTAAAGGCACCTTTAGTGGTAAATGCCATGCAGATCCCACAGCAGGACCAACCCAGCTACAGTCAAACATTACACCTAACAGGTGTATTTCAGGCACAGATTACGGCACAACGGTTATTTGTGCCGCAATCTGCGACTTTTCCCCGCTCATACCAGGTCTAAAAAAGTGGGCATGACATGGGTGAGGAAGGAGACGGGACGGAAGGCCCGCCTCATTTACCATTTTTTACGCCTGTTTCAGGCGTAAAAAAGGTCTAAATGTATGACAGCAAGGAAGCTGTCTTATATTTAGAAGTGGCGTACGATCCGCCGAAGTTATGTAGAGGCCAGCACCTCTACATAACTGAAGCGGATCCACCGCCTGGTATAGGGCTTAGTAAGACCGATGTCTAAAACACCACATGTGATAAATGTGCCCTTTGGTCTAAGATTCTTATGGAGCGCAACTACACATAGCTCAGTTGTTAAAACCTGTTGGACCTTAGTAAAAGCACGATGAAGGTTAGCTCTTATTAGTGGCCTTCACTGTATTTGTAATTTTCACTTAATCTAGTGAACAAATTAAAAAAAAGCTACATTCACATTACATATCACATCGGAACTCTTAAGGTGGATTTAGACGTGCAGATAATCAGGCAGATTATTGGAAATAAAGGTCCTACAAATGCTCGTTCCTTACAGTCTGCCCATGTAAAGGTGCTGCAGCTCATGCAACGAACGAGCGAAATGATTGTTCATCGGATGAAACTATTGTTCGTGCAGGCACCTAAATTATCATTTCTGGGCAGTAGATCGTGCTGTCTAAACAGCGATCCGCTGCCCAGAAACAATGCAGTTGTATGAGGACAATAGCGACCCCTCATCCTCATACTGTGGAGGAGATTGCTGCATGTAAATGCAGCACTTCACCTCCACTGAACAAACAACTGACTGTCAGAAAGGAGTGCTTCCTTCCCGACAATCTGCAGCTCATTGGTAGCTTTAAATACACCTTCAACTGGTTGATATGTTGTCTTTAGAGTTATAATGACCCAGACTATAGGTGAGCAAAGCAAACTTTGGATGCTACATCCAAAATCGCTTTGTTCAAAACTTCGGATGAATACTGTACGGAGATCCGTTTCTGTGCAGTATTAAAATGTATGGGCTCTGATGAGCCAAACTTAGTTATCCGCAAAGTCGCGTGAGACTTTGTTAAACAACTTCGTTAATTGATTTTTAAAGTGGAGAATCCCTTTAAAACTTGAAAACGAACTCTGCTTCAGTTCCAACTGGTAACTAGGAACCGAAGCCGAGTTTGGTTTAAAGTTTTAAAGTGGTTTTTCACTTTAAAATCAATTACTGAAGTTATTCAACAAATTCACGCGCGACTTTGCAAATAACTAACTTCGGCTCATCGGAGCCCATAAATTTTGATACTGTATCGAGACGGATCTCCGTACAGTACTAATCTGAAGTTTTGAAAGAATAGACTTAAGATTTTAAATGGCTTGTCCAGGATTAGAAAAAACTGTTTGCTTTCTTCTACAGAAAGTTCCACGTGTTGTATTGCAGCTCAGCCACCTTCAAGTTCATGGAACTCAGCTGCAATACCAGACAGGACAAGTGTAGTGCTGTCTCCAGAAGAAAGCAGACCTGTTCTCCTCACCAGATATGACTCAGTTTATCATGCAGGTTGCCAAAGCTCATTAGAAAATGTCCCAATTGATCATAATATGTTCCAAAGTAGCCACCATTGTGTTATTGTCCCATGAATAAGGGCATCTGTTCAAACGCAGCTTTGGACACTGCAAACACATAGGGGGAGTTTATTATTTGTACTGATTCTTTGTGTCAGTTTTGTCTCTGGTTTCTGCCAATGCACCTATTTTATGAACTGGTGCACAGTAAAAATAAAATTTAATAAAATAAAATTTAAGTATAAATTAATTTGGCGCAAGTTTGATGTGACTTACACTTATATCATTTAAAGTACACATTGTGCTTGCCTGGCGTGAAGTTGTGACATTTTTGAGATTTTTATGTATGTCGCAGAAGATAATTGAGACTTAAAAGTCTTAAAAGAATTAATCTACAAATTTAATAGTGGCTCAGGGAGCCAAAAGTCGCAAAATTTTGAGCAAAAAGTCATGTGAACAATTTGGGGCAAGTGCGATGTGACTTACACTTATACCATTTAAAGTACACCTGGTGCTTGCCTGGCATGAAGTTATGACATTTTTGAGATTTTTATGTATGTCGCAGAAGATAAATGAGACTTAAAAGTCTTAAAATAATTAATCTACAAATTTAAAAGTGGCTCAGGGAGTCAAAAGTTGCAATATTTTGAGAAAAAAGTCATGTGAACAAGCAAATGTCCCCCATATTATTTACTTGTTCTTTACAGCTATCCTATATATATATATATATATATATATATATATATATATATCAAGTCTATTATCCTCTCTAATCCACATATACATAGACAAAAAAAAGCCTAGACTAAGGTGTTAGTCTTTCCTTAGCTTCCAATAGGCTTAGACAGAATGGCTTGTGAATATGCATTAGCCGTTCAAGTGAAGCCTAATAAAAAGCCAGGGCACATTGTATGCTGTCAGAGAACACTAGCACACACACACACACAGAGGGTAACAATGGCTGTCTACCCCTATTGTATTCTCCTGTTACTGCTCATATCTGGAGCAATCTGTTATTCAAGGAAAAGGCAAGATTCTGGTACCCTACAAGAATATGTCAACAGGACTGCGAGAGAAGACAGTAAGAATGGTGGCTCACCACATCTGCCCAACTTCATGCTCAGCCTCTACCGAAGCTTTCATCGCCTGGAGTCCAAACATAGCGTAGACTTGACATCATCGGTACTACATGGCTTTTCATCCAGTCCACAAGCTGATATTATCAGGAGCCTTGCAGCTAAAAGTAAGCATGACTTAGTCTCCCTTTAAACTCTAGATATACATTTCTAAGTTTTTAGTAAGTGTTTTATGTTACGCAACGTAAGCAACAGCACAGTTCGTAATTGTTTAGTTAAATGATTTGAAGCCATGTCTGAACATTGTAATGTGGACATGTTAGATGCTCTTACTGATGGTTTCATGTGCCAATATTGCACATAACAATATCAAAAAAACATTAAAAAAATGCTAATTATTTCATTGATACTTATGTTAACCTTAGTCTTAGAAGCATATCAGTGAATGGAGATGTATCATGAGTTGGTGCCTTCTTTAAATATATTGCTTTTATAAGCCAATTTAGATGTGTGTACATCTCTGTTCACAGCTCATGACAGCTAAGCTGGAAATGTTCACAAGTAGATACCAACAAATTCTGACAGACTCCGTTGATTTAGAACATTTTCATTTCAGGTTCTGGTATTTTTGACAACAAAGATAGCACTTCCGATCGCACTGTATGTCAAAATTACCAGAACCACAGCTGACTGGAAAAACTACAGATGTGAACATATTGTGCCTCTATAAAATGGCAAAGAACTTGCAATTTATGCAAAGAAGACAAAATATCTATTCAAGCATGTTGGTGAAAATGTCCCGAAATCCATCTGCCATAAAAAGTAGTACAGAAGGTCACTACAAGCTTGACTCATGCCAATTTTCTAAACTATAAAACTCCTCTCCTCTGACATCACATTCTAAGTGAATGACAATCCACAGCAATGATGATTGTCTTAGGGCCCATTCACACGACAGAATTTTTCTTTCTGCATCCGTTCTGCATTTTTGTGGATCAGATGCAGACCCATTCATTTCTGTTTGACTGCAAAATCCACGGATAGCACACATTCAGTTCCGTGTGTCCTCATAAGGGCTCATGCACACAAACGTTTTTTTTTTCCATGTTCGTTACAGGGTTTTTTTGTGGGCCCTATGCGGAACCATTCAAAAACGTAAATGATTCTGTGTGCATTCTGTTTCTGTATGTCCGCATGGCCGTTCCACAAAAAAGATAGAATTAGATAGGCATTGTTACAATGGATTCACACAAAAAAAACTGGATGCAATACAGATGTCATATGGACGTTATCCGTATTTTTTGAGGAACCGTGTTTTGCGGTAGGAATGATTCACAAATATAGTAGTGCAGCCATTTGCAGTCATGTCCAATTTTAGCTACCATTTGCCACCAATAATAACAATATATTATACATACTACATATTTGATGTAGTATGTCACCCAATCAGATATATCCTATAATTAAATCGTCAGCTATGTGATAGAAGGGGAGTGATAGTCAATGGCACGTTATGGCCAAGTTACCAAATCCTATAGTTGCCTACGATCTGTAAATTCCTGGAAAAAATTACTTTATTTTCAGTGTCCATAAGAAAAATGTGATGAATCCATTATTTTACTAAAGTTGGAGGAGTTTGTGCTGGTTATTATAATAGTCATTATTAGTTTACAGGTCAGTGTTTATTCATCTATATTTTTGACTAGTAATCTTTATACGATATATATGGTTTTCCAATTTGTCTGTGATTTTTGGATAGGTTGTCCAGAAAATTTGAAATAATCAGGTTAGCCACCCTGCCAAAACCATATCCTTCAGTTATGCTTCAAAGTACCTTCAATTACTTATCTGGACCAACAATTAGGATGTGTGTTCATTAGAAGTTTGAAGGTGTCTGATAAAGTCTTAGGTCGTGGCCACAATGGCAATGTGTGATAACAGAGATGTGTAGTACTGCTACTGGGTGTGGATGTAATAATACATATGACCTTAGGCTCTTCAATGTTTGCTTAGGAATACAACTCATTACAATACTCTGAGTGTTATGCTGTAGACTATATATTTAGTTGTACCTCATCTACTTTTGGAATGCACAGAATAGAGGTTGCTTACAAAAAAATCCACAGGTTGTGGATATTCCTCTTTTACTTTGATGTTTTTCGAGACTGATCTAGTATAAATCTGTAAACCAGACACACTTCAGTGAAGTCCTAACACACAACACTAATACACATCCTATTCTTGGACATGTCTGAATAATGTCTCATCAGAAGACTACTGCTAACCTTCAGCCCATCAGGAGTCCGCACCAGTATTGTTCTCCTACAGACTTAAGAGCAGTCAATTGAGGCGTGGTTCAGACAATCCTATAGAAAACCCACAAGACCTGCACTAGTGCAATCCACATCTGAGTGCATTAAGTTCAGCAAGGACATGATTGGATTACTTCAGCGCACTGCCCTTGTTCTAAGGCACCCATAATTAATAGTTTTCCATGTTTTTTCATTTTTAAACTTCAAGTAGAAGATTTTAATTTCAAACAACCATTTTTAAAATCTGCTCACTGAGCATGCAATGCTTGGACTGGACGTGGTAGTAGCATAGAAAGCATTTACAGTAAGCTTCTACATGTACTGTGTTTTCTGAAAGGATTAGTTAGGTGACAACCACTTTGTACGTTGTCTAAAACTTGTTTGCCACTCTTACAATTGCAAAAAAAGGAAGTGTGAAAACAAACCCTACAAGCATAAATTTACACATGGTCTAAATCAAATTAACAAAATCCCCCAACCACTAATACAAATGCCGTACACATAGGATGGAGAATTGCAACAGGAGGTTAATGGTAATAGGGATAGGCCCAAAGCAAATTTATGTAAATGCCCTTCCACATAGATCATGTTAAACCATAATACATTAAAGGGGTTGGCCACTTTATTTCAACTTTAAACAAGAGAATCTTACAGTGGATAATATGGTACTCACTCATTCGTCTATATTCCAAAGTCAGGACTGTTTTTAGGCACACTATTGCTAACAGGCTATTATTTACTTGCAATAGGGCTTGATAATGCTATGCTATGTATGGCAGACAATAGACTAACAAACAGCCATTAGTTGTTACTAATATATTGGATATTATTATTATTTTTAGTAGCGGTAATAGTAGTAGTAATAATTTGTATTGAATTACATGTAATAACACATTTCTATTGCAAGGCACAGTGTAAAGGGGGTTCCCCAAAACCAATATTTATCATGTATCCAGGATATTTTATTAAATTGGACATTTATCACCGATCTACTATTGGGACCTTCACCATTCACTAAACAGAGGGTCTCAGCCCTTTATGCCTCCTCGAATATGTGTGCTGCCATTGCATTCAGATCTTATGGGACTGATGGGTATAACTTAGTGCTATGTATATTTATGTCTGTCAGTTTCATAGACTTTGAATAGATCTGCAACCTGTATGCTTGACTATTGCTCTATTCAAACTTGTCTTCCCTGCAGTCCTGCAGTGAGGAGGAATGTAGGTATGGTAAGAACATAAGGGAACCCAGCAGTAAATGGCTGATAAATGTCCTATTTAAAAAAAGAAAATTGTGGATAGGTAATAAATGTTAATTGTAGGACAAACTCTTTAAGGATTATATTCAAATGGTACTTAAAAGTGTTTCCTGAGATTTTCATACTGGTAACCTATCCTCAGAATAGGTCATCAGTATCTGATCAGTGGGGGTCTGAAACCCGGGCTGGCACCCCCACGATCAGTGCCACTCCCTTCTCGCAGCTTTTCAAGCACAGCGCCGTACATAGTATAGTATTAACTTCTATGGGGCTGAGCTGCGTCTAGGCCACCTGACTGATAACTGTGTCATCGCTGGCCTAGGAAAAGCTGAGAGAAGGACGCTGTGTTAATGCCTTCTCAAAAATCTGATCGGCAGAAAACCCCTTCAAAGAATTAGAATGTACAGTTTTATATTTACATTTTAAACTATTTGTTACTATACTGATTTGTTATCCAAATACTTTTTGTTCCCTTTTTAAATTAAATTTACAATTTCTATGTTCTTTCATTTAGGCATTGAGACAATGGGAGAAAGATGTGTTCTAGTGTTCGACTTTTCATCTCTCAGCCACGATGAGGAGCTTCAGTTTGCAGAAGTCCGAATAAGAACATCTGCAGTAGAAAAACCTTTTGGAGATGGGTCTCAAGTGATAATGAATGTTTTTCATCAAAATTCAGCATGTCAAAAGCCCACTAAGATATGCAAAAACACTATATATTTGGGCAAGTTCAAAAGTGCACTTCGGTCCAAAGCTTCAGAAAGTTGGATAGTAGTAGATGCTACAGAAATTGTATCAAAATGGTTTGACATTTCTAATAAATCTGGAATTCAATCTGAAAAACTTAAAGAAAGGTTTCCAGGGCCAGCCAGTGCCAAAAACAGATACAAAGAGCACACATCTGAAGATCAACTAGTGCTTATGTTTGTATATTCCAATACATCCAAGAAGGAGAGGTCTTTGGTGACTGCTAGTCTTCTAGTAGATGCCACACAGTCTAAATACCTTACTACAATACCCACCGTAAAAAACATTACAGTATCCAGAAGGCGTAGAAGAAGCCATATTATTAGAGATCGGATGATAGGCATGAAACAAGTTCCAACTGCTGACAATCCAGGCAATCTTTGTAGAAGAGTAGATTTCATTGTAGATTTCAAGATGATTGGTTGGGATACATGGATCATTCATCCAAAAAAGTTCAATGCCTATCGATGTGAAGGCACCTGCCCAAGTCCAGTGAATGAGAGTGTCAAGCCAAATAATCATTCATACCTACAGGTAATGAGTCCTTATCTATCTATCAATCTATCTATCTGTAAAGCTATATAAAACTATACATTTTCTATCCACTTTTACAAATAACCTCAAGTTGCATTATTTGAAGAAGAAAATGGTCAAATTGCTTTGCTACAAAGCTAGCCATACATTAGGGAGCTCAGACCTGTCTGTGTTGTTCTTGATCCTTGAACGTTGTCATTTTGTGTGACAATGCAAATAGATATCTGTAATTTAACATGAGTGAATTTTGAAATACAGCCCTCAAAAACAACAAAAAAAAATCCAAATGCCTTCAATTGGTATCTGTTAAACTCATTTGTGACACAAAAATGGCAACAATAGGTGACAGAAAATGGTCTAAATTATCTTTTTCAGACATCTAAAATCTTTAGGGTATGGCTAACTTTTAGAGTTTGTGAGTTCAAGAGATTCAATCAGACGAGTGTTTGTTGATCCAGGGAATTTTTGGGAAATTGTTCTTCTACCTAGTCATCGTTCCATCTAATAGGTCCTTATTGAAAGAGATTTTGCCTAAGCAGCTAGATATCCAGTGGTTATCATATCATATTCTAGTATTGGATTAAGTAGCAATCTGACCAAAAAGGGCATGAAGTCTAATTGTGTTGGTCTGTCCAGACTATCATATACAGCTTAATATAGATATAGTGCATTAAAGGTGTCCATACACATTACACTATGGTTGGCCGAAATCAACAGTTTTGACAGGACCAGATGACCATCTAATTTGTATTCAATGTTCATCCAGTGTTCGTTCGACCTATGTCATGGGGGAAAAACAATCAGGCATGTTGTCCAAGCACTATTTGGTCCTTTAGTCTTGAGGTTCCTTACCATTAGGACATGCTTTGATTCTGTTTGCCAAAATGTGATTATATGTGTAAGTTCATTCTCTTAATAAGGATGCATTCATCTATGAATCTCAGTAGTAAGAAGAAATACATACTGCTGTTTGAGCTTTGTCAAATGTAGAGATTTTGGAATTTGTCTACCTTTAAGCATAAGAAAGCATTTCAGCAAAGTAACTTTCATTTTGAACTTATCTGTAGAGTTTGACCTTCTTCAAACTTGTCGCATCCTTGGCCACTTGCTGTGAGGAAAAGTGAGATAATCTCACATTCTTACCCCTCAAGACAATCAGCAGGAAGTCCTGTGCAATTAGCATATGGCAAGCTACTTGTTTAAATTAAACAGATTAGTGGCTACTGCAAAGTTTACAGATGCTACCAGAATTGTAAATACTTATCTAAAGTGTAAAATAAAACTAGTAAAAATACTCAATTAAGTATGGGTTCACATTGCGCTTTAGTCTACTTTCACACTCACGTTTTGGCTTTCCGTTCAGGGCTTTCACAAGCGGCCCAAAACGGATCAGTTTGCTTTCTAATGCATTCCGAATGGAAAAGGATCCGCTCAGAATGCATCAGTTTGTATCAGCTCAGTCTCCATTCCGCTTTGGAGACCAACATCGCTGCTTGCAGTGTTTTGGTGTCCATCTGATGAAGCCAAACAGATCCGTCCTGGCACACAATGTAAGTCAATGGGGACGGATCCGTTTTTACTGACACAATCTGGCACAATAGAAAATGGATCCATCTTGGCTATGGTAAAGATAATACAAACTGACCTGTTCTGAACGGAGGCAGATGGTTTTCCATTAAGGATGCGCACAAAACGCGAGTGTGTTAGTAGCCTTAGTTGACTTTATGACAAGCGTGGAAGACTGTGCAATTCTGTCAGGCAAAAAAGCTGGACACAAGTGGAAAGCAGGTCAAACGGGGTCCAAAAGGAAATGTCTAGAACTCAGACCCAGTGTATGTACTAGTTGCGTTTGATGTTTAAATATTGCTTTCGGATATTCAAGCATATACCCTTGATGCAAAGCCCAGTGGAGGGCGAAAATGCAATCAAAGACAGCTTTAGTTATAATTGCCACAAAAAGTAACAATACCTTTGAGCAAGCATATATGTATTCCTAATGGGAAGAGGGGAATCAGCCACTCATAGACACTTCTGGGGGCAGTTTATCTCCATTAACTGGCCTGGGCAAAGACGGTGGGTGGCAGAGGATAGCCCAGATCACTAATGTGTTCTTAACACACTATGGTGTCCAAGAGAATTCACAGAAGTACAAATGAAACATGTCACTGTGTAAAGCTATTTCATCTTAAATATTTTTAATCAAAAAATTTTTAAAAATATTAATTTGATGAATTCATGTATATCTCTTTGCTTCTATTGCAGAGCTTGGTAAACTTCTACAACAATAGAAAAGCCCCAGAGGTGTGCTGCGTTCCTACAAAGATGAGCTCCCTCAGCATGGCGTACTATGACCATATGGATATTGCTTTCCAAGTCCATGAAGCCATGATAGTAGAAGAATGTGGATGCCAGTAAAGTTTAAAAAAAACAACACAAGTATTCACTAATTTCTTCATAGGCACAACTGACCTAATAGTTACTCAATGTGAAAACAGTGGATATATTGCCATCTCAGATTAATATTAGATCTTGTGGATATCCTGTAAGTAAGCATCCTAATAATGAGATCATTACGAGAAGATAACTGAATAGACTATGTGGACTGAGCAGTTGTGGTTTCTAAATAGCTCTTTATCAATGTAATTATGTATAAATGTATATTGATAGATATTTATATAAATATATTGTAATTTTTTTTCAAAGTAGCTTTTTATAAAGTAATATTTAAAATAAAAAAAGTATGCCAGATATGTGACTCCTCCATGGTCCTGCTTGTTCTTTACTCCAAGAACTGGAAGTACATTTGAGCAGCAAATTTCTAAAATAAGCAACCAACGTGAAAGAACTCTTTAGGGTAGAAGTAATCTAAGGTTGATCTCTTCTATGCCAAAATTGGGGGCTACCTTATTCAGTCTTGGACATTCAATTGGGTTGGGCAACAAAGAGCAACATTAAAAAAGAGGGGTTGTGAGCAGTATAAAAATTTACCATAAATTGGCCACTGAAAAAA
The DNA here is from genome assembly GCA_033119425.1 of Bufotes viridis. NCBI lineage: Eukaryota > Metazoa > Chordata > Amphibia > Anura > Bufonidae > Bufotes > Bufotes viridis. Next base: position 192,140,178 of record CM065594.1, read on the forward strand.
AAAAAATCTTGTTTATTCTAGGGTCCTTCCTTTGTGTATTAATATCTATATATATATATATATATATTCATTTGTGTAAAACAACCTGAAAATCTTTTTTAGGTGGACCATGAGACGGCAGAAAGTATATCAATGACTACTATATTCTGCATTTCATCACATTGTAACTATAATTTAGCTGTGACATTTCACAGAGTCCTTAGTGCAGGCCCGGAACCAAAGTTTAAAAACAGAACTCAGTATGCAATGATGAATGCTCTGGTTCCCCTTATCTAAACCCATTATGTAATACAGAATAGAAACAGAGTCATCTCATTAGAAGTCACAATGAAATGAGAAAATCATGCACAAGACAGAAGACAGATGCATGCAATTCTAGGACACAAAGTAGACTAGGAACAGATTTAGTTATAATGTTTAAGATTGAAGGTACTCAAACACATTTGTCTGAAGTTGATCAAATCTGATGATTTCAAACGATCGTTTAGTGCAGGGGTGCACAACCTGCGGCCCTCGATACCATTCTGTGCGGCCCCCAAACATTTGGTAAAAGACATGTAGGTCTATGTCTTATGGCTTCTTACATGTATCTTTCATATATTCTCCTATTAGATGGTAGTCCTAGAACTGTAACTATACATTTATAGAATAAACTGTATGTTTAATATGCCAAAAATACAGTATTTCAGTTGGTAATAACCCTCTAAGTTTTATTTTCGGCCCTTGGAATTGGTTCAGGCTGACAATGTGGCCCCCAATCAGAAAAAGGTTGTGCACCCCTGGTTTAGTGGGTGAAATTTAACAACGAATGATCATTTTAGCCAACTGATGACAATCATCATCTTAAAAGAAGGTGAAAACAAAGTAATATGTACATACAAAGTCAAACCATATGGCTCACCCTCCAACAAGACATAATCCAAAACATATTCAAACTACAGACCCAGCTGGTGGCACCTCAAGGAGACTTCAACACGTGTTTCGCGTCAGCCCCTGAGGAATCTGACGCGAAACACGTGTCGAGGTCTCCACCTTACCCAACCTTGACTACAGTTCTGTATTGTTATGAATATTGGATTTTCCCGCATGCTTTGGCACTCTCTTTGTGATTGTGTTTGTATCTGCCAATTGGCTTACCTGGTTATTTAGTTGTTTTTATCAACTTTAATAAACATATATTTTTAGATATACTTTTGTGTAATTTTTCATATGTTTAGTGCCTGAGATGCTCTAGCATGTACAACTGAATTCCAGCGATTAAGCAGTGTAGCTGCAGACCATTCTGATGCTGCAAGTGCATGAGAGAGTTCCCCACTATATGAGAATGGCTGAAAAAAGGGACAGTCTCCAGGGAATTGCCAGCACCTTGCACAAGCCAGTGCAGTTTTATTAAAAAGATCATGCAAAGAGCATGTGTTATTTCCCCCAGGTTCAGGGAGGCCAGGATGTTGCACCCATTGTCACTGACCACCTTGCCCAAATGGAGTTGGCGGGGTGACAGCCAGCGGGATGTTTGCTGCTTGATGTAGTTTAGCAACTGCTCACCTGTGTGGCTACTCTCACCCAGGCTGACCAGCTCTAACACCACATGCCATGCGTGACTTGAAACCGGTCATAGGAAGGAGGGGGAGTGGGAGCAACGCTGTGCCCCGCTGCTATTGGGGACAGGAGTGAGTCCATGGAGGAGGAGGTGGACAATGATTTTTAATGCCTGCTGTGGGAGCCAGCCCAATACAATCTTGGGGAAGGAGGGCTAAAAGGGTCCTGGCCATGTTGCTGGGGCGCTGCTTCTCCACTACTGCAAAAAAAAAAGAATAATGAACAGCACTTTTTGGATGAGAATATCCGATTGCATACAAGACATATGCAGCGCGCCATCTCCTCTGACCCCCCAAAATGTGCTACTAAATTTGCCGGCGGCGGATTACCCGTTCCGTAAGCATTCCCTACTATCTTCCCTAGTCTCGGCTGCGAAATTGTTGATACCCATGCATTGGCTGCAGTCTATGCCTCCGTCAATGGGGGAGTGGATTGAAAAAGTACATGAGATATATCGGCTGGAGGAATTGTCCAGCTGGGAAATGTATCTGCACCCCCAGTTTCTGAAGGAGTGGGGTCCATGGCTTTCTTGGTACCCTTCTCATTCTCTTTCCTCTCCGGCCTAGTGGGGTATACATAATGTTGAAAAGTTGTATTGCCAAGAAGACGGCCGATATGCCGACAAATCTACTCACAAATGTATGTCCCTTTATTTGTCCGGTGATTGTACTGTATTTGCATTTCCTCGGCCTACCCGCTTCTGCTTACACATGGTGCTTTCACTTGATCGTGAACACGACTGCTTTGATTAATGATACTGGTACCATGAACGGAGGTACAGTGTGCCTCGCCTATGATTGCCGACAGGAGGTTGTCTGCACTGTGCGATTTATGCCAGCTCACAAAGTGAGACTATCTATTTATGTGTTTCTGCAACATGTACACTTATACTCATTGCATCATATAGTGGTTTGCTCTTAATACCGACATATTACCATTGTACCATGATGTTGTTCATGCTGTTTGGTTTGACGTCACTTTATGTAAAATGTGATATACTGCTTTGTCATTGACGACATTGTTTCCCTTAAATAAAGATTTATAAAAAAAAAAAAAAAAAGAATAATGAAAAACATTGGGCCGCGAAAGACATCTACTGTCCCTGCCCGTAACAGCTGCTCCAGGTGTCTATCGTGAGAGTACAAAGCACTATTACAATGGCACGGCAGCGACTGCACCACTAGCAACATGGCCAGGTGGAGGTTCAGCTTGAAGAGAAACTATAATTGCAGGTTGATAAGGTTTTTTTTATGGTCAAAGATTCTGTTATACAGGTGAAACTCGAAAAATTTGAATATCGTGCAAAGTTCATTTATTTCGGTATCGCAACTTAAAAGGTGAAACTAATATATGAGATAGGCTCATTACATGCAAAAGGAGATATTTCACACCTTTATTTGTTATAATTTGAATGATTATGGCTTACAGCTTATGAAAACCCCAACGTCACAAATTCAGGTACCCTTTACTCACGGGGTATGGATTAATTAACTGACTAGAGTGTGACACTTTGAACCTAGAATATTAAACCTTTTCACAAAATTCTAATTTTAAGTTGCATTAATGCAACTCCATTTAAGTTGTATTACTGAAATCAATGGACTTTTGCACGATATTCAAATTTTTCGAGTTTCACCTGTAGATGCCTCACGATGGACCGGAGGACAAGGAGGTGTCTTAGCAGGAGAACAAGAAGATGATGATGATGAAAGAGTTACCTTATTGCTTGGGGATGTGGGTTGGTTGCCACAAAGAGGACCAGGAAAAGAAGGACAGACTTGTTCTGATTGGGAATGCTGGGGAGTTATATTTTACCAAAGGATCTGGTAATGCCGCCTCACATGTGCTGCAATAGACCTCTGGTACCTATGATTTTGTTTGAATGGCCACAGCTTATTTTAATCCTGCACATCTTGCACACGGCTGTGGTTTTATGTGCTGTGGAGAAAAAACATCATACAGGAATTTCTAGCACAGAGCTACAGACAGCTCAGCTTGGCTTAGCTCTAGCACGTGTTGGACCTAATCTGTCCACAGTGTCAGCCACATCACCGGATCCCACCAGATGTCAGCCACATCACCAGAAAGCAGACAAGGCCCTTTGTAGGAGGTACGTCACCTCTGCTCTTTATTGCTGCCACCACCACCCTCCTCCTCTAATGTTGCCTCCTCCTCAGCACCTCGATCTGGCTTCCAGGTCCTATCTAGCACACAATCGTCATTGGAGTCCCCACCCTTCCTGCCTCTTTAATGAGACTGTGAGATATCATGGTGGGCTTCTTGGCCCCCCTCCCCTGCTCTGCATTTGCCCCGATTGTCACTGTCACTGCCCCCAAGCCTAATGGCTACGGGTACCACTTTTACCACCACCATCAACAAAGCTATGGATGGGGTTCCCAGCCTCCTCCTGAACCTCCTCCTTAGGGTAGCCCAAACGGTGAGTCCTAACACATGTGTAGTTATCATGGAGACTCTTTTGACTGTGTGCCGTGGTGGGGTTTTCTTGCCACATCTTAGGGAAAAGGAAGGTGCCCCACTAGAAAGAGACAGTGAATACCGAGGGTACTCAACTGAAAGCCTTCTCTGGGCATGCAAGGAAGAGGAGCAGGAGCAACACTGTGACCCCTTGCTCCACGACACTGTGTCAGACTCCGGTCACTTCCACAGCATCATGCTGCAACTGAGAGAATAACTGAGTCATTCAGTCCACAATCTCATCTTCTTTCTCCTCAACGATAATGTTGCACCTTCTGAAGCCAGGAACAACTACGGCCTACTACTGCTACTACTTCTGGCCCTGGGTCTTTAGTTTAGAACCATTCCATATTCCTGGCATTTTTGGGTCTAAAAGTCACAAAAAGTATTGAATGGTGTGCAAATCTGGTGTCTGGAAATTAAAGACAGGGAGGAGCAATACGATGTCCTACTCTTTCCGTAAACACTGAAGACTTTAGAAATACTGCAGTATCAGTCCCACTAACAGATTTGTGCCTAATGTCTTTTCTCGTTAAAATATGCAGATTAATGAAAAAAAATTCTTTAGTATAATACACGAGTTGACAAACTACTATGCAATTATTTCCCTCCACCCCACCAACACTTGATGGGCCTAGAGATGTAACAACACAGATTTTGTATGTCACATTATCGTTCACAGATGTTATCCTCCGCTACCCTGCATATCATATGACACGTATATGGTCGGTTTGAAAACTTGAATAAAAAAATTTAAATTTCCAATTTTATCGAGATGAAACAACACAAATTTTTGCCTATTATTCCACATTATCACTCACATATATTTTGTCTGCTACCCTGCTATTGTAAGACACTTATATGCCGGTTTTAAAAAATTCAACCCAAAATAAATAAAATTGGAACTGTGTTGAGATGGAAAAACATGGATTTATGCTTAACATTATCACAGATATTTTTGTCCGCTACCCTGTATATTAAAGACATGTACAGTGCCTTACAAAAGTATTCACCCCCCATAACAGGAAAAGTCAATGTGCATAACTTCCCCCCCCCCCCCTCTAAAGTCAATACTTTGTAGAGCCACCTTTTGCGGCAATCACAGCTCCAAATCGCCTTGGATAAGTCTCTATGAGCTTGCCACATCTTACCACTGGGATTTTTGCCCATTCCTCCTTGCAAAACTGCTCCAGCTCCTTCAAGTTGGATGGTTTGCGCTTGTGAACAGCAATCTTTAAGTCTGACCACAGATTTTCTATTGGATTGAGATCTGGGCTTTGACTAGGCCATTCCAACACATTTACATGTTTCCTCTTCAACCACTCAAGTGTTGCTTTAGCAGTGTGTTTGCGGTCATTGTCCTGCTGCAAGGTGAACCTCTGTCCTAGCCTCAAATCTGTTACGACCAGAGGATGTGGATCCTCTGGATCAGCTGATAGAGGACTAGGAATTAGCCCAATATTGCTGACTGCTGAATTTCAGAGTCAGGACCCTGGTGTTTGCACCAGTCACCCAGAACGCAGCTAACTGCAGCAGAGTGTACAGAGTCAAACAAAGGCAGAGTAAAGGAACAGAACATCTTTACTGGCAGAAGGCATACGAAAGTCAGGTGCATTAAAGGCAAAACAAAGTTCAGAGTAATACGGTATACGGGGTCAGGCAGACTCGTGGTCAGGCAGTGCAAGGTCAGAAATCCAGGCTAACTTACAGAAGACGGCAGGCAGAATCGTAGTCAGGTAATGCCAGGGTCAGTAGTCCAGATAATCTAAGTAGCAGACGACAGGCAGATTCGTAGTTAGGTAATGCAAGGGTCAATAGTCCGAATAATCCAAGTAGAAGAAGACAGGCTTCAGCAGAAGTTAGCAGGTATACAACTACGCTTGGGCACTTTATGGTAAGTGAAGCTGTCACATATACCAGTATCTCAGCTTCGGGGAGGGGTCAGTGATGAGGAGCCTCCTCGCCACTCCCATAAACATTGAAGAGATGTGCCCGCGTGCGCTATAGCGCTATAACAGGTTTTGCTCAAGAATATCCCTGTATTTAGCACCATCCATCTTTCCCTCAACTCTGACCAGTTTCCCAGTCCCGGCTGCTGAAAAACATCCCCACAGCATGATGCTGCCACCACCATGTTTTACTGTGGGGATGGTGTTCTTTGGGGGATGTGATGTGTTGGGTTTGCGCCAGACATAGCGTTTTCTTTGATGGCTGAAAAGTTCTATTTCAGTCTTATCAGGCCAGAGCACCTTCCTCCATACATTTTAGGAGTCTCCCACATGTCTTTCTGTTTTTAGTTGAAAGTGAAGGCTTTCTTCTGGCCACTCTGCCATAAAGCCCAACTCTATGGAGCGTACGGCTTATTGTCATCCTATGTACAGATACTCCAGTCTCTGCTGTGGAACTCTGCAGCTCCTCCAGGGTTACCTTAAGTGCTGCCTCTCTGATTATTGCCCTCCTTGCCCGATCCGTGAATTTTGGTGGGCGGACGTCTCTTTGCACGTTTGCTGTTGTACCATGTTCTTTCCATTTGGTTATGATAGATTTGATGGTGCTCCTGGGGATCATCAAATATTTGGATATTTTTTTATAACCTAACCCTGACTTATACTTCTCAACATTATTGTCCCTTACTTGTTTGGAGAGTTCCTTGGTCTTCATGACAGTGTTTGGTTAGTGATGCCTCTTGCTTAGGTGTTGCAGCCTCTGGGGCCTTTAAAAAAAGTTGTGTACATGTAATGACAGATCATGTGACACTTAGATTACACACAGGTAGACATCATTTCAGTAATTATATGACTTCTGAAGGTAATCGGTTGCACCAGAGCTTTTTATGGGCTTTCTAACAAAGGGGGTGAATACATATGCACATGCCAATATTCAGTTTTCTATTTCTAAACAATAGTTTTATTTATATATTTTCTCATTTCACTTCACCAACTTAGACTATTGTGTTCTGTTCCATCGCATAAAATTCAGGTTAACAAAACATTGAACTTAAGGCTGTAATGTAACAAAATACGAAAAAAAGTCAAGGGGGGTGAATACTTTTGCAAGGCAGTGGTTATCAAAATTTCAACCCAAAATAAATTAAATTTTAACTTTGTAGAAATGGAAAAACACAGATTTATGCATAATATTTCAGATAATTTTGTCTACTACCCTGCGTACTGTAAGACCCGTATATGCTGGTTTTCAAAAATGCAACCCAAAATAAATTAAAAGTGTTGTCCAAGTTATTTTTATTGATGGCCTATCCTCAGGATTGACGGGGGTCTTGAGGATAGGTCATCAATAAATATAACTTGGACAACCCCTTTAAATTTGAACTGTGTTGAGATAGAAAAACATGGATTTATGCTTAACATTATCACCAATATTTTTGTCTGCAACCCTGTATGTTAAAAGACATGTATATGCTGGTTTTAAAAAAATCAACCCAAAATAAATTAAATTTAAGCTGTGTGGAGATTGAAAACCCGGATTTATGCCTCACATTTTTACTCACAGATATTTTTGTCCGCTACCCTGTGTATTAGAAGACATGTGTATGTTGGTTTTCAAAACTTTAAACAAAAAAGTTAAATTAAAGGGGTTGCCTGACTGCAGCAAATAACATTTATTATGTAGAGGAAGTTAATACAAGGCACTTACTAATGTATTGTTATTATGCATATTGCTTCCTTTGCTGGCTTGATTCATTTTTCCATCACATTATACACCAGGGCGCATGCGCGGCAACGTGCGCGTCCAGTCCAGCTCGTGGCCTGGCCTGGAGAAGATGTCAATCAAGATGGAGCCCGCCCCCTGCCGAAACCAGGAAGTGAATGGCGCGCCGGGAGCAGGTAAGCATGAAAGAGTGTGATGGGAATACCCCCTTAAGGTCTCTACAAGTTTCTAATAAAATGAAGGCTCCAAAAGCCAAAACAAGCACTTTCATTTCTGAGAACAGTATTTGAATCAAGTAGGACACTAGGGTCACATATAGGATAATTCTAAAAACTGCAGAATCAAGGTAACAAATATTGGGAGAAGTAACCATCAGGATTCTTTTCAAAGTCAGTTTTGCAGTTGCCTGCATTGTTATAATTTGCAATTTTGTTTCTGATGTCATATAATGTTTGATAAATTAAATGTATCTTTAAAGTGGTTCTCCGGGAATTAGGAAAATGAAAATACTTAAATATTACTTTATTATAAAAATTTTCCCCAATATTTGTCATTAGTAATAATGGTTCATTTTGTATAGGTAACTATCAGGGAAAATAAAATTCCCGCTGTCCTATTAGTGAACACAAACCAGTCCTAATAACACAGGAGAACAAGTTACTTCCGAGCACTGAGCTAAAGAAAGAGCTTTCTCCTTCTCCTCTTTACTCTACTTGTCATGGATGAGGCAACTCTTTAGCTCAGTGTTGTAACTTGTCCTGTTGTGTGATTAGGACAGGTTTTGTCTGTACTAATAGGACGGCGGCCATTTTATTTCTTCTAATAATTTCTCCCTAGACAAAACGAGCCATTATAACTAATGAAAGGTATTTGGGAATATATCTATAATAAAGTAATATTTAAGTATTTTCCTAATTCCCGGAGAACCCCATTAAGGCATTTTTCACATGTCCATGATGACATCCATGAAAACGTGGTCACCGTTTCATACGAGACAATTAGAGATGAGCGAATCTAAACTGACAAAGTGGAATTTAATCCGAATTTCAGGAATTATTCAAATCACCCAGAATCCGAATTTCCTCACAATTCGTGGTAACGAATCACATTTTTTCCTAAAATGGCTGCTGAACGTTAGGACATGGTAACAACGAACCTGGGAATGAGGGATCACCCACAATGCCATGCATGCAGCCATTCAGCAGCCAGCGAGTCCTGTGATGTCACAGCCCTATAAATAGCCTCAGCTATCTTTGATTCAGCTATTTTCCAGTGTACTTAGTGCAGCTATAGACGTCAGTAGGCACTAGACAGTGCTAGAAAAGACTTGAAAAGTGTTGGGAAAGGATAGGGAGGCATTATTACACAGTATTAAAGCAGAACAGGGTTTAATAAGGGTGTTTACTGGGTAATAGGAAATATCCTATTACACCTTGCTGCACTGACTGTGGATCCAAATTGTCATTATACTGCTGCTCATTTCAGGTTTGCAATACCTCTGTATTTGGGAAAAAGAAAAATGGCTTTTTAGCCTTTGTGGGGGAAAATTACAGCCCTTTTTGGCGCGTATTAGTGGCAAAAAAAAAATATATTATTTGCCTTCATGGCCGCAGTTATATGTTCTAAAGCTTTTTTTTGGCGTGTATTAGTGGGGAAAAAGAAAAAGGGCTTATTAGCCATTGTGTGGTGAAGTGAGATAATTGCAGCCTTTTTTGGCATGTATTAGTGGCAAAAAAAATATTATTTTCTGTTCACAGCCGCAGTTATATGTTCTAAAGCATTTTTTTGGTGTGTATTAATGGGGAAAAAGAAAAAGGGCTTATTAGCAGTTGTCTGGTGAAGTGAGAAAATCAAATCCCTTTTTGGCGTGTATTAATTTCCTTTTTATTTACTTATTTGATCTAACAGTATGTCAGACAGAGAAGTGACAGGCCCTGTACAGGGAAGGGGCACAGGCCTAAATGTTTCTAGGGCAGGCACAGGTCGCAGCAGAGTAAGGTGGCGTTGCAGCAGGGGTCACTTCGAGAGGCCTGAGCTCACAGTGTCAGCATGCGGTCATGTCTTTACCAGCAACCCATCGGTTCTTAAATGGTTGACTCGATCTTCGACTTCATCGCAAGTGACATCAGACACCCCCAGCCAAGAGTCGGTGGGTTCATCGGACACAACCCTTAGCTGGCATGGCCCAGGAGAAGGCCTTATGCCCTCACCTGTCCTCAACCTGCCTCTGTCCTTTTCTGTTCCCTCAGCCAAAGAAGTACTTAATGCTCTTTGCTCAGCTCCACTATACAGCGAGGACGAGCTACTAGAGGACAGTCAGCAGCTACTGCCCAGCCATGATTCGGAGGAGACATCCGCCACTTCCTGCAGACAGTACCCGATGATGATGTAGCCAATTGCAATTGGGAGTTGGTTGACAAAGGGGCTTCATCATCATCGGGAGAAGATGATGGCAACTTGCGCGTGAGACAGTGTTGGAGCAAGCAAGTCGGTAGCGTGGCTGGGAGTCAGAAGGATGGCAGCAGTAGGAGGTCGGGAACCAAACGTGCCCGGGATAGACCAGCCGCTTCGCAGGAGCCTATCGGCCCAGAAAGCAGTGGTGCAGGGGTTCACGGAGGCAGTTGCAGTAGCAGTCAGTCAGTGCGGATTGTTGGGGGTAAAATCACCTACTTGGCGGTGTGGCAGTTTCTTGTTAAGCGGCCGGCCGGGGGAGGTGAACATGGCCATTTGTCGAATCTGTGGGCAAAAGGTGAAACGTGGCGAGGGTGCCAATGTTGGCACCACGGCCCTGCATCAACATATGCAGGTTCACCATAAAGTGGCCTGGGAGAACCGTGGCTCCAATGTGGTGGTCCAGCCTGCCGCAGCAACCACTGCATCACCCAGTGGCACACACCTGATTTCAGGCAGTCAAGGCTCCACCACCTCGGCCGAAGGAAGCTGTCTGTCCTTCCCATCATCTTGCCCTGATGCTCCTGCTCCTCCTCCTCGTCAATCATTCCATCAGCAATCGATCACCGGAGTGGATGTCAAGAGACAACAGTATGTTTGCACACACCCAACGGCACAGAAGCTGAATGTGCTCCTGGCCAAGTTACTGGTACTGCGGTTCCTCCCTTTCCAAATGTTGGACTCTGCACCTTTCAGAGAACTGATGGATTGTGCCAAGGTAGAGAGTCCCAAGACATCATTTCTTTGCCAAAAAGGCAGTACCAGCCCTGCACACATATGTAGAACAGAAAGTGGGCCAGTCCTTAAGCCTGTCAGTGTCTGCCAAAGTGCACAGCAGCGCTGACGTGTGGAGCCGTAACTACAGTCAAGAACAATACATGTCCTTTATGGCCCACTGAGTGAATGTGGTTCCCACACAGCCACACCAGCAACTTGGCCAGGTGACGTCGCTTCCGCCTCCATGTTCTCACGCTGTTGGTCCTGCGACAATGTCTGCCTCTACCTCCTTATCCTCCACCGTGTTCTCAGCCTCCACTGCACGAACAAGTCACAGTGCTCCTCGTGCATACCAAATGTGCAGGGCACAGCGGTGTCACGCTGTTCTGCACCTTGTTTGCCTGGGCGAACAGAGTTACACAGGGCAGAAACTGCTCTGCGTCCTTCATCAAGCAATCAAATCCTGGCTTTCTCCGCGACAACTCAAAATCGGAACCATGGTGACTGACAACGGGAAGAACATGGTGTCGGCACTGCGTCAAGGAGGGCTGAGCCATGCGCCCTGCTTGGCGCATGTGTTCAAACTGGTTGTCAAGCATTTCCTGAAGTCTTCCACCCATCTTCAAGACATTCTAAAAATGGCCAGGAAACTTTGCATGCCCTTTAGCCACTCGTACACCACCAAGCACACCCTCCTTGAGCTACAGCGGCAGAACGGCAACCCCCAACATAGGCTGAAATGCGATGTTTCCACTAGTTGCATTTTCACTCTCCATATGTTGGACCGACTGTACAAACAGAGAAAGGCCATAAACAATTTCTTGATGATACAGGCGGACAGAGGTATTCCCCTGTGTAACTTCAATGTTAACCAGTGGCTGCTCATGCGTGACACCTGCCGTTTGCTCGTGCCCTTTGAGGAAGCCACTTTATTTGTCAGCTGCCAGGACTACAGGATGAACAACGTCATTCCACTGATTGATATCCTGGAAAAGATGCTGGTAAATCTGGCTGGTCAGGGGACTGGAGCCATTGGACCTACATCTCACGGCCACATGAGCCCGCCCTGTGGGGGATGAACTGGAGGAGGAGGAGGATATTGGAGCACAAGCAATGTGTAGCGAAATAGGTAGTTTTTCTAAACAGGTGACAGGAGAGGAGGAGCAGGTGCAGCTGGAGGAGCAAGAGGGAGATGAGGTGGACGAGGCAGATGACCCAGACACCTTGTGGCAGTATGCAGTGGAGATGGAGGTAGGGAATCCCTCCGAGTTATTTGCGCAAATGGCCCGATGCATGCTCACTTGCCTGCGTAAAAAAAATATCCCAGAAGTATGAAGCTTCCACTTTAAAATATAACTTTTACTAGATAAATTAAAACCTGACAATGCTTCCAATTATAATCAATATTATAACAAATGCCAGACTAAGGATAGTCAGAACCCACCGATAGCACTTAGACAGCAGGTCACACGTCGATATAAAGGTAAGTGATGTATAACTTACAGTTTGATGATTCATATGTATAACTGGATATCTTCCAGGTGGGGTCGGGAGAAGTTATTATCCCTGATAAAATCCTACGGTGTCTACCCCTGCCTACAGGCAGAGCACCCGCCCCGAAAGGGGCGACCCCACCTCTCGGTGGCTAAACCCTTTACTTACCCTACCGTGACCCTATGGTGCATATCACAGATGGCAATCCTGACTCCCAGTGGATAATTGCGGACAAAAGAAAAAAATGTCCCAGATGTTGAAAAAAATGTCCCGACGCGTTTCCCCAAGTAAAAGATCTTGGTTCATCAGGGGACCTTTTGATGTTGGATTCACCGTAGCCGAAAGATGGTGGCTATATTCTGGCAATGATAGTTGCTGATGATGAGCACCCTCTAACTATTACTGCGGAGTTTAAATAGTGCAGGTTATTGGCGCCAAGTTTGAGAGGTTACACCCCTAACCCACTTCTAAGTGATAGACGTATAGGACATCCAATGAAAAACGCTCCTGGCTTACTCTTTATTACGTTGGTTGGTGTTTTAACTTACGGATCAAGGTAATGAAGAGGTGCTCATTTAGAACAGCCCTGTGGCGTCACAATGCTGCGTCATATCCGGCCAGACACCGACAGGCTACGTATACACGTGACCAGAACGGGCGCGAGTTGTCCATGTGATAGTGTCAAGATAGCCGCGTCATTTCCGGTCACGTTATCGAGAGCCATGTCATCATGTGACTTCTACTTCCTGGCTCTGGAACGCAAGCTGTTCTCAGTCACTTCCTTGTTGTGGAACGCTGGAAGGACTTGTGTGTGGATTTTAATTATATATACAGCCAGGATTAGCTAGATACTAATAATATTTTAGCATACGTCTAAATTATCTATGGCGCACTGTTCCAAATATGCAGATAATTATAAGTTAAAGGGATTATAAAATTGGAACATATACAATTGATTTGGTGTTGTGTTAACTGATACTTATTATGAATACGATACATAAGACGAACGAACCTATTCCGGTTCTGATATATACTGGATCCAAAGTCTATCTATATACTGAAGGATCCCATACTAAGGTTATGCTAAGAGAACATTAAACACTTGCCTGCGTAGTCACAGCTGAATTGTCACCATTCGGCGGTGGGATGACTACTGGCTCTCCACCATGTTTCTTCACTACCGGTCCAAAATGGAGGGCCTTTTTTACACCCGCTAAGAGGGAGGACAAACTAAACTACTATAGAGACATCCTATGTAGTCAGTTGGCTGCTGCCTATCTGCTCCATCGTCCATCCTCTCGCAGGTCTGACCAGGTGGACCCTCTGCGCTCAAGTTCCACTGCCATGGCTGCTGGGGGGTGGGGTAGCAGGAGCAGTACCAGCTCCATCAGGAGCAGCCTGAGTCTAGAGTCGCTGATGAGCAGCTTTCTTCACCCGCATAGTGAAGAAACTACTCACCAGCAGCTAGACATAGAGCAGAACCTGAACCAGCAGGTGGTTGCATACTTGGAGTGCACCCTGCCAGCCGTCATTGAAGATCCGCTTGACTGCTGGGCAGCCAAACTGGCAGCAACTGGCCGAGTTTGCCCTGGAAAAGCTGTGCTGGCTGGCCAGTAGTGTGGCATCAGAGTGGGTGTTTAGTGCTGCGGGGGCCATAGTTACCCCAAGGACATGTTCGGATTCACTGATGTGTAAATCAGTAAATCAGTTCAGCACTTCTGCCTTGAGATGTTACTCTACTTTCTACACCATCCCATTTCTGAGTAAAACTGACAATTTTTGTGACTGACAAATTTGGGGTTTAACTAATTAACATAGCTAACTTTGACCGCTCTCAACCACTTTTCAAAACTGCAGAATGTTTGTGCAAATAAGCCATACAAGTTGCAAATCCCTATTTAGCAACTTTTTAAACCATAATTCTGGAATGCAGGGTTTGATAAATTCCTCTAATTCAGTTTTGTTTGTCTATTAACATCTACTCTACTCTACTCTACTATACTACCGTATATGGGTTCACATTGAAAATCAAAATTTTTACATTTTGTATTAATTAACAAACTTCCAAAATACTGTTTTGAATACTTTTAATATAGGCTTGATTTGGGTTTGTAAAACTGTATATAGACCCTTCAAAGCCACTTTATAACTGAATTGGTCCCTAAAAAATAGGTTTTTCTTGAAAATTGCTGCTGAACTTATAAGCCTTTTAATGTCCCCCCAAAATAAAAGAAGGTTTGAAAAACAATGCCAACATGATAAATCTTAAACATTAAGGCCCTGATTTATCCAGACTGGCATAGTACTCCGGGGAGTGTGCCACTGGAGGTGGCATTTCATTCTTGACCAAGCGTAGTCCTCGTCATAAATGAAATGCATCCTATGGCAGTCCATGCACCAGGATGAAATCTACTCAAGCTCATAGCTGGCACAGATTTAAGTCATCATTTTTTCAATTTTATGGTGTAAATGATGATAAAAGTTCTGGGTCCTGTGGCCCCTTCCACACGTCACCCTCACCACAACCCCTTTTTGTAAACGGACGAGGGTAGCATAATATACCAATTGCTACCAGATTTAGTCGTATTGACGTTTAAAAAGTCACAAATCTGGTCTTTGCGACTTTTTACAGCAAAAACACAGCAATAGGGGAATGATAAATTTACCCCTAAGATTTCTGTGAGGTATGCTTAAAAGCAGAGGAATTCTAATTTTTAAATCCGAATTTACTACTACTGAAGTACAATCTCAGAATCACTTGGATAATTAAAAGCATTCCAAAGTGATTAACACATAAAGTGACATCTCAGATATGAAACTGGGGCTGCAGCATTTGGCTGGAAGGGGTTAACGATGAGGGTTCATGCTGATATGTTAATATAAGTATTGTCTGCATGGTCTCCATTACATATAGAAGGTGTGTGGTTAAGATTTCCTAGTTACTTCCACAAAACAAGGTTGGGCCATTTCCTTTAGAAACAATGCTTCCAAGAACAGAAATTCATTTTCTTGACTGAACACTTATCATAAAGCAAAGCATCTAATCTTGGGAGGTGTCCAGATTTCTGAGCTGTGCAGAGATTTCCATGAATATTTTAGAAATGTCGAGAAAACATTATATATACCGTATCTATATAAATACCCATATGTGAGATTGCATGAAGAATAAAAAACAAAAAACAAAACCTGAATTAAGGTCCATTCACACGTCCGTTGTGTATTGTGGAACCGCAATACACCGGGCCGGCACCCCTATAGAAATGTCTATTCTTGTCCGCTATTGCGGACAAGAATAGGACATGTTCTATTTTCTTCGGGAGCTGCGAACTGGAAGATCGGGGCAGCGCACAGGAAATGCGGATGCGGACAGCACACTGTGTGCTGTCCGCATCTATTCCGGCCCCATTGAAAATGAATGGGTCCAGATCCTAAATGGCCACCCTACCTGCCCCCTGAACTGTGACCTCCACAGCACTCAGCTCCCTTAACAGTGTCATCCACAGCACCCTGCCCCTTTAAAGCTGACCTACAGCAGTGAAGAAAAATGGCTGGGTTGTTATGGAAACTTGGTCTAAAACTGTGTGTATGTGGAGACTAAGGAACTCCGAGCTTCTATTGGCTGATAAGGGTCATGTGACCATGTTTCTATTGGCTAATGCATTTTTTGGGAATATCTCAAGAATGGTACGTGCTAGAGAGCTGATACCCAGTCTAAAACCTTCCCGGATGGGATGCGACGGTGCGGATTCCTTTAGCGGACATACACACATACACATACACTGAGCTTTATATATTAGATTTGTATTTATATGTAAAATTGGGAAAGTGGGTGGTTTAAATTTTTTTGACATTTTTTTAAAAACTTTTTTCACTGTAATTTTTCACTGTAATTGTTAGTCCCCTTAGGGAACATACTATCTTCTGATTGCTTGTCCCATAGGCCATAATATAATATTTTGACACACTGTCTGAGAAGCCGTGCCTCGTGTATGGCTTTTCAGGCAATTAGTCACCACAGGCCTAGGAACTTTCCCAAGACCCCAGGCTGTCATGGCAACTGATTAGAGCCCTTGCAATTTCACCACGAGGCTCTGATCGGAAGGGAAATATAGCCTCTTCCCTCTGCCTAACCACACAGATTCCGCAATCACTACTGATCAGTTTAAATGCCTAGAATTGGTGTCATCACCGATCCCAATCATGGCAGCTAGGTGCCTGGTGTACTACACACCTGACACCCTCTGCCTATGGAGCGGGCTCAGTGCTTGAGTCTGCTCCACACACTTTACACTGCAACACAACGTAACTATATGTAGTGGTGCGTGTAAGAGTTAAACATATAATCTTGAGATCACTTCTACCATAGAATGCAATAGTTTACCATTGCAGTCTATGGTAAAATCACTGTGTTCCTATTAAGTCCTGCCACTGGTACAGCTTAATTGGAGTTTAACTATGAAAAAATAAAAATTACATAAAATTAAAGCCACATGTGCCACTTGAGAAAGATGCAAAAAATGATTTCCTTAACTTAAAAGAAAATAAAGTTATGTCTTTCAAAGATGCATGTCCTCAATATATGGAAAATGCCCTTGGTCAGAAAAGGAGATGAATGACTCGGTCAGGAACTGGTTAACAACTCGACGACTGCCATACATTTAGATCGGATGTTGGGAAGGGGTTAAATCATACCGCCCACCCTTCCCATAACCAATCACAGTCTCGGATTTCAGTGGCTGTCCTGCAATCCCGAATCGGGGGAGGTATGTCCCTCTGCTGCCTTATAAACCATTCACCTGTCTAAACTCTACACAGCAGCAGTGATGTCATTGCTCCTGCTCAGCAGTGGTGGAGACTGTACAGGCCGGGAATCATTGGCCTGTGCTCTCTACTGCACTAAGTTCCAAGAAATTCCATTTGTTATGAATTAATTTGTCACAAATCGCTATAAATCAAATATAAACACTGCCTTAGGGTATGGCAACTCGAAGCAGCCATGCTGTGGTGAAGAACCGCGCGGCCAATTAGCCCGCAGCTGCCTTTTATTTAATTACGAAGACCGCACTGTATAGTCGGTCTTCACTAGTTTTGAGCAAATCGAGCTTCGGATCATAGATCTGAAGTCGATTCATTCTAACACTTTACATTCTACAGCATTTAAATGTATTCCCTCCGTTGAGGCAAAGTTCGTTTCACCTGAAGTAACGTGAACCTTCAGTGAATGAATTCGGCATTCAGTTCTGCATCATTATAAACATTTCTAATTAGCAATCTGAAGTCGGGTTTGGGACCGGCTGGTACTTCGGTCACAAACCCGACTTCGGATTGCAAATTGGAAGAGAATATGTCATCAGGAACATCAAGCTCCTCCTCTCTCTGCATCTTGCTGACTTTTCTAGGAAGTAAAGCCAGCAAAAGATGAGGATAGTCATCATTAAGACCTGGCCCCCCTAAGCGGTGCAGCCTGAATGGTATTGGTTGGCACAGTGGGCACTGAAATAATAAAGGCTTCCATCTTATTGGTATTAAATTCTTCCATTAATCATTTTCAGGACAATGTCCCTAGTGCATGAGCACTTCACACATCTCTTCCTATACTCAGCTCACATGGCAATGATGGAGACCGCACAGGATGATGGTTTTATAGGGCTGTGAGACATCACAGGGGATGGCTATTTGTGGATTGGCTGGCTGCACAGCATTATGAGTTATCTTGTGTTCCTGAGCTTGTCTCCTCTAAACTTAGATTTACTTGGTAACACATGCAGCTGCCATTTTAGGAAAACCTATTCGTTAATGATACGCAAGGAAATTCGGATTGCCAATCAAAGTTTTCCTAAACTTCAGACTGAATTCTGCTTTAACTGCTTCACTTCACTCAACACTAGTGATAATAAAATAATTTTGCCCTTAGCTTCTGTCCTGTTTACGTTGTACAACGAGGACATGTCGCGTGGTGCAGGTGACTGTAAACACCAAACACAAATGTCATTTAAAAACAATGTTTCCTGGCCCTGGATCAGTGTCTACTCCTATGCAACCACTTTGAGGAAATGAGGAAAAATGTATAACCTGCTCACCTATGGATTCACAAACCAAAGTAGGATAACAGGATTATGCCCCTTCCACTTTCTCAAAGGATTCCTTATTTCTCCATGTTGCGATGCATTACTGTTTTCTGCTAGAAATGGATGGATGAAAAAGGGAACCTCAAAAACTCCAATGTAAATGCAGCTTTAGGCCTCATGCACACGGCCGATGTTGGCCCATCCACTTCAATGGGGCCGCAAAAGATGCGGACAGCACTCCATGTGCTGTCCGCATCCGTTGCCCTATTCCGTGCCCCCGCAAAAAAAATAGAGCATGTCCTATTCTTGTCCGTTTTGCGGACAAGAATAGGCATTTCTACAATGGGCCACGTTCCGTTCTGCAAATTGCGGAACGGAACGCGGAGCAGCTTCCGTGTTTTGCGGCTCCTACGGTCGTGTGCATGAGGCCTCACTAGGGTGACCATATTTTGGTTTTCAAAAAGGAGGACACTTGGGGCAGGATGGGTGGCAGCACTGCACTATGTCCTGAAGCTGTGTACGGTAAGGACACAGGCAGCGCCGGCACCTGCAGAAGAGGACCAAGGAGAGGTGAGTAAGGCCTCATGCACACAACCGTTTTTTTATGCTGTCCGCAAAAAGGGTTCCGTTGTTCAGTGATCCGTGTCCGTTTTTGCCTTCCGTTGTGTTTCCGTGTGTCTTCCGTTTTTTTTAGCGGACATGACCCAAAAGATTTTACCAAAAGACAGGCTGACAATTTTTCCCAAGTGCCTGCCAAGGGATCCGCAAAAAAAACAGACACGGAACGCGGATGACACACGGATGGCCATCCGCATTTTTTCACGGACCCATTGACTTGAATGGGTCCGTGAACCGTTTTTCACGGACAAGAATAGGACAGGTTATATTTTTTTGACGGACTGGAATCACGGACCACGGACGCGGAGGACAAACTGTGCATTTGCCGAGGTTTTCACGGACCCATTGAAAACCAATAGGTCTGCAGAAAATCACGAAAAACGGAGCAACGGACACGGAATCAAACAACGGTCGTGTGCATGAGGCCTAAAGAGCATATTCACTGCTCCCTGGGGCCTCCTGTCCTCTAAAACTACATTCAAAAATCACAGAAAAAGATACAAAACATCCTGCAAGATAAGATAACTGAATATGCGGATGTATTATTATATCAGAGTAAGAGCTTAGTCCATATAGAATGTTTGCATCTATTGTGTTAGTGCACTATTTTCCGTGATTTTTCTTTCATAAATGTTTCTATGTACATCCGCGTATTCAGTTATCATATCGTGCAGGATGTTTTGTATCTCTTTCTGTGATTTTTGATTAGTTTATGTTCTTGAAGGAGAGGCACCTTCAGGTGTGAATGTGCTTGCATTATCGGGGGAGCAGCATTTTTATACACTTTTGCCCCTCCTATCCGGCGACGCAGGCGACCTTGATTAGGTGGTACATATAGCTGTGCGGGCTCCTCCTCTCATTGGTTGCTGGATGCACACAGAAGTAACTGGGAGCAGCACACTTTATGTGCAAGGTCTGCTCTCCTGAATGTAGATGCCCAACGGCATAGGTAGGTTTAGCGTAGGACCTGGCTGATAGAGACCACCTTGGCGCAGGTAGGCAGGCACAGATGTGTTTTGATTAAAATATATTGGCTGAGAGTCTCAGATTTTATCATATCAGAGTGAGGGCTAAGGGTGCTTTCACACTAGCGTTTTTACTTTCCGTCCTAGAGTTCCGTCCTCGGGGCTCTAGGACGGAAAGATACTGATCAGGATTATCCCAATGCATTCTGAATGGAGAGAAATCCGTTCAGGATGCATCAGGATGTCTTCAGTTCAGTCTTTTTGACTTTTCAGGACGGAGATAGGGCTCTTTCACACTAGCGTTGTTTCTTTCCATCCTAGAGTTCCGTCGTCGGGGCTCTAGGACGGAAAGAAACTGATCAGGATAATCCTAATGCATCCTGAATGGAGAGAAATCCGTTCAGGATGCATCAGGATGTCATCCGTTCAGTATGTCAACGTTTTTTGGACGTTGACAAAACCGTAGCATGCTGCGGATTTGTCTCCGTCCAAAAAGCCGGAAGACATGCCGCAATGCCGGATCCGGAATGAATGCCCATTGAAGAGCATTATTCCGGATCCGGCATTAGCTAAACGTCGATTCGGCGCATTGCCGGATCCGACGTTTAGCGCTGCGCATGCGCAGCAGCCGTTCCGATCGGGGCCCCAGTGTAAGCTGGGGCTCCGATCGATTACCATGGCAGCCAGGACGCTACTGGAGTCCTGGCTGCCATGGTAAGTACTAACCCAGCAGTGTACTTACCTGCGCTGCGGCCGCCGGCGCTCCATTATGACATCACAGGTCCGGGCGGCGCATTGATCTATGCGCCGCCCGGACCTGTGACGTCATTAGGAGCGCCCGCCGCCGCAGCGCAGGTAAGTACACTGCTGCTGAGTACCATGGCAGCCAGGACTCCAGTAGCGTCCTGGCTGCCATGGTAACAGTGAAAGCATGTTGAAGACTGATCAGGAAACTGATCAGTCTTCAAATGCTTTCCGGCCACTTGCGTTCTGACGGATCCGAAAGAAAATGTAGGACCAGATCATGGATATCATGCAGAGAAGGTCTCCACATAAAACAGTATGGAATATTCTATGAGAGCAGCGATGCGCGATAGGTACGCCATGGGGACCATGTCGCTTGAAATACTGCAGTTGTTCTCATCTCCCAACTGGCTATCTGTTCTAGTCTATATGAAATGGCAGATGAGGTTTAACACTGACAAATGTAAAGTTATGCACATGGGAAGGAATAATGCAAGTCACCCGTACATACTAAATGGTAAAACACTCAGTAACACTGACATGGAAAAAGATCTAGGAATTTTAATAAATAACAAACTAAGCTGTAAAAACCAGTGTCAGGCAGCTGCTGCTAAGGCCAATAAGATAATGGGTTGCATGAAAAGGGGCATAGATGCCCGTGATGAAAATATAGTCTTACCACTTTATAAATCACTAGTCAGACCACACATGGAGTACTGTGTACAGTTCTGGGCTCCCGTGAACAAGGCAGACATAGCAGAGCTAGAGAGGGTTCAGAGGAGGGCAGCTAAAGTAATAACTGGAATGGGGCAACTACAGTACCCTGAAAGGGTATCAAAATGAGGGTTATTCACTCTAGAAAAAAGACGACTGAGGGAGATCTAATAACTATGTATAAATATATCAGGGGTCAGTACAAAGATCTCTCCCATCATCTATTTATCCCCAGGACTGTGACTGTGACGAGGGGACATCCTCTGCGTCTGGAGGAAAGAAGGTTTGTACACAAACATCGAAAAGGGTTCTTCACGGTAAGAGCAGTGAGACTATGGAACTCTCTGCCTGAGGAGGTGGTGATGGTGAGTACAATAAAGGAATTCAAGAGGGGCCTGGATGTATTTCTGGAGCGTAATAATATTTCAGGCTATAGCTACTAAAGATGGGTCGTTGATCCAGGGAGTTATTCTGACTGCCTGATTGGAGTCGGGAAGGAATTTTTTCCCCTTAAGTGGGGAAAATTGGCTCTACCTCACAGTTTTTTTTTGCCTTCTTCTGGATCAACTTGCAGGAAACAGGTCGAACTGGATAGCCAAAAGTCTTTTTTCGGCCTTATATACTATGTTACTATGTTACTATAAATGCTATCACATTTGGACAACCAGTGTGACAGTGCAGGGGCCTCTGCAGATTTCCAGTTGTGGGCTATCAGAACTCTGGCAGCAACTAGGAGGGTAGAAATTAAGGTCTTCATATGTCTGTTGACCGTCATGTCCAATGACAAGCTCAAAAGGCACAATTTAGCCGTGGGGGTACATTTGGTTTTACTGATTAAGGAGAGTGTGGAACAAATTGCACTCCAGAATGTCGAGATTTTTGGACATTCCTACCAAATGTGGAGAAACACCAATATTGGCGTGACATCTCCAGCATATCGACAGTCGGGTAAATTGAGTGGAGACGTTCTGGAGTGTAGTACCACCTAGTCAGCATTTTGTACACATTCTCCTGTAGCCGTACACACCTGGAGACTCTAGAAGACGATGCCAACAGAACTTTCTTTTCCATAGGCGTGAAGCGCTTCGTTAGGTCACCTTCCCATTTATCTAGAAACTTATATTTCTGTGGGCTCTTGAGAGAGACCAGTATCGCATACAGTTTTGATATTTTTTTCCTAGAGTCAGCTGCTGCTAGGACAAGGGATTCAAATTGAGAAGAGGTTGCAGGGGGCGTGTTCAGGCTTTTATGCAAGATGCGCTTAATAGTGTGTTTCTGCATAAAAGAAAGGCACTGTAACTGAGGATGAGATAACTGGCTATCTAAAGAGAGGTCAGAGTCAGCGCCCAATAGATCTACCAGCGGCAAGGTGATCTTAGAGCTATCCTTCGGGAGGGAATCCCGAAACGCCTTAGAAGAGGACCAGAGGACGTCTCTGACTTGATATACAGGGGAAGTATCAGTGGAAGATAGCAGATGGGGTGCTAGGCACAAATGCCAATGAGATATGGTTGCCCTGGTCATGTGGCTTAGAGAAGGGAAATCCTTTGATAGGGAAGTGACCTGTCTATAAAGAAGAGCCCTAATCGGGGTATCTGCCATGCCATTTTCTAATTCCAGGTCTAATCTATCTGGGGGGAGTCTGAACCACTCTAGACATCGCTGAGCCTGAATTGCTTTGTGATAAAGGGACACATCCGGTAATCCCATTCCACCTCTAGAACTATGTTGGATCAACAGATTATGAGGGAGCCTCGGTCTACGTTTGTTCCAAAGAAAGGTAGCGATCATTTTTCTAATAGACGAGAAAAATGATGTGGGTAGAGAGATAGGTAGGACTTGCATGTAGTATAAAACTTTCGGCAGTAGGACCGACTTAATCAAAGTCCTCTTGTCAAACCAGGATGTGAATGGAATGTCCCAAGCGTCAATCGTTTTTTGAAGGGCCAAAATGAGAGGTTTAAAATTGTCATTGTATAGGTCTCGGGGATCAGCTGTAATATTAACCCCTAAAAACTTAATCGACGAGGGTGACCACAGGTAAGGAGTTTTAATTTGAAGAAAGGCTTGGCGTTGCCTGCTGAGGGTGACATTCAATACTTGTGACTTACTGGGATTAATCAAAAAATTTGATAGTTGGCCAAATGTCTCAAATTGGGAACAGACCGCCGGAAAGGCTTCCTCCGGGTTAGTTATAATGAGTAGTAAGTCGTCTGCAAATGCTGCTAATTGGTGGTGTTTCCCTTGAATTGTCACTCCTTTTATGTCTCCATCCTGTCGTATGGCTTGGAAAAGACATTCCACCGTCAGGACGAATAGAAAGGGCGACAGGGGGCACCCCTGCCTCGTACCATTACTTATCATGAAAGTAGGGGAAAGAATACCATTGACCCGTACTTGGGCAGTGGGGTTCACATACATGGACATAATAGCTGTGACAAATTGTTTTGGGATGCCGAATTTAAGCAGGGCTCTTTGCATGAATAACCAGTCGACCCGATCAAAAGCCTTCTCAGCGTCTGTCCCCAATAGAGCTAATGGAATGTTATGCCATCTGGCGAAGTGTATTATGTTCACCAGTCTCGTCGTGTTCATCCTGCCCTCCCGGCCAGCCACAAACCCCACCTGTTCGGCATTTATTAAGGACGGCAGAAACCGCTGTAGCCGTGTCGCCAGCAGTTTAGCGAATATCTTCAGGTCGATATTAAGAAGAGAGATGGGTCTGTAGCTGGCGCAGGAGGAAGGGTCTTTCCCCTCTTTAGGAAGAATAGTAATCATAGCGGCCAGCATTTGAGGTGGAAGGGAGAAGAACATAATACCGCATTGCAGAGGGCTAGAAGTCGAGGCATTAAAATATCCTGAAATGTCCTGTAATACGAGGCTGGTAGGCCATCAGGACCGGGGCTTTTATGGAGGGAAGGCTCTTAAGTGTACTGGATAGTTCTTGTAGCGTGAATGGTTGCAAAAGGTCTTGAGCTTGGGCATTGGTGAGTGAGGGAAGGCTCAGTTTAGATAGCCAGTCATCTATTATCTCACTTCTCTGTTGTTTGCAGGAAGTGTCCTCAGCAGATCTGATATTATATAAAGAATAATAAAAGTCACTGAACCTCTTAGCAATCTTTTCAGTAGACATCAATAATTTGGAGTCTGCGTCTTTAATAGAGTTAATGTATGAGTTAGTTTTCCTCTTTTTCAAAGAGGCCATCATGAACTTAGAAGCTTTATCTCCGTGCGTAAAGTGCTTGTATTGTGCAGAGAGGTAAAGCCTGGCGGTTCTAGAATTCAGAATATTCTTGAATGCAGAGCGCAGGAGAGATAGCTTATCTAGAGTACCTTGGTCAATATGTTTTTTATGAAGAGACTCAAGGGACTGAATTTCTTTTTGTAAAGAAAGGATCTTAGATTCTCTCTGTCTACGTAAATGAGAACAGAGGGAAATAATATGCCCGCGGATAACCACTTTATGCGCTTCCCAAACAGTACCCAGTTGTACCTCACCTGTCTCATTCATCGAAAAATACTCTGATAAGCACTTACGAATATCCGAAACACTGTCCTGTTGGGGTAGAATCGTCTCATCGAGTCTCCAGGTGTACTGAGGTTTGGGAAGAAAAGAGAATTGTAAGTCGAGGAATACTGGAGCGTGATCTGAAAGTAGTATGCTCCCAATGGAGGAGCCCCGACATGCCGACAATAAGTTGGGGGGAACAAATAAATAATCCAGCCTTTGGTAAGACCTATGGGCCCCCGAATAGAACGTGAAATCCTTTACTGAGGGATTCAACGTCCTCCAGGCATCCACAAGCCCCACCGAAGCCAGGCCTGACCTGATCCTCCGCAATGCCCCATAGGACAAGGATGATGTACCTTTTGAGGAATCAATCAAAGGATCTAATGCCACATTGGCATCACCTCCCAGGATGATGGTTCCCTCGGCAAAATCCCGGAAAACGGGGAGTATGCGACAGAGCCAATCAGCCTGTCCTATGTTAGGCGCATATATGGAGCCCAAAGTTATAACATGTGTGCCTATGGAACCCTTAATAAACAGATATCGGCCATCATCATCAAGCAGTGTGGAGCTAACCACCATAGGAGTGTTCTTATGAATAGCTATTGAAACCCCTCTAGAGGAGCCACTGCAGGAGGGGGCATGGAACCACTGATTAAATGTCAGCTTAGACATAATAGGAACATGTCCACTCCTGAAGTGAGTCTCCTGCAAAAGAGCAAAGTTCACCTTCTGTTTTTTCAGAGACATACATATTTGAGAACGTTTAGCTGGAACATTCATCCCCTTAACGTTGAAAGTACAAATCCTAATATCCTAATATCAATATGAAATAAGACCAAGCTGGGCCTACACGACAAGGAGGGGGAGGAGGGGGGGGAGGGGGGGGAAGTCAGAGGGGTAGACGGGGAAACACAAATCACCAGCAAAACTGCAAAACTGAATGCCAATAGAAAGTAGTAAGTAAGCATATGGTAAAACATATGGCAATGTCATTTTCTGTGATTTTTTAAAACTGACAGTGGAAAAAAACGGCAATGGAAAACTGACACTTTTTCAACCACTTTTGCAGCCATTTTCTGACCGTCTAGCCATAAAAAATAGATGAATGCAATTGCCTTTTTTTAAATTGCAACCACTGCAGTGCCTTCTGTATACAAAATGTCCCCCCAAAGCACCAACATTATGATTATTACCACATTAGTGTCCCCTAGTATTGTTAATGCCCCCATTAGTGTCCCCCAGCATTTTAAATGCTCCTATTAATAGCCCCTAGTATTATTGAGGCCGTCTTTAGTGGCACCTAGTATGATTAACCCCCCTTTGGTGCCCCACCACTACTATTAATGTCCCCTTTAGTGGCCCCCATGTATTAGGAATGCCCCACTAGTTGGTGCCAGTAATAAAAATGTCCCCATTAGTGGCCCCAGTATCATGAAGGTCACCATTCTGCTTGGCTTGTGTAAAAAAAAAAAAAAAACTCACCTAATCCACAAAACCTGCCCTCCCAGCAGTGAA
This sequence comes from Bufotes viridis, assembly GCA_033119425.1. Taxonomy (NCBI): domain Eukaryota; kingdom Metazoa; phylum Chordata; class Amphibia; order Anura; family Bufonidae; genus Bufotes; species Bufotes viridis. The sequence goes on from CM065594.1 coordinate 192,166,721, forward strand.
GTTCAGTGAAGTGGATGCAGCAGGATCTGCAATACGTCATCACGATGGGAGCGCAGGTCCTGTCCTGCACATAAAGTGAGGAATGGATGACGTGAGTTTTTTATTTTTTTACTCAAGCCAAAGACTTTACTAATGAGCACTCCACAATTGAAGCACACATTAGTAATAGTGCCTGCCTGGCAGTGCCCATATCCTGGATATTTGTAGCTATACAGAATCCCATCAAGACATTTTTTAGGTCCCAGAAAGAGGACATGTCCAGCCAAAAAAGGAGATCTGGTCACCCTAGCTTTCCAGAACTTTCACAGAGCAGTAGTTTGCGCCAGTATTTGTAAGCCAAAAGTACTGCTCTGTGAAAGTGACAACGCAACTGGACATCCTACATAAAGGACAACCATCACAACAAAGCTCTAGTGAAGAAGATTACACTGCCTATTACACAGCAGCAATAAAACAGGATTTTCCTGGTTTACCATTGAGCGGTGAGTTGTGTAGTGCTGACCTCCAGTGGACCATATAGAAACTACAAAATTATATAGATTCCTCTCCCCAGATAACAAAAGGAAGGGAATTGATCAAGCCCTATGCTCCAGATTGTGCAAAAAATAAAAATAAAAAATGTACAAAAAAGTAGGATTTTTCCACCACTACAGTGGGCATGGTTAGTTAATTAGATTTACTCCATTTATCAACTGAGACTTTTCATCTCAGTTTTATTTTTCATCTAAATCTTACTCCAGTAAAAAGGTAGCAGAGAAAGCATAATAACATCTCACAACAGAAATGAACAAAACTTATCAACATGGTGTGACATTTTATAAATTTGGCCTAAATTCCAACAAAGCAGACTCCTGAAAAACTGACGTTATATTCATTATTACTTGGACACATGGCTATCTGCCTGTCCTGAACATGTTGTGTTCAGTTGCACAATATATTGGCATTAGTGTATATTGATGATGACTATAACTAAATACCTGTAAGGCTATTTTCACGTGGCAGGGGAGTCCGTCATGCGCTAGTTCACGTGTGCCCCTGGACTGCCACTCCGTCCCCATTGACTACAATGGGGGCGGGGGCTGAGTTCCGGCGGCAGCACGGCAGCGCACGGCGAGAGGCAGAACAGCCTGACAGACTCCCCTGCCGCTAATGTGAAAGTACCCTAAGCTGAAAGAACTTGCCATGCAGTTTTATACAACTAGGACTTCAATATAATAAATTTGCATTGATCTATTATTGCTTCTCAGCACAATTCACATCGCTTCTCAGCGTAATTAATAGTATACCAAGCCATAATCTACATAGCGTACACAAGGCATTAGTATACGTTTTTTATCAAAATGCATAGGCCCTCTCACCACACCAAGGGTTTCTCTACAAGTAGGTGTCTACTCTAAATTGGTGCAGCACCACATGGCGACCACCAACGCTACACCACGCCAGCAGGTAGTTTGACCCAGCAGTCCAACAGCTGTAGTGCTGTACCTGTGGGTTGGTGCTGCTCAGTGCCAAGGAGGTTTGGTCTGACAGCAGAAATGCTGTTGGACTGCTGGGTCATGTCGCCTGCTAGAATGTTAACTAACGTCTATCTTAAGATAAGTAATAATATAAGTGCAGACTAGATGGGCCATGTGGTCTTTTTCTGCTGTCAATCTTCTATGTTTCTCTCTGTTCAGAATTGAGAATTTTTTACAAATTTTCAGTAATTTGGGATTTTTTATAAATAAGGGTAAAGCTGCATCTCAATAAATTAGAATATACCGTAATTGAAAAGTTAATTTATTTCCGTAATTCAATAAAAAATGTGAAATGTTACATATATTCATTACAGGCAGACTGATCTATTTCAAGCATGTATTTCTTTTAATAGTAATGGTTAGAGATGAGCGACTTTTATATTTTGAAATTCATTCACGATTCGTTTGGTGGTAAAAGCAGAATTGCGTTATGGATTCCGTTACCATGGACCATAACGCAATTCTATGATGGAATACATAACGAAAAGCCTTTAGAGGAATTCGGTTATTCATTTCGTCATTATAGAAGTCTATAGGCTGCAAAACAGATCCGTCCCGTTTCCGTTATGCAGGGGAGTCCTCTCCTGCATAACAGAAACGGGACAGATCCGTTATGCAGGCCATATACTTCTATTATGACGAAATGAAAACGGAATGCCTCTAAAGGCATTCCGTTATGCATTCTGTCATAGAATTGCTTTATGGTCCGTGGTAACGGAATCTATAACGCAATTCTGCTTTTACCACCAACCGAAGCGTGAACAAATTTCATATCGTGAAACTCGCTCATCTCTATTGATGATTATGGCTTACAACTAGAGATGAGTGAATTTCTCAAAAATTCAATTCAGCCTGTTCACCGAATTTTTCTAAAAAATTTGAATCGATATGAATTTCGTTGCAGCGACTTGCATTAAAAAAATTGCTATTTTCTGGCAGAGAGCCTTTATTGTGGTGAAGAACACTGTGCCTTGCAGCAACACGCATAGTGAGTCTGCTGTGGTAGTGAAACAATATTGTGAGTCAGTCGCTCTTAGAATCACTGCACACTTCACTTCTTTGGGCAGTTACGGGGTCAAAACCGACCAAATAACTCAAGTGTGAACTCAGCCTTACAGGTCAATGTTACCGTCAAAAAGAAGCGCACTCCTTTTACACTATTGGCAGCTGGTTCCACATAGATGTAAACAGAACCTGTTCTATTAAACGCTTATACAAGTAGAGCCCCCCTGACAGAGTGAAGAGGGTGTCAGCAGTAAGTTTGTGTTGACGTCAATGATTATTTTTCCCTTCCCTTGATCCGCCAGAACAATAACCCCATCCGCCTTCACACGGTCAGCATTTGCTCAGTAATCCATTAGTACTGCTAAAGCCAAAAAAACTGAAATAGATCCAAAACAGATGTGACACGTGAATGGAATATTTGCATGTCTTCTGTGTTTTGTACCCACTCCTGCTTTTGGCTACCAAATCACAAGCCAATTCTGATGGGACCATACAGGCCTTACAGCTGCTACACACACAGGATCCGTTGTGCGTCTCATTTTTCCTTCCTTCTGACATATCAGAAGAAGGGTTAAATAAATGATGATGTCAGCCAGGCTGAAAGGCAAAATAGTGGCCCAGTCAGTTGTGGGGAGGGTGTTAACAGCATGAGAAGTCCACAGAGTGGCCCTATGACATAGTGGTGAGGTGGAAGCAGCATGAGGAGACCACAGAGTGGCCCAATGACCGAGTCTGGAGGTGGCAGCAGCATCAGGATGAGGCCACAGAGTGTCACAATGACAGTGTGCAGGTGGCAGCAGCAGCATCAGGAGGCCACAGAGTGACACAATGACAGAGTGTGGAGGTGGCGTCAGAAGCAGCATCAGGAGGAGGCAACAGGGTGTCACAATGACAGTGTGGAGGTGGCAGCACCAGCATCAGGAGACCACAGAGTGGCAAGGTGACATAGTGTGGGTGTGGCAGCAGCATCAGGAGACCACAGAGTGGCAAAGTGACATAGTGTGGAGATGACAGCAGCATCAGGAGACCACAGAGTGGCACCATGACAGATTGTGGAGGTGGCGGCAGCAGCATCAGGAGGAGGCCACAGAGTGACCCGGTGACAGAGTGGGGAGGTGGGTGGCAATACCAGTACCAGCTGAATATGGTGGGTGAAAGAAGGAGCACTTGGCTTCAAATGTGTGGCATCAGGTGGGTGGCAGCATCAGAATAGTAGCTGAGGCAGGTAGCCAGAAGAAACCGGTCTCTTTTGTCAAATTGTTAGTATGCCACCATGGATAAACTAGTGTGATGCATCAGGCATTGGTGGATGGAAACCCTGGATGATCCACACCTGATTCATCTTGACAAAGGTCACTCCACATTTTGGGTGCACAGTCGAGTTCTTCTTGGGGTAACTATGGCCCTGCTCTGATGCTACACCACTGGCCAGGCAGGACAGCTTTTCCAGGGCAAACTCGGCCACTTGCGGCCACAAATCCAGTTTGGCTTCCCAGTAGTCCAGCGGATCTTCAATGTGGGGTGGCAGGGTGCTGTCCAAGTATGCTACGACCTGCTGGTTCAGGTCCTGCTGCAGGTCTAGCTGCTGCTGCTGGTGAGTAGTTTCTTCACTAGGCGGGTGAAGAAAGCTGCTCATCAGCGACTCTAAACTAAAGTTGCTGCTGATGGAGCTAGAACTGCCCCCACCCTGTAACAGCAGCCATGGCAGAGGAACATGAGCGGAGAGGGCCCCTCCGGTCAGACTTGCGAGAGGATGGATGATGGCGCAGACAGGTAGCAGCCAACTGACTACATATGATGTCTCTATAGTAGTTGTTTGTCCTCCCTCTCAGGGGGTGTAAAAAAGGCCCCCATTTTGGACCGGTAGCGAGGGTCCAACAAGGTGGGGAGCCAGAAGTCATCCATCTGCCGAATGGTGACAATTCGACTGCCACTACACAAGCAAGTGAGCATACATCGGGCCATTTGTGCAAATGACTCGGAGGGACTCCCTGCTTCCATCTCCACTGCATACTGCCACGGCGTGTCTGTGTCCTCTGCCTCGACTTCCTCATCGCCCCGTAGCTCCTCTGGTTTCTCCTGCTCCTCCTCTCCTGTCACCGGTGTAGAAAAACCACCCATTTCGCTACTAGTGTTGAGCGTGAATATTCGAATAGCATATTTTAATCGCGAATATCGCAACTTCGAGAATTCGCAAATATTTAGAATATTGTGCTATACATTCGTAATTTCGAATATTCAGCATTTATTTTTATCTGAACACATGATTCATCCCTGCTTCTTGGTTGTGGGCAAATGAGAAGACAGCAATGTCAAGTTTACAACAATACCTAGAAACCAATCAGTAATATGTAGTCAGACCTGCTAAAATGTGAAGTTGCATGTAGTGCGAAAAAAATATTCTAATTTGTGCAATCGTGAATATATTGGAGCACTCTATCTGCATATAAAGCTAGTGTAATGTTCTGCCGTGCCAACCATTTTCTCCAGTCTCAGGATAAACTCAGGAAATTTCTAGCAGCTTAAAAAATGTAGCCAAAGTGACCCATGCCTGTATTTCGTGTTACGAATTTGCATAATGCAATTTTTACATTGACGATTTTTAGCAATCAAGAGACTAATCATGAATATTCGTGAATATATGAGGAATATTCTACCACATATTCGCAAAATATCGCGAATTCGAATATTGCCCCTGCCGCTCATCACTATTTGCTACACATTGCTTGTGCTCCAATGTCCTCCTCCTCCAGTTCAGCCCCCACAAGTCTCATGGGGCCGTGAGATCTAGGCGTCACGTCTCCAGTCCCCTGACCAGCCAGATTTACCAGCATTATTTCCAGTACATGAAGCAGTCGAATGATGTTGTTCATCTTGTAGTCCTGGCAACCGAGAAATAATGTGGCCTCCTCAAAGGGCATGAGCAAACGGCAGGTGTCACGCATGAGCTGCCACTGGCTGACATCGAAGTTACACAGGGGAGTACTCCTGTCCGCTTGGATCATCAAGAAATCATTTATGGCTTTTCCCTGTTCGTATAGTCGGTCCAACATATAAAGGGTGGAATTCCAAAGGATGGAAACGTCGCATATGAGCCTATGTTGGGGAATGCCGTTCTGCCTCTGCAGCTCAAGGAGCGTGTGCTTTGCAGTGTACGAGTGGCTGAAGTGCATGCAAAGTTGCCTGGCCATTTTTAGGATGTCTTGCAGATGGGTGGAAGACTTCAGGACCCGTTTGACAACCAGATTGAACATGGTTCCATGGTCACTATGGTTCCGATTTTGAGTTGTCACGGAAAAAGCCAGGATTTGATTTCTTGATGAAGGACACGGAGCAGTTCCTCCCCTGTGTGACTCTGTTCGCCCAGGCAAACTAGGTGCCAAACAGCGTGACACCGCCATGCCCAGCACATGTGATATGCACGAGGGGCACTGTGACTTGTCCCTGCAGGCTGAGGCCACGATAGAGGTAGAGGAGGCAGAGGCAGACATTGTTGCAGGACCAACAGCATGAGAACATGGAGGCGGAAGTGACGTCAAGTTGCTGGTGTGGCTGTGCAGGAACCGCATTCACCCAGTGGGCCATAAAGGACATGTATTGTCCTTGCCCGTAGTTACAGTTCTACACGTTGGCGCTGACATGTACTTTGGCAGACAGGCTCAAGGACTGACCCACCTTCTGTTCTACATTTGTGTGCAGGGCTGGTACTGCCTTTTTGGCAAAGAAATGATGGCTTGGGACTCTCCACCTCGGCTCGGCACAAGCCATCAGTTCTCTGAAAGGTGCAGAGTCCACCACTTGGAAAGGTAGGGACTGCAGCACCAGCAACTTGGCCAGGTGCACATTCAGCTTTTGCGCCGTTTGATGAGTGCACGCATACTGTTGTCTCTTGGCAATCGCTTCGGTGATCAATTGCTGATGGAATGACTGACGACGAGTAGGAGGAGGAGCATCAGGACCAGCAGATGATGGGAAGGACAGACAGCTCCCTTCGGCTGAGGTGGTAGAGCCTTGACTGACTGAAATCGGGTGTGTGCCAATGGGTGATACAGCAGTTGCTGCGGTAGGCTGGACCACCACATCTGAGCCACAGTTCTCCCAGGCCACTTTATGGTGACACTGCATATGTTGAGGTAGGGCTGTGGCCTGGCCACGCTTCACCTTCTGCCCACAGATTCTACAAATGGCCATGTTCACCTCCTCCGGCGGCTTAACAAAAAACACCGCTGGGCCCATCTACCAGGCTTCAAGGTGGCCTCCGCAGATGGATACCTAACACTAACAGACAGCCTCTCTTGGACTTATCTAAGCCTACAATATTCAGGGCAGTGTAGGAACCAGCTACATTAATACTCTGCTCAGAAGCCCCAGGCAGATGGGCGATGCTCAGTCTAAAAGAGGTGCTCCTCTCAATATATACTACAAGCAAATTTAGACTAGCACATTCATATACATAATCACAGGTGCATATCCATCAAGCAAACATGGTTGATAATAAAATGGCTGCACAACCTTTCACATACAAACAATAGAGCTGCCTGGGGCTTCTGAGCAGAGTATAAATATAGCTGGTTCCTACACTGCTCTGAAAATTGTAGGCTTAGGAACGTCCAAAAGAGGCGGTCTGTTAGTGTTAGGTACCCATTTGCGGAAGCCACCTTGATGCCTGGTAGATGGGCCCAACACACCTTTGATCAAAAATGTGCGCAAAGAGCTTCTATTTTACATTTATAGTAGGTATAATACCATTTTTATTTAGAATGATCCACATTTCTCAGCTCTATTGTTTGCATGTATAATGTTGTGTAGCCATTTTATTATCAACCATGTTTGCTTGATGGATATGCACCTGTGATTATGCATATGAATGTGCTAGTCTAAATTTCTTGTAGTATATATTGAGGGTAGCGCCTCTTTTAGACTGAACAACGCCCATCTGCCTGGGGCTTCTGAGCAGAGTATAAATGTAGGCTTAGGTAAGTCCAAGAGAGGCGGTATGTTAGTGTTAGGTACTAGGAATGAGCGAACTTCATATTTTAGTATATGCTGAATTGCGTTGTGGATTCTGTTACTCCGGACCATAATGCAATTCCATGATGGAATGCATAACGGAATGCCTTTAGAAGTCTATTGCCTGCATAACAGATCCGTCCCATACCGTTATGCAGCAGAAGACTCCAGCATAACGAAAACTGGACGGATCCGTTATGCTGGCCATAGAATTCTATTATGACAGAATAAATAACGAAATGCCTCTAAAGGCATTCCGTTATGCATTCCGTCATGGAATTGCGTTATGGTCCGTGGTAACGGAATCCACAACGCAATTCAGCATATACCACAACCCGAACATGAACTTCAAAATATGAAGTTTGCTCATCCCTATTAGGTACCCATCTGCGGAAGCCACCTTGACGCCTGGTAGATGGGCCCAACAGACGTTTGATCAAAAATGTGCGTAAAGAGTTCTATTTTTCCATTTATAGTAGGCATAATACCACTTTTATTTCTCAGCTCTATTGTTTGTATGCGAGATGTTGTGCAGCCATTTTATTATCAACCATGTTTGCTTGATGGATATGCACCTGTGATTATGTATATGAATGTAGAAAAGACAAATGTAATAGTGGCTCACTGTAACTTTAACAAAGGAGTGGTGCTACAAAGCCCCGTTGATCCACCCAACCACCACAATTATATATAAAGAAAGTAAAAAATTGGGCTGAGCACTCAAATACTAGAGTACTGCATACATAAGGTCATAAATTAATACTTTATTCTTTGCAAGGCATACACGATAAAAAAAACGATATAAAACTGACATATATAACAAATACGGACATATATGTCCTAAAATAAACTCTGCATTAAATGGATCCAAATAAATGTGGCAATATATTGCAATATAGTATCAGTTGATGCTCTCACATGAAGGGGTTAAAATACATGAGGTAGTAGAATCAGCAAGGTTTGGTATGTATCCACCTCAAGTTTAAATAGTAAGTTTATATACACCTCAAGTTCAGTTTGCCAGTGTCATTAATTAGTTAATTGATTAAACGACGGGTGTGTATGTCCACCTGCAGGAAAATGCCCACACTATTCCAGGACAGATTAGTAAAATGTGAAGCGGTCATATAATAATCCAAAAAACAGTCATAAAATAAGGCGATATGGCAGAAGGATTCGCGCTGTATTTGTGGCGTCGCACTGTACCACGCTGCCTGAAACGCCCCTTTACCTTTCCGTAAGTGTCCTTTGTGAACAGGCCCGTTCATATAGTCCTCAATTGACCAAGTTTGTGATGAGTAATACGTTCAGATGTTCACAGAAATCTCAAGGTGTATAATACAGCCAGTGTCCGGCAACACCAGGGAGTCGGTGGGATTCCAGAGGGATATCTTTCAATCTGCAATTCTTCAAAGACGGTGGATAAAGGCAAATATACAGTTGCTCATCCGTACATATAGCAGGTCCTGACAAAACGCGTTTCGGGTCCTGAGGAAGGGGTATAGTCCTGGAATAGTGTGGGCATTTTCCTGCAGGTGGACATACACACCTGTCGTTTAATCAATTAACTAATTAATGACACTGGCAAACTGAACTTGAGGTGTATATACACTTAGGCCTCTTTCACACGGGCGTCATGTTTGACGGGTGCGTTGCGGGAATATGCGCGATTTTTCTGCACGGTGCAAACGTTTGTAATGCGTTTTGCACGCGTGTGTGAAAAATCGCCATGTTTGGTACCCAGACCCGAAGCCGGACTTCATCACTGAAATTCTAGAGAATTGATTATTTCCCCTTATAACATGGTTATAAGGGGAAATAATAGCATTCTTAATAAAGAATGCATAGTAAAATAAAGATGAAGGGGTTAAAAATAATAAAACTTAACTTACCTTAGCCACTTGATTGCGTATTTGCGATCTGTCTTCTCTTTCAAGCTTCAGCTAACAGCTAAAGGACCTGTGATGACGTCACATCACATGGTCCAATCACATGGTCCATCACCATGGTAAGATGGACCATGTGATGTGATGTATTTTAACCCCTTCATTTAATGCAGGTTTTTTTTAGGACGTATATGTCCGTATTTGTTATATATGTCAGTTCTATATCGTTTTTATCGTGTATGGCATGCCTTGCAAAGAATAAATATTATTCATTTATGGCCTTATGTATGCAGTACTCCAGTATTTGAGTGCTCAGCCCAATTTTTAACTTTCTTTATGTATATGAATGTGCTAGTCTAAATTTTCTTGTAGTAACTAATGAAAACCCAACAGTTAGTATTTATAGAAAATTAGATTATATCAGACTAATAAAATTTTTTTTAATATGATAATGTTGGCCTACTTAAGGTATCTACAGTATATGCCCTAGATATTTGGTCAGGGCTCCTTTTATATGAAATACTGCATCAATGTGTCATGGCATGGAGGAGATCAGCCTGTGACACTACTGAGGTGTTATGGAAGCCCAGGTTGTTTCGATAGTGGCCTTCAGCTTGCCTGCTGTCTCATCTTTCTCTTGACAATACCCCATAGATTCTCATATCAGGCCAATCAAGCACAGTGATACCGTGATTATTTAACCAGATATTGGTACTTTAGGCAGTGTTCTGCTGGAAAATTAAATCATGCTTCCCTCTGCTGATAAGCTTTATGGAAATACTGAAGTTCTCTAAAATTTCCTGGTGGATGGCTGCGATAACTTTGGACTTGATGTAATACAGTGGACCAACACCAGTAGATGAGATGGCTCCGCAAACCATCACTGACTGTAGAAACATCACACTAGACCTCAAGCAACTTGGATTTTGTGCCTCTCCCCTCTTCTACCAGACTCTGGGACCTTGATTTCCAAATGAAATGCATAATTTACTTTCATCTGAAAACAGGACTTTGGACCACTGAACAATCGATCACCTCTTTTTTCTCTTTAGCCCAGGTAAGACGCTTCTGATGTTGTCTCAGGGTCATGAGTGGCTTGACCAAAGGAATGCGTCAGTTTTAGCACATGTCCTGTATATGTCTGTGTGTGGTTGCTCTTGAATCACTGACCGCAGCTGCAGTCCACTGCTTGTGAATATCTCCAAAATTCTTGAATGGCCTTTTCTTGACAATCCTTTCAAGGCTGCAATTATCCCTGTTGCTTGTGCACCTTTTTCTACCACACATTTATACACACACACACACCTTTCCACTAATGTGTTTGGATACAGCACTATGTCAATAGCCAGCTTCTTTAGCAATGACCTTTTGGGCCTTACCCTCCTTGTGAAGCGTGTCAATAACTGTCTTTTTTTTTTTCCCTTGCGGGGTTGGGAGGGGGTATTGTGGGGTAGATAGGCATGATTTTGTAATGTTGTAACCTTTTACGGATTGTATGTTCTATGATGCCCAAAATAAAAATTATATAATAAAAAAAAAAATTATATAATAAAAAAATAATAATAATAACTGTCTTCTGGACAACTGTCAAGGCAGCAGTCTTCCCCATTATTATGTAGCCTATTGAACCAGACTGAGGGACCAATTCAAGATTTAGGAAGCCTTTCCAGGTGTTTGGTGTTTATTAGAGTGTGACACCATGAGTCTACAATATTGAACTTTTTCACAATATTCTAATTCTCTGAGATACTGGCTTTTTCATTGGCTGTAACATAAAAATAAATAAACACTTAATAGATCATGCTGTGTGTAATGAAGCTACATATGAGTTTGACTTTTTGAAACATTACTGAAATAGCTAGCATTTCAAGATTCAGGATATGTCACTTTGTGTTGTAATATTTGCCAAATTAGGCTGTAGATGAAAACTGAAGGGGTAAATGAACTACACTCATTGTTATAAATAAAAAAAAAGAAATCAAAAAGCAGTTATAATTATGTAAGTTATGACAATATTAGAGTGAAATAAGTTTATTGGGAAAACCGTACAATAAAAGATGAGATGCGGTTGGGCATGGAGGCATACAGGTTTTGTATGGTATACAGCAGCACATTTACCCACAGATGTTGAAGCTGTCCCTGTAGATCCTGCAAATTCATAGGTTGCCAAAGCTGGTTCCATTGCTTGATTGATGATAAAGTTAACAACCTGGTGGAGATATTCTTGGTAAACCCGTGTTTTCTGTGGACAAGCATTATGCTGCTGAAAATGCCAGCAGGAAGCCCTACCATGAGAGTCAACACATGTGGCCGCAGGATGTCCTGAACACATCGCGGAACTGTTAGTGTACCTCACATCACTACTAGGGGTAACCCACTGTCATATGCTATGGCTCCCCAGCCCATCATACCAGCAGCTGGAGTAGTGTGTTGCTCCACAGATTCCAGCAGGATTGAAGTGCTCACCAGGATGTCTACATACTCAAACCCAATCGTGTTGAGATCCCAAACAGAAACTGCATTTGACACTAACAAGGATATGGTTACAGCCCATAGCAGTCCTTGTTTTTCGTTAACGATAATACTGCAAACGAAGGTGATGGTAGCTGGCCGTCAATGGCAGAACATCTATTGGCACCATGACACCAAATTTCTTTCTGCTAAGCACCTGTAAATAGTTTGGACAGTTGTGTAATGAAGGTGCCATCTGTGTCTGTATGGTGAGTAGCAAAACGTGGCAGATGCTTGCGGGTGGACCAAACAATCCTCTCTACTGGTGGTCTATCTGGAGCCTGTTTGCAGTGTGTGTGCCCTCACCTAAAAACTGCCAACACTTCCTAACAGCTAGGTCAGAATGGCTTAGATAGCAGGCAATTTGCTGAAACAACCATCCTGCTTCTCACAGCCCAATGAAGTGCCACTTCTCAAAGTCTGGCAACTGGGTAAAATGTCTTTGAATGTGTCAGAGGCATGTCTAGCAGTTAACAACCTCTCACCAAGAGGTACACTCCCCAAAAGAAGCCTCTGAGAGTCTTTCTATATGGCAGTGGGGAAACACTTAAGGGATTCTGCAGTCATTTTAAACTGATGATCTATCCTTTGGTCCAACAGCTGGGACCCTTGCCGATCAGCTGTTTGTGAAGGCAGCAGCACTGGCAGTAGTGCCACGGCCTTCTCGCTGTTTACCGCCGGCCCAGTGACGTCACGACTAGTATCACTGGCCTGGGCGGGGCTAAGCGCTGATCAGAAGCGACCCCTACTGATCAGTTTAATATGACTGCAGAACCCCTTTAAGGCTGTATTACACTGACAGATAGTCTGCCAGTTCAACGCTTACAAGCATTTGTAGTAACACTTGTTAGCGATGATCTGGCAGTGTTATACTGCTGCCGATTACCCGATTGAGGAGGAGATTACTGCATGTAATAGCAGCCGTCTCCTCCGCTGACGATTTCTGGAAAGGAAAGCTTCCCTCCCTACAATTGCCTGCATGATCAGACAGTCTAATACAGCCTTTATGCTCATTTGTGGCAAGACCCAGTGCCTAATCGGACCACAACTGTAATCATTTACATATCTGCCCGAGATAACTGCATGCCGAGCTTTGCAGAAATCCGACCCCCCACCTGCAGTTTTCCCGGCTGGTATGCTAATGAATAGCATCGGTACAGGGAGGAGGAGACTGATTGTTTCTCAATGGTCAAAAAAAATAATAATAACTGACCTTCTCCCTGGGTGTGACGCTCTCTGCGGACCTCGCTACAGCCAGGGAGAAGGAGAGGCCCATTAGGAAACAGGGCAGTCTCCTCCTCCCTGTACTGATGCTATTAATTAGCATACCATGCGGGAAAACTGCAGGGGGGCACAGCGGGCGAACAGAGCGGCGTCCAGAAAAAATAGTAAGCAATATTACATCATTGCACAATGCCCTACATATCCTGGTAGTTATTTCATAATTTCTGGACGCATGAAAGGTCCTCTTCAATACTGGTTTTTAGGTAATAAACTTACATTAAAACACTAGTGAAGTCTTTTATTAGAAGTTATTTGCCTTGCTACTCCGGGCTTAGAAAATAATGATTGAACGCTACAAGATCACAGACAAATGAATATATGAGCTTGTTAACCAGTGGATTGATATTAATTATTCTATGCCGTCAGAGAATTTATTTATTTTTTCAGCAAAGATTCCATTTTGAAATCTGTAGCATGTTCAGTCGATTAAAGAAGATTTGCTGTGGAACTTACCCATTGAACTCAATGGGAGTTTGAAAAATCCCACAAGACTGAAGGGTCGTGCAGATTACCTGTGGATCTGGGAGGAAGAGGAAATTCCATTATTTTGTGCCTCACTCAGCTAGACAGGCAAGTTTTTATCACCAAGTCACCTTACAAGAGGTAAGACCTAAAATGGCACATGGATATGATTAGCAGGTTTGTTTGGTTTTTAACAGGAAATTAAATCTGCACCTCCGAGTCAAAATCTGCGTAACATTTCTATGTGGACCTTATCAGCACAAAAATCCAATGCATTTAGCCCATTTTCAAAAAATCCCTACTTGCGACAAGAATCTCTTGCCAATAAGGTGATCTCAATAGTTCCTTCCAGCAATATGCTACAATCTATGGGGAAACCTGCCAGGCCAAGGGCTTGTGTGCTGCAAAATATTGATGAACAACGCTCAGGTTAGGCCATCAATATCACATCAGTAGGGGGTCCGACTCTTGGCACCCTCGCCGATCAGATGATTGAAGAAGTCGCAGCACTCACGCAAGCACTGCAGGCTCTTCAATGTTTAGGGTACTTTCACACTTGCGTTATTCTTTTCCGGCATAGAGTTCCGTCAAAAGGGCTCTATGCCGGAAAAGAACTGATCAGGCATATCCCCATGCAATCTGAATGGATAGAAATCCGTTCAGTTTGAATCAGGATGTCTTCCGTTTAGTCACTGTCAGGCGTTTTGGCCGGACATAATACCGCAGCATGCTGCGGTATTATGTCTGTCCAAAATGCCTGATCAGTCGCCGGAATGCATTAATTTACATTGACTGCAAAAAAGACTGCAAGACGGATCCGTCCATCCGCATGACAAGCGGAGGGACGGATCCGTTCTTGCAATGCATTTGTAGACTGATCCGCCTACAAATGCTGTCAGTTGTGACACTAAACGGCGGATCCGGCAGGCAGCTCCGACGACGGAACTGCCTGCCGGATCACACGAACGCAAGTGTGAAAGTACCCTTACCTGCACGCCCTCAAGCTTACAGCTTTTGCATGAGTGCTGCACTTCAGACTGATTGGCAGGGGTTCTGAGATTAGGACAGGTCATCATTATCACAAAGGCGCCACACCACAATAGTTGGCATAAAAATATTGCAGTTTTTGTTGCACGCTAGATTTGCAGCAGGTCTTTCAGAAGTAGCTTGAAGTAGGGGCTGCGTAGCAGGTCTGCCACATTTATCTTTATTCACGTACATTTTCTGCCTCTATAAGAGCATCCTTGGGAATCAAGACCGGCGAAGAAAACATCCGTTGTGATGAATGTCCCCCAAGGTCCTTTTATACTGGACTGAATGCAGTCAGTGACGTAATCTTGTCAAATGTAGGATACCGATATAAGCACATGGAAAGAAGGTGAGACGTGATTAGTAAAGTGATCTTTAGGCCTCATGCACACGACAGTATTTTTTTGCGATCCGCAAAACGGGGTTCCTGTTCCGTGTCCGTTTTTGCTTCCGTTGTGTTTCAGTATGTCTTCCGTTTTTTTTAGCGGACATGACCGAAAAGATTTTACCAAAAGACAGGCTGACAATTTTTGCCAAGTGCCTGCCAAGGGATCCGCAAAAAAATGCGGAAGCGGAACGCAGAAGACACACGGATCACCATCCGCATTTTTTCACGGTCCCATTGACTTAAATGGGTCCGCGAACCGTTTTTCGGACAAGAATAGGACAGGGTATATTTTTTTGACGAACTGGAATCACGGACGCGGAGGACAAACGGTGCATTTGCCGAGTTTTCCACGGACCCATTGAAAACCAATGGGTCCGCAGAAAATCACGATCAACGGACACGGAATCAAACAACGGTCGTGTGCATGAGGCCTTAAACAGAAATTAATAGGGGGAGATAAGTGTACACAGATGAAACCTTACAAAGTTTTTTTTCTTCATCACAGGAATTGACGCAAAGACATTGAGAAAATAAGGAAGAGTTCCAGTACCGCAAAGAAGACGTTAAATAACCAACAGAACAACATTCTTTCAGAATAATCCCAGTTTTAATTTACAAAGTTTGGTGGTAAAAGGTCAATTTTGCAATTAAGTGCGCACTAGGTTCTCATACAAAAGAAAGCATTTATTCTGTTTGCGTGCTGACCCCTGCAGGCCAAATTTATTAACTGCACAAATTCACACCTTGCCGTGTTCTCAGAGGTTTTCACTCATCTAATAATACAAGCTGTGATGTCAAGGGTTTCAAATGAAAGGCTGAACATACTTAGATATTTCAATGTAAAAGTGCCCCTTCCAATGTGTGACCACGACAGGCAAAATATTAAGATGTTCAGAAAACCATAATCCTCAATTACAAGCCGTTTGTACCTACTTAACGCATAGTGGTACCGCCTAATAACGAACGTGTCAACCAGTGCCTACAGCTATGTGGCTGGAAACTGAGCCAGTTATCGATGACCGAGACTGGAGATTTTGCTTCCGTGTTAACGTTGAGGCTGGGTTCACACATGACTGAAAATACAGCTGAAAGATTTTCTGGCCCAAAACTCAAAACAAACCCCCCCAATTTATTACACGCAATTTTGCCGCAGAAAATCCAGCGGACTTCACCCTGCCCATTGCAAAGGGTGAAATCCGCTAGGGAGATGGACAGCATACATTGACATGCTGAAGACTGCAATCCCGCACTGCAGGTCAATTTAAGCTGTGGTTGTTGTGCGCAGCGCGGATGAGATTTCAGAAATTCTCATCCACTGTGCTGGTTCTGTACAACGCTACGGAGTTACCGCACAAAAAATCTGCAGCTATTCAGTCACATGTGAACCCAGCCTAAAATGTGGAGCTGGTAGGGAGTAACCAGTTCACAACCAAAGCTTCTGGGTGTCACATTGTTAAAGAAATATGCTATAAAGATTGGGGGGGGGGGGGGCAATCCTCTGTAAAAGGTCCTTTTACTCAGACATTTAGACAGCAATTATCAGGAATGAACCAAACATTCCCAATAGTTGCCTGATCGTCAGCAGTCGCTTGTCCCCATAGAGAATAACTGTTTCTGGGTAGCGGATCCCTGTTTAAATCGGACAATCTGCTGCCCAGTAACAATGACATCAGGTGCCAGTCGAAAGACGATCGCCCGACACCTTTACACAGGGCAGTTATCAGGAACGGGAATTTTTACAAACTCTGCTCCAAGTAAGAGGACCTACATGCAGCTGGCACATGAAAACATACGCACACACTTGACATTACCCAAATGTATTTTAGATGCAGAATTACAGTCCCTTTCAAGTTGTAAAATTCTGCAAGCTGGTTTAGAGAATCTACAAAATGTTACTGTATTTAAATAGAAAATAATATATACGGTCAGCATGGCTTAGAATAAAAAGGAATTCACCAATTCCATTCTGACCCTTGCAGAGTCAACGGCCAGTGTCTACTTCCCTATCGACACTGAAATGTAACCTCTCAGCCAACGACGGGCTTCAGCAGCGAGAAAGCGATTGGCTAAGCAGTCACCTCCTGTGTCAAGAGGAATCAGAAAGAGGATATCGGTGGGAGACTCCGTATGCATCAGCGCAGGAATTTTATTTTTTTTTTAACCAGCCAGACAACCCCTCTAAGGACAACCATAGAACAAAATTTCGGTAAGTCACTAATGAGTTCTTGCCACGCTGATAACCTGCATATTATTGGATCACTGCTTAGTAAACAGCAATTTGGGCATAGAGTGACAATGCAACCTAAACCATTGGACCTTAGGGATGGAAAGGTCAAAATTCCTGTTTAAGGCATTGGTCTACTGCTCCAGTACACAGATCCATTAAAAAGTCCTGATGAAGAGTCAGTCACAGTATACTGCCACCCAGAACCAAGGCTCCCATGTCATGGTATACATCATCACATGAAACAGCTCTCCCATGATATACCCTTTTTACAATAGAGTACATATTAATACCTGAGTTTCACACAAAAAAAAAATAAAAAAATAATTAGCCTATGAGCCCTAGTAATATGCAGCCCTTGCCTAGCTTGCACTGAAAGGAGGCTCTACTGACTTGAACGTCTTGTCACCCAATGCAAAACAGCATTTTTTTTTTTGTCTAAGGCGTGGTCCCCTTTTCGTATTGTAGATCATGTATTATATATCAGAAGCTCTCACTAGATTTGGACATTATACATTTTATTACAGTGAAAACATACTGTAGTAACTTCACATGCCGGCAAAATGTCTTACTGTTGGTTAAAGGGGTTGTCCAACGAAGAATATTCTACACTTTTCAAACCAGCACCTGGATCTGAATACTTTTGTAATTATGTAATTAAACACTTAGTATAGCCACTGAGCTAGTCGATAAAATGTATCTGTATAGCGCCACCTGCTGTTTGCTTTCTTGCTAAGGCCGCACATGCTCAGTTTAATCCTTCAACTGCCTCCTGAGCTGTGATAGGGAGAGATGAGACACGCCTGAGCTGTGACAGGGAGAGTATGGACACGCCCCCTGAGCTGCAGGAGAAAAGACACTCCCCTTTAGCTGTCCGCTTGATATAAATCCAGCAGAGCAATGAATGGGGAGATCTCTGGATCCATGTGAAGTACAGGGCTGGTTCTAGCTTTGTTAGAAAGAGTGGCATGTACTATATGATGTCCGATTTTTATTTTTTACATTAGTAATGGGATAACCGCTTTATGTATTCTCAGATCCTGTAGAGCTCAGTATCACACACTCCCTTAGAGAGGTCTTCTGCATTTGCCTTTAAAGGGGTTGTCTCATCTCAGATATTGGTAGCATATGGCTAGGATATGCCACCAATATCAAATAGGTGCCACCTCTAGGACCCACACCTGTTACCAGAACAAACCCCCCCACAAAAAAAAAAAAAAAAAAGGGAGAGCACTCCACCCACCTCTATGGGAGTCCCAAAAATGGCCTACAGCTGGCTTGGCTATTTCCGGCAGTCCCATGGAGGTGAATTGTTAGGTGGCCGTGCATGGTGGTTGCATATGTATGGCTTTTTTTATTGTTTGTTTCATGACATTTACTGCTTACTGCCTGAGTTTTTCATTATCTCAGACAACCCATTTTAAATCTCAGTCAGTGCTGAGCTTGAACCTGTTTGTAATCCATCACATCAAGCATCTTCAGGCTGAAATCAGTTTGCCATTCTTACTGTAAAAGTGACAATGCTCTGTCCGTGCAGTCTTCCAGGGAATCTAAGGACAGAAATGTGTGTTATGTCCACAAGACGTTGTAATCGAGTTTTACTAGACCAAGCCTAAAGACCGTTTTACACAAGCCAACGATCGGCTCCAATCACCGATCCACAACGCTTGCGAGCTGCTAAAATCATTTCTCGCACCTCATTTCCCCAAGCAAACAGTGAACGTGCTGCAAACTATGGGCTATAAGGGATTATACTAAACCATTCATCACCCGTAGAGCTTGCGTCAACCAGTGTAAACAAGTGCCGATTTACCTGTTATACTGTTGATCGGCGTTCGTAATATGCCCTTATAATAACAAAGGTCACTTCTTAATGTTTCAATAGAGTACAAGAGCTATCTCCACCTAAATTACATTTTCACAAAGTGTCGTATGGCAGCGACAGTGGAAAGTGCCACCAAATCAAGCAATTGTTTGAGTACCTGATTAAAACTTACAGCGGTAAAATAATTCATAGGTCGTCATGTCAAACACAAGCTTGGCTGTAGCAGCAAATTAGTGACACATTCACACTAGCGGTATGGCCAGTTCAGAGCTTCTGCATGTTTTTACATGAACAGTACTGTATGAAGCCCTCATTTTTTTGGTCAAAGACGCTGGAACAGACTCCGTTATACAAGCGAGTCAGGTTCGATTTGATGGCATCTGTTCACAATCGGATCACGCACAACTCTCACGGCTCAGTTCAGAATGGTCGCTGTAATGCGTGATCACCTGATCAGTGACCAACAGTTTTACTGTCGATCTCTCGGTGCATTTTGGTTATAAAATAATTTTTATGAGAATTGTACACACAAAGCTCATATCAAATAGGGAATGATTGTTCATCTGGATTCTATGGGAGGAAAATTCACAGCGTTTACAGCAGCAGCAAATTGGAGGAGACTTAAACAATCTCAACCACATGCAGCATTTTTTAAAGAAAAATAAATAAAACAATAAAAATAATAATGAACGGCACAAAGTGACATGCCGTCCGGATTTTAAATCCACAGCATTCCAATTTACGTTACGGATTTTCACAGCGGTTTCACCCTTTGTAATGCATGGATGGAATCTGCGGTAAGAAATCCACAATTGATTGGCATGTTAACTCAGATTATCTCCTGGGAGACCAAAAGGCACAGATATTCCCTGTGCCCAATCTTTCTCTCCCCTGACATACCAAGGGAGAGCAGGGAGGTCCCTCCATACACATTAGATTGATGGCCGTTCGCGTCTACAGGTTCAGCCGATAACAGACTAATGTGTATGGTGGCCTTACAAAGTTCATCCACTGTACAGATACCGCATGTTAAATACAACTGCACCCACAATCCCCAAGACCTGCTTCTCAAAGACTAGGAGCACCAAGCGTGGGGTCACTATGAAAAACTTTTTTTTAAAGTGGTCCTGTCACCACAATCAATTTCTATTAAACCAGGTATACTGCCTGGTAGGATTGATCATCACCCCTGTACTCAGATCGCTCCCTCTGACAGTTGACTGGCAGGACAGAGCAGGTATTCTGCGCTGTGGCTCACCAACTTGACGATTGCGCTATAGATCTGCTGCTGCTTGCCAAGCAGAGCACAGTCCATAATGCACAGGTTCTGACGAGGTCACTAAATCGCAAAGTGGAGGTGCCGTTAGCGTCACCCAAGTTAAGCCATAATTTCCTCGCTGATCAATTTAATTGTCCTAACAGAGCTTCTATCAACGTTCAAGAGGACCTCACCTCTTAACATGATCAGAGAAAGGTATCACACATGGGGGAAGATACTGGCAGATCCTTCCGCCAGTCTTGATCTCCCTGCAGTGGCGTGAAGCCTCTTAAGACGAGGGCATCTCTGCCCTCAGTCAGAAACTGAAGTTTACGCCAGCTACAGTCCAGCGTAGACTTCAGCTATAACTTCTGCCACTTTATGGTGAAAGCTATGGTAGATGTGTCGGCTGCGTTAAAGCCACTCCTGAAAAGTGTCAAAAAGCACAAAAAGTCGCAAACTATAGTACACACATGCCATGAGCCATAATGTGCGACTTTTTTTACGCCATAATTATGGCGTATAGACCTTGATAAACGTCCCTCACTGCATTCTTTGGAAAAACACTTTTCGGCTTTTTGGAGTCATCCTGTCCTGCCTTAGTAATTTCCATATTTTCTCGGTTTTTCTCCACAAAAACCGTGGCGCTGTTCGAAAAATTACTGTGTGTGAAACCAACCTTACTACATAGGTCTACTATGCACTGACCTCCTCTAAAATCGCACTGATCATTTTATTCAGGATTCTAATGGCATGTGTGTACTCGTGTGAGCAAACACTAGGTGTAAAGGCTTCTTTTATAGTTGTGAGCAGTTCATTCAAGTTTACATATTAAAACCTACAAAAAAAATTAAAATATTTGCAATATATGCGCATAAACCAAATAAGAGACACCAGGCTAAGCACGCCAAGCATTGTTTGGTTGTGTTTTAATAATTTTATAATAATTTTTTTTTAATAAATTCACCTCTTTTAAAACATCCCATGAAAAAAAAAAAAAAATATGGGGAAAACTTAACCAGGGGGCAACACATGCTGAACGCCAACTGCAGAGAGTGGAACTGGCCCTCGAGCTAGCTTATCCTTTAGACATTTCACTACAAGTAGAAGCCCAAACTCAGATGTGTATTGGTGAAAGATTTATAAAAAAAAAAAAAGAAAAAAAAAAATATGAATGGATTGTCCACTATTTGGATTGTGTTATGCTAATGGTGTAAGGGCAGGAGGCATTTTTCGCAGAAGAAAAAGTATACCGGAGAAGCACAGAATGCAATGTTTATTAGCACCCAATGATCATTTCAGTCCTGAACATCAACTAAATTGTGATCATGTTTGGCCATCACATTTTAATACCTCTCCATATGAAAAAAAAAAAAATCTACCATTGTTGTGGACACTTTGGTGATCAGTTTCGAAGTGGTTTAAGGTGATGCCAAACAGGTCAAAGAGCAATATTAGACTGTCAAAACGCACCTCTCCTCACACATCAGTTTCGCCCTGAAATGCACCTTTTGACCCTACGAGAAATATACTCTTCCCTTACAGAGGCAAACGTCAAGCTTGGGTTCAAAACTCCCTTGATCTATGACGAGTTATGCCAGAAACGAGATAATCCAGAAGTACGGTACATGAATTACGGGGGCATAACTTTGTATTAGACAAGTCATTATGGCAAATTACGTGCAATGCAGAGAAAGCAAAGGTGTTAAACACCTTCTCATCCAGCAGACGCCTTGATCGACAAAACAAGATTTTAAGTAGAAATCACAATTGGGGGTAAATTCAACCCTAGTGATTCGTATAAGAGCAACGTCAAGCTCAACCAAACCAATAATCGACACAGAATTCTGCACTTCCATAACAGGCAGCGAGCACACATTGTATTTAATAGTGGGCCGAATGTAAGACTTTAGAAGGCAGAGATGTTTAGCGGCCCTACAAAAAGAAAGCCCAGGTCCAACATCAGGGACAGGACATGATGGTTCCTTGCTCACCAGGAGACTATTGGTGAGATGACTGTATAGCGATTTAGGCCAAAACATTACAAATAAACTTATCCACTATGGCCTGGGCACCTTTCCAAACCATGGGGCAAATCTTAAGTGGAAACTGACCAAAAAAGAAAAAAAAGTGGGTTGTGTAAAAAAAATTATTTTATGCCACCCATCGTTCACATGTATTTGCAAAGCTACAGTACAAATTTGCAAACTGTATTTATTCCCACTTGCCAACTTCAAGCCATTCAAATCAGAGTCACAAGTCCCTTCACCACCTCCACGCTTTATTGTAGCTAGGTGGGATTATTCTTGGGGGAGAAAAAAATATATATATAAAATCAGACGAAAAAAATGGGAACCTAGTTGCGTTGACCTTTGGCACCTGGAAGGACTGTTTACTAAACGCATAAGAGCGCCTTTGCCCGTTTTTCATTAAGTGATCCTATTGGCCATGTCAGGTACACGCAAATTTCGAGTGCTTGCCAAGCATCCGGAGGGTTAGATGTCCATTTCAAACTGAGCATCCTCACCTAAAGACAACAGAAGAGAGTCATGATGCAATCAAACTAACAACATATACAGTGAGATAATCTAAGAAAATGTCCACATGCAAAATACTGTCAGAAGTTTTACAAGAATGTGAATCTGGCCATTATGTATATACTTAAAGGGTTTGTCCGCTTTTTTCTATTGAAGACCTATCCTCAGGAGCAGGTAAACCATGAAGAGAAGGCGCGCTACCGTCTCTTCAAACAGCTGATTGGCATGGGTGCTGGGAGTCGGCCCCCCGTGATGATATTGATGACCTACCCTGAGTCAAAAGAAAAAAGCAGACGAGCCCCTGAACAAAATGAATCTTCCTAACTTTTTGACTTTTGGTCAGCGATTTCCATCAGCGAGTCAAAACCGGGTGCACGTCCAACACAGAAGAAGAGGTGGAAATCCTCCCATAACATGTTATACCATGTTTCTGGTTTTGGCCAACAATCACTGACCAAACACTAACTGTATGAATTAGGATTAAGGCTTTTTACTTCTTTGTAGCTTTTTCTCATTGTTCTGTACTAGACCAATTATGGTTGGACTGGCTGATGGTGCGAGGGTCTCCCAACTGTCCCCAGTGGCAAATGTTGTGGGTAAAGAAGACATCGACAGCGGTGCAGGTTTGTAGTGGAGTCAAGAGAAATAGATGTAGAACTCCTAAGTGTGGCTGGCTTAAAGGGGGGGGGGGGTGAGGGGAATTTTCCCATTATTATTCAATATGACTTGTGATCCCCTTTATCCAAGTATCTGTATAAATAGCATGTGCAAGGTTTGGTGGAGGATACTGGTGACAGAGCAGCCAGGAGGAATGCCAATTAAGTCAGAATGAGCAGGGTTGGCACAAGGAAGACTTGAATCTTCCTGATCTGGACACCGCCAAGCTGACCAACAGTAATTAAACATATTTTATGCACTAGGTGTACTTTTTAGCAAGAAAAAATAAATAAATTAAAAATAAAAACTTACTAAAAAGTGCCTTCATCTTATAGTCCACAGTCAGAGTGGTCCAGCAGTACCAGACCTCCCCGACTGCTTCCTTAGCGATCTGGCATACAGCACTTGGCTGCATCAATGAGGGAGGCATGTGCCTGCCCTATTCTCGCTCTCCTGTCCGACACTGATCTGTGCCGACAGGAGAAGAGCATCCATCTTGAAGGGTTCTACACTGCAGTAAAGCGGTGCAGACCATATCTTGCGGAAAGCTAAACGGTAAAGTGAACCCAGCCTTGGCACACAGGAGCATGTTCAGACACATTATCACTTCATGTCATGAGGCAAGGTGGTGGTATAGAGGCAAAAGAGCTGTTAGACATGCAAAAAAGTACACCTTACCAACAGCAGTCTTTCTGTCGTGATTGTTCAAGTTGTTCGTTTCTACTTTGGGCTCTTCTACAACAGTACTGGGGCTGGTCACTCCAGGAATATCTGGCAAGCGGCGGGGTGGGGTCTGAGCCAGGGGGGAATTGCGACGGTCCAAGAGAAACTTACGATCATAGATGATCCTTGTACCTAGAGAGGAAATACGAGGAGAGGTAAGGTACAAATAAAACACCATGGCATGAACAAAGGTTAAAATGCTGCCATGTTGCTCAGGATGAAAACAGAGCTTAAAATTTTTTTAAAAAAAAAATGCATCTTTGCTTCTACAATCTGATAAGTATTCTAGCCCCTGCAAATAGAACCGAGAGAGAACGGCTGTCAGCTCCGTCAGCCCAGCACCCTAGATGGCGGCTCACAATTAGAAGTATTTATCTGCTTGCAACACCCAGAGGGAAGCTCTAATAACTTGAACGGATCAGGACATAACATGCATACCTGGAATTATTCAGAAATTCAACCCTGGCCTGAGCTCGGAGCCACTGTACAGCCTACATAGTACATCAGCACCGTCCGGGCATATCATATCACGTCAGGCATCATTCAAGAATCGCACAGCGCACCATACTCCGAGGGCTTCGGAAATGCAAAGCTCTTATCTGGAGCAGGTCCAGCCGCGCTCTGCAGCAAGTGGAACAAAACAAGTTCTGATCAGCAACTCTGCATGTCCTGAGGTAACATCTGAAACCCGCCTTAGAAATACAACAGTCTGTGCGCTGGACTCAACAGGGTAAAGATACCTTCTGGAGCTGGAACATGTCAGGGGGCAGGCTGGCCACCACTTTTGGCAGACATCATAATGTGGTACACGTTTTCCTACAATGGGAGTCAGTGTCGGAGATATATATGGGGGCATGCTCCCCATGGAAGAATATAATGTGAACCCCAAGAAAGCTAAAATACACTGGGGGTCATTTACCAAGGCTTTTCTGGGTTTAAAAAAAAAAGGCAGAAAATTTGCCACAAAGGGCGTTTTCCGATACTCTCTCCACTTGTACTCTTAATTATCAGGAGAATGAACAGCAGAAGATGCGACAAATTATTTGGAGGTGTTTGCCCCTCCTGCGGTGTCTTTGTGAAACACAAGTCTTTAGTAAATGACCCCAAATGACTCTGTCCGCATGTCAAGCCAAGTCAATAGCAGCAACACCTGTAATTAAACAAAATGTCTGCCAGATAACTGGATGCCTTACTTGGCTAAAACCACAAAAGGAAAAAAATATATATAATGTTATGCAGAGAAAAATTAAAGAGCTTGGCCCATGTCACATGTTGGTGGCATATTGCTAAGACCCGCACCTAACTAGAACAGGGCCCCCAATAGTGAACGAGAGTGCACCACACATGTTGGCATGCTCTCTATTCACTTCGAAAAAGAGCCAAGCGAACACATTCGACTACTTCCGCATCTCCCATAGAAGTGGATGGAGAGCACACTACGCAAGCTCAGCCACCACTCCGTTCACCTCTATGGGAGTTGCGTAAATTGCCAGCTATTTGTGAGACGCCACAGATGTGAAGGGAAGGTGGCCAGGCTTGCGCTATGCGCCCTCATTTGCTTTAGGGGCCCCGTTCTATAGACAGGTGCGGCCCAGCTCTGACATTGGCGGCATATCCTAGCGATATGCCACCATTGCGCGACACGGCCCAACGCTTTTAAGAAGCATGTGCTTCATGCACACGACCGTATGTTCAGTCCGCATCCGATCTGTATTTTTATTTTTTTTTATTAAATATTTTTTTCTCCACTATATTCACTGAGGAAAATAAACTGTCAGATAAAATGCAGAATGTAAAAGTAAATCCCCCATTAAAAGTGTCCTGTCTGATCCAGGAAGAAGTACAACAGCGACTTAAAAAGATTAAAATAGACAAATCGCCAGGACCGGATGGCATACACCCCCGTATCCTAAGGGAATTAAGTGATGTCATAGCCAGACCATTATTTCTGATATTTACGGACTCTATAATAACAGGGAATGTTCCACAGGATTGGCGCATAGCAAATGTGGGGCCAATATTCAAAAAGGGTCCAAAAACAGAGCCTGGAAACTATAGGCCGGTAAGTTTAACATCTATTGTTGGTAAACTGTTTGAAGGGTTTTTATGAGATGATAGGGTGGTTATTAACGGTAGATACTCAGATTGGGTCACTGTAACTAGTGGGGTACCTCAGGGTTCAGTATTGGGCCCTATTCTCTTCAGTATATTTATTAATGATCTTGTAGAAGGCCTGCACAGTAAAATATCTATTTTTGCAGATGACACTAAACTGTGTAAAGTAATAAACACTGAAGAGGACAGTTTTCTGCTACAGAGGGATCTGGATAGGTTTAACACTGACAAATGTAAAGTTATGCACATGGGAAGGAATAATGCAAGTCACCCGTACATATTAAATGGTAAAACACTCGGTAACACTGACATGGAAAAGGATCTAGGAATTTTAATAAACAGCAAATTAAGCTGCAAAAACCAGTGTCAGGCAGCTACTGCCAAGGCCAATAAGATAATGGGTTGCATCAAAAGGGGCATAGACGCCCGTGATGAGAACATAGTCCTACCACTTTACAAATCACTAGTCAGACCACACATGGAGTACAGTGTACAGTTCTGGGCTCCTGTGAACAAGACAGACATAGAGCTGGAGAGAGTTCAGAGGAGGGCAACTAAAGTAATAACTGGAATGAGGGATCTACAGTACCCTGAAAGGTTATCACAATTATGGTTATTCACTTTAGAAAAAAGACGACTGAGGGGAGATCTAATAACTATGTATAAATATATCAGGGGTCAGTACAGAGATCTGTCCCATCATCTATTTATCCCCAGGACTGTGACTGTGACGAGGGGACATCCTCTGCGTCTGGAGGAAAGAAGTTTTGTACACAAACATAGAAAAGGATTCTTCACTGTAAGAGCAGTGAGACTATGGAACTCTCTGCCTGAGGAGGTGGTGATGGTGAGTACAATAAAGGAATTCAAGAGGGGACTGGATGTATTTCTGGAGTGTAATAATATTACAGGCTACAGCTACTAGAGAGGGGTCGTTGATCCAGGGAGTTATTCTGATTGCCTGATTGGAGTCGGGAAGGAATTTTTTTCCCCTTAAGTGAGGAAAATTGGCTTCTGCCTCACAGGGGTTTTTTGCCTTCCTCTGGATCAACTTGTAGGAAACAGGCCGAACTGGATGGACTAATGTCTTTTTTCGGTCTTATATACTATGTTACTATGTTTATGTGTGGCCGTGCAAAAAATAATAAAAAAAATGCTCACACCCTGGATCAGAATGCATATGCGGATGCATAAACATATTTCTATTTTCGCTGGACTCCGCAGGATAGAAAAGCATTGTGTACTACACTTTTGTATCCCTTTTCCCCTAACATTTAGGTTAAACATGAGCGAAAAAGGTGATGTGAATCGCCCCTAATGACCAAAGTTCTTCTGTGCCTTTTGGCTAGTGAATATCCCCTCAGTCAGACCTGGACTCTTCATGGCTCCAGACCAAATGAGAGCACTTACACGCCCATAAGGAGCCAAAATATATTGGTCTTATAACTTTGCATTTATGCCTTGCTGTCCATATCCTGACATAAAAGGGCGTAGCTGGTGACAGGGCCACTTGACAGGGTGATATCCTAGGAGCACACCGTGTGCTAACTAAATAACAGGGCATCACATGAGCAGGAGTCCCAACAATACCTTGGCATGAGGTAAAAGTTCTGTACCAAACCTTGTGACACTGAGAACATTGCTTGGAGAGCACCCAATGAAGTAGAAACCAGCTACACGGAGGGTAAACATTATAAAAGGAGAATACGCAGCCAGCCAAAAGCTGACTTCATCTCATATTAGGGCAATCTGCAGTACTACGAGGTTGGAAACCCCCGAGCTTTCTATATACACTGCCCCAAGAGTCCTGGTGGTTAGAGACCATCTAAGACTGCAGTGCCAAAGCTCAGAGAACTCAGGCCAGCCCCAATGCTTTTCACTGCTTCTCTGCTCTTTACAGAAGCCTTGAAAGTAGAGGCAATACCTGCTACATTGATAGAACTATGGCTATAAGAAGTACCGGCAATAGGCACCGTCTGAGAAACACAAACTGCACATCAAAACAAAGTCAATGCTGGGTTTCTACATTCAGGTTTTTATGCAATTGTTGAAACCAAAACCAGGTGTAGATCACGAAGAGTGTAAGCATAAGGTCCCATGCACACGACTGTATCTGTCCACATCCGATCCGCACCCATTCATTTCTATGGGGACGCAAAAGATGTGGACTGTACATAGTGTGCTGTCCGCATCCAGAAGTCCACTCCGTGGCTCTGCAAAAAAGATGGAGCATGTCCAATTCTTGTCCATATTGCAGACAAATGGGGATGAGCGAATGAAACATCCGAAGTCGATTTGCATAAAACTTCGTTCTAATACTGTACGGAGCTGGAGCTCCGTACAGTATTAGAATGTATTGGCTCCGATGAGCCGAAGTTATTACTTTGCAAAGTCTCCCAAGTGGTACATTGGAACCAAACCAGAGTTCAGAAAATGTTGTTGTTTTTTACAGTACAAATTGGTTAATACAGTTATTACGCGAAGTCTCGCATATAACTTAGGCTCATCGGAGCCAATACATTCTAATACTGTACTTATTAGAACAAAGTTTTATGCGACTCGACTTCTGATGTTTCATCCGAAGTCGACTCACTCATCCCTACGGACAAGTACAGGACATTTCTACAATAGTGCAGAAACCGGGGTGGTGCACACGGCTAGTATCCGTGTTTTGTTGATACGCGATTTGCAGACCGAAAAATGGATACAGTCATGTGCATGAGGCTCAAAGGACAGAAACTACCTCACATCTACTTTGACTCTACTCCCAGTTTTGGCTTGAAAAACTGCAGTATAAAAACTGAACGTGGAAACCCAGTCTAAAGCAAGTTTTAGGGCATTATAAAATAAATTTAAGAAAAAATTGGAATACCATACTAATTTTGTAAAAGTTTTAATGATGCTACATGCGCGCACACACACCGGAACCGCTTTTAAAAATTTCCACAGCAATTGTGCACATTTTGGTGTAAATTTCCCTTAGAAAAGCGGCTGAACTGAGAAAAACAAATAATCCAGAATACTATAGAACCTGCCCTCCTGTGTGACCACTGCGGCCTGTGTAGTCTGCAACGGATTCGGGGCACAGTCCCATGCTGCGGATTTTAAGATCAGCACCCCGGGCCAATGTATGAGCAGAAAATTTCTGCAATAAAAAATTCTACATGACATTTTGAAAATGTGATTTTTAATACTACTGTACTAGCTGCACAACGTGTGCATGTAGTCAACGTTATTAACCTACAGGATTCAGACTGTACAGTGATTAAATGCAACAAGCAGAAACATCTCAGGCAGATCATTTACCCTGTGAAGCACCAGATGGCCAGCATTACGTTAGCAGCTGTTGGAACACTGCTGGTTCATTCTTCTCATAGATTACAGGCGCTCCAGAATTCTCACAGAACATGTGTCTGCCTCAGGAACATTGCATCAGGGTGTAGTCTGATGGTGCACGTGATTTTGCCATGGTTTTCGACATCTTGAATAAGAGTAAAGGGAAAAGAATGGGGCAGGCTGAAATGTAACCTGCAGCCAGCTATAGCAAGACTAGGTTAGCTACTAGGTTAAAGTAGTTTCTGAGGGCATGCAAAGTCTTCTATATGGCAATGAGTCTGGCACTGGTCTGGTGTGCGTTCTGGTTAGGATTCCCATGTGATCCGTTTCATGCTTACATTGTTGATTCCCCAGGGACTGATGGAATATAGAGACCCAACACTTACCTATAACCAGCTAGCAAATGATGTGAATTTTGGAGATTTGTGCAACATGTGGAAGGAACATATTCTGCTAGCCCCTTTAGAAACAGAGCTGATTTGAGGTACAGAAGACATTGAGCCCTTGATAAGGAAATGGTGGTATACTGATCAAGGATTTTGTGTAACTCTGGATCAAGGACTTCAGTCACAATGCTCTCCCAGCTGTGTTAAGCTGGATTCTAACCTTTAGAGGATATAAAAGCCCTTAAAAAGCCTGCTTGTATGAATCCATCCCTAGATAGCATAGACTTCAGACAGCCATGTTAAAAACGATCCACATTGTTGCTTCAAAACACGGACAATTTTTAAAATACAGTGAGGTCCAAGATAAAAGTCTACAACTCTGCGATTTGTGAAACACATACCAAAGTAGTGCCTGCCGCATTTCTCCGTACGGACCCATGCAGAAAAACAGAGGTATGAACAGAATCACTGACTTCTCTGGGTCCAAGAGCAGTTCCTTGCACATGGAAGAAAAATGTGACCATTTCAATCAGGCCTTCAGGTACAACCATACGGCACGGTCGTGAAGTTGAGTACCACAGCGGGCTCTAAATTAAACTAATTAGGGCCGCACTGTTGATCCCTGCGCAGCACTTGCAATACCGTATGGCCGTTTAATACAGACCAACTAAACACTGCAGCCCAAATCACAGCCTGCTCTGGCTTATATAGTTGCAACCGCGACACAACTATGCCGTGTGGTCACACTCCATTTGTACTTTTACATGGACCGATAAGCAGACCAATTTTCAGAAATACGCGTTTGTAGAAACATTCGATTGTGAATTTCTAATCACTGAAATATTTGATTTAAAGATAAAAGGGTCAAATTGGCTCCCTAGATACTTTATATTACTTCAAAATGCTTGTCTCCAGAAGACAACCCCTGGCCACATGGCCTGTTAATGCGTATGAACATCCGAGAGGACGGGAGGGGGCCTTCACTCAGGGCCCTCCCTCTACGACTGTACAAGTGCTTCCTGCTACGTCAGGATGAGGTTCACGCACAATTCTTTTTTTATGAAAAGTTAAAGAAAATAAAAAATTATTAATATAGTTACTAGTTTTAGCAATAGTATAGCAGATTTTCTGTGTGTAAAATTTACAAATGTACATTTTTTTTATAAAGTTTAAAAATTGACATTTTTTGACATGAACTCTTGAATTGATTAAATATTTTTTTAAATATATGATATCTGTCATCTAAATGGCATACAAGAATGGTCTAAGACGTCCCGTGAAAAATAATTTCAAAGACATGTAGGTTGGCCCAGAAATTAAATAGTTACTTGCAGTTAGATAGGCCCATCAGTAAAACTGAAACACTGGCCTGGTAAGGAAGGGGGTAAACACTTGGTATTGAAGCGGTTTAATATACTTGGCTCTTTAAAATTAGCGTAATGTCACGCGCATAAGGTGCAGACATTACTTACGCCCAATAACTTTACAAACCAGCTTCCACAAGGGACAGCATCAGGCGAAACGACTGCGGATCAAACCTGCTATATGACAGCATTATACGCTGTAGGCAGTGCCGGCTGTCTGCCAAGTGACACAAACACATTATCAAGTTTGCCTTTGTGAACCATCATAATATTTGCTTTGCTCTTAAATACACTTCAGTATAAAATCTGAGGGCTGCGGAAAACAATTCTGACATTGGAGAGTGCTAACTGAATCCGTACTTTCATGGAATCACCATGTAAATGGCTCCAGATACATCTACTGTATACACTCCACACACAGTGCCGCTATATCATGTGCGCACACGGTAGAATAGCTGCAGAATGCTGGATAGAATCCACAGGTACAACGTATGGGAATGGAGTCTTACAAAACGAACAAAGGGAAAACGCAAGGACTGTGCGCGCATGCTGTGTTATGCAGGTCTAAAGGGGTGCTCTCACTTCAGCAAAATGGCATTTATCATGTGGAGAAAGTTATTACAAGGCACTTACTAATGTATTGTAATAGTCCATATTGCTTCCTTTACTGGCTTGATTCATTTTCCCAGCACGTTTTAGGCTACGTTCACACGACGACAATTGTCGCGCGACAAAAAGTCGCACTATTGTCGCGCGACAATTTTTATAATGGGAGTCTATGGTGTCACATTGCGACATGCTGCGACACGACAGTTGGAAAAAATCCATCCCGGATGGGTTTTTCTGCAACTGTCGATGTCGCATAGTCTAGCATGTCGCAATGCGACACCATAGACTCCCATTATAAAAATTGTCGCATGACAATAGTGCGACTTTTTGCCGCGTGACAAATGTCGCAGTAAAGTTGTGCCCTATTTGTCGCGCGACAATTGTCGTCGTGTGAACGTAGCCTTACACTGCTCGTTTCCATGGTTACGACCACCCTGCAATCCACAAGTGGTGGTCGTGTTTTCACACTATAGGAAAAAGTATTGGCCTCACTGGTGGCCGGGACCATGGGAGCGCACACAGGCTTTTTCCTATAGTGGGCAAACATGGCCACCACTGCTGGATTGCAGGGTGGTCGTAACCATGGAAACGAGCAATGTATAATGTGCTGGAAGAAATAAATGAATGTGCTTGCACCGCACAGATGTCCGTATGCTAGACATAAAAAATATCCAAAGGAAAAATCCAGTGTGCAAAACATCTACCTTTATTAAGACATGGTTAAAACATTCTCCTGAGATGAACGCAGCATCAAGCCAACGTGTTCCCACCTAACCTGGTATTACTCAGCCATGACTAAGATCATGTTTGGTGGGAACACGTTGGCTTGATGCTGCGTTCATCTCAGGAGAATGTTTTAACCATGACTTAATAAAGGTAGATTTTGTGCACACAGGATACTTCCTTTTTCATCAAAATTCTCTGGATCAGTCCGACTACAGCGATAACACGTTTTAATAAAAAAAAAAAAAAAAGTTGTTATCTTCCTTGTCATATTCCGATCCCCATACATTTTTCATAGCTCTACAGAGCTGTGTGAGGACCAATACCTTGCGGGGGTGACTTTTTATTGATACCATTTTGGGTTGACCATGACTTTTTGATCACTTTTTATTCTTTTTTTGGGAGAGGTGAAGCGTCCATTTTGATTTTTTCCCCCGTTACGGCCTTCGTCGTACATGATAAATATGTGTATATTGTAACAGTACAGACTGTCTGGGACATGGCAGTGCCGAGGATCTTTATTTTTTTGTATATTGTATAGGGAAAGGAGGAGGATTTTCCTTGGGAACTTGATATGTGATTTTCAGATCTCTTGTCCCTTACACTGTAATGAATCATTACTGCAGTGTATGGAAAATGCGCTATATTCTTACAGAGCCCAGCCGCTATACCTGTAATTGCCTGGGATCCTACCTAAGGTTCCAGGCTATTACTGAAAATGAATGGCTTACTCGATCTAAAGGCAGGAAAGCAGTTTGGCGCCCCGGAGAGTGCAGCGTTCCCGCAGAAAGCTGCCTCAGATGCCCTGGTCACAACTGACCATGGCATCTGAGGGTCAAATGCCTGTAATTGGCATTATTGCAGATATTACATACGGTTGTTTGTGAAAGTGTTAAAATCTAAAATGTATATCTTGTATGGTGAATGCAATAGCATGAAAAAAAAAAAAAAAACAGGCCCATTCGTCTTTTTTCGCCACTTCACCTCCCAAAAAAATTAAATGAAGAGAACGAATAAGTGATCAAGAGTAATACACATCACAAAATGTGAGGAAAAAACCAAAAGGTCCAGCTTCTAAAATCCAATTCTATATTTTAGAAGCTGAACCTTTGTTTTTTCTCACATTACAAGTTAGCAGCTGATCCTAGCTGCATCCGTGCTTCTGGGAATCAGATATAGGCGAGCGCTGCAATTTTTGTATATTTTATATATACACATCACAAAATGGTGAGGAAAAAAAAGAAATAAACAAAGAGTCTCGTACACTTAGAGATAAAAATAGTTATGAGGATCCGAATGACAATGCAAGGAAAAAAAATTTTATTGCAAAGTTTTTAGAATACAAAAAAAAAAAAAAAAAAAACAAAAAAAAAAAACACTGTAAACGTGGTATTGCTGTAATTGTAATGACCCCGAGAATGAAGGTCAGTTTTAAATGTAAAAACAAAACCCATAAAACTGTCGCTCCCCTCCCCCCCCCCCCCATTTCCATCTGGAGAGTTTTTTTTCCTAGCTTCCTACTACAATTTTAAAATTAGAAAGCACAACTTGTCCATTAAAAAAAAGCACAGCCTTGAAGGGGTTAATGCAGCATACACACAATATACCCCCCCCCCCCTCAGTGCCAAAAACCAGTGCTGCACAATATATCTCCCCGGAAGCGCCAAATATTAGTTAAGTACCACTGGCAGCATTACTGTCCTTTCTCCCGCCCCTCCCTCCCCCTAACAATCTCTTCTCCTGATGGCTGCTACATTCCCACCTTACCCCCCCCCCACTGGCAGCAGCATTGTCCCCCTAACAATCTCTTCTCCTGATGGCTGCTACATTCCCACCTTACCCCCACTGGCAGCAGCATTGTCCCCCTAACAATCAATCTCTTCTCCTGATGGCTGCTACATTCCCACTTTGCCCCCCCACTGGCAGCAGCATTCTCTTCCCATCCTCCACTGATAACAGCATCATCATTCACTCCACCCTTCAGCAGATCCGATCCCTTACCACCCTGGCAGCAGCATTATCCCCAAGCGACCCATCTGCCCTGGAAGCAACATATTCCCCATTTCCATTCTTCCCAGACTGGCAGAAGCACAGACGATGCTGGAGGCAGAATGTCAGGCGATCTCTCTAGCCTCTTCTGTGGCTGGTGTGTAATCTCCAGACTCCTGCTGAACAATTCACTGTGTAGGACCTATGCATACATGGTGAAGTGACCATCATTTCACACAAGTCTTCCAACCTCAAACTGCACAAAAGACGTATGACCACTCTTAAGTTCTTGCTTTGTGCCTGGCATTGGCAGCGACCCACAGGCCACCAGCCAATGCACCTCACATGTTTAGAAATGCTGGTTTATAGTATGCAATAGGAAGCCATCACTGATTAACTAGTATCAGTACAGAGGACAACATGTCAGCCACAACAATCTGGTTGGGGTTATCCTCTGGTAAGAGAATTGCTTCCAAGTGTCTTCATTTTAAAATAAATATAAAAAGCTGTTTTCTTGTCCCACGAATAATGAACGAAGCTTCCCTAAAGCTCAGATAGCTTCCAAAAATCCCGACTTTCAGATGTTTACCGTCAGTACGTGCAACTCTGGTATCGTGATGGTCATTTCCAGACCCCGGAAGACAGTGTTTTTGAAATGCAAGTGTTCTTTGGTCTTTATCTACATCATTTATTTCAAAGTGTTCTTGCTACAAGACAATCACTCGATTCCTGGGAAGTACTGGAACTGAAGAGACAAGGGTCAGGCCTGCGTCTTGAAGATCAAAATGGAACAGGACGTGATCAAAGAAACCCAGGAGCCCAAGGCCTCACGCACTCGACTAAGTTTTGCAGTCCGCAAACTGTAGAATACTGATGCAGCCCACAATTTTTTTTTTTGCAGTCAATGGGTCTGTATCTTGAGAGTTTCACAAAAATAAACTGACATAAGCATGTGGAAGGTTCCAGAATAAAAAGAACATGTCCTATACTTGCCCGCTAAATACATATGGTTGCGTGCATGAGGCCTAAGTTTTGGTCTGATTTTTTTTAATCTCATGAAAGCTCTTACTGTGAGACCAGTAAAGCTTAGACTGGGATCTGACACATCATCGGATCCGTCATGGCTATAGAAGACCTAATACAACTGGATGCATGCGGTTGTATTATTGTAACTGAAGCATTTTTGCAGATCCATGACGGATCTGCAAAAAAAGCTAATGTGAAAGTGGCCTAAGGCTAGAGCAACACTGACATGTGTCACACGACAAACTGTGTACAGCTACACTCATGTTGGGCGACATATTGTAATGGTGTTGCACCGCAACAGTTGCAGCAAAATCCAACTTGTATGGAGTTTTTGCGACTGTAGTGTCTCCGCTGCGGTATGTCGCAGTGCAATACCATAGACTATCATTACAATAAATGGTGCGCCACGTCGCCATGTAACCCTAGCCTAAATATTCTGCCACCATGTAATTTTCAGTTCAACACTGCCACGCCCTTCAAGTCTTAAAGTGCTTGTGTCATCTCGCTAGGACACGCCGCCAATGTCAGGTGGTGGTAGGTTTGGGCAATATACCGGTTCCTACGATATACCGCGGTATTAGAAAACAGCGATATAACTGTTTCCTAATAATCGCGGTATTCTGTGACGTCATCCGCTCTGCGGCGCCTTCCCCACCACCCACACATTAAACATGATTAACAGCGCCAGCGTCCCTGGCTCCGCCTCCTCCTACCCGGCCAGCTCATATCCACGACTCCAGTCCGCTGCGGCGGCTGTGCTCCGCCTCTAAAAGTGTGGGGAGGGTTAAAGATTTTTCCCACGGCTGCTTCGCTCCCATATTAAAAGTCTCCGTCCCCCAGACAGAATTACCAGACTAGGAAGGCAGCCGCGGGAAAACTCCAGACGCCACCACCCCATGTGAGTCACTGAGCCCTGGTCCTACGAGGAGTGAGTGACTGAGTGAAGTGAACAGTCCAAAAAGCAGCCACAGGTGTGTGTGAGGAGGGACTGAGATGATGAGACAAGAATGACAAACTGCATTGTAAAAAAAGGTGGATGGAATGGATTATAGTGAAATGTCTTCTTGTGCCTGCTGCTGCCTGGCCTTCCCTTCCTGTCTGTAGCAGCATGAGCATCACCAGTAGTAGGGAGGAAGAGCATTAGGGAATAAACAACCATGAGACACTGTCCCCCTCCCCAAACACAAGACATTACTGTATGTATTATACTGAGAAAGAAGGAACTTAGAGTGACTTAGAGGCACAGTATAACGTCTCCTTGTGGCTGCCCCCATACAGTATAACGTCTCCAAGTGTTATACTGTAACACTTGGAGGCGTTACTATGAGAGCGCCACTGAAGGCGTTACTGAGGGCAACCACAGGAGACGTTATACTGTATGAGGGGCAGCCACAAGGAGCGTTATACTGTATGGGGCAGCCACAAGGAGGCGTTAGCTGAGCCACAAGGAGACGTTATACTGTATGGGGGCAGCCACAAGGAGACGTTATACTGTATGGGGGCAGCCACAAGGAGACGTTATACTGTATGGAGGCAATTGCGGACAAGAATAGGACATGTTCTATTTTTTTCGGGAACGCGATTGCGGATTCGGAAGTTTGGATCCGCAATTGCGGACCCAGCCGAGACATAGTCTGTCCCCATTTATATCAATGGGTCCGCAATTTCGTGCCGCAAAACGCAGAACAGAATTGCGGACGTGTGAATGGACCCTAATGCTGAGAAATACTTCTTTACACTTAAGCAAATAAGGATTTTGGAGCACTGTGGGCGGGGCTGCTCCATTGAGTGCACCATCACTTCGGCCTCATCTTGGTTGTCATTTCTTGCTACTTCAGAGCAGATAATGATAATGCAAGGGAAGCCAGGTGCACCAAATGAATAAACCCTGCCCACAGTGCACTGAAAACGTTAGTTGCATTAAAATAAAGTGAAGCAGGACCAGATTTTCACATATGGTTGTTTCTGGGAACCTACCATACATGGCGGTATACTTTGAAACTGATTTTGGAGGAGACAAACAATATACAGTAAGGAACAGAAGTATTTGAACACCCTGCGATTTTGCAAGTTCTCCCACTCGGAAATCACGGAGGGGTCTGAAATTCACATTGTAGGTGCATTCCCACTCAGAATAAAAAAAAAAAAATATTTGGAAATCACATTGTATGATTTTTAAAGAATTTGTCTTGCACTGCTGCACATAAGTATTTGAACACCTGAGAAAATCAGTGTTAATATTTGGTACAGAAGCCTTTGTTTGCAATTACAGAGGTCAAACATTTCATGTAGTTCTCGACCAGGTTTGCACACACTGCAACAGGGATTTTGGCCCACTCCTCCACACAGATCTCCTCTAGATCTGTCAGGTTTCGGGGCTGTTGCTGAGCAACACGGAGTTTCAGCTTCCTCTAAAGATGTTCTATTGGAAATAGGTCTGGAGACTGGCTAGGCCACTCCAGAACCTTGATATACTTCTTACGGAGCCACTCCTTGGTTATCCTGGCTGTGTGCTTCGGGTCGTTGTCATGTTGGAAGACCCAGCCACGACCCATCTTCAATGCTCTGACTGAGGGAAGGAGGTTGTTGCTCAAAATCTCACAATAAATGGCCTCATTCATTCTCTTCTTATACAGTGCAGTCAGCCTGTCTCCTTCGCAGAAAAGCACCCCCAAAGCATGATGTTACCACCCCCCATGCTTCACAGTAGGGATGGTGTTCTTGGGATGCAACTCATCCTTTTTCCTCCAAAAAGTGAAGTTTAGACTAAAAAGTTCTACTTTAGTCTCATCTGACCACATGACTTTCTTCCATGCCTCCTCTGGATCATCCAGATGGTCATTGGCAAACTTCAGATGGGCCTGAACTGGTCATGACTTGAGCAGGGGAACCTTCCGTGCAATGCATGATTTGAAACCATGACGGCGTAGGGTTCTACCGACAGTGACCTTTGAAACTGTGGTCCTAGCTCTCTTCATGTCATTGACCAGCTCCTCCCTTGTAGTTCTGGGCTGATTCCTCACCTTTATCATCAGTGATACCCCACGAGGTGAGATCTTGCATGGAGCACCAGTCCTAGGGAGACTGACAGTCGTCTTTAGCCTCTTCCATTTTCTAACAATTGCTCCAACAGTTCATCTATTTTCACCAAGCTGCTTGGCAATTGCCCCGTAGTCCTTTCCAGCCTTGTGGAGGTCCACAATTTTGTCTCTGGTGTCTTTTGACAGCTTTTTGGTCTTGCCCATGGTGGTAGTTGGTATATGACCAACTGTGGGGTGGACAGGTGTCTTTAAAGAGCTCAGACAGGTGCTACTAAGTTAGATTAATGAGTCGGGTAGAGGTGGACTTTTTAAAGGCACAGTAACAGGTCTGAGAGCCAGAATTCTTGCTGATCCCTCCATTATTTCTAAGTGGGAGAACTTCCAAAATCGCAGGGTGTTCAAATACTTCTGTTCCTCACTGTATAAAGCACTGGGGTACAAAACATAATGGGACAAACATATTTCCAGTTAATTGTTTATTAATAGGAAGCATCACAGACCAGAAAAAATATAAACAGAATCCACAACCTCCTGGGATTTCATTTTCAGATGTGTGCTTCTGTGGGTGACACATAGTACAACTGGTGACAACCTCAGAGAGAAGTGAAAGTTACTAGTAGCCGTCCTACCCCGCTGAGGTGTTCACAAGAAAAGGGAAAATATCACAGTGCATTCCAAATGCCACCATTACCCAACAACCGGACCTGAAGGGGTTTTCCAGGCTCTTGCACTCATTTTGAGTAAAATACCGTGCTTTCCAGATTATACACCAAGTATAGACAACAGAAAAGTAAAAAAAAAAAAAAAAAATCCCTGCTACATGCACTCACAAAGGTCTGTTACAGAGCTAGGGTACATCCTTATTAAACTCATTTTTCATCACTTCCTGTGTGGCCTCGCCCACCGGTGACATCACTGAAGGTTCTTAAAGGAAATGTGTCACCAAAAATGTTATCTGCCAGTTAAAACCAGATAGTGACACATCGCCTTTTTTTTCTAATCTGATTTTATTTTCGGATTACAGATTTTTTTTTTTATTCCATTTCCTGAACATGTTTATGGGGGCGGCCATCTTGTCTGAGCTGTTCTTAATAGAATTGCCTTCCGAGATATACAGTCCGTGAGCAGCATTGATTGTGCGCACAGGAGAACACAGCATCATAGATTACACTTATGCTGTGCACGTCGGGCCGTCCGCGGGGTTATTGTCCCAGACTCATAAGATAAATAGTCCCGCTGGCGGCCCGACGTGCACAGCATCAGTGTAATCTATGATGCCGTGTACTCCCATGCGCACGATCAATGCCGCTCCGGGACATATGGCCCGCTCACAGACCGTATGCCTCGGAGGGCATACGGTCGTGTGTGACAAGCCTTGTGTAGACAAATTTCTTCACAGCAGCCCCATGAACATAGACACACTGGTCAGGAGGGGACCTCAGTGACTTCAAGACATGCTGTGTGACCTGTGCAGAGGACATTGTACAAGGGAAGAATAGAAAAGCTCTGCCAATCACCTATTGTGAATAGTGGATCCATCTCTTATCTATACACATAACTTAGC
Source organism: Bufotes viridis (assembly GCA_033119425.1). NCBI lineage: Eukaryota > Metazoa > Chordata > Amphibia > Anura > Bufonidae > Bufotes > Bufotes viridis. The sequence goes on from CM065594.1 coordinate 192,207,190, forward strand.
ATGATGCGCCTAAGTTATGTACAGTCGCCAGGCCCTGCATAACTTAGGCGCATCCTCTGCTGACGCATCACGGAAACGTTCACAATCCGGAAGGTCCAGTGCGGAACCCCACAGAGTGCTTCTGTGGGGTATCTGTCCGTGCCTCCACACTGCAAAAAAGTAGTGCGGTGCGGATATTGGGGGTGGGCTGCAAATTGTCCCCAACGCACAAAATGGCCGATTAATGGCTGTGTGCACGAGGCCTTTCATCTCAGTAACTGCAGCTCAGAGACCTTCAGCCCAGGTTTTGTCTGCTGCACTGTTTGGCCACCGCTCCTGCCTGCACGGATCTCACAGATCGCCGTCAGGCAGGACAGAGAGAAGTGGGCAGAGGTCTTACTCACTGACCCAGCAAAGTGCTGTTTGAGCGCCCTGCCGGATCATGAAGCAAGCAGTCAGGGAGGTCTGGCACTGCTGGACCACCGACTACAGACTGTAAGACGCAGACACTTTTTAGCAAGATTTTTTTCTTGCTAAAAAGCACATCTTTTAGTCCAGAAAATACAGTACATTCAATTCAGGACATATACCCCCGGGAAACTGCACCGTTTACTGCAGAACTTCAGTGGATCACATCAAGCTTCAGAAAAATAAACGTGGAAATTGACCTGCGCTGCGGATTTTAAATCTGCTGCATGTAAACCCCTTTGCAACGCTTAGCGTGTCTATCATAAAACTCACGTGTGTTGCCACAGATTTATTGCAGTTTTTTAAGCTGACTTTACTTCTTCAAAAATAATCTGTGGACTGGAAATAGATAAAACTTAGCTTTTACTTCAGATGTTAAAAATTGAACCAACGACCAAGTAAAAGCATGTTTCTAAAAGCGATGAATAGCTAACTACACCAATAAATGCTGATTGTAAGGTGATAATGGGATACGGTCTTACCACCTCTGGACGTGTAGTTCAAGAATCAGCAAACCATACGTGATTGACCTCAAAGCAATTGCTAGAGGTAGTTGGTGGCCGACGCTCTAGTGTCCAGATAGGCAGGATGATAGTGTGGCCTGTTTTTGGTGGGGAGACATTATACCTCAGCATTTTTGTACTGTATGAACGTTATTCCCTTCCCGACAGGATAGGGGGATAATGAGCTGATCGACGGGGGTCTGACCACTGGGAACCCAACCAATCTCAAGAAAAAGGGGTCTCATGTTCCAGTCCTGATAGAGCGGTGGAACAAGCATGGGTCTGGACCTTCATATCATTAACCCTATGGGACTGCCAGAGATAGAGTACAGTGCTCCATCAGGACAGGGACACGGGACCCACCCCCACCTTCATGGTATGGGTAGGGGGTCGGACACCCACCAATCAGTTATCCCCCATCTTGTGGAAAGTGGAGAACTTTCATACTTGGCACAACTTTTCCATCCACACGGGACATAAAGTAAGCTTGAAAATACCTGCAGTAAACGCGCAATCTCATCGATTTTGCTGAGGATTGCACACTATGCACTGCAAAGGGTTAAATCCACAGCATAAATTAACAGACCAGTTTCTGCCACAGTCACATCACGCGGGCGTGTCTTTTTTAGTGAATAGGTCGTGAATACTTCCAAAGTACACGCAAAGGTCACCCATAACCTAAAGTGGGCCAAAAAGAGTGCCCTGTGTCAGCATCTTACGGTGTGGGCTACAACGCTTTTTAAAGGGGTTGTTTCATGAAGACCACCTCTGCCCATATTGCCACATTCATGGGTGGTCCCCAGCCTCCACGAGCCAGAACATAGAGCCACCCTACACTGTATTACAAGGCAGCCCACTCCTCTGAATGGCCGCCATGTAATCCGTGTAGCATCCAGTCCAGGATCTTTTCCGGCGTACATGCAATATGTGGGCAAGAAAACAAGGGAGACAGCTGATTGGTCAAAAGGAAACACATGGCGGCGGTAAGAATAGTCGTCGCATTGTCCCTTAGGGCGTATTAAGCCATGGGTGTAGCACGTGCGCCGCGATGTCACCCCAAACGGGAGTTCATATGGAGCAGCACCGGCGGTGACATCTAATCAGTCACTATGACGTGCACCCGCACCGTGGCCATATCCAAGCAAAACCACCGTTCACACAGGGCTTGTTGGGGCGCGACTGATTCACAACTACAGGCACGAGTGAATTAACCCTTGAATAGGACTTGGAGCACCCAGCACTGACAGAACAGACACACAGACTGGCTGGGCAGCTTAGAAACCCCCACAGAGTAAAATGGCTCTGTCCTAAGAGCGAGCTGCTGAGCTGCAGCAGCGCAGGGTGTTTTTGTCTTGCAGCATTCCTAGAGTGTAGAGGCGATGCCAGTAACCCCCGCTCAGGGGGGAGGAGGGGGGACGGCTAATGGCCAAGAATGTCCTGACTATGTACTAGATTCTAGGAAAACAAGGCTGGGCCTGGGTCTCCACACACACGTCACGCAGGAACAAGCAGAGCCCTATGTTTTCTATGGGCTGTGTATGACTCCGGCTGACATGCCACCTTTTATCTCCTCCCCCTCCCTGCACCATTGTGCAATAGTCATGGGGCTGGCCTGGCTTCCCCAACCTTGTTTACAAGTTCAAGTGTTGGAGGGCATGGCAAGACTCCGCCACGTCTTCTGCCCCGCATCCGTCAGAGAACTGGCCCCAATAAAACGTGACACTATGATCAGCAACCCTCGGCACCGCAGCTGCTGGGAAACCACAACTCCCAGCATGGTCAGTTCTTGTAACTCCCATAGCAGTGAGAGGAGGATTCTGGGAGTTGTAGCTTCGGAACAGCTGGATGTCGCTGATCCCTGACGTAGAGCATGGGCACCTAGGCTAGCATTCAGAAACACATGCGGGCCTACGAGCTAATAAGAGGCAGTTCAGACTACCGACCGCCATATATAATCACGATTAATACATGTCCACACTGGTTCTGGACACTCACCCATTGATTTCTATGAACTGACATTGGAGAAAGTGGACCATTAATCGCGCTCTGTGGCACGTGCACAGGTTAAAGTTAAAACAAAAAAAAACACCACTACTAAAAGGGGGTGTCTAGAATAATTAAAAGAAGGCAGGCAGAACCTAGACCGGAACCCTTTCCTGGCCATGGGGATCAGTGGTGATTTCTTGCACGTGTGACCACTGGGGCTATTGATCGGTCTGGTCCCCGTCACTTCTGGACCAGCGAGGAACCCCAGGCATTATAAAAAGTTAAGGTCCTCTGAGATGTTGATATTGATGGCCTCAGGATAGTTCATCAAATGCTGATCAGGGGGATTCTGGATGTTGGACCGCTGGTGATCTGATATTGATTACCCATCCTGAGGACGGGTCATTAGACTTTGAAACCCCTATAAGGTTTAGGGGTTCATTGTTCCCGGGCAGCCGATCGTGCGCCGTAAACTGGGATCTGCAGCCCAGAAAATGATTATGTATAAGGGTATGGGGAACGCAGTAGTCCTCACACAGAGGGGACGATGGCCCCCTGTAAATGAAGCTCTCACTTGTCAATTGCCTGCCCCATGGGAGCCGGAAAAAGGGGGGGTTTCAGGCCCTAAAATACAAAGCAGCAGATACGCATGCACTTCAGGAAGGTAGCCTACCCCAGAGGGGTATGTTTATCACTTTAGTCAGAAACATACACCAGCGAGGACCCCCACACCATAGGCCAGGGCTCCATGCACTTGTATGAGTCTATGGAGTACACGCATGCTCCGCTCACTCAGCTGACCCCGTTCTCACGATCGGTGGGTGTCCCAGCTTTCGGCAATCCTGTAGATGGGAAAACCGTACAACTAACAGCTGCCAGTTGAACGCTCCAGACAACAGCTCTGCGATTCTTCCCGACTCGCTGCTGGGCTGAGCATGCATGTGTACTCAGAAAGTGCAGGGGTATGATCCACAGAAATCCAACTCTGGAGGAAACGTATCTCCCTTGGAAATAAAAGCATCGGGCATGCCGAGACAGAACCGCCTGACTGTTCTGCCCCTTCCCCAACATTAGGGAAGGGCCAGAAGGCCCCCCATGGTGGGTCAGTCCTGCCCAAATCCTTGTTAAAGACCCACCCATTCTGTCAGCCTCTGGAGGAGCCAGCAAGTCGGTACCGCACATGGTTTTCACTGGTGGCACTTCACGGGGTTATGGTAGTGGACGCCCAGCTTGTCATGGGGGTCCCTCAAACAAGTAGAGATTGAAATCAACAAACCCCCCTCCCCCCAAGATTTTCTGAATAAACTAGAAAATCCCTTTAAAGGGGCGAGGCAGTACAACATGTAACGGTTACAGAACAGCAGTGTTTTCAGGCACAATGAGGTGGTAGAACATGGTGACAACCGCCATGAGCGGGCACCAGGGCGATAAATTAGGGTGCAAGTGACAAACGGACACTTATCTTGTACTCCACGATATTCCCTGGGGCACCATCTTCACCTTTCATTACCTTTAGATCTTAAGTATTAAGAATGACTGTCTTTCTTCATGACAATACAAGTGCAGGTGACAGCCTATGGCTCCAGTCCCAGGGGCAGAGGTGACATATTGGGCCCCCATTACCTCCAGAGGATTTAAAGGGCCCGCAGCTGCACTAGGCCCAGGCATTAAGCAAACAGCGGAGGTCGGCGGGCGGGGTGCACGCCCCAATCCGCCGCCCTCACCATGTGCTCTGCACACCAGCGCCTTCATTACCCGCACGACATGTGCCCGGCCTGCAGAACGGGGGGCTGGGAGGCCTACAGGCCGCGGCTTACCTCCAGGGGTGGTGGAGAAGAGGGTGCCCCCGGGGGTGGTGCAGTAGTCATGAGGTAGCTGAGAGGAGTCGCTGATGGGGATGGTCCTGGTGGGGATGGCCCGGCTCTGGCTGTGCTGGTGTCCGGCTGACATGGTTCTGGCCTGGAGTTATGTGAGTGTGGTGGTGAGGGGACAGAGAGAGCGGCGGGCTGGGAGGAGCCGGGGCTGAGGTAGAGGGCGCACGCTGCGGGACGATTGGCTGCTGCGCCTCTATTATTTCCCTTCCTTCTCTCTCTCCTCCGCCCTTCAAGCTCCTGCGCCAGGAAGCAGGAGCGGGGCCAGGAAATGAAGTCAGGAGCCGCCCGCTCTTAACCCTTCATAGGCCGCGCGGTGCTGCCTGCAGGCTGACGCAAGAGGCGGAGGGGCACAGTGCAGGGTGAAAACAGATGGAGTGAGGGGCTCGGTGCAGGGGGATTACATGGGGGGAGGAGGGAGGCGCAGGGTGATAAGGGCCGAGGGGGCCCGGTGCAGGGTAATAACATGAGGTGAGGGGCACGGTGCAGGGTGATAACAGATGGAGCGAGGGGCTCGGTGCAGGGTGATAACATGGGGGGGAGGGGCTCAGTGCAGGGTGATAACATGGGGGAGGGGCTCAGTGCAGGGTAATAACATGGGGTGTGGGGCTCAGTGCAGGGTAATAACATGGGGGGAGGGGCTCAGTGCAGGGTGATAACATGGGGGAGGAGGGAGGCGCAGGGTGATAAGGGCCGAGGGGGTCCGGTGCAGGGTAATAACATGAGGTGAGGGTCACAACGCATGGTGATAACAGGTGGAGCGAGGGGCTCGGTGCAGGGTGATAACATGGGGAGGGGCCGTGCAGGGTGATAACATGGGAGGCTCAGTGCAGGGTGATCACATGGGGGGAGGGGCTCAGTGCAGGGTAATAACATGGGGTGTGGGGCTCAGTGCAGGGTAATAACATGGGGGGAGGGGCTCAGTGCAGGGTGATAACATGGGGGGAGGAGGGAGGCGCAGGGTGATAAGGGCCGAGGGGGCCCGGTGCAGGGTAATAACATGAGGTGAGGGTCTCAACGCATGGTGATAACAGGTGGAGCGAGGGGCTCGGTGCAGGGTGATAACATGGGGGGAGGGGCTCAGTGCAGGGTGATAACATGGGGGAGGGGCTCAGTGCAGGGTGATCACATGGGGGGAGGGGCTCAGTGCAGGGTGATAACAGGTGGAGCGAGGGGCTCGGTGCAGGGTGATAACATGGGGGGAGGGGCTCAGTGCAGGGTGATAACATGGGGGAGGGGCTCAGTGCAGGGTGATAACATGGGGGGAGGGGCTCAGTGCAGGGTGATAACATGGGGTGAGGGGCTCAGTGAACAGTGATAACATGGGGTGAGGGGCTCAGTGCAGGGTAATAACATGAGGGGAGGGGCTCAGTGCAGGTTGATAACATGGGGAGGGGCTCAGTGCAGGGTGATAACATGGGGTGAGGGGCTCAGTACAGGGTAAAAACATGGGGTGTGGGGCTCAGTGCAGGGTAATAACATGGGGTGAGGGTCTCAGTGCAGGGTAATAACATGGGGTGTGGGGCCCAGTGCAGGTTAATAACGTTAGGTGAGGGGCTCAGTACAGGGTAATAACATGGGGCTAGAGGCTCAGTGCAGGGTGATAACATGGGGTGAGGGGGCTCAGTGCACGATGATAACATGTGGTGAGGGGGCTCAGTGCTGAGGGTGATCAGTCATGGGGTGAGGGGCTCAGTGCAGGGTGATAACAGGTGGAGCGAGGGGCTCAGTGCAGGGTGATAACATGGGGGGAGGGGCTCAGTGCAGGGTGATAACATGGGGAGGGGCTCAGTGCAGGGTGATAACATGGGGAGGGGCTCAGTGCAGGGTGATAACATGGGGTGAGGGGCTCAGTGAACAGTGATAACATGGGGTGAGGGGCTCAGTGCAGGGTAATAACATGGGGGGAGGGGCTCAGTGCAGGTTGATAACATGGGGGGAGGGGCTCAGTGCAGGGTGATAACATGGGGTGAGGGGCTCAGTACAGGGTAAAAACATGGGGTGTGGGGCTCAGTGCAGGGTAATAACATGGGGTGAGGGTCTCAGTGCAGGGTAATAACATGGGGTGTGGGGCTCAGTGCAGGTTAATAACGTTAGGTGAGGGGCTCAGTACAGGGTAATAACATGGGGCTAGAGGCTCAGTGCAGGGTGATAACATGGGGTGAGGGGGCTCAGTGCACGATGATAACATGGGGTGAGGGGGCTCAGTGCAGGGTAATAACATGGAGTGAGGGGCTCGGTGCATGGTAATAACATGGTGTGAAGGGCTCAGTGCAGGGTGATAATAGGAGGTGAGGGGCTCAGTGCAGGGTAATACCATGGAGTGAGGGGCTAAGTGCAGGGTTATAACATGGGGGGAGGGGGTCAGTGCAGGGTAATAACTTGGGAGAAGGGGGGAGGTGCCGGGGTGATAACATGGGGTGAGGGGCTCAGTACAGGGTAATAACATAGGGGGAGGTGCAGGGGTGATAACATGGGGTGTGTGGCTCAGTGCAGGGTAATAACATGGGCTGAGGGGCTCAGTACAGGGTAATAACATGGGGGTAGGGGTGAGGTTCAGGGGTGATAACATGGGGTGTGGGGCTCAGTGCAGGGTGATAACATGGGGTGTGGGGATCAGTGCAGGGTGATAACATGGGATGAGGGGGCTTAGTGCAGGGTAATAACATGGGATGTGGAGTAGGGGTGGGGCGATATAGACGATATGCGATATGAATTTGTGCCACAATATCGATTTCGTCTATATCGCCATATCGCGGTAGAACATGGTATGCGCCACTCTCGGTGCATACCATGTTCTCCTGAGCCGGCACAGTGGAGAAGGAGGGAGTCCCTCCCTCCCCACTGAGAGCCGCCAATGAGAGAGGAGGAGGGGAGGGACTGTAGCCACTGCTACCAATGAGAGCGGAGGAGGGGAAGGACTGTGGCCTTTGGCAGAACGTCACAGGCAAGGGAGAAGGAACGCCCAGGGAGAGAAGCTGATGTCTCCTCCCTGGTGTTCCCACCATGTGACGGGGGCCAGAGCAGGCGAACAGAGCCCCGCACAGACATAATAGTAAGTGCCCCCTATGTGCCCCCTAATTAAAGGTCCTATATGCCTGCATGTGCCGGCCATATCCCATACCAGGCTTCTATGACTGCCTGCTGCGATCCGCCGCAATTAACCCCTCAGAACCTGAGGGGTTAATTGCGGTAAATCGCAGAGTGCAGTCACAGAGGCCCAGTATGGTATATGGCCGGCACATGCAGGCTACGTTTCTATTCCTCATTGGTGGCACAGTGGGCCCCCCCGATCATTGGTGGCAGTGGCAGTTGTGATCGGAGCCCCAGCAGTGTAATGCTGCGGCTCCCATCGGTTACCATGGCAGCCAGGACACTACTGATGTTCTGGCTGCCATGGGGGCTCCCTGCTGCTGTGTGCACAGAGCACAGGGCAGCAGGGACAGTGTCAAGTCCTATTTACCCTGACAGAGATCTATCAGGGTGAATAGCACAGGAGTTCTAGCCCCAACCCTCCCTCCAATATAGAAAATTTATATTGCGATATATATCGCATATCGCACATGCTTCATATTATATCGCAATATAAATTTTAGGCCATATCGCCCACCCCTAATGTGGAGCTCAATGCAGGGTAATAACATGGGGTGAGGGGCTCAGTTCACGGTGATAACATGCTGTGAGCAGCTCAGTGTAGGGCAGTGTTTCCCAACCAGTGTGCCTCCAGCTGTTGCAAAACTACAACTCCCATCATGCCCGGACAGCCTTTTGCTGTGCAGGCATGCTGGGAGTTGTAGTTTTGCAACAGCTGGAGGCACACTGGTTGGGAAACACTGGTGTAGGGTAATAACATGGGGTAAGGGGCTCGGTGCAGGGTGATAACATGGGGTGAGGGGGCAAAGTGCAGGGTGATAACATGGGGTGAGGGGCTCAGTGCAGGGTGATAACATAAAGTGAGGGGCTCAGTGCAGGGTGATAACATGGGGTGAGGGGGCTCAGTGCAGGGTGATAACATGGGGTGAGGGGCTCAGTGCAGGGTGATAACATAAAGTGAGGGGCTCAGTGCAGGGTGATAACATAAAGTGAGGGGCTCAGTGCAGGGTGATAATTGGAGGTGAGGGGCTCAGTGCAGGGTGATAATTGGAGGTGAGGGGCTCAGTGCAGGGTGATAATTGGAGGTGAGGGGCTCAGTTCAGGGTAATAACATGGGGTGAAGGGCTCCATGCATGGTGATAACATGGGGTGAGGGGCTCAGTGCAAGGTAATAACATGGGGTGAGGGGCACAGTGATAACATGGGGTGATGGGCTCAGTGCAGGGTAATAACATGGGTGAGGGGGCTCAGTGCAGGGTGATAACATGGGGTAAGGGGCTCAGTGCAGGGTGATAACATGAAGTGAGGGGCTCAGTGCAGGGTGATAATAGGAAGTGAGGGGCTCAGTGCAGGGTAATAACATGGGATGAAGGGCTCAGTTCACGGTGATAACATGGGGTGAGGGGCTCAGTGCAGGGTAATAACATGGGGGGAGGGGCTCAGTGCACGGTGATAACATGGGGTGAGCAGCTCAGTGCAGGGTAATAACATGGGGGGAGGGGCTCAGTGCACGGTGATAACATGGGGTGAGCAGCTCAGTGCAGGGTAATAACATTGGGTAAGGGGCTCAGTGCACGGGGATAACATGGGGTGAGGGGCTCAGTGCACGGTGATAACATGGGGTGAGCAGCTCAGTGCAGGGTAATAACATGGGGTGAGCAGCTCAGTGCAGGGTAATAACATGGGGTAAGGGGCTCGGTGCAGGGTGATAACATGGGGTGAGGGGGCTCAGTGCAGGGTAATAAAATGGGGGGAGGGGCTCAGTGCACGGTGATAACATTCTGGGGCACAGTTCAGGGTAGCAACAAGGGGAGGATGTAAAATAGATTTTTTTTTCACACTCGGTCATCAAAATAAAAACCGTATACTACATCTCAGCGCAGGCTGGAACACAGTACAATAAATACTACACAAACTGCTAGTGCATGGGTGCAATGTACAGCGCAGATCCTGTACTATACACTATGTACAGCACCACACCGAAAACCTCACACATCAATCAACAAGTGACGGGAGAGGAGTCACAAGCCTGAAGCTTTATTGAAAGACACATCGCGGGGAGAGGAGGGAACGAGAGGGGTTTTAATCTTCTTCATCAACGTCTGGATTGTCCACAATGGAGTAGTCTCTGAGCAGGCTGCAAACCTGGCTGCTGGAGCCCTGGATGGACATCCTCTCCGTGTTCATGACCAGGCGTTTCCTGGCAAGCCGCAGAACGTCCTTAAAACAGTTCATAGGGCACCAGGCCTCCTGGATTGCCTGAACAGTGTAGGTCCCGTTGAAGTTGGTAAAGCACTGCTGTATGCTTAAGGCTGCTCCTGGGAATAGAGTCTCTGAGTTCATTTTCCAGGATGTCCAACAGGGTCTATGCAAATGGACTCTCCCAAAATAGGTGCAATAGTGTTTCCTCTTTGAATGACACCTGGGGCAGTACCTGGTGTTGTATAGTCAACGGGGCATGCATGTAAGTTCTCATGAGCAGGACCCCCCAGAATACCCATCCATGCCAGAACCATGCCCATTGGTTGCTAAAAGCCACATTCTTTCAAACAGTCTCAGATGTGGCGGCAGTGAGCCCTGGAATAGACTCCATTAAGTCCTTTGCCAGGATGAGCTTTTGGCTAGTCTTTGGTTTCCACAAGTTGGGCTTGAGTCCTCCCAACTGGTGTTCACTTACAAACTTGAGAAGGTCGTGGTAGTACCAAGAGGTGTTGTAGGAGCTATCCCAACTAGAGTTGAGCGAACTTCTGTTTTAAGTTCGTTTTCCAAAGTTCGGGTTATCCAAGCATCCCGTTATGGATTCCGCTACCACGGACCATAACGGCATTTGGAATCCATAAGTGGATTCTTCAATGAACCCGAACCTTGGACAACACAGAGGACCTGGGGTGACGTCACCGTCATGTGATCAGTGCAGGGGGCGTGGTTTAGTACTGGATTAGATAAGAGGTGGTAGCCTACGACCTCTTATCCAATCCAGTACTGAGCCACGCCCCCTGCACTGATCACATGACGGTGACGTCACCCCAGGTCCTCCGTGTTGTCCAAGGTTCGGGTTAATTGAAGAATCCCCTTATGGATTCCAAATGCCGTTATGGTCCGTGGTAGCGGAATCCATAACGGGATGCTTGGATAACCCGAACTTTGGAAAACGAACTTAACACAGAAGTTCGCTCAACTCTAATCCCAACCCAGCTTCCTCCAGAGAAACGGGAGTAAAAAAAAGGGACTTGGACCGGCCCGCCAAGCCATCTTCCTTGGATGTCAGAATCCTGTGAACGCAGTTGCACACAAAGACTGCCCACAGCAGAGAAGGGGATATCTGAACTCCTTTCCTACCCTTGCGGGGCTTCTAGTACATGACTACAATTTACTCTGTCCGTTTTAGAGTCCCAGACAGAAAGACAGTCCTAGTAATGGCCTGTATCTCGGCTTTTCTTTAATGGCGAGCTATGTGAGGCTCCATGCTGCAACCTTTTGGTTGACCTTTGCCAAAACAATCTTGCTAGGACTACAGGGCTGCTCCTCCCTTTCCAAACCAAATTCCCTGGCTCTTGATGAAGTCTGGCTGATTGGAGAAGGGAAAGGGGGCGGAAGAAGTCCGGGTTGAGATCTTCAGTGCAATGTAATAACATGGGGTGAGGGAGTCAGGGCAGTAACATGGGATGAAGGGCTCCGGGCACGGTAATAACATGGGGTGAGAGCCTCGGTACAGGGTAATAAAATCAATAGATGAAAATTCGGTAGCTACTGTCCTTCAAACGGAGACGAAACTAGGGTGGATAGAAGTCCCAATTCACGGTACCATGTAAATAAGAAAAAGAAGCCAGTCCAGCGCACCGAGTCTGTAGCTTCAATGTATCTGCCCATATGTGTAGGACGGAGCACGGGAAACCGCTACAGATACAGCTCACAAAACAGAGGAAATCTAGCAGCACGTCCATAAAATCTTCTACTTTATTAGATCACATTAAAAGCATACCATCCAAGTGGTACATCATGGCCTACGTATTTTGGAAAGACACAAGCTATGCTTAGTCATGCCATGAGTAAGGATAACATGTATGTGTCCAAAACGCGTAGACAATGATGTACTACTTGGATGTTATGCTTTTAAAGTGATCTAATGGAGATTTTATGGTCGTGCTGCTGGATTTCCTCTGTTTGGTAAGTCCTAATTCAGACAGTACAATTACACAAGAGACCCAAAGGGCTGCCACATTTCAGAAAATATGGCAATCCAAAGCCATACACCACCACCCAACCAGGAAGTGGATTCACAAGGATCAGTAGGCTCCCAGGCAGTAATAAATCCTTTCAGAATCTCTGCTTTTCCTCCACAAACTGTTTCAAAATTGATCCAACAGTGGACTTCTACTGGTTTCCCGTAACACGATGCAGATGATAGTTTCACACTATTTGCTTGAAAGAAAGGAGAGATCTAATGCAGGCTGCCAGGAAAATTAAAAACAGGAATTTTTATTCCTTATAATGGCACTTTTAAGCTACCTGCACACATTGCGGATTATACACCGTTTTCCGCATGGAAAAACAGCGTGGTACAGTACTTGCAAAGTGTATAAGGTTAGACAGTTCTCATGTACACTTTGCAGATTTTTTTCTGCTTGCAAATGATAATAATGCATTATTTTTAAATCCATAGCATGTCAATTATGTTTGTTATAGCTTTTCAAATGAAAGGTGAAATCAGCGGCAAAACCGCACCAAAAACACAATTTGAAATCACAGTTTTCGGTGCAGTAAAGCACAGAAATCCTCCTGAAATTTGTGTGGATATTATGGGCATTCACTTGCACTTATGTGCAGGTACCATTAAAATCGGCATATAAAAACGGATGTACTGTAAAACAGCACTAACTGAAACGCCCGACCCACTTATCACCCTTTTTGGGCTTCCTCTGGGGCATGGTTAGTACAATCCAATTAGAATGTTATGTAGGTTGCAGGCCTTAAACCCACTACAAAACATTTCATTCTAATATGCCAGTATGCACCCATTCCATAATTACAAATAGATATATACACTAATATATGAGCATATGTAGAAGAATAAAAATATATATATAAATACATATATCTCACTTGCTGCATGGTATACACATGTACACCATATGACATCATCACTAGTTTTTCAGGCGCCATATGTCAGTTCACCACACCCCAAGATTAAACATTTTTCATTCTTACTTGAAAATAGCAGGAACCCAACCTTGAAATCTATTTTTAATAAGAAAAAATACAGTGATGTCATAAAGGAATCTCAGTTCTCTTAGGGCAAGGAAATGCCCTTGGTGGTGACATCACCCAGGCTCCTCGTACCGGATTTTACCATTCCACCAATCGCCTACCATGACAAAGATTTTAACATTCCTATATTTAAATGACAGTTCATTTATAGTCAATTTTGAGACCCCCTGGTGTCAAGGTGTTAGAGGGATTTTCTAATAAAAATTATTTTTTTTGGCCTCTGAAAGAGAAGATAAAGACCTGCTTCACTAAGCTCTAATCCTCAGAAGGACCACAGAAACGGTGTAAATGGAGTAACTGGTGCATCTGCGTACTTGGAGCCACATATCGCTACGGCAGTGGGCATTAAGTATATAATCTGAGCCTTGTATCGTATTTGGCAGCAGGTGGCAAACTACATCTGGACACTGACAGAGTCTGACCATGAAAGTACTCTGTGGTCTGTATCCACTCACGTTCCTTCTGTGTTGGTAATGTGGGGTGTGCTTTATCGAGAGCACGCCGCTGCGTAGTGCTCTCAATTATGAGCGCGTCATGTGTTTGATATTACATAACAGAACTGTGTCCTCCTGATGAACCCTTGCCTTACCGCAGGGGGGAAACGTGTTGAGGCTTTTTTTCGGCACCTCATGTGAGGTTTTGGCTATATCTTTATTCTGTTGAGTAAGGGCTCATAGAGCCTTGGGCTGTTATCATACATGCCCCATGGTACCCTAGATGGTTTATCACCAAATGGGGTAATTTTATGTTACTAATCTGGTGCTCTCATGCTGCAGTGAATCCTTTGAGACTGATGCTGCTCAGATATTAATGACAGCACACCGTGCAGTTGCACCGGACTCTGCTGAACTGGCACCTGCCACCTGCGTCCCACTCCTAGTCCATCAGGCCCGAGTAGGGACCACTAGGGAAGTATAGACGAGGACAGGGAATCCCCACCACTAGGGGAGATCCCTGGGCTGAGGCTTTAGTTAAGGATACATCAGGGACAGATATCATTGTTCTAACTGAGCCATTTATCCTTCACTAGTATTATCCTCTACCTAAGGGATGCAGGTGACGGGTATCACTGGCGTGCAGAGTTTGTTCCCCTATGTTTGTAGTTCAAGGGGTATTGGCCCCACATTTTATCAAAACAATAAAAGTTATGTTTTAGGGGATGTAAATTGCTGGATTTTGACAAATAGATATATACACTAATATATGAGCATATGTAGAAAAATAAAAATATATAAATACATATATCTCACTTGCTGCATGGTATACACATATATACCATATGACATCATCACTAGTTTTTCAGGCGCCATATGTGAGATCACCAAACCCCAAGATTAAACATTTTTCATTCTTACTTGAAAATAGCAGGAACCCAACCTTGAAATCTATTTTTAATAAGAAAAGAAATTCCACCAATCCCCTACCATGACAAAGATTTTAACATTCCTATATTTAAATGACAGTTCATTTGTAGTCAATATTGAGACCCCCTGGTGTCAAGGTGTTAGAGCGATTTTCTAATAAAAATTATTTTTTTTGGCCTCTGAAAGAGAAGATTAAGACCTGCTTTACTAAGCTCTAGTCCTCAGCACTGCCTCCACTCTCTCCATCTTCTGGTCCCAGCACTGCTTACATCTGGCAGGCTATGGGCATGGTCACATGCAACACTGCTACCAATGTGTCACGGACGTACCAAGACATATGGACGTCCCCGCGACAGTGAGTGGCAGATCTTTGAGACTGGCAACATGTGGTTTGGTTTGACGTGTTTACCTTGTGGATCAATAGCCGTCTGTTGTTTCTGGTACTGGCCACACCTTTAACCTCCAGGTGTTGCTATTGTGGTTATTTAACTTTCCCTATTTATAGTTGTCTCCCACAATGCTGTGTGGTTTATAGCTTCAGTTGGACCTGTGGATAGCTGGTGTTTGGATCTCGGTTGAGTTCCTGGTGCTGCCATAGCTTCTTGGAAGTTAAGTCTTACTTTTCCCTTTGTATTTTGGCTTTTCTGTTTGTTGCATTTCTTTGTTGTTTTGTATTAGACCTTAGGGAGACTCCCGTTCATCCTTTCTTTTTGGAGAAACAGGATGTCTCATTCCTGTTATTAGTACCAGGGTCCTTTAGGGTTAGATAGGATTTTAGGTATTCCTGTGTTTGAACTCGCCTACCTCTGCGGTCTGTTCATACTGGTAGTCAGTCAGGGTTTTGATTCAGGGTTTCACTAGGAGGTGTCCATCTTCCTTCCTCTAGTTTTCAGCAGCAGTGATGTGGCTATAAGCAGTATGTCACTTGACCCACAAAAAATAAAACCTTCATACAGCTATATAAATTGAAAATTTAAAAAGTTATAGTTTCAGGAAGGCAGGGAGTAAAAAATGAAAAAACTTAAAATTTCTGGGTCCTTAAGGCAATCTGTCCTGTCCAAAACACCCCCTAAACTGGAATAAGCAATGACTAGTGTAAAAGATGCTGAGTCTGATTATGCAATTTTTATCATGATACTTGCTTTCATTCTGTCATTGCGCTCCCTCAAAACAGCAGTATGATGCTTTGGAAGGACTTCTCCATATTAGGAATGCAATTAAGTATGAAGATACAAATGATATATTTGGACTCAGTGTAGTTTATACTATACACGGCTTACTGTAGTTTGAGGGGTGTTTTGGAGCTGACAGATTCCCTTTAAGGGTATAAAAAGGAGCACAATAGACATTTGCGATTTTTTTTGTTTGTTAGGCTTATATGTGCAAAAACATGCACCATTTTTACAAAACCCTTTCAAATTTTGAAAAGTGGATGGGAAAGTGTGTGTGGATAGCTATTACAGATATGCGAATTTCATGTTATGAAATTCTTTCACGCTTCGTTTGGTGGTAAAAGCAAAATTGAGTTATGGATTACGTTACCACGGACCATAATGCAATTCTATGACAGAATGCATAACGGAATGCATTTAGAGGCATTCCGTTATTCATTACGTCTTAATCGAAGTCTATGACCTGCATAACTGATCTGTTCCATTTCTGTTATGCAGGAGTGGACTCCCCTGCTTAAAGGAAACGGGACGGATCCGTTTTGTAGCCCATAGACTTCTATTATGACGGAATGCCTCTAAAGGCATTCCGTTACGCATTCAGTCATAGAATTGCGTTATGGTAACGGAATCCATAACGCAATTCTGCTTTTACGACCAAACGAAGTGTGAACGAATTTCAAAATATAAAATTAGCTCATCTCTAGTAGCTATGTTAGTTTTACTCCATATTTATTGCTGCGACTTTTAAAAAAAGATGCAAAGTCACTTCACTGTGTGTATGTGCATAGGGGTAGCATAAGAGTAGAATTTCAAGAGAGTTAGGCCCCTTTCACACGGGCGAGTTTTCCGCGCGGGTGCAATGCGTGAGGAGGACGCATTGCACCCGCACTGAATCCGGACCCATTCATTTCTATGGGGCTGTGCACATGAGCGGTGATTTTCACGCATCACTTCTGCGTTGCGTGAAAATCGCAGCATGTTCTATATTCTGCGTTTTTCACGCAACGCAGGCCCCATAGAAGTAAATGGGGCTGCGGGAAAATTGCAAGCATCCGCAAGCAAGTGCGGATGCGTTGCGATTTTCCCGCATTGTTGCTTAGCAACGGGACCCAATCTCTATTATTTCCCCTTATAACATGGTTATAGGGGGAAATAATAGCATTCTTAATAAAGAACGCATTGTTAAATGAAGAGGAAGGGGTTAAAAATAATAAAAGTTAACTTACCTTAGCCACTTGATCGCATAGTCGCGATCTGTCCTCTCTTTCCCTGCAGCATCTATGATCTAAAGGACCTGTGATGACGTCACATCACATGGTCCAATCACATGGTCCAGCTTACCATGGTGATGGACCATGTGATTGGACCATGTGATGTGACGTCATCACGGGTCCTTTAGATCTTAGCTGATGCTGGGAAATAGAGGACAGATCGCGACTACTCGATCAAGTGGCTAAGGTAAGTTAACTTTTATTATTTTTAACCCCTTCCTCTTCATTTTACTATGCATTCTTTATTAAGAATGCTATTATTTCCCCTTATAACCATGTTATAAGGGAAAATAATCAATTCTCCAGTAGACCCGAAACCGGACTTCAGTGATGAAGTCAGGCTTCGGGTTGGGTACCAAACATGGCGTTTTTTCTCACGCGCGTGCAAAACGCGTTACAAACGTTTGCACCCGCGCGGGAAAATCGCGCATATTCCCGCAACGCACCCGCCTCTTATCCGGGCGTCAAACATGACGCCCGTGTGAAAGAGGCCTTAGGCTGCACAAATGGTGGAATTTTTCAAAAGAAAATCCACAGGTACAGATTTTTACAAAGTTGCTGATTTTTTGGTGTGAATAATGGTGCGGATTTCCTGTATGAGAAAACTTTTGTGTGCTTCCAGGTCCATGGCTCTGCGCCGCAAAAGATAAGACATGTCCTATCTTTGGATGCATCTTGAGCATCACAGACCCATTGAAGTCAATGGGTCTGCACTGCACTGGGCCAGGGAGCATCTATGCTGGAAAAGGGACCAGTGGGCCTCAGTGCTGTTCACTCATGAAAGTCGATTCACACTTAGCAGAAATGATGGCTGCCAACAATGTTGGAGACGTCAAGGAGAGTGCTATGCATCAGTCACTGTTTGCCTTTGGTGGTGTGGTTACATTGTGGACCGGTGTGTCTCTTTAATACAGAATGCCCTACACAAACTACATCATTAATCCAGTCATTCTGCATGAACAACACAGGCCTAATTTCATCTTCATGGACGACAATGCGCCAGCTCATTGAGGTTGCATCATAAGGGAACGGCTGTTGGAGACTGCATAATGGAGTGGCCTGCACTTTCTCCAGACCTGAATCCCATTGAAAACCTATGGGGTTGCCATGTAGAGGCTTGTAACTCTGTACCTCAGAACCTCAATGAACTTAAGGCTGCCCTTTAACCACTTCAGCCCCCCTAGCTTAAACACCCTTAATGACCAGGCCACTTTTTACAATTCTGCACTACACTACTTTCACCGTTTATTGCTCCGTCATACAACTTACCACCCAAATGAATTTTACCTTCTTTTCTTCTCACTAAGGCCCTATTCACACATCCGCAATGTAGTCCGCATGTATTCCGCAATTTTGCGGAATACATGCGGACCCATTGACTGTGAATGGGGCCGGGAAAGATGCGGAGAGCACACACTGTGCTCTCCGCATCCGATTTTGCGGAGCGCGCCGCCGATTTTCCGGTCCGCGGCTCCGCAAAAAAAATAGAGCATGTCCTATTCTTGTCCGCAATTGCGGACAAGAAGAGGCATTTTCTATGGAGTCCGGGCAATGTGCGGTCCGCAAAAATGCGGAATGCACATTGCCGGTGTGTCCGTGTTTTGCGGATCCGCGGCTCCGTGGATCCGCAAAACACTTGCGGATGTGTGAATAAGGCCTAATAGAACTTTCATTTGGTGGTATTTCATTGCTGCTGACATTTTTACTTTTTTTGCTTTTTTTGCTGACCAACATTTTTGCAAAAAAATGACATTTTTCACTTTCTGTTGTAATTTTTTTTTTTAAAACTACATTTCTATATACATTTTTCTCTAAATTTATTTTTCTACATGTCTTTGATTAAAAAAAAATCCAATAAGTGTATATTTATTGGTTTGGGTAAAAGTTATAGCGTTTACAAAGTATGGTGCAAAAAAGTGAATTTCCGCATTTTGAAGCAGCTCTGACTTTCTGAGCACCTGTCATGTTTCTTCAGGTGCTAGAATGCCAGGACAGTATAAATACCCCCCAAATGACACCATTTTAGAAAGAAGACACCCCAAAGTATTCGCGGAGGGGCATGGTGAGTTCATGTATCATTTTATTTTTTTTCACAAGTTAGCGGATAATGACACTTTCTGAGGAAAAAAAAATAATAATAAAGTTTTCATTTCTGCTAACTTCTGGCAGAAAAAAAATAAAAAATCTCCCACGGACTCACTATGCCCCTCAGTGAATACCTTGCGGTGCCTACTTTCCGAAATGGGGTCATTTGTGGGGTGTGTTTACTGTTCTGGCATTTTGGGCGGGGCTAAATTGTGAGCATCCCTGTAAAACCTAAAGGTACTCGTTGGAATTTGGGCCCCTTTGCGCACCCAGGCTGCAAAAAAGTGTCACTCATGTGGTATCGCCGTACTCAGGAGAAGTAGGACAATGTGTTTTGGGGTGTATTTTTACATATACCCATGTTGGGTGAGAGAAATATCTCTGTAAATTGACAAATTTGTATAAATTTTTTTTAAAGTTGTCGTTTATAGCGATATTTCTCACACAAAGTATGGGTATATATAAAAATACACCCCAAAACTTATTGCCCTACTTCTCCTGAGTACGGCGATACCACATGTGTGCCACTTTTTTGCAGCCAAGATGCGCAAAGGGGCCCTAAAACCAATGAGTACCTTTAGGATTTCACAGGGCGTTTTTACGCATTTGGATTCTCACGCTTTAGGACCCCTAAAATGCCACAAAATGCTAAGCTACCACAAGGTATTCCATGAGGGGTATGGTGAGTTCATGTAAAATTTTATTTTTTTGGCCCAAGTTAGCGGAAATTGATATTTTTTTTTTTTAGAAAGTCTTATATTCCACTAACTTGTGACAAAAAATAAAATTTTACATGAACTCACCATACCCCTCACGGAATACCTTGGGGTGTCTTCTTTCTAAAATGGGGTCACATGTGAGGTGTTTGTACTGCCCTGGCATTTGAGGGTCTCTGCAATCACTACATGTATGGCCAGCATTAGGAGTTTCTGCTATTCTCCTTATATTGAGCATATGGGTAATGGGATATTTTTTTCCGTTCACCCTCTGGGCTGAAAAAAATAAATAAATGAACGGCACAGATTTTTTCATTCGCATCGATCAATGTGGATGAAAAAATCTCTGCCAAAATCAGTGACTGCGGTGCGGTGCGCTGGGCGTTAACTACCTAACAAGTAGTTAACTAACTGACGGTGATAAGGGACCCTTATGCCCCATTCACACGTCCGCAATTCTGTTTGCGGAACGGAATTGCGGACCTATTCATTTTTATGGGGACAGACTTTTTCCCGCTCGGATCCGGAATTGCGGATCCGCACTTCCGGGTCTGCACTTCCGTTCCGCAAAAATATAGAACATGTCCTATTCTTGTCCACGGACAAGAAAAGGCATTTTGTATATAGTTCTGGCAATGTGCGGATCTGAAAAATGCGGAAAGCACATTGCCGGTGTGCGTGTTTTGCGGATCCGTGGATCCGCAAAACACATATGGACATGTGAATGGAGCCTTACAGGGGGTTGATCAGTGACAGGGGGGTGATCAGGGAGTCTATACTGGGTGATCAGGGGTTAACAAGGGGTTAATAAGTGATAGGGGTAGGGGTAGTGTGGTTCTTGGTGCAACTTTACTTAGCTACCTGGTCCTCTGGTGGTCGATCCCAGCAAATGGGACCACCAGAGGACCAGGTAGCAGGTATATCAGACGCTGGTAACAAAACAGCATCTGATATACCTGTTTGATGCTTTTTATTTTACAACTACAGCCTGCGAGCTGCCATCTGATGTGAACGCGCGTGCGCGTTCACAGCAAATCTCGCCTCTCGCGAGATGACGCGTCAAGGAGGAACAAACCTGCCCACGCCTGGAACCATCCCTGCGTTAGGCGGTTGGCAGGAGGTTAAAAAGAGTGGGATGTCATCGCCTGATTCATCACCTGTTGTGTGACTCTTTATAAATACTATGCAAAACACGGACCGGCTAATCCACTACGCCAGTCTATTGCACTGTAAAAAACAGACAAGCTTGATGAATGACCCCCAATATACTGCTGAATGTCTTATTCCCTTGTCTGACTTCTCAGTTCCCAGTCACCGTCTTTCCTTTTTAGCTAACTACTTATTTTCTTGAGCTGGTAATTTTAATAAACACCTCTAGAGCGCTTCCTCTCAGTCACTTTCCTCCAGGGGCGAACTGGGAACTTAAAGTGTTCTGAGAAAAAAATAAAATCAAAGTGGCCCCATGTTGTCAGAGGGTCCAAATTGGCAGAAGGTGGGACAACACCAGTAGGTGGAGTCAGAAATACCATAGCACACAATACCGTCCCAGCAGAACCATGCATCACAATGCAGCAAAATATATTGCCCCAAAAGCTGTCCCTGAGTGGTGGCCATCAATAGCTACCATCTTCTGTCCTTCTCCTCCAGTTGTCTCTAATTAACATACATTACAGGGGGCTTTGGAGGTGAAGTGCGGGCCACAGCAGTTGAATTCAGGAGGGTGTGCAGTCACTGGCTTGATACATGAACACCTTATTCTCACAGCTTTAATTACCGTTGATAGCTCATTATGTACATGGCCAGAGGCAGAGAGGAGGGCTTAGGGAGGCTCCTGGGCATTAGAAGTTTAGAAGCAATTCTTCTAAAAGTTTCCAAAAACCACTTTTTAAGGACCAGTTCAGGTCTGAAGTCACTTTGTGAGGCTTCCATAGTAGAAACCCACCATAAATGACCCCATTGCAGCAACTACACCCAGTTACTCAAAACTGATTTTACAAACTTTGTTAACCCTTTAGGTGTTTCACAAGAATTAAGGGAAAATGAAGATTAATTTTCACTTTTTTAGCATATTTTCCATTTTAATCCATTTTTTTCTTTAACACATCAAGCGTTAACAGCCAAAGAAACCTCAATATTTATTACTCTGATTCTGCGGTTTACAGAAACACCCCACATGTGGTTGTAATCTGATGTAAGGGCACATGGCAGGGCGCAGAAGGAAAGGAACGTCATATGGTTTTTGGAAGGCAGATTTTGCTGGACTGGTTTTTAGATGCCATGTCCCATTTGAAGCCCCCCTGATGCATCTTACAGTAGAAACTTACCAAAAATTACCGCATTTTGGAAACTAGGGCATAAGGTGCCAGTTTTATCTATACTATTTTGGGGTACATATGATTTTTAATTGCTCTATATTACGTTTTTTTGTGAGGCACGGTAACCAAAAAATGGCTGTTTTGGCACTGTTTTTATTTTTTACAACATTCATGGTAGATCATATGCTATATTTATAGAGCAGGCTGTTACAGATGCAATGATATCAAATATGTCTTGTTTTACATAAAGCATTTAAAAAAATTATCTTTTTGTGTTTCCATTTTCTGAATGCCATATTTTTTATTTTTCTGTCGATTGTCTTGTGCAGGGGCTTGTTTTTTGCAGGAAAAGTTGACATTTTTATTGGTACCATTTTTGGGTACATATGATTTTTTGATCATTCAATATTACACTTGGTGGGCAAAAAATTGGTTGTTTTGGAACAGTTTTTATTTATTTATTTTTACAGCATTCCCCTGAGGGGTTAGGTAATGTGATATTTTTATAGAGCAGATTGTTACGGACGCAGCAATACCTAATATGTATACTTTTTCTTATTTATTTAGGTTTTACACAATAATAGCATTTTTTAAACCAAAAAAATGATGTTTTAGTGTCTCCATAGTCTGAGAGCCATAGCTTTTTTATTTTTTGACCAATCGTCTTAGGTAGAGTCTCATTTTTTGCGGGATGGATTTGACTGTTTGATTAATACTATTTTGGGAAGCATATGCCTTTTTGATCGCTTGGTGTTGCGATTTTTGTGATCTAAGGTGACAAAAAGTGGCTTTTTTTGCACTGTTTTTTTTTTCTTTTTACGCTGTTCACCTGAGGGGTTAGGTCATGTGATATTTTTATAGAGCAGGTTGTTATGTACGGGGCAATACCTAATATGTCTACTTTTTAAATTTATTTCACTTTAGCACAATAATAGCAGTTTTGAAGCAAATAAAATCATATTTTAGTGTCTCCATTGTCTGAGAGTGATATTTTTTTTAATTTTTTTACTAATTGTCTTCAGGAAGGGTCTAATTTTTTGCGGGATGAGGTGTTGGTTTTATTGGTACCATTTTGTGGGACATACGCATTTTTGATAGCTTGGTGTTGCACTTTTTGTGATGTAAGGTGACAAAAATGGCTTTTTTTTTTAGTGTTCACCTGAGGGGTTAGGTCATGTGATATTTTTAATTTAGCTGGTTGCTACAGATGCGGTGATACCTAATATGTATGCTTTTTTTTTTTTTTTTTTTATTACTTCACTTTTACACAACAATAGCATGTTTGAAAGAAAAAAAATGATGTTTTAGTGTTCTGAGAGCTCTAGTTTTTTAATTTTTTTGCGCGATTTTCTTATGTAGGGTCTTATTATTTGCGGGATGAGGTGACGGTTTTATTGGTCCCATTTTGTTTAACACGCCTTTTTGATCGCTTGGTGTTACACTTTTTGTGATGTAAGGTGACAAAAATGGCTTTTGTTGACACAGTTTTTATTTTAATTTTTTATGGTGTTTATCGGACGGGGTGGATGATGTGATATATTTATAGAGCTGGCTGTTACGGACGCGCCGATACCTAATATCTGTGTTTTTTCTATTTTTTATTATAAAATCTGGGGAAAGGGGCATTTTTTTCTTTTATTTTTACTTGAAACTTTATTTTTGTTTATTAAAAACACTTTTTTTTTTAACTTTATTTCTGTCCCACTCTGGGACTTCAACTTTTGGGGGTAATTTTGCCATTAAAGGGAGTCTTTCACCCCAAAATCCAATTTTTCAACACTGACATCTTTCTCTCTAAAATTGCCCCCACATTAAAAAGCTTCTTACCCTATTGCTGTACCTCCTACCAATCTTCAGAAAATAACTTTAATTGCAGATGTCAATCACAGTTAAAGGTGCCCAAAAGCATCGGGGTATCCAGTGCGCAGGCGCGGACATCTGGATCCTCGGCGCAGGCGCGGGATTTGGCCACTGGAGGAGGAGGACAAGCTGAAGACACTGGGTGGGCCATCTGGGTGAAAGGCGGAGTGGAAAGTTATGAAGATGAGCGCGCGGCCGTTATGATGCCGCCCCTGGGAACCTCAAACTGTGATTGGCATCTGCAATTAAAGTGATTTTCTGAAGATCTGTAGGAGGTACAGAAATAGGGTAAGAAGCTTTTTAATGTGGGGGCAATTTTTCAAAGAAAGATGTGTGTTGAAAAATGGGTTTTTGGGGTGAAAGACTCCCTTTAAGCTCCTTGCTAGAGAACAGGAAGTTGTGCAAAAAGTACTGAAACATTGAACAGTTGGACATGTGCATTCAAAATGCACAGAAAATAATGCACTATAATAATAGCTGCAAACATAACATATGGACTAAGCCCTCACTCTAATGATAACATCTGAGACACTTATCCAACACATTTTGATCAAAATACATCTGTGCTCACCTACCCAACGCCAAGGTGGTCCCAGTTCAGGCAGGTCCTGGCGAAATATCACCCACATCTCCCTAACTTTTTGTGAATAGTGCATAGAAGGTCACTACTGGGGGGTACTATATGTGAAGAGGGCACTACTGGGGGGGGGCATTATATTTAAATAGGGCTCTACAGGGGGGCATTATATCTACTGGTACCTAAATAGAAATTGCTGAGTGGGACTGAGGCCTAAATGGGGATGATTACTAAATAAAGACATAAGAGTTGGCATTATTACTAAATTAGTGTGTTCTGTGTGCAGAAACAAGTTGTCAGGAGATGTCATCAAAGTGATCTGTGCAGAACTGAGATAAGAAAGCAAAGAGAACGACTCAAGTCAGAGGAGACATCACCTGTAAGTTACGGAGTGGGGGTCTAAATGGGTATAGTCATGGTGTAGCAGTATTTTTTGACTTTTATATAGTGTTATTATTGATAATGTTGGGCACTGATTCTGTAATATGCAATTTATTGTGTTATGTGCATGATGCCTCTTTCCCTGGTCTGTGGGAAAATTCTCTAGCATGAAACTGCTCAGTGGTGCAAAAAAGGTTGGGGACCACCTACTGGGGGTTGGATTTGACTCTGATGCCGGCAGTGATAGCAGTATAATTCAGCTTTCATCTGCAAGTGATGCACAAGAACAGCTCCCGAGCCGGCACCATCCCGTAACGACCCTCTTGCTGCACCATACATGTATAGCTCAGTGCGGGAAGGGATTTAACTAGACATCAATATTAGTGGATCAATGCAGCCACTCAGCGTACGCGTTTCAGACTAAAGTGTCATGCATACGACCGTATGTATTTTGCGGTCCACAAAAAACGTATCCGCAAAAAATACGGATGATGTCTGTGTGCATTCCGTTTTGCGGAGCGGAACAGCTGGCCCCTAATAGAACAGTACTATCCTTGTCCGTAATGCGGACAATAATAGGACATGTTCTGTTTTTTTGTGTGAATGAGGCCTAAGGCTAGGACTACACCGTGACATGTCTCGCCGAAAAGTCACGCAAACCATTCTAAAACATAACGTAAGTGGAGTGGGTAAGAGTCTGACTTACCACTAAGGCTACATTCACACGACCATATGTCTTTTTTGCTGGGCTTTGGAACGGACATACGGATGCAGACAGCACATGGTGTGCTGTCCTCATTTTTTGCAGACCCATTGAAGTGACTGGGTCTGCCTCCTATCCCCAAAAACTAGGAGTCATCCTCTAGACCACAAACTAGGAGTCATCCAGACTCTACAGCATCGGGCAGAGAAAATCACCACCATCACAGAGGGCAAGGCGAAGGAATTCAAACACCTTAGGGGGGCACTTAAAACTTGTGGGTATCCAGATTGGGCCTTTGTCAAAACAGAAGGAAGGAGAAGAAAGAACACCAAGACTACCGGTGAGGGCAAAGAAGCATGACAGACGCAAAAATATGGTTATCCCATATGTAGCTGGGGTGTCTGAGAAACTCAAAAGGATTTTTAATAAACATAACATCCCTGTCTGCTTTAAACCCAGCAACACACTGAGACAACAATGGGTTCACCCAAAAGACCGAACGCCTAAACACAAGATGGACAACATTGTGTACCAGTCCAGTGCAATGAGGAATACGCAGAACTGTATATCGGCGAAACAAAACAACAACTACATCAGCGTATGGCACAGCATAAAAGAGCCGAAACCTCTGGTCAAAATTCAGCCGTGTACTTACATCTAAAAGAAAGGTCACACCTTTGAAGACAGTCAAGTACGTGTCTTGGATAAGGAGGCCGATTGGTACAAACGAGGTGTGAAGGAGGCCATCTACGTAAAAATGGAGAAGCCAAGCTTGAATAGAAGCGGTAGGGGGGGGGGGGTTAGACATCTATTGTCTGCCACTTACAATGCTGTCTTGACACCTTTTTCTGGGAGGTCATTCACCTACTGACTCCAATTAGGACTATGGAATCAACACCTTTGACCCCATGCTGGGTATAATGACCTAATTACCAGATGTTGATTCAGTTACATATTTATTCTCAGAGAATTCTTGTACAAGTCACTCAGAATTGAGAAAGCTCGTTGGAAGAATGAGTTAAACGTTTTCAAGAAATCTACAGCAAGTCCAGTTGCCTTGATTTATTCTTTACAGATATACCATGACCTGGATAAATGAGAACCTTCACAGACAGTCTGAATAACCGCCAGTTGCGGAAATTAGGCCCAGGTGTCTGCTGTTTAAAACAGCAGGCACCCGGTGGCTACGGCGCCCGCCATGCTTGTGATCGT
Organism: Bufotes viridis; assembly: GCA_033119425.1. Taxonomy (NCBI): domain Eukaryota; kingdom Metazoa; phylum Chordata; class Amphibia; order Anura; family Bufonidae; genus Bufotes; species Bufotes viridis. Next base: position 192,234,014 of record CM065594.1, read on the forward strand.
GCCATCTTTGAAGACCTGGCCAGTGCTGTACATGTTCGACATTGGTCGGGAAGGGGTTAAGTAGATAATGTTGACCATTTTATTGTTGAGTGCTGGTTGATACTCTTTTTTTAATGCAAAGATTATGCAGGTCTCATGCACATGGCTGTTGTTCGGCTGTTCCTTGCATTGGGGACCGCAATTGGCATTCCCCAAAGCATGGGCAACATCCGCGACGATTCCGACGATCCTAACCCATTTAACTTGAATGGGTCCGCGATCTGTCCGCGCCGCAAAAAATAGAACATGTATATTTGTTGTGGTGAGGAGGCACAGAGAGAAACCTCACTGAAGCAATCCGTAGTGCTTCCATGGGGTTCCGTGCCTCCATTCCGCACTGCACCTCCCGGATTGCATACCCATTCAAGTAAATGGGTCCGCATCTGTGATGCGGTGAGCACACGGCTGGTGCCCGCATATTGCGGACCCGCTGTTTGCAGGCCGCCATACGGCACGACCGTACATGAGCACTAAAACTTGGAGACTTTGGAAACTTTAGAGAGAGTCCTGAATTAATGCCCTCACATTTGGTAGAAATAATTTTTATGCATTTGGTCCCTCTTCCATTTATATCCTGTTTTGCATAAGAATCCTATCTTGTTTTAATCTCTGTCAAGTCACATAAGTAGACAGTATTATGCCACGTCAGTGCCAAATTGATATAACGGCGTGTACCAAATTAGCAAATCAAACATCATTTTTAGCTATAAGACAGCAATAGTAAATCTCCCTCTGTTTTATCTCTAGTAAGCGGCATAACCTATGTGCATTACAGAACAGTGCAAAAGTCAGAATTGCCAAGAAATATGGAATGAAAGGTGCAGGAAAATAAATAGGTTCAATATGTAAAAGAAAGATCAGCATTGGTTTGCTCAAGACTGTCACTGCTGGTAACAGAGATAAAAGCGTAACTGCCAGCAATACAGAACAGACACAGAGCTGATAAACGGCTGGAACAACAGGAGGCCCGTGGACGGGGTAGTCTATAGAATTCAGTGTTTAACAGTGAATAATTAGTAAGAAAGGTTAAAGCGAAGGGGATTTATAGGATTAGAAGTACATGGCCGCATTCTTCCAGAAACAGCACCACTTCTGGGCTGTGTCTGGTATTGCAACTTAGCTCTGTTTAAGGCCTCTTTCACACGAACGGTACGGATTGTGTCAGGATCTGTTCAGGAACTGATGGTTTTGCATGCAAGTTCAGTCAGTTTTGGATCCGTTTTTCACACGCGTAAAAAAAAAAAGAAGAATAACAACCTGCATCTCCTAGAAACCATCAATGAAAAACGCATTGCATCCGGAAGCTGCATCTCCTAGAAAACATCAATGCAAAACGCATTGCATCCCTTTAACTTCTTTTAAACCAGAGCTGCGTTAAAAATGCAGAATATAGAGCATGCTGCGATTTTTCCTGAGCGCAGAAATGATGCATAAAAAACTACGCTCATGTACACAGACCCCATTAAAAATAATGGGTCAGGATTCAGTCTGGATGCTTTGCATTTGCTTCACGCATTGCACCCAGACGGAAAACTTGCTTGTGTGAAAGAGGCCTAAAGAGGACTGTTGTGGCATTTATAAATTAACCCCTTAATGACCAGCCTGTTATGGGCCTTAGTGACCAAGCGATTTTTTCTTTTTTTATCATCACCCTCCAAGAGCTCTAACTTTTTTGTTTTCCATCTATGTAGCCGTATGGGGGCTTGTTTGCGGGACAAGTTTTAGTTTTTAATGGTGCCATTTTGGATTGCGTGTAACTTACTGATTAACTTTTATTAACTCTTTCTGGGAAGGGGATAGGAAAAAACAGCAATACTGCCACTGAATCTTTACGTTATAAATTTTGCGTGATAATTTTATTCTCTGGGTCAGTGCAATTGCAGTGATATCAAATATATATTTATATATATATATATAAATATATATATATATATATATATCATGTTTTACTACTATAGCACAAAAAAAAAACTTTTTTTTAAAAAAGAAAATGTTTTTGCATTGCTGCAACCCAAAACCCATAACATTTTTATTTTTCTTTCCACGGAGCTGTGTGAGGGTTTGACACCTTATAGCTTTTATTGGTATCTTTTTGGGTTACACTTTTTGATTGTGGTTTTTTGTGGCAAATAAGCAAAAAGCAGCAATTCTGGCTTTTTTTTTTATGGCGTTCACCGAACAAGATAAACTACATGATATTTGCATAGTCTAGGTCATTGCAGACATGGCAATAACATGTACAGATTTTATTTTTACCATGTTTTTTTGTATTACAAAGACTGCTGCATTGTGGGCAGTGCAGTTTCTTGAGAAACAGGACCAGTAGGGTTTTTTTAGATGTTTTTTTTTTTGTTAGGATGATTGGTTTATGCCAATTTCCGTTTAATTCTGGATGAATTTTGTATTGTACTTGACAGGTTCACAGAGGTTTGCCTTCCAGCAGTGTTCATTCACAACACTACACCAAAACATAAGCACTTGTGTGACTCTACTTCCTCCCATCCCTTTTAGTTCCAGTGTGCAGCCGGGTAATAAAAAAATATATATAAACCATCAAAAAATGTGGTGATAAGAAAGCAGGATGCGCTCATACCCATATGCAGTTGTGCATTTCTATAGGGGAGCACATCCTGCACTTGTAGTCCGTTGCTAATGGCAATCACCAGCAAAAAATGCATACAATGGATGATGCCAGCAACGGACTACAAGTACCACAATGAACATCCTACATAAGATGAAATTTATGTGGATGTGGCAAGAATTCAGAACAAACACAGAACCAGAGATAGGTGCACACTGCCGTCACACTAAACCCTCACACTGATGTTAAAAATTGAGAGTTAGTTCGACATATCCTACTAGGAGGACATGTCTTAAGCCTCGGGCACCAGCGTCAAGGTCTCTCAAGTAGCCCGAGGGCCCTAACACTCACCTACCTGCGCCATATGGGCGATATCAGGGGCCAGTGGGCAATTACAGGAGCATTAGGACGACTTTCTTATCACCACATTTTTTGATGGTTTATATATATATATGTACGGAGGTGTATAAACTCCAATTTAAATGTGCCTGTTTTTCATCTTCAGGTCACATTAGGGTGCACCTGCTAGGCCTTGGGCTATATCAGTCAGTCTTGGGTAGGGCTCATAGACACCTCCCACCTCCCATTGCAAGCATGGCTACATGCTGGAGGTAACAGTGGAGATGTTTGTGAGTCGTCCTAATGCTCCTGTAATTGCCCACTGGCCCCTGATATCGCCCATATGGCGCAGGTAGGTGAGTGTTAGGCCCTCGGGCTACTTGAGAGACCTTGACGCTGGTGCCCGAGGCTTAAGACATGTCCTCCTAGTAGGATATGTCGAACTAACTCTCAATTTTAACATCAGTGTGAGGGTTTAGTGTGACGGCAGTGTGCACCTATCTCTGGTTCTGTGTTTGTTCTGAATTCTTGCCACATCCACATAAATTTCATCTTATGTAGGATGTCCATTGTGGTACTTGTAGTCCTTTGCTGGCATCATCCATTGTATGCATTTTTTGCTGGTGATTGCCATTAGCAACGGACTACAAGTGCAGGATGTGCTCCCCCATAGAAATGCACAACTGCATATGGGTATGAGCGCATCCTGCTTTCTTATCACCACATTTTTTGATGGTTTATATATATATATATATGTACGGAGGTGTATAAACTCCAATTTAAATGTGCCTGTTTTTCATCTTCAGGTCACATTTGGGTGCACCTGCTAGGCCTTGGGCTATATCAGTCAGTCTTGGGTAGGGCTCATAGACACCTCCCACCTCCCATTGCAAGCATGGCTACATGCTGGAGGTAACAGAGGAGATGTTTGTGAGTCGTCCTAATGCTCCTGTAATTGCCCACTGGCCCCTGATATCGCCCATATGGCGCAGGTAGGTGAGTGTTAGGGCCCTCGGGCTACTTGAGAGACCTTGACGCTGGTGCCCGAGGCTTAAGACATGTCCTCCTAGTAGGATATGTCGAACTAACTCTCAATTTTTAACATCAGTGTGAGGGTTTAGTGTGACGGCAGTGTGCACCTATCTCTGGTTCTGTGTTTGTAATAAAAAAATACTTGTGTTCAATTGGAATTATAGGGATGCACTGCTTGAATAATCTCAATTTTCTTTAAAGGGCATCTGTCAGCAGATTTGTACATATGAAACTAGCTGACCTGTTACATGTGCACTTGGCAGCTGAAGGCATCTGTGTTGGTCCCATGTTCATATGTGCCTGCATTGCTGAGAAAAATTTAGTTTTAATATATGAAAATGAGCCTCTAGGAGCAACGGAGCATCTGTTCACCAGGAATATTTTCATTAACCAACTGCACACCATGATATGCCTTTTCAAGAGTATATAAACATTTATACATTATTATTGTTATAACGTGTATTCATGGCCTATAAGCAGCCATGTTGTACTTATGTTCACCCTCCTGTACGAACCTTCATTGTAAAAGAGAAAAATGGGTTCAAGGAAAGGTCCTTCCTGGCAGATGTGGGCCTATCTAAGGGAGTGATTTTACCTCATCACTAGGCTATGAGCCGAGATAAGGTTCTTCCTGGGACTCGTCTGTCATATATCTTTTTAATGAGATTTATTAATGAGACAAACATATAATGTCTGTTTGTTCATATAGTGGATCGTATTTAGTTTTGACACAAGTTAATCAATATATCACATATGTGTTGTTTTTTATTATTTCATATATTGGTTTTATTTTGTTACATGTTCTAATCATATATTAACGTATATATATCCTGTGTGTGTATCACCAGAAGCGTGTATTCCTGAGGTATGTGGGAAAGCATGCTCAGTTGGACTTCTCTTAATGAGAAGTTGCTCAGAAAAGTTGTGTTATTTTCAAAAGATAAGGCACCTGTGAAATCCAAAACCCACACATTTGTTGTCTACATTTTAACTTTATGACATGAGAACAGTTATACTAGTTTCTGGGAATCTAGGTTGTGAGAGTGCAAAGCATCCTGGGAAAGAGAAGTCTCCAGTCACCAGGACACATCAGCAGAGCTGTCCTTCTGCATATCTCCTTCTCAAACTCCACAATCCTTGTAAAAGCATATCTGGTGAGAGATTTACCTTTGTTTCAGGGATATTATGTTATGCAGAGCACTTTAGTCAGTTGTAATTGTTACTCTAGGAGTTGTTACTACTGTTAGCATGTAATCATATGTACAGGCAGCCATTTTACCATGTGCTTCAGTGTTAATGCAAATGTTACAGTACATGCTATTCTATACGTTATCCAATGTGGATAAATAGAACTGTAAAAAAAGCAATAAATGACAAAAAGAAAGCATTTAGATTACTAAAACAGGAGGGTAGCGAGGAAGCACTGAAAAACTAAAAAAATAGAAGATGTAAAAACCAAATAAAAGCGGCCAAACTAGAGACCAAGAGATTAATTGCCAAAGAGAGCAAAACTAGCCCTAAAATGTTCTTCAATTATATAAATGGTAAAAAGAATAAATCTGAAGGTGTCGGCCCTTGACAAAGTGATAAGGGGGGAGTTGCAGAGAGCGATGAGGAAAAAGCAAAGCTATTAAATATTATTTTCTCCACTGTATCCACTGAAGAAAATAAACTGTCAGATGAAATGCAGAATGTAAAAGTAAATTCCCCATTAAAAAGGCCCTGTTTGACCCAGGAAGAAGTACAGCAGCGTCTTAAAAAGATCAAAATAGAAAAAATCGCCAGGATCAGATGGCATACACCCCGTATCCTAAGAGAATTAAGTAATGTCATAGCCAGACCCTCGTTTCTGATATTTAAGGACTCTATACAGACAGGCAAATGTGGTCAACAACAGAGCCCGGAATATATAGGCCGGTAAGTTTACCATCCTTTGTGGGTAAACTCTTTGAAGGTTTTCTAAGAGATGCTATCTTAGAGCACCTCAATGAAAATAAGCAAATAACGGCATATCAGCACGACATCCTGAGGGATCGGTCATGTCAAACTAATTTAAATCAGTTTCTATGAGGAGGTAAGTTCTAGACTTGACAGCGGTGAATCAATGGATGTCGTATATCTGGACTTCTGCAAAGCATTTGACACTGCAATGCATAAAAGGTTAGTATATAAAATGAGAATGCTCGCACTGGGAGAAAATGTCTGCATATGGGTAAGTAACTGGCTCAGTAAAAGAAAACAGAGGGTGGTTGTTAATGGTACACACTCAGATTGGGTCACTGTCACTAGTGGAGTACCTCAGGGTACTGGGCCCTATCCTCTTCAATATATTTATTAATGACCTTGTAAAAAGCTTGCACAGTAAAATAGCATTTTTTTGCACATGACACTAAACTGTGTAAAATAATTGACACGGAAGAGGACATTATAGTGCTACAGATGGATCTGGATAGATTGGAGGCTTGGGCAGAGAAGTGGCAGATGAGGTTTAACACTGACAAATGTAAAGTTATGCACATGGGAAGGAATAATGCAAGTCACCCGTACATACTAAATGGTAAAACACTGGGTAAAACTGACATGGAAAAGGACCTAGGAATTCTAGTGAACAGCAAACTAAGCTATAAAAACCAGTGTCAGGCAGCTGCTGCCAAGGCCAATAAGATAATGGGTTGCATCAAAAGGGGCATAGATGCCTTGATGAGAACATAGTCCTGCCACTTTACAAATCACTGGTCATACCACACCTGTGAACAAGGCAGACATAGCAGAGCTGGAGAGGTTTCAGAGGAGGGAAACTAAAGTAATAATTGGAATAAGGGAGCTACAATACCCTGAAAGGTTATCAAAATTAGGGTTATTCAGAAAAAAGACGACTGAGGGAGATCTAATAACTATGTATAAATATATCAGGGGTTAGTACAGAGATCTCTCCCATCATCTATTTATCCCCAGGACTGTGACTGTGACAAGGGGACATCCGCTGCATCTGGAGGAAATAAGGTTTGTACACAAACATAGAAGAGCATTCTTTACGGTAAGAGCAGTGAGACTATGGAACTCTCTGCCTGAGGAGGTGGTGATGGTGAGTTCACTGAAAGAGTTCAAGTGGGGCCTGGATGTATTTCTGGAGTGTAATAATATTACAGGCTATAGCTACTAGAGATGGGTCGTTGATCCAGGGAGTTATTCTGATTGGAGTCGGGAAGGAATTTTTTTCCCCTTAAGTGGGGAAAATTGGCTTCTACCTCACAGTTTTTTTTTTGGATGGACGGACAAATGTCTTTTTCGGACTTATATACTATGTTACTATGTTATTTGTATTCTTGTAGTTTTACTGCACACTTGAGAGTACAACCTGATGACCAATAAACAAGTTAGACTACAAAGAACAGTTTTCTTATTTGGACGACAGGAATGGTTTATGCTGAATGTCAGACTGCACACTGTGTTGAACGGGTATGAAGACAGAACAGTAAAACAGATGCTAGTCACCAGTGATAGTGGATCTGACTATATGGAGCCGCCATCAACCACGCGGTCCTGCGTACATGATTGCAGCGGCTGCCATACAGTCACAAGAAGTGAGAATGCAGTCCCCAGCAAGTGCAGCACGATCCAGACCACACTGAAGTCCATTCCTACCTAGACTGAGTCCGCACAGAGACATTAAGCAGCCAGAAAATGGGCACACAGTGTCCACTTGCCAGGCATCATCATTCAGGACCAGGTCACAAGCAAGCCGCTCTAGCAAGTCCTTAATAAAAGAAATGGCTGCTCTTGCCCGTGCAGAAGCTGAGGCTGCAAAAGTAAGGTCTTCCTTTGCTGCACAAGAGATGCAACTAAAGAAAGAGACAGCATGCCTGCAAAAAACTGGAAAAACTCACAGCAGAGAAAGAAGCGGCAGCCACAGTAGCCAAAGCAGAGTTCCTAGAAGCCATGGAGTTCCCGAATCTGAGACACACAGCGAAGTACTTGAGCCAGATCTAGATCAACAAGATCCAGCACAGCGCATCCCAAGACAGATGATAACTATGATCCAGTATTTCAGCCAGCTTATACAGAGTGTCAAAGATCCTCCTTTGAACCACAGTACTTCGAGCAGGACGGTATGCGACAAAGCAATGCTGACCACAACTACCTCCCTACAGAACGAAAGCTACAACCTTCGCTTCGACTTAAAGGGACAACTTTCGCGTCAGAATGGTATTATGCAGACTTTCCTAAGCCAGAACCCCCTAAAAGGTATGGTGATACACCACATATGAAGCATAACAACAACACACCGGGTAGTATTGGCGCTAACCAGGCCTCCATGGACTTTTGAGAATTACAGGGCATGGTGAGCCTCCTTCCAGAACGCCATAAGGGACTTCCTGTAGTGAGGAGTTAGATCTCTTGGTAAAGTAGCTTGGTAGTGAGTCTGCTGAACACACCAAAAGAATCAGAGACATTAACATAAACTATGCAGGCAAAGGTCTAAAGATGTGTGGGAAAGACTTGATGAGTGTTATAGGTCAATAGAAGCTATAGAAAATGCTTTACATGAGAAAATTGATCATTCTCCCAGAATAGTGGATAGGGGTTACCAGACGCTTGGGTAACTCAGCTACTTGTTAATAGAGGTACAGGTTACTCAGGCAGAAGGAGATTTGCCAGGGCTAGCATTCCTGGACACCCCAGAGGTGTCAATCCGATTGTCCAAAAACTCCCTCATAATCTACCAGAGAAGTGGTTCACGCACTGTTCTCATTATAAACAGTTTCATAATGTACCATTCCCCCCATTCGTGGTGTTTGAAGACTTTGTTACTCAACAGGCAAGGATTAGAAATTATCCCAGTTTTGACTTTACATTGTCATGTCCCACTACCCCTGGTGTCAAACCTCATAAAACACCAGTGGCAGTCCACAAAACTAACGTTGCCTCCACAGGTTCTCCTTACAGGCTGTTTAAGTCTTCTCAAGAAGAGAACAAACTCCAAGGAGTGTTGGTACCTATCGATATTCGGTGTTTATCATCCTAAAAAACCAGGGCAGATACGAGTAGTATTCGACTTGAGCGCCAGGTGAGATGGCGTCTCGCTAAATGATGTCTTACTGTCTGGTCCAGACCTCGACAACAGACTTCTAGAGGTACTTCTCCGCTTCCGCAGAGATTCCGTAGCATTTATAGCTGACATACAACAAATATTCCACTGCTTCCTCGTCAAGGAAGAACATAGAAACTACTTGAGGTTCTTTTGATACCCCAACAATGACCCCAATGAGGATATTGTAGAGTACCGAATGTGAGTGAACATCTTTGGAAACAGTCCTTCCCCTGCAGTCGCTGTCTACAGTCTCAGTCATTCAGCTCAAGAGAGTGAAGCAAAGTATGGGTCAGATGTCAGATGCTTTGTGGAAAAAGATTTCTAAGTAGACGACTGCTTGAAATCCACACCCACGAACGAGACCGCAATCAGTCTCCTGAAAAGGGCTCAAGAGATGCTCACTCAAGTTGAGGTTGCACAAAATCGCCTCCAACAGCCGTGAGTTAATGGAGGCCTTCTCGTCCCAAGACCATTCAAGTGATCTAAAAGACTTGGATCTTAGCACCGACTCCCTTCCCATGCAGCGGAGCCTCATGGGTTCTGCATTCCTGTACCGTTTAACATCTTACAGCATCGGATCCGACACATTCGAATTGGTAGATCCAGATGCAAATGAAGAAGTCCAACCTGAAATATCTGTTCTACATACAGTGACTTCAGACCACCAACTCAAATCCCATCGTTTCGACAGGTTCTCCTCCTGGATGTTGCTCGTTTGTGTTATAGCCTGTGTAGTTGATATAGCTAAATCTTACAAGTCGGCATTACCTGTGAGGCAAAAGTTGGCATCACTGCAAACATGCCTTTACCATTGCTAATCTTGAAAGGTCCAAGAAAATAATAATTTGCACGATACAATGTGAATGTCATGTTAAGGAAATAGACTACCTCAGCAAAGGTCAAACAGTCTCCAAGAATAGCGCTTTGATGAAGCTTGATCCCACCATTGACCAAAATGGGTTGCTAAGAAAGAAGGATTCAGTAATGATGTCTATTGACACCAGACATGGAGTGTTCTGCCCAGCACAGTTAGATAATTATTACAGATCATCTCTGCCTCAGTTTTGGTATTTCTGTAGTGATTAGTGTGGTTATAGCGCCATCTAGCGGTGTTAAGTCGTATTACACTTTGTTTTTCCTATTACAAAGAATGCTGCATTGTGGGTGGTGCAAAGCATCCTGGGAAAGAGAAGTTTCCAGTCACCAGGACACATCAGCAGAGCTGTCCTCCTGCATATCCTTCTCAAACTCTACCATCCTTGTAAAAGCATATCTGGTAAGAGATCTACCTTTATTTCAGGGATATTATGTTACGCAGAGCTTTTGAGTCAGTTGTAATTGTTACTTTGGGAGTTGTTACTACTGTTAGCTAAACATGTAATCTTATGTAGCCATTTTACCATGTGCTTCAGTGCACATGTTACAGTACATGTTATTCTATACGTTATACTTATACATGTTATTTGTATTCTTGTAGTTTTACCACACACTTGTACAATCTCCCACTCACGCGCACCGTGCAGAGAGTACAACCTGTTGACCAATAAACAAGCTAGACTACAAAGAACAGTCCTCTTATTTGAAAGACAGGAAGGGTTTATGCTGAATGTCACACTACACACTGTGTGAATGTGTCTGAAGACAGAACAATATATATGTGTGTGTGTGTGTATGTATATATATATATATATATTGTGGTGATGTGTACAGTATAAGTGCTGGGAGGCGTGTATATCCCACCCAGATACCTCAGCTGGGTGAGATAATTGAAATCCAGAAAGCTGCAGTGGTTTCAGCAAAGTGTAGTTTGCTGAGACAGTTTTGTCTAGATGTTATTCTGTGCTTGATTTTATGTGGATTGGGGGATAGCTTTAGTAGTGGGATCTGCAAGTCCACACCCTTCCACTACATGTATTGTCTTTTTCCGGAGGTGATCGCAGGTGAGGCCTGCTGCTGTAATCAAGGAGGGATAAAACAACCCTCTGTGTATGACTTGGAGGGAGAAAGGTTGAGGAAGCCTGAGAGTCTCTGTGTGGTCTCAGTCAGGAGGGCTGAGGGTCCACGAGGCTTTGTAAAGCCTGAAGTTTGGGGGGCCCAGTGATGAGGGTCGCACGGTCAGAGTCGGGAGGACTTCTGGACCATCTTCCCCCAAGGGTGCTGGTGTGGTCACAGCCTGGAGGCTGATGGAACGTATATGGCTGAGGAAGCCAGATCTAATCTCAGTGTGTGAACGGCGCTCTATAGGTCAGGTAGAGAAAACACGTGTATTAGGTAGAGCCCAGACGGGCAGATGTTTATTTTCAATGTTTATGTGTGTGATGGTGCTGAAGTGCCAAAATAAAGCACCTTTTGGACTTGAACCCCGTTGTGAGAGAAGTCTGTGATTGTGACCCCCTGAGAGACAGCGATCCCTCACAATATATATATATATATATATATATATATATATATATACATATAAATGAGTTTGAATGGGTCGCACAGCTGACACAAAGTGTCTTAGTATACGGAGTGCCAGTGGACTCAGGAACCGTCCTCCACAACCATATGAATAAAAAAAATTAATTTCCACGGCACATCCAAAAATTAGTGTAAATTTATTTACTAGAAAATCGCGACGTTTCGGTACGCTCAATGGTACCTTTCTCAAGCAGTGGTAACAACATTATGGTGCATAGAGTGAGCATTTATACATACAAATTAATCGACCAATTCACCAATCAATCACATAATTAATTGCATATAGTGTTAAAATAATTTATTTTAACACTATATGTAATTAATTATGTGATAGATCGGTGAATTGGTCGATTAATTTGTATGTATTAATGCTCACTCTATGCACCATAATGTTGTTACCACTGCTTGAAAAAGGTACCATTGGGCTTACCGAAACGTTGCGATTTTCTGGTAAATAAATTTACACTAATTTTTGGATGTGCCGTGGATTTTTTTTTTATATATACTGTGGGGAATTGCTCTGGTAGACAGGCTTGCGGACGCAGTATAGAGGCAAGGTACACAGTTCTCTGGGTAAAGCAGAAGTGTTTTATTCACACTCGGCAAAACAGAAACAGTCTTTAGTGCTTGTTCACACAAGGCAAAACAGAAACAGTCTTTAGTGCTTGTTCACACAAGGTAAAACACCCGGCAAAAACATAAGTCCCACAGCAAGGTCACCTGAGTGGTCGGTGTTAGTTCACACCTGGCAGTTAGCTCGGACACGCAAAGTTTCCACCAGCGGCTTCCAGGTAGTCTGCACGCCTGTTTGCAGACTCTTGCTCTCAGCCCTGAGAGCTCCACAGTAACACCAGCAGCTCCAGGATAATCACCTCTCACCTGCTGAGGTGGCTGCCTTTTTAAAGGCCCGGAAAAAGTCCGGCCTGGACCGTGGGGAATAGTCTCCCACCCAGCACTTGACTATTCCCAATAAGAGCCGGCCCGGATCGGCTTTGTAGCCATACTAAATATCAATGTGTCAAACAGCACTAGCTGCTGCTGACACACAAAAAATCTGGCTCTTATCTCACCGAGGCCAGGAACCTCGGTGACACATACCTTCCGTCGACGACGGAACCTTGCGCCCTCTTACAATACATATATATATAAAGCATAGAAAAAACATGCATAACTATGTGGCAATGCTATAGCTTGGTGCTAAGTGTATGGTTTTGCATATAGAGATCCCAGGTTTGAATTCTGGGAAAGACAAACTTTTTTTCTAAGGATAAAGACTTTTATTATGAGTTAAATGTGGAAGAAAATAAATATCTGAAGAGAAAAACCTGGAAGTCTCCCCCAGGATTCAAACCTGGGATCTCTACTAGTGTTGAGCAAATCAAGCTTCGGATCCGTCTCTGTACAGCATTAAAATGTATGGCTTCGGCAAGGTTAACAGAGTTTCGCAAGATTTTAGTGAATAACTTCGCCATCGATTTGTAAACTTTAAAACCATTTTAAAACATTGATCCAAAGCAGACTTGGAAAAATCAAATCCCGAAGTTATTCACCAAAGTACCGCGAGACTTGGATAATAACGAATTTCCCTCGCCAGAGCCGAATCTGTACAAGACTGTTGTACACTGTGTTCCCAGAAAGGGAAGCAAATATGAACAATTAATATGTTCATCTTAACATAGGTATATAAGTGAGGATAAAAACAAAGCCATTTCCATATCCAAATAAACAATACAAGCTCATGTGTCTGATGTTCAAGTAAATAATCCCTGAAGGATGTCATGGCCTGCCAACTGCTAACTATGGCAAAGGTTAGGGAAAAGAACAGATTCAAAGGGGCACTTGTCCATTGTATGCTGCTGGTGACTGAGATTTATGTCACCTATCTTATGTACCATAATATCCATTGGAAACTGTATTTTAACCCCTTCTACCGCAGGCCAGTTTTCGCCTTCCTGCCCAGGGCATTTTTTGCAAATCTGAGATGTGTCACTTTGTGTGGTAATAACTTTGGAACACTTTTACTTATCCAAGCCATTCTGAGATTGTTTTCTCGTGACACATTGTACTTCATAATAGTCAATAAATTTCACCTTTATTTATAAAAAAAAATCCCAAATTTACCAAATATTTAGAAAAATTCGCAATTTTCAAAATTTCAATTTCTCTGCTTTTAAAACAGAAAGTGATACCTCATAAAATATGTATTACTTGACATTCCCCATATGTCTACTTTATGTTGGCATCATTTTGTAAATGTCATTTTATTTATTTAGGACGTTAGAAGGCTTAGAATTTTAGAAGCAATTCTTAAAATTTTTACGAAAATTTCCAAAACCCACTTTTTAAGGACCAGTTCAGGTCTGAAGTCACTTTGTTAGGCTTACATAGTGGAAACCACCCATAAATGACCCCATTGTAGAAACTTCACCCCTTAAGTTACTCAAAACTGATTTTCCAAACTCTTTTAACCCTTTAGGTGTTCCACAAGAATTAAAGGAAAATGGAGATTACATTTCTAAATTTCACTTTTTTGGCAGATTTTCCACTTTAATCCATTTTTTTATTTAATACATCGAAGGTTAACAACCAAACCAAACTCAATATTTATTACCCTGATTCTGCAGTTTACAGAAACACCCCACATGTGGTTGTAAACTGCAGTATGGGCGCATGGCAGGGCGCAGAGGAAAAGAAACAGCATTTGGTTTTTGGAAGGCAGATTTTTCTGGTTTTTAGATGCCATGTCCCAGTTGAAGCCCCCCTGATGCACCCTTACAGTAGAAACTCCGAAAAAGCGACCCCATTTTGGAAACTAGGGGATAAGGTGCCAGTTTGGTTGGTACTATTTTGGGGTACATAAAATTTTTAATTGCTCTTGTGAGGCAAGGTAACCAAAAAATGGCTGTTTCGGCACCGTTTTTATTTACTTTTTAGAACATTCATCTGACAGGGTAGATTATGTGCTATTTTTATAGAGCAGGTAGTTACGGACACAATGATATCAAATATGTCTACATTCTTTGTTTGTTTGTTTGAGTTTTACATAATAAAGCATTTTTGAAAAAAAAATTATGTTTTTGTGTGTCCATTTTCTGAACTTCATATTTTTTTTATTTTTCTGGCGATTGTTTTTTGCATGAAGAGTTGACGTTTTTATTGGTACTATTTTTGGGTACATATGATTTTTTTGATCATTCATTATTACACTTTGTGGCAAGGTGACCAAAAAAATTGGCTGTTTGACACCGTTTTTATTTATTTATTTATTTATTTTTACAGCGTTCACCTGAGGGGTTAGGTTGTGTGCAATTTTTTAGAGCAGATCATTATGGACATGGCAATACCTAATATGTATACTTTTTCTTATTTATTTAAGTTTTACACAATAATAGCATTTTTGAAACCCAAAATAATATGTTTTAGTGTCTCCATAATCTGAGAGCCATAGCTTTTTTATTCTTTGACCGATTGTCTTAGGTAGGGTCTAATTTTTTGCAGGATGAGGTAATGGTTTGATTGGTACTAGTTTGGGGGGCATACACCTTTTTGATCTCTTGGTGTTGTACTTTATGTTATGTTAGGTGACTAAAAATGGCTTTTTGGGTGCTGTTTTTATTTTATTTTTTTATGCTGCAAAAAAAAATATAATATTTTAGTGTCTCCCTTGTCTGAGAGTCATAGTTTTTTTTATTTCTTGACGGATTGTCTTGGGTAGGGCCTCATTTTTTTGCGAGTTGACGGTTTGATTGGTACTATTTTGTCGCGCATTACGCCTTTTTGATCGCTTGGTGTTGCAATTTTTGTGATGTAAGGTGACAAAAAAATCTTATTTTTTTGCACTGTTTTTATTTTTTTACTGTGTTCAGCTGAGGGGTTAGGTCATGTGATATTTTTATAGAGCTAATATGCATACTTTTATTTATTTATTCCACTTTAACACAATAATTGATTTTTTTAATGTCTCCATGTTCTGAGAGCTATATATTTTTTTATTTTTTTAACGATTTTCTTATGTAAGGGCTCATTTTTTGTGGAATAAGGTGACTTTTTATTGGTACCATTTTGTGGGACATATGCTTTTTTGAGCATTTGGTGTTGCACTTTTTGTGGTGTAAGGTGACAAAAAGGCTTTTTTTGACAGTTTTTATTTTTTATTTTTTATGGTGTTTATTGGATAGGGTTGATCATGTGATATATTTATAGAGCCGGCCATCACGTATGCGGCAATACCAAATATGTCTATTTTATTTATTTTTTCCTATTTTTAATATTTTTTTTAATTACTTAATTGGGGAATTATTTTTTTTTTACATTTGAACACTTTTTTTTTTTGTTTTTAAAACACTATTTTTTATTTTACACTTTGCGTCCTGACATAGTAGCCCCAGTTACAGTGGAAATACACCCCCCAGAATGTACAGCAGAATACAGCGCTGTACAGCCTCAGTGCAAGCCTAAATGATATCTGTGAAAGACCCGACAGCTCCTGTACTCTCCCGGCCCCGGTGGTCACAGCGCATCGGTGGGCATAGCGCTTCATGATCTCTATACACAGCGCTTGTTGAGTGCACCTGGGTACTGTCCCTGCCTTCTCTCTGGGTTGCCTTGCTGTCACTGACAGAGGGCAACCCGCTCTGCAGCTACACAATTAGCGCGCAGCTGCGATCTCTTTGTCTCTTTGTTGAAATTCTGCTTCATTTTCTATATTTCATAAGGTGTGCTCCTTGATTGCCAGCCAAGTCTTTTGTGCTGTTCACTCAGAGGTCCTGTCCATACAATGGCTTCTGATGGAGGATAATGTGACCCGGTAAAGCACCTCCATGTGATGTCTCATTCTAACACGCTACATCTGCTCTAATAGATCCTTCTATCTTCATTCAGCAGGACCTGCGATGACTTCACTGCACTCAGCACGTGGTGAGCGCGGTAACGTCATGACAGGTCCTTTTGCTGGTCCTGAAGAAAGAAGTGGATATCGGCTGCCCGATCAATTGGATGAGGTGAGTTTTTTTTAATTATTTTTAACCCCTCAGTGTCCATTTTTTCCACGGCTTTGACACTAATATAACAAAGTACGTTATTGGAAGAGTCTAAGTATGTAATATAAACGTCTACTGATGGAAATGGATATATATCAGACTGATACTTATTTGTATGGAATTTAAAGGGGTTGTCTCATCTGAGACAATGGGGGCATATCGGTAGAATGTGCCCCCATCGTCTGTTAGGTGCGGGCCAAAGTGGTGGCTGGAGGACTCTAGTCTGACCACCACCAAGTGATCTCCCCCTAGAAGTGAATGGGAGTGCACCGCGCACGACTGGCCACTGCTCCCATTCACTTCTGTGGGCCCAACGGAAATAGCCAAGCCAGCGCTCGCCTATTTTCGGTGGCCCTATAGAAATGACTGGAGGGCGGCTGTGCATATCTGAATCATATCTAAATATATAGCGCAGCCATGTTTGGGGATATAGTTTAACTTTCTGCTTCATCCTCAGGCAGCACAGAGTGGCTATTCTGTCACCCAGTCTCCACCCTAGGATCAGCTCGCCAAGAATAATAAATGAAGAATTAACATAATTATTACTGAACGTTCTCTCACATATCATATATGTTTTTTTTATTTTGTTCCCATCTTGGCAGGTGCAGGTTCTCTCCCCTGCACAGCCCACCTTTTTCTTTTTATTTTATGTTACAAACCCTGACATGTTGATTATTCCATGCGGCAAGACTATGGAATATGGCCTTTTCCCTGCAGCAAATTTAGACCTTGCTATGTGGATTGCGTCTTGCAACGAATACAGACCATGCAATATGGCTCTTTCCTTGCAGCAAGTAGAGAGCTTGCTATATGGAGTGCTCCCTTCGGCAAATATAGACCATGCAATATCGTTGCTCCATTCAGTAAGTACATTGTGCATTATGTTAGCTCGCTGCAGCAAATGCAAACCTTGCCACTTGGATTGCTCCCTTGAGCACATTTAGACCATGCAATATGGCTGCCCCCTGCTGCAATACATCCCATGCAATATAGTCGCTCCCTACAGCAAGTACAGACCATGCCTTGTGGTTTGCTCTCGGGAGAAAGTCGTGTCTATGCAGGTGGATTGTTATTTGTGTCTAGTGCTAGTATGTGGGTATCTGTGGCATCAAGTAGGACTCACGCCTGAGGGGTTTCCTGGCCGCGTAAAGTGAGGTGTTCATGGCAGCATGTACAGCTCATGCCTTTTGTGTTCTCGGCTGCAGGTACAGACCAAATGATGTGGGGTGTCTATGACACCATGTACGGCTCATCGCTGAGGGGGTTCCCTGGCTCCATATGCAGACTATAAAGTGAGGCGTCTATGGCACCATGTACAGCTCATGCCTTTTGTGTTTCCTCAGCTGCAGGTACAGACCAAATGATGTGAGGCGTCTATGAAATCCTGCACCCTCATGCTTGTGGGGTTCTGTGGCTCCATGTAGCGACCCCTTAAAGTAAGGTACAATATACATTCTGGGGGGTTCCCTAGCTTCATGTACAGACAATGTGATGTAGAGCTCCAATGTCATTAAGCAGAGCTTGTGCCTGGGAGTTTCCCTGGCCTTAGCTTGTTGCGCTCCATAATGAATGTTTTGGCATCAACTATTTCACACATCAGGTATGATCTTAGCCCTGAGGGAGTATCCTCCTAGAGTAGCCAACCAGCGATGATGATCTAACTTGAATGTGCATGCTGCTGGGTTCAGTCTCTCTCTCCACGGCTGGGCTGGCTCTTCATCTCCCTGTTGCACTGAAATCATCCTGTTGACAGGGGATGAGGGATGACCACTTGACCACTGCAGCTAATTGAGGTCACAGCAGTGACCTGCTTCACTTGCATCAGGGTTGCAGGTCACCACTGCGGATGTTGATTTCAACAGTATGTTGATTTCAGCGCAGCAGGGAGATGAATCTGTACCATATGAATTTCAAGCAATTCCATTTAGACCCATAATAAAAGAGAGGAATCCACACAACACTGAATAAAATTAGCAAGAGGGACACCTGTGTCCCATAGTGCATGCCTATGTCATCAGGGTTTATTGTAGACACGTCACTTTATGCCAGAATTGACATCTCTGGAATGGGCCTTCCTTGTCGGTGTACCGATCCACTCCATCAGGTATAAAACAGATCATTTCGCAGTGTACAATTCTCCTGACAAAGCAATTTTGAGTAAGGGTTACCTTTATAGTTCGAACAGCTTGTTAGTAAGGTTATTATTTCCTTTTGCAAGTTCCTTTTTTTTTTTTGGAACCGCAGCCAGCTCATTGCACTAGCTTGTTTGAATATTATATTGTTGAGCACAGGATTATATACCTTTGTGTACTTCCTTGGTTCTGGTATATTATATTGGTATGCATGTATTGTTGTGCCGTACAATTTCTTGTCCACCAGGTGTCCCTCTTGCTACTTTATTGACTGTTTTGTGGATTCCTCTCTTGTTATGGATTTTAATGGAATGGTTTCTGTATAGTGATTGGACTTTTAGTTCATTTATGAATTGTTTTCCTTTTTGGGAATATACACATGTTGTTTGTAGGTGCTGTGTGGCTCTATATACAAGGTCATGTTGGTTAGGTAAACCATATGAATTTGCCGTGACCCTATGTTATATTAGGTTTCAGACAGCTTCCGTTCTAACCAATCTATCCCTGATAATGGAGGTTGTTCCTAAAAACCTTAATTTTTTTTTCTAAAGCCCCTAATATCAGTAATAGATTAGGCAGCAGCTGTCTGAAACCTAATACCATAATGCAGGATCACAGCAAATTCATATGGTTCGACTTTTGCAAAGGCTGCAAGAATCGAAAGTGTGGAGACAGAATGACAAATAAATTATGTAAGGGATCAGTTAGCAGGGTGTCGTCTCCTGGGTAGACCAGCACCGTTTAGCAGGCACACTGTAGAAATTGCAGTCCAAACAGCATGACATTTCTTTAACTGGCCTCAGCCAGTTTTATTGATAGGTGGGGTACAGACCACAAAAAAGAAATATAACAAACAAAATTCTAAGCCTGTCTGGCTCTAACTATACAGCAGGAAACCTAACTGCACAAGTGCTGACCTAATACCAGGCACCAAACAAAATAGCAAGGTCCATACCTCTAGGAGTGCTCTCTCAGGCTCTAAGCATATAGAGCAAGCTGTGTCTGTATTCTCAGCCTTATATCATTAATTCCAATCTAAGACCAATGTTGACCCTCATGCCCAGACTACAGTGAGTACATGCAAGACATATTGCGGCAGAGATAAAGGGGCCAACAATTGAAACCATAAAGGAGTACCCACTCCCATAACAAACAAAAACCTACAAAAACTGAAGCGTAGAGGTACAGTAACAAAATATATATTTTATTGAATCAAGTAAATACATACATAAAATCATTGTGTTTAAAAAAGTAGCAGCAAGAAAAACCACGATCCCAGTGGTACACTACATGATAATGATAGTATAAAGGTCCATTTATGTCAAGGGTGTAACTATGGCCGAGTCTCCAGGATACTGTGTGACCAAATATAAATATGTGGGGCAGTGAAACCACTGCCACAACTGGCAGCAACGGTATTCAATTGTGAGCATCAAGCAATTAAGTGAAGCGCAACAACAGAATATAACCTATAGTAAATTGTTGGTCATGGAAAAGTAACTAATAAGTAAATCATAATCATAATCACCATATACAGGGAGACTCACCTAAATGTAGTGTATCCAAACTGGGATGGCATACCCCAACGTGCGTTTCGGCGTGCCTTCGTCAGCCTTATATCAGACTAGCACTCCTGAATAGAGTTGAGCAAACTTGTGTTTTAAGTTCGGCGTCCAAAGTTCGGGTTGGGGTTATCGAAGAATCCCGTTATGGATTCCGCTACCACGTACCATAACGGCATTTGGAATCCATAAGGGGATTCTTCAATGAACCCGAACCTTGGACTACACTAAGGACCTGGGGTGACGTCACCGTCATGTGATCAGGTCAGGGGTTGGGGGTCAGTACTGGATTCGATAAGAGGTGGTACTGAGCCATAACGGGTTGCTTCAATAATCCGAACCCGAACTTTGGATGCCGAACTTAAAATACAAGTTCGCTCAACACTACTCCTGAGGAGTGATTACCTGACAGCCCAAAACCCGGACTGTCCGGATGGAGTGGGGGCCCTCCCTTCTCTCCCCACTCCAGCAACACAGGCCCTAAAACCAGGTTTTTATACAAACCCGAATTGCGGAGAAGTATGTATAGACCTCTGAACATTTCCTGGTTGCTTTTAAAATGACCGAAGTGAGGAATCTTGGGCACACATAGACCCCGTCCACCACTTCTCCAGACACTCTGTCACATATCCTCCCCCCCTGTTTCAGACCTGGGGCTGGAACACAACTGGACGTCAGACAATGTACACGCGACAAGGCATCTGCATTTCTCATTTGGGTCCCTGGCCTGTGTTTTACAGTAAACTGGTACTCTTGTAGGGCTAAGAACCATCTTGTTACCCTCCTATTTTTTTCCTTATTCTCACACATCCATTTTAAGGGAGCATGATCCGTGACCAATTCAAAGTGACGGCCCAGCAAATAGTAGCGGAGCGCTTCCAGGGCCCATTTAATAGCGAGGCACTCTTTTTCCATGATTGCATATTTTCTCTCATGGTCATTACGTTTCATGCTCAGATACAGTACGGGGTGTTCTTCTCCATCCCGCACCTGTGACAGCACCGCCCCCAGGCCGACCTCAGACGCATCCGTCTGTAGGACAAATCCCTTCTTAAAGTCTGGGGTTATCCGCACCGGCTGAGCGCACAGGAGGGTTTTTAGAGTCTAAAATGATTTTTCAGCCTCTTGTGACCACTTGACCATGACTGAGTCTTTCCCTTTTGTCAAGTCTGTTAATGGGGCTGTAAGAGAAGCGAAATTAGGTATAAATCGTCGGTAATAGCCTGTAATTCCTAAGAAGGCACAGACTATCTCTTGGTTACCGGTTGAGGCCATTTTTGTATGGCTTCAATTTTGTTTAACTGGGGCTTTACTAGACCTCGGCCTATGATGTAACCTAGATACTTAGCCTCTTCAAGACCAATGGCACATTTTTTGGGGTTGGCTGTGAAGCCTGCCTCACACAGTGAATTGATAACCGCCTGCACCCTAGGTAGATGTGATTCCCAGTCTTGACTTTGGATGATGATGTCATCCAGATATGCTGCTGCGTATAGTCTGCGGGGTCGTAATATCTTATCCATTGCCCTCTGGAAGGTTGCAAGCGCTCCATGCAAATCAAATGGCAAGACTACATAATGAAACAACCCATCAGGAGTGGCAAAGGCAGTTTTCTCTTTGGCCTCATTTGTTAGCGGAAGGCACATATGAATATAATATTAGAGATCATATAACATGTGATACTCAGGGAGTAATTTATGCTATAAAATGTCCCTGTGAAAAAACCTATATCGGCCGAACGAAAAGACAGCTGAAAAAACGTATAAGTGAGCATGTATACAATATAAAGAAAAAATCAGAGACACACCCCCTGTCAAGACACTTTAAGGAAAAGCATAATCGAAGATTTGGGGGGTCATCATTTGTAGGGCTTGAAATAGTAAAGAAAGAAGTAAGGGGAGGGGACTACATCAAAAACCTGTTGAGAAAAGAAACACAGTGGATTTTTAATATGGACACATTAATGCCCAAGGGCCTGAACGCTGAAGTTGAGCTGTTTGGCTTTGAATAAGAGATGAAGTGTAGAATGGTGCGGAGAGTGTTAATGCAGTGGAGCGATGTCTATATAAGAAGAGCATTAGCAATTCCCCAGTGATTCCCTGACGAAGAGCATCGCAATTTGCTTGAAAATCGTTGGATGGTATTGTGGGACTAGCGGTGATCCGTAGCTCTCAGTGGTGACGTCACCCTCTCATGTATAAACGCGAATGATAGGATAGTGGAAGTTCTGCCACTGGCCGGGGCGAACTCCAATACAAGAGCGTGCTACAGACAGTGGCGTAGCTATAGGGGTCGCAGCGGTCGTAATTGCGACCGGGCCCATAAGTCAGGGGGGCCCACGGTGCCCCCTCCAGGAGAGAGCTGCCTCCCGACAAGTTATTTGAGGTCTTGAGGACCTTTTTCACTCAGCCAATCAGTGGCTGCAGCTGTGTCACATGTCAGGCCAGCGATTTCCTGCTGAGCCAATCACTGGCCTGACACATGACATAACTGTGGCCACTGATTGGCTGAGTGTGAAAGGTCCTCAAGACCTCAAAGAACTTGTCGGGAGGCCAGAGAGAAGATACCAGGAGTCAGCCAGTGCCACACAGAGGAGAAGAGGAGCTGCTACCGACTGGACCACAACCAGGTGAGCATAATGTTTTTACATAATATTAACCACTTCCCGACCGCCTAACGCACAACTGCGTTCTCGCGGCGGTCGGGCTGTTCTGCGGCGCCGCATATGCGAGACGCGAGATTTCGCACATATTCGGCCGCGCATGCGCAAATCGCGCATTGCACAAGGCTTACATGAAGTGGGTCATCAGCCTGCCAGCCAATCGGCATCGCTGGCGGGCTGATGACTTTTAAAAAAACGAATCGCAAGCCATTTAACCCATCATATTTGTAAATATGATGGATTAAATGGCTTCTGTGCTCTCTCCTGGGTCCTTTTCGTCGGTTGGACCCAGGAGAGAGCACACCTCTACAGTGAGTACACCAAGCACCACACACTAGCCCCTGATCAGCCCCCCCATCACCCAAATTAACCCCTTGATTACCCCTCTCAGCACCTGTCAATCATCTAGTGAAAGGGAAAAAAGTGATCAGTGTAAACTGTCACTTTTTTTTTTCCCACTAGGATTGACTGTTAGGTTTAGCTTAGTTTAGGCCCCTTTGGTAGGTAGTTAGCGTTAGCGCCAAGCCCACCGCACCACAGTCACTGGTTCGCTGATTAGCGAAGCACTAATCAGCGTTTGTACTTTTATAGTATCTGTAAGTGATCAGAACTGATCACGGTCAGATCTATAATAGTACTAGTGTCACTTTAGTTCGCCCTCCACCCCAAACGCAGTGTTTGCCCGATCAGGCCTGATCGGTCGCCCACATGTGCGTTCACCCACGCCCACCCCGCCGCAGTGACAAAAAATTTTTTTTTTTGTAATCACTGCACAATCCCTTCACAAGCGCTGCGGCGATAAAAAAATCAGTTTTGATCTTTTTTATCAATCGCAGCGGCTTCTGTACTTCGCTACCCTCTCACAGGCTTGCTTTTTTTCTTGGGTAGTCTCAGGGAATACCCCCTAAATTTAGTTGCCCAAATGTCAAGAAAGGGGTATTCTCCTGAAGAGGCCTACAGGATTCTGACCCAGTCGGATGAGGAATGGGAACCCTCATCTGACGAATCTAGCGGGCCAGAATACGAACCTGTAGAGAGCAGTGGCAGTCTGACCCAAAGTTCGGACGAGGAGGTTGAGGTCCCTGATAGAACCAGGCGTACCCGGCCCCGTGTCGCTAGACCGCAGGTTACGCAGGATCCGTTTCCAGGGCAGCAGAGTGGGGCTGGCGCCTCCAGATTACGTGGTGGGGCATACACCAGCAGCGCAGCCCGTCCTGGACCTTCTACCAGCACTGCCGTTGAACATGGTGAAGTGGCGAGCACCAGAAGGGCAGTTGAAGCTGGTACGGTGGCACGTGCAGTAGTTTCCCCGTCGCAGCCACCGCGCAGACAGGCCCGTAGAGCCCCTAGAATCCCTGAGGTGCTGGCAAACCCTGATTGGCTGTCCCCATCTTGAGCCGCACCATTAGTTCTCCCTTTCACCGCCCAGTCAGGAGTTCGGGTGGAAACAGATCGGATCGGCGCTGGGGTTTTTTGAGCTGTTTTTCACTGCGGAGCTCTTTGACTTAGTCGTGGCAGAAACAAACAGATATGCCACTCAATTTATCGCCGACAACCCGGGAAGCTCCTATGCCCAGTCTTTCCGGTGGAAACTAGTCCAAGTTTCTGAATTTAGAACTTTTCTGGGCCTTCTCCTCAGCATGGGCATAACCAAAAAACATGAATTGCGGTCATATTGGTCCACGAACCCAATTCATCACATGCCCATGTACTCTGCTGCCATGTCCAGGACACGTTTTGAGACCATCCTGCGTTTCTTGCACTTTAGCGACAACACCACCTCCCGTCCCAGAGGCCACCCAGCTTTTGACCGCCTCCATAAAATTCGGCCCCTCATAGACCATTTTAACAGAAATTTGCAGATTTGTATACCCCTGCACAAAACATCTGCGTAGACGAGTCCCTTGTACATTTTACCGGGCGCCTTGGCTTCAAACAGTACATCCCAAGCAAGCGCGCCCGGTATGGGGTCAAATTGTATAAGCTCTGTGAAAGGGCCACAGGCTATACGCACAAATTTCGGATCTATGAGGGAAAAGATCAGACCCTGGAGCCGGTCGGTTGCCCTGACTACCTGGGGAGCAGTGGGAAGATAGTCTGGGACTTGGTGTCACCCTTATTCGGCAAGGGGTACCATCTTTATGTGGACAACTTTTACACAAGTGTGGCCCTCTTCAAGCATTTGTTCCTAGAACAGATTGGCTGCTATGGCACCGCGCGACCTAGTCGCCGGGGCTTCCCCCAACGGCTCATTACCACCAGACTTGCAAGGGGGGAGAGGGCTGCATTGTGTAACGAAGAACTGCTCGCGGTGAAATGGAGAGACAAGCGTGACGTTTACATGCTCTCCTCCATTCACGCAGACACGACAGTTCAAATTGAACGGGCAACCAGTGTCGTTGAAAAGCCCCTCTCAGTCTACGACTATAACCTCCACATGGGAGGGGTTGACTTCAATGACCAGATGTTGGCCCCGTATTTGATTTCCCGATGAACCAGACGCTGGTATAAGAAGATGTCTATATATTTAATCCAATTGGCTGCCTATAATAGTTACGTTCTCTACAGTAAGGCTGGGAGAACGGGATCCTTCCTTAAATTCCAGGAAGAGATCATTTCGGAACTCCTGTATCCAGGAGGTTCCGTGGCCCCAACCACCAGTGTAGTTAGCCGTCTACACGAGCGACACTTCCCCAGTGTCTTTCCTGGTACCTCAACCCAACCGTCACCCCGAAAAAGATGTCGTGTCTGTGGCAGGAGTGGAATAAGGTGTGACACCCGTTATTTCTGTCCTGACTGTCCTGACCACCCTGCCCTATGCTTTGGAGAGTGTTTCCGGAAGTACCACACTCAGGTACACTTAGGGACATAGGGACAGCACATCACAGGTAGTTTTTTTCACTCAGGCTCAAGGGTCTCTCAGGATACTAGGTTTTGAGAGACCCTAACACATAGGGAACGGTGCTGGTGTGCTACAGCAGAAGTGTGAAATGGTAGAAACCCCTCCTTTAACTTGGGATAACGTGTATAGTGTACTTCGCACCATCTCTGTGTGATTTACACTTTACACATTGTCCCATGGGAAAGGAGAGGTTTCTGCTAGGAAAATAAAGAGTGAAATGGTTAAAAAAAAAATAATTAAACAGGTAGCAAGAAAAAAAAATCTTGAGTTAGTTCAGGTTTTTATGTTCATGTTTTATAAAAGTTTTACAATGTTCCGGTTTTATAAAGTTTGTAACGTTCAAGTTTATGTGACTGCTGCCTGTTTTTTCTTCTTTTTTTTTTTTTTTTTCCCCTAACCACCCTTTATTTTCCAGGCAGACCAACGGACCAACCGACGAAAACGCCGCAGCACTTATGTGAATTATGAGAAGCATTGCGCTGCTGTCAGAAGACACGTGAAGTCGGTGTATGCGGCGCTGCAAGACGAGATTTCTCCTCTGCAGGACAGGTACGTTTGCCCAGGCATATGAGCTGAGGAGAGGTGTTGGAGTTCATATTCTTTGGCAAACACTTTGTATAAAAAAATCTGGCAAAGATGTCTTCCTCCACAACGATCGATTGATCGATGTGAATGGAGAAATCACGTTTGCCAGGACATAGGAGCTAAGTGGGTATGGATGTTTGGGTGGAGCCCCTATGTCCTGGCAATCGCCAGGCCCCTCTTTTTTTTTTTCTTGCATATTTTTTGGCAGAGATTTTTTTATCCACATCGATCGATGCGAATGAGGAAATCTGTGCTGTTCATTTTTCTTTCAGCCCAGAGGCTGAACGGAAAAAATCTCATTACCTGTATGCTCCATATAAGGAGAATAGCAGAAACTCCTAATGCTGGCCATACATGTAATGATTATGGAGACCCTCAAATGCCATGGCAGTGGAAAAACCTCACATGTGACCCCATTTCGAAAGAAGACACCCCAAGGTATTCGCTGAGGGGCATATTGAGTCCATGAAAGATTAAACTTTTGTCACAAGTTAGCGGAAAGGGAGACTTTGTGAGAAAAAAAATAAATAAAATTCTGCTAACTTGTGGCAAAAAAAATCTTCTATGAACTCGCCATGCCCCTCACAGAATACCTTGGGGTGTCTTCTTTCTAAAATAGGGTCACATTTGGGGTATTTTTACTGCCCTGGCATTTTAGGGGCCCAGAAGCGTGAGAAGAAAAATGCGTAAAAATGCCATCCTGAAAGGTACTCATTGGATTTAGGGCCCTTTGCGCATCTTGGCTGCAAAAAGTGTCACACATGTGGTATTGCCGTACTCAGGAGAAGTAGGGCAATGTGTTTTGGGGTGTATTTTTACATATACCCATGCTGGGTGAGAGAAATATCTCTGTAAATGGACAACTTTGTATAAAAAATGGAAAAATTGTCATTTACAGAGATATTTTTACACCCAGTATGGGTATATGTAAAATACACCCCAAACACATTGCCCTACTTCTCCGAGTACAGCGATACCACATGTGTGCCACTTTTTGCAGCCAAGATGCGCAAAGGGCCCTAATCCAATGAGTACCTTTAGGATTTCACAGGGCATTTTTACGCATTTGGATTCCAAACTACTTCTCTCGTTTAGGGGCCCCTAAAATGCCAGGGCAATAAAAATACCTCACAAGTGACCCCATTTTAGAAAGAAGACACCCCAAGGTATTCTGTGAGGGGTATGGTGAGTTCATGTAAAGTTTATTTTTTGTCACAAGTTAGTGGAATATCAGACTTTGTAAAAAAAATAAAAAAATAAAACATTTCAATTTCCGCTAACTTGTGCCAAAAATAAAAACTTCCATGAACTCACTATGCCCATCAGCGAATACCTTGGGGTGTCTACTTTCCGAAATGGGGTCACTTGTGTGGTATTTATACTGTCCTGGCATTTTAGGGGCCCCTAAAGCGAGAGAAGCAGTTTGGAATCCAAATGCGTAAAAATGTCCTGTAAAATCCTAAAGGTACTCATTGGAATTTGGGCCCTTTGCGCATCTTGGCTGCAAAAAGTGGCACACATGGGGTATCGCCGTACTCAGGAGAAGTAGGGCAATGTGTTTTGGGGTGTATTTTACATATACCCATGCTGGGTGAGAAATATCTCTGTAAATGACAACTTTTAAAAAATGTTATACAAAGTTGTCATTTACAGCGATATTTCACACCCAGCATGGGTATATGTAAAGACACCCCAAAACTCATTGCCCTACTTCTCCGAGTACGGCGATACCCCATGTGTGCCACTTTTGCAACCAAGATGCAAGGGCCCTAAATCCAATGAGTACCTTTAGATTTCACAGGACATTTTTACGCATTTGGATTCCAAACTGCTTCTGATGTTTAGGGGCCCCTAAAATGCCAGGGCAGTAAAATACCACACAAGTGACCCCATATTAGAAAGAAGACACCCCAAGGTATTCCGTGAGGGTATGGTGAGTTCATGTAAAATTGTATTTTTGGCACAAGTTAGTGGAATATGAGACTTTGTAAAAAAATAATAAAATCAATTTCCGCTAACTTGTGCCAAAAAATAAAAACTTCCATGAACTCACTATGCCCATCAGCGAATACCTTGGGGTGTCTTCTTTCCGAAATGGGGTCACTTGTGTGGTATTTTTACTGCCCTGGCATTTTAGGGGCCCCTAAACGTCAAAAGCAGTTTGGAATCCAAATGCGTAAAAATGTCCTGTAAAATCCTAAAGGTACTCATTGGATTTAGGGCCCATTTGCGCATCTTGGATGCAAAAAAGTGGCACACATGGGGTATCACCGTACTCAGGAGAAGTAGGGCAATGTGTTTTGGGGTGTATTTTTACATATACCCATGCAGGGTGTGAGAAATATCTCTGTAAATGACAACTTTTTAAAGGGCAGTAAAAATACCACACAAGTGACCCCATTTCGGAAAAAAGACACCCCAAGGTATTCTGTGAGGGGTATGGTGAGTTCATGTAAAATTGTATTTTTTGGCACAAGTTAGTGGAATATGAGACTTTGTAAAAAAAAAAAAAAAAAATCCATTTCCGCTAACTTGTGACAAAAAATAAAAACTTCCATGAACTCACTATGCCCCTCAGTGAATACCTTAGGGTGTCTACTTTCGGAAATGGGGTAATTTATGGGGTATTTCTACTGTCTGGGTATTGTAGTACCTCAGGAAACAGGACAGGTGCTCAGAAAGTCAAAGTGCGGAAATTCACTTTTTTGCACCATAGTTTGTAAACGCTATAACTTTTACCCAAACCAATAAATATACACTTATTGCATTTTTTTTTATCAAAGACATGTAGAACAATAAATTTAGAGACATTTTTTTAGAGAAATGTAGTTTTATTTGATAAATTTTCCAACATAAAGTGAAAAATATCATTTTTTTGCAAAAATTTCATAAAAAAAAGTAAAATATCAAAAAAAGTAAAAATGTCAGCAAGAAAGAAATAGCACCAAATGAAAGCTCTATTAGTGAGAAGAAAAGGAGGTAAAATTCATTTGGGTGGTAAGTTGTATGGCCGAGCAATAAACGGGTAAAGTAGTGTAGTGCAGAATTGTAAAAAGTGGCCTGGTCATTAAGGGTGTTTAAGCTAGGGTGGCTGAAGTGGTTTATGGAGGGGAGAAATGTGACATGGAGGGGGGAGAAATGTGACATGGAGGGGGGAGAAATGTGACATGGAGGGGGAGAAATGTGACATGGAGGGGAGAAATGTGACATGGAGAAAGGGGAGAAATGTGACATGGAGAAAGGGGGAGAAATGTGACATGGAGAAAGGGGGGAAATGTGACATGGAGGGGAGAACTGTGACATGGAGGGGAGAACTGTGACATGGGGGGGGGAGAAATGTGACATGGAGAGGGGAGAAATGTGACATGGAGAAAGGGGGGAAATGTGACATGGAGGGGAGAAATGTGACATGGAGGGGGGAGAAATGTGACATGAAGAGGGGAGAACTGTGACATGGAGGGGGAAGAAATGTGACATGGAGGGAGGAGAAATGTGACATGGAGGGGAGAAATGTGACATGGAGGGAGGAGAAATGTGACATGGAGGGGGAGAAATGTGACATGGAGGAGGGAGAAATGTGACATGAAGGGGAAGAAATGTGACATGGAGGGGGAAGAAATGTGACATGGAGGGGGAGAAATGTGACATGGAGGGGGAGAAATGTGACATGAAGGGGGAGAAATGTGACATGAAGAGGGAGAAATGTGACATGGAGGGGGAGAAATGTGACATGGAGGGGAAGAAATGTGACATGAAGGGGGGAAATGTGACATGAAAGGGGGAGAAATGATATGGAGGGAGAATGTGACATGGAGGGAGAAATGTGACATGGAGGGGAAGAAATGTGACATGAAAGGGGAGAACTGTGACATGGAGGGGGAGAAATGTGACATGGAGGGGAAGAAATGTGACATGGAGGGGGAAGAAATGTGACATGGAGGGGAAGAAATGTGACATGGAGGGGGAGAAATGTGACATGAAGAGGGAGAAATGTGACATGGAGCGGGGAGAAATGTGACATGAGGAGGGAGAAATGTGACATGGAGGGGAAGAAATGTGACATGAAGGGGGAGAAATGTGACATGAAGGGGGAGAAATGTGACATAAAGGGGGAGAAATGTGACATGGGGAGAAATGTGACATGGAGGGGGAGAAATGTGACATGGAGGGGAAGAAATGTGACATGGAGGGGGAAGAAATGTGACATGGAGGGGGAGAAATGTGACATGGTGGGGGAAGAAATGTGACATGAAGGGGGAGAAATGTGACATGAAGGGGGGAGAAATGTGACATGAAGGGGGGAGAAATGTGACATGGGGGGGAGAAATGTGACATGGAGGGGGAAGAAATGTGACATGGAGGGGGAAGAAATGTGACATGGAGGGGGGAGAAATGTGACATGGAGGGGAAGAAATGTCACATTTCCCACCATGTGACATTTCTCCCCGCCCCTATGTCACATTTCTCCCCCTCATGTCACATTTCGCCCCCCTCCATGTCACATGACCCCCCTCCATGTCACATTTCTCCGCCTCCCCCCTCCATGTCACTAGACACCATTCGGCTAAGATCGCATCAGTGTTTGGCCTTTCCGTTCTCCTGCTCTGTTATAGGAGCAGGAGAAAGGAAAGTACGCATTCGGCACATAATTGAGCCGAACGGAGCCTAAGAATCCCATAGACTATAATGGAGTCCGTTAGGTGTCCGCTCCGAAGATGATTTTGGAGCGGAGTCAAAAATCCTGCATGCACAGCTTTTGTCTAATGTCCTAAAAAATAAAATGACATTTACAAAATTAATCAAACATAAAGTAGACATATGGGAAATGTAAAGTAATAACTATTTTATGAGGTATCACTATCTGCCTTAAAAGCAGAGAAATTCAAGTTTTGAAAATTGCCAATTTTTCAAAATTTTTGGTAAATGTAGAATTTTTAAAATAAATAATGGTTAAACATATTTACTCAAATTTATCACTAACACGCAGTACAATGTGTCACAAGAAAACATTCTCAGAATGGCTTGTATAAGTAAAAGTATTCCAGCGTTATTACCACATGTCAGATTTGCATAAATTGGCCTGGGACTCAAGGCGAAAAGTGGCTCGGTACTGAAGGGGTTAAATATGCTATTTGAAATATTGAAGATTCCTGACACGTGATAGTAAGTTTGCCCCATTATTTAAAGGATAACTGTCATATTTTCACTTAAAATTCAATTTTCATATATGTTGCTGCTGTGGTGATAATCCATAATCACTAATTATTGTGTTCACATACCACTTGTTTAATAAGATTCTGTCCATAGCAACCGCTCCTCACAAGACTTCTTTCTGACTATGTTCTTAAGATGGCCGCCGATGGCCTTACCCTGAGGCTAAGATCTCCCTCCCTAACTACCCAGAATTCATTCGGCTCATCTCGGGAACGCGCAGCCTCACCCCCACCAATCGGCTTTCTCCAGACTTAAACACGCCCCCTTCCTCCTGAGTAGTGTTGATCGCGAATATTCTAATCGTGAATTTTTTTTGCGAATATTCTAATCGCGAATTTTTATCGCGAATATCGGCACGATCCCTGTCCGACAGGAGCACGCACGCAGCGTTCGGGACTGACCACTCCGCCTTCTGTATATAAAATATAAGAGACGAAGGACACCTAGCAACGCTGTTTTGCCTGGGGGAGGAAAGAACATGCTGCAATTACTAGGTAATTTAATACCTATACAAAAGTATTAACTAGGGAACTAAGGTAAACTTCAGACCAATCCAATTAAATAAATAAAAATTATATGACAGTTACCCTTTAAAGGTAAACCGGATTTTGTATATAGGAGACGTAGTTTTTTAGGCAATAAATTGGTGCGGGCTGATACCCATAAGAAAAAGAAAAAACTAAATAGGATTTTTTAAATACAAAAAGAGTAGGCACCTTCACTTGCCTCTGGAGTAATTTATTGGTTGAAATGCCCATGTGGAAAATGCTAGGTTGGGCAAACGCCTCGATCTGTCAGGTTCCGGATTAATGAGCAAAGGTCAAGTATTAGAAAAGCTTTGACAAACGAGAGATTAAATAAATGTGACACAAAATATATGGATAAAAAATCTATTGGAGAAACAGGAGTAGCTAGACATTTTAGTGAGATGAAGCATAAGGTGGATGATACAGGAGGAAGTAACCAGTGTGAACAGGGACCAGATTCTCCCCAAAAAATTGCTTCTTCCGAATAAATTTGTCATGAAGCACATTAAATTAGCTATATCCTGGCCTACAGGGGGAATGTATCTCAGTATACATCACTGTGCATTGCAGCTACATGCATAGCTAGTAGAGTTGAGCGGACATCTGGAAGTTCGGGTTCGACAGGTTCGGCTGAACTTTACAAAAAAGTTCAGTGAAGTCAATGGGGACCGGAACTTTTGGGCACTAAAATGGCTGTAAAAAAGTCCTGGAAAGGGCTAGAGGACTGCAAAAGGCAGCAAAATGTGGGTAGGTGCCCTGCAAACAAATGTGGATAGGGAAATAACTTAAAATAAAATAAGTAAAAATTGAAAATTATTAACCTGCAACTCGGAGGAGGAGGTGGATGTGGAGTCGGAGGTTGAGGAGGGGGTGAATGTGGTGTTGTAGGTGGAAGCGGCGATGGAGGAGGAGGTAGCCAGCTAACAATGTTTTTATTTTTTTATTTTATTGGGGTAGCCCCCAAATGAATGGGACAAATAAAAAAAAGAAATCAAAGAATAAGTGCACTTGAGTACAAGAATGTATGGTTGAGGCGGGTATAAATGTCTATTCTGCACAAGGTACAGACAAGTCTTGTGGATCCAAGCCTGGTTCA
The DNA here is from genome assembly GCA_033119425.1 of Bufotes viridis. Lineage (NCBI taxonomy): Eukaryota > Metazoa > Chordata > Amphibia > Anura > Bufonidae > Bufotes > Bufotes viridis. The sequence continues at coordinate 192,267,276 of CM065594.1, forward strand.
TTTTAATGAACGTGAGCTTGTCCACATTGACTGTGGACAGGAGGCTGCGTTTGTCTGTAATTACGCCCCCTGCCGTGCTAAATACACGTTCTGACAATACACTGATTGCAGGGCAGGCCAGCACCTCCAAGGCATAAAGGGCAAGCTCAGGCCATGTGGACAATTTGGAGACCCAGAAGTTGAATGGGGCAGAACCATCAGTCAGTACGTGTAGGCGTGTACACACATACTGTTCCACCATGTTTTTCAAATGCTGCCTCCTGCTAAGACGTTCCATATCAGCTGATGGTGCCGGTTGCTGTGGCATGGTGACAAACCTTTTCCACATGTCGGCCATGCTAAACCTGCCTTCTGAGGTGCTGGCCGTGACCCAGCTGCGTTGGCGACCTCTTCCTCCTCCTCCTCTGCCTTCGCCTTGTGCTTCCACTTGTCCCCCAGTGTCAGTTGGGAATGCCCTCAGGAGAGCATCTACCAGCGTGCGCTTGTAGTCGCGGATCTTCCTATCACGCTCCCCGCTTGTAACGGGGATCCAGCAGGGTGGCAACCCAGTAGTCAGCACAAGTTAAAATGTGGGAAACTCTGCGGTCGTTGCGCAGGCACTGCAGCATGTAGTCGCTCATGTGTGCCAGGCTGCCCAGAGGTAAGGATCAGCTGTCCTCTGTAGGTGGTGCATCGTCTGTGTCCTCTGTATCCCCCCAGCCACACTCCAGTGATGGCCATGAGCTGCGTTGGATGCCACCCTGCTGTCAACCCGGTTCCTCCTCCTCTACCTAATCCTCCTCCTCCTCCAGAACTGTGCCCTGGTTTATCACATCCACACAACTGCCACCGTGTGTAGGAAGTCTATTGTGGTACTTGTGGTCCGCTGCGGGCACCCTCCATTTTATGCATTTTTGCTGGGGTTCGCCATTAGCAACGGGCGACAAGTGCAGGATCTGCTCCCCTGTTAATATATGCACAACTGCATTTGGGTTTGAGCATTTCCTGCCTATTTAACACCACGCCATTTTTTCAGTCGTTTTGTATATTGAGTTGTCTGGAGGTGTATAAACTCCTAGGTAAATGTGCCTGATGTCCATCCACAGGCTACATTTTGGTGCGCCTGTGAGGCCTGAGCCATATCAGCCAGTCTTGGGTGGGGCTCACAGTCTTCTCCCTCCTCTCATTGCAGGCAATGCAACATGCTGGGGGTGACTGGGGAGTTTGCTGTAAGTCGGCCTTTACACTCCTGTAATTTAGCCCACTGGCCCCTGGTATTGCCCATACGGCACAGTTAGGTGAGTGTTAGGACCTGAGCTACTTGAGAAACCTTGGCGCGGTGCTCAGGCTCAGACATGTCCTCCACAGTAGGATATGTTCGCTAATTTTCAATTTTAACATCAGAATGAGGTTTAGTAAGACTGCAGAGTGCACCTGTCTGTTTTATTATTATTGTTGTATTGTTTATCACATCCACACAACTGCCACCATGTGTAGGATGTCTATTGTGGTACTTGTGGTCCGCTGCGGGCACCCTCCATTCTATACATTTTTGCTGGGGATCACCATTAGCAACAGGCCACAAGTGCAGGATCTGCTCCCCTGTTTATATATGCACAACTGCATTTGGACTTGAGCATTTCCTGCCTGTTTAACACCACGCCATTTTTTCAGTTGCCCTGGTTGGGCACATGTGTACATGGCCTCTGCTGGTGCAGGAACCCACCCTCTGAGCCACTTCTGAATGACTGGCCTGAAACCCTGTGAAATGCCCCCTCTTCCTCCTCCTCTTCCTCCTGTGCCACATCCTCTTCCATCATCGCCCTAAGTGTTTTTTGTAGCGCTAAGAACGGCGTCATCGGCACTGGCCATGTTGGTCGAGTACTCGAAACACCGCATCAAGGCACACAGGTCTCGCATGGAGGCCCACTCATTGGTGGTGAAGTGGTGCTGTTCCGCAGAGCGACTGACCCGTGCGTGCTGCAGCTGAAACTCCACTATCATATGCTGCTGCTCGCACAGTCTTCAGCATATGCAAGGTGGAGTTCAACCTGGTTGGCGCGTCGCATATGAGGCAGTGAGTGGGAAGGCTGAAGTTACGCTGCAGCGCTGACAGGCGAGAAGCAGCAGGGTGAGAACGCCAAAAGTGCGCACAGACGGACTGCACTTGCTGCAGCAGCTCTGACATGTCTGGGTAGTTTTTAAGGAATTTCTGCACCACCAAATTCAGCACATACGCCAGGCAAGGGATGTGCATCAAACCGGCTAGTCCCAGAGCTGCTACAAGATTTCGCCCATTATCGCACACCACCAGGCCGGGCTTGAAGCTCACTGGCAGCAACGACTCATCGGTCTGTTCTTCTATGCCCCTCCACAGCTCCTGTGCGGTGTGGGGTTTGTCTCCCAAACACATGAGTTTTAAAACCGCCTGCTGACGTTTACCCCTGGCTGTGCTGAAGTTGGTGGTGAAGGTCTTTCGCTAACCGGATGAGGAGGTGGTAGAAGAGGAGGAGGAGGAGACAAAGAATAATGCCCTGCGATCTTCAGTGGTGGAAGGACATGCGCCAAACCGCTATCCGCCTCGGGCCCAGCCGCCACTACATTTACCCAGTGTGCAGTTAGGGAGATATAGCGTCCCTGTCAGTGCTTACTGGTCCATGTATCTGTGGTTATGTGGACCTTGCCACAGATGGCGTTGCGCAGTGCACACTTGATTTTATCCTACACTTGTTATGCAGGGAAAGGACGGCTCGCCTGGAAAAGTAGTGGCGGCTGGGAACGATGTACTGTGGGACAGCCACCGCCATCAGCTGTTTAAAACAGTCTATCTCCACCAGACGGAATGAGAGCATTTTAAAGGCCAGTAATTTTGAAATGCTGGCATTTAGGGCCAGGGATCGAGGGTGAGTAGGTGGGTATTTTCTCTTTCTCTCCACTGTTTGGGAGATGGACAGCTGAACGATTGCGTGTGACGTGGTGGGGATGCTTGGTGATGATGACGGAGTTGGTGGTGTTGGTGATACATCCTCTGTTTGCTGGGTGGCAGGTGCCACTGTGACTCCAGAGGTGGAGAAAGAGGCAGAGACAGCAGCAGAAGAGGAAGCAGGTGGTTTTTAAGGTGTTTACTCCACTGCAGTTCATGCATTGCATGTAGATGCCTGGTCATGCAGGTTGTGCTCAGGTTTAGAACGTTTATGCCTCGCTTCAGGCTCTAATGGCACAATGTGCAAACCACTCGTGTCTTGTCTTCAGGACATTGTCTGAAGAACTGCCACGCCAATGAACTCCTTGGAGCTGGCTTTGGTGTGGTAGGTCCCTGGGTGCGGTGGGCAGTAGCAGGCGTACTGTCTCGGGGACGGCCGTTCCGCTTTTGCACCCTGCTCCCTCTTTTGCTGTGCTCTTGCCTCTGTGCGACCACCGCCTCTTCCTCAGAACTGCAGACATCACTAGCAGTCCAGTCGAGGTCTAGGTCCTCATCGTCCTCCACATCATCTTACACCCATTCTTGACCCCTGCCCTCCTCGTCGGTCTGTACACTGCAGAAAGCTGCAGCAGTTGACACCTGTGTTTCATCATCATCAGAGACGTGCTGCGGTGCTATTCCCATGTCCTCATCCTGCAACATAAGTGGTTGGGCATCAGTACATTCAATGTCTTCCACTTCTGGGGCAGGGCTATGTGGATGGTCTGGGGAAACCCTGCCAGCAGAGTCATCAAAAAGCATAAGAGTCTGCTGCATGACTTGGAGCTCAGACTGCTTGGCTACTTTGCAAGGGGGTGAGGTGAAAGACTGATGAGCATGGGCTGCAGGTGCCAACTATGAGCTTTCTGCAGAGTACTGGGTGGGAGATACTGTAAAAGAACTGGCGCCAATGTCAGCCACCCAATCTACTATCGCCTGTACATGTTCTGGCCTCACCATACGTAGAGCGGCATTGGGGCCTACCAAATAACGCTGCAGATTCTGTTGCCTACTCGCACCTGAGGGAGGTGTTTCACTTGGACCTGTAGCTGGCGCAGAATGGCCACGTCCTCTCCCAGCAACAGGAGCTCCACCAACACCACCACGACAATGTCCACATCCCTTATTTGATGTTCTCATTATTTGCGTTCACCCACCAAACTAATAGATGGTTTATCTCAGGTGTCAATTTAACTGCCAAAAGTCAACAGTTAAGTTCACTAACAGTAAGGCAGTGCCCGTGTCATAAACAGAATAAATTTCTTTAGGTCACACAACAGTGTAACGGAGCAATTCAATAAAATTACTTCACTATCAATAAAAATTTGATTTTTCAAACCAACAATGTAATAGCAGAGGTTAACGGTTTAATTTGACTGTCAAAAATGCAGCGTACACCGCAAATGTGTGACCTACCACAAAACCAGTGTTTTTGCAACCAACTATGTAAATGTGGAGTTCCACAGGTTAATTTAATTGACTGAAATACAGGGTAGGCCTCAGATCTGCTATGTAGCACAAAAACAGTGTTTATTGCAACAAACTACAGAAATGCAGTGTCACTCCAAAAACTATAAAACAGGTTTTTAAGTGTTGTATGCAAAGGTGCTCTGTGGCACAACAGTACGGGTTTATTCCCCAACTACAGAAAAACACTATGTCACCGCAAAATTTGAAAACAGTTTTTTCAGCGTTCTATGCAAACGGCTCTGTGGCCCAACAGTATGGTTTATTCCCCCAAATACAGAAATGCAGTATGTCACCCCAAAAATTATAAAACAGGTTTTTCAGCGTTGTATGCAAATGTGCTCTGTGGCACAACAGTACGGGTTTATTCACCCAAATACAGAAATACAATTTTTCACCGCAAAATTATAAAATAGGTAATGTAGGGGGACTTGACCTGGCAGAAAAAATAATTTTTCCTCCACTGAGCTACCAAAAAATAATTAGACTGATGTCCCTGGCAGGCTGGCACACATGCAGGTCACATGCAGTTCCAAGGACACTGCAGTTGCTAAAATGGCCGCCGACCCACACCTCAGTAATAGATGGATTAAAAATGATTTTGCAGTATCACTGGGCTCAGGGCTGGGTACAAATATGTAGCATAGCACCCTCAATATTTGCTGTAGTTTGAAGATTTAACACCACCAAGTTCAACAGATTTCTTCCCTAATCTCTCCCTGAGAGCACCAGCAGCAACTTGTCCCTACACTAAGAGCAGCAGAATGACGTGCGGCGCTACGTGACTCCAGCTTATATAGAGGCTGGGTGACATGCTTCACTTAGCCAATCACAGCCATGCCAATAGTAGGCAGGGCTGTGATGGCTTCTTAGGGCAAAGTAGTGAAGTACTTGTTGATTGGCTGCCCTGCCCTGGAAGAAATCGCCGAACAACGAACCCGAACTTTTACGGAAATGTTCAGGTCCGGGTGTGGAAAACCGTAAAGTTCGGTACGAACCCGCTCAACTCTACTTGACAGTTGTCCTGAAGACAGTCATTGACACCCTTCACAAGGATGGTAAGCTGTATCCAAGCATATTTAAGGAATTTTGAGTGGAAGGAAAATTTGTGGTAGAAAAAGGTGCACAAGCTACTGAGGTAGCCACAACCTTGAAAGGATTGTCGAGAGAAGACCATTTAATAATTGTGGGGAGATTCACAAGGTGTGGACTATGGCTGGAGTCCGTGCTTCAGGAGCCACCACACACAGACGTATTCAGGACCTGTTGCATTTCTTGTGTAAAATGCAGAAGCATCTTTCCTGGGCTAAGGAGGAAAAGGACCGGCCTATTGCTCAGTGGTCCAAAGTCCGGTTTAAGAAAGTAGATTTTGCATTTCATTTTTTAATCAAGGTCCCAGAGTCTAGAGGAAAAGTGGAGAGGCACATAATCCAATTTGCTTGAGGTTCAATGTGAAGTTTTCACGGTCATTGATGGTTTGGGGAGCCATGTCATTTGGCTGTGTTGGTCCACTGTGCAAATTTTTTGCAGCCATCTCCCAGGAAATTTTAATGCACTTCATACAGAGATGCTGATTTCATTTTCTGGCAATAGTTGGCATCTGCTCACACTGCCAAAAGTACCAATACCTGACTTAATAACCATGGTACCACTGTGTTTGAATGGCCAGCAAACTTACCTGACCTAAACCCCAATGCAATCAATGCAACCTGGGCTTCCATAACTCCTCAGCAGTGCCACCCTGCATTGATGCAGTAATTTATGCAGATTTTTTATTGGTCTCGTATAATCTAATTTTATGAGATAACTTTTGGTTTTCATTAGCTGTAAGCCATAATCCTCAACATTAAAAGAAATAAATGCAAATTCAAATAGATCATTCTGTGTGTACTGAATTCATAGGGGTTTCACTTTTTTACTTGAATTGCTGAAATAAATGATCTTTTAAATGATATTCTAATGTATTGAGATGCACCTGTATAAGGCCTTCCTTTATATTCTTCACTTCCTTCTAACTCACTTCTGATATGACTCAAAAGTTGCATCAAACACTGCCACAAAAAAGTTTTGTGTGACACCACCCTTAGGCTATGTTCACACGATGGATTTTGACACAGATTTTGGCTGTAGTTTCTGCCTTGGTGTAGCACCACAGAATGTAGCTAAACCTTGTATGGACACCAACCATGGGCTACCAGCAACTTCTGTCTGGACAGTGCAGCAAGAAAGAACATGTCACATCTTTAAAGAGGCTCTGTCAGCATAATTAACCATATTGAACCAGGAAAACTGGTAGGGCTCACCATTCTGATTCTGACAATACCTTTCTTTCATCTTTATGCTAAATAGCTTTCTTTTTATCCATATGCAAATGAGCAAACTCATTTGCACCCCTTCCCTTGATTGACTGGGCTAGACATCAGCATGCTGAGGGCAGAGCTGTGTCCTAGCATGTACATATCATATATACTGCTTACTGTAGCCTTACCACATTGCAATATGCTTAGAAAGGTAATATACATATTACTACTTATAATATATTATTATAAAGCCACCAGAAATATTTTTTTTAGCTTTCTAGCTTTTATGTATGTGATAATGCTATAGGTTAGTGGTCATAAAAAGTCAATATGATAGTCTCAATACAGGTTAGAAGAGCAGTGTTCACTCAGGAGCATGTTTCCTGAACTGAACACAGTTCATTAAAATTAGTCCTATGTTTTTATATGTTCATCTTTCTTTTTTAGCTAACATATTTTGTTGCATTTTATTGTAATCCAGGAGATACATCGATTTGAGCCAGGAATTGGATGTCAAGTTTTTTTTGCTGGGTTTCCCAGTCCTGCTCCATAATGGTCTTTAGGTCTGGATGACCTTGTAACTCTTGATTGTTGTTTAAGGCCCCTTTATACTGTCAGGCTCAGCAGGCAATTTCCTGATCATGGCCTGCTTGTCAAAGTAGGTTAGTTACATTTATAGGCAGTACTCACCTCCTCTTTTTGGGGAGAAGCAATAATTTGTCCCCATACATATTGATTGTTTTTGAGCAGCAAATCCCTGTTTTATTAGTCTTGTTGAACATAGCTGTGCTTAATAGATATCCGTTTTCTATACTTCCTCTAGATATTTTTCCTTTAGTAATATAGTCTGTTGTTTTCTTCAATCTGTTTCGCAACTATCATTTATAAGGAACCTATATTTTGCAAGTAGGAAGAACTGCTGAAATAAGCAAGATATGAAATTTACAGAAATCCATTAACCTGCAAAATGTCTTGGTCTTTGATTCCTAGGCTGCACCCCCTGGCATGGAGAAAAACCCATCAATTTGAAACCGACAGACAACAAGGTGAAGTCCCCTAGTTTTGGACTTGCCCTAAATTGCAGCGACATTGATTAAACAGCATAATCTGCAACCCAGTTGCAATGATTTGGCACTTGCATCAGTGATGCTTTCACTAGATTATCAAGCATTTTGGGTGATCGTGGCAATTTTAAACAGGTAAGATGTCTTCCTGACTGTGCTTCTTCTGCTCCAGTCATTAGCTTGTGTATAGGGGTCTTAAGGGAAGAAAAAGAAAGAGTCCTTATTGAGGCTTTGTCTAAATTTGCATTAGGGCATCGGTAGAAAAAAAGAATACCGGAATTGCTGTATCCTGTATAGCTGGACACTTCTGTTGCCAAGGGATCCCTATTCACTGTAATCAGATCTGTCAGGTTTCCAACAAGAATGCTGGCTTTTCACACTGCTCATACATTTTCACAATCTTCTTGACATGTCTAATTACCCATTAAGCCACTTTGTCGTTATAGTAAGTCACTGAAAGTAGCTAGTTAGAAAACTGCTCATCATAGGCTCCAGACTGAAGTTACTGCAAATGGAGCTGATGCTTCTCCTGATTGCCGCCCACCCCCACCAGTCATGGCAATGGAGCATGAGTGCAGAGGGTCCCCTTGATCAGAGCTTCCTGAGGATGGGCGATGGCGCTTGTAGGCAGCGACCAGCTAACTAGACAGCATGTCCGACAGTAATCCATTTTTGCATCCCTCTCAGAAGTTCTGAAAAATGCCCCCATTTTTGACCGGCAGCACTCGGACTGTGTCATACCTTATGCCCACACATTGGTAAAAAATTCCAACACTGGCATGGCATTTTGCCGTTGCTTTTATGAACCCGTGCACTGCTAGTGTGTTCCTCACAGGTAGTATCCCAATTAGCAGACAGTGTACCCCTCCCACGTTTGGATGCAGATCTCACACTGCTTTCAGCCTACTGTCTCAAAGGCATACAGTACTTCTATCATGCTGTCTCATGGGCACGCTGCCACCCTCGCACCCTGAAGATGATTATAACCCCTTTTCACCCAGCTCTCACATGTGATCGGATACATCATTACCTGCATCTGTTTGGTTGTCACTTGTCACCATCACCTGTCTTTTGCGCACATTCCTGACCTCTCGCTACATGTGCTCACATCCGACTGTCATCATCGGTAGTTAAACGCCTATAGGAATCCGCAGTGGACCTCTCTTCCAAGTCTGTGCTGGCCTGTAACTGCTGACTGTCCCCACAAAGCTCATCCTCACTGAAAAGAGGAGCAGAGGCAGCAACAATCATTACTTGGCTAGCAGAAGGAGCAGCATAAGCAAGAGGCACGTTCAGGACAGGTGAGGACATAGAGGCAGTTCCTGGGCAATGCCAACTAAGCCTGGTGTCAGAGGAACCCACTGATTCCTGGCTGTGTATATCTGTTGTCAGCTGAAATGATGTTGAAGGGCGAGTCAACCATTCGAGTAAAGTTGGATTGTTGGTCAAAACACGACTGCTGGATGACCGTGGCAGCTCTGGCCTGTTGCTGTGGCTGCTACCAACCCCCCTTCTTCTGCTGCTACTTGTGCCAGATACAGCAACATTTTTGCCACTGCCCATTCCTTTGGAGGGCCCAGGCAACTGTCTGTTGGCCATAATGTACAGTAACTGTATCAATAATGTAACAGATTAACTGTAAATTGTCAGCAGTTCAACAAGATGCAGTCTGCGATATATTAGACTGCCCTTTAATACTGCGGCACAGTAATTGTATATATAAAATAAGAGATTTAAGGGGATTGGGTCAGCAGTTGCACAGGATGCAGACAGCAATATGTTAGACGGCCCTTAAATACTGAATCAAAGTAATTCTATATATCAACTAAAAGATTAACGGGGATTGTGTCAGCAGTTGAACAAGATATACATGGCAATATTATAGACTGCCCTTTAGTACCGTGGCACAGTAATTCTATATACAGTATAAAATAAGAGATTAATGGGGATTGTGGCAGCAGGTGAACAAGATGCACACAACGATATATTAGACCGCCTTTTTATAATGCGGCACAATAAGTCTATGTAGAAACTAACAGATTATCTATGAATGTGGCAGCAGTTCAACAAGATGCACACGGCGATTACACTCAAACTGCAGTGTCCCTGCTGTCTCCCTACAGCAGGGGTTCCCCACCCGCTGGGTCATTCCATCCGGCCCCTGCCTCCCTGTGCCGCACACTGTAAGAAGTGCTACCTATATCCAGCGGTCTGCCATTAGCAGCGCTTCTACCCAAGCCAAGCCAGCACATCACTTCTCGTGGTGTTTGTAGAAGCACCGCGAGATGTGATGGCTTCTGTAGAAGTGCACAAGTGCTGCTCCTAATTGGCAGACCGCCGGATTTACGCAGTGCTCCACACAGCGCTTCTCGCAATGTAAAGCCCCTCCCATCCCTGAGTCCACCGCCATAAACCTGAAGTAACGGAGAAGAGTAGAGCTTAAAGTGACTGCTCTACTGTGAAAGGGAGAGAGGAAGGGATAGTTGAATAGGCAGGGAAAGTTGAAGCTGGGGGAATCCCTCCTGGACTCCGCAGAGTTTACCTTAATTGCCAAAAAACTGAGAAATATATATATATATATATATATATATATATATACACACACACACACACAGTATATATATATGTATATATATATATATATATATATATATATATATATATATACATACACACACACTGCAGGGCCATTTTGTGCTGTAGGAATACAGCAATTTTTTTTTAATTAAGCACCTGTCTGTGCCAAACCAGTTTATTTTTAAAAGCGTTTTTGTCCTACAAGTAGTAGCGTCACACATTTATTACTCGGAGTGTAAAAGTGCATTAACCGTCTGCTGAGTCATTCCTGTTATCCCTGAGAATATAGTGCTCTTGTTCTTTTTTATTTTATTATATTCTGTTAACGCAAAACTATTTTGCTTTAATAAACATACAGTATAAATGCACTTTTTGTCTTGCAAGTAGTAGCGTCACACATTTTTTGCTTGGAGTGTAAAAGTGCATTAACCGTTTGCTGAGTCATTTCTCTTATCCTTGAGAATTTAGCGCTCTTGTTCTTATTTATTTATATATTTGTTTATTGAAGCGCAATTTCTGTCTGTTAGTGCCAAACCAGTTTGGTGAATTATATATGCAACCCATGTGACTGTCGTTTCTATCTTTACAAAAGCAAGTGTGTGCCTATAATAAGGCACATTGTTTTGTCTACATTTGTATACTGGACTACCGATCCAACAATCCTAAAATGGCGCTTGCAAAGAAAAGAAAAGTTGATTTCAAGTGTCGGTCTTTCCAAGAGAAATGGACAAATGATTATTTTTTTGTTGAAGTTAAAGGCAAACCTGTGTGTCTAGTTTGTGGTGAATCGTTAGCAGTAATGAAAAAAGCCAATCTGGAACATCATTACAGCACAAAACATGTTAAACTCAATGAATTGGGAGGCCAAATGCGGTCGAGATAAAATAAATGCTCTACAGCGGAGATTGGAAAAACAACAAGACGCTTTTACTAGGCCTCGAGGTGACAGAGATAACATTATTCAGACAAGTTATGTAGTGAGCGAGCTAATCGCAAAGAAGCTGAAGCCTCATATAGAGGGAGAGTTTGTTAAAGAGTGCATGGTCGCTGCCGTGGAGTTGTTGGCACCAGACAAAGTAAAATTATTTCAGAATGTTAATTTGTCTCGTAGAACGGTCTCAGATCGGATTACTGACTTAGCACAAGATATTGAAAAAACACTGAAGAATTCTGCAGGAGATTTAGATTTTTTTCTCTTGCTTGTGATGAGACAACGGACATAACAAATACTGCTCATCTGGCCATTGTTTGTTGGTGGGATAACTGCAGAGTTTGACATACGAGAGGAACTACTGTCACTGGAAGCCATGCATGGCACTACAAGAGGTGAAGACTTGTTTGAAAGACTTGTTTTATTAATGACAAAATTCGGGCTAAAATTTGAAAAGTTAAGTGGCCTTACTACAGATGGAACTCCAGCCATGGTTGGCTCCAAAAAAGGATTAATTGCATTTGTCAAGAAAGAACTGATTTGTCTCGGTCTTGATCCAAGTGATCTAATTATATGCCACTGCATCATACACCAAGAAAGTCTCTGTGCACAGTCTTTGCGCCTCAGCAATGTGATGTCAACGATAGGGTCATGCATACATTTTATCAAAAGCAGAGGGTTTACAACCGCCAGTTTAAGAAATTACTGAATGATCTAGACTCTTAGTATAGTGATCTTGTTTATTCATGTGAAGTGAGGTGGTTGAGTCGTGGGAACATGCTCATGAGGTTTTACGAACTGCGGAATGAAGTCGAGCAGTTCATGGCCATAAAGGAAAAACCTGCCAGAGAGCTCAGTGATAGCAAGTGGCTGTCTGATTTAGCATTCATGGTGGACATTACCAAGTACCTCTCAGAGCTGAACGTCAAACTGCAGGGCCCCAGCCAGCTTCTCAGCTCGTTGCTTTCAAATGTGAAATCATTTGAAACTAAATTAAGGCTGTAGAAAGTGCAGCTTGAAAAGAATGGTTTATTTCCCCACTCTGGAAGAACAAAAACCTTCTACGACACTTAAGTATGCTGGTGAATGTGCAAAACTTATTGAGGCATTTGATAAAAGATTCATAGATGTCAAAAGTAAACAAATGGAACTAAACATCTTTGCTACACATTTCAATGTCGAACCATTAGATGTGCCTGATAACCTACAACACAAAATAATTGAGCTGCAAGGCATTGAGGAGCTGAAAGCCAGGTACAGCAACCTTCTACTGCTTCAGTTCTATAAATGTTACATAAGTAATGATGAATTTCCCACTTTCAGGAGGAATGCACTGAAATATGCATCTTTGTTTGGCACAACTTACTGCTGTGAGCAGTTCTTTTCAAAAGTTACCATTACTGGGGGTGTGTGGCCGGCCGCTTGATTTGCTCGCTCCGCTCATAGCACCCGCACATCGGCACAGATCAGCTACCCGAGAACCCCAGAGTGAGAAATCCAGTGCCTCAACAGTCCTACCCACATTGGGGAAGCTAAGAAAACGTGGAGCTCCTGCCAAACTAATGGAGTTCTTCAACAAGGCGACTCCGCCAGCCCCAGGCCTAGCAGCAGACCGGACACCCACACGCTCCTCGACGCACTCATCACCTGCTGGGCACTCGGAGCCCAGGCAAGAGTCCTATATATTGCCTTCATCTCAACTGCTCTCAGAACACACTATGAGGCATTTGCTTGACTCCCTAAGGACCTCGTTACGAGATGGCATGCAAGGTATGATAAGAGAGATTAAAAGGGACTTGCAGGCTTTGGGTGAGCTCATGTAAAGGGCAAGATGGCGGAGTTGGCCGTCTCACATAACTCCTTATATTTGTCTCTGGCGTGTCCCAGAAGCCCTTGAGGGCCTTTTAAAGAAGCTTATAAAAGCTGCCGTTCCTACGGCGACAGAACTTGATCTCACCGTGGATAGAATATATAGAATCCTGAAGCAATCTGGCCTTGACCCGAGTACCCCAATAGATGTACTGGCCAGAATTCATTTTTATCTCATAAAAGATGCCTTTCTCGGCAAACTCCGTGAGAATGCCACACCATCGGAATTGTTTGCAGGAATTTTGGTTTATCCCGACTTGTTGGCAAGCACCTTGGCTAAGCGCAAGGAGTTTGCACCTGCTACTAAGATCCTGCGGGAGAACAACTGTTCGGTACAGATAGTGGTTCCCGGTGAAACTTTTGATTTGCCATTAAGGCGTACTTCACACCTGCAAATCACTGCAAGCAGCTCAGTCTATGCTGCATGCATTCGTGGGACCTTATATCCGCCGTACCTCAGTTCTCTGCTGCTACCTCTACTAGACCGGATAAAGTGGCTCCTGAATGGGAAAAGGTCTGAAATGATCCACATCCTCTACTCCTCCTGTTTGGGACACAGATGCCTCACCAGGTGCCTGAGCCCTGTTGGGCAGGTGACCCCATTAGTTCCAGGACTTCATAGTGGGTCCTTCTTCTACTTCCTGGTGACTGATGACATCGTCTGCAGATAAGACTTTTTTTTTTTTTCACCGTTTATTACAGTTTTTGGGGGTCAGATCAACTGTGGCTTTCCCAATTCCAACCAGATCTCTTATCTCTGCAGATTCTTCAAGAAATTGCAGAAAATACCTGGTGGGGTTGATAATTATAGGGGCGACTTCAACATCCCAGTCAACTCTGACATTGATTGCTCCAGAGTGGCCAGCTCCCCTAGTCCTGACATCCGTCAGTTGCTCGGAAAGACTTGTTACCATGACATTTGGAGATACCAACATGCTGAGGAGAGAGATTTTACATTCATGTCCTCAGCACACATATCTCAATCACGCCTAGATTACTTTTTGGTTTCTAAAGACCTATTGTTTGGAGTGTCTGAGACAGGAATTGGGAGCATTACACGGTTGGATCATGCGCCTATTAGTCTGACGGTCGACACTGGTCTTCCCAGACCTCCTCTTCCTGCATGGAGGCTCAATCCGTTTTAGGTACGCAGTAAGGAATGGTCGGATATGCTTATTCGTGAACTGCAAACCTTTTTTGCTCTTAATGACACCACAGAAGTCTCTCTGTCTCTTTGGTGCTCTCACAAGACTTAAAAAAGGGAGAGCTCAACAACTGACCCAGATCACTAATAAACTAGCAAGTTTAGAAGCAGAACATAAGGCACGGCGACTGCTTCACTGCAACAGCAGATATTGTTGCTTCGCACTCAATTAAGGGCACTATTATTATATGAACATGAATATGCCATGCAAAATTGAGAGCTAACCACTATCAAATGAGGGACGCTTTAACCGTAGAACAGCTGCCACTAAGATTGAATCAGTAACTCTAGCCGATATATCTACTGTCACTCATCCCCAGTGGATAGCTGACGCCTTTGCGTCCTATTATTCTACCTTATATAATATAAAAGAAGATAGTCACACTACCCAACCCACAGATGTCTCCATTGCGTCTTTCTTACAGGATATTTCCTTACCTTCTCGATCATCTTTGGAGGTAGAGGCCCTCAATAGTCCTATTTCTCCTGAAGAAATCCTAAAAAGTTATATTGGCATTCAAGCCACATAAGGCCCCAGGCCCTGATGGGTTATGGCTGATTATTATAAAGCCTTCCATCTAGAACTGCTCCCCTATTTGACCCGATTATTCAACCATTTTCTGTGCTCTGGCACTGTCCCTCCAGGGATGCTGATAGCCACAGTGGTCACACTG
The DNA here is from genome assembly GCA_033119425.1 of Bufotes viridis. Classification (NCBI taxonomy): domain Eukaryota; kingdom Metazoa; phylum Chordata; class Amphibia; order Anura; family Bufonidae; genus Bufotes; species Bufotes viridis. The sequence goes on from CM065594.1 coordinate 192,282,303, forward strand.
CCAAAGCCTGGAAAACCAGCCAACACCCTGGCTAACTTCCGTCCAATATCACTGCTAAATGTCAATTTTAAACTGTTTGCTAAAGTACTTGCTACACGTATCAACCGTGTCTTGCCATCATTAGTGACAACAGTTGGGAATCTGTTGCATGTCATCGGCTTATATGCTGATGATGTCATTCTATCATTTACAGTTCCAAGCAACTCCTTGGGGGTGGATACGTCCATTCGTCAGCAGTTCTCTGATGTATCCTATTATGAGCTAAACGTCTCCAAACCTAGCATTCTCCCCTTGTATCTTCAAGATGAAGCTGAACTTTAATGCTTTGGTGGACAAACTAAGAAGGGATTACCTTAAGTACTCTTTTGTCTCTACTTGCCCTGGTTCGCGAGGATAAATGCAGTAAACATGTTAATCCTACCAAAAATTCTGTACTGCTTTCGGTGTATACCCCTAAAAATACCCAAACACTATATACAGAAATTACAGACCTCTATGCTACAATTGGTATGAGGGAGAAACGTCCTAGAGTCAATGCCTCTACCTTATATCCTCCCTTCAGGAAAGGTGGACTGGGGGTCCCAAACCTTTATAAGTATTACATTGCTAGTCTAGGACAAAAGGTTAGGGAATGGTGGCTACCTGCTAGCCCGCAAAAATGGATCCAGATTGAGGAACATTTTGAGAAGAGGAAATTGCTAAAAATATTCCAGGCAGCTCACGTTTTAGGTAATCCAAATTTACCTCCTTTTTTAGACACAATGCATGCCTCCATCCTTGCATGGAAATACCTCTTACAAACTAGCAATTGTCTGGACCTGCGAGGAACAGACCTCCCAATCGCGGCATTAGAATAGCTAATCCCTAACATCTATCTTTCCATTTGGGTAGAAAAGGGTATCTCAACCATAGGCTGCTTATATAAGGATGGGAGACTCCTTGAATTTGAGTCTTTACACTCTATGTTTGACCTCCCTAACAACATATTTTACCAATACCTCCAGATTAAACACTATAAATCTATCCCCTCTCTTGGGGATAGCGTCCCTTCAACCTCTAGCTTATCCATAATCTACCGACTGAGATTACGATTAAACCCACATGCATAGATGAAAACAAGAACTAGGTAGAGAATTCCCTCTGGAAAGATGGCTAACTGCTCTGCACTGGGCAGTAACCGCCTACAAGTGCATGAACCACGCTGAGCAAAACAGAAAGATACAAATGAGATGGTACCTGACCCCGGATAGAATAGCACACTTTTCTCCTACATACTCTCCCCTATGCTGGCACTTACATGGAAGGAGAGGTTCCTCTTCCCACATGTGGTGGTATTGCCCATCTGTAACGACTTTATGAAGCAGAGTCTCAGATCTGATTGAGGAGGTGACGGGTCTTATTATACCACTAACCCCAGAATTAGCTATTTAAAGTATAGGAATAGAGGACATACCTTCTGAATTCAGATGGGTGGTTGCCCACATCCTCACTGCCTCCCGGAAGGTCATAGCCAGAAATTGGAAAATCCCTCATATGCCCAATATTTCTGACGTAGCCCAGTTGCTTAACTTTTATATGCAATGTGAACTATCTTACGCACAATCCTTGCGATCCAGGATAAAAGCCCACAACCAATGGTTACCAGGGTTATCTTGCAAACATGCTACCCCCTCTACCAGATGGAATATGGTGACAACTGTAGCTGACCGTTTATGCTGATGTACTCTACTGGTGAGCGACATGATATATGATATTTTTGTTTTGCTTGTTTCTGTATTGTCCTCATTTGTTTGTTCATGTAAATTGAAAAAATTCTCAATAAAAACCGACTGATACTAAAAGTTATCATTGCTAAGAGTCGCCTACTGTCCAGACTGACCAACACAAACCTGGAAAATGAGTTGAGTATCAACATCATCAATACCAGCTAACATTACACACCTCACCAGGTAAGGAGTCCCAGCCTTCACATTAGCAATAAGTAACTTACCCACAAGTTATTTATATGTTTGACCAAATACAGCAGTCTAATTTTTAAGTTGAGAATTTTATACGGCCCCCGAACTATTTTTTAAATATCCAAATGGCCCTCGGCAGCTAAAAGGTTCCCCACCCCTGCCCTACAGTCTTAAAAACTCTCCCTTTCCAATATTCTTCTATTAATAGTTTTCTGAAACACTGTACCAAGTGCATAAGTGCTTGTCCCTACTCTTACTATGCTCAGCTCACAGTGAAATGGCGGAGACCATGCGGGATGAGGCATTTATAGGGCTGTAACATCACAGGGATTGGCTGCCTGCAGAGCATTATGGGTCATATCGCATTCCTGGGCTTCTTACTTTCACTTTGTAACACATGCAGCAGCCATTTTAGAGAAAAAACTATTCGTTACCACAAAGCGAAAGGAAATTCGGATTTGTGGCTAATCAAATTTTTCCTGAACTTCGGGTCGAATTTCACTTCAGATGCTTTGATTCGTGGCCACCATCTGCTTACTGCTTTGCAAGTTCCAAAAATAGCCGAGTGCCAGCTTGGTTATTTTTGGCAGTCCTATAGTGGTGATTGGAGAGGTGGTCACACTTGCATAATGTGCTCTCCATTTACTGCTAGGGGACTTCAGAAAACAGCAGAGCGTCCTTGCTAAGCTATTTTTGGAATTCCAATAATAACAAATAGAGAGCACACCACACCAGTGCGGTACTATACTTCACTTTGGGGGCCCTGTTCTGGAGATAGGAGCAGGTCCCAGAGGTGGGAACCTCACCTATCTGATATTGATGGCATACCTTAGCAATATGCCATCAATGTCCCAGATGCGCCAACCCTTTTTAGTAAAGAATATTACAACAAATGTCAAAACATCAGCAAATTTATTACATAAACTAAGTACTGTAGGATGTTTGTTCAAATTTTTAATAAAGTAGAAATGTACAAAGTATTACATTATATAATGTAATCCTCCTCTGAAGTTAGCAATCAAAGATTACAAACATATGTGTATAATCTCTTTCTGTAATACAACCAGTAAAATGGACATAATTATTTAATGGGTTATCCCTTCGAACAACATTTATCTCCTATCCACATGACACATGAAGAATGAACCCATATGGTAATCCACATGCTCAAGAAGCAAGAGTGCTGTTACACACACACACCTGACAGTCCAGTAACCAACATGCTTGTTCAAAGACCACAAGCAGATTTGGTGTAAAATCTTTTATTTTTAATAGGCTTCACATTTCGTCACTGGGCTACTGCCTTCCTAAGGACATACTACAATTACAACAAACTTCAAGGTTTGTAAAATACATAGCCTACTAAAATCAACACATTAGTTTGTGGTCTTTGATTAAACGTGCTGGAGTAGTGGACATGCTCTTTGAAGATGTCAATTCTATTAATCCCTGGCCTCACTCACAGGAGGGCAGGAGATCAACCAAGGAAGTGCAGCAGCAGACAACAACACATCTTAATAAACCAAGGTTAACATTAGCATTGTGCCTAATAGTTAGAACAACTGATTCAGGCTAGCGCTTGTTAGGCCTCATGCACACGGCCGTTGTTGGGGTCCGCGTCCGAGCCGCATATTATTCACTTCAATGGGGCCGCAAAAGATGCGGACAGCACTCCGTGTGCTGTCCGCATCTGTTGCTCCGTTCCGTGCCCCCACAAAAAAAATAGAGCATGTCCTATTCTTGTCCGTTTTGCGGACAATATGCATTTCTACAATGGGCCGCGAAGCAGCTTCCGTGTTTTGCGGATCCGCGGTTTGCGGACCGCAAAACACCAACAGTCGTGTGCATGTAGCCTTAGTATCATTTGTGACAGTTCTCCAGACATTATTGCACTAAGATGCAGCCCTCTGTTCTTTTTTTAAATTCTTTATTACCTACCCACAAAATAGTCTAGACAACAAATGTTTGATCATTGGGGGCCCCATCACTGGGACCCTCACTGATAACTACAGCAGAATCCCTGAGCTCTTGTTCCACAGTAGTGTAAAGCATACCTGTGCTTTTGTTGTATCTGCCAGCACTGTACTGCTGTGACATCCTTTACCTTACTTCGCACTATGTTTTCAGCTCAAGAGCTCACAGAAAAGATAAGGATAGGGAGATCACACTTAGGTCCCATTCACATGACTGTCCATTCTGCTGACAGAAAACCATGGACACTGGCTTTTGTGCACCCCACATTGCTGTATGGATCAACTGACTCCAATGGGTCTGTGATCCACAATGTGTGGTGAAAGATAGGACATTGTTCTATCTTTTGTGGCGTGGCCATATGGACCCGAAAGCACACGGAAGGGCCGGTGTGAGTGTTGATCGAGCACCCAAGTGCTCGGGCCTAACACATCGGGATGCTCATATAGAAGTCAATGGGAAAACGTCAGAAATTGATGGAAACACCAACGAAATGGTTCGGGAACAGCATGAGAAGGATGCCTGGATGCATCTTGGCCTCCCAGGTCGCTGCTGAGAACGATGTTGTCCGAGTAGTACGCCGCTTTTACAGACTGACAATAATATGCACAAAACTAAAGATAAAAAATTACAGGGAATGTCACAGGTATTTGGGATGAGGAAACGTTATACAGGAGAGGTACCACCAGTAATGTCACTGTCTGCAGCATCTACGGAAAAAGTACACTGTATGTCACAGATTAAAAAAATTTGCGCACACGTTACACTGGAGATGTGGCACTGGTAATGTCACTGTCAGACGCAGACAACGTCTATTGAAAAAGTACATTGTATGTCACAGATACATTTTTTCAGCGCACACGTTACACTGCAGATGTGGTGCTGGTAATGTCACTGTCCGCAGCAGACACCGTCTATGGAAAAAGTACACTGTATATCACTGATACATTTTTTTCAGCCCACACGGTACACTGCAGATGTGGCGCCACATCTCCAGTGTAATGTCACTGTCCACAGCGGACACCATCTACGGAAAAAGTACACTGGATCTTACAGATATTTTTTGGATGCGCACATTTTACACTGGAGATGTGGCGCATCTAATGTCACTGTCCGCAGCGGACACTGTCTACAGAAAAAGTACATTGGATGTCACAGATATTTTTTGGATGCACACACTTTACACTGGAGACGTGGCACTGGTAATGTCACTGTCAGAAGCGGACACCGTCTATTGAAAAAGTACACTGTATGTCACAGGTACATTTTTCAGCGCACACGGTACACTGGAGATGTGGCACTGGTAATGTCACTATCAGAAGCAGACACTGTCTATTGAAAAAGTACACTGTATGTCACTGTTACATTTTTTTCAGCGCACACGGTACACTGCAGATGTGGCACAGCTAATGTCACTGTCTGCAGCGGACACAGTCTACGGAAAAAGTTCACTGGATGTCACAGATATTTTTGGGATGCGCACACTTTACACGGGAGATGTTGTGCAGATAATTTAACTGTCCGCAGCAGCCTATTAGACGCTATTTAGCACAGGATGCGCTAACAAAATATATTGCTGCTGCCACACATAATTCTTAAAAGGACTTTTGGGTCTGTAAAGTTTTAGCAATTTAGCGCAGGTTCTGCTATAAATACATATATGCTGCTGTCACACACAATGGGTCTCTGAAATTTTTTTTTCACTCCATACACTGTCTGTCCCTTCCTATGCACAGCTCTCCCTGACTAAGACTGAGCCGAACACGCGCCATCCGGTGGTATATAGCACCTGATGACGCTTTTTGGCCAGCCAATCACTGTAATGCCAGTAACGAACATGGCTACGGCATTACAGTGAGGGCAGTACTTACCTGCACGTTTATTGGCTGGGAGGAGACTTGAGCATTGCGCTCAAGCACATGCGGTATTTGGCCGAATACCGCCAAGTGTCGAGCATAGCGATGCTCGAGCCGAACTGGTGTTCGGCCAAGCGTGCCCGCTCAACACTAGCCGGTGTCCATGTATTGTGGATCTGCGGTTTGTGGTCTGCAAAATGGACAGAGTCATATGAATGGAACCTTAGAGTAAGGCAGGACGCTCCTGTAATCTTAAAAAGCAGTGAAGAAATAGTTTTTTTTATGAGGCTTGGGATCCCAGCTAGCTATGACATGCCACTTTCTCCCTACCATCTTCTGTGTCTCTGTTACTAAGGATGGATCTTGCCTGACAACAGGCAATGGACTGCAACTTAGGTGGAAGTGAGACCCCTAGTGGCCATAACTTTAGAGCTTTTTTTTTCAGGTGGATACAGGCAGATTTTTTTTTAAATAAAGCAATTTAGAAATGTTGTATTTACACTATTATCTATTAAATGTAATGAAATTGTGTGAAAGTGCAGTGACTCTTTATGGCTAGCGGTAAACCCACAGATTTTTTGCAACTTACTCTTCAATCACATTCTTTTCCATGGCCTCACCGCTAATCTTCCATCCTGGCTGTGATCAGTATCGCTGTGTAGCCCTATCCTAAATGGAGCAGTAGTCACTCATGCTCACTGCCTCTCCATTCAATGTCTATGGGACTGAGGGACATAGTCATGTACAATGATCAGCTATCTAAGAGAATAAATGGGGTGTCACGGAACACCACTTCATTCAATTGCCTCCGGAACGGGGTTCAAGACTCCTGTTCTAGTGATTGTGGGGTCCCGTGGTATGGCACCAAGGACCATACATTTGTAACCTATCCTGTGGATTTGTGATAAATGTTGTTCATGGGATAATCACTTTAAATGATCTAGTATAAGTATTGTAGTAATTTTTTTTAATGTAAATCATAAAACTATTGGAGCAGTTTTACAGATGACTATGTATCTTTAAAGCTTTGCTTTGCTAACAGTGACCCCAAGATCTGAATATCTGTCAATTAAGCGCTGTGCTTCCCTCCAACCAGACATAAGTGCTCCATGTGTTGTCGAATAGAAGTTTCTTTCTGTGGCTTCTCCAGCAAAAAGAACCTGCAATGGCTAAAGAAGACACAGAGTTAGGATTAAGCACATATTAGAAACCATTCTTTTGCTTATTTAACACATAAAATACACTTCAAACTTCAAGTCTTTAAACACATCAGGGCACATGTATCAATGCCAACATAGGCCACACGTGGCAGTATTGGTAAAAGAGCCTCTGCTGCACAATCTGTGACCGCACTGTCATTAGACAGCTAGGGTCACAGTAAGTGGCCGGAGACCATGCAAAGTGTTCTCCCTGTGTTGCATCTTGGTATACATACAGCAATCTATTGTGGTGTGAAGTCAAAAAGCTGGCAGGGGCGTGCTCTTCTTGATGTAAAAGCTCCCCCTGCTGGCTGTAAAATTAATTGTGAGCCTGCAATCTGTGAATAAACCCTTTCCTACCGTGACTATGGCAGGAATGGGTTAATTCACTATTTTTCATTTAAAAAAATAAATAAAACAAAAGTAAAATTTTTTGTTATTGAGTAAATAAATAAAAAATTTATAAAAAAGTAATAAAAAGTTAAATTAATTAAAAAACAAAAGTTATAGCTATAGTTACTAGTATTGCAGACTATGTACACACTCAAACACATTTTTTGCCCTTTTTCATTCATACAAAAAAAGTATTAGTTTTAATAATAGTATAGCGGACTTTGTGTGTGCAAAAAATACATACACGTTTGATTTCATAAAAGTATAGATATTCTTCTTAGCTATATTAAGTCAAAAACTTAAAATGTCTAAATTTCTCCAAGATGAATACCTTAGGGGGGTGGTCGACATAATAAAAGTCACTTTGGAGGAGTTTCTAGTGTTTTTTTTTTTTTTGCGCTGTTCAACATCTGTACTGGCAGTGCGGTGCCATAAAACCAGCAATACAAAAATAGGCTGCCAAAATGCACTATAGTGCTTTGAAGTCTTGCTATGGGCCCAATCAGTAGTTAAATTAGACAAATAGTGTCCATTTTCATGGTACAAACATACAGTAATTGCTTTAGAAATGCTTTGTCTTAACATCATTTTTCACAATTTTTACTTACAGTAAATATGTTTTTAAATATTATATTTGTCATATAATGGCATAAAAGAAAGGTCTAACGTGTCCCATGCAAAATAATCTCAAACACATGTAGGCTGGCTCAGAAATTAGCTAGTTATTTGCAGTTAGGCCCACTACTAAAACTGAAAATAAAAAGACCTAATAAGGAAGAGAGTAAACACTCCGGTAAGGAAGACATTGATGGCCGTTTGTTTTAGGCAAACTATACGTGCATGCAAGACTTTTTTCTTCGCTAAAAACATGTTCTTCAGAATGGAAACCAAACAGATACTATTATAGTCGATTGGGTCTGTTTGGTTCTGTGTCAGTTATTTGCAAAATCTGGCATGCCGGTTGCCTACACCAGTATGCTACATACATTAGCCTGATGAAGGGCAAAATTGTTGCCTGAAACGTTGCTATTTAAAAATGCAATCCGGCTAAATGAATTCACGTATTTGCATATGAAAAAATCCTTTGGTGTGCTGTCTTATGAAACTACTTATCGTGATATGTACTGTGTTCATTTTTTTATTATTTATATATTTTATATGTAACATTGGGAAAAGGGGGTGATTGAAACGTAATATTTTGGCATTTTTTTAAAACTTATTTTTATTTATTTAATAACCATTAGAACCCTTGTCCTATTCACCCTAATAGAGCTCTGCCTCCTTCTCCACTGTGCTGCTGAGGAGAACATGGCACGCGCTGATAGCAACGCGTGCCAAGTACTCTAACTGCTACTAGGCTGCGCTATCCCGGTATCGAATCGATCCGGGTGTAAAAGTATCGATACTTCGATATCCGGTGCAAACCTAGATGGAAGTGGCCACTGAGCTGAGAGAGTTTAACAGAGTGTCATCGACAGGTTGCAACAGAGAGACTGGAAGAGTCACAGAAAGATATAGAAGTGAACATCCCACACTGATGACCCTCTTCATTGTGAATAATGCCCCGCAGAAGCGGATGATGAATGCCACACAACTCCAGGCACATTTAAGGGAGGTGAAAGGCACCAAACAGTCACATCAGACCATTCAAAACCGTTTACATTAGAGTGGCCTGCATGCTAGACTACCTGCAATGGTACCTTACCAAAGGCGTCATCGTCTTGCATGGGCTAGGGAGCATCTACGCTGGACAAGGAATCAGTGGACTTCAGTGCTGTTCACTGATGAAAGCCAATTGACGCTGAGCAGAAATGATGACCATCAACGATGTTAGAGACATAACGGGGAGCGCTATGCATCAGCCACTGTTTTCCTTTGGTGGTGGTGGTGTTACAGTGTGGGCAGGTGTGTCTAGTCAATACAGAACTGCTCTAGACTTTGTGAATGGTACAGTGACAAGCCCATACTACTTGAATAACATCATTAATCCAGTCATTGTGCCTCTGCATGAACAATACAGGCCTAATTTCATCTTCATGGATGTCGCATCATAAAGGAACGGCTGCTGAGGACTGGGTTACCTCAAATGGAATGGCCTGCACTTTGTCCAGACCTGAATCCCATTGAAAACCTATGGGATAAGCTGAGTCGCCATGTGACAATGACCTCAGGGCCGCCCTTCAAGAAGAGTGGGATGCCATGCCTCAGCAGACAATAAGTCGACTTGTGAACAGCATGAGACGTCGTTGTCAAGCTGTAATTGATGCTAAAGGCCACATGACAAGTTATTGAGACTGACATTTTTTGTGGGGTATACCCACCACTGTTGTTGGCTTCTGTTTCTATAAATTGTTTGAGATGAGGAAATCACCATTGCATGGTTCTACTTAACTGCCCTACTTTCATGATATAATATCACTGTGGCATGAACTTTTTACATTTTCCATAAATTTCACCCGAAAGCCAAATATCCCTAACTTTTTGTGAGTAGTGTAGATTTGACCATATGGTAATACCCCAGTCTGAATAATAAAGATGGGTATTTCTGAATCGAATGCATGTTTTTGGTGTGACACCTCTTCTGGTACCTTTATTTACCAGAGCTGCCTTCTAATTGGTTGTAGAGCATATGTTTTATGCATGCACATTTTGAGTTTTCCACAATTCTAACCCCCAGTTCTGCTTCCCAAATCTTCAGAAATAAGTGGGTCCTTTCCCATCAGCTAGTATCTTCTCCTGGTGTTTTGGCTTGTCTGGTTATCTTGTGGTGGGTTTGCTGGGTGGTTTGGGTTGAAGGGTATGCAGCAAGTATGGTTGGGGTTTGTTGTATGTGACCTTAAAGTTTTTCTTCAACATCCGATTGTGTTTTAAATACGCCATCCAACATTGAGGGTTACCTATCGAGGAAAGCATACTTACCTGCTCCCTGATGCTCAACTCTATCTCAGTGGGTCTACCACAGTCTTCACATGCTGCTCGGGGGACATGTCGGCACTGCAGCCAGTCAGTGGCTGCCAGAGCGCACGTGACCCCCATTTGCGTCGAATGGTTTGATGCTAGGATTTGTGCGCAGTGTAAACAGCAGTGGACCCACCAAGCCGAAACCAAGCATAGAGTAGGTAAATATGCTTCCCTTGACATTTGCTTCTAATAAAAAAGTGTCAGGTTCCAGCTTTGAGGAACCTTGGTAAATAAAATCAGCGATCTGACAGGTGGTGTTGGGTGACACTGGCACTTTGTTCCCTTTGGAGCAATTTTTATGCATGAGACCAATAGTGTCACTGCTTAAGAGCTAGTAAAGCTTTGAGAAATTCAGCAAAGGGAAATTACTATATATTTTTGCCTTCTAAAATTTAGGAAGCCCAACAAATCCACTAAAGTCAATTTTGTACAGAGCATAAATGTACGTTTTGTGAGAATCTATCTTTTGTGCAGCCTGATGGAAAGGCTCTAGTGCAGAGCCGAAACTTCGCTACACCACATGGGTGAATAAATTTTCCTTTTTTCACTTTATTACTTTTGAAGTATTGCTCGCATTTTTGTATCCTGTATATTGGGTAAGCTTATTCCCAATGAGGGTGCACCCAGTTATTTTCTCTTTACAAAGTCAGTGCTGCCCCTTCTTTTCTGTATATATATATATATATATATATATATATATATATATATCCAACAAATTGGCGCAGCACTCCTCTGGTAAAAAGTGAACAAAGTGTGTTTATTAACACATGTTTACACAGCAACGTTTTAGCTCTCTTACAGAGCCATTTTCAAGTCTTGGAGTGCTGCCTCGTCTTTGAAGGAATATACTCGCCAAGGACTGCCTAGTCAGCGGTCAGAGGAATTGCACCCCCATTCATCCAGCTGTGCTGCTGATCTCTTTTGTGTTTTATATATATATATATATATATATATATACACACATACAATAAAATACAAAAGATACAATAAAAATCAAGTGACAAAGCATATACTTCACCTTGAGAACTTCTTTGTCTGTAGGTAGCGGTTCTGCTAGATTGTCCACATCAATACCAGAGCTGCCCACTGCTACGTAACTGTAAGAGCCACCAGTGTATGGCTGGCTATGCCACTGAGAACGCACCATGCTGATTGGTGGAGGCAGTTCAGGATTTCCTGCATTAAAATAAAACAATCATCTTTTACTTATGTGGATTTGAACCAATGTTTTAGAGAGGTTGTGCACATTTGTGGGACCCTCTCTTGGCCAGACCTGTCAACGGAAGCCTACTTACCTGCTTCTCAATGCTGAATCCTCAATCCTTCTCTCCCTGGCCTCTGCTGCATGGCTGCGCTCCCTCGCTGTAAACCGTCTGGTTTGATGCTGCCTGCAGCCAATCACTGGCCCCATGGTGGTGACCTGCTCCACTTATGTCATGACAAATGGTCATGTGACTCCAGGGGAGCAGGTCACCGCGATTTGCTTTAGGTGGCATCAAATGGGCTGTGCAGTGCAGCATAGCAGTTGAGGCAAGAGAGAGAAGGATTGAGGAGATAGCGCTGGGAAGAAGGTAAGTAGGCTTCATTTGACAGGTCTGGCCAAGAGAGGGGATTTGCAACTCACCCCCCCTCCAAACGTGCATAACCCTTTTGAGGCTACTTTCACACTTGCTACTGCCGGAAGTCGGCTTCGGCCCCATTCACTATAATGGGCTGGAGCTCGGCAAACAAGCTGAGAGGCGGCTGGACAAAAACCTCAGCATGTCGTAGTTCTTGTCCGTCCGCCTCTTGGCATGTTTGCCGTGCTGCGGCCAGACCTCCAGCCCGCCCCTATTATAGTGAATGGGGCCGGAGTGGACTTCTGGCGGCACAGTGGGGATCCGGAAGGCTATTCCCTCGTCGGAACAGCCTGCTGGAAAAGGCCAGGGGTGTGGAAATTAAAAAAAAAAACTACTTGTCGAAGGACTATAGCGGGAGCTCGATCTACTTGTCCCTCACGACTGTCTACTTGTCCTGATACAAAAAATAATTTTAAATCGAAACCAGATTTAAAGAGGACCTTTCACCAATATAATACCCCCCAAATAACCCTCCTACTGGATAGTGCGTCATCCACTGATGTTCCCCATTTTTTTTTTTTAAATCGACCCCCTAATTCCTTCCTAATCGCCCCGTTTCTTCTGCCGCCTCATATAAAAAATGAGGCGGACTTTTGTACGGGGCGTTGCTAAACATCCTGGTTGGGGGCGTGTGTGCTGGCTTCCCTGGCTGAGAGAGCAGCCAATCGCAGCGCTGGTCTATCAGCTAGGGAGAAGAAGCTCAAGAACTTGAGTGCGCATGCGCCAGCCCGTACGTGACGTTCCAGCCGGCGTCGCATCAGAGGGCTGTCATCAGCGCAGGCGTGGGATTTCAGAATGGAGGAAGGAGGTGATCAGCCAAACAAAGGGCGGGTGAAAGGGGAGTGGTTGGATATGAAAATCAGCGTGGGGCCTGGGCACCGGCCGTTGAAACACCGCTCCTAGGCCCCTTCAGACCCTCATTTGCATATCAAATAAAAGTGTTTTTTAGGCCTCTTTCACACTTGCGTTGTGAAGATCCGGCGTGCACTTCCGTCGCCGGGAGTGCACGCCGGATCCGGCACAACGCAAGTGAACTGAAAGCATTTGAAGACTGATCAGTCTTCAAAATGCTTTCAGTGTTACTATGGCAGCCAGGACGCTACTAGCGTCCTGGTTGCCATAGTAGCAGTGGGGAGCGGGGGAGCGGCATACTTAGATTCCGTGCGGCTCCCGGGGCGCTCCTGAATGACGTCAGAGCGCCCCGCGCATGGATCACGTGATCCATGCGATCACGTGATCTATGCACTGGGGCGCCCTGACGTCATCCTGGAGCGTCCGGGAGCTGCACGGAATGTAAGTATGCCGCTCCCGCTCCCCTACTCTTACTATGGCAACCAGGACTTTAGCGTCCTGGCTGCCATAGTAACCATTGACAAAAGCTAAACGTCGGATCCGGCGATGCGCGGAAGCGACGTTTAGCTAAAGGCCGGATCCGGACTAATGCCTTTCAATGGGCATTCATTCCGGATCCGTCCTTCCGGCATGCTTTCAGGATTTTTGGCCGGAGCAAAATCCGCAGCATGCTGCGGATTTTGCTGCGGCCAAAAAACGTGTCAGTACTGAACTGAGGACATCCTGATGCATCCTGAACGGATTTCTCTCCATTCAGGATGCATGGGGATAATCCTGATCAGTAGCTTTCCGTCCTAGAGACCCGAGGACGGATCTCTAGGACGGAAAGCTAAAACGCTAGTGTGAAAGAGGCCTTAGCCAACTTTGCAACGGACCAAAATATGGTAAGAAGCATTTTAATATGAGGACTGTTATGGACAAAAGGGTGTTAATTTTATATAATGGACATTTGTGGTGAAAGACTCCCTTTAATGATTATACAAAGTCGTCCTGGTAATGTTCCAGCAGATGGCAGCAGGATCACTTACTGCCTTGTATGTGAGCTGCCCCATGGCTCAGAAAAAAGGCTATTTGTTAGATCTCACCGAGTTGTAGGCATGTCACTCAAACGTCTGCACTGACAGGGGGCGGAGCCTAGCAGGACGAGGGCGGAGCCAAGCGACGCAGAGCGAAGGGGAGCTAAGCCAGGCAGAGCAGAGCAAGGGGGAGGCGGTGTCGAGCAGGACAGAGGCGGAGCCAATCGAGGGAGAGGCGGAGCCAAGTGAGGCAGAGCAGAGTGAGGGGGAGGCAGAGCAGAATGAGGAGGAGGTGGAGCCGAGCGAGGAGGAGGCGGAGCCGAGCGAAACAGAGCAAGGCAAGAGGCAACGGAGGTGAAGCAGAGCAAAATGAGAGGCGGCGGTGAAGCACCAGACTTGTGCGGCAGTTTATGACAGGTTTATTTATGACAAGTCTGGTGTGCGCCCCCTCCCTCCAGTGCACTTGTGGTCATGTCCAGCCCTCCGCGCTAGTAGTAATGCAGGAGGCATATTGCCCAACCCTATCTCAGCCCTGCGAAGTGCCCGAAGCAGGGCTAAGCTTCTGAAAAAACTACATGCCCGGCGCCCGGAACTGCATGTCCCGGGCGTCGGGCGATACGATTTCCACACCCTGAAAGGCTACCGCAAGTGTAAAAGTAGCCTAAGGTTAAAAATAATCATGAGTTAAAAATTAGGCTGTTGCTATGCTGTCTTTGTTTCTGCTTCATTAACATTTTCATATGTTAAAAATATATTTCATACAAAAAAAAACATTGACAGACGTGAATGTTTTTACCTGCTGCAGATCCTAGTTTTAAGGAAATGTTTCACATTATTCAATCAATTGCTTCCTACTAACACTTTGATCTTGATTTACACTGGGTTGCTGCTGCAAGTGTATGCAGCTATGCCCACCTGAGGGGGCCAATAGCCTCAGGATTATGAAAGTAAGACATCAGCTTTAAGCACAAAGCCATATGGCCATTGGCCACCACAGGTGGGCAGAGTTTCATCACATGCAGCAGCTGAAAAGTGTAAACCTGGACTTAGGTTAGGGCTACACCTAAACATTTTATCTCCCTACAAAGAAATCGCTGACCGCATGAATGTATTATGTAGCAGCTGGAGTGACAGCAGCCAGAGGTTGCAATAACGCCTGTACAAGCTTCATAGACCCAATTTTACTCCAATACGCCTTAGACTTTTCCTGGAGTGAATGCAGGCAGGATATTACAGCCAAGTGATAAGGTAGAGGGAAGATACAGAATACTGGACTACTTTATTACGTGGCTGTAATGCTTGTTAGTGATAATCTAGCGGTATAAATGCACCGCCGATTACCCCATGAAACGCGTGATCGGGTATTTGGATCATAAACACGATCTGCTGCCGTGAAACAAGAAGTCTGTATGGGCAAGAGCGATGACATTAGTGATCACTCCTCCCCATACTGTGGAAGAGCTGAGTTTAGTTTTTTCCACGCGGGTGCAATCAGTCGTGATGCGTTTTTCATGCTCGTGAAAAAAAAACAAACGAAAGATTAACAAACAACATCTCCCAGCAACCATCATTGAACAACGCATTGCACCCGGACTGCAATGCGTTTTCACTGAAGGCCCATTCACTTCTATGGGTGAAAAACGCAGAATATAGAACATGCTGCCATTCTGATGCGTGAAAAACAATGCTCATGTGCACAGACCCATTGAAATGAATGGGTCAGGATTCAGTGCGGGTGCTTGTGTTCACTTCACGCATTGCACCAGCGCAGGAAACTCGCTCATGTAAAAGGGGCCTTAGGAAGCAGGATCCCCTGTTCTGTTTATGGGTAGACATGATGCCAGCTAGTCTCCACCCACCAAAGGGAAAGATTTGCTAACACTGCAGCTTATTCTGAAAAATCATAGAAAATGATAGTGAGGGTGCTGTTCCCCCGTTGGAACAGTCTGCCGGGAAAGGCTGCTGCAAGTTTGAAAGTAGCCTTACAAGAAAACGACCACTAGATGTCAGACTTAAACCAAAAAGACAAACCAAATTTAAGAAGAGAAAATAAAAGGCGCCAATTGAAGACAGACTTTGCCAATACGCCTGTATTTATTTTTTACTTAAGTAAATGTGCCCCAATGTATGGTGAGAAGTGCTGGATCGGGTGTATATTTTACCCAGAATGCTCAACTGTGTGAGACACATGAAATCCAGAAAGCTATGTTATCTCAGCAAAACTTAGTTTGCTGAGACAAGACAGGTTGTTTAAGAATTCATGGGCTGGATTTTAATGGAGTGGCATATAGGTTTGGCAATGTCATATGTCACTCCCTCCCCAATCCAGTACGTCACTTTCACCAGCCTGAGGCAATCCCAGGTGTGTCTACTGGGATCATTACTGGTTAATAAATGGAGGCTTCAGAGCCTCAGAGTATGGTGGCTGTTTGACTGTGCAGCCAGATCCTTGAAAAGTTCTCTGTATTAGCCCTCATGCACATGACCGTACCGTGTTTTTTGGTTGGCAAATTGCCAGTCTGCAAAACACGGTTACTCACGGTGTTCTCCGCATTTTGCGCAATGGACCATCAATAGACCAGTCATTTCCTTGTCTGTGATATGGGCAAGAATAGGACATGCTCTATGTTATTTTTTTTTTTCAAGGCAGCGGAGTGCTGTCTGCATCTTTTGCGACTGCACTGACGTGAATGGGTCCACATTTGAGCTGCAAAAAATAAGGCTCGGCCGGGACCCAAACAACATTCATGTGTGTATGAGTCCTTAGGTAACGTCTGGACAGGCAGGTGTTTATTTGATGTTTTTTTGTTATGAATTACATGATGTGGCTTCACCCAAGTGATGGTTAATGTCGATGTCCTGAACTGCGTTGTGCTGAATAAAAAAAAAAAAAGCACCATTTGGACTTTTAACCCCCAAAGTCTAAGGCCTCTTTCACACGGGCGTCATGTTTGATGCCCGGATAAGAGGCGGGTGCGTTGCGGGAATATGCGCGATTTTTCCACGCAGGTGCAAACATTTGTAATGCATTTTGCACGTGCGTGTGAAAAATAGCCATGTTTGGTACCCAGACCCGAAGCCGGACTTCATCATTGAAGTCTGGTTTCGGGTAGAGTATTCTGGAGACTTTATTATTTTCCCTTATAACATGGTTATAAGGGGAAATAATAGCAATCTTAATAAAGAATGCTTAGTAAAATGAAGATGAAGGGGTTAAAAATAATAAAAATTTACTTACCTTAGCCACTTGGACCATGTGATTGGACCATGTGATGTGACGTCATCACAGGTCCTTTAGTTGTTAGCTGAAGCTGGAAAAGAGAAGACAGATCGCAACTACGCGATCAAGTGGCTAAGGTAAGTTAATTTTTAACCCCTTCATCTTCATTTTACTAAGCATTCTTTATTAAGAATGCTATTATTTTCCCTTATAACCATGTTATAAGGGAAAATAATAAAGATCTGGTCCCGTTGCTAAGCAACCAGGCGGGAAAATCGCACTGCATCCGCACTTGCTTGTGGATGTTCGCGATTTTCCCGCAGCCCTATTCACTTCTATGGGGCCTGCGTTGCGTGAAAAACGCACAATATAGAGCAAGCTGCGATTTTCACGCAGCGCTGAAGTGATGCGTGAAAATCACCGCTTATGTGCACAGCCCTATAGAAATGAATGGGTCCGGATTCAGTGCAGGTGCAATGCGTCCTCCTCACGCATTGCACCCGCGCGGAAAACTCGCCCGTGTGAAAGGGGCCTAAGAGTCTGTCATTGCCGACCTCACCGCAAGTACACAGATCCCTACAGAGCCTAGAAAGGTATGGTGCAAGAACAGTTTCATGGGATTTGAAATATTCATTAGTACGGGCTCATGCCCACGGCCGTGTGTCGGCCGGGCCCGTGCTGCGGACTGTAAATCACTTGAATGGGGTCCGCGATCCGCATCCGAGGGTCCGCACCGCAAAAAAGCAGTGCATGCACTACTTTTTTGCGGTGTGGAGGCATGGCTCGAAACACCACGGAAGCACTCCGTAGCGATTCCGTGGGGTTCCGATCAGTGCTTCTGCACCGCATCTCCGGATTTGCGTGATGAGGGGAAATTTGCGCTTGCACCAACGCCACTTTAAGCTGTTTAGCTAGGAAAGCATATATTGCTTCTTGGCATGCCAATAATAGGGAGATTTCAGTCTGCTGAGGGCGAAGTCAAGTTCATATACATTCAACTTGTGGAGTTGCTGATTTACTTTAGATATCTCTATTTCTCTAGATGGCGAGTATTAAGACTTATTTAAAAAGAACCTTTCACCGGTCCTGACATTACAATATAAGTACCTGGTACTGTAGGGCATTGTTAGTAATTGTCATCGCTGTAATTTTTTTCAGATCGGCTGCTCTGTTGCCCTGCTGTGTACCCGGTCTAGTTTTGCGCCCTGTATGCTAACAGCATCGGTAGAGGAAGGAGACGCCAGCTTTTCTCAGGCTGCGTCTCCTTCTCCCTCGCGAAGCGAGTCACAGCCAGGGAGTAGATGAGCTTTTTTTTCCCCCCCAACAATGAGGATGTCCCATAATAGATGTATTCGCTTCAAGACAAAAACGAAAAATGAACCATTTTCTCTCCCTCAACCCTAGGGATCGTCAGATGGCGGTGGAAGCCTTCAGCCAGGAATGGTCCTACAGTCTGATATATGGATTTCTTAAGATTCAATTAATTTTCACACTCCTCCCAAAAATGTATATCAGAAGATTGCAATCTGATACCGATAGTACTGTTCTGACCCAAGAAAAGTTGGTTTGGGCCGTTGAAGACCCTAAGAAAAAAAGAAACGATCTTTCTCCCTTAAATGCCAGATCTGCTGACCCAGGGACCATTACTTCATCCAGACATAAAAATTCTAAAATTATCAGCTTGGATTTTGAGGAAAAACATTCTATAAAAAAATGGATAACCAGAAAGAGCAGTACAGACATTGCTGTCCAGCAGAAAGTCTAAGGCTTCTCTCACATTAGTGTTAGGCTTGTCCGGCAGGCTGTCCTGGGAACATGGGAACAGCCTGCCGAATCCACTAACGCTTGCACGCGTGTGCTGCCGGAAGTCTGGCCCGGCCCCATTCACTATAATGGGGACGGGGAGGAGATACGGCCGCAGCACGGCAAAAATGCAGAGAGGGGGCCGTGCAAAAACCGCAGGATGAAATCTTCTACCAGAAGTAGATGACCAACCTTTATCTTAGTTATGGTAGTAAGCAAATTTTACATAAAGCAGTATTGTCTAGAATTGGGAGCATATGCTGAAACAAGAGTATATACATCATTTAAAGGGATGGTCTCACTTCAGTAAGTGGCTTTATCATGTAGAAAAAGTTAATACAAGGCACTTACTAATGTATTGTGATTCTCCATATTGCTTTCTTTGCTGGCTGGATTTATTTTTCCATCACATTATACACTGCTCGTTTCCATGGTTACATCAGCGGTGGTAGTGCTTGCACAATATAGGAAAAAAAACAAGCCTATATGCGCTCCCATGGCCCCGGCCACCAGAGAGGCTGATGCTTTTTTCAAGTGTGCAAGCACAACCACCACTGCTGGATTTCAGGGTGGTCTGTAACCATGGAAACGAGCAATGTATAATGTGATGGAAAAAATGAATCCAGACAGAAAAGTAGGCAATATGGACAATCACAATACATTAGTAGGAGCCTTGTATTAACTTTCTCTACATGATAAATGCCACTTACTGAAGTGAGACAACCCCTTTAACCCCTTCACGCCTAATGACGTACATGTACTTCATGGTGATCGGGCGGGTGCAGGAGCTGCGCCCGCCCGATCAGCAGCAGGGGGCGGCAGTCACTGATAGCCAGACCACTAATGCATGTTCCGGCATCGGTGAAATCATTGATGCTGGTGAATTAACCTTTGATGTGCTGCAGTCAGCGCTGACCGTGGCACGTGCGATGTCGGGCGGGGATCGGAGCTGCCACAGCAGCACGGGGACCCGATAGCAGGAAAGGCAGCCCGATGGGGGTCTCTTTTTTGGAGTTTCTACTCTAGAGGTGCATTTGAAGCCAGTCCAGCAAAATCTGCCTTCCAAAAACCATATGGCATTCCTTTCCTTCTGCGTTCTGCCGTGTGCCCGTACAGCAGTTTACGACCACATACGGGGTGTTTCTGTAAACTACAGAATCAGGGCAATAAATATTAAGTTTTGTTTGGCTGATAACCCTTGCTTTGTTAACGGAAAAAAATTATTAAAATGGAAAATCTGCCAAAAAAGTGAAATTCTGAAATTTCATCTCTATTTTCGATTAATTCTTGTTGAACACCTAAAGGGTTAACAACGTTTGTAAAATCATTTTTGAATACTTTGAGGGGCGTAGTTTCTAAAATTGCATCATTTTTGGGTGGTTTCTATTATGTAAGCCTCACAAAGTGACTTCAGACCTGAGCTGATCCTTAAAAAGTGGGTTTTGGAAATTTTCTGAAAAATTTTAAGATTTGCTTCTAAACTTCTAAGCCTTGTAACATCTCCAAAAAAGAAAATGCCATTTACAAATATGATCCAAACATAAAGTAGACATATGGGGAATGTAAAGTAATAACTATTTTTTGAGGTATTACTATCTATTATAAAAGTAAAGAAATTGAAATTTGGAAAATTGGTATTTTTTTATAAATAAAAATGAAATTTTTTGACTCAATTTTACCACTGTCATGAGGTACAATATGTGACGAGAAAACAATCTCAGAATGGCCTGGATAAGTAAAAGCGTTTTAATGTTATCACCACATAAAGTGACACTGGTCAGATTTGCTAAAAATGACCTGGGCAGAAAGGTGAAAAATGGCCCGGTCCTGAAAGGGTTAAGGAGCAAAGAAGAATAACATACCAATGTTTGTTATCTATGATTGAATGAGTCTTCTGGACAGGAGGCGCAGAAAAAACATAAGGTACGGTAATTGTTTGTGACATAGTCTAAAAGTATCTTTTTGGTTTAGATGGTTCTCTTGAAGACAGAGAACATCTGCCTGTAAACTACATGGCTTCCTTCCAAAGAAGGAGAATTTAATCCTTTAACACTGAGATATTACATTACCATTGTGAACAGGATAGAGTGTGCTTTGCTCGACTGTTAGGGGTTTAGATCAGGTGGGAAGCCCATATTAGAAAAAAAATGTATTCGTACACTAATAACATAAAAAAGGACCACAAGGTGGCGATGGAGACCCAGATATTACTAACAGAATAAACTAACAGTGAAAGGCAGAATAGTTAACTGACCCATTATCTAGCATATTAGGTACAAAAATGAAACGGAAAGTAGAAAAGAAAAAGAGAAAGGTAGGAAACAGAAACGAGTAAGTAGGAGGTAGAGCAGGTAAGTATGAGCAAGTACTATAACTCGGTTGTCCTCAGCAGGGTCCAGGTAACACAGGAACCAAGAAATAACGTGCCAAGGGTGACTAACATTTAGACTATCTCACAACAATTTAAAGGTTAAGATGTAGTACGTCCTTAATTACGTAATTTTTTTCAGACTCAAGAGTGTGACTAACATTTAGACCTAATGTCATCAAATGCAAGTACGCGGCAGGAACAAGCGTAAGCCAGTTCATTTGGGTTTTTCTTGCTATAAGACACGGTGGTCCATTCCTCAGTCACCGCCAGGAACAAGGCACCTTTATTCACTGTTCAGGAGTGAGAAGATTCCATTCACAGCACAAGCATGGTGTCAGAGACCCCAATCTTGTATCCACCTTAACCCCTTTGGGACACATGACGTACCGGTACGGCATGTTTCCCGAGTCCTTAAGGACACATGACGTACCGGTACGTCATGTTTCTTAACGGCGATTGCGGCGGTGAAGGGGTTAATACAAACGGGATGCCCGCTGAAATCATTCAGCGGGCATCCCGACACAACGCCGAGGGGGGTCATGTGACCCCCCCGTATCGGCGATCGCAGAAAACCGCAGGTCAATTCAGACCTGCGGTTTTCTGCGCTTCGGTCCATTCGGGTCTCCGGTGACCCGATGAACCGGAAAAGAATGGTGATCGGTGGTGTAATATCACACCACCAATCACCATTCTTGAATTGTGTGCGTTGGTGGCGGTAGTGGCTGCTGATTGGTCCGGGGAGAGAGGCAAGTGATTCAAACACCCAGCGCTCCTCTCTCCCCTCCTCTTTCTCCCGCTGCTGCCGACGTGCCCGCACCTGCCCGCACCGCTCCAGCTCTGCTTCTCCTCCATCCTTGCTCCCCCTGCTCCATCCAGAACCCTCCTGCACCCTCCAGGTAGGTTAGGGTCAGTGAGGGAAAGGTCTATTTAGGCAGGGCTAGGAAGGGATAGTGTAAGTTTTAGGGAAAGAAAAAAAAACTTTTTTTTTTTCAGTGCCTCTGGTGGTTGGGGTCCACAGACCCCTAAAACCAACCCAGGGGTTCTGACCCCCCCACCCGCCGCCCTCCGCCACCTACCCGCTGCCACCACGGCCCCTCCTCCGCCACCTACCTCCACCACCCTCCGCTGCCACCCCCACCAGCCGCCCTCCTCCGCCACCTACCTCCACCACCGCCGTCCTCTTCCGCCACCTACCTCCACCACCCGCCTCCACCACCAGCCGCCCTCCTCCGCCACCTACCTCCACCACCGCCGTCCTCCTCCGCCACCTACCTCCACCACCGCCTACCTCCACCACCAGCCGCCCTCCTCCGCCACCTACCTCCACCACCGCCGCCCTCCTCCGCCACCTACCTCCACCACCGCCGCCCTCCTCCGCCACCTACCTCCACCACCCTCCGCTGCCACCTCCACCCGCCGCCTCCTCCACCACCCGCTGCCCTCCTCCGCCACCTACCTCCACCTCCGCCACTCTTTTTGTAATTCTTAGTACGCGAACACCCGCCCCAACACACACGCACATTGAATAAAGTTTGACACACACGCACACACACCCATGGCCCACCGGATGCTCTCAGTGGAGGAGGCATACGCCCAGATGCTCTCCGACACCGAGAGCGCCAGTGAGGATGACGATGACCCCACCTTCCTCCTGTCATCTGCATCCTCCTCATCATCATCTGATGATGATGAGCCCCCAAGGCGGCGGAGACGCCGCCAGGTGGAGCCAGGGGCCCCACATGCTAGGGACCCTGTGGCCCACACCAGTACGAGCAGCCCTGGGGCTCGTACTGGTTTCCCGGCCCACCAAATAAGCGCACCGGAGCCCCCACCGGTGAACTTAGCTGGTGTCCCCAGTGGACTATGAACCTGTGATTCCGGATTTCGTTGGCAATCCTGGAATCCAGATTCCCACAGTGGGGTTCACTGAAATAGACTATTTCAGTTTTTTTTCAGTGACCCGCTGGTGAATCTGATGGTGGAGCAGACGAATCTGTACGCCCAACAGTTCGTCGCTCAGCACCCAGGTTCCTTTGGCTAGGCCCGGTGGCTGGACGCCAGTCAGTGCAGCCAAGATGAGGACGCTTTGGGGCCTCGTGCTGCACATGGGCCTAGTGCAAAAACCAAGCGTCAGGCAATACTGGAGTGGGGACGTCCTCTACCAGACCCCACTGTACAGTATGGCCATGACGCGCTCAAGGTTTGAGGCCATCCGGAAATGCCTGCATTATGCAGATAATGCAGCATGTCCCCCAAGGTGATCCCGCCTATGACCGGCTGTACAAGATACGGCTCGATCATCGATCACTTTGGGGCCGCATTCGCGCAGGCCTACGTACCTGGAAGGGAGGTCGCGGCTGATGAGTCTCTCGCTATGCGTTCAAGGGGAGACTCAGTTTCCGCCAATACATTCCCACTAAGCGGGCGAGGTATGGCGTCAAAATGTACAAAATTTGTGAGAGTGCCTCAGGGTACACTTACAAATTTCGTGTGTACGAGGGACGAGATTCCCGTATTGAACCCCAGAATGTCCCCCACTCTGGGTGTTAGCGGAAACTCGTGTGGGACCTTATGTACCCACTACTGGATAAGGGTTACCACCTGTACGTGGATAACTTGTATACCAGTATACCCTTGTACCAGGCCCTCTACGCCAGATCCACGTTCGCTTGTGGGACCGTGCGGAAAAATCAGCGCGGCCTCCCTGCCCACCCCTCCAGGTACCTATCCCCAGGGGTGAGACCCGTGCCCTTACTTGTGGAAACCTGCTGTTGGTCAGGTATAAGGACAAGAGGGATGTCCTTATGCTGACCACAATCCACGGTAATGGCACCACCCCAGTCTCTGTGCGAGGATCCTCGGCAACGGTCCTTAAACCCGATTGTATCGTCGACTACAATCGGTATATGGGTGGAGTTGATCTGTCTGATCAAGTTCTCCAACCATATAATGCCATGCGGAAAACCCGGGCATGGTACAAAAAGGTTGCGGTCAACATGGTGCAGGTTGCCATGTACAACGCTTTTGTACTATGCCGAAGCGCTGGCAGCACAGGGACTTTCCTCCAGTTCTATGAGGCAGTCCTCAAGGACCTGATCTTTTCAGACCGGGAAAGAGCAGGTCGGAGTACCTCGGGAATTGGAGGCGCCCGGGTCGATCCCTGGCCAACATTTTCCAGGTGTGGTCCCCCATACTGGAAAAAAGGGACGAACCCAAAAAGATGCAGAGTGTGTCACAAGAGGGGGATTCGAAGGACACCACCACTCAATGTGACACTTGCCCCGATCATCCAGGCCTCTGCGTCATCAATTGCTTCAGGGAGTATCACACTTCCATGGAGTACTAAATTTTTATAAGTCCCGACAGTCCCCTAGAAAACATAAAAAGTATGGCTCTAAGACTTTGGAGGCACATAAACATTTTTTTCCCCAAAAATATTAGTTTTAGTGCAGGCATCCTCAAAATGCGGCCTTCCAGATGTTGTAAAACTACAACTCCCAGCATGCCCAGCTACAGGTATCAGCAGGGCATAGTGGGAATTGTAGTTTTACAACATCTGGAGGGCCGCTTGAGGATGCCTGTTTTAGTGTCACCTAAGTCTGAGAGCCATACATATTGGGCATCGCGCGTCCGTAAAAATCTGCTCTATAAAAATAAAATTTGACCTAACCTCTTTGAAAAACTTCTTAAAAAAAAAAAAAAACTATGTCCAAAAAGACATTTGTGTTATTACCTAACACTACAAAAATTGTAATAGCGAGCGATCAAAAAGTTGTATGCACCCCAAATAGTGCCAATAAAACCGCCATCTCATCCTGCAAAAAATGAGCCCCTACATTATATATTCCCCCAAAAAAAAATGCAGCTACCAGGCTATTTAGATAGTAAAATTATCTTTTTTTTTCCTAAAATGATAATCTAGTGTCAAATCTGAATAAATCAAAAAATGTAGACATATTAGGTATCGGCGCGTCCGTAAAAATCTGCCCTATAAAAATAACATTAGAACCAACCCCTCGGATGAACGGCGTTAAAAATAAAAAATAAAAACAGTGTTAAAAATCCATTTATGTCTCCTAACACTACAAAAAGTGTAATAGCGAGCGATCAAAAAGTTGTATGCACCCCCAAATAGTGCCAATAAAACCGCCATCTCATCCTGCAAAAAATGAGCCCCTACATTATATATTCCCCCCAAAAAAAAAATGCAGCTACCAGGCTATTTAGATAGTAAAATTATCTTTTTTTTTCCTAAAATGATAATCTAGTGTCAAATCTGAATAAATCAAAAATGTAGACATATTAGGTATCGGCGCGTCCGTAATAATCTGCCCTATAAAAATAACATTAGAACCAACCCCTCGGATGAACAGGCGTTAAAAATAAAAAATAAAAACAGTGTTAAAAAAAGCCATTTATGTCTCCTAACACTACAAAAAGTGTAATAGCGAGCGATCAAAAATCGTATGCACCCCAAATAGTGCCAATAAAACCGCCAACTCATCCTGCAAAAAATGAGCCCCTACATTATATAGTAACCACCCCCAAAAAAATGCAGCAGCCAGGCTATGGAGATAGTAAAATTATCTATTTTTGTTCCTAAAATGATAATCTAGTGTCAAATCTGAATAATTCAAAGAAAGTAGACATATTAGGTATTGGCGCGTCCGTAATAATCTCCCCTATAAAAATAACATTAGACCCAACCCCTTACAGGAGCGGTGTTAAAAAAAAAAAAAAACTGTGCAAAAAAACAATTTTTGGCCAAAATTTCCGTTTTAATCCATATTTTCCAGTAATAAAGCAAGGGTTAACATTAAAAAATATATATTATTTATTGCCCCAATTCTGTACTTTGCAGAAACACCCCATATGTGGTCGTAAATGGCTATATAGCCACAAGGCAGGGCACAGAATGAAGGGAACGCCATATGATTTCTGGAAGGCAGATTTTGATGGACTGGTTTATTTACACCATGGCCCATTAGAAGTCCCCTGATGTAGCCTAGACTAGAAACTCCAAAAAAGTGACCCCATCTAAAAACTACACCCCTCAAGGTATTCAAAAATTACTTTACAAACTTTGTTAACCCTTTAGGCGTTCCACAAAAATTAATGGCAAATGTATTAACAATTTTAGAATTTCAATTTTTGTTATATTGCCTCAAAAAAGTATAATATAGAGCAACCAAAAAAAAATTTACCCTAAAATAGTCCCAAAACAACAACCACCATATCCTGTAGTTTCCTGGATGGGGTCACTTTTATGGAGTTTCTACTCTAGGGGTGCAGCAGGGGGCTTGAAAGGGTACATGGTGTAAATAAACCAGTCCCGCAAAATCTGCCTTCCAAAACCATATGGCGTTCCCCTCCTTCAATGTCCTCCCGTTTGGCCAAACAGTAGTTTAGGACCACACATGGGGTGTTTCTGTAAACTAGAGAATCAGGGCAACCCATATTGAGTTTTGTTTGGCAGGTAACCCTCACTTTATGACTGGAAAAATGGATTATAATGGAAATTTTTCCAAAAATTCCAAATTTCAAAACAGTTTCTCCATCTTCCACAAACTGTTGTGGAACACCTAAAGGGTTAACAACGTTTGTAAACCCAGCTTTGAATACCTTGAGGGGTGTACTTTCTTAGATGGAGTCACTTTTTTGGAATTTGTATGCTAGGGTGCATCAGGGGGCTTGCAATAGGACATGGTGTAAAAAAACCAGTCCCGCAAAATCTGCCATTCAAAACCCATATGGCGTTCCCCTCCTTCAATGTCCTCCCGTTTGGCCAAACAGTAGTTTAGGACCACACATGGGGTGTTTCTGTAAACTAGAGAATCTGGGCAACCCATATTGAGTTTTGTTTGGCAGGTAACCCTCACTTTATGACTGGAAAAAATGGATTATAATGGAAATTTTTCCAAAAATTCCAAATTTCAAAACAGTTTCTCCATCTTCCACAAACTGTTGTGGAACACCTAAAGGGTTAACAACGTTTGTAAACCCAGCTTTGAATACCTTGAGGGGTGTACTTTCTTAGATGGAGTCACTTTTTGGAATTTGTATGCTAGGGTGCATCAGGGGGCTTGCAATAGGACATGGTGTAAAAAAACCAGTCCCGCAAAATCTGCCATTCAAAACCCATATGGCGTTCCCCTCCTTCAATGTCCTCCCGTTTGGCCAAACAGTAGTTTAGGACCACACATGGGGTGTTTCTGTAAACTAGAGAATCAGGGCAACCCATATTGAGTTTTGTTTGGCAGGTAACCCTCACTTTATGACTGGAAAAAATGGATTATAATGGAAATTTTTCCAAAAATTCCAAATTTCAAAATTGTTTCTCCATCTTCCACGAACTGTTGTGGAACACCTAAAGGGTTAACAACGTTTGTAAACCCAGCTTTGAATACCTTGAGGGGTGTAGTTTCTAAAATGGGGTCATTTTTGGGTGGTTTCTATTATGTGAGCCTCACAAAGTGACTCCAGACCTGGACTGGTCCATAAAAGTGGAATTTGGGAAATTTCGGAAAAATTTCAAAATTTGCTTCTAAACTTCTAAGCTATGTAACATCTCAAAAATAAAATGACATTCCCCAAATGCTCCAAAAATAAAGGAGACATATGGGAAATGTAAAATCATCCCTTTTTGGGGGGGGTATTACTGTGTATTCTAGAAGTAGAGAAACTGAAACTTTAAAATTTGCTAAATTTTCCAAATTTTTTGTAAAAATTGTATTTTTTTATGCAAAAAAATTGACTTTTTTGACCCAATTTTAGTAGTGTCGTGAAATACAATATGTGACGAAAAAACAATCTCAGAACGGCCAGGGTAAGTAAAAGCGTTTTAAAGTTATCCACACTTAAAGTGACAGTGGTCAGATTTTGAAAAAATGGCCTGGTCCTTAAGGTGAAATAGGGCCGTGTCCTTAAGGGGTTAAATATTAAACCCATAAATAATTATTAACCACACTTAAATTATTAAATATATTTATTGTTGGAATATAATTGGCCACGGTGCATGATGTTACCTAATAAATATAATTAAGTGAACCATATTAATAAATTACCAACATAACTCAATACCGAATAAATAACAGACCAACTAGTCCACTCGGTGAGTGACTATTACCCCAACCACCATATAGCGCACTTTTTTACAATGGCTAACAAGCACCGCAGTCTTTTTCGATCATATTTTGTAATCCAACATTGAAAATGTCCGAACCAATATCAGATAATGACTGTTTTAAATGATTGTATAACCCTGCAATAAATCCTTTCAACTCCATATGTCTGTAAGACTTGCCATACATTTTTCAGTTCTCTTATTTATCCTAATTCTATTTCTTACCATGAAAAACAAGGTATTTGAACTCCATTCTCATTTTGGTACTATTTCTGAGAATGCTATCCTAGTTTGTGGGAAAAGAGTATGTACTGCTAATATAGTGTTAATTAATTCTTGTATTAAGTCGTGTGTACGAATTCTACCCATATCAGAAGAACCAACGTGTAAAATTATCATATTGGGTACTGGCCACACCTTAGAGGCCGATACACATTCCATATGAATGTTTTTTAAATGTAGATCAACCATCTAAAAAATTTATACCTTATCGCTTAAACCTAAATTAACAGATTTGAATTTAATAGATGCTCTTTTACTGGCTAAAGAAATGAGATTGTTTCGGAGTATGCAAATTATCTTCTGTTCTAAAAAAGATTATAATGTACAGCTTATACCTATTTGAGTTCCTTCTACCTATTTTCTTTATAGTATTTTCTTTGAGTCCGATTTTATATGCATAACTTGCTGCTCTAATTCGAAAAGAATGACCTAAAATTTTTTCGCTTTGTAGGTCAAAATGTTTTTTTTACATCTAGACAAAATAAAATTAATTGGAACTTCGTTAATGGGGATCCATCGACATGCATGAAAAGTGGGCCTAGTTTGGAAGACCTAGATACTAACCAATCTTTTAAAGCCTGAACAGGACATAGAGTGGATGATTGAAATTTTTTCAGACTTAACCAGATTCCATTACCTTATTGATCGGTCTTTGATCTTCTTATGAATAATTTTATTTTTTCCCTATGTAAAACTAGATCATTGATTTGTAACGGTGTTACTGTTGTTCTATTCGCAGCTGTAAATTCGCTGATGCGCAGTGCACCAAAAAAGAGAAGGAAAAATGCAGCTTTGAATAAGCACGTCTCATAGGGAGATGAACAAATAACCGGTAAGTACTCAACAAATTGTTTTAGAAGTTCAAGAGACAATGGTCTAGTTCTGCTTTTGCAAGAATGTTCTCTTTTCAAACCTTTAATTAGCTGTTTTAATAAAAAATTGGACGTGAATGGGGTTATATAATAAAAAAACTTGAAAAAAAAATGCCAGATAAGATTTTTTTAATATAATCCTCTACAGCCCTTTTTTATAAGATCAAAAAAGAATAGGTTATCATATAATACATTGTCATCCCATTTACTGAAATTATTCTCTAATTATTCCATGCGGCTGAATAGGCAGCCCTATGTAGTCGGAGCTAATGCTTTACTAATTAATCCATTGATCGTCTTCCAAAGTTTTAATGGGCATGGAATCTCAAGAGTCACATGGAATCACAAAGAATCTGCGATTATATTAGACCTGCCTTTAATATATTTAGCTTTTATCCAAATGTTGTTTTTTAAACAAGTCAGAACTATTTGTCTCAGTATGTTGACCACTACCGTAGATTTGGCAGATAGTTTATTGAGAAAACCGCACCCTTGTTATCTGAAAATAATAGAATACGTTTGTTTTTGAATTTATCATGCCAAAATGATAAAGCTACCAATACCGGGAACAGTTCCAAGAAAATAATGTTTTTTTATAAATGGTTCGCCTAGCCAATTTTTTGGCCACTTTTCTTAAGACCATTGATTCATAAATATTGCTCCATAACCCACTGAAGCAGCAGCGTCAGTGAACAATTGGAGTGAATCAGAGTCTATAAATTCTTGCTGCCACATGGTTCTACCATTATACTCCTCAAGGAAGCTTAGCTAGATTTGAATGTCGTCTTTTATTTGTTTTGTTAGACGAATGTGTTGTGCGTTTTTTTCCCCACCATGGCTGAATACATTCTTCTAGAAAAACTCGCCCCATTGGTATCACTCTAGTTACGAGATTAAATGATCCCAGAGCAGATTGTAAACGTTTTAAAGTCGTTTTCCTAGATGTTACCAAATTGTTTATTAATATCCGCAAGGAAGAACTTTTTTCTTCCGGAATTTTAAATTCCATATTTTCCGTGATATCATTTGTCGGGTATACCGTTTTTTCCTCCGCTAATGGAATTTGGAAGTACTCAGCTATATTTTTGAAGGTATTTAGCAAATTAATGCAGTCATTGGATTTTGACTTACCAATAAACAGAAAATTGTCCAAGTAATGGACCACATGACCCCCACTTGTATGATTTTCTAGCATCAATTGTAAAAAAGTTGATAATGCTTCAAAATAAAAGCAGGATAGGGAAAAACCCATAGGGAGTGCTTTGTCATAATAAAATTTTCCTTCAAATAGAAAGCCCAATGAATTATATCCGGATGGGATGATAGGCAACAACCTGAAGGCAGATTTATGCTGTTTTTGCCATTAACACATTCCTCCCCGCTTTTCTTAGAAAGGATAATGCTTGATCAAATGATGGATAGTGTACCGATGTAAATTTTTTATCAATTAAATCATTCAATGAATCATCTTTTGGGTATGACAAGTGATGAATGAGGCGAAAACTGTGAACTTCTTTTTTAGGCACCTAAACCTAGGGGGGGCAGTCTAAAATTTTTGAAAGGAGGCTGGAGAAAAGGACCAGTTTTCAGAAATTTCTTTATTTATTTAAGTCTACTTTCACACTTGCGTTTTGGCTTTCTGTTTCTGAGATCTGTTCAGGGCTCTCACAAGCAGTCCATTCTAATGCATTCTGAATAGAAAAGGATCCGCTCAGAATGCATCAGTTTGCCTCCGTTCAGTCACTATTCCGCTTTGGAGACGGACACCAAAACGCTGCTTGCAGCGTTTTAGTGTCCGTCTGATGAAACTGAGCCAAATGGGGACCGATCCGTTTTCACTGACACAATTTGGCACAATAGAAAACGGATCCGTCCTCCATTGACTTTCAATGGTGTTCAAGACAGATCTGTCTTGGCTATGTTAAAGACAATTCAAACGGATCCATTCTGAACAGATGCAGACGGTCGTATTATCCGAACGCGAGTGTGAAAGTAGCCTTATCTTGAACCGTTGTTTTATTAAAATTTACAGATTTTAAGTTTTCAACAAAAGAACAACCTGAACCTGAGAAAGTGGGAATGTAAAAACCATCAGAGAAACCTTTAATTAATATTTGCACAATTGTTTTGTTTGGGTATATTTTTAAATAGTGAATGAGTCTTGGTAGATTCAATGGGGTCACCTCCTCTATTGGATTCTTTACTGTATGATGGGTGTTGACCATGCTTTTTAAAGGATTTTGATGCTGGGTGGTTTCCTGTGCAAAAAGTGCACTCGTGTTTATTTTTGCAATTAGCTTTCCATCTGCATACCGACTCGTTGAAGGCAAAGCAAACTCCTTTTTGGGGAATTTGTTGACGAAAAAGGTTAGATCTTTGGGGTAACATAAGGTTGATCCAAAGACCCACATCCTTTGAACCCCTGTTTAAATCTGGGTATTCTGCTAGTTTTTGACGAAAAGATTCATCATAGTTACACCATGCAGTACCTCCTAAGTTTTTATAAGCTTTAAGGATACTGTCCAGATGATGAAGTAATCCGCTACACAGGATCGAGTGTTTTTCACCCAATACTGCTGCATAAACATAATACTTGAAGCCAATTTAAAAAAGTCTTCTGCTGATTTCTGTTTCTCTCTTCCTCTTCTTTTTTGTCGAATTAAAATTTTTTTTTTAGATAAAGGGAGGAGAGAAAAAACATCAATAAATTCCTTATTCCAAATTTTTTCTTTTGTTTGTTTAGACAAACGGAATCCCAAAGGGGAACTCTGGCAGGGCACTGTTTCCTTTAATACTGTTTCTTTTATTCCACTGCCAGATTCCAGGGATGGGATTAAACATTTGTCATTCGAAATTCCTGGATTATCTGTTGTGTAAATACTATTGGTATTATGCTCAATTTCTTCAATACTGTACTATCCGAATCCGAATTCCTGCCTGGAGAAGGCCATACTGAATTCGGATTCCGTTTTGTCTCCTTATAAGACAAGAAAGAAAAAAATCCTTAAATAAGTGAACCCTTATAATGTAAAATGGTGTCAGTGTTAGGATTGTAACTCTTATTTGAAGTGTTAGTGTACTGCTGAAAGCAGTCACTATTTTCTGTAGGTGTAAAGAAATTCTCACCCTCGTGAATGTTGATGGTTGTCCTGTCTTTTCAGATGCGCGAGCTGAACTGGCTGCTGTGACTGGAGACCATGGTGAGTATATGACCGTTTCTTCTCTCTGCTCCTCGCGCTGTGTGACCCAGAATTTTTTTTATTTCTGTGTCTTACAGTTTCTTGTGGTGGAGAATAACTCCTCTTCTCTTTTCTTGCCATCTTTGTAGGCGGGGGAGAAAGCAGAGCATCACAGGGGCTGTGCGCAGCAATGTCATCAATCGTCGCCAACTCTGTGCTCCTGCCTGAGGAGAATGCGCAGACCGGATGAAATGATTAAAGATCGCAATCTCCGGCGCTGGAATCCATATGAAGACATCTTCTGAGCCAGTCCTCCCCTCCGTAAGTCTCTGCGTTCTTGATTAACTGTTTAAGTAATTCTTCCATTTCTCTTTTTCAGGTGCAGGTCCGGTTTCTTCACTGCCACTTACTTGAGTGTGCATTAACTGACTTCTCCTTTCATGCAAATAAATGGGGCCATGACACCATGTCCCCCCTATTTGCATCTGCAAATAAGGTCTTCTCAGAGGGCTTCTTCTGGGGTGTTGGCAACCACTATGGAGCCATCCTTGGAGATGGAGAGCTCAACTGGGAAGTCTCATCTGTATATTATCTTGTGCTGCCTCAAAACCTTGGTTCTCACAAAAAAATGCCCTTCTTCGAGCAAGAGTAATTGTAGAAAGATCGGCAATCAGAAGTATGTCCTTAAAAGCAGTCTAGTAAGGCCTGGGCATATCTTGAGGCCCCCATTATCCACTCCTTAATATGAAGAAAATGAAATGTATCTTTACAATAATGTTGCAAGGTGCATTAGGAGCAAGAGTTTCTGGCTTTGGTAGGCGAGCCAGGTCATTGGTAAGTTCCATCTGAGAAGCCTCCAGTAAGAGGCAGGTAAAGAAGTCTATTAGGAAGTCTACAAAAAAGTCAGGTTTGACTGACTCTAGGATGCCCCTAGTTTCTGCCAGTTTCAGTTTAAAAGCCTCCATCAACTTCTCCATGAAATCCACCAATTCATTGTGTACGGAGGTTATCTCCACAATCTTGGTCTCAATTTGAGAGTTTCAGTCACCCAGTGATGTGACTTCTACATGAGGCTGGCACAATGCTTGCTTAAAATCTGCTTGTATTGAAGACTTAAGTTCAGCCAATAATATGTGTATAGTAGCTTCAATAATAGGATGCTTTACTAAATTAGTGAATGGTCTGAGCGGAGGAGTGTGCACCATGAGCAGGCCTGGCGAAAGACGAAGGAGGGAGTGTGTATGTGCAGGTCTATCTTGGCTGACAATGGGGGAGACAGGTCAAACCCCCCTGAAGACGCAAAAGTAAGAAGCATGGGGATGTAGAGTTGCCCCAACTGCCGAGAGGTGGCGTCAGAGGGGCGCTTACCCGCTGGTTAGGTTGATCAAGCACGATCAGAGACACGCACGCCATAGGCTGTAAAGACCCGCCAGTACCATTTTGCTTGCCAGAGTCTGTGGTCAGGAAGAACTTGGTGAGCCGCAACAGACTCATCTTAGATTTTGTCATTGCAGGATACTCTGCTTTTGTGTGGTATGCAGGATCCCTTTGGCCAGTTTTAGCTGCTGAATTAGCCACAAAGCACCAGAGCTGAAGGACTACACGTCTAGCTCCATGAGTCTGTGATTTGATTTGAATTTTTATATTTCTATAAAGTTTTTAAAACTTTTTACCTTATTTTTAAGTCATTAGATTGCAATTTTTATTCTGTAATGGATTTTTATCCATTACAGAATATAGAATTCAATGTATTCCAAAGCCGTCCTGTCACCTGCAGGTCATCATTGGAATATACTAGTAAAGAGCCTTAAAGCCTTGTACAGGCTCAGGCCTTTACTACTAAGGAACCCTGATCTCAGCCCAGAGGGGTGGAGCTTTCCGGGCTGGAAAAGTGCTGCTCCCAGTTGTAGTACTCTCAGAAGCTGTGGTCACATTTGTTCATGGCATCTGAGGCATTAAATGTCTGCAATCAACGACATTAACCCTGGGTCTCGGCTGTTTGAAACAGACCCAGCCGCTATTGATTGATGGCCTTTGTATTCTTTCACATGTGATACCATTCTCAGATCTCATACAAGCGCCATATGACCTAATTTCCAGCGCTTGTGCACTGATCCCCACTGTAGTGTACTTGGCGGCTTCAGCTGGTTGCGGTGCAGACTTATGTTGGCGAGATCTTTAGAGAACATTGCCAAGTACACTACAGCAGGAATCAATGTGCGAGCACTGGAAACAAGTTCATACGGCGCATGCGCAAGATCTGAGGATGGAATCGTGTCTGAAAGAATACAAAAAGCCATCAATCATTTGCAAAGGGGTGGGAAGGTGGCACAGCAAGCTTGACTTGAAGACCATTATTTACATGCACTTTGGACATATGAGACAGAAACTTCCTTAGAAACCTGATGTCAACAATTTTAGACTAATGTGTATGGGTATCTTTACTAGTTCACTAGCACATTTGTATGCATGTTCATATGTTAATGTTGGGCAATTGTCCGGGCTTTACTAAGTACAGACCACCACTGGCTGATCCCGGAAGTCAGCATTGCAACTACAAGGTTAATAGAGCTGTGTAGTTCTGGAAATGGAGCTACAACCGAACAGCTGATTGGTGGGTGTCAGACCCCCGCTGTTCAGTTTGTGATGGCAAATTCTGAGGATAGGCCATCGCTTGGTAAAGCCCAGACAACCTCTTTTAGACAATAAAGAAGACCATTAAAAGTATATAAGGGAGTTTGCCCATTTAGACCACCACTTTACAGCTAACCTTAGTTGGGAATTTGAAAATGCAAAAATGTATGTGCATGCCTTAGTCAAATGAATAGAGGTGATGTTCAGTCACGGAAAATTCTGCAACAAAAACTGCAGTTTGTGAAGGCACCCTTCACAGACAACCCATCATTAACCCTAGGTTCACACCTGAGCGTTTTACAGCGCGTTCAAACGCGCTGTAAAACGCTCAAGACAGGAAAACCAATGCATCCCTATGGGAGTGGTTCACACTTGAGCGTTTTACAGCGCGTAAAAACGCGCTGTAAAACGCCCGACGCATAAGCTCGTTCAGGAGCGTTTTTTTTGGGCGTTTGTCGCGCTTTTCCTCCCATAGACTTCAATGGGAACGCGCGTAAAACGCGCGTTAAGGTGTAGATATACCTTTTTCTATTGGTCTCCAGAATCACGAACGCGCGTTTGACGCGCGTTTCCTATTTGCAAAAACGCGCTAAAATACGCGCGACAAAAATGCGCGTAAAACGCGCGTTTCAAAAACGCTCAGGTCTGAACCCCTTGTAAGAGATAATAGAGTATTTAGGGTTATATATTTTCATTTACCTGTGAATTTTCTGAAAAGATCAGTCATTGCCGATATAATTTCTTCATCTGTTAATGTTTCCATATATTCAGACTGCTCTCCAGCAATGAATCCACAGAGCACATGCCCCATCCTGACAGAACAAAACATGTCAGAACGTTTTAGATTCTACCCACATTTTCCCCAAAAATAGAAAAGGTTGAGGTTAGACCATGACAATTCATTTTCCTCCAAACCATCCTTCCTCAACTATAGGACAAGTTACTATTATGCATTTCTGCTGCCTGGTGGGAGGGACTTGTAGTCCATGTTCAGGAAGATTTTTTCAAACCTTTAAATGCCAAAAAAAGGCTTATATATAATTTTTTTTATGTTTAACTGTTTTTCTAACTTTTTTTTTTAGGTCCCCAAGTGGACCCCAACATGCAATCATTCGATTACAATTTGTGTAGAGTAATGAAACTTCTTCCATTAGCCTATACACAGATCGATATATTACAATTCGGTGCTGCCACCTGCTGGCCTGAATTGCAATATACAATTAATGAGCCTAAAAGCCTAGTACAGGCTCTGACTCATTACTTTCATGGAACGCCTTCCCCAATCTCCGCCCGGGGAAGGCGTTCCTGCCCGGATGCCGTGGTCACATCTGAGGACTTAAATTACCTTAGTCCCGGGTGTCTGCAGTGTGAAAAATCAGGCAACCGGGTGCAATGGTGCTTGCACCACTCGCAGGCGCCTTCTTTAAAGACCCGCCATCTGCCATACTATTACAGCGAATGTAGGAAAGGGGTTAATTGTTCCATTGAGCCCTTACGTTGTAGGAAGGAAGTCATGGTCAAAAATCAAAGACATCTTTAACAGGAATATGCCATGAGTAATGTAAAAAATGAAAATCAGACATCATATAGCGCACAGCAGTCTCTTTCTAACAAACTAAGAACCAGCCCTCTACCGGACATGGAGCTAAATATCTGCCGATTCATGCAGCAAAGAAGGATGGAATTAGGTATGTATGTCAATCTCAGTGATCTAGACAGAGAATTTAGAAAAAGAGCAAATAGCAGGTCGTGCTATACAGATAGATTTCAGTGAATAGCTCACTGGGTATACTAAATGTTTAATTACATGCAATTACAAAAGTATTCAGATCCAGGTGCTGGTTTGAAAAATGTACAATATTTTTCCTGGGACGACCCCTTTAAGCAATGTTCTTATGTGTCTGACTTACTGTTCAGGTGGTTCCAGGACAACAAATATCGGAAGTTTTTTCATCCAATTCTGCTTCAGGTCTTTCTTTGGTTCAGTAAGAGGAGATTCTCCTTCCCACACGATCTGGATCATAGTAGTGTTGGAGTCCCAAAAGGGTTTTTCAAATTCCAACACAATTTTATTATTGGTTCCAAATCCCAAATTCTTAATAGCCTGCGTTTTGCTTGGTGGAAGAGGAGGGCTGAAGAAATCCACCGATCGTTTCTTCAGAAATCCTAAAACCATAGGAAACCATCTGAAAAGTCATACGCAAAATAAATGAATAACAACCAATTTTTACAGTAAAGATTACCCTGATCACTGTGAGTCGGGCTAAACCATAGGTAAACTATAGTATCATATGGTAAACATTCAAGCAGACAGCTCATAATAACTATTACTATGCAATGAACAGAAAATTTCAAATAAAGTATTCCTGCAAAATATACGAATTAAAAATTGTTAGAGATTCTGGTCCACTTTTTCCTGCATTTAGGGTTGGTAAGACGTGCTCAGTAGCTTCCCTGCTTCGTTCTTCCTCTCATTGCCGATGTCTTGATCTAATAGTGAAGTTGCCCAGCTGCCCATTTTCATTCATTCCTCACTACTTCTAAATTCATAGAAATATAAAGCTATATCTCTCTCTAGACCAGGGTTTCTCAACTCTGGTCCTCAGGACCCACCTACCGCGGTCAGGATTTGAGAATATCCAACAAAATGAATACCTGTGTGTGAGGGACTATTTTCTATGCAAGGGAGGAAGGCGTTAACAAGAGTTGCACTCCTGGTAATGCAGGTGCTTGACTATAATGTCACATGTGGCATGTGCTGCCTCCCACAGAAAGGAAAGAATTCTTTCAGATAATGTGAGTATAAAAGAGAAACAAAAGATGTCAATGACACTGGAGAGCATTTTTATAGTTAAAAGGGTTTTCCGAAATTTTTGAACCAGGACTCTGCCAATCAGCTGTTTGAGAAGGCACTGACACTCTCAGTAGTGTTAAGGCCTTCATGGCCTAGGTGCAGCTGAGCCCCATTGAAGTGAATGGAGCTGAGCTGCTATAGCAAGCACACCCACTACCTAATCCGCACCGTCCGGACCGCGGTAAGGAAGGGGTTAAACGGCTGGCATCTGTTTTTCTATCAGAGTGCCAGCAATGTGCTGGCACTCTGATAGAACCACTAGACACCAGGGAATTATTACAAGGGAGGCGGGCGGGGGATCGCTATTGCGATCCCGCCTGCCGCACCGCCCGCCTCCCGCACCGCCTACCGCCGCCGCAACCACCCCCCCTGCACCCCTGCCGCCATAACAAGATCGGGGGATGCAGGGGGGGTTAATATGATTAACTTCGGGGCAATTAACTCTCTGATCCCCGCGATCAGAGATCCCTAAAACCGCTGCAAACCGCAGGTCTGAATTGACCTGCGGTTTGCAGCGATCGCCCTCGGCATTAGAACATGGTTCCTGCTGATCTACATCAGCAGGAACCATGTTGCTACGGCGCCCACATCGGGCGCAGTAGCAGTTTAAACACAGGGCGTACAGGTACGCCCTGTGTCCTTAAGGACTCGGACATTAGGGCGTACCTGTACGCCCTGTGTCCTTAAGAGGTTAAGAAAAGTATAAGTTTTTGTGAAGCTTTTTTTTTAATAAAGATTTGAAGTGTATCGAAGGAAGCAGGACGGATCTGGATAAAAATAGATGTGTTTAATGAATGTAGATGTATTGTCTTACGTTTTCCATCTTACTCCCATTCACTGCAAATTTAAAAAAAAATAAAAGTATGGTATGTATGGAAAAAAGTACATAAACGTAAACAAAAGTGTGCACTTTTTAACTATGTTTTCCCAATGACAGTGTAAGGATACATCAAGTAATATGTTTCTATACTTTATTCTGTTTATAAGCGTATCCCTGTGACGTACAGCAAAAATCAGATGTGAACAGCCCCTTATATTGTTTAAATATTAGACAGTATTACATCTGCATATTGTATACTCACTTACCTAGAGGAACAGTGACAATGACGTGATCTGCCACAAAGCTGTCACCATCTTCACACTGCACTTGCACAGGATACACATGAGAGTTGCTGCCAGGAAAGGATCCATTCCAGTGAATGCTCTTTACTGCTTTGTTAAGTAATACAGTGCCATTTGGAAGTGGTGCCTTCATGTGGTTCACAAGACTTTCAAATCCTCTAAAAAAAGACACCAATATTCTCTTCAAAGGTAACACATTAAGAAAATAGAAGTATTACAGTGTATAGTACTCACAGGTTCAGTCACTCTTAGGGGACTAAAACATCTGAAAAGTAGTTGAATAAAGTTTTTTTTAAAATATTAAAAACAAAATTCAAAGACCATTTTTCTCATTTTACATATATAAAAAATTGAATTAAAAATAATGATCTATCTCCCAAAATGGTAGGAAACAAACAAAAAACTACAGACTGCCTTGCAGAAAATGAGCCCTCACACAGCTGTCTGCACAAAATTTAAAAAAGCTATGCATGTCAGAATACTGTATCATGACACAAAGCAATCTTTAAAAAAGAAAAAAAAAAGAAAAAGCAACTTAAAGCATACATGAGTTTAAAAACCAGTTTGAATAATGGCTGTGTTGTTCGATCATAACTGTGAAGGAACTAGGGTTGTTTCGGGTATCGAACTTTCGATACCCAATCGATACTTTTCTCTGGTATCGCACTCGATACCAGGAAAAGTATTTTATCGATACTGGGCTGCACTACTGCACAGCCCAGTATAGGAGAGCATGGCTGCGCCGCTCTCAGCGCGGCCATGTTCTCCTCGGCAGCACAGGGAGAAGGAGGCAGTCTCTCCCTCCCCCTGTGCTGCCGCTGCAACCAATAGAGGGAGAGGGGGCGGGAGGAGGGGCGGAGCGGGGGCGGGAGGAGGGGCGGGCGCACTGGCCAGCAATGCAGAATACCGTTTCTTCTATAAATGCAGGCAGAAGACACAGCCTGCCAGCACCTGCCTGTGACCCAGCACTGCAATCAGAGGCAATTAACCCCTCAGGTGTGGCACCTGAGGGGTTAATAGCCTCTGATCGCAGCGCTCGGTCACAGGCAGGTGCCGGCAGCCTGTGCCTTCTGCCTGCATTTATATATGGACCCAAAAACTACGGACTAATTTTTGGGGGATTAGGTATTTACTATTTTTACACAAAGGCCTTACTAGGCAAAACCTACATTATCTCCCAAAACCAAGATTAAAAAAACCTTTTTGTATTAATCATAAACTTTATTAAATACTGAAACTAATGAGCGACACACATTAAAAACCTAGTGATGTCTCGCTTGGCTGAATTGGTCAGATATATGGGGTAACCATATGGGGGTTGTGCACTAACTCCCAAAATGGTATACTCAAGGCGTGTAGGGAGACAACCTGCTAGCGTGTTGACTATATATGGCACTGGTTTTGAGCCATTGCTGGTCAGCTCACTATGCTATATAACACCCTATTTGTTTGAGTTTTGGATCAAACACGTGTGTGCTCGAATTATTGCCTAGCCAAACTATTACGCATTGCTCCCTCACATTGCCATGCTCTTATCACAAAATTCTATTCAATTGCTATTATTTCATCAAGCGAGACCTTCACTAATAGCTTTAAAACACTAACTGCCCCCCGACATGTTTCGACATTTACATGGCCTCTTCAGGGGAAACGGGCAGCATTGTTCACCACAGGTGTATATGACCTTCTTATACCATACTAATACTGATTGATGGCAAAAGTTACCAATCGCAACATTGTGTATTCCTGTTCACACACCCCCTGTCTCGGGGAGTGAACCAATCCATTTGCGCTAACCTCACTGACGTGGTGCGCGGATAAAGGATGCGCACACACTTGTCTCCTGCTATAGTAAACGGCAGTCCATCGCGCAGCTGCTGCGCAGCTTCCTCTGCGCACACACTTAGTCTGTGCAGCGGAGGCGCCTATTGGTATGTCCCGGCACTTAGCCGATTTTGGCTATCTCTCTATGTACTGCGCATGTCCTGCGCGGACAATCCCTGCTCCAACACTTTAACAAAGTTCTGATTCCCTCCCGGACATTATGAAGCCACTGCGCTCCTCTCGCTGCACTAATGCTTAAACTAGCAGACGATGCTGGTAGCAATCATCTTGCGTTCCCACTGTATGACCCACAGGTAAATAAGGAACAACAAGGACATGACAATGTCCATAACCGGGCACAAAACTGCATTTGTGTCATGTCAAGAATGACAACCAAACAGTACTTTTAGCTCGATTTTTAAGATATTCAATCGTCCTAAGTGGTATGGACTTCATAACCTGCAAGTGTTATTTCATTACACCATACAATGCTGGTTGTTCTATTATATCATGCCGACTGACTGCCATTACCAATAACTTATCTTTTATCTACACTTCAGAATTCTACTAATGGACACTTAAGACCAAATACTATGTCCTTTATTCTATAGATACAATGCTGCATTAGTATATTTTTCTTATTTTAGACCCATCAAAATGTGAAATGTAAACATTTTATACCCCACCCAGAGATGAACAATTTATATGTTAGAACATGCTCAAAAACTAGATTAATGTCCGAAATACTAATCACATGATCAAAGTGTCACAATTATTAATCACAAATATTACAGGAAAGATGCATATGTAAAGCCTTCATTCAGTCCTTTGGGACTCAGGCTGTCCAGCCTATATATCCATTTGGTTTCTTCACGTAGTAATACGGTGTCCAGGTCACCCCTCCTGGCACCCAGAGTCTTCTTACAGATGCCCCAGAAGCGTAAGCACTTACTGTCATTCATATGAAACAGTCTTACATGTCGTGAAAGAGCGGTATCTGACTTGGTGTTAATTTTACTTATATGCTGACCCATACGTCTCCTCAGCTCCTGGGACGTTTTTCCCACATAAAATTTGGGACATGGGCACTTGGCAACGTAGACAACCCCCTTCGTCTTACAATTGATGAAATCTCTAATTTCATATTCCTTTCCATCTACAGGATTTTGGAAGGATTTACATCTTTGGATCAGTGGACAGTAGATGCAGTCACCACAAGGGTAAGTACCAGTGGTACTCGATTTTAACCATGTACCCGATTGTTGCACCTGAAAAAAACTATGTACTAGCAGGTCCTTCAAATTCTGTCCTCTACGATATGTTACTGAAGGACGCTCTGTCACAACATTTCTAAGGTCATTATCGGCCCATAAAATGTGCCAATGCCTTTTAAGGATTTGAAAGACCTGGTTGTTACGAGCATCAAAAGTGCCAATACATCTGACGACCTGTGCCCCGCCATCCCCCTATCAGTGGTAAGTAGGTCCGTCCTTTTCATACTTTTTGCCCTAGCATAAGCTTGGTGTAGAACTCGCTTAGGGTACTCCCTTTCTCTAAAGCGCTGGTATAACAGTTGACTCTCCTTTTCAAAAGCTGCATCACTCGAGCAGTTTCTGCGTGCTCTTATGTACTGTCCAGTGGGTATTCCCCTTTTCAGTGGTTTGGGGTGAAAGCTGCCCCAATGCAGCAAATTGTTAGTTGCCGTGGGTTTACGAAAGGTTTCAGTGTGAATGCTACCATCCTCCCACAATGTCAGTCTGAGATCAAGAAAGGTGATGGTGGTGTCATGAATTTCTGAGGTAAATACCATGCCAATTGAATTGTTATTCAGAACTGTAACGAAATCCTGAAAAGCCCCCACCGTGCCATCCCAGAGGATCAATACATCATCGATGTATCGTCCCCAAAATAAAATGTGCCTAGTGAAATCCAACATATCTTGAGAAAAAACAATTGTATCCTCCCACCACCCTAAAAACAAATTTGCAAAATTCGGTGCACATTTACTGCCCATCGCAGTACCGACTGCCTGTAAATAAAACTGACCATCAAAAATGAAGTAATTATGTGTCAAGAGAAATTCCAACAATGTGAGTACAAATTGATTGTGTTGGTGAAAATGAGTGCTCTTGGTGCTCAAAAAAGTGGAAACCGCTCGTAAACCCAGGGAATGCTGAATATTGGTGTATAAACTTTCTACATCCAAGCTAGCTAGTTTGGTGTTGACTGTCACTTGTAGTTCTTGCAGTTTGATCACAACATCTTTTGTATCCTGTATAAATGACGGCAGTGCAGAAACGAATGGCGCTACAAACACATCCACGTATTGGCTCACATTTTCCGTGAGACTACCGTTAACTGACAGGATCGGGCGGCCGGGCACAGGCCGTCGTTGTTTGTGTATTTTTGGAATAGCATACAAAGTTGCTATTGTTGGACTTTTGTTATAAAGAAATGAATACTCCTCCCTTGATATTAAACCATCTGTCTTCGCCTTTGATAGTATTGTTTTCAATTCCCCTAGAAATCTTTCTGTAGGATTGCCATCCAATTTACTATATGTTCCTGGCTTTTCAAGTAAGTCCATGACCATCCTTTTATAGTCATCTCTGTCCATCAGGACGACATTTCCGCCTTTGTCTGAGGGCTTTATGATTAAGTTCTCATTATTACATAATTCTTGTAGCGCTCTCCTCTCCATTTCTTCCAAGTTTGCCTGTACTGGTTGCCTATTAGTACTTAATTTCTTGAGATCCTGCGTGACCAATGTTACAAATGTGTCGATATTACCATACTGCGCAAAGCGGTGGTGTATATTTAGACTTAAATACCTAAGTCTAAATATACACCACCGTTTGCGCAGTATGGTAATATCGACACATTTGTAAAATTGGTCACGCAGGATCTGTAATTATGTAATAATGAGAACTTAATCATAAAGCCCTCAGACAAAGGCGGAAATGTCGTCCTGATGGACAGAGATGACTATAAAAGGATGGTCATGGACTTACTTGAAAAGCCAGGAACATATAGTAAATTGGATGGCAATCCTACAGAAAGATTTCTAGGGGAATTGAAAACAATACTATCAAAGGCGAAGACAGATGGTTTAATATCAAGGGAGGAGTATTCATTTCTTTATAACAAAAGTCCAACAATAGCAACTTTGTATGCTATTCCAAAAATACACAAACAACGACGGCCTGTGCCCGGCCGCCCGATCCTGTCAGTTAACGGTAGTCTCACGGAAAATGTGAGCCAATACGTGGATGTGTTTGTAGCGCCATTCGTTTCTGCACTGCCGTCATTTATACAGGATACAAAAGATGTTGTGATCAAACTGCAAGAACTACAAGTGACAGTCAACACCAAACTAGCTAGCTTGGATGTAGAAAGTTTATACACCAATATTCAGCATTCCCTGGGTTTACGAGCGGTTTCCACTTTTTTGAG
The DNA here is from genome assembly GCA_033119425.1 of Bufotes viridis. Lineage (NCBI taxonomy): Eukaryota > Metazoa > Chordata > Amphibia > Anura > Bufonidae > Bufotes > Bufotes viridis. The sequence goes on from CM065594.1 coordinate 192,326,865, forward strand.
CACCAAGAGCACTCATTTTCACCAACACAATCAATTTGTACTCACATTGTTGGAATTTCTCTTGACACATAATTACTTCATTTTTGATGGTCAGTTTTATTTACAGGCAGTCGGTACTGCGATGGGCAGTAAATGTGCACCGAATTTTGCAAATTTGTTTTTAGGGTGGTGGGAGGATACAATTGTTTTTTCTCAAGATATGTTGGATTTCACTAGGCACATTTTATTTTGGGGACGATACATCGATGATGTATTGATCCTCTGGGATGGCACGGTGGGGGCTTTTCAGGATTTCGCTACAGTTCTGAATAGCAATTCAATTGGCATGGTATTTACCTCAGAAATTCATGACACCACCATCACCTTTCTTGATCTCAGACTGACATTGTGGGAGGATGGTAGCATTCACACTGAAACCTTGCGTAAACCCACGGCAACTAACAATTTGCTGCATTGGGGCAGCTTTCACCCCAAACCACTGAAAAGGGGAATACCCACTGGACAGTACATAAGAGCACGCAGAAACTGCTCGAGTGATGCAGCTTTTGAAAAGGAGAGTCAACTGTTATACCAGCGCTTTAGGGAAAGGGGGTACCCTAAGCGAGTTCTACACCAAGCTTATGCTAGGGCAAAAAGTATGAAAAGGACGGACCTACTTACCACTGATAGGGGGGATGGCGGGGCACAGGTCGTCAGATGTATTGGCACTTTTTATGCTCGTAACAACCAGGTCTTTCAACATATCGTAGAGGACAGAATTTGAAGGACCTGCTAGTACATAGTTTTTTTCAGGTGCAACAATCGGGTACATGGTTAAAATCGAGTACCACTGGTACTTACCCTTGTGGTGACTGCATCTACTGTCCACTGATCCAAAGAGTTAAATCCTTCCAAAATCCTGTAGATGGAAAGGAATATGAAATTAGAGATTTCATCAATTGTAAGACGAAGGGGGTTGTCTACGTTGCCAAGTGCCCATGACCCAAATTTTATGTGGGAAAAACGTCCCAGGAGCTGAGGAGACGTATGGGTCAGCATATAAGTAAAATTAACACCAAGTCAGATACCACTCTTTCACGACATGTAAGACTGTTTCATATGAATGACAGTAAGTGCTTACGCTTCTGGGGCATCTGTAAGAAGACTCTGGGTGCCAGGAGGGGTGATGCGGGAAAATCGCAATCATCCGCAAGCAGGTGCGGATGCAGTGCGATTTTCCCGCATGGTTGCTTAGCAACGGGACCAGATCTTTATTATTTTCCCTTATAACATGGTTATAAGGGGAAATAATAGCATTCTTAATAAAGAATGCATAGTAAAATGAAGAGGAAGGGGTTAAAAATAATAAAAGTTAACTTACCTTAGCCACTTGATCGCGTAGTCGCGATCTGTCCTCTCTTTCCCAGCATCAGTTAAGAACTAAAGGACCTGTGATGACGTCACATCACATGGTCCAATCACATGGTCCATCACCAAGGTAAGATGGACCATGTGATTGGACCATGTGATGTGACGCCATCACAGGTCCTTTAGATCTTAGCTGATGCAGGGAAAGAGAGGACAGATCGCGACTACGCGATCAAGTGGCTAAGGTAAGTTAACTTTTATTATTTTTAACCCCTTCCTCTTCATTTTACTATGCATTCTTTATTAAGAATGCTATTATTTCCCCTTATAACCATGTTATAAGGGAAAATAATAAAGATCTGGTCCCGTTGCTAAGCAACCATGCGGGAAAATCGCACTGCATCCGCACCTGCTTGCGGATGATTGCGATTTTCCCGCATCCCCATTCACTTCTATGGGGCCTGCGTTGCGTGAAAAACGCACAATATAGAGCATGCTGCGATTTTCACGCAACGCAGAAGTGATGCGTGAAAATCACCGCTCATGTGCACAGCCCCATAGAAATGAATGGGTCCGGATTCAGTGCGGGTGCAATGCGTCCACCTCACGCATTGCACCCGCGCGGAAAACTCGCCCGTGTGAAGGGGGCCTAAGGCTAGTTTCACACCGGAATTCACTGCATCCGGTACTGCTGGATGCAGACGGAGTGCCCTCTGGCACCATTAAAGGGATTCTGTCACCATGTTACAGCATATATAGATGCACACATGCACGGCTAGATCGCCGCTAGCATGTCTGCACTATATGTGTGCCATAGCGCTGCGCTTCTTTATTGACTGTAAAAAATGATTTTATTAATATGTAAATTAGGGAGTCAAGGTGCCCAGGGGGGCGGTACGAACCTCTCATGTGCCCAGCCACGCCCTCTGTGAAGGAGCCCAGCACCGCCTCCGTTGTATCATTCTCATCCGTGCTGACAGTTAAAGCGCTGTAAGTCTCGCGATGCGCGAGATCGCGCATGCCCAGTTCCTTCCCTGAGGCTGATGCCAGCACAGGGGAGGAACACTATGTCAGAACTGGACATGCTAGCGGCGATCTAGCCGTGCATGTCCGCATCTATATATGCTGTAACATGGTGACAGAATCCCTTTAAGTAAAATTAAGTATTAACCCTCTTAAACCAAGCATATTGTCTGGTAGGGATGATCCTGCTGATTAAAACATACCTTTCATTAGATAAATGGTTGAACCATTATGAAGACAATTTACTTTTTCATATACAAATGAGAGCTTGAGTGCACAGAAAGGCAGCACCTCATTGAACCTAAAGCACTGGGCACTCCCCCTCCCCATGACTGACAGAGCTAGTTATCAGAATCCTCTTGCCTGACCTTGTAATCCCATGTCTGAGCTTTAGAGTGCAGCATCAGTGTATATGTGGTAATTATCTGCACTGCAGGGCAAATAGAGCAGCTGCACATGCACCAATTCTGGGCATGGGTTCAGTGGGCAAGGCTAGAGAACACTGCTGATGATTGGCCCTATCAAGCAGAGCAGAGGAGCTAAGGTGCAAAAACAGGCTAGTGCCTACACCTCAGTGAACTTAAAGGCATTTTTCAGGACCTTTGTAATGATCTCCTATCCTTAGAATAGATCATCAATATGTGATTAGTGGGGTCCAACACCAGGCAACCCTACCGATCAGCTGTTACCAGAAACAGGTGCCGAAACTATAAAGCTGCATCTACTGTGTATTGGACGGAGAAGGCTACTGCAGCGCTGCTCCTATTCCCTCGAAGAAGTCCGATGCCGAGTTTCGATAGGACCCCCACCTATACAATACTTTCCGTAAATGGCATATTCATCAGCAGGATGTTTTTTTTTTTTTTTAACTTACTTAGGAAAGGTGCAATCAAGTCCTGGAAGCATTGTGTATTCCCCAAAAGGGCAGAGTGCCACCTGGTCCATACTATGGGCTGCACTTACACAGCATTCTATATTGAGCAACCCCCTCAAGATAGCCATATTCATTTCAACTTGTTCTTTGTCCCATTCTTGTGAGCTGTGGACAATCTTTTCTCTGATAAATTTTCCAACACTACCTTCAGGATCACAATCACCATTGGTGAAATTCCGTGTTTGTGCCAGCCATGTGTTATACAACTCTGTAATGTTGGTCATCACTTCTGGGTCGATCTTTCTTCCTGAACTACTGTAGGCAACTGGGATGGAAGGGGGATGGCCATCCGAGTTAATTTTTTGATTCTCCTCAAGCAAGGCATCTGGTCCTAAAAGACCAAACTGAGATGCCAGCTGGAACACTGGGTTGCCTGGAGATGGTCCATGAATCCATTGTGCGCCAATCTCAACCAGGCCTTTTGCTACAAGAGAAAAAAAAACACAGTTGTAAGGCAACTGATTATTTTCCATTTAAACCATCACTATTGTTTCACAATTTTACTGGGTACCTGTCCTTTTAGGGTATGTTCACACAGCTGGAGCACCACGGGGAAGGGCTGAATACTTGAAGTACTGCTTTTGCAATGCCCCTGTGCTCTGCACCCTCCTTCTTGATTAACAGAGCGGTGTCATAGCATGATGTGATTTACAGTACTTATAGCCTTGAAAGTACAACATTACTGTCATCAGGCCATTAGATTTAAATTTCTAACAACTTTTATTATGGGTAAAATGAGGGGGAAATTGATTGAAGAAAAAACTGTTCTCTTTTGGTATTTGAACCGAGACATTCTATATGGAAGGCAGAACACTTACCATAATGCTATTGCCCTACCATGTTGAGAATGGTGGTTTTGCTTAGAAAGCTAATACATATTACTGGTTTCTTCAATGGCATATATTGAGCCTTTGAAGAAACCAGAAATATGTATTAGCTTTCTAAGTATAGAAAACCACTCTTGTAAACATGGTAGGGCTACAGTTCTGTCAGTCAAAAATAAGGGGGAGGGTGCTTAAACTTGCTCATTTGCATATAAATTAAAACACAGCTCTGCAGCTGTTTAACCCCTTAAGGATCGGACAATTTTTCACCTTTCTGCCCAGGCCATTTTTAGCAAATCTGACATGTGTCACTTTATGTGGTAATAACTCTAAAATGCTTTTACTTATTCAGGCCATTCTGAGACTGTTTTCTTGTCACATATTTTACTTCATGACAGTAATAAGATTGAGTCAAGAAATTTCATTTTACTTATAAAAAAAAATACCAAATTTAACAAAAATTTGGGAAAATTTGCTAATTTCCAAATTTCAATTTCTTTACTTTTATAATAGATAGTGTAAGAGGGCGCAAGGTTCCGTGGTCGTGTCACCGAGGTTCCTGGCTTCGGTGAGATAAGAGCCGGATTTTTTGTGTGTCAGCAGCAGCTAGTGCTGTTTGACACATTGATATTTAGTATGGCTACAAAGCCGATCCGGGCCGGCTCTTATTGGGAAAAGTCAAGTGCTGGGTGGGAGACTATTCCCCATGGTCCAGGCCGGACTTTTTCCGGGCCTTTAAAAAGGCAGCCACCTCAGCAGGTGAGGGAGTGATTATCCTGGAAGCGGCTGGTGTTACTGTGGAGCTCTCAGGGCTGAGAGCAAGAGTCTGCAAACAGGTGTGCAGTCTACCTGGAAGCCTCTAGTGGAAACTTTGCGTGGCCGAACTAACTGCCAGGTGTGAACTAACACAGACCACTCAGGTGACCTTGCTGTGGGACTGATGTTTTTGCCTTGTGTTTTGCCTCGTGTGAACAAGCACTAAGACTGTTTCTGTTTTGCCTCGTGTGAACAAGCACTAAGACTGTTTTTGTGTTGCTGAGTGTGAATAAAACACTTCTGCTTTACCTAGAGAACTGTGTACCTTGCCTCTATACTGCGTCCGCAAGCCTGTCTACCAGAGCAATTCCCCACATTAGTAATAACTCCTAAATAGTTATTACTTTACATTCCCCATATGTCTACTTCATATTTGGATGGATCATTTTGTTAATGCAATTTAATTTTTTTGGGACGTTAGAAGGCTTAGAAATTTAGAAGCAAATCTTAACAGTTTTCCGAAAATTTCTAAAACACACTTTTTAACCACTTCAGCACCCCTAGCTTAAACACTCTTAATGACCAGGCCACTTTTTACAATTCTGCACTACACTACTTTCACCATTTATTGCTCCGTCATACAACTTACTAATTTTACCTTCTTTTCTTCTCACTAATAGAGCTTTCATTTGGTGGTATTTCATTGCTGCTGACATTTTTACTTTTTTTGCTATTAATCAAAAATAACTGAAATTTTTGGAAAAAAATGACATTTTTCACTTTCTGTTGTAATTTTTTTTTTTTAAAACTACATTTCTATATAAATTTTTCGCAAAATTTATTGTTCTACATGTCTTTGATAAAAAAAAAAATCCAATAAGTGTATATTTATTGGTTTGGCTAAAAGTTATAGTGTTTACAAACTATGGTGCAAAAAAGTGAATTTCGTCATTTTGAAGCAGCTCTGACTTTCTGAGCACCTGTCATGTTTCTTCAGGTGCTAGAATGCCAGGATAGTATAAATACCCCCCAAATGACACCATTTTAGAAAGAAGACACCCCAAAGTATTCGCGGAGGGGCATGGTGAGTTCATGTATGATTTCATTTTTTTTCACAAGTTAGCGGAAAATGACACTTTTTGAGGAAAAAAATAAAAATAATAAAGTTTCCATTTCTGCTAACTTATGGCAAAAAAAATAAAATCTCCCACGGACTCACTATGCCCCTCAGTGAATACCTTGGGGTGTCTACTTTCCGAAATGGGGTCATTTGTGGGGTGTGTTTACTGTTCTGGCATTTTGGGCGAGGCTAAATTGTGAGCAGCCATGTAAAAGCTAAAGGTACTCGTTGGAATTTGGGCCCTTTGCACTCAGGCTGCAAAAGTGTCACTCATGTGGTATTGCCGTACTCAGGAGAAGTAGGGCAATGTGTTTTGGGGTGTATTTTTACATATACCCATGTTGGGTGAGAGAAATATCTCTGTAAACTGACAACTTTGTATAAAAAATTTTTTTACAGAGATATTTCTCACACCCAGCATGGTTATATGTAAAAATACACCACAAAACTCATTTCCCTACTTCTCCTGAGTACGGCGATACCACATGTGTGACACTTTTTTGCAGCCAAGATGCGCAAAGGGGCCCAAATTCCAATGAGTACCTTTAGGATTTCACAGGGCATTTTTACACATTTGGATTCCAGACTTCTTCTCACGCTTTAGGGGCTCCTCAAATGCCAGGGCAGTATAAATACCCCACAAGTGACCCCATTTTAGAAAGAAGACACCCAAGGTATTCCGTGAGGGGTATGGTGAGTTCATGTAAAATTTTTTTTTTGTCACAAGTTAGTGAAATATGACACTTTGTAAAAAAACAAAAATAAAAAAAATAAAATATCAATTTCCGCTAACTTGTGCCAAAAAAAAAAATTTCTGTGAACTCACCATGCCCCTGACGGAATACCTTGGGGTGTCTTCTTTCCAAAATGGGGTCACATGTGGGGTATTTATTCTGCCCTGGCATTTTAGGGGCCCTAAAGGGTGAGAATCCAAAATGCGTAAAAATGTCCTGTGAAATCCTAAAGGTACTCATTGGTTTTAGGGCCCCTTTGCGCATCTTGGCTGCAAAAAAGTGTCACTCATGTGGTATCGCCGTGCATCAGGAAAAGTAGAGCAATGTGTTTAGGGTGTATTTACATATACCCATGCTGGGTGTGAGAAATATCTCTGTAAATGACAACTTTTTAAAAAATTTTTATACAAAGTTGTCAATTTACAGAGATATTTCTCTCACCCAGCATGGGTATATGTAAAAATACACCCCAAAACACATTGCCCTACTTCTCCTGAGTACGGCTATACCACATGTGTGACACTTTTTTGCAGCCAAGATGTGCAAAGGGGCCCTAAAACCAATGAGTACCTTTTAGGAGGGCATTTTTACGCATTTTTCTTCTCACGCTTTAGGGCCCCTAAAATTCCAGGGCAGTATAAATACCCCACATGTGACCCCATTTTGGAAAGAAGACACCCCAAGGTATTCTGTGAGGATCATGGCGAGTTCATAGAAGAAATTAAAAAGTTGTCGTTTACAGTGATATTTCTCACACAAAGTATGGGTATATATAAAAATACACCCCAAAACTCATTGCCCTACTTCTCCTGAGTACGGCGATACCACATGTGTGACACTTTTTTGCAGCCAAAATGCACAAAGGCGCCCAAATTCCAATGAGTACCTTTAGGATTTCACAGGGCATTTTTACGCATATGGATTCTCACGCTTTAGGGCCCCTAAGGCTGGGAACACACCTAGGCGTTTCTGAATCGCGCATATGAGCGCGTTTTACGCGCATTTTTGGATGCGCGTTTTTGTCACTTAGAAACGCGCGTCATACGCGCGATTCAGTGAATCTCCCCTATGGCAACATTGTCCATAGGCGCGTTAAAACGCCCCAAAGAAGCTCATGTACTTGTTTGGACGTTGGGCGTTTTACAGCGCGTTCAAACGCGCTGTAATACGCCCAAATGTGAACCATGCCCATAGGGATGCATGGCTTTTCACATGTTGAGCGTTTTTCAGCGCGTATGAACGCGCTGAAAAACGCTCAGGTGTGTTCCCAGGGTAAAATGCCAGGGCAGTATAAATACCCCACATGTGACCCCATTGTGGAAAGAAGACACCCCAAGGTATTCCGTGAGGGGCATGGCAAGTTCACAGAATTTTATTTTTTTTTGGCACAAGTTAGCGGAAATTGATATATTTTTTTTTTCAAAGTCTCAAATTTCCACTAACTAGTGACAAAAAATAAAATTTTACATGAACTTACCATACCCAGCACGGAATACCTTAGGGTGTCTTCTTTCTAAAATGGGGTCACATGTGGGGTGTTTGTACTGCCCTGGCATTTGAGGGTCTCCGCAATCATTACACGTATGGCCAGCATACGGGTAATGAGATATTTTTTCTCCGTTCAGCCTCTGGGCTGAAAAAAATAAAAATGAACGGCACAGATTTCCTCATTCGCATCGATCAATGTGGATGAAAAAATCTCTGCCAAAAAATGTGCAAAAAAAATAAAAAAGTAGTAAGGCCCCATTCACACGTCCGCAAAAATGTCCGCATCTATTCCGCAATTCTGCGGAATAGATGCGGACCCATTCAGTGTGCTCGCCGCATCAGCATTTGCGGAGCTGCGGCCGCAAACTTCCGCAAAAGATAGAGCATGTCCTATTCTTGTCCGCAATTGCGGACAAGAAAAGGCATTTTCTATATAGTTCTGGCAATGTGCGGATCCGCAAAATGCGGAAAGCCTTACAGGGGGGTGATTAGTGACAGGGGGTGATCAGGGGGGTGACATGGGGTTATCAAGGGGGTGACATGGGGTGAACAGGGGTTAATCGGGGGTGGGGGGGGATGGGTGGGGGGGGTCTGTGTGGTGATTGGTGCACTTACAAAAGTTTCCTTTGGTGGTCCCAAGCAAAAGGGACCACCAAAGGAACGAACAGCAAGCATATCAGACGCTGTTAACAAAACAGCGTCTGATATGCCATTTTTTTTTTTAACTTCTACAGCCTGCCAGCGCATGATCAGCGCTGGCAGGCTGTAGTTAAAGTTCTCCCCGACGCGATCCTGTGAACGTGCGCGCGTTCACAGGAAATCGCGCGTCTCTCGAGATGACGCACCCGCGCGTCCAGGAGGAACAAACCGACCGCCGCCAGGACGCAATCCTGCGTTCGGCGGTCGGGAGAAGGTTAAGGACCAGTTCAGGTCTAAAGTCACTTTGTGAGGCTTATATAGAAGAAACAACAAAGCAAGGGTTAACAGCCAAACAAAACTCAATATTTATTGCCCTGATTCTGTAGTTTACAGAAACACCCCATATGTGGTCGTAAACTGTTGTACGGGCACACGGCAGGGCGTAGAAGAAAAGGAACACCATATAGTTTTTAGAGGGCAGATTTCACTGGGATCATTTTAAGGTGCCATGTCACATTTAAAGACCCCCTGATACACCCATAGAGTAGAAACTCCAAAAAAAGACCCCATTTTGGAAACTACGGGATAAGGTGGCAGTTTTGTTGGTACTATTTTAGGGTACATATGGTTTCTGACTGCTCTATATTACACTTTTTATGAGGCAAGGTAACAAAAAATAGCTGTTTTGGCACCGTTTTTATTTTGTTATTTAGAATGTTCATCTGACAGGTTAGATCATGTGGTATTTTTAAATAGCAGGTTGTTACAGATGCGACAATACCAAATATGACTACTTTTTTGGTTGTTTGTTTTAGTTTTATATGATAAAGCATTTTTGAAAAACATGATTTTTTTGTGAAAACTGTTACCCTGGGTTCACACCTGAGCGTTTTACAGCGCGTTCAAACGCGCTGTAAAACGCTCAACAGATTAAAACCAATGCATCCCTATGGGAGTGGTTCACACTTGAGCGTTTTACAGCGCGTTTGAACGCGCTGTAAAACGCCCAACGCATAAACAAGTACTTGAGCTTCTTTTGGGGCGTTTGACGCGCGTTTTGTGATTGACACCACAGTAGTCAATCACAAGAACGCGCGTTTTACGCGCGTTTGCTATTTGCAAAAACGCGCTGAAATACGCGCGTAAAACGCTCGTTTTTAGAACGCTCAGGTCTGAACCCAGGGTTAGTGATGGCTCGCCTGATTATTGTATGTGGAGAAAGGGTGCCGCCAACCTATGTAGACACACCCAGTCTATAGAGAGAACAGTATAAATGAATAACAATGTGCCCAACCACATTGTTATTAATGATTTTTTTGTGTCTCCATATTCTGAAAGCCGTAGTTTTTTTTTATCTTTTGGGCGACTGTCTTATGTAGGGGCTCATTTTTTTTCGGCATGAGAGGGCAGTTTGATTGGTACTATTTTAGGATGCATATGACTTTTTGATCTCTTGGTATTACGTTTGATGTAAGGTGACAAAATGGCTTTTTTGATACACTTTTTTTTTTTTACGGTGTTCACCTGAGGGGTTAGATCATGTGATATTTTTATAGAGCAGGTTGTTATTGATGTGGCGATACCTTAGGCTACATTCACACGACCGTATAAATGGTTCTGCATCCGTTCCGCAATTTTGCGGAACGGGTGTGGACCAATTCATTTCAAAAGATTCGGACAGCACACAGTGGTAGATCCGATCCGCGGCCCCGCAAAAAAGATAAAGCATGTCCTATACTTGATCGCGGACAAGTATAGGCATTTCTATCATGGGGCCGGCTACATTCACACGGCCGGTATCTGTGTTTTGCGGGTCCGCAATTTGCGGACCGCAAAACCCATACGGTCGTGTGAATGTAGCCTAATATGTATACTTTTTTATTTTATTTATTTATTTTAGTTTTACACAATAACAGCATTTTTTAAACAAAAAAAAATCATGTTTTAGTGTCTCTATAGTCTGAGAGCCATAGTTTTTTTTATTTTTTGGGCGATTGTCTTAGGTAGGGGCTCATTTTTTGTGGGATAAGGTGATGGTTAGATTGGTACTATTTTGGGGGGCATACGTCTTTTTGATCACGTGGAGTTGCACTTTTAGTGATGTAAGGTGACAACAAAATGGTTTATTTAGCACAGTTTTTATTTTATTTTTTTGACGGTGTTCATCTGAGGGGTTAGGTCAGTGGTGGTGAACCTATGGCAGGGGTGCCAGAGGCAGCACTTAGAGCCCTCTCTGTGGGCACCCTCACCCTGGAAAAAGTCAATGTTGTACCAATATGCCTTAGACTTTTCCTGACATTCATCAGCGCAGGACACGCTATGAACGGCACAGGCAGAGCATTGACTGTAGGCAGGAGATATACTATATTGGACTGTAGTATTCAGGGTAAATTGCTGTGTTAGCACTTTGTGATCAATAAGTGGGTTTTGGGTTGCAGTTTGGGCACTCTGTCTGTAAAAGGTTCACTGTCACTGGGATAGGTCATGTGATATTTTTATAGAGCCGGTCGATATGGACGCAGCGATACCTAATATGTCTACTTTTTTTTTGTAAAACTTTTATTTTTTTAACTTTTTTTTGTCCCACTTTGGGACTTCAACTTATGTAATGTAATTGTAATGCATTGGCTTTAAGTGTATTACTCAATGTAATTCACTAACAGCCTGCTTGCCTGTAAGATCCAGGGGTCTGGATCTCACAGGCCCTCCTGGAAGGCAGCCATGATGCCTAGGGAAGGCATCGGGCTGCCTTTCCTGGCATCAGGTCCCAGTCACAGCAGCACGGGGACCCGATGGCCACCCCGCACATGTCTGAAGCCCCCACGTGCCACGGTCAACGCTTACTGCGGCCGTGCAGGGGTTAATGCGCCGGCATCAGTGATTTCACCGATGTTGGCGCATACAGCAGGGGTCTGGCTATCAGTGACTGCAGGACCCCTGCTGCTGATCGGGCGGGCGCAGCTCCTGCACCCGCCCGATCACCATGACGTACATGTACGCCGCTGGGTGTTAAGTCACGTCCAGATATGAAGTACATGTACGTCATCAGGCGTTAAGGGGTTAACATACAGACAAACGAAAGGTATCATTTAACCACCTAACTGTTTTGCCTGAGTCCAATTCGAGCAATGGGAAAATTAGCTAAATGGAGGGGGAAGGGCTGCTTTAGATTCTGCTATCTCCTGAATGGTAGCAGCTAGAAACATACAACACTGGTGTTGTTTGAAAGCTGACATTTCAGGCTTTCATACAAGACCAAACAGAGGAGAAATCACTGTTAGAAATCGAGTCGGGAATAATTGTGGGTAAAACCACCTTATACTTTCACTTTCAGCTGCATTTACAGCATCCCGATTTCTATCAGTGATATCTTCTCCTGAACATATTGCTGTCATTCTGGTATTGTCTGAATGCCAGCTTTCAAACAAGACCAGCTACTTTTCCTACTGGATTGGGGCAAAACAGTTAGGTGGTTAATTAGCATGAGCAGCCCTACCAGTCAGTATGCCTGGTTTATTAGGGTTGATCATACTTTAAAGCATATATAAACTTTAAGTTCTTGAGCTCCCTCTGATCCTGTCCCCTGCACTTGGCAGCCCTAAGACTACCAGTGATCCAAGCAGGCATGATGACGTTTTCACTGCCTGGCCATGTCAATCTAAGTGGAAAGGGCACAGCAGTTTCAGAGAGAGCAGAGCCTCTAGGTGTAATGGAAATGCTCCTTGTTGCTCCTAGAGGCTCATTTGCAAATATAAAACATAATTTTTCTCAGCAATCTGGGCACATATGGGAACATGGGACCAACACAGATGCCTTCATCTGACAAGTGCACATGTAACAGGTCAGCCAGTTTCATAGGAACAAATCTGCTGATGAGGGGTACACCGGGCACAAACATAATCTGCTATATACTATGGACTACGCATGCCAAAGAGCATGCACAGTTCACAGCTAGCTCAGGACAAGCTTAGAAGATAGGGTTGACAGCCTCTAGGGGGAAAGTAGGATGGCCATTCAAGTCACCCTTAAAACCCCGCCCCCAGATCCAGATAAGCCATACCTCTAATTTGGTTAGGCCACGCCCCCTCCCTTCCTGAGGTGGGAGGGACAGTGATTTTCTCTCTGCAGCTCACATTCAGACAGAACAGTGCTGCTGTCTTAGAGTGAGCTGTTTAAAAAAAACACGTCCTGTTAGGCCACGACCCCCTCCCACTAAGCAAACAGGGATTGAAAAAAAAATATTAAAAGTCAACTTTCAGGTCCGCTAAGCCACCCCCCCGATACATTTAGGACACACACCCTCCCCATCTGCAGCCAATGAGTATTGACAAAATGAAGTTAAAAATCAACTTCTGTCAGCTGCCGAGGTGGCGGTGACTTTCTCTTTGCAGCTCAGACTCAGAGGACAGTGCTGCTGTCTTAGAGTGAGATGTTCAAAAGGACACGCCCCAATCCAGTTAGGCCATGCCCACTCCCACTCAGCCCACAGGGATTGAAAAAATAAAGTTAAAAATCAACTTCTAGCTACACAGCTCAGCAGACAGAATAGGATTAGATACACAGTTTAGCAGACAGTATCATACAACATAAGATTAGATACACAGCTCAGCAGATAGTATCACACAGGATAGGATTAGATATACAGCTCAGCAGACAGTATCACACAAGATAGGATTAGATACACAGCTCAGCAGACAGTATCACACAATATAACATTAGATACACAGCTCAGAAGACAGTATCAAACAGGATAGGATTAGATACACAGCTCAGCAGACAGTATCACACATGACAGGATTAGATACACAGCTCAGTATCACACAGGATAGGCAGTATCACACAGGATAGGATTAGATACACAGCTCAGCAGAGAGTATCACACGGGATAGGATTAGATACACAGCTCAGCAGACAGTGGGGCGGGGTGCTGTAGAGGTCACTGTTATGGGGGATACTGTTGATATCTTTTTACGACGCACGGAAACATGAATTGAAATAGATGAAATATACCCGAGCGAAGCCGGGTCCTTCTGGTAGTCTCTTATATATATATAAAAATGAGTTTCTGTCTGTGTGTTCTTTATGCGCGACCAAACGACTGGACAGATCTTCACCAAATTTGGCACACGGGTACATCAGGTGTCATGAAAGGTTTTAGACCGGGTCTCAGCTCTCTAGGACGTACCATTCCTGAGATATTCCCAAAAAATTACCTGCATTAGCCAATACAAGCCTGCAGCTCTTTCTCTTCATATCCCAACTGCCATACACATGATCACATGTCCCTTATCAGCCAATAGAAGCTCGCAAGCCCTTAGTCTCTTCATACACACAGTTTTACTCCAGGTTTCCATAACAACACAGCCTTTTTTCCTTATGCCGTAGGTTAGCTTTAGGCTAGGGCTACACGACGACATGTGTCGCATGACAATTTCTATAATGATAATCTATGGTGTTGCACTGCGACATGTGACATGCTGCGACTGTAAAACAGCTTAGCAGACAGTATCACACAATAGACTTAGTTACACAGCAGACAGTATCACACAGAATAGGATTAGATACACAGCTTAGCAGACAGTATCACACAGGATTGGATTAGATACACAGCTCAGCAGACAGTATCACACATGTCGCAGTGCGACACCATAGCCTATCTTTATAAAGATTGTTGAGACAAAATGTCGCGCGACAAAGGTCGTTGTGCAGCCCTAGCATTAAAGGGGCAGGGCGCTGTGGAGGTCACTGTTAAAGGGGCGGTGTTTATGTTAAAAACACGACCATTGGAATCCATGGGTTTACGCCAGCAACGTGGAACCTTTTCTTTTACACGATTGAATTCCTCGTTTCCGAAGGACTGGACATCCTGTACGGATGAATACACTACTTCCACGGCTGCATCCCTAAGACGGTTCTGAGCTAATACATGCTACAAATAGAGTTGTGCCACATCATTGCACAACTCCCTAAGGTGAGCAAATATATATATATATATATATATATATTTTTTTTTAAAAGTACGTAGAACCCAAACGTTATCACTCTATTGTGCGCACCTGCATTCTGTTCTCTCTCTCCCACCACCCACTGGTGGTGGACCATAGAGACATCCACTACCTAATACTGTTAAAGGGGCGGGCACTGTGGAGGTCACTGTTAAGAGGCAGGGGCCACTATTAAAGGGGTAACTGCCGTGGAGGTCACTGCTAAGGCAGCGGGGTACTGTGGAGGTCACTGTTAAGGCAGCGGGGTACCGTGGAGGTCACTGTTAAGGGGGTGGGTCCTCAGGATAGGTCATCAATATCAGATCAGCAAGGGTCCGACACCCGGCACCCCTGCCGATCAGCTGTATGAGGAGACAGCGCGCTCAGTGCACGCACGTCGTCTCCTGTCTCTCTTCCTGCTCGCCGCTGCTATGTTGACAGCAGCCCGGAGGAGAGACAGGAGATGGCACGCGGCATAACGCGCTCCTTCTCTTCATTCAGCTGATCGGACCCCTGCTGATCTGATATTCATGTCCTATCCTGAAGATAGGTCATCAATATTAAAAGCCTGGAAAACCCCTTTAAGAGTGTAGCCTTTGCACAAAGTCCATTTTTTGTTCTTTGAATGTAAGAGAAATCTCACACTTTGTACTATTCAAGAAACCCCACCCTGAGCGCACACAAAGATTTATAGTCTTTGCTCTAGAAATTAACCCTTTTTATGACCAGTGACATACAGCCGCGTCGCCGGTTCATGACATTATCCCTCTACTTCTCTTTGTCAGTCTAAATGCCGAGAAAAGCGTTTGGGAAGGTAATGAGCGACCATGTTCTAAGCAGTTATGTGCCTGATCGATATTTCTTATCAATTTGTTACAAACATATTTTACTAGAATTCATATGAATAAAAATAGTGAATCATAATATTGTCATTTGGGCGATTACCGGAGGCCCCAGGGGGATCCTTGGCCACACAAACTGACCCTTCACCAATATGGCTGCTTAACCACTTCTGGTCCGCAAGCGCAGACACGAGACCTTACATCAGGGAGTGTTTTGGGGTCTAACCGTGAATCGCAATAGCCTTCCTGTAACTTCCAACAAGCAGGGCTTGCACTACCGAGCACCAGTCAATACTTCTTAGGCTCCTTTCACACTTGCGTTGTTCCTTTCTGTCCTAGAGTTCCGTCCTCGGGGCTCTAGGACGGAAAGATACTGATCAGGATTATCCCAATGCATTCTGAATGGAGAGAAATCCGTTCAGGATGCATCAGGATGTCTTCAGTTCAGTATTCAAAGGTTTTTTTGCAGTTGAAAAATCCGCAGCATGCTGCGGATTTGTCTCCGTCCAAAAAAACTGAAGACATGCCGCAAGGACGGATCCGGAATTAATGCCCATTGAAAAGCATTAATCTGGATCCGACTTTAAGCTAAACGACGTTTCGGCGCATCGCCGGGTGCTGTGACGTCATTGTGGAGCCACATGGACGGTAAGTAGCTTCTCCCCTGGCTCCCCACTACTTTTCCATGGCAGCGGGAACTTTAGCAGCGTCCTGGCTGCCATGGTTACACTGAAAGCATTTTGAAGACTGATCGGTCTTCAAATGTTTTCATGTGTGTTGCGTTGTGACGGATCCAGCGGGCATTTCCGGCGACGGAAGTGCATGCCGGATCCTCACATCACTAGTGTGAAAGAGGCCTTATGTAGGATCCGCTACCTCTTCTATTTATTATTCTAACTACGGTCAGGGGCGGACTTGGCATTTGTGGGCGCCAAGAAAAGTTATGTCTGGGGCCTCTAATCAGAACAGCAGAGGGTTGGGCAATAAACTGGTACACATGATATACCGCGGTATTAAGAAGTGGCAATATGACCATTTCTTATTTAGAAACACTGACATCAAGCCTGCTTCTGCCATAAGGAAAGATGGTGGTGGCACTTTGCCTCGGGGCACAGGAACCTCTCGATCCTGCCCCTGCCATTCATCCTTATAGGCATTAGAGGGGGAGAGCATTATATATGGGGGCATTATACTACAGTGGGAGAGCATTATAGAAATGGGGGAAATAGAAAATTGAGGAATCTAAGATGTTTGTGTGTCAAACTCTGCAGAGACAAGACGCGGCTGGAAGAAGTCATCATGGCGGTCTGATCTCGGATGAAGAAGATGAGGAAAGAGAACACCTACATCAGTTGTCTCAAAGGCTTCAGCGGTGCAGTGTGATTAGCATATTTTGCGGACTATAAGGCTACTTTCACACTGGCGTCTGGTGCGGATCCGTCATGTATCTGCACAGACGGATCCGCACTGATTATACAACCGCATGCATCCGTTCAGAATGGATCCGTTTGTATTATCATGAACATAGGCAAAAAAAAGGTTTTCTGTTGTGTCAGATTGTGTCACTGAAAACAGATCCCCATTGACTTACATTGTATGTCAGGACGGATCCGTTTGGCTCAGTTCCATCAGACGGACACCAAAACGCTGCAAGCAGTGTTTTGGTGTCCGCCTCCAAAGCGGAATGGAGACTGAACGGAGCCAAACTGATGCATTCTGAACGGATCCTTATCCATTCAGAATGCATTGGGGCAAAACTGATCCGTTTTGGACCATTTGTGAGAGCCCTGAAACGGATCTCACAAGCGGACCGAAAAACGCCAGTGTGAAAGTAGCCTAAGACGCAAATAATTTTTCCAAAAAAATGGAGGGAAAGTGGCAGTGTGTCTTATAGTCTGAATGCTAATGACCGCGTTATGGAAACGGTCATTAGCATGCGGGAGGCACGGAGAGGTGAGGGCAGCGCTGTGTTGGCTGTACTCTTCTGCCCTGGAGAAGAAGTGATGGACCGGCGAGTCCTGGATATGCAGCGCCATCTGGAGTAAGCAAGGTAAGTTTATTACATTTTTTTTTTTAAACATCTGATCAGAGGCTGAAAGGGTCTGATCGGGGGTCTGATCTGAGTCTGATGGGGGGTCTGATCTGAGACTGATGGGGGGTCTGATCTGAGGCTGATCGGGTCTGATTGGGGGTGTGCTCTGATTCTGATGGGGGCTTGGAGGTTCCGATCTGAGAGTGATGGGGGCTCCGATCTGGGGTGGGGTCTGATTGGAGGCTATGGGGTCCCATCTGGGGGCTGCAGGGTCTGATCTGAGTCTAATAATGGCTGGGGGGTTAGATCTAAGGCTGATGGAGGTTAAGGGCTCTGACTGAGGCTGAGGAGGTCTGATGAAGAATGGGGGTCTGATTTGGGGATCTGATGAGGGTCTGATGAAGAACAGCAGTCTGATTTTGGGGGTCTGCTCTGAGGTCCAATGTAAAAAAAAAAATTATTTTCCTCCTACAAATCCTGGGTGCGTCTTATAGTCCGGAAAACACGGTACAAGTACTCGCTCCAACACTATGCCACCGCTACAGGGGAGACGACGCGCAGTGTAATGAACAGGAAGCAGCGCTCGCATGGAGCGCCTCCTTCTCTTCAAACCGGGTGTCGGACCCCCATCCTGACAATGGGCTGCACACTCCCTTTAACCGTTTCTACACATGATGATCTTCAGTTTTTGTGTTGCTTTTCACTCCCTGTCTTCGCAGAGCCATAACTTTATTATTTTAAATTTTTTTTAAAGTTGCACTTTCTAACGACACAATTTAATATTGCATACAATGTAGTAGGAAGCTGGAAAATTCTAAATGAGGTAATTTTGGAAGGAAAACGCAATTCCATTACAGTTTTATGGGGTTTCTTTTTACACCATTTCCTATGCGGTAAAACTGACCTGATTTTTTGTGACTGGCGTGGTGATTAGGGTTGAGCGAACTTGTATTTTAGGTTTGGCGTTTAAAGTTCGGGTTGGGGTTATCTTAGAATCCCGTTATGGATTCCGCTACCACGGACCATAACGGCATTTGGAATCCATAAAGGGGTTTCTTCGATGAACCCGAACCTTGGACGCCAAACTTAAAAAACAAGTTCAACATTAAGGACCTGGGGTGATGTCACCGTCATGTGATCAGTGCAGGGGGCGTGGCTCAGTACTAGATTGGATAATAGGTGGTAAAGGGACTGGTAAAATGATCATGTGACATGAGGGGCGGAGCTCTGTGAAGGGGAAGAAGGAAGTAGAGCAGTGAAGGACGGTTGCGCGAACTTGTTTATTAAGTTCGGGTTCATCGAAGAATCCCTTTAACCACTTCAGCCCCCCTAGCTTAAACACCCTTAATGACCAGGCCACTTTTTACAATTCCGCACTTGTTGCTGACATTTTTACTTTTTTTGCCATTAATAAAAATTTAACGACATTTTTGGCAAAAAATGACATTTTTCGCTTTCTGTTGTAAAATTTTTCAAAAAAAACTACATTTCTATATACATTTTTCTCTAAATTTATTGTTCTACATCTCTTTGATAAAAAAAAGTCCAATAAGTGTATATTTATTGGTTTGGGTAAAAGTTATAGCGTTTACAAACTATGGTGCAAAAAAGTGAATTTCGGCATTTTGAAGCAGCTCTGACTTTCTGAGCACCTGTCATGTTTCTTCAGGTGCTAGAATGTCAGGATAGTATAAATATCCCCCAAATTACACCATTTTAGAAAGAAGACACCCCAAAGTATTCGCGGAGGGGCTTGGTGAGTTCATGTATCATTTCATTTTTTTTTCACAAGTTAGCAGAAAATGACAATTTCTGAGGAAAAAAAAATATATAATAAAGTTTCCATTTCTGCTGACTTCTGGCAAAAAAAAAAAAAAATCTCAGACGGACTCACTATGCCCCTCATTGAATACCTCGGGGTGTCTACTTTCCGAAATGGGGTCATTTGTGGGGTGTGTTTACTGTTCTGGCATTTTGGACGCGGCTAAATTGTGAGCAGCCCTGTAAAACCTAAAGGTACTCGTTGGAATTTGGGCCCCTTTGCGCACCCAGGCTGCAAAAAAGTGGCACACATGTGGTATCACCGTACTCAGGAGAAGTAGGGCAATGTGTTTTGGGGTGTATTTTTACATATACCCATACTTTGTGTGAAATATCTCTGTAAACTGACAACTTTGTATAAAAATATTTAAAAAGTTGTCGTTTACAGAGATATTTCTCACACAAAGTATGGGTATATGTAAAAATACACCCCAAATCACATTGCCCTACTTCTCCTGAGTACGGCGATACCACATGTGTGCCACTTTTTTGCAGCCTGGGTGCGCAAAGGGGTCCAGAGGACCAGGTAGCAAGTATATTAGACGCTGTTAACAAAACGGCGTCTGATATACCTGTTTGATGCGATTTAATTTGCATCTACAGCCTGCCAGCGATTGATTATCGCTGGCAGGCTGTAGTTAAACTCCTGAGACGTACGGCACTGTGAACGCGCGCGCGTTCACAGGAAATCTCGCGTCTCGTGAGATGACGCGCCGATGCGTCAGATCAGAACTGCAGGACCGCCCGCCGGACACATCCGTGCTTTAGGCGGTCCTGTAGTGGTTATTGATTCCAAATTCCGTTATGGTCCGTGGTAGCGGAATCCATAATGGAATTCTAAGATAACCCGAACTTTAGACGCCAAACTTAAAATACAAGCTCGCTCAACCCTAGTGGTGATCTCATTCATTTCTGGCCGCGACCTGTGTAGCCGTACCCTTATAGTCAATGGGGACCTAGTGGTCCAGCTATACCAGAAATGGTAAGCTACTAAATTTCTGCTGCAAATGTGAACTCAGCCTAAGCTCCATATAAACAGTGCCACCTTGTGACCAACAGCTTGTCTTAATACATGTCATTAGAAGTGTTTCCACTCACGTGTATCCCCCAGAGGTATTACTGCACCATAATTATTAAATTAAAGAATATACCGAAACGCTCTGTGCGAATCCGGCCTCCGGTTCTCCCAGTAGCCTCTAGGACTTTTATACGTCGGAAGCCATGTTTGCTTAGCTTCCCTGCAGCTGCGATACCAGAGATTCCTGCGCCGATAATTACCACAACCGGACCCTGAGAGCCCATGGTTTCCTGTTCGCCCGAGTCTATAGAGCTGAGGCTGGTGTCACACAGCGTCACAGGCGACAGGAGGACAAGGAGGAGGAACCCGGTCTGCATGCTTAATAGTGGCGGCCACAGTAGGAGGAGCGGCACATGCGTTTCCTGGCCGGGTTCTCCTCAGCTGCGCAATGTCATGAAAAGCAGCCAGGTTTTATGTTCTGAACGGATTCCTGGCCCGGGCATCTTCTGCAGCCGCACGTTAAGGGTGTTTTTCAAGCTATAAAGCTGCATGCGGTTTATTTCAGGCTGATGTTACACTTAGGGGTTTTTTTTTTGTGTCAGTTTCTGCAGCAGATTTTTTTTCCCGCCAAAGCAGGAAGGGGAAGTATAAGTCCTTCCTTGAATTTCTCACTTCCTTCTGTCTTTGACTCAAAAAATTGTGCCAAACACTGCCACAAACAGCTTTTAAATGACGCCACCCTTAGGCTATGTTCACACGGTGGATTTTGACACCGATTTTGGCTGCGGTTTCTGACATGTTTCATTGGTTCCGTGCTGTGTGGACCTTAGGCTAAATGCACACGATCAGGGTGGCATGCGGATTTTCTGCGCAGATTTGCGTGCAGAAAATCCGCCCCTTAGGTCGTGCATATTGTATTCTATGAAAATTTAAAATTCTCATGCACACGGTGCAGATTTTCCATCTGTCCATCGATGTCAGTTTATTTTATTTTTCCAGACCGGATTTTCTCCGTTCACTTCAATGAAGAGAGGAAAATCCGCATGCAAATTCCCACCTATTGATGCGGATTGACTGCACGGATTTTCCTGCAAACACCTGCAGATTTCAGTGCGGATTCTCCGCACATAACCCTGGGTTCACACCTGAGCGTTTTACAGCGCGTTCAAGCGCGCTGTAAAACGCTCAACAGATTAAAACCAATGCATCCCTATGGGAGTGGTTCACACTTGAGCGTTTTACAGCGCGTTTGAGCAGCTGTAAACGCCCAACGCATAAACAAGTACTTGAGCTTCTTTTGGGGCGTTTGACGCGCGTTTTGTGATTGACACCACAGTAGCAATCACAAGAAGCGCGTACGAACGCGCGTTTCCTATTTGCAAAAACGCGCAAAAAAACGCGCGTCAAAAACGCGCGTAAAACGCGCGTTTTTGGAACGCTCAGGTCTGAACCCAGGGTAAATGCTGATCGTGTGCGTTTACCCTAATGGGGGTGTAGTCCAACTGGATGTAGATAAACTTCAAATGGACACCCACCATGGGCTTCCAGCAGTATCTGCCTGGACAGCGCGCCCTGAAAGAACATGTCCTCTCTTGGCGTCATCGCAGCTTTAAACCACCGGCCGTACAAACAGCAGCGCGGGCTCTCATTAAAGACAGGAGGAAGCGGATTTCACATGGTCGCTGACAACTTTTTGATGAAGAATCCACACCAAGATTCCGGTGTGAAAAGACGCTGTGTGAACGGCCCTTAGGCCCCTTTCACACAGGCGTCGCGGGTGCATTGCGGGAAACCCGTGCGAGTGCGCACGCAATTTCAGTCAGTTTTGACTCCGACTCCGATTGTGTTCAGTTTTTTCTGTGCGAGTGCAATGCATTTTGCACGTGTGTGATAAAAAACAATGTGGTACCCAGACCCGAACCCGGACTTCTTCACTGAAGTTCGGGTTTGGGTTCGGTGTTGTGCAGATTTGATTATTTTCCCTTATAACATGGTTATAAAGGAAAATAATAGCATTCTTAATACAGAATGCTTCCCAAAATGTGGATTGAGGGGTTAAAAATTAAAAAAAAAAATTAACTTCATCCACTTGGTCGCGCAGCCCGCATCGTCTTCTTTCTTCTTCTTTGAGGATCTGCAAAAGGACCTTACACTTATAACATATTTTTTTCTTTTATTCTATTTAAAAAAAAAAAAAAGCATGAGGATTTTCAGCTAACATCTGGAGCTGACATTTTATCCAGAAATAGACCCACACTAAGGGCTCAGGCACGTAAACGTTGGTGACCCTGCTGCGGACCACAAATAGCGGTCCACAATGCATGGGTACTGGCCAAGGGCATGCTGGGATCTACAAGATACGTTCTGCACTACATAAAAGTAGAACATGTTCTATTTTTTTGCGGTGTGGAGACACGGACTAACATCCCATGGAAGAGCTTCGTAGTCTTTCTGTGGGCTTCCAATCCATGCCTCCGCACCGTATCTTAAGGATTCAAATCAGTGGTTGTGGTCTGCAATATGGGCATGGGGCACACGCTCGTGTGAATGAGCCCTAAGGCTTGTTTTACACTAGCTTTCAGGAGATCCAGCAGGGAACAGACTGACGGAGCTCTCTGTATCCTGCTTTCCCGGAAGCTACATAAATGCTGTCCGGCCCCATAAACTATAGTGGGGACTGGTGGAGATCCAGCCGCAATATGGCAAGAATCGCCCGGACAAATACCACTGAGGGCATCGGAATTTCTCCGTCCAATTCTCCACCGGTCCCCATTATAGTTAAAGGGGTTTTCTAAATGTTTTTTTTTACTAATAGCTTATCATCAGGATAGGTTATCAGTATCTCATCAGTGAGGGTCCAACACCTGAGACCCCTGCCGACCGGATGTTTGAGAAGGCAGCGGTGTTTGCAGTAGCACCTTGGCCTTCTCCATCTTTTCTTAAGGTGACATGGCCTAGGAGCAGCTCAGGCCCTTAGAAGTGAATGGGGCTGAGATGTAATACCAAGCCCAGCCGCTATAAAATGTTAGGCACTGTGCTTGGTAACCAGAGAGAAGGCCGCAGTGCTACTGCAAGCACCGGTGCCTTCCCAAACAGCTGATCGGTGGGAGTCCGCCAGCCAGGGTCACCCACCAATCAGATGCTGATGACAGTAGAAAACTGTTGAAAAACCCCTTTAATGGGGAGGGACGGCATTCATGTAGCTTCGAGCAAAGCTGTAGCCAGAGAGATCTGACAGGCTGTTCCCCGATATCCCAAACACTAGTGTGTAAAAACAACCACAAAAGTCATCAAAAGCACCATAAAAAACTGGTGAACCAAACCTAACGTAACCCTCCAGCTTCAGTGTGAAGAGGGCAGGGATTAGCCACCAAAGGAACAGCACTTTGAGAGACGTAACTAGACTAGGCCCCACCACAGCTACTTCTCCGCAATCCCCTCTCCTGCAGCTAGCCAAGATTGCCCATGCCCTCCATACAACCCCCACCCACTTGGTCATATAACAAATATAATAACCAGCAGAGTTGTTTTTTTTTGTGATTCTACAGTTGCTTATTCACAACCTGCAAGTCATGTTGCGTCCCTGTTCATTTCTATGGCAGCACTCAGGTTCTTTATTGTGTGATAGCTGATGTGCCGAAGATGACCATGTAACCCCACCCTACACACATGAACATTGCACCAAACTGAACTGTATTGTGCACTGCCATACATTAACATTGTAGGCTAGGGATCAACAATGTTTGGCACTCCAGGTGTTGTGAAACTACAACTCCCAGCATGCACACTCGGCTGTTCTTGTAACTCTTGTACAAGTGAAAGGAGGATTCTGGGAGTTATAGTTTCAGAACAGCTAGAGTGCTGGAGGTTGCTGATTCCTGTAGGCCATCAATACTGATCAAGGGGGTCTGGACTCCAGGTCCCCCACCAATCACCACAGTGAGAGAGCTCCACGTTTCTGCCTGTCATGCACCTCGTTTTTGTTTACACAGACATAATGGCTTCCTAATATGATGGCTGGGACGAGCACTGCATCCTTTCCTGCTTAATTCCTTCCAGCATGTAAACTACACGTATGGTGCAGCGGGAAGTGAGTTCTGATGTTTTCAGTGATGGATTAACCTCTCACAAGCTGCAGTCAGTGCTGTCCGCTGCTTTTGTGGGGGTTGCAGAAGGAAGGGGCTCCTTCTCTGACCCCATTGACCCCCTCCATGAAGGGGGGCCAATGGCTGCTATGGCAACTTCAGGCCTTGCAACAGCCTTGGGACCCACCAGCTATGGAGGCCCAGGCTGGGTCATAGGCGAACTGTCAGTGTAGAATTGTACTTCATTAAAACAGTGATTAAACATTAAACCCTGAAAATTTGAAGTCCTGTAGTGGGACAAAAAATAAAAAGTGAAAAGAAAAACAGCAAAAAAAGTGTTATTAGAAATTAAGAGTTTTAAAAGTGAAAAAAATGCCCTTTGCCCTTGTAATGTAACATGAATTCCAAAGATTTCAGAATGAATAAGCTTACGCAGGCTAAGTGAATAAATATATTTACTAAGTGTGATTAAATATACTATAATATAAACAAATCACATACTGAATAATACAAAATCAATACATCACTAGCCTAAATGTGGTGAAGACTCCATTAATCATGCTATAACACATGGCTGTCTGCCACGTTATAACACATGACCGACACCCCAGGCTGTACAAGAGATAGGGCAAATCAATACTTATATCCCACCTAGAATTAGGTCTTCAATGGAATCTCCCGAATGAATGTGAGCCACAGAGTTTAAACCGGTTAGCCCCTCCTTCAGTGTGCAGCATGCATGTCTCTGAGATCACTCAGGAATGTGGTCTTATCAGCATAATGGGGGATGGGTACAACATTAGAAGGCACATCATTACACAGAATTGTACTAGGAAAAGGGAACAGAATTAAAGGGACAGAACCAACCAGTACTTAAAAAATACCCTTACAATATACCCCTCATCAAGTACAATAAAAAAATGCACATATTAGGTATATCCGCGTCCGTAACGACCAGCAAATAAAAACTTTGCCAAAATAGCTATTTTTGTCACCTTGTCTCAAAAAAGGCGTAATAGTGAGCAATCAAAAAGTACTATGTACTCCAAAATCATACCAATATGAACGTATGTACCCCAAAATAGAACCAATATTGATGGCAACTCATCCAGCAAAAAATAATCCCTCACTCAGTTCTGTCGAGAGAAAACGTATGGTGGTCAGAAAATGTCTGTACTGGTCCGCAGAGGCTGTTCAAAAACAACATGGCGTCTGTAAACCAATTGTTGCCCTGCAAAAGCCAGAAGGTGGCCTTTACCTTCTGAACCCTTCACTTCTGGAGGGTTTCATTTTTTATTTCTCGTCAGAGACTCAATCAGCAAAAGATGCTTAAATCACCACATTTGGCCTCAAATGCTTATGGTGCTCTTATACTCCTGAGCCCTGTGGTATGTCCTGCAAAAGATTAGGACCACATGTAGGGTGTTTCTAAAACCAGTAAGCACCGTATTATAATAAGCAGGGGAGTATATAGAAATCATTAGGTCCCATAGCAAGAATCTGATTTGGGCCCCAACTGCCCTACTCATGCCCCTCCTACTACCTACTGCACTATCTGCCCCGCTCCTCCCTGACCTCCTCTTTACACCAACAAGGAAAAAATGTACCATTAAATCTTCTCAACCACCACCCACCTATTCATGCACTGTAAGTCTGAATTCTCATCAGCAATTTTCCCCCACCCCATCATGGACTGCTACAAACTTACCACCCACCATCACGAACTACTGCAGCCTCATCATGTTTCTACATAAATTGTGGGGTTCATTTATTATGACCGGCATTTTAGACACCAGTCTTAATAACCCCTGCACTGGCGGTGGATCTGCCGAAGTTATCTAGAGGCGCCGGCCACTACATAACTTCGGTGCATCCACCGCCAGTCTAAATCTATGCCAGCGTCCTTGCTGGCGCAGATTTAGAACATTTTCTACACCTAAAACAGGCGTAGAAAATTATAAATGAGACTGGCCTGTCGGCTTGCCCCCTTAATATAAGTAATCATTGCACTGCAACCTGCAACAGATATATGCCAGAAAATTGGCAAAAAAAAATCTAAATGGGGGGGAATTGGGAACAAAACGCAATTCCGACGCAGTTTTATGGGTTTGTTTTTGCGGCGTTGACTATGCAGTAAAACTGACTTGTGCTTTTCATTTTCCAGGTAAGTACAATTATGGCAATACCACACTTGTCTAGTTTTTTTTGTGTTTTAATGCTGAAAAAATAAAAACTTTGGAAAAAATGTATTTTTTCTTGTGATTGCCATATTTTGACCCCCATAACTTTTCTATAGTTATGTCTACGAAGATGTGTGAGGGCTCATTTTTTGCAAGACGCTCTGTAGTTTTTGCTGATACTTAATTTTTGCCATTTTGGTGTGTCTATGACCCTATTTGTATGTATGTATCAGCCATTTTTTCATTTTTGCATTGGATACTTTTTTATATTTTAATAGAATGGGCGTTTTTGCCCGCAACGATGTCCATGGTGTTATTTCTTTTTTCTTTTTTTTTTTTTTTAATTTTTATTTTAATGAAAGGGGGTGATTTAAATTTTTTGATTTTTTTTTCTTTTATATTTTTCAAAACTTTTTTTTAACTTTCCTCTTACTTTTTTTTGTCCCCAAATGGACAACAACTTGCAGTCATCAGATTGCTGCTAAATCCATATTTAAAGAGGACCTTTCATCAGGGTAAAAAATGTGTACTAAGTATGCTGACATGTAGAGCGGCACCCAGGGATCTCCCTGCACTTACTATTATCCCTGGGCGCCCCTCCGTTAGCCCGGTATCTTCTGGGACTTGGTTCTACCAGGAGGAGCCTAGTATCACTTGGTTATCCTAGGCGTATCCCAGGCTGTAGCGCTGGCCAATCACAGCGCTCAGCTCATATCCTGGGAGGTTTTTTTTCTCCCAGGACAGAAAGACCATCTGTTAGAACACTTGTTTACAGGGGATCTAAACTACCATTACAACGTTGAGTGAACAGATCAACATCAGAAACTAAGTACAAGTAAGCACGCTTCTCCTACTAAAGTGACCTGGAGCTAACCTATATACTTCACCTCAAGTAGCCTGCTAATGTGGATTTGCAGCATTACTATTTTTGCCATCTGTATGAAAGACAAAGTGATGAGATTGGATGCCTTACTACATCTGATAAGTAAAGTTCCTATTTGGATTAACCTCTGCCTCATTCTTCTGCTCAATCTCTAAATTGTACCTTACGTTGCTGGCGTCACGAACACAGGGGCTCAGCCACCAAAGCATCCTAAACACCAAGTACCATCAAGGGCACCTCAACCAACATCTGGCTGGTGTTCCCTGCAACCGAGTGTGCCCCAGAGGATTTCTTTATTATTAATTTGTAAAAATAAACAGTATCATTTTACAAATTCTTGTCTCATATAGTATGTTCAATATAATGCAAAAATATTCATTTTACAAAACAGAATAGTCAAGAAACAGGATCCTTTACATAAAGAACCCAACAACCAAACCCACTCACCCACTGTGAGAATTTATCATGACTGGATAAGAATAAACATGTATGAGACCTATTTGTTTTAGTAGAAGACCATGACATCACCTACACATTATAAACCTTCAGCACACTAGGCTTAAATAAATACAATCAGTCTCACCCGGGTTAGCCCGAGAGGACTCTCATAGACTACTTTGCAAAATTAACCATGTGCTACAAACTCCAGATCTGTCGTTCCAGGGGCCCCAAAAGTATCAAATTTCGACATGCAATTACGCTTCATGTATACTCCTCTTTCCAATGTTATGACTGTATTCATTCTGGTAATGAATTCCGATATACTTGGGGGGAGCGGCTGTATCCATTTAGCAGCTAGAGTTTTGCGTGCCTGATATAGGATTCTGTTGATTCCAATTGTAACATTTGGTGGCAAGTTATCCGAATCTAACATACCAGCAAGCAAAACCTAGGATCCAATTTATAATTAGCGCTATAAATTTTGTTTAATAAATTGATTACATCTGTCCAATAGCCCTGTAGCACACTGCAATTCCACAACATATGGCGCAATCCGGCCCCTTTTTCCCCACATTTCGGACACTTGGAGTCAGATCTATATCCCACCTTCTATAAGAAGATTGGAGTTCTATATACCCTGTGTATCATATAGAGTTGGGATAGTCTAGCCCAGGCATCAGCAACCTTCGGCTCCCAGCTGTTGTGAAACTACAATTCCCAGCATGCTCCATTCATTTCTATGTAAGTTCTTAGAAGAGCAGAGCAACTATGCATGCTGGGAGTTGTAGTTTCACAACAGCTGGGAGCCAAAGGTTGCCTACCCTTGGTCTAGCCGCTTCACTAAGGGTTAGAGTAGGAATCTGTGCAAGGACTTCTTCCCATTGGCTGTCTTAGATGGGGCCCACATCCCTCTCCCAATTCAACTTAACTTTGAGCGGATATTTTTTCAGCTATTCTATTGCAAAGTATTATAAGTATCCGAAATAGCTCATTGTAGGGGGTGCACTTTATCCTGCGAACTGATAGCGTGCCTTAACTTAAGGTATTTATAGAAATGGGTAGACACGAGACCATATTCAGTGCAAAGTTGTGCAAATTGTTTTAGGATACCTTGTGAATATAGTTGACCATAATTCCATAGTCCTTTACGCTCCCAATCAGAAAATCCCTGCAGTTTGGACAATTCTATTAAATGAGGGTTATTCCAAACAGGAGACAGGTCCAATAGATCCTAAACAGCCAGAATTTCCCAAACATTTTCCAGACCTTCCTCATTAATCCTACCACTGGGAGGGGTTTAAAAGAGTCAGGTAGATCTTTCTCCATAATTCAAATAGGCTGGCAGACCCCCGACGCCCACTTCACCATTTCTCTACATCTTCCCATCTCTCTCAGAGACCCCCAGCCCTTAAAGTGTTGCAACTGAGCTGCTAAGAAATATATAAAGGGGTAAGGTAACGCCAGTCTCCCCACTTCTTTACCACGCTGTAATGTTTCATATCGGATTCTACTATATTTTTTTCCATAATAAGGATCTAAATATTCTATGTATCTTATAATAATAATGCATGGGAATCCATACTGGTGAGTTATGCAGGATGTAGAGCAATTGTGGCATCCATATCATCTTAAGAAGATTACCTCTACCTATCATTGACAATGGAAGCTTATGCCAGGTGACCGCTTTCTGTTTAAATCTGTCCATTAGTGGTACTAGGTTGTTCGCTACATAAGATCGGGGCTGAACTGAAATAGTAACTCCAAGATATTTAAAGGAGGAGACCACTTTTAGCAAAGAGATTCCAGAAGAGGGGACAGCGGAAGAATAACTGACTTATTCCAATTAATTAGTAGACCAGACTGTTTTCCAAAGTCTGAGATTAGCGATATAATGGGATCTATTGATGATGTCAGATCACCCACATACAAGGACATATCATCCACATATCCCAAGGGACAACTAAACCGTGAGTACTACTATCCTCGGCACCTCATCACTAGTACGCTCACGCACATCATCCCCTAGGGTGTCCGGTCGCTACATAATACACACCTCAGCTGCTGCAGAACCTCATAATGCATTCCTTAGCTGCTGTAGAACCTCATAATGCACACTGCATCTGCTGCAGTACCTCATTGTACACACCGCAGCTGCTGCAGAACCTCATAATACATACCTGAGCTACGGCATAACCTTCTAATACATTCCTCAGCTGGTGCAGAACATGATAATCTGATTTTACAGAACACATAAGTCATTAATTACATCTGTATTAGGGACCTCCGTCGCAGATCAGGTCATACATTCTGAACAATATTTTACAGGTTGCCTGGCTCCATGATGGAAACCCACCATATCTCACCATATTCTGCAGGACCTGTCAGGTTCTGTCGTTAGTGATGTGCTAAATATGTGCTATGGTTTTCGCAGTTGTGGTCCTATGACAGGGCAGAACGGCAAAAGTTACGATCGCAGATGTGAGCAACGCCTAATACACACCCCAGAGGCTGCAGAACATCAGTATAGTGACAAGAGAACTACAAGTCTCATCTTGACCAGGCTATTGCTGAAAACTAGATGGCAATACATAGAAGGGTAAAATAGGAGAAAACTACATCTCCCAGCATATCCAGGCTGTTATTATGGGACACAAGTTGACATTACAGGGAGAGGGTATAAAAGGAGAAAACTACAACCCTCAGCATTAATAGACTGTTATCATACGGCATCACTGGACATTATACCAGGAGAGAACTGAAAATCCCGACACGTCCAGACTGTTATTGTAGGGCATTGGTGAGATGGAGAGGGATACAGTAGGACAGAACCACAACTCCCTTTATCCCTAGGATGTTATGGGCTATCCCAGGGCACCACTGACCTCTCCTCCAGGCACAGCACAGGAGAGCCTGCCCAGGGAGTTTGCCATTTTTTCCTCTCCACTGCTGAGCTCCATCTCCCTGCACTGGTCTCATAATGATGACATCATCACAGATCCTTCATCTGCAAAGCTGCCAAGCTCTGTATTCCTGCCCTGATGACACTATCACAGGTCCTTCTCCACATTGTTCTTTCGGTTTTCACAGCTAGCCATGTAAGTGTATTTAGGGGGCAGACCTTTAGTGCAGGGTGTGGCCCCTTCCTCTCTGGGCCCCATAGAAGTTGTGTGGCCTGCCTCTATTGGAGGTACGCCACTTGCTTTTTACACTGGAGCATGATGGGCAAAACATATTAGGCACTGAAATGGAATATACAGTATGTGTAAAAATTGCAAACCTATCTTGCTCCTGTGAGCACTGTGGCCTTCTCCTTGCGTACCAAGCACAGCGCCTTACATTGTATAGCGCTGTGCTTGGTATGGCACTCGGCCCCTTTTACATCTATGGGGCTGAGCTGCTCCTAGGCCATGTGAGCGCTGCCTTCTCAAACAGCTGATCAGCAGGGGTCTCGGGTGTTGGACCCCCACCAGTCAGATAATGATGACTTATCCAGAGGATAAGTCATAGTATAAAGTCTCGGAAAACCCCTTTTACCTCAGAGCCTCTGCAGTACACTACAGATATCGGCTGGTGACTGGCTTATGCAACTTTATATCTACTGCCATATTTTCCCAAGATGACTGGACCATTGTACAAAACAAGCACTTTTACCTTTTGTGTCACCCCTTTCCCCTCATAGATTGTAAGCTCTTGCGAACGGTGCGGTGACCAGGACCACAGCGGCAATGTGTGAGTATGGTGGCCTGATGGCTGTAGTAGTTGGTACTCACGTTCTGCAGCGTGCAGTGAAGTAAAATTTGTTCTGAAGGCCCACTTTGCAGCCACATGCAAATATATTCTGCACACACAGCGGCAGATGCTACAAGGTGATTGATTATGGGGCCCCTGCTGTGACTTCGAGAAGGCAGGTCCCTTCAGCTACAAGTTATTTCAGCCACGTGTCGTATCTATAATAACACAATGGGTAGTTTGTTAAATAATTTGCCCAGTTTTTATATCGGCAAATGGGCTATTTTAGATGCTGTGTGCTGCCTATATGCAATGCAGTTAGGGTACTATGCCATATGCCACTTGTGCAATGGACGGGGGTGTTAGGGGCTCACCGTGGGATTCACCTCTTCCCCGTGGGATAGTCCAAGCCTGGTTTTACATATTTCATTGGTGAATTACTTTACATTACAGTTAGCACATTTCCATGAAACACAATTACAGTGTCTAGCAGTGTGTTTCAGGACACTGCCTCAGAGCCCTCATTCCTCTTGTTCTAATTTTTGATTTGTCTGTTGCTATCTTATTTATGACTCTTTGTACATGAGCCACTGATTGTAAAGCGCTGCGGGATATGTTGGCGCTATATAAATAAAGATTATTATTATAATTAGCTGTTGGTCAGTGCTGGTGCTCTTTCTCTTCTAAACCTGCAGTGTGCCCTAACAGCAGTTTACAACCACATATGGGGTATTGCCATACTCGAGATAAAATAGATAACAAATCATGGACTGATTTTCTCCTGTTACACCTTGTTAAAATGTAAGAAATGTAATATTTTTTTTCACAACCAGGGCTCGAGTCCTGCAGGAACGCGTGGAAACGGCGTTTCTGCACTTTTTCATAGCAGGAACGCCGTTCCCTTTCAGCAGGGCCGCGCATCAATTATTGTGCCCCACTGCCCCTCAATACTTTCGTCTGACAGGAGGGAAGCGCCTCTAGTGTAGCGTGGCCGAGCTCTGTCCGGTCTGCAGTACAGGAGCTTTTGTTTCCTGTACCCGGCCTAGTTAAACATTTTTGTAATATACTTTGAGAAAGATGTTTCTTTCTACTAGAAAACAGGGTGTAAAGAATATTCTTAGAAAGGCTCAACAGCTATGAAGAATCTGTCTTCAGTCTGCAGAAGACGCCTGTGTATAACACGTAGAGGCTTCCAGCCGCCTCTTCTTACTACCTCAGTACCTGACTGTAGACATGTGGCCTATCTCTGTCCATAACCCTGCCTTATCTGACTTGTTACGTGCAGAAATCTTTAGTGCTCAGTAAAGACAGACTCTCCTTAGTAATGATCAGTTACAGCTTTAATAGAAGCTTCTTCAAACAGAAACAACAGCTCTCTTTTTTTAAATCGGCTGTCCCAGTTTTCAAACCCGCACCTGGATCTGAATACTTTTGTAATTGTATTTAGTATAGCTGGGGAGCCTGACCAGTCATGGAAGCATGAGGTTGTGTTTTATGTCAGCTCCGCCATCTCTTCCAGCAGTCTACTGGCATCCACCCTTTACTCATGGGGAAAGCTACCAAAAAGCACAGGACCAGGTCCCAGGCTCTTTCTACTTCTCCTCATGGGAAAATTGCACAATATTTTACCTGCCAATCGTTGTCTTTCCATACGGCTTTTCAGAAAGAGACGGCATACTACCAAGATGGCCACCCGGCATCTTCTTCAATGCCTGCCAAGACACCTGGTGTTACCACACACTCATCATTTCCACTTATGCAGAAGGCTCTGTCTACTTCTACTCTGTCCTTTCCAGCACCGAACTTGAGAATGTGAGTGCCAACATCATCTGATGTCCTTCTTGTGACTACCCAACCATCATGTGTGGTAGGCCTGCATGTAGCAATAAATCTTCGGGCCCCAGTAGCAGATTCTGTTATATCTAGCAGTGGCACTGCAGCTGCCACCGCTTACTCACCTCAGGGATTTGTGGAGCTGAAGGTAGAGTGCAGCTACCCTTTGTTACTTCCGGAGGGTGTAAACGCCCATGATGGCCACATATGTATTACTTCTCTCAGATTCCATACTATGAGAATTACTCGACAGTCATGCATCTCACCCATTCCTTTGTATGTGGCCTTGGGGACTGCAACTGCAGGAAACATACCCTTGACAATGCTTGTTCTTGGGGTCAGGGTGCAACCATCACTACTTCACCAGTAGCCTCATGTGGCACATAGCCACTTCCTTGTACCCCCTACTGCCTCAATGACATTAATAGAGCCCTTTCAGCCAAAAGACTATCCTGTACTGGTCACTGGCGACAAATAATTACTTAGACCCCCACCTACCATCATCGATGCTACCCTTGTTTCTGCTGCTTCCCCCAGTAGTCAACTGTTTCATTCTGGGGGCTTTCTCATCACAGCTCTCCTACTTCTACTGCACCCAACCATTTGGGCTCGGTAATGGCTGTACAGGCCCCTAACACCTCACTGCCCTTTTCCGGCACTTGTATAATGTCTCCAGAATGGGGCTCCCTAAATGAACAGAGAGCAACTGCACATGGGTGGCCACTAGGTATGTTCTGAAAATAGCCAAGAGCCAGCTTGGCTATTTTCGACTGTCCCATAGTGGTAAACAGAGAGGTGGTTGTGCTTGCGCAGTGCGCTCTCCTTTTATCGTTAGGGGGCTTTCGCTTGGCTATTTTTGGAACTATCACAGTGATATGTGATCAATGTCCCAGATGGGCCAACCCCTTTAAAGGGAACCTGTCACTGGGATTTTGGGTATAGAGCTGGGGACATGGGCTGCTAGATGACCGCTAGCACATCCGCGATATCCAGTCCTCATAGCTCTGTGTGCTTTTATTGTGTAAAAAAGCTGATTTGATACATATGCAAATTAACCTGAGATGAGTCCTGTACGTGACTCATCTCAGGGACAGGACTCATCTCAGGTTCATTTGCATATGTATCAAATCAGTTTTTTTTACACAATAAAAGCACATAGAGCTATGGGGACTGGATATTGCGGATGTGCTAGCGGCCATCTAGCAACCCATGTCCTCAGCTCTATACCCAAAATCCTGGTGACAGGTTCCCTTTAAGTAAAAACGATATTACAACAAATAAAAACATCAGTAAATTCATCACATAAAGCAAGTCTTTACATTTTTAATGAACAAGAAATGTACAAAGTATTGCATTATATAATGTAATCCTCCTCTGAAGTTACAGATCACAGAAAAATGTGTAGAATCTTTCTGTAATACAACCAGTAAAAAATATGTAATTATTTAATGGGTTATCCCTTGGAACAACATGTGTTATGTGGAAAGCAGGTAAATGAAGAATTAACCTATTTGGGAACACACACCACTGAGAGTCCACTAACCAAGACCACAAGCAGATTTGGTGTAAAGTCTTTTATTTTTCAAAGGCTTCACATTTCGCCACTGGGCTACTGCCTTCCTAAGGCCATAATACAATTAGAGCAAACATGAAGGTTAGTAAAATATTTAGCCTACTACAGTTAAAGAAGGTTCAACACATTAGTTTGTGGCCTTTGAGCAAACATTTTGGAGTACCGGACATACTCTTTGAAGATGTGAATTCTCAAATAGGATCCCTCTTCTGTGTCAAGTATTATTCCCTGGCCCCAGAAGATCAACCAAGGAGGTGCAGACCACAGAATACTCTTAAGTGATAAATGTATGATTGTTGAGGGCCCCACCATGGTGGCCCTTACTAATAACTAGAGCTGTATTTTTTATTTTTTTCTGTAAGTCATAAAAATATTACAGATAACTATGTATCTTTAGAGCTTAGTTTTGCTAACATTGGCCCCAAGATCTGAATATTTGTCAACCAAGCGCTGTGCTTCTCTCCAACCAGACATAAGAGCTCCATGTGTTGTGGAATGGAAGTTTCTTTCTGTGGCTTCTCCAGCAAAAAGAACCTGCAATGGCTAAAGAAGACACAGAGTTAGGACTAAGCACATATTAGAAACCATTATTTTGCTTATATAACACATAAAATACATTTCAAACTTCAAGTCTCCAACACATTAGGGCACATCTATTATTGCGCCATAGGACACGCATGGCAGTATTGGTAAAAGAGCCTCAGACGAAACCATCACCACTCAGTGGAATAGAGGTGTGGTGCTGTCAGAGGTAGTGGCTGCCACCATGAAAGAAGTGCTCAGTCTTTGCTGTTTGTTAATAGACATACATTTGTTAGGCAAACCGTATTGCCGAACTGTGTGATGGTCGCTACATATGACAACACCCTTACAGAACTTATTTGTAGGATGATAGTATCAACTCTAGAGATGCTGACTTGGCAGTGTTCAAGGATCACAGATGACACTATACAACATCCCCACACCCCCACAATATATGTGGCATTTTATGCCCTGCAAGTAACAAGAAATGTGTTGTAATAAACAGGTGCAAGCACTACACATTATGAAAAGATATTAAAGGGGTTGTCCCGGATTTTACAAGTGATGGGCTATTTATTGTACATCTAAAAAAGCATATACAGTATGTAATCTAAAAAAAAGTACAGTGGTACAGAGGAATGAGGGCTTACAATCGACAAGGAGACAGCGGGTGAAGGTAAAAGCAGCTTATTTGGCAGTGTGGGGGCAGAAAACGTATTGTAGGTGTTAGGCTTTAGGCTACTTTCACACTTGCGTTCTAGTGATCCAGCAGGCAGTTCCGTCGTCGGAGCTGCCTGCCGCATCCGCCGATCAGTGTGACAACTGACAGCATTTGTAGACTGATCCGGGTGCCGAGGTACAGATAGGCTTCAATGGGGCTGAACAAGATACCAAGCACAGTCGCTATACAATGTACAGCACTGTGCTTGCTAAACTACGAGAAGACTGCAGTGCTCACAGGCGCTCAGTGCCTTCTCAAACAGCTGATCGGCGGGGGTCGCGGTAATCGGTATCAAAGTCTCAGAAAACCCCTTTAAAGCTTTGAGAAATTCAACAATGGGAAATTACCATATATCTATTGCCAATGCAATCTAAAATTCAGGAAGCCCAATAGAACCACTAAAGTCAGTTCTGAACACAGCATAAATGTGCTTTTTGTTAGAATTGGTATTTTGTGCATAAGCCATTTACTGGAGAGAATACCTAAAATGCAAAAATCCACATAAAACACAGTGGCACATTTATTAAAATCTGCATTTTAGATGCCTCCTTAATAAAGCCCTGCACTGGTGGTGGATGCACGATATTATGTAGAGGAGCCAGCTCGTCCCCTTCTCATCCCACACCATGCCCACTTTTTTAGACCTGGGGTGAGTGGGGAAAAGTCGCAGATTGCGGCGCCTATATTAGGCATATTTCATAAAAGACCTCCACAGTTTATAGTAATACTGCACTATAAACATTTGTTCTATTGATCCTTTTACAGTTGCCAGTTTTTATACTTTTTTTTCTTTTTATAAATGAAGGTGGAAACTAATTACTTTGTACACAAGTACAGTACTGTCTATAGCAGATACAATAAAAATAGCTTTAAAAGACGCAATTTTTTCCCCCAAAAGTGGGGGTGAAATGGCTGTGCATCTTATAAAGAGAATACTAGTGAGCGCTTCTATTATGGAAGTGCTTACTAGTATGTTTTAGGTGCCGGGAGCAGGGAGTGAAGCGCTGCAAGCGCTGCAAGCGCTTGTAATACTCACCCTCCCGGTCTTCATTCCTGGGGATGGCGCTGTACTGTCCTGACCACGTACAGTGCCAGGAGGTAGTGCGTGCTCTATGACCTGACGCTGCACGCAGTCAGATGATAGAGCAGGGCAGGCTGGGAAGACAGGGGAGCGCAACTTCTGCCGGAGGTGGAGAGAAGCCGTGGCGCAGGACAGGTAAGAGATGGTTTTATTTTAATCTGATCTGAGGTCTGATGGGGGTCTCACTATGTGGGCTGATAGAAGGTCTGATGGGTGTCTCACTATGTGTGCTGATATAGGGTCTGATGGGGGTCTGACAATGTGGGCTGATCTGAGGTTCGAATGGGTTTTGAGGGCTGATGTGATGTCCTGATAAGAGGATCAGATGTGATGTCCTGATAAGAGGATCAGATGTGATGTCCTGATATGGGGGCCTGATGTAATGTCCTGATATTTATGGGGGTCTGATGTGATGTCCTGATATTTATGGGGGTCTTATCTGATGTCCTGATATTTTTGGGGGTCTGATTTGAGGATCTGATATAATGTCTGATGAAAAAAAATTTTTTTTCTTATTTTCCTCCTCTTAAACCTGGGGTGCATCTTATCATCGGGTGCGTCTTATAAAGCAAAAAATACGGTACTTTACCTTGAGAACTTCTTTGTCTGTGGGTAACGGTTCTGCCAGATTGTCCACATCAATACCAGAGCTGCCCACTGCTACGTAAGTGTAAGAGCCACCAGTGTATGGCTGGCTATGCCACTGAGAACGCACCATGCTGATTGGTGGAGGCAGTTCAGGATCCCCTGCATTAAAATAAAACAAACATTTTTTACTTATGTGGATTTCAATGAGTGATTTCAATGGGCTGTGCACATTTGGGAGGGTCTCCCTTTTGGCCATACCTGTCAAGGGAAACCTAGTTACATGCTTTCTGCATCTGGCTTCTCGTTCCTTCTCTCCCAGCCTCTGCTGCTCTCCCTCACTGTAAACAGTCCAGTTTAATGCCATCTGCAGTCAGTCGCTGGCTCCCAGTGGTGACCTGCTCTGCTTATGTCATGACAGATGGTCGTGTAATGCATTGGAGTCACTGCAATTGGCTGCAAGCCACGTCATGCCGGATGTTTACAGCAAGGGAGCAAATTGAAGCAGCCGAGGCCAGGGAAAGAAGGAGCGAGTAGCTCGCATCGGGTAGCAATTAAGTAAGCTTCCCTTCAGAGGTCTGGCCAAGAGGAGGGGTGGTGATTGCCAGACCTTCCCCCCTCCCAAATGTGCACAGCCCCTTTAAAGGATAAAAATAATCATTTTAGTTCAAAATTAGGTATATCAGGTCAAGGCTGTTTCTTCTCCGATAATAATTCATAAACTGTTTTTACCTGTGGTATAGCTGAGAACCCAGATAAGCCACCTTAAGATCTGTATGGGAGATGACTGGCCTGACCCATTATTACATCGCAATGCCCTTTTTTTATGTCCATTCACATTGCCCTTTTTCACCACTACTGCTTTTTGTTATATTCTCTGTATTCATTTATATCTGGAGTATAGTATGTTAATATCACAAGCTGTACCTATGTGTATATACAGTACAGTACCATATGAATTCAAGAGATTTTTTTAATGATTTATTTAATGTATTTATAGATATATTTCATATTTATTAATTGGCATATATTTATTGGTGCATGTTATATATATGGATTTTGCCCTTATAGTCTCTCATTCAGTCTCTATGCCCCTATTACTTTATGATTTATATTGTCTTACTTCAATCATGTATATGCAACGTGCCACACCCCAGGGCCGATTGTATCCCACGTTTTTAGGAATGCCGAGTGTTTTCTGTGTATGTCACGGTGCTCCTACCTGAATACCATCGCTCCCCAGGGTTAGGCTCCGAAGCAAAAAAGGGGAGAGTAATGGTGAAGGTGGAGAAATAGTGAAGTCCAGACTTTTAGAAAGTTCAACAGCTTTACTTGAATCAACTTGCATCTGTACAAGAAGTAGTGTTTCTCTTGGTTCCAGCAGGTTTTGGCATAAACTGGCAGGCAAACTGAAATATTCTGCTTTATCTCTCTGCTGTGCTAAACTCCACTTTAGTCTGGACGCTGGACTTTAGGGCTGGCCTGGTACCTGTAGTGGGGTGCCTTTGACTGTTGATCCCCTTGCTATACTCTGTCGGTTAATCTGTAAGGAGTCAGGGTGATTCTCCTCTCGTTCCAACTCTAGACTAGACAAAGTTTCACTAAGAATGACCAAACACTTCCTACAGCTCCTCCCTTGGTAGGAATCAGGATTAGCCCACTTCTGCCCAAAATGGGGAAGAATGAAATGGTAAGTTCCATTCTATCTAAAGATCTTTCTGCCATATACGCTGCCACCTGCTGGTGAACCAGGCATATAACATGAACATAAAAGTTTCATAGCAACATTATGAATGTACAGTGTCAGAGGACCTGGAATAAATACACAGATTACATTTTTGTTAGCCATTAGAGACAGTAGTAGGGTATAGGAATGGTAATACCACTCTGGGGTATTACATATATACAAGTGGATATAAAAAGTCTACACACCCCTGTTAAAATATCAGGTTTCTGTGCTGTAAAAAATGAGACAAAGATAAATCGTTTCAGAACTTTTTCCACCTTTAATGTGACCTATAAACTATACAACTCAATTGAAAAACAAACTGAAATCTTTTAGGTAGAGGGAAGAAAAAATATTAAAATAAAATAATATGGTTGCATAACCTTAAACTAATACTTTGTTGAAGCACCTTTTGATTTTATTATAGCACTCCTTTTTTGGGGGCATGAGTCTATCAGCATGGCACATTTTGACTTGGCAAGATTTGCCCACTCTTCTTTGCAAAAACACTCCCAATCTGTCAGATTGCGAGGGCATCTCCTGTGCACAGCCCTCCTCAGATCACCCCACAGATTTTCACGGATTCAGGTCTGGGCTCTGGCTGGGCCATTCCAAAACATTAATCTTCTTCTGGTGAAGCCATTCCTTTGTTGATTTGGATGTATGCTTTGGGTCGTTGTGATGGTGAAAGATGAAGTTCCTCTTCATGTTCAGCTTTCTAGCAGAAGCCTGAAGTTTTTGTGCCAATATTGACTTGTATTTGGAACTGTTCATAATTCCCTATATCTTAACTAAGGCCCCAGTTCCAGCTGAAGAAAAACAGCCCCAAAGCATGATGCTGCCACCACCACGCTTCACTGTGGGTATGGTGTTCTTTTGGTGATATGCAGTGTTGTTTTTGCGCCAAACATATCTTTTGAAATTATGGCCAAAAAGTTCAACCTTGGTTTGATCAGACCATAACACCTTTTCCCACATGCTTTTGGGAGACTTCAGATGTGTTCTTGCAAAATATAGCCTGGCTTGGATGTTTTTCTTCGTAAGAAAGGGCTTTCATCTTGCCACTCTACCCCATAGCCCAGACATATGAAGAATACGGGAGATTGTTGTCACATGTACCACCCAGCCAGTAATTGCCAGATATTCCTGCAGCTCGTTTAATGTTTTCTTCTCGTCTTTTCATCAATTTTGGAGGGACGTCCAGTTCTTGGTAATGTCACGTTTGTGCCATATTTTCTCCACTTGATGATAACTGTCTTCACTGTGTTCCATGGTATATATAATGCCTTGGAAATTCTTTTGTACCCTTCTCCTGACTGATACCTTTTAACAATGAGATCCTCTGATACTTTGGAAGCTCTCTGTGGACCATGACTTTTGCTGCGGGATGCGACTAAGAAAATTTCAGGAAAGACCAACTAGAGCAGCTGAACTTTATTTGGGGTTAATCAGAGGCACTTTAAATGATGGCAGGTGTATGCTGACTCCTATTGAACACAATTTTGAATGTGATTGCTTAATTCTGAACACAGCTATATCCCCAGTTATAGTTTTTTGTTTTCTTCCCTCCACCTAAAAGATTTCAGTTTGTTTTTCAATTGAGTTGTACAGTTTATAGGGCACATTAAAGGTGGAAAAAGTTCTGAAATGATTTATCTTTGTCTCTTTTTTTACAGCATAGAAACCTAACATTTTAACAGGGGGTGTGTAGACTTTTTATATCCACTGTATGAAAGCCTGGAATGTCAGCTTTCAAACAAGACCAGTTGCATTCAGGAGATAGCAGCATCTAAAGCAGCCCTCCACTTTCTGCCAGAGCCCAGGCACTCAGGGCGGTGCTTCTCCTCCCTATCCTAAGATAATTAAGTAATGTACTAAACAGACCCTTATTTCTGATATTTAAAGACTCTATATCAACAGGGAGCGTTCCACAGGATTGGTGCTTAGCAAATGTGGTGCCAATATTGAAAAAGGGTTCAAACACAGGGTTTCGAAGCTATGGGCCTGTAAGTCCAACTTGTTGTGGGTAAACTTAAAGGTTTTCTAAGTGATGCTATCCTGGAGTATCTCAATGAAAATAAGTTTAAAATACCATGCCAGAATGGGTTTATGAGGGATCAGTCTTCTTATTTATTACAACTTAATTTTTCTCATAAATGCGGGCACAGATGAGGATTGGACCAAAACGGATATCTTCTGCTGACCAGTGCACTGGTTAGGGTAGCCTGCTTTACTGTTATAAATCATAGGGAACTATAACAAGCAATCATCTGATTGTTTCTCTCACCAACTTAAATGCATTAGCATTACTATGGGGGTCATTTATCAAACAGTAATACGCCGAAATTAGGCTGGAAGACCCGTTTCATTTAACATTTTCTACGCCTCTTTTGGGTGTAGAAAATAGTCTAAATGTAAGACAGCTAGGAAGAAGAAACTTCATTTTTCCATCGCACTATACTGTATGATAAAAAGCAGAGTGGACCCAGCATGCATGTGGAACCTGCACTCCTGAAATTTATGGCTGGCACATAACAGGTAGCATTTAGTGTCAGGTTCCCGTGTTACAGAGATCGCCTTGACGTATGGCAGACAGGCCCAAATAATTTTGTACAAAATGTATATGCCAAGAATTTCAGATTTACAAAATAAGCGTAGCATTAGCACCAGAATATTTTCTATTACTATGGCATTATTGTACTTTATTTGGTTTGCAGAGTGCTGCTGCATTGTGTTTTTTTCTTTGTGTTTCTAGCCATGGCAGTGCGCACCTTCGCATTGGGATGTGCTGACTGACCCCCTTTTTCTTTGCATTAGCATTGGAGTGTATTAGAAATACACTATGGGGGTCATTTATCAAACAGAAATACACCGAAATTAGGCGGCAGACCGGTCTCATTTACCATTTTCTACGCCTCTTTTAGGCGTAGAAAATGGTCTAAATGTATGACAGCTAGGAAGAAGAAACTTCATTTTTCCATCGCACTATACACTTCTAGTTTCTATAATTATGACCACCATGCAATCCAGCAGTAGTGGCCGTGCTTGCACACTGTAGGAAAAAGTGCTGACCTTTCTGGTGGCTAGGATTGTGGAAGTGTGTATAGGACGGCACTTTTTCCTGTAGTGTGCAAGGACGGCTACCACTGCTGGATTGCAGGGTGGTCATAACCATGGAAACGAGCAATGTATAGTGCGATGGAAAAATGATTGAAGCTAAAAAAGGAAGCAATATCGACAAAATACATAAGTAAATGCCTTGCACTAACTTTGTCTACATGATAAATGCCATTTGCTGAAGTGAGACAACCCCTTTAACCCTTTTTGTTTACATAACTAAATGGGGCCTTGATTTTTGTGGTACAAGTTGTACTTTCTAATGGCAACATTTATTATTGCATGCGATGTAGCTGGAAAAAAATCTAAATAAGGTGGAATTGGAGAAAAAAATCCAATTCTACCACAGTTTTA
Source organism: Bufotes viridis (assembly GCA_033119425.1). NCBI lineage: Eukaryota > Metazoa > Chordata > Amphibia > Anura > Bufonidae > Bufotes > Bufotes viridis. The sequence continues at coordinate 192,370,257 of CM065594.1, forward strand.
TAAGTTTTGTTTTTACTCCATTCCCATTGCAGTAAAACGGACCCATGCCTGCTATTATTTGGGTCAGAATATGGCAATACTTCATTCTTATAGTTTTTGTTGTGTTTTACTATTTAAAAAAATTAAAACGTAAACAATTTTTTTTCTTTGCATAGCCATATTCACACCCCCATAACTTTTTTACTTTTTATGTGTACGGAGATGTGTGAGGGCTCGTTTTTAGGGGTGATTTCATATCATTATGGGGTGCATATGACTTTAATCACTTTTTATTTAATTCTTTTGAGGAAGTGAAGTGACAAAAAAATAAATTGGTCATCTTGAATTTTTTTCCATTACGCTGTTCACCATATGGGATAAAGATTATTATATTTTCATAGTATATAAGGCCGAAAAAAGACATTTGTCCATCCAGTTCGGCCTGTTAGCCTGCAAAAAATTCCTTCCCGACTCCAATCAGGCAATCAGAATAACTCACTGGATCAACGACCCATCTCTAGTAGCTATAACCTGTAATATTATTATACTCCAGAAATACATCCAGGCCCCTCTTGAATTCCTTTATTGTACTCACCATCACCACCTCCTCAGCCAGAGAGTTCCATAGTCTGACTGCTCTTACCGTAAAGAATCCTCATCTATGTTTGTGTACAAACCTTCTTTCCTCCAGACGCAGAGGATGTCCCCTCATCACAGTGACAGTCCTGGGGATAAATAGATGATGGGAGAGATCTCTGTACTGACCCCTGATATATTTATACATAGTAATTAAATCTCCCTTCAGGCGTCTTTTTTCTAAAGAATACCCTAATTTTGATAATCTTTCAGGGTATTGTAGTTCCATCATTCCCGTTATTACTTTAGTTGCCCTCCTCTGAACTCTTTCCAGCTCTGCTATGTCTGTCTTGTTCACAGGAGACCAGAGCTGTACACAGTACTCCATGTGTGTTCTGACCAGTGATTTGTAAAATGGTAGGACCAGGTTCTCATGACGGGCATCTATGCCCCTTTTAATGCAATCCATTATCTTATTGGCTCTAGCAGCAGCTGCCTGACACTGGTTTTTACAGCTTAGTTTGCTGTTTACTAAATTACCTAGGTCCTTTTCCATGTCAGTGTTACCCAGTGTTTTACCATTTAGTATGTACGAGTGACTTTCATTAGTCCTTCCCATGTGCATAACTTTACATTTGTCAGTGTTAAACCTCATCTGCGACTTCTCTGCCCAAGCCTCCAATCTATCCAGATCCATCTGTAGCAGTATACTGTCCTCTTCAGTGTCAATTACTTTCATCTTCAAAAATTGATATTTTACTGTTCAAGCCTTCTACAAGATCATTAATAAATATATTGAAGAGGATAGGGCCCAGTACTGACCCCTGAGGTACTCCACTAGTGACAGTGACCCAATCTGAGTGTGTACCATTAATAACCACCCTCTGTTTTCTATTACTGAGCCAGTTACTTACCCACATACAGACATTTTCTCCCAGTCCGAGCTTTCTCATTTTGTATACTAACCTTTTATGCAGTAAAGTGTCAAATGCTTTGGAGAAGTCCAGATATACGACATCCATTGATTCGCCGCTATCAAGTCTAGAACTTGCCTCCTCATAGAAACTGATTAAATTAGTTTGACATGACCGATCCCTCATGAAGCCATGCTGATATGCCGTTATTTGCTTATTTTCATTGAGGTGCTCCAAGATAGCATCTCTTAGAAAACCTTCAAATAGTTTACCCACGACGGATGTTAAATTTACCGGCCTATAGTTTCCGGGCTCTGTTTTTGGACCCTTTTTGAATATTGGCACCACATTTGCTATGCGCCAATCCTGTGGAACACTCCCTGTCAGTATAGAGTCCTTAAATATCAGAAATAAGGGTTTGACTATGACATTACATAATTCTCTTGGGATACGGGGGTGTATGCCATCTGGTCCTGGCAATTTGTCTATTTTAATCTTTTTAAGACACCGCTGTATTTCTTCCCGGGTCAGACAGAGCACTTTTAATGGGGAATTTACTTTTACATTCTGCATTTCATCTGACAGTTTATGTTCTTCAATGAATACAGTGGAGAAAAAATATTTAATAGCTTTGCTTCCTCCTTATCACTCTCTGCAACTCCCCCTAATCACTCTGTAGAGGGCCGACACCTTCATGTTTATACTTTTTACCATTCATATAATTGAAGAACATTTTAGGGTTAGTTTTGCTCTCTTTGGCAATTAATCTATTGGAAAATAGTCTCTAGTTTGACTACTTTTATTTTTTTTTACATATTCTATTTTTTTCCTTATTATTTTTCAGTGCTTCCTCAGTACCCTCTTGTTTTAGTGACTTAAATGCTTTCCTTTTGGAAAAATATTTTGTCCGCCTTTTATGATGGGTGAAATTTAACTGCGCACAGTAGATTGTTTTGGTCGATCTTTTTCGACCAATTTTAGACTAATCTGTATGGGTTACTTTGTGTGCATATTCATAAGTTATTATTGGGCTGCAAATGGTATTAAAGCGATTGTTTGGGCTTTACTAATAATAGACCATCAATAGCTGATCCAACACAGAGCTGTGTAGATTTCCTGGGGATATGCCATCAGTGAAGTCCAGACAACCCCTTTTATGTAATAACAAAGACCATTAAATGAGTATAAGGGAGTTTGCTCATGTGGACCACCCTTTTCTTTATGACATATGTGGGGAATATGGAATTACCCTATTTGAGTCTGTTAAAGTGAATAAGAATTCATTTTTTTAAGCTTTTTACGCATTTTTACCCTTTTTCAGTGCATTCAGCTCAAAGGAAAATCCCTTTAAAGAAGTACAATCAAAGATCTGTTTTCAGATCATTTCCAGCAATTAAAAAAACGTAAAAACGCCTACAAATAAATTAACCATAAATGGAGCTTCAAAAACAGATAATAGAGGAATTAGACTCATGTATTATCATTTACCTGTGAATTTTCTGAAATAATCAGTCATTGTCGATAAAATTTCTTCATCTGTTAATGTTTCCATATATTCAGACTGCTCTCCAGCAATGAATCCACAGAGCACATGTCCCATCCTGGCAGAACAAAACATGTCAGAATGTTATAGATTCTACCCACATTCTCCACACAAATATGTGATAACAACAAAAGAAAAAATGGTCTTCTGGGGTCCTGGACACTAAAACTGTAATTTATTACACATGAATCATTAAAACAAGTAAAACATTTAAAATCTGAAAAACAGAGGGTGACGCGTTTCACAATGCGCCAGCATGTACCTTTTCTGCTCACAATATACTTTTTCCTCTGCCTCCTTGACATCAGCCCATTTCCCTCCCCTCTATTTCCTTGGGCAAATGCAAGTCTAGTGAAAAAAATAGAACAGCAGTGTGATTTTCTATTTTTTACGCATTGCTGTTCATAAATACCAGAATTTGTTACTGTTTAATAATGTATGTTAAATATTATCATTATTATTTGTTCACATTCACATAATCATTTATTTAATAATTGGCTGGAAATCTTCTTTATATTCATGTGTTTTTGGGAATATTCACACCTATTTTTCCTCTAAATCACAATTATGTCATAACATGTCATACTAATATCTTTATATATATTTTATACTTATTTCTCTTTTATTAATTATTATAATTTTTTCAACACTGAATATGGTTTGTACTGTGAACTTTGCACTTTTCACTTCTGAGGCATTGCTATAAATTGGCAATGTCAGTATAAGGGCGGGTTCGCATTTGTTATAAATTCCGTTATAGGGTTCCATTATGACAGTTATAAGAGAATTTTAGAACGGAATGCAAAACGGAAACCTTTAAGAGGCATTCCGTTTTGCTCCGTCCTAATACATATCTATGGGCACATATAACGGTTGTTTTTTCCCCCCGTTATTTATGACAGAAATAAAAGCCCTGTACGCAGGATAATGTTGTCCGTTATGTAGCTCTGTTATAACAGAATTCCATAATGAGAATGCAAACCGGCCCTTAGTTGGCCTGAGGAAGGAGGTGGACCAAAATGCGTCACCCTCTGCTTTTCTGTTTTTATTGTTCTTGTTGAGGAAGGGTTGAAATATATATATATATATATATATATATATATATATATATATATATACACATGCGAACACATGCCCAGCATATGCGCACATCTGTCCTTAGTATTCCCCAGGGGCTCATTACGGCCCCGTGGGGAATGTGTCCCCTTATGTGCCCCTTTTCATATGTCCCCTTTATATATTAAATAATAAATATAAAATCCTATAAATCCCCCTCCTATCTATAGGACCCTTTTGTCCCCTGGGAGACCTGAAACCAGGTGCATCAGTGTGAATGTGCCCCAAGCATTCACACTTATGCAATCTGGTTAATGGCACCAGAATGACCGGACAAGGGTCCGGTCATCCTGGTGACTACAAAGCACTCAGATTCAACAGAATCTGAGTCCTTTGTTTTAATTATCTCCAGCGCTAGAAATAGTGCCCCCAAGAGAATCATACCCAGGACGACGAGCAATCCATTAGAAGAACGAGCTTTCACCCCTGAAGGCCTGGAGTGGGCTATCATTAACCCTATCCCACCAACGCATTTCCCTGCCATTTAACCCTACTGCCCTGCATATTAACCCCTGCAATACCCACTGCCACCAATCACCTCCCTACCCACCACCCTGCATTTAACCCCTGCAATACCCACTGCCACCAATCACCTCCCTACCCACCACCCTGCATTTAATCCCTGCATTACCCTGACCCTGCAGGAGCATCACCCTGCTCCCTGCCCTGCACATACCCCTGCTCTGTACTCCTGCAGCAACCTTAACCCCAGCTGTACCCCTACAACCCTGTGTCTGTGGCCTGCATTATCCCCTGTAGTGCCACCGTTAACCCTTTGTTATAGGGATAGCTTAGAGCCAGGTTGGGTGGGCTGCTAATTTGTATGTGAGTGTATTTGTAGGTAGATTTGAGGCTGGAATTTGGGATTGTGTAATGTAGTTAGTACTGTATTTTTAGTGCTGTACTGTTAGTGTATTGTATGCGTCATTATTTAGTGTACCAAAGGTATTAATAAATATTGTGTGTTGTTTGTACCTACTGTGTAGTGTGTTTTATTAGCGGTAGCTAGTTCAGTAAGGCGCATGCAGCTAGTTTGGCGATTAGTGTAGGCAAAAGGAGGTATTAGTCTTTATTTTAAGGTATAAATAGGGCAATAAATGACTCACGCCCTTTTATGAATATGAATTATTGATATTTGCATAAATATTGATAATTAATATTCCGCCTTAACAGTTCTGATTTTAATTATTCAATTACAATTTTAGTGTCCAGCCCTCCAGAAGGCCATTTTTTCTTTTTTTGTTTTCACTCATCTATAGCGCGTTCCAGCATGGAGGTTGGGAGCAGCATTCACTCCATTTGACTATGCACTTCTCAGACGTTGGACTGAAGTGGCACAACTAGTCCTGGAAAGAGTAATCGCATTACTGACCATCAGTGTTATTAACAGTGCTTCACTAGGAAGCCCCCCGGGCACTTTGTTCATTTTGCTCCGCCATGACAATCAATTTTCCTCCAAACCATCCTTCTCCAACTATAGGACAAGTTCCTATTATGCATTTCTACTGCCTGGTTGGAGTAACTTGTAGTCCATATTTAAGAGGCTTTTTCCATAATTTGATCCGTTGAATGTCAATGAAAAGGCTCAGTAAAACAATTAAAGGGGTATTCCAATCTTAGCCATTCATGGTTGAGATGGGAATACACATGGTATGCAGCAGCCAGCATTGGCCATGGTGACAGATGAGCTGGCTGTGCTTTGTTTCTATAACTGCCATTGAAGTGTGTGGCAGTACAGCACCACTTCAGCACAGCAGGCTCCGAAGTTATGAAAAAACATTCGCTTGCTGTGCTTCCTCAGCTCCAATCTACTTCTATGGGAGTTATGGAAACCACATAGCAAAGCTTGCCCTGCTATATTCTTATCTCCAGCCACTTCTAACCACAACAAATTATGGGTATTCTGATTTCAGCCGGGCTTTAATCCTTCTGTTGAGCCCTTTCATTGCAGCAAATCAATCAGGGTCAAAAATCACATTTCTTATGTGTCTTATGTGTCTCATTGTGTTCTTATGTGTCTGACTTACTGTTCGGGTGGTTCCAGGACAACAAATCCTGCAATTTTTTTCATCCAATTCTGCTTCATGTCTTCCTTTGGTTCAGTAAGAGGAGATTCTCCTTCCCAAATAATCTGTATCTCAGTACTGTTTGAGTCCCAAAAGGGTTTTTCAAATTCCAGCACAATTTTATTATTGGTTCCAAATCCCAAATTCTTAATAGCCTGCGTTTTTCTTGGTGAAAGAGGAGGGCTGAAGAAATCCACTGATCGTTTCTTCAGAAATCCTAGAACCATAGAAAACTAACTAAATATCACATGCAGAATAAATTAATAACAATCACTTTTTACATCAAAGATGACCCTGATCACTGGCGGTCGGGCTAAACCATAGGTAAAATGTAGTATCATATGGTGAACATTCAACTGAGACAGCACTATTAAAGGGGATATCTCATTAGTATTACTATGCAATGAACAGGGCATTTTAAATGACGCATTAGAAATATTGCAAAATACGCGCATTAGAAATATCGTTAGACATTCTGGTCCACTTTCTCCTGCATTCAAGGGTGGAAAGACATGCTCAGTAGCTACCCTGCCTCCTTCTTCCTCTCAATGCTGATCTAATAATGAAGTGGCCCAGATAATTTTTATTCATTCGACCCTACATCTAAATTCATAGAAGCATAGTAATAATAGTATAAGTTATATCTCTCTCTAGACAGTCGAGAAGAAAATTAGAGGAGGACATACCATAGAGCTATTTATTAAGTCAAATCGCTGGCCTGTGTGTGAGGGACTATTTTCTATGCAGGGGGGAAGGTGATAAGAAGAGCTGCACTCCTGGTAATGCAGGTGCTTGACTGTAATGTCACATGTGACATGTGTTGCCTCCCACAGAAAGGAAGGAATTGCTTCTTTCCTTTCTGTGGGTCTGCAGTCACTTGTCATGTGAGGCATTATAGTCAAGCAAGTATAAGAGAAAAAAGATGATAAGCAATGTTTTTTGCATTGATATAGTTAAAAATAATAGTGTACATTATTCCATAGATTTTTTTTTTTATACTCACCAAAGTAAAAGGTACAAATATATTTTGGGGTGGGGGCTGGGGTGGATTTACTAAACTGATGGCACCAGAATAATGCCTTAATTTGTATGAAACCGGTGTACATGCTTTGCACCTTATTTATTATGTTTTAGACATTTTTTGCACATTGTTTGACAGGGAGAATGGCTTAGCAGGAAAGGGGGTATGGCTTAAAGGCTTGTGCCATAAGCTACTTTTCACTCTAAAGTTTCATGTTTTTTTTATTTCAAATTTAATTCATTTGCAGTTTTCAATTATCCCCAATTCTTAAATTGTACTTCCTGTTTTGTCAGTGAGATGTGTCCTGGTATCAGCAGGACATGACATTAACCACATTCCTTGTTCTTACCCATGGTACATGTGCATCCTACTTCACAAGGCTGCAATGCAGGGTGTAACCTACAGCAACTGAATATTTAAACAGATTTGTCACAAGGTGCAATGGTAGACTAGTAACTTTAGAATAAGGCCTCCTGTACATGACTGTATCAGTTTTGCGGTCTACAAATCACGCATCCTGCAGCTTTCTGCGGACCTACAGGTTCTGTAAGTTGCAATCTGGCTGTGGACAGCACATGGATGAAATTTATAAGCCGTCTGATTTTTTTTTTAGGAGGTTAATCTACAAAAAATGTAGATCAGGCACAGACCAAAATTACGGTTGTGTACATGAAGCCTATGGATTAGTACTAAATCTGCATATTGTATATTCATTTACCTAGAGGAACAGTGACAATGACGTGATCTGCCACGAAGCTGTCACCATCTTCACACTGCACTTGCACAGGATGCACATGAGAGTTGCTGCCAGGAAAGGATCCATTCCAGTGAATGCTCTTTACTGCTTTGTTAAGTAATACAGTGCCCTCTGGAAGTGGTGCCTTCATGTGGTTCACAAGACTTTCAAATCCTCTAAAAAAGACAATATTCTATTCAAAGGTAACACATTGAGAAAATAGAAATCGTTAAAGGAAAGACTGGGCACTCCGATGGATCGCTGGTTAAAATTTTAATATCGAACTGTAAATGAATCTAATAAATAATAAAATACACAAGTCTGATTAACAGGTGGCACCGTCACCAACCCTTTCAGAAAGAACTGAGTAAGGTGACAGTGTGCCCGAATCAAAAAACAATGGTGTAGGAGATGAACAGTGCTTGAGATCAATAGTACATGAGCTACCTTAGCAGCGTCACATTCAAAAACATAAATCAATAGCAGCATCCATAAATGGTAAAAAGCAAGGGTAAATGAATCTAATAAATATAATAAAATACACAAGTCTGATTAACAGGTGGCACCGTCACCAACCCTTTCAGAAGGAACTGAGTAAGGTGACAGTGTGCCCGAATCAGAGATCAATGGTGTAGGAGATGAATAGTGCTTGAGATCAATAGTACATGAGCTACCTTAGCAGCGTCGCATTCATAAATTAATAGCAGCATCCATAAATGGTAAAAAGCAAGGGTAATCGATCCACCTGGGAATTGGTGAATCGCAAAAAAGTCAAAAGGACATTGAACCTGGGAATACCTTTTCACTTGACTCGTGGAGTATATACGAATCCTCAAATTGCATATGTTTCCTCAAATTGCATATGTTTGCAAACCACTCAACAGAGGTAAAACATACGTTGCAGCGGCGTCCCGCTGAAAGTGTGGTGCACCAACTTGAAGTCTCAATTGGATAATAGTGCCGGCTTAAACATGGAGCGATCTTACCCGCTACTCCTTGCCTTTTCCTTTTCGGATGGATAATCCCAGTCACGTCCACGTTGGTGATGCTTGTGCACTCTAGCTTCTAAATCTATCGCGCGCTCTGTTTGCAGTTCACCTCTCACGCGGTCTCTTGGAGTAAATACATGTCGTTCTGCATCTGGTGTATGATGTCCTGGAGATCTTCTGACCTTCTCAGAAGATCTCCAGGACATCATACACCAGATGCAAACTGGCATGTATTACTCAAGAGACCGCGTGAAGTGAACTGCAAACACGCATAGCTAGCAAGCTAGCGTGCACAAGCATCACCAACGTGGACGTGACTGGATTATCCATCCGAAAAGAAAAGGCAGAGCAGGTATCGCTCAAGCTCGTCAGCATACTATCAGTGAGACTCAGTGGTGCACCACTCAGCGGGACGCTCACATATGTTTTACCTCTGTTGAGTGGTTTGCAAACATATGCAATGAGGCTGCAGTTGAGGATTCGATATACTCCACGAGTCAGAGTGAAAGGTATTCCCAGGTTCAATGTCCTTTGACTTTGCGATTCACCAATTCCCAGGTGGATCGATTACCCTTGCTTTTTACCATTTATGGATGCTGCATCTTATTTCTAAAAAAAGATCTTTTTAATTTCTAGTGTTGAGCGAACCGAACTTCAAAGTTCGGGTCTGTACCGAACTTTGTGAGTTCGTGTACCCGAACCCGAACTTTGCCGTAAAAGTTTGGGTTTCGAGTTCGGTGTTCGGGCATTTAATAAAGCTTGTTGAAAGGCCTGAATACCGGTGTACGAATGGTGAGGGCCGAACAAGTAGAGACGGTAGTAGATTGGGTGGCTGACAGTGCCTCCAGTTCCTTCTCATTGTCTCCCACCCAGTCCCCTGATGAAAGCCCAGAGTTGCCACCTGCAGCCCATGGGCATCTGTCTTTCACCTCACCCCCTTGCAAATCAACCAAGCAGTCTGAGCCCCAAGTCATGCAGGAGTCTCTTATGCTTTGTGATGACTCTGCTGGCGGGGTTTCCGTGGGCCATCTACCTAGCCCTGCCCCAGAAGTGGAAAAGATTGAGTGCACTGATGCCCAACAACTTATGTTTCAGGATGTGGACATGGGAGAACCACTGCAGCACGTCTCTGATGATGATGATGACAAGACACAGGTGCCAACTGCTGCAGCTTTCTGTAGTGTGCAGACCGGCTAGGAGGGCAGGGGTGAAGAATGAGTGTAAGATGATGTGGTGGATGATGAGGTCATAGACCCCACATGGAATCAAGGTCATGCGAGTGATGTGTGCAGTTCGGAGGAAGAGGTAGTGATCACACAGCGCCACAGCAAAAGAGGGAGCAGGGTGCAAAAGCAGAGTGTCAAGGATTTCACTGGCGTGGCAGTTCTTCAGACAATGTGCTGACGATAAGATGCGAGTGGTTTGCACGCTGTGCAGTCAGAGCCTGAAGCGAGGCATAAATGTTTTAAATCTGAGCACCACGTGAATGACCAGGCATCTGAATGCAAAGCACGAGCTGCAGTAGGAGTACACACCTGAAAAACCACGAAAGATCTCAGGTTCCTCCTGCTCCCTCTTCTGCTGCAGTCTCAGCCTATTCCTCCCCTCTGGAGTGACAGTGGCACCTGCGAACCTGAAAACAGAGGATGTGGCAGCAACCCCACCACCTCCAGTACCATCACCGTCACCAAGCATTGCCACACTGTCCCATAGAAGTGTCTCTGGAGAGAAAGAGAGAGTGCCCCCTGACCCAACCGTGATCCCTGGCCCTAAATGCCAGCATTTCAAAATTCCTGGCCTTTTAAATGCTGTCATTCCGTCTGGTGGACAAATAATAAATAAAAATGTCAGTCCTGCGTCCCAGACACGGACAGTTTTTTTACTTGCGCTGCTGGTTCCGACACAGTGTGGTGGGCAGTTCACACTCAAAGGTATATGTAGTAAAGGATGAAACCGCGCTGCTTTTTACTCTTGCCGTCCAGTACACAGGTAAAGTGCTTCAGGTGTTCGTGCTTGTCGTCCACTTCCAAAGGATACGATCCTTCTCAGACCGCCTCCTCTGTAGGATCCAATAATCGACAATAGTGAAACACCCTTTTAGTTGTTACGGTAAAAGGTTTTATTCTACTTACAAACAGAGGTTGATAAAAGCGTATCACAATGTAAAATCCGATGCTTGCCCAACCCGGGTTTCGCTCTCTGGCTTCCTCAGGGGCGACAACTGCGCATGTCCAAGGCAAGGTCCTTTTTATAGCCCAAATCCCCACATTGGAAACACAAAACATGGGGACCGGAATCCAGTCACACAATAATATCTAAAACACCATACATAAACCTTTCCCAACTGGTCTCCCATATCCCACATGGTAAGGTTAACCTCAAGTCAATCACATCACATCCCGCTGACATCATATCGCCGTAAGTCATAACTTTACATTCATCATTGTATTCTATTCCTCTGCTCTTCTTCTAGTAATGCTTTCAATGGTTAAACTACATCATTGTAGCGCCTAGGGATCCTTTTATTGGTCGGGCGGTGAGACTCCTCCTCCTTTCATTCATCCCTTAGTCACCTGACTCTCTCTCCTCCCACTCATAGTAACAGAAAACTCAACCCCACCTCTTCCCATTCACATAGCTCGTATCACATGACCTGAACACCCAATTATCATTCACTACTTGTAACACGTCACTGAAAGGTCCTCCACAAAGGAAACATTCATTATAACACCAGGACCCGTGTCTTCTTACTCCATATATTCTCCAGGGATATTTTAAACCAGGCATGGTTTCAGGTCAAATTCTATATTTAAGCCGTTTGGTTGCAAGGTACCCAATTGGTATATCCACTGTACCTCTTTATGGTTTATCTGCCTAAACACATCTCCTCCTCGCCAATATGGTTTAACAAGTTCTAGTCCTACAAACTTCAAACCTCGTGGGTTCTTCAGCTTAAAATGGGCCAATACACTGTGGCTCATGAGCCCCCTCCTTATATTGCCAATATGTTCCTGAATCCTCACCTTTAATTTCCGGACTGTCCTACCTACGTATTGGAGCCCACAAGGGCACTCCAGTGTGCATATTAATCCTTCATTTTCCCAGGAACAGTGACCTTTAATTTGAAACTCCCCTCCATTTTTGTTGGATTTTATGCAACTGAGCGACCTCACTCTTTCTTTTATGTTTCCATTTTTGCATCCAGTGCAAAAACCGCACCATGTGAATTTGCCTCCATCTTTCACCATTTTTTCACTTATTGCGGGGATGGCGCTATGTACAAGTTTTGTCTTTATATTGGCGGCTTTTTTAAAATAAACATAGGATTTTCAGGTACAGTTTTGCCTATTATAGGGTTATTTTTGAGTATTCCCCAGTTTTTCTTTACTGCTCTTTTGATGGTGTCCTACATAGAGCAATATCTGGTCACAGAAGAGAATCTAAAATCTCTCTCATCCTTTTTCTTCTTTACAGCTCCCTTTTCTTCCCTTCTTTTCATTTTCCACAACCTGAATGCATGCATCTAGTTTCTCCTTTTCATAACCCCTTTACAGGAATCGCTCCTTTAGTATATTACTTTGTGCTCTATAGTATTCCACTGTTGTACAGTTCCGAGCCATTCTTTTAAACTGTCCCTTGGGTATGTTTTTAAGCCAAGGTTTATAATGACAGCTCTTCACATCAATATAGGAATTGACATCAGTATCTTTGAAGTAGGAACTGGTCTTAAATGTGCCCTCCTCTATCCTTATACACAAATAAAAGAAATTGATAGACACATTACTGATCTCCCCTACGAACCTTAAATTCCACACATTATTATTTAACTCATTAATAAATGTCTCGAGACCCTCCTTCTCTCCTTCCCACATTAGGAGGCAGTCATCGATGTACCTCCTCCAGAGGGTTAGCTTTCCTCTGGGGGTGTCCACTCCTAATCTGGGAAGGATAGTTTCCTCTTCCCACGTCCCCATAAAGATATTGGCGAAATTGGGGGCGATTTTCGCCCCCATCGCCGTCCCGACGCACTGTACATAATATGAATCCAAAACCAAAAGTAGTTATGCTCAATATTGCCAATATCTTTATGGGGGCGTGGGAAGAGGAAACTATCCGTCCCAGATTAGGAGTGGACACCCCCAGAGGAAAGCTAACCCTCTGGAGGAGGTACATCGATGACTGCCTCCTAATGTGGGAAGGAGAGAAGGAGGGTCTCGAGACATTTATTAATGAGTTAAATAATAATGTGTGGAATTTGAGCTTCATAGGGGAGATCAGTAATGTGTCTATAAATTTCTTCGATTTGTTTATAAGGATAGAGGAGGGCACATTTAAGACCAGTTCCTACTTCAAAGATACTGATGTTCCTATATTGGTGTGAAGAGCTGTCATTATAAACCTTGGCTTAAAAACATACCCAAGGGACAGTTTTAAAGAATGGCTCGGAACTGTAGTATATACTAAAGGAGCGATTCCTGGAAAGGGGTTATGAAAAGGAGAAACTAGATGCATGCATTTAGGTTGTGGAAAATGAAAAGAGGGAAGAAAAGGGAACTGTAAAGCAGAAAAAGGATGAGAGAGATTTTAGATTCTCTTTTGTGACCAGATATTGCTCTATGTCAGATACCATCAAAAGAGCAGTAAAGAAAAATTGGGGAATACTCAAAAATGACCCTATAATAGGCAAAACCGTACCTGATAACCCTATGTTTATTTTTAAAAAAGCCGCCAATATAAAAACAAAACTCCCCGCAATAAGTGAAAAAATGGTGAAAGTTGGAAGCAAATTCACATGGTGCGGTTTTTGCACTGGATGCAAAAATGGAAACATAAAAGAAAGAGTGAGGTCGCTCAGTTGCATAAAATCCAACAAAAATGGAGGGGAGTTTCAAATTAAAGGTCACTGTTCCTGTGAAAATGAAGAATTAATATACGCACTGGAGTGCCCTTGTGGGCTCCAATACGTAGGTAGGACAGTCCGGAAATTAAAGGTGAGGATTCAGGAACATATTGGCAATATAAGGAGGGGACTCATGAGCCACAGTGTATCGGCCCATTTTAAGCTGAAGCACGAGAAGAACCCACGGGGTTTGAAGTTTGTAGGACTAGAACTTGTTAAACCATATTGGCAAGGAGGAGATGTGATTAGGCAGATAAACCATAAAGAGGTACAGTGGATATACCAATTGGGTACCTTGTAACCAAACGGCCTAAATATAGAATTTGACCTGAAACCATGCCTGGTTTAAAATATCCCTGGAGAACATATGGAGTAAGAAGACACGGGTCCCGGTGTTATAATGAATGTTTCCTTTGTGGAGGACCTTTCAGTGACGTGTTACAAGTAGTTAATGATAATTGGGTGTCCGGATCATGTGATACGAGCTATGTGAATGGGAAGAGGTGGGGTTGAGTTTTCTGTTACTATGAGTGGGAGGAGAGAGAGTCAGGTGACTAAGGGATGAATGAAAGGAGGAGGAGTATCACCACCCGACCAATAAAAGGATCCCTAGGCGCTACAATGATGTAGTTTAACCATTGAAAGGATTACTAGAAGAAGGAGCAGATGAATAGAATACAATGATGAATGTAAAGTTATGACTTACGGCGATATGATGTCAGCGGGATGTGATGTGATTGACTTGAGGTTAACCTTACCATGTGGGATATGGGAGACCAGTTGGGAAAGGTTTATGTATGGTGTTTTAGATATTATTGTGTGACTGGATTCCGGTCCCCATGTTTTGTGTTTCCAATGTGGGGATTTGCGCTATAAAAAGGGCCCTGCCTTGGACATGCGCAGTTGTCGCCCATGAGGAAGCCAGAGAGCGAAACCCGGGTTGGGCAAGCATCGGATTTTACATTGTGATACGCTTTTATCAACCTCTGTTTGTAAGTAGAATAAAACCTTTTACCGTAACAACTAAAAGGGTGTTTCACTATTGTCGATTATTGGATCCTACAGAGGAGGCGGTCTGAGAAGGATCGTATCCTTTGGAAGTGGACGACCAGCACGAACACCTGAAGCACTTTACCTGTGTACTGGACGGCAAGAGTAAAAAGCAGCACGGTTTCATCCTTTACTACATATTCCGTCTGGTGGAGACAGAAACTTTTAAAAACCATATGGTGGTCGCTGTCCCACAGTACGTGGTTCCCAGCCATCACAACTTTTCCAGGTGAGCCATCCCTGCCCTGCACAACCAAGTGGTGGATAAAATAAGGTGTGCACTGCTCAACGCCATCTGTGGCAAGGTCCACATAACCACTGATATGTGGACCAGTAAGAAGGGCAGGGACGTTATATCTCCCTAACTGCACACAGGATAAATGCAGTGGCGGCTGGGCCTAAGGTGGATAGCAGTTTGGCGCATGTCCTACCACCACTGAGGTTTGCAAGACGTTTCTTGTTGCCTCCTACTCCGCTTCCTCCTCATCCGGTCAGCATAACACCTTTACCATGGAACAACAGACCGATGAGTGGTTAGTGCGGCTGAGCCTCAAGCCTGGCCTGGTGGAGTGCAATAACTGGCAAAATCTCGTAGCAGCTCTGGGCCTTGCTGGTTTGATGAACATGTCTTGCCTGGCGCATGTGCTCAATTTAGTGGTGCAGTGGTTCCTGAAAAATGATCCCGATATGTTACAGCTGCTGCAGAAAGTGTGGGCTGTCTGTGCGCGCTTTGGGCGTTCTCACCCTGCTGCTACTTGCCTGTCTGCGCTGCAGAGTAACTTCGGCCTTCCCGATCACTGCCTCATATGCGATGTACCCACAAGGTGGAACTCTACCTTGCACATGCTGGAGAGACTGTGCAAGCAGCAGCGCGGGTGAGTCGCTCTGCGCAACAGCACCATTTCACCACCAATGAGTGGGCCTTCAGTGGGACATGTGTGCCATGTTGCGCTGTTTCGAGTACTCTTCTAACATGGCCAGTGCTGATGATGCCATCCTCAGTGTTACTATCCCACTTCTATATCTCCTTGAAAAAACGCTTCGGGCGATGATGGAAGAGGATGGGGCACAGGAGGAAGAGGGATCATTTCCATGGTTATCAGACCAGTCATTCACAACTGGCTGGGAGGGTGGATTCCTGCACCAACAGAGGCCAGGTACACAACTGTCCAGCCAGGGCACAGTTCTGGAGGATGAGGAGGAGGATGATGAGGAGGAGGACGAACGGTCTTCACAGCAGGGTGGCACCCAAAGCAGCTCAGGGCCATCACTGGAGCGTGGCTGGGGGGGATACAGAGGACACAGACGCTACACCTCCCACAGAGGACAGCTTGTTGTTGCCTCTGGGCAGCCTGGCACACATGAGCGACTACATGCTGCAGTGCCTGTGCAACGACCGCCGAGTTGCCCACATTCTAACCAGTGCCGATTACTGGGTGGCCACACTGCTGGATTCCCACTACAAGGACAACATGCTGTCCTTAATTCCATCACTGAAACGTGATCGGACACTGGAGACTGGGTCTAATAGGCCTCCATAGCTGGCATCTGGCCACAGCAAACATCAGCACCCGTCATCGCAGCTCAGGTACCTGATGGATTTAGAGACGGAGCCCCATGCTCTACCAGACCCATAGATGCAGCAGTCAGCATTGACTGCAGCATCTGAGGAGATAATTTGCTGGCATCAGAGTTTTCAGCTACACAGCTGATACAGCAGGGGCCTGCCTCAAATCAAACGATCAAAGCTACTGTGTCCACTTGATCAGCATGCTGAACATTTACAGCACGTGTCAGGAACTTAATGAAAGTTAAGGTATGTTTTGAGCAGCAGTATCAGCTCTAACAGGCATCATGCCAATAGGATGGCCTATCCTATTGATGACCTAAAAGGAGAAACCATTTTAAAGGGTTTGTGCAAGTTTGGAGGGGGAGGAGGTTTGCAATGTCCCTCTCTTGGCCAAACCTGTTAAGGGAAGGTTACTTTCCTACTTTCCAGCTCTGGCTCTCTGCACCTTCTCATCTAGGCCTAGGCTGCTCTGCTAGGCACCTTTGCTGTAAACATCCAGTTTGACACCACCCACAGCCAATCACTGGTTGCAGTGGTGTCGTATACCTCTTGTGTCATGTGACCATTTGTCATAATGTAAGGGGAAGAGGTCACCATCATGGCCTTCCATTGGCTGTGGATAGTGTCAAACAGGATGTTTACAGTGAGGGAGCAGAGCTGAGCAGCCCGGGCCAGGAGAGGGAGGAATGGGGAGCCAGCATCAGGTCGCAGATAAGTAATCTTCCTTCATATGTTTGGCCTAGGGGGAAGTCTTGCAAAAAATCCCCCCAAACTTGCACATCTCCTTTATTGGAATTAAAGTAAAATAACAGCGCATACCTTGATTTGAATGGAGGTTCTCCGGGAATTTAAAATGTCCGCAACCTGTTCTAGAACGTGAGGAGGGTGGAGGGAGGGGACAGGACCTCAGTACACACTACACTACTCTACAATAGATGCCTATGATATGCCGTCGTGGCTAAGCAGCCTGACAGGAAAACTCACCAATATGTAGTATATGCAAGGGCCCGCGTGTAGTGTGTAATGAGGACCTACCCCTCACGCCTAGGCAGCTCTGCAAGTGGTGGCAACCAGCCCTACTAACATTCTAGGACAGGTTGCTTGGGGCCATTTTTTATCATTCCTGGAGAACCTCTACAATAAACAGCAGGATCAGCCCTAACAGGTATTATGCCTAGGGTCCTACTGGCAGATGTTCCTAATGAAAAACTTAAAGGGGTTATCCAATTCCTATAATGTCCTCCTTAATGCCCGGGCCCCTCATATAGGTTATACTTACCCCACTCCCAGACATCCACGTCACTCCTGATGCCCGCACGGTCGCTGCTGCATCTCCCAGTCATGCGGATCAAAACATCCGGTGATGGGGGTGGGGGATCAGCCGATAGCAGGCCACGACGGGGACGAACCTCCCTAGCATCACCCACAATGCTAGGAAGGCTCGGCCCCGTCGGGGCCTGCTATTGGCTGCCTCCTTTTGGCCGGATGTTTTAATCTGCACGATAGGGAGATGCAGCGGAGGCCATGTGGGCATCAGGAACAAGTGTGGTAAGTATAATCTATATGAGCGGCCCGGACATTAGGGGGACATTATAGGGGTTGGATAACCCTTTTAAATTAAGCAATAGTGCAAGCTTATTGTCATTAGTTAATACAAGACAAAATCGTTTTTTTTTAACTTACTTAGGAAAAGTGCAATCAAGTCCTGGAAACATTGTATATTCCCCAAAAGGGCAGAGTGCCACCTGGTCCATACTATGGGCTGCAGTTACACAACATTCCACTTTGAGCAATGCCCCTAATAAAGCCATGTTCATTTTAACTTGTTCTTTGTCCCATTCTTGTGAGCTGTGGACAATCTTTTCTCTGATAAACTGTCCCACACTAGCTTCAGGATCGCAGTCAGCATTGGTGAAATTCCGGACTTGTGTCACCCATGTGTTATACAACTCTGTAATGTTGGTCATCACTTCTGGGTCGATCTTTCTTCCTGCACTACTGTAGATAACTTGTAGGGAAGACGGATTGTCATCCCATTTAATTTTTTGATTCTCCTCAAGCAAAGTATCTGGGCGTAAAAGACCAAACTGAGATGCCAGCTCGAAGACTGGGTTGCCTGGAGATGGTCCATGAATCCATTGTGCGCCAATCTCAACCAGGCCTTTTGCTACAAGAGAAAACAAAACACCATTGTAAGGCAATTGCTTTATTTTTCAGTTAAAACAGTCACTATTGTTTCCCATTTTTTACTGGGTAGGTACTAGAGGTGAGTGAATCAAGCTTCGTATCCAAGTCCTGAAGTCAATTTGTTCTTAAACTTGACCTGTCTCGGTACAGCATTAAAATGTATGTGCTTCGTCGAGGAAATATTCACTAAATATTCACTAAAGCCTCGCACAACTTCGGACTTAATGAGTTTTACCTGAAGCACATACATTATAATGCTGTATGGAGAATCAACTTCGGATCTTGGATCCGGAGCTCGATTCACTCACCTCTAGTAGGTACCTGACCTTTCAGGGTATGTTCACACAGCTTAAATCTGCCACTTATTTAGCAGAAGAAAACAAGCATTTTCTGCTGCTAAATCCACATTTAGAACTCCACAGTTTTCCCATTGACTTTAACTTAAAATATGTGAATTAAAATTATTAAAGTTTTTTTCAGTAGCTGATTTGGAAAATAATTCAGAAGTGAGATTTTACTTTTTTGAAGTAGATTTGATTGTGGATTTCAGAGGTCAATGAGGAAGCAGAGAAACCGCAACGAAACACATTTATAAAAAAAATCTTGTAGGATCCTGATCAGTCTTCGAAATGCTTTGAGGTTACCATGGCAGCCAGGATGCTATTAAAGTCCTGGTTGCCATAGTAGTAGTGGGGAGCGGGGTAGCAGTATACTTACAGTCCGTGCGGCTCCCGGGGCGCTCAAGAATGACGTCAGAGCGCCCCATGCGCATGGATCACATGATCCATGCGATCACGTGATCCATGCGCGTGGGGCGCCCTGACGTCACTCTGGAGCGCCCTGGGAGCCGCACGGATGGTAAGTATACTGCTCCCCGCGCCCCACTACACTTTACCATGGCAACCAGGACTTTAGTGTCCTGGCTGCAATGGTAACCATTCAGAAAAAGCTAAATGTTCGATCCGGTGATGCGCCGAAACGACGTTTAGCTTAAGGCCGGATCCGGATTAATGCCTTTCAATGGGCATTAACCACTTCACCCCCCCTAGCTTAAACACCCTTAATGACCAGGCCACTTTTTACAATTCTGCACTACACTACTTTCACTGTTTATTGCTCGGCCATACAACTTACCACCCAAATGAATTTTACCTCCTTTTCTTCTCACTAATAGAGCTTTCATTTGGTGCTATTTCATTCTTGCTGACATTTTTACTTTTTTTGATATTAATCCAAAATGACCAAAATTTTTGCCAAAAAATGACATTTTTCACTTTCTGTTGTAATTTTTTTTTTTTTAAAACTACATTTCTATATAAATTTTTTTCTAAATTTATTGTTCTACATGTCTTTGATAAAAAAAAAATGCAATAAGTGTATATTTATTGGTTTGGGTAAAAGTTGGGTAAAAGCGTTTACAAACTTTGGTGCAAAAAAGTGAATTTCCGCATTTTGAAGCAGCTCTGACTTTCTGAGCACCTGTCATGTTTCTTCAGGTGCTAGAATGCCAGGATACCCCCCAAATGACACCATTTTAGAAAGAAGACAACCCAAAGTATTTGCGGAGGGGCATGGTGAGTTCATGTATCATTTCATTTTTTTTCACAAGTTAGCAGAAAATTGCACTTTCTGAGAAAAAAAAATAAAAAATAAAGTTTCCATTTCTGCTAACTTCTGGCAAAAAATAAAATAAAATCTCCCACGGACTCACTATGCCCCTCAGTGAATACCTTGGGGTGTCTACTTTCCGAAATGGGGTCATTTGTGGGGTGTGTTTACTGTTCTGGCATTTTGGGCGGGGCTAAATTGATAGCAGCCCTGTAAAGCCTAAAGGTATTCTTTGGACTTTGGGCCCCTTTATGCACCCAGGCTGCAAAAAATTGTCACTCATGTGGTATCGCCGTACTCAGGAGAAGTAGGGCAATGTGTTTTGGGGTGTATTTTTACATATACCCATGCTGGGTGAGAGAAATATCTCTGTAAACTGACAACTTTGTATAAAAAAAATTAAAAAGTTATCATTTACAGAGATATTTCTCACACCCAGCATGGTTATATGCAAAAATACACCCCAAACACATTGCCCTACTTCTCCTGAGTACGGCGATACCATGAGTGACATTTTGCAGCCAAGATGCGCAAAGGGCCCTAATTCCAATGAGTACCTTTAGGAGGAGCATTTTACGCATTTGGATTCCAGACTTCTTCTCACGCTTTAGGACCCCTAAAATGCCAGGGCAGTATAAATACCCCACATGTGGCCCCATTTTGGAAAGAAGACACCCCAAGGTATCCGCAAAACACATACGGACGTCTAAATGAGCCTTACAGGGGGGTGATTAGTGACAGGGGGGGTGACAGGGGGTGATTAGGGGGGTGACATGGGCTGATCAGGGGTTAATCGGGGGTTAATCAGGGGTTAATCAGTGACTGGGGGGGGTTGGATGGGGGGGGGTCTGTGTGGGTCTGTGTGGTGATTGGTGCACTTACATAAGTTTCCTTTGATGGTCCCAAGCAAAAGGGACCACCAGAGGAACGAGCAGCAAGCATATCAGACGCTGTTAACAAAACAGCGTCTGATATGTGATTTTTTTTTAACTTCTACAGCCTGCCAGCGCACGATCAGCGCTGGCAGGCTGTAGTTAAAGTTCTCCCCGATGCGATCCTGTGAGCGCGCGTGCGCGCTCGTTCACAGGAAATCTCACGTCTCTTGAGATGACGCGCTGATGCGTCCAGGAGGAGTAAACCAGCCACCGCCTGGACGCATCCGTGCGTACAGCGGTCGGGAGCTGGTTAATTCCGTATCCGGCCTTGCGGCACGTGTTCAGGATTTTTGGCTGGAGCAAAAAGCGCAGCATGCTGCGGTATTTTCTCCGGACCAAAAACATTCCGGTCCTGAACTGAAGACATCCTGATGCATCCTGAACGGATTTCTTTCCATTCAGAATGCATTGGGATAATCCTGATCAGGATTTTTCCGGCATAGAGCCCCGACGACGGAACTCTATGCCGGAAAACAAATACGCAAGTGTGAAAGAGCCCTAATAAAGATACAGCAGTTCGTATTATTTCGTATTTGAATGGAATCAAGGTAACATGCAGCAGTACGTGTAAACGTTTTCGGCTATGCAGAGCCTTCTTCAGACACTATGCCGCAGTTGAATTTAGGAATAGTAAGGAAAGAGTCACACCGCTTCGTATAGGAGCTTCCTCGCTTCCTCCTATACGAAGCGGTGTGACTCTTTCCTTACTATTCCTGAATTCAACTGCAGCACAGTGTCTGAAGAAGGCTCTGCATAGCCGAAAACGTTCACACGTACTGCTGCATGTTACCTTGATTCCATTCAAATACGAAATAATACGAAACTGCTGTATCTTTATTAAAAATATATACAGGGGTGGGAACCCCATATACAGCAGCAACCAACCGAGTGCGAACTGATCTTTATATCACATCACATATACTGTAGTACCCATAAAGAAACTCAGGTGTCATAGTGTAATGTCAGAATTTTCAATCAGTATGGGGAGAAAGGGAGCCGTAACTGGAACAGCTGGAATGAAGAGACAAATGCACTAAAATGGGTTGTACGGTTTCAGAGCTGTATGCTGTGTACTGTATTCTGTATGCTACCGCGAATGCTGCTGCCTTCTCAAACAGCTGATCGGCGGAAGTCCCGGGTCAACAGTGGTCGGTGATATCAGCACTGGGAGCCCCATTGATCAAAGCTTATGACATGTCCGTTTTAGGCTACTTTCACACTTGGGTTCTTTGCAGATCCATCATGGACGTATCAGTTCAGATAATACAACTGGCTGCATCCGTTCAGAACGGATCCGTTTGTATTATGTCTTCTATAGCCAAGACGGATCTATCCTGAACATCATTGAAAGTCAATGGAAGATGGATCCGTTTTCTATTGTGCCAGATTGTGTCAGTAAAAACGGAGTCCTGGCACACAATGTAAGTCAATGTGGATCAGTTTTTACTGACACAATCTGGCACAATAGAAAACGCATCCATCCTCCATTGACTTTCATGCATACTGTAGAAATGCCATGCCCAGCCCATATTGCTCATGTGTTTGGTGATTAATACGTTACTGTTTCCGTTTCCGATCCACAAAAAACGGATCGCATATGGAAACCATACGGATATGTTTTGTGGAATAACGGAATGGAAGAGGACTTAAATCAGAGAATAAAAACCCTCAGATGCGGAACAACTGATCTGTGAAAAACGGACCGCAAAACAACGGTCGTGTACATGAGCCCTTAACAAGATGAATGGCCTTAACGAGATGATTGAGACTAGAGATGAGATAAGTTTTTAAAAATTCAATGTTTGCTTTGCTGAATTTTTCCACAAAATTTGCTTAGTTACGAATTAATTCACCACGAAGTGCGTTAAATCAGGTCTATCCCAGCCTGCAGTTAAACTTTAGGAAGAATGTACAGTATCCTGGTGTACATCACTGTGCAGGGCAGCAACATGCACAGCTACGCAGTTTAACGGCGTTCCACCATATTTCATCGTGCTACTTCATCATGTTAGGTACAAGTTATAATATATACACAGTGATGGCCCGGAAGTGAATGGTTCATAATTGGTGGTAATGTGTAAAACACTGAAAAATACATGATGCAAGGAAAGTATATAAAGGAAATAAAAAAAATGATACCATCATTAGGATGGCTACGATAAAAAAAAATGATTAAGATGAGCTAAGGTGAAATATACAAGTATTGAAAGACAGGAAGTAACTAGGGATGAGCCATGGATGTTCGGGTTCGGCCGAACTTCGGGTCAAAGTTCGGGTTCGGGACCCAAAGTTGACCCAAATTCGAACCCAATGGGGACTTGAACTTTGGTGCACTAAAATGGCTGTAAAATAGTCGTAGTAAGGGCTAGAGGGCTGCAAAAGGAAGCAAAAGGGGGTAAGAGCAGAACAGTTGCCCTGCAAACAGATGTGGATAGGGAAACTACTTAAAATAACATAGAATAGAAAAAAATAAAAATCTTGAACTAGGAGGCGGAGGTCAAAGTGGAGTAGGAGGTCGAGGAGGCGGTGGACATGTCGGTGTAGGTTGAAGCGGCGGTGGAGTAGGTAGCCAAGTGTTTTTGTTGTTTTTTTATTATTTATTTTTTATAATTTTGGGAAGACCCCAAAACATTAGAAAATAGAAAAGAGAATTCAAGGAGAAAGTGCGCTGGGGTATAACAATGGATGGGTGCAGCCGGTATACTTGTCTACTCAGCACAAGGTACAGGCAAATCCTGTGAGATCCATGCCTGGTTCATTTTAATGAACGTGAGCTTGTCCACATTGGCTGTGGACAGGCGGCTGCGCTTGTCTGTGATCACCCCCGCCTGCCATACTGAACACACGTTCGGACAATACACTGGCCGCAGGGCAGGCCAGCACCTCGAAGGTGTAAAGGGCAAGCCCAGGCCATGTGCCCAATTTGGAGACCCAGAAGTTAAATGGGGCAGACCCATGAGTCAGTACGTGTAGGCATATGCACATGTACTGTTCCACGATGTTGCTGAAATGGTGCCTTCTGCTAAGACGTTCCGTATCAGCTTGTGGTGCTGGTTGTTGTGGCATGCTGACAAAGCTTTTCCACATTTCGGCCATGCTAACCCTCCCTTCTGAGGTGCTGGCGGTGCCCCAGCTGCATTGGCGACTTCTTCCTCCTCCTCCTCCTCTACCTTCGGCTTGTGCTTCCCCTGAGCCCCCGCTGTCAGGTGTGAATTACATCAGCAGCGCGTCTACCAGCGTGCGCTTGAACTTGAGCATCTTCCGATCACAGCTCCAGTGATGGAATTAAGGACAGCATGTTGTCCTTGTAGCGGGAATCCAGCAGGGTAGCCACCCAGTAATCAGCACTGGTTAGAATGTGGGCAGCTTGGCGGTTGTTGCGCAGACACTGCAGCATGTAGTCGCTCATGTGTGCCAGGCTGCCAAGAGGCAACGACAAGTTGTTCTCTGTGGGAGGTGTATCGTCTGTGTCCTCTGTATCCCCCAGGCACACTCCATTAATGCCCATGAGCTGCTTTGGGTGCCACCCTGCTGTGAACATAGTTCATCCTCCTCATTATCCTCCTCATCCTGCAGAACTGTGCCCTGGCTGGATAGTTGTGTACCTGGCCTCTGTTGATGCAGGAACCCACCCTCCACTTGTGAATGACTGGCCTGATGACCATGTGTGATATGCGACTGGCTAGAACCACAGGGGCGACACGTGAGGTGCACGGTGGGCTGATGAGGGGACAGCAATGATACAGTTCATCGGTTTACTCACGGTTAGCAGAAAGCCTCCCTGGGCCGTTCGCACAGTGATGAGGAAGACAGCACGAAATCCTCCGGGGCACCCTCTGTGATAGGGGAAATGCCAGCCAAGATGGTGGTTGAGGTGCCCTGGATGACAGGGGTTCTTAGGGTGCTTGTGGCAGCTGGGTCCCTTGATGGTATTTGGCGTGACGCCAGTACCAGTTAATGGTGGTACAACCAATTGTAATATTGAATAATGAGGTAGACAGTGGTAGGATCTAACTTACAAATTTTACTGTGACTGGTTTTGGTTGCAGCATACAGAATACAGTCTCTGATGAAATTAGAGGAATTCTGTTGGTCCACAGATTTAGTTAGGTCCTGACTGAGGCTGTGGTTATGTGGTACCTTATCCTTTCTGGTATGCTCAGTCCTATATCTTTCCTGTTTCTTCCAAGCTTTTAGGACAGGTAGCTAGTCTGTCTTCTATTCTTTATGGTGAGGCTGCCTGTAGCTAGATTGTCCTACACCATGCGCAAAGGTGCCCATTAGCCTTAGGTATTGGCTGTTATCACCAATAAATTTCCTTTCTCTGCTTGATTCTTTTCCAGGGAGAAAAACGCTCTCCTCTGGTCAGGATGTAAGGATACAGTCCGGCAACAGGAGGAAAACGCTCTCCTGAGCCTCATATCTTGGCACTACCACAGAGATGAATTTTGCTCCTCTCACTACTCTATGGTGTGAAGTCTTCACTCTGAACTCTCACTAACCAACTGAACTCACCAACCACGCTAGGCCTGACTAAGGTATTTATATAGACTAAGTGCTTTCCCCCTCTAGTGGTGGGATGTATAAATTTCACCTAACCAGCCTATGAATAGGGATGCAAGAGGTAATGTAACGCAAAATGACATCCAACACAATAACGCAGTTTACAGTGATTTGGCAGTGCCCACGTGTCTTGGAGTGGGACGCTGCACATGGAAATGATCCCTCTTTCTCCTCCTCTTCCTCCTGTGCCACATCCTCTTCCAATATCTTCCATCATGGACCGAAGCATTTTTTCAAGGAGACATAGAAGTGGGATAGTACGCTGAGGATGGCATCATCGGCACTGGTTATGTTGGTGGAATACTCAAAACAGTGCAACACGGCACACAAGTCCCACATAGAGACCCAGTCGTTGGTGGTGAAGTGGTGCTGTTCCACAGAGCGACTCACCCGTGCTACTGCAGCTGAAGCTCCACTATTGCCTTCTGCTGCTCCCACAGTCTCTCCAGCATGTAAAAGGTGGAGTTCCACCTTGTGGGTGCGTCGCATATTAGGCGGTGAGCGGAAAGGCCGAAGTTACGCTGCAGCACAAACAGGCCAGCAGCATCAGAGGGAGAACACCGAAAGCGCGTGCAGACGGCCCGCACTTTCTGCAGCAGCTCTGACATATCGGGGTAATTTTTCAGGAACCTCTGCACCACCAAATTCAGCACATGCACCAGGCAAGGAATGTGCTACGAGATTTCGCCCGTTGTCGCACAGCAACAGGCCAGGCGTGAGGCTCAGCAGCACCAACCACTCATCGGTCTGTTGTTCCATGCCGGTCCACAGGTCCTGTGCAGTGTGGGTTTTTTCCCCCAAACAGATGAGTTTCAAAACAGCCTGCCGTCGTTTGCCCCCTATCTGTGCTGAAGTTGGTGGTGAAGGTGTTATGCTGACTGGATGAGGAGGCGGTAGAGGAGGAAGTGAAGTAGGAGGAGAAGGCAACAGGGGCAACGAGAAATGTCCTGCAATCCTCAGTGGTGGTAGGACATGCGCCAAACTGCTATCTGCCTCAGGCCCAGCCACCACTGCATTTACCCAGTGTGCAGTTAGGGAGATATAACATCCCTGTCAGTGCTTACTGGTCCATGTATCGGTAGTTATGTGGACCTCGCCACAGATGTCATTGCGGAGTGCACACCTGATTTTGTCCACTACTTGGTTGTGCAGGGCAGGTATGGCTCGTCTGGAAAAGTAGTGGCGGCTGGGATCCACGTACTGTGGGACATACAAACAAAAAGATGCAACAGCACCCTGCAACCAGAGCTCTGCCCAAGATGGCAGCTATAAGAGGACATTAGTGATATCGCATGCAAACAGTGGAGACATTAGTTTACATTTTGATCAAAAGGTAGTAAGCCCACTCACCCCGTCACGGTTGTCTCCTAGAGTGGGTACTAACGCTAAATCTGACCTGCTATGGGCCATGACAGCCACATAAAATCCTCCTAACGCTAAGTCCTACCTGTTATGGGCCACTACAGCCACATAAAATCCAGGGAGTGTGGGCCCAGCAAGCATGCTGGGATAGACCGTACTTATTAACCCCTTCTGGTGCTGTAACAGCCTCCATTAGATCCAGGGATGCAGGTACCAACATGCATGCCGAGCCCACTATGCACTCTTCTTGGAGCCAGATGGCTACTAGCAGGTAATGTGAGTACACATTCAGCTTTATACTCACTCTGATTGAAAACCAGCATCTAGGGCAGACAAACTAGTCAGGTGTGCACGACTGAGAAGGAGGTCGCCACACCTCCAACACATACTAAACAGAAACACAAGGGGGGTCAGTCAGCACCACCTGTATGCAGGTGCACGTAGCTATGGCAATTATACATAGATGCTGCCCTAGATGCTGGTTTTCAATCAGAGTGAGTATAAAGCTGAATGTGTACTCACATTACCTGCTAGTAGCCATCTGGCTCCAGGAAGAGTGCATAGTGGGCTCGGCATGCATGTTGGTACCTGCATCCCTGGATCTAATGGAGGCTGTTACAGCACCAGACGGGGTTAATAAGTACGGTCTATCCCAGCATGCTTGCTGGGCCCACACTCCCTGGATTTTATGTGGCTGTCGTGGCCCATAACAGGTAGGACTTAGCGTTAGGAGGATTTTATGTGGCTGTCATGGCCCATAGCAGGTCAGATTTAGCGTTAGTACCCACTCTAGGAGACAACCGTGACGGGGTGAGTGGGCTTACTACCTTTTGATCAAAATGTAAACTAATGTCTCCACTGTTTGCATGCAGTATCACTAATGTCCTCTTATAGCTCCCATCTTGGGCAGAGCTCTGGTTGCAGAGTGCTGTTGCATCTTTTTGTTTGTATGTATAATTGCCATAGCTACGTGCACCTGCATACAGGTGGTGCTGACTGACCCCCCTTGTGTTTCTGTCACGTACTGTGGGACAGCCACGCCATAAGGTTTTTAAAATTCTCGCCATAAGAATTTTAAAATGCTGGCATTCAGGGCCAGGGATCGCGGGTGGGTAGAGGGGTACGTCCTCTTTCTCTCCAGTGTTTGAGGGATTGGACAGCTGAATGCTTCCATGGAACAGTGTGGATATGCTGGTGACGGTGGTGGAGATGGTGGTGTTGCTGCCACATCCTCTGTTTGCAGGGTGGCAGGTGCCACTGTCACTCCAGAGGGGGAGGAAAAGGCCGAGACCGCAGCAGAAGAAGGAGCAAGTGGAGCCTGAGATGTTTTGTGGGTTTTCAGGTGTGTACTCTGCAGCTCGTGCTTTGCATTTAGATGCTTGGTCATGCAGGTGGTGCTCAGGTTTAGAACAGCTATGCCTCGCTTCAGTCTCTGATTGCACAGCGCGCAAACTACTCGCATTTAGTGATGAAAGGCAGGGGCAATATTCGATATGGCAATATTCGTCTAGTGATGAGCGGCAGGGGCAATATTCAAATTCGCGAAAAAATTCATAAATATATTCGAATTTGCAAATATATTTGCGAATTCGCTGTTATTTTCTTGATTGCGAAAATCGGCAATCTAATATGCGCATAATGCACACGCAATGCAGGCGTGGGTCACTATAGGTACATTTTTCAAGCTGCTAGAAGTTTCCTAAGACTGGAGAAAATAGTTGGAACGGCAGAACATTACAATAGCTTTATATGCAGATAAAGTGCTCCAATATATTCGCGATTGCGCAAATCGGCAATTAATGATGCGCATATTTTTGCGCAATACGTGCAACTTCACATTTTAGCATGTCTGACTACATATTAGTTATTGGTGCACTAAGTATTGTTGTGAACTTGAGACATCACAGCACTATGTATGTAGCATGTATGTATGTATGGACAGCACACTACCTAACACCCTGCGCTGGAACACCATATCACAATCTAACCTACACTATCTCCCACTAACTATCTGTATTATATATAAGCTATCTAACTATCTAATGTAATGAGTGGAAAGCAGAGAGCACAGCAATGACTGCTGTCGGGAGGAATTTTTTCCCCTTAAGTGGGGAAAATTGGCTTCTGCCTCACAGGGTTTTTTGCCTTCCTCTGGATCAACTTGTAGGAAACAGGCCGAACTGGATAGACAAATGTCTTTTTTCGGTCTTATATACTATGTTACTATGTCTCTCTTAGAACTGTAATAAACTGGAGATGGCTGTGAGGAAGTGCTTATATACTAAAGGGGTAGGCAACTTTCCTATTGGTTGCTAGGGATGTTGCTAAGCTCAGACAAAGACATTGCAGCCTTCTCATTGGCCTGCAAGCAAAAAGGGAGGATACTGATGGGAAAAAAAAAAAGTAGAGTATTTGAAAATACTAATATATATCACTATATTCTAAATATTCGTGAATTCTCAAAGTTGCGATATTCACGATTAAAATTTGCGATTCGAATATTCGAGCCCAACACTACTCACGGCTTGTCGCCAGCACAATCTCTAAAGAACTGCCACACCAGGGAACTCCTTGGAGCTGGCTTTGGTGTGCCTGGGGCCCTGGGTGCGGTGGGCAGTAGCAGACATACTGGCTAGGGGCGGCCACTCTGCTTTTGCTCCCTGCTCCCTCTTTTGCTGTGCGGCTGGCACTGTGTGACCACCACCTCTTCCTCCGAACTGCACACTTCACTCACATGACTTTGATTCCATGTGGGGTCTAGGACCTCATCATCCTCCACATCATCTTCCACCCACTCTTCACGCCTGCCCTACTTGCCGATCTGCACACAGCAGAAAGCTGCAGCAGTTGGCACCTGTGTTTCGTCATCATCTCATGAGAGACATGCTGCGGTGGTCCTCCCATGTCCACATCCTGAAACATAAGTGGTTGGGCATCAGTTCACTCAATCTCTTCCACTTCTGGGTCAGGGCTTGGTGGATGGCCCATGAAAACCCCACCAGCAGAGTCATCAAAAAGCATAAGATACTTCTGCATGATTTGGGGCTCAGACTGCTTGGCTGATTTGCAAGGGGGTGAGGCGAAAGACAGATGCCCATGGGCTGCAGGTGCCAACTCTGTGGTTTCAGCAGGGGACCGGGTGGGAGATAATGTGAAGGACCTGGAGGAACTGTCAGCCATCCAATCTACTACTGCCTCCATTTGTTCTGGCATCACCATTCGGACATCGGTATTCGGGCCTATAAAATAACGCTGAACGTCCTGCACCTACGTGCACCTGAGAAAGGTGTTCCATTTGGGTGTGTAGCTGGAACAGATCGACCACGTCCTCTATCTGCAACAGGAGCTCCATTAGCTCCAGCAGCATTACAACCAGGGCCACGTCCCTTATTGGATGCTCTCCTCATTCTTTGAGGTCACCCACCGAAATAACAGACGGATTAACTATATTAACTTCCCTGTCACATATGCAGTCCAGGTGTACTTCACACAAAAAATGGGTATATGTTACCAGCCGAATTAACAGATTAACTATATTAATTTCCCTGTCACGTATAAAGTGCACGTGTATCTCACACCAAAAATGGGAATATGTCACCCACCGAACTAATAGAAGATTAACTATGTTAATTTCCCTGTAACATATGCAGTTCACGAGTATCTCACACCAAAAATGGGAATAGGTCACCCACCGAACTAATAGAAGATTAACTATGTTAATTTCCCTGTAACATATGCAGTTCACGAGTATCTCACACCAAAAATGGGTATATGTCACCCATCGAACTAACAGACGGATTAACTATTATATTTTTGTGTCAGGTCACTCACAAAACAAATAGCCAGATTCCTAACACTCTTCCTCGCTTCAGCTGCCTGCTTCCTGTCCCTGCACTACTCAGAGCTGATGGGCAGTGCTACACGTGATCCAGCTTATATAGAGGCTGGGTCACATAATGTACCGGCCAATTACAGCCATGCCATTACTAGGCATGGCTGTTATGGCTTCTAAGGGCTCACAGCTTAAAAACTTGTTGATCGCCTGCCCTGCAGCCTTTCAAAAGCTTTATTAAATGCCCGAATACCAAACTCGAACCCAAACTTTTCCTGGTACGGACCCGAACTTTACAGTTCGAGTTTGCTCAACACTAGTAATGATATCTGTCACGTGGGACATGACGTGGATGCGACCGCAAGGGGTTGATCTATTTCCACTCCCTTAATCTTAAAAAAGTAATTGAGGGGCACTCCAATATAAGTGTATGGATGAACTACTCAAATAATATAAATGATAAAATGGATTTATTCAGATATTACACAAATAAAACATGAGGTTATATCACAAATTACCCCCACACATAAACACCGTTAAAATATGCAAGTTGATCAACTTAAAAATCAAATAAAAATAAAAAGTAGAAAACATATAAAAAAGATATAAAAAAAATATATAGTATCCAGTTCTGTTGTGGATATTGTATTGATATGTATATTGAACTCGTTGGTATATATACACTATCAATCACTTAGATTGGACAATCCAGATTATAGAGTCACTGTAATGATATATAGCAAATTTCATATATGTTTTTGACCATTTATAGTATTCTTCAAGAAAATGACAACTCTTTCTAGATGAGATACTACTGAATGTGAGTATTATCAAAAACTAAAGATTGTCCCGCAAAAAATGAACCCCGATGAAAAGAAAAAAATTGTTTTTTTTTAAGTTTAGAAAAACTATACATATGTGCTATCACTGGATTTTAGATGGAGAATGGATTGCACAATTCTGTTTTATCACATAGTGAACTCTATTTAATAAAGGCCCAGTAAAACAGGCGTTATTGCGGGTTTTTTCCAATTCCACCCCATTTAGATTTTTGACCCCACTATATCCTATACAATATTTTATGCTAGCATTAGAAAGTACAACTTGTCCCACAAAAAAAAGCTCCCATGCAGCTATGTGAATAGAAGGCTCTGGAAAGGCAGGGAGTGAAAAACTAAAATGCAAAAACTAAAACACTAAACAGTTAAAGGAAATCATTAATTTTATATATCTTGTTAACATTTGGGGGGAATTTTTTTTATTTTACAGGAGGTGTAGTGCCCTGGAGCAGGAATATTTTGAAGTCATGACATTTGTGTACATTTACCCCTGTTTCATGTATGCAAAGTCCTCAACCCCTTACTTAATTTCACTTTAAATGGTTAACTTGCATTGACTTCTACTGTTTAATACTGTGTAACTGCACTTTATATATATGTTGTGATATATACCCTGTTCATTTGCACTGTGGAAAGGGTTAATGAACCCAGAGACTTTTGGGACTTTATAGCGAATAATGGGAAGTTGGTAATTTCCCACAGCTACCATAGGGTTTAAAGAGCATGTTTTTTGAAGGGAACAGAGTCAGATTTGTTTACCACCAAAACCAGACAGACTGACCTTTTGAATGTCTGGTTTAGCTATGTTGTTATGTCTGAAAACTTATTATTTTTTGAGAGAGAGAGAGACAGAGAGAGAGAGAGATAGCTCAGGCCTTTCCTCAGCATCAAACTCTTGTGCCAGTGGGGAGACTGAAGAACCCAGCTCTATGCCTCTCCTGTATTGTTTTTTACCTGAACTCTTCCATTAAAGAAGCACATTGGTTTACTGCAGACCCTGACTCTCTGGACTTAATTCTCATTGGGGTGCACCATACCTTACCATCCCTTCCGGAGAGCAGCAACACGCGATGACGGTGTCCAGGGGACCCAGCATAGCGTTGGGGCCACCCCAACCCCAGGCCACTGCAGAGGGGATATTAAAAATAATGATTTTTAATATTTCTCACTCTTGGCCACCAAGGGGAGCAAAGCTAGTGGTGCTGCACCTAATTTATGTCATAAAAGCTTCCAGATCCTATTATAGCCCGGCTATGTGAGAAACAGTAAACGTTTGTGCTGCAAATGTGAACATAGCCTAAACACCTAATAAACAGTGCCACCCTGAGGCAAACAGCTTGTCTTAATGCATCTCTTTCCTGTGTTTTCACTCACATGTTTATCACCATCTAGATGTTTACCCTGGCATTATTGCACTGTAAAAAAATCTGAAAAAAATTACCGAAACGCTCTGTACGGATCCGTCCTCCAGTTCTCCCAGTAGCCTCTAAGACCTTTATATTTTGAAAGCCATGTTTGTGCAGCTTGTCTGCTGCTGCAATACCAGAGATTCCAGCACCGATAATTATCACGACTGGTCCCTGAGAACCCAGGGTTCTGGTTCTTCTGAGTCCATAGAGCTGTGCTTGGTATCAGAGAGTGCCAAAAGTGGCAGGGCGACAAGGAGGAGGAGCCTGGTAGCCAGCCCGGTCTGCATGTTAATAACTCGTCTTGTTTCTCCTTTAAAGTGGTGATCAAAGTAGGAGATGCAAAGAAGATGTGTGCAGTGTCCTCCGCTTGCTCACGATTCTGTCTAGGTTCTGGAAGCAGATATGTTTCCTCAGCTATGCAGTGCATGAAATGCAGCCAAGTTTTAAGTTGTCAATAGATTCCTGCTCCATTACGATTTTGGCATCTTCTGCAGTGTCCGCATATTTAAGGGGCCTACACACATTATTTTGGTCTTATTGCGGTTTGCATGCGGTTTATTTAATCTTATTAGGCAGGTATAAGTTTAAGGCCGATTTATTGGCCTGTATTTGTGGGAGGGGCGATGCTGACTATATCTGGCCGGGCGTCCCCTCCCACAGTGAACGTCGTTTCCAGCGTATGGTGTGGGAGCTCTACATACCGTCCTCAGGGAGCAACAACGATGCAGCGCTATATAGCAGTTCCAGGCCCCGACTTTCTACGGTCCAGATAAGTAGCTGCCTCATCCAGCAGCATCGTTAGTTTAAGTCCGGCTGGCGGTGTGTCGGCTCCCCTTGCAAGGGGGAGCAGCACCGCACCGGAGCGGACTGTCAGGGAGCCTCGCTCTGCTCCCCACGCGGCATGACACGTAGGATGCAGGGTACAGCGAGTGCCCGTACGATAAAGTATTGCACAGGCCGCTGTGCTTTTAGACAGGGGAGGGGGGCGGGGGTTGTGGGGCGGGGGGGTGTATGGCTGGACAAATTAGGCTTCAGCATGTTGTTTCTATCCAGGGGGCGCACAGGTAAAATCACTCAGCAAGGTGAAGTGAGTAGTAATGTTCAGGAAGGGAGTTCAGCTCTGCTCTGCAGCTGTGTTTTCCAAAAATATAGTTCCTCACGCAGAGCAACTAGTGAGGTGGGGTGCATAGGATGCACGGTGTCTGGTCTTAGGCAGTATCTCTTCCTGCACTATTTGGGCATGCATTCACCTCTGCCCCTCGTTCTGATCTACTGGCTGGGTTCCCACAGACACACATATAGTTGTGGCTCTGGCGCCCTCTATGTGGCCATGGCTGGAAGCGCGGGGCAGAATGTGAGTTCAGGTTCCAGTGTTAGTTTTAAAAAATAAAACATATATATTTGTGTTTAGTATGGTAGGCTGTTTTTTGTAACTAATTAATTATGCTTACACTGAACAGCTGGGTCGCACCAGAGTGTCCAGTTTTTAACTATTACGGCACTGGGTGTCACTGTATATCTTGCTGCCTCGTCTCTGGTTACCTATATACATAGAAAGATTGTCCGTCCTCCTGAGGGTTTGCACCCGCCTCACTAGTGGAGTTGTGCTGCTGCTGTTACTGGTTATATATATTAGGGGCACTGTTAGGATGTTGATTCGGCGCCAGATTCCGAATAGGGTTACGCTTGACAGCACGGTTTTTCACACACGTATTCGACTCGTTATTTCATCAGTTCACCATGATACCACGTTAGTGGCATTGGTAAAGGTTAAAAGGTTTTCTTACGTTTATCTCTCCAGGATCAAGTGTGTATATATGCCTTGATGATCAGGCGATTGCTGACTTTCGATGTGGGACCACTTTCTCGGGCATTGGTATGGTATTTCTCTTTTATGCTTTTTTGCTGCCATTTCTGGTCCCCACTGGCTAGCTGATGGGTAGCCGAGTGAGGTTGGTAAATCCCAGGTTCCACAGATTTCAGTGTTGGTTGAACTTTATCCTATAATGGCAACTGTGCATGCAGGGGGTCAGGCATGGGCTGGTTACATGGTGTATGTTTATGTCAATGTCGCGGTCATGGATATTTGATTAACGGCTTGGTCCAAACTGATATCTTTTGTTAGGCATCGGGTGCTACTCTCGTTACTACACCAAAGTCATTACACATGTTCATGCACCCGAATCCAAAATATAGCAGCCGATGCCCTGTCCTGAGCTAATTCTCTTTCCACAAGTTTCCCAAAGCGGACGTCTATGGTGCCACAATGCCTCGGTACGCTTCACTACTTCCGATCCAATTACCATGGATACAGCTCGCTCGTTGGTAGCCAAATCACAATTGGAGGTTGTAATAAAGCTCTTTAATCAAGTTTGTTGTTCTTTTTGGCCCCCTTCAGGCGTCCTTTCAGCGTCGCGGTTCCGGCATAAATCTAACCGCTTTTAGGTATCCAGTAGGTAGGGGTCCATTCCTTCATGTTTAGCCCCGACCACAAATGTTTTTGAGCCAAAGCTAGAAGTGGATTCAGCAGGAAGGAGAAGTATAAGCCCTTCCTTTATATTTCTCATTTACTTCTGACCCACTTCTGTCTTTGAATCAAAAATTGCACCAAAGGCGCCACAAAAAGCTATGTTGTGACACTATCCTTTTTGGCTGTAATTTCTGCCATGTTTCTTCTATTTCAATGCCTTGAAGTTCGACAAAAAATTTGATTAGTTACAAATAAGTTCGTCATGAATCGCTATTAATCAGGTATACCCAGACCAATGTGATTAAAAGCAGCGCTTTCAAATCCAGAATAAAAACGGATGAAATTGGAGCAAACGAATGTCAATACAATGACATCTGTCCTCCATTGAAGTGTAGGTTAAATAAAACTGAAGCCTTTGTTTCTGTTTAAAAAAAACAGGCAGGCAGATCAGTCGGCATTTATTTTTCCCACTTGGTGGCCCAATCTCAGTGTGAAGGTTTGGAAGTTACCGTGGGGGGTGGCAGCAGCAGCAGTGGCTGTAACAGTGACAGTAGTGGCCCCATGACAGAGTGAGGAGGGTGGCAGCAGCTGCAGTGGTAGTAACAGTGACTGTAGTGGCCCCATAGCAGAGGGTGGGGGGGGGGGCAGCAGCAGAGACATACCGGACAAGATGGTAGAAGAACACAACAACAGCAGTGTGATAGCGAGGCCCAGTGGCATGCATATCGTTTTAAAAATTTAAAATGCACATATCAGTAGACCAAGAAGCCTCATTGTGGGAATGAGGCCGGTGGCAGTATCAGAATGGTGGCAGCAGCAAGTGGCTAGAGACAACGCCTCATTTTGCTGAATATTCCAGTGTGTCGGCAGGTGTAGGTGTTTTCTATTATGTATATTTGTGCAACAGGTGTTAGCTTGATTAGGGGAGGTATATATATCTGGCAGGTGTGCTCTATCTTTCTCTACCCGTGAGGCGCCATACTGGGTCTGTATTACTTGTGTGTGCGGTTTTGTATATTAGTCT
The DNA here is from genome assembly GCA_033119425.1 of Bufotes viridis. Taxonomy (NCBI): domain Eukaryota; kingdom Metazoa; phylum Chordata; class Amphibia; order Anura; family Bufonidae; genus Bufotes; species Bufotes viridis. The sequence goes on from CM065594.1 coordinate 192,406,946, forward strand.
GTATGTATGCCCAGCTTTACTTGGGTATATCTTGCTGCTATTATTGTGTCATTTATGTCCACGTATTTGGTTCCCTTATTAGTTGTGTGTGTCAATTACTTATATTAATTTATTAATCGTGCGTCATAATAAAGTATTATTGGTGTCACTAGTTTGGTATATGCATCTGCATTGTTTCCAATGGGCCCTATGTTTATGAGTGTTCACATTACCGATATAGTTACTGTACATTATGGCCAAAAGACAGTTGCCTGGGCCCTCCAAATGAACAGGCAGTGGCAAAAATGTTGCTGTAGATAGCACAAGTAGCAGGAGAAGAAGGGGTGGTGGTAGCAGCAACCACAGCAACCGGCCAGAGCTGCCACTGTCATCCAGCAGTCATGTTTTGACCAACAATCCAGCTGAACTAGAATGGTTGACTCGCTTTCCAACATCATCTCAAGTGACAACAGATACACACAGCCAGGAATTCCTCTGACACCATGCTTAGTTGGCATGGCTCAGGAACTTCCTCTGTGCCCTCACCTGTCCTGAACCTGCCTCTTGCTTTTGCTGCTCCTTCTGCTAGCCAAATAATGACAGCCACCGGCTCTGCTCCGCTTTTCTGCAAGGATGAGCTTTGTAAGGACAGTCACCAGTCAGCAGCTACAGACTTGGAGAACAGGTCCGCTGCAAACTCCTCTAGGCATGCAACTACCAATGATAACAGTCGGGTGGGAGCATATCTTGCAAGAGGTCAGGGACGTGCGCAAGAGACGGGTTAAGGTGACATAAGTAACAAGCAAGTAGATGTAGATGATCATGTAGCCAATCACACTTGGGAGCTGAGTGAAGAGAGGCATCATTATCAGGGGCAGAGGGTGGCATCGTGCCCCTGAGACAGCAGGGTGGAAGTGTGCCCTTCAGACAGCAGGGTGGAAACAGTGGGAGATCTGCTGCCAAAGCGAGGAGGGGTACACCGTCAGCTACTCGGGAGACTACCTGTGAGGAACACACAAGCAGTATATGGGTTCATAAAAGCAGCGTTAAGCAGGCATAACGCAGTAGTGTAGGGAAAATGCCATACTCGGCAGTGTGGGAATATTTCACCAAGTCACTGGGGGATGTTAGCGTGGTGGTGTGCAGGATATGTGGGCAGAAGGTGAGGCACAGCCAAGGTGTTAATGTTGGCACTACAGCCCTGCGTCAACATATGGAGCATCACCATAAAATGGAGTGGGAAAACCGTGCCACTCATTTAGGCCTCTTTCACACGGGCGTCATGTTTGACGCCCGGATAAGAGGCGGGTGCGTTGCGGGAATATGCATGTTTTTTCCGCGTTGTAACGCGTTTTGCACGCACGTGAGAAAAAACGCCATGTTTGGTACCCAACCCGAAGCCGGACTTCATGACTTAAGTCCGGTTTCGGGTCTTCTGGAGAATTGATTATTTTCCCTTATAACATGGTTATAAGGGGAAATAATAGCATTCTTAATAAAGAATGCATTGTTAAATGAAGAGGAAGGGGTTAAAAATAATAAAAGTTAACTTACCTTAGCCACTTGATCGCGTAGTCGCGATCTCTCCTCTCTTTCCCTGCATCTTCTAAGATCTACAGGACCTGTGATGACATCACATGGTTCAATCACATAGTCCATCTTACCATGGTGATGGACCATGTGATTGGACCATGTGATGTGACATCATCACAGGTCCTGTAGATCTTAGAAGATGCAGGGAAAGAGAGGAGAGAACGCGACTACGCGATCAAGTAGCTAAGGTAAGTTAACTTTTATTATTTTTAACCCCTTCCTCTTCATTTAACAATGCATTCTTTATTAAGAATGCTATTATTTCCCCTTATAACCATGTTATAAGAGAAAATAATAGAGATTGGGTCCCGTTGCTAAGCAACCATGCGGGAAAATCGCAACGCATCCGCACTTGCTTGCGGATGCTTGCGATTTTCCCGCAGCCCCATTCACTTCTATGGGGCCTGCGTTGCGTGAAAAACGCACAATATAGAGCATGCTGCGATTTTCACGCAACGCAGAAGTGATGCGTGAAAATCACCTCTCATGTGCACAGCCCCATAGAAATGAATGGGTCCGGATTCAGTGCGGATGCAATGCGTCCTCCTCACGCATTGCACCCACGCGGAAAACTCGCCCGTGTGAAAGGGGCCTTAGTCTTACAGCCTTGTGCAACAATCTATGCAACTCCCACTGGCACCGCACCTCCTCTTTAGTAGTCAGTGCTCAACAATGTCAGCAGAAGGAAGCTGCCTTTCTTTCCCATCGACTTCAATGTTGTCTAGTGCTCCAGATGCTCCTCCTACTACTCCTCATCACTTGTTTCGACAGCAATTGATAACCAGGGGCGATTGCAATAAGATAACAGTATGTGAAACTGAATGTGAACCTGGCTAAGTTGCTGTTACTGCAGTCCCTACCTATCCTATCCATTTCAGAGAACTAATGGCTTGTACTCACCCAAGGTTGAGTGTCCCAAGCCAACATTACTTTTTCACAAAAAGCTGTACCAGCCCTGCGTACGTATGTTGAGCAGAAGGTGGGCCAGTCCCTGGGCCTCTCTATGTCTGTTAGAGTTCATGCCAGCGCTATCATATGGAGTTGTAACTATGGTCAAGGACAATTTATGTAATTCACAGCCCACTGGGTAACTGTCGTTCCGGACCAGAAACACTAGCAACTCTGCGTTGTAATGCTGGGATTTCTGTGCCAAAGTCCTCCTCTGGCTCCTTATCCTCCTCTCTAGGCACAGTTCACAGTGGTCCTCCAGCATAGCACCTATGCAAAGCTAGCCATACGGGGAGGAACTGCTCTGTGTCATCAATAAAGAAATCGAATACTGGCTGTCTCCCTGCCAGCTGGAGATATGAACCATGGTTACTGATAATGAGAAGAACATTTTTTCTGCACTGCATCAGGAAGGGCTGACTCATGTGCCCCGCATTGAGCATGTATTGAATCTGGTTGTCACCCATTTCCTCAAGTCTTCCACTGAACTGCAAGAGCTGGTAAAAATGTCCAGGAATTGTGCATGCACTTCAGCCACTCTTACCGTGCAAAACATGCTCTCTTTGAGCTGCAGAAGCAAAATGCTCTTCCCCAACATCGCCTGATAGGCGACGTTTCCACATGTTGGAACTCCACGCTCCATATGTTAGACCGCCTGTACGAGCAGAGGAAGGCGTTCCCTGGTCTACTCCCTGGTGTAACTTCCACGGTAGCCAATGGCAGTTAATGAGTGACCATTTGTTCAGGCTCTTTGAAGAGGTCATTTTGTTTGTCAGTTGTCAGAACTACGGGATCAATGATGTTATTCCACTCCTTAACATCCTGGAGTGGATGCCGAGAAATCTGATTGGCGAGGGGACAGAAGATGTGACACTTCTACTTTACGGGCACCTGAGCCCTGAAGAGGATTAACCAGAAGAGGAGGCGGACATAAATACCTAGGAATTTTATATACAACTAGGTGGTTTCTCTGCCCAAGTGACAGGAGAGCAGCAGTAAGAGCAGGAGGAGTATAAGGACCTGGATGGTGACGATAAAGACGACGCAGATGACCCTGACAGAACGTGGCAGTATGCAGTGGAGATGAAGTCCTCTGAGTACCTTGTGCAAATGGCCAGATGCATACTGTCTTGTTTGTGTAGTGACTGCCACATTGTCATCATTCGGGAGAGGAATGAACACTGGCCATTCACATTAGAGTGTGGAAAAGTCAACCTGATTATTACAAGTTTATATCCCCTGGGGGGATGAGGAGCTAAAAAAGGGGGAAAAAAGTAAACAAGTTTTCAAAAAATATTAAAATTCATATCACCCCTTTTAAAACAAAAAACAATTAAAAATCATTGGCATTATCGCTCCCACAAATGCCCATACTATTAAAATATATAAATATTTATCCCATACTGAAAATGGCATTACAGAAGAAAAGCAAATTGGCTGATTAGCTGTTTTTTCATCTCTTCACATTACCCAAAAAAAATTTAATAACACACTTCAAAATGGTATCAGTATAATGTACAGATCATCCCACAAAAAAAGAAGCCCTCACAAGGCTCCATAGACGTAAATATGAAAAAGTTATCGGGTCAGAATATGGCAATGAAAAGAAGTTTCTATTATTTTCAGTTCTAAAACACAAAAAAAAAACGAAACAAATATAATATAATTGTAATAGTAGTGACCACAGAATGAAGGTAACAAAACAGTTATACCACTTGTAGGAAACGCCGTAAAAACCATACCCATAAAACTTAAATTGAATTGAGTTTTTTTCATTTGGATTTTTTCCAGCTTCTCGCTACATTATATACAATATTAAATGGTGTCGTCAGAAAATACAACTTGTCCAGCAAAAAAAACAAGCCCCCATACAGTCATGTGAAAAAAAAAAAAAAAAGTTATGACTCCCAGAAGGCTGTGAGTAAAAACAGAGAAGCAAAAATGGAAAATGGCCTGGTGCTGAAAAGGTTAAGAGAATAGGCACTGAGAAATAAACTGGAGAATGTGGTTAACGCACTGGGGGAGATTTATCAAAATAAGGGCTCGTTCACCCGACCGTATTGTTTTGCGGTCCGTTTTTAACTGATTCATTTTTCTGTTTTTGGTTTCAGTAGTGTTTCCGTTTCGCTTCCGTTCCGTTTCTGTATGTTTTCCCTTTGTGATTCGTTTTTTTGCGGATTGCAAACGGAAATTGAAGCATACAATAATGTTTTAATTGAAAAATTGGGCTTGGCATAACATCTTCAATAGATGCTTCTGCAAAAACGGAACGGATACGGAAGATATAAAGATGCATTCAGTTTTTTTTTTTACAGCCACATTGACTTGAATGGAGCCATGAAACGTGATTTGCGGGCAATAATAGGACATGACTCAAAATGTAGCAGAACAGAAATACGGAAACGGAATGCATACGGAGTACATTCCTTTTTTTTCCGGACCCATTGAACTTAATGGTTCCGTATACCGATGGTATACTGAACGCAGATAACGGCCCGTATACGGAACACAAAAAACATCCGTGTGAACGAGCCCTAAGGTAAAGGAAAACTGGCTTGCCTATAGCAACCAATCAGATTCCACATATTATTTTCCAATGGAGCTCTTAAAAATGAAAGGTGGAATCTGATGGGTTGCTATGGGCAACTAAGCCAGTTTTTATTCACACCAGTTTTGATAAATATCCCCTCTTTGTAACAGAAGAACTGCTGCATATAAGATCTATTCATGTCTTGAAGAATCTTCTCACCCTGCTGTTACAGTAGCCCCTCAAGAACCGCAGATCCAAGCGGTCCATCAATACAGAAAGAATGAATAAGCGGCAGCAGCATATTCCATGATTCTTCTTTATTGGAACTTTACAGCGTACTTTACAGCATACATAAAAACCGTGACGTTTCGGCTGTAGAATAGCCTTTATCAAGCACAACAATCAAATGGTCAATGCACATATATATATGTATTAAGAACAAAATCCTCCCACAATCGTATACTCCAATCAGATATAATCGGAGACCTCCGCCCAGGCATCTCTGCCTATCCGGATATCCAGGGTTTCACCACCTATTTTACATAGTGATAATAAATTCCACACCTGTTGTCCCATACTCCTCCTGGAGTGCACCTCGTTCTCACTCTGGTCCATGTTCTCCCATTTGTAATGCGCATGTCCCTCAGTCTATGGCGCTTCGCTCCCATTCATCAGCGGCAGCGTTGAGCGAGATCTTGTGAGAGCAAACGCCAGTGAGATTAACTGACGTCATCCCCGCGCCGATCCTGCCCCACCAGCCAGACTGATGTACGGAAGAGTGTCCTGTAACCTAGGGAACCCATGTCTCTACTAGGAGGACGCTTTCAGAATATACATTATATTAGGGATACCCAGGTGATCTCCTATCCTATATGAATCACCAATATATAAACATATAGAGGAGCATAATAGGATTATAGACTACATATAAGATACCCATTCAATAATATAGTTAACCAGTTAGTGAAATCTAGTTCTCTGGCATCCATATCCTACATCCTATAAACCATAGAAGGGGTCACACGACTGCTGTGCTGTGGGAATCATAACATATAAAACAATGTGGATGAAAAAAAATCTCCCACTTACATAAAATATCTCATATAACAAATCCCGATGAGGGCAACTCACCTACCTAACCAATACTGGCTACATTGAACTCCAAATTCAGCCCATAGGGCCGTAATGACTTTAGGGTATGAATCCATTTTAACTCTTTCCTTCTCAGCAATTTATTCTTATCCCCCCCTTTCTTTATTGGTCCCACAGAGTCAATAGCACGAAAACGTAGTTGACCGATAGAGTGTCCGCAGTCAATAAAATGCTTCGCCACAGGCTTCTCAACCATACCCTTCCTAGTGGTACTCTTGTATTTGTTGATCCGTTCCCTGAGCTCCATAGTGGTTTCACCCACATATATGTAGGTACAAGGACATTGGATCATGTAAACTACATCCCTCAACCTACAGGTGTAGTGTCCCCTAATTTTAAAGGACTTACCACTATATGGATGAGTAAACGCCTCGCCTTTCATAATGCCGCTACAATTGCAGCAAGATAAGCATGGGAAATTACCCATTTTTCTGGGTGCTAGAAGGGTCTGTTTGTCCGCCTTGGCACTACCTACATCCGATTTCACAATTCTATTCTGTAAGCAAGGACTCCTCCTGTATGCCATCATCGGGAGTGATTGCAAACTCTTTAAAGCGAACCTGTCACCTGGAATTCACATTATAAACCAATAAAAGTACCTTATAGCTGATGACCAGTGTGTTGTCCTCATGTTTTTTTCCGCTTTTCTGCACCTATAATTCATGAAAAAACCGTCTTTTAAACTGCTCTTTTTCTACAGACAAAGTCATGATAGAAGTCAAGGAGGCAGACACTCCTTGACTCCAGGATGTGCCTCCCCCGCCCTAACCCCGCCTCTCAGCAGTTTAATTGACACTCGGCTCCCTGGCCAGGACCGCGCTTGTACAGGCGGCGCATGCGGCGTCGCCCTCCTTTGCAGCGCGGAGTCAAGCGCGATCCTTTCGCTTATGGACGCATGGAGCCTGAGGATCCGGGCGCGCGCACGTGAGCGACAGAAGACTGTCCGGCGTCGGGGGACGGCGCATGCGCGAATAAGCGAAAGGATCGCGCTGCAAAGGAGGGCGACGGCGCATGTGCCGCCTGTACAAGCGCGGTCCCGGCCAGGGAGCCGAGTGTCAATTAAACTGCTGAGAGGCGGGGTTAGGGCGGGGGAGGCACATCCTGGAGTCAAGGAGTGTCTGCCTCCTTGACTTCTATCATGACTTTGTCTGTAGAAAAAGAGCAGTTTAAAAGACGTTTTTTTCATGAATTATAGGTGCAGAAAAGCGGAAAAAAACATGAGGACAACACACTGGTCATCAGCTATAAGGTACTTTTATTGGTTTATAATGTGAATTCCAGGTGACAGGTTCGCTTTAATGTTCGGCAACCCCCTTCGGAGGATATGCCACTCTTTTCTAAGAATAACAGATATTCTACCACTGTCACTACTGAAGATGGACACAAAAGGGATCCGATTATCCACCCTAGTATGTGTGGATGTGCCTAAAACCGTATCTCGCTTGACTGGCGACACTTTACCTTTGGTCTCCCCCAACAGTTTTCACGGGTATCCCCTCTGTGAAAATTTCCTACACATTTCATCAGCCCTAAACTGAAACTGTCCTCCTCTGACACTATTCTACGTACTCATAACAACTGACTCCATGGTAGAGAATCCACCATACGTCGGGTGGTTGCTATCATAAACAAATAGTGTATTCTTAAAAGTAATTTTCTGAAAAAGATCAGTCCTAATCTTGCCATCCTCGACTTTAACACGTACATCGAGGAATTGTAATTTCTCTGATGATGCTGTTAGGGAAAATTGTAACCCCACAACACCTGCATTCAAATCCTCCAAATCTTTCATAGTACCACCTCAAATCATGAAAATGTTGTCGATATAGCGTCATCAGAACAGGACTCTCCCCATGAAATCAGAGTGATATACCAACCTGTCCTCAGCCTCCACCATAAAGATATTAACGTAGGTGGGGGCCACATTTGACCCCATGGCCACACCCCGCCTTTGCTGATAGAAAGTGTCCCTGAACAGGAAATAATCCCTCCTCAGGACCACCTCCAGGAGGTCAAGGACAAGGTGGCATGCACCGTGGGATAGTCCCGTGCTGGCCAGAGCCACATCGACGACATTGAGTCCATAAGTATGGTCAATAGATGTATAGAGTGAGACAACATCTAAACTCACCAGCAAAAATTGTTCTGGCAATTCCATTTGCTGTAACTTAGTCAAAAAATGACTAGTATCTCTAATATAGGAGGAAGCCGAGGTTGCATGGACCCGCAAAATTTTATCCAGAAATACAGAGATAGTATTAGAAATGGAGCCCCTGCCCGACACAATAGGTCGGCCAAGGGGATCCACCAGGCTCTTGTGTGTTTTTGGGAGCCCGTATATCACCGGGGTAACTGGTTGGCTTACTCTTAAATACTCATTCAGATCATCATCGATGATTCCCTCTTCAAGTGCCTTATCCAGAATACTACCCAGGACACGCATAATTTCCCAGTTAGGATCACCATTAAGAGCCTCATATACCTCTGTATCCTGTAACTGTCTCATGATCTCTCCAATATATTTATTGGTGTCCATAACAACCACGGCTTCCCCCTTATCCGCCAATTTGATGGGGAGTTGCTTGTTTGACTCAAGTTCTCTAATGGCCGGTCTCTCTCTGAAGGACAAGTTATTCCTACCCCTGTCTTAATTGGCTATCTTCAACTCCTCAATATATGCTTCCACTACATGGTTATTTTGTGGAGGTACAAAATTACTTTTATTCCTTAGCCCATATATTTTACATGATAATTCACTCTTCTCAATACTTTTAACATTCTTGACAGAACTCTTAATGACATTATCATTTACAGAAAAAAAATGTTTTTAGTCTCAATCTCCTGAAAAACCGTTGAAGATCAAGTTCAAACTCAAACCAGTCCCGGTCATTGGTGGGACAAAACATAAGCTTACAGCTCAATACATGAACCTGATCCTCACTCAGTTCAATAAAGGAGATGTTAACCACAAGCTTAATTACTTCCTCTGGTTTCGTCTCGTCACCCTGCCCTGTTTGTTGGGCCCAGATTGTATTGGGGGTAGATTTTTTACGGGGCCGATGCTGTTTCCTTCCGCCCCACTATGAAACTCAGGGAACCGATCAACAAACACAAGTTCCATTAGGAAGGGTATGGTTGAGAAGCCTGTGACGAAGCATTTTATTGACTGCGGACACTATCGGTCAACTACGTTTTCAAGCTATTGACTCTGTGGGACCAATGAGGAGAGGGGGGATAAGAATAAATTGCTGAGAAGGAAAGAGTTAAAATGGATTCATACCCTAAAGTCATTACGGCCCTATGGGCTGAATTTGGAGTTCAATGTAGCCAGTATTGGTTAGGTAGGTGAGTTGCCCTCATCGATATTTGTTATATGAGATATTTTATGTAAGTGGGAGATTTTTTTTCATCCACATTGTTTTATATGTTATGATTCCCACAGCACAGCAGTCGTGTGACCCCTTCTATGGTTTATAGGATGTAGGATATGGATGTCAGAGAACTAGATTTCACTAACTGGTTAAATATATTATTGAATGGGTATCTTATATGTAGTCTATAATCCTATTATGCGCCTCTATATGTTTATATATTGGTAATTAATATAGGATAGGAGATCACCTGGGTATCCCTAATATAATGTATATTCTGAAAGCGTCCTCCTGGTAGAGACATGGGTTCCCTAGGTTACAGGACACTTTGCACCACATCGGTCTGGCTAGTGGGGCGGGATCGGCGCGGGGATGACGTCAGTTAATCTCACTGGCGTTGGCTCTCGCGAGATCTCGCTCAACGCTGCCGCTGATGAATGGGAGTGAAGCGCCATAGACTGAGGGACATGCGCATTACAGATGGGAAGACGTGGACCAGACTGAGAACGAGGTGCACTCCAGGAGGAGTATGGGACAACAGGTGTGGAATTTATTATCACTATGTAAAATAGGTGGTGAAACCCTGGATATCCGGATAGGAAGAGATGCCTGGGCGGAGGTCTCCAATTTTATCTGATTGGAGTTTATGATTGTGGGAGGATTTTGTTCTTAATATATATATATATATATATATATATATTGACCATTGGATTGTTGTGCTTGATAAAGGCTATTCTACAGCCGAAACGTCGCGGTTTTTATATATGCTGTAAAGTATGCTGTAAAGTTCCAATAAAGAAGAGTCATGGAATATGCTGTCGCTGCTTATTCATCCTTTTTATTCCGAGGTCCTCACTTCACGCTTGGGAAAACCCTTAACATTTTTGTAGTATACTTTATTTCTAGAATTTTAATCTTTTATTCCAATTATCTCAAAACATGCAGTTTACAGAGAACATAAATGCAAAATCACCCCCACACACACCAATCCCCCCCCCCTCCCCGCCTTGCAAGAAGAAAAAAAAAAAAATTAGAGAAAGGAAGGTAGAATTTCCTTAATCATCCCATTCCTTCCAAATACTGTCCCACTTTTCATAGGATCCTCTTTGTCTGTGCAGAATCCTCTCGTAACTTTTGACCTTATTAACTAAATTTAGCCAGTTATTACAATCTGGAGCGGAGGAGGAGAACCATTTTCTAGATACAAGAAGCCTGGCTAAAAACAACACTTTAATCAGCAATCGAGACTAACCTCTGATAAATCCCCCAAAACCCATACTTTGGGAGAAAATGGAATATCCATATTAAGTCTTTGGGTTAGGGTTCTTTGAACCAACTTCCAGTACTTACTCACTGTTGGGCAATCCCAGAACAGATGTAAATGATCTGCCCTGGGATCGCCACAACAGGGGCACTCAGAAGAAGCTCTATATCCTCTCCTATGGAGCCATAGAGGTGTTACATATATTTTGTGCATAATATTAAACTGTACCACCGTGTGATTAAAATTGTGCGAAACCCGACTTGAGTTATCACCTACATTCTCCCAATCCGGGGAACCCAAATCTAACAGTAAATTGGACCAGGATCTTTGCCCTTGAGACAAAGAGTCCATAAAGAAATTTTTTATCAATTACCTATAACAATGTGATATTCTAACTTTCATGCCACCCTTCTTTTGGATCAAATTATGTAAAAATTCCGGAGTGTCTATATTAAGTAAGTGATTATCAGAAATACTAAGCAGTGCCGAACGCAATTGAAGATATGCAAGCCACCTCACCTACATTTTCCTCTTGTTCTAGCTCCATAAGAGTCAGGATTTGCCCATTTTTAACCACTTGGCTCAAATAATAAATATTTTTTTTCCTCCAATATTGCTGACAGTTTAAGTTGTCAAGACTCAGAAGTTTTAAGTTATGCCACAGTGGAGTGCAGATAAGTGATGCCCTAACTTTCAACCAACTTTTTATAACCATCCAGGCTTTCATAGCCATTCTGCAGAAAGGTTTATAATCATTCCGTAACTTAAGTAGGTAATCAGACTCCAAAACTGTAAAAAAATCCGAAAAACCTGAATCTTTAACCAATTTTCTGCAGAGATGGCTATTTTCCCAATTATTAAAGAAACAGAGTTGAGAAGCCATAACATAACCCTTAAAATAAGGGAGATTAAGAGCTCCCTGCTTATAAGGCATAGAAAAGTACACTGCCTCTAATCTCACACGTTTCCTCCCCCATAGTAGATCATTTATCATCCGCTGTATTAACCTAAAATACTTATCCTCAATCCATATAGGAGAGTTACGAAGAACATAAAGAACCTGGGGCAGCACCACCATTTTTATTAACGAAATTCTATCCGCTCTTGCAGACAGAATTTTTTGCCATATCTTAATTTTAGATCTCAGCTTTTGTAATAAAGGAATCAAGTTAAGCTGTAAATAATCTTGAATTTTGGCAGAAATTGCTATCCCCAGATACTTCATCGTCTCCGAAATCGATAATCAACTAGTCAAATCATCAGTGGGTCCTCGCAATTCATCCACTGGAAGGAGAGTAGTCTTAGCCCAGTTGACCTCCAAACCGGAAGAGTTGCCAAAAAAATTAACTAACTCCATTACTCGGGTAAGTGTACTTTCTGTTTGCTGGATAAAAAACAGAATATCATCTGCGTAAAGGGAAATGCGGTCCTGCTTCCCCATTACCCCAAAACCGACCACCCTTGTATCCTGCCTTATACTAACCGCAAAGGGTTCAATATAGATATTAAACAGGAGGGGGGAGAGAGGACAGCCTTGTCGGGTGCCTCTCCCTAGTTCAAAACTCTCAGTCAGCATGTCATTAATCCTAATCCTGGCAATCTGAGATTTATATAACAGCTGTATCATTGCTATAAATTTGGGGCCAAAATCCATTTTTCTCATCACTTCCCAAAGGAACGCCCACTCGACCCTGTCGAACGCCTTAGTGGCGTCCAATGACTCCTAGCCATGACTTTGGACAGTAGCTTAACATCGGTATTTAATAGGGAGATTTGTCTATAAGAGCTCAAATCCGCCAGATCTTTATCTTTTTTTGGAATTAAGACTATCAAAGCTTCCATCATAGACGTTGGAAGATCTCCTCCTTCCAACGCTTGAGAAAACACTTCTAATAGGTGGGGAAGAATAGCATCACTGTACTTACGATAAAATTCATACGGAAAACCATCTAGACCTGGCGCGGAGTTCCCAGAGATAGACCTCAAAGCCTCCTGGAGCTCCAAGAGGGTCACTTCTTTTTCCAGAAATTTTTTTTGAGTCTCCGTTAACATCGGGAGAGAAATTCTCTCCAGGAACCGCCTCGCCAGGTCCGATAAAATACCAGGGGATGCTCTATATATTTGGGAGAAATATTGCAAAAATGTATCTCTGACTCCCTCTGGATCTCGTATAGTTACACCATCTAAATTACGAATCAGAGTTATAGCTTTCTTTTTCTTCTCCTGTTGTGAAACTATTCTGGCCAAGAGCTTACCAGGGCGACCAGTCTCTGAGAAATATTTTTGTCCTTTAAAGAATAATCTATGATTTGCTTTTTCAATTATATATTCCTCAAGAGAACGGCTATAATCCTTATTATAATCCGTAGATTGATTAATGAATCGCTCTGTTGTAGATGCCAATTCCTCTTCTTTTTTCCTAAATGTCTTTCTCATAGCAGTGATATCGCTTATAAGAACCCCCCCCTAAGTACGTTTTCAGGGCATCCCACACTATATTGATGTTAGCAGAGGGGAGATTCACCTCCCAAAAGGAGGATATCAAAAGTTTGATAGAGAGAAAGTTGTCCATAATAGTAAGCCAGTATGGATTCAACTTAAAACCAAGCCCCATTATATCTTTTTGTTCCCCCCAGTGCGAACCTCAATTGTTACGGGTGAATGGTCTGAAATTGTTCTTACTCCATATCGTATATTTTTTATGATATTCAAATTACTCTCATTGGTAAACGCTAAATGAATTCTGGACATTGCTTTACCACCCCTGCTAACACAGGAGTACACTCTCTTCCCTCCGCCAAGATGTTCCCATATATCCACCAAACCCACCTCCAAGCAGAACTGGGACAATGGGGAAGAACCAGTATTCCTACCCAAATCTGCATCCAAAGTCAATCTGTCCATTTTAGGATCCATAACAGCATTAAAATCTCCCATCAGGACAAGTCGACATTCTGGTCTTTTTTCCAAAAATAATAATAATTGATTAAGTGGATAGACCGAAAACGGTGGAGGTATATAGAAAAAGGCCAGAGTGTAGCTATGTCCGTAGAGTCTGCCATACATGAAAATAAATCTCCCCTGATCGTCTATGGAGGATTCTATTAACGTGAAATCTACAAAGTGGTGGATTAGGACCGAGACACCCCTTGAGGCGCTACTAAAGGTGGAATGATATGATTGTGCTTGCCATCCCACTGTCAAACGAGACACAGTCTCATTAGTGAGATGGGTTTCTACTATACAGATAATTGCAGGGAGAACTCTTTTTATTGCATCCATGATGGCTTGTCTCTTAACCCTCTCCCCAAGACCTCTAACATTCCAGGAGACAATTCTGATCGACATTAATCACAGCAAAAAAAAAAAAAAAAACAAAACACCCCTGCAAGGTGAGTCCCCCCCCTATATAGCACCCAATGACATGTGTTCAGCTAAGTATTAGTCAGGGAGAGCTGAGCATAAGAGGGGACAGATAGTCTAGGGAGTGTTATTGGAAGATTTTTTTAGAAAAACTTTTCAGAGACCCAAAAGTCGTTTTAAGGACTATTGTGTGTGACAGCAGCAATATATATTTTTAGCACATCCTGCGCTAAATTTCGTCTAATCGGCCGCTGCGGACAGTTAAATTACCCACGCCACATCTTCTGTGTAAAGTGTGCGCATCCCTAAAATATCAGTGACATCCAGTGTACTTTTTCCGTAGACGCTGTCCGCTGCAGACAGTTAAATTATCGGCACCACATCTCCTGTGTAAAGTGTGCACATCCCAAAAAATATCAGTGACATGCAGTGTACTTTTTCAATAGATCGTGTACACTTCTAACAGTGACATTACCAGGGGGACATCTCCAGTGTAATGTGTGAGCATAAAGTTTTTATCTGTGACATACTGTGTATTTTTTCCTTAGACGCTGCGAACAGTGACATTACCTGTGGGATCTTTCCAATATATTGTTTCCTCATCCCAAATATCTGTGTCATTCCCTGTAATTTTTTATTATCCGCTGGTGACAGCATTGACATTATCTGCGGAATATCTCCAGTGTAACGTATGCATTTAAAAAATGTATCTGTGACACACAGTGTACTTTTTCAATAGACGGTGTCCGCTTCTGAGAGTGACATTACTAGGGAAACATCTCTAGTGTACCGTGTGCAGTTATAAAATTTATCAGTGACAACCAGTCACTCTTCATCCCAAATACCTGTAACATTCTGTGTAATTTTTTATTACTCATTCCAATGACAGGGCCTAGAAAGAGTCCGGTATTGTTTTTTGTTGTCGCTACCTCCCCGAGTCAGGAATGGGTAATTTGCGTGCCTGTGGCCTTCCCTGGATGTAATAGCCGTTTCTCAGACTCCCTCTCTGGAATCGAACCCTGATTACCCGTTACCCGTGGTCACCATGGTAGGCGCATAAAATAACATTGAAAATTGATAGGGCAGGCATCCGAATGGATCGTCACCGTCACGGGGATATGCTATCGCCCAGAGGTTATCTAAAGTCACCAAAGCGGCAGCAGGCCCTCAACCATAATGTTTTCGATGGTCATCTCAGCAGCAGGCCCTCAACCATAATGTTTTAGAGAGTCAGCTCAGCAGCAGGCCCTCAACCATAATGTTTTAGAGGGTCAGCTCAGCAGCAGGCCCTCAACCATAATGTTTTAGAGGGTCAGCTCAGCAGCAGGCCCTCAACCATAATGTTTTAGAGGGTCAGCTCAACAGCAGGCCCTCACCTACAATCTTTTACAGGGTCAGCTAACCTGCAGGCCCTCGCATGTAGGTGAGGGCCTGCTGGTGAGCATCCTCGAACCTCCAACCTACGTTCTACAGGTCATTATGGATGCGGTGATATCAAACTTGTGTAGTATATTTTATTTTTTTAATTTTTAATCAATTATAAATGTGCAGCTATAAGAAGAAATTAGATTATTTTCATTTTTACCTTTTTTTTTTTACATTTTTTTGACCCAGACCCACTTGAAGATCCAGTGGGTCTGATGCCTCTATAATACACTGCAGTACACTATACAGTGTGCTGCAGTGTATTGTGACTTTACACTTAGCCTGATCAGGCTCCTGCCTTTAGCAGGAGCCTGATCAGGCTTAGGGTACTTTCACACTTGTGGCAGGACGGATCCGACAGGCTGTTCACTCTGTTGGATCTGTCCTGCCGCTATTTCACCGTGCCACCGGACTGCTGCCCCATCCCCATTGACTATAATGGGGGCTGAGGCAGGGCTACAGCGCAGCACGGCAGTGCACGGCGAGAGGCGGCACAGCGAAATAGCGGCAGGACGGTTCCAACAGGGTGAACAGCCTGTCGGATCCGTCCTGCCGCAAGTGTGAAACTACCCCAAGCTACACCATGGCAAGCCGGAAGCCTGTGAAGGCATCAGTTTACCATTGTAACCATCGGGACGCTGTCACAGCAGCCCGATGGGAGAGGGATAGAGCTTCCTCCCTGTTAACTCTTTCCATACAGCGGTCCCTATGGACTGCAGAATGGAAGGGATTAAACGGCTGACAGCGGTGTCGGCCGTTTCAAGCAGAGTGTCAGCTGTTTCCGTGACACAACCACGGGGCTCGAGGTCTGCTGCAGCTGCTGAAGGAACAACGCACTCAATCCTGCCACTTCAAGAGACAGACCTTGCAACTGCTTTGCCAAAGCCGCAATGGAATCCATATAGTTTTTTTTTTCAGTTTTTTTTTTTTAAAGAAAAAACTAAATAAGGGCCAGATATAATATTACATCTGAGATGGCAGGTAACAGACGTGCGGCGCAGAGGGGAGCGAAGAGCAGCACCCTTCCACTAGGGAGAGGAAGGAGTGGTGACCCCTAGCTCACCTGGCACTGGCACCTGGCCTCTCTGACATTCATAGATGGGTTGCTAACCTGTACGCCGATCACGTGCCTCGTCCCTGGCTTACCCTGAAATAATATCTAGGTAGTGAGTAGGGTGGTGGGAGTACTGGTCCTCCCCACTGACACCTAGGGTAACAACAGGTAAAGAACTAACAACACAATCCTCGAAGGGAGACAACAACAGGAGTGAAATGGAGATCCAACAGCTCCAGTTCCAACGGCTCCACGGCAACAGTTGTCCACCTGAGGTCAGACTAGAAGATCTGGAAAGAAGGTCTATATCTGGCAACAAGGGAAGCAGAAAGGGAGAATATATAGTAGCTGGGAGTAGCTGACAGAGAACAGCTGAAAGGAAAAGCTACAGATTCCAAAATGAGACCAAAAGGATTGCAAACCTAAGCAGGAAAACCAGGACCTGAATTTATTCTCACCATTAGGTCATTGAGCGATCCCTTAAGAAACCAAAAGCGTAGCCACCTGCTGCAACCTTCTGACTCCAGGCACAACAGGGTCCGCGATAGGTCGTGACACCCTCATGACATGCACTCCCCTGCCTGCTGCAGCACCGATTGGCTCATCCAGGCTATCTATCCTTCTTCTTCTTCCCTTGTGTTTTTTCCCACCGACATGTGAATTAAAATGCCATTTTCCTGGATTTGTCTGAAGCAAACCTGGAAAGCTTTAGGTTTGTCTGGAGTACGAACCCAGTTAGTTATAAATAGAGATGAGCGAACACCTGGAAGTTCGGGTTCGGGAAGTTCGGCCGAACTTCCCGAAAATGTTTGGGTTCGGGATCCGAACTCGACCCGAACTTTATTCCGAACCCGAACCCCATTGAAGTCAATTGGGACCCGAACTTTTAGGCACTAAAAAGGCTGTAAAATAGTCCAGGAAAGGGCTAGAGGGCTGCAAAAGGCAGCAAAATGTAGGTAAATCCCCTGCAAACAAATGTGGATAGGGAAATGACCTAAAATAAAATAAATAAAAATTAACCAATATCAATTGGAGAGAGGTTCCACAGCAAGGAATCATGCGTCATATCACCCACCACTGGAGAAGGCCACTTTCAGTTATTTCGGCCCCAGCACCCAGACAGAGGAGAGAGGTCCCACAGCAAGAAATCATGTGTCATATCACCCACCACTGGAGAAGGCCACTTTCAGTTATTTCGGCCCAGCACCCAGACCGAGGATACAGGTCCCACTGCAAGGAATCATGCGTCATATCACCCACCACTGGAGAAGGCCACTTTCAGTTATTTCGGCCCCAGCACCCAGATAGAGGAGAGAGGTCCCACAGCAAGGAATCATGCGTCATATCACCCACCACTGGAGAAGGCCACTTTCAGTTATTTCGGCCCAGCATCCAGACAGAGGATACAGGTCCCACAGCAAGGAATCAATATATCCTTTGCAGGACACTATGAAACTTGGCCAGCCACAGCTGAAACCACTGATTTATGGTATTGCTATTTTAGCAATTGAATTTCACCCCAGAACAAAATATATGTTTTTACGGACAGATTTAAACTAGGCCTGCAACAGCTGAAACACCAGATTCAGGGTATTGCTATTTTGGCAATTTAATTTCACCCCAGAACAAAATATACCCTGTTACGGACAGATTTAAACTAGGCCTGCAACAGCTGAAACACCAGATTCAGGGTATTGCTATTTTGGCAATTGAATTTTACCCCAGAACAAAATATATCCTTTGCAGGACACTATGAAACTTGGCCAGCCACAGCTGAAACCACTGATTTATGGTATTGCTATTTTAGCAATTGAATTTCACCCCAGAACAAAATATATGTTTTTACGGACAGATTTAAACTAGGCCTGCAACAGCTGAAACACCAGATTCAGGGTATTGCTATTTTGGCAATTGAATTTTACCCCAGAACAAAATATACCCTGTTACGGACAGATTTAAACTAGGCCTGCAACAGCTGAAGCACCAGATTTAGGCTACTGCTTTTTTGGCAATCGAATTTCATCCCAAAACAAAATATACCCTGTTACGGACAGATTTAAACTAGGCCTGCAACAGCTGAAACACCAGATTCAGGGTATTGCTATTTTGGCAATTGAATTTCAACCCAGAACAAAATATATAATTTGCAGGACACTATGAAACTTGGCCAGCCACAGCTGAAACCACTGATTTATGGTATTGCTATTTTAGCAATTGAATTTCACCCCAGAACAAAATATATGTTTTTACGGACACCATGAAACTTGGCCAGCCACAGCTGAAACCACTGATTTATGGTATTGCTATTTTGGCAATTGAATTTCACCCCAGAACAAAATATACCCTGTTACGGACAGATTTAAACTAGGCCTGCAACAGCTGGAACACCAGATTCAGGGTATTGCTATTTTGGCAATTGAATTTCACCCCAGAACAAAATATACCCTGTTACGGACAGATTTAAACTAGGCCTGCAACAGCTGGAACACCAGATTCAGGGTATTGCTATTTTGGCAATTGAATTTCACCCCAGAACAAAATATATCCTTTGCAGGACACTATGAAACTTGGCCAGCCAGAGCTGAAACCACTGATTTATGGTATTGCTATTTTGGCAATTGAATTTCACCCCAGAACAAAATATATTTTTTTGCGGACACTATGAAACTTGGCCAGCCACAGCTGAAACCACTGATTTTATGGTATTGCTATTTTGGCAATTGAATTTCACCCCAGAACAAAATACATGTTTTTACGGACACTATGAAACTTGACCAGCCACAGCTGAAACCACTGATTTATGGTATTGCTATTTTGGCAATTGAATTTAAGCCCAGAACAAAATATATAATTTGCAGGACACTATGAAACTTGGCCAGCCACAGCTGAAACCACCTATTTTATGGTATTGCTATTTTGGCAATTGAATTTCACCCCAGAACAAAATATATAATTTGCAGGACACTATGAAACTTGGCCAGCCACAGCTGAAACCACTGATTTATGGTATTGCTATTTTGGCAATTGAATTTCACCCCAGAACAAAATATATGTTTTTACAGACACTATGAAACTTGGCCAGCCACAGCTGAAACCACTGATTTATGGTATTGCTATTTTGGCAATTGAATTTCACCCCAGAACAAAATATATAATTTGCAGGACACTATGAAACTTGGCCAGCCACAGCCGAAACCACTAATTTATGGTATTGCTATTTTGGCAATTGAATTTCACCACAGAAAATAATCTATCCTTTGCCAGACAGCATACAGTATTATACTTGGCTAGCCAAAGCTGGAACACCAGATTTAGGGGATTGGTATTTTGGCAATTGTATTTAACCCCTTAATAAAATATAGAAATTGCTATCCTGAGTTTCTAGGGGTGATAATTAGCACAGCCAAGCCCCTGATGTAGGATATAGCAAAAAAAAAAACTAGTATTGATGGATTGATGGACTTGGTGGCAGCTTGTTCTGGTGCACCACAAGTCACAAAATGGCCGCCGATCACCCCAGAAAATAAGTGACAGAAAAACGCTCTGTACAGCCTAAAAACCAGTGAGTAAGTAACTAGCAGAAGTTCAATCATTCACAGCTGTAGATCGATCAGTTCATTAGGTGCTGTTGCTGACTTTTCCCTGCCTAATCTCGCCCTCACAGAAGCTGCATCCTCTCCCTACACTAATCAGAGCAGTGTGACGTGCGGCGCTACGTGACTCCAGCTTAAATAGAGGCTGGGTCACATGCTGCACTTGGCCAATCACAGCCATGCCATTAGTAGGCATGGCTGTGATGGGCTCTTAGGGCAAGAAGTAAAACGCTAGCTGATTGGCTGCTGTGCAGCCCTTCAGAAAGCGGGAAGTAATCGCCAAACAACGGACCCGAACCCGAACTTTTTTGAAAAGGTTTAGGTTCGGGTCCGTGTCCCGAACACCCCAAAATTCGGTACGAACCCGAACTATGCTCGAACTGTTCGCGCAACACTAGTTATAAACTAATTCACCCATCTCTAACTTAAAAAAAATCACACAAGTACAAAATCCATAGTCCCGCTGAAACACCAACTGTACTAGGATTTTCAGTAACATATAGCTATTGCAGTCCATTGCTGGAACATATAGCAATATACATGGGATATTATTATTTATCATTTCTCTTATGCATTTGTCTGGCATAAAAAGGGGCAATCTGCATTTTACTTTACTTGTGATAAAGCCTTGTTGACGTTTCAGTTTTCCAGAGACAGCACTTTTTTTTTTTTGCACACACACACAGGTATATTTTTTTTACTGACAGTGAAAAAAAAAATCAGAGACATGAACTACTTTGTACTTTGGTTGTAATGTGGGCCAAACATGCCCATTGAAGTCTATGGGAAGGAAAGTGAAGAAATCTATAGTGAAGAAATGGGTCCGCACCCGTTCCGCAGAATTGCGGAACGGGTGCGGACACATTATACGGACGTCTGAATGGACCCTGATTGCAACAAATCAGATTCTGACTTCAGTTTTCAAAGGAGCTCTGAAAAATGAAAGGTGGAATCTGATTGGTTGGTATGGGAAACTAAGGCTGTGTTCACACTTCAGTTATTTGATCAGTGATTTCCATCAGTTATTGTGAGCAAAAACTACGTGTGGGTCAAAAGCACAGGACAGGTGCAGATCTTTTCATTATACTACATCTCCCCCATGTCTCACGGTTTGCTAATTATGCCTGTTCGCCTGGTTGTAAGCTAGGAGATTGTACCCAGCGTGCTGCCTGAGAACAATAAGGAAGTTTCTGTCCCTATTAGGTCCGCCCCGGGAATGCTGGCCTCTGATTGGGGGGCGGGGGGTGGCACATGGTGCAGCAGCTGTTCCTGCTCATTCAGTGTAGAAGAGAGCAGAAGCTGGGGGTGTGCACACTACCGGTAAGTACTGTATGTGCTGAGCCTGGCATCCTGCTCACAGTGAATAGCTACAGCAGTAATGTATCCTGTCAGCTCCCGTCATGTATAAACCTATTGATTACTGCCCTGACATCTCTGCTCCACTCATCAACGTACAAGTGCAGAATACTGTACATCAGGGTTCAGCAATCTTCGGCACTTCAGCTGTTGTGAAACTACAATCCCCAGCATGCTCCATTCATTTCTGAGAGGAGCAGAGGAAGTATGCATGCTGGGGGTTGTAGTTTCACAGCAAATGGAATGCTGGAGGTGCCTACTCCTGCTCTACATGAATGCATGATAAATGTGGATGGGGAGAAAGCTCTGTCTAGAGAGCTGTGTTCAGAAAGGTGGTTAAAGGTATTTATTATGCTGTTCTACCACTATGATCACAGTAATCATTCTGACCAATACAAGTGTCTGACACTACTGTAAGTGGTTAATAATCAGTACGAAAGTGTGTGACGGTTAAGGGGGAATAAGCGTGCGCTTTATACATCATACATACATCTTGATGATAATACTTGATAGTAGGGGTGGGCGATATGGCCTAAAATTTATATTGCAATATAATATGAAGCATGTGCGATATTATATTTTCTATATTGGAGGGAGGGTTGTTAAACTTTTTTAGTTTTTTTTTCCTTCAACTTTTTATTTAATAACTATTTAGCCTCCTTAGGGGCTAGAACCCTTGTCCTATTCACCCTGATAAATCTCTGACACTGACCCTGCTGCCCTGTGCATACAGCAGCAGGGAGCTGACCATAGCAGCCAGGACATCAGTAGCATCCTGGCTGCCAGGTTCTGAGGGGTTAATTGCGGCGCATCGCAGCGTGCAGTTATAGAAGCCGGGTATGGGATATGGCCGGCACATACAGGCCTATAGGACCTTTCATTAGGTAGAAGCACATAGGGGGCAGTGGGGCACTTACTATTATATATGTGCGGGCCTCCGTTCACCTGATCTGGCCCCCGTCACATGGTGGGAACACCAGGGAGGAGACATCAGCTTCTCTCTGCCTGTGACGTTCTGCACTGCCCCGCTCTCATTGGTGGCAGTGGCCACAGTCCCTCCCCTCCTCCACTCTCATTGGTGGCAGTGGCTACAGTCCCTCCCCTCCTCCTCTCTCATTGGTGGCAGTGGCTACAGTCCCTCCCCTCCTCCTCTCTCATTGGTGGCAGTGGCTACAGTCCCTCCCCTCCTCCTCTCTCATTGGTGGCAGTGCCTCCTCCTCTCTCATTGGTGGCAGTGGCTACAGTCCCTCCCCTCCTCCTCTCTCATTGGTGGCAGTGCCTCCTCCTCTCTCATTGGTGGCAGTGGCTACAGTCCCTCCCCTCCTCCTCTCTCATTGGTGGCAGTGCCTTCTCCTCTCTCATTTGTGGCAGTGGCCACAGTCCCTGCCCTCCTCCTCTCTCATTGGTGGCTCTCAGTGGGGAGGGAGGGACTCCCTCCTTCTCCACTGTGCCGGCTCAGGAGAACATAGTATGCGTCGAGAGCGACGCATACCATGTTCTACCGCGATATGGCGATATAGACGAAATCGATATCGTGGCACAAATTCATATCGCATATCGTCTATAATCGCCATATCGCCCCACCCCTACTTGATAGCTGCTCATTTTCATAGCCAAAACTGACATTTAGGCGCCATGTGCACGACCGTATCCATTTCGCTATCTGCAAAATACGTATATGGTCCTTGTCGCATCTGCATTTTTTGTGGACCCATTGACTTCCATGGTCCACATTTTGCAGCCAAGTATAGGAAATGTTCTGTTCTTTTGCAAAACAGACATACGGATGCCGAAAGCACGTGAATCATCCATGCGCCCTCCGCATCAGTATGTTCATTCCGCAAAAAAATAGACTACAGGGGACATTTATTAACTGATATACACCACCGTGGCGTATTAAAGACACTGATTTTTTTCGCACACCATTTTGCAGCAAAATCTGCAACTTTACCCCGCTGAAGTGGCGCGAAAAGGAGTGGGCGGGCCAAAAGGCTCAGCTCATTTTGGCATGCCATTTTTTGGCGTGGAAAATGGCTTAAATCTACGCCAGCGAGGGAGCTGGTCTAGATTTAAGTCTTTTGCATGGCCTGCTGGAGGAAGGGCCAAAGTTATGCAAGGCCTGGACCTCTACATGACTTTGGTTGATCCTCCAGCAGCGCAGCGATAGAATTCCATTATAGGTTCTGTTATAACGGAATATAACCACCACTGAACCCCAGATGCTCTAGGGGAGAATATGTCTGTAAGGCCTCATGCACACGACTGTAGCCGTTTATGCGGTCTGCAAATCGTGGATCTGCAAAACACGAATACCGTCCATGAGCCTGTAGACATTTTTTTCACTCCTTCACAACTGGCCGATCCTTGTCTGCAAAAGGGGAACGGACTAAGGGAATTCCATTATAGGTTCCGATATAATAGAGTTATAGCAGAATACAACGGAATTTTAGGATGGAATGCAAAACGAAAGCCTTTGAGAGGCACTCAGTTTTGCTCCGCCCTAATACATGTCTGTGGGGACATATATCGGTTCCGCTTGGTTCAGTTACATGACGGAAAAAACTGTCCTGTCGACATTTCCCCATACACATGTATGAGAAAGGAGCAAAACGGAAGGCTTTCATTTTTCATTCCATCCTAAAATTCTGTTATATTTCACTATAACGCTATTATATCGGAACCTATAATGAAATTCTATAACGCCAATGCAAACCTGCCCTTAGTCCGTTCCGTTTTGCAGACAAGGATAGGACATTTGTGAAGGAATGGAAAAAATTTCTGCGGACTCATGGCCAGTATCCTTGTTTTGTGGATCCGCGTTTGCAGACCGCATAAACGGCTACAGTCGTGTGCATGATGTCTTATAGAGATACTCTAGGGGAGAGTATCTGGGGTTCTGTGGTGGTTATATTTTGTTATAACGGAACCTATAATGAAATTCTATAACGCCAATGTAAACCCTCCCTTACTTATTGAGGCTACTTTCACACTAGCGTTTTTGCTGGATTTGGCAGGGTTCAGCAAAACGCTTCTGTTACTTATAATACCACCATCTGCATCCGTTATGAACGGATCCAGTTGTATTATCTTTAGCATACCCAAGACGGATCCGTCATTAACTCCATTGAAAGTCAATTGAGGACGGATCCGTTTTCTATTGTGGATCGGTCCCCATTGACTTGCATCGGGGGTCATGCCGGATCCATCTTGCTCCGCATCCCAGGGCGGTGTGGTTATAATGAATGTGATTTACTACAGAAATGTCAAATTACAACATGTCATTGTTTGGTACTGTAAACGGTATACTCCAATGGGCATGCACCATGTTTGTGAATGCAAGACAGGCATAGGCGTGCGCAGCCTATTGCATTAGGGTGTGCACCCTAAAGCACAAACACACACGCCACGTGCGCGTGTATTTATATATATATATATATATATATATACACACACACACACACAAATACACTCTGCATACATACATACAGACCCAAACTATCAATATAATGAAGGGAGAAGAAATCATTTTTAAACTTACCCGTATTTTTCGCCCTATAAGACACTAGGTTTTAGAGGGGGATAATAAGAAACAAATATTTTTCATTACACCTGAGATCAGACCACCAATTAGACCCCCAATGTTAATCAGACCTCAGCTGACAGCCCCGATAAGACCCCCAATGTTACTAAGACCCCAATAAGACCTCAGATCAGACCCCAATGTGAATGACCCCCAATCAGACCTCAGATAAGAGCCCCAGTGCCTCATATCAGCCCCCAGTGCCTCATATCAGCCCCCAGTGCCACTCTTCAGCCCCCCAGTAGCCTCTTTTCAGCCCCCCAGTGCCTCATATCAGCCCCCAATGTCCTTCTCAGCCCCCCAAGGCCTCATATCAGCCCCCAGTGCCACTCTTCAGCCCCCCAGCAGCCTCTCTTCAGCCCCCAGTGCCTCATATCAGCCCCCAATGCCCCTCTTCAGCCCCCAGCAGCCTCTCTTCAGCCCCCCAGTGCCTCATATCAGCCCCCAGTGCCCCTCTTCAGCCCCCCAATAAAAATAAATAAATACTTACCGTTCCTGCTCCGGACGCCGCCGCTCCTCACCGCCCACACTCCGTAATTCTCTTGTACAGTCTGCTGTGTGGGCACGCACAGTGTGAGGTCACAGCGCGGCCTCACACTGTGCGCAGCCTTCAGAGTGGAGCGCCAAGGACCAAGAAAGAAAAGGTGAGTATAGAGCTTTTAGCACTTTCCGGGCCTGACAGAACCTCGAGTCGGCTTGATTAGGATGTGCCCAGGCACACCCAGCACACCCCGTGCGCACGCCTATGAAGACAGGATAAACCAGTCTTCTGAAACATCAGTCTTCAGAAAATTAAGCTCCACTAAAGTTCTCCTGTCTGATCTGAGATTAAGGCCTCTTGCACACAAATGTTTTTTTTTCCGTATACGGAACCATTCATTTCAATGGATCCACAAAAAAACGGAAGTTACTCCGTATGACTTTCGTTTCCTTATTTTCGTTTTTCCGTTCAAAGATAGAACATGTCCTATTAAGCCTCTTGCACACGACTGTATGGCTTTTTCAGTATTTTGCAGTCCGCAGAAAATGGATTCGCAAAAAATACAGATGACGTCTGTGTGCATTCCGTTTTTTGCGGAAAGGAACAGCTGGCCCCTGATAGAACAGTACTATCCTTGTCCGTTATGAGGACAATAATAGGACATGTTCTATCTTTGAACGGAACGGAAATGGAAGGCATACAGAGTACCTTCCTTTTTTTTTTTTTTTTGCGGATCCATTGAAATGAATGGTCCCGTATATGGACCGTATACGGAACGCAAAAAACGGAACGTAAACAGAAAAAAAAGCGGTCGTTTGCAAGAGGCCTTATTGTCCACATAACGTTCAAGGATAGTACTGTTCTATCAGGGGCCAGCTGTTCCGTTCCGCAAAAAACGGAATGCACACAGACGTCATCCATATTTTTTGCGATTCAGTTTTTTGCAGACAGCAAAATACTGAAAAAGCCATACGGTCGTGTGCATGAGGCCTGATAGGACATGTTCTATCTTTGAACGGAAGAACGGAAACTTAAAGGGAACCTGTCACCTCTACTATGCTGCCTGCACTGAGGGAGCACAGTATAATGACATCAGCGGGCTATCATTACTGTGCTAAAATTCAGACAGGGCTAACCTCTTGGCGCACACCATCGCTGTGAGGTGAGCGGAGTGCGATGAGACTTGTGCCCCCCTGCCTCCTACCTATAACAGGCAACAGGTGGGGAAGGACAGGACCACAAGTCTCGTGCACTGGCGAGCGCTGTGAGGTTCTCCCAGTCAGTAATGGAACTAGTGGAACTGTCACTATACTATGGTGCTCTCAGTGCGGGGAACATAGTAGAGGTGACAGGTTCCCTTTAAAGTGGTTGGCCACTTTCTGTCTACTGTTAACAATATGTGTATGGAAGATGACTATATAGCACTAATATACAGTAGCTTTTGTTAATGTTCTGTGCATATCTGAAAAGGCACATCCTCTTGATTGGCACATCTTCTCTGCTAACCTCACCGAGATGGCTACTGAAAGAGGGTCGTATGTTCAGACACTTTACTCAGCTTCCCCGATTCAAACACAATGGCCCACATTAAAGGGGTTGTGCAGGCCATATATATTGATGTATCCTCAGGATAGGTGATTAATATCAGATCAGCAGGGGCCAATACCCACTCCCCCGTCAATCAGCTGTTTAAAGAGGCGGCGCTGCATGCGAGCACTTGCTTTCTTTTCATCACACTGCCTGTCTTCACGGAAGTGAGTGTAATTACAAGTACGCGTTCCATTCACTTAAATGGAGCGAGTACTTGTAACTCCACTATGCCACCTCTCCAGAGAAGAAGACGAGTAGTATAGTCAACGGGAAGCAGCTCTCGCATGGAGTATCGCCTCCTATTCAAACAACTGAGCAGGGGGTGCCGTGCTTTGCAATTTTCTCGTCATGGACAATGGTCCGTGTAGAAAATCGCTTATCTCAAGATACCCATTAAAGAAGTTGTGCAGTCGTTTAAAGGGGTTTTCCAAGACTTTTTTTTTATTGATGATCTATTCTCTGGATAGGTCATTAGTATCTGATCTATGGGAGTCCGACACCCGGAACCCTTGCCGATCAGCTGTTAGAGAAGGCAACGACGCGCACAGTAGGGCTGCGGCCTTCTCCACCTTTTTGTAGGCCGTGTGATGTCAGGTTCATCAGTCACATGGCCTAGGTGCAACTCGGCCTCATTAAGGCCTCATGCACATCCGTTTTTGGGGACTTTGTGCGGAGCGATTAATTTCAATGGGTCCGCAAAAAAAAAAAACTAAGGTAATCAGCGTGCTTTTCATTTCCATTTGTTCGTATTTCCATTCTGCGAAAAAATAGAACATGTCTTATTATTGCCGCATTACGGATAAGGATAGGACTATTCTATTAGGGGCCAGCTGTTCCGTTCTGCAAAATACAGAATTCACGCGGACGTAATCCATATTTTTTGCGGATTCATGTTTTGCGGACCGCAAAATATATACGGTCATGTGCATGGGGCCTAAAGTTAATGGGGCTGAGCTGCGATACCAAGAACAGCTGCTATACAATGTATGACACTGTGTTGATGACAAGAGAGAAGCCGTGGTGCTACTGCAAGTGCCACTGCATTCTCAAACATCAGATCATAGGGGATCCCGGCTGTTGGACCCTTCACAGTGGTTATGTCCTCCCTATGGTGGCTCACAGTAGTTATGTACTCCCAGTACCCCCTCCCCTGAATACTCACCTGTTTTCCTGATGATCGAGCACTTCCACTGTTCTCAGCAGCAGCAGATGCGGTCACACACATCGCGCTCCTGGCTGTGAAGGAGGCTGATTCCTGAGCTTTCACCGCTCCTCCCACAAGTCAGCAGCGCGATTTGGGGCCTGCTGTGGAGCACCAGAGCCCAGCATGTAAATTGCCCAGGAGTGCACCCAAGCCTCTGAGCCGGGGCACGTACGCTGTCTGCCCCCCTCGCCACGCCCTAGGGATAGGTCATCAATATCAGATCGACAAGGGGTCCCACTGCTGTTTGAAGAGGTAGTGGTGATCATGCTGGTGCTGCTTCTGTTTCAAAATTACCTGCGTGCGGTATCCTTTGCAGCGGTGGTGCGGTTTAGTTACAATTGCTTGTCCTATTCACCTTAGGATAGGTCATCGATAATAAACCACTGTACAACCACTTTAAGGTGAATGGATCACTGTTTAGTCCGGGTTTGTTCTAAACTCAGACAGCAACTCGTCAGAATAATTGTTCTTTTCAAGCACCGATAGACAGGATTAGTACATTTCCCCACTGTGCCAGCCATCTGCACTTGTACCATCAGGAATCTAATGTAGGATCAGTGAGGCTGTGACGTGTCTGGTCCGAAAAGGATCTCAGATCAATGGGGCATGGCTTATGAATTATAAACCGGTAGAAAGTATTAACAAAGTCTATAATGCCATGTATAATACTAGGTCAGCACTAGATTTGATCCCGTGCTAAGCCACGCCCCCTGCACTGATCACATGACAGTGACGTCACCCCAGGTCCTTCGCCTTTGCAACAGTTCGGGTTGGTGGCAGCCGCTCTTTATGGATTCCATATGCCGCTATAGTGGAATCCATAACGGGATGCGTGACTTACCACCACCCGAACGCCGAACAACGGACTTTTTTTTAATGTTCGCTCATCTCTAATCAGGATGTCTTCAGTACAGGACCGGAACGTTGTTTGGCCGGAGAAAATACCGCAGCATGCTGCGCTTTTTGCTCCGGCCAAAAATCCTGAACACTTGCCGCAAGGCCGGATCCGGAATTAATGCCCATTGAAAGGCATTAATCCGGATCCGGCCTTAAGCTAAACGTCGTTTCGGCACATCGCCGGATCCGACGTTTAGCTTTTTCTCAATGGTTACCATGGCAGCCAGGACGCTAAAGTCCTGGTTGCCATGGTAAAGTGTAGTGGGGAGCGGGGGAGCAGTATACTTACCATCCGTGCGGCTCCCGGGGCGCCCCAGAGTGACGTCAGGGCGCCCTACACGCATGGATTATGTGATCGCATGGATCACGTGATCCATGCGCATGGAGCGCTCTGACGTAATTCTGGAGCGCCCCGGGAGCCGCACGGACTGTATGTATACCGCTTTCCCGCTCCCCACTACACTTTACCATGGCAACCAGGACTTTAATAGCGTCCTGGCTGCCATAGTAACCTCAAAGCATTTCGAAGACTGATAAGGATCCTGATCAGTCTTCTAATGCTTTCAGGCGACTTGCGTTCTAACGGATCCGGCGGGATGGAAGTGCCTGCCGGATCCTCAGAACGCAAGTGTGAAAGAGGCCTAAGCGCGGCAGAGCAAGGGGGAGGTGGTGTCAAGCAGGACAGAGGCAGAGCCAAGCAAGGGAGAGGCGGAGCCAAGAGAGGCAGAGCAGAGTGAGGGGGAGGCAGAGCAGAATGAGGAGGAGGCGGAGCCGAGCGAGGAGGAGGCGGAGCAAGACAAGAGGCAACGGAGGTGAAGCAGAGCAAGATGAGAGGCAGTGGTGAAGCACCAGACTTGTGCGGCAGTTTATGACAGGTTTATTTATGACAAGACTGGTGCTCGCCCCCTCCCTCTAGTGCACTTGTGGTCATGTCCAGCCCTCCACGATAGTAGTAATGCAGGAGGCATATTGCCCAACCCTATCTCAGCCCTGCAAGTTGCCCGAAGCAGGGCTAAGCTTCTGAACAAACTACATGCCCGGCACCCGGAACTGCATATACTAATCTTGCATACACAGTACTGGGTAACAGTAACCAGAAAATGGCCAACCCCTTTAAATCTTCTGAAAATCAACAATTAGGTTACAGTCATAACCATATCTTAATGCATATACAATATTTTAAAGGGGTTTTTAGACACTAAAATATATTTTTTTCATAGGATAGGTCATCAATATGAGATTATTGGGGGTCTGACATTTAGGATCTCCACTATTCAGCCGCTAGCAACAGCCACAGGTTTAGGAAATAAACAATGTTAGAGTACTTTCACACTAGCATTAGTGTGATCCGGCAGGCAGTTCCGTTGTCGGAGCTTCCAGCCGGATCCGCCGTTCAGTGTGACAACTAACAGCATTTGTAGACGGATCCGATTCACAG
Organism: Bufotes viridis; assembly: GCA_033119425.1. Classification (NCBI taxonomy): domain Eukaryota; kingdom Metazoa; phylum Chordata; class Amphibia; order Anura; family Bufonidae; genus Bufotes; species Bufotes viridis. Next base: position 192,437,764 of record CM065594.1, read on the forward strand.
TTTTCGCAGACCGGAAGGACGGATCCGTCCTTCAGTTGTTTTGCAATGCCGGATCCGGCACTAATGCAAGTCAATGTAAATTAATGCCGGCATTCCGGCGACTGATCAGGCATTTTGGACGGACATAATACCGCAGCATGCTGCGGTATTATGTCCGGCCAAAACGCCTGACCGTGACTGAACGGAAGGCATACTGATGCAAACTGAATGGATTTCTATCCATTCAGATTGCATGGGGATATGCCTGATCAGTTCTTTTCCGGCATAGAGCCCTTTTAACGGGACTCTATGCCGGAAAAGAATAACGCAAGTGTGAAAGTACCCTTAGCAAACACAATGGCGCCATATACTGTGTAGTGGCCATTCTTGGATACTGCAGCACGGCTCTTATTCACTTGAATACCCAAAAATGGCTCCGTAGACTGTTTAGTTCCAGAACCTGCGTCTGCCGCTAACCGCTGATGGGGGGCATCGGGAGTCATTCTCGCACCAATATCATATCAGTGACCTATCCTATGGATGAGCCATCAATGTGTTGGTCTCAGAAAATCCCTGTAAGGCTGGCTTCACACATCCGTTAAACCCGGACGTGAGCAGTCCGTGGTAATGCGGGCTGGATTTGTTCTTTACAGCTGCAGCACACCGCGTCATAGCAACCAATGATGCCGTGCGCTCCGGCTGTAAAGAGCAAATCCAGCCTACATTACCACGGACTGCTCACGTCCGGGTTTACCAGACGTGAAAAGCCAGCCTAATACTGCTTGCTTTTAGATTGCACAGAATGCTCTGTACAGCGATGCTCTGCTTGGGTGACCGATCTTTTAGTCCCTGTGGTAATGTAAAATATATGGTGCCTGCAGTGTACAAGCTGACCCACATATGCAATGTTTGTGCAACAGATGAACTCTCCATAAGGGGGAGGGGCACCAGGGGTCCCTTAAAGGTGAAATACGTTTTTTTCGTTGTGATGCCAGTTGCAGTTCAGCACTGAGGGACGGAGTCCCTCTAAGTAGATGATGTTGGGGGTACCCAGGTGTAGGAATGTCAGAGTGGTGTAAGGGTAGCCTATGGTGTCCCTTTAGGTGTAGTGGCTGTGCACGTGTCACGGTGCTCCTACCTGGATATCCTGGAACGCCAGGCGTTTTGTCCGAAGCAGTGCAAATAGGGTGAACAGTTGAAGGGTTGGTAGAATAAATTGAATCCAGACTTATATTGAAGTTGATAACTAGTGTTGGGCACGAATATTCAAATCGCTAATTTAATTGTGAATATCGCAACTTCGAGAATTTGCGAATATTTTGAATATAGTGATATATATTCGTATTTTCAAATATTCTACTTTTTTTTTCATCAGTAACCCCCCTTTTGCTTGTGGGCCAATGAGAAGGCTGCAATGTCTTTGTCTGAGCTTAGCAACATCCCTAGAAACCAATAGGAAAGTTGCCTACCCCTTTAGTATATAAGAACCTCCCCAGCAGCCATTTTCTACAGTTTATTACAGTTCTGAGAGAGACAGCTGTGTCATTGCTGTGCTCTCTGCTTTCCTGTGTCACATTACATTAGATAGTTAGCTTATACAGTGAGGAACAGAAGTATTAGAACACACTGCGATTTTGCAAGTTCTCCCACTTCTGAAATTCACATTGTAGGTGCATTCCCACTCTGAGAGACTACGGGGCAATTACCAAGCAGCTTGGTGAAAATAGATCAACTGTTAGAGCAATTGTTAGAAAATGGAAAAGGCTAAAGACGACTGGTCAGTCTCCCTTGGACTGGGGCTCCATGCAAGATCTCACCTCGTGAGGTATCACTGATGATAAAAAAGGTCAGGAATCAGCCCAGAACTACAAGGGAAGAGCTGGTCAATGATATGAAGAGAGCTGGGACCACAGTTTCAAAGGTCACAGTCTTTAGAACACTACGCTGTCATAGTTTCAAATCATGCATTGCACGGAAGGTACCCTGCTCAAGTCATCACATGTCCAGGCCCATCTGAAGTTTGCCAATGACCATCTGGATGATCCAGAGGAGGCATGGAAGAAAGTCATGTGGTCAGATGAGACTAAAGTAGAACTTTTTGGTCTAAACTTCACTCGTCGTGTTTGGAGGAAAAAGAAGGATGAGTTGCATCCCAAGAACACCATCCCTACTGTGAAGCATGGGGTGGTAACATCATGCTTTGGGGGTGCTTTTCTGCGAAGGGGACAGGACAACTGAACTGTATTAAGAAGAGGATAAATAGGGCCATTTATTGTGAGATTTTGAGCAACAACCTCCTTCCCTCAGTCAGAGCATTGAAGATGGGTCGTGGCTGGGTCTTCCAACATGACAACGACCCGAAGCACACAGCCAGGATAACCAAGGAGTGGCTCCGTAAGAAGCATATCAAGGTTCTGGAGTGGCCTAGCCAGTCTCCAGACCTATTTCCAATAGAACATCTTTGGAGGAAGCTGAAACTCTGTGTTGCTCAGCGACAGCCCCTAAACCTGACAGATCTAGAGGAGATCTGTGTGGAGGAGTGGGCCAAAATCCCTGTTGCAGTGTGTGCAAACCTGTTCAAGAACTACAGGAAACGTTTGACCTCTGTAATTGCAAACAAAGGCTTCTGTACCAAATATTAACACTGATTTTCTCAGGTGTTCAAATACTTATGTGCAGCAGTGCAAGACAAATAAATTCTTTAAAAATACAATGTGATTTCAAAATCTTTTTTTTTATTCTGTCTCTCAGAGTGGGAATGCACCTACAATGTGAATTTCAGACCGCTCCGTGATTTCTAAGTGGGAGAACTTGCAAAATCGCAGGGTGTTCAAATACTTCTGTTCCTCACTGTATATATAATACAGATAGTTAATGGGAGATAGTCAGTGTAGGTTTGATCGTGATATAGTGTAGCTGTGCAGGGTGTTAGGTAGTTCTGCTGTCCATACATAAATGATGCATACATAGTTATGTGATGTCACAAGTTCACAACAATACTTAGTGCACCAATCATTAATATGTTGTCAGACCTGTTAAAATGTGAAGTTGCACGTATTGCACAAAAATATGCGCATCATTAATTGCTGTTTTTCGTAATCGCGAATATATTGGAACACTCTATCTACATATAAAGCTATTGTAATATTCTGCTGTGCCAACCATTTTCCAACCAACTTGTAGCAGCTTGAAAAAGGTAGCTATAGTGACCCACCCCTGTATTGCACGCGCATTACGCGCATATTACATTGACGATTTTCGCAATCAAGAAAATAACCTCAAATTCGTGAATATTCTACCAAATATTCGCGAAATATTGCAAATTCAAATATTGCCCCTGCCGCTCATCACTATTGATAACAGCTTTACTTGAAAAAACTTGCACCAGGGAACAATCTTCCAACTTCATCTTGGTTACCAGCAGGCTTTGGCATTAATTCTGGCAGGCAAACACATTTGGCTCTGCTGCATCTGTAACTCTCTCGCTCTGCTGTGTCAACTGGATTAAATAGAAACTTTTCCTTTGCGGTTTGCTGTAACTTATCTTTCTGTTGTCTGACTCTATCTTTATCTCGGTCTTTGTCTTTATCCAGGGAACTTCTGCTCCTGGCTTCTAAGACTATTTGCTCTTTTCTCTTATTCCAGCAGAGTTGATAGTACTCTGGCTGGCTTTGGCAGGACTCGTCCAGCAGGGACGAGCTGTTTCTTTCCCCAAGCAGGGGATCCTCTAGACTGACTTCTGCAGGACTCGTACAAGAGGGATGAGGGCCTGTTGATTTCCCTAAGCAGGGGATCCTCTAGACCAGTGATGGCGAACCTTTTAGAGACCGAGGGCCCAAACTGCAACCCAAAACCTACTTATTTATCACACAATGCCAACACGGCAATTTAACCTGAATACTACAGTCCAATATAGTATATGTTCCATTTACTTTATCATATAGCTATAATAGCCTGCCTATATTCAGTGTGCTGTCTGTGCTGTTTATAGTGCGTCCTGCGCTGATGAATGGCAGGAAAAGTATAAGGCATATTCTTTCACTATAGACTTTTTTTCAGTGTACGGGTGCCCACAGAGAGAGTTCTGAGTGCCGCCTCTGGCACCCGTGCCATAGGTTCGCCACCACTGTTCTAGACTGACTTTCACTGGGAATGGGAATGCACATTGTCTGAACCTGGAATAAACACATATGATGACGTAAAAGCAACCATAGAAGATAGTAAAAGGATTGTAAAAGTTGGTAATGCCACTCTGGGGCGTTATATTTGCATGCAGCCGCAGATATGCAGAAGAGGAGCCTAAGACCTTATTCACACATCAGTGTTTTGGTAATTGATTTCCATCAGTGATTGTGAGCCAAAGCCAGGATTGGAGCCTCCACAAGAGAGAAGGTATAAGAGAAGGATGTATACTTGTTCTGAGTGTAGATCCAGAACTCATTTAGGCTCAAAATCAATGATCGAAATCGCTGACTGTGTGAATAAGGCCTAATCCAGCTCACAGGAGTGAATGTTTAAAATCTTCAGGTTGGTCAGTGACCTCTTCTTCTATTACCAGTGAATAGTTAACAACATCTAATAATAGGACTTGAGAGATTTGGTTGAGTCATTCTTCAGGTATGGTGTATTGCTGTCCAGAAGTATGTTATCAGTGTGAAGAAGGGGTAAGTCTTAGGTTACACTAACTAAATAATAAAAATAAATTGAGCTTTTTGTCTATCGTTGTGTATTGTGAGTCTGCCAAAAAGAAGTTTGAAAAGTTTCCTTGGACTTGAATATAAAGAAATAAAATACTACTTATAGTTCTAAATGCATTACACTGTGCCTATAATAACTAGAGATGAGCAAACTAGAGAATTACTGTTAGGCTTAGGGTACTTTCACACTAGCGTTTCTCTTTTCCGGCATTATCCTAATGCATTCTGAGTGGATAGAAATCCGTTCAGGATGCATCAGGATGTCTTCAGTTCAGTCACTGTACGGCGTTTTGGACTGAGAAAATATCGCAGCATGCTGTGGTTTTATCTCCTTAATGCCGGATCCGGCATTAATTTCTATAGGAATGTATTGTATTGTATTGTATTAGTGTATTAAAAATACCGCAAAGACGGACCCGTTCTTCCGGTCTGCGCATGCACAGACCTTTAAAAATGTGAAAAAAATACATAACGGATCCGTTTCTCCGGATGACAATCGGAGAGACGGATCTGTTCTTTTAATGCATTTGTGAGACGGATCCATAGTGTGTGATTTATTTATTTTTTTACCGCCCCCAGCTTTAATAATGCCCCCAGGTAGGCCCCCATCTTAAATAATGTCCTCCACAGTGTAGGAATTTTTTTTTACCGCCCCCAGCTTTAACAATGCCCCAACAATGTAGGGGCCCCATCTTAAAGGGAATCTGTCACCTGCTGTAGTCATTTTAGGCTGTCACCTTTTCCATGTTCAATAAAGTACCTTATTTCCAGCTCTGGTCTTCCTTATTCATTTCGAGTTTTAATTTTGCTAAAAAAGCGATTTTTCTGTTATGCAAATGAGGGTCCAAGGTGCCCAGAGGGGCGTTTTTTTTTTCAGCTCTGGTGCCCAGTAACGCCCCCAGCAGTGCCCAGCCCGCCTTAATTTGAAGTCCAAGCAGGCCTCCAGATCCTGAAATCCCCTCCCACAGCAGAGACTAGATTTTTTTTTAACGGCCCCAGCTTTATAATGTCCCCCATGGTTTAAATAATGCCGCCATAGTGTCCCAAAGCCAAAAACCAAAACAGAGTTCCAGTCCCTCAATTCCTATATGTGCGGAGCTCTCGCACTGATAATAGGAAACAAATATGTCTGTAGTAGTCTGTGAGCCGTACAGCGCTGGACACAGGCCGGAAGAGGCCTGCATCGCATCGCTGTGACGGATGGAGGTAAGTATAAGTGTCTTGTTTTGTGTGTGTGTTTTTTTTTGTTTTTTTTTTTAAACCGGACCCACTGGCCCATAAGGGGGGGGGGGGAGAGATTTTGGCACTTGGGGGGGCGGAGAGATATGTGGGTGTGGCTTGAGGGTGGGCAGGGACACAGGGGCCCCATAAGTGCTGCCCCCCCAGATTTTTGGGGCTTCCTACGTCCATGAACAAGATGCACAGTGCGATTACACAGAGCCCGCACTGTCCCTGCAGTCTCCCTATGCTCTCCCTACAGTGTGTGAAAACGTTCCCTAGGATCTCCCCACTGTCCCTGCATATCCAATATTCTACAATTAAAAGATTGCCAAAACACTGCCCCTAGCACTTGCTACTTGTCTCCCTATTCTCCGCTTACAGTAAAATGGCGTAGACTGGATGGAATTCGACTTTTTATAGGACTGTAAAATCACAGTGGATGACTATCTGCTGATTGGCTGGCTGCACATGATTATGGGTCATATCTCCTTCGTGTGATTCTTGCTTTTGTAACACATGTAGCCACCATTTTAGGAAAAAATGATTTGTTGCAACGAAGCGAGAAGAAATTCAGATTTGTGTCGAATCAAAGTTTTCCTGAAATTCTGATCAAATTCCATTTGTTTCACTTCGAATCGCTCAACATTAATAAGACATTTTCATCTCTTTGGAATTGCCCTTTTACAATGAAGCCGCGTCTCTTTTTCAGTAAAACACCCCCCCATCAAGCTGAAGAGAATTTCTAGTGTTTAGGTGCACTGACATTTTAAAATAACTTAAAATCAATCATCCTATTAAACATATGATCTGTATTTCTGTACTGGTCTAGTGGTCTTTAGCAGGCATTCACTTCCCACTGGCCTCACAGAGGGTTGCTCTATTGAGGTAGTGAATATGCAGCTCTTTCTTTGTGATCACGTTGTGTTTAGAAGGCATTCATTCCTTTTGTTCAGTCTGTCCCTGCAGTCACATTAAAAGAACATGGAGAAAGACACATGACCTGAGCAGTTACAGATGTTCCTTTGATTTAGTCAGTATTGCATTCAACAGCTGAAACTAAATTAGCTTATGGATGTGTTCAGACTTTGGATATTATTCCAAAACACTGTAGCCCCTTCAAACATCTGGCACATCCAAAGTTAGACCTCCATTGATCTAATATTGAAGGCTTTTCCTAAGGATAGACCGTCAGTTTTGAAGTCCGTAATAAACCCTTTATACAGTCGACGATACAGTCGGGCTTGAGGACCGTTGCCGTGGTACCTCGCACAGAGACTGGGGTGGTGCCGTTACCATGGATTGTGGTCAGGATAAGGACATCCCTCTTGTCCTTATATCTGACCAGCAACAGGTTGTCGCTGGTAAGGGCACGGGTCTCACCCCTGGGGATAGGTACCTGGAGGAGGGAGGTAGGGAGGCCGTGCTGATTTTTCCGCACGGTCCCACAAGCGAACGTGGATCTGGCGGCAAGGGACCTGAACAAGGGAATACTGGTATAAAAGTTATTTCACGTACAGGTGGTAACCCTTATCCAGCAGTGGGTGCACAAGGTCCCACACGAGTTTCCCGCTAACACCCAGAGTGGGGGGACATTCTGGGGGTTGAATACGGGAATCTCGTCCCTCATAAACACGAAATTTGTAAGTGTGCCCTGAGGTACTCTCACAAATTTTGTACATTTTCACGCCATACCTCGCTCGCTTAGTGGGAATGTATTGGCGGAAACTGAGTCTCTCCTTGAAAGCAACGAGAGACTCATCAACTGCGACCTCCCTTCCAGGTACGTAGGCCTGTGCAAACTTGGCCCCGAAATGATCGATGATCGGCCGTATCTTATACAGCCGGTCATAGGCAGGATCACCTTGGGGGGGGACATGCTGCATTATCTGCATAATGCAGGCATTTCCGGATGGCCTCGAATCTGGGACGCGTCATGGCCATACTGTACAATGTGGTCTGATAGAGAACGTCCTCACTCCAGTAATGCCTGACACTGGGTTTTTGCACTAGACCCATGTGCAACACGAGGCCCCAAAACGTCCTCATCTCGGCTGCACTGACTGGCGTCCAGCCACCGGGTCTAGCCAAAAAGGAGCCTGGGTGCTGAGCGACGAACTGTTGGGCGTACAGATTCGTCTGCTCCACCATCAGATTCACCAATGGGTCACTGAAAAAAAAACTAAAAAAGTCTATTTCAGTGAACCCCACTGTGGGAATCTGGATTCCAGGATTGCCAACAAAATCCGGAATCGCAGGCTCATAGTCCACTGGGGGACACCAGCTAAGTTCACCGGTGGGGGGCTCCGGTGCGCTTATTTGGTGGGCCAGGAAGCCAGTACGAACCCCAGGGCTGCTCGTACTGGTGTGGGCCATGGGTTCCCTAGCATGTGGGGGCCCTGGCTCCGCCTGGCGGCGTCTCCGCCGCCTTGGGGGCTCATCGTCATCAGATGATGATGAGGAGGATGCGGATGAAAGGAAGAACGTGGGGTCATCCTCATCCTCACTGGTGCTCTCGGTGTCGGAGAGCATCTGGGCATATGCCTCCTCCGCCGAGAACATCCGGCGGGCCATGGGTATGTGTGTGCATGTATGTGCGTGTGTGTCAAACTTTATTGTATGTGCGTGTGTGTGGGGGCGGGTGTTCACGTACTAATAATAAGAAAAAAATGGACAAGTGTTAGAAAAAAAAAAGAAATTCAAACTAGCTGATCAGCCGTCCGGCACTACTGATCAGCGGTGGGGTGGGCGATGCGCTAACGGTGGCCGGACGCTAAAAGTGCCGGCCACAGTAAGCGCACGAAAAAAAAAAAATCCAAAAAAAGTGGTGGTGGTGGAGTGGGGGACGGGGGGACGGGTCAGCACCCCTGGGTGGGTTTAGGGTCTCACAGCTAAGTGCTGTGGACCCCAACCACCACAGGCAGCACTGAAGTAAGTGTGTTTTTTTTTTTTTTTCCTAAACACTAACTGTCCCTTCTAGCCCTGCCTAAGATACCTCTCCCTCGCTGACCTCGCCTGAATCTCCCGCCTCTCTCCCCGGACCAATCGGATCCCAGCACCGCCACAACCGTCCCCAATTAAAGAACGGTGATTGGTGGTGTGAGAGCCAGCCTGACTGCTTCCCAGCTCCACAGCAAGAGCCGCACTTGAAGAAGCAAAGAGCCACAGGTTGGCCACCCCAGTCCTAGGCCTTGCCTAATGCTGAGAGGCACAATACACTGCAATATATAAGAACTGTAGTGTATAATACAAGCTATTGCATGTCAGTACCTTGTATTATACAATTTGAGAACCACTCAACCCCTTACCGTTGAGGTACATGTTCAGCAGATGTTGGGTCTTTAGCCCCTAAGTGACCACCAATATGCCTTTTTACGCCGGTCAATAAGGGGACTTAGGTGGGCCTTTTCACGGCGGCCAGCTCTAAGCGCTGCACGTGTCCCCCAAGCAGCGAAGAGACGGGGCTCAGCCCTCACGTGAGAGCCACACTCCTGCTCTAACAGTCCCAACTGGCAGGAGTGCCGATCTGGGCTGTTTAACCCCTTACATGCCATGGGCAATGGTGTCTGCCACATGTAAGAGGCAATGGTGTCTGCACATGTATGGGGGACATTATTTTAGCTAGGGGCCTACATGGGGGCATTATTAAAGCTGGGGGAACTATAAAAAAATTATTTACACCGTGGGTGACATTATTTTGGCTGGGGGCATTATTAAAGCTGGGAGCAGTAAAAGAAAAATTCCTACACTATGGGGGAAATTATTTTAGCTGGGGGCCTACATGGGGGCATTATTAAAGCTGGGGGCAATGCAGCTTTAAATTAGTAAAAATTGGGGAAGAATAACACATGCCTGCTTTTATTACGGGTTATTCGAGGGATTTTAAATGGATGAAAAGATCCCTACAGAAAAACTGTCCGATTTTAAAATCTGACCGCATTTTAAGTAGAATATTACCAGAAGCCCTAAAAATAGTGTACAGGAGAGCAAGGACGATTAAAGGGCTTCTGTCACCCATTTAGCAATTTTCAGTAGCGGACATTAGCTATTTGCTAATGTCAGCTGAGTCCAAACATATCACTTTTACCTTTCTCTGTGCTGTAATTTCTGTAAAAATCGTACTTTTATATTATGCAAATTACTTCACTACCAGCAACTTGGGCAGTTACTTGCTGGCAGCCGCCGCATCCTCAGACTGTAAACACGCCCCCTCTCCACTTGATAGACAGGGCCAGCGAGCGCTCTCTTCCTCCCGCTGGCCTTGTCTGCCCATGAAATCGTGCGCCTGCGCCGTAACATTCCTCATTCTGCGCAGACGTTCTGAGTGAAGGACGTGCGCTTGACAGCTCCTTCCTCAGTGCGCCTGCGCCGATGATGTCAGACTACACCCGGAAAAGGTTGTCATCCCCGTGTCACTGAGACCGGAGGCTGCTCGGGAAGCCCATGGGAGGGGCTCCCATTTCGGGAACAACAAAATGTTCAAGTGGCTCCAACAGCTTGTATACTGTCCAGATCTGGCAGACATGGTGGCCGAGACATGTCTTAAGTGTCGACTCTGCGGGCTGAGTAAGAGTACTGAACAGTGGGCTCCTGTCCAGGCCATCTGGACCCCACGCCCCTAGAGCTTCTTATGATCGATTATGTACAGATTGGGTACTCTACCTCGGGACACTCGTACTGTCTAGTCATGACAGATAATTTCACAAAGTATGCGGTGGCTGTACCCACTAGAGACCAGATGGCAGTCGGCCATCAGGTAAGTTGGATGTGCGGTGGGAGGCGGTCCCATACACGGTGAAGAAGAGGGTAGACCCTGCCATCCCGATCTATGAGGTAGAGCCAATAGGGAATGGGGGGCCCTCACAAAACTTGCACCGTAACATATTGAGGCGTTGTAATTTTGATGAGCCTGTGTGGGTGGAGGAGATGCCTCCTCCTGCTCAGAATACAGAGGAAATCCCCTTAGAGGAGGAGGAAGAGGAATGGTGGATTGTCCCTGATCCGGTAGCCACAGAGGTTCCGGCCATGGCAAGTTTCCCACCCAGGGAAAGTGTTGAGCAATCAGCAGCTCCTCCCCCATTAGATGTGCCTGATGTCTCCAGTGCTTCTGAGGTTAACCAGGCCTAATGCTGGTATGCCCCTACAGCGCTATGCCCATGAGTTTGTATGGGAAGTGTTGCCGAGGATAACAACTTCTAGTGGCGTGGCATGTGAGATAGGGAAACAGCTCTCCTTGTCTGAACACTGTTTGTGTAGATTAAATTAAATGATCTGGACTGACATTCTTCTGTTTGGCCACAAGATGCTGCTGTTTCCAAAACACAGCTACAGACTGCTTATATTTCCATATTCATAAGAGGTGAAGTTACACAGAGCCTGGAGAGGAAGAGAAAGGAAGCAGACATCTTAGAGGGAGCTGAGACTGAGGAACTATGTCAGCAGAGGATTGGTGATGAGCGAGCATGCTCAGCCGAGTATTGGTTTGTCTCGAGCATCGCTATGCTCGGCGCTCGGCTTTACTCAACCGATCACCACGTGTATTCGTCCCATTGCTCGAGTCTCCTCCCCGCATGTTTGGCACCTTCTAACCAGCCAATGAAGGTCCAGGTAAGTAATTCCCCTCAGTGTAAGGCCATAACAATGTTAGCTGTAAGCCTTACACTGATTGGCTGGCCAGAACACGTGATACCATTTCATATAGGAGCTGAGGTCCAGCGCTCGGCTCATTTAGCATCAAGGATAGCAGACAGTAGGCAGGGACAGATAGCGTTTTGCTCTAAACTTACTGATTTCATTCCAAAAACCTTATTAAAAGACCTAACAGTCCATTTAAGGACTAGTTTGACAGTGTAGTGTATGTTTGACAGCAGTGCAGCACTTTTTATTTTATTTTTTTAAGAAGGGGTTTGCTTCAGCATTATCAGGGACAGGCGTCACCAGAAAGGGACAGGGCTTGAAAATCCCTTACTGGAAGCCCTTACAGTGTGTATTGTAAATATTACATTATCTCTGGGCTAGTGTAGTGTCAAAATTTAGTATTTTTCTGTATCCAGTACCTTACTGGAAGGTAATACAATGTGTATTGTAAAAATTACATTATCTGTGGCCTACTGTAGTGCTGAAAATTTGTATTTTCTGTCTCCAGTACATTACAGCAAGCCAATACAGTGTATATTGTAAAAATTACATTATCTCTGGGCTAGTGTACTCCATAAAATATTTATTTTTCTGTATTCAGTACATTACAGCAAGCCAATACAGTGTGTACTGTAAAAATGTCATTATCTCTGGGCTAGTGTAGTGCCGAAAATTTGTATTTCTCTGTCTCCAGTACATTACCACAAGCCAATACAGTGTGTATTGTAAAAATTACATTATCTCTGGTCTAGTGTACTCCTGAAAATCTTTATTTTTCTGTATTCAGTACATTACAGCAAGCCAATACAGTGTGTATTGTAAAAATTACATTATCTCTGGGCTAGTGTAGTGCCGAAAATTTGTATTTCTCTGTCTCCAGTACATTACAGCAAGCCAATACAGTGTGTACTGTAAAAATTACATTATCTCTGGGCTGGTGTAGTGCCAAAAATCTGTATTTTTCTGTATCCAGTACTGTCCTGCATCAGAAAACTGTGTCTTTAGCGGACAGTAAAACAATCTGCACCACATCTACAGACAAAACCATTAAATATGAAGAAGGCGAGCACAAAGGGAGGGGGAAGTGGGCGGGATGCTGATGGTGCAAGCAATGTCTGTGGCCCTGGGTGTGATGCTGATGGTGCAAGCAGAGGCTGTGGCCCTGGGCGCAATGAAACTGTGCCTGCTGCCAGTGTACCAAAAAAAACAAAAAAATCCACCTTACCCCTTAGCTTCATGTCCAAGTTAGCTGGGCAGCGTAGGACAACACTGTCCAAGTCGGACCAGTGCGAACAGGTGGTCGGTTGGATTGCAGAAGATAATGCTTCCAGACGGTTAAGCAACACCCTCTCTTCACGAAGTCCAGTCTCCGTAGCCAACAGTCTGGTCAACCGAATCCTCACTTTCAGTGGTGTAACTAGAAATGACTGGGCCCCACAGCAAATTTTTTAATGGGGCACCCACCCCCCCAGTATTTTTTTCACAACCCCTTCCTTTCATGCCGCCACCTTTCCTGTGGCTAGTAAAGATCGCTCTCTCAGACCAGGCCCAGCAGCTGTCCATCCGTTTTCTACACTGTCTATACTGCCACTGTATATCATTTCATTGTGTAATAATGTTGAGGGGCCCTGACAAAATCTTTTAGTACCTTTCCTTCTCTTGGATGGGCCCCTTCTGGGTCAGGGCCCCAAAGCAGCTGCTTCCCCTGCTTCCCCTATAATTACGCCCCTGCTCACTCTGATTCTCCTTCCTCCCTCCATGTTACATCTGGCCAAACAAGTGATCCCACACTCGGATATTCACATTACCTCTTTTTATCGTCAGTACTTGGTTTGGATCTCTCGTCAAGCACGCTTGAAGAGGTACCTGAGATATTGTGCCCTGATTCCCGTCACAGTCTCAAGAAGATGACGGTGGTTAACCGCAATCATTCATTCACGAGGTGGATGATGATGAGACACAGTTGCCAATCACTGAGGTGGTGGTTAGGTCAAGTCAGGAGGATGAGCAGAGTGAGGAAGTGGAAGAGGAGGTGATGGACAATGAGGTCACTGACCCAACATCGCTAGGTGAAAAGCCGAGCGAGGACAGCAGTACAGAGGGGGAGGGATCCGTAGCTCACTGCAACAGTCTGGAAGAGGCAGTGGAGTTGCAAAAAGGAGACGTCGGCACACACCAAACAGGTCCGCAACCATTACACCGAGCACCCCCATGCGTAAATCTACCTTGCCAAGGGGTAGGTGTTCCGCAGTATGGCGCATTTTAAAGGAAAGCGCAAACGACAAAAGAGTGGTAGTTTGCAACCTGTGCCGTACCAAAATGAGCCGGGGCGTGAACACTAGCAACCTCACCTGCCACATGGCATCCAAGCACCCTAATAAGTGGGCCGAACGCCTGGGTCAACACTCTGCGTCTGCGGGTCCCATCACTGCCTCCACTTCCCCTGTGTTACGCACTGCTGGCTAATCCCCTGTCGAAGGTGCAGGCCCGGATGCCCCTCGCCCTGCACCTGGACCTTTGCATGAGCCTTCAGCAACAACATCCACTTCCTTGTCCCAGTGCAGCGTCCAAATGTCGATAACACAGGCATTTGAACGCAAGTGTAAATAGCAGTGGTAGCAGTGTAGCACTGCTGTGGGTAAGCGTCAACAGGCCGTGCTGAAGCTAATCTGTTTAGGGGACAAACAGCACACCGCCGCAAAGATGTGGCAGGGTATAAGGTACCAGACCGAGCTGTGGCTCTCGCCACTCAAGAGGCATGTTTGTGTCTGACAATGGCCGTACCTTGGTGGCGGCTTTGGAGCTTGGCAACCTGACACACATTCCATGCCTAGCCCACATCTTAAACTTAGTGGTTCAGCGGTTTTTCAAAACCTACCCCAATTTGCAGGAGCTACTAGTGAAAGCGCGCCCCTTTTGTGCTCATTTCCGCAAGTCGTCCACAGCTTCGGCCGGTCTGTCAACGCAGCAGCAGCGCTTGCGGCTTCCAGCTCACAGACTGTTGTGCGACGTGAGAACGCGGTGGAACTCTACATTCTACATGTTGGCCAGGCTTTGTGAGCAGCAGAGGACAGTTGTGGAATACCAGCTGCAACATGGTCGTTGCCTTTCCAGTCAACTGCCACTATTCACAAGCGAGGAGTGGGCATTGATGTCAGACCTATGTGAGGTTTTAAAAAACTTTGATGAATCCACACAGATGGTTAGTGGCGATAACACTATTATCAGTATAAACAATCCACTGCTGTGTCTACTCAAACGATCGCTGCTCACAATTAAGGAGAATGCTTTGAATGTGGCAGATGAGGTAATGGGGGAGGAGATGACACAGGGTGATAGCTAGACCTCCCCCAGTTCGTCTTCTCAGCGCAAATTGGACCATGAAGAGGAGAAGGAGCTGCAGACACTTGCCACTGCTACAGAGGCTTGTACCCATGGAACTTTAATTCCATCTGTTCAGCGTGGATGGGCAGAAGGGGAGGAGGAGGGAATGGAGAGTCATCCTGAAGTTGACATCGACATCTTGCCTGTTGGTACTCTGGCACACATGGTTGACTTCATGTTAGGCTGCCTTTCCCGCGACCCTCGCGTTATACGCATTTTAGGTAACATAGATTACTGGGTTTTCACCCTTCTCGACCCCTGCTACAAAGAGAACTTCTCATCTCTGATTCCTATGGTGGAGAGGATGAGTAAAACCGTGCAATACCAAAAGGTACTTGTTGACAGATTGCTCCAAAATTTTCCATCTGACAATGTGGCCGCCAGAGTCCGTACTTCCTTAGGCAACCGATGAAGGGAGACAAGGGGAACACACAGTAGTTCAAACAGAGGCAGGGCAACACTTTCCAAGGCATGGGACACTTTCATGACACCCCGCCAGCAACCTCATCCTGAATCGCGGCCTAGTGCTACAAGGAGGGAAAAGTTTTGAAAGGTGGTGAAGGAATACATTGCAGACCGTGTCGGGGTCCTAAATGATCCCTTAGTGCCTTACAACTACTGGGTGTCCCAGCTGGACACGTAGCACAAACTTGCGCTCTACACCTTGGAGGTGCTGGCCTGCCCTGCCGCCAGCGTATTGTCTGAGCGTGTATTTAGTGCTGCTGGTGGCATCATAACAGATAAGCGTATCCGCTTGTCCACTGACAATGCTGACAGGTTGACTCAGATAACTATGAACAAGGCCTGGATTGCCCCTGACTTCTCCACTCCACCAGAGGAAAGCTGAGCTAAGGAGGAACAAAAATGCAATTTAAATGTATGCTTTATAATATACTCAATCCACAAGATTCAGATGCACCCTTTTCACCGCAAAAAAAGGGTATATGTTTGAATCTTGTTTTCTCATCCGCCTCCTCCTCCGCCTCCTCTTCCATACAGAATATATATGCTCTCACTACAATGTTTTGTAGGGTTCGCTCGGCTTCAGGCCCTCACCTCCAATGCTTTATAAAGTCTGCTCACCTGTAGGCCATCACTGCAATGTTTTATGGTGTTCGCTAGGCTTCAGGCCCTCACCTCCAATGCTTTATAAGGTTTGCTCACCTGTAGTCCATCACTACAATGTTTTATGGGGTTCACTAGGCTTCAGGCCCTCACCTCCATTGCTTTATACCGTATGCTCACCCGTAGGCTATCACTGCAATGTTTTATGGGGTTCGCTAAGCTTCAGGCCCTCACCTCCAATGCTATGTAAGGTTTGCTCACCCGTAGGCCATTACTGCAATGTTTTATGGGATTCGCTAGGCTTCAGGCCCTCACCTCCAATGCTTTATAAGGTCTGCTCACCTGTAGCTCATCACTGCAATGTTTTATGGGGTTCACTAGGCTTCAGGCCCTCAACTCCAGTGCTTTATACCATCTGCTCACCTGTAGGCCATTACTGCAATGTCAATAAAGGTTTTTCAAGATATAAGTGCATCAGCAAATGGTGAATGTATATTTATTTTTCTACTGATATATGTCAATACAGGTTTTTCAAGATATATCAGTAGAAAAAGAAAAATATATTCAGTGTTCAGTGTTGGAGTTATATGCGGTAAAGCCTTTAGTGGCATATTTCTATACAAAAATCAAGATATATGCAGCGTTTAGTGCTGCAGGTATATGTGGGAAAGTTCTTTTTGCGGTATGGACTGAAATGCGTTGTGTTGAAATTTTGTATTTACATTTCACACACTGCGTACTTACGTGACGACGACCATAAGAGAGGCGCACCAATACAGGTGAATACATTATGCACTAACCCTGCACAAAAATGCGAACTAATTCACACCAGCCTGCATCTATCTGGGGTATTGCTTACTGGACACTACTGGGACTTTTCTGCAGCACAGAAACCGCACAAGGTCCGCGTCTCGCTCTTCCAGTGCGGACCTACTTCCCCTGCTACGTCCCATTCACTTCAGATCACTTCATCTCAGGCGCCGTTGTTTTTTTTTAAACTGACAGCTTATAACACTCTGTTGAAAAGCCTTTAGGCCCCTTTGACACTGGTGTGATTTCTGCGCGGGTGCAATGCGTGAGGTAAACGCATTGCAGCCGCACTCAATCTGGACCGATTCATTTCAATGGGGCTGTGTACATGAGCGGTGATTTTCTCGCATCACTTTTGTGTTGCGTGAAAATCTCAGCATGTTATATATTCTGCGTTTTTCACGCAACGCAGGCCCCATAGAAGTAAATGGGGCTGCGGGAAAATCGCAAACATCCGCAAGCAAGTGCGGATGCAGTGCGATTTTCCCACATGGTTGCTAGGAGACGATCGGGATGGGGACCCGATCTTTATTATTTTCCCTTATAAAATAGTTATAAAGGAAAATAATAGCATTCTCAATAGAGAATGCAAAGTAAAAAGGGAAATAAAGGGTTAAAAATAATAAAAAAATACAGAATATAATAAAATATACAGAATACTCAACCTAAGACCGGACTTTATGCTGATTTTTCGCACGCGCATGCAAAACGCATTAAAACGCTTTGCACTCGCGCTGAAAAATCGCGCATTTTCTCGCAACGCACCCACCTCTTATCCGGGCGTCAAACATGACGCCCGTGTGAAAGGGGCCTTAGTGGCGTATATACGTGGAAAAAGAAAAAGATATTCGGCATTAAGTGCTGCACTGATGCAGTATGCTGTAAAATTTTTGAATTATTTTGCTGGAAAAAATCTTGTATTCGGCATTAAGCGCTGCACTTATATGCTGTAAAATCTTGTTTTCGCTGGAGAAAAAAACTTATATAAGTGGTGCCAGCAGGTGAATTACACTGCCTGCCTGTTAAAGGGAATTACAGCATGATACCAAAATACATTTGATAGGACATTTAGCAAGAGTTTAAAGTGCCCACATATACGGTAGCACATAGTTGGACACTGCATCAAGATAAATCGTGTGGATCAGCCAGGATTTACATACACCAATGCCTGATGCATCAGACTAGATCATCCATGGTGCCACACCAGCAATTTTACAAAAGAAACCGGTTTCTTCTGGCTACCTGTCTCAGCTACTATTCTGATGCTGTTACCCGCCTGATGTCACACATCTGACGCCAAGTGCTCCTTCTTTCACCCACCATCTTCAGCGGGTACTTGTATTGCCACCCACCTCCACAGTATGTCACCTTGCCACTCTGTGGCCTCCTGATGCTGCCGCCACCTCCAGACTCTGTCATTGTGCCGCTCTGTCGTCTCCTCATGCTGCTGAAACCTCCAGACTCAGTCATTTCAGTTGAAAAAAAACTTATATTCGGCATTAAGCACTTATATGTGGTAAACTTGTATTCGTTATTACGCGCTGCACTTCAGTCCTGCAGACTCGGTCATTGGACCACTCTGTAGTCTCCTCATACTGCTTCCACCTCACCACTATGTCACTCTGTGGACTTCTCATGCTGTTCCCACCCTCAACACTTCATGACTGGTCCACTATTGTTGCTTTCGGTCTGGCTGACATCATCATTTATTTGACACTTCTTCAGATTTGTCAGAAGGAAGGAAAAACGGATCCTGTCTCTAGTAGCTTTACGGACTTTATGGTCCCATCAGAAATGACTTGTCATTTGGTAGCCAAAAGAAGGAGTGGGTACAGAACACATGCAAATATTCCATTCACGTGTCATCCTTGTTTTAGCTCCACTCCGTTGTTTTTTGCCTTTAGCAATACTGATGGATTAATGAGCAAATGCTGACCGAGTGACGGCATATGCTCCACAGACAGGATCAGTTTTTTTTGTCGGTTATTGTTCTGACGGTTTAGAGGAAGGCCAAAATAATCAGTGACCAACACAAACTTACTGCTGACACCTCCTCCACTCTGTCAGTAGGGCTCTACTTGTATAAACGTTTAATAGAACAGGTTCTGTAGTCATCTATGTGGAATCAGCTGACGAGGGTGTAAAAGGAGTGCACTTCTTCTTGACGGTAACCGCTACCTGTAAGGCTAAGTTGAATTATTTGGTCAGTTTTGGCCCTGTGACCGCCCAAATAAGTGAAGTATACAGTGATTCTAAGAGCGACGTCTGTCATCTGCATGTCATACGGACTCACAGTATTATTTCACTACCAAAGCAGACTCCTTATGTGTGTTACTGCAAGGCACAATGTTCTACACCACTATAAAGGCTCTCAGCAGCCAGGAAATAGCAGTTTTTTAACGTAATTCTTGAAAAATTCGCTCATCTCTTTCAGCAACCTTCGGCACTCCAGCTGTTTTGAAACTACAATTCCTAGCATGCTCCATTTATTTCTGAGAGAGTTCTGAGAAGAGCAGAGGAAGTATGCATGCTGGGAGTTGTAGTTTCACAACAGCCGGAGTGACGCAGGTTGCCCACCCCTGCTGTAGAGCTTTGTAAGATTGTAAGCTGTTGTGCTGCACCGCAGGCTAGCCCGTACCACACACCCATACAGTTATTCTTGTTTTTTTAGGGTAATGACAGGTAAGGTGTGGCAGTTTAGTTATGCCCGCCAGTAGGTAAATTACCACGCTTTCCTCCTGCATCCATCGGAGGGTGCCGCGCTGTGCAGCACAAGGGTCTCAGCCTTCGGGCTCGGTGTATGTAAATTTATTGTATGTTCCCAGCATTTGTGGTTGTGTTCATTACCACGTTTAAGTAAAATTCTGTTTTGGCAAAAGCTGGTGGTGGAGTTGTTTTCCTCGCTATATCCTGGGGACCCACTCCAGTACACGGCTTACACTTATTCCAACTGGTGTTAGCTGAGATTACCTCGGGCCATGGGGAATACCTGCAGTGGAATAGGGGTCTGGACTGAGAGACTCCCACGACCAACCTGTCTCCCAGTCTAAAGAAATCTGGGTTTCTGCTACCTCACCCAACTAAACTGGAAACCCACACCTTTACCGAACACTTCACTGCACCTCCTAGGACTAATTTTTAGGAAAAATGATCTCTTTTCATTTATTTTTTTATGAATTTTTTTGCATTCCCACTCCCTAAGCTCTTGGACGCAACGACAGCAATAGTAAATGATGTCTGAGTGACTCTGACATACAGTACATAGGTATGTATAAATGCACGTTTGACACTTTAAGGGTTCACTCACATCACTATTTAGCTTTCCGTTCTTCTGATCCATCAGAAGATAAGAGAGGGGAAAAAAAAACTGAATCCTGTAAAAAAACGGATCATGTTGCGTCAGTCGTCATCTGTTTGAGCCATTTCCGCTTGAGATCCGTTTTTCTAGACGGGGAAAAAAAGTCCTGCATGCAGTACTTTTGTTTCCGTCTAAAAAAACGGATCTCAGATGGAGATGGCTCAAACGGATGACAATGATGCAACAGGATCTGTTTTTATACTGGATCCTGTAAAAAAATTGATCCTATGCATTCCTATGAATAACTGATGCAACTGATACAACTGATACAGCGTGTTTAAAAACACACCGCGCCAGCACATGTGTTATGCTTGTTCATATTCCAAAGCTTCCAAAAATTGGAGGACCAAGCGTCCAGAAATTATGCTTTGACAGTGTCGGAATGCCTGCTCATATGACACGCACAAGTGTTGATTGTCAGAAGAAAAAGTGGCACGTTGTGAATGTGCCAAAAAAAATTATCCCTTTTAATTCAGAGCTTCAGCAGTGCAGTGTAGATGTAAAAAAGGGTACAGAACAGATATGCCATGCAGCCACAATAGTGGCAGCAGTAGGAGCAGTATAGCATGGAACATACAAAGCTGTCTATGGGTAGTAGTAAAAATAGTAGTAGTAGTAGTGATAGTGGTGGCATATGCTTTGCGTTAATAGTGATTGCAGAAGGGGATTAACACTGAGGAGAAGCTAAAACAGCAATATAGTACATGTTGGCAGAAAGGCAGCAGCATGATGGAGGCAGCAGCAGCCTTACGAAAGATGATGGTTGACATTTTCCCACAGTAGCATGATGCGGCCGTAGCATGATAGAGGCAGCAGCAGCAGCCGTACAGAATGTGAATTTAGGCAGGTCACAGCAGTGGCATGATGGAGGCGGCAGCAGCAGCTGTAAGCAACTTGACAGTTGGCAGGTCGCATTAGTGGAATGAAGGAGGCGACGGCAGCAGCAGCTGTACAGAACGTGATGGTAAGAAGGTCGCATTAGTGGCATGATGGAGGCAGAAGCAGCATCTATAGAGAACGTGATGATTGTCAGGTCGCATCAGGGGCATGATATAGGCAACAGTAGCAGCCATACAGAACGTGATGGTAGGCAGGTCGCAGCAGTGGCATGATGGAGGTGGCAGCAGCAGCCCTACAGAAAGTGAAGGTAGGCAGGTTGCAGAGGCAGCAGCAGCAGTCATACAGAAATTGGCATGGCTGTGATTGGTCAAGTGCAGCATGTGACCCAGCTTCTATTTAAGCTGGAGTCACGTAGCGCCTGCTCTGATTAGTGTAGGGATAGAATGCAGCTGCTGTGAGGGCAGGGAAGACTCAGTAAAACCACTTAATGAAGTGATCGATCTACAGCTGTGAATCATTCAACTTCTGTTAGTTCACTGCTCACTGGTTTTTAAGCTGCCCAGAGCGTTTTTTCTGTTCCTTTTTTCTGGGGTGATCGGCGGCCCTTATGCGAACTTTTGGTGCACCAGCACATATTTTGAGCTGCCACCATATTCAACATACATTTTTGGGTTCAATAGTAGGCTTTTTTTTTGCAATATCCTACATCAGGGGTTGTGCTTATTGTCACACCTTGAAACACAGGATAGAAATTGCTACATTTTATTGAGTGGTGAAATTCAATTGCCAAAATACCAATCCCCTAAATCAGTGGTTTCAACTGTTGCTGGCCAAGTGTAATACTGTCCGTCAAAGAATAGATTTTTTTTTTCTGGGGTGAAATTCAATTGCCAAAATACCAATCCCCTAAATCTGGTGTTCCAGCTGTGGTTGGCTAAGTTTAATACTGTCCGTCAAAGGATAGATTTTTTTCTGAGGTGAAATTCAATTGCTAAAATACCAATCCCCTAAATCTGGTGTTCTAGCTGTGGCTGGCTAAGTTTAATACTGTCCGTCAAAAGGATAGATTTTTTTCTGGGGTGAAATTCAATTGCCAAAATACCAATCCCCTAAATCTGGTGTTCCAGCTGTGGCTGGCCAAGTGTAATACTGTCCGTCAAAGGATAGATTTTTTTCTGAGGTGAAATTCCACTGCCAAAATACCAATCCCCTAAATCTGGTGTTCCAGCTGTGGCTGGCTAAGTTTAATACTGTCCGTCAAAAGGAGAGATTTTTTTCTGGAGTGAAATTCAATTGCCAAAATACCAATCCCCTAAATCTGGTGTTCCAGCTGTGGCTGGCCAAGTGTAATACTGTCCATCAAAGGATAGATTTTTTTCTGGGGTGAAATTCAATTGCCAAAATACCAATTCCCTAAATCTGGGGTTCCAGCTGTGGCTGTCCAACTGTAATACTGTCCGTAATAGAGTATATTACACTCAGCGTGTCAGCGTCTAAATACAAGGCCTGAAAAATAAATCCTTTATATTTGCGAATGCTGCTGTGCATCTCCAAGTGTATTTCTGTCCGAAAAGGGTATATTACACTAAGTGTCTAAATTCAAGTGCTGAAAGCGTAATTCTCTATATCTGCACATGCTACTGTGCATCTCCAAGTGTATTTCTGTCCGCAAAAGGGTATATTACACTAAGTGTCTAAATACAAGGGCTAAAAGCTAAATCCTCTATATTTGCACACGCTACTGTGCATCTCCAATTGTAATTCTGTCCGTAAAAGGATACCTTTCTGTCAGGGCCTAACTACTAGGCCTAAAATTGATATTCCCATCAATCTTTGGTTTCTGCTGTGCCTGTATTAGTGTAATACGGTACATAAATAGATAGCTAGATAGTGCTAGGTGCCTGTAAAAAAAAAAGGCCTTAATTTGAACTCTATACATTGGGCCAAATAAGTTTTTCCTTATTGTGGTGAACGGTAACAATGAGGAAAACATCTAATAAGGGACGCGGACATGGTGGTGGTGGTGTTAGTGGACCCTCTGGTGCTGGGAGAGGACGTGGTCGTTCTGCCACAGCTACACGTCCTAGTGAACCAACTGCCTCAGGTCCCAGTAGCCGCCAGAATCTACAGCGATATTTGGTCAGGCCTAATGGCGTTGCAAGTACAGGCGCTAGTGGATTGGGTGGCCGACAGTGGATCCAGCAGGTTCACATTATCTCCCACCCAGTCTTCTGCAGAAAGCGCACAGGTGGCGCCTGAAAACCAAGCCCATCAGTCTGTTATATCACCCCCATGCATATCAGGGAACCTGTCTGAGCCTCAAGTTATGCAGCAGTCTCTTATGCTGTTTGAAGAATCTGCTAGCAGGGTTTCCCAAGGGTATCCACCTAGCCCTTTCCCAGCGATGGAAGACATAGAATGCACTGACGCACAACCACTTATGTTTCCTGATGAGGACATGGGAATACCACCTCAGCAGAGTCAGCACGTCTCTGATGAAACACAGGTGCCAACTAGTGGTATTCAGGGGCCTATAGTTTGTTTCATCGCCTGCTATATTGTTGGGAGACATTAACCTCTTTTTACTGTCAAATGACCGCCCCATTGTCTGGTTGTCAGGGGCCTATATTTCGTTTCATCGCTTGCTGCATTGGTGGGAGATATTAAACTCTTTATACTGTCAAATGACCTCTACATTGTCTGGGTGTCAGGGGCTTACATAAATGATAATGGCCTGTTCCATTGCAGGTTGACCTAAGGCCTTTGTTGCTGTTACGGGACCGCTCTCCTCTTTGCGGGTGCCATGGTCCTCCTGAATTAGTAAATGAGGCCTGTGGCACTGCTGGGTGAAATCAATACTGATTTGGCATGATTGTAACTCTCCTCTTTGTGGGTGCCATGGGTCTGAATCTGTGAATGAGGCCTGTGACATTGCTGGATGAAATCTCTACTGTCTTGGCGTGATTTTAACTCTCCTCTTTGTGAGTCCCGTGGGCCTGAATGTTTGAATGAAGCCTGTGGCACTGCAGGCAGACATGAATCCTTTTTGGCTGTGATGAGAACTTCAACTCTCATAGCATTCCCACCCGACGCCACCCCAACCTCCTATTCCACCTCCTCCTCCAAGTTACCAATTGATATTGGTTCATTTTTATTAATTTAATTTTATTTTAAGTAATTTCCCTATACACATTTGTTTGCAGGGGATTTACCTACATTTTGCAGCCCTCTAGCCCTTTCCAGGGCTATTTTACAGCCTTTTTAGTGCCCAGAAGTTCGGGTCCCCATTGACTTTAATGGGGTTCGGTTTCAGGGTCAAGTTCGGGTCGAGTTCGGATGCCGAACCCGAACATTTTCGTGAAGTTCGGCCGAACTTCTCGAACCCGAACATCCCGGTGTTTGTTCAACTCTAGTAGAGAACATGATGGCTGTCAGGTCTCATTAGGGGCATGATATAGGCAACAGCAGCAGCCATACAGAACGTGATGGTAGGCAGGTCGCAACAGTGGCATGATGGAGGTGGCAGCAGCAGCCATACAGAAAGTAAAGGTAGGCAGGTCGCAGAGGCGGCAGGTCACATAGGCGGCAGCAGTAGTCATACAGAAAGTCATGATAAACAGACAGCAGTGGCATGATGGCGGCAGCAGCAGTTGTACAGAATGTGATGGTAGGCAGGTTGCAGCATTGGCATGATGGAGGCAGCAGCAGCAGCTGTAAGCAACCTGACAGTTGGCAGGTCGCATTAGTGGCATGATGGAGGCAGCAGCAGCGGCTATAGAAAACATGATGGCTGTCAGGTCGCATTAGGGGCATGATATAGGCCACACCAGCACCCATGCAGAACGTGAAGGTAGGCAGGTCGCAGCAGTGGCATAATGGAGGTGGCAGCAGCAGCCATACAGAAAGTGAAGGTAGGCAGGTCGCAGAGGCGGCAGTAGCAGTCGTACAGAAAGTGATGATAAACAGACAGCGGTGACATGATGGAGGCGGCAGCAGCAGCCGTACAGAATGTAATGGTAAACAGACAGACTGCAGTGGCATGATGAAGGTTGCAACAACAGCCATACAGAAAGTGATAGTAAACAGACAGACAGCAGTGGCAAGATGCACATGGCAGCGGCAGCAGCTGTACAGAACGTGATGGTTGGCAGGTTGCGTTAGTGGCATGATGGAGGCAACAGCATTAGTAGTACAAAAAGTGATTGTAAACAGACAGCAGTGGAATGATGAAGGTGGCAGCAGCAGCTGTATAGAACATGATGGTAGGAAGGTCACATAAGTGGCATGGTGGAAGCGGCAGCATCAGCCATACAGAACGTTATGGTAGGCAGGTCGCATTAGTGGAATGATGGAGGCGGCTACAGCAGTCGTACAGAATGTGATAGTTGGCAGATCACATTAGCGGCATAATGGAGATGGCAGTAGCAGCCGTATAGAAAGTGATGGTAAACAGACAGCAGTAGCATTATGGATGCAGCAGTTGTACAGACCGTGATGGTTGGCAGGTCACATTAGTTGCATGATGAAGGCAACAGCAGTAGCCATACAGAACGTAATGGTAGGCAGGTTGCAACATTGGCATGATGCAGGTAGCAGTAGCCGTACAGAATTGTTATAGTAGGCAGGTCGCAGCATTGACATGATGCAGCCGGCAGCAACAGCCATACAGAATATGATGGTAGGCAGACAAAGGGCAACAGTGGCAAGGTGGGACACCGCCAGCAAGGCTAGATCTATTGATAGGAATCAGACGGAGGAGTGAGAAAATCCTCCTCAATTCAGGCTACGTTCATTTTGACAAAATTTATGTTTTGCACACTGGCAGAGGACAACTTGGTCTGTTTAGGTGTCACCATGCCCCCTGTAGTGCTGAAAACCCTCTCCGAGATTACACTGGAAGCTGGGCAAGAGAGAAGAAAGAAAGTGTACCAGTTCAGGCCACTGTTCTAGTCTGCCTGTCCAGAAATCCATGGGGTCAGGAAACAGAGTATGCGACGGAGACTGGCCATAGTTTAGGTAGACCTGAACCTGGGCGTTGAGATGGGAGCTGACTGGCCTCAGCCTGGCGTGGCACATGGAAAAACTGCTCCATCATTTTGAGGAGACTGAAATAACTGCTGCTGCTTCTGCTGCTTTTGGTGGCTCTAGGGTGGTGGCTCTAGGGGGGGGCCTCCATTTCTAACGTAATAATGTAATTTGTTGCCCCTTTCTGCAAGAGGAAAACATTCCCTCATTTTGCCCTGATTGCGACTGTACAAAAGAATGGCTATCCAGTAATCATCAGATTGCTTGATGTTAGCGTTACACCTGACACTGCGTAAGAAAGTGAACATACAGGTCGCCATTCTGGCCAGCATGCCCTAGGGGACCGTTTTTTCCGGATCCGCCCCCCACTGAGACGATTGGGAGTGTTGGCCACTGCCAGCCTCATCATTGTCCTCTTGCTCCTCCGACTCCTCGTCTTGCAGTGGCAGCTCCTCATCTTCATCATCCTCCTCCTCCATGGCAGATTCCCTTTGTGTGTCCCCAACAGCTAGTGCGGACATCAAAATGAGTCAACATGGGCGCCAGCATTTGTTCTGAGATGAATATGAGAGGGGTAACGCCATTGATGCCGCAGTTGTCCCTGCTGACAAACTTCGTGGTCTCTTTGAAGGGCTTAAGCACCTAACAGGCATCTCGGATGAGCTGTGTGGGGAGTCGCTCTGGTAGACAGCGGTGCGGGTGCAGTTTAGAGGCAAAACAAGGAGTCCAGATTGTGCAACAAACAGTGTTTTATTCACACTTGCACACCATAAATGAAAAAACAATCTCTTTGGTGACAGTTCACACACAACGGAAATAACGTGGCAAAACAAAAACAGGCCAACACAGGTTCAGTCACCTGGGAGGTGTAGGTGCAGGTTCGCACCACGCTGTCGGCCCAGCCACAGGAGAATCCAGCTTCAGGTAGCCAGGAACAAAGCACCTCCTTGCTGAGCTCTTTCCTCCAGGACAGAGAACTCCTCAGCCCTGTTAGCAGCTCCAGGATAATCACAGCCTCCAGCTGCTGAGCTGGCTGAGCTTTTAAACCCAGCCCAAAACCAGGACTGGGTCGTGGGGAGCAGCCACCCACCCTACACTTTAGCTGCTCCCGGTAAGAGCCGGCCCGGATCGGCTTTGCAGCCATGCTATTTAAACTCTGTCAGTAGCACTAGCTGCTGCTGACATCAACAAAAACGGCTCTTACCTCACCGAGGCTATGAACCTCGGTGACACATACCTGCCATCCACGACGGCACCCTGCACCTTACCACAGCTGCCATTGCCTGACCTCGGAGCAACACATGGATTTCTGTAAAAAGGATTTCTGTAAAAAGTGGGGAAAAAAATAAAAGTATTTCCTTCCAGATAGCTGCTTCTGAGGTCTGCTCTGCCGCAGCTGTATTTCTGCTAGGATGCACAGCATCTCTCGCTGTCAGCTTTACTGCTTGTCTCTATTCTATACACACAATTCTTCTTTGTAATCCTAGCATTTAGCTTCACTCTCCCTGCCAATAGAATACAAGATGATTGATTTCTGAGTGTCCCTGACTCCCATGATCGTTTTTCTTGCAGACACCTGAACACCCAACCACCCTCATTCAGAGCCCATCACAGAATGGCGTTCTGCTTCCTGTCTGCTACAGCATTGATTGGCCCATCCAGGCTGTCTGTCAGCCTGGGAGCCATTCAGGGCAAGCCCCCCCACACACACTTCCTCTCAGGGTCATATGAGACCCCTTATTCTAACTCCTTAGCGCTTTTTCACACTGGCGTGTACTAAAATGCCGCTATGTGCCCTTTAAGTAAATTTGTCTGAAACTAACCTGAAAGGTTCAGGTTCGTCTGCCGTCCAAAAAAAAAGTAAAGTTCGGACCGAACCTGGTTCATCCTTAGTTCAGAGTACCTGATTTGAGTTTATTTAAACCAAAGTCCCTCTGAATCTAAGCAGGAGAAGCAGTAAGTGATGATGATTATGACAAAAGGAGGATATTGAGGCTCACCCAGCCTAAATCATGCAGTGGTGCTGCAAAAACTGATTGACCTGCCTGGTCAACAAGAAATAAAAACAATCAGAGGGTTAGATAGTTCGAGCACTCACATACGGACATAACATAACATTTAATAAACACCAAAATAATACAATGCAATATAAAAGCTCTTGCAGGATTAATAAATAGCAACAAAAAATTGAAATAATAAAACTCCAGTAGGGAGGGAAACTAAATCATAAAAGTATATTTAATATATATAAAAGGCTAGCGCTTGTAAGCGGTTACCTAGGAAAATGATAAAATGTCCTGAAAACGGTGGATGAAGTCCAATGGAACTTTAAAAAAGCCAATACATATAAAACACCATGGATGTACACATATAAATTCTAAAGCAGCCTACCAGCCAAAGGGACCCACAGCAGTAATTAAATCCAAAGAGAGTTCGGCAGGTGCGGCAATGTAACTCACACACCGAGGTGTTCCACGGCTATGTGAGACCAACACCACTGGTTACCTGTCCTGAGGTCTTCAGGCGAAGGTCCCGTCCTCACAGTAGATGGAATGTCCTGCTGTTACGGGCCCAAACGAAAACCACACCAAACGAAGGCAGCAAATGCTGGCTGGTCACGTGATGTGTCACATAATTTATCGGAGTGATCCTAGTATCCACAACCAAAATGCGTTTGATATAGAGGAAATAAATCCAATAGAGTAAACATCCAGTGGTGTATAGAAAATAGCACAAGATATAATATCAAGGTGGGCTCATTGGCTCCCCCTCCGGAGCTCCCTCTGTATACTTTCCCAGAGTGTTACTGTATTTATCTAATGATCACAGCACTCGGGCTGATGTACAAAAGAGAAAAAAAACATGTGTGACACATATGAAAGCATATACTTAGTATAAATTGAACAGAACAATAAAGCTTGTGCGAACACCAGATTGGTGACAATTTCCATGACGTAAAGGGGTATATACTTATTCTGCAAAGGCTGAGTACATCAGAGAAATGAATTAACATAACAATACCACCATACAGGTGATGCGTGGACAACAAATGAGAGAAGAGGTATCTATCACCACAGAAAGAAAAAAGAAAATGCCTAATGTCAGTGTGTGTGGCCTGGAAAATAGGAATGTGGATGAAGTCCACAATGTATAGGCAAAGGCCCTGGCTGGAAAAATTTTCTGCTGAGTACATGGTGTATAGGCTGAATACATGAGCTGAGTACATGGTGTATAAGCTGAGTACAGAATAAATGCTGAGTACATAATGTGTAAGCTGAAAATATGACGTGTAGGCTGGATACATGTTGTATGAGCTGAGTACACTTGGCTGAATACATAGAGTATAGGCTGAGTACATAATGCGTCGGCTGAGTGCATATACGCTGAGTGCATATACGCTGAGTGCAGAGACTTAATACAAGTATCTACCCAACATGGGCTATGTCCATGTATGGGCTGGACAAACTATATGTAAGCAGGGTACATGACAGGGGACTGGATATATATAACAGCATAATTTAAAGCTATTGACCTTTGGCTTAAAAGAATGTCACTGTGGATGTAGCCAAGGGGGGGAGAGGACAATATGGGTCCTTGGTTAAATGGCAACACAGATGGAGCATACGTGTTAACTCTGTAAAGGGGTAGGTTCCCTACAGCACCGTATTAGCTGCAAAATTGTAAAACATATGTCCCAAAGGGGGGGGGGGGGAGTTTCTCTATGGGTGGGTGGGTTCCCTACAGTGCCCTGCATATTATAGCAGGGCATAAATCCCATATGGGGCAAGGGAAGTAATAGGAGCAATCACAAACAGATCAGAGGAATAGCTAAAAACGTTGGTCAGGTATAGTGGCAGCATGTGTACTTACTGTGAGCATGCTTGTGGAAGCAGGCAGCCGGTGTGAAAATGACGCAGTGGCGCCATGCTTAAATAGGCCGAGCATGCTGTGCGACATGAGTAAAAGCGTTCTCGCTCCAATTCTCTCGAGAACAGAGGGGAGGAGCCGGGCTGGGATAACAAGGTGTTACTGTCGCTACCACTACCCCCACCGCCAATACCATGCTACTACTAGCACCACCAACACAAGCTATGGATGGGGTCCCCTCCCTCTGTCCAAATCTCCTCCTCAGGGCAGTCCAAACGCTGACTGCTTTCACACAAGTCATCAACAGGAAGACTCTCTTGACTATGTGTTCTAGGGCATTGTGGGGTTTTTGTTGCTTCTTTTTAGGAAAAAAAGAATGTGCTCCACTAGAAGAGGCAGAAAAGATAGAGAAGATGCCACTGAAAGGCTTCTCTGGGGCTTTAAGGAGATGAATCTGGAGGAATGCTAGGAACCCTGACTCCAAGACATGGTGTCAGACTCAGTGTCATCCTGCTGTGCAGTGGCATGCCTAGGGTGTACCACCTAATCAAGGTCGCCTTTGGGATAGCTGGGGAAAAGTGCACAAAAATGCTACTCCCAAAATAGAAGTGCATTCACACCTGAAGATGCCACTCATTCAAGACTATTCAGAAAATCACAGAAAAAAATACAAAACATCCTGCACGAAATGATAATGAATATGTAGATGTGCAGGGTTATATTTATAAAATCATGGAAAATAATACACTATGCAAATACAACATATGGAATAAGCTCTCACTCTGATATAATAAAATCTGTGAGAAAAGTAATCCTTATGAGAAGTAGATGCCAGTGTTAATACCATGATGCGCCCAAGTTATATGGTGGCGCCGGCCTCTACATAACTTAGGCACATCCTTCGCCAGCCTAAATCTACGCCAGCACCCCTGAACAGGCGTAAAAAAATGGCCAGTCCATCCTCTTCCCCACCAAGCCCTCTTTTTTAGACCTGGCATGAGCAGAGAAAAGTTGCAGATTTGGCCTCAAATCCCCTTTGCGACTGAATCTGTGACATATATGTGCCAAAAATGACCCCCTAAAATATTTAGTCTCGTTATTTAACCTCCAGGGGGAAGAGGGTTGTAAGTTATGGGACTCCTGAATTGAAATGGAAACAGGGGTGTTGTCTGACCATTTTATCAAGCCTATCCTGGAGTTCAGAATCCTCTGCAATAACCGTTTATCGCCGAAAAAGAAATTTATCCGTGAGTAGGAGTTATATGGATGAGAATAAAAAGTAAAATAAACCTCTAAGGAGTGCAAAATCCTCCAAGCAACAAAGAGTTCTTCCCTATGACATAAATCTCTTAATTTGTAATCACCACCTTTAGGCCTCATGCACACGGCCGTGGGTGTTTTGCGTTCCGCAAACCGCGGATCCGCAAAACACGGAAGCTGCTCCGCGTTCCGTTCCGCAATTTGCGGAACGGAACACGGCCCATTATAGAGATGCCTATTCTTGTACGCATAACGGACAAGAATAGGACATGCTCTATTTTTTTTGCGGGGGCACGGAACAGAGCAACGGATGCGGACAGCACACGGAGTGCTGTCCGCATCTTTTGCCGCCCCATTGAAATGAATGGGTCCGCGACCGAGCCGCGAAATATGCGGCTCGGACGCGGACCCAAACAACGGCCGTGTGCATGAGGCCTTACTCACAGGAGGAGATTTATCAAGTTTGGGATCCATGACAAGATTAAGGTCCCCACATAGGAGTAGAGAGCCAACTTTATATGAGGAAACGGAGTCCAGCACAGACCTGGAAAAAGCTCAAGGAATGAGAATATGCATATAGAAACACCAAGGTTTAAGGGCAATTATTAATAGTACATACCAATATTATAAACCCACCAGAGGGATCAGGGTAAGTGGCAGTCATCTGAAAGCCAACAGAGTGCTTTATAGTTATTAAGACTCCTTGTTTCTTGTTAATAGCATGAACAAAAAAATATTGTTTAGAAAATATGTTGGATCCTGAAGCTGTCCTCCTCATTCAATTTAGATAGTTAATTTCTCTCCAAAAAAAAAAAGAAATGTTTAGCCGGGCTATTGAAGCTGGATGTTGGAACATTTAGCTGAGACCATTGAACAAAATAACAGAAAAAAGGGTCTAAAAGAACATCTGTTAGGAGATCAAAACAGGTTGACCAATATGAAGTGTCAAAACTAAGTAATAAAGCCAGATAAGGCACAGCAAGATTTGGGGGATCCAACTACAGTCCATTCTGGAGGCAGAGTAGCAGGTTTCTTCTTTGGTGCACTGTCAGAGCCCTCTAGTGGTCAAAGGAGGGAATGCCCGTTGAAAACGGCTGCTGCTTCTTTAGGAAACATGAGGATATGACATATACCAGGAATGCTCAACCTGCAGCCCTCCAGCTGTTGTAAAACTACAACTCCCACGATGCCCTTTTGTAGGATGATAGCTGTGGGCTTTCAGGGAATGATGGGAGTTGTAGTTTTGCAACAGCTGGAGGGCCGCAGGTTGAGCATGCCTGACATATACCATTGCTGTGTACAATTAGCTTAACCTGGATACTCATCTACATAAAATCTATATGTATTTTTCAAATTCCCTCCTTCCAGCAAGAGTCGCTGGAGAAATGTCCTAAAAAAGTGACTTGCTTAAAGCTATCTGATAAATATTTGGCATTTGCTGCCACTTTCAGAAGAGCCTCTTTAAAATGGTAATAATGAAGACATCTGATGGTGTCACTAGAAGAGGATGCAGGGAGATTCTTGGGTTTAGGACTCCTGTGGACTCTATCAGAAAGTCCTTATCTGGAACATCTGGTAGATGTGCATCCACCAGGCTGTGCAGTCGTAAATTCCTCCGTTTTCTCATCTAGGTGCACAGTGGGGTCACCAGTAGCAACCAATTCAGACCTCAAGGATGACATAGCAGCTTGAAAGTCCTTGTGGATAGAGGTGCGGCACCTGAGAGGTTAATTGTGTGGCTCACAGTGCCCTGTCAGAGGTCATGTGCCGCCAGATAGGGGGGCCAGTATGTATGTGCCTGTTGGTATACTCTAACTTCAAGCGTCCCCATCACCATGCACCATGGGAACGCCCCTGTGTTAGAATATACCATTGGGTTTAAGTTATCATGATCTAACCCGGATCCGATGGTATATTCTAACCACCAGGCGTTCCAATGGTCACGGGGACGCTTGTGGGGAGGAGTATGCCAAAGGGGTTTTACTGTACTGTTTGGAAGGGGGAAAAAAGACGAATATTCAAAAAAATGTAAAAACGAATATATTCGCTATAGTGCTATATATTCGTTTTTTAGAATATTCGTCTTTTTTCAACATCTAAAGTCATGATTCCTCCCTGCTTCTTGCTTGTGGGCCAATGACTCATTGACCCACAAGCATTTTAAGCAGGGAGAAATCATTTGTTCAGATGGAAAAAATGACGAATATTCAATATAAACAATATATAGCAGTATATTCGTAATATTTGCAAATTATCGAAGTTGCGATATTCATTATTCGAATATTCGCGCTCAACACTAAAAATTACCAGCTTCTTATTCAAAGTCACAAAAGTCTTTCAGTATTCATTAACCCTTTCCTCAGAGCCTCACACATACAGTGCAAATGAAGAGGATATATATCACAACATACATATCAAATGCAGTTAAACATGCAAGTTAACAGTTTCAAGTGAAATAAAGTAAGAAGTTTATAACTTTGCATAGGGGAAACAGGGTTAAATGTACACATATGTCTGGACTTCACAGTACCCCTGCTCGAGGTCAATACATTTACATTTATGTCTTACTTTTCTACAGTTCTAGTATTGCCATGTTGACTCCTCTGCTTTCTCCTCAGTTAAGGTGCATTCACACGACCATAAGTGTTTTGCAGTCTGCAAATTACGAATCTGCAAAACACGGATACTGGCTGTGTGCGTTCCGCATTTTGCGGACCCCACATGGCCAGCATATATTTCTTTTAGTTAAAGTGAGTGACATATCTGCCTCTTAGCGCTGTACAGTAATGGATACAATAATAATTAAAGGGTTTGTCCCATGAAAAATATTTGACAAGTTTCCAACACTTTTGTAATTGCATGTAATTAAAAATTTATCATAGCCAAAAATTTATTCAATAAAATGTATCTGTATAGCGCCACCTACTGTACGGTTTTTTATTTCGTTATCTTACTCACTGAGAAGGCCGCACATGCTCAGTTTCATCCTTCAACACCCCCTGAGATGCAACAGAAAAGACACTTCCATTGAGTTGCCAGTTTCATATAAATCTAGCAGAGCAATGAATGGGGAAATCTCTGAATCCATGTGACGTACAGGGCCGGTTCTATACTGTATGTGCTATATGATGTCTGATTTAGATTTTTTACATTACTCATGAGATAACCCCTTTAAAGTCAACCTGTCGCATTGAACCTGGTATCTGATCTGCAGGTAACAAGTTATGGAGCAGAATGAAGTACGCAGACTGGTATATAGAAGTAAAATATTCTGTATAATTTAAAAAGCAATTGCACTTTTTTTTTTACAGGTTTTCATATGTCATAGTGACATATCAAAAATGTTGATCAGCGGGGGTCCCAGCTCTGAGACCTCCACTGATCGCTGGAACGAGGGGTCAGAAGCATTCAGTCGAGCACAGCTTCTGCTCACTGCTGAGCGCGAGACTTTAGACGGTTTCAATAGAAAGTCTATGAGCTCGTCCCCAGTCTCGAGCTCAGCAGCCAGGGGAAGCAGCATTTGGATGAGCGCTTCTGACCCCTTGTTCTAGCGATTCGCGGGGTCTCAG
Source organism: Bufotes viridis (assembly GCA_033119425.1). Classification (NCBI taxonomy): domain Eukaryota; kingdom Metazoa; phylum Chordata; class Amphibia; order Anura; family Bufonidae; genus Bufotes; species Bufotes viridis. The sequence continues at coordinate 192,472,473 of CM065594.1, forward strand.
AGCTGGGAACCCCGCTGATCAACACTTCTGATGTCTCTATGACCTATCAAAAATTAAAAAGTGTCGTTACTTTTTAAAATACATTCATTCATTCAAATTCCTGCTCATTCAGGACTAAGGCGTATAGTGGGCATGTATGGCCAACAGTTATTTCCTCCCTAGAAACAGGCACACTGGACACCTCTAGCAGTGGTTTATCTTGCATTAGGATAAAGGTGTGGCATGATGAAATCGAACCTGCTTGATCTGTTTTCCTCCAACGTCCGGCTTCATAACACATTAGGCTGGGTTCAATCTCATCTTTTCCCTTCGTTTAGCATGTGAATCAGGAAACCTCCAAACATACAAGCTAAACATTTGAATAGGGCACCATTAGTCAGACACCGGTCAAAAGAGTATTTACTTGACATCTGTCTGACTGGTATATGTCAGTGTACTGCAAAAAATCTGTGCGGAATACCATAGTATATACACAAACCAACTGAAAGGTGGCATGAAGCAGGATGTGCTCAACCCAAAAATGCAGTTGTGCATATTTATATATACAGGGGAGCAGATCCTGAACTTGTGGCCCATTGCTAATGGCGATCCCCAGCAAAAATGCATACAGTGGAGGATGCCCGCAGCGGACCACAAGTACCACAATAGACATCCTACACAAAATGGCAATAGTGTGGATGTGATAAATAATATAACAATATAGCAATAACAAATGACAAAACAGGTACACACTGCGGTCTTACTAAGCCCTCAAACTGATGTTAACATTGAGAGGTAAGTCAACATGTCCTGCAGTGGAGGACATGTCTTAAGCCCGAGCACCACGCCAAGGTCTCTCAAGTAGCTCGGGACCTAACACTCACCTACCTGTGCCATATGGGCAATACCAGGGCCAGTGGGCAAAATTACAGGAATGTATAAGGCCGACTCGCAGCAGACTCCTCAGTTACCTCCAGCATGTAACAATGCCTGCAATGGGAGGAGGGAGAGGGCTGTGAGCCCCACCCTGGACTGGCTGTTAAGGCCCAGGCCTCATAGGTGCACCGAAATATAGCCTGTGGATGGAAAACAGGCTACATTTACATGGGAATGGGTCTGGATTCATCCGGGCGGCCGTACGGAGGTTGCCCGTGCATTGAAGACCACAAATTGCGGTCCCCAATGCAGGAACGGCCCACCTTCGGCCGTGTGAATGAGCCCTTAGATTGTCAGATGATCCTGACAAATATGAGGTAAAGGGGTGCATCACAGGACCATGTCTGGAATTCTTTACTGCTAATATTTTGTGACATTTTGTATAGCGTTTTTACACAATACTAAATACAACCATTATTCAATCACTGCAGGTAAGCACTGGAAGAACAGCTGAGACTGAATGCAAAAAGAATGGCAGAAGCCGTAGCTAAAGTAGCAAGAAGGGTTAATGACATGGTGAACAGTGGAGGACACCATCTAGGTGAGTTGAGGATTATTTCTTCTAGCATTCAATATGGGTTATATGCTTACATGTACGTACAGTACATACTGTACATAAGAACTGATACAAGCAATATCTTAAATTGGTGTAAAATTCTATGTGCACATGTTGATATGTTTGTGGTTGTGAATGCTACAGACATGTGCCTCAAGCATCAAAGGGAATCTGTAACAGGAAATTTACTGATAAACCTCACACAATGCCTTGTGGGGCTAGCTCAGCTGAATGAAATGATACCTTTCACGTAGTGATCCGTTGCTTCATTCTGGAGAAAAAGTACTTTTAATTTATATGCAAATGAGTAGGTAAGTGCCAAGCTACTCTGTACACGCTTGCTCCTCCTGCTTCCTCAGCCAGCCCCACCCTCTCATTCTTTATTGATATGACCAGGTAACATCACTACAAAGGAGCATGGCCCTGTCTATCGAGGAGGAGGTGAAAGGGCTGGTGCCTGCTTAACAGAGAACGTCTTAGGGTACTTTCACACTAGCGTTTTGGATTCCGTTTGTGAGATCCGTTTCAGGGCTCTCACAAACGGTCCAAAACGGATCAGTTAAGCCCCAATGCATTCTGAATGGATAAGGATCCGTTCAGAATGCATCAGTTAGGCTCCGTTCCGCCTCTATTCTGTTTTGGAGGCGGACACCAAGACGTAGCTTGCTGTATTATGGTGTCCGTCTAAAAAGGCGGAGCCTAACAAATCCATTTTTAATTACAATGTAAGTCAATAGGGACGGATCCGTTTTCTATGACACAATATGGTGCATTTGAAAACAGATCCGTTCCCCATTAACTTTCAATGTGATTCAAAACGGATCCGTTTTGGTCTTTGTCGCTTTTCTTTTAACTAATGCAAACGGATCCGTTCTGAACGGATACAAACGTTTGCATTATAGGTGCGGATCCGTCTGTGCAAATAAACAGACAGATCCGCACCAACGCAAGTGTGAAAGTACCCTTAGTAACAGATTCCCCTTAAAGAGGGCATTTGTTTACAAAAAGAAAATACTACATTACCATTAAAATACTCATTTACGGAGTATCTTTTCTTATATTTATGTGCTGTGCTATAACTCTATAATTCCTCCTGGAAATTTTTGAATATTACCATTCCCCTTGTCAATTGGGTGTGCCTCTACAATTGTTGACACTATCCAGTTAGTGCTGACAATGTCAGACTATGTAGTGTGCAAGGAAAATTGTAGAGTGTAGTTACTCTTTAATTTATATATTGCCTGGAGGAGTAATGGGAACCACACAATGCAAAATTTACGATAAGGTGCTTCTGATTTCGTGGAAATGCAAGTATTTTAAGAGGGATGACAGGTTCTCTTTAGGGACAAGCAACATTTTCTAGACCCGCAGCCTGTTGGCTAGCTAATTACTCAGAATACTCTGAAATGTGCCATGCTGTTATTTTGTGATGCTCCTCAATTTGTTATTATCTTCCAAAGTATGAGTTAACTCCATTTAATTTGGCATACGCCTGTGATTGCTGCCTTTTATTTCACATGAATTCAGGGTACACAGTAGCAGTCAATATCAACTTGACTTAACCATTTAAGGCAGGGGCGTAGCTATAGGGGGTGCAGAGGTAGCAGTCGCTATCGGGTCCAGGAGCCTAAAGGGGCTCAAAGACCCTTGTTCCACATAAGAAGACACCGGTATTATAAAAAGTGCATGCTAGTCAAGTTACACCTCTGGCTGGAAGGAAGGGGTTAGGTCAAGAATTTGGCGTGGGGGGGCATTTCAATTTTTGCCTCAAGTAGCACGAAGGCTATGTGCTTCCCTACCCCTGGCCACAAAGCACTGAGGGAATGGGGGCCCAAGTTGAACTCTTGCACCAGGGCCCATTAGCCTTTCGCTACGCCCCTGATTTAAGGGGTTATCCTACCAAATGTATATAACACCTATCCCCAAATGTTGGATTAGGAGGGGTACAATTACTTGGATCCAAAGCAATTCTGAGAAGGATTCCCTGCAGTGGTGCATGTCGGTCCATTGCTCTATTTACTTTTATTGGTATGACATAGATGTGGATAGGAGATTAATACGTTTTGTGGGTTATGCCAGGTACATAACTTATCCTGTATCCCTCCTGGGACACCATCTGATCACGAGAATGCAGAACCATGTCTCCGTATGAACAATACAGTGCTCGCTATTTCAGACAGTCCTATAGAGAATGAATGAATAGCTGCGGACATGCCTCAACATTCATAAAAGGCACAAGACCCTTTCCTCACAATTGGTGGGGTACTCAGGGGTCTGACCCTGACTGATAATATTCTCTTAACTTATCTTGTGGATAGGGGATATGCTACTCTATAAACTTGGCAGCAATAGTTGCGCCACAATCTGTGACTTTTTACGCTCACGACAGGTCTAAAATAGTGGACGTGACATGGGCAGGGCAGGGTAGTGAGCAAGAGATACTATGCAATTTTTTCATGTCTTGTACTTCATTAGTCATTGGCCCTTTAGCACTTGCATGGTTTACTGCCTTCAGGGCCGGTTTTAGACAAACTGTGGCCCTGGGCAAAAACAAAAGTGGGGCCCCAAATCTTGTAATAATGTACTAACTACATAGTTACATTCTGTTGATTCCAGCCCTCCCTCACAGATTTACACCCCAGAAAGCTCCTCACACAGATCTGCACCCTCATGGCCCCAGAATATGCAGCATGCCCCCTCCCCTCACATCAATGAGTTCCCCTCACTCACAGCATCTGAGAGTGTTAAAAAACAGAAGCGTGGGATTCCTCTTCAGGCGTGCTTTCCCGCAGCGGAGATAAAAAAAAAAAACTGTAAAAAAAAGTTTTAAAATTATAAAAAAAATTTAAATTTAAATCACCCCCCATTCCCCAAAATAAAAAGAAACAAAAAAAAGTAACATTATGGGCATCGCTGCATGTGAAAACCCCCATACTATTAAAATATAAAAAAAAGTTATATACCTACAACATTGCCCCAAACTGGAGAAAAAACACATGCCCGATACAGTATAAAAAAAAAATCCAAACTTTATTGCATCATATACAATGCACAATACATATACATAGTACATAAAAAGGTGTCAGACATAGATTCCACACTGTTATTGAATGTAGTGGGGCTTGACTTAATGCCCCTATGACTTGTTGTAGAAATTTCCTTGTATCCGTCGCACATATCCACGCTGCGCTAAAAGTGCACCAAAGTACGCCAGCCACAAAGAATTTCTCCTGTGCTTAAAAGCACGTATATCAAGCTCTTTTGTGTAAGGAAAGGCCACCCTCCCTCCTGGAGGGGCGGCGCTATAATCTGCATACAGCTCTGCCTCGCTTGATCGCTACAGGAGTGGTAGGTGGCAGTTTTACTTATTCCTTTGCATATGGGGTGGCACACCAACTTATTCTTGCTCTGAGAGGGGGTGTAACTTAAATTTTCCCCCAGGCTGCTCAGTGATGGTGCAGAAAACAACCACAAGTCCTTTAGGCGGCCTTTTTAAGTGCAAAACAGTCCATTCAAACAAAGGAAGCATCGCTATTGACTTTTTGACAAATCTACAATTTTGCAGTTTTAAAGATGCGATTTTGTAGTTTCAAACAGTTCCTTGGCCCAGTAAAACATTTAAACAGATTGTGGCTCATTCACAATAGGCAGTCTATAATGGTGCATAGTTTTGTCACTGTAATAAGTTCAAATATGGCGCAGGGGTTTGCGCATCCTGTTCGTGACACCAATTTATTTTCCCTATGCAATGTGCCAGACCTACCTATGCCATTGGGCATCTATGTTCAGTAGAACAGACTCTGCACATATAGTGTGCTGCTCCTAGTCACCTCTATGTGCATCCAGCAACCGATGAGAGAAGAAGCACGCACAGCTATATGTACCACCTAATCAAGGCGACCTGTTTGATAGGAGGGGCAAAAGTGCACAAAATTTTACTCCCAGGATAAAATAGAAGCACATTCACACTTGAAGTTGCCACTCCCTCAACTGTATACTACAAACTAAGCAAAAATCACAGAGAAAAGATAAAAAAACAAAGATGAAAACATCCTACACGATATGTTAAATAAATATGCAGATGTCCAGATGTGCATTATCTGCTTTCTGTTATTTTTTATTTTTTTTTCTACTATAACTATTACTGGCAGGATAGCTTGTGCAGGGTCTTTTGTTTGGAACCTACCACATTCCTGACATTTTTGGGCCTAAATGTACATAATATGACAAAGTATGTCCCCACCCCCGAACTGAGGCATGCCGAAACTTGTGTCGGTGTACCGCCATCCCTGACCTCTCGCACCAATGGGTGAGTTATGAATATTTCTACTTTTTGTTATCTGAGACTGTCCACGAGTATTTCAGTCATTATTTATATGTAGTTACTTGTTAGAAAAACTATTTATTTATCACCAGTTTTCCTGTAATTTTGTTGTACGCTGTATAATCCCTATTTATTGTATGTGGGTCAATGCGTGATGCGAACGCATTGCATCCGCACAGAATCCGGACCCTTTTAATGGGGCTGTGTACATGAGCGATGTTTTTCACGCATAACTTTTGGGTTGCGTGAAAATCGCAGCATGTTTTATATTCTGCGATTTTCACGCAACGCTGGCCCCATAGAAGTGAATGGGGCTACGTGAAAATCGCATCCACAAGCAAATGCGGATGCGATGCGATTTTCACGGATGGTTGCTAAGAGATGTTGTTTGTAAACATTCAGGTTTTTTTTTCACGCGCATGCAAAATGCAATAAATCACATTGCACCCGCGCGATAAAAACTGAACGCTATCGCAAACAAAACTTAATGCAAGGGGCCTTACACTATGTCAAAATGTTTTTTAATTTATTATTATATGCTACAATAAAGACTTACTATATTTAATGGGTACTCTGTGGGCTTTTTTTGTGTGTAGGTTGTTTTTTTTTAAGCCCATTGCATATCGTAGTTAAAACTAAGCACCATAACATTATACAGTATTATACACTGCTGACTGCTACTGACAGTTGACTTTAGAAATAATGGAGTATTGGGGCCACTAGTAAATTTGTGCCCAATGTCTTTTGCTTGCTAAAATATGCAGATTCAGAAAATACATTTCTCCAGTGTTAAACACAAGTTGATAAACTTCTATGCAATTATCCCCCCCTTCAACCACCAAACCAATACTTAAAGCGCATGGAGATGTACCAACACATATTTTGGCGTAGTATGTCATGTTATCACTCACAGATGTTATCCTCCGTTACCATGCAAATTGTAAGACACGTATATGCTGTTTTCCGAAACCTCTACCCCCCCCAAAAAAAAACATTTGAACTGTGTAAAGATGCACCTATGTACAGTACACGAATTTTGGCCTAGTATGTCACATTATGACTCACATATATTATCGACTGCTACCCTGTGTATTGCAAGACATGTATATGCTGCTTTTCCAAAGGTTAACAAAAAAAGAATAATAATAATAATTTGAACTGTGTGAAAATGCACCTAGATACACAGACTTTGGCCTAGTGTATCACGTTATCACTCACAGATATTATCCTCTGCTTCCCTCCATATTGTAAGACATGTATATGCTGTTTTCCCAAAAATCTGTGTGGAGATGCACCTACACGGATTTTGGCCTAGTATGTCACGTTATCACTCACAGATATTATTATCCGCAACCCTGAATATTGTAAGTCATATTATCGCTTGCTATCCTGTAACACATCTAATTCTGTTTTTCCAAACTTCAAAAAAAAATAATTTATTTGAACTGTATGAATATGCACCAACACAAATTTATGCCTATTCATATTTTACGTTATAACTCAGATATTTTTGTCCACTAACAAAAATTTTTTTTTTTATTTTAACTGTGTGTTTTAGGCTACTCTGTCAATTCACCACTCATACTGTAGATGTTAGCCTTTTTGTGATGTGATTCATTGTGATGTGTCCACTCAAGACATCTGTTTTCCAAATAATAGACTACCTTAGGCTAGTTTCACGCTAGCGGCAAGGAACTCTGGCAGGCTGTTCTGGCGGGTGAACAGCCTGTTGGATCCGTGCTGCCGCTGGTGCACGCGTGCCCCCGGACTACGTCTCTGGCCCCATTGACTATAATGGGGGCAGGCCGGAGTTCGACATGTCGTAGTTTTATTCCCCCTCTCAGCATGTTTGCCGTACTGCCGCTGGAACTCCGGCCCGCCCCCATTATAGTCAATGTGGCCGGAGCGGCAGCCCGGGGGCACGTGTGCACTAGCGGCAGCATGGATCTGACATGCTGTTCACACGCCGGAACAGCCTGCCGGAGTTCCTTGCCACTAGTGTGAAAGTACCTGTAACGGCTTGGTGATGTTTGCTGTGACACTTTGGCCACGTATGCTTGTTCCCGATGTGTTGTTGTTGTTGCATGCTGGGGCACTTCCCCTTTAAGGCATACTTACTTGTGCTCCGGAGGGAGGGTGAAAGGGGAGTTACCGTTAATGGCACGGTTCTTGGTAACAGGTTTTGCCATGGTTGTGAACCATTGCTTGTGCTAGTGTTTCCCCTTGTCCTTCTCAGTGGTTTCTATCTCTGGTTGTCTGCTGGCAGCATTCCTTCGGTGTACTAGTTGTGTACTGGTTGTGTGCTGGTTGGGGAATGTCTGCTGGAAGCGATCTGGAGTAGGAACTGTGTCTGAGTTGGACGCGGTGTTCAGTACGGTTTCTCCAGACTGTTTGGTGGCTGGCAGCCAGGGGCCTAGTTGTGGTCCTGGCGTGCTGGTGGAAGTTTTGGAGGAACATGCAGACACCGATTTCTTTTTTTTTTTTGAGGGGAGGGAGTGTCACGGCTTGGTGATGTTTGCTGTGACACTTTGGCTATGCATGCTTGTTGCCAGTGGCAACGTGTTGTTGTTGTAGCATGTGGGGGCACTTCCCCTTTAAGGCAGTCTTCCTTCCCATTCTGGTTAGCCCGGGGTTAAGAGGTGAGCAAAGTGGAGCCTGATGTCAGTTTGCCTAGGAGGTAACCTGCTCCCTTATCCTTGCATCCAGGCTTAGTATCTATCCCGGTATACCAACTATATACGGCGGGGGGTTCCCCCACTCCCCACCGTGACAGTACCCTTAGCCAATGATAATGAATAAATGTGTATATAGACTCCACATAAGTGTCTGTGAGGAAATGTTTGTTAAAGACATCACAATACTGTATTTGAGTTGTTATTTATTATATCACCTGGGTCTAGGTAAAAAAAGTAAAGTTTTTTTTTTTTACAAACTGATGTCATTTTAGATGTACTTGCTTAGCCTTATTGTTTGATTCAATGGGGGTCAATTAATTCTTAAAAATCTTTGTCAACATGTACATTATTATTATTCTTGGATTACCGATTTATTATATTTATCCTTGATAATTTGAAGTCCAACTGTAACAAGGGTTATTAAGGGTTAATAGGGTTACTTTTCAAACAGATAGAACAATCTGAATCTAGCTTTTGCAGGACCACATCAGGATTGTCTGATCCCAGGAGGGGCATCTTAGTTTTCTTCTAATGAGTTGTCTCAGACTGTGTCGGACTGGAGATCCTTGGGCTCACCAGAGGCAAATTTTCTGAAGCCCAATCCCTATATTATCATTGTATACTTGGCTGTGCAATGACATTATGTCAATAACACATGACTAGTGTTGAGCGAACCCGAACTGTAAAGTTTGGGTCCATACCTAACTTTGCGAGTTCGGGTACTCGGACCCGAACCTGAACTTTGCCGGAAGAGTTTGGGTTGGAGTTCGGTGTTCGAACATTTAATAAAGCTTTTGAATGACTTCAGAGCAGCCGATCAACTATCTTTTAAGCTGTGGGCACTTAGAAGCCATTATAGCCATGCCTAGTAATGGCATGGCTGTGATTGGCCGGTGCATCATGTGACCCAGCCTCTACACAAGCTTGATCATGGGTAGCACCGCCCATCAGCTCTGAGTAGTGCAGGGACAGCAAGCAGGCGGCTGAAGTGAGGGAGAGTGTTAGGAATCTGGCTATTTGTTTTGTGGGTGACCTATAATGATTTTTTGTGCGTGCAATACACCAGCTTTGTACCCCTGGCACAGAAATATAATAATTAATCTGGCTGTTAATCTGTGGGTGACCTATAGTGATTTTTTGTGGGTGCAATCCACCATTTTTGTACCCCTGACACAAAAATAAAATAGTTAATCCGTCTGTTAGTTTGATCTGTGACATATACCCGTATTTGGTGTGAGATACACGTGCACTGCATATGTGACAGGGAAATTAATATAGTTAATCTGTATGTTAGTTCGGTGGGTTGCATATTAACATTTTTGGTGTAAGGTACACCTGCACTGCATACATGACAGGGAAATGAATATGGTTAATCCGTCTGTTAGTTCAATGGGTGACATATCCATTTTTGGTGTGAGATATATGTGAAATTTATACGTGACAGGGAAATTAATATAGTTAATTTGACTGTTAGTTTGGCCGGGGACATATACCCATTTTTAGTGTGAGGTACACCTGCATTGCATATGTGACAGGGAAATTAATATGGTTAATTTGTCTGTTAGTTTGGTGGGTGACATATTCCCATTTTTGGTGTGAGGTACACCTGCACTGCATACGTGACAGGGACATTAATATAGTTAATTTGTCTGTTAGTTCGGTGGTTGACCTCAAAGAAGGAGGAGAGCATCAAAAAAGGGACGTGGCCCTGGTCGTGGTGCTGCTGGTGCTGGTGGAGCTCCTGTTGCAGGGAGACAACGTGGTCGATCCGTGCCAGCTACACTCCAAAATAAAACACCTTCCTCAGGTACACGTAGGTGACAGGACATTTAGCGTCATTTTGTAGGCCCGAATACTGGTGTACGAATAGTGAGGCCAGAACAAGTAGAGGCGGTAGTAGATATGATGGCTGACAGTGCCTCCAGGTCCTTCACATTGTCTCCCACCGGGTCCCCTGCTGAAACTGCAGGGTTGGCACCTGCAGGCCATGGGCATCTGTCTTTCATCTCACCCCCTTTCAAATCAGCCAAGCAGTCTGAGCCCCAAGTCATGCAGCAGTCTCTTACGTTTTTTCATGAATTTACTGTCATGGTGTCCGTGGGCCATCCACCTAGCCCTGCCCCAGAAGTGGAAGAGATTAAGTGCACCGATGCTCAGCTACTTATGTTTCAGGATGTGGACATGGGAGGACCAAAGCAGCACGTCTCTGATGATGATGATGACGAAACACAGGTACCAACTGCTGTGGCTTTCTGCCGTGTGCAGACCGGCAAGGAGGGCAGAGGGGAAGAGTGAGTAGAAGATGATGTGGAGGATTATGAGGTCCTAGCCCCCACATGGAATCAAGGTCATGCGAGTGACGTGTGCAGTTTGGAGGAAGAGGTGTTGGTCACACAGCACCAGCCGCACAGCAAAAGATGGAGCAGGGTGCAAAAGCAGAGTGGCCATCTCCTAGCCAGTAGGCCTGCTACTGCCACCGCACCCAGGCACTGGGCACACCAAAGCCAGCTCCAAGGAGTTCCCTGGCGTAGCAGTTCTTAAGACAATGTTCTGACAACAAGACGTGAGTGGTGTGCGCATTGTGCAATCAGAGCATGAAGCGAGGCATAAATGTTCTAAACCTGAGCAACACCTGCATGACCAGGCATCTAAATGCAAAGCACAAGCTGCATTGGAGTACACACCTGAAAAACCACAAAAGATCTCAAGCTCCTCTTGCTCCCTCTTCTGCTGCAGTCTCAGCCTCTTTCTCCCCCTCTGAAGTGACAGTGGCACCTGCCACCCCGCAAAAAGAGGATGTGGCAACAACACCACCAACTTAACAACAGCAAAGACAGGTGCACCCTGCGGTAATACTAAACCCTCACACTAATGTTAAAATTGAGAGGTTAGTTCGACATATCCTACTAGGAGGACATGTCTTCGGGCACCGCGCCAAGGTCTCTCAAGTAGCCCGAGGCCCTACCACTCACCTACCTGTGCCGTATGGGCGATACCAGGGGCCAGTGGGTGAATTATGGGAGGATAAGGCCTGACTAACAAACAGCTTCCTAGTAACCTCCAGCATGTAGCCATGCTTGCAATAGGAGGTGGGAGGTGCCTGTGAGCCCCACCCGAGACTGGCTGATATGGCCCAGGGCCTAACAGGTGCACCTAAATGTAGCCTGTAGATGAAAAGCAGGCACATTTAAAATGGAGTTTATACACCTCCAAACATGAGAAATTACAAACCATTAGAAAAAGTGGTGTTAAACAGGCAGGATATGCTCAAACCCATATGCAGTTGTGCATGTATATAGGGGAGCATATCCTGCACTTGTAGTCCGTTGCTGATGGCAATCAACAGCAAAAAAATGCATACAATGGAAGATGCCAGCAACGGACTACAAGTACCACAATAACCATCCTACATAAGGTAACGATTATGTGGATGTGGAGAACAATCAAAAACTTAACAATAGCAAAGATAGGTGCACTCTGCAGTAATATTAAACCCTCACACTGATGTTAAAATTGAGAGGTTAGTTCGACATATCCTACTAGGAGGACATGTCTTAAGCTCGGGCACCGCGCCAAGGTCTCTCAACTAGCCCGAGGCCCTACCACTCACCTACCTGTGCCGTATGGGCGATACCAGGGGCCAATGGGCGAATTATGGGAGGATAAGACCTGACTAACAAACAGCTTTCCAGTAAGCTCCAGCATGTAGCCATGCTTGCAATGGAAGGTGGGAGGTGCCTGTGAGCCCCACCCAAGACTGGCTGATATGGCCCAGGGCCTAAAAAGTGCACCTAAATGTAGCCTGTAGATTAAAAGCAGGCACATTTAAATTTGAGTTTATACACCTCCAAACATATTGCTATTGTTAAGTTTTTGATTGTTCTCAAAAATGGGTTTGAGCATATCCTGCCTGTTTAACACCACGTTTTCTAATGGTTTGTATAACAAAACCACCACCTCCACCACCGTCACCCAGCATGTCCACACTGTCCCATGGAAGCGTTTAGCTGTCCATCCTCCAAACACTTGAAAGAAAGAGGAAGTACCCCCTACCCACCCGCGATCCCTGGCCCTGAGTGCCAGAATTTCATAATTCCTGGCCTTTGAAATGCTGTCATTCCGTCTGGTGGAGACATAGACTTTTAAACATTATGGCGGTGGCTGTCCCACAGTACATGGTTCCCAGCTACCACTACTTTTCCAGGCGAGCCATCCCTGCCCTGCACAACCAAGTGGCGGACAAAATCAGGTGCGCAACGCCATCTGTGGCAAGGTCAACATAACTACCGATATACGTGGACCAATAAGTACGGGCAGGGACGTTATATCTCCCTAACTGCACACTGGGTAAATTCAGTGGTTGCTGGGCCTGAGGCGGATAGCAGTTTGGCGCATGTCCTACCCCCACCGAGTATTGCAGGACATTTCTCATTGCCTCTTCCTCCTACTCTGCTTCCTCCTCTACAGCGTCCTCATCCGGTCAGCGTTACAGCTTCACCACCAACTTCAGCACAGCCAGGGGGAAACGACAGCAGACTGTTTTGAAACTCATCTGTTTAAAAAAAAAACACACTGCGCAGGAGCTATGGATGAGCATGGAACAACAGACCGAAGAATGGTTGGTGCCGCTGAGCAATTGTCCTGCTTCTACCCCCATTGTTCTTCCTTTTGCAGTCCTCTAGCCCTTACTACGACTTCAACAGGGTTCAAGTTCGGGTCCCGAACCCGAACTTTGACCCGAAGTTCGGCCGAACCCGAACATCTACGGGTCCGCTCATCCCTACACATGACTAGACATGTCGCGAACATAAAATTTTCCGTTCGCGAACGGCGAATGCGAACTTCCGCAAATGTTCGTGAACGGGCGAACCGGGCGAACCGCCATAGACTACAATAGGCAGGCGAATTTTAAAACCCACAGGGACTCTTTCTGGCTACAATAGTGATGGAAAAGTTGTTTCAAGGGGACTAACACCTGGACTGTGGCATGCCGGAGGGGGATCCATGGCAAAACTCCCATGGAAAATTACGTAGTTGACGCAGAGTCGGGTTTTAAATCATAAAGGGCATAAATCACCTAACATTCCTAAATTGTTTGGAATAACGTGCTTTAAAACATCCAGTGTGTGTATACGATCAGGTATGATGTTGTATTGATTAGGTAGTGTAAGGGTTATGCCCGCTTCACAGTGACAGACCAAACTCCCTGATTAACGCACCACAAACAACCGCAAACTCCCCATTTGCACAAGGTTGGATACCAAGCTAGCCATGTCCCGTTCCTTGTCCTGACTGACATCATTAAAGGTCTCTTCCACCACCCAGCCACGTACAACACCAAGGGTCCCCGAAAGGTGACAAGAAGCCCCCTGGGACGCCTGCTGTGGTTGGTCTTCCACCTCCCAGGTTTGTCACCTCTGCAAAAGGCTGCGTGAGCCTACAGCCATTGTGCATGAGCGTTTAGTAACGTGGCCAAAAAATACCCAGCTCCGCAGAGGCTGTCCTCTTTTTTTTTTTAAATTAAAAAAATCTGTTCTTACCAGTTTAATCTCTGTTTTGTCCTCTATCAGGGGCTGGTGTATGGAATAGATTTTACGAACTGGGAGATGGAAAAAGATGGTTGGTCGGTCCTCTTCCTTCCAATTTGGGGCACTGCACGTGCGCCGTGCAATGTACTGTGCCAGCCTATATGAGTGGCGTGTTAAGTAGTACTATTCCTATCAGTTTAATCCCTGTTACGTCCCCTATCAGGGGACGTGTATCGAATAGATTTTAGGAATTGGGAGATGGAAAAAGAGGATTGGTCGGTCCTCTTACTTCTAATTTGGTACACTGCCCGTTCGCCTTGCAATCTACTGTGACACCCTATATGAGTGGTGTGTTAAGTAGTACTATTCCTATTCCGCAATATACTGTGCCACCAATACAAATAGTGTGAACTACTATTCTTACCATTTTAATCTTTGTTAAGTCCCCTATCAGGGGACGTGTATTGAATTGAATCCTTGCATGGGGAAATAAAGAAAAAAGCTTGCTCTGTCCACTTCCTTCTAATTTTGGGCACTTGCAATGGAATTTGCCACCAATGCAACTAATGTTAACTAAGTACTATTCCTATCAGTTTTATCTCTGTTTTGTCCCTTTTCAGGGCCAGGGCCGGTGTAGTGAATAGATTTTTGGAACCGGGAGATGGAAAAAGACCCATGCTCGGTCCGCTTCGCTTGAATTTTAGGTCACTGCGCGTGCGCCGTGCAATGTACTGTGACACCCTATATGAGTGGTGGGTAGTGGGCACAGTACAGTCTGTGGGCCTGACACACACTGGCAGGCAACTGCAATTATATTAAAGGGTAAAAATGAAATGTTTTTTTTATCTGCAAGGTACTGTGCCACGCGATATGAGTGGTGCGCACACAGTACAGTCTGTTGGCCTGCGGCCTCTCACACATGGGCTGGCAACTGCAGTATATATATATAGAAAAAATAAATAAAAGCAGACTGATGTACCAGCCCTAAAAAGGGCTTTTTGGGGTGCTGTCAGGACGCTCTCCTTACAGCAGATGGCCCCTTTCACACGAGCGTAAAAAACGCATCAAAACGCATTGCACCCGCGCAGAAAAAACTGAACAACTGAATGCAATCGCAGGCAAAATTGAATAGCTTTGCCTGTGAAATGAACGCATCCGCAACGCATCCGGACCTAAGGCCCCATTCACACATCCGCAATTTTTGGCTGCATCCATTCCGCAATTCTGCGGAATGGATGTGGACCCATTCATTGTGAATGTGCACACTATGTGCTCTCCGCTTCCGCATTTGCAGAGCCGCGGCCCCGAACTTCCGGGTTTCGGCTCCGCAAAAGATAGAGCATGTCCTATTCTTGTCTAGGCATCTCTATGGGGAGTGCCGGCATGGTGTGTTGCGGATCCGCAACACACTAAGGACGTGTGAATGGGGCCTAATCCGGACTCGCTCCTGTGAAAGAGGCCGATGAGTCTTTGAGGACTGGAGTGGACACAGAACACTGGCCTAGCTAACGCTTACACTATTAATTCAGCAGCACTCTTCCTGCTCTAACTAACACTGCAGCTTCAGAATGGATCTAAGATGGATGCTGTCCTTGCTTTTTGATAGGAGGTGGGAGGGTCTGGGAGGGAGGGTATGCTGATTGGCTGCAATGTGTCTGCTGACTGTGAGGTACAGGGTCAAAGTTTGCTCAATGATGACGTATAGGGGGCGAATCGAACATCGCATATGTTCGCCCGCCACGGCAAACGCGAACATGTGATGTTCGCTGGGAACTGTTCGCTGGCGAAGAGTTCGGGACATCTCTACACATGACCACCGCAGTCAATCGCTGATCTCAGAGAGGGCAAAAGACAAAGGTTAGCATACTTACCTTCACTGGTAGAGATTCAGCCTCAAAGTATCTGTGTTTGATAAAAACACCAGACTTTCCATTTTATATCTCCTCATTATCGGTTGATAATCAAGCTTTTTATAAAAGTTAAAAGCAAAAATCTGCTCAAAATCAGACGTATTTTTTCTAGAACTTGAGTTTCCTGCAATCTAGAATCTGTGGTTGTTCCTTTCTGCTTCCATACATATTCAATGTATGTAACTCTGCATGCTTTTGACACAATCTATCCAGTCACTGGTTGATATTTTAAATGGTTTAACATATGGATGGTATCATCTTTACTTCTCATGTGCAGCATATTTGTTTTTACATTTTTTTTTAAACCATAGATTGTTTCTCTGATAAGCAGAGGACCTCGAAAGTTTCAAAATTTGTGGTCCTCCAAAAATAACACATGCAAATATGCTGTATAGTACTTACCAGTGATAAGGGCAGAATTTACCTGATCAGGAATGAACATTGATAACATTAACCTTCACTGTCCAGCAGGTGGCAGTCTCTCACTTCAAATAATACACTTTTAGGCATGTTAAAAACAATGTTACTAGTAATAACCAAATAACCTCAAACGTTTCTAAATTTGTGGTCCTCAAAATGCAATCAATGATAATAAGCTGCATAATACTTACCGGTGATGACATGGGCAGGATTTACATGATCATAAATGAATATTGATTTCCATTTACTGCCCAGCAGGTAGTAGTCTCTTACTTCAAATAATACATTTTTTACTGGTAAGAAAATCTTTGATCTGGATTACTTTACATTAAATCTACGTAAATAATGATTGTGAACACAAAGCTATAATTTTCTGTGCAGGACAAAATTGTACCTGAATGGCAGTATAAATAATAGCATCACATTGGGAGAACCATTTTCCTCTTCACTACAAGCATGCTATTTTACCCTTACTCCTGAACCAGAGGAAAACTAAACCCACTATCTTATAGTAGCCAATTTTGCCTCACATTGTAAGTTAGATTTACCTGGTCGCATTATAGTATTGTCCTTCTGTCTTTGCCGCTTTTCAACTTTTCGTGGTGGGACTGGCTGGGATATTATGGGACGTATGCCGCTTACAGTCAATCAAGATGGTCACTGTTTAAATCTATTCAGTTTCTACTACCAGTTATAAAAGTGTGCTCCTTGTACTTTTGATTATCTTGTGTAGGTTATTGCTTTTGTTTGTTTGAGTGATGTCACTACCTGTTTGACCCATCTGTATCTCTGTATTGCTGTGTCTAAGCTGTGCTCTGCATTTGGCTTCAAAGCTGCCATGTTTTTCCAATCTGGCATTATAAAAGAGACCATTAGTCCCCCTCTTGGTGACCCAACAAGAATTATCCTGCTGCAACCCCAAATATTGTGCCTACTGTGCTCCCGAATGCCCCCAAATACAATACTTACAAAATAATAATGCCATACAGATCTCCAAAGTGCTTTCAAAACTCCTACCAATAGTAATACTTTTCAATAATAGTGCCCCCCACAGTGTTCAGTATAGTGACAATGCTCTCCAAGAGCGCAATGCCCTCTATATTGTGCCCAATTACCCCACAGTACCCTGAGTAGTAATGTAGTTATGCCACCCTGTAGTGTCCGCAATATATATTATATCCCAGTAGTGGCACCCTGTACCTATAATTCCCCCTCTTTGTATTGCCCCCTATATTACTGTAATGTCCCCCAGAAGTGCCCCATTTATTTAGAATGTCCTCCCCTATGTACTGCCCCTGTAGTGCCTCCTGTATTATGTCTCCCAGTAGTGCTTCCTGTATTATGTCTCCCAGCAATGCCACCATATTACTATAATGCCTCAGTGGTGCCCCCTGTGTTATGTTCCCCAGTAGTGCCCCCTTTATTATAATAATGTCCTTCAGCAGTGTCCCCTGTATTTTTATAATGCCTCGCAACAGTGCCTCCTTTATTTATAATGCTCTCCCCTCTGTACTGCCCCCAATAGTTTTATAATATATTTGTATGAACCCCACCCGTAGAGCCCCTGGTATTAGTATGTCCCCCAGCAGTGCCTATGGCAATTGTTTTTCCCCCAGCAGTGCCCCCTGTATTATTATAATGTCCCACAACAGTGCCACCTGTATTATAATGCCCCCAATAATGTCTCCAAACAGTGCCCACTTTATTTATAATTCACCCTCTCTGTACTAACCTCCAGTAGTGCATCCTGTTTTACTCTAATGTCCCCAGCATTACCTCCTTTATTTATAATGCTCTCCACTCTGTACAGCTCCTGTTCTGTCTTCATACACGTTCACACAGTGTGCAGTCTGACATTCAGCATACATCATTCCTGTCTTCCAAATAGGAGGACTGTTTTCTGTAGTCTAACTTGTTTATTGGCAAAACAGAAGTATTGATGTGTGATCAATTGTTTGGTAAAACTATAAGAATACAAATAGCTTGTATAAGTTTAAGGCATAGCATGTATCAGCAGAAAGCATAGAACAGCATATATTATAACATTACATTAACACTGGGCGCATCTGCAAAATGGCTGCTTATACAGAGGCTAGCTAACAGACAGTTACAACCTCTTCCCTGAGTAACACTTATTCTTAGCTAAACAGCACTGCATAACACAATATCCCTGAGACAGAGGTAGAATTCTGCTTGGAAAAGGATGGTGGAGTTTAAGAAGAAGATATGCAGAAGGACAGCTCTGCTGATGTGTCCTTGATGACTGGAGACTGGGCTTCTCTTTCTCACAATGCACTAAACTCTCACAATACAATAATCTTTATTAACAAGAAAAAGTACAGTAAATTTTTACCACCACTAGATGGTGCTGTAACCTAACTAATAACTACAGAAATACAGGAATTTCAGCAGAATGAATTAGAAATGAAATAGACATGATTTGAAATGATTCTGAACCTCTTCTGGGGGCAGAACAGCCCCTAATAGTGCCCCCTGTATTTGTATGTCCCCAGTAGTACCCCCACTATTTGTATGTCCCTCAGTAATGCCCCCAATATTTGCATGTCCCCCAGCATTTGTGTGTCTCCCAGTAGTGCCCCCTGTATTTATATGTTCCCCAAGCAGTGTTCTCTTTAATGCCCTCCCCTCTGTACTTTGGCCAGTAGTGAAAATGTACATGTCTGTCCCATATTGCCATCTGTGAAGCGTTACCTCTGGTCTGGAACAGGCGGTGTGATGATGTCATCATGTCACTTAAGACTTGGCGCAGAAGGTTGTGGTAATTGGGGGAAGCCTGCGCCGTTGTACTGCTTAATAGGCTTCATGGCTAGTGGCATTAGGCCTATGAGAGTGAACAACATTGTCTTAATTATCTGTCAGGAGCCCTGCAGCATATCCTAACCAAAATCTGCAATTTCTGATTAGATGCAGTTTTGCCACAGATCTCACCCTTCCATCGAAAAGGGTGAAATCTGCAGGTAAAACCACAAACATAATTGACGTGCTACATATTTAGTAGAAAAACACAAAAACATGATTTTTTTTAAAAAAAAATGCTTTGTAGAGAAGTGATAAAACGTAAAAAAAAATTATAAAATTGTTATCTCTATACTCAACTGTGGGGTCACTTATAAGGGGTTTCCACTGTAAAGGTACCTTAATATCTCTTTAAATGTGACATGGTGCCCAAAAAGTATTCCAGCAAAATCTGCCCTCTAAATATCATATGGCGTTCTTTCCCTTCTGAGCCCTGCGGTGTGCTCATATGGTAGTTCACAACCAAATATGAGGTGAATTTGTAAACTGCTGAATCAGAGTAATAAACATTGTGGTTTGTTTTGCTGTTAAAATGGAAAATATGCAAAAAAGGAACATTTTGAAATGTCACCTCCATTTTGCAAAATCAGTTTTGAACAATACGAGGGGTGTAGTTTCTAAAATGGGGTCATTTATGGTTGATTTCTACTATGTAAACCCTGCAAAGTGGGTTTTGGAAAATTTCTTAAATATTTTAAACATTGCTGCGAAAATATTTTAAAAATTGCTTCTAATGTCCTAAAAAATAAAATTGCATTTACAAAATGATAAATGAAGTAGACATATGAATGATACATGAAGTAGACATATGGTGAATGTTAATTAATAACTATTTTATGAGGTATTACTATCTGTCTTAAAAGCAGTGATATTCAAATTTAGTTACATGCTTTGTAAATTTAGGATTTTTATTTAAATAAATAAAGCTTAAGACATCTAACTTAAATTCAGCACTAACACCCAAACATAAAGCATGTCCCAACAAAACAGTATCATAATTGGCTGGATAAGTAAAAAAATGTATTATTATTACTATTATTATTATAATATTATTTATTTTACGTTATTACCACATAAATTGACATGTCAGATTTGCAAAATTTGACCCTGTCAGGTAAGTGAATAATGACTTAAGTACTAAACTGGCTAAATTCTAGTTATGAGCGGCATAGGCAATATTCGAATTTGCGATATTTCGTGAATTTTTGGCCGAATATTCACCATAAGTTTACAAATTCGAGAATTCGTGATCTCCAGTCATTATTTACTTGATTGCGAAAATCGGCAATGTAATATATTCATAATAAAAATAGAATATTCGCGATCAACACTAAGGGGTAGGCAACCTTCCTATTGGTTGTTAGGGATGTTGCTAAGTGCTGATATTCGTGATAAATTCGCGATTTGAATATTCGCGATCAACACTACTAAATTCTATAACTGCTTGGACGCAGAGAGCGCAGGCAAGTAGCTTGTGGCGACGGCTGTTTCGTGCCTCAGCCCTTCCTCAGGCCACTAACATTCTGACGTGATTACGTCACTTTTATGCATGGGTTTATTGGTGCGGTGCTCAAAGCTTCCATCACCAAGAAGCTGACTGCATCCATCAAAACACCAGAAATGTGCAATTAAAACAAAACAAAAACAGAAAAGATATATATATATATACTTACAAAAATACTCCAAGATTATTTCTATCATTTAGTCCTAGAGGGCCCATAGCTCCGGATCGCATGATCCATCTCGCTCCTTAGAAGGGTGCTATGTTTATCTCCTCTTTGTGGTGAACTATGTACTAGCTCGATACCAGCAAACCTCAAAACCTTGACATCACCATTATGGTTAGATTTAATAGGTTCAATTAAAAGAGAGCAACCTTTTCCTGTAGCAATTCAATTAATGTGTTCCCTGAATCTGTCACAAAGGCTCCTTATGGCCTTTCCAATGTAGAACCTACCGCATACACATAGTATCAAATATACTACGTATTTACTTTTGCCTGTTATTAAGGTATTCACTTTATGGTGAAGTCCACCAAACATCAATAGGTTCCATTGGGGATTATATTTACAGTATGAGCAATTGCCACACCTGCGTTTCCAACGGGTACCCGTCCTTCAGCCATGTGTCAGATTTAGGTTCTACAAAACGACTTCTAACCAATCTATCCTTCAGAATATGGCTTCTCTTAAAGGCCACCAATGGTTTTGAACCTTTGATTTCCTTCAGATTCTCATCCCTCTCCAGGATACCCCAAATTGTGTCCCATAATGGATTCCAATATGGAAGCACCGTCAGAGGAAACCAGGCCGGGTTTGGTTGAAGGGGTCGGACGCATACTTTACACAGTGCAATCAGAAGCATATATTACAAACTCTGAGCACTAAGGCCTTGGAAGCGAGGGTATCACAGCTAGCGGAAAAAGAGGTCAGTCTTTTCTGGACTGTTAACAGACAAGAAATTGACAGTGATTCAAGCAGAAATTAAAGAAAGAAAAAGAGATAAATTCTTAAGAGACAAACCGGATTATGATCTTGGCAGAGTTTTTGATTGGAACAACCGAAAACAGAGAAGCATATCAGATGATCCTTCTGCTAATCGTTCTGCTAATCGTTCTGTTGATATCCCTGGAGTAGAGAATGCAAAGGCTTCAAGAGAAAACAAGTCTCTTGGAGACGATAATAGAAGTAGATGAGAAGGATGTAGAAAACAAACACAGTGGTGAACTTGACTGGATGTGAACTGTCGCCAGGCTGTGTGAAAGTCCACAGTAGAGGCCTGAATTACAGTCTGTTTGAACAGTTCGATCTAGTAACTTTTGAGATAGATTTATTCAAGGGGGTTAGGAAACTGAATCTGAACAGATTGTTTAAAAATGTGCCTGAAGCAAAAAATGAAACAGAAAATGAGATAAGGGAAGGTGAGGTGCCAGCGAATATAGAACCCCTGGGGTTCAGTATGATGGCAAATTTTAATCCATTAGAAGTGTCATGCTTAAAATGGATGACTGGTTTGGATTTAAGTAAGAGAGTCGAGAACCCACCCACGGGGTCTTTTGTGGGGGGGGGGGTTCCACTTTTTGTCCCCCCCGTACCTGCCGGGGCTAGTATTGATATATTTTATCACAAGGTATTAGAAGGTGTGAAATCTCTGGTTTACCCTAGAGCCAATAAGAATATTGGTTTAGGGGAAGAGAAGGCCTTGAAGTGTCTACAATCACAGAGAGACATAGTTGTAAAACCGGCGGACAAGGGGGGCAATGTGGTTCTGATGACAGGAGAATATTATGTGACAGAGGCTCAGAGGCAATTAGGAGACAGCAATGTTTATGAGACATTAAAGATAGATCCCACTGTAAGAATACAGAACCAATTAAGGAGTTTATTGCACAGATATATGGAATGTAATTTGTTGTCCAAAAGAAATGCAGAGAAATTGTTACCGTTGTTTCCATCGAAACCATTGTGGTATTTCTTACCAAAAATACATAAGTCACTGACCCACCCCTCTAGTACACCTATAGTCTCGGGGGTTGGGTCAGTGACTGAACCGTTATCTAGGTATGTGGTCTGGCTGCTCAGACCTCTTCTACAATAGGTGCCATCCTACCTTAGGGACACGGGGGATCTACTCCTGGCGCTGAGAACTTTTCAGTGGCAGGAGGGGTTCCACCTAGTCTCCTAGAAAGTCTGTACACCCTTATCCGACCAGATGAAGGAATTTGGGCAGTGATTAAAGTGCTGGGCGGCACAGAGAAAAATGAAGCTCTTGTGTGCTTCATAAGAGAAGCGTTAAGCTTGATCCTGAAAAATAATACCTTAAAATTTGAGGATGAGTGGTACAGACAGAACTTTGGAACGGCCATGGGAACACCAGTAGCATGCACTTTCGTAAACATTTATCTTGCGAGATCTGAGGATAAATATATACATTCCACTGAGAACCCCTTTGTGTCCTTTATACAGCTATAGAAACATAGAAACATAGAATGTGTCGGCAGATAAGAACCATTTGGCCCATCTAGTCTGCCCAATATACTGAATACTATGAATAGCCCCAGGCCCTATCTTATATGAAGGATGGCCTTATGCCTATCCCATGCATGCTTAAAGGGAACCTGTCAGCAAAAAATAGCATAGTAAGCTGTTAACAGTACCTCCTAGTGCCAGATAACAGTGTCCCAATGCACTTTTTCTTCTTTTTGCAGCACTTGGCCTCACAGAGAAATCAAAGTTTTATTCAGCTGCCGCCCCGTGCTTCAAGTCAGGCTTGAAGTCATGGCGGCAGCAGCCTAGGCGTCTCTCCCCGCCTCCTGCCTCCTTGATTGACATTCCGAATCGCAGTGCCGGGACCGCGCTCTAGGCCTGCATGCGCAGTAAAGGGCGGCTGGAGCGCGGCCCCGGCTCTGGCGCGTACATTGAGCAGGCTTCATTTTTTGGTTACAGCGCATGCGCCCGACACCCTGTTCCAATCGCGCCCGCGCCCGGCATCTATGCGTATCGAGCGCGATTGGAACAGGGTGTCGGGCGCATGCGCTGTAGCCAAAAATGAAGCCAGCTCAATGTACGCGCCGGAGCCGTTTACTGCGCATGCGGGCTTAGAGCGCGGTCCCGGCACTGCGATTCGGGATGTCAATCAAGGAGGCAGGAGGCGGGGAGAGCACTATTGGAGACGCCTAGGCCGCTGCCCCCATGACTTCAAGCCTGACTTGAAGCACAGGGCGGCAGCTGAATAAAACTTTGATTTCTCTGTGAGGCCAAGTGCTGCAAAAAGAAGAAAAAGTGCATTGGGACACTGTTATCTGGCACTAGCAGGTACTGTTAACAGCTTACTATGCTATTTTTTGCTGACAGGTTCCCTTTAAACTCCTTCACTGTATTTGCAGCTACCACTTCTGCAGGAAGGCTATTCCATGCGTCCCCTACTCTCTCAGTAAAGTAATACTTCCTGATATTACTTTTAAACCTTTGCCCCTCTAATTTAAAACTATGTCCTCTTGTAGCAGTTTTTCTTCTTTTAAATATTCTCTCCTCTTTTACCGTGATACTTCCCTTTATGTATTTAAAAGTTTCTATCATATCCCCTCTGTCTCTTCTTGCTTCCAAGCTATACATGTTAAGGTCCTTTAACCTTTCCTGGTAAGTTTTGTCCTGCAATCCATGTACTAGTTTAGTAGCTCTTCTCTGAACTCTCTCCAAAGTTTTAATATCCTTCTGCAGATATGGTCTCCAGTACTGCACACAATACTCCAAATGAGGTCTCACTAGTGCTCTGTAGATCGGCACGAGCACCTCCCTCTTTCTACTGTTAATGCCTCTCCCTATACACCCAAGCATTCTGCTGGCATTACCTGCTGCTCTATGACATTGTCTGCCCACCTTTAGGTCGTCTGATATAATGACCCTAAATCCCTTTCCTCAGATACTGAGGTTAGTACTGTATCACTGATTTTATATTCTGCTCTTGGGTTTTACGCCCCAGGTGCATTATCTTGCACTTATCGACATTAAATTTTAGTTGCCAGATTTTTGACCATTCCTCTAGTTTTCCTAAATCCTTTTCCATTTGGTGTATCCCTCCAGGAACATCAACCCTGTTACAAATCTTTGTGTCATCAGCAAAAAGACACACCTTACCATTGAGGCCTTCTGCAATTTCGCCGATAAAGATATTAAACAATATGGGTCCCAGAACAGATCCCTAAGGTATCCCACTGGTAACAATACCATGGTCTGAATATACTCCATTGACTACAACCCTCTGTTTTCTGTCCTTCAGCCACTGCCTAATCCATTCAACAATATGTGAGCCCAAGCTCAGACTGCAGTTTATTGATAAGCCTTCTATGTGGGACAGTATCAAAAGCCTTACTAAAATCCAGATAAGCGATGTCTACTGCACCTCCGCCATCTATTATTTTAGTCACCCAATCAAAAAAGTCAATAAGATTAGTTTGACATGATCTCCCTGAAGTAAACCCATGCTGTTTTTTATCAATCAACCCATGTTTTTTTTTTTTAGATGTTCCACAATCCTCTCCTTGAGTATGGTCTCCATTAATTTTCCCACTATTGATGTCAGGCTTACTGGCCTATAGTTGCCCGATTCCTCCCTATTACCTTTTTGTGAATTGGCACAACGTTTGCTAATTTTCAATCTTCTGGGACGACACCTGTTACCAGTAATTGGTTAAATAAATCTGTTAATGGTTTTTCTAGTACACCTCTAAGCTCTTTTAATAGCTTTGGGTGTATCCCATCAGGCCCCTGTGATTTATTTGTATTAATTTTAGACAGCTGATTTAGAACCTCTTCCTCTGTAAAGACACATGCTTCAAAGGATTCATTAGTCTTCCTCCCTAACTGAGGTCCTTCTCCTTCATTTTCCTTTGTAAAAACTGAACAGAAGTATTCATTGAAGCAGTCAGCTAGTTCTTTATCCTCTTCCATATACCTTCCTTCTTTTGTTTTTAATTTGGTAATTCCTTTTTTTAATTTCCTTTTTTCATTTATGTATGTCTGAAGACATACATAATGTATGTCTGAATGTCTTTATGTATGTCTGAAGAATGTTTTATCACCTTTTTTCACTGACTGAGCTAATTTCTCTTCTGCCTGAGCTTTAGAAGCTCTTATACCTTGCTTGGCCTCTCTCTGCCTCATCTTATAGATTTCCCGGTCATTCTCGTTTTGGGTATTTTTATACTTGCTAAATGCCATATTTTTGTTTTTAATGATTTTGCCCACTTCTGCTGAGTACCACAGTGGTCTCTTCCTTTTTTTGCCTTTACTGACAAGCCTAATGCACTTTTCTGTTGCCTTCAGTAGTGCCAATTTTAAGTAGTCCCATTTCTCTTGGACTCCATTGAAATTGTTCCAGTCTGATAGGGACTCGTATACCACTGATCTCATTTTAGTAAAGTCTGTTTTGCGAAAATCTAAAACTTTTGTTTTTGTGTGGAGTGACTCATTCACTGTACTTATAGTAAACCTCACTGACTGGTGATCACTGGATCCTAAGCTTTCCCCCACAGTAATAGCAGATACCAAATTGCCATTTGTGAATACCAAATCTAAAATGGCCTCCTTTCGGGTTGGCTCCTCAACAACTTGCTGTAGAGATAAACCCAGTAGGGAATTTAGAATGTCTTTACTCCTGGCAGAACTAGCTATTTTGGTTTTCCAGTTTATATCAGGAAGATTAAAGTCTCCCATAATGACAACTTCCCCTTTCAATGTCATTTTAGCCATTTCCTCAACTAGTAGATCATCCAATTCTTTGACTTGGCTTGGTGGTCTGTATATGTCACCTACACGAGTTACCTTATGATTACCAAGCTGCAACGTAACCCAAACTGACTCTAAATTGGTTTCGCTGGCTTGTATTAGATTAGATTTTATGCTATCTTTCACATATAGGGCCACTCCACCCCCTTTCTTGCCTTCTCTGTCTTTCCTATAAAGAGAGAACCCAGGTATTGTTATATCCTAGTCATTACTTTCATTGAACCATGTCTCAGTAACAGCCACTAAATCTATATTCTCAGATGCCATTACAGACTTAAGTTCGTTGATCTTATTGCCTAAACTGCGAGCATTTGTAGACAAGACTCTCAGCTTGTCATTTCTTATCCTATCAGCTCCTGGCATCTTCTGGCCTTGTTTTTTCGGGGGGCAGCCGAACTGATGGATTGTCTCTTTTGTGCCCCCCTTTCCTAGTTTAAATGCTCCTTAGCAAAAACTTTGAACCGTTCCCTTCAGAGAAAGATGCAAACCATCTTTCTTGTACAGTTCTTTTCCATTCCAGTTAGAGCCAACATGAGACACAAAGCCAAATCCCTGGTTCAAACAGAATTCACCAAGCCATACATTGAATTCCTTAATACGCAACTGCTTGTTATGCTGACGGTTATGCACAGGCAGAACTGCAGAGAATGAGACAGTCAATGCAATCTCCCGTATATCATTACCAAGTGTGTGAAAAGCTTCCTTCACCTTTGAAACTTCATTGCAAACCATCATTTGTCCCAATATGGACAATAACATCCACCTCCTTTTCCATTTTTGCTTGCTTAATAATGTTAAGGATACGTCGTCTGTCCCTGCTAGCAGTAGCACCAGGGAGACATCTCACAAAACCCTTTTCTTCAAACTTCACACCTCTTATGATAGAATCGCCCACCAATAGTTGCTTACTATTAGTACTCACTATATCCTTTTTGTCTTTGTCAGTAGTCTTGCATACCTTAGGCCCCATGCACACGACCGTTGTTTGTTTCCGCGTCCGTTCCGTTTTTTTCACGGATAGGATGCTTCCCCATTCATTTCAATGGGTCCGTCAAAAAATGCGGATGGTCAACCATTTTTGATCCGCATCCGTGATCCGTGTTTTCATTACGTCAAAAAAATAGTGCATGTCCTATTTTTTTCTCGTTTGCGGACAAGGATAGGCATTTTTACAATGGATCTGCCATAAAAATCAGAATCCGTCGAATCCGTTTTTTTTGACGGACGCAAAATTTCAAGGAGGAGCGGACGCGGAGGCAGGCAACAGTTGTGTGTATGTAGCCTTAAGCATAGGATATGATTGTTCCTCACCCACTGTGCCTGAGCCATCCTCCATGTTGCTCTTGCATTCTGAAAGTGCTGCAAATGAATTACAGAGAGCCACAGACTGTTGGACATGTCTTCTATCAACAGCTCTAAGTCTACCAGAACCTACAGTAACCCATCTTCCATTTATGGGGGGCCTTTGTGGCAGTGGCATTGCAACATGCCAAGCCTGAGTTTGTCTAACAGTTACTTTACAAATCTCAGATTTCAAAAATGCAATTTCCTGCTGCATTATGGAGAACTGTCTGCAGATCAGACAGCATCCAAACCTGCGAAGAGTGAAACATGAAATGAAAGCACAACAATTCCTGCACTGAATCAGGTCTGCCATTTTAATGCAAGAAAATATGTTAAACAAAATTTATTAGATTGTACTCACCTCCAGATTACCTCCTGAGTATCTCTAGTGCACTTAGAAATGCTGCACTTTGAGAATGATGCAAGCTACAATTAGGCAAGCTAATACTATGTGGCTATATATACACACACTCCTACAAAAGCCCCTCCCACAACAACAAATTTAACACCTTAATGGCCCTATGCTCATTAGCAATCAGACAATAGCAACACCAGTCTAAAAAATTCCTTACCTGTTCTGAAGCACACCAAAACACAGCTGAAGTTCTGCTACAGTGGAAACTTCAGCTGAAGTTCTGCCGTTCTGAAGCACACCAAAACACAGCTGAAGTTCTGATACAGTGGAAAGTTCAGCTGAAGTTCTGCTACAGTGGAAAGTTCTAGGTTAGTCTCCTGTATATCTCTAGTGCATTTAGAAATGCTGCACTTTGAGAATGATGCAAGCTTAGATGATGCTTAGCTATCTCTAAGATTTATAGATTACATATTCATTGTTTGGTTAGTCACTGAGTTTCTATTCAGAGAGTTTGCAGATTATCTTAATACAGTTAAGAAAAGAAATATGAAGTTCACCCATAAATTCTGAGGTTTCAAATTAGAATTTTTAGATGTACTGGTACTGGTAAGGAATGGTGAGCTGTTCACCGAGGGCTATCAAAAGCCAACAGTGACCAACTCACTCCTACATTTTTCCAGTTATCACCCTTATTGTGTGAAAAAAGAAGTCCCATATGGACAGGTTGTTAGACTTAAAAGTATTGATGGAACAGAAGAGAGCTTTAAAAGACAATCTCTAGAAATAAAGAAACGGTTATTGACTAGGGGGTACCCGATAGAGCTACTAAATGAGACCTGCGACTAATTTATGGCTAAAATAGTTGCAAGTCCCTTAGTAAATGTGCCCCAGTGTGTGAAGTGTGCAGTGAGAGAAAATGTTCATTCTTGAAAGTGTCAATATGGTAAACTGCTTCAGCCGGCAGTCCATGAAAATTAAATTTTAATGCTCTGTGATGCTTTATTTATGAGGTAGTCTCCAGGTGGAGGTACTGTGTAACATATAGCTTTGCCTTTTGGTTTTTTCAGTTTTCTTAGTTTGAAAATCTAACTAGCTCTCCATAATCAGTGCATAACTATGCATTGATTATTCTATAATAAAAATTCCTGATTGTGTATACTCCTTAACAGAGGCACACGTGCTGTGAGAGGGGATGTCTGCAATCTTCAGAGGAAAACGGAGTTAAAAACTACACACATTTCAGATATTAGAATCTCATTAAGATAGTTAAGTTACCAAATCAAAACGCAGCACAGTCATGGTGTGTGGCAGCACCCTCAGACTAATGGTCCATTCACACGTCCGTGGTGTGTTGCGGATCCGCAACACGCCCAGCCGGCACCACCCATAGAAATGCCTATTCTTGTCTGCAAGCTGCGGACAAGAATAGGGCATGTTCTATCTTTTGTTCGGCGCCTCGGACCCAAAGTTCGCGGCCGAAGCATGGAAGTTCGTGGCCACGCTCCGCAAATGTGGAAGCGGAGAGCACATAGTGTGCTTTCCGCTTCACGTCCAGCCCCATTGAGAATGAATGGGTCCGCACCCGTTCCGCAGAATAATAATTATGATTTGGTAACTACCGGTACATATCACTGAATTAAATACATGTAGATACGGAAAAAATCTATGTTATTTAAATAGGTGCAAGATGCTACCTATAGAGATAACAATTAAAAATTAAAGGCAGAGTAAAGTACACACTATCCTTCAGCGAATCTACATTGTTACCTAAAACAAGGACAGGAAGAAGTCTCCTGAATGATTAGAGGGATAGTACGAAATACAAGCAAAACAGTGGGATAAAGTATCCTTTATAGTGCAGAATGCAAATTTTAGTTGAAATACATAAAAGGACAAAAAGACACGTGTGTTGGCAGCTACCTACTGCGCTGCGATCTCTAAAAGCAATGTACCAATTACGTGACACATCACAGGGACACATGCAGCAAGACCCTGAGGAGCCAGTGCACAGGATAGGACCGGTAGTGGACCCGATTTTTCTTATTTTTCATTAGCAGAGAAAAAAAAAGAAAACATATATTTTTCACCAGACCTCAGATCAGACTCCTAAATCGGATCCCCAATTCTCATCTGACCTAAAATAAGATTCCCAAACCTCATCAGACCTCCAAATCAGACCCCCAATGCTCATATCAGACAACACAAATCAGACTCCCAGTGTCAGACTCTCAGATCTAGCCCCCCATGCTCAGACCTGACCAATCCATGCTCACACAAGACTCCCCCATGCTCAGATCAGACCCCCATTGCTCAGATCAGGACCCCCCATGCTCAGATCAGACCTCCATTGCCCAGATCAGGACCCCTACCCCATGCTCAGATCAGAACCTCCCGTGCTTAGATCAGACCCCCATGCTCAGTTCTATAATTTTTTAAAAAAGTGCATGTCTTCACGTACTATGTTCTCACACTGTGTGCATCAGGACATAATGGAGATTGAGCTAGAGCTGCAAAGTAGCAACTGTGCCCGATCAGGAAAAAATATCTGAGCATGGGGTGGAGAGTGAGCCAGCCTGACTGCTTCCCGGCTCAACAGCAAGAGCCGCACTTGAAGAAGCAAAGAGCCACATGTGGCTTAAGAGCCACAGGTTGGCCACCCCTCGCCTACACGGACATGGTGGGGCACACTTACTGTAGTGTCTGCGCCTGTTTTCAGGAGAAAGAAAGTGGTGTCCGCCTGTCTTACTTTTTTAAGTCTCATTTACCAACTGTTTTTGCCCCTGTTTAAGAGGCATTTGTACCTTGTTCATCTAATTCTTATTTTGCTGCTAATTTTGGAGTTGTGTGTTGCGCCTTATTTCCGATATGTTTACTTCAACCAAATATGCTTAGGCTGATTTATGAAGGAATAATACATTCAAGGCAATTTAAAGTATAACTGTCAAATTTTTTTTTTTTTTTTACTATTGGATTTTCGTGATTAATATCACCTTGTTGGCCCTGTTTTAATTTCTGATTGTTCAATAAATAACCCCTTAAAGCCACCTAAAAGTCCCCAGTGTTGGCTATTTTTACCTGAGATTAACCACTTCAGCCCCCTAGCTTAAACACCCTTAATGACCAGGCCACTTTTTCCAATTCTGCACTACACTACTTTCACCGTTTATTGCTCCGTCATACAACTTACCACCCAAATGAATTTTACCTACTTTTCATCTCACTACTAGAGCTTTCATTTGGTGGTATTTTATTGCTGCTAACATTTTTACTTTTTTTCCTATTAATCAAAAATGACCGAAATTTTTGCAAAAAAATGAAATTTTTCACTTTCTGTTGTAATTTTTTTTTTTAAACTACATTTCTATATAAATTTTTCGCAAAATTTATTGTTCTACATGTCTTTGATAAAAAAAAATCCAATAAGTGTATATTTATTGGTTTGGGTAAAAGTTATAGCGTTTACAAACTATGGTGCAAAAAGTGAATTTCGGCATTTTGAAGCAGCTCTGACTTTCTGAGCACCTGTCATGTTTCTTCAGGTGCTAGAATGCCAGGATAGTATAAATACCCCCAAATGACACCATTTTAGAAAGAAGACACCCCAAAGTATTCGCGGAGGGGCATGGTGAGTTCATGTATCATTTCATTTTTTTCACAAGTTAGCGGAAAATGACACTTTCTGAGGAAAAAAATAAAAATATTAAACTTTCCATTTCTGCTAACTTCTGGCAAAAAAATAAATAAATCTCCCACGGACTCACTATGCCCCTCAGCGAATACCTTGGGGTGTCTACTTTCGGAAATGGGGTCATGTGTGGGGTGTGTTTACTGTTCTGGCATTTTGGGCGGGGCTAAATTGTGAGCAGACATGTAAAAGCTAAAGGTACTCGTTGGAATTTGGGCCCCTTTGCGCACCCAGGCTGCAAAAAAGTGTCACTCATGTGGTATCGCCGTACTCAGGAGAAGTAGGGCAATGAGTTTTGGGGTGTATTTTTACATATAACCATGTTGGGTGAGAGAAAAATATCTCTGTAAACTGACAACTTCGTATAAATTTTTTTTTAAAGTTGTCGTTTACAGAGATATTTCTCACACCCAGCATGGTTATATGTAAAAATACACCCCAAAACACATTGCCCTACTTCTCCTGAGTACGGCGATACCAGATGTGTGACACTTTTTTGCAGCCAAGATGCGCAAAGGGACCCAAATTCAAATGAGTACCTTTAGGATTTCACAGGGCATATTTATGCATTTGGATTCCAGACTTCTTCTCACACTTTAGGGGCCCCTAAAATGCCAGGACAGTAAAAATACTCCACAAGTGACCCCATTTTAGAAAGAAGACACCCCAAGGTATTCCGTTAGGGGTATGGTGAGTTCATATAAAATTTTATTTTTTGTCACAAGTTAGTGAAATATGAGACTTTGTAAAAAAAAAAAAAAAAAATATCAATTTCCGCTAACTTGTGCACAAAAAAAAAAAAATTCTGTGAACTCTCCATGCCCCTCACAGAATACCTTGGGGTGTCTTCTTTCCAAAATGGGGTCACATGTGGGGTATTTATACTGCCCTGGCATTTTAGGGGCCCTAAAGCGTGAGAATCCAAAATGCGTAAAAATGTCCTGTGAAATCCTAAATGTACTCATTGGTTTTAGGGCCCCTTTGCGCATCTTGGCTGCAAAAAAGTGTCACACATGTGGTATCGCCGTACTCAGGAGAAGTAGGGCAATGTGTTTTGGGGTGTATTTTTACATATACCCCTGCTGGGTGAGAGAAATATCTCTGTAAATGACAACTTTTTAAAATTCTTTATGCAAAGTTGTCAATTTACAGAGATATTTATCTCACACAGCATGGGTATATGTAAAAATACACCCCAAACACATTGCCTACTTCTCCTGAATACGGCGACTACATGTGTGACATTCTTGCAGCCAAGATGCGCAAAGGACCCTAAACCAATGAGTACCTTTAGAGCAGGGCATTTTTACGCATTTTTCTTCTCACGCTTTAGGGCCCCTAAAATGCCAGGGCAGTATAAATACCCCACATGTGACCCCATTTTGGAAAGAAGACACCCCAAGGTATTCCGTGAGGGCATGGCGAGTTCATAGAAGATGTTTTTGGCACAAGTTAGCGGAAATTGATTTTTATTGTTTTTCTCCCAAAGTCTCCCTTTCTGCTAACTTTTGACAAAAAGTTAAATTTTCATGGACTCACTATGCCCCTCAGCTAATACCTTGGGGTGTCTTCTTTCCAAAATAGGGTCATTTGTGGAGTGTTTGTACTGTTCTGGCATTTTGGGCGGGAGCTAAATTGTGAGCAGCCATGTAAAAGCTAAAGGTACTCGTTGGAATTTGGGCCCTTTGCACCCAGGCTGCAAAAAGTGTCACTCATGTGGTATCGCCATACTCAGGAGAAGTAGGGCAATGTGTTTTGGGGTGTATTTTTACATATACCCATGCTGGGTGAGAGAAATATCTCTGTAAATTGACAACTTTGTATAAAATTTTTTTAAAAGTTGTCATTTACAGAGATATTTCTCACACTCAACAGGGTATATGTAAAATACACCCCAAACACTGCTACTTCTCCTGAGTGCAGCGACTACCACATGTGTACCACTTTTGCAGCCAAATCGCAAAGGGCCCTAAAACCAATGAGTACCTTTAGTATTTCACAGGGCATTTTTACGCATTTGGATTCTCACGCTTTAGGACCCCTAAAATGCCAGGGCAGTGTAAATACCCCACAAGTGACCCCATTGTGGAAAGAAGACACCCCAAGGTATTCCGTGAGGGGCATGGCAAGTTCACAGAATTTATTTTTTTTTGGCACAAGTTAGCGGAAATTGATATATATATATATTTTTTTGCAAAGTCTCAAATTTCCACTAACTAGTGACAAAAAATAAAATTTTACATGAACTCACCATACCCCTCACGGAATACCTTGGGGTGTCTTCTTTCTAAAATGGGGTCACATGTGAGGTGTTTGTACTGCCCTGGCATTTGAGGGTCTCCGCAATCATTACACGTATGGCCAGAATTAGGAGTTTCTGCGATTCTCCTTATATTGAGCATACGGGTAATGAGATTTTTTTTCCCGTTCAGCCTCTGGGCTGAAAAAAAAAAATGAACAGCACAGAATTCCTCATTCGCATCAATCAATGTGGATGAAAAAATCTCTGCCAAAAAATGTGCAAAAAAAAAATAATGAACGGCACAGATTTCCTCATTCGCATCAATCAATGTGGATGAAAAAATCTCTGCCAAAAAATGTGCAAAAAAAAAAGTAGTAAGGCCCCATTCACACGTCCTCAAAAATGTCCGCATCTATTCCGCAATTCTGCGGAAAAGATGCGGACCCATTCAGTGTGAATGGGGCCGGCGGTGATGCGGAGAGCACACTATGTGCTCGCCGCATCAGCATTTGCTGAGCTGCGGCCGCAAACTTCCGGGTTTCGGCCCCCAAACATCTGGCCGCAGCTCTGCAAAAGATAGAGCATGTCCTATTCTTGTCCGCAATTGCGGACAAGAAAAGGCATTTTCTATATAGTTCTGGCAATGTGCGGATCCGCAAAATGCGGAAAGCACATTGCCGGTGTCCGTGTTTTGCGGATCCAAAACACATACGGACGTCTGAATGAGCCTTACAGGGGGGGGTGATTAGTGACAGGGGGTGACAGGGGGTGACATGGGGTGATCAGGGGTTAATCTTGGGTTAATCAGGGGTTAATCAGTGACGGGGGGGGGGTGGATGG
Source organism: Bufotes viridis (assembly GCA_033119425.1). Classification (NCBI taxonomy): domain Eukaryota; kingdom Metazoa; phylum Chordata; class Amphibia; order Anura; family Bufonidae; genus Bufotes; species Bufotes viridis. The sequence continues at coordinate 192,507,370 of CM065594.1, forward strand.
GGGGGTCTGTGTGGTGATTGGTGCACTTACAAAAGATTCCTTTGGTGGTCCCAAGCAAAAGGGACCACCAAAGGAACGATCAGCAAGCATATCAGACTCTGTTAACAAAACAGCGTCTGATATGTGATTTTTTTTTTAACTTCTACAGCCTGCCAGCGCACGATCAGCGCTGGCAGGCTGTAGTTTAACTTCTTCCCGACGCGATCTTGTGAACGCGCACACGCGCGTTCACAGGAAATCTCGCGTCTCGCGAGATGACGCCTCGGCGCGTCCATGAGGAACAAACCGACCGCCACCAGGACGCAATCCTGCGTTCGGCGGTCGGCAAGGAGTTAAAATCGGGTTGCTATGCTCCTTCCGTCTACCAGATGAGGATGGAGCACGCTGCTGAGTGCACTGGGAACTGATAGTGAGTCAACATTGTAAGGGAATGTATAAAAAGCCAGGTTCTTCCTGACAGGAGATAACAGTGCTGGGCTGTGTGTGTGAACTTCTCCACATGCCTGTGCTTGGCAGACACTCCCTTAGCAGTGCAGGATAATGTGGCTGCTCAGTGTATAAATAAAAGTCTTATCTGATAAGAGGAGAGCTTGTAGGAGAGGACTACAGGCTTTAGCGAGACCTGGAAACTTCACTGCAAGACCCCCCTATACAGAGCTGGTCTTCACTAACTTCACTGCAGGCGTCCTATGGATTAGCCTTAGGGCTGAGGGCGGCCATTTTAACAGAATAGTGAAGTTGTTGTTTTATGCAGACTGGTTGCTAAGGGCTGAATCTTATTAAATAAGGGGTAAGTAAGTCTAATAGTTATTGATTCAGGAATATTATCATATTAGTAACTACATATATGAAAACTGAAATGAGAGAGTCTAAGGGTCCATTCACACGTCCTTTGTTTAGTTCCGCATCTGATCCCGATTTTTCGGAATAGTTGCGGACAGAATTCGGACCCATTGATTTTCAATGGGTCTATAAAATATGCGGACAGCACAAAGTGTGCTGTCCGCATAATTTTCTCAGTACATAGTGTCCGTCAAAAAATAAAACATGTCCTATTCTAATCCGAAAATTGCGGATAAAACTTTATTGGAATAGGAAAATGTATTCTTCTATCCGTTTATTTTTGCGGATCCGCAAAAAATGGATGACAAACGGAAAGAATTCTTGGAAAATAGGATCCGCATAAAACGGACGTGTGAATGGACCCTAAATGTGACAGTTATCCTTTAAGGACAGGCATATCAAATACACCAGTTTTTTGGTTTTTTTTTTGCTTCAAAAAAGTTGAGCTTAAAGGCTACAGTATGTACACACTTGGTTGTACACACTGTACATAGCTGATTGGCTCTAACAAATACCTATAAGGCCATCCATAACCTGTCACCTCCATACATCTCTGAGCTACTTTCCCGATACATTCCCTCACATAATCTCTGATACTCATAAGACCTCCTTCTCTCCTCTCCTCGTATGATCTTTTCCCACAATCGTCTCCAAGATTTCTCCTGTGCATCCCTTATACTCTTGAACTCTGTACCCCAACATGTCAGACTCTCACCTACAGTGGAAACCTTTGAGAGAAACCTGAAAACCCACCTCTTCAGACAAGTCTATAACTAGTGACCCTGCTGCTGCTATACCACCATGACCAGCTTCACCCTCACCTACTATGTCCTTCCTTCATATCTTGTAGATTGTAAGCCTCACGGGCAGGGCCCTCTCTCCTTCTGTACCAGTTTGTAACTCGTCTTGTTCATGCTTATTGCAATTGTTTGTATTATGTATGTATACTCCTTTTCATATCTATTTTAATAATAATAATAGTAGCAGCCTCTGGGTTTTCTCTCTTTTCCATCAGTTGGGGAGCTGACGGGCTCCTTATCTTTGCTGTCATTATAAACACTATAAACATTATAAACACTCATGATAGCTCAGTGCTTATCTTACTGATAAGAATGTGGCTTAAATAAGTGTTGATGACGTCTTAGTTTAGAGATATATTATTAGATGACCAGCACAAAGTGAAGGTACCAGTCACACAGTTAGGCCTCATGCACACGACCGTTGTTTGATTCCGTGTCCGTTGCGCCATTTTTCCTAATTTTCTGCGCACCCATTGGTTTTCAATGGGTCCGTGGAAAACTTGGCAAATGCACCGTTTGTCCTCTGCGTCCGTGGTCCATGATTCCACTCCGTCAAAAAAATATAACCTGTCCTATTCTTGTCCGTGAAAAATGGTTCGCGGACCCATTCAAGTCAATGGGACCGTGAAAAAATGCGTATGTCATCCGCATTCCGCATCCGCATTTTTTTGCGGATCCCTTGGCAGGCATTTGGCAACTTGTCAGCCTGTATTTTGGTAATATCTTTTGGGTCATGTCCCATTAAAAAAAACGAAGACACACGGAAACACAACGGAAGCAAAAACGGACATGGATCACGGAACAACGGAACCCCGTTTTGCGGACTGCAAAAAAATACTGTTGTGTGCATGAGGCCTTAGAAAAACAGTTAACCCTTTGTGAAAGAATGGCTAAATATTTTTAATAAAAGGCCAATTGAAAATATGATTTTGAGCCCAAACTTTGTAAAATGCAATCATAAAGAAAAATGTATTCTGAAGGCGTACATACAATGTTCACTATATGGTAAACCTGACTTTTGCTCTTCATTCTCCGAGTCAATATGATACCACACTATTTTTTTTTTTGCATTTTAATGCATCTACATCTGCATATTCTGACTGCCATAACTTTTTTATTGTTATGTCTACGGAGATGTGTGAGGACACAGTTATTGCAAAATGATCTATAGTTTTTGCTCATACCATGTTGGGGTTTGTATGACTTTTTGATCACATTTTATTGTTTTTTTGGGGGGATCTGAAGTGATGAAAAAATGGAAAATCTGACATTGTTTCCATTATACAATTCACAGTATGGGATAGTTTTTTTTATATTTTAATAACACTGCCGTTTTTAACAGGAGGAAATGCCCATGATGTAATTTGTTTTAATTGTTTATTTTGATTTTAGAGAAATAGGGTTGATTTAAAAAAAAAAGATTTGACTTTTAAAAACTTTTTTTTTTAACTTTTTGTTAGGTCCCCAATTGGACCCCAACTTGCAATCATAAGATTGCAATTTGTATAGAATAATGGAATTTGATTCATTATTCTATACAAAAATCTCTATGTCACAGTTCAGTACTGCCACTTGCTGGCCTGAATTGTAATATACAAGTAATGAGCCTGAAAGCCTTGTCCCTGCTGGGGGAAGCTTTCCTGACCCAGGAGCGTGCACTTCTGGGTTTTAGCCCTCTCAGACACCGTTGTCTGACCATGGCATCTGAGGGGTTAAATGTCTGGTCAACATTACTGCCGACCGTGTACATTAACTGCAGGTGTCTGCTGTATGAAACGCAGGCACCTGGTAGCTATGACACTTGCTCTGCTCCAGAGCAGGCGCCATCATTAAAGACCGGACATCTGCTGTACACATATAGAATATATCAAGCCCTGCACCCCAGAAGTCTGTTTTCATAAGTTTGCAAATTAGAAAGATGAGCCTAATTTACCATGCACCAACATTTGATACATTTTGTGTGAAGTACGCCAATGCAGACTCAAGCAAAACCGACATTAAATATCACCTGCCTGATAAATAAGATAATACAAAATATGGGCATTATTTTTTCCTCCTTTGTCTTATATGGACGTTGACAGTGTTGTAGCTTGCTTTTACACATTTCTTGAATCTTATATGATTTGTAACGTTTGTCCCTGTAAATGCCTCCCAATGGAGAAATGGGGAAAACGCATCAGAAACCTTATGACTGCGATTGACTAGCTCCAATTTTGGGTTCCCCACTGGGGATAAAAAAAAATATTTATGATCAATAGTGAGTGCTTTGAGATTGTGCTCTCTCTTTTTGCTATTTTAACATGTGTGTTTTAGTTATTTTATGCATCAAATAAGCCGTTTTCTGCACTAGAAAGGATACTTTATCCCACTAGTTCCTTGTATTTCATACTATCCCTTTAACCTTTTGAGGACCAAGGGATGTATTTGTTCCATGTTTTTAATTGCCTGTATCATTTGATTAAGAACTTTAAAAATACCTTTTTTTTTGTTTGTTTGAGTCAAAATATTAGTTCCTATCAACAAATGGATCTAGATTTTTGCCAGTTATTTCATGAAATCGCTTAGTTACAGCAACTGAAGTGTACAAACTTTACAAAAAAAAATTTGCTTCTTTTGGAGTTCCATAAAAAGGGACCTAAATAGTCAGATGTTATTGGATCATCTGATATTTGTTGATAGACTTGTGTTTGACAACAACAAATGGTTTTTTTAAAGAGATTTTATCATTTGAACCAATTTGGCTGACATATTACTCTGGGACACATATGTCCCTATGGTCCTCAACGGACCATACTTTAAAGAAACCCTGCCACTATGCAGAGTTGTTTATCAAATAACTTTGGACAGGTATAGAAGTCAGTCAGCCTATGCTTTATCTGAGCTCTGTGGAACTTTAGGGACCGTGGATAAAAAGCAGTTTTCCAGTTACTGTATAGTTTTACCTCTTAGGACTTAACAGCAACTGGTAAAACTGTCATTCAGCATGACACTAGATGTACACAGGCATACAGCTAATGCTATGCTAGGCAATAGCAGTGTCAGAAAGTATAAGATAATTTGTACAGAATAAGTGGGACAAGATAATGTGCTTCACTCTCTTCTGTAACCATTTGAGAAGAAGGGGGGGGGGGGATGCAGCACAAATAAATTCTGTATAACTGAAGTGAGTCAGCCATCAGTGAGAAAGGTATGTTTGTAGGACAGTGCTGTCCCATTGCTGTAGCAGTTCGTCAGGAGGCAGCTGAAGGAAAGCATTCACTTCTTCAGCTACATGAAGTGGCAGAGTCACTAACTGTCATAACCCATTTTATTCGCTATTGTTCATCTGTTTTAGCAAGGTCTCAAACACAATGACATGGCTTGAACGCTTGTTTACAATACGTGAAGCGGATATACAACAGCTGTTGTTTGCCGACCACAGTGATGAAGAGGACCTCACTCTTGATGACGAAGATCAGAGTTTCTTGTTTGAAGCTGTTGACAGTGTTATCCAGGAAGTGATCATAGAGCATCTTGATCCTTCATCATCAACTGAACCCTGCTGTAGCACAAACCTAGCTTGTACAGCTCTACCTGTCAAACATTTGATGTTCTATGGTTTACCGAAACGTAAATGTACACTCCAGACTTCAGCAGTGAACTCCAAAAAAGGAGAGCAACTGCCTCTGCCAAAAAAGTTGCAATCTAGTTCAAAAACTCAAAACTTGACTTTAGGTTGAAAAGGGGAGCAACTAAAGTCATAACAAAAATTACTGACTATGACTATAGACAAGTGAACTTGAAATTAGATATTGATGCTGTTAAAGTCTTTGAACAAGCATCTGATTTCAGCACTTTAGTCTCTTTCGTTGTGGAGCAAAGTGAGCTTTATATGAAACAGAAGGGAATTCCATTCCAGACAAATGCAGATGAGCTTCGAGCCTTCTTTGGAATATGTCTTGTTATGGGGTATCATGTTCTGCCATCCATCAGAGACTATTGGTCTACTCAGCCAGATCTTCAGGTACCATTTATAGCAAATACAATGAGTCGTGCTTGATTTGAAGCAATTCGCTCTGCTTTGCACTTTGCAAATAATGAGGACATGTTACCTAGAACTCATCCCCTGTGTGATAGTTCGTCCATTGATCAAGCACTTCAATCGATGCTTCCAGGCTGCGAGAAATCCAAGCAAGCAACAGTTCATTGATGAGCACATGATAAAATATAAAGGTCAAAACATCATGAAGCAGTATATCAGAAACAAGCCTGTGAAATGGGGATTCAAGCTATGGTGCAGATGTGATGCTATCTCAGGCTACTTTTATCAGTTTGACATCTATACTGGATGAAAAACAGACACAGAACATGGTCTTGGAGAGAGTGTCATTATTATGCTGACAAAACAACTAAAACAGCTATGCTGTCAAGTTTTCGACAATTTTTTAAAATTCTCCACTGCTGTAATACAAGATGTTGCAGAAGAAGATCTACCTTTGTGGCACAGTTCGTGTGGACAGAAAAAATATACCCAAAAACTTGCTGACAAAGAAATTAAACGAGGAGCTGTATGGCCAAACGGCAGCGCATAGAAGGAAAGGAACGCCATATGGTTTTTGGAAGGCGGATTTTGCTGGACTGTTTTTTTGACACCATGTCCCATTTGAAGCCCCCCGATGCACCCCTAGAGTAGAAACTCCATAAAAGTGACTCCTTCTAAGAAACTACACCCCTCAAGGTATTGAAAAACCGATTTTACAAACTTTGTTAGCCCTTTAGGTGTTCCTCAAGAGTTATTGGCAAATAGAGATGAAATTTCAGAATTTCTATTTTTTGTTACCTTGCCTCAAAAAGAGTGTAAAATAGAGAAACCAAAATCATATTTACCCTAAAATAGTACAAAAAAACCTGCCACCTTATCCCGTAGTTTCCAAAATGGGGTCACTTTTTTGAGTTTCTACTGTAGGGGTGCATCAAGGGGGCTTCAAATGGGACATAGTGTCAAAAAACCAGTCCAGCAAAATCTGCCTTCCAAAAACCATATGGCGTTCCCTTCCTTAAAATTAAAAATTAAAATTTGAAAAGAAATAGCTGTTTTGGGACCGTTTTTATTTTTTATTATTTACATTGTTGATCTGACAGGTTAGATCGTGAGCTATTTCTATAGAGCAGGTTGTTACGGATGCGACAATACCAAATATGACTACTTTTTGGGTGTTTTTGTTTCAGTTTTTCATAACAAAGCATTTTTGAAACAAATTATTTTTTAGTGTCTCAACATTCTGAAAGCCATATTTTAAATTTTTTTTTTTTGGGCGACTGTCTTATGTAGGGGCTCATTTTTTGAGATGATTGGGTTTGATTGGCACTATCTTGGGGTGCATATTACATTTTGGTCCCTTGCTATTACACTTTTTGTGATGTAAGGTGACAAAAATGACTTTATTTATTTATATATTTTTTTTTTTCTGTGTTCACCTGAGGGGTTAGGTCATGTGTTATTTTTATAGAGCAGGTTGTTACGAACGCAGCAATACCTAATATGTATACTTTTTATTTATTTAAGTTTTACACAATAATATAATTTTTGAAACAAAAAAAATAATGTTTTAATGTTTCTCTCTCATAGTCTGAGAGCCATTTTTTTATTCTTTGGGGTGATTGTCCTATGTAGGGTATTATTTTTTGTGCGTTGAGATGACGGTTTGATTGGCAGCTTTTTTGAGTGCTTATAACTTTTTGATCGCTTGCTATTACAGTTTTTGTAATGTGAGGTGACAAAAATCTTTTTTTTGACATAGGTTTTATTATTAAATTTTTTTTACAGTATTTACCTGAGGGGTTATATCATGTGATATTTTTATAGAGCAGGTTTTTACGGATGCGCCGATACCTAATATGCATACTTTTTTTTATTTATTTTAGTTTAACACAATAACAGCATTTTAGAAAAAAAATGCTTTAGTGTCTCCATAGTCTGAAAGGCATATTTTTTTGAGCAATTGTGCTATGTAGGGGCTCATTTTTTGCTGGATGAGATGGCGGTTTGATTGGTACTATTTTGGGAGACATACGACTTTTTGATCGCCTGGTATTATACTTTTTGTGATGTAAGGTAACAAAAAATGGCTTTTCTTACGCCATTTTTTTTACAGTTTTTGAGGAGTTAGGTCATGTGATATTTTTATAGAGCAGGTTTTTACGGACACGGCGATACCTAATATGTGTAGTGTATTTTTTTTTTTTTTTATTCAGTGATATGTGTTTTTTTATTTTTACTTTTTTCACCTTTTTTTTTGCATTTTTTTGACCCAGACCCACTTGTTTCTTGAAGATCCAGTAGATCTCATGTCAGTATAATACAGTACAGTACACTATATAGTGTACTGTACTGTATTTTGCACTTTACACTGTCTGGTCAGACTTCTGCCTTTAGCATCAGCGTTACTATTACCATGGTAAGCCGGACGCCTATGAAGGCGTCCTGTTGCCATGGTGATCATCACCCGCTGCCAGAACTGAGCAGCGGGTGATGGGGAGGGAGGGGAGCTCCCTCCCTCTGCGATCCCATCCTGTCGGGGAGCTGCAAAGGCACAGCTCCCGCCCCATTAACCCCTTCCATGTGTGGGGAGTCGCTCTGGTAGATAGCGGTGCGGGTGCAGTACAGAGGCAAAACAGGTAGTCCAGAAGGTGCAATAATCAGTGTTTTATTCACACTTGCACAACATAAACAATAAACAGTCTCTTGGTGTTAAATCACACACATCCGAAATCATGAGGCAAAACAGAAAGAGTAAAGAGTCCACAGCAGGATCCAATCACCTGTGAGGTTTAAGGTGCGGGTTCGCACCTGGCTGTCAGCCGAGCCGCAGGACAAACCATCTTCAGGCTTCCAGGAAAAACCCCACTTTGCTGAGCTCTTTCCTCCAGGTCAGAGAGCTCCACAGCACTGTTAGGCCCCTTTTACACGAGCGTGTCCGGATTAGGTCCGGATGCGTTGCGGATGCGTTCAGTGAAAACTGTGCGATTTCACAGGCAAAGCCATTCAGTTTTGCCTGCGATTGCGTTCAGTTGTTCAGTTTTTTCCGCGCGGGGGCAATGCGTTTTGACGCGTTTTTCACGCGCGTGATAAAAAACTGAAGGTTTACAAACAACATCTCCTAGCAACCATCAGTGAAAAACGCAACGCACCCGCACTTGCTTGCGGATGCAATGCGTTTTTCATGCAGCCCCATTCACTTCTATAGGGCTAGGGATGTGTGAAAAACGCAGAATATAGAACATGCTGCGATTTTTACGCAACGCACAAGTGATGCGTGAAAAAAAACGCTCATGTACACAGACCCATTGAAATGAATGGGTCAGGATTCAGTGCGGATGCTATGCGTTCACGTCACGCATTGCACCCGCGCGGAAAACTTGCTCGTGTGAAAGGGGCCTTAGTAGCTCCAGGACAATCACAGCCACACCTGCTGGTGCTGGCTGTGTTTTAAAGGCCCTGGAAAACCCGGCCTGGACCGTGGGGAATAGGCACCCACCCAACTCTTTGCCTACTCCCAGTAAGAGCCGGCCCGGATTGGCTTTGCAGCCAACTTAAAAATCAAGGTGTCAAACAGCACTAGCTGCTGCTGACACATGAAAACCCAGCTCTTACCTCACCGAGGCCAGGAACCTCGGTGACACGTACCTGCCATCGACCACGGTACCTTGAACCCTCTTACACATGCCATGGTCCATATGGACCGCGACATGGAAGGGGTTAAACGGCTGGTATCTGTACAAGCACAGATGCCAGCCGTTTTTAGCAGAGTGTCAGCAAAGTGCTGACACTCTGCTAACCACTGGCCACCATTGAATATTACACAGGAGGCGAGCGGTGGATTGCGATCCCGCACCGCCCGCCTCCTGCAAACTGTCCGCACTCTGCACCGCCACATAGGGGGACATTGAGGGCTCGGGGGGGGGGGGGGAGTTGGTGGTATTATTATTACACTTTATAAGGATCTGATTCCCGCAGTCACGGACTGCGGGGATCAGGACCTTTGCCCGGCATTAGAATCCTCTGATTGGCTAGTCTCTACAGAATAGCCAATCAGAGCGATCGCTGGCCGGGGACCGCTCTGATTGGTCCCCGGCCGGTTAGCTTAGACCCCTGGCCGGGGTCTCAGCGCTGTCACCATGTCTGCAGACATGGTGACAGTTTAACTGTAGAACGAGAATGCTCGTCCTAATGCGCTAAGTACCACTCAGTTAGGAGGAGCATTCTCGTCCAGGGTCCTGGAGGGGTTAAATGGTCCTGTTAGAAAGTACAACTTGTCACACAAAAAATAAGCCCTCAGATGGCTATGTGAATGGAAAGCAAAACATGTTATAGCTCCTGAAAGAAATAACAGAAACAAAAAAATGGAAAATCAAGGGGTTAATGTAATTCAGTTTTTCTGTGTGTGATTTACTTTTTTTTTCTTTTGCTGGAAGGAAACACAGTATAAATGTAGATATATTGTTGCAAAAATGCATGCGTTTTTTTAAGCTCCGTTTTGCTGCCCCCAAAATGGAGCACAGCCGCGACGTCTTGCAGCACCGTAACTGAATTTTGAATTCTTGCCAACTGAAAAGTATCACCAATCGGCAGTATGTTACAGGAGTCTATCCACTTTGAAAAACAGGTTTGAATTTTAGAAGTTATTCAGAATTTAGATGTCTTTAATTTTCACAAAAGTTTTTTTTTTTAGTTTGTTTTTGTTCTGATGAAGCAATTATATAGAGGTGACTTTTAGCTTGCTAAGGTTACACTTTCTATCATGTCCGACATATACATTATGGTTATGGGGACATTTATTCATTGATATACGGCACAATAGTGATGTATTAAAGTCACGTGCCATTTTTGCAGCAAAATCTGTAACTTTTCCCTGCTCACACGACTTTTCTGAAATGGCAAAAAAAGGCAGTGTGGCATGGGTGGGGAAGCAGGCAGGCTGGCAAGCCTGTCTCATCATTTTTCACGTAATTTTTTTGGCATGGAAAGTGGCTTAAATATATGCCAGCAAATGGGCTGTCACATAGTCTGCTGGAGGAAATGCCAAACTTATGTAGAGGCCTTCACGTTTATATAGCTTTGGCTTTCTTCCGGCAGCACAGTGGGACTTAAAACTGGCGTCGAAAACCCCCTCGGCCTTAATGAATGTCCCCCTATATGAATATAGATACAACCTCCATAGACAAGGTTCAACTTATTTTTTTAGAAAATCAGTTATCTGACAATTCTTTGGTGGTTTGGCTTTGGAGGGAGAACACATGAGTAGGTAAGATTTGAATGTGACCTTTGTGGGAAATGCACTAATATATTGGAAAATTGCAGTGATGACAATACCCAATTCCCTAATATATACTTAACCCCTTAAGGACCGGAGGTTTTTTATTTCTTGAGTTTTCGTTTTGCGCTCCCTGCTTTCCCAGAGCCATAACTTTTTTAGTTTTTGGTTCACATAGCTATATGAGGGCTTGTTTTTTGTGTGACAAGTTGTAGTTTCCAACGGCTCCATTTAATATTGCATATGATGTAGTGGGAAGCGGGAAAAAAATTCCAAAAAAAAAGCTATTCCACCACAGTTTTGCGTGTTTTTAAATTCTGACATTCGATGTGCGATAAAACTGACCAGTTACTTTTACTCTACAGGTCAGTACGAATCTGGCGATACCCTATATGTATATGCGTTTTGATAGTGAAAAAAAAAAAAAAAAAATCAGTATTACTTTTTTGTTACCATGTTTTAACCCCTATACCTTTATTGTAATTATATGTACAGAGCTGTATGGGGGCTCATTTTTTGCATCATAATATCTTTTTATTGATAACCATTCTGGGGTGTGTATGACTTTTTGATCACCTTTTATGTAATTTTTTGTGGAAAATGAAGCGACCAAAAATGGCGAATCCTCCATTTGGACGCTTTTTTTCATTTTGCTGTTTGACGTATGGGGAATATTTTTTTATAGTATGGGCGTTTTCGCACATTGCGACACCCATGATGTGTATTTTTTTATTTTTATTTTAGCAAAAGGTGATTTAAACTATTATGTTTTTTTCTATTTATTTATTTTTAAACTTTTTTTTTTTACACTTTTATATAGTTCCCATAGGGAACTATAACTTACAATCATTTGGTTGCGATTATCATACATTCCAATGCAATACCGGGTACGTCTTGTGTCCTTAAGAGGTTAAATGGGTATTCCAGTTGTGAGAGGTTATCCACTATTCACAGGATACAGGGTAAACTAAAGTGGGGATCACACCCCAAGGACCCCCTGTAACTCCCCCATCAGCACTGTCCCTCCATCCATCTATGTGGGGGTTACAGAAATAGCTGAGGGCTGTCTCCTGAACTCCTGTTCACATGAATGGAGCAGCAGTGCACATGCACGACCTGCCGCTTCGTTCATTTTAGGGGGCACGTAGGCAGGGCTGCCATCAGAAATTTTTGGGCCCCTTACACAGCTCAAGGCCTGGGCCCCCCCCCCCCCCGCCCCAGTGGCGGATCCAGAGCCTGGTCTTTGGAGGGGCACTTCCCCCAGGAAAAGGAGATCATGGGGCCCCTGTGTCCCCGTCCACCTTCATGCCACACCCACACACAGCCCCACCCATATATCGCGCCCATACCTCTTAGATCCAAGGACGTCTCCCACACGGCCCTCCACTATGTAGTTCGCCCACCACACTGCCCCCCACTGAGTAATTTGCCCCCCCCAAGTTAATTTTGCCCCGACACAGCCCTGCATTACGTAATTTGCCCCCACACGGTCATCCATTATGTAGTTTGCCCGCCACACTGACCCCCCCACTGACTAATTTGCCCCCCCTCACAAATTTATTTTGCACCGGGAAACAGCCCTGCATTATGCAAGTTGCCCCCACTAAGTAATTTGCCCCCACATGTCCCTCCATTATGTAGTTTGCCCGGCACACTGACCCCCACTGAGTAATTTGCCCCTCCCCCCACAAGTTAATTTTACCCCCAGACAGCCCTGCATTATGTAATTTGCCCCCACACGGCCCTCCATGTAGTTTGCCCGCCACACTGACCCCCCCACTAAGTAATTTGCACCCACACAAGTTAATTTTGCCCCCAGACAGCCCTCCATTATTGCCCCCCCCCCCCCCGTACTTGTGTCGCTGATTCCGGCCAGCTCGCTCCCCAGCACCGGCTGGAGGTACCCTTTCCTTAAATCCAGTCTCTGTGCATGGGCGTCCGCACAAATCTTTCCGGTGGGGGGGGGGGCATAATTTTATTGACATCCATGCTCTGCTTGTTTCTGAGAATGTAATGAAGGGGAGGGGCAACGTGATGGAAAAGCTTAAATGTATATTAGAAGTGCCATAACAGGAATATATTGAAAATATTTATTTTTTGTGAACAACAGAAAACTGGTCAAATAAATAAAGGCTTTGGATCCGGGGGCTGGGCCAAGATTAGATGGATGCGGCGTGAATTAATATAAATTAAATTTAAATTTTATAACATTAAAGGTTTAGTTTATTGTAAGATAGAAAAGCATAAAAAGACGCACCTAGGTTTTTGAGGAGAAAAATAAGAAAACAATTATTTTTAACCATAAGGTGTGCTTTTGGTGGGTTTTGAACTAATGGTGGCCTGTGGATGGCACTGTTTTGGGGGGGGGGGATCTGTGGATGGCACTGTTTTTTTTGGGGGGGGGATCTGTGGATGGCACTGTTTTGGGGGGATCTGTGGATGGCACTGTTTTGGGGGGGGGATCTGTGGATGGCACTGTTTTGGGTGGGGATCTGTGGATGGTACTGTTTTGGGTGGGGATCTGTGGATGGCACTGTTGTGGGGGGATCTGTGGATGGCACTTAGGGGGGATCTGTGGATGACACATATATAGCGTCTTATGCTATATATATGTCATCCACTGATCCCCAATAAGTGCCATCCACTTATAAAAAAAAGTCTTAGTGGGCCCCCTTACACAATGATAACTCTCTGAGTACAGAAAATATAGTAGATATCCCCTGCAGTCCTATGTAACAGCACAGATACTAGTGCTGATAATCTGGTAGTGTTGCCTGCAGTCCTATGTAAAACCGCAGCTTACACTACTGTAGACCATGTGGTAGTGTTACCTGCAGTCCTTTGTAAAACCACAGATAGCACTAGTGCTGATAATGTGGTAGTGTTACCTACAGTCCTATGTAAAACCACAGCTAACACTAGTGTAGATCATGTGGTAGTGTTACCTGCAGTCCTATGTAAAACCGCAGCTAACACTAGTGTAGATCATGTGGTAGTGTTACCTGCAGTGCTATGTAAAACCACAGATAACACTAGTGTAGATCATGTGGTAGTGTTACCTGCAGTCCTATGTAAAACCGCAGCTAACACTAGTGTAGATCATGTGGTAGTGTTAAATGCAGTCCTATGTAAAACCGCAGCTAACACTAGTGTAGATCATGTGGTAGTGTTACCTACGTCCTTAGTGTGCCTCCCTGTCCCTCTCTCAGGGACTCCATGCTGGCGGCACTGCATCCTCTTCCATCTTCTTCTTGCCCCGCACAGAACGTCCTGATGCAGCTGCGTCAAGACATAGGAACACTGTGGGCATGGTGATAGTGACACACAGGGACAGACACCTGCAGACAGACACACGCAGGGACGGACAGACAGACACACGCAGGGACGGACAGACAGACACACGCAAGGACGGACAGACAGACACACTCAGAGACAGACAGACACACGCAGGGACGGACAGACAGACACACGCAGGGACAGACAGACACACGCAGGGACGGACAGACACACATAGGGACAGACAGACAGAGACACACACACAGACACACATACACCATGGCCCTCAGAATACACCTGGATCTGTGCTATAAACCCCCTTATTTGCACCAGATTCCACTCCACTTGAACCCCACTGCTCCTGAGTGCTCCACCTACCCCCTCATACATGAGCTGCCCCTCACCTGCTCTCCATGAAGCTCTGTGGACTCCAGGACTGCAGCACATTCTCCCTCACTGAGCAGCCTGCAGGCACACAGCCCCTCCTCCCTCCACAAGCTGCTGCTGCTGTCGGGGTTTGTCCATGTGACCATGAAGGAGCATGTGACCAGTGATGTCACAGACCTCCTTCTAGCAACTGCATTCTACCCAAGGATCTGCAGAGACTCCAGCTATCTTGTTGTTAGAACAAGATAGCTGGGGCCCGGGGCCCCGGGAGGTAAGGGACAGGCTGCAGAAGGAAGAGGGGGAGGAGCACTGGGCCCCAGAGCCGGCGGCCACAATAAAAAAAAAAAAGCTCAGGACTCGCCGGGCCCCCCCAGGGTCCGGGCCCCTTACTGGGGTATGGGCTGTACCCCCCTGATAGCGGCCCTGCCCTTAGGTGTACGAGGTCCCCGTTCTTGTGATTGTTATGGATCCCAGTGATAGGACCCCCACCAATTTAATAGTTATTCCCTATTCTCTTGTTCCTGAAGCGTGTATAACTCCAGTCTTGGTTGTTTAACCCTTCAGATTCCACAATCAGTAGAGACTGTGGCATCTGAGAGGTTAGTCAGAGGGAGTGCCATTTGGTTGCAATGGCAGCCTGGGGCAGGGCTTAATAGACAGTACTAAGAATCCCCATAGACTGGCAATAGTATGGTACCAATAAAAACTACAGCTAGCCCTTTGGAAAACAAACCCCCATATTGCTCTGTAGATTGAAAAATAGGTATGCATATAAAAATATGGAGAAAAAACATTTTTGTAAAAAGAAAAAATGAAAAATGTTTAGGGTGCCAAGGAGTTAGGCTAGGTTCACACGATGACATTTGTCGCGCGACAAAAAGTCGCACTATTGTCGCGCGACAATTTTTATAATGGGAGTCTATGGTGTCGCATTGCAACATGCAACATGCTGCGACTGCGACGCGATAGTCCCAAAAAATCCATTCAAGATGTCGCAGTCGCAGCATGTCGCATGTCGCAATGCGACACCATAGACTCCCATTATAAAAATTGTCGCGCGACAAATGTTGCAGTGAAGTTGTGCCCTATTTGTCGCACGACAAATGTTGTCGTGTGAACCTAGCCTTAAGAGGAGAATTAAGAGGAAATTATATGCATGAGTATTAGACATGATGATAAATTTCCATCTAATACACGAACAAGTGAATTTGAGCATTATGGAATTTATTAATATTTCTGAAAATAATTGTTTTAGAATATAAAGAATTGATGTGGCCACTGGCCAGATACGCCACCTACTTATTTATATGTTACTGCGAGAAGGAGCAGGGATATGCTGTGTAAGTAATAATTAAGGTTTTTATGTCTAGTAAGAGGGATTTAGTTCCTACAGAGCTAATTAAAATGTATGTCATAGCCTGGTGGTACATACCTGGCACGTAATCCTCTATCCAAATCCCTGTGATTGCTATGTAAATCAGACAAGCTTTATAATTCTTGCAATCTTCACTTTCATTGGGACAAAATATAACAGTTTGATCAAGGGTTGTTTAAACCCAGTATGAATTGGCAGACAGTTTTCAAGCTCACTTTCATGTTTGTGCATTTTAAGTATGTGACTAGAAATTAGCCTTGACTGTAGGCTTCCCATCAATGTATTGAAATTGCCAGGCAAATGGCATAAAATTGCCGAAGACATTGATGAGCAGTAATCATAAATCATATCTACAGAATATTCGAGACCAGAAGCAGAAGACTAGAAGAGGGAGCCAGACTTGACGCTGATTAAAGGGGTTATCCAGCCTTTTTCAATTGATGGACTATCCTCAGGATATCTTATTTCAGGCTAACATTTTAGAGGCTTCAGAACCAATTGCTAGATTTAGGCCCCTTTCACACGGGCGAGTTTTCCGCGCGGGTGCAATGCGTGAGGAGGACGCATTGCACCCGCACTGAATCCTGACCCATTCAGTTCTATGGGGCTGTGCACATGAGCGGTGATTTTCACGCATCACTTTTGCGTTGCGTGAAAATCGCAGCATGTTCTATATTCTGCGATTTTCACGCAACGCAGGCCCCATAGAAGTGAATGGGGATGCGGGAAAATCGCAAGCATCCGCAATCATGTGCGGATGCGTTGCGATTTTCCCGCATGGTTGCTAGGATACGATCGGGATGGGGACCCGATCGTTATTATTTTCCTTTATAACATAGTTATAAGGAAAATAATCGCATTCTAATTACAGAATGCAATGCTCCCGGGCTTAAAGGGTTAAAAATAATAAAGAGTTAACTACCTTCTCCCATTGTGCGCGCAGAGCCCCAGACGTCGTCTCTTGATAGTTTGGCTGCTTGAGGACCTGTGGTGACGTCACAGGGTCACATGGTCCAATCATAGAAGCATTTGAGTGGACCATGTGACCCATGTGATCCTATGACATCACGGCAGGTCCTTCATCGAACAACAGATGTTCGATGAAGGACCTGCCGTGATGTCACAGGATCACATGGGTCACATGGTCCACTCAAATGCTTCTATGATTGGACCATGTGACCCTGTGACGTCACCACAGGTCCTCAAGCAGCCAAACTATCAAGAGAGACGACGTTCTGGGGCTCTACGCTGCATAATGGGAGAAGGTAAGTTAACTCTTTATTATTTTTAACCCTTTAAAGCCCGGGGAACATTGAATTCTGTAATTAGAATGCGATTATTTTCCCTTATAACTATGTTATAAAGGAAAATAATTACACATACAGAATACTCATCCCGAAACCAGACTTCAGTGATGAAGTCTGACTTCGGGTCTGGGTACCAAGCATGCGGATTTTTTCACGCGCGTGCTCAACGCACTACAAACGTTAGCACACGCGCAGAAAAATCGCGGCGATTCCCGCAACGCACCCGCATCTTATCCGGGCGTCAAACATGACGCCCGTGTGCAAGAGGCCTTACAGTTATGGACTGAAGTTACAATGTTTTCAACTTGCTTGGTCATCTTGAAACAAATTAATATTGTAACAAACATATTCTTCTCTATCATTATATTTTGAGCTTAATGAGAATGTGTCACCAAAATGTTTTCTGCCAGTTAAAACCAGATAGCAACACATGTCCTTTTTTCCTAATCTGTTTTTATTTTCTTATTCCTATGATTCCTCCTGAACATGATTATGGTTGCTGCCATCTTGCTTAGTGGTCAATGTGAAAACTGCAAGATTTATGGTTTTTGTTTAAATATAAATATTGACATGGAAAAATAAAAATATACAATATTCTTTAAAATTGTGTTTAACAGCTTAAGGACCCAGGACGAGAATGCTGGGCCTAAACGGCCGGTACTTTGTGCCCCAGGACGAGCATTCTCGTCCTGTTGTCCGTCCCCTGCCCCATGTGCGGTGCTCCTATCAGCGGCAGGGGCCCCGGCTGTTACTGACAGCCAGACCCCTGCAGCATCCACCAGCATCAGTGATAACGCTGATGCCAGTGGATTAACCCCTATGCTGACTGCAGCATATGGGAGGTTCGAACTCCCTCTCCTGATCCATCGGGTTCCCGCGCAGAGGTGATGTGGACCCGATGGTTGCCATGGCAGCCTAAAGCCTTTCAAAGGGATGGGGCACGGCAGTTATGGAGGCCTATGAACCTCGGCCGCCAGTACAATACAGATGATATGGCTTTCAGGAAATGGAGACACTAAAACATCATTTTTTGTTTCAAAAGCGTCTCTTAATGTAAAACCAAAATATATAAAACAAACAGGCATATTAGGTAATGCCGCATCCATAAAAACCTGCTCTATAATAACATAAAAAATAGAGAAAAAGACATGCAGCACTCACTAATTCTTCTATGCAGCTTTATTCAGGAATAATAAAAACCAGTGGTATGCGGGCACAGCACAGGACAGAGGCAACAGCCATTTCGCGCTGATTGCACTTTCTCACGCCTGGAAGGCTTGATAAGCGCGATTACGTCACCAAGGTCCTTTTGCAGGTCCTGAAAGGAGAAGAAAGAAGATGATGCCCGGCTGCATGATCAAGGGGATAAGGTGATTTAATTTGTTTTATTTTTTAAGCCCTCAAGCCACATTTTAGGAAGCATTCTGTATTAAGAATGCTATTATTTTCCCTTATAACTATGTTATAAGGGAAAATAATAAAATATACAGAATACCGAACCCAAACCCGAACTTCTGTGAAGAAGTCTGGGTTCGGGTCTGGGTACCAAACATTCAGATTTTTCACACGCACGTGCAAAACGCATTAAAACGCATTGCACTCCCGCTGAAAATTCGCACAATTTCCCGCCACACACCTGCATCCTATCCGGCCCTCACACGCGACTCCTGTGTGAAAGAGGCCTAATGGACACTAGCGAGGTAATTAGCATATCATTTCAAACTTATTTTTCTCAGCATCACAGCCACAGAGAAGGTCTGCAAAGGTACAATTTATAAACGTATATATGAACTTTAATACGAATCAAGCAGTTTGATGACAGAAAAGTAGCTGACACTCCCTGTAAAGGATCTACTGCCAAATAGGACTTTCATGATCTTGTTTTCCCAGCATATCCCACAGATGCTTAATCATACTGAGACCTAGAGAATTTGAAGGCCAACCTTGAACTCTGAGGCCTGACACACAGGCAAGTTCAATGCGAGAAAATCGCTATGTGTAGCAGTGTGAATTCCAGTTCTGAACTCTGCTTCTCGGACAGGATCACATAGCATTCTAATGATTTAAGGAT
Source organism: Bufotes viridis (assembly GCA_033119425.1). NCBI lineage: Eukaryota > Metazoa > Chordata > Amphibia > Anura > Bufonidae > Bufotes > Bufotes viridis. The sequence continues at coordinate 192,526,722 of CM065594.1, forward strand.
AAGCGAACCAATCTGAGTTTGGTCTGAACTTTGCTATTTTTCAGACTGCAGACGAACCCGAATCTTTCCGGGTTTGTTTCGGATGAATCCACTAAAATGGAATTGTGTGCTTGACATGACCTGGGAGCCGGATCAGGGTGCTGTGACAGAGGCAACATCAGAGGAGGAGGGTGATGGCGGGAGCAATAAAGAGAAAATGCCATGTACCTCCAAAAGAACAGATAGGGCCATGTCTGCTTCAGGATCTGGTGATGCTGCTGACACAGTGGTTGGGTTAGGCCCAAAATGTGGCGGAGCTAAGCCCAGCTTGGCTGCCTCTAACACTGCGAGTATCTCCAGTCTGGTAGTTTTTCTCCACGTGGCCAGGAGCATTGCCTTGTGCAAGCTGTGCAAGAGCAAAATAAAACGTGGACAGGCAAACACAACCGTAGGCACCACTTCACGCAACATCAACCCATCCCGTTGGCAAACAGAGGTGACAGCCAGCCACAGTAGAAGGAGTTCCCTCCTTCTCCTGGTCCAGCTTACAGCAGCCAGGCCACTTCCATAAGCAGTACGGTGTCTTTCACATCATTATTATGCCATTCCGCTTCTCCCACTCAGACTACTCCTGCTAATCCTCTGCTGCATTGTCAGCCATCAATAATGGAATGCATGGCCAGGAAAAAACTGCACACGCCTAGCACTCTGATGGTGCGTTAGCTTAATTCCCACCTGGCCAAGTTGCTGGTGGAGCAGTTGCTGCCATACTATTTAGTTGAGTCTTCAGGGAGATAATGGCGTGCGCTCAGCCTCGCTGGGAGATTTCTAGAAGGTATTATTTCTCCCAAAAAGCCCTCCATGCCTTGTACTCTAACATGGCAGACAACCTGGAGCAGCTCTTACAGGCAGGGATAGTATATGTCTTTCGTAGGCCACTTGGTCAATGTTTTTTCTGGCAGCACCCTGGCAATGAGGCCAGGTTCTTTTGACCCCTACATGATTGTGTCGACTTTGATCCCACACCAGGCACTTATGTGCTTCCTCTATGGACATGTTCCCATCCCTAATAGCAGCTGGGCACAGGGTCTCTCGCACTATCCCTCCTTCCTAACACATGTGCCAGGTCAAGCGTTGCCATACCGTATTGGAGCTGGGAGAGAGTAGCCACATCGGCAAGCAGTTGCTCAAGTACATCAAGCAGTACGTCAAGCAGCAAACTCAACTGGGCAAGGTGCTTAGCGGCAGTGGGTGCAACATCGTGGCCGCCAGTAACCTGGGCAAATTAACACATGCTCCCTGCATGTCATCAACCTAGTGAGGCAGTGCTTTTTAAATAAGTACACTGGCTTGCGCAATTTACTGGCAAAGTCCAGGAGACTGCCCAGGCACTTCAGCCACTCTTACATGGTGAGGAATACTCTCCTAGACCACCAGCAACAGAACGGCCTGCCGCTACACTGCTTAATCCGTGACATGCCAACTCAATCCATGAACAATTTGTCATGTACCAGACAGCTTCAGCATCAGGGAGTATGTGTTGTTCCGAGGTCAGGCAGAGACACCTGTCAGGTGCTGAAACCCTTCGAAGAGGCCACAAAGTTTTTCAGCAGGGCCAACTGCAGCATGAACAATGTCATCGCTCTCATATTTATGTTAGAACAGATGCTGACGCTCATGGCAGAAGAATAACAGCTGACATGGGCACCATAGCAACCAGGCATCTGCATGTGTCTGCAGTTTTTTCACATTCCTCCTGCTGATTCCAATGTATAGACCTCGGGCACCTCGCCTTGCTGGCAATGCCCCATTTTGCCACTGTTGCTGGCTGTCTGCCTGTTATCACGTTCTGTACAGTTCCTGCAGCCTGCATCATGCTACTAATTACAGAATTCAGTGGCTCACCTATCTGCAAACATAGAATGGTGCACACCCCTGGTCCCACCTGAACCAAGAATTAGCAAACATAAAAGGTTAAATGATAGTGGGGGGGCACTCAATATCTGGAAGCAATTGGACCCAAATAGTGGATTCAAAAAATGTAATACAAAACATACAGTAAAACCAATCCTAAAATATAAATCAATCCTAAAATATAGGCAAATAGGTAATAGCAAATTGCAGTTGTTGGTTGCAACCAAATAACATATGCGATATGCGATGTGAATACTTTTGACAGCGTCAGAAGTAGATAGAATGACGCACAGGTTGCAGCCAATCGTTGCGGTCCACTTAATAAGAGCGTCCACTTATTTTCTTAGTAGGAATGATGGATACTCTACTAGGAACAAAGTCCAAAGTTTATGTAAAAAACGTATCGTACTTTACCGCTCATTCACAGGATACTGGGATGGTTTGTTACCTATAATAGATGCAGCCCGGGCCGTACACGGTGTCCCGTGTGGCCTCACTGTCTGCACTGTGTCTCGGAGTCTCCTAGCGAGGTTGGCGTCTCACGTGACTTGCGGCCGCTCACGTGATAGTTTCGTCACGTTGTAGGCCGTTCCTTTCCCAGGTCCTGCCAGGTAAAGTTAGCCTTGTGTTAGTGCCGTCACGTTATGGGCCGTTCTTTTCCCAGGTCCTGTCTGGTAGTTATAGAAAAATGGACAATACTGGAATATAGCTAGACCTTGCTGTTATCTCCAGTGATGTTAGCGGCTTTGTTCTTTAGACCGCGGACCCATTCACTTCAATGGGGCCGCAAAAGATGCGGACAGCACTTCGTGTGCTGTCCGCATCCGTTGCTCCGTTCCGTGCCCCCGAAAAAAAAATAGAGCATGTCCTATTCTTGTCCGTTATGCGGACAAGAATAGGCATCTCTATAATGGGCCGCGTTCCGTTCCGCAAATTGCGGAACGGAACGCGGAGCAGCTTCCGTGTTTTGCGGATCCGTGGTTTGCGGACCGCAAAACACCAACGGCCGTGTGCATGAGGCCTAAAAGTTATGTATGTTAGCGTCACTCAGACATCATTTACTATTGCTGTCGTTGATAAGATCGTTCCAGATCTTAGGACAGAGGATGTTGGAGGGGAAAAAATTCATAAAAAAATAATAGAAAAGAGATAGCAGGTTTTCCTAAAAATGATTCCTAGTCCTAGGAGGCTAGAGGGGGTTATATACCAACTTTCAGGGTAATTGGAGCAACTTCAGATCTGCCCAAATATATTCTAAAAATTTGGCAAACCGGACCAGAAACGAATCTTATCCAGTTCGTTCATCTCTATAATGATTTATATGGCTTTGTCCCCCCCTGTAAGACCTGGAATCTATTGAATTACACTGAATTACATTACATTATGTCAGTGTATTCAGTAGGTTCCATGTGTCACAAGAACACACAGCTTTATAAATCATTATAACGCTATACAATCCTCAGAGAAGGAGTGCTCATGACCTGTCACTCATTCACTAATTTTACTTTCCTGGACCAATTTTGGTAGGAGCTAACTACTGTATATCAAGAACACCACAGAAGGCCTGCTGTTTTGGAGATATGCTAATTAGTCATCTAAACCATCACAATGTGGCCCTTGTCCATTTATCCTGCTCTAAACATTTCAAAGTCAACAACTGACTGTTTAGTGGGTCCCTAATGTATGCCACCCTTTGACAGGTGCTATTGTCACAATTTAATCAATGTTATTGTGTATACTTTTAAGTGTATGTAACACAGTAATTCATGTTTAACCCCTTCTACCCCGGGCCAGTTTTTGCCCTTCTGCCCAGGTCATTTTTTGCAAATCTTTACAATGTGTCACTTTATGTGGAAATAACTTTGGAACGCTTTTACTTATCCAGGCCATTCAGAGATTTTTTTCTCGTGACACATTGTATTTCATGATAGTCATAAATTTACTTCAATATATTTCACCTTTATTTATGAAAAAATCCCAAATTTACAAAAAAAATTTAAAAAAATGCAATTTTCAAAATTTCTATTTCTCTGCTTTTAAAACAGAAAGTGATGCCTTATAAAATATTTATTACTTAATATTACCCATATGTCCACTTTATGTTGGCATCATTTTGTAAATGTCAAATTTTTTTTTTTAAGATGTTAGAAGGCTTAGAATTGGAAGCAATTTTTAAGAAAATTTCCAAAACCCACTTTTTTAGGACCAGTTCAGGTCTGAAGTCACTTTGTGGGTCTTACATAGTAAAAACCCCCATAAATGACCCCATTGCAGAAACTACACCACTTAAGTTACTCAAAACTACAAACTTTGTTAAACCTTTAGGTGTTCTACAAGAATTAAAGGAAAATGGAGATGAAATTTCTAGATTTCACTTTTTTTTAAGATTTTTCATTTTACTCAATTTTTTTCTTTAACACATCAAGGGTTAACAGCCAAACAAAACTCAATATTTATTACCCTGTTTCTGCGGTTCTGCGGTAAACTGATGGAAAGGCACACGTCGGGGCGCAGAAGGAAAGGAGTGCCATATGGTTTTTGGAAAGCAGATTTTGCTGAACTGGTTTTTAGATGCCATGTCCCATTTAAAGCCCCCCTGATGCACCCTTACAGTAGAAACTCCCAAAAAGTGACCCCATTTTGTAAACTAGGGGATGAGGTGCCAGTTTCATTGGTACTATTTTGGGGTGCATATGATTTTTAGTTGCTCTATATTAAATTTTTTGTGAGGCAAGGTAACCAAAAAATGTATGTTTTGGCACTGTTTTAATTTTTTATTTTTTACGACATTCATCTGACAGGGTAGATCATGTGCTGTTTTTATAGAGAAGGTTGTTACAGATGCAATGATAACAAATATGTCTACTTTGTTTGTTTCAGTTTTACATAATAAAGAATTTTTTTTTAAATATGTTTTTGTGTCTCCATTTTCTGAATGCCATTTATTTTTTATTTTTCTGACGATCATCTTGCAGGAAGAGTTGACGTTTTTATGGTACCATTTTTGGGTACATATGATTTTTTGATCATTCATTATTACACTTTATAAGGCAAGGTGACCAAAAAATTGTTCACCTGAAATAGCATTTTTTAAACCAAAAAAATGATGTTTTCGTGCCTCCATGGTCTGAGAGCATAGCTTTTTTATTTTTTGACAAATCGTCTTAGCTAGGATCTCATTTTTTGTGGGATGAGGTGACCGTTTAAATGGTACTATTTTGGGAGGCATACGCTTTTTTGATCACTTGGTGTTGCAATTTTTGTGATGCAAGGTGACAAAAAAATTGCTTTTTTGGCACTGTATTTATTTATTTTTACAGTGTTCACCTGAGGGATTAGGTCACATGATATTTTTATAGAGGAGGTTGTTACGGACACGACAATACCTAATATGTCTGTTTTTTTTAGAAAAATTCAATTTTGCACAATAACAAGTTTTGAAGCAAAAAAAACATATTTCAGTGTCTCCATTGTCTGAGAGTCATAGTTTTTTTTACTTTTTTAATATTTGTCTCAGATAGGGTCTCATTTTTTGCGGGATGAGGTAACGGTTGTATTGGTACCATTTTGTGGGACAAACGCCTTTTTGATTGCTTGGTGTTGCACTTTTTATCATGTAAGGTGACAAAAATGGTTTTTTGTTACACATTTTTTGTTTTTTTGTTTTTACGGTGTTCATCTGAGTGGTTAGGTCATATTTTTATATAGCTGGTTGTTACGGATGCAGCGATACATAATATGTATACTTTTTTTAAATTTATATCACTTTAAAACAATAATGGCCTATTTGAAAGAAAAAAATGATGTTTCAGTTTCTCCATGTTCTGAGAGCTATAGCTTTTTTTATTTTTTGAGCGACTTTCTTATCTAGGGTCTCATGTTTTGCGGGATGAGGTGACGGTTTTATTGGTACCATTTTGTTCGACATACACCTTTTAGATAGCTTGGTGTTGCACTTTTTGGGATTTAAAGTGACAAAAATGGCTTTTTTTTACAGTTTTTATTTTATGTTGTTTATCGGACAGGGTGGATCATGTGATATGTTTATAAAGCCTGTCGTTGCGGACGTGGCAATACCGAATATGTGTGTTTTTCCTTTTTCTCCTATTTTTTATTAAATCTGGGGAAAGGGGCGGTTTTCTCTTTTTTTTAATTTAAAACATAATATTCTTTTTATTAAAAACACTTTTTTTTTAAACTTTATTCCTGTCCCACTCTGGGACTTCAACTTTTTGGGGACTGATCCCCTCTGCAATGCATTGCAATACATTTGTATTGTAATGCATTGCCTGTTAGCATATTACACAGACTAAAATACTAACAGGTTGCCTAGGAGACGCAGCCTGAGACTAGATCTCCTCGGCACCCGTAGAAGGAAGGTCCCGATGCCGTGCAAGGCATTGGGCAACCTCTGCACGGCATCGGGCTGCTTTGTCACCCATCGGGTCCCCACCACAGCAGCGCGGGGACATGATGGGCTTCCTCACCCACAGCAAACCCCTTCTTTGTCACGGTCAGCACTGACCGCGGCATAGAAGGGGTTAATCCACCGGCATCGCTGTAAACAGCGATGCCGGCGGATACAGCAGGTGCCCGGCTATCAGGGACTGCCAGACCCCTGCAGTGATCGGGCATGCACCGCTCCGGTGCCCGCCCAATCACCTTGACGTACTATTACGTCAAAATGCGGGAAGTCACTGACTTCCATGACGTAATACTACACATGTCACATGTCGGGAAGGGGTTAAGGAAAATATTAATTGTGGCTTGTTAGATGAGTAATTGAATGGTTGTGATATGACTTTAAATCTTTAAAGCTTTAAATCTCCATAACTCCCTTTGACATTTCATGCAATATGTGCTTCTCAACAGGCGGTTATAATAAGCACAGAATATGTTCCATCATAAAGCATGAAAAATGTAAAACTCTATTTCTATATTTGTTTTTTGTTCTATATGGTGCATAATACTTTATTGTATAATGAGTGATTTTAAATTTCTAAATGATTATGTCAACAATGAAAATGATTTGTGATGTATACTAGACATTGTGCTTGTCACTTGCAAAGATAAAACAGAATATAGCATAAGCATTTCTATAGATGTTTATCATCTTTATATTATTATTTTTATTGGTGGTGCTAATTAAAGTGGTTGTCCCTTCATCACATGAACACCTCTTTGGGAATTTTTTCATTATTGCATTCTGTCCATTTTGGGCTAAAAATCCTTTTTCCCCAGTTAAACGTTCGCAACAGTTTTTCATCTACATTTTTCAGTTTCAGTGCATTTGCAGACTAGTAGGCCCTTTGATTCCCGCTGAATATGTCAGAGAACTGCTCTGTCAGCTGGATCTGTAGCCCTTATCTGCATTTTCCTAAAAGATCATAAATAGTGTTGAGCGAACAGTTCGAGCATAGTTCGGGTTCGTACCGAATTTTGGGGTGTTCGGGACACGGACCCGAACCCGAACATTTTCAAAAAAATTCGGGTTCGTTGTTCGGCGATTACTTCCCGCTTTCTGAAGGGCTGCACAGCAGCCAATCAGCTAGCGTTTTACTTCTTGCCCAAAGAGCCCATCACAGCCATGCCTACTAATGGCATGGTTGTGATTGGCCAAGTGCAGCATGTGACCCAGCCTCTATTTAAGCTGGAGTCACGTAGCGCCGCACGTCACACTGCTCTGATTAGTGTAGGGAGAGGACGCAGCTTCTGTGAGGGCGAGATTAGGCAGGGAAAAGTCAGCAACAGCACCTAATGAACTGATCGATCTACAGCTGTGAATGATTGAACTTCTGCTAGTTACTTGCTCACTAGTTTTTAGGCTGCACAGAGCGTTTTTCTGTCACTTATTTTCTGGGGTGATCGATGGTCATTTTGTGACTTGTGGTGCACCAGAACAAGCTGCCACCAAGTCCATCAATCCTAGTTTTTTTTTGCTATATCCTACATCAGGGGCTTGGCTGTGCTAATTGTCACCCCTAGAAACTCAGGATAGCAATTTCTATATTTTATTAAGGGGTTAAATACAATTGCCCAAATACCAATCTCCTAAATCTGGTATTCCAGCTTTGGCTAGCCAAGTATAATACTGTCTGCTGTCTGGCAAAGGATAGATTATTTTTGTGGTGAAATTCAATTGCAAAAATAGCAATACCATACATCAGTTGTTTCAGCTGTGGCTGGCCAAGTTTCATAGTGTCCGCAAAAACATATATTTTGTTCTGGGGTGAAAATCAATTGCCAAAATAGCAATACCATAAATCTGGTGTCACAGCTGTGGATGGCAAAGTATAATAGTGTCTGCCAAAACATATATTTTGTTCTGGGGTGAAATTCAGTTGCCAAAATAGCAATACCATAAATTAGTGGTTTCAGCTGTGGCTGGCCAAGTTTCATAGTCTCCGCAAAAACATATATTTTGTTGTGGGGTGAAATTCAATTGCCAAAATAGCAATACCATAAATCAGTGGTTTCAGCTGTGGCTGGCCAAGTTTCATAGTGTCCTGCAAATTATATATTTTGTTCTGGGGTGAAATTCAATTGCCAAAATAGCAATACCATAAATCAGTGGTTTCAGCTGTGGCTGGCCAAGTTTCATAGTGTCCGCAAAAACATATATTTTGTTCTGGGGTGAAATTCTATTTCCAAAATAGCAATACCATAAATCTGGTGTCACAGCTGTGGATGGCAAAGTATAATAGGGTCTGCCAAAACATATATTTTGTTCTGGGGTGAAATTCAGTTGCCAAAATAGCAATACCATAAATTAGTGGTTTCAGCTGTGTCTGGCCAAGTTTCATAGTCTCCGCAAAAACATATATTTTGTTGTGGGGTGAAATTCAATTGCCAAAATAGCAATACCATAAATCCGTGGTTTCAGCTCTGGCTGGCCAAGTTTCATAGTATCCTGCAAATTATATATTTTATTTTGGGGTGAAATTCAATTGCCAAAATAGCAATACCATAAATCAGTGGTTTCAGCTGTGGCTGGCCAAGTTTTATAGTGTCCGCAAAAACATATATTTTGTTCTTGGGTGAAATTCAATTGCCAAAATAGCAATACCCTGAATCTGGTGTTCCAGCTGTTGAAGGCCTAGTTTAAATCTGTCCGTAACAGGGTATATTTTGTTCTGGGGTGAAATTCAATTGCCAAAATAGCAATACCATAAATCAGTGGTTTCAGCTGTGGCTGGCAAAGTATAATATTGTCCTGCAAAGGAAATATTTTGTTCTGGGGTGAAATTCAATTGCCAAAATAGCAATACCCTGAATCTGGTGTTCGAGCTGTTGTAGGCCAATTGTAAATCTGTCCATAAAAGGATACCTTTCATCCAGGGCCTAAATACTAGCCTCGGTCTGGGTGCTGGGCCGAAATAACTGAAAGTGGCCTTCTCCAGTGGTGGGTGATATGACGCATGATTCCTTGCTGTGGGACCTCTCTCCTCTGTCTGGGTGCTGGGGCCAAAATAACTGAAAGTGGCCTTCTCCAGTGGTGGGTGATATGACGCATGATTCCTTGCTGTGGGACCTCTCTCCTCTGTCTGGGTGCTGGGCCGAAATAACTGAAAGTGGCCTTCTCCAGTGGTGGGTGATATGACGCATGATTCCTTGCAGTGGGACCTGTATCCTCGGTCTGGGTGCTGGGGCCGAAATAACTGAAAGTGGCCTTCTCCAGTGGTGGGTGATATGACGCATGATTCCTTGCTGTGGGACCTCTCTCCTCTGTCTGGGTGCTGGGGCCAAAATAACTGAAAGTGGCCTTCTCCAGTGGTGGGTGATATGACGCATGATTCCTTGCTGTGGGGCCTCTCTCCTCTGGGGCCAAAATAACTGAAAGTGGCCTTCTCCAGTGGTGGGTGATATGACGCATGATTCCTTGCTGTGGGACCTGTATCTTCGGTCTGGGTGCTGGGCTGAATTAACTGAAAGTGGCCTTCTCCAGTGGTGGGTGATATGACGCATGATTCCTTGCTGTGGGACCTCTATCCTCTGTCTGGGTGCTGGGCCGAAATAACTGAAAGTGGCCTTCTCCAGTGGTGGGTGATATGACGCATGATTCCTTGCATTGGGACCTGTATCCTCGGTCTGGGTGCTGGGGCCGAAATAACTGAAAGTGGCCTTCTCCAGTGGTGGGTGATATGACGCATGATTCCTTGCTGTGGGACCTCTCTCCTCTGTCTGGGTGCTGGGGCCAAAATAACTGAAAGTGGCCTTCTCCAGTGGTGGGTGATATGACGCATGATTCCTTGCTGTGGGGCCTCTCTTCTCTGGGGCCAAAATAACTGAAAGTGGCCTTCTCCAGTGGTGGGTGATATGACGCATGATTCCTTGCAGTGGGACCTGTATCTTCGGTCTGGGTGCTGGGCTGAATTAACTGAAAGTGGCCTTCTCCAGTGGTGGGTGATATGACGCATGATTCCTTGCTGTGGGACCTCTATCCTCTGTCTGGGTGCTGGGCCGAAATAACTGAAAGTGGCCTTCTCCAGTGGTGGGTGATATGACGCATGATTCCTTGCAGTGGGACCGGTATCCTCGGTCTGGGTGCTGGGGCCGAAATAACTGAAAGTGGCCTTCTCCAGTGGTGGGTGATATGACGCATGATTCCTTGCTGTGGGACCTCTCTCCAATTGATATTGGTTAATTTTTATTTATTTTATTTTATTTGAATTCATTTCCCTATCCACATTTGTTTGCAGGGGATTTACCTACATTTTGCTGCCTTTTGCAGCCCTCTAGCCCTTTCCTGGTCTATTTTACAGTCTTTTTAGTGCCTAAAAGTTCGGGTCCCCATTGACTTCAATGGGGTTGGGGTTCGGGCTCGGGATAAAGTTCGGGTTGAGTTCGGATCCCGAACCCGAACATTTTCGGGAAGTTAGGCCGAACTTCCCAAACCCGAACTTCCAGGTGTTCGCTCATCTCTAGTCATAAACACCCATTATAGCTAAATTGTTTTCAGCTTAATAAGAATTTAGCTTAAGGCCTGTATTACACCAACAGATTATCTGACAGATTTTCTGAATCATTGGGCAGATGGCCTATTAAACACACAGATCTTTTGTCGTACAAACCGACTTTTAGGGCTCATTCACACAAACATATTTTTTTCCCTTTTTTTTGCAGACTGTATGTGGAACAATTCACTTCAATGGGTCGGCAAAAAAAACTGAAGTTACTCCTTGTGTATTCTGTTTCCATATGTCTGTAGTTCCACAAAAAAATAGAACATATCCTATTGTTGTCTGCATTACGGACAAGGATAGTACAGTTCTATGAAGGGCCAGCTGTTCCGCAAAATATGGAATGCACATGGATGTCATCCGTATTTTTGTCAGATCCGTTTTTTGTGGATGGCAAAATGCATACGGTCGTGTGCATAAACTCTTAGGCCTCTTTCACACGACCGCATGGCTTTTTCAATAGTTTGCGGTACGCAAAAAACGGATCTGAAAAAAATATGGATGACATCCGTGTGCATTTCATTTTTTGCAGAACTGAACAGCTGGCCCCTGATAGAACAGTACTATCCTTGTCCGTTATGCAGACAATAATTGGACATGTTCTATCTTTGAACAAAATGGAAAAATGGAAATACAGAAACAGAAGGCATACGGAGTACTTTCCGTTTTTTTCTTGCGGATCCATTGAATGGTTCCGTATACGATCCATATACAGAATGCAAAAAACATAACGTAAACGGAAAAAAAAAAAACCTTTGTGTGCAAGAGGCCTTAGTCTTATTGGACTGATAATGATCATATAATCTGCTGGTGTAACACAGGCCTAACCCTCAGTTCACACTTGCGCGTTTTACAGCACGTTCGAACACGCTGTAAAACGCTCAACAGGAGAAAACTCATGTTTCCCTATGGGCATGGTTCTCACCTGAGCGTTTTACAGCGCGTTTGAACGCACTGTAAAACGCCCTACGCTCAAAGAAGTTCTTGAGCTTCTTTGGGGCGTTTTGTCGCGCGTTTGCACCCATAGACTTCAATGGGAACGTGTGTAAAACACGCGTTTAACACGCGTTAAAGTGTAGATATGCCTTTTTCAGTTAGTCTCCAGAGTCACGAACGCGCTGTAATACGTGCGACAGAAACGCTCAGGTGTGAACCCAGGGTAAGTGAGTGAGTATTTATGAGCTGTCAGGAGTTTTGATAAGGGCTACATATCCAGCCGTCAGTTCCCTGTCAGATTCATTGTGAAGCAAAGAGCCTGCTAGTCTGCAAATGCAGTGAAACTTTTAATAGTGGGGCCTTCATTTGAGAAGTTCAGACGCAACAAATACTAATGATGCAAGGCTCATGCTAGGTTTCATAAAAAAAATACATTTCTTACATCATAAGTAACGAATGCACCATTAAACTCGTTCTGTAGTGACCATTTCAATTTCAGGACTTATCTTATAACAAGAATATGTTCAACAAGTGTAAATGCTGAAATAGAGGAAAAAATAAGTTATATGTGATCAGTAGTTGTAATCATAAGATTTGAATAAACTGAGGTACCGTATTACTTACGAAAGTAAAGACTCATATCCGTGTTGGTGAATTTATGAATCACTCACCCACTGTCCAACCAGACTAAACAAAATGTTGACGTTTGCTTAGTAAAGAAAGAGGTGCATAAATATCTAGGGACTAGGGGTAATGAGGCTAGATATTCCCTATTTCAATAAATGACTTACCGGGTGGTATTATTTTTCCTTGTGGAGAGTGTCTAATAGGTATCCAAATTAGCTCTGATTCCAAAAAATAAAAGGAAAGCCTCTGGTTCCACCAACAGCAAAGCAGCCATCCCATAAGTCAATGTTTCACCTTTTACACGGACCTTGAGCATAACTTAAGTTTATAGTCAAGCCGGTACCTCATCTGCAGACAGCTATTTTGGGGTGATTGCCCTATCTGAAAAAAACCTCTCCACCAGCTAAGCCAGTTCTCTCTGATCTGCACTGATGAGGAGCAACCACCCCGAAACAGCTATCTGCAAATGAGGTACTGGCTTGGCTATAATGTTGTTATGTCTAAAGGCTTGTATAAAGGGTCGAACATTGACTTATAGGATAGATTATTATTATTTTTTTTTTTTTACAGCTGAAGGCATTATATGTAAGGTGTTCCATTTTGATTTTAAAGAAGCTTAATTTGTATTCAATAAATTATCTAAAAGAACAATATTGAGTTGAAAAATCTATATTTCACTAAAACAATCTCTGAATATTGCATACATATTGTTTATCTAACAACTTACTGTAACTCAGAATAAGGAATCATGCACACAGCTGTCGTACTGATACATGTTCTAGTGGCCCATAGTGCCACTAATAGAAATCTGTAGTCTATTCACACCACTTTAGCAGTATACATGGTGTACATCAGGAGAATTTCTCTGATTGAATCTCTGACATGACACTTGATTTCAGACATCACCTATAAGCCACCATCTTAAAAAAAGTATAACACATGGGGTGCTTATTTATATGATATAGTACAGCGGACTACAGTTTTCTACATACATAGGTAGACAAACGCATACCAGCTGAAGGGGTACCTCCATCAGATGCCTCTACTGTGAATTGTCTATATTGCAGAGTCAGACTTTTAATCCTATGTATACAGATTTGTAGAGATGAGTGAAGTTTTGAAAATTTTGATTCAGTCAATTCACCGAACTTCAACAAGAAATTCGATTTGTTACTAATTAATTTGTCACAAATCGCAATAAATCAGGTATACCCAGGCCACTCTGCCTTATCATATTCATCCCACTTGGTGGCCCAATCTCAGTGTGAGGGATTGGAACTTAAACAGCAGGGAGGGTGTATCGCCATGTTCATTATATTCTAGTGCACTCACATTCATAGTTAATCCATTCTGTAGCTACTGTGCCGTCAGTATTACAGTTGTAGTTTATCACCAGCTCTACATCTCTGTGCAGTGCACCAAGATTCATAGCTAATCCCTTCTGTTAAACAAAAAGAAAAGCATACAGCACCCTTTAGTAAAGTCAAAAGCCCAGGCACACCCCTGCAGTGCAATGGCTCCATAGTGAAACAAAATAAAGAAATGGAGGCAGCGCCAGTAAAGTAGTGGAAAAAAAAAAAGTTCTTTTAATGCATGTTTGGGCATTATAAACACATGCTTTTTAATCCCTTTTGCTAGCTGTAGATTTACTGTGCGTCAGTATTGCAGGTCACTGTTACTGTCAGGTCTAAATTATCGCCGTGGACTTAACCAAGCAGTTCCCTAAGATTCAAGTAGTGGCACCATAACAAAGTGGGGAGGGTGGTAGAAGTGGCAGTACCAGTGACAGTAGTGGCCCTATTAAACAGTGGGGAAGGTGGCAGCAGTGATACTAAGACTGTGTTCACATCACTGTTTATTTATCCATTCTTCTGATCTGTCAGAAGAACAGAAAACTAAAAAAAGTAAAGCCTGTATTTTGAGCATCCATAAAGCCTCTTTAAGACGGTCAGTATTTGATCAGTAATTGTAAGCCAAAACCAGGAGTCGGTCCAAAGCAGAGATAAAATCTAATAGAAATATTTGTATTTATTCTGTGTTTTGGACCTATGGCCTGCATACGGCCACGGTCTGTCAGGTTCATCTTCATCATCGCCCTCCAGTTCCTTATGCTTCTCCTGCTTATATCCTGTGGCTTGGGCAGATAATAAACCACCTAGTTGTGTATAAAATTCCTGGATGTTTATGCCCTCTTTCTTCTCCACTGCCAGTTCATCCTCCTCAAGGCTCAGGTGGACATAAAATGTAGGTGCCACATCTTCTGTCCCATCTCCAATTTGTCAGCATTTCCCCCAGGAAGTGAAAGAGTGGAATGACATAATTCATCCCATAGTTCTGCCGATTGACAAATAAAGTGGCCTCCTCAAAGGGCCTGAGCAAACGGCATTTGTCTCACATAAGCTGCCACTGACTAACATGGAAGTCAAACAGGGGAGTAGACCTGTCCGTCTACAGCATTAAGAAATCGTTGACCGTCTTCCTCTGCTCGTACAAGTGATCTAACATATGGAGCGTGGAGTAATGGGTGAAAATGTTGCATATCATGCGATGTTGGTTAAGAGCATTTTGCCTTTGCAGCTCAAGGAGGGCATGTTTTGCACGGTAAGAGTGACTGAAGAGCATGCACAGTTAACTGGACATTTTTAAACAGCTCAATTTACTGGGAGACTTAAAGAACCAGTTGACAATGAGATTGAAGATGTGTACCATACAGTGTTTGATTTATTTATTCATGACACAGAGCTGTTCCTCCCTGGTGTGGCTCTGTTCACCAAGGCTGACCGCTTGAAAACGCCTAGATTTGCATAGGTGAAATGCTGGAGGACCACTCTGAACTTTGCCTACATTGGAGGGTGAGGACAAAGTGAAGGATGAGGAGGCAGAGGTGGACATTGGCATGGAAATTCCATGATTAGAATGGTGAGGCGGCATTGCCATCACCTGGCTAAGTTGCTGGTGTGCCTGGCCCTGAATGACATTTACCCAGTGGGCTGTGAATTACATATATTGTCTTTGACCATAGATATAGCTCCTTACCGCAGCGCTGGCTTGAACTCTACCAAACACTCTACGTAGCTGTTTTATAGTAACCGCGTGACACATGCGGTCACGTGACTGGCCATTACGTGACCGCCGTGCATTTCCGGTTTGACGAGGGTGGTGCATGACGAGGAAGGAGGTTTAGAAGCATCTCATAACACCATTACACACTGGTAGGCAATTCTCTCATTTAGATTAATAAAACTCTGATTGCTGACCTGTATATTTAAATGCACACATTTTCAAGGAGAACTGCTCCCCCAGAGGAAGGCTTCGCCGAAACATGCGTTGGGGTGTGCGGTTCTCCTGAGGGTACTGCATTCTGATGGGTATGTAGTTACAGTGTTACTCATGACTTTTTACTTATTTATGTTTTGTTGTTTTTGGAGTTCTTTTTTGTCTAATATGAGCTTTATGCTAATATGTCCTGGCACTTGCACTTTACTAGCATTTAGCAACTATTTGCTTATAGTATACAGGACAAATTAATGGGTACTTTTTACAACTGACTCCTATTGTTGCTACTCTATTATATATACCATCATTATACTGTCATACCTACAAAAAGACACCAGAGTCTTTATAGCTGAAAAATGTAAAATAATCTTTATTTAATGATTATTTTATATTTTTTAGCTACAAAGTCTCTGGTGTCTTTTTGTAGGTATTTATATTAGTATAGAGTTGGCTCTATTTGAAGTTTTTTTTTAATTTACACTTTTATGTACAACCTTCTTAAAATAACAAATACAGGAAAGGCCCATAGACCACCTTCTACTGAAAGTGCATGTGCAGGGCTGGTACCTCTTTTTCGGAAAAGTACTCATGGCTTGGGACTCTTCACCTTGGGTGGGCACAAGCCATCAATTTTCTGAAATGTGCAGAGTCAACTTCGGGGAAAGGGAGGGACTGTACTACCAGCAACTTGGCCAGGTACATGTTCAGCTTCTGTGCTGTGGGATGGGTGCACATATACTGTTGTCTTTTTGCAATCGCCTCAGTTATCGATTGCTGTCTAAACAAGTGACGAGGAGTAGGAGGAGGAGCATCAGGAGCACTAGACAACTTTGAAGTCAATGGGAAGGAACAACAGCTTCCTTCTGCTGATGTTGTTGATCACTGACTGCTGGAGATGGGTTGCGGGCCTGTGGGAGATGCAGCGGTTACTGTATCAGGCTGTAACACTGTATGAGTGCCACGGTTTTCCCACGCCGCTTTATGGTGCCACTCCATGTCTTAAAGTAGGGCAATTATGCCAACTTTAGTACCCTGGCAGCACCTCACCTTCTGCCCACATATGTTGCATACTGCCATGCTAACATGCCCTAGTGACTTGTTGAAAAATTCACACACTGACGAGTATGACATTTTCCCTTCACCACAGTGTAATGCCTGTCTGTTGCTACTTTTATGAACCTCTGCACTGCTACTGAATTCCTCACAGGCAGTATCCCGAGTAGCAGATGGTGTACACCTCCTATGTTTGGCTGTAGATCTCCCACTGCTTCCACTCTGCTATCTCACTTGCACACTGCCACCCTGCTGTCTCACGGGCACACTGCAGCAGACCTCTCCTCCAAGTCTGTGCTGGCCTGTAACTGCTGACTGTCCCCACAAAGCTCATCCTCGCTGAAAAGCGGACTAGAGCCAACGGCACACTTTACTAGGCTAGCAGAAGGAGCAGCAAAAGCAAGAGACAGGTTCAAGACAAGTGAGGACATAGAGGCAGTATCTGGGCCATGCCAAATAAGAGTGGTGTCAGAGAAACACACCGATTCTTTGCTATGTGAGTGTTTTGTTGCTTGAGATTTTGTTGAAGAGCGAGTCACCCATTCCAGTACAGCTGGATTGTTGGTCAAAACACAACTGCTTAATGATGGTGACAGCTCTAGCCTGTTGCTGCAGCTGCTGCTACTATCACCTCTTCTGCTGCTACTTGTGCCAGCTACAGCAACATTTTTGCCACTGCCCGTTCCTTTGGAGGGCCTAGGCAACTGTCTGTTGGCCATAATGTACAGTAACTGTATCAATAATGTAACAGATTAAGTATGAATGTTGCAGCAGCTGAACAAGATAAATAGAATTGAGTGAAGCAAGCTTCAGATGTTTAATCTGAAGTCGCTTCGTTCAAAACTTCAAAATAATACTGTACGGAGATTCGTCTCTATACAGCATTAGAATGTATGGGCGCCGATGAGCCGAAGTAAGTTATTCATGTAGTCGCACGTGACTTCGTTAAATAACTTTGGTAGTTGATTTTTAAAGTGGAAAACACTTTAAAACTTGAAACCAAACTCTGCTTTAGTTACTAGTTACGAGGTACTAGGCTTCTTACTTTCACTTTGTGACACATTCAGCAGCCATTTTAGAAAAAAAATTACGAAGCGCGAGGAAATTCGGCTTCGCGGCAAATGGAGTTTTTCCTGATCTTTGGATCGAACTCCACTTCGGATGCTTCGATTCGCTCAGCGCTACTGATTTGCAATTCTTCTTCATGACAATGGTACAACTGTGATTTGTTTTGTTTTTATGTACTAAAATAAATGTACTCCTGCTTCATAATATACTACCTGGACTCATTTGTGGTCTCTGATGAGATCTTATTAGTTCCCAAAATCTTATCGGAAAAGCTCATAAAAGCCAAACAGAGAAATCTCTATAGACTTGCCCCTCATTAGCGCAGAACGGGGTACTGGTCGACTGGATGAGATCCTCAGCTGAATGTAATCATGCCTTTCTCTTAGCAATCAATTTCTTCATTCTGACGAAAACATCCTTTTAATCTATATGCAAATGAGCAGGTAAGTGCCCCTATGGTGGGCCCAAGCCAGTCTCCTCCTGCTTCTTCTGTCAGCCTCTCCTTCTTCTTGATTGACAGGGTCAGGTTCCTGTATAGTCATCTTGCCTGGCCCTGTTAATCAAGGTGGGGAAAGGGCTGGCAGAGGAAGCACGAGGAGCAAGGGTGCACAAACGGGCTTGGGCCCACCATCTTTGCATTTAGCTGCTCATTTGCATTTGGATTAAAAGCACTTTTTCTTCATAAGTAAAAGATCATGACATTCAGCTCAGCTATCCCTAAAGCCATGGGGGTCATTTATCATTTTGTTTTGTCATTTATCAAAGACCAAATTTCTTTTTTTATGAGGGAGTGATGCACCTCAGTAAATTAGGCGCATCCTCCAGCTATCCGTATGCCTAGTTTGAAATCTACTCCAGATGCTGGAAACAGTCATTAATGTTAGTGAATTTGCCAGGATACCACTTGGAACCGAACTCGAGAAATGTTTTTATACAGTACAAATTAATTTATGAAGTTATTACGTGAAGTCTCGCGAGAAGCAATAACTTCGGCTCATCGGAGCCAATACATTGTAATACTGTACAGAGCTCCTATTAGAACAAAGTTTTATGCAAATCGACTTCGTATATTTCATGATCATTCTACTGTTTTTGATATACGAAATAATTTTAATAATTAAAATATATATATAAATTGTCAGTGTAAGGCCTCATGCACACAACCGTATGTATTTTGCGGTCCGCAAAAAGCAGATCTGCAAAAAATACAGATATAGTCCGTGTGCATTCTGTATTTTGCAGAACGGAACAGCTGGCCTCTAATAGAACAGTTCTATCCTTGTCCGTAATGCGGACAATAATAGGACATGTTCTAACTAGTAGCGGAACAGACATACGGAAACAGAATGCACACAGAGTAACTTCCGTTTTTTTTGCTGACCCATTGAAATTTATGGTTCTGTATGTGGTCCTCAAAAAAAGCGGAACGGATACGGGAAGAAAATACGATTGTGTGCATGAGGCCTAAAAGAGCTGTCCAAGACTCAGAAAATCTGTTTTAGCATTCCTAAAACCTTAAAATAAAGGCTTTCAGTTTAAGTTCTGAAACTACAAGGACAAATGAACTCTAGACACCTGTTCAAATGGGTCAGTACTACTTGGTTGCTGCTGTGGCTTTGATGCCCTTCCTAGGGGTTGGTGGAGCCCAGTGCTAAGGGGGCTCAGTCTGACAGCAAGGGTACTGTTGGGCTGCTGGGCTCGCCTCCTGTGGGTGCTGTACAGAAAGTGGACTATGGCGTTGTATACCAGTAATTATGCTGAGAAGCAATGTTAATTGTACTGAGAAGCAGCAGATCAACAGAACAGAGGTTGTGGATGTGCGATCCATGTTTTTTCTCTTTTTATGAATTCTTAAAACCCATATGTAGAATAAAGCTTATTTGTTCAGGCTTCCTCATCAAGATGATTCCTCTCTTTACGGTAAGAACAGATTTATGCCTGCTGTGGAGGAGAGGTTATTATCTTTCCCAGCTCTCACTTGATTATTGAATTATCTTTTCTAGTAATGTACTGGTTGGTTCTTTTTATTTATTTATTTATTTTTGGACCGGTAGAACCACGGCATTTTTGTAACTGTCACTATAGATTAACTTCTTAATGCCCAGACCTGAAAAGACCTTGATGTTCATTAACATTTTTTTTTGCCTCTCTGTATTTCAGCAGCCATAACTTTTTATTTTTATTCAGGTGGCTGTCTGAGACCTTGTTTTATGTGGGACAAATATTATTATTTGTTCATGTTGTTAAACTTAGATTACAGTGTAAGGCTACAATCACACGACCGTGAATGTGTCCGCATCTGTTCTGCAATTCTGCGGAACGGGTGCGGACCCATTCACTGTCTACGGGGCCGGACAAGGTGCGGAGAGCACACTATGTGCTCTCCGCTTCCGCATTTGCGGAGCGCGGTCCCGAACTTCCGGTCCGCGGCTCCGCAAATGATAGAACATGTCCTATTCTTGTCCGCAGCCTGCGGACAAGAATAGGCATTTCTATGGGGGGTGCAGCTGGGTGTGCGGCTGGGTGTATTGCGGATCCGCAATTTTCGGATCCGTAATACACTACGGTCGTGTGAATGTAGCCTAATTTATATGATTTTTTTTTTTGCTTGGGAGATATTGTAATGTCCTAGAGTGCCATTACCACTCCTTGGCAACTTGTTACCACTTCCTATAGACTTACATAAATGTCATCTAATTCAGTAGTGTACTTATCTTCACCATGCGTGTACAGTCTTGGCCAAAAGTTTTGAGAATGACACAAATATTATTTTTCACAAAGTTTGCTGCTAAACTGCTTTTAGATCTTTGTTTCAGTTGTTTCTGTGATATAGTGATCAGTATTTGCAGTGTTGGCCCTTCTTTTTCAGGACCCCTGCAATTCGACTGGGCATGCTCTCAATCAACTTCTAGGCCAATTCCTGACTGATAGCAACCCATTCTTTCATAATCACTTCTTGGAGTTCGGCAGAATTAGTGGGTTTTTGTTTGTCCACCCGCCTCGAGGATTGACCACAAGTTCTCAATGGGATTAAGATCTGGGGAGTTTCCAGGCCATGGATCCAAAATGTCAACGTTTTGGTCCCCGAGCCACTTAGTTATCACTTTTGCCTTATGGCACGGTGCTCCATCATGCTGGAAAATGCATTGTTCTTCACCAAACTGTTGTTGGATTGTTGAAAGAAGTTGCTGTTGGAGGGTCTTTTGGTACCATTCTTTATTCATGGCTGTGTTTTGGGGCAAAATTGTGAATGAGCCCACTCCCTTGGATGAGAAGCAACCCCACACATGAATGGTCTCAGGATGCTTTACTGTTGGCATGACACAGGACTGATGGTAGCGCTCACCTTTTCTTCTCCGGACAAGCCTTTTTCCTGATGCCCCAAACAATCGGAAAGAGGCTTCATCGGAGAATATGACTTTGCCCCAGTCCTCAGCAGTCCATTCACCATACTTTCTGCAGAAAGATCAATCTGTCCCTGATGGGTTTTTTTTTGGAGAGAAGTGGCTTCTTTGCTGCCCTTCTTGACACCAGGCCATCTTCCAAAAGTCTTCGCCTCACTGTGCGTGCAGATGCGCTCACACCTGCCTGCTGCCATTCTTGAGCAAGCTCTGCACTGGTGGCACTCCGATCCTGCAGCTGAATGCTCTTTAGGAGACGATCCTGGCGCTTGCTGGACTTTCTTGGATGCCCTGAAGCCTTCTTAATAAGAATTGAACCTCTTTCCTTGAAGTTCTTGATGATCCTATAAATTGTTGATTGAGGTGCAATCTTAGTAGCCACAATATCCTTGCCTGTGAAGCCATTTTTATGCAACGCAATGATGGCTGCACGCGTTTCTTTGCAGGTCACCATGGTTAACAATGGAAGAACAATGATTTCAAGCATCACCCTCCTTTTAACATGTCAAGTCTGCCATTTTAACCCAATCAGCCTGACATAATGATCTCCAGTCTTGTGCTCATCAACATTCTCACCTGAGTTAACAAGACGATTACTGAAATGATCTGAGCAGGTGGAATGAAATGCAGTGGAAAGTTTTTTTTTGGGATTAAGTTAATTTTCATGGCACAGAAGGACTATGCAATTCATCTGATCACTCTTCACAACATTCTGGAGTATATGCAAATTGATATTATAAAAAACGTAAGCAGCAACTTTTCCAAATTCCAATATTTATGTAATTCTCAAAACTTTTGGCCACGACTGTATTTATTCAAGTAACTGTTAACTGTTCATGTAATTACCTGGTCCGCCAGCAGGTGGAAGCAAACACTTGGCAGTGCAAGTTGCAGGGAATGGACTGGATTGTCTATTCTCTCTCTCCCTCTAGAGTGAGAAGGACTTGAGGAGTTTAGCTAGTTAGCAGTCAGTCTAGCTTTCCCCCTCCTGGGGAGAGGTTGTGTGAGGAGTCTGAGAAACTAGAGGAAGGCAGCAGGCCTAGTCGTGTCTGGACAGGTTCTGTTTGTCCTAGCCAACCTTATCACTGGAGGTTGTGCATATTGGTTGTATGTCCCCTCTTGGGCTTGCATTTCCTGAAATCCAAGCTAAAGCTAGAGCTTGAGGTACTCACAGCCAGGACAGAGTTTCTTAGGATTGTCTACAGTAAGAAACCGACTACTAACATAGCAAAGCTAAGATAGCTACAGAGAGGATACTGCAGAGAGGAGTTTGTGTGCAGAGAAAGTATTTGTCTGCCATTTGCCTGCTGAAACCTATTGGAAACTAAACCAAGTCTGGAAACTGTATGGATTACCGTGTATTACAAGTAAAGCAACTGTTTAACGTTTAACCAAGTCTGGATTAAACTTCATTCTTTCATCACCCAAATTACCAACCCCACTTTGCACTGCTTCGGACTACCCCGTCTGGGATTTCAGACATATCCAAAGGTAGGCACACCGTAACATGTGCTACACAACATCTTCAGGAATATTGTGGCCTATTTAACACCACTCTGGCCTTCCTAGATTTGGGTACATTCCATCAACTAAAGGGAGCCTTGTGCTCGCTCTGCTTAACCGCAGCTGGCGTCACGACTACTTACTCTCACAGAGGGACATATAATTGTAAATACCTCTAGAGGGGTAAGGGATCCCCCAGGCGTGCGTAGTGGGCTC
This sequence comes from Bufotes viridis, assembly GCA_033119425.1. Lineage (NCBI taxonomy): Eukaryota > Metazoa > Chordata > Amphibia > Anura > Bufonidae > Bufotes > Bufotes viridis. The sequence goes on from CM065594.1 coordinate 192,549,655, forward strand.
GTTGCAATATAGAAATAATATTCAGTGTTTTTTGTTTATTTTTTCTATGAAGTTCATATTTCACAAAAAATAACCAGATAAATGTATTCTTCAGGTTATTGCGGTTTTGTTTTTATTTAATGTGTGCACAGTAAAATATATACGATACTAAAAATGGGATTTTTAAAATACATTATGTACATATTTTTTTAATCGCATTATGGGATTATTATTTTTTAACTTTATTTTAAAAGTATGATGTATTAGCATACTCTTACATGCTAATACATTATGCTCTGTGTCACAGGCTGCTGTTAGGGCAACACTATTATATAATGTACAGCTTCTCCCTGCCTCCCTACATTGACAATAGTGAGTACTTACTTCATGCTTTCATGTATCTCCTGGCAGCTGGTTAGTTACTCAGCATGCTTAGGATACAGCAGAAGCACTCACTGACAGTGCTGGCCACACTGATCAGTGAAAAATATCAAGGAAGATAAATATATATTTAGGGTACAAATATTAATCTATTGCTCTCTATGTGAGAGAGCAGTGAGGGCAGCAGCCCAGCAGCTCCCAGTCCAGGCCTAATTCCCAGTCAATACTGCAATGCTTATTTAGGAGAGCGCTGCTAAGGGACATTTCTAGTATAAATGTATGATTTTTCTTAATAAAGTATATTAGAAAAAAGTTCCCTAGCCATGTCCCCACACATTAGCAAAAAAATGTTGATACTTTTTTTTATATATATGTTTTTAAGAACTTTTTAATTTTTTTTAGGCCAAGTAGACCCCAACATGTAATCATTACATTGCAATTTGTATAAAGTAATGGAATTTAATTTTATCCATAACAATATACAAAGATCGGTATTCACCAATACAGTGCTGACACCTGGAATATGGCAGTAATAAGCCTAGAAGCCTAGTACAGGCTCGGGCTTAGTACTTCAAAAGAACGCCTTCCCTAATCTCAGCCAGGTAAAGATGATCCTGCCCAGATAGCATTTGCTTCCAGATTTTTGGCCTTTCTGATGCCTTGGTCACATTTGACTGTGGCATCTGTGGGAATAAATATCCGTGATCGCCATTACTGCAATTCGCAGACATTAGCCCCAGGTGTCTGCTGTGTGAAACAGCAGGCACTTGGTAGTTATGGTACTTGCACCGCTCCTGATCGGACATCATCTTTAAAGACCTGACATCCGCCGTACATGTGTGCTGGAAGTCGGGAAGGGCTTAAGGTGGGTATTCCAGGTTTGCAATTTTCAGCATCAATTGACAGGAAACAACAGATGTTATCTCTTTCTAATAGTGATAGTTTATCTGTGATGTCCAATTTTCCTGCACTCATCAAGGTCACATGACATTTTCCGATATATTCCCTATCCTGATGACATCACATTGACAGCTAGGGCATGGCAAGGTTTATAAGTAGAGATGAGCGAATTTCATATTTTGAAATTGGTTCACGCTTCGTTTGATGGTAAAAGTAAAATTGCGTTATGGATTCAGTTACCATGGACCATAACGCAATTCTGTGATGGAATGTATAACGGAATGCTTTTAGAGGCATTCCGTTATTTATTCTGTCATAATAGAAGTCTATGGGCTGCAAAACAGATCGTCCCGTTTCCGTTATGCAGGGGAGTCCTCTCCTGCATAACGGAAACGGGACGGATCCGTTATACAGGCCATAGACTTCAATAATGACGAGATGAATAACAGAATGCCTCTAAATACCTCTGTTGGTATAGTCGGTCCAACATATGGAGGGTGGAATTCCACGAGTGGAAACGTCGCATATCAGGCTATGTTGGGGGATGCCGTTCTGCCGCTGCAGCTCAAGAAGGTTGTGCTTTGCGGTGTACGATTGGCTGAAGTGCGTGCAAAGTTTCCTGGCCCTTTTTTGAATGTCTTGCAGATGGGTGGAAGACTTCAGGAACTGCTTGACAACCTGATTAAACATGTGTGCCATGCAAGGCGCATGACTCAGCCCTCCTTGATGCAGCGCCAACACCATGTTCTTCCCGTTGTTGGTCACCATGGTTCCGATTTTCAGTTGTCACAGAGAAAGCCAGGATTCGATTTTTTGATGAAGGACACAGAGCAGTTCCTCCCCTGTGTGACTCTGTTCGCCCAGGCAAACGAGTTGCAGAACAGCGTGACACCGCCGTGCCCTGTACATGTGGTATGCTGGAGGTGCACTGTGAATTGTACCTGCAGTGGAGGCTGAGGACACGGTGGAGGGGAGGAGGCAGATGCGGACATTGTTGCAGTACGAACGGCGTGATGTGGAAGCGGAAGCAGCGTCACCTGGCCAAGTTGCTGGTGTGGCTGTGCAGGAACCACATTCACCTGGCAGAAACCAACAGGCTCAAGGACTGGCACACCTTCTGTTCTACATGTGTGTGCAGGGCTGGTACTGCCTTTTTGGCAAAGAAATTACAGCTTGGGACTCTACCACCTCAGCTCTGCACAAGCCATCAGGTCTCTGAAAGATACAGAGTCTACCACTTGGAAAGGAAGGGGACTGCAGTACCAGCAGATTGGACAGGAGCACATTCAGCTTCTGTGCTGTTGGATGGGTGTACGCATATTGTTGTCTCTTGGCAATCGCTTCAGTAATCGATTGCTGATGGAATGACTGACGAGGAGTAGGAGGAGGAAGAGCAGGAGCATTAGGACCAGCAGATGATGGGAAGGACAGACATCTCCCTTCGGCTGAGGTGGTGGAGCCTTGACTGCCTAAAACTGTGCGAATGCCACTGGGTGATGCAGTGGTTGCTGCGGCAGGCTGGACCACCACATCGGAGCCACAGTTTTCCCAGGCCACTTTATGGTGACGCTGCATATGTTGAAGCAGGGCCGTGGTGCCAACACTGGCACCCTGGCCATGCTTCACCTTCTACCCACAGATTTTACATATGGCCATGTCCACCTCCTCCGGCGGCTTAACAGAAAACTGCCACACGGCTGAGTAGGTGATTTTAACCCCAACACTCCGCACTGACTGATTGCTACCGCCGGTGCTTCCGTGAACCCATGCACCACTACTTTCCTGGTAGGTAGGCTCCTGCGAAGCGGGTGGTTTACCCCGGACATGTTTGGCTACTGACCTCCCACTGCTGCCACCTTGCTGACTCCCGGCAACTCTAGCGACTTGATAGCTCCACTTCTGCCTCACGGACAAGCTGCAACCCTCTTCCCCCGATGATAATGAAGCCTCGGCTCCAAAGTGCAATCAGCTACATCATCATTATTGAGTACTGTCTGCACGTTACTGATGTCCTCCTCAATGGTCTCTGAGTCAGCAGCCTCACTGCTCACAACACCAGCTCCCACTCACTCTCCTCATCACTACTTGCCCGCCTACCGGAGGAAGTGGTGGATGTCTCTTCCACATCTTGGCTAGCCAGTAGCTGCTGACTGTCCTCTAGTAGCTCGTCCTCGCTGTATAGTGGGGCTGAGCCCACAGCATATAATACTTCTCTGGCTGAGGGAACAGATAAGGACAGAGGCAGGTTGAGGACAGGTGAGGGTACATGGCCTGCTCCGGGCCATGCCAACTAAGAGTTGTATCTGACGAACCCACCGACTCATGGCTGGGGGGTGTCTGATGTCACTTGGGATGAAGTTGATGACCGAGTCAACCATTCAAGAACAGCTGGGTTGCTGGACTGCTAGATGACACCGGGCGCTAAGGCCTCTCGCTACGACTCCTGCTGCCACGTCCCCTCAGTCTGCTGCGATCTGTGCCTGTGCCAGAAACATTTAGGCCTAAGCAACTCCCCTGTGCAGGGCCTGCCACTTCTCTGACACACTGTTAGATCAAATAAATAAATAAAATGAAATTAAAACACCCCAAAAAGTCTGTAATTTTCTCACTTAAGATAAGATAAGATGCCTTTATTGTCACTGTACAATACAATGAATGCAATGTACAATACAATAAAATGTTGTTTGGAGCAATCCTAGATGCCATGGACAGAGGAACAAAGAACTGACATTTAAACTAAAGTATTGCACTAGAAAGCATTACTATTCACAGTTCACAGCATATATATAGCAAGAGCAAAGTAGGAAGTGCTGATGAATATATATACAAACTGATTCAGACCCCACTGCAGACAAGAGATCATCATGGGGTCATGAATGCAGCAGTCACTTCAGTCTGTGGTAGTTTCTATCCCAGGAAGGAGCAAAATCTCTGAGCATTTAGGAGACTGATTGCTTTGGGGTAAAAGCTGTTCTTCAGCCTAGTGGTGTGGGCATATAGGGCTCTAAGACGCCTACCCTCTAGTGAAAAAGCTGTGGCCGGGGAGAGTTGGATCCCCGCAGAACGGCTAATAAGCCATTTTTCCCCCCACTAATACACGCCAAAAAGGACAGTAATTTTCTCACTTCACCACACAACGGCAAATACATTTTTTGTGCCACTAATACACGCAAAAAAGGGCTTTATAACATATAACTGCACCGCTGAACGGCAAATAGGCCCTTATTTCTTTGCACTTATACACGACACAAAAGGCTTTAGAAAATATAACTGCACCGCTGAATGGCAAATATATATATTTTTTTTCCACTTATACACTCCATATATGGCTTTAGAACATATAACTGCACCGCTGAACTGCAAATAGGCCCTTATTTCATACACGACACAAAAGGCTTTAGAACATATAACTGCACGGCTGAACGGCAAATATATTTCCTTTTGCACTAATACACGACAAAAATGGCTTTATAACATATTACTGCACCACTGAAAGGCAAATAGGCCCTTATTTTTTTCCACTTATGCATGACACAAACAGTTTTAGAACATATAACTGCACCGCTGAATGGCAAATATATATATTTTTTTCCCACTTATATACAACACAAAAGGGCTTTAGAACATATAACTACACCGCTAAACGGCAAATATATTTTTCTTTTGCCACTAATACACGTCAAAAGGGCTTTAGAACATATAACTGCACTCCTGAACAGCAAATATATTTTTCTTTTGCCACTAATACACGACAAACATATAACTGCACCACTGAACGGCAAATAGGCCCTTATTTTTTTCCATTTATACACGACACAAAAGGCTTTAGAATATATAACTGCACTGCTGAACGGAAAATAGGCCCTTATTTCTTTCCACTTATACACTCCATAAAAAGCTTTAGAATATATAACTGCACCGCTGAACGGCAAATATATTTTTCTTTTTTCCCACTTATACACGACACCAAAGGCTTTAGAACATGTAACTGCAGTGCTGAACGGCAAATATATTTTTCTTTTGCCACTAATACATGACAAAAAGGGCTTTAGAACATATAATTGCTCCGCTGAACGGCAAATAGGCCATTATTTTTTTCCACTTATACATGACACAAAAGGCTTTAGAATATATAACTGCACTGCTGAACAGCAAATATATTTCGTTTTTTGACTTATAAATAGAAAACTTTTTTCTTTTTCCATTGATGTAGTTATGAGGGCTTTTTTTTGCAGGACAAAATGGGAAAAAACAGCAATACCGCCATTGAGTTCACATCACGTTTTTGTCTTATGATTAACGTATACAAAAAATATGTTCATTAACTGGATGCCTGAGGCTATTGTACCATGGTCACAGGGTCCTGTGAAAACATTTGTCGTCTTAACCACCTCAGCCCCCCTAGCTTAAACACCCTTAATGACCAGACCACTTTTTACAATTCTGCACTACACTACTTTCACAGTCTATTGCTCGGTCATACAACTTACCACCCAAATTAATTTTACCTCCTTTTCTTCTCACTAATAGAGCTTTCATTTGGTGGTATTTCATTGCTGCTGACATTTTTACTTTTTTTGATTTTAATCAAAAATGACCGAAATTTTTGCCAAAAAATGACATTTTTCACTTTCTGTTGTAAATTTTTTTTTTTTAAACTACATTTCTATATAAATTTTTCTCTAACTTTATTGTTCTACATGTCTTTGATAAAAAAAAATCCAATAAGTGTATATTTATTGGTTTGGGTAAAAGTTATAGTGTTTACAAACTATGGTGCAAAAAAGTGAATTTCCGCATTTTGACTTTCTGAGCACCTGTCATGTTTCCTGAGGTACTACAATGCCCAGACAGTAGAAATACCCCACAAATGACCTAATTTCGGAAAGTAGACACCCTAAGATATTAGCTGATGGGCATAGTGAGTTCATGGAAGTCTTTATTTTTTGTCACAAGTTAGTAGAAATGGAAATTATTTTTTTTACAAAAAATCTCATTTTGACAAACAAAAAACTTCCATGAACTCACTATGCCCCTCAGTGAATACCTTGGGGTGTCAACTTTCTAAAATGGGGTCACTTGTGGGGTATTTATACTGCCCTGGCATTTTAGGGGCCCCTAAAGCGTGAGAAGTAGTTTTGAATCCAAATGCGTAAAAATGCCCTGTGAAATCCTAAAGGTACTCAATGGAATTAGGGCCCCTTTGCGCATCTTGGCTGCAAAAAAGTGTCACACATGTGGTATCGCCGTACTTAGGAGAATTAGGGCAATGTGTTTTGGGGTGTATTTTTACATATACCAATACTGTGTGTGGAAAATATCTCTGTAAATGACAACTTTTTCCATTTTTTTATGCAAAGTTGTCAATTTACAGAGATATTTCTCTCATCCAGCATGGGTATATGTAAAAATACACCCCAAAACACATTGCCCTACTTCTTCTGAGTACAGCGGTACCACATGAGTGACACTTTTTTGCAGCTAAGATGCGCAAAGGGGCCCTAATTCTAAGGACTACCTTTAGGATTTAACAGGGCATTTGTACGCATTTGGATTCCAGACTTCTTAGCACACTTTAGGGGCCCCTAAAATGCCAGGGCAGTATAAATACCCCACAAGTTACCCCATTTTAGAAAGAATACACCCCAAGGTATTCCGGGAGGGGCATGGCGAGTTCATAAAAGATTTTTTTTTTGGCACAAGTTAGCGGAAATTGCCTTTTTTTTTCTCACAAAGTCTCTCTTTCTGCTAACTTGTGACAAAAAGTTTAATCTTTCATGGACTCAATATGCCCCTCAGCGAATACCTTGGGGTGTCTTCTTTCCAAAATAGGGTCACATGTGAGGTGTTTGTACTTCTCTGGCATTTGAGGGTCTCCGCAATCATTACATGTATGGCTAGCATTAGGAGTTTCTGCTATTCTCCTTATATTGAGCAGATGGGTAATAAGATTTTTTTTTCCGTTCAGCCTCTGGGCTGAATGAAAAAATGAACGGCACAGATTTCTTCATTCGCATCGATCAATGTGGATGAAAAAATCTCTGCCAAAAAATATGCATGAAAAAAAAAGAGGGGCCTGGCGATTGCCAGGACATAGGGGCTCTGCCCAAACATCCATACCCACTTAAGCTCCTATGTCCTGGCAAACGTGATTTCTCCATTCACATCGATCAATCAATCGTTGTGGAGGAAGACATCTTTGCCAGATTTTTGATACAAAGTGTTTTCCAAAGCATATGAACTCCAACACCTCTCCTCAGCTCATATGCCTGGGCAAACGTACCTGTACTGCGGAGAAGAAATCTCGTCTTGCAGCGCCGCATACACCGACTTCACATGTAAACTGAAAGCAGCGCAATGCTTCTCTCAGAATGCACATCAGTGCTTCAGCGTTTTCGTCGGTTGGTCCAGCTGGAAAGTAAAAGGTGGTTAGTAAAAAAAAAAAAAGAAGAGAAAACAAGCAGCAGGCTCCTAAATTCGAACGTTACAAACTTTATAATACCTGAACATCACAAAACTTTTAAAACCTACACTAACTCAAGATTTCTTTTTGTGTAAAGTGTAAATCGCACAGAGATGGTGCGAAGTACATTATGCACTTTATCCCAAGTGAAAGGAGAGGTTTCACATATCTGCAGTAGCACACTAGCACCCCTGTGTGTTAGGGTCTCTCAAAACCTAGTATCCTGAGAGACCCTTGTGTAAAATCTACCTGTGTCCTGTGGTCCCTACGTCCCTAAGTGTACCTTAGTGTGGTACTTCTGGAAACACTCCCCTAAGCATAGGGCAGGGTGGTCAGGGCAGTCAGGACAGAAATAGCGGGTGTCACGCCTTATTCCACTCCTGCTACAGACACATCTTTTTCTGGGTGGCGGTGGGTTTGAGGTACCAGCAATGAAACTGGGGAAATGTCACTCGTGTAGACGGCTCACTACACTGGTGGTTGGGGACACAGAACCTCCTGGATACAGGACGTTCTCGATGATCTCTTCCTGAAATTTGAGGAAGGATCCTGTTCTCCCAGCCTTACTGTAGAGAACAAAACTATTATACATAGCCAATTGAATTAGGTATACAGACACCTTCTTATACCAGCGTCTGGTCCTGCGGGAAAGTAGATAAGGAGCCAACATCTGGTCATTGAAGTCCACCCCTCCCATTAGCAAATTATAGTCGTGGACCGAGAGGGGCTTTTCAATGACACTGATTGCCCGTTCAATTTGGACTGTCGTGTCTGCGTGAATGGAGAAGAGCATGTAAACGTCACGCTTGCCTCTCCATTTCACCGCGAGCAGTTCTTCGTTACACAAGGCAGCCCTCTCCCCCCTTGCAAGACGGGTGGTAACGAGCCGTTTGGGGAAGCCCCGGTGACTAGGTCGTGCGGTGCCACAGCAGCCAATCTATTCTAGGAACAAATGCCTGAAGAGGGGCACACTTGTGTAGAAATTGTCCACATAAAGATGGTACCCCTTGCCAAGTAAGGGTGACACCAAGTCCCAGACTGTCTTCCCACTGCTCCCCAGGAAGTCAGGGCAACCTACCGGTTCTAGGGTCTGATCTTTACCCTCATAGACACGAAATTTGTGCGTATAGCCTGTGGCCCTTTCACAGAGCTTATACAATTTGACCCCATACCAGGCGCGCTTGCGTGGGATGTATTGTTTAAAGCCAAGGCGCCCGGTAAAATGTATTAGGGACTCATCTATGCAGATGTTTTGCTCAGGGGTATACAAATCTGCAAATTTGGTGTTAAAGTGGTTTATGAGGGGCCGGATTTTGTGGAGCCGGTCAAAAGCTGGGTGGCCTCTGGGACGAGAGGTGCTGTTGTCACTAAAGTGCTGGAAACGCAGGATGGTCTCAAATCGTGTCCTGGACATGGCAGCAGAGTACATGGGCATGTGATGAATTGGGTTTGTGGACCAATATGACCGCAATTCATGCTTTTTTGTTAGGCCCATGTTGAGGAGAGGGCCCAGAAAAGTTTTAATTTCGGAAAACTTGGACGGGTTTCCACTGGAAATACTGGGCAAAAAAGCTTCCCGGGTTGGTGGTTATAAATTGAGTGGCATACCGGTTTGTTTCTGCCACGACTAGGTCAAATAGCAAAGCAGTGAAGAACAGCTCAAAAAACCCCAGTGCCGATCTGATCTGAGCTGTCTCAACCCGAACTCCTGACTGGGCGGTGAAAGGGGGAACTACTGGTGCGGCTGAAGATGGGGACTGCCAATCAGAGTTTGTCAGCACCTCAGGGACTCTAAGGGCTTTACAGGCCTGTCTGTGCGGTGGCTGCGACGGGGGAACTACTGCACATGCCACCGTTCCAGCTTCAACTGCCCCTCTGGTGCTCGCCACTTCACCATGTTCTACGGCAGTGCTGGTACTAGGTCCAGGATGGGCTGCGCTGCTGGTGTATGACTCACCACGTAATCCGACAGCGCCAGCCCCACTCTGCTGCCCTTGAAGCGGATCCTGCACAACTTGTGGTCTAGCAACACGGGGCCGGGTACGCCTGGTGGTATCAGGTACCTCAACCTCATCGTCCGAACTTTGGGTCAGACTGCCACTGCTTTCTACAGGTTCGTATTCTGACCCACTGGATTCCTCAGATAAGGGTTCCCATTCCTCACCTGACTGGGTCAGAATCCTGTAGGCCTCTTCAGACGAATACCCCTTACTTGCCATTTGGACAACTAAATTTAGGGGGTATTCCCTGAGACTACCCAAGAAAAAAAGCAAGCCTGTCTTACAAATGGGAGGCTAGCGAAGTACAGGAAGCCGCTGCGATTGATAAAAAATATCAAAATTGATTTTTTTATCGCTGCAGCGCTTGTGTAGTGATTGTGCAGTGATAAAAAAAAAAAATATTTTTGTCACTGCGGCGGGGCGGGCGTGGGTGAACGCACGTGTGGGCGACCGATCAGGCCTGATCGGGCAAACACTGCGTTTTGGGTGACTAAGGTGACACTAATACTATTATAGATCTGACTCTGATCAGTTCTGATCACTTACAGATACTTTAAAGTACCAACGCTGATCAGCGATATGCTAATCAGCGAATCAGTGACTGCGGTGCAGTGGGCTGGGCGCTTACGGAAGCTAACTACCTTCCAAAGAAGGCCTAAACTAAGCTAAACCTAAAAGTCAATACTGGTGAAAAAAAAAAAGTGACAGTTTACACTGATCACTTTTTTCCCTTTCACTAGTAATTGACAGGGGTGATCAAGGGGTTAATTGGGGTGATGGGGGTACAGAAGCATTTGTTTCCTGTACCCGGCCGGACTGAAAGGAAGTGCACACTAAGTGAGCACTTCCTGTCAGTCCAGCCGGGTAGAGGAAACAAAAGCTCAAGTACCGCAGACCGGACAGAGGTCGGCCACGCTACACTAGAGGTGCTTCCCTCCTGTCAGTCCCTCTTTTCATGCTGCGCCCCGGCGGTTTGCTCTCATGGCTCACCAGCCCTGCGGACATTAGAAAGTGTTGAGGGGCACAATAATTGATGCGCAGCTCTGCTGAAAGGGAACGGCGTTCCTGCTTTGAAAAAAGTGCAGGAACGCTGTTCCCACATGTACCAGCATCTCCCCTCATGTACTGAGTACTCCCCCCCAGCATCTCCCCTCATGTACAGAGAGAGGGCAGATGCTGAGTTAAAAAAAATTTTTTTAACCCCTCAAGTCACATTTTAGGAAGCGTTCTGTATTAAGAATAATAATATAGTACAGTATACAAATAATACAGTAAATAGACTTTAATGGGGTTGCTCATCCCTATCGTCTCCTAGCAACCATGCGTGAAAATCGCACCGCATCCGCACTTACTTGCGGATGCTTGCGATTTTCACGCAGCCCCATTCATTTCTATGGGGCCTGCGTTGCGTGAAAAACGCAGAATATAATATAGAACACGCTGCGATTTTCACGCAACGCACAAGTGATGCATGAAAATCACCGCTCATCGGCACAGCCCCATTGAAGTGAATGGGTCAGGATTCATTGCTGGAGCAATGCGTTCACGTCACGCATTGCACCCGCGCGGAATACATACCCGTGTGAAAGGGGCCTAAGGGTTTATGATGCACCCAAGTGAGGCTGTACTGCACGATAACATCATCTGATGTATTCACGTAGTGATAATCTCAATACAAGGATTCTGTGCCTCTCAGTTTGCGGTAACTGGCACGTTGACAAACAGGTGGCATCACACAATCATCCCACAGGACTTTATCTATGTTTTTGAGGTTTAATTAGGCTAAAACGCTTTACTCTCAATCTGGCTTTTTTGTCCCTCCCATGTGCCACAGATTAAAATTTTCCAACGTCTATCTCCAGTGATCTGCAAATCTTAGCGACACCTGCTCCTTCCTCGATTCACATAACCTTATGGCTTGGCCTTCTTGGAGTGAGTAGTGTAGTATAGTTTGCTGAGATTTAAACTTTTTCTCTGTACTCTGAATCAGACAGCATGTAAGCCTTGTCCTCTGGACTTTATGTTTTATGTAGAACCCTCGTATCTCTGTAAATAGCTGCTTTTCAAGACTTTGATCCTCACAAAGAGGAAGTTAAACATGTGAAGTGATGATATGGACTCTAATCAAGTTGATTTCACCCTGGGGAACATAGACCCAAAGATAAAAAAAAAAAAAAGGAACTTGTAACACAGTTCTCCATCAGTGCACAGCAGGAATTGTAGACATCAAACAGCACTACTGCAGCTCTTTAGCTACAGAGAACTTCATCGGTTTGGTAGGTAATGATAATGATAAATCTGCAGAGATCTCAGACTTACCACTTACCCTTCACGAGATGCTGTGATGTTTCTGAAAAATCACTCATCCCTGCTGCTTGACATCTGCAGCTCAATGGCCGTCGGGGTGCTGAGCTTACACAAAGCTTGCTGTAGGGCACATCATTTGAGGAATATTGAGTCAGTGTTATAGATTTCTAGTTTCCAGCACACCTCAATGTTATGTTCGTTAACTTCATCATAGTGTTTCATTGAACACCATTATCTTTATCCCATAGATGATCCATTCAGCAAAAAAAGTGCCGTGTTTTCCGGTCCGCAAATGTCGGATCCGCAAAACACGGATGCCCCCGTGTGCCTTCCGCAATTTGCGGAACGGACGGCCCTTTATAGAAATGGCTATTCTTGTCCGCAAAACGGAAAAGAATAGGACATGATCTATAATTTTTGTGGGGCCAGGGACAGAGCAACGGATGTGGACAGCACACGGATTTCTGTCCGTATCTTTTGCGGCCCCATTGAAGTGAATGGGTCCGCACACGAGCCGCAAAAAATACGTCTTGGATGTGGAACCAAACCACGGTCGTGTGAATGAGCCCTAAGTGGTACAAAAAAAGAGATGTTGTTTGTAAACCTTCAGTTTTTATCACGTGTGTGAAAAACACATCAATGCACATTGCACCCGAGCGAAAAAAAAAAAAAAACTGAACAGCTGAACGCAATTGTAGACAAAAATGACTGAACTTGCTTGCGAAATCGAGCATTTTTAACTGAACCCATCCGGACCTAATCGGTTACGCTCGTCTGCAAGTGGCCTAAGGGGAGAATTTATCATCAGGGTAATATTTGAAGTCAGTTTTGCATTAGTCTGTGGTGGCATACTTTATGCCACATTTATCAAATGTCACAGGTTGTATGAGAAATATGTCTGATCCTTAAGGCTGCATTCACACGGGCGTGATTTCCGCGCGGGTGCAAATCGTGAGGTGAACGCATTGTACCCGCACTGAATCCGGACCCATTCATTTCAATAGGGCTGTTTACATGAGCGGTGATTTTCCCGCATTACTTTTGCGTTGTGTGAAAATCGCAGCTTGTTCTATATTCTGCGTTTTTCACGCAACGCAGGACCCATAGAAGTGAGTGGGGCTGCGGGAAAATCACAAGCATCCGCAAGCAACTGCGATGCGGTGCGATTTTCCCGCATGGTTGCTAGGAGACGATCGGGATGGGGACCCAATCTTTATTATTTTCCCTGATAACTTGGTTATAAGGGAAAATAATAGCATTCTAATTACAGAATTATATGTAAAAAGAGGAAGAGAGGGTTAAAAATAAAAAAAACTTTAACTCACCTTATCCTCTTGATCGCATAGGTGCCGGGATCATTCTTCTTTCTTAATTCTGCTGGGTAAAGGACCTTCCACGATTGGACCATGTGACCCAGTGATGTCACCGAAGGTCCTTCAACCAACAGATATGAAGATAGAAGATGTTCCTTGCACCTATGCGATCAATGGGAGGAGGTGAGTTGATTTCTTTTTTATTTTTAACCCTCTATTGCCCCGTTAACATAGCATTCTGTATTTAGAATGCTATTATTTTCCCATATAACCCTGTTATAAGGGAAAATAATAAAATATACAGAATACTCAACCCGAAACCGGACTTCAGTGATGAAGTCCAGCTTCAGGTCTGGATACCAAACTTGCGGATTTTTCACACGCGTGTGTAAAACGCATTACAAAAGTTTGCACACTCGCGGAAAAATCGCACATTTTCCCGCTACGCACCCGCCTCTTATCCGGGCGTAAAACATGACGCCCGTGTGAACCCGGCCTAAACCTTAAGGGCGTGTTACACCTGCAGATGTAGCAGGCGATTGTCAAGAAGTAAGCGTTCCCGGAAATCGCCTGCTCAATAGCGGAGGAGACCACTGCTTTCTCTTCCCTATACTGAATCATTGTTTGCTGGCAGCAGATAGTGATTACACAACACGATCCCCCGCCGGCAAACGATTATTTTTAATCACGTTGAAAGACTCTGATTAGCCGATGAATGAGCAGTAATCGGCAGCAGTGTTACACTGCCAGATCATCGATAACAAGCGTCCATACAAACGCTTTTTAGCGATGATCTTAGCGATTATCTTCTTTACGACTTTTTTAAAACGTCTCAATGATAAATCTGGAGTGAATCTCATTAACATAGCTAACCAAACCCACTTTTCCACCCTTATTACAAGACTGGAGTGAGTGGTGTAAAAATGCAAAAAGTTGCATTTTATTTTTTGCAAGTACAAAAAGTCATAAAAGACCTATCTTGCTACTTTTTAAAGCCAGAATTCTGGAGTGAATAAATGATAAATCAAGGCCTAAATATTTACTATGCACTGTGTTTGGACTGTACTGTATATAATACACCAGTATGTCTAATATGTGTGAAATCTTTCTATTCATAATTGGCTCTAAGACCTACTGAACATCTGGTGTTGTGGCCATAGTTGAGCTGTTGGTCCAAGAATTAAAGCCAACTTCATGTCTAAGAATATACTTTAGCCGCCGGGTGATGCTTACGTACAATTTATTTTCTTCAGAGTTGACTACTTTTTAGTTCTGCTCTATAGCATTGCTATAATCAGTGACTGCAGTCTGCTGCATGGTAATCTAAGGCACAAGAGAAGTCTTCTGTATTTCTTGCTATGCTGGATGTGTCTGGCAGTAGCTTATCCCTCTTTCCCCAACGAAATATGCACACAAGTCAGTTATTTGGGGGAAAAGTTCACATACTGTTATTCATGGTAGAATGAGCTGGGCTACAGAGAGATGAAAAATAGTAAAATAAAATACAATAAAAATGATAAAATTCTTTGTTCGATAAATGCCACAATTGATCATATGACTTCATACAGTACGTGGCATCCCATAACTGCAACAAGCTATGTTATCTATGATGTTAAACTAAACACTCAATTGGCTCAGTCTATAAGGGGTTAAGAAAAACACATAACCTGCCTAATATTGATTACCCCCCCCCCCTTTTTTTTTTTTTCCCCTCAAATCAGCTCTGCTTTTTCAAGGTATGGACTCCATAAGGCCTATGAAGGTTTCCATTGGTATCTGCTACTAAGGCCCCTTGCAGACGAGCGTTCCTCACGCAGCGAGTCCACAACGGATCTCCCGGCCTGACCTTTCTGCACTGATGGGATTCACATAGCATTATATTGATTTATGATGCTATGTAACCCTTACAGTTCTGGAATGTATTGGATAACACTGGCATAATGCAGCCAGTGTTATCAATACATTCCAGAACTGTAAGGGTTACATAGCATCATAAATCAATATAATGCTATGTGAATCCCGTCAGTGCAGGAAGGTCAGGCCGGGAGCTCCATTGCGGACTTGCTGCATGAGGAACGCTCGTCTGCAAGGGGCCTAACCCTGGGAACACACCTGAGCGTTTTTCAGCACGTTTATACGCGCTGAAAAACGCTCAACATGTGAAAAGCCATGCATCCCTATGTGCATGGTTCACATGTCGGCGTTTTACAGCGCGGACGACCGCGCTGTAAAACGCCCTACGCGATCGCGTCGGCTGCCGTGACTATCGCGCGGCAGCACGCGCGATCCAACCCATATTCTATTATGGGAGCGCGCATATGACCCGCGCTTCCATAAAACAGCCACTTCGCGGCAGAAGCGCGCGTCATATGCGCGCCCTGGGAACACGCAAAGTGTGTTCCCAGGGTAAGACTTTAGCAGCAGGTGCGCCCTCATCAGACTTTTTTTTTCCAGCCCTATCTACAGATGCTTGATCAGATTGAGGCCAAGTGAGCACCTTGAACTCTTTGTTATATTCCCCAAACCATTCCTGAACATTTTTTGCAGTGTGGCATGATGCATTATACTGCTGAAAGAGGCCACCACCGTTAGTTAATATTGTTGCCATGAAGACTTTGACACATACCACCTACCTAAATATTGTTGCAGACAAAGAAACAGTTAGGGCTCATTCACACGAACGTATGGGTTCCGTTTCCGTATTGCGGACCGCATATGTGGATCTGCAATAAACGGACACTGTTCTGTGTGCATTCCGCATTCACTTCAATGGGTCCGCAAATCAGGAGATGCAGAGCGGTGCGGAACGGAAGCACGGAACCCTTCGGAAGCACTACGGAGTACTTCTTTGGAGTTCCGTTCCGCACTTCCGTACCGCAAAAAGAAAGAACATGTCCTATATTTTTGCGGAACGGAGTGATGTGAACCCATTCAAGCTGAATGGGTCTGGATCCGTCCTGGAGGCCTCACGAACATTCTCTGTGCATTGGGGACCGCAAATTGAGGCCCCAATGCACGGAACGAAACACATACGTTCGTGTGAATGAGCCCTTACAGTAATGCTAGGACCCTAGGTTTCCCAGCGAAAAATTGCCTGGGGCAGCACATTACCTCTACCAGCTTGCTTTTTTTCTGTGGTATAACCACCACCATCCAGTTCTGTTGTATTGTGTTTGTTTTTGCTCCAGTTCTGTTGTTGACTAGTGTTCAGCACGAATATTCGAATAGCGAATTTTATTAGCGAATATCGGCACTTTGATAGTTCGTGAATATTTAGAATATATTGCTATATATTTGTTTGTTCGAACAGGGAGGAATCATGTGTTCAGATGGAAAAAAATGACGAATATTCTAAAAAACGAATATATAGCAATATATAGTGCTATATTTGTTATTAGAATATTCGTCATTTTTATATGAAGTAGTAAACACTCATGATTGATTGCTCCCTGCTGTCTAGTTCCCCAAATTACAGTTCTTATCTTTCCGGTCTCCCTAGGATTTCATCCCGCTCCAGTTAGTGCCCGTTGCCAACTTCCCGTGCGCATGGAGTGTCCCCATCACCATGGGAACGCCTCGGGTTAGAATATACCATCGGATATGAGATTTCACCATCTCACAACAGCGAATAGTCTTGTCATAAGACAATGCAACCAATAGAGGGCGCTGTTCATGACTCATAAACAGCACCCTCTATTGCTTGCATAGTCTTATGACAATGCGCACGGGAAGTCGGCAACAGGCACTGACTTGAGCGGGATGAAATCCTAGGGAGCCCGGACACATAAGAACTGTTTTTTGGGGAACCAAACAGCAGGGTGGAATCAATCATGTGTGTTCACTACTTCATAAAAAAATTACGAATATTCTAATAAGGAATATATAGCACTATATTCAATATATTGCTATATATTCATTTTTTTCCAAATATTCACGAATATATGACGAATATTCTACAAAATATTCATCAAATATCGCAAATTCGAATATAGCCCCTTCCGCTCATCACTATTGTTGACATCCCTTTGCAGGTGATTCTGATGCTGGCCAGCATGGGCACTCTGATCAGTCTGTAACTCTCCAGCCTCACAAGCATCAAGCTGAGAGGCACTATGTGTGCTGACACCTTTCTATCATAGCCAGCATTAACTTTTTATTTGTGCTATAGTAGTTCTTTTTTCAGATGGGACTAGATGGACTAGCCTTCGCTCCCCATGTACATGAATGAGTGTTGGACACTGGTTCACTAGCTGTCTATTCTTGGACCATTTTTAGTAGGTAATAACTAATGAATACCAGGAGCACCACACAAAGTGTACCTTTTCAGAGATGATCGTCCCAAGTGTTCTAGCCACCACAATTTGGTCCTTGTCAAAGTCACTAAAATCCTTTATACAGTACTTGTCCATTATTCATGCTTCCAAAAAAATCAACATCAAGCACTGATCACTTGCTGGCAAACATACACTGCCTTGCCAAAAAAAAGGTCACACACTCTAATATTTTGTAGGACCGCCTTTAGTTTTGATTGTGGACACATTCACTGTGGCATCACGTCTAAATGTATTTCTGTCCAGTGTTGCTTTCATTTTTCCCTAAGATCTTGTATTGGGAGATTTGGACCACTGAGCTAAGTCTTCACCAGCACATCCCAAAGATTCTTAATGGGGTTTAGGTCTGGACTTGTGTGGTGGCCAATCCATGTGTGAAAATAATGTCTCTTTCTTCCTGAACCACTCTTTCACAATTTGAGCCCAATGAAACTTGGCATTTTCATCTTGGCATTTTCATCTTGTGCCATCAGGGTAGAAAAAATTCCATTGATGGAATTACCTGGTCATTCAGTATATTCAGGTAGTCAGCTGACTTCATTCTTTGGGCACATAACGTTGATGAACCCTAGACCTGGCCAACTGGGAGGCTCTTACCTATTTGCTTAGTTAAATCTAGGTGGTGACCTTTTTTTTGGCCAGGCAGTGTATTTCATCCCTTGCCGGTGCCATTTTCAAAAAATAATGTGTAACGTGCAGCCTACCAGGGCCAATCATGTGCCAGGTTTATAGGAAGTCCAAGTGGTGCGATGCAGCCCCAATCGTTTTCTGTGTGTGTCATGATGCTCTTATCTGTAGTGTTGATCGAGCACCAAAGTTCTCGGGTGTTCGAGTAGAAGACCTTGGAATGCTTGGGTGCTCTAATGAGCACAATGAAAGTCAATGGGAGAACCTGAGCAGTAAACCAGGCACCCCCTGCTCTGAAGAGGGGAGGGTGTCTGGTTCACATGAAAAGGTCAGAAATTGATAGAAACACCACTAAAATGGTTTGGGAACAGCATGGGGAGGATGTCTGGATGCATCTTGGACTCCCAGGTCTCTGCTGGGAATGATGTTGTCCGAGTAGTACGCCAATTTTACAGACTGACATTAATACACACAAAACCATAGATAAAATTGATTTTAGAGGAAAAATTGTTAGGAAATATTCTTTCCTGTACATTTACTTGTATATTAAGTGCAAGTGCTGCCAAAAATTACAAGGAAGAGGCACTCCGATACAACCTGTATATCACATAAAGGAGGGCCTCATTCACATTGTGGTACAATTGTTCAGATAGTGGGACTCCTACACTCATAAAGCCTATGCACTAAGTGAAAGGGCTGCCAAAAATTACAAGGAACCGACACCCTTTATGACACATAAAGGAGGGCATCATACACACACTTGAAAAATTATGATTGATGGCCTGCTGGTGACCCTCAAAAACATTAGGAGCAAGGGCCTGCTGTTTATCTAACCATGGGAAAATTATGGGCGAGGGCCTGCTGCTGAGCTGACCATCGAAAAAGATATGGTTAAGGGCCTGCTGCTGAGCTGACCCTCTAAAACATTAGGAGCGAGGGCAACCTAATATGCATGGTGATATGATGGAGGAGGAGAAGGAGGATGAGAAAAGTAAGATTGAACCATATACCCTTTTTTGTTGTGGAAGGGGTGCATGGGAATACAGTGTATTCAATACACCAGAAAAGCCCCTTTATAAGTTTCTTTATGTTCAGCCGCTTTCCTCTGGTGGAGTAGAGAAGTCAGGGGCAATCCAGGCCTTGTTCATTTTTATAAGAGTCAACAGGTCAGCATTTTCAGTTGACAGGCGGATGCGCTTATCAGTTATTATGCCCCCAGCAGCACTAAATATCCGCTCTGACAAAACGCTGACGACAAGTCAGGCCAGCGCCTCCAAGGTGTAGAGCACCAGTTTGTGCTACGTGTTCAGCTTGGACACCCAATAGTTGTAGTGCACAGAGGGATCATTGAGGACGCAGACACGGTCTGCTACGTACTCCTTCACCATCTTCCAAAATGTTTCCCTCCTTGTGACAGTAGGCCCTGATGGTGAGGGTGCTGGCAGGGTGTCATGAAGCTGTCCCAGGCCTTGGAGAGTGTTGCCCTACCTCTGTTGGAACTGCTGTGTGTTCCCCTCGTCTCCCCTCCTCGGTTGCCCAAGGAACTACGTACTCTGCCGCCAGTGCTGTTAGCTGGAAATTTTTGCAGCAACTTTTCAACAAGGACCTTCTGGTATTGCACCATTTTGCTAGTCCTCTCTACCACAGAAATGAGAGATGATAAGTTTTCTTTGTAGAGGGAGTTGAGAAGGGTGAACCACCAAAATGCGTATAACGAGTGGGTCACGAGAAAGTCAGCATAACATAACGTCAGCCATGTGTGCCAGAGTCCCAACAGACAAGACTTCGCTGTCCTCATCAGGAGAATGACTCTCACTCTCCTCATCCTTTTCCTCCTTTTCTGCCCATCCACACTGAACAGATGGAGTAAACCTGCTGTGGGTACTACACTCTGTAGCAGAGGCAACTGTCTCCTGCAACTCCTCCTCCTCCTCATCATCATCCAATTTGCGCTAAGAAGACGAAAAGAGGGTGGTCTGGCTATCACCCTGTGTACTGTCTTCCCCCATTTCCACCTCTACCACATGCAAAGCGTCCGCCTTCATTGTGAGCAGCGAGCGTTTCAGTAGACACAGAAGTGGTATGTTACGCTGATAATAGTGGCATCGCAGCTCACCATCTATGTTGATTCCTCAAAGTTGCGTCAGATATCCATGCCCACTCGTCGCTTGTGAAGAGTGGAAGCTGACTGGAAAGGCGACAACAGTGTTGCAGCTGGTATTTCACTACTGCCCTCTGCTGCTCACAAAGTCTGGCCAACATGTGGAATGTGGAGTTCCAGCGCGTGCTCACGTTGCACAACAGTCGGTAAGCTCGCAATTGGAAGTTTAACACGTGGGCTAGGCATGGTATGTGTGTGAGCTTGCCGGGCTCCAAAGCCGCCACCAAGTTATGGCCATTATCAGACACAACAATGCCTAGTTGTAGGTTGTGTGTCGAGAGCCACAGCTGAGTCTGGTCCCTTATAACCTGCCATAGCTCTGCGGCGGTGTGCTGTTTGTCACCTAAGCAAATAAGTTTCAGCACGGCTTGTTGCCGCTTCCCCACTGCAGTGCTACACTGCTTCCAACTACTGACTGATGGCTGACTGGTGCTGCAAGTTGAGAATTCAGAGGTGGAAGTGGAGGAGGAGGTGGAGGAGAAGAAGGGGGGTTGCAGCCACTAATGTAGGTGGTGGCCGAAATCCTGATGGAAGTAGGGCCTGCAGTCCTTGGCGACGGAAGCACCTGTGCCATCCCAGGGTGCGACTCGTTCCTGGCCTCCACAATGTTCACCCAGTGTGCCATCAGGGAAATGTAGCGTCCCTGGCCATAAGCACTTGTCCATGTGTCAGTCGTTAAGTGGACCTTCCCAATAACTGCGTTGGTCGGGGCACGAGTGATGTTACGGGACGCATGCTGGTGTAAGGCAGAGATGGCGCATCCGGGAAAAATAGTGGCGGCTGGGGACTGAGTAACGAGGGACGGCCTCCGCCCTCAGGCTGCGGAAAGCCTCATTATCTACAAGCCTAAATTGCAACATTTCCAGGGCCAGCAATTTGGAAAGGTGCGTATTTAGTGTTATGGGTGGGTGGCTGGGTATTTGCTCTTTCGTTAAAAGGCCTGGACATCTGTACGCTGTGCTGGGACACAGAAGTGGATGTGCTAGCTGATGGTGCTTCCGAAAGTCCAGGTGCAGGGCGGGAGCCCTCCGGGCCTGCATCTTGGACAGGGGATTGGCCAGCATGTAACACAGGGGAAGAGGAGGCAGTGGTGTGAGCCGCAGACACTGATTGTGGACCCAGGCGTTTGGCCCACCTATAAGGGTGCTTTGATGCCATGTGGCGGATCTTGCTGGTGGTGGAGAGGTTGCTAGTGTTCATGCCCCTGCTTATTTTGGTACGGCACAGGTTGCAAATGAGAATTCTTTTATTGTCCGCACTTTCATCAAAAAAGCGTAAGACTGCGTAACACATACCCATTGGCAAGGAAGATTTCCGCAAGGGGGTGCTCCGGGGGACAGTTGCGGGCCTGTTTGGTGCGGCCCGTCTTCTCCCTTTTGCTACTCCATGGCCTCTTCCAGCTTGTTGCGGTGCTGCGGATCCCTTTCCCTCTGTACTGCTGTCCGCGCTCGACTTGCCACCTTCCCAGGTTGGGTCAGTGATTTCATCATCCACCACCTCCTTTTCCACTTCCTCACTCTGGTCATCTTCCTGACTTGTTGACCTAACAACAACCTCACTTATTGACAACTGTGTCTCATCATAAACCTCTTGAGACACTAATTGCAGTTGACTTTTTGGCAATTGTGTCTCATCATCATCATCCACCTCACGAAATACTAATTGCCGTTCCCCACTGCCATCTACTTCTGACTGTGGATGCTCAAGAGTTTGGGAATCAGGGCACAAGATCTCCTCATGTCCCTCTTCAAGCAGGCTTGGCAAGAGGCCCAAATTAAGGAATTGCGATAAATAGAGCTCCTCAGAATATCTGAGTGTGGGATCACTTGTTTGCAAAAAATCTCCATGGTGGGAGGAAAGAGGATCAGGGTAAGGATTCTGTTGGCCAGACTCCTGGCTATTGAGACTGGAGCTTGTGGAAGACAGGGTCTTGCTTAACCAACTTGAAGCATTATCTACTGCAATCCAACCGACATCCTGCTTGCTGTCACGGCTTTTGTTGTGTGCGCCGTGACACAGTTTCCGCACATGCTTCTGCCTGTGGCAACGTGTTGTTGTAGCATGCGGGGGCACTGTCACGGCCTTTGTTGTGTGCTCTGTGACACGGTTGCCGCGCATGCTGGTTGCCAAGTGCAACATGTGGTTGTTTATGCATGTGTGGGCGCTTTCCCTTTAAGGATATTTCCGTTTTGGTGAGCACAGGGTTAAGGTATGTGCTAGATGGAGCTGGGTGTGGCCTCTTGGCTCTTATAGTCTTTGTGTTGAGAGCCTGAGGTCAGATTCACTTCAGCCTTTATTTTGGCTGGAACAAATGCTCCTTTCTGGGCATTTCCAGCTGCCCTGTCCTTGATGGCCACCTTGTGTGACATCGAGGTACTTGCCTATGTTCAATACTCCTCATTGTTGTCATGTGTGGTGCTGCACTTCTGGGTTGATTTTTGTCTAGTTGTTGTTCCATGCGTGGTCTGACTATTGTGTGGATGATCTGCATGGTTGCTAGACATGTCCTGTATGTTGTGCCTGCGGATGGGGGCTTCTTTTGGTTTCCCGGAGGGGTGAACCCAAAGCCAACTAGCAGCAGTTGTTCCACCCAGCCGTTGTGGCAGGTAAGCGCTTTAACTCCAGTGTGTGTTGTGGACGCTGGGGCTTATCTGCCAATTTGGGTTTTGCTCACTGGCTTTTCCTTCCTTTGTTGCTAGGTCTGTGGGACACTCTGGTTCATCTGTTGTTTGGATGAACTGGTTGTCTCTTATTCCTGACTCTTATTTTAGGGACCAATAGGGTCAGTAGGGCCCAGGTTATGGTGCATGGGCGCTCCTACCATCTTGGTTCGCTCATGCGGTTAGGAGGTCAGGGATAGGATTTAGGGAAGCCTTAGGAGACATTGGACGGTAGAGAGTTTTCCCCACTCCCCATCATGACAGTATGACCCACAAGGTGGCCCTCAAGGATAGGGCAGCTGAAAATGCCCTGAAATGAGCATTGTATCCAGCCAAAATAAAGGCTAATATGAATCTGACCTCAGGCTCTCAACACAAAGACTTTAAGAGCCAAGAGGCCACACACGGCTCCACCTAGCACACACCTTAATCCTGTGCTCACTAAAAGGGAAGGGAAATAGCCTTAAAGGGAAAGCACCCACACATGCAGAAACAACCACACGTTGCCCCAGCGCACACAACAGAGGCCGTGACAGTGCCCCCGCATGCATGTGTGACAACCATGTCACAGCAACAAAGGTTGTGACACTCACACTGGTCTGACTTCGAGAGTGGTGTCCTGCGCCGCCATGCAAACTGGGACGTGAAGCTAGGTATCGTGGATAAGTGTGTTTCTTGTGCTCTGCCAGCAGGCACAGTTTCACCGCGCGCAGGGCACGGCCTCTGCATGCTCTATCAGCAGCATGGCCACTTCCCCATCCCTTACTGCTCGCCTTCATCATATTAAATCGTATATATGCTTGCAAGTATGTCACACGTACAGTAGCGCAGTTTTTTTTAAGTGTATGCGCAAATAAATTACAGTCAATGTCACAGATATTTGGGATGCGGAAACGTTATACAGGAGAGTTACCACAGGTAATAGCACTGCTGTCACTAGCGGCTAAATAGAATTATAGTCAATGTCACAGATATTTGGGATGCGGAAACGTTATACATAAGATGTAGCCCAGATAATGTCACTGTCAGCAGCGTCTACGGAAAAAGTGCACTGGATGTCACAGATATTTTTAGGATGCGCAAACTTTATACAGGAGATGTAGCGCAGGTAATGTAACGGTCTGCAGCGGACACCGTCTACGGAAAAAGTACACAGGATGTCACAGATATTTTTAGTACGCGTATACGTTAAACAGGAGATGTAGCACAGAAAATGTCGCTGTCCGCAGCGTTTACGGAAAAAGTACACTGGATGTAACAGATATTTTTAGGATGCGCAAACGTTATAGAGGAGATGTAGCGCAGATAATGTCGCTGTCTGCAGCGTCTACGGAAAAAGTACACTGAATGTCACAGATATTTTTAGTTTGCGCACATGTTAAACAGGAGATGTATCGCAGATAATGTCGCTGTCCGCAGCGTCTATGGAAAAAGTACTCTGGTTGTCACAGGTTCACATGTTAACCACCTCAGCCCCCCTAGCTTAAACACCCTTAATGACCAGGCCACTTTTTACAATTCTGCACTACACTACTTTCACCGTTTATTGCTCCGTCATGCAACTTACCACCAAAATGAATTTTACCTCCTTTTCTTCTCACTAATAGAGCTTTCATTTGGTGGTATTTCATTGCTGCTGACATTTTAACTTTTTTTGCTATTAATCAAAAATGACCGAAATTTTTGCAAAAAAATGTCATTTTTCACTTTCTGTTGTAAATTATTACTTTTTTAAAAACTACATTTCTATATAAATTTTTTCGCAAAATGTATTGTTCTACTTGTCTTTGATAAAAAAAATCCAATAAGTGTATATTTATTGGTTTGGGTAAAAGTTATAGCGTTTACAAACTATGGTGCAAAAAAGTGAATTTACGTATTTTGAAGCAACTCTGACTTTCTGAGCACCTGTCATGTTTCTTCAGGTGCTAGAATGCCAGGATAGTATAAAATACCCCCCAAATGACACCATTTTAGAAAGAAGACACCCCAAAGTATTCGCGGAGGGGCATGGTGAGTTCATGTATCATTTCATTTTTTTTCTCAAGTTAGCGGAAAATGACACTTTCTGAGGAAAAAAATAAATAATAAAGTTTCCATTTCTGCTAACTTCTGGCAAAAAAAAAAAAAAAAAATCTCCCACGGACTCACTATGCCCCTCAGTGAATACCTTGGGGTGTCTACTTTCCGAAATGGGGTCATTTGTGGGGTGTGTTTACTGTTATGGCATTTTGGGTGGGGCTAAATTGTGAGCAGCCATTTAAAACCTAAAGGTACTCGTTGGAATTTGGGCCCCTTTGCGCATCCAGGCTGCAAAAAAGTGTCACTCATGTGGTATCGCCGTACTCAGGAGAAGTAGGGCAATGTGTTTTGGGGTGTATTTTTACATATACCCATGTTGGGTGAGAGAAATATCTCTGTAAACTGACAACTTTGTATAAACTTTTTTAAAAAGTTGTCATTTACAGAGATATTTCTCTCACCCAGCATGGGTATATGTAAAAATACACCCCAAAACACATTTCCCTACTTCTCCTGAGTACGGCGATACCACATGTGTGACACTTTTTTGCAGCCTGGGTGCGCAAAGGGGCCCAAATTCCAATGAGTACATTTAGGATTTCACAAGGCATTTTTACGCATTTAGATTCCAGACTTCTTCTCACGCTTTAGAGACCCCTAAAATGCCAGGGCAGTAAAAATACCCCACAAGTGACCCCATTTTAGAAAGAAGACACCCCAAGGTATTCCGTGAGGGGTATGGTGAGTTCATGTAAAATTTTATTTTTTGTTACAAGTTAGTGGAATATAAGACTTTGTAAAAAACAAAAAAATAAAAAACAAATTTCCGCTAACTCGTGCCAAAAAAAATAAATTTTCTGTGAACTCGATATGCCCCTCACGGAATACCTTGGGGTGTCTTCTTTCCAAAATGGGGTCACTTGTGGGGTATTCCAAATGCGTAAAAATGCCCTGTGAAATCCTAAAGGTACTCATTGGAATTTGGGCCCCTTTGCGCATCTTGGCTGCAAAAAAGTGTCACACATGTGGTATCGCCGTACTCAGGAGAAGTAGGGCAATAAGTTTTGGGGTGTATTTTTACATATACCCATGCTGGGTGAGAGAAATATCTCTGTAAACGACAACTTTTAAAAAAAAATTTATACAAAGTTGTCAATTTACAGAGATATTTCTCTCACCCAGCATGGCTATATGTAAAAATGCACCACCAAAACACATTGCCCTACTTCTCCTGAGTACGGCGATACCACATGTGTGACACTTTTTTGCAGCCAAGATGCGCAAAGGGCCCCAAATTCCAATGAGTACCTTTTAGGAGGGGATTTTTACGCATTTTTCTTCTCACGCTTTAGGGCCCCTTAAATGCCAGGGCAGTATAAATACCCCACATGTGACCCCATTTTGGAAAGAAGACACCCCAAGGTATTCCGTGAGTGGCATGGCGAGTTCATAGAAGATTTTTTTTTTTTTGGCACAAGTTAGCGAAAATTGATTTTTTATTGTTTTTTCTCACAAAGTCTCCCTTTCCGCTAACTTTTGACAAAAAGTTCAATTTTTCATGGACTCACTATGCCTCTCAGCGAATACCTTGGGGTGTCTTCTTTCCAAAATGGGGTCATTTGTGGGGTGTTTGTACTGTTCTGGGATTTTGGGTGGGGCTAAATTGTGAGCAGCCATGTAAAAGCTAAAGGTACTCGTTGGAATTTGGGCCCCTTTGCGCACCCATGCTGCAAATAAGTGTCACTCATGTGGTATCGCCGTACTCAGGAGAAGTAGGGCAATGTGTTTTGGGGTGTATTTTTACATATACCCATGTTGGGTGAGAGAAATATCTCTGTAAATTGACAACTTTGTATAAAAAAAATTAAAAAGTTGTCGTTTATAGCGATATTTCTCACACAAAGTATGGGTATTGTGGGGAGTCGCTCTGGTAGACAGCGGTGCGGGTGCAGTATAAAGGCACAAGGGAGTCCAGAAGGTGCGGAAAACAGTGTTTTATTCACACTTGCATCAAATTAACAGCAGACAGTCACTTGGTGTTAAATCACACACACATCAGAAAACGAGTGGAAAAACAAAAAGTCCAAACACAGGTTCCAATCACCTGGGAGGTTTGAGGTGCGGGTTCGCACCTGGCTGTCAGCCCAGCCGCAGGACAATCCACCATCAGGCTTCCAGGAATAGCCCCACTTGGCTGAGCTCCTTCCTCCAGGTCAGAGAGCTCCACAGCACTGTGATCAGCTCCAGGACAAACACACCCACAGCTGCTGGTGCTGGCTGAGTTTTTAAACCCAGCCCAAAACCAGGACTGGGTCGTGGGGAGCAGCCACCCACCCTACACTTTAGCTGCTCCCGGTAAGAGCCGGCCCAGATCGGCTTTGCAGCCATGCTATTTAGCAAATGTGTCAGTAGCACTACCTGCTACTGACATCAACAAACGGCTCTTACCTCACCGAGGCTATGAACCTCGGTGACACGTACCTGCCATCTAGGACGGCACCCTGCACCTTACCACAGTATATATAAAAATACACCTCAAAACTCATTGCCCTACTTCTGCTGAGTACGGCGATACCACATGTGTGACACGTTTTTGCAGCCAAGATGCGCAAAGGGGCCCTAGTTCCAATGAGTACCTTTAGGACAGGGGTGCACAACCTGCGGCCCGGGGGCCACATGCGGCCCTCAATACCATTCTGTGCGGCCCCCAAACATCTGGTAAAAGACATGTAGGTCTATGTCCTATGGCTTCTTACATGTATCTTTCATGTATTCTCCTATTAGATGGGAGTCCTAGAACTGTAACTGGACTTTTATAGTATATACTGTATGTTCAATATGCCAAAAATGCAGTATTTCAGTTGGTAATACCCCTTTAAGTTTTATTTTCGGCCCTTGGAATTGGTTCAGGCTGACAATGTGGCCCTCAACCAGAAAAGGTTGTGCACCCCTGCTTTAGGATTTCACAAGGCATTTTTACGCATTTGGATTCTCACGCTTAGGACCCCTGAAATGCCAGGGCAGTATAAATACCCCACATGTGACCATATTTTGGAAAGAAGACACCCCAAGGTATTCCATGAGGGGCATGGCGAGTTCACAGAAAAAAAAAAATGTTTTGGCACAAGTTAGCGAAAATTGTTTTTTTTTTTTTTTTTTTACAAAGTCTCATATTCCACTAACTTGTGACAAAAAATAAAATTTTGCATGAACTCACCATACCCCTCACGGAATACCTTGGGGTGTCTTCTTTCGAAAATGGGGTCACATGTGAGGTGTTTGTACTGCTCTGTCATTTGAGGGTCTCCGCAATCATTACACGTATGGCCAGCATTAGGAGTTTCTGTGATTCTCCTTATATTGAGTATACGGGTAATGAGATTTTTTTTTTCCGTTCAGCCTCTGGGCTGAAAAAAAAAAAAAAATGAACGGCACAGATTTTTTCATTCGTATCGATCATCGTGGATGAAAAAATCTCTGCCAAAATCAGTGACTGCAGTGCGGTGCGGTGGGCTGGGTGCTAACTACCTAACAAGTATCTAACTAACTGGCGGTGATAAGGGACCCTTATGCCCCATTCACACGTCCGCAATTCTGTTTGCGGAACGGAATTGCAGACCCATTCATTTCTATGGGGACAGACTTTGTCCCGCTCGGATCCGGCATTTTCTATATAGTTCTGGCAATGTGCGGATCTGCAAAATGCGGAAAGCACATTGCCTTGTCCGTATTTTGCGGATCCGTGGATCCGCAAAACACATATGGACATGTGAATGGAGCCATACAGGGGGCTGATCAGTGACAGGGGGTGATCAGGGAGTCTATATGGGGTGATCAAGGGGTTAATAAGTGACGAGGGGGGTAGTGTAGTGTGGTGCTTGGTGCAACTTTACATAGCTACCTGGTCCTCTGGTGGTTGATCTTAGCAAGTGGGACAAAACAGCATCTGATATACATCTTTGATGCGATTTATTTAGCATCTACAGCCTGCCAGCGATTGATCATCGCTGGCAGGCTGCAGTATAACCAGCGAGGCGCGCATTCACAGCTAATCTCGCGTCTCGCGAGATGACGCGCCGATGCGTCGTGCCAGAATAAGAGGACCGCCCGCCGGACGCATCCGTGCGTTAGGCGGTCCTCAGTTGGTTAAACAGGAGATGTAGCGCAGATAATGTTGCTGTCTGCAGCGTCTATGGAAAAAGTACACTGGATGTCACAGATATTTTTAGTTTGCACACATGTTAAACAGGAGATGTAGCGCAGATAATGTCGCTGTCCGCAGAGTTTATGGAAAAAGTACTTTGGATGTCACAGATATTTTTAGTATGCACACACGTTAAACAGGAGATGTAGCACAGATAATGTCACTGTCCGCAACGTCTCCAAAAAAGTACACTGGATGTCACAGATATTTTTAGGATGCGCAAACGTTATACAGGAGATGTAGCGCAGGTAATGTCACTGTCCGCAGCGGACACCATCTACGGAAAAAGTACACTGGATGTCAGAGATATTTTTAGGCTGCGCACACGTTACACAGGAGATGTAGCACAGATAATGTTGCTGTCTGCAGCGGCCAAACAACTGTACACTATTGATCGCAGGTTGCGCTAAAAATATATATTTTTGCCAGATACAACAATAGTCCTTAGAATAACTTTTGGGTCTCTAACAATTGCACTCAATTTAGCGCAGGGTGTGCTAAAAATATGTATTGCTGCCAGACACAACAATAGTCCTTAAAATGACTTTTGGGTCTCTAGCACCAACCCTGCCTAACAAAAAAATAAAATTTAATTCCCTACACTATCTGTCCCTTCTACAGCACAGCTCTCCCTGACTAAGACCGAGACGAACCACGTGTCATCGGGTGCTTTATAGCACCCGATGACGTGTTCCGACCAGCCAATCACTGTAATGCCAGTAGCCAACATGGCTATGGCATTATAGTGAGTGGCAGCAATCACCTGAACGTTTTTTGGCCAACAAACATGCAGGGAGTAGATTCGAGTATCGTGCTTAATCACATGTGTCGAGCATCACGATGTTTGAGCCGAACTGGTGTTTGGCCGAGCATGCTCACTCAGCACTACCTACCTGGATAACATCACTCCCCAGGGTTAGGCTCTGAAGCAATAGAGGGGAGAGTAGTGGTGGAGGGGGAGAAATAGTTGAGTCCAGACTTTTATAAAGTTCAACAGCTTTAGACTACATGCACACATGTCCGCAAATCGGGATCTGCAAAAAAAACTGATGGTCCATCAGTTTTTTTTGGAGGATTCCTTTGTTTTCACAGATCCCTTGTAATAAATGCCTATCCTCATCCGCAAATAAGAAAAAAGTAGGACATGCAGGGAAACACGGACAACGGACGAGTAACACAAACGGATGAACTGTTAGCATTTTTTTTGCTGACCCATTGAAATGAATGGGTTCCTATCCTATCCGCAAAAAAACCCGAAATGGAAGCCGAGAAAAACAACTGTTGTGTGCATGTAGCCTTAATATAATAATCATATAAGAAGGGGTGTTTCACTTTTCTCCAGCAGGTTTTGGCATAAACTGACAGGCAAAATTGAATATTTTACTTTCTCTCCCTGCAGTGTTATCTCTGCTTTAGTCTGGTAGCTGGACTTTACAAAAGTCCTGGTACATTTAGAGTGGGGTGCCTTTGGCTGTTGACCCCCTCTCAATACTCTGTAAATCTGTGGGTGATTCTTTTCTCCTTCCAACTCTAGACTAGACTGAACTCAGACTGACTGAAAACTTCCTGTAGCCCCTCCCTTAGTAGGAAACGGAACTAGCCCACTTCTGCCCAACAGGGGGGAGAATGGAATGGAAAGTTCCATTCTATCTAAAGATCTCTTTGCTACCACCTGCTAGCGAACCAGGCACAGTACATGAACATAACTGTTTCATAGCAACATTAGGAATGCGCAATGTAGAAGGACCTGGAATAAATATACAGATGACGCTATGGTTAGCCCATTAAAGACTGTAAAAGGGTATAGAAATGGTAATACCACTCTGGGGTATTACAAATGTTATTAACTTAAAGGATAACTGTCATTATTTTATTTTTATTTTTTTGCTAAAGTGTAGGGCAAGTGATATTTAACATTTTTTGCAATAGACTTAATTTAGCCAAAACGTTTATTTTTGGTAGAAAACTGGGGCTGATATGGCCCTTAGCAGCACTCTCTGAATTGAGCATTGCTAAGGGCCACCCGTCTCCTATTAAAAAAGGGGAGACAGGCTGTGCAGGCACTGTGCTACTGCCTCCCATGCTTCCTTGGTGGGCACAGGAGTATTAGGAGTTAAAATTACATTTATATTCGCCCCTTTCTATGCAATCTAATGCTCCGATACATTCACTGACAAAAGGCATCCAGAGAATGAAGGGCACAGGTCAGTTTTGCCACAAAGGGAACGCAGTAGGGACAAAACCTGTAAAACTGTGGAGGAAATATTTTTTCCCGCTTCCCACTACATTGTTTGCCATACAAAATGGTGGCATTAGAAATTACAACTTGCCCCGCAAAAAACAAGTCCTTATATGGATAAGTGAATGGAAAAATAAAAAAGTTATGGCTCCAGGAAGACAGGGAATAAAAATGAAAAAACCAAAAGTGTCCTAAGGGTTAAAAACATCAAACACTAAAAATTCTTTAAAAAACATAAAAAGCATTACCAAAATTTTTTTTAAATATATTTTGCATGAAAAGCATCACCAAGTATCACCCAAAATTATTTAAAATGTGATTTACGGTCCGTTTACACATTAATTTGGCTTTGATGTATTTTTACCTGTAAAAAAAAATTCCAGAATACATTCAAGCAGGTTTTTTTTCGGCACTTGCAGTTTTGTGGCATTTTTTCGGCACTTGCAGTTTTGTGGCATTTTTTCTGGCACACAGTGGAAGAGATTTATCAAGACTAGTATTCCCACATGCCAGTCTTTATCCCCTGTGCGCCAGAAAGAAATGTTCCCAATTTATAAAAACATAGAAGCCTCTTGATAAATTAAGCTACTGGTAAATCTGGTGGGCTGCTGGAAGCCCTGCCCCACTTGCTAAACCCTGCACTTTTTCTCAAAGCTCAAAATTTCACAAGTTATTGCAAAAACATGCAATAGTGGCTTAAAAGGTTTGGTAAATGTCCCACAGTATGTCTTACCACTAAAGTTTTCTTCTTGGTGTGTTTCCTCTGTGTATCCTGCATTTGATATTTACCATAGACCTTTATCTAACATCTAGAGCTGGCTTTTTCAGAGCAAAAAGCTCTGCAAAATGTGACTAAAAAACTAAACTGCAGAGAAACACCACAAAAAAAAACCTAAATGTTATGGCATTCTTAAACAAAGGGGCATTTTCTGAAGTCACACTCCCTTTTAAGATCATGAGGAAAGGGTTTGTCTTCAGACCTTTTCTCGATTCAGGTCAATGTAGAATGAATGTGGTAAAATGTGCAATTCGCTCAAAATCTGTCTTCTGACACAGAGCAGAGGAAAAAGATCCAAAACCAAGCAGTTACACAAAGAGGATCACTCCAAGGCTGTAGACATCAGGCAAGGAAATCCAGTCACAAGATGTAACTCACCACTAGAGATGAGTGAAGTTTTCTAAAATTCGATCCGAATGCATTGCCGAATATTGCAAAAATATTTTTTCATCCGATGGTATATTCTAACCCCAAGGCATTCCCATGGTGATGGGGACGCTCCATGCGCACGGGAAGTCGGCAATGGGCACTGACTGGAGCGGAATGAAATCCTAGGGAGCCCAGACAGATAAGAATTGTTTTTTGGGGAACCAGACAGCAGGGAGGAATCAATCATGTGTGTTCACTACTTCATAAAAAAATGACGAATATTCTAATAAGGAATTTATAGCACTATATTCAATATATTGCTATATATTCGGGGTTTTTTGAATATTCGCGAACATATGACAAATATTCTACAAAATATTTTTCAAATATCGCAAATTCGAATATAGCCCCTGCCGCTCATCATTATTCTCCTATTTGGTCCAAATTTGACCAAATAACTGACTGACGTGTGAACTCAGCCTTAAAGACCAATGCAATGCAGTGGCCCAAGATTCTACTATAGAGTTAAAGAGTGCTCTCTAGAGTTGAGCGAACACCTGGATGTTCGAGTTCGAGAAGTTCGGCCGAACTTCAAGAAAATGATCGTGTTCAGGATCCGAACTCGACCGGAACTTCACCCCGAACCCAAACCCTATTGAAGTCAATGGGGACCCGAACTTTTGGGCACTTAAATGGCTGTAAAATAGCCCTGGAAAGGGCTAGAGGGCTGCAAAAGGCAGCAAAATGTAGGTAAATGCCCTGCAAACATATTTGAATAGGGAAATGACTTAAAATAAAATAAAATACAGAAAAATAATAAATAAACATTCTAAACTTGAGCCCAAGTGAGTGACAGTGGCACCTGTCACCCAGCAAACAGAGAATGTGGCAGCAACGCCACCACATCTCTCATTGTCACCAAGCAGCTGTCCACCTCCCAAACACTGGAGAGAAAAATAAATAGAAAGAGGAAGTACCCCCCTACCCATGGCTCTAAATGCCTTATTTCAAACTTCCTGGTCCTTTGAAATGCTGTCATTCTGTCTGGTGGACAGTTTTAAAAACCTTATAGCGGTGGCTGTCCCACAGTACGTGTATACCAGCCGCCGCTACTTTTGCAGGCAAGCCATCCCTTCCCTGCACAACCAAGTGGTGGACAAAATCAAGTGTGCACTGCGCAACGCTATCCGTGGCAACGTCCACATAACCAACAACAGAGTGGGTGAATGTAGCGGCTGGCCCAAAGGCGGATAGCATTTTTGCGAATGTCCTTCCGCCCCCGAGGATTGCTGGGCATTTCTCTTTGTATCCTGTTACCTCCTCCTCCTACTCGGCTTCCTCCTCTCCTACCTCCTCCTCATCCACTCAGCGTAACACCTTCACCACCCACAGCAGCACAGCCAGGGGGAAACGACAGCAGGTTGTTTTAAAACTTGTGTGTTTGTGAGACAAACCTCACACCGCGCAGGAGCTGTGGACAGGCATGGAACAACAGACCGACCATTGGTTGGTGCCACTGAGCCTCCAGCCCGGCCTGGTGTTGTGCGTTAATGGGCGAAATATACTAACAGGTCTGGGCCTAGCCGGTTTGACACACATCCCCTGCCTGCCACATGTGCTGAATTTGCGGTGCAGAAATTCCTAAACACCAGACAGTAAAAATCAATTCAGTTAATCGAACACACACAACACCCCCACCCCCCTTTCACTCAAACCATTAACAAACTATTTACAAATTTTCTTAAAAACATATTAAAATAACTTTAATGCAGCTAAACTAACCATATAAAGAAACAAAACTATATACACGCCTTATCCTTAACTTATGGCCAACCAAATACAAGTGGCTCGGAGGGTGGGTATCTGCACCAACATAGGCCTTGGCCTGGAACACAATTGTCCAGCCAGGGCACAGTTCTGGAGGATAAGGAAGAGGAGTAGGAGGAACGCTGGGCGATACAGAGGACACAGACAATATACCTCCCTCAAAGAGGATAGCTTGTCATTGCCTCTGGGAAGCCTGGCAGACATGAGCGACTACATGCTGCAGTGCCTGCGCAATGACCGCCCAGTTACTGCCACATTCTAACTTTTGCTGATTACTGGGTGGCCACCCTGCTGCATCCCCGTTACAGGACAACGTGCCGTCCTTAATTCCCTTTACTGGAGTGTAATAGGAAGATGAGCCCGCTAGTAGACACGCTGCTGATGGCATTCACACCTGACACCGGGGACTCAGTGGAAGCATAAGGTGAAGGCAGAGGAGGAGGAGAAAGAATTTGCCAATGCAGCTGGGTCACCAGCAACACCTCAGAAGGCAGGGTTAGCATGGGCAAAATGTGAAAAAGCTTTGTCATCACGCCAAAACAACCTGCACCACCAGCAGATCTGGAGCATCTTAGCAGGAGGCAGCATTTCAGCAACATGGTGGAACAGTACACGTACTGACTGATGGGTCTGCCTAAGAGAATAGCTACAGGGGAAGCAGGGGAAACAACTGCTTTGGGGCCGTGACCTAGAAAGGGCCCATCCAGGAGGAGGAGGAGGACTAACAGTATTATACAATGAAATTATATACAGTGGCAGTATAGACATTGTAGAAAGCGAATGGAACAGCTGCTGGGCCTGGTCTGAGAGAGCGCTTTTTAGTAGCCACAGACATGGCGGCATGAAAGGAACGGGTTTGTGCAAAAATTATTGGGGGAGGGGGGCCCCATTCAAAAAAGTTGCTGTGGTGCCCAATCATTTCTAGCTACGCCACTGGGTCTGCCCCATTCAACTTCTGGGTCATCAAATTGGGCTCATGTCCTGAGGTTGCCCTTTACGCCTTGGAGGTGCTGGCCTACCCTGCAGCCACTGTATTGTCTGAACGTGTGTTTAGCATGGCTGGTGGCATTATCACAGACAAGCGCAGACAATGTGGGCAAGCTTTTGTTTATTAAAAAGAACCAGGCATGGATCCCACAGGACTTGTTTGTACCTTATGCAGAATAGACATGTATACCGGCCTCACCCAACCACTGTTATACTACCGTGCACTTACACTTTGTTTTATTTTTTATATTTTCCCAATGTTTTGGGGTCTACACTAATTTATTTTAAAAAATAAAAAAACTGTTATTGGCGACTACCTTTGGCTTCACAGCCCAAAAAGGCTATATTTCATGCAATAATGTAACCACCAATTGTAAGTTCCCTGTCAGTTATGCAGTGCAGGGGTTTGTACCTGGCAAAAATGGTAATATTTCACACAACAATTTAAAACCTATCCTTTACCGGACAGTATTAAACTTGGCAAGCCACAGCTGGAACCACTGATTAACGGTATTGCTATTTTGGCAATTTAATTTCACGCCAGAACAAAATCTATCCTTTGCCAGACACTATTAAACTTGGCTAGCCACTGCTGGGACACCAGATTTAGGGGATTGCTATTTTGGCAATTGAATTTCACCCCAGAAAATTATCTATCCTTTGACGGACACTATTAAACTTGACCAGCCACTGCTGGGACACCAGATTTACGGTATTGCTATTTTGGCAATTGAATTTCACCCCAGAACAAAATATATCCTTTGCCGGACACTATTAAACTTGGCCAGCCACAGCTGAAACCACTGATTTATGGTATTGCTATTTTGGCAATTGAATTTCACCCCAGAAAATTATCTATCCTTTGCCGGACACTATTAAACTTGGCCAGCCACAGCTGAAACCTTTGATTTACGGTATTGCTATTTTGGGAATTTAATTTCACCCCAGAACAAAATATATCCTTTGCCGGACACTATTAAACTTGGACAGCCACTGCTGGGACACCAGATTTAGGGAATTGCTATTTTGGCAATTGAATTTCACCACAGAAAAAAATCTATCCTTTGCCAGACAGCAGATAGTATTACACTTGGCTAGCCACAGCTGGAACATCATATTTAGGGGATTGCTATTTCGGCAATTAAATTTAACCCCTCAATAAAATATAGAAGTTTCTATCCTGAGTTTCTAGGGGTGATAATAAGCACAGCCAAGCCCCTGATGTAGGATATAGCAAAAAAAAAAAACTAGTATTGATGGATTGATGGACTTGGTGGCAGGTTGTGCTGGTGCACCACAAGACACAAAATGGCCGCCGATCACCCCAGAAAAAAGTGACAGAAAAACGCTCTGTGCAGCCTAGAAACCAGTGAGCAATTAACTAGCAGAAGTTGAATGATTCACAGATGTAGATCGATCACTTCATTAGGTGTTTTTGCTGAGTTTTCCCTGTCTAATCTCGCCCTCACAGCAGCTGCGTCCTATCCCTACACTAATCAGAGCAGAGTGGCGTGCAGCACTACGTGACTCCACTATACAGTTCAGGTTCGCTCAACTCCAGTGCTCTCCTTTTACACCATCTTCTCATTCCACATAGATTTCTACAGAACCAGTTCTGTTACACACTGATACAAGTAGTGTCCCCATGACAGAGTGGACAGGGTGTCAGGAGTAAGTTTGTGTTGACGTCATTTTTCCCTTCTTCTGATTGCACCCGAATTACAGAATCAAGGATCAATGGATTACTTATGTAAAATAACAATGTGAACCCCCGAAAATCTGTAGTATCAGACCGCAATTTCACCCCAAATACATAAACAAGGATTAACACTTTATGGACCCAGGACGAGAATGCTCGTTGAATTTACCACTCATATGTAGTGTTGAGCGCGAATATTCGAATTGCGGATTTTAATTGTGCATATTGGCACTTAGAAAATTTTCTAATATTTAGAATATAGTGCTATATATTCGTATTTGTATAGTGTTGATCGCGAATATTTGTATCTAATTTATCGAGAATTTATCGTGAATATCGGCACTTAGCAACATCTCTAGCAACCAATAGGAAAGTTGCCTACCCCTTAGGCCTCTTTCACACGAGCGTGTCCGGATTAGGTCAGGATGCGTTGCGGATGCGTTCAGTGAAAACTGTGCGATTTCGCAGGCAAAGCTATTTAGTTTTGCCTGCGATTGCGTTCAGTTGTTCAGTTTTTTCCGCGCGGGTGCAATGAGTTTTGATGCGTTTTTCACGGGCGTGCTAAGAAACTGAAGGTTTACAAACAACATCTCCTAGCAACCATCAGTGAAAAACGCATCGCACCCGCACTTGCTTGCGGATGCAATGCGTTTTTCACGCAGCTCCATTCACTTCTATGGGGCCAGAGCTGCGCGAAAAACGCAGGATATAGAACATGCTGCGATTTTCACGAAATGCAGAAGTGATGTGTGAAAAAAAACGCTCATGTACATAGAGCCATTGAAATGAATGGGTCAGGATTCAGTGCGGCTGCTGTGCGTTCACGCCACACATTGCACCCGCGTGGAAAACTCGCTCGTGTGAAAGGGGCCTTAGTCTTGATCGCGAATATTCTAATCGCGAATATTTACCTCGAATATATTACATTGACGATTTTCGCAATCAAGTAAATAATGACTGGAGATCACGAATTCTGGAATTTGCGAATTTATGGCGAATATTTGGCCAAAAATTTGCGAAATATTTCAAATTCGAATATTGCCTGTGCTTCTTATAACTACTCATATGCCGCGGCCAGCGCTGATTGCAGCATAGGGGAGGTTTGTGCTCCCTCTCCTTAGCCATCGAGTCCCCTCGCTGTGGTGACAGGGGATGGTTGCCATGGCAGCCCCAAGCCATTCAAAGGCCTTGGGCCCCAGGATGTACGGAGGGCTAGCCCCCAGGCTGGGTCTCATAGGCAAACTATCAATGTATTACACTGTGTAATACACTGATAGTCAATGCAGTACAATACAGATGTATTGTGCTGCATTGAAACAGGGATCAGACCCTGTAATGTTGAAGTCCCTTAGTACATAGTGGGACAAAAATAAAAAATTATAAAGGTGAAAAAAAAGTGTTTTTAACAATAAAAAAATTAAAATTTCAATAAAAAAGCCCCTTTCCCATAAAAAGAGACATATAAAATTAAAAAAAAAATGAAAAACAAATAAATAACGGACACATTAGGTATCACCGCGTGTGTAACAACCTTCTCTATAAAAATATCACATGATACACCCTGTCTGGTCAACACCGTAAAAAAAAACAAAAAACTGTTCTAAAAAAGCAATTTTTTTATCACCTTTCATCACAAAAAGTGTAATACCAAGTGATCAAAAAGTCATATGTACCCAAAAATCATACCAATCAAACTGACATCTCATCACTCAAAAAATGAGACCCTAAGACAATCGCCCAAAAAATTAAAAAGATATGAATTTCAGAAAATAAGGAAACTAAAACACAATTTTTTTGTTTCAAAAATGATTTTATTGTTTAAAACCAAAATATATTTAATAAAACAGACATATTAGGAATCTCCACATCCGTAACAACCTGCTTTATAAAAATATCAAGTGAGCTATCCCATCTGGTGAACAAAATAAAAACCGTGCCAAAAAATAAATTTTTTGTCACCATACATCACAAAAAGTGTAATACCAAATGATCAAAATGTAGTATGTACCCAACAAATAGTACCAATCAAACCATCATCTCAAAAAATGAGCCTCTACCTAAGACAATCGCCCAAAAAATAAAAAAAAACTATGCCTCAGACTATGGAGACATTAAAACATGATTTTCTTTTGTTTCAAAAATGCTTCTATTGTATTAAATGTAAATAAAATAAAAAAAGTAGACATATTATGTATCGCCGCGTTCGTAACAACCTGCTTTAAAAAAATACCACATGACCTAACCACTCAGATGAACACCGTAAAAAAAAAAAAAAAAAAAGTGTGTCTAAAAGCCATTTTTTGTCACCTTACATCACAAAAAGTGTAATACCAAGCGATCAAAAAGTCATATGCACCCAAAAGTAGTACCAATCAAACTGTCATCTCATACCGAAAAAAATTAGCCTCTTCATAAGACAGTTGCCCAAAAAATAAAAAAAACGATGGATTTCAAAATATGGAGACACAAAAGAAATGATTTTTTTCATCAATGCTTTATTATGTAAAAGTGATATTGGTTTTGTCATGTCTGTAACAACCTGCTATATATAAATACCACATGATCTAACCTGTCAGATAAATATTGTGAATAGCAAAAAGTTAAAACGGTGCAAAAACAGGTATTTTTTTGTTACCGTGCCTGACAAAAAGTGTAACATAGAGCAACCAAAAATCATATCTACCCTAAAATAGTACCAACAAAACTGCCACCTTATCCCATAGTTTTCAAAATGGGGTCTTTTTGGAATTTCTACTCTAGGGGTGCATCGGGGGATTTCAAATGTGACATGGCAACTTAAAATTATTCCAGTGAAATCTGCCCTACAAAAACAATATTGCTTTCCTTTCCTTCTTGCTTTGTTACTGGAAAAAAAGTATTAAAATGGAAAATCTGCCAAAAAAGTGAAATTCTGAAATTTTATCTACATTTTCCTTTCATTCTTGTGGAACACCTAAGGCCCCTTTCACGCATTCAGGGTGCATTTAGGAAAACTTGGACCACTTTGCAAGGAAGTTCAGTCAGTTTTGTCTGCGATTGCGTTCAGTTGTTTAATTGCGGGTGCAATTTGTTTTGATGCTTTTTTCTTGCACGTGATAAAAAACTGAAGGTTTACGGACCACATCTCCTAGCAGCCATCAGTGAAAAACACATTGCACTTGCTTGCAGATGCAATGCGTTTTTCACGCAGCCCCATTCTATGGGGCATGGGCTGCGTGAAAAATGCAGACTATAGAACATGCTGCGATTTTCACACAACTCAGAAGTGATGCGTGAAAAACAACGCTCATGTACACAGACCAATTAAAATTACTGGGTCATGATTCAGTGGGGTGCTATGTGTTCACGTCACACATTGCACCCGCTTGGAAAACTCGCTTGTGTGAAAGGGGCCTAAAGGGTTAGCAAAGTTTGTAAAATCAGTTTTGTATACCTTGAGGGTGTAGTTTCTAAAATGGGGTCATTTTTGGGTGGTTTCTATTATGTAAGACCCACAAAGTGACTTCAGATCTGAACTGGTCCTTAAAAAGTCGGTTTTGGAAATGTTCAGAAAAATTTCAGTATTTGCTTCTAAACTTTTAAGTCTTCTAACGTCCCAAAAATAGAAAATGTAATTTTAGACATATGGGAAATGTAAAGTAATAACTATTTTAGGAGGTATCACTATTAGAGATGAGCGAACATTAAAAAAAAGTCCGTTGTTCGGCGTTATGGATTCCACTATAGGGGGCATATGGAATCCATAAGGGGCGGCTGCCACCAACCCGAACTGTTGAACAGCCGAAGGACCTGGGGTGACGTCACTGTCATGTGATCAGTGCAGGGGGCGTGGCTCATCACTGGATTTGATCCCGTGCTGAGCCACGCCCCCTGCACTGATCACATGACAGTGACGTCACCCCAGGTCCTTCGGCTGTGCAAAAGTTCAGGTTGGTGGCAGCCGCCCCTTATGGATTCCATATGCCGCTATAGTGGAATCCATAACGGGATGCGCGACTTACCACCACCCGAACGCCGAACAACGGACTTTTTTTTAATGTTCGCTCATCTCTAATCACTATCTGTTTTAAATGCAGAGAAATTGAAAATTTGACTCAAAATTTTGACTCAAATTTGCCACTGTCATGAAGTACAATACGTGATGAGAAAACAATCTCAGAATGGCTTGAATAAGTAAAAGCATTTTAAAGTTATCACCACATAAAGTGACACATGTCAGATTTACAAAAAATGGCCTGGTCCTTAAGGTGAAAAATGGCAAGGTCCTTAAGGGGTTAATGAAATTATGTCTGTAAAAAAAAATTTTGAAAACCGCAAAACCATTAGTATCCCTGATTGGACCCTGTACTCTCTCTGAACTGTTCAAAATTAATATTTTGCAAATAAAGTATTCCCCTGTCCCTAGACCCTGTCACATCTATGCCTGCACTAAGTACACAGTAAAATGGAGGAGACCGGGCAGGATGAGGCTTTTTTTAGGGTTGTGACATCACAGGGGCGCTCTAGCAGCTGATTGGCTCCTTCTCAGGCTTCTTACATTCACTTTTTAACATGTGCAGCAGCCATTTTAGAAAAAATCTGATTCATTACCATGAATTGCCAGGAAATTCAGATTCATAACAAATCAAATTCTTCTTCATCAACTTTGATTCGCTTAACACTACTTAAAACCTAAACTTGTTAATCGGGTTATCCAAGATAATTACAAATTTAGGTAGAACCCCTAAATATAAAAAATAAATAAATAAAAAGTGCGATACTCACCTGTTTCTCCAGTGTTGCTCTCTGCAGTACTCGTCTAGTCCTTTTCAAGCGTTGTTAACAAACAGCAGCGGTGATGTACTAGAATAAGGCTTGTGAGTGCTGCAGTCAATCATTGTCCTCAGGTCTACAACTGAGGTCAGTGATTTGCTGCAGTGTTGACATGCTGGATAACAGCGTGAGGAGGAATTGATGAGCGCCGCAGAGAACGGTACTGGAGAGACAGGTATCACTTTTTTTTTTAAGCTATTCTAGGAGCTGACTGAAATGTATAGTTCTGCATCTGATGAAGAGTAAAGAGACGACATGGTGCAGACCCTCCAATAGTGTTATAAAATATGGTGATCTATTCACTATACAAGGATAAAAGAGTTTAGTGCTCTCAATATTGGAAACACATTTACAAGATTGACTTCAATGTTTTTTCTTTCTTTTTTTATTCAATAAAATGCAGCAAAAACATGTTTAAATGCAAAACTTTCCATTTGATAACTTGTAACATCTGGATGCTTCTTTTAAGTGAGCTTAAAAATAAAAACACTCACATATGCAGCAGACACAGTTAACATTTTCGTCAAAATGTATGAATGTCCTTAAAAAACACATTTTTATGCCCCTTCATAACCATCTGCTTAATTGTACACAGCCTTGCCTTTTATTTTCAAACCAAACTGTCACAGTTTTAGAGAGATACTGTTCTGCATTGGAACATGAAGTCAGACTTATTTTATGATTAGCCTGTGTCTTATTTTGCATCTGTTTACCTGTGACATTTAAGCTTTGTGCTCTGAAAAAACACTTTGCATAAATACTATAGCTTGTAGTGTCCTATATTGTTGCTACATATGCAAGCGATACAAACACAATCAAAGCTTGAGACAGTGAAGCAAGGAAAGGTTAAAGAGACACTACCAACAACATTTTTTCCTTACATATTAACAGCTTATATGTGAATATTTTATGTATTTTTATTTACAAGAAAAATAGGTGCATGGTTTTCAGGATAACATTTTTTAACTCACTCCTTGTATTTTACTTCCTGTCCTGTCTTATTACCTCCCTCCTTTGTTTGGACTTTTAGAACAGCAAACAGCTTCAGTGAGACTATTCACTCCAACCAAAGAGGGAAGGAGATAAGTGACCCAAATAAGAGCATCACAATATTAGGGTCCATTCACACGTCCGTTGTTTAGTTCCGTATCTGATCCCGATTTTTCGGACTAGTCACGGAATAGTTGTGGACAGAATTCGGACCCATTGATTTTCAATGGGTCTATAAAATATGCGGACAGCACAAAGAGATCTGTCCGCATAATTTTCTCAGTACATAGTGTCCGTAAAAAAATAAAACATGTCCTATTCTAATCCGAAAATTGCGTCCGTCCAACCTTATTGGAATAGGAAAATGTATTCTTCTATCTGTTTTTTTTTGCGGATCCGCAAAAAACGGAAAGAATTCTTGGAAAACAGGATCCGCAAAAAACGGTCCTATTTTCGGATTATAGAAAAACAACGGACGTGTGAATGGACCCTTAAACTGATACATTTAATGTGGACAGTCTTATCTAGATTTCTCAAGTAAACATTTGAGCTGTCATAGAGTAAACTATCAATGGGATATATATATATATATATATATATATATATATATATATATATATAGGAAAAAGTAGTAGCACTGGCTAGGGAATAGGCGTCTTACTCAGAAATATATGTAGAAAAGAGTGCTGTTCATTTTTCTACATATATATATATATATATATATATATATATACATTCTGACTGCTATATACATTGTATTTAATTTTCAATGGTATAGTACTGCCAAAATGAAAAATAGCACATTGGGCGCTCACTGGTGAATTACCCGTGGATATCAGAGTGTATCTAGAGTTTTTTTTTTTTTGTGTTTTCACTCCCTGCCTTTCTAGGGCCTCAACTTATTTTTTTTTTCTGTTCACATATCTGTGTGAAGGCTAGTTTTTTGCAGGACAAGTTGCACTTTCTAATTCCACCATTTAATATTGCATATAATGTAGTGGGGAGCTGGAAATAAATTCCAAATTGGGTGAGATTTTGAAAAATAAATGCAATTCCGCAACAGTTTATGGGATTTGTTTTTTTACAGTGTTTCCTATACAGTAAAATTGACTTGTTACTTTCATTCTCCAGGTCAAACACCTATAAAAAAACACCAGAACGCATGAAATCAATAACAATCTTTATTTGCGAAATTTATATGAATAAAGTATTTAAAAACAAGTGCAGGGAAATGGCGACATCAACCGGAGGAAGACACAGTGGCAACATTTCATAATAGTCCAAAAAGTAAAAGTACAAAAAGTAGCAAAAGTCTATACAAAAGAAAAAATCAGTTACCCATAATGTGTTTCCTCCGCGATAGCACCAACCCTGACGCATGTTTTGGCGAACCTTTGTCTGGGGGTGGCGGTTAAATACTCCAGAGCACCAATCAGAAAGCTCAACACCCATTGTTAAGTAGATTATTAAATGCACCTGATTTTAATGTACCTGATTATAAGAAACGGGCCACACATATTTAACGCGAAACTTCACGTGGCAAATCTGTCACGTGACCCAATATCGTGTTACATGTTGACGCAGGCAATCACGCAATACTGCCATCGCGGGATAAATACCGATAAGTTGTGAGCATGCGCAAGCCTGGCATTGCCCCTCTTACAACTCTACTAACTAGACCATAATGTTATAAAATTATTATGTGAAAAATCATAAAAATATAGTAATACTTAAAAAGAAATGTGTAATGTGAAATGTTCATATATAAATTATACCAATATAGTACAGTGACAACAAAAAGTGAAAATGTGTAAAAATATGTGAATACTCAAAAATGTAAGTTACTCATACAAATGTAAGAGAGAGTGTATGAAAATATATGAAAAGATGTGAAAAAATATTGTTAAGCAAGGTGCTGCAAAAAATCAAGTGAAGAAGAA
This sequence comes from Bufotes viridis, assembly GCA_033119425.1. Taxonomy (NCBI): domain Eukaryota; kingdom Metazoa; phylum Chordata; class Amphibia; order Anura; family Bufonidae; genus Bufotes; species Bufotes viridis. The sequence continues at coordinate 192,594,644 of CM065594.1, forward strand.
ATGTGAAAACATTTTTTTTAAACGATAAGTTGGGTTGAGTGGACCCGTGGATGTTCGGGTTCAGCCGAACTTCAGGTCATAGTTCGGGTTCGGGATCCAAACTTGACCCAAACTCGAACCCGAACCCTAACTCCATTGAAGTCAATGGGTACCCGAACTTTGGTGCACTAAAATGGCTGAAAAATAGCCATAGTGAGGGCGAGAGGGCTACAAATGGAAGCAAAATGTGGCAGGAGAATTGCCCTGCAAAATAATGTGGATAGAAAAATGATGTAAAATAAGATAGAATATAAAAATTTTTAAAAATAATAATCTTGAACTAGGAGGCAGAGGTCAAAGTGGAGTAGGTGGTTGAGGAAGCGGTGGACGTGGTGGTGTAGGTGGAAGCGGCGGTGAAGGAGGAGGCGTATTTTTTTTCGTCCTTTTATTTATTTATTTATTTTTATATATAAATTTGGGAAGACCCCAAAACATTGGGAACTAGAAAAGAGAATGCAAAGAGAAGTGCGCTGGAGTCTAACAATGGCTGGGTTCGGCCAACATGCTTGTCTATTCAGCACCAGGTACAGACAAGTCTTGTGGGATCCATGCCTGGCTCATTTTAATGAACGCAAGATTGTTCACGTTGGCTGTGGACAGGCGGCTGCCCTTGTCTGTGATCACCCCCCTGCTGTGCTTAACACACGTTCTGACAATACACTGGCCGCAGGGCAGGTCAGCACCACCAAGGCGTAAAGGGCAAGCTCAGGCCATATGCCCAATTTGGAGACCCAGAAGTTGAAGGGGCAGACCCATCAGTCAGTACGTGTAGGGGTGTGCACATGTACTGTTCCACTGTTGCTGAAATGCTGCCTCCTGCTAAGACGTTTTGTATCAGCTGGTGGTGCTGGTTGTTGAGGCGTGCTGACAAAGCTTTTCCACATTTCAGCCATACTAACCCTCCCTTCTGAGGTGCGAGCAGTGCCCCAGCTGCATTGGCGACTTCTTCCTCCTCCTCTGCCTTCGCCTTGTGCTTCCACTGAGCCCCCACTGTCAGGTGGGAATGCCATCAGCAGCGCGTCTAACAGCGTTTGCTTGTACTCGCACATCTTCCGATCACGCTCCAGTGATGGAATTAAGGATGGCACATTGTCCTTGTGGCGGGGATTCAGCAGGGTGGCCACCCAGTAATCAGCACTGGTTAGAATGTGGGCTCCTCATCATCAATTGTGTCTTGGCTGGACAGTTGTGTACCTGGCCTCTGTTGGTGCAGGAACCCAACCTCCCAGTCACTTGTCAATGACTGGCCTGATAACTGTGGAAATTACCCCTCTTCCTCCTGTGTTGCATCCACTTCCATCATCGCCCAAAGTGTTTTTTCAAGGAGACATAGAAGTGAAATAGTAATGCTGAGGATGGCGTCATTGGCACTGGCCATGTTGGTGGAGTACTCGAAACAGTGCAACATGGCACACTTCCCGCATGGAGGCCCACTCGTTGGTGGTGAAGTGGTGCTGTTCCGCAGAGCGACTCACAGCGTGTGTGCTGAAGATGAAACTCCACTATCGCCTGCTGCTTGCACAGTCTCTCCAGCATGTGCAAGGTGGAGTTCCACCTCGTGGGTACGTCGCATATGAGGCGGTGAGTGGGAAAGCCGAAGTTACGCTGCAGAGCAGACAGGCAAGCAGCAGCAGTGTGAGAACGCCAAAAGAGCGCAGAGACAGCCCACACTTTCTGCAGCAGCTCTGACATATCAGGATAATTTTTCAGGAACCTCTGAACCACCAAATTCAGCACATGCACCAGGCAAGAGATGTGCGTCAAACCTGCTAGGCTCAGAGCTGCTACAAGATTTCGCCTGTTATGGCACACCACCAGGCTGGGTTTGAAGCTCAGTGGCACCAACCACTCATCAGTCTGTTGTTCCATGCCCATCCACAACTCCTGCGCGGTGTGTGGTTTTTCCCCCAAACAGATAAATTTCAAAACAGCCTGCTGTCGTTTCCCCCTGGCTGTGCTGAAGTTGGTGGTGCAGGTGTTACGCTGACCGGATGAGGAGGCGGTAGAGGAGGAAGTGGAGGAGGAGGAGGAAACAGGAGGCAACGAGAACCGTCCTGCAATCCTCAGTGGCGGAAGGACATGCGCCAAACTGCTATCGGCCTCAGGCCCAGCCGCCACTGCATTTACCCAGAGTGCAGTTAGGGAAATATAAAGTCCCTGGCCATGCTTACTGGTCCACTTAGCGGTGGTTATGTGGACCTTGCCATAGATTGTGTTGTGCAGTGCACACCTAATTTTGTCTGCCACTTGGTTGTGCAGGGCAGGGATGGCTCGTCTGGAAAAGGAGTGGCGGCTGGGAACCACGTACTGTGAGACAGCCACTGCCATAAGTCTATGTCTCTACCAGACGGAATGACAGCATTTCAAAGGCCAGGAATTTTGAAATGCTGGCATTCAGGGCCAGGGATCGCTGGTGTGTGTGTGGGTGGAGGTACTTCCTGTTTCTCTCCAGTTTTTGGGGGATAGACAGCTGAAGGCTTCCATGGGACAGTGTGGACATGCTGGGTGACGGTAGTGGAGGTGGTGGTGTTGCTGCCACATCCTCTGTTTACGGGTTGGCAGTAGAGATGGCCCGAACTATTCGCCGGCGAACAGTTCCCGGCGAACATAGCTTGTTCGCGTCCGCCGCGGCGGGCGAACATATTCGATGTTCGCATTCGCCCCTATACTTTATTATTGAGCAAACTTTGACCCTGTACCTCACAGTCAGCAGACACATTCCAGCCAATCAGCATACCCTCCCTCCCAGACCCTCCCACCTCCTATCTAAACACAAGGATAGGATCCATCTTACATTCATTCTGAAGCTGCAGTAATAGTAATTGTAAATCGCAATGCGATTAATATAACCTCTATTATTCGCATTGCGATTACAACTTAGATCTGAGTTCCTTATAGTTGTATTGCTAGAATATAACGACGATAACAAATATAGCGCTATATTCTCAATCTTCGTTATATTCTAGCAATACAACAACCATTAGGAACTCAGATCTAAGTTGAATTCTCAATGCGATTAATATAACCTGCATTAATCGCATTGCGAATTCAACTTAGAGCTGAGTTCCTAATGGTTGTTGTATTGCTAGAATATACGTTACATTCTAGCAATACAACCATTAGGAACTCAGCTCTAAGTTGTAATCGCAATGCGAATAATACTTACAATTATTAATCGCTTTGCGAATCCATTTAATGCCTCTATTTGATTGTATATGACGGTTGACTATGACTACCACCAATGTTCTGCTGCCTCCAAAGCAAGATATCTGAACCCCCCAGGGGCCATTTGTGCGTTTTTGATAGAAATTTAATTTAGATATAATTTTTTCATTTTCTAGTTTATTTTTTTGTGTATTTTGCCACATTTGGTTGCATATTTACATTTGGTATAGGCAAATATGGTAGTCTAGATCATTACTCTGCCCAAATCTATATTCAGCTACATGGCTTAGAAAATATGCTGTCAAACAATGATCCTAGGTTTTGGTATAGACACATGATCTAGACTACCATATTTGCCTATACCAAATGTAAATATGCAACCAAATGTGGCAAAATACACAAAAAAATAAACTAGAAAATGAAAAATTATAAAACGCAGATGCGTTTTTGATGCGTTTTTATCAAAAACGCCCAAATGGCCCTGGGGGTTCAGATATCTTGCTTTGGAGGCAGCAGCACGTTGGTCGTAGTCATAGTCAACCGTCATATACAATCAAATAGAGGCATCAAATGGATTCGCAAAGCAATTAATAATTGTAAGTATTATTCGCATTGCGATTACAACTTAGAGCTGAGTTCTAATGGTTGTATTGCTAGAATATAACGTATATTCTAGCAATACAACAACCATTAGGAACTCAGCTCTAAGTTGAATTCGTAATGCGATTAATGCAGGTTATATTAATCGCATTGAGAATTCAACTTAGATCTGAGTTCTAATGGTTGTTGTATTGCTAGAATATAACGAAGATTGAGAATATAGTGCTAAATTCTCAATCTTCGTTATATTCTAGCAATACAACCATTAGAACCCATCTCTAAGTTGAATTCGCAAATAAGATGTCCCAAACTATTCACTGGCGAATAGTTCCCAACGAACATAGCTTGTGCGCGTTCGTCGCGGCGAGCGAACATATGCAATGTTAGGTCCACCCCTATCATTGAGTAAACTTTGACCCTCTACATCACAGTCAGCAGACGCATTCCAGCCAATTAGCATACCCTCCCTCCCAGACCCTCCCATCTCCTGGACAGCATCCATTTTAGATTCATTCAGAATTTGCAGTCTTAGTGAGAGGAGGGACAGTGTAGCTGCTGCTGATTTAATAGGGAAATCGATAGCTAGGCTAGTGTATTCAGTGTCCACTCCAGTCCTGAAAGACTCATCAGATCTCTGCTGTAAGGACAGCCTCCTGACAGTACCCCAAAAAGCCCTTTTAGGGCTAGTACATTAGTCTCCCTCCCAGACCCTCCCACCTCCTATCAAAAAGCAAGGACGGCATCCATCTTAGATTCATTCTGAAGCTGCAGTGTTAGTAGTTGTAATCGCAATGCGATTAATATAACCTGTATTAATCGCATTGCGAATTCAACTTAGAGCTGGGTTCTAATGGTTGTATTGCTAGAATATAACGAAGATTGAGAATTTAGCGCTATATTCTCAATCTTCGTTGTATTCTAGCAATACAACCATTAGGAACTAGATCTAAGTTGTAATCCCAATGCGATTAATACAGGTTATATTAATCTCATTGCGAATTCAACTTAGAGCTGGGTTCCTAATGGTTGTATTGCTAGAATTTCTAGCAATACAACCATTAGAACCCAGCTCTAAGTTGAATTGCAATGCGATTAATATAACCTGTATTAATCGCATTGCGATTACAACTTCCACACTCTGCGTCAACTAGGTATTTTTCCATGGGAGTTTTGCCATGGATCCCCCTCCGGCATGCCCCAGTCCAGGTGTTAGTCCCCTTGAAACAACTTTTCCATCACTATTGTGGCCAGAAGGAGTCCCTTTGGTTTTTAAAATTCGCCTGTCTATTAAAGTCTATGGCGGTTCGCAATGTTCGCGAACATTTGCAGAAGTTCGCGTTCGCCGTTTGCGAACGGAAAATTTTATGTTCGCGACATCACTAGTTGGCAGGTGCCACTGTCACTACAGAGGGGGAGGAAGAGGCCGAGACTGCAGCAGAAGAGGGAGAGGAGGAGCCTAAGATCTTTCATGGTTTTTGAAGTGTTTACTCCACTGCAGCTTGTGCTTTGCATTTAGATGCCTGGTCATGCAGGTGGTGCTCAGGTTTAGAACATTTATGCCTCGCTTCAGGCTCTGATTGCTCACTGTGCAAACCACTCGCGTCTTGTCGTCAGCATATTGTCTGAAGAACTGCCATGCCAGGGAACTCCTTGGGGCTGGCTTTGGGGTGCTCAGTCCCTGGTTGTGGTGGGCAGTAGCAGGAGTACTGGCTAGGGGATGGCCTCTCTGCTTTTGCACCCTACTGCCTCATGCTGTGCGGCTGGAGCTGTGTGACCAAAACCTCTTCCTCCAAACTGCACACGTCACTCGAAAGACCTTGATTCCGTGTGGGGTCTAGGACCTCATCATCCTCCACATCATCTTCCACCCACTCCTCACCCCTGCCCTCCTTGCCTGTCTGCACACTACAGAAAGCCGCAGCAGTTGGCACCTGTGTTTTATCATCATGAGAGACATGCTGCGGTGGTCCTCCCATGTCCACATCCTGAAACATAAGTGGTTGGCATAAGTGCACTCAATCTCTTTCGTTTTTCTGGGGCGACGGAAAATGTGCCAGCAGAGTCATCAACAAGCATAAAAGACTGCTGCATGACTTGGGGCTCAGACTACTTGCCTGATTTGCAAGGGGGTGAGGTGAAAGACAGATGCCGATGGGCTGCAGGTGCCAACTCTGCGCTTTCAGCAGGGGACCGGGTGGGAGACAATGTGAAGGAACTTGAGGCACTGTCAGCCACCCAATCTTCTACTGCCTCTACGTCTTCTGGCCTCACCATTCGTATACCGGTATTCGTGCCTACAAGATAACACTGAACGTTCTGTCGTCGTCTACGTGCATCTGAGGAAGGTGTTTCATTTGGGGCATGTAGCTGGCACAGATCGACCACGTCCATGTCCTCTCCCTACAACAGGAGCTCCATCAACACCAGCAGCACCACGACCAGGGCCACGTCCCTTATTTGATGCTCCTCATTCTTTGAGGCCACCCAACAAACTAACAGTTGGATTAACTAGATTTATTTCCGTGTCACGTATGCAGTGCAGGTGTACCTCACACGAACAATTGGTATATATCACCCTCCGATGTAACAGATGGATTAACTAGATTTATTTCCCTGCCCCGTATGCAGTGCAGGTGTACCCCACACAAACAATTGGTATATATCACCCACCGATGTAACAGATGAATTAACTAGATTTATTTCCCTGTTACGTATGCAGTGCAGGTGTACCCCACACAAACAATTGGTATATGTCACCCACTGAACTAACAGATGGATTAACTAGATTTATTTCATTGTCAAGTATGCAGTGCAGGTTTACCCCACACAAACAATTGGTTTATGTCACCCACCGATGTAACAGATGGATTGACCAGATTTATTTCCCTGTCACATATGCAGTGCAGGTGTACCCCACACAAACAATTGGTATATGTCACCCACCGATGTAACAGATGGTTTAACTAGATTTATTTCCCTGTCACATATGCAGTGCAGTTGTACCCCACACAAACAATTATTATATGTCACCCACCGATGTAACAGATGGATTAACTATTATATTTTTGTGTCAGGGGTACAAAGATGGTGCATTGCACCCACAAAAAAATTACTCTTGGTCACCCACAGAATTAAGGAGCCAGATTAACTATTACATTTCTGTGTCAGGGGTGCAAAGATGGTGTATTGCACCTACGAAAAAACAACTATAGGTCACCACAGTATAAATGGCCAGATGAGATTCCTAATTCTTCCCCTCACTTTAGCTGCCTGCTTCCTGTCCCTCAAAATACTCAGAACTGATGTCCGGAACTACACATGATCTAGCTTTTTTTGAGGCTGGATCACATAATGCATGGGCCAATCACAGCCATGCCATTTGCAGGCATGGCTGTGATGGCTTCTAAGCGCCCACAGCCTAAAAGCTTATTGATTGGCTGCCCTGCAGCCTTTCAACAAGCTTTACTAAATGCCCAAAAACCGAACTCGAACCCGAACTTTTCCGGCAAAGTTCGGGTCCGGGTACCCGAACTCACAAAGTTCGGGTTCGCTCAACACTAATGATGAGCAACGCATTAAAGTGCATTAAAAAAAAAGGGAAAAACCTGAAATAAATGCACAACATTACAATGGGATTGAGCCTGAAAATTAAAGTGAAAATGTACAATGCATACAGTGATTAAGCTGAAAATTAAAAAAGAGGTTTTACTATATTCCAATTTAAAAACATGATTCAATTTTTAAAAAATCCATAAAAACAATTGGTGTATGCTGACCCGAGGAATGCCTACAAAAAAAATGTGAAGCCAGTGGACTCATTAAGTCTGTTCGGATGTAAAGTGTTCAATTACCCAATCCATTTTCACTCCAATTGTGCAAGTATATATTAGAATATTTTTTGGTATGCAATCTATCCCTTATATGTGTTTGTATTTGTTTTTAACCATAGGCATGTGCTCAATTGAGCAATATATGGTAGTCAAGTAATATGAGATACTTTCCTTATTTTTTGTTATAAGTGGGCTGATTTTTTCTCTTTATTTGGTGCACATTCTCCAGGTCAGTATGATTACGGCGATAACCACACATGTATAGTTTTTATTGCGATCTAATGCCTTATTCACATGGCAGTGTTTTGGTCAGTGATTGTGAGCCAAAAACCAGGCATGAAGCCTACACACAGATCAGATTCAAGAGAAAGATCTGCACCTGTTCTGTGTTTAGAGCCGTACCTGGTTTGGGCTCAAAATCACTGACCAAAACACTGACGTGTGAATAACGTATAATACAGAAAAAAAAAAAAACTTGAAAGAAACATTTTTCTCTTTTCATTACCATATTCTGACCACTATAACTTTTTTGTAAATATGTCTATGGAGCTGTATGAGGGCTAATTTTTTTGCGAGGTGACTATTGCTACCATTTTGGGTTGTGCATGACATTTTGATCACTTTTTATTTAAAAACATCAAAATGGCCATTTTGACATTTTTTTCTGTTTCACTGTTTGCCATATAGGCTAAATAACTTAAATATTTTAATAGTACGGGTGTTTTTGCATGCAGTGATGCCCATGAAGTTTATTTTTTTATTGTTTACATATTTTAATAAAAATTTTGGGGAAAGGTAAGTGATTTGAATTTTTATATTTTTACCATTTTATTTTATTTTTTAAAACATTTTTTTTTACACTTTTTTTTTATACTTCTCATAGGGAACTATACAGTAACAAGCAATAATTCAATTGCTTGTCTTATACACTCCAATGCATTAGCATTGGAGTGTATGAGAAATACACTAATGTATGGAAGCCTCTTTTCATTAAGGAGGACAGAGGCTTGTTCAGATGCTGTGGTAATGCTTGACCACTTCATTTGAAGGGTTAAATTCCAACAATCAGTGGTACTGCCAGTCACAAACATTAGACCCGGCGGCTATGGTGGCTGCTCTGCTCGTGAGTGGGCACATTTTTAAAAGTCCAAGCCAGCTCTCTATATGTACAGCACTGGTCCAGAAGGGATCTCCACACAGTCCAAACTTTTTGGGGAGTTGTTTAATTTTAATCCGCATATACACTCACCTAAAGAATTATTAGGAACACCATACTAATACGGTGTTGGACCCCCTTTTGCCTTCAGAACTGCCTTAATTATACGTGGCATTGATTCAACAAGCTGCTGATAGCATTCTTTAGAAATGTTGGTCCATATTGATAGGATAGCATCTTGCAGTTGATGGAGATTTGAGGGATGCACATCCAGGGCACGAAGCTCCCGTTCCACCACATCTGGTGACTGTGGGGGCCATTTTAGTACAGTGAACTCATTGTCATGTTCAAGAAACCAATTTGAAATGATTCAAGCTTTGTGACATGGTGCATTATCCTGCTGGAAGTAGCCATCAGAGGATGGGTACATGGTGGTCATGAAGGGATAAACATGGTCAGAAACAATGCTCAGGTAGCCCGTGGCATTTAAACGATGCCCAATTGGCACTAAGGGGCCTAAAGTGGGCCCAGAAAACATCCCCCACACCATTACACCACCACCACCAGCCTGCACAGTGGTAACAAGGCATGATTGATACATGTTCTTATTCAGTTTACGCCAAATTCGGACTCTACCATTTGAATGTCTCAACAGAAATCGAGACTTATCAGACCAGGCAACATTTTTCCAGTCTTCAACAGTCCAATTTTTGTGAGCGCGTGCAAATTGTGGCCTCTTTTTCCTCTTTGTAGTGGAGATGAGTGGTACCTGTTGCAGCCTATCCGCCTCAAGGTTGTGCGTGTTGTGGCTTCACAAATGCTTTGCTGCATACCTCGGTTGTAACGAGTGGTTATTTCAGTCAACGTTGCTCTTCTATCAGCTTGAATCAGTCGGCCCATTCTCCTCTGACCTCTAGCATCAACAAGGCATTTTCGCCCACAGGACGGCCGCATACTAGATGTTTTTCCCTTTTAACACCATTCTTTGTAAACCCTAGAAATGGTTTTGCGTGAAAATCCCAGTAACTGAGCAGATTGTGAAATACTCAGACCGGCCCGTCTGGCACCAACAACCCGTGCCACACTCAAAATTGCTTAAATCACCTTTCTTTCCCATTCTGACATTGTTTGGAGTTCAGGAGATTGTCTTGACCAGGGCCACACCCCTAAATGCATTGAAGCAACTGCCATGTGATTGGTTGACTAGATAATTGCATTAATGAGAAATAGAACAGGTGTTCCTAATAATTCTTTAGGTCTCCTACCACAAAAACTGTGTGACACTGCCCTAAGGAAAGAGGGATACAAGAAGAAGGAATTCTCAAAAAATTATAAATTATTGATGGAGTATAAAAGTGATAAACTTAATTGTAAAAGCTGGGAAAGATGGGGAAAAGAACGTGAAAGCTTTCAAACATTCAATGAAAGATAATCTATGGCAGGGGTAGGAAACCTCAGGTCTGAGGCTGAGAAAGGGACAAAGGTACGGACAGTTGCAAAAAAAGAGGCAGGGACAGTGGCAGGGAGAGTAAAAGCTTGGTGAACCCCTCTCTGGACCCCACTGGGATAAGCTTGGCTGCTATTAATGCCAAATAAATATATAATATTCTCAACTGAAATATTAGACTGCTATATGTAGTCAAAATGGCGTCTGTACTATTTGTAATATATAGTGCAGGCGCCATTTTGTGTTGCAAAAATACAGCACTCTAGATTTTTTTATTGAAGCGCAATTTCTATAACTTACCCCTAAGTCACTTATATGTTTGACCAACTATAGCAGTCAAATTTTTAAATTGAGAATTTTGTATGGCCCCCGAACGATGTTACAAATATTCAAATGGCCCTCGGTAGCAAAAAGGTTCCCCACACCTGATCTATGGGAATGTAAAAAAAAAGTCAATTTCGATCGGTATATTCCATTTCATGTGTTACATAGAATATATTACAGTATATATACACTAAGAAAGGTACAACAAGGATGATGCAGACAGCTTCAACTTTTTGTGGAACTGCAAAAACTTGAATGGATATCAGAAAGCATTTATAGTAAGAAATTTGTAATAAAAATTCCTTTCTCACCTGGAATGACTCATCTATAAGGGTGGGTTCGCACTAGCGTTGTACCATTCCGCTATAGATTCAGTTTATAACGGAATGGCCAGATGGAATGCAAAACGGAAGCCTTTAAGATGCATTCCGTTTTACTTCGTCCTAATAGAAGTCTATGGGCAAGCATGATGGATCTGTCTGTTTTCTGTTATGCAGGACTGGAAAAAAAGTCCTGTCGAATTACACTGCCCACCACTGTGTTGGCAATGGCAAGTAGGTAAACAAAGAAGAGAAGGCAGTGCTCAGATGAGTGCTACTTTCTTTTCAAAGACCTGATCGGCAGGGGTGCTGGGTGTTGCCCCCACAAATTGATATTGATAACCTATCATGGGGATAGGTCATCAATATTAACAAAAAAGCAGACAAGCCCTTTATGTTTTTTTTTCTATTTGATAGCCATATAAGTATATGCTGTTCTCATTTATGCTCTTTTTTATATCTCCCAGTTGTTTAAAATAAACAAGTTAGATGATTACAGTAGGATATAGTTTGAGTCTGGACAGGTACCGTATTTTTCGCTTTATAAGACGCACTTTTCCCCCCCAAATGTTATGGGAAAATGGCAGTGCGTCTTATAAAGCGAATGATGCAATTTTTACATTGCTGACACTGATACATTGCCGGCCGCTATGCTGGAGGCCGACAACTGCTGTTACACTGGCGGTGGGGCCCGTTGCAGTCACTGTACTCTATTACAACGGGCCCCGCTTACAACAGTCTTCATATGTGAAGTGTAGTCATGTAATCCTATAACTTGTGGGTTAACAGGCCGGCCGGCAGCATAACATCACTCACTCCACCACCCGCCTGCTCCATTAATGAAGTGGGAGGAGCATGACGGAGTGAGTGACGTTACGTTGCTTGCTGGCCCGCTACTTTAACAAAGCTAATCCACAGGTTTAGGATTACATGACTACACTTTACATATAAAGACAGCTGTGAGTGGGGCCCAGTGTATTGGGGGTTACTATTTACACAGGGACAGTTATGGGGGGGGGTCTGCGGATGACACATATATAGCATAAGATGCTATATATGTGTCATCCACAGATCCCCCCCATAACAGTGTCACCCGCAGATCCCCCCATAACAGTATCATCCACAGATCCCCATAACAGTGTTATCAAAAGATCCCCCATAACAGTGCGTCATCCACAGATGCCCCCAAAACAGTGCGTCATCCACAGATCCCCATAACAGTGTCATCCACAGGCACACCTTTTGGTTCAAAATATTTTTTTTCTTATTTTCCTCCTCAAAAATGTAGGTGTGTCTTATCATCAGCTGCGTCTTATAAAGCAAAAAATATGGTATATCATTTGCTGCCTTAGTCTTCTTCATTTTCTGAAAATTATAGTTTGTGTCTTCATTTTTTTAGGACCGGACTATTTTAGGCCCTTATAAAAAAGCTTTTTTTCCCCCTCCTTCTCCACACCCACATTGAGTCTGAGTGCCGGAGCCTCGTTCTTCTCTTGCAGGTCACCTACTGTGCTTTTCTTTAAATTTTTGTTTATTTTAGAAAAGTGTGCAAAGCATATACATATCGGAGTTAAACCACTCCTGCTATTACATCTTAACATTATAAAGATCTAGTTACAATTGTACAATCGCATAATAGCATCGAACATCATACACAGTAATACAGTTTTGTTAATTATAATAAAGGGAAGGTGAGGACAGAGGAGGGAGGGGGTTTGGTAATGGGGGGGGGGGAGGGGGAAGGAGAGGGGGAGGAGAGGGAAGAAGTGGGATGGGGAAACAAGGGAAAACAATAACACAATAAGAGGAAAAGAATAAGTACCAGTAATACTTCATGAACACTAGTATTCTATCTATCTCAGACATAAATGCATTGTTCGTATGGTCTGATTGAAAATGGTTATCCAACTCATCAAAAATGAGACATCTCAGTGTAGTCCAAGTTCCTCCTTAGACGTGAAGAGATAGAGCGTCCATTTCCTCCAGATTTCTTCATATCTGTCTATGTTATGCAGAACAGTCCATTTCCTTCTTTCAAAGTTCTGAATTCTATTCACTTCTGTTTTCCATTCTAATATTGTAGGCCAGTGGTGGGCAAACTTATTAGTCAACTGAGCCAAATATCAACAAAATAGCGATTACATTTTTTCTGAGAGCCAAATTTTTGAAACGTAAACTATATAGGAAGGTACATTGTTATTAATTTAATAAGGGTATTCCTAACCATCTGAACATACCTTTCTCAATCCTCGACACTACATCTTTAACTCCACAACGTTTCACCCTATAAGACGCACGTAGGTTTTAGAGGAGGACAGTATGAAAAACAATATTTTTCATTACACCTCGGGTCAAACCACTAATCAGACCCCTAATGTTAATAAGACCTCCCTCAGATCAGACGTTAGCTCAGACCCTAAAGTAAATGTAAATGACCCCCAATCAGACCTCAAATAAGAGCCCCATGCCTCTCATCATCCCAATTATCATCCATGATGCCTCTTATCAACCCCATTATCATCAATGATGCCTCTCATCATCCCCATTATCATCCATGATGTCTCTTATCAACTATGTTATTATCCATGATGCCTCTCATCATCCCCATTATCATGAATGATGCCTCTCATATCCCCCATTATGATTCTCATCATCCCCATTATTATCCATGATGCCTCCCATCATCCATGATACCTCTCATATCCCCCATTATGATTCTCATCACCCCATTGCCTCAGATCAGCCCCAAGTTTTATAAAATAAAAAAGCACTTACCTCTCCTTCTCCTGGATGCCGCTGCTCTTCACCACCCTTGTTCTGTGTTCTTCCTGCTGTCGGCTGTGCTGTGAACTGGCGTGCACAGCGTGACGTCACAGAGCGCCTCACACTGTGCACAGCCCTGCACAGCCTACAGCCGAGGACCAAGAAGCAGTGAGTACAGAGCCTTCACTGCTTCCTGGTCCTTTCCCTCCTGCCGATTTTTGCCACGGGCAACAAAAATACGATCGCACTGTACATGTGAGCCCGCACCTGGAAGAGCCAATATCAAGGGGCTAAAGAGCCCCATGTGGCTCTAGAGCCGCAGTTTGCTGACCACTGTTGTAGGCGCATCCAATCTGAGCCATTTTCTTGGGATAAGTACTTTTGGCAATGCTTTTTTGGCAGCATTTAGGAAAATGTTCATGAGGGTATATTTAAGGTTTGCATGTGAAACCTCATAAATATTAAAAAGAGTCTGCTTATAGGGTGCGTGCATTACCTGGCTCATAAAGAGTCAGCACACCAACAACCTAATTCTTCCCCAGCCTATGGCTGGCTAACTTTCCCAGTCAGAGTATGACTGAACGTAGGTTGTGTAGCTTGCTACTTCCAAGAAGGTGTGATGTTCCTGCTTGTCTGCTCCTTAAAGCTTACATGCAAAATAACTGTGGAGCCCCAGGTATGGGTCTTCAACACAGTGAAAGCCAGTTATCCCTCAAAGGAAGGAAAACCAAGTAAAGCGGTGTCCCCGTTACATGGTCCCTATGTCAAGATCCAGCTTTTACAAGACTTAAGGATGTGACCTAAGCCAGTTATCCATCCACAGACAGCTGTTTAGGGGTGTTTCCCCTCATCATTGTGGAGTAGGATTCTGGCCAACTGGGAGCAATGTCTTGGAGATTACTCAAACAAAACAATAGCTGATCTTAGGGAGACCAGCTACAAAAATCACTGTGGAGCCTCATTTAAGAGTCTCAACACAGTATTTACTGACTCTGACCTTCTGCTTCCTGACCTGACCTCTGTATGTTAACTGTAATAATTCTTCGCTGATCTCAGATTAGTTGCATGAACACGGCCTGCTCTGACTTCTGCTTGTTTCCTGACTTCGAGTATTGCCTGACCATTTGGTGCTTTGCATCAATGTCTCTGACCCTAGAAGATCAGCAGCCATACACACCACTATTATTCCAAGAGGTACCAGTCTGGTGGTTCCTCTGCAGCAAATTCTAGATCCCAGTACTGAGTTTAAAGGGTTAAAATTTCAAGGATAACAGCCTTATGACTAGCCCAAAATAACACTGGTTGGTTGGCATAATGGATCCACATGCACTATCTGTAACATGCACAATAGAAACACTTTAACAATTCCAAGAGCCATAAGGATTTTTTTTGTGGGACAGGCTATAGTTGTTACTGGTAACATTCTGGGTTACATGTGGCTTTTTAATTTTATTTTTTTTGTTCCCATGTGATCACCATGGGAACCCAGAGATAAGTCCTGTCCTTACTGTTTAACCACTTTGATGCCTCAATCAATAGCAACTGTGATATGTCTTATATGTTTTATATGCAATTGTATATAATGTTATATATGTCTCTTGGGCTATGTCATATTGTCCATCAGTAGAAAGTATTGATTGGCAGTGGCTGGCAGTAACAGGATGTTACCATCCTGTTCTAACCCTCCTGGTAGTCTGCTTGTCCAACTTCCTTCCAGGAGTGGGAAGTCTAGTGTTGTTTAGGATCTATAGTCAGAGTTGGGCTTATTTACTCTGCTGCGATCTCTGCCTACGCCAGAAATATTTAGGCCTCTGCCACTCCTCTGTGCATGGCCTGGCACTTCTCTGTCTGACATACTTTTAGCTGAACTAAATAAATTAAAAGCAAATTAAAACACCCCTATAAGCGGCGATATGTTTTTCTTTTTGTACTGAAATATGCCACTAAACGCTTTCACCACAAATACCTGCAACAGTGAAGTGCGTATATATTATTCTTTCTGTACTGAAATAGACCACTAAACGCTTTCACCACAAATAACTGCAGCAGTGAATTGTGTATATATATATTGAAATAGCCACTAAAGGCTTTTCAACATAGCATTTTCACCCCAATAACAAAAAAAAATTGCTGGAATGACAGAGCTGTATAATGGCTATTTGGATCCCCAAATAATCTTTCCCTGCACTTGTAAATCACTTTTCTAGCACTGTCCCTAGCGCCTTCTGATGTCTCTCTCTGCACTAAGATGCTTTGGAATGATTCCTCCCTATCCTTTCCCTGCACTTTTAAATGTTTTTTTCAGTTTTTTTTTCCACAATGAGGTTTTTCCTATTGCTGTTTCTAGTGTCTTCTCAGGTCTGTCCCTGCACTCAAAACGCTGGAAAATGTCTGAATCCAAGATGGCCACCATATTTATAGGGCTGTGACATAACAGGGCTAGCTGGCTGCTGATTGGCTGCATGCACAGCATTATGGGTCATGCCGCCTTCCAAAAGTTCCTTGCCCCATGTCCTCACACATGTAGCCACCATTTTAGGAAAAATTGCGATTTGTTACCACGAAGCGTGAGAAAATTTGCATTAATTGCAAATCGAATGTTTCCTGAAATTCGTAACAAATTCCATTTTGTCAGCTTCGATTCGCTCATCTCTAATGAGGATACACGTATACATCACTCTCTGTTAAACCAGATCTTACAATCCTATTGGCTCATTTGTATTTTTAGGTTGTATGGGTGACAATCAGGGCTTTGCTGACAATCAGGGCTTTGCTAATAAAGAGGGTCGGCCATTTGGCGTTGAAAGAGCTGAAGGAAGACTGAAATACCACCATGAGTCATGTCTTCTCATCCTTTTACCCCTAGACTAAATTTTAAGATTTGGAGCATTGCAGGCAACATGGGTAGATCCCCTGTTTAGGTATCATACAAAAATTCTGCCATGAAAGTTTATATTCACTGAAAAGTGTCTATCCCTGCACCAGATTTATCATCCAGATAGACAGACTAAGACACTGTGATAGATCTATTGCAGGTCAAGACAGCCTGCCTTTTACAGCTGTTTCATGGTCTTGTTGCTATTCGCGTGACAGGTTTTGCTGTGCTTGCTGGTTGCCATGGGCAATGTGTCGTTTATGTAGCATGTGTGTTCTCTGCCCCTTATATCCTGGTTCCTACCCTGTCTGATGCTGGAGGGGTTAACTACCTGGCTGGGTGTGGCAACTTAGTTTATATTGCCTGTGGCCTGTAGGCTAGAGTTAGTTGTCCTCCAGCCTTGGTGTAATATAGAGCAACCAAAAATCAAATGTACCCTAAAATAGTACCAACAAAACTGCCACCTTATCCTGTACTTTCCAAAATAGGGTAACTTTTTTGGAGTTTCTACTCTAGGGGTGCAAATGTCAAATGTGACATGGCAGCTTAAAATGATCCCAGTGAAATCTACCCTCCAAAAACCATATGGTGTTCCTTTCCTTCTGCGCCCTGCCCTGTGCCCGTATAGCAGTTTACGACCACATATGTTGTGTTTCTGTAAACTACAGAATCAGGGCAATAAATATTGAGTTTTGTTTGGCTGTTAACACTTGCTTTGTTAGTGGAAAAAATTGATTAAAATGAAAAATTTGCCAAAAAAGTAAAATTCTGAAATTTCATCTCCAATTTCCATGAGTTCTTGTGGAACACCTAAAGGGTTAACAAAGTTTGTAAAATCAGATTTGAATATCTTGAGTGGTGTAGTTTCGAAAAAAAGGGTAATTTATGAACTGGTCCGTAAAAAATGGGTTTTGAAAATTTTCTTTAAAAAAGTAGACATATGGGAAATGTAAAGTAATAGTTATTTTAGGAGGTATCACTATTTTGTTTAAAAGCAGAGAAATTGAAATTTAGAAAATGTTTCAATATTTTTTGTAAGTTTTGCATTTTTTTTATAAATAAAAATGAAATATTTTGACTCAAATTTACTTCTGTTATAAAGTACAATATGTGACGAGAAAACAACCTCAGAATGTCTTGGATAACTAAAAGCGTTTTAAAGTTGTCACCACATGTCAGATTTGCAAAAAATGGCCTGGTCCTTAAGGTGCAAAACGGGCCTGGTCCTGAAGAAGTTAAATGTTCATTTATAAGGGAAAACATAAAGTTGGATTTCTAGAACCTCATATACCAGATCATACCAGTTTCCATGGTCAATACATGTCAATACATCTCATCGATGCAGTCTTTTACTTGATAACTTTACTTAGTCACTACTAGCAATATTGATTCCCACGTCTATATATTCTTGTCTAAAGTCCTGACATTGGACTTTATGAACTATGTTTCCAAGCCCCAAGCTACCTGTTTCTGCTCAGAAATATAGTCTGCAATGTCTCCTTGAGCTATGCAGATTAAAAATTGTCTATAGTCTTGTTTTATATATCTATAACGGATTGGAAATGGTTGAGCTTCTTATTTCTTTGATTTGTAAGGTATCATACAGACCCAGAACAGTGCACAAATTAGTAGAGTTTGTCATAAAAGACTACTTTTACTTGGAACTGCTTTGTACTGCCTATGTTGATGCTCTGATTTTTCATTGGTTTCTTCATCCTTATCAACATACACCACTGTCATTAATTACAATTCATCTATCTCTTACAGTCCTTTACTGTACTTGCTGTTATCACTTTGATTTAAAAATAATAATAATTAAAAAAATAAACACTTTTCAATCTACCCGACTGCACTTCCAGTTCTACTATTCCTTTGTTCTGGTTCGAATACCAGAGCTATGGAATGCATAGGCAACCCTATAATCTTTATTGATTGCTGTGTGCAGCCTCTGAGCCCATAACTTTGGTGGTTTATGTAGGACTAATGTTTGTTCTGAAAAAATCTGAAACTAAAAAAAATATGCCCTTAACAGTGAAGGCATACCATTCTGAAGACTTCTCTCCTCTTTGCTGACATAAGCTTTCCTTTGTATCCAGGAGAGAAGAAATCAGCAATATGGACAGCAGCTAAAAAGGGGAAGTTTGGTTTAGAAAGTCCATATGCAGATGCCATATTAGGATATTTTAATTTATTAGAATTTATTAATTTGGGAATTGAGATCTCTATGAGTCAAAAGCAATTGCAAATGTTCCCAATCTAAATAAAATTGTATGGACAGTGCATAGAACATTGAGCTACACAATTTCCATAGCTCCAAAGTTACTGAATCAATGTAGCTAGCTGTGCTTTACTTTTTCCATAACTCCTATTCACTTTTATAGGAGTTACAAAAATAACATAGCAAAGCCCGCTCAGCCTTTTCCATAACCCTGGCAACCTCGGTCCACCTCCCTGCACTGATACTCCAATATCAACCATGCATGTCTGAGATGGGAATATTTATTTACGGTAGGGGTTCTCTGGGATAGAAAACCATTTTGATTGGTTTTCCTATGGTTGATGATCACTGTTCTCTATATAATGTATAATGATTACGCTCTTTTGTGATTTCTTACTCATGTGCATTTACACACACTGAATTTTTTCCCTTAAAGGAAATGTGTAATCAGAGAATAACCTATTGTTTAAATTACGTTTTTATGTTTAACATGTTTTTAAAGAATTTTTGTTGATGTTATTTTTCCTTTCCATGTCAATATATATATTTAAACCAAAACCAATACCATACTGCAGTTTTCACACTGGCCACTAAGACTGATAGTAGGTTCTTCTTAAAACCATACAGTAAAAAAAAGTAATTTTTTTCTAATCCATTTTTATTTTCTGTTGGTAGAGGGCAGTGACCCATCTCATTTGAGCTGCTGCATCACTGAAGATGTTCATTCATTCAATGGCAGAGTATTTGGGGCATGTTCTGTGACCTCTTCAGAGGTCATTATGCAGGGAAACATTTGAATAGCACCTATTGTGAATGGTGCTATCCTGTGTTTTCTACAAATTGGTAATACCTTTCTTTGTAATCCTGACTGTGGTATTATTAGATGACTGTTGACAGGTGTTATCGACCACATAGGAACTGTCAGCCTGTTATTAGTCTAATGGCTGATTCATACGTTTGTGCTTGGTCTGGAAAACATAGACCATTTTTCAACCAAAGCCAGAAGTGGATTCAAAAGGAATTCGAAATATAAAGGATCAGCTTCTGACTTTGGCTGAAAAACCTGAAGGAAAATCTGCCTCAAACCCTCCTCCAAAAACCTCCATGTGAACCTACACTAACAGAAAAGTGAATGGGATTTTCAAAAAATATCATCCACATTGCGGAGAGTGTCTGCACCAGAATTCACATATAACTTGATATGCTATGCAGATTTTAACTCCGCAAATAACTGCAGCTGATTTTGCATTATTTGTGCACTGACAACTGCAGCAAAATTTGCACGATTTGTGCAGATTTCGCTGTTGCAGATTGTGGTCAGACATACTGTGGGTTCTTTGCTGCAGAAAAAAGCAGAAGACCTGCTACTTGTGCCCATGACCAAAGAGTTAATTGAGGAAACAAATACAAAACAAAAGGCTGAAAAATACAATAAAAAGATGTTGGCTGCAGAAGCCCAGGCACAAGGAAATAATTCAAAGTGAATGGAGGTAAGCCTTTCAATTCATAGTGAAATGAGTAGCACAGTGTATTTATACCCTTCTATATATTTACTGAAAGGCAAAGTGGAAAATAATTGCAATAATTGCTAAAATTTTATGGCTGCTAATTGCTATTGCCCATGTTTGCCTCCTAGTCAGATGATTTGAATACAATTATTGTAATATGATCATATAATTATAGCACTATAATGGTATGACAAATGAGTACAGTCACCTCCATTCCAATACAGATTTATCACTTCTTGGTTCAGGGTTTTTGTTCATCTCCAATTGTCTGGAAGTGTATGTAAGTGCGCATATATCAGTGATTTCTGAAAAGGTCATGTATGTCCAGTTTACATAAATTGTTTTTTTTTTATAGCTTTTGTATTGTTTCCTACTGTTAAAATATTAAATCAAAAGTTACCAGTGGATTCTAAACCACTTTTTCAGTTTATATTCCAAAACCAGTTAAAAAATAAAGGCAAGCTGTTTAGGTGCTATTAAGGGTCAGAACAATGTGTTAGGGCTCATGCAGATAACCAGGTGCCACCCAAAAAACATGGCTCATGTGTTGGCTGCATCTCTAAGACCAACAACAGCTCCTCTGACCAAACTCACTGCATCATTGTGAGTTATGTGCAATGTGGTCTTATCAGATTGTGGGTCCTGTGTACTGTACTCACATCATCATATAAGATTTATCCAGACTGGCATTTTCCATGCCGTTCTTGATATCCTCTGTGCCTCTGGAGAATGCTCTTCATTTATGATAAGGTACATGCCTCTGGTGTATCCTTCAGCAGTCCGTGTGCCTAGAATAAAATCTTAGTTAGTGTAGATGTCTGTCATTTACTCAGGAACTGGCATAAATAATGTCAAATTTCCTGCCCAGACCACTTTTCAGGGAGGTGTAGAAAAGGCACTTGCAGAAAAAAAAAATTGCTCAACTGCTGAGTAAAAAGTCACAAATCCAGGATTTTTCATGCAAGTTTTGTGGTGTATGGGGACGATAAAGCCATCAAATTTTCAAAAAATATCATCCACATTGCGGAGAGTGTCTGCACCAGAATTCACATATAACTTGATATGCTATGCAGATTTTAACTCCGCAAATAACTGCAGCTGATTTTGCATTATTTGTGCACTGACAACTGCAGCAAAATTTGCACGATTTGTGCAGATTTCGCTGTTGCAGATTGTGGTCAGACATACTGTGGGTTCTTTGCTGCAGAAAAAAGCAGAAGACCTGCTACTTGTGCCCATGACCAAAGAGTTAATTGAGGAAACAAATACAAAACAAAAGGCTGAAAAATACAATAAAAAGATGTTGGCTGCAGAAGCCCAGGCACAAGGAAATAATTCAAAGTGAATGGAGGTAAGCCTTTCAATTCATAGTGAAATGAGTAGCACAGTGTATTTATACCCTTCTATATATTTACTGAAAGGCAAAGTGGAAAATAATTGCAATAATTGCTAAAATTTTATGGCTGCTAATTGCTATTGCCCATGTTTGCCTCCTAGTCAGATGATTTGAATACAATTATTGTAATATGATCATATAATTATAGCACTATAATGGTATGACAAATGAGTACAGTCACCTCCATTCCAATACAGATTTATCACTTCTTGGTTCAGGGTTTTTGTTCATCTCCAATTGTCTGGAAGTGTATGTAAGTGCACATATATCAGTGATTTCTGAAAAGGTCATGTATGTCCAGTTTACATAAATTGTTTTTTTTTTTATAGCTTTTGTATTGTTTCCTACTGTTAAAATATTAAATCAAAAGTTACCAGTGGATTCTAAACCACTTTTTCAGTTTATATTCCAAAACCAGTTAAAAAATAAAGGCAAGCTGTTTAGGTGCTATTAAGGGTCAGAACAATGTGTTAGGGCTCATGCAGATAACCAGGTGCCACCCAAAAAACATGGCTCATGTGTTGGCTGCATCTCTAAGACCAACAACAGCTCCTCTGACCAAACTCACTGCATCATTGTGAGTTATGTGCAATGTGGTCTTATCAGATTGTGGGTCCTGTGTACTGTACTCACATCATCATATAAGATTTATCCAGACTGGCATTTTCCATGCCGTTCTTGATATCCTCTGTGCCTCTGGAGAATGCTCTTCATTTATGATAAGGTACATGCCTCTGGTGTATCCTTCAGCAGTCCGTGTGCCTAGAATAAAATCTTAGTTAGTGTAGATGTCTGTCATTTACTCAGGAACTGGCATAAATAATGTCAAATTTCCTGCCCAGACCACTTTTCAGGGAGGTGTAGAAAAGGCACTTGCAGAAAAAAAAAATTGCTCAACTGCTGAGTAAAAAGTCACAAATCCAGGATTTTTCATGCAAGTTTTGTGGTGTATGGGGACGATAAAGCCATCAAATTATTTATTTCAACAGTAGTTGTAGATGCCATAATAAATCATTTTTGTGGCATTTGCTATTAGAGATGGCCCGAACTATTCGCCGGCGAACAGTTCCCGGCGAACATAGCTTGTTCGCGTCCGCCACGGCGGGCGAACATATTCGATGTTTGCGTTTGCCCCTATACTTTATTATTGAGCAAACTTTGACCCTGTACCTCACAGTCAGCAGACACATTCCAGCCAATCAGCATACCCTCCCTCCCAGACCCTCCCACCTCCTATCTAAACGCAAGGACAGCATCCATCTTAGATTCATTCTGAAGCGGCAGTAATAGTAATTGTAAATCGCAATGCGATTAAAATAACCTGTATTATTCGCATTGCGATTACAACTTAGATCTGAGTTCCTAATGGTTGTATTGCTAGAATATAACGAAGATAACGAATATAGCACTATATTCTCAATCTTCGTTATATTCTAGCAATAGAACAACCATTAGGAACTCAGATCTAAGTTGAATTCTCAATGCGATTAATATAACCTGTATTAATCGCATTGCGAATTCAACTTAGGGCTGAGTTCCTAATGGTTGTTGTATTGCTAGAATATACGTTATATTCTAGCAATACAACCATTAGGAACCCATCTCTAAGTTGAATTCGCAAATAAGATGTCCCAAACTATTCACCGGCGAATAGTTCCCGACGAACATAGCTTGTGCGCGTTCGTCGCGGCGGGCGAACATATGCGATGTTAGTTCCCCCCCCTATCATTGAGTAAACTTTAACCCTCTACCTCACAGTCAGCAGATGCATTCCAGCCAATTAGCATACCCTCCCTCCCAGACCCTCCCATCTCCTGGACAGCATCCATTTTAGATTCATTCCGAAGCTGCAGTCTTAGTGAGTGGAGGGAGAGTGTAGTTGCTGCTGATTTAATAGGGAAATCGATAGCTAGGCTAGTGTATTCAGTGTCCACTCCAGTCCTGAAAGACTCATCAGATCTCTGCTGTAAGGACAGCGTCCTAACAGCACCCCAAAAAGCCCTTTTTAGGGCTAGTACATTAGTCTCCCTCCCAGACCCTCCCACCTCCTATCAAAAAGCAAGGACGGCATCCATCTTAGATTCCTTCTGAAGCTGCAGTGTTAGTAGTTGTAATCGCAATGCGATTAATATAACCTGTATTAATCGCATTGGGATTACAACTTAGATCTGTTCCTAATGGTTGTATTGCTAGAATATAACAAAGATTGCGAATATAGCGCTATATTCTCAATCTTCGTTATATTCTAGGAATACAACCATTAGGAACTCAGCTCTAAGTTGTAATCGCATTGCGAAT
This sequence comes from Bufotes viridis, assembly GCA_033119425.1. NCBI lineage: Eukaryota > Metazoa > Chordata > Amphibia > Anura > Bufonidae > Bufotes > Bufotes viridis. The sequence continues at coordinate 192,618,583 of CM065594.1, forward strand.
TCAACTTAGAGCTGGGTTCCTAATGGTTGTATTGCTAGAATATAACGAAGATTGAGAATATAGCGCTATATTGGCAATCTTCGTTATATTCTAGCAATACAACCATTAGGAACAGATCTAAGTTGTAATCCCAATGCAATTAATACAGGTTATATTAATCGCATTGCGAATTCAACTTAGAGCTGGGTTACAACCATTGGGAACCCAGCTCTAAGTTGAATTTGCAATGCGATTAATATAACCTGTATTAATCGCATTGCGATTACAACTACCACACTCTGCGTCAACTAGGTATTTTTCCATGGGAGTTTTACCATGGATCCCCCTCAGGCATGCCCCAGTCCAGGTGTTAGTCCCCTTGAAACAACTTTTCCATCACTATTGTGGCCAGAAGGAGTCCCTTTGGTTTTTAAAATTCGCCTGTCTATTAAAGTCTATGGCGGTTCGCACTGTTCGCATGTTTGTGAACATTTGCGGAAGTTCGCGTTCGCCGTTCGCGAACGGAAAATTTTATGTTCGCGTCATTACTATTTGCTATGCAGTATCCCAAATATCTGTGACGCAGCTTTGTAATGGCAAATGGGACTGAACAGATTTTGGGTAGGTTCATATGTAGGTTTTTAAATGGAACCTGTTACATTGATTATGACGTCTGAGCTGTAAAACACATTTTGTAGCACAGGAGAAGCTAAGCAGATTAATATATAGTTTTGTAGAAAATTATTCAGTATAAATTGTGTTCAATTCATTTACATTCCTGCTCATTTTGGGCTTTAAAGTCAGGAAGGTGGAGTTATCTGTGAATGACCGCTTTCTCTGTATACACAGTCATAGAGGGAAGTCTGTCAATCGCTGATAGGACCGCCTGCATGACTTCAAAGCCTAAAACCATACATCAGTCTGCTCAACATGTTCTGTTACATACAGCTGGCAGATTATATTGAATTTTCATAATGGCAGGGAGATGTTAGCTGAAAGTCTATGGGAAATATGAAACACAGCATACGCAAGAATTTATTTTAATTTTTTGCTACTGCTGTTTTTGTTAATTAGGTTAATACATAGTTTTTTTCTTGGGCTTTGGTGTGTTGTTTTTTTTAAATGCAGCATGCTAATGGTTTTATTTTTTCTGGCATTTTGACATCTCTTTCTCTATAGGAAAAAATCTAAAAAGGTTGCATGCAGATTACCAGAATGCAGATGTGGATGTAGCCGTAGGCTACTTTAAAATCTGTGCTTTCCTTTCCGGTATTGAGATCCATCATAGAATCTCAAAACTGGAGGAAAACGCTACAGTTTTGTCCCCATTTATTGGCAATGTGGAAAAAACTGAACGGAATGGAACAGAGTGCACCAGAATGCATTCTGTTGCATTTAGTTGTGTTCCCATGCTGCACACAAAAACTCAGCAAGCAGCATTTTTGTGTGCGTCATGGGATGCGGAGCAATACGGATCCGGCATGAAACACAATGTAAGTGCTCATGCACACCAACATATTTTCTTTCCGCTTTCGTTCCGTTTTTTTGCGGACCGTATGCAGAACCATTCACTTTAATGGGTCCGCAAAAACAATGGAAGATACTCCGTGTGCATTCCATTTCCATATTTCCGTTCTGCAAAAAGTGCATGTCCTATTATTGTCTGCAAATCACAGTCTGAGGCCCCATTCAAGTCAATGGGTCTGCAAAAAATACAGGACGCACACGGAACACATCTGTATTTTATCCGTATTTTGCGGATCCATACTGTAGAAATGCTATGCCCAGCACATATTGCTCATGTGTTTGGTGATTTACGATTCACAAAAAAAAACAGATCATATACGGAAACCATTCGGATATGTTTCGTGCAATAACAGAATAGAAGAGGACTTAAATCAGAGAAAAAAAACTCAGATGCGGAACAACGGATCCGTGAAAAACGGACCGCAAAACAACAACGGTCATGTGAATGAGCCCTAAGTCAACAGTCCTTCTTGGTCATTTTAGAGATAATACAACCAGATCCATTCAGAAGGGATGCAGCCGGTTGTATTATCATAATGGAAGCGTTTTTTGCTGATCCCTGCCAGATCCAGCAAAAACCCTGATTTGAAAGTAGCCTTTAAATTTCCAAGGTTGAGCAAGGATTTATGGCTTGATTGTTAATTACTAGGGGGGGTCATTTACTATACTGAAATACACCTAAATTAGCCATATTTCAGGTGCAGATGGTGGCTCAATCTGCGACCGCCCCGCTCACACCAGGTCTAAAATTATGGTCATGGTGTGGACGGGGAAGTGGCCCATCTCATTCATCATTTTCTACGCTTGTTTTAGGCATAGAAAATGGTCTAAATCAGGCATGCTCAACCTGCGGCCCTCCAACTGTTGCAAAACTACAACTCCCATCATTCCCTGACAGCCTACAGTTATCATCCTGCAGAAGGGCATCGTGGGAGTTGTAGTTTTACAACAGCTGGAGGGCCGCAGGTTGAGCATGCCTGGTCTAAATGTAAGACAGCAAGGAAGCTGTCTTAAATTTAGAACTGGTGCAGGATCTGCCGAAGTTATGAAGAGGCCGGCGCCTCTTCATAACTCCAGCAGATCCGCTACCGATACAGTGCCTTTATTAAGACCGACGTCTAAAACTACTGTCTTAATAAATGTGCTCCTAAGTGCTTTCTTTTTAAGATGGTTTCAAAACATCATTTGGAAAATGCCACTATAGTTTTTGATGTAGTTTTATGAGCCAAAGCCAGAAGTGGATCCAGCAGAAAGAAGAAGTATATGAATAACTGCAAAAACTGCTTTTAGCATTTTTCTGTCCACGATAGGGATGTAACTAAACAGTTTCGTTCAGTTCAGTTTTGTCCCCATTGACAATGAATGGGGACAAAACTGATGCGTTGTCTTCCGCTATTGAGATCATATGACAGATCTCAATAATGGAATTGATAACACTAGTGTGAAAGTAGCCTAAAATATGCCTCCATGATTGCTGGAAGATGTGCATGTAGACTTTTTTTTTCTCTGGTGGTAGCGATGTTGGTTGAAGCTGTACCATTTTTGACTTTTTATATTATGGCCTCTCACGAGTGCCACATATTTTGTGCTAAAAAAATAAATATATATATATTTTTAAGTTGCATTTGTTCTGGCACTGAATATAAGCTGTCATATCAAGGCAGATTACCTTTAAAGACAAGTTGAAAAAGATGTATTCTTCTCATACTTATGTTTACTTTAAATGCTTGATTTACGTATGAAGTTCCGGCTATATGAGTACTGTTTTTATTTTATGTGCTACATGCCACACGCCATGCGAGTGCTGGATCTAGTTAATTCTGTTGCGGAGCGAACCCCCATTCCCTTTTGTTAGGTCAAGGCTAAGCAATCCACTTTAATTGTAATTACAGTTGGGATCATTTATTAAAGATTTTATGCCGCTATTAGTGTTGAGCGAACCCGGTGAAGTTCGCCAGGTTCAATTGAACTTCAGGTCAAGATTCGGGACCCGAACTTGACCTGAACTTGACCCGGAACCCCATTAAAGTCAAGGGGGACCCGAACTTCACTTTATTATTTTCCGTTATAACATGGTTATAACGGAAAAAATAGTATTTGGCCATTGAGGGGTTAAAAAAAACACACACAGGTCCTGTTCCAGCCAGGTCCTGAAAAGAAGAAGAAAGAAGACAAGACCGGCTGCGCGAACAAGTGGATGAGGTGAGTTTTTATTTTTAACCCCTCAATGGCCAAATACTATTATTTTCCATTATAACCATGTTATAATGGAAAATACTAAAATAACCCGAACACCGAACGAGAACCTGGACTTCAGTGAAAAAGGGTTTGCTTAACCCTAGCCGCTATTACTTTTCTGAAGTGGCGAGAAAAGAGAGGGGGGCCTATTGCAGCCCAATAGATTCACTATAAGTTACGTCAGAAACTAGTGAAAATTATAGCTAAAGTATAAGCCATCCCTTGGCTGACATGGATTTGAGTTTGTCGTGCACAGAGTGTCAGAGATACAACTCATTTATTACGAGGCATCTGCTAGACAATGCCACACCCATTAAAAAAACCTTGAAACATGACTAGGGTTTTTAGTCAAGCCAGATTCTCCTCCAAAAAGAAGAGATACCAATCTGTAGGCAATTGTTTAGAGGCTCTTACACCTCATCAATGCATAGCAGAGGAGGACTGATTGGCAGAGTGAGAAGCCTTTGATGAAGCTCATGGAGAATACTGTTTCTACTTGCTAAGATTGCCAGTTGGTGTTGTAGAGTGTCTCACAGGCATAGCTGGGAAAAAACTTTTTTAATGGATAGTAGAAAATCGTTTCTTCAACTGTATGAGGAAAACAACCAAAATAGGACATGTCCTATTTTTTATGGTGGTTATTCACTATCCATTACAAAAAAATACCAGGTGAATATTCTCATAGACAGCTTAATTAAAAAAAACATGACTGCCACATGGCCGTTTTTTACTTTTTTTTGAATGCACCCTAGAGATGAACAAACCTTTTGAGATTCAGTTCACTTCAGGTTTGCCAAATTTTTCAGATCTGAATCGATTTTACCCGAACTAAAGTTGTTCCACTTGCCCTGAAAATTGGTATATACCTCCCTCTGCTAGAATCAGAATTCTTAGGAAAACATGTTATCTCTTTTTCTTATGTTATCTTCCAAAATGTGTGCAATCGAGTTTAAACACACACTGTGTTGTAGGAAAAAACAATGGCTTTTTGGGGAACCAATCATAGAAAAATTATGCCATAATGGGGCAGAAAGCCTTCCCATATTTATTTGTGATAATTGTCAGACGAAAGAGTGGTTGGTTCTGAACAAACCTGGAAAATTTTTGCCATTTAATTAGGAGCAGCAAGAGTACAGTTTGGATGTAGAAATGGTAATCATGGCACATGGCCGCAACAGTAGTGGCAGCCGTAGCAGTATAGCATGGAATAGACAAGGCAGTAGATTGGCTGTTTAGGGTAGTAGTAATAGAATTAGTAGCAGTAGTAGTAGTGGCTGTGTACCATTAACAGTGGTGGCAGTAGGAGATTACGGCGAAGAGTAGCGGCTGTGGTGGCAGCAGCTACTCCTCGCTTGTTATCCCCTATGGTACATATTATTTTCTAAACATGTTGGCAGGCAGACAGCGGCAGTGGCATGATGGCAGCAGCAGCAGCCATATTGTACAGAACATGATGGTATGCAAGTAGATTGCATCAGTGGGACGATAAGGCAACGTAAGCAGCTAGAGAAGTGTGACAATTCTCCCAGATCCATGCCTCTTTTAATTTGACAAAAGTGATGTTTTGGACACTGGTGGAGGACAACTTGGTCTGTTTGTCATGGAACCCCCTCTTGCGCTAAAGACCCTCTCTGAGATGACACTGGCGAGGAAGTAGAGAAAAGAGGGAGATAAAAAGCATACTGGGCTAGTTTGGGCCACTGTTCCAGTCTGCTTTTCAAGAAGTACGGGGGGTCAGTGAACAAAAATGTTGACAAATAAAATAGACAGTTGGCCATAAGTATGAATATCATACAGTAGAATTACATTTTGGTGAAGGTGTGGAAGTGCACCACATTTTCACATTGACAAGGAAAATCTATTTAATCATGTAACAACTATCAACTTGAACTGGCCGTAGCAGCTTCTGCTACTTGTTGGAACAGGGACAGCTGGAAAGAGGTGACTAAGATTTAGGTGCAGGCAATGAAGTACACCACATACTCTTGCTTGCCTTGCTGAGTATCCCACCACAACCTCTGGGCCAGAGCCCAGGAAAATTTTATTCAGTCGAAGACGAGAAAGTGCACCACATCTGCAGATCAACAATAGTCAAACTTTTCTGAATGTGGCTGCACGCTTGCTTGCCTGGCCATATATCCCACCACACCGCCTGGTCCAGAAAAATTCAATTGAGGCGAACACACATTTGCAGATTGTTAAGAGTCTAATTTTTATAATTGTGGCTGTACTCTTGCTTGCCTGGCCAAGAGTCCTATCACATCACTGGGCAAGAGCCCAAATATTTAATTTGGGGAAGCCGCAGAAGTGGCACATTTACCACAACTAAGTGGTAAGGCAGCAACTACACCACCAGCAACTTGGCCAGGTGGGAATTCAGCTTGTACATAAGCTAATTGCTGAATGCAAATAGTTTTACCATTACAAATGTCTCACAATGGAGCGGAAGAGAAGGAATCTGAGTAGGAGATGAAGCAGCTGATGATGATGACAAGGACACTGTACTGCTTGGGCACTGCTTGCCACAAAGAACACCAGGAGAAGGAGAATACACTTATTCTGATTGGGAATGCTAGCCAGTTCTATTTTCCCACAGGACTGGGTTATACAAGCTGGCCACCATATGCTGCAATAGTGATACTGATACAATCCTGATACTTATGTTTATGTTTGAATACCCACAACTTATTTTAATCTTGCAGACCTTGCACATGGCTGTAGTTTTGCATGCCTGCTCTGTGTAGAACAAACACCATATGGGAGTTGCTTACACAGGCATGCAGCTGAGTTTGGCCTAATTTTGGGATGTTTTGAGCCTGAGCACAGAGCATCAGTGGCATCAACAGTTCCCAGGCTGACCACAATAGAAGCAGATCTGGCCCCTCCAGTTTGTTTGGAAGTTTTGGCCATACATTGCCTCCATTCTTTATTGCCACCCTGGCCACCATTCTTCTCTTCTGATGTCTGCTCCTGCTCCTCAGCACCCCAATCCGGCACCAGTCCTGTCCAACACACAATCATCATCAAAGCCCTCAACCTCCCAACACTTTTATAAACTGTGATGTCTCATGATGGGCTCCTTGGCCCCCCAATTCCATTCCCTGCTCGCCATCCTCCATCAAACTCCCACCAGGACATCGTGATCGTGAACAAGGTCCAGGTTGGACCCAAACGATGGCCCAGTCCGTAAATGTTATGCGGATGGATAAGATAAAATAAACCTCTAACAGCAATCAATTTTGAGAGTGCTGTGGCATAGTCACAATTTAGTTCCAGAATTTCCTTACCACTGAGCACCATTTAACTTACTTGGAGTGCCAACCAGTTTTGCCCTTTTCTGTATAATTAAGCACTGACTGTGCCCAACCCAGACCCTCACTTCCATCATCTTTCCCTGATCAAAGTCGCTAGTATTCTATACAATTTATTTCTATTTTTTTTCCTACACTGTCCCTGTTACACTAGAAAAGATTCTTGGTTGTGCCTCTGTATACTGTGTAAAATAATTTCTGTCAGACACTACATAGACCCATCCACAGCTTAACACAGAATGACGTTCTTCTTGTTCTTCACAGGCATATCCCTGCCTACTGACACAACTGATGAGTTGACTGATGGCTGAAGAGGCTGCTTTCCAGCATCTGAGCTAATCAAGGCAATCCCTCCTTCCCACTACTTTCTCAGGGTCTTCCTTGTGGTTTTGCCTGCCAACTTATGCGGCAAAATGGCACTGCGCACCAGTTTATTGGAATCGTCTGAAATGAACCTAAAAGCTTCTGGTTTGTTTGATGGAGAGATTTTTTTGAAATTAATAACAAACCCTGTTCATTATGAATTAATTTGCTCATCTTTAATGTAGCCTTCCTTAGGCCACTAGGCCAGTTGAAACATTGAAAATAAGATAACAGGCCAATAATAACATAATAATACAAGAATGTTGTCATGTAGCAATTGCAGGCACACTTGTGAACAGACAATGGTATGGAACACTGAGGGATCAGGCAAAACCATGATCAGACAGGCTAAGTTTAGGGCAGGCAGAGTACATGCAATCAAGTAAACATCCGAGGTCAGAGCGGACAGCTCAGGGTCAGTACAGAAATCAGGCAGAAGTCAGAACAGGCAGCAAAGTGTCAAAATCAAGATAACAAGCAAGAGTCAGTACACGGGCAAATAAATGTAAAAAGCACACCTTTGTAGAAACTAGCGAACCTGAATCTAATGTTTAGAAACCCTCCCACAAGGGCTTGAAGGACTTGTTGGGGGCTCAGAGGAAAAAAAAACCACAAAGATTCAGTGTAGTTCCGTAATACAGAAATATGAAAGTTTCAGCAGGTGAGAGGTCCTCTTTAAAGGGGTTGAGCCATGATTAACAGTTATCCCCTATCCACAGAGCAGTGAGATGACAAACACAGGATAGGGGATATGGAACCCCCATTCTTGGGATTGGTGGGGGTCCCAGTGGCCAGACTTCTTCAGATTTCTTAATGAACTGTTCACTTGTCTGCAATGTCCAAGAGCCTAGTCATTAAAGGGAACCTGTTGTCATGAAAATGTAAAGTAATCTCCGGCAGCATGTTATAGAGATGGAGAAACTGAGCAAATACAGTTTTTTGGGAAAAGATTCAGTTTAACCTTATTTCATTCAATTAAATTCTTGTCATTCTGGGCTTAGAAGTCAAGGAAGTACACCTATTAATGATTGACAGCTATCTCTGTATACACAATTGTAAAGGGAAGGCTGTCAATCACAGATAGGTCCGCCTCCTTGACGTAAAATCCCAGAATAAGCACACATATAAATGAGTAAATTAAAAGCTATACTGAATCTTTTACTATATAACTAAATATCAATCGGCTCTGCTTTTACTGCACTATAACATGCTGCCTTTAGCTCAGACACCATGTACAGGGCAAGTTCCCTTTAAAGGGGTTGTGCTCAGTTTACAAGTTATCTTCTATCCATAGGATGGGGATAACTAACTGATCACTGGGGGTCCAACCAATTGGACCCCCACCAATCCTGAGAACGGAGGTCCCGTTCTCTCAATCTGATGGAGTTGCGGGTGAAGCATGCACCCTGTGGCTCCATATATGAGACTGTGGTAAATAGCCAAGCACTGTACTTGGCTATCTCTGGCAGTCTGACAGAGAATGAATGGAGTGACAGGGTGTATGCTAGACCTAGTACTTCATCAGAAAAGGGGATTAGGACCCCATTCTCGGAATCAGTGGGAGTCCCAATGGTCTGACCTCCACTGATCAGTTAGCCATCCCCTGTCTTGTGGAATTTTAATCTTGGCTCAATCCCTTTAAGCTCAACGCCTATTGTGCTCTGAAATAAGGAAACCCCTTCCCCTCATCTTATTAGTGCATAGTATGGGTTACACAGGGACTTCAAGCGATGAATACTCAATGAAAGTGTGTCAAATGTTTTGAAGAAAATGGTTTCTCAGCTTTCATATTTTTTTTTATTTCCACATCTTCAAAGGATAGTTTCCCATAGAAAATGCACGCATATAGTTTAGACCTTTTCAGAGTTTACTTTTAAGTGGTAATTGTAATTCATTTGATGCATATTTGAAAGTGTTACTGATGTGTTTCAGTTATATTTCAATGAAGCTTTGGGATTGCTACTTTTATATTTGGGACTGTACTTTTTCATCTCTGTATAATGGATAGAGGCATGGGCAGACAGAGACATGTTTTGTTACAAATGACATTTAGGAATAAGTTGATTTAGCGTTTCAGTACACAGTTTCTTGGAAATTTATAAAGGGTAATAAATAAAGTAATCACCAAAAAGACAATGAGGGAGAGTTATCAAGACATTTCCTACTCCATTCTTGATCGCCTGTGGACTGCAGTGAAATGTACAGCACCTAATTTCTTAAGAGTAATAAATTAGAAATAAAATAAATTGTTAATAATTTGGGGGTATCTCTGGTCCTTCGTGTGCCAGAAGCTCAATTATATGGCAGCCTAGATGGTATAGACCTGAACTATAATTTACACAAATCTAAACAACAAGAGTGCATCAGCACCACCTAAAACCGGTCCAGGACTAATGTATGTTGAGACTAGCAGTTCCACTATTTACATCTAGTGATGCTAAGGAAGAAATGTTAAAACTGTTTAAAAATAGGACACTCATGGCACTCACCAATGCTTTAGTGTGCATTTTATATTCGCTTCTTAGCAAGACAACATACGGATGGGTAAAGAAAGACACACAAAGATCAGCCAATGCCAGTTCCGTGTACACCAATGATTCCTCAAGGCCTTGCCATAGCCACAGATCGGAGCCCTGAGATATTGCTGTGGGAGTCCAATCGGAGGATAGAGAGACTCCCTTTCCTCTGTGTAACTGCTCAAATGCTGTGGTCGGTATTAAATCACCAGAATTGAAGTTATCTCAGCTCGTGAGTCTGGTCCATACATATTCTCTAAGCAAATTCACAATACAAGATATAACAGCTTTTCTACTCCCTCCTGACCTCTGGACAGATGACATATAGTAACATGTCTAGAAAACTCTCCCATAGAAGTCAATGAGGTTAGCTTCTGTCCATTGTGTCTATGGTCCATGTGGCTGCTGTCAAAGAACAAGGAAGTCTTGACATAATTTAGGTTTAGTGGCCAGTGTGAAAATGTTGTGATTTTGGGATAATTTTTTAAATATAGATAGAAACATGAAAAATTTTAAACAAAATAACCAAACATTCTAGAAATATATGTTTAACATAAAAACTTGATTTAAACAGTAGATGATTTTCGGATAACACATTTCCTTTAAAACCTGAGCATGGAACTGCCATTTTAACACTATCTTGACACTAGATATTTTATGGAAATCACCTTACATTCACAGATGCTTGTAGAGATTGAGAAAAGGTTTATTTCAGATCACTGACGTTATAATGTATTATGTAAATGTATTTGTAAAGACGGGGAACTGCATCAGAGGTGAGCATTTATTCACTACAGAATCTGTTGTTTACACAAATTGTCTGTGTGAATTTTATGTTTTGCCAAAATGGTCATGCTGAAGGGTTTTTGAGCAGTCAAGTTTAATTGAGTCTTCAAATTTGGACAGCACACTCTAGAGACATTGGCACTCATCTCATTTTCAGTTGAGTTTCAGAGTCAATTTTTAGACTTGTCATTTTGTAGTTATGCAGATTTGCCACTTTTGTGTTAGTGTTTGCCAAAAAACAAAAACAAAAAACCTGTCGTTTGAAACCATCAGCAAACTTTTCAGGCTGCTGAAATGTAGATCATATTAACAGTAAAAATGAATGGGCCTTGCCTTAGTATTTCTTTGTAACATAGAGAATTGATTTTGTGTAATGCCAGATTTGTAAAGTTTGTAGAATAAAAAATGAACATTGCACCCGGAAATATTTTCCAAATTATAGGAGTATGAAGTGGTCAGTCAGTTATAAAAATTACTATGAAGACACACCACTCACTCATGGCATACAACATGGTCATACAATGTAGAACAAACAAAGCAACACATGTTATGAGCCCTTCCATACTTTAGATTAAAGTCTGACAGACACAAAATAGGCATTATCTCGTGAACATAGTTTCATATGAAAGAAGTTAATTGATCCACAAGTCAGTGCCACATTATTGTCTTCATAGTGGACTGGAAATATTTTCCAATGAAATGAAGAGATTAGTCATAAAAAAGATCACTATGAAGGCAATAATGTGGCACTTACCCATGGAACAAAACTTTTTTTTTATTGGAAACCGTAGTAACAAAATATAAACAAATGTAAAGAAAGTAAAGGCCACAGTTCACCCTATTAATTCTGGCTCTATCACTTGCTCTGTTGGCTTGATATCCAATCCTGTTGGTGCATGGATGACTTATATGTTTGCAAGTACGCAACAATATCAAATCGATAACTGGAGGTTCTAGCACCATAAATAGTGAATTTTATTTTGTATAGTAAAAATCTACACCGCACAGGTTCCATCTTATGTATTTCAAGGCTGTTTGACTCTTGCACAAGATGTAGAACAAGAACAAAACAACATGGCTACTGTTTATGTTCTTCCACACTATTGTCTAATTCTGACAAAAATGGAAAGGGCATACCTGTATTTATTCTACATGCCCCTACTGTTCTACATAACGTTTTCAATAAAATGCATTAAATTATCCATGAGTGAATGCCATGTTATTGTAATCATAGTAGACTGCATTTCTGAATTTTAGATATTACACAGCGCATCACTGGGATCTATGAATAGCCAATCTTTTTTTTAACTTTTTGCTCTTGTATTCCGATGTGATTGGGAGGGATGTCTAAGCAATGCCAGCCAAATTTTACTGTGATTTGGTTAGAAATAAAGAAAGTACACTATACGGGCAAAAGAATTGGGACACACCTTTTAATGATTTCATTCTGGTGTTTCATTCAGTCACAGGTGTATAAAATCCAGCCCCTAGCCATGCAGTCTGCCTTTACAAACATTTGTGACATTCATGTGTGGTACTGTAAAGGGAAGCCACTGTTGAAGCAAGTCAGTTCACAACATTTCTTTCCTCCTAGATAGTCCTATTACCTGTGAGTGGTATTATTGCAAAGTGGAATCATTTAGGAACCACAGCAACACAGCCACAAAGGGGCAGATCATGTAACGATACAGAGTTGGGTCTCCTATTGCAGAGGCAAATAGTGCAAAAAAGTCTCCAGAGCTCTGCTGATTTAATAACTGCAGAGTTCTTGTGTGCTGGAAGCTTTATGGCAAGGATTTCCATGGCAGAGCAGCTGCATGCAAACCTTACATCACAAGCACCATGCCAAGCCTTGAATGGAGTGGTGTAAAGCACACTGCCACTGGACTTTGGAGCAGTGAAAACATATACTGTGGAGTGACCAATCTCTCTTCTCTATCTGGCAGTCTGAAGGACAACACTGGGTTTTGCAAATGCCAAGAGAATGTTACCTGTCTGATTGCATTGTGCCAACTGTAAAGTTTGGCAGAGGAGTGATAATGTTATGAGGTTAAGTGAAGGGAAACCTTATGCTTCAGCATACCTATACATTTTGGACAGTTGTATGTTTCTAACTTTGTGGGAACAGTTTGTGGAAGGCCCTTTTCTATTCCTGCATGACTTGTGCCAGTGTACAAAGCAAGATCTATAAAGGCATGGTTGGGCATGTTTGGTGTAGACGAACTTGACTGAACCTCAGTGCACTAGAACAGAGATTGTGAACCAGGTCCTCTATCACACATCAGTGTCTGACCTCACAAATTGACGAATGGGCAAGTTCCCCTAGACACACTCTAAAATCTTGTAGAAAGTCTTCCCTGAAGAGTGAAAGTTGTGTAAACTGCAAAATAGACTATTGATTTAGAATGGGAGGCCTTAAATCTGTTGTAGGAGGAATGTGTAGGTGTCCTAATAGTTTCTTCCATATAGTGTATGTCATTTATAAGGGATTTTAACTCACATAAAATTCACATATAGCATATGAAAAGAATGAGATTTTCAGGGGTGTTGCTAAGATAGCGGAATCTGACTGAAGCCAAACACAAGATAAGTTTGTTAAAGCAAACTTGTCACCACAAAATGCAGTGCAACCTGCGGTAGGCATGTTATAACGCTGCCTGCAGATTGCACTGCTTTTTGTGTTGATAGGTTTTCTTTTAATAAAAGGGACAAAATATGAAGGGTGAATGGACACTCAATAAATGAACAAGGTAAAATAAAGTAACAAGGTTCAGAGTGAAGAGATGTGGTGGAGAGCCAGTGGCGGTCTAGAGAACACAAGATGACATGTAGATTTAGTCATACTTCTTACCTGGAACCAGATTAATAAGAAAATCTAATGAAAGTAGCATAAATATTTGCTATCACAGAGTAGGTCTAGAAGTATTGATTGCACAGATGTATGCAGACACACAACTTGACGTCAATCAGCTTCAATAAGATGCATAGGCCGTGAATACTATATTTCAGACCTTTTAGTTAGATCTGTGTAAACTGAGGATGCTATATTATTTATAAATGTTAACACCGATTTATTTATCTATCGTTATCCATATTCCATGTGACTCAACAGCATAGTATATTTTAATGTGTCTTTTGTTCTTTAAAAAAACAAACGTGACCTACGGGTTCTCCTAGGAAATATCAATGACTGATTTATTGAATAAGGCATCTGGTATTTTTCTGAAATTTGCATGAATCACAGCTTTTTGAAAAACTGCACACCTACAATATGTAAGCTGGGGCATTCACATGATATATGAATTATGGCTCACAGTCACATGCCTTCAAAGAGATGAAGTTCCACTAAAAGTGGGAGAGAGCCACCACTAAAATTAGGAAACTGTCTCCAATAGTGAGCTATGAAAGTTGATTTCTGGGACTTAAATTTCTGGGATCCCACTTTTGATTCAGGTAGCTATACACTAAAGTTGATCAAAGTGGGTCATTTCTACCAGAATGATCGAATTTGGGTGAAATGTAAAAATCATTGTTTTATTTGACTGGTGACAGACCATCATCATCTGAAAATAATGTTTGTATGATGATTGCTGGTCCACGAATGACATTCAGTGATAGAGCTGGTGTCATTAAACATGTATGGCCAGTTTGAATGACTGTAATAGTCAATGTGGCGTAGAATGTGTATAGCTGCATCTGTCAACCAAGCAATCATTCTTTAGCGGTTGTTTTAGCTATCAGCCTGCAAATATCTTATGTGTATATTCAAGTTTAGGACAGATTGACCACAGCCATTCATTGCTCATCAAGGTACAGTGACATCCTTGCGTGCATTTGTGCCTAGAAGTGCCTCTTTTTTCTTTGCTGGTTTTTGTGAATGTACAATTTCTGTCTCCATGTTTGGTCAGTTGGCAACTAGCATTTCCTAGTTTAATCTAAGAGCTGTACTGTTTATGCTGCACCAATCAAATGTCTCCCACCGGTGCCCTCCTTCCTCTCTTATAGCATGCAGTGTCACTGACACAGAAAGTAAGTTGCATTTTCATCTGTTTTCTCCTTCTTGTTTTCCTTGTATAGTTTTACAGACAAAATGGACTGCAGACTTCTGGACCTTTCACCTTCTCCAATAGCATACCATATTTTCACTCTATAAGATGCACCTTACCATAAGATGCACCTATGTAAAAAATGTATTTCATCAGACTTCAGATCAGAACCCCAACCTTTATCAGATCTACAATCCTCATCAGAACTCAGATCAGATCCTCAATTTTCATCAGACCCCTAGTATTCATCTGGCCTCAGATCAGATCCCCAAATCAAACCCTCAATCTTCATGACACTTAGGATCAGACCCCCATTCTTCATCAGACCTCCGATTCTCATCAGACTTCGGAACAGACCCCCAAATCACGCCTCCAATCATCAGACTTCAGATCACACCCCCAATTTTTATCATACCCTCAATTCAGACCCTCAATCTTCATCAGACCTCAGATCAGACATAAAATAAAGAAAAGAACTTACCTCTCCTGCTCTGGACTGCCACCACTTGGGAGATTCATTGTGCTTTTCCTGCAGCGCTGCATTGTGACTTAATGTCACATGTGAGATCATAATGTGAACTTACGCACACTACGTCCTGACTCTCTACACAGTCAGGACACAGCACAGTAACAGCAACATTGACAGCAACAGGAGTGCTATATTCACAGCTCTCCAGTCCTGCTGTGTACTTATGAAAGCATCAATCATGGAAGCGCTCATTAGTATTCACTTCATAAGATGTACTGCTATTTTCTACCACTTTTGGGGGAAAAATGTGTCTTATTGAGCGAAAAATACAGTAACTTTTAAGTTTTATATATTCTTTTTATATATACTTTTACAACTGATTTATGCAAAGTACCATATTAAAGCATATTCATATGGTGTTTCCTATTTCATTGTATACCTTCATTTTCTGGTTTTAAGTCTTATCTAGACTACACCGTGTTCTTAAAAAAGATATGCATTTTCCCTTTCTTACATTTAGATAATCATATGTGAATCCCGTCCCTGAATTATATTTCTTAGTTAACATCTAAATTATTTTGGCTAGAACCAGATAGCCAAAATGTAATATGCTGGATTGTGCAAGAATACAGGAGGCTATTCTGAACACTGAGCACTGCATGTTAATAACACTGTTCCAGCAATAGCTTAAATTAATGCCCCAAATGACTTTATACACCTGTTAAGTAATAAACTGAGATTTGTGGCTCAGTTTCTGTATTTAGAAGATTTTGTTGCTTTTATTTTTGTGATTTGTCTGTGAGATATAGTTGCAGTGCTTCAATTAGGAATACTATGAGAGTGCATTTTATTAAAGGGATATTTCCATAATTTAGAACATCATTATGATTTGTAGTGGGCTGACCACTGATAACCCCATCAATCCTGGGAATAATGGTTTATTACTGTGCCCCCTTTTTCTCATGCACAATGCATCACCTGGCCACTTGAATCACAGTGTAGCCCTGTTGAAGTGATTGGGGGCATCACAAGTTCCCAGCACAGATATCCCTCAAAGCACTAAGCAGAACAGGGAATGTCGACTAGTTGTGGACTTGTTCTGAAAAGTCAACTGAAATGTCAGGTACTCCTTAAATGGATACTTCCGTCGAAAATATTTTATTTTATAACCTAACTTACTATACGTGAATAGTCCATATTTTTATTTAAAAATGGGTGGATGGTTTTCTGGATATTCTTTTTTAAGTCACTCCATTTTTACTAGTTTAATTTCACTAATTACCATACTCTATATCTAAAATATAAAGTGCAGAATTGCACATTTTCTTGACAGACAATAGTACCTGGTGCAAATGCAGATTTTTCTTCCAAATCACTCTTATTTAACTCTGTGCATTGGTGCACAGAGTAGGGGTTTATCTAAGGCAATTTGGAACTTGAGCACGGTCTTCCTACTACAGAGCCACTAAGGCTTGGTTCATATCTGCATACCATCTGTTATGGGATCCGGCGGTAATCAGGCCGCTTTCTGGCATATATCCCGGCTTTCGGCCAGACAAAATATGTTGCGTGTAGTATATTTTTCCGGCTGAAAGCCAGCATGTATGCTGGTTACAATGACTGGATTACAGTGCTGAAATTCACAATGCAGATGTGAACCCAGGCTAATGATGTATTGTTGCCTTTAAAGGTGTATTAGGCACCCTGATTAGGCAGACGCTTGTCGGGAGGGAAGCATTCCTTCCCAGCAATTACCTGCTCGATACTGGAGGAGACCACTGTTATTACATGCCGTGATCTCTTCTGCAACGGGGGGAGGAGCTATTGCTATGCCATCGCATGCTGTACAGTGGTTTTCAGGCGGCAGATCGTAATTAGACAGCACGATATGCCGTACTATTGCCATAATGTGGTTCTCCATAGAAGCAGCATTGGGAACAATTTTCACATAATGCCATGTATAATATCTCCTTTTAGCTATAGCAGGGATCAGCAACCTTCGTCACTCTAGCTGCTGTGAAACTATAACTCCCAGCATGCACACTTTCTTGGCTGCTCTTTTAACTGATCCATGAGTTATAGCAAAACTGCACAGATAAAGTTTTTTTTTGGTGCATTTGTTGTGCTGCTTTCAGTTTATGAAAAGTGGACAAGTTGCCATTTCTCAGTCATATAGGAAAGGAGGACTGGCGGGTCAGCAATATAATAGTCACCTCCTCGAATACTACTAAAGTAGCTTTACATGCAGCTTTTACATTTACAGCAAAGAATCGTGACTTTCCTGTTACTCCCAGAAAATGAATATCTACTTTTTCATGAATATTTTTTAAACTTGACTTTTGCCAGATAGATCTAAAATATACAGTTTCTTTATATCTACAAATAAAAATAACAGTTCTGAGAAATAGTAACCTATCAAATAAAACAATTTTATGCTTTATATTAGGATACAGCCCGATGGTGCAGCTGGTCACATGCAGCCAAGCCCCGCCCACCCACAACAGCCAGTGGCTGATCTATTTTACCACAAAATGGTGCCACCATTGACTATGGGAGAAAAATAAAAAAATAAAAAGAGGTTAAAGCATCCGATATATATTAGGGATGGTGACCCAAAATATGTGAAATATCAGAATGATGGGGGCCAAAAGGGTGGAAGATCAAAGCCGGTTTGGGAAAATGGAAATGGTTGGGGATAAGGATATGAATAGTCGTCATTCGGAAGGTAGCTTAGTGGTTAAGTGTAGCGTAGCTGACACGTTGTAGTAAGAAGGACAATTCGGTAAAATTAGGAACTGGGGGCTCAAAGAGCACAACAGGAACCAATGTGGCCGTGGGTATATAACTCACTAGGTAGCACCACTCCTTAGTAGGGAAATGGATGAAATTAGGATATGTAAAAATGAATGAATAAACTTGTCAGTGACGAGACATATGTCTCTAATGGGAGAAAAAAATATGAAGAGGTATAAAATATGTGAAAAGAGAGAAAAAATAATGTATTGAAGAAATATGTAATGTGTATAAAAATATATAAAAGTGAAGATATTAAAAGAAAGGTGTAGAACTCACTTCACTGGGGAGGATGTCTGTTGGATAAAGCTCAAGACACCTTCAGACAGAGCCCCCTTGGCGGGGTCCACTTTAAGATGTTGGAAATTATGGCAGCCAGATGTCCAGCGTTGTGACACGTACAGTATACATATTAGATAAGGTTCTCGAAGACAGATCAACAATAAATACGGGGGATTATACAAAGATGAAGGGAAATGAAAAACAAAAAATGCAGATATATAAAACATATAGAGATGATGAGATATAATTAATTATATAGTTTTAATGTGTGGATATAAATAAATAAATAAGTATACTAATAAACTCAATTGAGTAATCTGATCTGGTAGAATGACTGCACTTCAGGAGATATGTTATAGATATAATATATAAAACAATCATCAAAACGACCGCATCACCCGAACTGTTCTTGATACTACCCGTAGCTCCCGCATCTCTACTCACAGCGAAAAATCCTATTCTAATGAGCAAGAGATGACTACACACTCATCCACCAATAGTACCCACCCTAATCTTCCACCGGAAACACAATATGGTCCTCTTACCAATACACCTGTAACATGCCACCCTATATTGGCAGACAGTGTCAAATCTAGCACCACTACTATTCCTACAACACATAACTCCAAATGGGACACACCAAGGGGGTTTCCTATTTCCACTATCCCTTCATGCCAGATACCAACATCAGAACAGACCGTGGGCAATCTGTTGGAAGACCCCAACATCTCTGTTTACAAAACTCCCATGGCCAACCATAAAACACCCAGGACCAATAACAAATCAGATAACCATAGATCACCATCAAAAATTTAAATCATGCATGACTCCCAGAACAATCAACCCACAAACGTTCTAAACACGACCATCACCAGTCAACTGAACGATTCTCTGAACATCATATCTACTCATTCTGTATCTACCAACAGCCCATAGCATTTCCTAGCATTGCCCACAAGCCTGTCTGAAAGTCCTTTTTCAGACCAAATGCCGCCTACAGCGATAAACAAGAACTCCACTCCACCACTAAGACAAACCTGGTCTACAATCCAATTTCTAAGTCCGTTATTCACACCACCAAGCCAAACTTCACTAAACAAATTTGGAAGTACACAATGAACTAAAATAAACCCATTTTACTCCCCAATACCTTCCACAAGAAAAAGACACATATCCAATTCAGAGGACACAGGGGTGGGAGACATAGGAATACGAGTAAAGAAAAAACTGAAACCCCAAAAAACTGATATAATAACTACACAACCTTCTTCAGCAGATCAAAAAACGAGAGGAATCTTAAATCTATCCCAATATCAGCTAAAACCAAATGAAATAGCCTTACTCACAAAGGCCTCTCATTTTGTCCCACAAACTAACCAGACCTATTTGAACTTTTTGTCGATTTAAATCAATTTATACACAAAATTACTCTAAAACGGCATTTTGCCTACAAACCCACACAAGATGTTATCAAGCCTGCCCCCTCAACTTCCCCCATCTCCCATAATAAAGAAATACATCCACTGAGTCTACCCGAACCAGATCCCATTGCCTCTCTTGTTAAGGGTAAATCTTTCTATCCCCTTGAGAGTAGGGGTCCACATATAGAATGTTTTTACAATATGGTCCTAAATTACCTGAAAGGCACCTTTGATAAAACCTCCCAAAATATTAATTATGACTGTATGGGTAAATCACCAAGAAATAACCTTAGTAGAGAGGAACAGCGGGCCCTAAGAAATCTCATGGATAACAAAGAAATAGTGATAAAAAGTGCCGACAAGGATGGAGGCATAGTAATTATGGAATTTGGATATTACCTAACAGAATCCCGGAGAATACATCTGATCGTGAGTACAATAGAACTATCAAAGTTGATCCAACAAAGGGCTTCAAAAAATCTCTTTATGAACTAGTAGACTCAGGATATAGACAAGGGAGTCTAACTAAAAAAGAAAGAGCCTTTTTAAAAATTCAACACCCATCCCTATGCCAATTTTACTTCCTACCAAAAATCCACAAATCCCTTGTGAATACCCCCGGTAGACCGATCATCTCTGGGATAGACTGTCTAACTTCCAACTTGTCAGAATATGTGGACAGTTTTCTACAGAAATACTTATCCAACTACTTGAACCCCTAACATGGGAGGAAGATTACATGTGGGTAACGCTGGACATTACCTCTTTATACAGCAAAATTATACATGACCTAGGGGTTAAAGCCATAGCAAACATACTGACTAAGGATCCAGGAAATCAGGAAATTAAGAAAAGGTTCCAGCTTCAACGGTGCAGTACAAAATTGATTCATTGAAGCGTATAGCTTTTCCAGTGCAGGTAAAAAAAACTTGGTCTATGCGTTTTGGACCTTTACATGTTGGTCCTTAATCATGACATATGCCATGATTAAGGACCAACATGTAAAGGTCCGAAACGCGCAGACCAAGTTTTTTTTACCTGCACTGGAAAAGCTATACGCTTCAATAAATCAATTTTGTTCTGCACCGTTGAAGCTGGAACCTTTTCTTCATTTCCTGATTTCCTGCTATCAATTCAGCTGTTTCCAGAGGCTGTTGGTTCCGTGCTCACGGCAAAGCAGGAAGGTGAGAGTTGCCTTGCATCTGCTAATCTTTTGTTGAGTAAGGATCCACTATTACCAAAATCTCAGAAAGAGTTCATACATCAAGCCATTGAATTCATACTCTACCATAATTATGTTATGTCCAAGTCAAAGGCACTGCGATGGGGACAAAGTTTGCCCCATCGTATGCCAATCTGTTTATGGGGGTCTTTGCAAAAAATTTTGGGGTATTGTCACACCCCAAAGTCAAATTTTACCGTCGCTATCTTGATGATATTATTTTCGTATGGCAGGGATAGACATGTGAACGCAATGAATTCATTAAATCACTTAACTTCAACAATTGGAATCTATCTTTCAACCTCGAACACAACCCAACCAAAATTGGATTCCTAGACCTACACCTCAGTCTACAATAGAAAGATTTCCATGTTAATGAAACGCCAAATAATGTTTTCTTTTTCCACTGATATACGCCACTAAAGGCTTTACCACATATAACTGGAACAGTGAACGGCAAATTTATTTTTCTTTTTCCACGTATATACGCCACTAAAGGCTTTTCAACAGACAACTACAGCTCTGAATGCCGAATACATTTTTCTTTTTCTACTGATATACGTCACTAAAGGCTTTACCACACATAGCTGGAACAGTGAACGCCGAGTCTATTTGTCTTTTTCCACGTATATAAGCCACTAAAAGCTTTTCAACAGACAACTGCAGCACTGAACGCCGGATATATATATTTTTTTCTACTGATAGAGAGCCACTAAAGGCTTTACCACATATAACTGGCGCCAAATATATTTTTCTTCTTCCACATATATATGCCACTAAAGGCTTTTTAACAGAGGATGTAGGCTTTTAGTTTCGCAAAGAAACACCAGCACTTGAGGCAGAGTGATCTGAAGTCAACCAGGCTTAGAGGAGGAAGTAGGTCCGCGCTGGAAGAGCGAGACTCAGTGCTCGTGCTATTTCTGTGCTGCAGAGAAGTCCCTGTGGTGTCTAGTAAGCAATACCGCAGATAGATGTGGGCTGGTGTGAATTAGTTAGCATTTTTTTGCATAGTGTATTCACCTATATTGGTGAGCTGCTCTTATGGACGTGCGGCGCCGAGCCCGCACTCCACAGCACACACACGCTCCTCTATTCCCGACTTTTAGACAGTTCCCGCCAGTGCAGCTTCAATGCGCGCTAATAAGGATGTCATCTCGTAAGCGCGCATTGTGTGAAACGTGACGTCATGTTATTTTCACGCCTAAGACTTTTAAGTATATCAATCTTGGCTGCTAACGTTTTTAACTTGTTTCCTGCTGCAGACACTAAACGCACTTCCAGTTCATGAATGTGGTGAAATGTTTTATGTGAAACTGCTTTTTTGGGGAAAATTGGTCGGTAGATGTAACTATGGTCAAGGACAATATATGCACTTTACAGCCCACTGGGTAAATGTGGTTCCTGCCCAGCTATACCATCAACATGGCAAGATGAACTGCTTCAGCCTCCACTTTCTCACGCCACTCACTGGTCTGCACACAAATCCAGAACCAAAAAGTTTTACTCAAGGGATATTCTTTAGGTGTGGATACAGAAGAACAAGTGATTGTGAGGTTGTCAAAATATCACGGAGCTTGGTTACAACAGAAAGAGGAATCAGGGAATCATTGCGAATCAAATTTTTCCTAAAATTAGGATCGAATTCCACTTTGTCAACTTCGATTCGCTCATTTCTAGCCGTCACTGACAAGTTTATTCATTCATTTTTACATATCCTAATTTTATCAATTTCCCTACTAAGGGAGGCGCTACCTAGTAAGTTATATCCCCATGGCCACATTGGTTCCTGTTGTGCTCTTTGAGCCCCCAGTTCCTAAGTTACAGAATTGTCCTTCTTGCCACCAATAACTGCCATGAATGGGGGTGGCTTGGCTATATGGAGCCAGCTGCACTTTAAAATGTAACATTGCATCCTAATGTTTTAACATTGTTTACTTTGTCAAAACAGTAGAAAAAATCCAGCAGCAAGCTTAGGGTAAAATCCAGTTTCTTTATTTCCTCAATATAAAATCCATAGGCAGACCAGACAGGCAAGGTCTATTTCTTTCGACTGTAAGTCTTAATCATGACCATGGAAGAATAAAGAAATTTTTTTTATCCTGAGTCTGCTGCTGGATTTTTTTACTGTTTTGATTCCTGGTTCGGGATCCGTGCCCGGCAAAGGAGGACTGTGGGTGAGCTGAAATCCCCTTTTTCTTATATATTGTTTACTTTGTGCCTACTTTATTCCCTACACATTAGAAGCACAGGTCAGTACTGAGTCTGCCTCTAATTATAATAACAAAAGTGAACATCTAGTTCCAATGGAAAATAATACAATTATATATAATCAGTCACTTTCCATTACTAATTTCATTATTTTTTCTTTCCTTCAGATCTGTCGGACTGTGCTCTGAACTCTTTCCCAGTCGGGCTGTATTTGTCCACAAGTTCAGTTGCTGACAAAATCTTCTCAATTTCACTGGCTAATAATGAGTTGAAAAGTCTGACGGGAAAATTCTTTACTGTTTTCAAAGAAGTACAAGGTATGAGCAGATATCTCAGTATGCTGTATAGCTAATAAAATGTCACAGTGATCTTTTGCGTTTTTAGGGGAACCTGCAGTTGTCCATGCTGGGGTCTGTATATACTGTAAACTGTATGGATTAAACTTGTCAGTATTGGTGGTGATATTCCCCCTTGTGGAATCTCCTGACAATTCCTTGGATCACATGAATATTTTACTGAATTCAGTAAGAGCGGTGTAATGTGCCCCAAATCCAATGATCCCCCACCCTCCCATGCGTGGCGGTGCTGGGAAATGAAACATTTTTTTCCAATAGTTTGCATAGATTATAACTGATTACTGGGTATTATTGCAGTGGTGCTACCAGTAAACTATTTAAAGTGTAACTGCCATTTCATTTTCATACCCTAATAGTATAATACACCATGCTGTATAAATGCTTTTGTGCTTGATAATTTAATCTTTTTCAATTTCACCTCATAATAACACCCAGAAATGCGTGTCACTTTCAGATTGAGCAGGCCTCTTCTCACAATGTTGTCATGTGCAGCCGTCTCCTCTCTGATATAAACAAGAGACGGGGAGAGCACTGGGAGAAGGAGGAGGAACACAGCCCTGAGTGCATGGGCTCTGGCAGAAAGTGGAGGAGGGAGGGCTGCTTTAGATGCTGCTTTCTCCTGAATGGTAGCAGCTAGAAACATGCAACTGGTCTTGTTTGAAAGCTGAAAGTCAAAGAATGAAAGTCCAAGCAACAGAGGTAAAATCACTGTTAGAAATCGAGTCAGGAATAATTGCGGGTAGAACCTGCTTTTACTTTCACTTTTAGCTGAATTCATTACATCCCGATTTCTATCAGTGATATCTTCCCCTGTACTGAACATATTGCTGTCATTCTGGTATTGTCTGGAATGTCAGATTTCAAACAATACAAAACCCATATCTCTAGCTAGAACCAAACCAGAGATATGCGCAGTTAAAGCAGTCAGTCTGCATGAGGAGCAGCTGCAGAGCTGACAGGAGGAGAAAAAGATAGTAAAACTAAAATATAGAAATATAGAAATGTGACATTATCATCAGTGTAGTGACCCCCATAATAAAATTACATTATTTTTACAACACAGTGAACGCCGTAAAAGTGAACGCTTTTTTATCTTTCCCCTAAAAATAAAATAATAAAAGTTATTTAATATACTATAAATATCCCCAAATGGTTCCTAAAAAAACCTTTTAATGTGATTATTAAGAGGCTAAAACAAATGCTTACTGATTTCATGTCATTGCAGGGCTTGTCTCTGGTTAGCTGTGTGTGAGAGGATACACACTGCTCTGTGGTAGTGGGGAAATTATCTGTATTCTGATTGGTCTTGTCTGTCTCTGGTTAGCTGTATGTAAGAGGATACACACTGCTCTGGGGTAGTGGGGGGAGTTATCTGCATTCTGAGTCCTGTCATGTGAGGAGAGGAAGGGCTTATGGGAAGTAAGGGAAGTACAGGATGCCCTCAAGGACATGGCAAACATCACCAAATGAACTGCAGCAGAGGCCATGTTAGGAAAATGCTGAAATATAGGCACAGAGAAATAGGGTTTCTAAAGGCTGAATACAGACATCAGAAAGGTAAAATTAACTTTAAAATAGTGCTTCATGAATACCGTCCCTTCAGCATCACATATGTTAGGAATTTCATTTTTGGTAGTGAAATGGCAGTTACACTTTAATGTCATTTCTCACAAAAAGAAATTTTCCAAAGTAGACAACCCCTTTAAAGACCTGTGTTGTACAGAGCACATTGGAAACTTGCCCCACTAAGTTGCGTTAACCTAGCGGCTCCATTTTGCTAATTCTAAAGATTTCAAGTTAAACCTTCTTATTACAGCCGGTTTTCTTGTGCTACAAGGTATCCACCCCAACAAAAAAATTAAGGCTTTATGTCCATGGTTGTGTCCATATTTTGGTTTATAAAATATGGATAACCTCCATGTGCATTCCGGGTATACAGTACTGTAGCTTCTTTTATGTCCCTAGTGGCCAATTGTTCCTCCAGAGATACTGGTGATATAGCATAAATACAGCCTAACAACCAGGGGCGTACATAGAAATCATTGGGCCCCATAGTGAGAATCTGAATTGGGCTCCCTAACTCCACCTACTACCCACCGCTGGACCATCCCACTACCTGCCCTGGCTCCTCCCCTGCCACACCCCCCCATTGTATTCCTACTGACCCAGATAATGAAAGGCACAGGTCAGTTTCGCCTAAAAGGGAACGCCGTAGGAACAAAACCCGTAAAATGGTGGAGGAATTGTGTTTTTTGTTTCCAATTCCACCCCATTTGGAATTTTTTGCCCGCTTCCCACTAAATTGTATGCCATCTTAAATGGTGGCATTAGAAAGTACAACTTGTCCCGCAAAAAATAAGCCCTCATATGGATATGTGACCATAAAAATAAAAAAACATATGGCTCAAGGAAGATAGGGAAGAAAATGCAAAAATTAAAGAAATTCTGGTATTCTAACTGTTAAAGGGGTTATCCAACCCCTATTATACCCCCCAAAATGTCTGGCCACTGCATGCAGGTAATACTTATGCCTGGGGGGCAGTCAATAGCAGGCCGCAAAGGAAATGAGCCTCCCTAAGGAGACTCGTTCCCATTGTGGCCTGCTAATGACTGCCCCCCACATCTCTGGATGTTTTTATTCATGTGACAGGGGGGATGCAATGGTGGCTGTGTGGGCATCAGTAACGCGGCTGCCAGGAGCGGGATAAGCATTACTTGTAGGAGGAGCCCTGGCATTTTGGGGGGCATTATAGGAATTAGATAACCCCTTTAACTCCTTGCTGCTGATGCTTAGTTTACTATGAGAAAAAAATAACCATTTATAGAGTATAAGTTGATATTGCTGTCATAACGTGTAAGAAATAAAAGCGTGAACATCATACGTTATACAGAAAAATATGATCTATTACACGTTACACACCAATAATGTTGTTAAACCTTGCAGACACCAGTAACTCCACCATATAGTGCTTCTCCCATACACTATGCACAAATAATAACATAATATGCTATATTTATACAATGTACACAGATAAAGCCACCATATCCTGTACACAGTGGGACAGGGCAGCTATTAACAGTTTTTTGGCCCATTATTGCCACGGAGTCAGTGCGACTAGGCACTGTTAGGGCTCTTTCACATGAGCGGATGCCGTGCGTGTCATACACAGAGTGAATGACAGCCAAGCCCCACACTGGACAGCAGAGACACCGAGCATTAACATAATTCATGATCATGTGCCTATCTGTGATCTTTTTACTACGAAATCACGGTTAGATAAAGTCGTCACTGTGATTTTGTAGTAAAAAGATCACAGATAGGCACATAGCGTTATCAATCATGTTACTGCTCCGTGTCTCTGCTGTCCGGAGACTGCTTGGCTGTCATTCACGCTGCGGATTACCCGCACGGCATCCGCTCGTGAGAAAGAGCCCTTAGAGGAGGCAGATGTCAGGGACCCGGCAGTGGGTGGGAGATTAGAAGCTGCTAGAGGCTCTATGAGGGGAGTGAACATAAAAGACAAAAGGTGATGGAGATCTGTTATTAGGCTACATTCACACGACCGTATGAATGGCTCCGCATCCGTTCCACAATTTTGCGGAACGGGTGCCGACCCATTCATTTTAATGGGGCCGCAAAAGATGCGGACAGCACACAGTGTGCTGTCCGCATCCGTAGATCCGATCCGTGGACCCGCAAAAAGGATAGAGCACAAGAGCGGACAAGTATAGGTATTTCTATTATAGGGCCGGCTACATTCACACGGCCGGTATCTGTGTTTTGCGGGTCCGCAACCCATATGGTCGTGTGAATGTAGCCTTTAAGGGAGGATTTCAGCAGCTGGCATGGGATCTTTTATATGAAAGGGAAAAGAAGCAGGTGGCATGGACTCTGTTAGATCAGGGGGCAGAAGTTGCCAAGGGCTTTGTGCTAAGGAACTGGGCACATCAAGTCCAATAGGTGATAGGGGCTCAGAATACTGATTGATGGACAGAACCAGAATGGAGGAGGACAGAAGGTTCCATGGGCTATGTGAGTGGGTGGTGGTGACAAGGACTACAAAAGGTGGGGACTTCAGGAAACATAGAAGATGATAGTGGCTGGAGAGGCCACAGATGGTTGCAGCTATTCTGTGGGGACAGTAGTATAGGGGCATACAAGAGAGGTTCTGTGGGGGCCAGAAGGGAGATAATAGTTAACAACAGCAGGATAGAGGGAGATGGCAGACAGCTAGTTTTATACCTGAGATTCTTTCCTGCTGCAGTATTTTTTCCTGGCTGGCGATGGGGGTGTGGCTTTACAGGATGGGGGCGTGGCTTCACAGAGGTGGGCATGGCCATTGAAGTTCTTTCTGCTTGAGCCTGACAGGGAGAGTCGGGACATCAGCAGCCTCTGCTCCTTTTGTGTACACAATGGGGGGGACGGGGGAGGTTCTGAGGGGGGCCCTGACTAAGAATAGGGGAAGCAAGCAGGGCCCGGCCAGGACAAGTGGGCGGGCTGCCTCAATGCCCGATAAACTGACTAATCTGAGTCTGCAGATGTAGGGGGCGGGGCCTTCAATGCGCTCCGGGCCCCCCATGCCACGGGCCCCATAGCAGCGGCGTGGTCTGCCTATATGGTAGGTACGCCACTGCTAACAACTCACATATAGCTGTTTTGGATATATTAGTGTTCATCAAGGCAAGGTATAGAAACTTGGATGCTTCAAGAGCACTAGTCCACTTAGGCAACATGGCTTGGGTGAGGAGGAACCAAACACCCTCTTTTCTAGGCTATTTGTATTCACTCCCATCACAAATCTGAATGTCTTAGGGGGCAATATAGTCATTATCTTTTGTATAGATCATCAGTAAGTAACGTTGACTGGAAACAAGTGGAACTCAACATTTTGGGTGAGGCTACACACATACTCTTTGTAGTGAGATACTTCCTATTTTAATTATTGCCACAGCTATTATCCAGTATTAAACTGCATATAATGTAGTACACTCCTGTAGACTGCTGCTGTCACTTAGTAGATAAAATCAATCTTGTAGCACTAGGTGTATCCTAAGTAGTTAGAATTGATCAGTAATTTATCAGACAGCAGCTACATTTGATGTGCTTCATAGATCTAGCGCAGGTACGGCCGGGCTTGCATGCTTCGACTGCAACATGCCGCTAAAACCCTGCCCACTCATAGAGACCAGTGGCATTACAATTTTGGGGTTAATCCCCAAAATCAAGCTTATATTGCTCACCCCAAAACATGTAAATCCAGCCATACAGCAGTCTTTTCTATCACATCTTATTTGTCATTTACTCATTAGCATTTGTAAGTTTTACTGTTAAATGCTACAGCATATTCATCTGTGAAGTGATATTTAAAAGCTGTCATGCTCTTGACCTACTTTGTTCAAACCATCGTTTGTCCTTTCCACTTTGAAAGTACTAAGTGTTTTGTTAAAGTGAAGTTCAGCAAACTCTTGTCCACATCACTACCCACACATTAGACACTTATGAAAAGGACATGATCGGCCTGATACCTGCTATTCAGCAATTAACTTATGTGTTTTAGTGTTTGAATGCCATTTTATTTCTGGGAAATGTCTTGGATTTTTCTTTCAATTTCTGACTTGTGTATCACTTAGGCTACATTCACACAAACGTATTTTGTTTCCGTGCCCGTTCTGTTTTTCTGCAGATAGGATGCAGACCCATTCATTTCAATGGATCCGCAAAAAATGCAGACAGCACACTGTTTGCTATCCTCATCCGTATGTCCGTTCCATAGCCCTGCAAAAAAGATAGAACATGTCCTATTCTTGTACGTTTTGCTGACAAGGATAGGCATTGTTACAATGGATCCGCAAAAAAAATGGATGCTATACCAAACATCATCCGTTTTTTTTGCGGACCGCAAAACACATACGGTTGTGTGAATGTAGCTTTGACAACCTCTGCCATTGAAATAAATGCACAGTAGCAGTTACAGGTGCTTACCCTGAAGATTTAAAGGAGTTGTCTTAAGAAGACAACCCCTTTTTAAAATGATGCTGGTGACGGGCCACACGTCTGGCTTCTCTTACCACCACTGCATCAAGGCTTTCATTGGATATCACATGAGTAATGGCTGTATATGGAATGTAGGAACATGCCAAGTCCATCAGAGAGAACCAGTCTTACAGAGCCATTATACGTTTTAACACATAAATGGGGTCCTGAACAGTAGACCCTTCATTTGACATCCATATGCTATATTAGAGCTTATGGGCAGGAGTTATCATCCTCAGACAGTCCCTTTAAAAGGCAAATTATACTGGTGGAGCTTTGTTTATGACATCAGAAGAATGAATTATAGCCATTTCTCTACTGTTTAGGGAATCTTGTGAATTTCAATTTAAAAGCAGTTAGCAGAACATACAACTGGGAATTTGTCCATTAGACTAAAGTTGTTAATTAGATCACAGCCTCTATTCGGTAAAAGTTGTGTATTTACACGCAGTTTTTAAAAGCACAATTGTGGAAAACCACACCAGCATCTCTTTTTAAATGCACATGGTTTTTGTTACTGTATATAGTAATCATTTGTAAATCAGCCGTCTTTGAAATTATCCTTTTACTGAGGCATGTTTAGCACAGAAGTTGATAACTAGTTTTAGTTTTGCAGGCACATAGAGATGGTTTGTTCACTTTTTACTGATTGCTTTTATGCAAATAAAGGCCCTCACTCAAACTTATAGGTAACATTTAACAAAAATTAAGATGGAATGTAAAGAAGAAAAAAAATTATTGTTCTGAAAATTAGCCAAGTCCTCAAGGGTTAAAGTTTCATTATGTGATACTTTTGAAACATGCTGCCTTGTGTCCAAAAACTATCCTGCAAGGCTAAGTTTACATCTGCGTTGGAGGCTCCATTATAAGCCTCCGTTGCAGATTCCATAAAAAAGACTGGGTGAAAAATTTCTGCATGCAGGTCTTTTTTGTCCGGTAAAAAAAACAGGATTCTGAACGGAAACTGAATGGATTCCATTGTAATCAGATCCGTTTAGGTCCGTTACTGTACGTTCCCTGTCCAGCACTTCTGTTATTACCATTGTTTTGCTCTGTTAGAGTAAATATAAAATGGTGATATGAAAGTGGCCTAACCAGTATCATAGAAAAATATCTTAAAGGGATTGGCCACTTTCAGCTTACTGTTGACCAATGTATTTCTATATTTTATCAGGTATATTCCCTTGTTTACAAAGTCTTTTGTGCTGTCCACACAGAGGTCCTGTCCATAGGATGGCCACTGATGGAGGGTCATGTGACCAGGAAAATCACCTTTTGATGTCTCCTCCATTCAAACACACGGCACCTGCACTAAACTCCCAACAAACAAGTACAGATGGCAGGTGCAGGGTATTAGAATTTTGCCTGGTCAAATGACCCTCCATCAGTGGCCATTTTATGGACAGGACCTCTGTATGGACAGCACAAAGACTTTCTAAACAAGGAGTATACCAGATAAAATATAGAAAATGGTGCAGCATTATAACAAGGGCTATACTAGTAAGTGCCATATAATCGTCCCATAAACACATTGGTCAACAATAACCAGAAAGTGGCCAACCCATTTAATGGAGTTTTCTTGCTTGAGACAATCCACCCTACTGTATTAGTGTATGCAAACTGAATGGGGGACGAATGAACATCACTATGATTTTTTGTCCATCTTTCTGTTTGCATAAAGTCGGCAAAGCATACAATTAATAGTTTGTGCATGATTAAAATATTCTGATCTTTTCTATACAATAAAAGGAGAATTGGTAACGGTAGGTTCACATCTGCAGTACGTCAATCCAGTAGTCTGTTCTGGCAGATGAGCAGACTACCTGACTTACCATTTCTGACATAGCCACACTGCTGGGTGCCACCGGATCCCCATTCACTACAACAGGATCTAACAGGGAATCAGTGGGTTTCTGGTATAATGCCAGCAATTATGCCAGAAACCCATTGGATCCGATTATAGTGACTGGGGATCCAGGGGTGCCCAGCAGTATGTGGTATGTTGGAAAAGGTAAATCAGGTAGTCTGCTCCTCTGCCAGAACAGACTACCTGATTTAACTATCACAGATGTCAAACTACCTTTGAAATGTAAAACTGTCCAGAAATGCCATTTTAAGTTTCTTCGCCTTGTTTGTTTATTTTGTAAATGCCGAGTTAATGATTTGAATATATTAAGTTTAAAAGCTATTCATTCAGAAAGATGCTCTGTATGAACAGGAACATCTAAGATAATTTTGTACAAACAGCTGTGCCCTGAGATTGATACTTCAGTGCTTCCAGTAGGGCTGTGATTTTTGGCACTTTGGTGATTGAGAAGATAATGAGTGCTTAAGCTCTTTTTGAATTACATCTAAATGTGAATGTAAGTGGAGTTTTTTTTTAAGAGTTGAATCTAATTATTCGCTCTCCTAATCGTTGCAGAACTTCAGATTCTTAATAGTGGATTAAAGCAGCAATCTTTATAACCTCATCTCTCAGTGAGATCTGTCTCAGGAATGATGTTTTAGCTTTTGATGCTAAAAATCTTTCCTAGTGTTATAGTCTATAAAAATATACCTAAATTGTCCGAATATGATAGGCAACTCATTTAACAAAGGGAATCTGTCAGGTCCCACAAGCCCCATTAAAGGGAGTCTGTCACCACATTTGGACATTATAGACCGCTTACATAGCGTTCTGGCATAACTTTAGAAGAATCAAATGGTACCTTTGTTGCGTTCTTCTGTTGTTCACCTGCGGCAAAAACATACTTTTATTGATATGTAAATAAGGGCTCGCAAGAGCCCAGGGGCGGCTTTAAATTCTTTGGTGCCCAGGCTGCTCATCCTCTTTTGTTATTATCTCAGCCCCAGCCTCTGCCCGCCCTTCTCTTCCCTTGCGTCCTCCTCCTCTCCCTGTAAAATCCTGCGCCTGTGCTCTGTCTCGCTTGGTCGGAGCATGCTCACTGCGATGCCCGCTGTGGGCACGGCATCGCTGTAGCTACTGCACATGCTCCGGCCAACGGCGTGAACCCAGCTGCAAGGAAGCCGTTGGCCGGAGCATGCGCAGTAGCTACAGCGATTCTGTGCCCACAGTGGGCATCACATTGTGCATGCCCCTGCCAAGCTAAGCAGAGCGCAGACACGGGAATCAGTGTTGGGTGATCGCGGTGTTCGGCCGAATACCACGTGTGCTCGAGCGTGATGCTCGAGTCTCCTCCACGCACATGCAGGTAAGTACTGCCATTCACTGTAATGCCGTAGCCATGTTGGCTGCTGGCATTAAAGTGATTGGCTAGCCGGAACGTGTTATCGGGTGCTATATAGCACCTGATGACACGTGTTTGGCTCAGTCTTAGTCAGGGAGAGCTGGAGAGTAGAAGGGAAAGGTAGTGTAGGGATTGAAATAGGAATATTTTTGTTTTTATACTTGTTATAGACCCAAAAGTCCTTTTAAGGACTGTTGTTGTATCTGGCAGCAATATATATTTTTAGCGCATCCTGCTTAGTGCTTAGCTTGCAATTGTTTGGCCACTGCAGACAGCGACATTATCTGTGCTATATCTCCTATCTAACGTGTGCACAGCCTAAAAATATCTGTGACATCCAGTGTACTTTTTCCATAGACGGTTTCCGCTGCGGACAGTTACATTGCCTGTGCTACATCACCTGTATAATGTTTGCATACCTAAAATAGTGACATTCAGTCTAATTTTTTTGATGCTGATGGCAGCGACATTACCTGCGCTACATTTCCACTATAACGTTAGCGCATCTGAAATATCAGAGACATTCAGTGTCACTTTTTTTCGCTGCTGGTGACAGCGACATCATCTGCGCTACATCTCCTGTGTAACATGTGCACAGCCTGTGAAGGTGGGGAAGTCGCCCCCCACTTTTTCACTAATACAACTCTTGCGACCATCAGCCCATGCATCCACACGCGTCTAACCTGAGCTGGAATTGCCGAGTCTGGATCTAAGTATCCCAGCAGTACTGTCTGGATATCCGGTAGAAACTGGTAAGAAACCTCTTTCTGGATACTCTGGAGTACCTGGTCCCAAAAACTCCTCAATTTACTACAGCCCCAAAGAGTGTGAACATAATCTGCTCCAGCACAACCACACTTTGGGCAACAGCACCCTCTCCCCCTATTCCTCACAAATTTTGCCTGAATCTTAGGCGTATAATAGAGTCTATGAATGATCTTAAATTGGATTAATCTATGCGCATTGGAGATAGAAATCCTACTAATGTTCCTATAGATCTTCTTCCACTGCAGGGGGGGACAATGCAGTTCCTGCTCCCACCTACTAGGACTTTTAAATACCACTATGTTCGCCAAAGCTGCCCGAAGTTTAAAGTACAGTTTAGAGATTTTAACATCAACATCCCCTTGCCCAAAACAAAAATCAAAAAATGAATGCTGCCGAGCAAACAAACGATCCTTATCCTTAGTGCAGTCATATGCGTGCTTTAAGCTTAAATAGTGCATCACATCTAGTGAGGTAATAGAGGAACTATTATATTCCGTTATA
Source organism: Bufotes viridis (assembly GCA_033119425.1). NCBI lineage: Eukaryota > Metazoa > Chordata > Amphibia > Anura > Bufonidae > Bufotes > Bufotes viridis. The sequence continues at coordinate 192,652,651 of CM065594.1, forward strand.
GACTTAAAGTGGCCTGAAGAAAAAAGGTGAGTCACCCTAACCACACCCTTGTGCAACCAATAAGAGTAGTCTGTGACTTTGAGGAATTCCTTCAGATTCCTGTTCTCCCACAGAGGGGTAAACTCAAAAGCATACGGAGCCTTAAGGATACTCCTGAGTTTATTCCATGCCCTCTGGAGGGTCCAAGGGACCAGGAGTGCCTTCCCCAAATCCAACTGACCACGTTCCAAAACTAAAAAAATGTTGTCTATATGCTTTCCTGTGACCAAAAACAAATACTGCGCCAGTGAGCTATCTTTATAATTACAACAACGTTGAATTTGGGCGCATAAGTAATAACCCTGAAAAAAGGGGGTTGATAGACCTCCCTCTGCTTCAGCGAGCCAAAGATACCTCTGCTTCATACGCACCCTCTTCCTGCCCCATATTAAATCATTAAGTAGAGTTTCTATTCTATGAAAAAAAACATTCGGGATCCAAGTAGGGGCAGCGCAAAGGGGGTATAACACAATAGGCAGTATAATCATTTTAATGAGAGCTAAACGGTCAGTCTGGGAGAGGACAAATTTCTGCCAAGCCGTTATTTTCATCCTAATTTTATTTAATAATGGGGCCAAATTGAGATCATAGAACCTATTTATCGGGGTCCCTATTTTAATCCCCAGATAGTCCAAGGTGTCATTTACAGCAAGAACACGAACCCCACTACCGGTATCTACAGCTTTGCGGTTAAGTGGGAGGAGCGATGACTTAGACCAGTTAATCAAATAGCCTGACACTGAATGAATGGGCTCTGTATTGGCGACAGGTTAAAACCTATGTGGAAATGAAGTCTAGGAAGAGGGGGGCACGGGCAGCAGAATGAAATGAATAATTAGTTATATTAAATGGCGGCTTGTTTATTGAAGGGGTTCTACACAATGACAGCCAAATTGTCCTGGGGGGGGGGTTAATATATAAGATTTACCGTATTGTAACACTTCGGTTTTTTGTCTTAAATTGGTCATAAGGTTACCGATTATGAATGAATTTGATATGTATATTTTTATAAGTGTATATTCTCAATAAAAAAAAAAAACATGTGCACAGCCTAAAAATATCTGTGACATCCAGTGTAACTTTTCTGTAGAGGGTGTCCGCTGCGAACAGTTACATTACCTGCGTTACAACTCCTGTATAATGTTTGCCTATCAGAAATATCAGTGACATTAATGCAGTGTAATTTGTTATTAGCCGGAGGTGACAGCGACATTACTTGCGCTATACCTTATGTATAATGTTTGAGCACCCTAAATATCAGTGACATTCATTCAGTGTAATTTTTTATTAGCCAATGGTGACAGCGACATTACTTGCGCTATACCTCCTGTATAATGTTTGTGCATTCTAAATATCAGTCACATTCATTCAGTGTAATTTTTTATTAGCCGGTGGTTACAGCAACATTCGCTATACCTCCTGTATAACGTTTGTGCATCCTAAATATCAGTGACATTCATTCAGTGTAATTTTTTATTAGCCAGTGGTGACAGCGAAATTACTTGCGCTATACCTCCTATATAATGTCTGCGCATCCTAAATATCAGTGACATTCATTCAGTGTAATTTTTTATTAGACGGTGGTGACAGCGACATTACTTACGCTATACCTCCTGTAACGTCTGCGCATCCTAAATATCTGTAACATTGACTAATTTTTTCTTGGCCGCTGTTGACAGCAGTGCTATTACCTGTGCTACATCTCCCGTATAACGTTTCCTCATCCCAAATATCTGTGACATTGACTGCAATTTTTCTGCAATACCAGAAGGTAATTGCTCCAAAAATTTCCAGCTAACAACACTGGCTGCAGAGTACGTAGTTCCTTGGCCAACCAAGGAGGGGAGACGAGGGGAACACACAGCAGTTCCAACAGAGGCAGGGCAACACTCTCCAAGGCCTGGGATAGTTTTAATAAAACCCCGCCAGCACCCTTAACCTGATGCGCAGCCTAGTGTCACAAAGAGGAAAACATTGACCGTGTCAACGTCCTCAGTGATTCCTCTGTGCCTTAAAACTATTGGGTGTCCAAGCTGGACACGTGGCACGAACTGGCGCTCTAGGCCTTGGAGGTGCTGGCCTGCCCCGCCATCAGCATTTTGTCAGAGCGTGTATTTAGTGCTGCTGGGGGCATGATAACTGATAAGCGCATCCGCCTGTCAACTGAAAATGCTGACCGGTTGACTCTTAAAAAATGAACAAGGCCTGGATTGCCCCTGACTTCTCTACTCCACCAGAGGAAACGCAGGTAATATAAAAAAATACCTTTATTAATTCACCAATATGTAAAAACATGATCCACAATATCAACTACAATGAGAGTTCATAGGCACGAACAAAGATGGAGAGAAAAAGCTCCCTAAAAATGTATGGTCAGCAGTGCCACAATGATATTAGATAGGCTTGGGAGGCAGAGTAAGCCACAGTACTATACAAAATAAAGTGCAAAGTGCAATAGCTACAGAGATAACAGCATGTGCTCGCCTCCTCCCCATAAGTAAACATGTATACCGACCACAAAATGCCCGACGATCGTTTCGCAGCTGCTTCTTCAAGGGCGGCTGAACATAAAGGCACTTTAAATGTGAATTGTATGGTGTATTGAATACACTGTATTCCCATGCACCCCTTCCACCACTAAAAAGGGTATATGGTTCAATCTCCCTTTTCTCATCCTTCTCCAGCATATCAACATGCTTATTAGGTTGCCCTCGCTCCTAATGTTTAGGTCAGCTCAGCAGCGGGCCCTAACCCATAATGTTTTTGAGGGTCACCAGCAGGCCCTCACCCATAATGTTTTTGTGGGTCACCAGCAGGCCCTCGCCCATAATGTTTTTAAGGGTCACCAGCAGGCCCTTGTTCATAATGTTTTTGAGGGTCACCAGCAGTCTCTCGCCCATAATGTTTTTAAGGGTCACCAGCAGGCCCTTGTTCATAATGTTTTAGAGGGTTACCAGCAGGCCCTTGCCCCTAATGTTTTAGATGGTCAGATCAGCAGCAGGCCCTCACCCCTAATGTTTTAGATGGTCAGCTCGGCAGCAGGCCCTCACCCATAATGTTTTAGATGGTCAGTTCAGCAGCAGGCCCTCACCCCTAATGTTTTAGAGGGTCACCAGCAGGCCATCAATCATAATTTCAAGGGTGTTTATGATGCCCTCCTTTATGTGTAATAAAGGGTGTATTCTAGTGCCGGTTCCTTGTAATTTTTGGCAGCCCTTTCACTTAGTGCATAGTCTTTACGAGTTTAGGAGTCCCACTACCTGAACAATTGTACCACAATGTGAATGAGGCCCTCCTTTATTTGATATACAGGTTGCATTGGAGTTCCTCTTCCTTGTAATTTTTGGCAGCACTTGCACTTTATATACAAGTAAATATACAGCAAAGAATGTTTCCTAACAATTTTTCCTCAGCTTTGTGCGTATTATTGTCAGTCTGTAAAAGTGTCGTCCTACTCGGACAACATAGTTCCCAGCCGCAACATGGGAGTCCAAGATGCATCCAGACATCCTCCCCATGCTGTTCCCGAACCATTTCAGTGGTGTTTCCATCAATTTCTGACCTTTTCCTGTTAACCAGACACCCTCCCATCTTTCAGAGCAGGGGGTGCCTGGTTTAATGCTCGGGTTCTCACATTGACTTTCATTATACTTGCAACCAACACTAGTTATAATGTGACCTGTAGTAGCTCCAGTAATTAAAATGCCTCCTTTAGTGGCCCCAGTATTTATAATGTAACATACAGTAGCTCCAGTAATTATAATGCCCCCTTCAGTAGCCACAGTATTTATAAAGCCCCTCAATAGTGTGCCCAGAATTTATTATGCTCCTTTAGATATAATGCCCCGAGTGCCTCCTGTAATTGTAATGTCCCCTGTAGTACACTCTGTATTGTATTGCCCTCTATAGGGCCACTATGTATAATCCACCCTGTAGTGTCACCTGTATTATAATTCCCTTCCTGTAGTGCTCCCTGTATTTTAATGCTCCCTCTCTAGTGCTTCCTGTATTATAATGCCCCTGTATTATAATACCCCCTGATCTATAATTTCCCCCTGAAGTGCCCCCGGTATTATAATGTGCCCGCAGTGCCCCCTGTATGACCTCCTGTATTATAATAGCCCTATTATTGCCCCCTTTATTATAATGGATCTTTTATTACTTCCTGTAGTGTTCCCAATAGTACAGACAGTTTGGCATATTTCAAACTCCATTTTTATGTTTGCAGTTTCCAATGTGATAATTTCTGTTGCTAAAATTCTATAAAGACTACTGTTTATTTCATTTGTTTTTTTCAGTTTGAAGTCTGATATGCTTTTATCCGTACTGGAAATTCTTAATCTTAACCAAGATCAATAAACCACGTCAAAACACCAATTTCTCAATTACATGTCTCGTCACTCTTACAATTAGGACATCGGGAAATTGATCTGTCAGTTAGGATGTCGGTCTTTCTTTGTCACAAAATATTTCTGTGCAGAACAGAATGATATACCTGGACTTCACACAATGCATTAACCCCTATATAACCAGAATGTTTTAGTCCTAAATAACCAGACACTTTTTTAGCAAGTTTGCCTCATGGTGGTCTAACAGCTCTAGCTTTTTTATTTGTTGAGCTACCCAATAGTTAAATAGTTTTAGCTTTTTTGTGTGACAGGTTGGACCGTTGGTGCTCTTTACGTGGCGTTTTTATTTCTATTTTAAAAGTTTATTGTACAAAAAGTCATGATAGATATTCCAGTGCTATGTACAGTATAGTGAAAAAGACAATACTCTAAGGCTTAATGTATCTGATACACCATATTTTTCATCTGTGTGCTATCAGCTTTTTTGTGGCTATCCCACTTATCCACCCATTTCTATCGGGCCATTAGTGTCTTTTGCGGATCCGCATGGGCCTTCTGCAAATTATAGAACAGGTCCTCTTGTCTGTATTTTGGACAAGGATAACCCTTTGACGGGAGTGGGAAAAATACAGAATGTACACAGAAGGTGCCCGTATTTTGTGGACCGAAAAGCGGACACGATCATATGAATGAAAACTACAGATTTTTTTGCACTAGACCTGCTCCAGCTAGAGTAAAACTGGAGATGTATACTTACAATGGTGCAGGTCTAAAGCCCAAAGTATTAGCCATACATTTATGGAACTTGGTTCTTAATAGGTTAACCTGGACTACCCTTATGTTTCGGTCAGAAAAATTATAGGCCCTATAATTTTTGTATATTACATATGGAATAACTGAGCAAAAAAATTCTCCATCTTATATGGTTACATGATATTTGTGAAAAAGTAAATGTGGGGTTGTATCAGTAAATAGTTTTTGAGTTTTAAAAATGACAATAAAAAGCAAGATGTATTACATAGCAAGCAGGGAACGTGACTAACTGTGGTTCTTTTGTTTGGTATTATGTCAAATTGATGTGCTTAAAATTCATGTTCACAGCAAGGAAGCTAAAAATAAGGATTTGGCGGTGTCATTGATAATGACTGCAGTGGGTAGAAATATAGACACAAAAAAGGCAAAACAAATATATAAAAAGAGTAAAAGAGAAGAGTGTGCAGGAAGTGTGAAGATAAGAGGAGTTTAAATGCATATAGTCCCCAGGGAGGTATTGTCCCAGCAAAGTGGAAAATAAAATGTGAAAAGTCCAACTAAATGGGATTATTTAGGTTCATTGTATGTACCAACCTACTGATACGTAGAGTTTAAATGGTCAAAGGTATGCCTAAAAGGTTGGTTAATACTAATTAATGTGAGACATATACAACAGTATAGGTGTACAGTTGTGTAAGTATGTTTATGTGTTCTGTAGGATCATATCTGCCCAAAGCTTTTTCTTCTTCTCATCATAAATTATGCTGAAAAGATTTCAGGAAATTGTCATTGTCTTTCTTTATTGAGGCTGGCTCAAAGAGTTGTGGGCTCACTGGGTTGCAATGAAGTTGGGTGAGGGATAAATCCAGGAGCGAGTCTAAAGAATTGCCTGGTATTCACTGTTTGACCACTTTGCAGGGATCTGGACTGTATTGCAGGGAATCACCAGGTCACCTATAGCTGACGTGAACTTGTGCAAAGAACACTATGGTACAGTATCGAGTCAGCAGACAAAAAATGAGGTGGAATAGAGGTTATGGCAACAGGCAGAGGTCAAGGCAGGTGGCAGACTAATGGACATAGCCAAATACACAAGCCAGGTCAGGAACATATACTAACTATAAAACACATTAGTAGAGCACTAGGACCAAAACAGCTTTGTTGCTTAGGACTAGAGCAGGGACAATTCGGGCAGATACACCCCAAAATAAAGAAAGTAAGCACCTCCGAAGTGCACAGTACACATGTGGAGGTAATTGCTTTATTAGATTTTTTTAACTTATTTGATTGTCTGGGTTTTTAAGGGATTTACAGAAACATTTTAACCTGTAAGTGAACTGTGCACCACCAATCAGATACTGATGACCAATCCAGAGGTTTTTCAGAAAGGCCTGGAGCTTCACTGGAAAGGGGGCTTGACCTAAGATGCACTATTTTAAAGGTGTTGTCTCAGGGGGTTGCTGGTTTCATTTTTCCATCAGGTTATACGCTGCTCGTGGTTACGACCACCCTACAATCCATCAGTGGTGGTCGTACTTGCACATTATTGGGAAAACCACTGGCCTCTCTGATGGATATGGCTGTGGAAGCGCACATAGGCTAATGCTTTTTCCTATAGTGTGCAAGCTCGACTATCACTGATGGATCGCAGGGTGGTCGTAACCATGGAAACGAGCAGTCTATGATGTGATGGAAAAATGAATGCAGCTAGCAAACAAAGCAGTATGGATAATAACAATACATTAGTAAGTGCCTTGTATTAACTTTCTCTGCATAATAAATGTTATTTGCTGAAGTGAGAAAACCACTTTAACCACTTGACGACCGCCCATAGACTATAAACGTCCATTCACAGATCGCAGCTGCACGCTAATCGTCAGTGACAGCAGAGCACCATAAAGAGAAGGCAGGGACCATTCCTGGGTGTCCCTGCCTTCTAGATCGCTGTATACACAGCGCTCACAATCGCTGTGTATACAGATCAGGAAGCGCTATGCCGCTTCCTGTCCCACAAGGAGAGTGCAGGAGCTGTCGGGTCTTCCATAGACCCCGATCAGCCCTGCACTGAGGCTGTACAGCATAGTACATAATTAATAGTAAAAAAAAAAAAAAAGAGGTTAAATGTCCCCCAGAGGTCTTGTATGACCTTATGGGGGACACAAAGGGTAAACAAAAAATAAAAAAAATAAAGTGTTTTTAAAAAAAGAAAAAATGAAAGTTTCACATAAAAAAATGTCCCCCCAAATCTGTTATTTAAAAAAGTAAAAAAAATTGAAGAAAAAAAAATTGTCATATTTGGTATCACTGCATCCGCAATGATCGGCTCTATAATAATATCATATGATCTACCCCATCAAGTGAACGCCGTAAAAAATAAAAATAAATAAACATTGGGCCAAAACAGATTTTTAATGAGCTCACCTCCCAAAAAAACAAAATATTAATCAATCAAAAAGTAGTATGTACCCCAAAATGGTAGCAATAAAAACGTCACCTCATCTCACAAAAAATGAGCCCCCAGACAAGACCATGGCCAGAAAAATAAAAAAAAATATGGCTCTATATATCACATGATCTACCCCATCAAGTGAACGGTGTAAAAATTATACCAAAACAGTTTTTTTATCACCTCACAAAAAACAGAATAACGATCAATTAAAAAGTCGTATGTACCCCAAATTGGTAGCAATAAAAACGTCATCTCGTCCTGCAATAACCAAGCCCCCACACAAGACTATAGCCAGAAAATGAGTGTAAAACGTAAAAAATAAGAAAAAATAGACATATTTGTTATCGTTGCATTCATAATGACCGAATCTATAAAACTATCACATGACGTACCCCATCAAGTGAACGGTGTAAAAAAAAAATATAGAAAAATGACACCAAACTGCTTTTTTTTTTACTTCACCTCCCAAAAATTAGATAAAAAGCAACCAGAAAGCCAAATGTATGCCAAAATGGTGCCAATAAAAACTACAGCTTGTCTCGCACAAAATAAGCCCTCACGCAGCTCATTCAACAAAAAATAAAATGTTAGAAAATCCAGATGCTCCCTTCCTTCTGATCCCTGACGTATCCCCAAATAACAGTTTATGACCACAATTGGGGTGTTACTCTATTCAGTAGAAAATGGGCAGAAAAGTGTGTGTGTGGGGGGGGATATCACAATTCTCGCATAACATTATGTTGCAAAGGTACTCATGAAACCAATCTAATACAATATCATGGCATGCTAGGTAAACCCTTGACAGACTAGAATTCACAACACAACACTGGGTTGCTACACACAGACTTACACAGGATAGACACCTTCATGACACACTATCTCAAAATAATGTAATTTTGAAAAGCGAGTAATCTTATTACACACATATCAGGACATGTCCAGCCAGAGGAGAGGTAAGGAAAGAGACATCTGTAGGGATGGTATAATCATGTGAAGGGGCGCAATTATGTTTAATTGGGCTCCATAGCAAAAAGTTGGGGACCACCACCTAGTGTAAGCAAAAGTAGCAATAATCAAAGACATGTATAATAGCACCATATATCAGAAAACCCACATTATACCAAAAAAGCAACCATATTATTATTATTATTATTTTTTCCCCCCATAAAGGTACAATGGGTGAGATTTATCAAACTGGTCTAAAATAGTACTGGCTTATTTGTGCATAGCAACCAATCAGATTCCACTTTTCATTTTCCAAAGGAGATGTCAAAAATGAAAAGTGGAATCTGATTGATTGCTATGGGCAACTAAACAAGTTTTACTTTACACCAGTTTGATAAATGACCCCCATTGTTTTTATGCCTTATATACCAACCCCCCCCCACCAGGGCTGGGACAAGGTCTACCACCAACAGAGGCTGAGCTGCCCAAGTGCGCCCCCCCCCCCTCCTCCAACTTGTGGATGACACTGCTATGGGGGATCTGTGATGGATGACACTGTTATTGGGGAATATGACACATATGTGTCATCCACAGATCCCCCCTCCCCATAACAGGGTCCGTGTAGGAATGACACCCAATACAAAGGGTGAGGCTGTGGGGTTGTATCTGCTTCTTTGATGACAGCGCCAACGGGGCCCGTGCAGTGACTGTATTCTACTACACCCCCCCCCCCCCACACACACACACTGTATATAATCCTAACTATATAACTGTAGTGATTTACTACAGTTATATAGTTAATAAGATTATTTCCAGTGAGCAGGGGGGTGTAGTAGAATACAGTCACTGCACGGGTCCTGCTGTCATTATGAAATAGCATATGCGACCCCTACCTCTTTTATTGGTGGTCATTCAGTAAATTAACCCTGTTTTGGGGGGGGGGGGTCTGTGGATGGCAAATATGTGTCATCCACAGATTCTCCCCATAACAGGGTTCATTTAGTGTATGACCACCCAAATTGTGGTGACCCAATACATGGAAGTTGCATCTGCAGAGCTTTTGTATAATGCCACCCCACACTGTAGTGTCCCCCACACAGTAATGTCCGCCACACTGCCCCCCACACAGTAATGTCCACCACACTGCCCTCCACACAGTAATGTCCGCCACACTGCCCCCCACACAGTAATGTCCGCCACACTGCCCCCCACACAGTAATGTCCCCCACACCCCCTCAACCACACAGCAGTGCCCCCACATAGTGATTTGTCATGCTCTCCCCCTCTTGTCATTCTCCCCCCCTCTTGTCATAATCCCCTCTTCTTGTCATGCTCTTTCTGCCCCCTGTCATTCTCCCCCATCTTTTCATGCTCTTTATACCCCCCAATGTTGTCATGCTCTTTCTGCCCCCCCATATTGTCATGCTCTTTCTGCCCCCCATGTTGTCATGCTCTTTCTTCTCCCCCATGTTGTCATGCTTTTCTGCCCCCCATGTTGTCATGCTCTTTCTGCCCCCCCATGTTGTCATGCTTTCTGCCCCAACATGTTGTCATGCTCTTTCTGCCCCTACCCCCATGTTGTCATGCTTTCTGCCCCCATGTTGTCATGCTCTTTCTGCCCCTACCCCCATGTTGTCATGCTTTCTGCCCCCCCATGTTTTCATGCTCTTTCTTCCCCCCCCCATGTTGTCATGCTTTCTGCCCCCCCATGTTGTCATGCTCCTTGTCTCCCCCTCCTCTCCTCCTACCTCTGCTGTAGCGTGGCCGAGCTCTGCATGGTCTGCGCCTCCGCGGGTACAGGAGGAGGAGCTTTTGTCTCCTGTACCGAGTCGACTGACTTGAAGTGCAAACTGTGTGCGCACTTCCTGTCAGTCCGGCCGGGTACAGGAGACTGATGCTCTCTGTACCTGCGGACTGGACAGAGCTCGGTCACGCTACAATCAGGGAATGACAGGAGGGAGAGCTGAGCGGTTCCCCCCTGTCAGTCCCTCTCCCTCTGGCCGGCCCCTGCCTATGCCCTAAGGCTGGAGCGCCCTGAGGCTGGAGCCTCCCCAGCCTCTGTGTTGTACCGGCCCTGCCCCGCACCCCCACCCCACAGCAAGTGCTATGGCTATACCTACACCCTTTATCATGTGAAACGCTGAAAAAGCTAAGCTTCACTTTAAACCAAAAAGTTATCAATTTCCCTAAAATATAAATGGCATTTTCATGGCTGGCCTCTGTGCGTGAGACTAGCAGAATACATAAGACATAAATACTGTGCAGCTGCATTTTGTACAGGATGCAAATAATCTATAGACCAGCCAAGTGTTGATGGTAGATTAAACTAAAACAACTGAGCCCTTTTAAAAAGAAAATTCCTTTAAAGGCGCTGCCCCACAAAAAATATTCTACAGTTTTCAAACCAGCACCTGCATCTAGATACTTTTGTAATTGCATGTAATCAAAAATTTTGCATAGCCACTGAGTTGAGTTATACAATAAGATATATCTGAATAGCGTCACCTACTGTTTTTATTTTATTTCTTTGTCCTGATTACTGAGAAGCCCGCACATGCTCAGTTTCATCCTTCAGCTGCCTCCTGAGCTGTGACAGGGAACGCATGGACACGCCCCCTGAGCTGCAGGAGAAAAGACACTCCCATTGAGCTGCCATTTGGATATAAACCTAGCAGATCAATGAATGGGAACATCTGTGGACCCATGAGAATTACAGAGCTGGTTCTAGCATTTTTAGAAAGATATTGTCATGTACTATATGATGTTTGATTCAGATTTTTACTTTAGTCATGGGATAACCCGTTTAATAATTTTCAGGGATTGTGTTAAGGATGGCCTATGCTAAGGATAATTCATCAATATCTGATCATGGGGGTCCAAGTCCCAGCACCTCCACCGATCAGCTGTTCGGACAGGCTGTGGAGCTCAGTGGGCTATTCCTAGGCCATATGATGTCACTGTACATTGGTCACATGGCCTAGGTGCAGCTCAGTCTCAGGCTCAGATGTAGGTTGTAAATATAGCTCTTCCAACCCATTGTGTACTGTTATATTTGGTGTGTGTCAGCAAACTATAAAGTTAATTCTTTACTTTGAATACCATTTACATTAATAGAGTGGACCCTCAAGTTACAATATTAAAGGGGTTGTCCGGACATTTACCATTGATGACCTATCCTCTTCAATATCAGATTGGTGGGAGTCCAACAACCGGCACCCCCGCCGATCAGCTGTATGAGAAAATGGTGCACGCAGTGCACATGTGCCGCCTCCCGTCTCTCTTCCTGTTCACCGCTGCTGTCTATTACAAAGACCATAGACCACAGCAGCAGACACGAAGAGGGAACAGAGACAGCACATGAGCACTGCACGCACCGTCTCCTCATATAGCTCATCGGCGGGGGTGTTAGGTGTCGGAGCCAGCTGATCTGATATTGATGACCTATTCTATGGATAGGTCATCAATACTAAAAGCCTTGAGAACCGCTTGAAATGGTTGCAGGAAGACTATTGTATGTTGAAGCTATTGTGACATGAGTCCATAGATGCTGGAGGCTGTAAATGTTCTATGGTGACAGCAGGAGCTTCTTCAGGGTATTGCGTAGTACATAGATGTACCAGAAAAATAAAACCGAGTCGCCGCTCAACTGGAGCAGGTCATCCTGGCCCAGAACACATAGTACCACAGAGGAGCTACTAGACAACCAATACAGGTGTTTTACCAGTAAAATGGCTATGCTGACTGGTTGCATCTGAGTCTGAGGCATTGTATGTTAAGTCAAGTTTCAAATTACAATGGCCTAGAGAAGACCATTTAATGTTAAAAATATTGTATCCTGAGGCCATTGTATCTTGAGGGATCACTGTACTAAAGCACATCATAATTAACAGTCATCTAGCCAGAAATATTTTGTGTAACCTGCGGATCCTCCAGATCTGCTGATTGGGCAGGCTCTTTCTGATGTGATGTGCTAAGGTGCTTTGAGGCAATCATGTGTCTACCTGTCCCCCTGTTGCAGTACCCATCTGCTTTAATTTATTCCAAACATTGATTCAGCTTGGGCAATAGAAATGCCTACCAAATAGGAGACTTCACTTGAAACAGTTCTAAGCAGCTTAGAAAAGGGGTTTTCATTTTTTTTATATTGATGGCCTAGACTCAGGATAGGACATGAATATCAAGTTGGCAGAGGTCCCTCATCTCACACCTTTGACATGACATTCGGCACTGGAAATAGGCACCTGAAGTACACGGCTCTATGCATTGTGTAGTGGACAGAGCTGGTTAATGTGTTGTTGCGTCCACTGAGTTGAATAGGAGCAACACTGTAGTAACCAGCTCCATCCACTACACTATGGACAATGCTATGTGGTTCACATGCCAGCACTAGAGCTACTTTAAAACAGCTGATTAGCATGGGTGTCTTGCCTCAGCCCTGCGAATCTGATATTGATGGCATATGCTGAGTATAGTCCATCAATATAAAAATCCCTTTAATGAAGCCAATAAAAACTCCCTTTTTTCTCAGTGCTCCTATACGCATTGTAGAATGTATGCCTAGACCGCTGTCAGATCTAACCTGTTATTTTGGAACAATGTGAATGTCATTGGCACACCTGCTGGTGATTGACATAAGTGAATTTATTGAAGTTGCTCGCCGGGAATAACGCCTATTTTACATAATGCATACAGCCTACCTCCATAAATAGAAGACTCATACCTACCTGATCTCTGCTGCTCGATTCCTCAGCACTGGCTCCAGCATGACCATGTTCCGGTTTCCAGACTGCTTACATCCGGCAGTGCATGGGCATGGTCACATGCGTCACTGCAGCCAATAACTGGCTTTAGTGGTGACAAAGCCACAAACAGCATATCAACGCTGAAGCAGAGTAAATGCACCCCCAAGATGTAATTAGTCGGAAACCGGAAAATGGAAATATGGGTTCCAGCGTGGAGGACCAGAGTGCCGGGCAACAGTTCTGCTCTAGTTTGTGAACTTACAGGGTACGGCCATACATGATAGGTCTACTTTGCTGCTTCTGTAAAAGCTGCAAATCTCCATACATAGCTCCTCGTAAAAAGTCTGCAGCACTTACACTATGTGTGGCCATACCCATGGAGTTGAAAGAACATCAGAGTGCTAGCAATCAATATAGTGATAGGTTTACCTTAGAAAACTATGAAAGCAGAACTGTACATTTAGTGGCTGCAAATGCATAGTTATTATCGCTCGTTTTTTTGGTGCTCAGCTGAAATTACTTTTAAAATGCAGTATCGTGTTCTAGCTTACCCTTGTACTTTTGTAATCTGCTACATAGCAGCCTATATGAAAACAGTAATTTAAGATGAAGTGGAGGTAGCTGATATATTAAACACAGAGCGGCACATAAAAGGATTGGAGACTAAATTTTAGCCTTTCTTCATAGCTCTTGGTCTAGACATTTAAACTAGAGGCATTGTGGTTTTATATATTGTTCATCCCAGCTGCTGTAAATCATCATATTTTATGAGGACGCAAACTTTTTTTTTTAATGCATTTATTATGTTGATCGTCCACATTTTTTAATTTCTATTTTTTGTTTGTGAGTGGTAGAGGTAGTCTGTATTGCAAATCTCTTATTTTAATTAAAAGTTTTTTTTTTCATCAGGCATTTTTAGGTTAGGACAAATAATATCAGACATCTAACAAAAGCATATTAAGTATACATTTAGAAGCTATAATTATATAGAGATGTTGTAACAGGTAAATGTCCAGCATCATGGTCAATAGAAAAGAAAGATTAGAAAGAACGTTGAAAAAGAAAGGAAGTACCGGTAATGAAGTATGGTAACCACGATACAGTTTCGGGTCCTTCAGCCAGCAAGCCAATGTATTATCCAAGTCCCTAATAGAGTGAACCTTGCATAAAACAGAAAGATAATATTGCCTGACTCATGGGATCACTCTAATTATCTTTGGAGAGATGTTGGTTTTCCAGTTATTTACTGTTGATGGCCAATTCTGATCTGGCCATTGTAAGGACCATGTTGACGACCATCCCAGAATTTTCTATTTTAAGATAATCTTACTTAATGTGATCAACTTTGGCAATTTATGTCAATAATCTCAGTAATAGCTCTGCAGAGTTTTTTAGAGGAAGGTCAGTCCCTCCAGTACACATACATCAAACTGTTTCTGCTTTCCTCTAAAAGAGCAGTCAGAAATGTTTATAAAGAATTACAGTCTGGCAACTGCTTTCTTTACCCGCTGTCGTCAATCAGTTCATACTGTGGTAATGGCTAAATATACAGAGTTAGTAGTCAACTGCTGAGTATGACTGCTCACATGACTACTAAACATAGAAAGAGCAGTTTAAATGAATAAATTACACATTTTATTGAATCTTTTCTCATAAAACAATCTGCTCAATTGGCACACGCTGCTGAAAATTTAGCAATTTTTGGGGATTTTACTTAGTTCACCACTTTTCAAAGTAGCGAGCAGTGAGGGAAGGAGTAGGTGGTCCATCACATGGCTTAGTTTATAGTGGTAATCTAGACTAGCTCCCTTGATGGTCTAGATCTCTGCTTTGTCACACGGACCTGCAAAGATGCACTACTGATATTAAAGGAGTTATTTCATGACTAATGTAAAAAACTTAACTCAGACATTATATTGTACATGGCAATCTCTTTCTAACAAAGCTAGAACCAGCCCTGTACCTCACATAGATCCAGAGATCTCCCCATTCTTTGCTCTGCTAGATTTATATCAAGCTGACAGCTCAAAGGGAGTGTCTTTTCTGCTCTCTCTATCACAGCTCAGGAGATAGTTGAAGGATGAGACTAAGCATGTGCAGACATCACAGTGTGCAGGACAAAGAAATAAGAAAAAACAAACAGATACATTTTGCTAAATTTTTAAGTACATGCAATTACAAAAGAATTCAGATGAAGATGCTGGTTTAAAAACTGTAGAATATTTTTTTTGTGGGACAATACCTTTAAGAGGCTCGCACCTCTTAATAATTTCAGTACATCTAAAGCAAGCAGGGGAGAGATTAAGACTGGCATGTCAAATGTTGGTCTTGATAAATGTTCTCCATAGTTATCAAACTATAAATGGGCCCATATAATAGTAAATAGTACCTTTGTGAAAATGCTGACTAAACACCCCTATTACAAACACCTATGCACAGTCATAGATGCATTATGTGTGATACAAAGTTGCCGATCTTTATTGTTGCAAAAACAATATAAAAATAAAGGGAGTCATTTATTACCCTGTTTTAGGAGTAGAAAATGGTCTAAATGTAAGACAGCAAAGAAGCTGTTTTACATTTATCCTGGCACTGGATGCACCAAAGTTATGTAGAGGCCGGTGCCTCTTCATAACTTCGGCGGATCCATTGCCATATATAGGTGTTATTAAGACTAAAATGCAGGTCTTAATAAATGACCCCAAAATATTATAAAAACAAGGAAATAAACTAGAAACATGAAAAGGGACACAATCTGGTATTTATTTATGTAGATCTTAGACTTTCTGTTATCTGTACAAATACATGTAGAGAAACTGCATGTTCAGCAACTGAAGGGGTTATAATAAGCACAAGTACCCAGTGCAAATAGAATTTAAGTAAAGTGCTGACTACATATGGGCGAATCCCTCAATATTCGATTTGGGTTCGATTGGACCACAATGGTCGTCTGATTCCATTCAGGAACAAATAGATTCTACTCAGACTGAAAGTACTCCAGTTGGCCTGAAAAGTTGTGTATGGCACTATAAGGTCTCCCAGGATATTTTTTTCTCTCGTCTCTTACCCTTTCTCTCTGTTTCTCATTTAGAATTAATTCACTCATCTCTAGTGCAGTACTGGCCAGCATGGTGTCATGCTCCGGTGTGGGAGGAAAACACCACACCGAGCATAGAAGGGAAGGGGGGAACAGGAAATCAGGTCTGAGAACTAGGGAAGGAAAATGGACTTGTTGCCCATATTCATCAAGTTTTTTTTAATTTTCTGCCATATAGATAATAATGATGATGTAAAACGTTTCTACTTAGAGTTACTAGAAGTATCTGAACCATAAAATGTGCCAAACTGCAGGTGAAACTCATATATATGCCCTAAAAAGGCGACATCCCAGTGGATTCCTGTCTTTGGTTATTTATGGCAAATTCTGCCAAAGACAAAAACGAAGAGCTTTCCTCCTGGTTCTTAGAGACAAAACATCTCAAGTAAGTCTCCAGACTCTGACTAGTGCTCTCCGTCTGTCCGTTCGACTGAGGATGAAAAGCCGAAGAAAAGGACAGTGGCACCCCCAGTCGAGTACAAAATGCTTTCCAGAATCTGGGGAAAAAACGAAGTCCCACTATCCGAGACCATGTCAGAGAGAATGCCATGAAGTTTCACAATGTTGTCAACAAACACTTGTGTTTTAGCATTAGTTAGGCCCGGCAACGCTATAAAGTGCACCATTTTACTAAAGCGATCAACTACCACTAGAGTAACTGTCTTTCCTAAAGAATTAGGTAGATCAGTGATAAAATCCATGGATAAGTGAGTCCATTGTCTGGACGGGATGGGCAACAAAAGTCGAGATCTGGAAGGCCGAGTATGTGTCACCTTAGTGTGTGCACAGGTACTACAGGCTGACACATAGTCCTCAACACACTTACGCAACCCCGGCAACCAGAATCTATGAGAGATGAGGTCAGCAGTATATCTGCTCCCAGGGTGTCCTGTAAGAACCCTAATGTGATGTTCCTCAAACAGCTTGTGATACAAGTCCGATGGCACAAACATTTTCTTAGAGCGATAAGAATTTGGTGCATCTCCCTGGGCCTCTAATACCTTCACCTCTAGGTCAGGGTAAAGAGCAGATATCACCACCCCTTCCTACAGTATAGGACTCGGATTTTCAAAATCACCACCTCCAGGAAAACTACGTGACAAGGCATCTGCCTTGACGTTCTTAACCCAACGACAATAGGTGACAGTAAAATTCAATCTGGTAAAAAACAAAGACCATCTGGCCTGCCTCGGGTTCAGTTGTTTAGCCGACTCCAGATAAGCCAGGTTTTTATGATCTGTGAACACCATGATCGGATGAATCGCTCCTTCCAACCAATGACTCAATTTTCAAAAGCCAACTTAATGGCCAGTAACTCTTAGTTCCCCACATCATAATTTCTCTCTGCGGAAGAGTTTTTTTTTTTAGAGAATAAGGCACATGGACGCCATTTACCAGGTGATGGGCCCTGCGATAAAACTGCTCTTACCCCCACCTCGGACGCGTCCACTTCCATAATGAAAGGTTGTGATGCATCCGGCTGCACCAATATAGGGGCAGAGAAGAAGCATTCCTTAATCGCAGAAAAGGCTTGCAATGCCAAATCAGACCACACTGAAATAGCTGTCGCTTTCTTTGGGTACTTTCACACTGGTGTTTTTCTTTTCCGGCATAGAGTTCTGTCGTCGGGGCTCTATGCCGGAAAAAAACTGATCAGGATTATCCCCATGCATTCTGAATGGAGAGAAATCCATTCAGTATGCATCAGGATGTCTTCAGTTCAGTATGTGAACGATTTTTGGAGGTTGACAAAACCGCAGTATGCTGCGGTTTTATCTCTGTCCTGAATTGCCGGAACACATGACGGAATGCCGGATCCAGCATTAAGTCCCATTGACTTACATTAGTGCCGGATCCGGCATTAAAAAATGACTGAAGGACGAATCCGTCCTTCCGGTCTGCGCCTGTGCAGACCTTTAAAACTGTGAAAAAAATGCGCATGGCAAACGGAGAGACGGATCCACACTTGCAATGCATTTGTAGACGGATCCACAAGCTGGAACTGTCTACAAATGCTTTCAGGTGTCCTGCTGTATGCTGGATCCGGCGGGACGGAACTGCCTGCTGGATCCACACGCCGCAAGTGTTAAAGTACCCTTAGTCATGTCAGTTAAAGGTTTTACTATTGTCGAATAGTTCTGAATACATTTTCAGTAATAGTTGGTGAACCCCAAAAACCGCATAAGAGCCTTCAGATTTTCGAGTTGATCCTAGTCCAATACAGCACAGACTCTGTCTGGATCCATTTGAAAACCTAAAGATGACAGCAGGTAGTCCAAAAACTGCACCTCGTGTACAGCAAAAACACACTTCTCTAATTTTGCCTACAATTATTAACTCTTAGCATCTGTAACACTTGTCTAACGTGATCCTGATGTATCTCCAGGTCTGGAGAATAAATTAGAATGTCATCCAAATACACAACTACAAACCTCCCCACAAGGTAATGAAAAATGTATTTCACAAAATGCTGGAAAACCGCAGGAGCATTGGTCAACCCAAAAAGCAAGACCAGGTTCTCAAAGTTCCTTCAGTAGTATTAAAAGCTGTCTTCCATTCATCCCCTTCCTTGATCCTAACCAGATTATATGCCCCCATTTAAGTCCAACTTGGAGAACACCTTGAAACCAACAATCTGGTTAAAAAATCGGGAATCAAAGAAGGAGGGTAAGAATCACGGACAGTAATCGATTGAGTTTACAAAAATCCTGACGTGGCCGAAGACCTCCGTCCTTTTTTTTTAGCAATAAAGAACCCTGCTAACACTAGTGATGAGTGGGAGGTGCCATATTCGATTTCGCAATATTTCACGAATATTCGATTGAATATTTGTCATATATTCGTCAAAATCAAATATTCGTCATTATTCTATTTATCGCGAATAATATGTGACTA
This sequence comes from Bufotes viridis, assembly GCA_033119425.1. NCBI lineage: Eukaryota > Metazoa > Chordata > Amphibia > Anura > Bufonidae > Bufotes > Bufotes viridis. Next base: position 192,671,920 of record CM065594.1, read on the forward strand.
AATTATTCGTGTATCGCAAATTGAACTTTGAACAGGGTATAAAGGCAACTTTCCTATAGGTTGGCTATCTAGAATTAACGAAGATAATGAATATAGCGCTATATTCTCTATCTTTGTTAATTTTAGCAAGCCAACCAATAGGAAAGTTATACCCCGTTCAAAGTTTTATTTGCTGTACACGAATATTACGTACTGCAAATGAAACTTTGAATATATGCAATATTCTCTATCTTCGTTAATTCTAGCAAGTTATACCCAGTTCAAAGTTTCATTGGCAGTATTCGCTGACTGCGAATGAAACTTTGAACGGGGTATAACTTTCCTATTGGTTGGCTTGCTAGAATTAACAAATATAGAGAATATAGCGCTATATTCATTATCTTCGTTAAGAACGAAGATAGCGAAATATTCTCTATCTTCGCTATTAACGAAGATAAAGAATATAGCGCTATATTCGTATTCGTTATCTTTGTTAATTCTAGCAAGCCAAGTAAACTTGCCTATACACAGCTCTAAGTTGGAAGCGCAATGCGAGAATATTAAGTAATATTACTTGCATTGCACATCCAACTTAGAGTGGGGTACTTTACTATTGTTTGGCTGGGTAGAATTAACGAATATGATGAATGCAAATATAGCACTATATTCTCTATATTTGCTAATTTTAGCAAGCCAATAGTAAAGTTGACTGTACCCTTCTCTAAGTTGGATGAGCAATGCCAGAATATTACTTTGCCTATTTTTTTGCAATAAATAGAATAATGAGTCAGTATTCTAGTTATTGCAAAAAATAGGTAAAGTAATATTCTCGCATTGCGCATCCAACTAAGGCCCCTTTCACATCTGCGTTTTTGGTTTCCGTCCTAGAGTTCCGTCCTCGGGGGTCTAGGACGGAAATATACTGAATGCATTCTGAATGGAGAGAAATACGTTCAGGATGCATCATGTCTTCCATTCAGTATGTGAAAGTTTTTGGGACGTTGACAAAACCGCAGCATGCAGCGGATTTGTCTCCGTCCAAAAATCCGGAAGACATGCCGTAACGCCGGATCCGGAATTAATGCCCATTGAAGTGCATTTATCTGTATCCGGAATTAAGCTAAACGTCATTTCGGCGCATTGCCGGGTCCGACATTTAGATCTGCGCATGCGCAGCAACAGTTCTGGTTGGGGCCCCAGTGTAAGCTGGGGCTCCGATCGGTTACCATGGCAGCCAGGATGCTACTGAAGTCTTGGCTGCCATGGTAAGTACTCCGCAGCAGTGTACGTACCTGCGCTGCAGCCTCCGGGCGCTCCTCTATGACTTCACAGGTCCGGGCGGCGCATTGATCTATACGCAGCAGGGACCTGTGACATCATGAAGGAGCGCCCGGCAGCCGCAGCGCAGGTAAGTACACTGCTGCAGAGTACCATGGCAGCCAGGACTTTAGTAGCGTCCTGGCTGCCATGGTAACCTGAAAGCATTTCGAAGACTGATCAGGATCCTGATCAGTCTTCAAATGCTTTCAGGCGACTTGCGTTCTGACGGATCCGGCGGGACGGAAGTGCCCGCTGGATCCTCAGAACGCAAGTGTGAAAGAGGCCTTAGAGCTGTGTCTATAGGCAACTTTCATATTGGCTTGCTAGAATTAGCAAATATATAGAATATAGCGCTATATTTGCGTTCGTCATATTCGTTAATTCTTTCTCCCCAGCCAAACAACAAGTACGTTACATATACCCCGCTTTAAGTTAGATGCGCAATGTGAGTAATATAACTTAATATTCTTGCATTGCGCATCCAATTTAGAGCTGTGTATAGGCAAGTTTACTTGGCTTGCTAGAATTAACAAAGATACCGAATACGAATATAGCGTTATATTTTCTATCTTCGTTAATTCTAGCAAGCCAACCAATAGGAAAGTTATACCCCGTTCAAAGTTTCATTCGCAGTATGTGAATATTACATTCCGTGATATTTGCGTACTGAGAATGAAACTTTGAATGGGGTATAACTTTCCTATTGGTTGGCTTGCTAGAATTAACGACGATAGATAACATAGCGCTATATTCCTTATCATCGTTTAAGAATGTTGTTTTTTTACGAATATATAGCACTATTTTCCAAATATTCACGAATTAGCGAAGTGCCGATATTCGTAAAAAAAAAAATCGTTATTCAAATATTCGTGCTTAACACTAGCTGCCACTGGAGATTTGGAAGGTCTTATGTGTCCTTTAGCCAAACTCTCAGCAATATACTCTCTCATGGCCAGTCTTTCAGATACAGAAAGGTTATACAGTATAAGGTAATAAGGTTGATAGGACAATCATATTCGGGATGCGGAGGTAAATCCTGGCATCCACTCTCTGAAATACATCGGCGAAATCAAACAGAAAGAGGGTAATGTCTTAGTAGTTAAAACAGAAAAAGATGTATTCAGACAATTGTCAATGCAATTATCACCCCAATCCAAAAAACTGTCTAGCTTGCCAATCGATGGTTGGATTGTGTTTGCTTAACCACAGTAAACACCGGAACAGGGAGACCCTCCAACACAAAACACTCTTAATCTGAATCATGCACCACTTAAGATAAACACTTCTGAGTCAGAGATACAGAATTAACAGCAAAAACTGAAATGTTTTTTTCTAATGCACTCGGTGACAACCCGTGCATACGGACGAACAGAGCATCAATCTGGTTCACCCCAGCCCCGCTGTCGAAAAACACCTTAATCCCCACAGTTTTTGACTCTAGCACCACCTCAGCAGTCAGGATAAATTGGGTACTACCAGTCAAAGACAAATGTACATTTTCTGACTCTCCTCTCACCCCCCCAAGAGTCAGATGGGAATTAAATGTCCTTCTTTTTTCTTTTTGCCATTGAATGTATGGACATACTCTTATAAAATGTCCCTTCTGTCCGCAAAAAAAGCACACTCACTATTAGCAGTATGCTTAAAAGTGGATCCAGGAGTAGCTCCCCCTAATTGCATGGGTTCGTCCCCAGACATAAACCCAGGAGTAGCTTCACCCAAAGTGTCGGAGGAGGAGGATACAACATGTGATAGTACGTCCTGAGAGTGGTGGCCCCTAGATCTCTCTCTCATTCGTCTATCAATGTGTATAGCAAGAGACATGGCAGCCTCCAGAGACACTGGGGTTTCATGAAAGGCCAAAGCGTTCTTCAGCCTCTCTAATAACCCTTGACAAAACTGGCTACGGAGGCAGGATCGTTCCACTCCGTATCCGTAGCCCACCTCTTAAACTCAGAGCAATAAATTTTAGTGGAACGATCACCCTGACGAAGGCCACGCAGCTTGGTTTCGGCTAGAAAGGTCCGATCTGGATCATCATAGATAAGACCCAAAGCTTCGAAAAATTGATCCACTGACCGGAGAGTCAGAGATCCGGTCAGCAGAGAAAAAGCCCATGACTGCGCATCCCCCTTAAGCAAGGAAATAACCACACAGACTCGCTGTTTCTCATCCGCAAATGAGTGTGGATGTAGCCTAAAATGCATTTGCACGCCTCCCTAAACAGAATTAAATTATCACGTCCCCCAGAAAATCTGTCTGGGAGAGCAATTTTAGGCTATAGATAGGCGTGGTCTCCACCACTACTACTAGGACTAACAGCCTGTGATCTCTGCATCTGCGAGATGGCCGTGCGGAGGTCAGCTAACTAGTGATAAGCGGCATAGGCAATATTAGTTTTTAGGATATTTCTCTAATTTTTCGCATAATATTTGAAATAAATTCTAGAATTTGTGATCTCCAGTCATTTTCAGGATTGCGCAAATTGGCACTAATGATGCGCATTATTTTTGCGCAATACGTGCAATTTTACATTTTATCAGGTCTGAGTAGATATTACTGATTGGTGCACTAAGTATTGTTGTGACATCACAGCACAGAGACACTAATCCCTATCACAGCACAGTAATTCTTATCACACTACCTGCACTGGAACCTTTTTTTAAATCAGATAATTTTTATGAATGTTTTGAAAAACCTTAAATTATACAATAACACAAACCCTTATTCTCCCATCCAGGGCCGGCTCCAGGTTTATGTGGTCCCTTGGGCGATAAATCCTAGTGGGCCCCTTCAGGCATTTTTTTACATTTTCATGTCCCCCTGTGGACCCCCCCCCACACACAGTATAATGACCACTATTGGCCCTTCACACAGTATAATGACCCCCCCACACACAGTATAATGACCCCCAGTGCCCCCCCCCCCCACACAGTATAATGACCACTAGTGACCCTCCATTCAGAATAATAATCCCCAGTGGTCCCTGGGGTGATAATATTGAATGGGGGCTCTGGGGGTCATTATACTGTGGGCCTTCACAGTATAATGACCCCCAGTGCCCCCCACACAGTATAATGACCCCACAGTGGCCCTGCATTCAGAATAATGACCCCCAGTGCCCCCCACACAGTAATATGTGAAATACATCGCCATACTGTGACCGGATGAAAGGGTATAAGAGGGCACAGTACAGGGAATGACTAGGGGAACTGCAGAGGGTGTAGTAAGAGGGCACAATGCAGGGTATAAGGGGGCACAATATGGGGTGAGGGGCACAGTACGTGGTGGGGGGCACAGTCACATAAACCTGTGACGTTAGAAGGTCCTTATGGTGAATGTGGTTTATACCACCATAATGAGAGGCAGAGGAGTGAGACATGGGCCCAGGGCCATGGATGGACAGGAGGGGTGAACACAGCAAGTAAGTGGAAGGGGCTGAGGAGGATTTATATAAGAAGTAGTGGAAGGAGGTCTGTGCAGTGCAGCAATAAGAGACAGGAGCTCTGGGTATATGAGGGAGGAAAGGAGACAGCAGGATATGAGGAGGGAAGGTATCATGGAGGCAAACTGCTTCATGAAGTAGTAAAACAAATAGCATGAAGCTGCTTGTCTGCTACAACATCCAGCAGCACCTGGAAGTTCCCTGTCCCACAGGCAGTCACAGTGCAGACTCACTACTCACAGCCCTGCCATCTTCTCTCTTCACTGTCCTCAGGCAGCACTTGTAGAGGGGGCATGTCCGAGTCTCTGCACCAGCTTCATTTGACTATCAGAGGGCCCTCCAGAAGGGGTACTGCGTAAGTGAAATGACAGCAGCTCCAGCAATAAGTTCTTCCATCTGTATTGATGGAAGTGCTCATTGCAGCTCAGTGGGCCCCCCCAGGAGCAGTGGGCCCCGGCACTTGCCCTTGTATGCCGGGTTCTAGCGCTGGGCATGCTCCCATCCTCCCTTTTTCCCTCCCTTACCCCCCTTCAAGTCCGTAACCAATTGAAGTTCAGAGTTCGTTTAAACTCCATGACTCTTTTGATAAAGTACACCGATGATATGTTCCTCCTGTCATGTCTTTTTGATTCTTTATACTACTTACGTGTTGTTCATCGTGTTCCTGAATTAGTACGTTGAACACGTGCCACACAACCATCTTTCATACTACCCTGAGGTGATAATAGGCTGTACCTTTGGTATGATTTTCCCTGCTATCTGATTATGTCCTCAGTTAATATTATAATGTTTCATCCATGATTTTACTTAAATTTTTTTAATAGAACCTCTCTTTTGGTATACATATCTTTCCAATTGCACTAAATTATGCACTCTGCTCACTAATTCCTGTATCTGCGGAGGCGCCTGATCAATGCAATGATATGCAATACATTTTATGTCCAATATCTTCTAAGCACTAAGCGTAGGGCGTTTTACAGCGTGTTTTACAGCGCGTTCCTACGCGCTGTAAAACGCTCAACAGGCGAAAACCCATGTTTCCCTATAGGCATGGTTCTCATCTGAGCATTTTACAGCGCGTACGAACGCGCTGTAAAACACGCTGTAAAACGCCCTACGCCCAAAGAAGTACAGGAGCTTCTTTGGGGCATTTTGTCGCGCGTATTGTGATTGACGCCAAGCGTAAACGCGCGTATCAAATACACTCAAGTGTGAACCCAGCGTAAGTCTTGGACAGTTCCACATAAGGTGTATGAGATCTGCATTATGTGTATAGCATCTTAGGCAATTGTCATCCGCTCAGTAGCCCTAAGCCCATTTTTTAAAACAATACTAAGAGTTCTATAAGGGGTGCAGAGGTAGCAGTCGCTACCGGACCCGGGAGCCTGAGGGGGCCCAAAGACCCTGGTGCCACAAAAGAAGACACTGGTATTATAGAAAGTGCATGCTTGTCAAGTTACACCTCTGGCTGGAGAGAAAGGTTTAGGTCAAGAATTTGGCGGGGGGGGGGGGGGGTTCAATTTTAGTCCTTAGGCACCACCAAGTATGTGCTTACCTGGCCATAAAGCACTGAGAGAAGGGGGCCCAAGCTGAACTCTTGCACCAGGGCCCATGAGCCTTTAGCTACGCCCCTGCCTGTGAAGCAAGTATAATTGAGATACCCTATGTGCCTCACTCACCGCCAGCACTGGAAAATCTTTTAGCACTTCCTTCAATTGTTCCTCTGTCAAGTTTCTAATATCATTTTTCCATTTATCATATAGTTCAAGTGGTCTGTTTTTATGTTGCATTTCCATGAGACTTCTATAGTGAAGGAATATCACCCCATTTGTAGTTCTGTGCGATGCTGTGAGATCTATAATGGTGTGTTTTGGCGCAGGTGTAATACTCTTGTGTTTCTCTTGGGTTTGTATAGCATGTCTTAGTTGTAGATACAGATAAAAGAACTTATTGAGTATGTTAAATTCTTGTTGTATTTGTGCAAACTCTTTAAGGGTTTTATCAGAGAATAATTTTGTCATCCGACTAAGTTCATATCTCTACCATATCTGTATATATGATACTTTGTCTATCTCTGTATACATGTAGTTGGGCCAGATCAGGGTATAAATTGTATATCCAGTTATTTTAGCTATGTCTCTAAATTTCCACCAAACTTTATGTATTGTACGTAACAGCTGGAATTGGGTGCCTGTGACTTGGAGAGACCCATCTTCTAAAGCTGACAGTAGGCATTGTTGGTTAATGAGATGTCTCACTATCCTTCCTGCTGGATTCATCTTCTCACCATCCCCCCAACCTCTGATATGTTGTAATTGGGCTGCTAGATAATATACCCACGGGTCCGGTACGGCTAGTTTTTCCATATTAGATATCCAAATATTGCAATTACCTTATAAAAGAACCTGAGTGGGATCCAGATCGGGGCATTATGTAGAAGATATAAAAGTTGGGGCATAAGTATCATTTTTTGTACATTATTGCATCCATTTATAGTGAGGGGCAGTCTAGTCCATGCTTGCACTTTGCCTCTAAACCCGTTAATCAATGGTGTTAGATTTAGGTCTTCAAATTCCTGTATGTTGGCAGATACCTGTGTTCCCAAATATTTAAAGGATGTGACTTGTAGACCTCCTGTGCTATGCGGGGTTGAGTTTCCCCCGTTAGCCAGTGGCATTAGGATAGATTTTGACTAGTTAATGACTAGCCCAGATAGCTTACCAAAATGATTTATAATTGTCATGGCTGCCGTGAGAGATGATTCCCAGTTATCTAGAAATAAAAGCAAATTGTCTGCATATAGTGCGACTTTCTCAGTTAGGGTTCCATATTGAAAACATGTGACTCCACTTGCAGTCGAAAGGGCCTCTGCCAGAGTTCTACTGCCACCACAATCAGCAGCGGCAACAGCGGACACCCCTCTCTCGTCCCTCTATGTAGCTCAAATGAATTTGACAGACTACCATTCACTCTTATTGTAGCCCTGGTGCAAGCATATAACAGTTGTACCCATTTTATAAACTCAGGACCAAAGCTCATTCTCTTAAGCACAGTCCACAGGTATCGCCATTCCACACTGTCAAATGCTGTGGCCGCATCAAGAGATGCTATTGACGCATTTAAGGTGTGGACCTGACTCGCCTGGATATTCAGAAATAATCGCCTAATATTCACTGCTGTCGACATGTTTGGCATAAAGCCAGCCTGGTCAGTGTGAATGAGATGGGTTTTTACAGTATTTAAATGGTTAGCCATTCCTTTTGCTAGTATTTTTACATCCACTGGGCGTAAAGAAGAGGGTCGATATGATTCTGCTTCCAGAGTATCTTTGCCAGGTTTTGGTAACAACACTATTAAAGCCTCATTCATAGATGCTGGTAAACCTCCGTCTCTTTGGCCTCCTTACAAACTTCTAATAGTTGGGGAAGACATATCGAAGCATACCTTTTATATATTTCTACCGGTAGCCTGTCCCTCCTCGGGGCCTTATTATTAGATATATCTCCCAGAGCCGCCTCCATTTCCTTTATATTTATGAGACTATCAAGCATAGCCCTTTGTTCTTCGGATAGGGTGCGAATTCTTAATGGTTGGAGAAACTTCTGTATCTCTTCATTCCATGCACATGTCTTAGATTCGTAAAGAATCTAATAAAGAAGAGTGAAACGAGTGCATGATCTTAAGCATTTGTTCCAGCATCGTATGGATTACCCCTTCTGTGTTTCGGAGGGCAGCTATATAAGTTGATTGTTGTTGAGTCTTGGAAACCATTGCTAACAGTCTACCAGCCTTTTCCCCTTCTTCATAATATAATTGTTTTTGAAAAAATCTTTTATTCCTTGCATTTAATATCAGTCTATTATTCAGTTTTTGTTGTGCCTCTTTCCATTATTCCTCTAGCTCAGTCTCTGGGCGAAACAATATATTCCGCTTCTGCTGACTCTACATCTGCAATTAGTTTTTGTGTTGTGGCCCTGGTTTCATTTTTATTTTTATTGACATCTGCTATTAATAGCCCTCGTAAGAAGGCTGTCATAGTTTCCAAACCACTAGTTTGGATGCCGAAGGTTAGTTATATTCGAAGAATTCTTTTAGCTTATCTCCTATTCCACCAGCATCTGGCAGTATGTGTAACCAGTATGGATTAAATTTCTAGATCCTACTGCCTTTTAACATGGAAGGCAAAAAATTGGCTACTGCCTGCCAATACCGGGGAATGGTTCAATATTCTGCGTGGCAAGTAATGTATTTCTTGAAGCATTTGTCCCATGGCGGCATTACTTAGGATTAAATCTATCCCGGATAAGGAGTTATATGTACTTGAATAACAGGAGTATTGTTTTGTCTGTGGATTCTGCAATCACCAGTAATCTAGCAGGAGTGCTTCTTGTATTAATCTCCCAAATGGGGTGATTTCACTTGCCGTTTGTTGCTGACCCTTACTCATCCTATCCAAGCCTGGGTGTATAACATTATTGAAATCTCTCAATATTATTACCAGAATGTCAGGTAGCTCCGCTATAAAAGCTAGTACACTCCTAAGCACCAGCGGCGAATATGGCGGTGGCACATATGCACCTATTATAATACATTGGGTTGTATAGATTTTACACTGTAGGCATATATATCTACCCTCTGCATCTATCTTTTGGGATAGACATGTAAATGCTATAGTTCTATTGATAAGGATACTCACTCCTCTCGCATATGTAGAGTAAGTTGCATATGTAGAGTAAGTTGCACTCATATATTACAGGCTACAGCTACTAGAGAGGGGTCGTTGATCCATGGAGTTATTCTGATTGCCTGATTGGAGTCGGGAAGGAATTTTTTTCCCCTTAAGTGGGGAAAATTGGTTTCTGCCTCACAGGGTTTTTTGCCTTCCTCTGGATCAACTTGTAGGAAACAGGCCGAACTGGATGGACAAATGTCTTTTTTCAGTCTTATATACTATGTTACTATGTTACTATGTAAAACAATGCCCCGCCCATTGAGGATTAAGTAACTGGGTCCGGCATTAAATGGGTCTCTTGTAAGCAACATATTAAAGGTTGATATTGCTTTATGATATCCATTATGACCCTTCTCTTGTTTGCTTCTTTTACTTCCCTAATATTTCAACTCAAAAACCTAATCATCCCTGCCATATTTAAATGTGATGCGGTAAACAATTTTCTGGCCCTGTCCAAGGACAGTGGTCTGAAGATGACATATCCTCAGTCCACAGTAATGGATCTGACCTCTGTCCCCGCTAACTTCAAATATCATGGTTGCAATTCCCGCAATACAAAATACAACACCCCTCAAACTGTTTTTTTTGGCTCTAAAAAGGCAATTCTTTTTTAAAAAAAGCTAACTTCAGCGTCCCCAGCAGGTCCTCACTAAAACACCTTAATTACAGGTCTGTGGGACAAAATAATACCTGCTGCCGAGGTTGACTGTTTTTGGTTAGTTCAACCACCAAAACACAGGGTGGCACTGCTAAGATAAAGAACTGTATAACCTATTAACTCTTAACTGAATTTGCAAAAAAAACAACATCCTAGCCCTCTGCACCTCATTTAGACAGTCAAGATTGTAGACTGCCACATTTTTTAAAAACCTTTAGACTGCTGTATTAAAATATCTCATTCTTATCTTATAGAGCCGACTCATTTTGCCTGTCGTACCATGCACTTGGTCTGGTCATTCTCACATACATACATACAGCCACACTATGAGTAGACGTGTTACTTGTGCTTGGGTATAGTTCTAATCACTGTGGGTCTTTTAGTTTCTATCCTCTGCCAATTGTCGCTCATGACGATCTAGCCATCTCGTCGCCTCTTTCGGGTCCTCAAAGAAAGTAGTGTTCCCCAATGCGACTATTCTCAATTTGGCTGCGTATATCATACAGTACAATACATTTAGTGATCTCAAGCGTTGTTTAATGTCCAGGAATCTTGCGCTCCTTTTCTATATTTCCTGGGAGTAGTCAGGGAAGAGTGACACCTTGTGTCCGTTAATAGTAAGGGCTGGCATTTCTCTAGCTTTCCTCAAGATAATTCCCCGATCTCTATAGTGTAGTATTTTCATCAATACAGGTTTTGGAGGTGCACGCGGTGGTAATGGGTGGATTGGAACCCTATGGGCCCCTTCGACAGCGAAAAGCGGAGTTAATACCTCTGTTCCAAGTTTTTCTTTTAGCTATGATTTAAAAAATTCCATAGGGTTCGCCCCTTCTGTTTTCTCGGGCACTCCCACCATTCTAACATTATTTCGGCGGGACTGGTTTTCCAAGTCATCTTGTTTGGCTGCAATCACATCCATCCGCTGAGTATATTCCTTTAAATCTCCTTTTATTGACGGTATGTCGTCTTTCACATCTCCCATCTGGTGCTCTAGGGCTGTTGTACGTTCAGCCAACTTTTTCAAATCATGGTAATGTCCTCCTTTATAGCTCCCACTTTGTCATGCCTTTTCATAATTATATAAACATTTATACATTATTATTGTTATAATGTGTATTCATGGCCTATAAGAAGCCATGTTGAACTTATATTCACCCTCCTGTATGAACCTTCATTGTGTAAAAGAAAAAAAATATGGGTTCAAGGAAAGATTCTTCCTTGAACCCATAGGCAGATGTGGGCCTATCTAAGGGAATAATTTTACCTCATCACTAGGCTATGAGCCGAGATAAGGTTCTTCCTGGCACTCGTCTGGCATCTCTTTATAATGAGATTTATTAATGAGACGAACATACGATATCTGTTCATATAGTGGATCGTATTTAATTTGACCCAAATTAATCAATATATCACATATATGTTGTTTTATATTACTTCATATATTGGTTTTATTTTGTTACATGTTATAATCGTATATTAACGTATATACACTCACCTAAAGAATTATTAGGAACACCGTACTAATACGGTGTTGGACCCCCTTTTGCCTTCAGAACTGCCTTAATTCTACGTGGCATTGATTCAACAAGGTGCTGATAGCATTCTTTAAAAATGTTGACCCATATTGATAGGATAGCATCTTGCAGTTGATGGAGATTTGAGGGATGCACATCCAGGGCACAAAGCTCCCGTTCCACCACATCCCAAAGATGCTCTTTTGGGTTGAGATCTGGTGACTGTGGGGGCCATTTTAGTACAGTGAACTCATTGTCATGTTCAATAAACCAATTTGAAATGATTCGAGCTTTGTGACATGGAGCATTATCCTGCTGGAAGTAGCCATCAGAGGATGGGTACATGGTGGTCATGAAGGGATGGACATTGTCAGAAACAATGCTCAGGTAGCCCGTGGCATTTAAACGATGCCCAATTGGCACTAAGGGGCCTAAAGTGTGCCCAGAAAACATCCCCCACACCATTACATCACCACCACCAGCCTGCACAGTGGTAACAAGGCATGATGGATACATGTTCTCATTCTGTTTACGCCAAATTCAGACTCTACCATTTAAATGTCTTAACAGAAATCGAGACTCATCAGACCAGGCAACGTTTTTCCAGTCTTCAACAGTCCAATTTTGGTGAGCTCGTGCAAATTATAGCCTCTTTTTCCCATTTGTAGTGGAGATGAGTGGTACCCGATGGGGTCTTCTGCTGTTGTAGCCCATCCGCCTCAAGGTTGTGCGTGTTGTGGCTTCACAAATGCTTTGCTGCATACCTCGGTTGTAACCAGTGGTTATTTCAGTCAATGTTGCTCTTCTATCAGCTTGAATCATTCGACCCATTCTCCTCTGACCTCTAGCATCAACAAGGCATTTTCACCCACTGGACTGCCGCATACTGGATGTTTTTCCCTTTTCACACCATTCTTTGTAAACCCTAGAAATGGTTGTGCCTGAAAATCCCAGTAACTGAGCAGATTGTGAAATACTCAGACCGGCCTGTCTGGCACCAACAACCATGCCACGCTCAAAATTGCTTAAATCACCTTTCTTTCCCATTCTGACATTCAGTTTGGAGTTCAGGAGATTGTTTTGACCATGACCACACCCCTAAATGCATTGAAGCAACTGCCATGTGATTGGTTGACTAGATAATTGCATTAATGAGAAATAGAAGAGGTGTTCCTAATAATTCTTTAGGTGAGTGTATATCCTGTGTGTGTATCACCAGAAGCGTGTATTCCTGAGGTATCTAGGAAAGCATGCTCAGTTGGATTTCTGCTAATGAGAAAGTTGTGTTATTTTCAAAAGATAAGGCACCTGTGAAATCCAAAAACCCACACATTTGTTGTCTACATTTTAGCTTTATGACGTGAGAACAGTTATACCATTTCCTGGGAATCTAGGTTTTTAATTGCTTTAAATGTCAGGGGGTATGCCTCCCTTTTTCTTGTATGTCCCAAGTGGTGGATGTTTACTACTTAACATAAAGTCACATTATATAAATTTAACTCTTAAAAGTTTCAGATTTATAGATTACACAACATTGCCTCCTAGGTATCGGCAGGTAATATTACACGTTCACCACAAAGCATTTTGGGTAATGTATGATCTCACAGTACCAATACCACATGTGCAAACCCTTTGGTTTGGTTGGAAGACTGTTATCTAAAGGGGTGTATTCTTTTGATAAGTCTGTGAATATTAATCATAGACGGGATGAGAGAGGGGAGTCCGAAAGAAAAAAAAAAGTTTTACAAACAAAGGACTAAAACAGAACGTGGCTAACCTTTGGGTTTTATCCTGGATCACGGGGAACCCTCTGGAGAGCTGACCGTCCCTCCAGAGCCCTACACACCTTTTGGTAACATATATCTTGTTTATTGCTTGGGGTATTGATAAGTTACTTAGCCCTGTATATAGTTAAAGATCCCCAATTGTGGATCCGTATTGATAAGGCTCCTGATCAATTTTGATCATTCTCTTAGTAAAGATGCATATTGCTATTTGAGGATCAGACATTAATACCTAGTCCTTGGGAACTTTGATATTCCCTAGCCTGATACCGAGCTGGTAAATTTATAGTGCCGCCATATACCTCAATTGGTTAAAAGGTGATAGGAAGGGGTTGATACCCCTACTTTTCTTTAATTTGGATTGTTGAATATTATTCGTGTTGATTGGTCAATGAAAAGTATTGGTATTATATTTCATAGATGATGGTACCTTGTTTTCTTTCTAATTGCACAAAATAATTAAGGTTCTCGCCAACAAGCTGAGAGGTTATTATGTCGCCCTCTTCTCAGTAGGATCAATAACTTTGATATTCTTTCCTTTGATCCTTTCTTTTATTTTTTTTTGCGCTTTATATCCGCGACAACTTGTACAGTGAAGGTGCTCAGAGATTTGCCACATTTAGTGATAGCATGCATAACATCTTTTAGGGTCGGTTCATCTGAATCTGATTCTTGTGCCCCCGAATCTGCATCCTTGTCATCCATTTGTAGGGCGTGATATCTATTGGATCTGTCAGTGTGCACCCCTTGCGCCCCGTCTCCTTCATTATTGGATTCCATAGTTAACATATTTTGTGTATGTACTTGCTTTTTTTGTGCTCCCCTTCCGCATAGGGCAGAAGGTGTTCGGGCATATTTTGCTAGTTTTACTGCCGCCTCATGCTGCGCTTTAGCTGTGCCGCCTGGGCACCCCGGAGTTGCTGTTCTGGCACCATCTTGGATTTCTTTCTCCGTTCCTTTGGCGTCTTTTTTCTTTGTCATAATTAGGAGCTGTCAGTCTTGCTACACAGCAGAGAATTCTCGAGTATGTGAGAGGCATGTTCGGCGTGTGGTAGCTCGATATCGGCAGGATAAACTGGCTAATAGCACAGAGGAGCTCAGCGATGTGTGTCTTCTCACATGCCCTGCTCAGCCACGCCCCCACCCTGCACTGGAACCAGTTACACTATATCACTATCTAACCTACACTGTGTACCCCCTTAACAGTGTCATCCACAGATATCCCCATAAGTGTCATCCACAGATATCCCCAAAAGTGTCATCCACAGATCCCCATAAGTGTCTTCTAGTGATGTATCAGTGGGAAGGGAGGAGGTGGGTAAACTCGCGGCAGGGCCAATGCAGTGACTCTACTCTAATACACTGGCCCTGCACACAGCTGTAAAGTATACAGTATTCATGTAAAGCTTAATCTTTGTAATCCTACTGTAGTACTTACTAACTACGGTGGCATGTAGACTCGCCGCCGCGCCGGAAGCTGGGGCATAACATCTCTCTCTCCGTCATGAGCCTCCTGCCCCGCCTGCCTGCTTGCTTCATTAATAAAGTGGGAGGAGCAGGCAGATGGGCAGGAGGTGCATGATGGAGGGAGAGATGTTAAGCTCAAGCTGCCGGCAGGGCGGCGAGTCTGCATGCCACCGTAGTTAGTTAGTACTGTAAAAGATGCCCTCAATCAGGGCTGATCATGTTTGCTCTACTGCTCCAAATTAGTGGTAAGCCAAGGCTTTTACGTGCATGGAGAAAATAACAGTGACACACACATTGGAGTCACAGCAAATTCTAATTTATTACAGGAAGTACAGCAGTTTATATAGACATCAGAGAGGCATTCCCCCTGAGGCTCATGGCATTGTTATATTGGTTAGAATATGAAAATAAGAAAAGAGATAACACTTGGCATCTGCACAGTGTGCATTGTTTTACAAACTCTGGTATGTAAATATCTAGCTATAGCGGTCATCTTGTAATGGAGTCTGTACTAACAGCAGAAAAGCATATATGACGTAGCAAGGAGGTGTGTTCCCTTCGTGCTCTGGAGAAGATAAGGTATTGTCTGAAAGCTGGAGTATATGGGAGATTTCTTAGCTGAATCAAAGAATGATGTCCACATCTCTATTAGTACCACAGCAGGGTTTGGGCTACTTTTACAAAGATTAAGCTTTACATGAATACGGTATACTTTACAGCTGTGTGCGGGGCCAATGTATTAGAGTAGAGTCACTGCACTGGTCCCGCCACGAGTGTCCCCACCTCTTCCCTCCCCAGTGATACTTCGCAGGCCGCGCTGTGCAGCATAGCGGCCAGCAAAGAATCAGTGTTCGTTTTATAAGACACACTACCATTTCCCCCCCACTTTTGGGGGGGGGGGGGAAGTGTGTCTTATAAAGCAAAAAATATGGTAATTAAATAAGGATCCTGATTAGTCTGCAAAGCACAGAGCACAGCAATACACTGCTGTCTCTCTCAGAACTACAAAAACAAAAGAAAATGGCTGCTGGGGAGTTTCTTATATAGTAAAGGGGTAGGCAACTTTCCTATTGGTTGCTAGGGATGTTGCTAAGCTCTGACAAAGATATTGCAGCCTTCTCATTGGCCCACGAGCAAGATGCAGTAGTAGTAATGAAAAAAAAAAACTAGAATATTCGCGATTCCGAATATATATCACAATATTGTAGATTTTCACGAATTCTCAAAGTGCCAATATTCACGATACCTCAGCGCACATTTTGCTTCTATTATTTGTCCCAAGAAATAAACAGCACAGAATGATGTCAGGGTGGAGCCTGGTTGGGGCGTGAGATGGTGAGCTAGAGCCACCCCTATAGCAGCCAACAGAACTCTACATTCGGCTACAGTTGCTTTCTAAAACGCCCGTGATACAGACAATTGCCTGTAAGCTCCCTGAAAAATAGAGACAGGAGAGCTATAATCAAAAGGAAGGGGCGAACGGGGCAAAAAAACGTACAGACTTCTTTGTCTCGCCACGGCAGCAGTTTGTTTCAGATGGTGATGGTGGTGTTCAGGTGGGGGAGCCACGTGGCCATAGTGGTGAGTGCAGCAGTGGGGCTGGGATTCCTGTTCTGCTGGGACACCTGTGGACCCCCCGGGAGATCGGACAGACGTTAGATTGCTGACTTTTGTTCACCGAACAGCCAGTTCACAGGCGGAATTAAGTCCTCCCCTGGCTCCTTCTTGGGGAGGACTCAATTCCGCCTGTGACTGTGATTGTCCAGTGCAGCATGTGACCTAGCCTCTATACAAGCTGGAGTCAAGTAGCGCAACATGTCACGTCAGCTCTTACTAGTGTAGGGATAGGATGCTGCTGTTGTGAGGGAGAGATTAGGAAAGAATCTAATATCAGAGCTTGTTGTTAGGTCTGTGATCTACAGAGATTTTTTTTGCGGGGCAATGCAACATTTTTGTACCCTGCCCTGTGTCCAGTGACATAGAAAAGTAAGTTTTAATCCGTCTATTAGTTAAGTGGGTGTCGGTGGCCATTTTGTGCAAGTGCAGTGCACTTACACCTGCATATGTGCCAGGGGAAGGGAAAATAATATAGGTAATCCGTCTGTGAGTTCAGGGACCAAGGGGGTGACATATTCATATTTTTTTCTGTATAGTGCCTCTGTGCTGCATATGTGACAGTGTAATCAATTCAGTAAATCCATCTGTTAGATTCTGGGGGGACAAATTCATTTTTTTTGCCACAAAGTACGTTTGCGGACTGTACTGCATTTGTGATAGTGAAAGAAAATCTGTAAATCCATCTGTCTCATTGTGGGTGAAAAAATCATCTTTTCAGGCCAGTCATTCACAAGTGGCTTGGAGGGTGTGTTCCTGCTGCACTTCATACAAGACTGGGAAATATATTCTGTAAATTTGGCGCTGTTTAGATTGCTGGGTGATCTGTACCCCTTTTTTCTTTCAAAGCACCCCTTCACTGCATACCTGACAGGGAAATATATTCTGTAAATTCGGTGGCGTTTAGATTGCTGGGTGATCTGTACCCCTTTTTTCTTTCAAAGTACCCCTGCACTGCATACCTGACTGGGAAATAAATTTTGTAAATCCGTCTGTTAGTTTGGTGGGTGAACACAAAGAATAAGGAGAGTGTCAAATAAGGGACGTGGCCCTGGGTGTGGTGCTGCGTGTGGTGGTGGAGCTCCTGTTGCAGGGAGAGGACGTGGTCGATCTGTGCCAGCTACACTCACAAATGAAACACCTTCCTCAGGCGCATAGGCAACAGAACGTTCAGCATTATTTTGTAGGCCCGAATTCTACTCCACAAATGGCGAGGCCAGAACATGTACAGGCAATAGTAGATTGGGTGGCTGACAGTGCCTCCAGTTCCTTCACATTGTCTCCCACCCGGTCCACTGCTGAAAGATCAGAGTTGGCACCTGCAGCCCATGGGCATCTGTCTTTCACATCACCCCCTTGCAAATCAGTAAAGCAGTCTGAGCCCTAAGTCATGCAGCAGTCTCTCATGCTTTTTGATGACTCTGCTGGCAGTGTTTCCATGGGCCATCCACCTAGCCTTGCCCCAGACGTGGAAGAGATTGAGTGCACTGATGCCAACCACTTATGTTTCAGGATGTGGACATGGGAGGACCACCGCAACACATCTCTGATGATGACGGAACACAGGTGTCAACTGCTGTGGCTTTCTGCAGTGTGCAGACCAACAAGGAGGGCAGGGGTGAAGAGTGGATGGAAGATGATGTGGAGGATAATGAGGTCCTAGACCCCACATGGAATCAAGCTCATGCGAGTGACGTGTGCAGTTTGGAGGAAGAGGCGGTGGTCACACAGAGCCACCAGCACAACAAAAGAGGGAGCAGAGTGCAAAAGCAGAGTGGCCATCCCCTAGACAGTATGCCTGCTACTGCCCACTGAACCCAGGGACCGAGCACACCAAAGCCAGCCCCCAGGAGTTCCCTGGTGTGGCAGTTCTTCAGACAATGTGTTGACGACAAGACCCGAGTGGTTTGCACGCTGTGCAATCAGAGCCTGAAGCGAGGCATAAACGTTTTAAACATGAGCACAACCTGCATGAGCAGGCATCTAAATGCAAAGCAAAAGCTGCAGTGGAGTAAACACCTCAAACACCATGAAAGGTCTCAGGCTCCTCCTGCTCCCTTTTCTGCTGCAGTCTCGGCCTCTTCCGCCACCTCTGGATTGACAGTGGCATCTGCCACCCCGCAAACAGAGGATGAGGCAGCAACGCCACCACCTCCGTCACCAAGCATCTCCACAATGTCCCATGGAAGTATTCAGCTGTCCATCTCCCAAACACTGGAGAGAAAGAGCAATTAACCCCCTACCCACCCGCGATCCCTGGCCCTGAATGCCAGCATTTCAAAATTCCTGGCTTTTGAAATGCTGTCATTCTGCCTGGTGGAGACGGACACTTTTAAAAACCTTATGACGGTGGCTGTCCCACAGTATGTGGTTTCCAGCTGCCACTACTTTTCCAGGCGAGCCATCCCTTCCCTGTACAACCAAGTGGGGGACAAAATCAGGTGTGCACTGCGCAACGCCATCTGTGGCAAGGTCCACATAACAACCAAAACGTGGACCAGTAAGCACGGGCAGGGACGTTATATCTCCCTAAAAGCACACTGGGTAAATGCAGTGGCGGCTGAGCTTGAGGCGGATAGCGGTTTGGCGCATGTCCTTCCGCCACCGAGGATTTTAGGGCATTTCTCTTTGCCTCCTGTTTCCTCCTCCTCCTACTCCGCTTCCTCTTTTACCACCTCCTCATCCGCTCAGCGTAACACCTTCACCACCAACTTCAGCACAGCCAGGGGGAAACGACAGCAGGCTGTTTTGAAATTCATCTGTTTGGGGAAAAAACCTCACACCACGCAGGAGTTGTGGACGGGCATGGAACAACAGACCCATGAGTGGTTGGTGCCACTGAATCTCAAGCCCGGCCTGGTGGTGTGCGATAATGGGCAAAATCTCGTAGCAGCTCTGCACCTAGGCGGTTTGACGCACATCCCTTTGCCTGGCGCATGTGCTGAATTTGGTGGTGCAGAAATTCGTCAAAAACTACCCCGATATGTGAGAACTGCTACAGAAAATGCGGGCCGTCTGTGCGCGCTTTCAGCGTTCTCATCCTGCTGCTGCTCGCCTGTCTGCGCTGCAGCGGAACTTCGGCCATCCCGCTCACCTCCTCATATTTTTTTATTATTATTATTTATTATTAAAGCGCCATGCATTCCATAGACCTGTACATATGAAAAGGGGTATTTTTAATACATAATACAGACAGTTGCACTAAGCATGAACAAGACGAGTTATAAACTGGTATAGAAGGAGAGAGAGCCCTGCCCATGATGGCTTACAATTAGAGATGAGCGAACACCTGGATGTTCGGGTTCGATAAGTTCGGCCGAACTTCCCGAAAATGTTCGTGTTCGGGATCCGTACTCGACCCGAACTTTATCCCGAACCCGAACCCCATTGAAGTCAATGGGGACCTGAACTTTTAGGCACTAAAAAGGCTGTAAAATAGTCCAGGAACGGGCTAGAGGGCTGCCAAAGGCAGCAAAATGTAGGTAAATCCCCTGCAAACAAATGTGGATAGGGAAATGAATTAAAATAAAATAAATAAAATTTAACCAATATCAATTGGAGAGAGGTCCCACTGCAAGGAATCATGCGTCATATCACTCAACACTGGAGAAGGCCACTTTCAGTTATTTCGGCCCCAGCACCCAGACAGAGGAGAGAGGTCCCACAGCAAGGAATCATGCGTCATATCACCACCACTGGAGAAGGCCACTTTCAGTTATTTCGGCCCCAGCACCCAGACAGAGGAGAGAGGTCACACAGCAAGGAATCATGCGTCATATCACCCATCACTGAGGAAGGCCATTTTCAGTTATTTGGGGCCTATGACCCAGTCAGAGGAGAGAGGTCCCACAGCAAGGAATCATGCGTCATATCAACCACCACCGGAGAAGGCCGCTATCAGTTATTTCGGCCCAGCACTCAGACAGAGGAGAGAGGTCCCACAGCAAGGAATCATGCGTCATATCACCCACCACTGGAGAAGGCCACTCTCAGTTATTTCGGCCCAGCACCCAGACTGAGGATACAGGTCCCACAGCAAGGAATCATGCGTCATATCACCCACCACTGGAGAAGGCCACTTTCAGTTATTTCGGCCCAGCACCCAGACCGAGGATACAGGTTCCACAGCAAGGAATCATGCGTCATATCACCCACCACTAGAGAAGGCCACTTTCAGTTATTTCGGCCCCAGCACCCAGACAGAGGAGAGAGGTCCCACAGCAAGGAATTATGCGTCATATCACCACCACTGGAGAAGGCCACTTTCAGTTATTTCGGCCCCAGCACCCAGGCAGAGGAGAGAGGTCACACAGCAAGGAATCATGCGTCATATCAACCACCACTGGAGAAGGCCACTTTAAGTTATTTCGGCCCAGCACCCAGACCGAGGATACAGGTTCCACAGCAAGGAATCATGCGTCATATCACCCACCACTGGAGAAGGCCACTTTCAGTTATTTTGGCCCCAGCACCCAGATAGAGGAGAGAGGTCCCACAGCAAGGAATCATGCGTCATATCACCCACCACTGGAGAAGGCCATTTTCAGTTATTTAGGCCCCAGCACCCAGTCAGAGGAGAGAGGTCCCACAGCAAGGAATCATGCGTCATATCAACCACCACCGGAGAAGGCCACTATCAGTTATTTCGCCCAGCACCCAGACAGAGAGAGAGGTCCCACAGCAAGGAATCATGCGTCATATCACCCACCACTGGAGAAGGCCACTTTCAGTTATTTCAGCCCAGCACCCAGACCGAGGATACAGGTCCCACAGCAAGGAATCATGCGTCATATCACCCACCACTGGAGAAGGCCACTTTCAGTTATTTCGGCTCAGCACCCAGACAGAGGATACAGGTTCCAAAGCAAGGAATCATGCGTCATATCACCCACCACTGGAGATGGCCACTTTCAGTTATTTCGGCCCCAGCACCCAGATAGAGGAGAGAGGTCCCACAGCAAGGAATCATGCGTCATATCACCCACCACTGGAGAAGGCCATTTTCAGTTATTTAGGCCCCAGCACCCAGACAGAGGAGAGAGGTCCCACAGCAAGGAATCATGCGTCATATCAACCACCACCGGAGAAGGCCACTCTCAGTTATTTCGGCCCCACCACCCAGACAGAGGAGAGAGGTCCCACAGCAAGGAATCATGCGTCATATCACCCACCACTGGAGAAGGCCACTTTCAGTTATTTAGGCCCAGCACCCAGACAGAGGAGAGAGGTCCCACAGCAAGGAATTATGCGTCATATCACCCACCACTGGAGAAGGCCATTTTCAGTTATTTAGGCCCAGCACCCAGACAGAGGAGAGAGGTCCCACAGCAAGGAATCATGCGTCATATCACCCACCACTGGAGAAGGCCACTTTCAGTTATTTCGGCCCAGCACCCAGACCGAGGATACAGGTCCCACAGCAAGGAATCATGCGTCATATCACCCACCACTGGAGAAGGCCACTTTCAGTTATTTCGGCTCAGCACCCAGACAGAGGATACAGGTTCCAAAGCAAGGAATCATGCGTCATATCACCCACCACTGGAGAAGGCCACTTTCAGTTATTTCGGCCCTAGCACCCAGATAGAGGAGAGAGGTCCCACAGCAAGGAATCATGCGTCATATCACCCACCACTGGAGAAGGCCATTTTCAGTTATTTAGGCCCCAGCACCCAGACAGAGGAGAGAGGTCCCACAGCAAGGAATCATGCGTCATATCAACCACCACCGGAGAAGGCCACTCTCAGTTATTTCGGCCCCACCACCCAGACAGAGGAGAGAGGTCCCACAGCAAGGAATCATGCGTCATATCACCCACCACTGGAGAAGGCCACTTTCAGTTATTTAGGCCCAGCACCCAGACAGAGGAGAGAGGTCCCACAGCAAGGAATCATGCGTCATATCACCCACCACTGGAGAAGGCCATTTTCAGTTATTTAGGCCCAGCACCCAGACAGAGGAGAGAGGTCCCACAGCAAGGAATCATGCGTCATATCACCCACCACTGGAGAAGGCCACTTTCAGTTATTTCGGCCCAGCACCCAGACCGAGGATACAGGTCCCACAGCAAGGAATCATGCGTCATATCACCCACCACTGGAGAAGGCCACTTTCAGTTATTTCAGCTCAGCACCCAGACAGAGGATACAGGTTCCAAAGCAAGGAATCATGCGCCATATCACCCACCACTGGAGAAGGCCACTTTCAGTTATTTCTGGCCCCAGCACCCAGATAGAGGAGAGAGGTCCCACAGCAAGGAATCATGCGTCATATCACCCACCACTGGAGAAGGCCATTTTCAGTTATTTAGGCCCCAGCACCCAGACAGAGGAGAGAGGTCCCACAGCAAGGAATCATGCGTCATATCAACCACCACCGGAGAAGGCCACTCTCAGTTATTTCGGCCCCACCACCCAGACAGAGGAGAGAGGTCCCACAGCAAGGAATCATGCGTCATATCACCCACCACTGGAGAAGGCCACTTTCAGTTATTTAGGCCCAGCACCCAGACAGAGGAGAGAGGTCCCACAGCAAGGAATTATGCGTCATATCACCCACCACTGGAGAAGGCCATTTTCAGTTATTTAGGCCCAGCACCCAGACAGAGGAGAGAGGTCCCACAGCAAGGAATCATGCGTCATATCAACCACCACCGGAGAAAGCAACTCTCAGTTATTTAGGCCCAGCACCCAGACAGAGGAGAGAGGTCCCACAGCAAGGAATCATGCTTCATATCACCCACCACTGGAGAAGGCCATTTTCAGTTATTTAGGCCCCACCACCCAGACAGAGGAGAGCGGTCCCACAGCAAGGAATCATGCGTCATATCAACCACCACCGGAGAAGGCAACTCTCAGTTATTTCGGCCCAGCACCCAGACAGAGGAGAGAGGTCCCACAGCAAGAAATCATGCGTCATATCAACCACCACCGGAGAAGGCCACTCTCAGTTATTTCGGCCCACCACCCAGACAGAGAAGAGAAGTCCCACAGCAAGGAATCATGCGTCATATCAACCACCACCGGAGAAGGCCACTCTCAGTTATTTCGGCCCCACCACCCAGACAGAGGAGAGAGGTCCCACATCAAGGAATCATGCGTCATATCAACCACCACCGTAAAAGGCCACTCTGTTATTTCGGCCCAGCACCCAGACAGAGAAGAGAGGTCCCACAGCAAGGAATCATGCGTCATATCAACCACCACCGGAGAAGGCAACTCTTAGTTATTTCGGCCCAGCACACAGACAGAGGAGAGAATTCCCACAGCAAGGAATAAGGCGTCATATCACCCACCACTGGAGAAGGCCACTTTCAGTTATTTAGGCCCAGCACCCAGACAGAGGAGAGAGGTCCCACAGCAAGGAATCATGCGTCATATCAACCACCACCGGAGAAGGCCACTCTCAGTTGTTTCGGCCCCACCACCCAGACAGAGGAGAGAGGTCCCACAGCAAGGAATCATGCGTCATATCAACCACCACCGGAGAAGGCCACTCTCAGTTGTTTTGGCCCCACCACCCAGACAGAGGAGAGAGGTCCCAGAGCAAGAAATCATGCGTCATATCAACCACCACCAGAGAAGGCCACTCTCAGTTATCTCGGCCCAGCACCCAGACAGAGGAGAGAGGTCCCACAGCAAGGAATCATGCGTCATATCAACCACCACCGGAGCAGACCACTTTCAGTTATTTCGGCCCCACCACCCAGACAGAGGAGAGGTTCATTTAACTGTGGGTTGCACCGCAAGATCATGGTAAAGTTAAAAAAATGAGGATTCAATAAAGAAGTGCCCCCGAGTACAAGAATACATGGTTGAAGGGGAGGCAGTTATAAATGTCTATTCTGCACAAGGGATGGACAGGTCCTGTGGGATCCATGCCTGGTTCATTTTTATGAACGTCAGCTTGTCCACGTTGGCTGTGGACAGGCAGCTGCGTTTGTCAGTAATGACACCCCCTGCCGTGCTGAATGCACGTTCAGACAAAACACTGGCCGCCGGGCAGGCCAGCACCTCCAAGGCATAAAATGCTAACTTGTCACGGCGGGAGGTGGGGAAAACCCCCCGCCGTGCAATGTCCGCGGCCGCTGGGCCAAACAAGGGCTAAAAGCAGGGACAAGGGAACCGCTAGTCTAGCATGTCCCTAAAGCTGGCCCTGGTCTCCTACGAGTATGGGCCGACCCCAAGGGTGGGAGGGCCCATACGACAGGAACCTAAAGCCCTGGACAACCCTGCTCGACCCTGGAACTAACAGGGCAGAAACCACCTGCTCCCCCAGGGACACGGAGGAGCAGAAGTCTCCTGAGGCCCCTCTGCAGCCGGGACCCGAACAGTGTGTGCCCGCACGGCAGGCAAGATACATAGGAAACATATACAATGAACCCACACTTACCTGCCGTGCTGAAGACTGAGAAGCAGCGCCAGGACCTCCCGGACCCCCAAGCGGACATCAGATGCCTGGGGGGAGGCCTGGCCGGGCAACACGCCATCCGGTATAAGCTATACCCCTCCGGGTAAGCAAGCCCCTTCCGGAGCAACATACCAACAAACTGCTACATACAAACCCACAACAAAGACATAACCAAGTGAGGGAAAGGGTAAGCAGAAGCACACAGGAGGGGAATACAATCAAACAGAGAAAACAATATAACAAATAAGGGTGGCTCACGCAGACATAAAGGTGGGATCCAAACACACTCCAGCCATGCACACACCATGGCAGAACAAACAAAACTGACCTCAGGTTCCACACACAAGGTAATAAGGAGGCCTGAGGTCACACCCACAATGCAGCCACACCTTAGCCACACCTTAACCCCGTGCACGCCACAAATACACAGAAGACACTAAACAAGGGAATCGTGCACAGGAAAGAGGAAAAGACACATATGCACCACAAGTACCAGCGGCAACCACATGTGAGGCGACAAACACACAGCCCTCACATGCGGCAAGAACACCTCGCCGCCGGCAAGTGCATGCGGCACAACAAACACGACCGCAACCTCGGTCGTGGCGCGCTGGTTGCCAACGGCAACCGCATGCCGCAATCACGAGTCACGACCCCAACGCGGGTCGTGACATAACTCTGGCCACGTGGACAATTTGGAGACCCAGAAGTTGAATGGGGCCGAACCATCAGTCAGTACGTGGAGGGGTGTGCAGACGTACTGTTCAACCATGTTAGTGAAATGCTGTTTCCTGCTAACACGTTCCGTGTCAGGTGGTGGTGCAGTTAGCTGTGGCGTGGAGACAAATCTTTTCCACATTTCTGCCATGCTAACCCTGCCCTCAGTGGAGCTGGCCGTGACACAGCTGCGTTGGCGACCTCTTGCTCCTCCTCTGCCTTCACCTTGGGCTTCCACCTGTTCCCCTGTGACATTTGGGAATGCTCTCAGGAGCGCCTCTACCAGCGTGCGCTTGTACTCGCGCACCTTCCTATCACGCTCCAGTGCAGGAAGTAAGGTGGGCACATTCTCTTTGTATATCGGGGATCCAGCAGGGTGGCAACCCAGTAGTCCGCACACGTTAAAATGTGGGCAACTCTGCTGTCGTTGCGCAGGCACTGCAGCATGTAGTCGCTCATGTGTGCCAGGCTCCCCAGAGGTAAGGACAAGCTGTCCTCTGTGGGAGGCCTATCGTCATCGTCCTCTGTATCCCCCCAGCCACGCACCAGTGATGGGCCTGAACTGTGTCGGGTGCCACCCTGCTGTGAAGCTGCTTCATCCTCCTCCACCTCCTCCTTATCCTCCTCATCCTCCAGTAGTGGGCCCTGGCTGGCCACATTTGTACCTGGCCTCTGCTGTTGCAAAAAACCTCCCTCTGAGCCTCTTCTAACAGACTGGCCTGAAAGTGCTAAAAATGACCCCTCATCCTCCTCCTCCTCCTGGGCCACCTCCTCTTCCATCATCGCCTTAAGCATTTTCTCAAGAAGACATAGAAGTGGTATTGTAATGCTGATAACGGTGTCATCGCCACTTACCATGTTGGTGGAGTATTTGAAACAGGGCACACAGGTCTCGCATGGAGGCCCAATCATTGGTGGTGAAGTGGTGCTGTTCCGCAGTGCGACTGACGCGTGCATGCCGCAGCTGAAACTCCACTATGGCCTGCTGCTGCTCGCACAGTCTCTCCAGCATGTGCAAGGTGGAGTTCCACCTGGTGGGCACGTCGCATATGAGGCGGTGAGCGGGAAGGCCGATGTGACTGCCGGAAGCACGCACAGATGGCCCTCACTTTATGCAGCAGCTCTGACATGTCGGGGTAGTTGTGAATGAACTTTTGCACCACCAAATTCAGCACATGCGCCAGGCAAGGCATGTGCATCAAACCGGCTAGTCCCAGAGCTGCGACGAGATTTCGCCCATTATCGCACACCACCAGGCCGGGCTTGAGGCCCACCGGCAGAAACCACTCATCGGTCTGTTGTTCAATACCCCGCCACTCCTGCGCGGTGTGGGGCCTGTCCGCCAAACATATGAGTTTCAGAATGGCCTGCTGACGTTTACCCCGGGCTGTGCTGAAGTTGGTGGTGAAGGTTTGTGGCTGACTGGATGAGCTGGTGGAAGCAGAGGAGGAGGAAGCCGAGTAGGAGGAGGAGGCTACAGGAGGCAAAGAATGATGCACT
This sequence comes from Bufotes viridis, assembly GCA_033119425.1. Lineage (NCBI taxonomy): Eukaryota > Metazoa > Chordata > Amphibia > Anura > Bufonidae > Bufotes > Bufotes viridis. The sequence goes on from CM065594.1 coordinate 192,699,059, forward strand.
GCGATCCTTGGCGGCGGAAGGACGTGCGCCAAGGAACTCTCCGCCTGCGGCCCAGCCGCCACTACATTTACCCAGTATGCAGTTAGGGAGATATAGCGTCACAGGCCGTGCTTACTGGTCTACGTATCTGTGGTTAGGTGGACCTTGCCACAGATGGCGTTGCGCAGTGCACACTTGATTTTATCGGATACTTGCTTGTGCAGGGGTATTGTAATGCTGATAACGGTGTCATCGCCACTTACCATGTTGGTGGAGTACTCGAAACAGGGCACACAGGTCTCGCATGGAGGCCCAATCATTGGTGGTGAAGTGGTGCTGTTCCGCAGTGCGACTGACGCGTGCATGCTGCAGCTGAAACTCCACTATGGCCTGCTGCTGCTCGCACAGTCTCTCCAGCATGTGCAAGGTGGAGAAGCATGTGCAAGGCTGTCTTGGAGAAGTAGTGGCGGCTGGGAACAACATACTGTGGGACAGCCATGGACATCAGCTGTTTGAAGCTGTCTGTGTCCACCAGCCTGAATGACAGCATTTCAAAGGCCAGTAGTTTAGAAATGCTGGCATTCAGGCCCAGGGCTCGAGGGTGGCTAGGTGGGAATTTACGCTTTCTCTCCAAGGTTTGTGAGATGGAGAGCTGAACGCTGCCGTGTGACATGGTGGAGATGCTTGGTGACGCAGGTGGTGTTGTCGGTGCCACATCCTCTGTTTGGTGGGCGGCAGGTGCCAACATTCCTCCCGAGGCGGAGGAAGAGGCCGAGGCAGCAGCAGAAGAGGGAGCAGGGGGAGCCAGAGTGAGTTCCTTGCTTTTAAGGTGTTTACTCCACTGCAGTTCATGCTTTGTATGTAGATGCCTGGTCATGCAGTTTGTGCTAAGGTTCAGAACGTTAATGCCTCGCTTCAGGCTCTGATGGCACAGCGTGCAAACCACTCGGGTCTTGTCGTCAGCACATTGTTTAAAGAAGTGCCATGCCAGGGAACTCTTTGAAGCTGCCTTTGGGGTGCTCGGTCCCTGGTGGCGGTGGCCAGTAGCAGGCGAACTCACTTGGAGGCGGCTGTTCTGCTTTTGCCCCCTGCTCTCTCTTTTGCTACGCTGTTGGCTCGGTCTCACCACTGCCTCTTCCTCTGAACTATGAAAGTCAGTGGCACGACCTTCATTTCATGTGGGGTCTAGGACCTCATCGTCCCCTGCATCGTCTTCCACACAGTCTTCCTCCCTGACCTTCTGTTCGGTCTGCACACTGCAGAAAGACGCAGCAGTTGGCACCTGTGTTTCGTCATCATCAGAGACGTGCGGACTCCGATGAGGTGGTATTCCCATGTCCTCATCATCAGGAAACATCAGTGGTTGTGCATCAGTGCATTCTATGTCTTCCACCACTGGGGAAGGGCTAGGTGGATTCCCTTGGGAAACCCTGCCAGCAGAGTCTTCAAACAGCATAAGAGACTGCTGCATAACTTGAGGCTCAGACAGTTTCCCTGATATGCATGGGGGTGATGTGACAGACTGATGGGCTTGGTTTTCAGGTGCCACCTGTGCGCTTTCTGCAGAAGACTGGGTGGGAGATAATGTTGTGAACATGCTGGATCCACTGTCGGCCACCCAATTGACTAGCGCCTGTACCTGCTTAGGCCTTACCATCCTTAGAACGGCATTGGGCCCCACCAAATATCGCTGCAAATTCTGGCGGGTACTGGAACCTGAGGTAGTTGGTTCACTAGGACGTGTGGCTGTGGCAGAATGGCCACATCCTCTCCCAGCACAAGAGGGTACACTAACACCACCACGACCGCGTCCGCGTCCCTTACTAGATGTTTTCCTCATTGTTACCGTTCACCAAGCACCACAATAAGAAAAAAAATATTTGGCCCAATGTATTAATTTCAAATTCAGGCCTTTTTTTACAGGCACCTAACACTATCTGCCTATTTATTTATGTAGCGTATTACACTAATCCAGGCACAGCAGTAACCACTGATTTAGGGGAATATCTCTTTTAGGGCTAGTATTTAGGCCTTGGATGAAAGGTATCCTTTTATGGACTGATTTACAATTGGCCTGCAACAGCTCAAACACCAGATTCAGGGTATTGCTATTTTGGCAATTGAATTTAACCCCAGAACAAAATATATGTTTTGGCGGACACTATTATACTTTGCCAGCCACAGCTGAAACCGCTGATTTATGGCATTGCTATTTTGGCAATTGAATTTCACCCCAGAACGAAATATATGTTTTTGCGGACACTATGAATCTTGGTCTGCAACAGCTGGGACACCAGATTCAGGGTATTGCTATTTTGGCAATTGAATTTCACCCCACAACAAAATATATGTTTTTGCGGACACTATGAAACTTGGCCTGCAACAGCTGGGACACCAGATTCAGGGTATTGCTATTTTGGCAATTGAATTTCACCCCAGAACAAAATATATGTTTTGGCGGACACTATTATACTTTGCCAGCCACAGCTGAAACCGCTGATTTATGGCATTGCTATTTTGGCAATTGAATTTCACCCCAGAACAAAATATATAATTTGCAGGACACTATAAAACTTGGCCAGCCACAGCTGAAACCACTGATTTATGGTATTGCTATTTTGGCAATTGAATTTAACCTCAGAACAAAATATATGTTTTGGCGGACACTATTATACTTTACCAGCCACAGCTGAAACCACTGATTTATGGTATTGCTATTTTGGCAATTGAATTTCACCCCAGAACAAGATATATTATTTGCAGGACACTATGAAACTTGGCCAGCCACAGCTGAAACCACTGATTTATGGTATTGCTATTTTGGCAATTGAATTTAACCTCAGAACAAAATATATGTTTTCTGCGGACACTATGAATCTTGGCCTGCAACAGCTGGGACACCAGATTCAGGGTATTGCTATTTTGGCAATTGAATTTCACTCCACAACAAAATATATGTTTTTGCGGACACTATGAAACTTGGCCTGCAACAGCTCAAACACCAGATTCAGGGTATTGCTATTTTGGCAATTGAATTTCACCCCCAAACAAAATATATGTTTTGGCGGACACTATTATACTTTGCCAGCCACAGCTGAAACCACTGATTTATGGTATTGCTATTTTGGCAATTGAATTTCACCCCAGAACAAAATATATAATTTGCATGGACACTATGAAACTTGGCCAGCAACAGCTGAAACCACTGATTTATGGTATTGCTATTTTGGCAATTGAATTTCACCCCAGAACAAAATATATGTTTTTGCGGACACTATGAATCTTGGCCTGCAACAGCTGGGAGACCAGATTCAGGGTATTGCTATTTTGGCAATTGAATTTCACCCCAGAACAAAATATATGTTTTTGCGGACACTATGAATCTTGGCCTGCAAAAGCTGGGACACCAGATTCAGGGTATTGCTATTTTGGCAATTGAATTTCACCCCAGAACAAAATATATAGTTTGCAGGACACTATGAAACTTGGCACACATAAAATAATCTATCCTTTGCCAGACAGCAGACAGTATTATACTTGGCTAACCAAAGCTGGAACACCAGATTTAGGGGATTGGTATTTGGGCAATTGCATTTAACCCCTTAATAAAATATAGAAATTGCTATCCTGAGTTTCTAGGGGTGACAATTAGCACAGCCAAGCCCCTGATGTAGGATATAGCAAAAAAAACTAGTATTGATGGATTGATGGACTTGGTGGCAGCTTGTTCTGGTGCACCACAAGTCACAAAATGGCTGCCGATCACCCCAGAAAATAAGTGACAGTAAAACGCTCTGTGCAGCCTAAAAACCAGTGAGCAAGTAACTAGCAGAAGTTCAATCATTCACAGCTGTAGATCGATCCGTTCATTAGGTGCTGTTGCTGACTTTTCCCTGCCTAATCTCGCCCTCACAGAAGCTGCGTCCTCTCCCTACACTAATCAGAGCAGTGTGACGTGCGGCACTGCGTGACTCCAGCTTAAATAGAGGCTGGGTCACATGCTGCACTTGGCCAATCACAGCCATGCCATTAGTAGGCATGGCTGTGATGGGCTCTTAGGGCAAGAAGTAAAACGCTAGCTGATTGGCTGCTGTGCAGCCCTTCAGAAAGCGGAAAGTAATCGACGAACAACGAACCCGAACTTTTTTTTAAATGTCCGGGTCTGTGTCCCGGACACCCCAAAATTCGGTACGAACCCGAACTATGCTTGAACTGTTCGCTCAACACTACACATGGCCTGAGCTTTCCCTTTATGCCTTGGAGGTGCTGGCCTGCCCTTCAGCCAGTTTAATGTCTGAACTTGTGTTTAGCACGGCAGGGGGCGTTTACACAGACAAGCGCAGCTGCCTGTCCACAGCCAATGTGATCAAGCTCACGTTCAATAAAATTAACCAGACATGGATCCGACAGGACTTGTCCATACCTTGTGCAGAATAGACCTGTTTACCGGCCTCACCCAGCCTTTGTTATACTCCAGTGCACTTTCTCTTTGTTTTCTTTTTTATATTTCCTAATGTTTTGGGGTCTACCCAAATTAAAAAAACAACAAAAAAACAAAACTCAGTGTTGGCAACTACCTCCTCCACCACCGCTTCCACCTACACCGCTACTTCCACCGCCTCCTCAACCTTCTACTCCATATGGACCTCCTCCTCTTCCTATTTCAAAATTATTATTTTTAATTAGTATGTATTTTATGTTATTTTAAGTCATTTCCCTATCAACATTTGTTTGCAAGGCAATTGTCCTGTTCTAATCCCCATTTTGCTTCCTTTTGCTGCCATCTAGCCCTTTCCATGACTTTTTTAGAGCCGTTTTAGTGCCCCAAAGTTCGAGTCCCCATTGACTTCAATGGGGTTCGGGGTCATGTTCGTGTTCCGAACTCGAACTTTGCGGCGAAGTTCGGCCAAACCCAGCGAACCCGAACTTCCAGGTGTCCGCTTAACTCTAGTCACTAACTCATCGCTTAAAATCATGCTTTTTGCCTTACACAACTCCATAAAAGAGGATTTTAAGCTTGTCATAACCCAGGAGTAGGCGAATATTGAGGAGCTGGGAGGTCTTACAGCTTATATGGAGACTAAGTTGACAGAACATATTGAAGTACATAACAATTTGATAAAGTCACATACCGCTCTGGAAACCGAGGTACAGCAACTAACTAACTTTTTTTTATTTTTTCATGTGCAGTAAAAGAATGAAAAACTGTGTACAATGTTGCCTAAAAGCCCATTGATAGTAATAATTGATTGCATAGTGATCTTTCCTAACCTTTTTACAATGGCTATTATTCCAAAATGTCAATGGACAAAAACAAGAAAAGAAATTGTAATTTCTATTTGACGCACTTGCTAATTACCACCTCCAACAAAAACCAACAGATAAGGTAGGCAGCATTTCGAAAAATCTAAAAATTGCAATTAATTCACATTAAAAGAATTAGCGTGTATGCATTTCTAAAAAATCTATTTGTTTGTAGAAAAGGTAAAAGGCCGTGTCATGCTGAAATTACATATTTGAGCAAAAAGACATATTAGCAATTTAATTATGGCACTGAGTGGAAGTAAAGGTATCTGAGGTCGCATTCCTACCAGCAGAATTGTGGTATTTGATATATAGTAGTTCCATGGCTGGGCTTTCATGGCTGAGGTTTGACAGAAAAAATACACCATTACTGCCCCACAAAAAAGTATGGAAACAACATTATATGCAAATGCATAACATTTTTTTTTCTGCAGTTTAGCTGCAATCTGATGCTGAGGTTCACTAAAGGATATTTCCAACAAAGTTATTATTTCCATTTTACCTCTACCTCAAAGGTTATGCATTTCATTCATTGCAACCTATTTTCGAAAATGTTGCCATCTCAAGAAATCCTTGTACCTAGCCTGGTTGGTAGTCACTGTTTGCTAATAGACACCTTCACTAGCAGTGAACGTTGTGGTGGCCATTTAGCCCAGTCCTTTCTCCATGTCTCCACTATTCCTGGTTGGTCTTCTGATGCATAGCTTATATATGTACAGTTGCCCCATGCATATTTACCCTAGCGTCAGTAGCCTGTTGTTGTCCTGCACATCTTCACTTAGAAGCTGATACATTTTCCACTTTGGATGAGCAGGATGGTTATGCCAAAATTTCCCACAATTCAGAATTCAGGTGCAGTCAGAATTAGAGATGAGTGAAGTTTTCAAAAATTATTTTTGTCCGCTTTGCCAAATAAAAAAAAAAAATAATTGTTTAGGGAGAATGTATCCTGGTGTACATCACTGTGAAGTGCAACAACATGCATAGCTATTCCTTTCTGGTAGCGAAACAGTTACTGTGCATCTGAATGACAGGCAGGTCATACAGTATATATTGCTGTGCACATGCCGGCCACCATCATTCCTAGCTAACCCCTAGCTAAAAAAAAAAAGCATACAGCTACCTTCAGTAAAGCAAAAAAAAATTACTTCGCTCCATGCCCCAGCAGGTGTCCCAATGACTCTTTAGTCGAACAAAATAAGGACAGCGCCAATAAAGTAGTGGTGAAAAAAGGGTTATTTTAATCCATGTTATGGCAGTGCAAACATATGCGTTTGAATCCCTTCTGTAGTTCACACTTCATTTATTTGGTCAGTAATTGTCAGACCAAAGCAGGGGCGGGTCAAACCCAGAGAACAGAACAGATATCCAATAAGTGATGGAAATAAAATGACCAAATATCGGAAATGTGAACTCCATCTTTAGGTCAATATTAGCGTCTAATTTATTGGCGGGGAATTAACCGTACAGTGGTCCAAAATTCAAGGAATGGACCCATGACAGTGTGGAGGGTGTCAGCAGTAAGGCTGTGTTCACATCACTGCTTATTTTCTTGGTCTTCTGATCCTGTAGTTTTAACATCCACCTTCACACTTCACTTCAGTATTTAGTCGGCATATGATCAGTATTTGTAAGGCAAAACAGAAGTGGGTCCAAAATAGAGATAATATGTAATGGAAATAGGTGCATGTCTTCTGTGTTTTGGAACCACTCCTGCTTTTGGTTTCCAAATTATGAACAAATCCTGATGCAAACTACTGACCATGCGATCGAGGCCTTCTAGACACCTTCAGGACCAGTTTTTTTTTTTTTTTTGTTATTTTTTGATTCCTCTGATGGATCAGAAGAACAGTAAAATAAACGGTGATGTCAACATGGCCAAACAGGGACACTAGTGGCCCCATAACTGACTTGTGAGGGTGGCAACAGCATGAAGATTTACAATGGTGACCACATAACAGAGTGAGGAGGGTGGCAATAGCATGAAGGGTCAAAATAGTGGCCCCGTAACAGAGTTGTGAGGGTAGCAACAGCATGAATAGTCCCAATAGTGGCCCCAAAACAGAGTGTCAAGTGGGGAAGGGGGAAAGGGGGTAACAGCACAAGGTTGTGGCAGATCACAGTAGAGGCAGAAGGCATGTGGCTTCAGGTGGGTGACGCCATTTGTCAGTGCTCTAGTGTGGCAGCACAGTACAGTCAGATCATTACTGCCAGAATGATCTAGTCTGTTATTTCACACACAGTTGTCCAGAAATCCTGGTTGATTCGGGCCTGATTCAAAGTTAGTCTCTCAACATTTTGTGTTGAAAAGCGAGATGAGTTGTCTTTAGGGTAACTATGCCACCTGCCACACTGAACATCCTCTCTGATGTCACACTACTGGCCGTGCAGGAAAGCTTGCCCAGGGCAAACTCTGCCAGTTAAGGCCACAATTCAAGTTTGGCTGCCCAGTAGTCTAGGGAATCTCTGATTTGGGGCAACAACAAGGTGCAGTCCAATTATGCCACCACCTGCTGGTTCAGGTTCTGCTCCACATCCTGCTGCTGCTGGCTGTTTTTTTCCGTAGGCGGGTGAAGAAAAGTGCTCATTACAGACTCAAGACTTAAGTTGCTGGAGCTGGTGCTGCTCCTGCCCTACCTCCCCCCCACCCCACCCCACCCCACTCCAGCAGTCATGGAAGTAGAGTGTGAGCTCAGAGTGACCAACTGACTACAAAGAATGTCTCGATAGTAGTTAAGTTTTTTATTCCTCTCAGAAGGTGTAAAAAAAGGCATCCATTTTGGACTGTTGGCAAGGGTCTAACATTGTGAAAAGCCAGTAGTTATCCCTCTGCTGAATGGTGATAACGCAGCTGTCATTACACACCAAATCAGCATGCATCTGGCCATTTGCACAAGGGACTCGGAGAGACTCCCTGCCTCTGTCTCCACTGCATACTGCCACGCATCAGCATTGTCTTTTTCATTGCCCTCTAGCTCCTCTCCTCCTGCTCTTCTCCTGTTGCTTGGGAAGATAAACCACCTTGTTCTGTATAGAATTCCTTCGCATTTATGTCCACCTCCTCCTGTGCCAGTTCTGCCTCCACAGGGCTCAGGTGGCCGTGAGATTTAGGCACCATGTCTTCTGTCCCTTCGCCACTAAGATTCATCTGCATCCCCTCCAGAATATGAAGGAGTGGAATGACCTCATTCATCCTGCGACTGACAAATAAAGTGGCCCCCTCAAAGGGCCTGAGCAAATGGCAGGTGTGATGCATGAGCTGCCATTGTCTAATGTCATAGTTACACCAGGGAGTAGTCCTGTCCGTCTGCATCATGAAGAAATCAGTCACGGGTTTCCTCTGCTTATACCATTGGTCCAACATATGGAAATTTCCAACGTGTGGAAACATCGCATATGAGGCGATGTAGAGAAACACCATTATGCTTTTGCAGCTCAAGGGGGGGCGTGTTTTTCATGGTAAGGGTGGCTGAAGTGTGTGCACAATTTCCTTGATATTTTCAAGACGTCTTGCAGTTAGGTGGAAGACTTCAGGAACCAGATGACAACCAGTTTGAAAAAGTGCACCATGCAGGACATATGTGCCAGCCCTCCCTGACGAAGTGCAGACAGAAATTTCTGCCTGTTATCGGTGACCGTTGTTCCTGTATCATCTCCGGTTGGCGTGGAGACAGCCAGGAATCGATTTCTTTATCGATGACGCCAAGCAGTTTCTGCCTGGGGTGACTCTGTTTCCCAGGCTGACCAGGCGCAGAACCACGTGACAACGCCATACTTGAGGAGCACTCTGAACTGTGCCTACAGTGGAGGCTGAGGACAAGGTGGAGAATGAGGAGGCAGAGGAGGACATTGGTGCAGAAATCCAAAGATTACAACACATTGCCATCACCTGGCCAAGTTGCTGGTGTGCCTGGGCCAGAACCACATTTATCCAGTGGGCTGTAAAGGACATATATTGTCCTTGTCCATAGTTATAGCAACACATATCAGCACTGGCATGAACTGTACCAGACGCCAACAGGCTCAAGGACTGGCCCAACTTCTGCTCAACATACGTGCAAGGATAGTACAGCTTTTTTAAAGAAGTAATGATAGCTTGGAACTCTTCACCTTGGGTGGGCACAAGCCATCAGTTCTCTGAAATGTTCAGTCCACGATATGGAGTCCACGACTGTAGTACCAGCAACTTGGCCAGGTGCACATTCAGTTTCTGTGCCGTTGGATGAGTGCATGCATACTGTTGTCTCTTTGCAATCGCCTCCCCGATTGATTGCTGGTAAAACATGTAACTAGGAGGAGAAGGAGCATCAGGAGCGATAGGCGACGGGAAAGAACAACTTTTTCCTTCTGCTGACAAATGTTGTATTGTTTACCGGCTTTTGTCACATGATATTTATCTGAAGTATCACATGATTTGTATTATTTAATTGATCACATGATTTGATTGGATGTGTGTTTCTAAAGATCACTATATATACTCTGTCATTTCACGTTTGTCCATGCTTGAGGAAGGCTCATGTGAGCCGAAACGTCGCACTTGTGCCAACCGATGGGTCATTAAAAGTTTTTACACTTCTTTTTCTTTGTGTATATATATATATATATATTATATTGCAGTTGCCTGCCCGTGTGTGAGAGGCTGCAGGCCCATATAGGGTGGCACAGTACCTTGCAAATAAAAAAGTCATTTAATTTTTACCCTTTAATATAATTTCAGTTGCCTGCCAGTGTGTGTCAGGCCCACACAGATGGTACTGTGCCCACTGCCAGTGCCCACCACTCATATCGGGTGGCACAGTACCTTGCAGATAAAAAATTAATAAATTTTTACCCTTTAATATAATTACATTTGCCTGCCAGTGAATGTCAGGCCCACAGACTATACTGTGCCCACTGCCCACCACTCATATAGGGTGGCACAGTACCTTGCAAGCATAGTACCACTAATCAAAAAAAAAATGACAGGCAGAGGCAGGCCACCCCGCAGGGGCCGTCGTGGTTGTGGTGCTGTGATTTCCTTTGACCATAGAATAATGCCCAGTGTTCAGAGGCCACGTACCCTGAACTCGAAAAAATTCTGAGGACATAGTTGACTGACTTACAAAGGACACCCAATCTTCTACAGCTTCTGCTCGGAACCTTGACGCACCATCCTCCTCCAGCTCAGCTTCGAGCACCTCTCAAGTTACCATTCGCCCGCCCGCCGCCACCACCAACACTAGCACAACAGCCGCTTCACTTGATCAGTCAGAGGAGTTATTTAAACATCAGTTGGAAGAAATGAGTGATGTGCAACCATTATTGCCAGAGGATGTAGATAACATGGATATGTCTCAGTGAGGCAGCATTGCACACATGGACATACGGTGTGGTGGTGATGATGATGTTGTACCCGCTGCTGCTTCCTTTGCTGAGTTGTCAGATAAAAGTGAAGCGGTTGATGATGACGATGTGTCCGTGGATGTCACATGGGTGCCCGCTCGAAGAGAAGAAGAATGGGAGGAAAGTTCAGATGGGGAGACAGAGAGGAGGAGGAGACGAGTTGGAAGCAGGAGGAGGTCGTGGCACAGTCAGACAGCATGTATCGGCACCCGGGGTCAGCCAGACAGCACGCCAATCAACGCATGCTGTTGCCACCACCAGAATGCCGTCATTGCAAAGCTCAGCAGTGTGGCAATTTTTGGGTGTGTCTGCCTCTGATAACAGCGATGCCATTTGCAACCTGTGCCAAAAGAAGTCGTGGGTAGTCCAACACCCACCTAGGTACAACTGCTTTGCGAAGGCACATGATCTCACATCACAAACGCCTATGGGATCAACACATGAGTACAAGCAGCACACAACACAAAGCCACCATCCTCCTCTGGTCCAGCATCTTCAGCCACATCAACCACTGCTGTCCTCCTTGCCCCCTCTCAACCACCCGCCACTCCGCCTCTCACCTTCAGCAGTTCCTGCTCATCTGCCCACAGTAAGGTGTCTGTCAAGGAAATGTTTGAGCGTAAGAAGCCAATGTCACAGAGTCACCCCCTTGCCCAGCGTCTAACAGCTTTTACCATACAAGCTGGTGGAGTCTGAGGTCTTCAAAAATTTTAGCTATTCGGACACCGCAGTGGAAGGTACCCGGCCGAAAATTTTATTCACAAAAGGCAATCCCCAACCTGTACTCTATTGTGGAAAAGGAAGTCATGGCATGTCTGGTACACAGTGTTGGGGCAAGGGTCCATCTGACCAATGATACCTGGTCTGCAAAGCATGGTCAGGGCAGGTATATCACGTACACTGCGCATTGGGTAAACCTGCTGACAGCTGCCAAGCATGGAATGCATGGCTCTGCAGCGGAGTTGGTGACACCGCCACAACTTGCAGGTAGGCCTGCTGCCACCTCCTCTACTCCTCCTACTCCATCCTCTTCGCTAACCTCCTCGGCAGAGTCCTCTTTTGCTGCTGCGTCTTGCTCCACATCAACTGCACCCCCCCAGCTCCCCAGGGGCTATTCCACATCCTGGATACGACAGTTTTGCGCCGTCTTGGGGTTGACTTGCCTGAAAGCAGAGAGTCACACCGGACCAGCACTCCTGTCTGCCCTGAACGCACTGGTGGATCAGTTGCTGACCCCGCACCAACTGGAGATCGGCAAAGTTGTGTGTGACAACGGAAGCAATCTGTTGGCGGCATTGAATTTGGACAAGTTGACACATTTGCCGTGCATGGCACATGTGATGAATTTGATCGTACAACGCTTTGTGTATAAGTGCCCAGGCTTACAGGACATCCTCAAGCAGGCCAGGAAGTTGTGTGGACATTTCAAGCGTTCCTACACGGCCATGGCGCACTTTTCCGATATTCAGCGATGAAACAACATGCCAGTGAGGTGCTTGATTTGCGACAGCCCGACACGTTGGAATTCAACACTCCTGATGTTCGACCGCCTGCTCCAATAAGAAAAAACCATCAACGAGTTTTTGTATGACCAGGGTGCTAGGACAGCCTCTGCGGAGCTGGGTATTTTTTTGCCACGTTACTGGACGCTCATGCGCAATGCCTGTAGGCTCATGCATCCTTTGAGGAGGTGACAAACCTAGTCAGTCGCACCGAAGGCACCATCAGCGACCTCATCCCATTTGTTTTCTTCCTGGAGCGTGCCCTGCGAAGAGTGCTGGATAAGTCCGTAGATGAGCGTGAAGAGGAAGAGTTGTGGTCACCATCACCACCAGAAACAGCCTTGCAGACAGGATGACTGTCTTGCATGCTGGACCTGCGGCAACGCTGGAAGAGGAGTCTGAGGAAGAGGAGTCAGAGGAGGAATGTGGATTTGAGGAGGAGGAAGACCAACCACAGCAGGCATCCCAGGGTGGTCGTTGTTGTCACCTATCTGGGACCCGTGGTGTTGTACGTGGCTGGGGGTAAGAACAGACCTTCAATGAGATCAGTGAGGACGAGGAACGGGAGATGAGTAGCTCGGCATCCAACCTCGTGCAAATGGGGTCTTTCATGCTGTCATGCCTGTTGAGGGACCCTCGTATAAAAAGGCTGAAGGAGAACGACCTGTACTGGGTGGCCACGCTACTAGACCCCCGGTATAAGCAGAAAGTGGCTGAAATGTTACCGAATTACCGGAAGTCGGAAAGGATGCAGCAGTTCCAAAACAAGTTAAAAAGTATGCTTTACACAGCGTATAAGGGTGATGTCAGAGCGCAACGGTAATCTAACAGGGGAAGAGGTGAAAGTAATCCTCCTCCTACCACGACCATGCCGGCAAGGACAGGACGCCTTACAGACGTGTTGTTGATTGAGAACATGCAGAGCTTTTTAAGTCCTACGCATTGTTACAGCCCTTCGGGGTCCACCCTCAGAGAACGACTCGACCGACAGGTAGCAGACTACCTCGCATTAACAGCAGATATCGACACTCTGAGGAGCGATGAACCCCTTGACTACTGGGTGTGCAGGCTTGACCTGTGGCCTGAGCTATTCAAATTTGCGATAGAACTTCTGGCCTGCCCTGCTTCAAGTGTCCTGTCAGAAAGGACCTTCAGCGCAGCAGGAGGTATTGTCACTGACAAGAGAAGTTGTCTAGGTCAAAAAAGTCTAGATTACCTCACCTTTATTAAGATGAATGAGGCGATAGAATCATTGTTTTCTGGGTCACTTAACTGTCACTGAACTACCTCAGCATGACCATAGGCTTTGAAAAACTGCCATCGCCTGCAATCTCCCAAACGTGCGCACAAGCACAGTCATCACTACAGCAAGATTGACGCATAGAGGAATAAAATTTATGTCATGAGTATGTCAACTCTTTGCGGTTGTCTAAAATCTATTCGATACACGTTCCCTGATAGGGGACGTAACAGGGATTAAACTGATAGAAATAGTACTACTTAACACACCACTCATATAGGGTGTCACAGTACATTGCACGGCGCACGCGCAGTGCCCCAAATTGGAAGTAAGAGGACCGACCAATCATCTTTTTCCATCTCCCGGTGTCTAAAATCTATTCACGTCCCGTGATAGGGGACGTAACAGGGATTAAACTGATAGGAATAGTACTACTTAACACACCACTCATATAGGGTGTCACAGTATAGTGCATGGCGCACGCGCAGTGCCGCAAATTGGAAGTAAAAGGACCGACCAATCATCTTTTTCCATCTCCCGGTTCCTAAAATCTATTCATGTCGCCTGATAGGGGACGTAACAGCGAATAAACTGATAGGAATAGTACTACTTAACACACCACTCATATAGGGTGTCACAGTATATTGCAAGGCGTACGTGCAGTGCCCCAAATTGGAAGTAAGAGGACCGACCAATCATCTTTTTCCATCTCCCGATCCCTAAAATCTATTCGATACACGTCCCCTGATAGGGGACGTAACAGGGATTAAACTAATAGGAATAGTACTACTTAACACACCACTCATATAGGCTTGCACAGTACATTGCACGGCGCACGCGCAGTGCCGCAAATTGGAAGGATGAGAACCGACCAACCATCTTTTTCCATCTCCCAGTTCCTAAAATCTATTCCATACACCGGCCCCTGATAGGGGACAAAACAGAGATTAAACTGGTAAGAACAGATTTTTTTAATTTAAAAAAAAGAGGACAGCCTCTGCGGAGCTGAGTATTTTTTGGCCGCATTACTGAACACTCATGCACAATGGCTGTAGGCTCATGCATCCTTTTGCAGAGGTGACAAACCTGGTCAGTCAAACCCAAGGCAACATCATCGACCTCATCCCATATGCGTTTTTTCTGGAGCGTGCCCTGCGAAGACTGCTGGATCAGGTCGTAGATGAGCATGAACAGGAAGAGTTGTGGTCACCATCACCACCAGAAGCAGCCTTGTCGTCGTCGATTGCTGGACCTGCGGCAACGCAGAGAGAGGAGTCTGAAGGAGAGGAGTCAGAGGAGGAAGGTGGCTTTGAGGAGGTGGAAGACCAACCACAGCAGGCGTCCCAGGGGGCTTGTTGTCACCTTTCGGGGACCCTTGGTGTTGTATGTGGCTGGGTGGAGGAAGAGACCTTCAATGACTTCAGTGAGGACAAGGAACGGGACATGGTTAGCTTGGTATCCAACCTTGTGCAAATGGGAAGTTTGCAGTTGTGCAGATAGACTGTTTGCGGTTGTTTGTGGTGCGTTAAACGGGGAGTTTGGTCTGTCAGAGTTTGGTCTGTCACTGTGAAGCAGGCGTAACCCTTACACTACCTGATCGATACAACATCATACCTGATCGTATACACACACTGGATGTTTTAAAGCACGTTATTCCAAACAATTTTGGAATGTTTTTAGTGATTTATGCCCTTTATGAATTAAAACCCGACTCTGCGTCAACTACGTAATTTTCCATGGGAGTTTTGCCATGGATCCCCCTCCGGAATGCCACAGTCCAGGTGTTAGTCCCCTTGAAACAAATTTTCCATCACTATTGTGGCCAGAAAGAGTCCCTGTGGGTTTTAAAATTCGCCTGCCTATTGAAGTCTATGGCGGTTCGCCCGGTTCGCCTGTTTGCGAATATTTGCGGAAGTTCGCGTTCGCTGTTTGCGAACGGAAAATTTTATGTTGCGACATCTCTATTCATCATCATAGGTTCCTCTAAAGGGATGAAATAAATTCATAAAAAATGTGCCGATGATACTAAATGATTAAATAAAAAATGATTATTTACTCATCTGTTTCTCCCCTGCTGTTCTCAGCACTGCAGCTCTGGTCCTCCACGTGGTGTGTGTATATAAGGCTGCAGTTAACACTATCCTTAGCAGCCTCGTGCCATATACCGATGAGGACAATGGCTTGTTCTTGCGGTCACATACTGTATACCTCTATGTTAACGCTGTAGCCTCATATACAAACAGCGTGTGGAGGACCGAAGCTAAGAACAGAGCGGAAGAAACTGGTGAGTATGCATATTTCTTGCAAAGGCTGGAAAGGTGTTAAAATAATAAAAAAAACTCTGCTCCAGTCAGTGCCACTTCTCCGACTCTCTCCCCCACTGTTTTCTTAGCTGCCCATATACTGCACATGACCGCTGCAACTAATGACCGAGTTCAGCAGAATACAGCACAAGACCCTCAAGTCCAGTGATCCAGTGATTGATGGTATACAGCAGGGGTACTCAAGCACTTTTTGAAAAGGTCCATTTATCCAAGTCTGCCATCAGGTCAAGGTCCAAGCCACAATAAAATGCAAGGGCGACAATACTGGTGTCGCGTAACACACTGAGACATTTTTTATTTTTTTTTACAATAAGCCAAGCCTCCAATCCCATCCAATCCCCTTTGTGCCCCCTACACAGTAATTTTTCCCAAACACAAAAAAAATTTCCCCTTAGTGCCACCTACAATATTGATATGCCTTCCCACACAGTATGATGCCCCACTAGGATGTCCATTAAGTGTACCTCCACACAGTGATGACCCCTTAAATAGCCCCTCAACATAAATCGATGTCTCATTAAGTGGTACCCACACAGTAATCCCCCTTAAGTGTCCCCACACAGACTGATGCCCTCTTAAATGCCCCCCACAGTATGATGTTCCATTAAGTGGCCCAACACAGGTGTGATGCCCCATATTACCTTTAGGTTAAATATTCATCTACCCCACGTTTCCCAACTGTCAGCTCCACCCACCACACTTCTCCATTACTCATCAGTTGTTCAACACTGGCAGGCAAGATGAAATTACATCATCATGTCTGCTGCACTAAGCCACCTAATAGCACAGCAAAGTGCAAGCTCCGCTAATAGTAGATATGCCCCTTTAGTGCCCCTTTAAAGTAGATGTGACCCTTTAGTACCCCCTCACCGTAGATATGCCCCTTTAGTGGCCCCTCACAATAGATATACCTCCTTCAGTGCCCCCTCACAGTAAGTATGCCTCCTTTATGTCCTCTTGCATGAGATATGCCCCTTTAGTACCCCTTTACAGTGGATGTGTCCCTTTAGTGCCTCATGACAGTAGATATACCCCCTCAGTGCCCCCTCACAGTAGAAACACCCCCCTAGCCCCCCTCCCCCCACCACAAACACACACACACACACACTCTATATATGCCCTTTTAGTGCTCCTCTCAATAGATCGGCAGCACATCTTACTGTATAATCAGGGATGGGGTGCCAGTCTCCTATAGAAGAGAATGAGGGACGAAAACAGTAGCAATCGTTTCTCTTTTATTCAAAGTTTGCATCTGCCTGTGTAATCACACCAATGCAAACAAGCGCCAATGGATGATTATCTTCCATCGTGCGTAAAGATCTGGCAGTGAAATACCACCGTAAGGCAATTCTGCTCACCGCGACAGGTTGTGTTGAGACAGGCACCACATTGGCAAATACATGTAACTGAGCTGCTGCACCACTCTGCAGGGCAACCTTAGATAATCTCCCTAGCATTACTGTGATAAAACAACAAGAATAAAGCAGGTTTCCGGGGCACTATTCAAGAGAAGGACTTGTAAAAAAGTATAAAAACAATAAAAACTGTATAAACGTGTTTTCCTCTGCAAAGTCATACCGGTCGTTTATACGTTCTCTTGTTTTATGATCCACTCCTGATTTTGGCTCCAAAAAATGCATAAAAAAACCTTAACGTTTGGCAGAACCCTAACTAAGTATATAAAATGTTGTGATTGTCTAGAAGCCCACACCATTGATTGATGAATGAGCTGATCACAGCATGCATTTGAAGTAGCAGCGTGGAGACTATAAGCTGTGGTTACTACAGGGAACAGGCTACTTAAGATTTTCTGAGAAAGTTCCCTGGGATGCCACGCTTTAATGAAATATTGCTTTCAAAATTAGATAGATTTGTATTTCAATGCATCATGCTAGTTTAATGGCTTTAAAACCAGGAGTATTTAACCATTTTAACTCCCGGGGGTTTCAGTACATTTTTCACACTTTTATTTACACATCTGAAACTAGAATTATAAAATCATTTTGTACCCCCTACCCATATTTTTTCTGAAAGCTGATACCCGTCGCATTGTGAATATCTCACCCAGAACTTTACATTCATGGACACCCTCATGCAATTTTGGAACAAAACATAGGGGAACATTTAGTAATACTAAATGTGTGCATGCACAGACTGACTCTATCCAATCAGTGCTGCCATTTTCAGACTGTGCAGGTACACACCCCCAATGTGTTACCACCCCCATGTACACTTACTGAAGGCTAATAGCAATTTATCCATAACTTCTAGTAGAAATAATAAAGGAATGGTACAACATAGAGCCATAAGAATAGATGTTCCAGAATTGTTATTACATAGGGAATGCATGTAGCTATTAAAACAGGCATGTCAGGAGTGGTGAAAGTTCTCTTTAAAGAAGTTATCTGGGAATTAATATTGATGACCTATCCTCAGAATAGGTAATCAATATCAGATTGGCTGATCAGCTGTTAGAAGAGGCCATGTGACATAACCATACATCGGTCACATGGCCTTGTTGCAGCTCAGCCCCATTCAAGTCAATGTGGCTGAGCTGCAATACCAAGCATAGCCACCATGTGGTGTATAGCGCTGTGGTTGGTAAGCACCTGGGAGGCTGCCTCACTCACCAGTGATGCAGTGAGTGCCGCGGTTTCCCTAAACAGCTAATTGGTGGGGTTCCGTGACTCGGACCCCTGCTGATGTGATCTTGCTGACCTATTCTATGGTCAGAATGATGTACATGAACTTTGGCGCATCTAAAGTCACGTCCACTCCACTCTCAGCCACATCCCTTTACATACATAGGCCTCATGCACACAGCCATATCCGTTTTCCGACCCGCAAACCGCCAATTCACAAACTGTCGATACCGGCCATGTGCATCCTGCACTTTCTGCAGATTTCATTGTTGAAATGCCTATTCTTGTTTGCAAAACAGACAAAAATAGGATATGTTCTTTAATTTGTGGCACTGTGGACAGCACATAGTTCGCATTTTGCAGACACCTTGTAGAAACTCTGCATGTATTTATGTGTGGATTTCTGTTTGTTTTGGCACCAGAAACTGCATGTGTTACTTTGGTTTTTTGCGTGGATTTGATGCGGTTTTGCTATAGTTCTTAACATTGAAAACTATGAAATTGGCACAAAAGACCTGCACAAAGAATTTTAAAATACAGAGTAATTTAAGGTATGCTCACTTGTTTTTAACTATGAACTCAGCATGGAACAAGGTGGCAAACGTAGGTTCTGTACACCCAGAACAAATGGAATTTTAAAATCAATAACTGGCCTATAATTGTGAAACATAAAATATAAGCACTTTTGCTAAAGATTCCAAGTATATAATTACAGTTCATATAATATTGCTACATCATTCTACATTTTTCTATTTTCTGAAGTTGAAGTAGATAGCATGAACACATATGCTTTTAGTTACATGCACATTTAAACTGCAGCATACAGTGCACAGGCCCTGTGTCACCAACTTACTTGTCCAAGCTCCAGTGCCGCAGTCTGGCATCACCTAGGCCACACACCCTCATTGTCCACTTAAGCCACGTCCCGGCTATGCATCACTTAAGCCACACACCCTGGCGATGCCCAACTCAAACCATGGCCCCTGGGGATACGAGCGCACATGCTGGCTAGGAGAGATTAGTATTTATTTGTATCACCCATGTGTGTTTGTGATGCAGACTAAGTGACTGCTCAGCCTGCCTATCTCAGGACTGCTTGTTTCTAGTCCAATGGTGCACTGATCCAGACACTCGGTGCTCTATTTAAACCACCCGCTGGCAACACTCCCTTGCCAGTTGTAGGTTTTCCCTCACTGTGCTTTAGTTGCTACTGTGTGTTTTTGGATTGTTGCTATTTGGATTTGACTTCGGCTTTACTTGGACCTCTCTCTCTGCTCAGTGAGTTTGTGCCTGTTCGGTTTTGACCCTTGGCTTGACTATTTGTGACCATCCTACTCTCTGTGATTTGGTACTGTATTGACCTCCCGACTTTGCCCTATTTCTGAACGACCTTTCTCTGTATGTTTGTCAGTTTTGGTTTTCTGTTGTGTGAACAGGTCCATGCAGTTTTTACCGCAGGTGTTTGGTTTGGCTCTCTGCACTTGCCAGCATAGGGACGGTCCACCAGTTGTAGACTCGCCGCTTAGGGCTTGTTCTGCAAGTAGGCATGGACAGCGGGTTGGGTTCCAGTTAGGACTCACCCTGTGAGTGCGTCTCCCTGTCTACGGTAATGACACCCTGCAATAATAATATTGACATTCTAATATCTCAGAATACTTAAAGAGGTTGTCCATTTTATTTATATTTATGACCCATCTTCAGGATAGAAACACAAGGGGGGGGGGGTCAGTCAGCACGTCCCTGTATGCAGGTGCACGTAGCTATGGCAATTATACATACAAACAAAAAAATGCAACAGCACTCTGCAACCAGAACTCTGTCCAAGATAGAAGCTATAAGAGGACATTAGTGTACGTTTTGATCAAAAGGTAATAAGCCACTCGCCACGCCAAGGCTGTCCCGTGAGTGGTACTAACGCTAAATCTGACCTGTTATGGGCCATGACAGCCACATAAAATCCTCCTAACGCTGAATCTTACCTGTTATGGGCCATGACAGCCACATAAAATCCAGGGAGTGTGGGCCCAGCATGCATGCTGGGATAAACCATACTTATTAACCCTTTCTGGTGCTGTAACAGCCTCCATTAGATCCAGGGATGCAGGTACCAACATGCATGCTGAGCCCACTGTGCACTCCTCCTGGAGCCAGATGGCTACTAGCAGGTACTGTGAATGCACATTCAGCTTTATACTCACTCTGATTAAAAACCAGCCTCTAGGGCAGACAAACTAGTCAGGTGTGCATAACAGTATGTGTTGGAGGTGTGGCAACCTCCTCTTCAGTTGTGCACACCTGACTAGTTTGTCTGCCCTAGAGATGAAGGCTGGACGGGCCGAAACGCGTCCATTTATGATATGCAATAAAGCCTGAAGAATTGAATAGCACTCGCTGGGATCCTTTATCTTTATACCATCTGATATTGATGACCTATCCTGAGGTCAACTGATTTAATATAGTCAGTACAAGTCAATTTATGAATTTTATATCATGATATTAGTTTTTTTTTTTTTTACTTATATCATCTGCTTATTACTATTATTATTTTATTGTGCTTTTTATGTAACACAGCATTAGCTAATACATATTTAGACGTTCAACCTTGAGAGCCACAGCAAATTATGGATTTTAACATTCGCACAGCAGGTCAGTTTCCGCATAGAATGAGAAATCAAAGTGTAAAATTGATTTCTCTAATCTCCTACACACACGAGAATGTGTGAAGAAAAAATGTGCCTAATCCGTAACGTGTTTAGGTACCTTAAAAGGTGGTGGTCTTTCTTCCTGCTCTGGCTTGTAACTGCCCATCTAGCTACCAGAATAAGAAAGTATAATATTTTATCCATCTTTCTCATTTCAAATGAGTGCCAGGCATGTAATTGTACCTAAAGCCTTTGATCCTGGTATCATCTGAAAGCTAAGACATAGTGTTTCAAAGCTATGATAAGATGTTATGATGTCATAAATTATTACATATGTTCTTGTGATACATCCCCTGGTTGGACATTGCAGAGAAATATTGAGAGAAATAGCACGCCTTTGCTCATTTGGGAAGATTGCATGTATCTATAAGATTCTCAGGGAGGACCACCAACATAGCCATCTCTATACACAGGCTTTGGGAAAAGCCTACTCTGTGAAAAACTTCAGAACTTGTATTTGCACTGTGGCATTCATCCTCTACTCAGTAAAAGAGAGATTCTATATTACTATAACCCAGTTGGCCTGGTCATTAGTTGCTATTAGAGATGAGCGAATCTTTCCAAAATTCAATTTGCCAAATTTTTCGGCAAAAATTTAGTTAGACCCGAATATATTTTCAGCAAATTACATAAAAAAACTGATATTTCCTGGCTGCTGAGAACCTTTATAGTGGTGTAGAACACTTTGCCTTGCAGTAACATACATAGGGAGTCTGCTTTAGTAGTGAAACAATACTGTGAGTCAGTATGACATGCAGATGACAGGGGTCGCACTTAGAATCACTGCACACTTCACTTATTTGGGCAGTCACAGGGCCAAAACGGACCAAAACACTCAAGTATGAACTCAGCCTTACAGGTCAATGTTAGCGTCAAGAAGCGCACTCCTTTTACACCATCAGCTGATTCCAGATGTAAACAGAATCTATTTACGCTTATAAAAGTAGAGCTCCGCCTGACAGAGTGGAGAGGGTGTCAGCAGTAAGTTTATGTTGACGTCACTGATTATTTTGCCCTTCCTCTGATCCATCAGAACAATAACCCCCAAAAAAGGAACCTGTCTGTGGAGAACCCGCCTTCACTAAGTCAGCATTTGGTCAGTAATGCCACGTGAATGGAATATTTGCATGTCTTCTGTGTTTTTTACCCACTCCTGCTTTTGGCTACGAAATCACAAGCCAATTCTTTTTTTTTTTTTTTTTTTTGAACGGGGGAGAAAAAAAAACTTTTTTTAACAAACAGGACATTAACACACATAAAATGACCACGATGGAATGCATGTTGATCATGAAATGTATGGGGTTATAGCTGATAGCTGGAGGACAGTCCAGCAAACAAGCTGACTCCAGCTCATTCCTACAGTGCAGGCTACTCAATTACAGCTGCAAGGTAACTGGTCGGAATGGACAACACCTGAAAATCTTCATAATTAAGCCTTAGTATGTGCAAGTCTCACAGCCACTGTAACAGAACGGTAAGAAGTGGTATAACATGTAGTAAGCACTGCAGGGATCATGTCTAAGACATGTAAGATGTCCAGCGGGTCCCGGGCATTGTGGGCAAGGTCCGAGATGCGAGTGTCCATGTGTTCAATACTGGATATTATTTATGGCCAGCTCGGTGATGAATCCCAGCACTCGGATTAGGTAGTCCTTACTGAGGAACTTTACTTTTCCTTCACAATGCGTTGATGCCACAGATGCCTGTCACCTTGACGAGCTGGGTTGCCGATAAGAGAATTCTAAAGTATCTGAAGAAATGCGAGTAAAGACATTGAAAAAAATTGAAGATTTAAAATTGTCCACTTCCTCCAACGTGACCTCGTCCTTTGATTTATGAATATCATTCCATAAAGTCTTGAAGTCCTCTGCGTGGATGGCATAAGAAATGTCCATGCGAGGTTCGAGGGTCACAGAGTAAACAAGTTCTCATCACAGCCAAAAAGTATTCATGTCTGCCTGCAGTGCCACAGGCCTCATTCACAGACTCAGGGCCATGGCAACCATACATGGGAGTTGAAGTTCACATCACAACCAAGAAGGATTCATGTCTGCCAGCAGTGTCACAGGCCTCACTCACAGACTCAGGCCAATGGCAACCATACATGGTAGTTGTAGTTGTCATCACAGCCAAGAAGGAATAATGTCTGCGTGCAGGGCCACAGGCCTTATTCGAACATTTAGGCCCACGGGGCCCACAAAGAGGAGAGTTAAAATCAGGCCAAGACAGTATTGATTTCACCCAGCAAGGCCACAGGCCTCATTCACAGATTCATATCCATGGCACCCACAAAGAAGAGAGTTACAATCATGCCAAGACAGTATTGATTTCACTCAGCAGTGCCACAGGCCTCATTTACTAATTCAGGAGGAGCATGGCACCCGCAAAGAGGAGAGCGGTCCCGTAACAGCAACACAGGCCTTAGGACAACCTGCAATGGAACAGGCCATTATAATTTCTGTAGGCCCCTGACACCCAGACAGAGGAGAGGTTATTTGACAGTAAAAAGAGTTTAATGTCTCCCACCAAGACAGCAAGCAAGAAAAACGAAATATAGGCCCCTGACACTCACACAATGGGGCCATCATTTGACAGTAAAAAGAGTTTATTATCTCCCACCAAGACAGCAAGCAATTCAATGAAATATAGGCCCCTGACACCCAGACAGAGTAGAGGTCATTGAACAGCAAAAAGAGGATAATGTCACCCACCAAAGCAACATGCGATTATCTGAAATGTAGACCCCTGGCACCCAGACAGAGGAGAGAGGTCCCATAGCAGCAAAAGAGGCATCATGTTACCCACCATTGGAACAGGCCACTTTCAGTAATTTAAGCCCCAGCACCCAGACAGAGGAGAGAAGTCCCATAGCAGAAAATCAGGCTTCATGTCACCCGCCAAAGCAGCAGACGATTAAAAAATTTTTAGGCCCCTGAGACCCAGACAGAGGAGAGGTCATTTGACAGCAAAAAGAGGTTAATGTCACGTACCAAAGCAGCAGGCGATTAGCTGAAATGTAGGCCCCTGGGACCCAGACAGAGGAGAGGTTCATTCAACTTGGTGTTGCCCCCAAAATACTGGTACAATAAAAAAAAAAGGATTCAATAAAGAAGTGCCCTGGAGTACAAGAATGTATGGTTGAGGGCGAGGCAGTTATAAATGTCTATTCTGCACAAGGGATGGATAGGTCCTGTGGGATCCATGCCTGGTTCTTTTTTATGAACGTCAGCTTGTCCACGTTGGCTGTGGACAGGCGGCTGCGTTTGTCTGTAATGACGCCCCCTGCCGTGCTAAATACACGTTCAGACAATACAGTGGCCGCAGGGCAGGCCAGCACCTTCAAGGCATAAAAGGCTAGCTCTGGCCATGTGGACAATTTGGAGACCCAGAAGTTGAATGGGGCCGAACCATCAGTCAGTTCGTGGAGGCGTGTGCACACGTACTGTTCCACCATGTTGTTGAAATGCTGCCTCCTGCTAACATGTTCCATATCAGCTGGTGGTGCAGTTAGCTGTGGTGCGGTGACAAAGCTTTTCCACATCTCGGCCATGCTAACCATGCCTTCAGAGGAGCTGGCCGTGACACAGCTGCAGTGGCGACCTCTTGCTCCTCCTCTGCCTTCGCCTTGTGCTTCCACTTGTCCCCTGTTTCAGTTGGGAATGCTCTCAAGAGTGCGTCTACCAGCGTGCATTTTCCTATCATGCTCCAGTGCGAGAATTAAGGTGGTCACGTTGTCTTTGTACCAGGGATCCAGCAGGGTGGCCATCCAGTAGTCAGCACACATTAAAATGTGGGCAACTCTGCTGTCGTTGCGCAGGCACTGCAGCATGTAGTCGCTCATGTATGCCAGGCTGCCCAGAGGTAAGGACAATCTGTCCTCTGTGGGAGGCGTATCGTCATCGTCCTCCGTTTCCCCCCAGGCATGTAACAGTGATGGGCCCCAGCTGCGTTGGGTGCCACCCTGCTGTGAACATGCTTCATCCTGATCCTCCTCTACCTCCTTCTCATTCTCTTCCTCCTCGTTTTCCAGTAGTGGGCCCTGGCTGGCTAAATTTGTACCTGGCCTCTGCTGTTGCAAAAAACCTCCCTCTGAGCCACTTCTAAAAGAATGGTCTGAAAATGTTAAAAATGACCCCTCTTCCGCCTCCTCCTCCTCCTCCTGGGCCACATCCTCTTCCAAGTGTTTTCTCAAGGAGACATAGAAGTGGTATTGTAACGCTGATAATGGCGTCATCACCACTGGCCATGTTGGTGGAGTACTCGAAACAGCGCAACAGGGCACACAGGTCTCGCATGTAGAAGTGGTGCTGTTCCGCAGTGCGACTGACGCGTGCATGCTGCAGCTGAAACTCCACTATGGCCTGCTGCTGCTCGCACAGTCTCTCCAGCATATGCAAGGTGGAGTTTCACCTGGTGGGCACATCGCATATGATGCGGTGAGCGGGAAGACCGAAGTTACGTTGTAGCACAGACCGGCGAGCAGCGGCAGGATGAGAACGACAGAAGCGTGCACAGACGGCCCGCACTTTATGCAGCAGCTCTGTCGGGGTAGTTGTGAATGAATTTCTGCACCACCAGATTCAGCACATACGCCAGGCAAGGGATGTGCGTCAAACCGGCTAGTCCAAGTGCTGCAACAAGATTTCGCTCATTATCGCACACCACCAGGCCAGGCTTTAGGCTCACCGGCAGTAACCACTCGTTGGTCTGTTGTTCTATACCCCGCCACAACTCCTGCGCAGTGTGGGGCCTGTCCCCCAAACACATGAGTTTCAGAACGGCCTACTGCCATTTACCCCGTGCTGTGCTGAAGTTGGTGGTGTAGGTCTGTGGCTGACTGAATGAGCAGGTGGAACAGGAGGAGGAGGAAGCCGAGTAGAAGGAGGAGGCAACAGGAGGCAAAGAATGATGCCCTGCGATCCTTGGCGGAGGAAGGACGTGCGCCAAACAGCTCTCCGCCTGGGGCCCAGCCACCACTACATTTACCCAGTGTGCAGTTAGGGAGATATAGCTTCCCTGGCCGTGCTTACTGGTCCACGTATCTGTGGTTAGGTGGACCTTGCCACAGATGGCGTTGCGCAGTGCACACTTGTTTTTTTAAATACTTTTTTTTAAATACTTGGTTGTGCAGGGAAGGCACGGCTCTCTTGGAGAAGTAGTGGCGGCTGGGAACAACGTACTGTGGGACAGCCACCGCCATCAACTGTTTGAAGCTGTCCGTGTCCACCAGCCTGAATGATAGCATTTCAAAAGCCAGTAGTTTAGAAATGCTGGCATTCAGGGCCAGGGATCGAGGGTGGCTAGGTGGAAATTTTCACTTTCTCTCCAAGGTTTGTGAGATGGAAAGCTGAACGCTGCCGTATGACATGGTGGAGATGCTTGGTGACTGAGGTGTTGGTGTTGGTGGCACATCCTCTGTTTGCTGGGCGGCAGTTGCCAACGTTCCTCCAGAGGTGGAGGAAGAGGCCAAAGCAGCAGCAGAAGAGGGAGCAGGAGGGGCCTGAGCCCTTTCTTGGTTTTGAAGGTACTTACTCCACTGCAGCCCGTGTCTGTTCTGGTTCGGGTCCGTGTTCGGTTTTGGGTCCGTGTCCCGAACACCCCAAAATTTGGTACGAACCCGAACTATACAGTTCGGGTTCGCTCAACCCTACTGATCACTAGCTTACCGAAACAAGAGTCAAAGTTTCTTTGCAACCATGTCTCTACGATAGCCATGAGCGCCTCGGAGCCATTATACAGGAAGAGAGGGAGGCAAGTAAATGTCTTTGGTAACACCTCCAATAGATCGTTCAAAGTGTACGCCACGCATGTACATACCTCGGGCCGTGAAAATGACTGCTCCTTCATGCCGATGACCTACTTCTGGGGGTGAACACCACATTGGTTGGTGTTTGTATATCCTTGCGATAAATCATGTTCCCGTAAAAATATTTCCTTGTAATAAACCCTGTTAATGCCTGTATCAAACAGAACTTGCACCCTAATAAGACAGGTTTGCTGGAATTACAGAGCTGTATAATGGCAATTTGGATCCCCAGTCAGTGCAGCAAGGTGCGATCAGATTGTTCCTATTACCCAGGCTGTCACCTCCCCGACTGAACCCTGTTCAACACGAATGCTGATGGAATGATTCCTCCCTATCATTTCCCTACACCTTGAGTAATCTTTGTCTGCACTTGTAAATCATTTATTTTCACCACAATCAAGTCTTTCCTATGACTGTCCCTAGCGCCTACAGACATGTCTCTCCTTGCACTAAGCACGCTTTGGAATGGCAGAATCTAAGATGGCCGTTGTATTTATAGGGCTGGGACATCACAGGGCTGGCTGGCTGCTGATTGGCTGCATGCATGGCATTATGGGTTATCCCGCCTTCTCAGAGTTCCTTTCTCCATGACCTCACACGTGCAGCAGCCATTTTAGGAAAAAATGAGATTCGTTACCACAAATAGCGAGGAAATTCGGCTTCAGTGCGAATCAAATTTTTCCTAAAATTCGAATCGAATTCCACTTCGTCAGCTTTGATTCGCTCATCTCTAGTTGCTATATCCAGTCCCCTGTTTTCCTGTCTGAAGCCCGCTGTTCAACTAACATCAAGCCATCACCATGCATGAGACCCCAAAATCCATGGAGTGCCTCGAGGGGAAGAAGGGTTGCACCCATCCACACACTGCACACTTGGCCTAAGAGAGTGCTGGAGTAGGGAATAGCCACTGTGAGGCCCACCATCCTCATTGCCACTGCCACTACCCCCCCCCCCCGTGATAATATAAATGCAGATACTGTATATGGCATCAGGACATCAGTGTTTACTGGCACCTCGGGTTGTTTTCACTTAGTCAGTGTTTAATTTGAGTTTGATCAGTGATTTTCATCTGTGGTTGTGAACCAAAGCCAGAATTGGAGCCTCCAAAGATAAGGTATAATAGACAGCTTTACACCGGTTCTGCGAGATAGAAATCACTAATCAAACACTGACCAAACACTGACTGTGTGAAAGCAGCTTTACTACTCTTCAGGGAAAGTCATCCAACTTTGCTAGACTGCTTTCTCTAGAATGGCATTTCTCCTTAGTTATGCTGTGATAACTCCCAGTTTCTTATATTGCTGCATAATTAGGCAAATTTGCCTTTCAGAAGTTTGTATGATAGGATTAGTCACTGTAAGAACATTTTAGAGAGAAAGCCACTGACAAAACTCCTAGGAAAGTAACGTTTGGGAACTCTCTTATCATTTGTAGGAAGAATAAATGTCAGGGAGCCTGCCTTCATTTTAAAGTAAAGGGGTTATCAGGTATTATTAAAACACTAGCAGCAGGCAGTATTGTCTTAGACAGTAACTGAAGTAAAAATAGATCCCTCTGTTCCAGTGCCATGGGTCCCCACCAGACATGTGGTGACGTGGACCCATTCTTGGTCACCCAGTGGCGGTAGTGGTTTTATATGCAAGAACAGCACGTCAGTAACAGGCAGCATTCAGGATATTATTCTAGCATAGATAGTTGGATAACTCTACTTGTACTAATTAAACACTAGAAAAATAAAGTGGATCAAGGCAAAATATTCAGTTAAAGGGATTTTTCAGGATTAGAAAAACTTTGGTACTATCTTTCAAATACAGTGTTACACCTGTCCGCTTCCTATCCCCCCATATACCTGCCTGCTCGATGCAAATGAATTTCCACTAAAACAAAAGGATTTCAACAAAAACCAAAGGATCGGGCAAGTGAAATCCAACATGTTGGATATAAATCTACCCTGACTGCATTCAGGGGAGAGTCATGAGGCCACGTTGCAAATAAGTTGGCCTATGGCCAACTTAACCCCTTTCCAACATATGCTTTACATGTACAGCAGAAGTCGGTCTTTAAAGATAGCACCCTCTCCAAAAGCGCAGATGGCTCCCTAGCCACGAGGTTTCTGCCATTTTAAACAGCAGACATGTGGGACTAATGTCTGTGAGCTGCGTTAACGCAGATCACAGACATTTAACCCTTTAGATGCTGTAGAAAGTTTTTACCACTCCTTCTGAGAGATTTTGGATGGGAGAGCTGTGCTTCCAGGGCCTGAACAGTTTCCTCATATTGAGATTAGGAAAACTGTTAATTTACCCTGTGCTGTGCTGAAGTTGGTGGTGAAGGTCTGTGGCTGACCGGATGAGCAGGTGGAACAGGAGGAGGAGGAAGCCGAGTAGAAGGAGGAGGCAACAGGAGGCAAAGAATGATGCCCTGCGATCCTTGGCGGCGGAAGGACGTGCGCCAAACAGCTCTCCGCCTGGGGCCCTTTATGCAGCAGCTCTGTCGGGGTAGTTGTGAATGAATTTCTGCACCACCAGATTCAGCACATACGCCAGGCAAGGGATGTGCGTCAAACCGGCTAGTCCAAGTGCTGCAACAAGATTTCGCTCATTATCGCACACCACCAGGCCAGGCTTTAGGCTCACCGGCAGTAACCACTCGTTGGTCTGTTGTTCTATACCCCGCCACAACTCCTGCGCAGTGTGGGGCCTGTCCCCCAAACACATGAGTTTCAGAACGGCCTACTGCCATTTACCCCGTGCTGTGCTGAAGTTGGTGGTGTAGGTCTGTGGCTGACTGAATGAGCAGGTGGAACAGGAGGAGGAGGAAGCCGAGTAGAAGGAGGAGGCAACAGGAGGCAAAGAATGATGCCCTGCGATCCTTGGCGGCGGAAGGACGTGCGCCAAACAGCTCTCCGCCTGGGGCCCAGCCAACACTACATTTACCCAGTGTGCAGTTAGGGAGATATAGCTTCCCTGGCCATGCTTACTGGTCCACATATCTGTGGTTAGGTGGACCTTGCCACAGATGGCGTTGCGCAGTGCACACTTGATTTTATAAATACTTTTTTTTAAATACTTGGTTGTGCAGGGAAGGCACGGCTCTCTTGGAGAAGTAGTGGCGGCTAGGAACGACGTACTGTGGGACAGCCACCGCCATCAGCTGTTTGAAGCTGTCCGTGTCCACCAGCCTAAATGACAGCTTTTCAAAAGCCAGTAGTTTAGAAATGCTGGCATTCAGGGCCAGGGATCGAGGGTGGCTAGCCTGTGTTAGCCCTGGCCCTTCAGAAGGGTCTGAGGCTACCACAGCCATAGTCATTGCAGTTTATGGAACAAGAAATCTAAGGATCACATGTTGAAGTCCCCTAAAGGGGCTTAATATAAGTGTAAAAAATGATTTTTTAAATATAATTTTTTTATATACAAACTCAAATCAACATCCTTCCTCATAAAAAATAAGGAGTAAAGAAATAATATTTTGCATTGCCATATCCATAAATGCTTATACTATTAAAATATAAATCTATTTATCCCTTACTGTGAATGCTTTATTGAAAAAAAAAAATCAAAATGGCTAATTCGCCATTTTTCATCATTAAACCTCTCCTAAAAAAATGTAATAATAAGTGATCAAAATGGCATACACACTCCAAAATAGTGTCTCTGAAAACTACAGATTACCCTGCAAAAAAAAAAAATTATCTGTTCACACAGCTACGTAAATGTAAATATAAAAAAGTTATGGAGGTCAGAATACGGCGAGGAAAAGCAAAAAAATCATTTTTCAAAGTTTTTATTTTTTGTATAAGAATTAAAACACAAGAAAAACTATACAAATGTGGTATCACTTTTATTGTACTGACCTGGAGAATGAAGGGAACAGGTCAGTTTTACCGCATAGGGAAAACAGTAAAAACGAAATCCATAAAACTATGGTGGAATTATGTTTTTTTTCTAATTTCACATCATTTGTATTTTTATTCCAGCTTCCCATTACATTGTATGCAAAATGAAATGGTGCCATTAGAAAATTCAACTTGGGAGTAAAAAAACAAAAACTCTAAAATGGAAAATGCCAGGTTCTTGAAAAGGTTAAGAATATGTTCACAGCTCCCATTTCTGATAATGCTACAGAGAGATAAAGTTGTTGGTGTGTATGTCAATCTAATATGGACAAATAAGGGGAGGGAGGTGAAATAGCTACTGCCTCTAAAGAGATGTCTGTGTCCTCCTCATCCAATCTCCAGTCTTCTGGCTGGTTCACTTCGTACAGCTCCTACAATGAAAATCTGTGGAAAACATTAACATAGGTGTACTGTAAGTTCAAGTTCTACTGCCAAACCATATTTGATCCTTTGTTGGGCACAATTTGCATGCATTATATAAGTAATCAGAAGGTCCTATTGTGACTGCCTCAAGTGGGACTTTAAAATTAAATGAATGTTAATAAAGTGTATGTAAAAAAATGTACTCATAGTAAAAAGAAAAAAAAATGAAACAATTTTTCCATAAAAAGTGGTTTTATTTGGCAAAAATATTAACCCCTTCCTACACATGCTCAGAAAGCAAGGAAAATACAAAAGGAGAAGAAATAAACCATAAGAGGGGGTGTTTCCTGGTGCCTAGTTGCCCAACTTCAATATTCTAGCACTGTTAACTGTTGCCCAGATCTCCAGTCTCAGTAAACAACTGAAATCTATCAATCAGCCAGCTGGAGGAAGGGGAAATCTACATACTCTATCATGAATGCATTGGAATTCATGTTGGCAGCAAATTACTGCACATTAAAGGGGCATTCCATTTGTGGTAAGTTATCCACTATCCACTGGATAGGGGATAACTATTAGATCAGTGGAGGTCCTACCATTGAGACCCTCCCCAATTATGAGAAAGGGTACCGCTTACCCCTTGCTCGGCTATTTCCAGAACTCACATAGGGATGAATTGAGCTGCAAGAGCAGCAAAGCAGATGTTCAAACTGCCACTCCGTTTATTTCCATGGGGCCCTGAGAGGTACGAGGTTCAAGTTCTCATGATCATTGGGAGCCCCAATGGTAAGATGTCCACCAACAGGTGGATGGGGGATAACTTGTCCCAACTGGAATACCACTTTAAAGGGCATCTGTCACAATACAGGTTATAATAAATTAATAATAAAGTATTTGTGTATTTACTAGTGATGAGCGGCAGGGGCAATATTCGAAATCACTATATGCTAATAGTTGGGAGAATACTCCTCATAAATTCATGAATTCACCATTATTTTTTTGATTGCGAAAATCGGCAATGTAATATGGGAGTATTGCGTGCGCAATACAGGCGTGGGTCACTTTTGCCACATTTTTAAAACTGCTAGGAGTTTCCTGAGACTGGAGAAAATGGTTAGCATGGCAGAACATTACAATAGCTTTATATGAAAATAGAGTGCTCCAATATATTTGCGATTGCGCAAATTGGCAATTAATGATGCGCATATTTTGGCGCAATAGGTGCAACCTCTCATTCTAGCAGGTCTGACTACATATTACTGATTGGTGCATTAAGTATTGTTGTGAACTTGTGACATCACAGCACTATGTCTGTAGCATATATGTATGGACAGTAGAACCTGACACCCTGCACAGCTACACTATATAACAATCTAACCTACACTGACTATCTCCCACTAACTATCTATGTATATTATATATATATATATATAAGCTAACTAACTAACTATCTAATGTAATGACTCAGCAAAGCACACTGCTGTCTCTCTCATAACTCCATTACACTACAGAGAATGGCTGCTGGGGAGGTTTTTATATAGTAAGGGGTAGGCAACTTTCCTATTGGTTGCTAGGGATGTTGCTAAGCGCAGACAAAGACATTGCAGCCTTCTCATTGGCCCACAAGCAAGAAGCATATGAAAAAAAATCTAGAATATTCGCAAATACAAATATATATCACTATATTTTAATCTTTGCAAATTTTCGAAGTGGCGATGTTTGCGGTTAAAATTTGCGATTTGAATATTCGTACCCAACACTAGCATTTACAAGCAATTAGTAATGTTAAAGGGAATGTGACAGCTCCCTTATGCTGCCTTCTCTGAAGTGACAAAAATGTTGATTTTAGCAGTCTGCCTCTTATGTGCCTCTGTCAGAATGCCTGGTAAAGTTGATCTTGCTGAGTAAAATGGTATCTTTTTCCTATAAAGGGTTAATAATGGCATAGATACATTAACTTTTATATTTATGTAAATTGGCTAGTTGGAGCACCACAGGGCTGGTCATAGGGCAAGGAGCACTACTAGTAAAAGAGTATCTTTTTTCCTATAAAGGGTTAATAATGGCTGAGATACATTAGCGTCTATATTAATGTAAGTTACCTAGTTGCCATAGCGCAATGAACACTGCTAGTACAATGCCCCCTGTGTCTAGGCCTGTGGTCTTGAGACAGCTCTGAAGCTCAGTGACTCAGCACTTACACTGTGAATCAGAAGCTACTTCCTAAGCTTAAGAAGATCCATTCTGCAAGTGGTGAGTTGGCTCATTGACTAGGCGTCTGTGCAGTGGATTTGATGAGCTCTGCTTTCCAAGCTCATCAGATCCACTGCGCAGGTGCCGAGTCACTGAACCTCAATGGTACTGGGAGAACACAAGGCTAGACAAAATATTTAGCCCTGTCACTCAAAGGGGAGGGGGAGAATACAGAGACCACAGGGGGCATTGCTCTAGTGATGCTCCTAGTGCTATAGCCAGCCTTTTTTTTTAATCAATTGTCTTTTTATTAACAAAGTCTGAACAGATACATGGTATGCATAATGACAATAGGGTATAGATCCAGTCCACAGCCATAGATTATACAATCCCAAAGAGTCAGACAATGTAGGATTTTAACTATTAAAGAGTCGAGAAATGGCCTGTCAAACATGAAAAGGAGCATCTCAACATTAGCTTATAGGGCTTAAATAAGCGTACAGTGATCTTCAAATGAGAAAGAAATAGAAAAAAAAAAAAATTGTGGAAGCATCCAAATAATCCACAAAGAAGCAAAAACAAACAGTATATTGAGCTCTACATAGGGTAATGACAAGACAAGACACAAAAGGGAGGGCAGGGGAACAAAGAAGAAATCACACCGCAGTCCCCATACATTCGTCCCAAAGCTGCCATATTTTATGGAACATGTCCATAGTGTTGTTAATAAGTGCGGATAGATATTCCATCCGTCTGATATCCATGATGCAGGAGACCAGGTCAGAACGGGTCGGTCTATCCCGCCTCTTCCAAAATCTGGCTATAAGTCGTCGGGTCGCTGACAACACATGTAGCACTAAACGTAGTACAGGTTTCTTTAAAGCCATTGGGGGCATATTCAACAAATACATATACGGTTCAAGAGGGAACCTCACATTGGTCAGCTGTAGGAGGAGTTGTTGGGTTTCTTTCCATAGAGGAAATAGAACATGGCAGTCCCAGAAAATATGAAACAGGGATCCCGGGCTATGACCACACCTCCAGCAAGCATTAGGAGCCGCCGGGTTTAAATGCCTAATCAGCTGTGGCGTGTGGTACCAACACATCAAAAGTTTATACGAGTTTTCCCTATATTGTACACAGGTGGACGTCATTGCCGCCCTGCGCCAAATAAGTTTCCAATCCTCAGGGGATATTTCCCTCTCCAAGTACCCTTCCCATTTAGACATGTAGTGGTGTCTCACCACCTTAGGTGGTTCTGGGGTCGAGAGCAAAAGATAAATGTCTGATATGAGACCCTTAGTAGAAGTGGACAGTTTACACAAGCGCTCAAATGTTGTCGGAGTGGACACCGTTGTGCTAGCAAATAACTTTCTAATCAGGTGCTGTATTTGCAAATGTTGCCACTGTGCAGAGTCAGGTAAATGAAATTTCGCCTTCAGATCATCAAAGGGTATAACCTCCAGAGTCCTATATTCCACAATATCCGCAAATCTAAATAGCTTACTTATAAACCAGTGTTTAAAAAAGGATTGTTGCATCCCCAAGGGAAGAGAGGGTTAAATATAAACGAAGTCATGGAAGATTTTCCTGACACTAGGGAAACTTCTGTTTACAGCACTTCCAAACACTATATGTCAGGGCCATGGGACCAAGCAATTGGAGATCACTATCCCTCGGTAGTGGTGCCCACAGCAAAGCATTTGGGTGAATAGGGGCCAACCACAGCTTCTCTATTTCCATCCACCTTGAGAATGCCAATAGAGAAGACCATGCAGGGATACGGCGGAGATGAGTCGCCCAATAATACAAGGTCAAATCAGGCAGGCCAAGTCCTCCCTGCGTCTTGAGGGCAGCTAAGGTATTGTAAGAAATTCTGTGCCTCTTACAATTCCAGACAAACCGGAGAATGGAAGATTGTAACGCTCTTAGGTCTCGTCTAGGAATGGGGACCGGCAGAGTCTCCATCATGTATAACAGTTTAGGTAATATGGTCATCTTCACCGCTGCCACCCGACCCAGCAAGGAAATCGGCAAGGGCATCCATTTAGTCAGAAGCAGGTTAAGTTCTCTATATAGGGGTACAAAATTGTGTGTATAAAGCGTATTAAACGTTTTCGTTAATTTCACCCCCAAATATCTAAGTGTACTATCATTCCACTTAAAGTGGAAGGTGCGTTGCAGAGCGGCCAGTGTATCAGGGGGTACATTAATGGGTAAGGCCTCCATTTTAGATGCATTAACCTTATACCCAGATAACCTACCATATTCCCCCAGTAGCTGGAATAAGTTGGGTAAAGAAGTATGTATATGTGTTAGCGTAAGAAGTATATCATCTGCAAACAGCGACAGTTTAAAGGGCACCTTATTAACTTCCACCCCCTAAATATCAGGATGGGCCCATATAGTGGCCGCCAGTGGTTCTATGCATAATACAAATAATAGGGGGGATAATGGACAACCTTGTCGGGTGCCATTGTGAATAGTGATTCTGCCAGATTGAGCATGAGTAGTTTTCACAAAGGCGCTCGGGCAAGTATACAAAGCCTGGATAGCATTCATGAAAGGTCCTCCCATGCCAAAGCAGCGCAGCGTAGAGAACATGAAAGGCCAACTTAGCCGATCAAAGGCTTTTTCTGCGTCAAGACCCAGCACTAACGCCGGCTGTTTCCTCCTATTCAGGATGTCTATTAAGTCTATGGTTCGCCTCATGTTATCTCCTCCCTGGCGATTGAGCACAAAACCAACCTGGTCCTTATGGATCAGGTCAGGAAGCAGACTAGCCAGTCTATTCGCTAAAAGTTTAGTAAAAATTTTCAAGTCCGAGTTGAGGAGGGCTATGGGGCGATAATTAGAGCATTCTAAAGGGTCTTTCTCGGGTTTCGGTATAAGGGAGATAAAAGATTGCAGCATAGTCTCAGGAATAGGAGAACCTCCCATGAAGGAATTAAATAATTTAACCATATGTGGAAGAAGGGTGTCTGCGTATGTTTTATAGTAGAGGTATGACAGTCCATCTGGGCCTGGTGACTTACGGTTAGGAAGGTGTTTAATTACATCCATCACTTCCTCTGCGGAAATTGGGGCATTAAGAGAGGCCAGCGACTCGTCTGTCAATCTGGGCAGGTGGCACTTGTTTAGGAACGCTAAAAAAGTTCGTGTTGCCGTGTGGGATCTCTAGGGGTGTGTTGAGGGAGGGAATAAAGATATTCATAGTATTGTTGAAAGAGGGTCACAATTTTTTGGGGATCATAAGTGATACTGCCATCAGCTTGCCGTATTGCCATCGGGGAGCTTATCATATTAGAATCCCGCAGCTGTTTCGAGAGTAGTGTATGGGATTTGTTCCCCCACATATAATAACGCTGCCTAGAATATAAAAGCAGCTTATCCACTTTCGTGATTGCCAGATCACGCAGCTTAGCCCGTAGCATAAGTATGCGTCTCAAAAGGTGGCGCGAGTTGCGGGATCCCAGCTGACTCTCCAGACGGTCAAGGTCCGCCTTAGTAGTATTTTACTGAAGAGTTCTATCTTTCTTCATCTTAGAGCTAAGGGCAATACAGTGCCCTCGGAAAACCGCTTTGTGCGCTTCCCAAAGGACGGAGTCAGAAGATACAGACTCAGAATTGATGCGGAAGTACTCTGTCAGGGATTCCTGAAGTTCTGCCCTAGGAAGCAAATTGGATAATAAGTTTTCATTGAGGCGCCAATGACAGACCCTGATAAAAGGATGGTTGGTTTTAAGCGTAAGAAAAATAGGTGCATGGTCTGACCAGGTAATAGACCCAATATCAGCGTCTGCCATCAAACGTAAGGTGGGAAAATTACCCAAAAAATAATCAATGCGTGTGTGCGTACTGTGAGGGTGAGAATAAAACGTAAAGGTTTTAGACGTAGGATAGTTCACTCGCCATAAATCATAAAGGGCGAAACGTCTAACCAGGCGTCTAAAGAGGCAAGACAGCCTACCCTGCTCAGGAGAAGGAGGCCTACCAGCCAGAGCTTGTCTATCCATCGTGTCCGAGAAAGAAACATTAAAATCTCCGCCCACAATAAGTGCCGTAGGAAGTAAGCGGGATGTTTTTGTGAGCACCTTAGTGAGAAAAGAGATTTGTCTAGTGTTAGGAGCATATAAATTGCATAGAACGAGGGGAGTGCCGTGCAGCGTGGTTTGCAGGATAATATATCGCCCCTGAGGATCGGAAACTTGTGATACCACTTGAAGTGGACAATTTGCAGACAGAAGTATGGCTACACCAGCTTTCTTACTATCATTAGATGCAGAATAAGTTCTTGGAAACAATCCGGAAGCAAACTTAAATGTCCCCGTGGCATCAAAATGTGTCTCCTGGAGGAACACCACCTCGGCTCGCTGAGAGCGACATTCAGTTAAGGCCAGCCTCCGTTTAACATTAGAGTTCAGGCCTTTTACATTCAGTGACATACACTTAATCATAGTGAATACCGTATGAGGACATTATACTTGCCATTGAGAGTATTGGGGTTATCCCTCCAGGAGAGTACAAACCAACCATGCTGGACTGAAGCCTGTAGAAAGACATCATTAATGACCTGTAAAGAAACAGGTAGGTAGTGAGGGATTTGACACAAGAGGACAAAGGGGGACACACACAACAACGAGAGAGCATAAAGACAGACAGGAGTAATCCTAACATTGGATGTCACCATCCAGTCGGGGGCATATGGTAAAGGTCTAATTGCTGCAACGAGGCCCTGTCTCATGTCCCCAAATCCCGAAGGACCAGAGGAGAGGAAAAGGGCAATGAAGCCAGTCCCCGCTGTAGAGGCCTGACTGGACAAAACCAGCAAAGAGAGCTAGTAAAAAGTAAAAAAACAGGATGTGCAAAAATCCAATAAGGGATAATACTAAAACTGTAGTAAACGCTTAGTCCCTGGAAGAACAACAACCGCCACATAAGGTGGCCAATGGAATAGGAGATAGGCAGCTATGTAGCCAACAGCAAGCTATAAATCAAGTAAGTCCATCCCTGGAGAAGGATCCTGGAGAGTCGTTTCTAGGAGACGTACGACGGCTTTTGCTGCGTGCTTGGGTCCAGACGGGTGGTGGTGCCTGCATAGGATCCGGAATTTCCCAGTCTTCAATAGGAGGCATGTCAAGTCCCAAAATATCACAGAAAGAAGATAGATCCTCATGGGTTCTCAGGAATACCGCCTTCCCATTTCTATTAGCAATAAGTGAAAACGGGTACCCCCATCAATAGGGAATTTTCTGTTGGCGGAGGAGAGCAAGAAGAGGTTGTAGCAGTCGCCTTTTTTGCAATGTCAGCCATGATAAGTCCTGGTATAGTTGTACGTGAGCGCCATGAAAGTCAATGACTCGGAGCGTACGGGCCTTGTTCATAATAGATTCCTTAAGCTGGAAGTCCGTAACACAGCATATCACATCCCGAGGTTGCGCTGCAGAGTTCTTAGGACGCAGGGCTCTGTGAGCACGGTCAAATTTAATAGCCTGAGGAGATGGAGATCCCAGCACGATATTAAACAGGTCATTCAATACTTCATATAGGTTCTCCTCTGTTTCAGATTCAGGTATACCCCTCACTCTGATATTGTGCCGGCGGCCCCTATTGTCCAAGTCCTCTAGGTGCTTAGTGTTATCCCGAACTGCTTGAGAACATCTAGACATAGTAAATTGGAGATGTGCAATATATTTGCGGGTGACATCATGGTCCGTTTCCAGGGAATCCACCCTGGTTGCAATCTGTTTAAAATCTGTGCGTAGCGACGATATCTCTGTCTTGCAGGCATTTCTCACTTCAGTTATAAGATTTTTAAAGTCCTCCTTAGTGGGAAGATGCTGTAGAGATTTATGGAGAGTGGCAGAGGATTGTGACACAGACATGTTGCACCCCTCATTTTCCTCATTTAAATCAGATTGTGAGTCCCATTGCACCTCAGCCCCTTCAGAACCTCTTTTAAGCTGAGGGTCTTCTGCCTGATCCTCTGGGACATCAGCCCAGTCCCTTCTGCGGTGCTGTGATGGGGTCGCCTGGGAAGCATGGCGCTTGGGCGCCATCTCAGTTGGCTGGTATGTGGGGGAAACGAGCTGGGCAAGCTGAGGAGGGGCTCCAGCCCCCTTAAGATGGCCCTGCGGGCGATAGGAGAACTCCTTGGCTAAGGCTGACAGGGGGGTACCCGGTACCTGTGGCGGCTCCCTACCGCTGTGCTGCCGCTGCGATGCTGGGACCTCCTCCTCTCCCTCAGCAATGGCGCCTGTCGGGTCCTCGTGGCGCAGGCCCCAGGAAGATGTCGGGTGCTCAGGACGGCGCTCCAAGTACTGGGCTATCGTGTTGGCCCTCTCTTTAGGTGCCGGGCTGCTCCTGGGTCTCTTAGGAGGCAGCAGTTTTCCCATGGGGGACCGACACCGGGCTTAAGTAGCTCCTATGCTGGAGTGAGGCGGCGGAGCTCTTCTCCTACGCTGCCATCTTGCCGGACGTCCAGGCCACGCCCCCTATAGCCAGCCTTGACGAGGCAATATGCCTGGTTTAAAAGTGTTTATCATGTCGACAGAGGCTCTTTAACACATATGTAAGACTGCTGAAATAAGCATTTTTGTCACTACTTTATGCCTTCTTCAGAGAAGGCAGAATAAGGGAGCAGTTGTATTCCCTTTAATATGACTGATTGCTTGTAAATACACAAACACTTTATTACTAATTGATTATAAACTGTATTTTGCCTATTCCAAACTGCTGGCAGGAGTTCTGGTAGGCTGTTCCGGCAGAAAACAGTCTGTTGGAGCTCTGCAGATCACTTGAAGTGGTATTTTTCTGGCCGAATCCTGAATCTTTTCTGACCTCCATTATAATCAATGGGGCCGGTGGGCATTCTGGTAACATCCAGCAATGCCAGTTCCAGAGAGCTCCAGCAGGCTATTCTCTGTCGGAACAACCCGACGGAACTCTTGCTGGTACTATAGCTGCAAGGGATCATCATCTAAGGCTTGTTTCACCTTAGATGATAATCCCATGCGCCTACAGGTATGATATTGCCATTGTATTGTTTTGTTTGCATTAATGTCCTTAAGAAAATTGTATTAACTAGATCCTAGAACTCAAGTGTATTCTTCAGCTCAAGCTTGATTTTATTTGAACATAAATTAAATATACATTTGCGAATCGCGATCAGTGTAGGAAATTCTACAAAATCAAGTAAGACTCTAGCGTATATTTCCTTCTTTTTTTTAAACTGTCCACTGAGATACATGATTTCAGTGGGTTATGGCTAGATCTGACATAACAAGTGCAAGTTTTATTTTCAGCTGTTTGCTACTTTAGGTTGAAAGAAACAAATACTGCCTTACAAATTAACAGCAAGCCTGAATTTCTTAATCAGTGAGGTTAATGTTTTAAGCAGTGAGCACACCGGCATGATACAACTCCTTGCACTTTGATGTACAAATGATGCAAAGGTCTTAAAGAATTATATTTAATACATTTATCTTTTTATGATTTTGAACAACCCTCTCCCAAGACAGCAAATGCTTGGGCTACGTTCACCTCTTCAGCAGCGGATCCATCAGTCTGTTCCATCAGAGTGCAGACAGCTAGATTCTCCCGGATCAGGCATTGCCAGTTTCTAAAGTTGACTGCCGGATCCCCATCAACTATGATGTTCTGACTACAGTGATCTGGCCACTTTCCAGCATGTCAAGTTTTGACCGGTCCAAAAAAGTTGCATGTAATGGTTTTTGTATGGCCAACAGCTGCCATTTTTGCTGGATCAAGCACAATGGACATGTGAATGTTGCCTTAAATAAGAAATAGCTGTTCAAACCAAGCAAAACCAGAGTAGAAAACCAAGGCTAGGCTCGGTTCACATCACCATTTTGTTTTCATATTTTCGGATCCATCAGAAAAATGGAAAAATAACAATAATAATAAAAAACTGATGTTTTATTTTGAGCATCCCTCTGCTCATTTTGCATCCATTTTTGTCAATTTAATCCGAGATCCATTATTTTATGCAAGAGAAAAGTTCCTCCACACAGGACTTTGCAGGACCTAAATGTGCACCTTATATATAGTTTCCTAGCTCTTGAAAACCCTTGTGCATTTCATCTAACTGCACTTACTTGCTAGTAATGCATGAAGAAAAACAAAGACCTGTTAGATAATCTGCTGCCATTCAGTTCTCTTCAAAGTCTGACCTGTAAGTGGAAAAGTATGGTTTCAGTTGATGCCAAGAATTCTTTCATACTAGAGATGAGTAAGTTGATTCTATACAGATCAAACTTGTTATGAAATTCCCGAAAGATTGAAATTTCAGATAATCCAAGGCTATTGTGATTCTCTCCACACAAATTGCTCAAAGTGGCGGCCACCCTTTTACAGGTCAGATGACAGAGAAGAAGGAATCTGCCACCAAAAAGGGATAATTTCTGGACAGCTTTTTTACTTACAGTACAGTATGTTTTTTAAACAGGCTGTTTGTTACCACTAGTTCCTATCTGCTGACCCCACAAAGCAAATCTGAAATCCAGTTCAACCAAATGGGACCTGAAACAAATTTTTGGGAAATTTGTTGATCTCTATGCCAGGTAAGTGTGTCAGAATGTAAAAAAAAAAACAAGGAACTTTTGCTGAAATCCAGGCTTCTCTGAATCAAGGAGGTTTCAGGATGCACTATAAGGAGATACTTGTACAACAAAATGGTAGAGCTGCCAAAAAAAAGCCATTCCTGCGCTGATACCACAAAGTGAGCCTTTTGCAATGCATCAAACAGCACCTATAGAAGCCTTTTAACTTCTAGAACATATGGAATGATGAACCCAAAAATGGTATGTTTGAAAATAAGTCAGCAAGACCTATGAAAGAAGCAGACTGTCCCAACTTTTAATGGAACAGGGAGTTTAGCCAAAATTGAGACAGGGTGAATTCAGCATCTTATCAGAAAATATTGGAGGTCAACTTGCATTCAACATCCAGAAAAGTTACACATGTGGCATAGTTTTAGGGCTGATTCACACGACTAATCGTTCCAGGAAACACAGACCCCTTCTCCACAGCTCCCCTGGCCCAAACTAACTGCATCATAGTGTTTTATTATACAGTCAGTTCCTATCTATTTGCAAGTCTATTGTACTGTACTCACATGATGATATAAATACAGTATAAGAGCTTATTCAGATGACTATATATTTGTGTTCACATCCATTACGCAATTCATTTCAATGACAGGTGTGCTGTCAGCATCCGTACTTCCGTTCCGTGCCCCCGCAAAGATAGAACATGTCCTATTCTTGTCCGCAATTGTGGACAAGAATAGGCATTTTTATCATAGGGCTCGCCATTCTGTTGGAACATTCTGCCATTCTGCGGAACG
The DNA here is from genome assembly GCA_033119425.1 of Bufotes viridis. Lineage (NCBI taxonomy): Eukaryota > Metazoa > Chordata > Amphibia > Anura > Bufonidae > Bufotes > Bufotes viridis. Next base: position 192,741,758 of record CM065594.1, read on the forward strand.
CACACGGCCGGTATCAATGTTTTGCAGATTCGCAATTCGTGAACAGCAAAAAAGATATGGTCGTCTGAATGAGCCCTAATACAATATTATACTGACAAGATATAATGCTTTGAAATAATAAGTGTAAATACATACAGCACCTTCCTCATTAAAAAATATTTTTTAAATAGTTCACTGTTAAAAAATAAAATGCATACACTATTTGGTACCCCTACAATTAAGGACGGCTGGTGATAGCACAGAGCACTGTAGGTCTCCTATTCTTGTAATAGCTGGGGGTCCCAGCAGTCAGACTCCAGCGTTCAGAAACGTAATCCCCTATACTGTGGACAGGGAATAAGTGTTATTGGGAAAACACCTTTTAGGCCCCTTTCACACAGGCGAGTTTTCCGCGCGGGTGCAATGCGTGAGGAGGATGCATTGTACCCGCACTGAATCCGGACCCATTCATTTCTATGGGGCTGTGCACATGAGTGGTGATTTTCACGCATCACCTCTGCGTTGCGTGAAAATCGCAGCATGCTCTATATTGTGCGTTTTTCACGCAACGCAGGCCCCATAGAAGTGAATGGGGCTGCGGGAAAATCGCAAGCATCCGCAAGCAAGTGCGGATGCGTTGCGATTTTCCTGCATGGTTGCTTAGCAACGGGACCTGATCTTTATTATTTTCCCTTATAACATGGTTATAAGGGGAAATAATAGCATTCTTAATAAAGAATGCATAGTAAAATGAAGTGGAAGGGGTTAAAAATAATAAAAGTTAACTTACCTTAGCCACTTGATCGTGTAGTTGTGATCTGTCCTCTCTTTCCCAGCATCAGCTAAGAACTAAAGGACCTGTGATGACGTCACATCACATGGTCCAATCACATGGTCCATCACCATGGTAAGATGGACCATGTGATTGGACCATGTGATGTGACGTCATCACAGGTCCTTTAGTTGTTAACTTTTATTATTTTTAACCCCTTCCACTTCATTTTACTATGCATTCTTTATTAAGAATGCTATTATTTCCCCTTATAACCATGTTATAAGGGAAAATAATAAATTCTCCAGAAGACCCGAAACCGAACTTCAGTGATGAAGTCCGGCTTCGGGTCTGGGTACCAAACATGGCGATTTTTCTCACGCGCGTGCAAAACGCATTGCAAACGTTTGCACCCGCACAGGAAAATCGCGCATATTCCCGCAACGCACCCGCCTCTTATCCGGGCGTCAAACATGATCCGGGCGTCAAACATGACGCCTGTGTGAAAGAGGCCTTAGAACCAAGGATATGTAAACTTTGCAGCTATTGATTGTTTAAGCATTATGCCATTCTGTGGTATATAGTGGTTTATCTGAAACACATTAAATATATACTATAAGACGTGTTGTGACTGATCATGCTGTCTTTCAAAATGGCACACACCTAGTAAAGTGGGCCTGGGGTATTTATTGGGGGAAAGTTAATGTAAGTTACCTGTCCACTGACTGCCGCAACTGAACAATTTCCAGAAATGTATAGGTGTCTGATGTCAGTAGATAATGTTGCCTTACTGCGGCTGCACCTACATTTTCCTATGTTTTCTGAAAAAAAAACATGTAAGAAGGAAAAGTAAATCTAGTTTACAGGTATGCACTGATCTCTAAGTAATTATTATGTCCTTGACACGGATAGGTTTAAGCCAGTAACAACCTGTCCACCTACTTTCAGCTAGGAATAAAAAGATTTCTCTGGTCCTGTCGGGATGCATTGGATGCTTTTCATATGTGTAGGCTTTGTTGGCAAGCTTTAGTTTATTACTACTTCTTCCTCACCAAGTCAGCAAATGAAGTGCAGACTATTACAATTTGGATAGTTACAGCTGGAAATCATTCATACAGAATCTACTTTACTTCAAAGTTCTAAGCAATATATTTTGAAAATGAAATGCTTCACAGAAATTGACTGGTCACAAATGGGTTTTGAATTGTCGGAGATAAATGTCTCTCATGCTAGTCTTTAAACCAAATGTTGATTTTTGGCTTTATAGCCAAAAATCCTTTTCAGGGTCAAGAGTGGGAGAAATTCTCATTATCACCTGCAATGCAGGGCACAGATACTGTGAATGAGTTACCTTGTCCCTTGTAATGTTACCATACTTCTTTTACAGATCTACACAAAAATGTATTACACATTGTACCTGAGGTTATATGACTTACCATATACATTCTGGAGTATACTAACTTGGAACTTAAAGGAGCTGTCCTTTGCTGTTGATGGCCGATCTTCAGGATAAGCTATCAATATATGATTGGCAGTAGAGTTGAGCGCACCTGAACTGTATGGTTCGGGTTTGTACCGAATTTTAGGATGTGCGGGACATAGACTCGAACCCGAACATTTTCATAAAAGTTTGGTTTGGGGTCCGTTGTTCGGCGCTTTTTGAAAGGCCGCAGAGCAGCGAATCAGCAAGCGTTTTACATCTTTGCCCTAAGAAGCCATCACAGCCATGCCTACTAATGGCATGGCTGTGATTGGCTAAGTGCAGCATGTGACCCAGCCTCTTTATAAGCTGGAGTCACGTAGTGCCGCACGTCACTCTGCTGCTGTTAGTATAGGGAAAGGTTGCTGCCAGTACTCTCAGGGAGAGATGAGGAAATAAATCTTTTGAACCTGGTGGTGTGAAATCTTCAAGCTATAGAAATTATTGAATGAGGGTGCTACTGCAATCTTACATTTTTGTACCCAGCCCTGAGCCAAGTGATACTGCAAAGTGTTTTTTTTTTTTAAATCCATCTGTTACTGAGGTGGGAGTCGGCGGACATTTTAGCCACTGCAGTGTCCTTGGAACTGCATGGGTCCTGCATGTGTGCCAGCCTGTCAGTCTAATCCTTTTTGGTAGCTCAGTGAAGGAAAAAATCATTTTTTCTGGCAGGTTTAGTCCCTTTTGTATAATTTAGGGGTGACATAGTCCATTTCTGTAGTCTGGGGCAAAAATCTGTACTGTGATGCTATAGAGCACTTGTGAATACAACGCACGAAAACGTATTTTCAATTTCAGCAGTTAAATAGTGCATCAGTGTATTTTTGTGGAAAAAAGCGGTATTATTGGTCCACAAAGCAGTTATGCATACAGCCTACAAATACCTATTTTACATTTCTGCAGTGAAATAGTGCATCAGTGTATTTTTGGGGAAAATAAGCGGTATTCCTGGTCCAGGAAGCAGTTGTGAATACAGCGTACAAATACCTATTTTAAATTTCAGCACTGAAATAGTGCATTACTGAGTTTTAGGGAAAAAAAGCAGTATTCCTGGTCCACAAAGCAGATTAAAATGCACCGCCCAAATACCTATTCTGCAGTGAAATAGTGCATTAGTAAATTTTTGGGGAAAAAATGCTTTATACAATCTGCTCACATGTAGGCCATTTACGGCAATGTTTTATGGGGTTCGCTAGGCTTCAGGCCCTCATCTTCAATGCTTTATACCGTCTGCTCACCTGTAGGCCATTACTGCAATGTATTATGGGGTTCTCTAGGCTTCAGGCCCTCACCTCCAATGCTTTATACCATCTTCTCACCTGTAGCCCATCACTGCAATGATTTATGGGGTTTGCTAGGCTTCAGGCGCTCACCTCCAATGCTTTATACCGTCTGCTCACCTGTAGGCCATCACTGCAATGTATTATGGGGTTCACTAGGCTTCAGGCCCTCACCTCCAATGCTTTATACCGTCTGCTCACCTGTAGGCCATCACTGAAATGATTTATGGGGTTCGCTAGGCTTCAGGCCCTCACCTCCAATGCTTTATACCATCTGCTCACCTGTAGCCCATCACTGCAATGATTTATGGGGTTTGCTAGGCTTCAGGCGCTCACCTCCAATGCTTTATACCGTCTGCTCACCTGTAGGCCATCACTGAAATGATTTATGGGGTTCGCTAGGCTTCAGGCCTTCACCTCCAATGCATTATAATGTCTGCTTACCTGTAGCCCATCACTGCAATGTTTTATGGGGTTCTTTAGGCTTCAGGCCCTCACCTCCAATGCTTTATACCATCTGCTCATCTGTAGGCCATTACTGCAATGTTTTATGGGGTTCGCTAGGTTTCAGGCCCTCATCTCCAATGCTTTATACCGTCTTCTTACCTGTAGGCCATCACTGCAATGTATTATGGGGTTCACTAGGCTTCAGGCCCTCACCTCCAATGCTTTATACCGTCTGCTCACCTGTAGGAGGCCATTACTGCAATGTATTATGGGGTTGTTTAGGCTTCAGGCCCTCACCTTCAATGCTTTATACCATCTGCTCACCTGTAGCCCATCACTGCAATGATTTATGGGGTTTAATAGGCTTCAGGCGCTCACCTCCAATGCTTTATACCATCTGCTCATCTGTAAGCCATCACTGCAATGTTTTATTTGGTTCACTAGGCTTCAGGCCCTCACCTCCAATGCTTTATACCGTCTGCTCACCTGTAGGCCATTACTGCAATGATTTATGGGGTTCGCTAGGCTTCAGGCCCTCACCTCCAATGCTTTATAATGTCTGCTTACCTATAGCCCATCACTGCAATGTTTTATGGGGTTCTTTAGGCTTCAGGCCCTCACCTCCAATGCTTTATACCATCTGCTCACCTGTAGCCCATCACTGCAATGATTTATGGGGTTTGCTAGGCTTCAGGCGCTCACCTCCAATGCTTTATACCGTCTGCTCACCTGTAGGCCATCACTGCAATGATTTATCGGGTTCACTAGGCTTCAGGCCCTCACCTCCAATGCTTTATACCGTCTGCTCACCTGTAGACCATTACTGCAATGTTTTATGGGGTTATCTAGGCTTTAGGCCCTCACCTCCAATGCTTCATACCGTTTGCTCACCTGTAGCCCATCACTGTAATGATTTATGGGGTTCGCTAGGCTTCAGGCCCTCGCCTCCAATGCTTTGTACCGTCTTCTCACCTTTAGGCCATTACTGTTATGTTTTATGGGGTTCTCTAGGCTTCAGGCCCTCACCTCAAATGCTTTATACCATCTGCTCACCTGTTGCCCATCACTGCAATGATTTATGGGGTTCGCTAGTCTTCAGGCCCTCACCTTCAATGCTTTGTACCGTCTTCTCACCTGTAGCCCATCACTGCAATGTTTTATGGGGTTCGATAAGCTTCAGGCCCTCACCTCCAATGCTTTAGAACGTCTGCTCACCTGTAGGCCATCACTGAAATGATTTATGGGGTTCGCTAGGCTTCAGGCCTTCACCTCCAATGCTTTATAATGTCTGCTTACCTGTAGCCCATCACTGCAATGTTTTATGGGGTTCTTTAGGCTTCAGGCCCTCACCTCCAATGCTTTATACCATCTGCTCATCTGTAGGCCATTACTGCAATGTTTTATGAGGTTCGCTAGGTTTCAGGCCCTCATCTCCAATGCTTTATACCGTCTGCTCACCTGTAGGCCATCACTGCAATGATTTATCGGGTTCACTAGGCTTCAGGCCCTCACCTCCAATGCTTTATACCGTCTGCTTACCTGTAGACCATTACTGCAATGTTTTATGGGGTTATCTAGGCTTTAGGCCCTCACTTCCAATGCTTCATACCGTTTGCTCACCTGTAGCCCATCACTGCAATGATTTATGGGGTTCGCTAGGCTTCAGGCCCTCGCCTCCAATGCTTTGTACCGTCTTCTCACCTTTAGGCCATTACTGTTATGTTTTATGGGGTTCTCTAGGCTTCAGGCCCTCACCTCAAATGCTTTATACCATCTGCTCACCTGTAGCCCATCACTGCAATGATTTTTGGGGTTCGCTAGGCTTCAGGCCCTCACCTTCAATGCTTTGTACCGTCCTCTCACCTGTAGCCCATCACTGCAATGTTTTATGGGGTTCGATAGGCTTCAGACCCTCACCTCCAATGCTTTATACCATCTGCTCACCTGTAGGCCATCACTGCAATGTTTTATGGAGTTCTTTAGGCTTCAGGTCCTTACCTCCAATGATTTATACTGTCTGCTCACCTGTTGGCTATTACTGCAATGTTTTATGAGATTCACTAGGCTTCAGGCCCTCACATCCAGTGCTTTATATGGTCTGCTCACCTGTAGCCCATCACTGCAATGATTTATGGGGTTCGCTAGGCTTCAGGCCCTCACCTCCAATGCTTTATACCGTCTGCTCACCTGTAGGCCATTACTGCAATGTTTTATGGGGTTCTCTAGGCTTCAGGCCCTCACCTCAAATGCTTTATACCATCTGCTCACCTGTAGGCCTTCACTGCAATGATTTATGGGGTTTGCTAGGCTTCAGACCCTCACCTCTAATGTTTTATACCATCTGCTCACCTGTAGGCCTTCACTGCAATGTTTTATGGGGTTCGCTCACCTTCAAGCCCTCGCTACAATTTTTTATTGGTTCCGCTCACCTTCAGGCCCTCAACTATAATGTTTTAGACCGTAACCAGCACGCCCTGTCTCCAAATGTTTTTGAGGGTCACCAGCAGGCCATCAATGATCATTTTTCAAGGGTGTGCATGATGCCCTCCTTTATGTGTAATAAAGGGTTTATTGGAGTGCCGGTTCCTTGTAATTTTTGGCAGCCCTTTCACTTAGTGCATAGGCTTTATGAGTGCAGCAGTGTACCTGAACAATTGTAGCACCATGTGAATGAGGCCCTCCTTTATGTGACTTACAGGCTGTATTGGAGTGCTTCTTCCTTGTAATTTGTGGAAGCATTTGCACTGTATATACAATTGAATATCCAGGAAAGAATTGTTTCCTAACAATTTTATCTCTAAAAATGTCTTTTTTTTTTGAGGGGGTGGGATTTTGGGTGTGATTTTGTCGCTATGTAAAAGTGGCAGACAACTGGGACAATATAGTTCCCAGCTGCGACATTGGAGTTCGAGATGCACCCAGACATGGTCCCCCTGCTGTTTCAGATCCATTTCGGTGGTGTTTCAGTCACTTTCTGACCTTTTCCAATGGACCAGGCCCCCTCCACTCATCCAAGCAGAGGGTGCCTGGTTGTCTCCTATTGACTTCCATTATACTCGGATATTTGGTCGAACGCACAATTATCGCTATGCGTTCATACCAAGTACCCGAACACCTGAACACTTTGGTCACTAATAAGAACTAATCACTAGCATTTACTGTGAGCTGTTAAATGATGATAATTACCCGTAATATAATCTAGTCAAGTAAAAGCAGCCTCAAAAAAAATCACGAAAGCATCTTTTTTTTCCACAGAGGAAAAAAGTCACCTACTTTTAAGGACTTTCTAGAAATCTCTGGATGATTGGCAACCCTGTGTCATGGACATTCTCGTGACAGGTGGCAGGAGATTGGTGAGACTGGCAACACGTGGTTTGATCTGACAAGTTTTCTTGTGGATCAATAGGCGTCTGTGTTGTTTCTGGTAATGGCCACACCCCTTGCCTCAGGTGTTGCTAATATGGTCATTTAACCTTCTTTATTTATAGTTGCTTCTCCCACTATGCTGTGCAGTTTACAGGTTCAGTGGATTGTTTTTTTGAGGATCTCGGCAGAGTTCCTGGTGCTTCCATTGCTCCTTTGAAGTTAAGTCTTTCCTTTGCCTCTTTGTATTTTGAGTTCTTTGTGTTGCATTTCCCTGTCATTTGTGTTAAGGCCTGAGGGAGACTCCTGTTTGCCCTTCCTTTTGGAGGAACAGGATGTCTCAGTCCTGACATTAGTACCAGGGTCCTATAGGGTGAGTTAGGACATTAGATATTGCTGTGTATGAACTCACCTACATCTGGGGTCTGTTCATATATGTAGCTAGTCAGGACTTTGATTAGGGTTTTACTAGGAGGTGTCCATCTTCTTTCCCTAGTTTCCAGGCCTTATTCCCTCACCCCTTTCCCTCCTATGTTAGGTGTGGTGTTTCTCTCCCACACCCCAACATGACATTATAAACCGCCAAAACTGTAATTTGCTGCTTGTTTCAGTACAGCCATGGATCCTATTGCTGTACTGGTCGGACAGCTGCAAGGGCTGTCTTTGGAGGTAGCTGACCTCCGCACGACCATCTTGCAGATCCAGAGACCATAAGCTGCTGGTCATAGTGGTGGTTACCAGTGTGGGGATTCGCTCTGGTAGATAGGCTTGCGGACGCATTAAAGAGGCAATGACAATGTCTCCAACCTAAACAGTTCCGTGTTTATTCACACAGCAGATGAAAACAGCCACTTGTATGGAAAACAGTCACCTTGTGGTCGGTGTTAGTTCACACCAGGCAGTAGTGCAGCTATTACCTCTTGGTGCTTCCTCCAGCCCCAAGGCTGTCCAACCAATTCCCTTGGGGAGCTGGGCTCTCTAGTCAGCCTGACTGGGACCTCGTGACCCGAGCCTTGGCATCGCTCTGTGCCCCCCAAGTCCATACAGACAGAGCCAGTCCCAGGCCTCTGTCTTGCAACCTTTTCAGTACCCTTTGCCAGGTCCCCACTCTCTCTCCTGACACCCACAGGGAGGGGCTTTATGAGCTCCTGATCCTCTCTTTCTGGTCTCACCTGAGGTGGAATAGGGGTGTGGACCCTTCTATCCACTCTTTCCATACCTCTGACCAGCGTGAGAATCGTCACTTTCTCACACCAGGCTTGTGTCAAGCCTAAAGTTGCCCTCCTGGACAGATTCTCGGGGGAAAGTGATAATTTTGTTTAGGGAGGTGTGCAAATTGTATTTTAGGCTACGTCCACACTCATCTGGGGATGAGATTCAGAGAGTTGGTGTGGTTATTTTGTTGCTTAAAGGGGACATTTAGTCATGGGCTTTTTCTCTGCCGACTAGGTCGCAGTCTCTCCGGTCGGTGGATGAATTTTTAAAAGCTCTGGGTCTCATCTATAATGACCCAGATCGGACCTCCCTGGCCAAGACCAAGCTAGTTGGCCTTTGTTAGGGAGAGCGTTCTGCTGAGGTCTATTGCTCTCAGTTTAGGAGGTGGGCTACAGATACTGAGTGGAACGATATGAATTTCCGTAGTCAGTTTTATCAAGGATTATCAGAGGGGCTGAAGGACGCTTTGGCCTTTCATGAGAATCCTGAGTCTCTGGAAGCTGCTCTGTCTCTCGCTGTACGCATTAAAAGACACCTGAGAGAGAGATATAGGGGCCCCTACTCTCAGGATGTACTATCACATAACATATTGTCTTCCTCTGACACTTTGGGTGAAGATACTCCTGGGTTTATGCAATTAGGGGGATCTACTCAAAACCGGAGAGGGGGAATGGTCTGCCTTTATGTAAAGTCCTGTCTAAAGCCCACAGTCCGAGAAGATATAAGTGAGGGACATGAACATGTGTAGTCACTGTGGGTAGAGATACATGGAGCCAAAAACAATAATAAATTACTAATAGGAGTTTACTATAAATCACCTAATATACCAGAGTCCACAGAAAATCTATTACTAAATGAGACAGACGAGGCCGCAAATCATAATGAGGTGGTTATTATTGGGGACTTCAACTACCCAGATATAGACTGGGAAACTAAAAGCTGTACATCACATAAAGGAAACAGGTTCTTGGCAATAACCAAAGACAATTACCTTTCCCAACTGGTTCAGTACCCGACTAGAGGGATGGCCATACTGGACTTAGTATTAACCAATAGACCTGACAGAACAACAGATGTGCAAGTTGGGGGACACCTGGGAAATAGTGACCATAAAGTAATAACCTTCCAATTATCATTCAAAAGAGCATTTCTACAGGGAGGAACAAAAATACCAAACTTCAAAAAAGCTAAATTTAGCCAACTAAGCGAGCCCATAGGTCTAATTAAGTCCTCAAAAATAAAAATACAGCCACAAAATAGGATATCTTTAAAAGCTTCCTAAAATATCATTGCGAGAGGTACATACCGTATGGCAATAAAAGGTTAAGGAACAAAAAGAAACCAATGTGGATAAATAGAAATGTAAAGAAAGCAATAAAAGACAAAAACAAAGCATATAAATCACTAAAACAGGAGGGTAGCGAGGAAGCACTGAAAAACTATAAGGAAAATAATATAACATGTAAAAAACAAATAAAAGCGGCCAAACTAGAGGCCGAGAGATTAATTGCCAAGGAGAGTAAAACTAACCCTAAAATGTTCTTCAATTATATAAATGTTAAAAAGTATAAATCTGAAAGTGTCGGCCCTTTAAAGAGTAATGAGGGGGGAGTTGCAGAGAGCGATGAGGAGAAAGCAAAACTGTTAAATATTGTTTTCTCCAATGTATTCACTGAGAAAAATAAACTGTCAGATAAAATGCTGAATGTAAAAATAAATCCCTCACTAAAAGTGTTCTGTCTGACCCAAGAAGTACAACAGCGACTTAAAAAGATTAAAATAGACAAATCACCAGGACTGTATGGCATACACTCCCATATCCTAAGGGAATTAAGTAATGTCTCTATACTGACAGGAAATGTTCCACAGGATTGGCGCATTGCAAATGTGGTGCCAATATTCAAAAAGGGTTCAAAAACAGAGCCCGGAAACTATAGGACGGTAAGTTTAACATCTCTTGTGGGTAAACTGTTTGAAGGTTTTCTGAGAGATGCTATCTTAGAGGATCTCAACGGAAATAAGCAAATAACGCCATATCATCATGGCTTCATGAGGGATCGGTCATGTCAAACTAATTTAATCAGTTTCTATGAGGAGGTAAGTTCTAGACTTGACAGTGGCGAATCAATGGATGTCGTATATCTGGACTTCTCCAAAGCATTTGACACTGTACCTCATAAAAGGCTAGTATATAAAATGAGGATGCTCAGACTGGGAGAAAATGTCTGTAGGTGGGTAAGTAACTGGCTGAGAGATAGAAAACAGAGGGTGGTTATTAATGGTACACACTCAGATTGGGTCACTGTCACTAGTGGGATACCTCAGAGGTCAGTATTGGGCCCTATTCTTTTCAATATATTTATTAATGATCTTGTAGAAGGCTTGCATAGTAAAATATCAATTTTTGCTGATGACACTAAACTGTGTAAAGTAATTAACACTGAAGAGGACAATATACTGCTACAGAGGGATCTGGATAGATTGGAGGCTTGGGCAGATAAGTGGCAGATGAGGTTTAACACTAACAAATGTAAATTATGCACATGGGAAGGAATAATGCAAGTCACCCAAACATAATAAATGGTAAAACACTTGGTAACACTGACATGGAAAAGGATCTAGGACTTTTAATAAACAGCAAACTAAGCTGCAGAAACCAGTGTCAGGCATCTGAACCAAGGCCAATAAGATAATGGGTTGCATCAAAAGGGGCATAGACGCCCGTGATGAGAACATAGTCCTACCACTTTACAAATCGCTAGTCAGACCACACATGAAGTACTGTGTACAGTTCTGGGCTCCTGTGAACAAGGCAGACATAGCATAGCTGGAGAGGGTTCAGAAGAGGGCAACTAAAGTAATAACTGGAATGGGGCAACTACAGTACCCTGAAAGATTATCAAAATTAGGGTTATTCACTTTAGAAAAAAGAACACTGAGGGGAGATCTAATAACTATGTATAAATATATCAGGGGTCAGTACAGAGATCTCTCCCATCATCTATTTATCCCCAGGACTGTGACTGTGACGAGGAGACATCCTCTGCGTCTGGAGGAAAGAAGGTTTGCACACAAACATAGAAGAGGATTCTTTACGGTAAGAGCAGTGAGACTATGGAGCTCTCTGCCTGAGGAGGTGGTGAGGGTGAGTACAATAACGCTGGGTTCAGACCTGAGCATTTCTGAGACGCGTGTTTTCCGCGCTTTTTTGTTGCGCGTTTTACGAGCGTTTTTGTGCGTGTTTTTGGCAATAGTAAACGCGCGTTTTACGCACGTTTGTGTGATTGACTGCAGTGTTGTCCAATGACAAAATATCCCTGTCTATATGAAGTTTGGCCTTTCCAGCATGTTGCAAATTCATAAACGCGAGTTCGAACGCGCGTTTTCAGTGTCAAAAACGTGTAAAATACAAGCGTTGCGCGTTCCTATTGAAGTCTATGGGCCAAAGCGCGCGACAAACGCCTCAAAAAAAGCTCAAGTACTTGTTTATGCGTCGGGCGTTTTTCAGCGCGTTCGAACGCGCTGTAAAACGCGAGAATGTGAACCAGTCCCATAGGGAAGCATTGGTTTGCATCGGTTATGCGTTTTACAGCGCGTTCGAACGCGCTGTAAAACGCGCAAGTGTGAACTGAGGGTATAGGAATTCAAGAGGTGCCTGGATGTATTTCTGGAGTATAATAATATTACAGGTTATAGTTACTAGAGAGGGGTCGTTGATCCAGGGAGTTATTCTGATTGCCTGATTGGAGTCGGGAAGGAATTTTTTATTCCCCTTAAGTGGAGAAAATTGGCTTCTATCTCACAGTTTTTTTTTTTGCCTCCCTCTGGATCTACTAGCAAGATGACAGGTTGAACTGGATGGACAGATGTCTTTTTTCGGCCTTATGTACAATGTTACTATGTTACTCCTGGATCCGCTTTTAAGCATACTGGTAATAGGAAGGGAGTGTGTTTTATTTCTGCAGACAAAAGGGACATTTTATTAAAGTATGTCCATGCATTCAACAGCAAAAAGAAAAAAAAGGGACATTTAATTCCCATCTGACTCTTGGAGGGGTGAGAGGAGAGTCAGAAAATGTGCATTTGTCTTTACTGGTAATACCCGATTTCTCCTGACTGTTGAGGTGGTCCTAGAGTCAAAAATTGTGGGGATTGAGGTGTTTATCGAAAGCAGGGCCGGGGTGAACCTGATCGATGCTCAGTTTGTCCGTATGCATGGGTTGTCACCGAGTGCATTAGAAAAAAAAACATTTCGGTTTTTGCTATTGATTCTGCACCTCTAGCTCATAGGTGTTTATCTCAAGTGGTTCATGATATCAGATTAAGGGTGGGTGAATTTCATCAAGAATTGATATCGTGTTTTGTATTGGAGGGTCTCTTTGCACTGGTGGTTCTGGGTTTACTGTGGTTAAGCAAGCACAATCTAACTATCGATTGGCAAGCTAGACAGATTCTGGAGTGGGGTAATTATTGCATTGACAATTGTCTGAATACATCTTTTTCTGTTATAACTACTAAGACATTAGCCTCTTTTATATCTGATTTTGCCGACGTTTTTTCTGAGAGTAGATGCCAGGATTTACCTCTGCATCGGGAATATGATTGTCCTATCAATCTTATTCCCGGAGCTAAGTTGCCAATAGTGTTGATAGTGAATATTCGAACAGCGAATTTTAATCGTGAATATCGCAACTTCGAGAATTTGCGAATATTTCGAATATAGTGATATATATTCGTATAAACGAATATTCGTCTATTGTTTTAATCTGAACCCAATATCTGCCTGCTTCTTGCTTTTGGGCCAATGTGAGAAGAGTGCAATATCTAGTAAGGGCGGGTTATAGGCAACTTTCCAATTGGGTTGGCTTGTTAGAATTCGCGAATATGTAGAATATAGTGTGATATATATTCGTAAAAAGGAATATTCGTTTGTTTGTTTTTTTCATCTGAACCCATTACATTTTCTACTGTAATGGGTTCAAATGAAAAAAAAAATGAATATTCATTTTTACACGCATATTACATTGCAAATTTTTTGCATAAACTGAAATAAATTAAATAATGAAGAATATTCTAATTCAGTCAGAATAAACTCAGGAAACTTCTAGCAGCTTGAAAAATGTAGCCAAAGTGACCCAATCAAGAGAATAATCTCGAATACGAATATTTGCGAATATATAATAAATAGTCCAGCGAATATTCACGACATATCGCAAATTCGAATATTGTCCCTGCCGCTCATCACTAGTTGCCAAAATCTAGGTTGTATAACCCTTCTGAACCTGAAAGACTGGCCATGAGAGAGTATATTACCGAGAGTTTGGCTAAAGGACACATAAGACCTTCGAAGTCTCCAGTGACAGCAGGGTTCTTTTTTGTTAAAAAGAAGGACAGATGTCTTCGGCCATATCTGGATTTCCGTGAACTCAATTGCATTACTTTCCGTGATTCTTACCCTCTTCCTTTGATTCCCAATTTGTTTAACCAGATTATCAGTGCCAAGGTGTTATCCAAGTTGGATTTAATGGGAGCATATAATCTGGTTAGGATCAAGGAAGAGGATCCATGGAAAAGAGCTTTTAATACTCCTGAGGGGTACTTGCGAACCTGTCATGCCTTTCGGGTTGATCAATGCTCCTGCGGTTTTCCAGCATTTTGTGAATTATGTTTTTCATCACCTTGTGGGGAGGTTTGTAGTCGTGTATTTGGATGACATTCTAATTCATTCTCCAGACGTGGAGACACATCAGGATCACGTTAGACAGGTGTTAAGATCCTAAAGGACAATAAATTGTACGCAAAATTAGAGAAGTGTGTTCTTGCTGTACACGAGGTGCAGTTTTTCGGCTACCTGCTGTCATCTTCAGGTTTTCCAATGGATCCAGATAAAGTCTGTGCTGTATTGGACTGGGATCAACCCAAAAATCTGGAGGCTCTTATGCGGTTTTTGGGGTTCACCAACTATTACCGACAATGTATTCAGAATTATTCAACAATAGTAAAACTATTAACGGACATGACTAGGAAAGGGACAGATGTCTCAGTGTGGTCTGATTCAGCATTGCAAGCCTTTTCTGCCCCTATATTGGTGCAGTCGGATGTATCACAACCTTTCATTGTGGAATTGGACACGTCTGAGGTGGTGGTAGGAGCAGTTTTATCGCAGGGCCCGGCACCTGGTAAATGGCGTCCATGTGCCTTTTTCTCTAAAGAAACTCTCTTCCGCAGAGAGAAATTATGATGTGGGGAACAGAAAGTTACTGCCCATTAATAAGTAGGATTTGTTTAAAATATTTGTTTAAATATTTGTTTAAAATATTTTCTTGCATTAAAATGGCAGACCTGATTCAGTGCAGGAATTGTTGTTCTTTCATTTCATATTTCACTCTTCGCAGGTTTGGATGCTGTCTGATCTGCAGACAGTTCTCCATAATGCAGCAGGAAATTGCATTTTTGAAATCTGAGATTTGTAAAGTAACTGTTAGACAAACTCAGGCTTGGCATGTTGCAATGCCACTGCCACAAAGGCCCCCCAGAAATGGAAGATGGGTTACTGTAGGTTCTGGTAGACCTAGAGCTGTTGATAGAAGACATGTCCCACAGTCTGTGGCTCTCTGTAATTAATTTGCAGCACTTTCAGAATGCAAGAGCAACATGGAGGATAGCTCAGGCACAGTGGGTGAGGAACAATCATCTCCTATGCCTAAGGTATGCAAGACTACAGACAAAGACAAAAAGGATATAGTGAGTACTAATAGTAAGCAACTATTGGTGGGCGATTCTATCATAAGAGGTGTGAAGTTTGAAGAAAAGGGTTTTGTGAGATGTCTCCCTGGTGATACTGCTAGCAGGGACAGACAACGTATCCTTAACATTATTAAGCAAGCAAAAATGGAAAAGGAGGTGGATGTTATTGTCCATATTGGGACAAATAATCTGACTTGCAATGAAGTTTCAAAGGTGAAGGAAGCTTTTCACACACTTGGTAATGATATACAGGAGATTGCATCGACTGTCTCATTCTCTGCTATTCTGCCTGTGCATAACCGTCAGCATGACAAGCAGTTGCGTATTAAGGAATTCAATGTATGGCTTGGTGAATGGTGTTTGAACCAGGGATTTGGCTTTGTGTCTCATGTTGGCTCTAGCTGGAATGGAAAAGAACTGTACAAGAAAGACGGTTTGCATCTTTCTCTCAAGGGAACAAATGTCCTCAGTGAACAGTTCAAAGTTTTTGCAAAGGAGCATTTAAACTAGGAAAGGGGGGCACAAAAGAGACAAAGAGACAATCCATCAGTTCGTCTGCCCCCCCGAAAAAACAATGCCAGAAGATGCCAGGAGCTGATAGGATAAGAAATAACAAGCTGAGAGTCTTGTCTACAAATGCTCACAGTTTAGGGAATAAGATCAATGAATTTGAGTCTGTAATGGCATCTGAGAATATAGATTTAGTGGCTGTTACTGAGACATGGTTCAATGAGAGTAATATATAGGAACTATATAGGAAAGACAGAGAAGGCAAGAAAGGGGGTGGAGTGGCCCTATATGTGAAAGATAGCATAAAATCTAATCTAATACAAGTCAGCGAAACCAATTTAGAGTCAGTTTGGGTTACGTTGCAGCTTGGTAATCATAAGGTAACTCGTGTAGGTGTCATATATAGACCACCTAGCCAAGTCAAAGAATTAGATGATCTACTAGTTGAGGAAATGGCTAAAATGACATTGAAAGGGGAAGTTGTCATTATGGGAGACTTTAATCTTCCTGATATAAACTTGAAAACCAAAATAGCTAGTTCTGCCAGGAGTACAGACATTCTAAATTCCCTACTGGGATTATCTCTACAGCAAGTAGTTGAGGAGCCAACCCAGAAGGAGGCCATTTTAGATTTGGTATTCACAAATGGCAATTTGGTATCTTATATTACTGTAGGGGAAAGATTAGGATCTAGTGATCACCAGTCAGTGTGGTTTACTATAAGTTTACTAGAGTGACTGAGTCACTCCACACAAAAACAAAAGTTTAAGATTTTCGGAAAACAGACTTTTTTCGAAAATGACATCAGTGGTATACGAGTCCCTATCAGACTGGAACAATTTCAATGGAGTCCAAGAGAAATGGGACTACTTAAAAGTGGCACTATTGAAGGCAACAGAAAAGTGCATAAGGCTTGTCAGTAAAAGCAAAAAAAGGAAGAGACCACTGTGGTACTCAGCAGAAGTGACCAATATCATTAAAAACAAAAAGATGGCATTTAGTAAGTATAAAAACACCCAAAACGAGGATGACAGGGAAATCTATAAGATGAGGCAGAGAGAGGCCAAGCAAGTTATAAGAGCTTCTAAAGCTCAGGCAGAAGAGAAATTAGCTCAGTAAGTGAAAAAAGGTGATACATAAATGAAAAAAGGAAATTAAAACAAGGAATTACCAAATTAAAAACAAAAGAAGGAAGGTATATGGAAGAGGATAAAGAACTAGCTGGCTGGCTGCCTCAATGAATACTTCTGTTCAGTTTTTACAAAGGAAAATGAAGGAGAAGGACCTCAGTTCGGGAGGAAGACTAATGACTCTTTTGATGCATGTGTCTTTACAGAGGAAGCGGTTCTAAGTCATCTGTCTCAAATTAATACAAATAAATCACAGGGGCCTGATGGGATACACCCAAAGCTATTAAAAGAGCTTAGAGGTGTACTAGCAAAACCATTAACAGATTTATTTAACCAATCACTGGTAACAGGTGTTGTCCCAGAAGATTGAAAATTAGCAAACGTTGTGCCAATTCACAAGAAAGGTAGTAGAGAGGAAAGCGGGCAACTATAGGCCAGTAAGCCTGACATCAATAGTGTGGAAATTAATGGAAACCATACTCAAGGAGATGATTGTGGAACATCTAAAAACCCATGGGTTGATTGATAAAAAAACAGCATGGGCTTACTTCAGGGAGATCATGTCAAACTAATCTTATTAACTTTTTTGATTGGGTGACTAAAATAATAGATGGCAGAGGTGTAGTAGACATCGCTTATCTGGACCTTAGTAAGGCTTTTGATACTGTCCCACATAGAAGGCCTGTCAGTAAACTGCAGTCTTTGAGCATGTGCTCACATATTGTTGAATGAATTAGGCAGTTGCTGAAGGACAGAAAACAGAGGGTTGTAGTCAATGGAGTATATTCAGACCAT
The DNA here is from genome assembly GCA_033119425.1 of Bufotes viridis. Taxonomy (NCBI): domain Eukaryota; kingdom Metazoa; phylum Chordata; class Amphibia; order Anura; family Bufonidae; genus Bufotes; species Bufotes viridis. Next base: position 192,759,476 of record CM065594.1, read on the forward strand.
GGTATTGTTACCAGTGGGGTACCTCAGGGATCTGTTCTGAGACCCATATTGTTTAATATCTTTATCGGCGAAATTGCAGAAGGCCTCAATGGTAAGGTGTGTCTTTTTGCTGATGACACAAAGATTTGTAACAGGGTTGATGTTCCTGGAGGGATACACCAAATGGAAAAGGATTTAGGAAAACAAGAGGAATGGTCAAAAATCTGGCAACTAAAATTTAATGTTGATAAGTGCAAGATAATGCACCTGGGGTGTAAAAACCCAAGAGCAGAATATAAAATCAGTGATACAGTACTAACCTCAGTATCTGAGGAAAGGGATGTAGGGGTCATTATATCAGATAACCTAAAGGTGGGCAGACAATGTCATTGAGCAGCAGGTAATGCCAGCAGAATGCTTGGGTGTATAGGGAGAGGCATTAACAGTAGAAAGAGGGAGGTGCTTGTGTCGCTCTACAGAGCACTAGTGAGACCTCATTTGGAGTATTGTGTGCAGTACTGGAGACCATATCTGCAGAAGGATATTGAAACTTTGGAGAGAGTTCAGAGAAGAGCTACTAAACTAGTACATGGATTGCAGGACAAAACTTACCAGGAAAGGTTAAAGGACCTTAACATGTATAGCTTGAAAGTAAGAAGAGACAGAGGGGATATGATAAAAACTTTTAAAAACATAAAGGGAATCAACACGGTAAAAGAGGAGAAAATATTTAAAAGAAGAAAAACTGCTACAAGAGGACATAGTTTTAAATTAGAGGGGCAAAGGTTTAAAAGTAATATCAGGAAGTATTACTTTACTGAGAGAGTAGTGGACGCATGGAATAGCCTTCCTGCAGAAGTGGTAGCTGCAAATACAGTGAAGGAGTTTAAGCATGCATGGGATAGGCATAAGGCCATCCTTCATATAAGATAGGGCCAGAGGCTATTCATAGTATTCAGTATATTGGGCAGACTAGATGGGCCAAATGGTTCTTATCTGTCGACACATTCTATGTTTCTATTAAGTTAGCTTTTGAGGAATGGTGTCATTGGTTTGAAGGGGCGATTCATCCGATCACGGTGTTCACAGGTCACAAAAACCTGGCTTACCTGGAGTTGGCTAAACGACTGAACCCGAGACAAGTCAGATAGTCTTTGTTTTTCAACAGATTCAATTTCATTGTCACCTATCATCCTGGGGTTAAGAACATTAAGGCAGATGCCTTGTCACATAGTTTTGCTGTAGGTGGTGATTTTGAAAATCCGAGTCATATACTGTCGGAAGGGGTGGTGATATCCGCTCTTTACCCTAATATAGAGGTAAAGGTGTTAGAGGCCCAGGGAGACCCATCAGATTCTTGTCCCTCTGGGAAACTATTTGTGCCATCAGAATTGCGTCACAAGGTGTTTGAGGAACATCACTGTACGGTTCTTACGGGACACCATGGGAGTAGATCCACTGCCGACCTCATCTCTTGTAGATTCTGGTGGCCAGGGTTGCGTAAGTGTGTTGAGGACTATGTGTCAGCCTGTACTACCTGTGCACATGCTAAAGTGACACATACTCGGCCTTCTGGATCTCTACTTGCGTTGCCCATGCCGTCCAGACCATGGACTCACTTATCCATGGATTTTATCATTGATCTACCTAATTCTTCAGGAAATACAGTTATTCTGGTGGCAGTTGATCGCTTTAGTAAAATGGTGCACTTTATAGCATTGCCGGGCCTACCTAATGCTAAAACACTTGCACAAGTGTTTGTTGACTACATTGTGAAACTCCATGGCATTCCCTCTGACGTGGTCTTGGATCGTGGGACTCAGTTTGTTTCCAGATTCTGAAAGGCGTTCTGTACTCGACTGGGGATACAACTGTCCATTTCTTCGGCTTTTCATCCTCAGTTGAATGGACAGGCAGAACGCACTAATCAAAGTCTGGAGACTTACTTGAGATGTTTTGTCTCTGAGAACCAGGATGAGTGGTCTTTGTTTTTGTCTTTGGCAGAGTTTGCCATAAACAATCATAGACAGGAGTCCACTGGTAAGTTGCCATTTTTGGGGGCATATGGGTTTCTCCCGCAGTTTGGCATATTTTCTGGTTCTGATACTTCTGGTATCCCTGAGGAGCAACGTTTTTCATCATCATTGTCATCTATATGACGGAAAATTCTGAATAACTTGATAAATATGGGCAACAAGTATAAACGTGTGGCTGACAGGAAACATGAATTGTCCGGACCTAAGAGTGGGTGATTCTGTGTGGCTGTCCACAAGAAACATTAAGTTGAAGGTACATTCCTGGAAGTTGGGTCCAAGGTTTATTGGTCCATATAAGATTACTGCCATTATTTATCCTGTAGCTTTTCGTCTTGAACTTCCTCAGACCCTGAAAATTCATAATGTGTTCCATAAATCTTTGTTGAAGAGATATGTTGAACCTTTGGAGCCATCTTCCTTGCCACCCACTCCTGTCATGATGGACGGTAGTTTGGAATTTTAGATTGCCAAGATAATTGACTCTCAAGTTCTCCTTTTATCTCTTCAGTATCTTGTTCACTGGAAGGGTTATGGACCAGAGGAGAGGATGTGGGTACCTGCATCTGACGTGATTGCCAGTCATTTGGTGAAAGCTTTTCACAGGTCTCATCTGCATAAGGTTGGTCCTGAGTGCCTGGACTCACCCGTGGAAGGGGTACTGTCACGGACGTTCCAGTGACAGGTGGCAGGAGATCTGTGAGACTGGCAACACATGGTTTGATCTGACAGGTTTCCTTGTGGATCAATAGGCGTCTGTGTTGTTTCTGGTAATAGCCACACCCCTTGCCTCAGGTGTTGCTAATGTGGTACTTTAACCTTCCTTATTTTTAGTTGCTTCTCCCTCTATGTTGTGCGGTTTACAACTTCAGTTTCAGTTGTAGATTGCTGTTGTGTGGATCTCGGTGGAGTTCCTGGTGCTTCCATTGGTCCTTTGAAGTTAAGGCTTTAATTTCCGTATTTGTATTTTGAGTTTTGTGTGTTGCATTTCCCTGTCATTTTTTATTAAGGCCTGAGGGAAACTCCTGTTTGTCCTTCCTTTTGGAGGAACAGGTTGTCTCAGTCCTGACATTAGTACCAGGGCCCTATAGGGTGAGTTAGGACATTAGGTATTCCTGTGTATGAACTCACCTACCTCTGGGGTTTGTTCATAAGGGTAGTTAGTCAGGACTTTGATTAGGGTTTTACTAGGAGATGTCCATCTCCTTTCCCTAGTTTCCAGGCCCTCACCCCTTTCCCTCCTATGTTCGGTATGGTGTTTCCCTCCCACACCCAAACATGACACCCTGGTACAGATCCCTTTACTGTAGTTATCTCCTTATCATTATAGGCAGGCTTTTCACGGGACGATTTGCAAGCAAATTGTTGGGAAGGAAGCATTCCTTCCAGACAATCTGCTGATCACTAGCGGAGATGACTGGTGCATTTGCATGCAGCGATCTCTTCCAGCATCTTCAGAGTATGACTCATTGTTTCCCGACACCAGATCATGTTTACACAGCATGATCTGCCACCAGGAAACAATGATTTTTTTGTGCTGCACAAATGATCTCATCACCCGATGAACGAGCGTTTTGCTCATTCATTGGGTAATTGGTGGTGCATTTACACCGCCAGATCATTGCTAGAATGGCATATATCACCTCTGTGTATAGATAAGACAGAATTCACAATAGGTGATTGTCAAAGCTTATCTACTCATTGCTTTTAAAATGACTTCTGCACAGGTCACAGAGCATGTCTTGAAAACCCTAGGGAGGGACCTCTTGCATAGATCTCAAAATAGATTGCCAAAGGAAATCTCTTCTGAAGATCTTTACAAAGACATCCTGTGTAAAGATTAAGAGAAAGAAGGCATTTTTATATTCTGACACAGAAAAAGCTATGCAGCCAAGGTGGAGAGAGAATGCAGCATAACAAGAAAATGTCACTGAGATCTATTATCCGAAAAGTTGTCACCCTGGACAACTGAAAGAAAATCAGCTGATTCATATTAACAACAAGGAAGCATCCCTTTGAACTGAATAAGACATTATTCAGTGTAACTTATTCCAGAAGCAATTTAAAAAGCTGAATAATCCAGAACCTGAAATATAATTGCTATTTGACCACATTGTAGAGGGAGACATTATTGCTAGAGCATTCCTCACCGCCCAACGATAATGGCCCTGCGGTTCCCGCACACACTGTAATGCCTCCTGTGGTCCACACACACTATATAATGCCCCCATTGTGGCCCCACATATAGTGTAATGCCCCTGTGGCCCCCACAGACTATGTAATGCCCCATTGTGGCTCCACACACTATAACGCCCCGTTGTGGCCCCACACACAGTATAAGTATAATTAGCAGCTGGTGACTCCAGAAACCTGCAAAAATGAAGATAAAAGGTAGATAAATGTTAAAAAATAGGCTGGCAACTCCTTAACGTATGGGTCATATGGAAAATTCACCTTTATTCACTAAATCAGTTTAAAAGCAATATAGTTTACAAATAAAATAAAAAATAGAAATAATGTGCTGTTCCCTACAAGAGGATGATCAAGTTATTGCACTTGGTAATTGTGCCGGCAATTATCCAAAGCTCCCGCAATTGTCCTGTAAACAAATCTCTACGTTCCAAGTCTGTAGCAGATAAGTGATCAGTAAATAAGCCGTAAAAATGTATCACACTTAATAAGAGACCTCTATAATAAGCTGTATAAAAACTGTATAAAAGACTGTAAAAAACTGTGTGATAGCTTAGTGGTCCCTCTTTACAAAGTCCATCTCAAATCCTGGAAAAAATCAGAGTTATAGTCCCGTAGTCCTGTAAAAAAGGGGGAGTTGCTATGCTCCTTAGAAAAATAGCTGACACAGTCTCTGTTTTTACGGCTCTCCGTCCTTGTGTGTTAAGCCGTGAACCTGCAGGGAAAAAAGAGGTACCTCTGTCTTCTGATGTCTTCTTCTCGTCCTTTTCAGGTTTGTTTTAGCCCGGTTTGTGACTCGATCCACGCTCTCCTTCCCTCAGCGTCCGCGCGCCTGTGGTGGCGTGTTTGCCCTGTGCACGTGGAGTCCACTCGGCGTCCGCGGGAAAAGGTCGGGAGGGAGAGTGTCTCAAACAGTAGTACGGGGTATACTTCCCAGACGCTGCTTCGGGATTAAATTCCTCTTCTCAGTGGGTAACGCTTTGGGATTAAATTCCTCTTATTCAGTGGGTAACCCACTGAAGAAGGGGAATTTAATCCTCAAGCAGCGTCTGGGAAGTATACCCCGTACTACTGTTGGACTATCTTCTGCATGCAGAGGTAATATATCGGAGCGCTCCGATCGGATTTCAGCTGAGACACTCTCCTCCCGACCTTTTCCCGCGGACGCCGAGTGGACTCCACGTGCACAGGGCAAACACGCCACCAGCAGGCGCTGGACGCTGAGGGAAGGAGAGCGGGATCGAGTCACAAACCGGGCTAAAACAAACCTGAAAAGGACGAGAAGAAGACATCAGAAGACAGAGGTACCTCTTTTTTCCCTGCAGGTTCACGGCTTAACACACAAGGACGGAGAGCCGTGAAACAGAGACTGTGTCAGCTATTTTTCTAAGGAGCATAGCAACTCCCCTTTTTACAGGACTACGGGACTATAACTCTGATTTTTTCCAGGATTTGAGATGGACTTTGTAAAGAGGGACCACTAAGCTATCACACAGTTTTTACAGTCTTTTATACAGTTTTTATACAGCTTATTATAGAGGTCTCTTATTAAGTGTGATACATTTTTACGGCTTATTTACTGATCACTTATCTGCTACAGACTTGGAACGTAGAGATTTGTTTACAGGACAATTGCGGGAGCTTTGGATAATTGCCGGCACAATTACCAAGTGCAATAACTTGATCATCCTCTTGTAGGGAACAGCACATTATTTCTATTTTTTATTTTATTTGTAAACTATATTGCTTTTAAACTGATTTAGTGAATAAAGGTGAATTTTCCATATGACCCATACGTTAAGGTGTTGCCAGCCTCTTTTTTAACATTGAATTGATTTTGCTGTGTGGGTGAGACAGGAAGGCTAGAGCACCCTGACAGATCTGTTAAGGGGTGAGCTACTCACTAAAGACAAAGCTAAAAGGTAGATAAAACTAAGTTTATTCCTGTGATCTAGAGTCCAGAAAAGACCTGAAAAAGAAAGGAAATATGTTAGGACAATCTGCTAGTCCATTTTTCCTACCATAAGTAGTACAGAAAAAAACACAAGGGGGTGGAATTTGGGGTACCTTATATATAGCGTTCAGGTGTCAATTAAAAGTTCCACCTGTCCTATCATTCCACAAGGCAGAGAATTCCTCATATGTTGTGTTGCTGTAAAGGATGTAAGGAAAAAACAGATTAGAAAAAAGGATGTTTTGCTATTTGGTTTCAACTGCTGAAGCCAGTGACTGGCTGCAGTGGTTAGAACAATGAACGGCAGGTAACTACTGCAGGTCCAGTAGGACCGGCGGAACATTTTTAACGATGACTTTTTTTTTTTTTTTTACAAAGCCATTCTGGTCTTTGCCAACTTTTAACAAATCTTCGAGAACCCCTTTAACACCTCTTAAGACAACCAGACACCTACACATGTATACATTTAATGCAAGTAACTGATTTTTATATAAGAGGCAAAACGTGAAGAAGAATAAATATTTCTAGCTGCAAGCTACAGCTTCTTTATCCAGAGAGACCAGGCTGCTACATATTAGAGGAGTCTTTCACCTGTGACAGTCTCATAGGATGGCTTCTTCTACATTTACTATTTAATTCCTAAATATGTATCTAAATATGTATTTCTCCAAAAATTCTTAATCCATATTGAGACAGAGCATGAAGTAGCCTTTAGTAAATGCAGCTGATGAAAGGAAAAAGTAACTTGTAATGTATACCTTTTTTTCAATTGAGTGCCATGTTCTAGTTACCTAAATGCATTCAGCAAAGTAAACAGTTCTACTAATTTCACATGATCGTGTTCAACTTTACTTAGTGAAACACACTCCTTGTGACAGACACATTTTCCTAACCAAGCACTACTCCTCTGCAAGAACTCACGGCATCATAATGATTTATTGTGCTGGGAGTTCCTGCCTGACCATAGGTCTGCTGTACTGTACTCACGCTATTATGTTGGTCTGGGACTCACAGCATCATTAGTCATGATGACGCTGGAAGTTTGGGTCAGATGTTCGGTCAGGAAATGTGGCCATCACACAGAGCATTTTTACCCAACCGAAAACACTTGTGCGAAATTAACCTTAATGTTTTCATTCTAGTATGAGTATCCGCATATTCCGCATGTGCCTACAACGGTTTGATTTTTTACTGACTTTCACAATGGGTTCCATCTTTCACAATGGCAAGTGTTAAATCTTTAGAAAATAAACCACAAAAAATTTACTAAACTTTACAAAGTAAGACCATTTATTTTACATTTTATGCATGCAAAAGTGCCAGGATCCAATTCTGAGTGATATAAATCCATCAGGTAGTAAGGTTACAAGCATCACAGAAAGAAAAAAGATTAAATTAATAGTTTATGAAGAGAAAATCATTGTCATTATCTTCTTGTTGTACTGGCAGAATGTTCAAACAGCCAAAACTCGTATCTTATTTTGAGTTAACCTTTTACCTCAAGAGACATTATACTGTTAGGTTTTGTATGACTTTTTATGTTTTAGGTTTTAAATGCATTCTGAATCTGTGAAAGAATTAATGGGCATTTGTGCCCTGGCAGATTTGGTTGACTGAGTTTTTGGAAGCTTTAACTGGCAGTGGGTATGGACCACTGTGCCAACTTACTGGTTTCCCTTTGGGCTAACTCTAAAGGTGTTATCCCCTGGTTTTCACCCTTTAACCTTATACATGGATCTGATCTTCTCTGCAGGGTAGCCACTAGGCTGCTACCCCTTGAGATAATCCGTATGTACTTGTCAGCTAACCCGTGGGCATTAGAGACACCAGTGCAATGCACCTAGGGTTCAGGCAATATTTATTGTCAGGCGACAGGCTGAGGTCTGAACAGGTGGCAATAGCGCAATAATAGAAACAGACTAAGGTCAGAGCAGGCAGCGTAGAATCAAAGTCGGTTATCTGGCAGAAGTTCGGTACACAGGCAATCAGACAAAATAACAAACCTTTACTGGTTAACTAGAAACTAGGAACCTAAAGCTCAGGCACTTTCTCCTAGGGAATGGTGCTTAAATACCCAGGAGTGAACTGTGATAGAATAGGGAAGAATAAAGACGTGTGCGTACTGGACCCTCAAGAGTCAAGGAGCAAGCTTTACCTAAGATAACAGGCCTAAAAGGGGCACAAAGGTTGAGGCATGCAACAGAGGAGCAGGATAGTGGCAGGCACATGGAACACTGGTGCCTGGTTCCGCTGCAGGTGGCAGAAAAGAGCATGTGGGTCCAGGCCACCGGTGAAGCTATCAGAGCAAGGTAAGTGTTGCGGCGCTAAGAGGAGCCAAGCAGCTGTGGCCGCAGGCCGCCATTGCAACACCAGCACAGAGCTTTGGGTATCTTTATGCTCCGCTAATGAGGAACTGGCAAGGATAGATCAAAAATAAAAACATACATGAAAAAATATACAAAAAAAAAAGGATCTGAAAAAATTGGATGCATTTATTTCCATCATATGTGAAATAGTCTTTATTTAAAAATGCATCAAACTGACAGCCTTGCAGGGTTTCCTATTTAATGAACAATCAGATTTCTAGCAGCAAAAATGCTACAATCACAAGACAATAGCATGCAATTAAAGATAATTTTCACTGCTATTACAAAATACATTGAGCATATAATCAGTCACTGTATAATTGCTCATTAAAATGTGTTACCTCTAATTACAATATATCAACACCATTATCAAAATCTGCACCAATTTGTTCTTATGTGATAGAAAAAAAATTACAATTCAGTATTTATTTTGCAGCCTCCAACTTTTATAGGCTGACCCTCCAGATGATCTTCTAGTGGGCAAATAATGCAAAAGGACCACCAAGGTCTTGAAAAAGACAAACCCTTTGAACCTGACTTTGAAGACTTGCTTCTAGGCTTGATTCACAAATAACCTTTTAGACATCATTGTGATCAGGCAGTGTACTGTTGCTTATATTCGCATACAACAGTATCGTTTAAGTATCCTTTGAAAAACCTTTATGAGCCTCCATCATGTTTTTTATATATGTTACTACATATTCTTTTGGGTCAAATTCAATAAATTTTTAAGTCTGCTGATAAGCTGTTTTTCAGCCAGGTAGTTGAAAGCTAGTTACATTGATATCTACATAAATCAGTCACTTGGCTTTGGGTCAGATCTTAGCATCGGTGGCCTGGGAACTTAAGGTGGTCCTGGAGAACAAACTAAAAGCCCCATGTTGTAGGCAGGTTTAAATTGACAGAAGTCCAGCAACACAAGTAGGCGGGGCCAACACAAGTAGACAGGCAACAGAAATACCATACTGCAGCACCAAATACCACAGTGCAGCATAAAATGCTGCCTCATAAGAACCAAATGCCACAGTGCAGCACAAAACACTGCCATCCCCGCAACAGTATTCACCTGTATCTCCATCCTGATAAAAGCAGTTGAATAATTGAATTCAGAAAGGCACCTTTGGCTGATGGCCATGTGCATAAGTACCTCATACTCCCAGTATTAATTAATGCTAAGAGCATCAGATCATCATGTACCTGGCCATCAACTGTGAGGAGTGCTCAGGCTGCCCCAAAGGGGCCTGTAGAGTGTATGGCCAGTCCGCCCTGGGATCGTGACAAACATTAGTTGTGCATATAACAACCATCATTGTGGGTAACAGAGAGAAAGAAGAAGGAAAACCTCTTTAGAGCTTATTCTCTATGACACACACTTTACACTGTATTTATCAACTTAATGCCCTCACTAGGATGGCCACTGATTGTTCCATAAATACCCAGAGGCTCAGCTTTCTTTTCTTTTTGGAAAATAAGCTAATCAGCATACTGTATATTTTTTTTCCAGAGACAAAGAAAAGAGAAGTTACAAATGGGAAAGGGGGGAGGGATTGGGAATGTGAAAAGAAGCGCCAAGGGACTGCCAAAAATGATGAACTGGAGATGTGTGGTAGAGGCTAGAAGTCGTTACAAGGCAGCATTCGTAATTGTAGACAGTGCACAAAGGTGGACTGGCGGAAGTGTACCAAAAGAGAAAGAAGAAAGATTGCAATCCTCTTTCAGTGTGATACCGGGAGGGCTGTAGGGGCGCACATGAGATAACAAATGGGTGTAAAGAAATAGTTTTTTAGGCAATTAAAATGAAATTAAATATCAATGGAGACTAAGGAGTCACAGGATTAAGCCAAGGTGTAGCAAATAAATAAATTAAATGGATTAAAAACTTCACCAGCTAGGGAGGTATAGGATAAGCTCAATACACATATACCTTCTCCTCCCCCGCCAAGATCGCTTAGCAGATGTTATCATGGCTTTCCGGGTTTTCAAAGAATGTTTTCAGGGTTCCAAGGTCTTTATTTAAAGTTACAGAGCTCGATGCATTTCGGGGCAGATCCCCCTTTTTCAAGAGCAATATAAAATAAACCCCATACAGTACCATATATATAGGGACCAAGTGCAGCTTTAGGTCAAAGGTGAGCTGGCCACAGAAACCGGAAGTGAAGGCAGTGTCACTTCCGGCTCCAGGCTCAATACCTAGTTAATTGATCAATCACAAATATATACATGAGTGCTGGACAGTAGGACATACCATAAAATACGATAAAAAATGCTTCATGATTAAGCTATCATGAACGGGCCATGGTCCCCCAGTCTCGGGCGCCAGAAGCGGAAGTCTAAGTCCGATGCATTCCAGAGTGGAACTCATGCGTCCGAGAAGAGGCCATGGCCCGTTGTGCACCACAGTGGAATGCACATTCAATAAGGAGTGAGGAGGAGGGGAGGAGCAAACCAGGTCCGTTTCAGTGGGAAGCACGTGCATTTAAAAGAGGAAGAACATTAAAAAAAAGGAGTATATAGAATAAATGTGTACTCAAAGATACTTCTGTGCATAGCTAAATATATGAAAAAGTAGTTCAATACATGAAAAAATAGATGAAAACATTACTAAATAAAGGAGATATAAATTTGAAACACAATATTTAATACCATATATTAACACATAAAATTAAAATACATGAAAACTAAAAAGTACATCTAAGATTAGATAGTACTAGACTGACATCGCTATTTAAAATGAAAAAATCGAGTTGATACAGTCCACTCTAGGTAGCAGGCGTTTTGCTGTTAAATACTCCAACCATATATAATGGGATTTAGCAAGTTTTTTAAAATAAAAAAAGATATTGCAGCCAATTACAGTATTCTAGCAAAAAGGTGGTGAAATACACCTGAAATGGACTATCATCACACACAGAGAAAATAATGGATACATTGAAACAAAAAAGGTTTTTTGAAAACGAAAAAGGTTTTTTGAAAATTAAAGCAATACATTTACATAATTCTGAGAAATGCAATACAATATATTAAGACCATAGTATATTATTGAAACAAAAACGCAATTTAGGAACAAAATCGCATCAAAATCGCAACAGAACCGCAGATGCGTTTTTTGAAAAGGATACTGTAATCATTCACAAAATCCAAGTAAAAAGATAATTGAACAATAAGGACAATAACATAATACTATTTTGTGGAACATATGACAACTTTTGATACCATTTTGGACTATAAAGATAGATCTGGATGGATCCCGAATAATCCAAATGATCCATGACAGATGTTATGAGTTCCCTGTGATGAGGGGAAGGAAGCCCTATAAAGGTACAGGTCTAGCTCCATTCTTGTTACCACTGAGGAAGGGACAAGACATACAAAAGTCCCGAAACGTGTCTGGTTAGTTGTTGAGAAGAATACCTGAATGTAAGACCTTGTACCTGCAAACAAATGGAATAGTGCGCACAATTTGCCAGGAAAAGCTAAACTACCATTCCGTGAGTAGTAGCTACTAACTCTTCATCTGGACCTCAACTGTCTGCTGGTCACGGGGGCTCTTCTCGTGAGATCTCAAACACATCGGTCGAAACTGAGCAACGCGGAGTTCGGCGTGGGACGCCATAGCCTCTCCGAATATTGGAGCTCATATCGGTAACAGTGAGTAACCCCCGATAAATGTGACATTATATTCAGCTTGTCTACACCGGTCAGCTCATATGCACGAACGGAGCCGCGGTCAGTGTGTATCACTTACAATCGAACGGCATTACCTATATGAACTCAATAACTGAAAAGCCTGTATGTGCATTGGAGGAACGACAGCTGTCTCAAACCAGCACTTAGCTACCATTGTTGTTTTTACAGATGAGTAGTTGCAACTTTGAATCGACATAGAAGCTATTACTGTTGCTATATCAGAGGAGCGGTTGCGGTTATATGCCAGTAGAAAGTTATGAGAACTTGCTAAATCCCATTATATATGGTTGGAGTATTTAACAGCAAAACGCCTGCTACCTAGAGTGGACTGTATCAACTCGATTTTTTCATTTTAAATAGCGATGTCAGTCTAGTGCTATCTAATCTTAGATGTACTTTTTAGTTTTCATGTATTTTAATTTTATGTGTTAATATATGGTATTAAATATTGTGTTTCAAATTTATATCTCCAGTATTGCATTCTCTGCATATTCCGGGTAAGGAGTGCCCAATATCTGCAAATTATAGATTATTTTTGAGTTTTGGGGAACATCTCTAATTGGCGCACCCACCAACCACTATATTCAGTAGAGCCACACTGCGGTTCTATCAAAATTACTAAATAAAGGTTACCCTGAAGCATCCAATTATTCTCATAAAAAGTAGTAATTCATAATAATAATAATAATAATAATATTAATTATAACGTCTATGTAAATGTGTACACTGATTAGAAAAGATCTGCATACATTAATAAATAAATAGATACATAAATGTGTCTGTAAATACATAAAAGATCTTTATAAATAAATACATAAATGCATAGATACATTCGTACGTTAGGGAGGTGGTGATTTTGTATGATGGTGTAGTATGAAAAAATGAGCGAATGGGTAAATAAAAGGGAATTCATATCTACAGCTAAAGTGAAAATGAATAATGAATGAATAATAAATTAAGTAAATAATTAAATAATATCAAGAAATAATTAATTAAATAATTAATAAACAATTAATGAATTATGAAATAAATCAATAAGTTGACTGGGAATCAATAGTTATATATATATACTGGATGACACGGAAGCCTTAATAACATCTGATTGACTACGGAGTACCGGGTCATTCCACTATTGCGGCAGGGAGAACGTTCTGCAGAGTCATATTGCTCTGAATTTATGAGGTGGGTGACTGATTCGGAGTGGAATGGCCCGGCACTCCATAGTCAATTCTGTCAAGGGCTGTCAGAGAAACTAAAAGATGCCCTGGCATTCCACGAAAACCCTTACTCATCGGAGGCAGCCATGTCACTGGCCGTACAGGTTTATAGATGCCTGAGAGAGAGGTGCAAGGTTCCCCTCACCCGGACATACTACTATATGGGGAAGCAGTCTTTTCTGATACTCAGGGTACAGAGACACTCGAGCTTGTGTCTGGTGATGAACCAATGCAATTGGGGCAGGTCTCTTCAGGCCCAGGTAATAGGAACTTCAAGGTTCAGAGAAGACTTTATTTCTTCTGTGGTAAAGAAGGACATTTTATTAACGTATCTCCTTATATTAAACCTCATGGTGAAAAAGAGAAAAAGAGGGTTATAACTAATGAGCCCAGTTCTCTTACTCTTGGCAGTATTGGTAGGGAGTCAGAGAATGTATTTTTATCTTTTACCGGTAGTACCCGATTTTTCCTGCCTGCCAAGGTGGCGCTAGACTCCAAAAATATTGAATTGGAAGTATTTATTGACAGTGGGGCAGGGGTTGACCTTGTGGATTATCAGTTTGTCCAGAGTCATGGTTTTAAAACAAGCGCATTAAACAAGGGGATATCCGTGTTTGCAATCGATTCTGCCCCTCTCTCTCAAAAGTGTCTGACTCATATGGTGCAGGATATTCATTTGAGGGTGGGTGATCCATTTCTTGTTTTGTACTGAAGGGTCTGCCTGCTCCTTTAGTGCTAGGTTTACCATGGTTGACCAGACATAATCCTACCATTGATTGGCAAGCAAGACAGATCAGTATTTGGAGTGATTACTGTATAGAAAACTGTTTCGGCGCATCACTTTCTGTGGTATCCACTAAGATGTTAACCCCTTTTCTTTCTGATTTTTCTGACGTATTCTCTGAGAGTGGAAATCAAGAGTTACCCCCTCACCAAGAGTATGATTGTCCGGTCAACCTTATTCCCGGAGCTAAATTGCCAAAGTCTCGGTTATATAATCCTTCTGAACCCGAAAGAGTAGCTATGTAAAAGTATATTACCGAGAGTTTGGCAAAGGGACATATTAGACCATCCAAGTAACCTGTGGCTGCCGGCTTCTTTTTTGTTAAAAATAAGGATGGGACCCGTAGACCGTGTTCAGACTTCAGGGAGCTGAATCGTATCACTGTCCGTGATCCTTATCCCCTTCCCTTGATCCCAGATTTTTTCATTTAGATTGTCGGAGCCATGGTGTTTTCTAAATTGGATTTAAAGAGGACCTTTCACCTATTTAAAAACTAAAAACTAACTATATCTGTGGGCACAGCGGCGCCCAGGGGTCCCCCTGCACTTACTAATTTGTCTAGGCGCCGCTCCGTTCGCCCGGTATAGGCTCCGGTGTCTGAGCTCCCTCTGTTGTATGGGGTGGGGACTTTGTATCAGGCGTGTCGCTTGCTGCAGCGCTGGCCAATCACAGCGCACAGCTCACAGCTGGAGAGACTGTACGAGCAGCAGCGGACGATGGAGTGGAGTTTCAGATGCAGTATGCACGGGTCAGTCGCTCTGCGGATCAGCACCACTTCACCACCAGTGCTGATGACGCAGTTGTTAGCATTACAATACCCCTTCTATGTATCCTTGAAAAAAATATTACGGCGATGATGGAAGAGGATGCGGCACAGGAGGAGGAGGAAGAGGGTGCATTTCACAGGGTTTCAGGCAGGTCATACAGAAGTGGCTCAGAGGGTGGGTTCCTGCACCTGCAGAGGCCAGGTACACATGTGAAGAGCCAGGGCACACTTCTGGAGGAGGAGGATGAGTTGGAGAAGGAGGAGGAACCGGTTTCACTGCAGGGTGGCACCCTACGCAGCTCAGGGCAATCCCTGGAGCGTGGCTGGAGGGATACGGAGGACACAGACGATACACCACCTACAGAGGACAGCTTATCGTTGCCTCTGGGCAGCCTGAGCGACTACATGCTGCAGTGCCTGCGCATCGACAGCAGAGTTGCCCACATTTTAACTTGTGCTGACTACTGGTTTGCCACCCTGATGTATCCCCAGTACAAGAACAAAGTGCCCACCTTAATTCCCGCACTGGAGCGTGATAGGAAGATGCGCGACTACAAGCGCACGCTGGTAGATGCGCTCTTGAGGGCATTCCAAACTGACACGGGGGTATAGGTGGAAGCACAAAGCGAAGGCAGAGGCGGTGGAGGAGGAGGAAGAGGTCACCAGTGCAGCTATGTCACGGCCAGCTCTTCAGACAGCAGGGTTAGCATGGCCAAGCTGTTGAAAAGTTTTGTCACCGCGCCACAGCAAACTGCACTACCAGCTGATAGGGAACGTGTTAGCAGGAGGCAGCATTTCAACAACATGGTGGAACAGTACGTGTGCACACGCCTCCACGTACTGACTGATGGTTCTGCCCCATTCAACTTCTGGTTCTCCAAATTGTCCACATGGCCAGAGCCTGCCCTTTATGCCTTGGAGGTTCTGGCCTGCCATGCGTCCAGTGGATTGTCTGAACATGTATTTAGCACGGCAGAGGGCGTCATTACAGACAAACACAGCCGCCTGTCCACAGCCAATGTGGACAAGCTCACGTTCATTCAAATAAACCAGGTATGGATCCCACAGGACTTGTCCGTACCTTGTGCAGAATAGACATTTATAACTGCCTTGCCCTCAACCATACATTCTTGTACTCCAGGTCACTTCTTTATTGAATCCTCTTTTTTTAATTGTACCATTATTTTGGGGGCAATCCCAAGTTGAATAAACCTCTCCTCTGTCTGGGTGTCAGGGGCCTAAAATTCGGTTAATTGCCTGCTGCTTTGGCGGGTGACATCAAGCTTGATTTTCTGCTGAGGGACCTCTCTCCTCTGGCTGCTGGGGTCTAAATAACTGAAAGTGGTCTTTTCCATTGCTGGGTGACATGAAGCCTGATTTTCTGCTATGGGACCTCTCTCTTCGGTCTGGATGCCAGGGGCCTACATTTCAGATAATCACCAGTTGCTTTGGTGGGTGACATTAACCTCTTTATACTGTCAAATGACCGCCCCATTGTCTGGTTGTCAGGGGCCTATATTTTGTTTAATCGCTGGTGCATTGATGTGAGACATTAAACTCTTTATACTGTCAAATGACCGCCCCATTGTCTGGTTGTCAGGGGCTATATAGGCAGTAGCCTATATTTTGTTTCCTCGCCTGCTGTATTGGTGGGAGACATTAACCTCGTTTTACTGTCAATTGACCGCCCTATTGTCTGGATGTCAGAGACACAAGGAAAAAAACTGATGTGTTTGCCGTCCTTTCTACTATCTACAGGCGACCCAGGCGCAGGAGGTACTAATGTGGGTGTCATGTGTTTATCCCACATTACCCTCCTGGGTGAAGCGAGTCCTATAGTGTTTTTAATATGATTATATCACTATTTCTCCAGAGTTTTAACGTTTATTAATGTACATATATTTTAACGTTCACTAAATGCACGTATAGTTGCCTCACTGGAATTGTGTCCAGCCGCTCATTTCTCCCCCCCCCCCCTTTTCCCAATGGCAACTTACACTATCCTAACTTCTAGGTTTTCACTCGATTGGCGCCTTCAAGTGTTTTTTTTCCCTATAGGTGTTCTTCTATTCCAGAAACACCTATACCACCCTCTATTGTCTGGATGTCAGGGGCTTATATTTTGTTTCATTGCTTCCTGCATTAGTGGGAGACATTCAACTCTTTATACTGTCAAATGACCTCTACATTGTCCGGTTGTCAGAGGCCTATATTTTGTTTCATTGCCTGCTGTATTGGTGGGAGACATTAACCTCTTTTTACTTTCAAATGACCTCTACATTGTCTGGTTGTCAGGGGCCTATATTTTGTTTTCTTGCTTGCTGCATTGGTGGCAGACATTCAACTCTTTATACTGTGAAATGACCTCTACCTTGTCTGGTTGTCAGGGGCCTATATATTGTTTCATTGCCTGCTGTATTGGTGGGAGACATTAACCTCTTTTTACTGTCAATTGACCGCCCAATTGTATGGTGGTCTGGGGCCTATATTTTGTTTCATAGTTTGCTGCATTAGTGGGAGACATTAAACTCTTGATATTGTCAAATGACCTCTACATTGTCTGGTTGTCAGGGGCCTATATTTTGTTTCATCGCCTGCTGTATTCATGGGAGACATTAACTTCTTTTTACTGTCAAATGACCGCCCCATTGTCTGGTTGTCAGGGACCTATATTTTGTTTCATCGCTTGCTGCATTGGTGGGAGACATTAAACTATTTATACTGTCAAATGACCTCTACCTTGTCTGGTTGTCAGGGGCCTATATTTTGTTTCATCACCTGATGTATTGGTGGGAGACATTAACCTCTTTTTACTGTCAAACGACTGCCCCATTCTCTGGTTGTCATGGGCCTATATTTTATTTCATCGGTTGCTGCATTAGTGGGAGACATTAAACTTTTTATATTGTCAAATGACCTCTACATTGTCTGGTTGTCAGGGACCTATATTTTGTTTCATCGCCTGCTGAATTGGTGGGAGACATTAACCTCTTTTTACTGTCAAATGACCGCCCCATTGTCTTGTTGTCAGGGGCCTATATTTCGATTAATCGCTTGCTGCATTGGTGGCAGACATTCAATTCTTTATACTCTACATTGTCTGGTTGTCAGGGTCCTATATTTTGTTTTATCGCCTGCTGCATTGGTAGGAGACATTAACCTCTTTTTTCTGTCAAATGACCACCCCATTGTCTGGTTGTCAGGGGCCTATATTTTGTTTCATCGCTTGCTGCATTCATGGGAGACATTAACCTCTTTTTTCTGTCAAATGACCTCTCCTCTGTCTGGATGTCAGGGGCCTACATAAATGATAATGGCCTGTTCTATTGCAGGTGACCTGAGGCCTGTGGTGCTGTTACGGGACCGCTCTCCTCTTTGCGGATGCCATGGTCCTGAATTAGTGAATCAGGCCTGTGGCACTACTGGGTGAAATCAATACTGTTTTGGCATGATTGTAACTCTCCTCTTCATGGGTGACATGGGTCTGAATCTGTGAATGAGGCCTGTGGAATTGCTGGGTGAAATCAATACTGTCTTGGTGTGATTTTAACTCTCCTCTTTGTGTTCTCCCGTGGGCCTGAATGTTTGAATGAGGCCTGTGGTCCTGCAGGCAGACATAAATCCTTTTTGGCTGTGATGAGAACTTCAACTCCCATAGCATTAGCACCTGATGCCACCCCAACCTCCTATTCCACCTCCTCCTCCAAGTTGCCAATTGATATTGGTTAATTTTTATTTATTTTATTTTAAGTCATTTCCCTATCCACAGTTGTTTGCAGGGGATTTACCTATATTTTGATGCCTGTTGCAGCCCTCTAGCCCTTTCCAGGGCTATTTTACAGCCTTTTTAGTGCCCAAAAGTTCGGGTCCCCATTGACTTCAAAGGGGGTATGGGGTCATTTTCGTGAAGTTCGGCCGAACTTCTCGAACCCGAACATCCAGGTGTTCGCTCAACTCTAGTCCGGACATGAGTGTGGGTGATTTGGTGTGGTTGTCCACTAAGAATATTAAGTTGAAGGTACCCTCTTGGAAGTTGGGCCCAAGATTTATTGGTCCATACAATATCTCTGCCATTATTAATCCGGTTGCTTTTCGTCTCGATCTTCCGCAGGCTTGGAAGATTCATAATGTGTTTCACAAGTCATTGTTGAAAAAGTATGTGGAACCTGCTGAAACATCTCCCTTGCCACCATCTCCTGTCATGGTGGATGGTAATCTTGAGTCTCAGATCTCCAGAATTATTAACTTGCGTATTCTTCATGGATCCACTCAGTACCTCGTACACTGGAAGGGTTACGGTCAACAATGTGGGTTCAGTCCTGGGTGCCCGGAGGTCACCCATAGAAGTGGGGGATATTGTCACTGCCTTCCCTGTAAGAAATCTGAGAAGATCGGATAGACTTGTGGCACGTGAGTCTGTGTGACAGGTCTGTCTGTTTTTCCTTTTTGTTTGTTATTGTTGGAAGGATCCCACCTCTCCACGGGTTCTTCTTGTTATGAGTGAGAAGGCTCTATTTAAGTCCGCCTCTCACTGCTGACCATGCGGTTGATATTTCCTGCTGGAGTTCTGTGCTGGTTGTTTGTGGATCTTCTGCTTCCCTTTCAACTCAAGCTAAGTTCCCCAGTTTTCTCTTTTGTGTGTGTGCTGTTACTAGGTCTCAGGGAGACGCTGGTTCCTTCACAGTTGAAGGAACCGGTTGGCTCATCTCCTGCTCCCTAAGTTAGAGTTTGCGACAGTGTCAGCAGGGCTTAGGCTTCAGCATATGAGCTTATTCACCTTTAGGACTTGCTCATACTGTCAGCAGTCAGGGAGAGGCTCAGGGATTGTTAGGAGGTTACCGCCCCCTCTTCCCTAGCTTTGAGGCCTAGTCTGCTTTTTGTCGCTGTTTGTATATTTTGTGTTCCTCCCATGCCCTCCTACCCGTGACACTATGGCATGGCATGTAGAGCCATTTTAATGCACATGTCGGTGGGGAAAAAAAACCCTAGGGAGAAAGAAGTAATGCTATCACATGACACTGAAAAGAATTGGCGGGGGGGGGGCTTGCCTTGATTGGCTCCCAGGCTGACAGACAGCCTGGATGTAATGCGCATGTGTGGGAGGGAGACACCACACAGGACGAAGAAGGAGAGAGAACAAGGATCAAGCCCTAAAAGGAAGGGAAGAAAGAAGGACACCTCCTAGTCAAATCCCTAGTCACAGTCCTGACTGGCTATCAGTATGAACAGACCCCAAAGGTAGGTGAGTTCATATGCCGGAGTACCTAGAGTTCAAACTCACCCTATAAGACCCTGGCGATAGTGACAGGACTGAGACTACCTGTTCCTCCAGAAAGGAAGGACGACCAGGAGTCTCCCTCAGGCCTACAACAAAGGGCAGGGGAAAAACAACACACAGATAAACCAAAACAAAATGCAAAGGGTAAAGGAAACCCTTAACTTTCCAGAAGCTATGGCAGCAACAGGAACTCAGCCGAGAACCAAACACCAGCAGGTCACATATACCACTGAAGCTATAAACCACACAGCGTTGTGGGATAAGCAACTATAAATTAGGAAAGTTAAATGACCACAATAGCAACACCTGGAAGTTAGAGGTGTGGCCATTATCAGAAACATTGGACATGTCTACTGATCCACAAGGAAACCAGTCAGATTAAAGCATGTGTTGCCAGTCTCACAGTTCTTCTGTCACCCACTGTCGCGGGGACATCCGTATGTCTCTGTATGTCCGTGACACTGGATGAGCCAATCAGTGCTGCACCAGGCAGGGAGCTGCCCTAGCAGAAAGAGCAGAACACCATTTTGTGTTGGGCTATGAATGAGAGTGGAAGGGTGTGACAGTGTCTGCTAGAAAAATGATTTTAGGGAGTCAGGGACAGTCAGAAATCAATCAAGGATGTCCAGAAATCAATGAAACCTTTTTAATTTTATTGCCAGGGACAGTGAACGAAAAGGCTAGGTTCAGAAAGAAAAATTGTGTGTGTGGAATAGGGACAAGCAAGGAAGCTGACAGCCAGGGAGAGAGAAGACAGGAACTCAATCGTCCATTTCCATGAATTACATTTGCACATTTTTTTGGGAGGGTGTTTCAATTTAATTAACCATCATATATATGGGATTACTGCAGCAAAACACAAGTTATAGCAGCAATCTACCTGTGAGTAGAGTTGAGCGAACCCGAACTTTACGATTTTTCGCACCCGGACCCGAACCCGAACATTTTCATAAAAGTTCGGGTTTGTTGTTAGGCGATTTCTCCCTGCTTTTTGAAAGGCGGCAGGGCAGCCAATCAGCAAGCGTTTCACTACTTTGCCCTAAGAAGCAATCACAGCCATGCCTATTAATGGCATGGCTGTGATTGGCTGAGTGCAGCATGTGACCCAGCCTCTATATAAGCTGAAGTCACGTAGTCCCGCACGTCACTCTGCTGTTCTTAGTGTATGGACAGGTTGCTGCCGGTGCTCTCAGTGAGAGTTTAGGAAAGAAATCTGTTGAACTTGGTGGTGTGAAATCTTCAAGCTACAGCAATTATTGAGGGAGGGTGTTACTACTATCCTACATTTTTGTACTCAGCCCTGAGCCCAGTGATACTGCAAAATTATTATTTTTTAGCCATCTGTTACTAAGGTGGGGGTCGGCAGCCATTTTAGCAACTGCAGTGTCCTTGGAACTGCATGTGACCTGCATGTGTGCCAGCCTGTCAGGGACATCAGTCTAATCCTTTTTTGGTAGCTCAGTGAAGGAAAACTTCCTTTTTTCTGGCTGGCAGGTCAAGTTACCTATTTTTTAATTTAGGGGTGACAGTGCATTTCTGTAGTTGGGGGCAACAACCTGTATTGTGGTGCTATAGTGAGCACTTGTGCATACAATGCACAAAAATGTATTTTAAAATTCAGCAGTGACATACTGCATTCCTGTATTTTGGGGAAATAAACCGTTATTGTTAGTTCACAGACCATTTTTGCATACAACGCACAAATACCTATTTTAAATTTCAGCAGTGAAATATTGCATTTGTGTATTTCGTGGAAATAAACCGGTATTTTTAGTTCATAGAGCAGTTTTACATACACAGCACAAATAGCTACTTTACATTTCTGCAGTGACATACTGCATTCCTCTATTTTGGGGAAATAAACCGTTATTGTTGGTCCACAGAGCAGTTTTGCATACACCACACAAATACCTATTTTAAATTTCTGCAGTGACATACTGCATTCCTGTATTTTGGGGAAATAAACCCGTATTGTTGTTCCACAGAGCACTTTTGCATAAAACGCAGAAAAACCTATTTTAAAATTTAGCAGTGACATACTGCATTTCTGCAGTTTGTTGCAATAAACACTGGTTTTGTGCTACATAGCAGATCTGAGGCCTACCCTGTATTTCAGTCATTTCAAGTAACCTTTTGAACTCCACATTTAAATAGTTGGTTGCAAACACACTGGTTTTGTGGTAGATAGCACATTTGCGGTGTACGCTGCATTTCTGACAGTCAAATTAAACCGTTAACTTCTGCTTTTACATTGTTGGTTTGAAAAATCAAATTTTTGGTGATAGTGAAGTAATTCTATTAAATAGCTCCGTTACACTGTTGTTTGACCTAAAGAAATGTATTCTGTTTATGACACGGGCACTGCCTTACTGTTAGTGAACTTAATTGTTGACTATTGGCAGTTAAATTGACACCGGAAATAAACCATCTGTAAGTTTGGTGGGTGAACGCAAATAATGAGGAGAACATCAAATAAGGGACGTGGGCATGGTCGTGGTGGTGTTGGTGGAGCTCCTGTTGCTGGGAGAGGACTTGGCCGTTCAGTGCCAACTACAGGTCCAAGTGAAACACCTTTCTCAGGTGCGAGTAGGCTACAGAACCTGCTGCGTTATTTTGTAGGCCCGAATATCGCTCTACGGATGGTGAGGCCAGAACAAGTACAGGCGATAATAGATTGGGTGGCTGACAGTGGCACCAGTTCCTTCACAGTATCTCCCACCCAGTTCTCTGCAGAAAGCTCAGAGTTGGCACCTGCAGCCCATGCCCATCAGTCTTTCACCTCACCCCCTTGCAAAGCAGCCTGAGCTCCAAGTCATGCAGCAGACTTATGCTTTTTGATGACTCTGCTGGCAGGGTTTCCCGGGCCAGCCACATAGCCCTGCCCCAGAAGTGGAAGACATTAAATGCACTGATGCCCAACCACTTATGTTTCAGGATGAGGACATGGGAATACCACCGCATCATGTCTCTGATGATGACGAAACACAGGTGTCAACTACTGTGGCTTTCTGTAGTGTGCAGACCGACGAGGAGGGCAGGGGTCAAGAATGGGTGGAAGATGATGTGGAGGACGATGAGGTCCTAGACCCAGGCTGGACTCAAGTTTATGCTAGTGACGTCTGCAGTTCTGAGGAAGAGGCGGTGGTCGCACAGAGGAAACAGCACAGCAAAAGAGAGAGCAGGCTGCAAAAGTGGAGTGGCCGTCCCCGAGACAGTACGCCTGCTACTGCCCACCGCACCCAGGGACCTAGCACACCAAAGCCAGCTCCAAAGAGTTCATTGACATGGCAGTTCTTCAGACAATGTCCTGATGACAAGACACGAGTGATTTGCACGTTGTGCCATCAGAGCCTGAAGCGAGGCATAAACATTCTAAACCTGAGCACAACCTGCATGACCAGGCACCTACATGCAAATCACGAACTGCAGTGGAGTAAACACCTTAAAAACCAAGAAAGGTCTCAGGATCATCCTGCTTCCTCTTCTGCTGCTGTCTCTGCCTCTTCCTCCACCTTTGGATTCACAGTGGCACCTGCCACTCAGCAAACAGAGGATGTGCCACCAACACCACCACCTCCGTCATCATCACCAAGCATCTCCACCATGTCATACGCAAGCGTTCAGCTGTCCATCTCCCAAACACCGCATCATCTTCCTCCTCTTCCTCTACCACCCCCACATCTGGTCATCGAAAGAACCTCACCCCCAACTTCAGCACAGCCAGGGGTAAATGTCAGCAGGCGATTTTAAAACTCATGTGTTTGAGTGACAAACCCCACAACGCACAGGAGCTTTGGAGGGGCATAGAAGAGCAGATTGATGAGTGGTTGCTGCTGGTGAGCCTCAAGCCCGGCCTGGTGGTGTGCAATAATGGGCTAAATCTCGTAGCAGCTCTGGGACTAGCCGGTTTGACACACATCTCTTGCCTGGCGTATGTGCTGAATTTGGTGGTGCAGAAATTCCTTAAAAACTACCCAGACATGTCAGAGCTGCTACAGAAAGTGCTGTCCATCTGTGCGCACTTTCAGCGTTTCACCCTGCTGCTGCTCGCCTGTCTGCGCTGCAGTGTAACTTCGGCCTTCCCGCTCACCCCCTCATATGTGACGTGCCCACCAGGTGGAACTCCACCTTGCATATGCTGGAGAGACTGTGCGAGCAGCATCTGGCGATAGTGGAGTTTCAGCTGCAGCACGCACGGGTCAGTCGCTTTACGGAACAGCACCACTTCACCACCAATGAGTGGGCCTCCATGCGAGACCTGTGTGCCTTGTTGCGGTGGTACTCAACCAACATGGCCAGTGCCAATCACGCCATTCTTAGCGTTACCTTGTGCAGAATAGACATTTATACCCGCCTCAACCATACATTCTTGTACTCAATTGCACTTATTCTTTGATTACTTTTTTTTTATTTGTCCCATTATTTTTGGGGCTACCTCAATGTAAAAAAAACAAAAAAAAACATTGTTAGCTGGCTACCTCCTTCTCCTCATCCATCGCCACTTCCACCTACAACACCACATTCACCGCCTCCTCAACCTCCGACTCCATATCCACCTCCTTCTCCGAGTTGCAGTTTAATTATTTTTAATTTTTAATTATTTTATTTTAAGTTATTTCCCTATCCATATTTGTTTGAAGAGCACTTGCCATGCTCTTAAGCACATTTTGCTGCCTTTTGCACCCCTTTACCCCTTCTATTACATTTTTAGGGCCATTTTAGTGCCCAAAAGTTTGGGTCCCCTTTGACTTAAACGGGGTTGGGGTTCAGGGTCAGGTTCAGGATAAGTTCAGATCCCGAACCAGAACTTTTTTGTAAACTCTACATGGGAGTCCTAATGTGAAATTGAGAGTGAGGCCTCAATTTTCCATTTATGTTTATTCAGTTTCCACACCGTTGGAATTAAAAAAATTTCAATTTAATTAACCATCATACATACATGATTGCTGTAGCAAAACACTTGCCATAACAGCAATCTACCTGTGAGTGTGAAGGCAAAATTGAGAATCAAGCTTCAATCGTCCGTTTCCATGAATTCCATTTGCACATGGTTGCCATTTTTTTTTTTTTTTTTTTTTGGGGGGATTCAATTTAATTAACCCTAATACATACACATGATGACTGAAGCAAAACACAAGGTGTATGATAACTAAATATGCGGATGTACATGGAAACATTTATAAGGAAAAAATCACAGAAAATAATGCACTAACACAATAGATACAAATATTATGTATGGAATAAGCCATCATTCTGGTATGATAAAATCTGAGACTGTCAGACAATATAGTTTGATCAAAACACACCTGTGCCCGCCTACCCACGCTAAGGTGGCCATCTATTCCACATGCGACTTAAAAATAATTAAAATAATAAAATTATGCCTCAGACTAAAACATGTTTATTTTTGTTTCAAAAATGCTTTTTAGTGTTAAATGTAAAAAAAACACTAAAAAGTAGATATATTGGGTATCTCCACGTCCGTAAAAATCTGCTTTATAAAAATATCACAGGACCTAACCCCTCAAGTAAACACTGTAAAAAAAAAAAAACTTTGTCAAAAAGCCATTTTTTTGTCACCTTACATCACAAAAAGTGTAATAACAAGTGATCAAAAAGTCATATGACCCCCCAAATAGTGCCAATATAACCGTCACCTCATCCCGCATAAATTATACCCAACCTGAAACAAAAACTGAGTTTTGTTTGTTTCAAAAAGGATATTATTGGGTAAAACCAAAATAAATAAGAAAAGGTATACATATAATGTATCGCCGCGTCCGTAAGGACCTGCTCTATAAAAATATAACATGACCTAACCACTCAGATGAATGCCGTAAACATAATAAATAAAAACCTTGTCAAAAAATCCAGTTTTTTGTCACCTTAGATCACAAAAAGTGTAATAGCATGCGATCAAAAAGTTATATGCACCCCAAGATAGTACCATTCGAACCGCCATCTCATCCCGCAAAAAATGAGCCCCTACATAGGACAATCGCCCCCAAAAAAATAAATAAATATGGCTTTCAAACTATGGAGACACTAAAACATGATTTTTTTTTGTTTTAAAAAATGATATTATTGTGTAAAACTTATATAAATAAATAAAAAGTATACATATTCTGTATCGCCGCGTCCGTCACAACCTGCTCTATAAAACTAACACATGACCTAACCCCTTAGCTGAACACAGCAAAAAATAAATAAAAAAATACGGTGTCAAAAGCCATTTTTGTCACCTTACATCACAAAAAGTGTAATAGCAAGCGACCAAAATGTCATATGCACCCCAAGATAGTGCCAATCAAACCGCCATCTCATCGCACAAAAAATTAGCCCCTATATAAGACAGTCGCCAAAAAAAAAAAAAAAAAAAAACTATGGCTTTCAGAATGTGGAGACACTAAAAAATATTTTTTTTCAAAAATGCTTTATTATGTAAAACCGAAACAAACCCCCCAAAAAGTAGTCATATTTGGTATTGTCGCGTCTGTAACAACCTGCTCTATAAATAGCACACAATCTAACCTGTCAGTTCAACGATGTAAATAACTAAAAATAAAAACGGTCCCAAAACAGCTATTTTTTTGCAAATTTTCAATTTTTATCAATTTTTCCAGTAACAAAGCAAGGGTTAACAGCCAAACAAACTCAATATTTATTGCCCTGATTCTCTTGTTTGCACAAACACCCCATATGTGGTCGTAAACTGCTGTATGGCCAAACAGCAGGGCACAGAAGGAAGGTAACGCCATATGGTTTATTAAAGGCAGATTTTGCTGGACTGGTTTTTTTTACACTATGTCCCATTTGAAGCCCCCCTGATGCACCCCTACAGTAGAAACTCCAAAAAAGTGACCCCATTTTGGAAACTACGGGATAAGGTGTCAGTTTTGTTCATACTATTTTAGGGTAAATATGATTTTTGGTTGCTCTATATTACACTTTTTTTGAGACAAGGTAACAAAAAGTAGAAATTCTGAAATTTCATCTACATTTGCCAATAACTCTTGTGGAACACCTAAAGGGTTAACAAAGTTTGTAAAACTGGTTTTGAATACCTTGAGGGGTGTAGTTTCTTAGATGGAGTCACTTTTATGGAGTTTCTACTCTAGGGGTGCATCGGGGGGCTTTAAATGGGACATGGTGTCAAAAAACCAGTCCATCAAAATCTGCCTTCCAAAAACTATATGGCGTTCCTTTCCTTCTGCGCCCTGCCGTTTGGCAATACAGCAGTTTACGACCACATATTGGGTGTTCGTGCAAACTACAGAATCGGGGGAATAAATATTAAGTTTTGTTTGGCTGTTAACCCTTGCTTTGTTACTGGAACAAATGGATTAAAACGGAAAATTTTCAAAAAAATCAAAATTTTGAAATTTTATCTCCATTTGCCATTAACTCTTGTGGAAAACCTAAAGGGTTAATGACATTTGTAAAATCAGTTTTGAATACCTTGAGGGGTGTAGTTTCTAGAATGGGGTCATTTTTGGGTGGTTTCTATTATGTAAGCCTCACAAAGTGACTTCATACCTGAACTGGTACCTAAAAAGTGGGTTTTTGAAAATTTCTGAAAAATTTCAAGATTTGCTTCTAAACTTCTAAGCCTTGTAACGTCCCCGAAAAATGAAATGGCATTCCCAAAATAATCGATACATGAAGTAGACATATGGGGAATGTAAATCAATAACTTTTTGTGGTAGTATTACTATGTATTATAGAAGTAGAGAAATTGAAACTTGGAAAATTGTAAATTTTTCAAAATTTTTGGTAAATTTGGTATTTTTGTATAAATAAAAATGAAATTTTTCGACTTCATTTTACCACTGTCATGAAGTACAATATGTGACGAAAAAACAATCTCAGAATGGCCTGGATAAAAAAAAAAGCGTTTTAAAGTTATCACCACATAAAGTGACACTGGTCAGATTTTGAAAAAATGGCCTGGTCCTTAAGGGGAAATAGGGCTGTGTCCTTAAGGGGTTAATGTCTCCCACCAATGCAGCAAGCGATGAAACAAAATATAGGCCCCTGACAACCAGACAATGGGGCGGTCATTTAACAGTAAAAAGAGGTTAATGTCTCCCACCAATACAGCAGGCGATTAAACAAAATATAGGCCCCTGACAACCAGACAAGGTAGAGGTCATTTGACAGTATAAAGAGTTTAATGTCTCCCACCAATGCACCAAGCTATGAAACATAAATATAGGCCCCTGACAACCAGACAATGTAGGGGTCATTTGACAGTATAAAGAGTTTAATGTCTCCCACCAATGCAGCAAGCGATTAAACAAAATATATGCCCCTGACAACCAGACAATGGGGCGGTCATTTGACAGTAAAAAGAGGTTAATGTAACCCACCAAAGCAACAGGTGATAATCTTAAAAGTAGGCCCCTGGCACCCAGACAGAGGAGAGAGGTCCCATAACAGAAAATCAGGCTTCATGTCACCCAGCAATGGAAATGGCCACTTTCAGTTATTTAGGCCACAGCAGCCAGACAGAGTAGAGAGGTCCCATAGCAGAAAATTAAGCTTGATGTCACCCACCAAAGCAGCAGGCAATTAACAGAATTTTAGGCCCCTGACACCCAGACAGAGGAGAGGTACATTCAACTTGGGATTGCCCCCAAAATAATGGTACAATTAAAAAAAGAAGATTCAATAAAGAAGTGCCCTGGAGTACACGAATGTATGGTTGAGAGCGAGGCAGTTATAAATGTCTATTCTGCACAAGGTACGGACAAGTCCTGTGGGATCCATGCGTGGTTCATTTTAATGAACGTGAGCTTGTCCACGTTGGCTGTGGACAGGCGGCTGCGTTTGTCTGTAATGACGCCCCCTGCTGTGCTAAATACACGTTCAGACAATACACTGGCCGCTGGGCAGGCCAGCACCTCCAAGGCATAAAGGGCAAGCTCTGGGCATGTGGACAATTTGGAGACCCAGAAGTTGAACGGGCCAGAACCCTCAGTTAGTCGTGGAGGCGTGCGCACACGTACTGTTCAACCATGTTGTTGAAATACTACCTCCTGCTAACACGTTCCCTATCAGCTGGTGGTGCAGTTTGCTGTGGCACGGTGACAAAACTTTTCAACAGCTCGGCCATGCTAACCCATGTCTGAAGAGCTGGCTGTGGCACAGCTGCGTTGGATTCCTCTTCCTCCTCTGCTTTCGCCTTGTGCTTCCACTTGTCCCCTGTGTCAGTTGTGAATGCTCTAAGGAGTGCGTCTACCAGCGTGCGCTTGTAGTCTCGCATCTTCCTATCACGCTACAATGCGGGAATTAAGGTGGGCACATTGTTCTTGTACTGGGGATCCAGCAGGGTGGCAACCCAGTAGTCATCACAAGTTAAAATGTGGGCAACTTTGCTGTCGTTACGCAGGCACTGCAGCATGTATTCGCTCATGTGTGCCAGGCTGCCAAGAGGTAACGTTAAGCTGTCCTATTTAGGTGGTGTATCATCTGTGTCCTCCGTATCCCCCCAGCCATGCTCCAGTGATGGCCCTGAGCTGAGTGGGGTGCCACCCTGCAGTGAAACCGGTTCCTTCTCCTCTACCTCATCCTTCTCCTCCTCTTCCTCCAGAAGTGTGCCCTGGCTGTCCACATGTGTACCTGGCCTTTGCTGGTGCAGAAACCCACCCTCTGAGCCACTTCTGTATGACCTGCCTGAAACCCTGTGAAATGCCCCCTCTTCCTCCTCCTCCTGTGCCGCATCCTCTTCTATCATCGCCGTAATATTTTTTTCAAGGAGACATAGAAGGGGTATTGTAATGCTAACAACGGCATGATCGGCACCGTCCATGTTGGTTAAGTACTCAAAAGACCGCAACAAGGTACACTGGTCTCGCATGCAGGCCCAGTCACTGGTGGTGAAGTGGTGCTGATCCGCAGAGCGACTGACCCGTGCATACTGCATCTGAAACACCCCTATCGTCCGCTGCTGCTCGCACAGTCTCTCCAGCATATGTAAGGTGGAATTCCACCTGGTGGGCATGTCACATATGAGGCGGTGAGAAGGAAGGCCGAAGTTACGCTGCAACGAAGATAGGCGAGCAGCAGCAGGGTGAGAACGCCGAAGCGCACACATACGGACCGCACTTTCAACAGCAGCTCTGACATGTCTGGGTAGTTTTTAAGAAACTTCAGCACAACAAGATTCAGCACATGCGCCAGGCAACGGATGTGCGTCAAACCGGCTAATCCCAGAGCTGCAATGAGATTTCACCCATTATTGCACAACAACAGGCCGGGCTTGAGGCTCACCAGCAGCAACCACTCATCAATCTGCTCTTCTATGCCCCTCCAAAGCTCCTGTGCGTTGTGGGGTTTGTCACTCAAACACATGAGTTTTAAAATCGCCTGCTGACATTTACCCCTGGCTGTGCTGAAGTTGGGGGTGAGGTTCTTTCGATGACCAGATGTGGGGGTGGTAGAGGAAGAGGAGGAAGATGATGCGGAGTAGGAGGAGGAAGCAACAGGAGGCAACGAATAATGCCCTGCGATCCTCGGTGGTGGAAGGACATGCGCCAAACCGCTATCCACCTCGGGCCCAGCCGCCACTACGTTTACATAGTGTGCAGTTAGGGAGATATAGCGACCCTGGCCGTGTTTACTGGTCCATGTATCTGTGGTTATGTGGACCTTGCCACAGATGGCGTTGCGCAGCGCACACTTAATTTTATCCTCCACTTGGTTGTGCAGAGAAGGGTCAGCTCGTCTTGAAAAGTAGTGGCGGCTGGGAACAACGTACTGTGGGACAGCCACCGCCATCAGCTGTTTAAAACAGTCTGTCTCCACCAGACGGAATGACAGCATTTTAAAGGCCAGTCATTTTGCAATGCTGGCATTTAGGGACAGGGCTCGAGGGTGGGTGGGTGGGTGGCTGTTTCCTCTTTCTCTCCAATGCTTGGGAGATGGACAGCTGAATGCTGCCGTATGACATGGTGGAGATGCTTGGTGATGGTGTTGTATGTGGTGGTGTTGGTGGTCTTTTTGCTGGTCGCCAGGTGCCATGGTGATGCCAGAGGTGGAAGGAGAGGCCGAGCCAGCAGCAGAAGAGGGAGCAAGAGGAGCATGAGAGAGTTCCTTGTTTTTAAGGTGGTTACTCCACTGCAGTTCATGCTTTGCATGTAGATGTCTGGTTATGCAGGTTGTGCTCAAGTTAAGAACGTTTATTCCTCGCTTCCGGCTCTGATGGCACAACATGAAAACCACTCATGTCTTGTCGTCAAGACATTGTGTGAAGAACTGCCATGCCAAAGAACTCCTTGGAGCAGGCCTTGGTGTGCTCGGGGCCTGGGTGCGGTGGACAGTTCACAATGTTGAAGAAGAACCTGAGATGCGAGTAAACTGACACAAGTCAGACCACCAACACCTGAGGGGGAGAAGGGGAAGACAAATTGAGGGAGTGGAGGGAGAGGAGCGCCAAGTCCCAAAGCAATTGAAATGATCAGATTTGAGGTTGGATGAATCACACTATATATTAAAATCACACCATGACCTGGTTAAAAACACTGCGGATGGGTAAACCAATGTCACGCACAATGTAAAGATCCACAGATAAAGTGTTGTAGATAGATTGGTTATATAGGGCCATATATAACCAATGAAAAGGTGTTGACAAGAAGCGACTTTAGTGCAGCCACCGTCATTCACTAATACTCTACCAGAAATCCTGGCCGGGGGGAGTCTGCCACGGGTGTCATGTGCTTATCCCGTTGACAGCCCACTCGTGAAGTAAGTAAACCTACTCTATCTACAACACTTCATCTGTGGATCTCCACATTGTGCGTGACATTGGTTCACCCATCCGGGTGTTTTTAACCAGGTCATGGTGTGATTTTAATATATAGTGTGATCCATTCAACTTCATGCCTCAAATCTGATCATTTCAATTGCTTTGGGACTTGGCGCTCCTCTCCCTCCACTCCCTCAATTTTGTCTTCCCCTTCTCCCCCTCAGGTGTTGGTGGTCTGACTCGTGTCAAGTTACCCGCATCTCAGGTTCGCCCTGAACATTGTGAACTACTTCCAGTGTCACTGACACTTATTGGTGCTGCCGTCCCACTCCTTTTTCCTGTATTATCACTAGCAATATCAATATACTACTTCTTTCTTTCCACCATCACTGTCAGCGCCGGTTTTGTAACATCCTCAGGGATTCCCTTCCCTCAGTGATTGGACTAACTTCCTTTTTTTCCTTTTTTCGTTTCACCAATGCGGTGGACAGTAGCAGGTGTACGGTTTCTAGAACGGCCGCTGCGCTTTTGCACCCTGCTCCTTCTTTTGCTGTGCTGTTGCCTCTGTGCGACCACCACCTCTTCCTCAGACCTGCACGCCTCACTAGCATGACCTTCAGTCCAGTCTAGGTCTAGGACTTCATCATCCTCCACATCATCTTCCACCCATTCATGACCCCTGCCCTCCTCGTCGGTCTGCACATTGCAGAAAACCACAGCAGTTGGCACCTGTGTTTCGTCATCATCAGAGAAGTTTTGTGGCGGTATTCCCATGTCCTCATCCTGCAACAAAAGTGATTGAGCATCAGTGTATTCAAGGTCTTCCTCTTCTGGGGCACGGCTAGGTGGATGGACTGGGGAAACCCTGCCAACAGAGTCATCAAAAAGCATAAGACTTTCCTGCATGATTTGGCGCTCTAACTGCTTGGCTGATTTGCCAGGGGGTGAGGTGGAAGACTAATGGGCATGGGCTGCAGGTGCCAACTCTGAGCTTTCTGCAGAGGACTGGGTGTTAGATACTGTGAAGGAACTGGAGGCACTGTCAGCCACCCAATCTAATATCGCCTGTTCATGTTCTGGCTTCACCATCCGTAGAGCGGCATTTGGGCCTATCAAATAACGCTGCAGATTCTGTCGCCTACTCGCACCAGAAGACTTGGAGCGGTAGTTGGTGCTGAACGGCAATGTCCTCTTCCAGCAACAGGAGGTCCACCAACACCACCACTTCCCTTATTTGATGTTCTCCTCATTATTTGCATTCACGCACCAAGCTGACAGATTGGTCTCTCTCCGGTGTCAATTTACCTGTAACTAGTCGACAATTACGTTCGCTAAGGCAGTGCCCGTGTCATAAAAATGCTCTGTGGACCCAGAATAATGTTTTTTGAGCCCAAAATACACTGATTCTCAATTTCTATGCGGAAATGTGAAAAAAAAATTTGGTACGCTGTATGCACAAGTGGTTTGTGGAACAAGAACAAATATAACAGTTTTTTCGGCCTAAAGCACTGCTTTTTTCAATAAAACCCCAAAATGCAGTTTTTAACTGCTGTACATTAACAGTAGATATTTATACTATGTATGGACACCAGATTTGCGGACCCAGAACACAGATTTGTTCACCAAAATTCACAAATGCAGTATTTAACTGCTATATATTGGAAATAATTATTTAAACGATGGATGCACAACAGTTTTTTCGGCCTAAAACATGGCTTTTTTTTTTCAATAAAACCCCAAAATGCAGTTTTTAACTGCTGTACATTAAAAGTAGATATTTATACTATGAATGGACACCAGATTTGGGGACCCAGAACACGTATTTGGTCACCAAAATTCACAAATGCAGTATTAGACTGTTATAAATTGGAAATAATTATTTAAACGACGGATGCACAACAGTTTTTTGGCCTAAAACACAGCTTTTTTCAATAAAACCCCAAAATTCAGTTTTTAAGTGCTGTACATTAACAGTAGATATTTATACTATGTATGGACACCAGATTTGGGGACCCAGAACACAGATTTGTTCACCAAAATTCACAAATGCAGTATTTAACTGCTATATATTGGAAATAATTATTTAAACGACGGATGAACAACAGTTTTTTCGGCCTAAAACACGGCTTTTTTCAATAAAACCCCAAAATGCAGTTTTTAACTGCTGTATATTAAAAGTAGATATTTATACTATGAATGGACACCAGATTAGCCCCAGCCACCAGACATGGAATATACGGTTTAGTGCATAGTATACAAAAGTGCTCTGTGGCACCACAGAGTCCAGGCTAGACAAATAGACTATGTCACGGCTTTTGTCACCAAAATTCACAAATGCAGTTTTTCACACAATGCTTTTTTCCCACAAAAAAAATGAATAATGCACTATTTCCCAGCTGTAATGTGAAATCGGTATTTAGGCGGTGTATTTCAAAATGCTTTATGGATCAGGATTTCCACTTTTTTTCACAGCAGCAATGTAAAATAGGTGATTGTAATGGGTATTTCAGACTGTTTGGTGGACCTTGAATAATAAAATAAAATATGTTGTTGGACGGTGTATGCAGAACTGTTTTGTGGACAAGGAATATGGTTTTCCCCTAAAATTACACGGATTCTCAATTTCACCGCAGAAATGTCAAATATATATTTTGGCGGTGTAAAATAGGCTTGGCAGATCAGGATGACCACTTTTTTTTAACTAAAATTCACTGATGCACTAACTGAAATGGAATATACGGTTTAGTGCATTGTATGAGCATGAGCACTAAGCATCAAGCCTGAATTGTCCATTTATGTTTTTTCAGTTTCTACACAGTTGCAATGAAATTTTTTGGGACTTGTTAAATTTAATTAAACTAGCATATAGGTGATCCAGTACACAGACTATGGTAACAGTTTAACAGGGAGTGTTAACACAATATAAGGGTCAGATCTCAACTGTCCATATCCGTATATTCAGTTTCCATATGGGTGGAATAATATATTTATTTGGGACTTGTTCAATTTAATAAAACCAGAATATAGCTCATCAACACCAATACACATATATCCAAAATAGCAGCATATATATGTGATTACTACACCAATACACAGGGTAGCACACAAAATTATCTGGGAGTGAAAAGAATTTTCCTTCACTCACACATCTTAATATTTTTTTTTTAGGTCATTGATTATATTCATACTAGCAGCATATATACAAAGGTCTCATTGTGTGGACCGAAATATTGCCAGGGGAATAAAGAGGGTCACCTATATTCTCACTAAAGCTGGAGTGCTGCCTCGTCTTTGGATTATAAATACCTTGAAAAACTGCCTAAATGCCCAAGAGCATTTTGCACCCTGTTCACATTTATCAGCTGTGCTGCTGCTTTTCTCTGGTTATTATTATTATTTATTACACCAATACACATGGTAGTGCACAACATTATCTGAGAGGCCCAAAAATATCAGGGCTATGGAAAGGATCCAATGAAAGACCCAGAGTCAGAATGTGGGTAGTAGCAGCACCAACTATCCAGCCAGAAGTAGTAATAGTAGTAGTAGCCTGCTGTTGTCCCTGTTGGCTTTGGAAAGGATGACGGTGAGGTGACTTCAGAGTCTGACACTGTGCCGTGGAGACATGGTTCACAGCGTTCCTTCTGCTCCTCTTCCATGCAGCCCCAAAGAAGGCTTTCATTGGAGTCTTCACTGCCCATTCCTAGAGGGACACCTTCCTTTTTCCTTAGAAGTGGCGAGAAAACCCTATGGCAGATAGTCAAGAGAGTCTCCCTGTTGACGACTTGTGTGTGTGCCCTCACTATTCCGGCTGCCCTGAGTAGGAGGTTGGGGAAGAGGCTGGTGACCCCATGCATACCTGTGTTGGTGGTGGTAATAGTGGCACTGCTAGCCACAGGATTGGTGGTGTGGGCAGAAACAGTGGCAGTCAGGGACAGGGGAGGGGGGCTCAGGAGCCCATCATGATATCTCACAGTCTGAAAGCGAAAGGGAGGGTGAGGACTCCAATGACGATTGGGTTCTGGACAGGACCTGGGAGCCGAATCAGGGCGCTGAGGAGGAGGAAACATCAGTGATGAAGGGTGGTGTCAGCGATAATAAAGAACTGAGGACACATACCACCCAAAAACAGCCAGGGCCACATCTGCTTTGGGATTTGGTGATGCCACTGACTCTGTGGGTGGGTTAGGCCCAAAATGTGCCAGAGCAAAGCCCAGCTTGGCTGCCTGTGCTAACAACTTCCTTATGGTGCTTTTTATCCACAAGGCGGGCACACAAAACCACAGCTTTGTGCAAAATATGCTGGATTGAAATAAGCTGTGGCTGTTCAAACACATTTATAGGTACCAGCAGTCTATTGAAGCACCCGAGATGGAATCATTAGATCCTTTGGGAAAATACAACCAGCTAGCATTACCGATCAGAACAAGTCTGTCCTTCTCCTGGTACACTTTGTGACAGCCAACCCGTATCCCAAGAAGTATGGAATCTTGGTCATCATCATTAGTGTTGAGCGAATCGAAGTTAACAAAGTGGACTTCAGTTAGAATTTCAGGAAAAATTTGATTTGTCACAAAGCCAAAATTGAAAACCCCCCCCCCAAAAAAAAGGCCTATGGAGTATATCAATCAAAAATTCTCCATTGGTCAAAGTCACACTTCCAACATATAATCTCAAACCACTAGTGGACTAGGCTTAAAACTTATAGCTGGAGGGGACCTATAGCTGGACGGGAAGTGCAGCCATTAGCTCCCAGACAGGGCTATGATCCGTATGGGGTCGCCCCTGTCGGGGCGGGTGCTCTGTGTCCCTAGGCAGATGACAGAGTAGCACCCTTCACTGTGTTCAGGCAGGTTTGCTACTAGGGTCAACCAGGAGTTATTTGGCATATAAACTAACAAGTATCACTGGAATTTGTGAACATTGGACATCCAGCAGCACCTGTACTTGACTTGATCAGCACATACATCTTCATTTGGGTGAGATTGTACCATTTTTTCACCGATGTTGCTTGATTCTCTTCTTTTTTCCAAAAAATCTGCCACAGTGACCATCACAGTCATGTGGTGCTAAGACGCGTACGTGCGCTATACACAAAAAAACATTTCACCAATATTGTTGTGTTGTACGCCGTGCCAAATTATTTTGTCCGGGTTTAATTTTTGTGGGACCAGGTTCTTCTTTGGATGTTGCACCCCCATTGATGTACATTGATCATGAGGGTGGCCTCCACGGGACAATTTGGACCGAAAAATTGATTTAGTTGTGTCCGGACATGTGTATGTTATCACTGCTATATTCTATGTTTACAGTACTTTTAACGAATAACTAGTAAAAGTGAAGTTTTAAGCCTAGTCCACTAGTGGTTTGAGATGCTTTGTGGAAATAAATCAATTTTTACTGAAATGGCGGTAAAGAAACTAAAAAAATACATGACGTCACCACGCCCGGCCAGCATCATCATGTCAGTGAATTTGAGATTTGGTGCATTCTCTTCAATCAAGATGGTCATGACTGCCTCTCTGCGAGCAAATGGATGAGGTGAGTATGTATTTTTTTATTTTAAACCCCTGATTAACCTCTTAAAGGCCTCAATGGGATCAGTGTTGAATGTGGCACCAGTGGGGGTTCAGTGACGGGGTCCGCGATCACGGTTCCCCATCATTGTGCCTGCTACATACAATTCATTACCCCTTGAGAAAATTCACTGCAAAATGTGAGTTGGGGCGTGGTGGTGGTCTGCCATAAAGAGGTTGTCCGGGTTCAGAGCTGGCCATTTTCACCCACGCAGGCCCTCTGATATGAGCATTAGAGCATTTCATGCACTGATGCTCTCCATTGCCCTGTGATGTATCGCGCAGGGCAACAGCTGTTTGTTTATATTTTTTACACTGATAGGCGGAGGCTTCTATTTAGCAGTGTTCCCGGTGACATCACTGGATTCACTGATAGGCAGAAGCCTCTGCCTAACTTTACCCAATGGATCTCTAGAAAAATGCTCCGATGCTCATGTCAGTGGGGCTGCCTGGGTGAAAATGGGCATATGTCCAGGTCCAGCTCTGAATTTAGGCCTAAATTCGTTATCCCTCACATATACTTTATGCTGACCCTACTGAGGGCAGTATAAAGTAGTGACAGAAATGCTGATTTCACCGGTCACACATCAGCTAAAAGTAAGCGGTTGCCGAGAACCAGCATCATAATCATTGCAGACTGAGCTTTGAAAAGAGTCAAATCTACCTGAGAAGAGTTATGGTTATTCATGAATTCCTGCTCTCCCTTCCCACCTGTTGATAATGGACAGGCTTCTACCTAGTTTTCACCCTTCCACTCTAGGAGAGAACTGCCAATCATCAGCAGATGGGTGGGGAGAGCAGAAGATTATGAATAACATGACTCTTCTCAAGTAGATTTGACTTTTTTCAAGGCCTGTGCTGCAATGATTATGATGCTGGTTCTCAGCAGCCACTTACTTTAGCTGATGTGTGACACACCGCTGAAATCAGCATTTCTGTCACTACTTTATACTGCCCTCAGTACTGTCAGCATAAAGTTGATGACAGGTTCCCTTTAACACAAGATTTCTACTGCTGGTTGTTTTATTTTAATTTTTTTACTTCAGAGTGGCTATATGTTCTGTTTGAATCATGTTTATATATAGCCTCATCAAAGTTATGTGATATTTCTTAACTCATGGTAACATCCTTCCAACTACCTTTTCCAAAAGTTTATTTATTATTCATAGGTCATCAATATTAACCCCTTAAGGACTCAGCCCTATTTCACCCTA
This sequence comes from Bufotes viridis, assembly GCA_033119425.1. Taxonomy (NCBI): domain Eukaryota; kingdom Metazoa; phylum Chordata; class Amphibia; order Anura; family Bufonidae; genus Bufotes; species Bufotes viridis. The sequence goes on from CM065594.1 coordinate 192,798,266, forward strand.
AGGACCTGGCCATTTTTTGCAAATCTGACCAGTGTCACTTTATGTGGTGATAACTTTAAAACGCTTTTTCTTATCCAGGCCATTCTGAGATTGTTTTTTCGTCACATATTGTACTTCATAACAGTGGTAAAATAAAGTCGAAAAATTTCATTTTTATTTATAAAAAAATACAAAATTTACCAAAAATTTTGAAAAATTTGCAATTTTCCAAGTTTCAATTTCTCTACTTCTATAATACATAGTAATACCACCAAAAAAAGTTATTGATTTACATTCACATATGTCTACTTCATGTATCGATCATTTTGGGAATGCTATTTCATTTTTTGGGGACGTTACAAGGCTTAGAAGTTTAGAAGAAAATCTTGAAATTTTTCAGAAATTTTCAAAAACCCACTTTTTAGGGACCAGTTCAGGTCTGAAGTCACTTTATGAGGCTTACATAATAAAACCACCCAAAATGACCCCATTCTAGAAACTACACCCCTCAAGGTATTCAAAACTGATTTTACAAACGTAATTAACCCTTTAGGTTTTCCACAAGAGTTAATGGCAAATGGAGATAACATTTCAGAATTTAGATTTTTTGAAAAATTTTCCATTTCAATCCATTTTTTCCAGTAACAAAGCAAGGGTTAACAGCCAAACAAATCTTAATATTTATTCCCCCGATTCTGTAGTTTGCACGAACACCCAATATGTAGTTGTAAACTGCTGTATGGCCAAACTGCAGGGCGCAGAAGGAAGGGAACGCCATCTGGTTTTTGGAAGGTGGATTTTGCTGGACTGGTTTTTTGACACCATGTCCCATTTGAAGCCCCCCGATGCTTCCCTAGAGTAGAAACTCAATAAAAGTGACTCCATCTAAGAAACTACACCCTTCAAGGTATTCAAAACCAGTTTTACAAACTTTGTTAACCCTTTAGGTGTTCCACAAGAGTTATTGGCAAATGGAGATGAAATTTCAGAATTTCTATTTTTTGTTACCTTGTCTCAAAAAAAGTGTAATATAGAGCAACCAAAAATCATATTTACCCTAAAATAGTACCAACAAAACTGACACCTTATCCCGTAGTTTCCAAAATGGGGTCACTTTTTTGGAGTTTCTACTGTAGGGGTGCATCAGGGGGGCTTCAAATGGGACATTTGGCCATACTGCAGTTTACGACCACATATGGGGTGTTTGTGCAAACAAGAGAATCAGGGCAATAAATATTGAGTTTTGTTTGGCTGTTAACCCTTGCTTTGTTACTGGAAAAATGGATTAAAATGGAAAATTTGCAAAAAAATTGCTGTTTTGGGACCGTTTTTATTTTTTGCTCTTTACATTGTTGAAGTGACAGGTTAGATTGTAGGCTATTTCTATAGAGCAGGTTTTAACGGACGCGACAATACCAAATATGACTACTTTTTAGGGGTTTTTGTTTCAGTTTCACATAATAAAGCATTGAAAAAAATTATTTTTTAGTGTCTCCACATTCTGCAAGCCATAGTTTATTTTTTATTTTTTGGGCGACTGTCTTATGTCGGGGCTCATTTTTTGCGGGATGAGATGGCGGCTTGATTGGCACTATCTTGGGTTGCATGTGACATTTTGGTCGCTTGCTATTACACTTTTCGTGATGTAAGGTGACAAAAATGGCTTTTGACACCGTATTTATTATTATTTTTTTGATGTGTTGAGCTGAGGGGTTAGATCATGTGTTATTTTTATAGAGCAGGTTGTGACGGACGCGGCAATACCTAATATGTATACTTTTTATTTATTTATATAAGTTTTACACAATAATATCATTTTTTAAAACAAAAATAAATCATGTTTTAGTGCCTCCATAGTTTGAGAGCCATATTTATTTATTTTTTTGGGCGATTGTCCTATGTAGGGGCTCATTTTTAGCGCGATGAGGTGGCGGTTAGATTGACACTATTTGGGGGGTCATATGAATTTTTGATCGCTTGCTATTACACTTTTTGTGATGTAAGGTGACAAAAAAATGGCTTTTTGACAAAGTTTTTATTATTTTTTTTACAGTTTTTACTTGAGGGGTTAGGTCAGGTGATATTTTTATAGAGCCGATTCTTACGGACGTGGAGATACCCAATATGTCTACTTTTTTGTTTTTTTTATACATTTAACACTAAAAAGCATTTTTGAAACAAAAAAAATCATGTTTTAGTCTGAGAAGCATAGTTTTTTTATTTTTTGGCCAATTGTTTTAGGTAGGGGCTCATTTTTTGCGGGATAAGATGGCGGTTTGATTGGTACTATTTTGGGAGGCATATGCTTTTTTGATCGCTTTGTATTGCACTTTTAGTGATGTAAGCTGCCAAAAAATGGCTTATTTACACCATTTTTTATTTTATTTTTTATGCCGTTCACCTGACGAGCAGATTTATAAGGACGCGGCGATACCTAATATGTGTAGTGTATTTTATTTTTTTAATTTTTATTCAGTGATATGTGTTTTTTTTTCATTTTTACTTTTTTTTCACTTTTTTACATTTTTTTTGACCCAGACCCACTTGGTTCTGAAAGATCCAGTGGATCTGGTGTCTGTATAATACAGTACAGTACACAATATAGTGCATTGTGCTGTATTTTGTACTTTACAAAGTCTGAATAGACCTTTAGCAGGTCTATTCAGACTTTCAGCACCATGGAGAGCAGGATGCTTCTGAAAGCTTCCTGTCTCCATGGCAACCATCACTCGCTGCCATAAGAGGGCAGCGGGTGATTGAAGCAGAGGGAGTGGAGCCCCCTCCCTCTGCGATCCCATCCTGTTGGGGGGCTGCAAAGGCACAGCAGCCCCCCGATGGGAGAGGGAGGGAGCTCCCTCCTGTTAACCCCTTCCATACCGCGGTCCGTATGGACCGCGATCGGAAAGAGGTTAAACGGCTGGCATCTGATCAAGCACAGATGCCAGCCGTTTCTATCAGAGTGTCAGCAATGTGCTGACACTCTGATAGACCCACTAGACACCAGGGATACATTACAGAGGAGGCGGGCTGGGGATCGCATAGACCGCGGGGATCAGAGATCGCACATAGCGCTGCAAACCGCAAGTCTGAATTGACCTGCGGTTTGCAGCGATCGCCGATATGGGGGGGTCACAAGACCCCCCTGGGCATTGTAACAAGGTACCTGCTGAATGATTTCAAAAGGTACCTTGTTCCGATCACTGCCGGCTGAGCAGCAGTGATCGGAACTACTCATGACGTACCTGTACGTCACGGGTCCTCAAGGACTCGGAAACCATGACGTACAGGTACGTCATGCGTCCTTAAGGGGTTAAAAGCCCGGAGAACCCCTTTAAGTCCCAGCGCCATACAGGTATGGCGCTCAGATCAAGCGGGTGCAGAAGTTAGCAGCATGGGTCCAGTTGTTCCCGACAGCCGAGCCCCTGCTGTATACGCCAACAACAGTGAATACACTGATGCCGACATATTAACCCCAAAAAACAATCCCCTACACAATTTTTCCTATTTACAATATTTACCGAATTCCCTCGCTGCTTTCAAGAGTTAGTATTAGACATTACAGGAAGGAGGTACAGTATATGATTACTGAACTGCAACTCCCAGCATATCCAGGCTATTATTATGTGATATTAGAGAGCATTACAGTGTGGAGGTACCGTATAAGAAGGGTGGACTACAACTACCAGCATGTCCAGACATATTATGTGATATCAGGGGACATTACAGAAAGGAGGTATAAGAGGACTGAACTACAGCTCCCAGCAAGTTCAGGTTTTTATTACATGCTATCAGAGGACATTACAGGAAGGGGATATAAAAAGACTGAACTACATCTTCTAACATGTCCAGGCTGATATATGATATAAGAAGAATTTACAAATAAGAGGCATAATAGGAGGGAACTACAACTCCCAGCAATTCTGTGGCTCACATTTAATCCCTGCTTCTCCACTTTCTTCTCAAGCACACAAAGATCCGCCCTGTCATGTCACATGACATCTTCACAGGTCCTTCATACGACTTCTCCCCTCCACTGATGATCTCCATCACTGCCTTCACTTATTACACAATGGTGATGTGTTTACAGGTCCTTCACCTCTTTTAGCGTCAACAGTCCTTGCTCGCTGTCCTTTTCTTGGCTACATACACACCAGGCTGTGGTTTGTGCCAGCCACAGGAAAGGAAGACTCCTAGGCATCTGTCCAGGCATTGCACTGGACTGGACCGAGGAAAGCCGGATATCTGCTCTTGGGGGTGGGCCCAGGGTGACACCACCCCCCGCTAGCTACGCCTCTGATACTATGCATAAGCCAACAGCACCCTTATTCATGGGTTTGTTATTGGACAGCCATAAGCTCTACACAAGAATTCACATTATAAGCAGAATATGTAGCATAAAAGACATTATTTTGCAAGTAAACTTTTTTGACATCTATAAAAGGAAGCAAAATACACTTTACACTTGTGTCCATCTCCTCATGGCAACATGACAGGATACATAAATATTTCATAAAGAAATATCCAACTTTATTTTAGCTGCCCTTTTCGAAATTCAGAGTGATCTAAAACCATATCCTCGGGCAACTTGAGCTCTAGTTTATGGGGAAGCATTGGGAGGTAATACTGATTTATGACTGAAGCAGCATCACAATTTGTCAGTCTCTTCAATAGCATATATATATATATATATATATATCACTAACTAAATAGGTTGGAAAGTTCACTGCTGCATATAAAATGACGGTAATGAAGAAAGCTCTAAGGTAATCCTACTGTACTTTTATAATGTCACGTTTGTAGTAAAACTTGGTTTAACATTTAAAATGGATACTTTAAATTTAAAATTTAATTTTTGAACCCTGCACAGTGCTTATAATATTTAATGAAATCTGCTCCACAGAATACTTTAAGGGGTTGTGTAATTTCAGCAAGTGGCAGTTATCATGTAGAGAAAGATAATACAGGGCACTTACTAATATATAGCGATTGTCCATATTGCTTCCTTTTATGGCTTGATTCATTTTTCCATCACATTATACATTGCTCGTTTTCATGGTTACGACCTCCTTGCAGTCCAGCATTGGTGGCAATGCTTGCACACACTATAGGAAAAAGTGTCGGCCTTGCTGGTGACCGAGACCATGGTGTGCAAGCATTGCCACCGCTGATGGATTGCAGGGAGGTCGTAACCATGGAAACAAGCAGTGTATAATGCCATGGAAAAATGAATCTAGCCAGAAAAGGAGGTGATATGGACAATCACAGTACATTAGTAATTGCCTTGTATTAACTTTCTCTATAAAAGCTATTTGCTGAAGTGACACAACCTCTTTAATCTGCTAATTAGAGATGAGTGAATTTTTCAAAAATTCAATTCGGCCGGTTAGCCGAATTTTCTGGAAAAAGTTGCTTTGATCCGAATTTATTTGCGGCAAATCTCGTTAAAAATGGCTATTTCCGTGCTGCAGAGAGCCTTTATAGGGGTGTAGAACACTGTGCCTTGCAGTAACACGCAAAGGGAGTCTGCTGTGGTAGTGAAATAATACTGTGAGTCAGTATGACATGCAGATGACAGGGGTCGTTCTTAGAATCGCTGCATACTTCACTTATTTGGGCATTCACTGGGCCAAAACTGACTAAATAACTCAAGTATCAACTCAGCCTTAGGGTCCATTCACACGTCCGCAATTCTGTTCCGCATTTGCAGAACGGAATTGCGGACCCATTAATTTCAATGGGGACAGACGATGTCCCGGCCGGGTCCGCAATTGCGGATCCGCACTTCCGGGTCCGCAATCGCGTTCCCGAAAAAAATAGAACATGTCCTATTCTTTTCCGCAATTGCGGACAAGAAAAGGCAATTTCTATGAGAGTGCCGGCGATGTGCGGTCCGCAAATTGCGGAACGCATATCGCCGATGTCCGTGTTTTGCGGATCCGCGGATCTGTGGATCCGCAAAACACACACGGACGTGTGAATGGACCCTTACAGGTAGATGTTAGCGTAAAAATGAAGAGCACTCCTTTTACACCCTCGTCAGCTGATTCCACGTAGATGTCTACAGAACCTGTTCTATTAAACGCTTATACATGTAGAGCCCCCCTGAGAGAGAGCACAGGGTGTCAGCAGTAAGTTTGTTTTCAAGTCACTGATTATTTTGCCCTTCCTCTGATCCGTCAGAACAATAACCCACAAAAAACGGATCCTGTCTGTGGAGCATACACCTTCACTCGGTCAGCATTTGCTCAATAATGCATCAGTATTGCTAATGACAAAGGAGTGGATCCAAAACAGTGATGACATGTGAATATAATTTTTGCATGTCTTCTATGTTTTGTACCCACTCCTGCTTTTGGCTACTGTGGGGGGTTTTAACTCAGTCACTGTGCACACATACACACGTGTCAGTTTAATCTTCACCACAGGCAGAGTTTATTTCAGCAAACAATAGTAAACTTGTCCAAGCTTCAGCTTTAAGCTTTCTTCAGCCCACACATTTTCATAACATAAAGTCCCACACTTTGTATTCAGTCCAAGTAGGGTAACAAAACAATGAGATCTCACTACTCTTTGGGATCTTTCAGAGATCAACTCCCCCTCTCAGCTTGTTCAGCTTGCAGTAAGCCTGTGTACACTTGATCTCTTAGCTGAGATTCGCATAGCCCTTTTAACCATGCCTTTAGGAAAACCCCGGATGGAGTACGGGAGTGACCTGTCCCACCCAATCTCCTGGTCACTCCTAAAACCCGGACCCAAAATCCACTTTAAAAAAACCTCCCAGCAACCTATCGTTACTGGCATACTTACTTCTGGGAATTATATAACTGAGGCACACATTCTCAGTGAGACATACTGACCATCCACGATTCTCCCCTCTGGGCTACTACACTACCAAATCATACGCCAATTCTGATGGGATCATACAGCCCTTACAGCTGCTGCGCAGACAGGATCCGTTGTGCATCTCATTTTTCCTTGTTTCTGACAGATCAGAAGAAAGGTCAAATAAATGAAGATGTCAGCCAGGCCGAAATCCAAAATGTTGGGCCAGTCATGAAGTGGGGAGGGTGGGAACAGCATGAGAAGTCCACAGAGTGGACCTATGACATAGTGGTGAGGTGGAAGCAGCATGAGGAGACCACAGAGTGGCCCAATGACATGGTCTGGAGGTCGAAGCAGTATGAGGAGACCACAGAGCAGCACAATTACAGAGTTGGCAGGTGGCAGCAGCAGCATTAGGGGGAGGTCACAGAGTGGCAAAATGACAGAGTCTGGAGGTGGCAGCAGAATCAGGAGGCCACAGAGTGGCACATGACAGAGTCTGGAGTTGGCAGCAGCATGAGAAGACCACAGAGTGGCAAAATGACAGTCTGGAGGTGGCAGCAGCATGAGGAAGCCACAGAATGGCACAATGACAGAGTCTAAAAGTGGCAGCAGAATCAGGAGGCCACAGAGTGGCACACTGACAGAGTTTGGAGGTGGCAGCAGAATCAGGAGCCCACTGAGTAGCACAATGACAGAGTGTGGAGGTGGCGGCATAAGCAGCAGCATCAGGAGGAGGCCACAGAGTGGCAAGGTGACATAGTGTGGTGATGGCAGCAGCAGCATCAGGAGACCAGAAAATGGCAAGGTGACATAGTGTGCAGATGGCAGCAGCAGCAGGAGACCACACAATGGCAAGGTGACATAGTGTGGAAATGGCGGCAGTAGTAGTGCAAATGACAAAATTATATGGTCTCAAAAGGCAGGAAATGCTCAACCCCAAATGCAGTTGTGCATTTATGCTCAGGGGAGCAGATACTGCGCTTGTGGTCTGTTGCTATGGGAGATCACCAGCAAATAAGGCATATAGTGGAGGATGCCCACAGCAGACCACAAGTGCCACAGAGACATCCTACACCAGATGGTAAAATATGTGGAATGATATATATATCATTCCACATCCACACATTTTACCATCTGGCGTAGGATGTCTTTGTGGCACTTGTGGTCTGCTGTGGGTATCCTCCACTGTATGCATTTTTTGCTGGGGATCACCCATAGCAAGAGACTACTAGCGCAGTATCTGCTCCCCCAAGCATAAATGCACAACTGCATTTGGGGGTTGAGCATGTTCTGCCTTTTGAACCACGCATTTTTGTCATTTAAATTGTATATTTATATCTGGAGGTGTATAAACTTTATTTCAATGCGCCTTGATTACCATCCATAGGTGGCATTTAGTTGCACCTGTGCAGCCTGCAACATATCAGCCAGCCATGGGTGGGAAACTAAGCCTTCTCCCATTGTATGTGTGGGTAGTCACACTGGAGGGAACTGGGAACTGTTTGATGTGAGTCGGACCTTACGCTGCTGTAATTTTCCCAGGTAGGTTTAGCGTTAGGTCCGGTGCCACTTGAGAAACTTTGGCGTGGTTCACGGGCTCAGTTATGTCCTAATATAAGGGTATACTGGCTAAAGTCTAATTTTTAACATTAGTGTGAGGGTTTCGTCAGATGTTACTGTTTGCATCCACCACAGTAGTCCACCTATTCTTGTAACTATTTATTCTAAGCAGCATGAGTAGGCCACAGAGTGGCACAATGACCGAGTCTGGAGGTGACAGCAGCATGAGTGGGCCACAGAATGGCACAATGTGGCAGCAGCATGAGTAGGCCACAGAGTAGCACAATGACAGAGTATGGAGTTGGCAGCAGAATTATGAGGCCAAATAGTGGCACAATGAAAGAGTGTGGAGATGGCAGCAACATGAGTAGGCCCCTGAGTAGAACAATGACTGAGTCTGGAGGTGGTGGCAGCAGCAGAAGAATCAGGAGGAGGCCACAGAGTGGAACAATGACAGAGTGTGGAGGTGGCAGCAGCATTTGTAGGCTACAAAGTGGCACAATGATAGTGAGGAGGTGGCATCAGCATGAGGAAGCCACAGAATTGCACAATGACAGAGTCTGGAGGTGGCAGCAGAATCAGTAGCCCACAGAGTGGCACAATGATAGATTGTGGAGGTGGCGGCAGAAGCAGCAGCATCAGGAGGAGGCCACAGAGTGGCACAATGACCAAGTGTGGAGGTGGCAGCAGCATCAGGATACCACAGAGTGGAAAGGTGACATAGTGTGGAGATGGCAGCAGCAGCATCAGGAGACCAGTAAATGGCAAGGTGACATAGTGTGGAGATGGCAGCAGTGGGAGACCATAAAATGGCAAGGTGACATAGTGTGGAAATGGCGGCAGCAGCAGCATCATGATACCACAGATTGGCAAGGTGACATAATGTGGAGATGGCAGAAGCAGAAGCATCATGATACCACAGAAAGGCAAGGTATGGAGTGTACCTGAGGCAGGTAGCCAGAAGAAACCAGTCTCTTATTATAAGGATTGGGTGAGGCGACTTGGATGATCTAATCAGGTGCATCAGGAATTGGAGGGTGGAAATCCTGGCTGATCCACGCCTGATTCATCTTAACAAAGGTCAGTCTCTCCACATTTTGGGTGGACAGGCAAGTTCTCCTTGCGGTCACTATGGCCCCCGCTGCACTAAACACCCGCTCTGATGTCACACTACTGGCCAAGCAGGACAGCTTTTCCAGGGCAAACTCGGCCAGTTGCGGCCACAAATCCAGTTTGGCTGCCCAGTAGTCCAGCGGATCTTTAATGTGGGTTGGCAAGGTGCTGTCCAAGTATGCCATCACCAGCTGGTTTAGGTCCTGCTCCAGGTCTACCTGCTGCTGCTGGTGAGTAATTTCTTCACTATGTGGGTAAAGAAAGCTACTCATCAGCAACTGTAGACTCAGGCTGCTGCTGATGGAGCTGGTACTGCTCCTGCCACCCCACCCCTCCACAGCAGCCATGGCAGTGAAACGTGAGTGCAGTGGGCCCCCCCGGTCCGACGTGAGAGAGGATGGACGATGGCGCAGATAGGCAGCGGCCAACTGACTACATAGGATGTCTCTGTAGCAGTTTAGTTTGTCCTCTCTCTCAGTGGGTGTAAAAAAGGCCCCCATTCTGGACTGGTAGCGAGGGTCCAACAAGGTGGAGAGCCAGAAGTCATCCCTCTGCCGAACGTTGACAATTCAGCTGTCACTACGCAAGCAAGTGAGCATGCAGCGGGCCATTTGTGCAAGTGACTCGGAGGTGCTTTCTGCCTCCATATCCACTGCATACTGCCACGGTGTGTCTTGGTCCTCTGTCTCGTCTTCCTCATCACCCTGTGACTCCTCTGGCTGCTCCTGCTCCTCCTCTCCTGTCAGCTGAGTAGAAAAACCACCCATTTCTCTTCACATTGCCTGTGCTCCAATAGCCTCCTCCCCCTCCTCCTCCTTTTCCAGTTCAGCCCCCACAGGGCTTATGTGGCCGTGAGATCTAGGTGCCACGTCTCCAGTCCTCTGACTAGCCATTGTTACCACCATCTGTTCCAGGACATGAAGCAGTGGAATGACATCGTTCATACCGTAGTCCTGGCGACTGACAAATAACGTGGTGTCCTCAAAGGGCATGAGCAAATGGCAGGTGTCACGCATTAGCTGCCACTGGCTGACATCGAAGTTACAAAAGGGGAGTACTCCTATCCGCTTGCATCATCAAGAAATTGTTGATGGCCTTTCTCTGTTTGTATAGTCGATCCAACTTATGGATGGTGAATATCCAACGGGTGGAAACGTCGCTTATCAGCCTATGTTGGGGGATGCCATTAGGCCTCTGCAACTCAAGGAGGGTGTGCTTTGCGGTGTACGAGTGGCTTAAGTGCATACAAAATTTCCTGGCCATTTTAAGACTTTAGGAACCGCTTGACAACCAGTTTAAACACGTGTGCCATGCAGGGCACATGGCTCGGCATTCCTTGAAGCAGCGCCGACACATTGTTCTTCCCATTGTCGGTCAGTTTTCGTGGAGCTTACAGTTGTCGTGGAGAAAGCCAGCATTCGATTTCTTGGTGAATCAGACGGAGCAGTTCCTCCCCTGTGTAACTCCGTTCGCCCAGAGAAACGAGGTGCAGAACAGCATGACACCACCCTGCCTGGTACATGAGGTATGCTGGAAGAGTACTGTGACTTGTCCCTGCAGCGGAGGCTGAGGACACGGTGGAGGATGAGGAGGCAGCGGCAGACATTGTCGCTGGACCAACGATGTGAGAGCGTGGAGCTGGAGGTGGGGAAACCTGGCCAAGTTGCTGGTGTGGCTCTACAGGAACCACAATAACTCATTTGGCCATAAAGGACATGTACTGTCCCAGACCATAGTTACAGCTCCACACGTCAGCGCTGCCGTGCACTTTGGCAGACACTGACAGGCTCAAGGACTCGCCCACCTTCTCTTCTGCATATTTGTGAAGGGCTGGTACTGCCTTTTTTCGCAAAGAAATGACGACTTGGGACTCTCCACCTCGGCTTGGCACAAGCCATCAGTTCTCTGAAAGGTGCAGAGTCCACCACTTGGAAAGGGAGGGATTTCAGCACCAGCAGCAACTTGGACAGGAACATGTTTAGCTTCTGCGCCGTTGGATGCATGCACGCATACTGCTGTCTCTTGGCAATCGCTTCGGTGATCGATTGCTGAATGACTGACTAAGTAGGAGGAAGAGGAGGAGCAGGAGTATCTGGACCAGCAGAAGATGAGAATGACTGACAGCTCCCTTCGGCTGAGATGGTGGAGCCTTGACTGACTGAAACCCGATGCGTGCCACTGGGTGATGCAGCAGTTGATGCGGCAGGCTGACCACCACATCAGAGCCACGGTTCTCCCAGGCCACTGTATGGCGATGCTGGATATCTTGACGCAGGGCCGTAGTACCAACATAGGCACCCTGGCCATGCTTCACCTTCTGCCCACAGATTTGACATATGGCCACGTTCACCTCCTCTGGCGCTTTGAAAAAATACTGCCACACCGCTGAGTAGGGGATATTCCCCCCAACAGTCCGCATTGACTGACTGCTACCACCGCTGCCTCCGTGAACCCCTGCACCACTACTTCCGGGGCAGGTAGGCTGCCTGCTCTGCTGCTGCCCTATGGGCAAGCTGCTACCCTCTTCTCCTTTTAATGATGAAGCTCCTTCAGCACTTGACTCCCAAGTGCGATCGGCTTCATCATCATCATTGAGTAGTGTCTGCACGTCAACCTCAACAGCGTCTGGGTCAGGAGCCTGACCACTTGCAACACCACCACCCACACCACTCTCCTCATTACTACTTTCCCGCCTAGCGGAGGAAGCGTCAGATGTTTCCTCCGCATGTTGGCTGGGCAGTAGCTGCTTAGTGTATTGTAGTAGCTCCTTCTTGCTGAAAAGTGTAGCTGAGTCTACAGCATATACGATTCCTCTTGGTGAAGGAACAGAAAAGGACATTGGAAGGTTGAGGACAGGTGAGGGCACAGGGCCTGCTTCCTGGACTTGCCAACTGAGGGTTGTCTCTGACGAACCTACCAACTGTTGGCTGGGGGTGTCTGATGTCACTTGGGATGAACTGGATGACCGAGTTAGCCAATCCAGAACCGCTGGGTTGCTGGTCAAGACACGACCGCTAAATTACATCGGGAGCTCAGGCCTCTTGCTGCGACTCCTTCTGCCACGCCCCCTTACTCTACTGTGACCTCTGCCTGCACCAGAAACATTTAGGCCTCTGCCAATCCTTTGTGTATGGCCTGGCACTTCTCTGTCAGACATACTTTTAGCTGAACAAAATAAATCAAAAGCAACTTAAAACACCCCTAAGAGCAACAAATATATATTTTTTTTGTACTGAAATAGGCCACTAAGCGCTTTCACCACAAATAAAATAATAAATATAGAAATACCACAAATAAAGGCAACTGTGAACTGAGTATATATTTTTATTGTAGTACAGAAATACGTCAGTAAACACTTTCAACCCCAGATAACTGCAGAAGTGAACTGCATATATATTTTTCTTGGAGTACAGAAATACCTCACTAAACATTTTTTAACCCCAAATTACTGCAAGTGAACTGAGTATATATATTTCTTGTAGTACAGAAATGCATCACTAAACACTCTCAGCACATATAGCTACAGAAGTGAACTGCGTATATATTTTTCTTTTTGTAATGAAATAGGACACTAAACGCTTTTACCGCAAATAACAGGAACAGTGAACTGCGTATATATTTTTCTTGTAGTACAGAAATACGTCACTAAACGTTCTCGGCACATATAGCGGCAGAAGTGAACTGCATATATATTTTTATTTTTGTATGAGATAGGCCACTAAACGCTTATACTACGAAAAACGGCAACAGTGAACTGCGCATATATTTTTCTTGTAGTACAGAAATACATTACTAAACGCTCTCCGCAGATATAGCTGCAGAAGTGAACTGCGTATATATTTTTCTTATTGTAATGAAATAGGCCACTAAACGCTTTTAAGCCAAATAACAGGAACAGTGAACTGCGTATATATTTTTCTTGTAGTACAGAAATACGGCACTAAACGCTCTCAGCACATATAGCTGCAGAAGTGATCTGCATATATATTTTTCTTTTAGTAAAGAGATAGGCCCCTAAATGCTTTTACAGCAAATAATGGCAACAGTGAACTGAGTTTATATTTTTCTTGTAGTTCAGAAATACCTAACTAAACACTTTTAACCCCAAATAACTTCAGAAGTGAACTGCGTATATATTTTTCTTATTGTAATGAAATAGGCCACTAAATGTTTTAAGCCAAATAACAGAAACAGTGAACTTTATATATATTTTTCTTGTAGTACAGAAATACGGCACTAAACGCTCTCAGCACATATAGCTGCAGAAGTGAACTGCATATATATTTTTCTTTTAGTAAAGAGATAGGACACTAAATGCTTTTACCGCAAATAATGGCAACAGTGAACTGAGTATATATTTTTCTTGTAGTTCAGAAATATCTTACTAAGCGCTTTTAACCCCAAATAACTGCAGAAGTGAACTGCGTATATATTTTTCTTGTAGTACAGAAATAAGTTACTAAACGCTCTCCGCAGATATAGCTGCAGAAGTGAACTGTGTAGATATTTTTCTTTTTGTAATGAAATAGGCCACTAAACGCTTTTACCGCAACTAACGGCATCAGTGAACTGTGTATATATTTTTCTTGTAGTACAGAAATACCTCACTAAATGCTTTTAACCCGAAATAACTGCAGAAGTAAACTGCATATGTATTTTTCATGTAGTATAAAAATATGTCACTAAACGCTCTCAGCACATATAGCTGCAGAAATGACCTGCGTATATATTTTTCTTTTTGTAATTAGATAGTCTACTAAACGATTTTACCGCAAATAAAGGCAACAGTGAACTGTGTATAAACTTTTCTTGTAGTACAGAAATACCTCACTAAACGCTTTTAACACCAAATAACTGCAGAGGAGAACTGCGTATATATTTTTGTTTTAGTTCAGAAATACGTCACTAAACGCTCTCAGCACATATAGCTGCAGAAGTGACCTGTGTATATATTTTTCTTTTTGTAATGAAATAGTCCACTAAACGATTATACCGCAAATAACGGCAACAGTGAACTGCGTATTAACTTTTATTGTAGTACAGAAATACGTCACTAAATGCTCTCAGCACATATAGCTGCAGAAGTGAACTGCATATATATCTTTCTTTTTGTAATGAAATAGGCCACTAAACGCTTTTACGGCAAATAACAGGAACAGTGACCTGCGTATATATTTTTCTTGTAGTACAGAAATATGTCACTAAACGCTCTCAGCACATATAGCTGCAGAAGTGAACTGCGCATATATTTTTCTTTTTGTAATGAAATAGGCCACTAAACGCTTTTACCGCAATTAACAGGAACAGTGAACTGTGTATATTTTTTTCTTATAGTTAAGAAATACCTCCCTAAATGCTTTTAACCCCAAATAACTGCAGAAGTGAACTGCATATATATTTTTCTTGTAGTACAGAAATATGTCACGAAACGCTCTCATCACACATATAGCTGGAGAATTGAACTGCGTATATATTTTTCTTTTTGTAATGAAATAGGCCACTAAACGCTTTTACCGCAAATAACAACATCAGTGAACTGCGTATATATTTTTCTTATAGTACAGAAATAAGCTCCTAAACTCTCTCTGCAGATATAGCTGCAGAAGTGAACTGTGTAGATATTTTTCTTGTTGTAATGAAATAGGCCACTAAACGCTTTTACCGCAACTAACGGCATCAGTGAACTGCATATATATTTTTCTTGTAGTACAGAAATACCTCACTAAATGCTTTTAACCCCAAATAACTACAGAAGTAAACTGCGTATATATTTTTCTTGTAGTAGAGAAATATATCACTAAACACTCTCAGCACATATAGCTGCAGAAGTGACCTGTGTACATTTTTTTCTTTTTGTAATGAAATAGTGCACTAAATGATTTTACCGCAAATAACGGCAACAGTGAACTGCGTATTAACTTTTATTGTAGTACAGAAATACGTCACTAAATGCTCTTAGCACATATAGCTGCAAAAGTGAACTGCATATGTATTTTTCGTTTTGTAATCAAATAGGCCACTAAACGCTTTTAAAGGCAAATAATGGCATCAGTGAACTGCGTATATATTTTTCTTTTAGTACTGAAATACTCCACTAAACGCTTTCACCACATATCACGGTAAAAGAGGAGAGAATATTTAAAAGAAGAAAAACTGCTGCAAGAGGACATAGTTTTAAATTAGAGGGGCAAAGGTTTAAAAGTAATATCAGGAAGTATTACCGTACTTTACTAAGAGAGTAGTGGACGCATGGTATAGCATTCCTGCAGAAGTGGTAGCTGCAAATACAGTGAAGGAGTTTAAGCATGCATGGGATAGGCATAAGGCCATCCTTCATATAAGATAGGGCCAGAGGCTATTCATAGTATTCAGTATATTGGGCAGACTAGATGGGCCAAATGGTTCTTATCTGCCGACACATTCTATGTTTCTATGTTTCTATATAACTGCAGAAGTGAACTGCATATATATTTTAATTTTTCCACAGATATAAGCCACTAAAGGCTTTTTAACATAGCACTTGTACCTGAAGAACAAATTGCTGGAATGACAGAACTGTATAATGGCTATTTCGATCCCCAAATTATCTTTCTCTGCACTAGCTGCTGATTGGCTACATGCATGCAAGACAATCTTGGTAATCCCGCCTTCCCAGAGTTCCTTGCCCCATGTCCTCAGTCCTCACACGTGTTGCCGCCCTTTTTAGAAAATATTGCGATTCCTTACCACGAAGCGCGAGGAAATTCGTATTCTTTGCGAATCAAATTTTTCCTGAAATTCGGATTGAATTCCATCTCGTCTGATGCGATTAGCTCATCGCTAGTGTTGGGCACGAATATTCGCATCGTGAATTTTAACAGCGAATATTCCCACTTCGAGAATTCGCAAAAATTTAGAATATAATGCTATATATTCTTATTCGCGAATATTCTAGATTTTATTTTCCTCTGAACCTATGATCCCTCTCTGCTTCTTTCTTGTGGGCAAATGAGAAGGCTGCAATGTCTTTATCTGAGCTTAGCAACATCCCTAGCAACCAATAGGAAAGTTTAGTATATAAGAACCTCCCCAGCAGCCATTTTCTGCAGTTTTTTTTTTAAAGTTCTGAGAGAGACAGCAGTGTCATTGCTGTGCTCTGTGTTTCGGTGTGTCACATTACATTAGATAGTTAGTTAGCTTATATATATAATACAGATAGTTAGTGGGAGATAGTCAGTGTAGGTTAGATTGTGCTATATTGTAGTGTAGCTGATAGGTTCCAGTGTATTCTGTTAGGTAGTGTAATAGGTTCTGCTGTCCATACATACATGCTACAGGCAAGTTCACAAGAGTACTTAGTGCACCAATCACTAATATGTAGTCAGACCTGCTAAAATGAGAAGTTGCACGTATTGCGCAAAAATATGCACATCATTAATTGCCGATTTGCGCAAATAACGAATATATCAGAGCACTCTATCTGCATATTAAGCTATTGTAATGTTCTGCCATGCCAACCATTTTCTCCAGTCTCAGGAAACTTTTAACAGCTTGAAAAATGTAGCAAAACGCTTATATTACATTACAATCAAGAAAATAATCTCGAATCCGTGAATTTATGATGAATATTCTCCCAAATATTTGTAAAATATCGCAAATTTGAATATTGCCCCTGATGCTCATCACTAGAGATGAGCGAACACATAGATGTTCGGGTTCGAGAAGTTCGGCCGAACTTCCCGAAAATGTTCGGGTTCGGGATCCGAACTCGACCCGAACTTTATCCCGAACCCGAACCCCATTCAAGTCAATAGGGACCCGAACTTTTAGGCGCTAAAAAGGCTGTAAAATAGTCCAAGAAAGGGCTAGAGGGCTGCAAAAGGCAGCAAAATGTAGGTAAATGCCCTGCAAACAAATGTGGATAGGGAAATGAATAAAAATAAAATAAAATAAATAAAAATTAACCAATATCAATTGGAGAGAGGTCCCATAGCAGAGAATCATGCGCCATATCACCAACCACTGGAGAAGGCCACTTTCAGTTATTTCGGCCCCAGCACCCAGACAGAGGAGAGAGGTCCCACAGCAAGGAATCATGCGTTATATCACCCACCACTGGAGAAGGCCACTTTAAGTTATTTCGGCCCCAGCACCCAGACAGAGGAGAGAGGTCCCACAGCAAGGAATCATGCGTCATATCACCCACCACTGGAGAAGGTCACTTTCAGTTATTTCAGCCCCAGCACCCAGACAGAGGGTAGAGGTCCCACAGCAAGGAATCATGCGTCATATCACCCACCACTGGAGAAGGCCACTTTCAGTTATTTTGGCCCCAGCACCCAGACAGAGGAGAGAGGTCCCACAGCAAGGAATCATGCGTCATATCACCCACCACTGGAGAAGGCCACTTTCAGTTATTTCGGCCCAAGCACCCAGACAGAGGAGAGAGGTCCCACAGCAAGGAATCATGCGTTGTATCGCAAACCACTGGAGAAGGCCACTTTCAGTTATTTAGGCCCTGGCGCCCAGATTGAGGAGAGGTTCATTCAACTTTGGGTTGCACCGCAAGATCATGGTAAAGTTAAAAAAATGAGGATTCAATAATGAAGTGCCCCGGAGTACATGAATACATGGTTGAGGGGGAGGCAGTTATAAATGTCTATTCAGCACAAGGGAGGGACAGGTCCTGAGGGATCCATGCCTGGTTCATTTTTATAAACGTCAGCTTGTCCACATTGGCTGTGGACAGGCGGCTGTGTTTGTCAGTAATGACGCCCCCTGCTGTGCTGAATACACGTTCAGACAAAACGCTGGCCGCCGGGCAGGCCAGAACCTCCAAGGCATAAATTGCTAACTCTGGCCACGTGGACAATTTGGAGACCCAGAAGTTGAATGGGGTCGAACCATCAGTCAGTACGTGGAGGGGTGTGCAGACGTACTGTTCAACCATGTTAGTGAAATGCTGCCTCCTGCTAACACATTCCGTATCAGGTGGTGGTGCAGTTAGCTGTGGCGTGGAGACAAAACTTTTCCACATTTCTGCCATGCTAACCCTGCCCTCAGAGGAGCTGGCTGTGACACAGCTGCATTGGCGACCTTTTGCTCCTCGTCTTCCTTCCCTTGGGCTTCCACCTGTTCCCCTTTGACATTTGGGAATGCTCTCAGGAGCGCGTCTACCAGCGTGCGCTTGTACTCGCGCATCTTCCTATCACGCTCCAGTGCAGGAAGTAAGGTGGGCACATTATCTTTGTACCGGGGATCCAGCAGGGTGGCAACCCAGTAGTCCGCACACGTTAAAATGTGGGCAACTCTGCTGTCGTTCATGTAGTCGCTCATGTGTGTCAGGATCCCCAGAGGTAAGGACAAGCTGTCCTCTGTGGGAGGCGTATCGTCATCGTCCTCCATATCCCCCCAGCCACGCACCAGTGATGGGCCCGAGCTGTGTCGGGTGCCACCCCGCTGTGAACCTGCTTCATCCGCATCCTCCTCCACCTCCTCCTCATCCTCCTCGTCCTCCAGTAGTGGGCCCTGGCTGGCCACATTTGTACCTGGCCTCTGCTGTTGCAAAAAACCTCCCTCTGAGCCACTTCTAACAGACTGGCCTGAAAGTGCTAAAAATGACTCCTCATCCTCCTCCTCCTCCTCCTCCTAGGCCGCCTCCTCTTCCGTCATCGCCCTAAGCGTTTTCTCAAGGAGACATAGAAGTGGTATTGTAACGCTGATAATGGTGTCATTGCCACTGGTCATGTTGGTGGAGTACTCGAAACAGCGCAACAGGGCACACAGGTCTCGCATGGAGGCCCAATCATTGGTGGTGAAGTGGTGCTGCAGCTGAAACTCCACTATGGCCTGCTGCTGCTCACACAGTCTCTCCAGCATGTGCAAGGTGGAGTTCCACCTGGTGGGCACGTCGCATATGAGGCGGTGAGCGGGAAGGCCGAAGTTACGCTGTAGCGCAGACAGGCGAGCAGCGGCAGGATGTGAACGCCGGAAGCGCGCACAGACGGCCCACACTTTATGCAGCAGCTCTGACATGTCAGGGTAGTTGTGAATGAACTTCTGCACCACCAAATTCAACACATGCGCCAGGCAAGGGATGTGCGTCAAACCGGCTAGTCCCAGAGCTGCGACGAGATTTCGCCCATTAGCGCTCACCACTAGTGTTGAGCGCGAATATTCGAATAGCGAATTTTTATTGCGAATATCGGCACTTTGCTAATTCGCGAATATTTCGAATATAGCGCTATAAATTCACTATTTCGAATATTCGTTGTTGGTTTTTTTTTTTATAGTTTTTTGTTTAAGTTATATTTTTTTTCTTTCCCACTTCCCAAAAGTAGTTCTTACCTGTCCTGAGGATTCCTGGCTTCCTGGCTGCTCCAGTCAGTGCCCGTTGCCGCTTGTGCCGAATTCTGTGCTCATGGAGCGTCCCCATTACCATGGGAACGTCTCCATATACTAAAATGTACTGTCGGATTTGAGAATTACATTGAAATCGCAATGCGATTAATTCAAGTTATATTAATCGCTCTGCGATTACAACTTAGCAGTGCACTGCCATCTTACATATTAGGCTAGAATTAACGAATATGGAATATAGCAGCAGTGCTAAGTAGATATCGCCATGCGATTACTCCAAGTTACATTAATCGCATTGCGATTTCAATTAGCACTGCTATAATATATTCCATATTGGTTAACTTCGTTAATTCTAGCAAGCTGACCCATTATAAACCCAGCTCGAAGTTGAAATCGCAATGCGATTAATATAACTTGAATTAATCGCATTGCGATTTTAACAGATATGGTTTACTATGGTTACTAAAACGAAAATGGAGAATACTTCGTAATCTTCGATTTGAGGAATATGACGAATACATTTGTCATATTCGCTTATTCTACCAAGCCAACCATAGTAAACCAGGTCTAAGTAGAAATTGCAATGCGATTAATTCAAGTTATATCAATCGCATTGCGATTTCAACGTAATTCTCAAATCCGACAGTACATTTTAGTATGGAGACGTTCTTGGCTTGGTAGAATAAGCGAATATGACGAATGTATTCCTCACATTTCTCAAGACGAAGATAACGAAGTATTCTCCATCTTCGTTTTAGCAACCATAGTAAACCATGTCTGTTAAAATCGCAATGAGATTAATTCAAGTTATATTAATCGCATTGTGATTACAACTTAGCACTGCTATCTTACATATTAGGCTAGAATTAACGAATATGGAATATAGCAGCAGTGCTAAGTAGAAATCGCAATGCGATTACTTCAAGTTATATTAATCGCATTGCGATTTCAACTTCGAGCTGGGTTTATAATGGGTCAGCTTGCTAGAATTAACGAAGTTAACGAATATGGAATATATTATAGCAGTGCTAATTGAAATCGCAATGCGATGAATGTAACTTGGAGTAATCACATTGCGATTTCTACTTAGCACAGCTGCTATATTCCATATTCGTTAATTCTAGCCTAATATGTAAGATAGCAGTGCACTGCTAAGTTGTAATCGCAATGCGATTAATATAACTTGAATTAATCGCATTGTGATTTCAACGTAATTCTCAAATCCGACAGTACATTGTAGTATATGGAGAAGTTCCCATGGTGATGGGGACGCTCCATGAGCATGGAAATTGGCAGAAGCTGCAACGGGCACTGACTGGAGCAGCCAGGAAGCCAGGAATCCTCAGGACAGGTAAGAACTACTTTTGGGAAGTGGGAAAGAAAAAAATATGAAAATATAAAAACCAAAAAAAAAAAGGAATATTCGAAATAGCGAATTTATAGCGTTATATTCGAAATATTCGTGAATTAGCGAAGTGCCGATATTCGCGATAAAAATTCGCTATTCGAATATTCGCGCTCAACACTATCTGTGGTTAGGTGGACCTTGCCACAGATGGCGTTGCGCAGTGCACACTTGATTTTATCGGATACTTGGTTGTGCAGGGAAGGCACGGCTGTCTTGGAGAAGTAGTGGCGGCTGGGAACAACATACTGTGGGACAGCCATGGACATCAGCTGTTTGAAGCTGTCTGTGTCCACCAGCCTGAATGACAGCATTTCAAAGGCCATTAGTTTAGAAATGCTGGCATTCAGGCCCAGGGCTCGAGGGTGGCTAGGTGGGAATTTATGCTTTCTCTCCAAGGTTTGTGAGATGGAGAGCTGAACGCTGCCGTGTGACATGGTGGAGATGCTTGGTGACGCAGATGGTGGTGTCGGTGGCACATCCTCTGTTTGGTGGGCGGCAGATGCCAATGTTCCTCCCGATGCGGAGGAAGAGGCCGAGGCAGCAGCAGAAGAGGGAGCAGGGGGAGCCAGAGTGAGTTCCTTGCTTTTAAGGTGTTTACTCCATTGCAGTTCATGCTTTGCATGTAGATGCTTGGTCATGCAGGTTGTGCTAAGGTTCAGAGCGTTAATGCCTCGCTTCAGGCTCTGATGGCACAGCGTGCAAACCACTCGGGTCTTGCCGTCGGCACATTGTTTAAAGAAGTGCCATGCCAGGGAACTCCTTGAAGCTGCCTTTGGGGTGCTCGGTCCCTGGTGGCGGTGGCCAGTAGCAGGCGAACTCTCTTGGTAGCGGCTGTTCTGCTTTTGCCCCCTGCTCCCTCTTTTGCTACGCTGTTGGCTCGGTCTCACCACTGCCTCTTCCTCTGAACTATGAAAATGCAAAATAAATGTGGATCCCCAGTTATGGGTCTACAACACAATGAAAGCCAGATATCCCTCAAAGGAAGGAAAACCGAGCAAAGGGGTGTCTCCATTACAGAGATCACCAAATCCACCATATTTAGTGGCCCCTATGTCAAGATCCCGCTTTTTTACAAGCTTTAAGGATGTGACGGGGAAAACCTAAGCCAGTTATCCATCCACAGACAGCTGTTTCGGGGTGTTGCCCCTCATCAGTGCGGAGTAGGATTCTGGCTAACCGGGAGCAATGCCTCGGAGACTATTGGTGATCTCTGTAATGGAGACACCCCTTTGCTCGGTTTTCCTTCCTTTGAAGTTTGGCTAGCCAAAGCGGGAAAACCAGATTTAGGGGATTGGTATTTTGGCAATTGTATTTAACCCCTTAATAAAATTTTGAAATTGCTATCCTGAGTTTCTAGGGGTGACAATAAGCACAGCCAAGCCCCTGATGTAGGATATAGCAAAAAAAAACTAGTATTGATGGATTGATGGATTGGAAAGTAAGGTTGTTCTTTTTTGGGGATGCTACTCTGTATATAACAGGGGTCTTCCAGCTCATTCAACAAGGACAGCACGATTTGTTTTTAGTTCTGTATTTTTAGAGACCTGCACCTAGTAATCCATGTCAGGATGATGTTCTATAGTGTTCTATAACCAAACTCTGTCCTGTTTGTCTGTCCTCCCACGTACACGTAGGTCATAAAGTGGATGGGGTTTGTGCACATATGAATGATTGTAAACGTTCGAGGTACTCCCGGTTAGGGCTTAAAAGCAACCCACAAATGGGGATATAAATGTTCGGAGGTATGGTATGCTAGTCATTGGACATTGTCAATATTTTGAAATTACCCTGCAGAAAAGTCTCAGGCAAGTTGCAGGCGCACACATCTTTTGGTGGTTTATGATGGCAAATTTGCATGTGACCTACAGCCAAAACAGTGTTTTTTTTTTGCAACTCTTGCTTCAAGGTCGCAGCATATGATATGTCACATAGTGACAACAATTAACAATGAAACATCACGATTTTAATGTTGCATGGCACATATCACTATGTAGGTCCAGCCCAAAGTGGGAGTTTTTGGTAGTTAGCCTCGACTATAGGCTCTTAAAATTATAGGTTTTTGTAACCATGCAGAAATACTGAATCCTGAAAAATAGAGTTTTACTTCTCTGATCCATAACATTCTAGCCCATTTTTTTGTTTGCCACATGTAGTGTTTAAATGGCTGTATTGCCTTTGCCACATGTAGTGTCTGAATGGTTGTCCGGTTGTAACAGTTGCTGTGAATTAGGGCTCAGCATGGGTCACAAATGCAATAAGAAGTATTTCTTTTTTGGGATATGCTTTCCTTCAAGTTTTTAAATAATTTTCAATAAATATGCTGGAGAACTTTTTCCTCAGTTTATGTTTCATTCTGTACAAATACGTAGAATACATGTTGAGAACAATTCTGTGAGAAAATGTTGACTTCTATGGTTATATTATTTTAGTATGCAAATAATTTTAATAGTAATAAAAAAAAGATGACAAATACACGGAGATGTCTTTTTATGTGTATTATTGTAGAGATTTAAATATTCAGCAGTAATGGTCAGTAGTGTTGAGAGCGAATATTCTAATCGCAAATTTTTATAGCGAATATCAGGGACTTCGAGATTTTGCGAGAATCTAGATTATAGTGCTATAACTTCATAACAGCGAATATTCAACATTTTTTTTTATCACTAGCTAAATCTATAATCTTTTCTTACTTATTGTATATAACTTCTCTTTATCCTTATTATGCTATCTATCATCTGTACCTTTTTTTTGTTTATAGTTATTATTTTACCCATCATTAATAAACTTTTATTATAAACATCTTCCTACCTGTCATTAATAATTTATTTTTATAGATGCTATATTATTTTTAAAATAAATTATTACCTATAACACACAATAAACAACATATAACAGACAATCACACAAAGGTTGTATGCCAAAAGCCGGGTATGTGCAAGCCAACAACCTATCCATGAGACAGGTACTGTCACCATACCTTACAATGGCAGCCTTGGCTGCATCAGACATACAAGACCGGCTCTCTATCCAAAAGGAGAGAGACAGTGAGCCTCAAAGAAGCTTAATTTGAGTTAGATGGCTTGGGGGACCTGTGCACCTACATCATTATCATTAGGGTGACAAAAATTGTAAAACATTTTTTGGATGCCAGCTAACTCTTCTCTCACTGCTTAGGAGGGCTGCATAAAAATTTTCAGTTTTCTAATTGTCCTAACATTATATTCAATAACCTTTCTATACTGTTTTGTCATGTAAACTCATTTGCATAAACTTGGTCATATGGAAATGTTGACTGTATGTTTCTCATGGATAGGTTGTTGGCTTATAGCTTTTGTGTGATTGTTTGTTATATGTTATGGGAAATGAAATTGCATGCACAATATGTGTATATTGCATTGCCAATTTTTGCAATCATGAATTTGCAAATTTATGGAAAATATTCAGCTAAAAATTCATAAGATATCGCAAATTCTAATATTGCCTATGCCGCTCATCACTAATGGTCAGTGTAACTCTATTTATAGAGGTTATTAGTAATTAAACTGAGTATGATCCCCATCCTGATGCAGCAATTTCCCATTTTTGCTTTTTTGTTTTTCACTCCCTGCTTTCCCACAGCCATAACTTTTTAATTCCTCAGTTCACATTACCATAAGAGGACTTGTGTAACGCCCCAGAGTGGCATTACCACTCCTATGCCCTGATTCTATATGTGTATGCTAATATCATGTCATCTATGCATTTATTTCAGGTAAGATGAACTGTGCATTTCTAATGTTTGTAATGGTTATGTTCAAATGTAATATGCCTGGTTCACCAGCAGGTGGCAGCAAACATAGCAGAGCTGTACTTAGAGAGAATCAAGCTTTCCATTCTAACCCCCCTCTGTGGAGAGGTGGGCGAGTCCCACTTCCTGCAGGAAGGGTGGGGATCAGTTTTAGTTAGTGTAGCTTACCCCCTGCTAATGGTGGGTATGCTGGGCATGTCTCTGCTGGACGTGCCAAGGCCAAGCCAAGCCAGCCAGAGCACCTTCAGCTCTGATCGATGTGGAGGCCACAGCTTAGAGCCTCAGGAGCCAGGAGGAGAGTTCCCTGGCATAATTAAGAGACAGACTACAAAGAGAGAAGTTATAGCATAAAGAAGAAGTTAAGTTATACATGAAGCCTGTCAGTACAGCAGAGCCAGAGAGCAATAGATGAAGTAGAGATGAGTTTGCCTGCCAAGTTTTAATGCCAAAGCCTGCTGGGACCAAGACAAAGTTGGAAGATTGTGTCTGATAAAAGTTTACCAAAGTAAAGCTGCATCTTAAGGTCTGGACTCAAGTTATTCTTTTATCCCTCAATTATTCACCCCTATTTGTTTGCTTTGAAACCAACACCTGGGGTCCAATCATATCCAGGTAGAAGCACCGTGACACTCACTTACACTGGAAGGGACATTTTAGTAGTGTTGATCGAGCACAAAAGTGCCTATGTGCTCTGGACGAACACTTTGTGATGTTCGGGTGCTATACAGAGCACCCGAGCACAATGGAAGTCAATAGGAGAACCCGAGCATTAAACCAGGCACCCCATGCTCTGAAGAGTGGAGTGTGTCGGGACTCTAGTTTGGCTTAGGTGTCCCTGCTCTGACTCCATATAAGCCAGTGCTTATATATAGTCAGTGCTTGGGAAGACCCCAGTGTATTTAAATCTAATTTCTGCTGGGATTCGCACTTACAGCTTCCACATCACAGCCAAGTGATTAAATTTATATATTTTATATTTTTTTAGTTACTGTAAAAAATGTATGGCACAAAATAAATGTGTATTTACTAAAAATAAAAAATAAATAAATAACAATAATAATAAAAATAATAAAAAAAAAAAATTCCACAGCACTTCCTTAAATAATGAAAAAAGGTTCTTCTTTATTTACCGGGTAAAAAGCGACGTTTCGGTGCACCCAATGGCACCTTTCTCAAGCAGTGATCAAAATGGTGTGGCATTCAGTATATTTATACATATGTGTTCAATTAAAACAATTACAACATTTACATAATCAGTGACATGTAAACAATACAGAAAATCAAATATATCCAGTGATCAAACATTATAATCATAATGAAAATGTCCTGTGTTAAAAATTCATCAATAAATAAGTATATCCGTGACAAAAATATACAACCAAAGACGTGCATGTACGGAATAAAGCATAAAAACATATGCTGCTAATTATAAGTGACAGGTGTGCATGATAAAATTGGATTAAAAACAATACCGGTAACATGGAGAGATCAACTGTGGCCAGCATCGTGGTGGATCCTTGCGCGTCCACAATTACAGACTGCACTTGTCCGAAGGAATTCAAGACGGCGTGACGTCATGACGTCGTGGCGTCGTCCACGTGATGTGTCACAACCCGATGTAATCATATAATCCGGCTTTGTTATGCATTGCCATGGCGAGTAAGTTGCCATGGCAAAGTGACGCCGTCGGCATGATGCGTCACAACCTCGTTCAGTCATGTGACTCAAGTTTGAAGTAAGTTATCCTGGCGCTGGAAAGTTATCTGATCCGCGTCCAATTGACAACGTCATCTTCACATAATGAATCTTAAAGCATGAGTAAAATATGTAATACAAACAAAAATAAAAAGCAAAAATAATCAAAGAGTCACTCCAAGGAGAATCGTGTGTGGACACCCTGTTTACAAAGAAAATTGGACTATTATTGTCTAAGAGTACTGTCGGATGCACGCACTTACAACATATTTGATGTGTCATGGCAAACTACCCACGGTTTAATAGAAACGCTAGATTGGCATATATTAAATAGCTCAAACAGCGATATCACACTTAAAGAGACACTGTTGTGTTATTCTAAAAGAAACCTAGGACAATCTGTCGTGATTTGTGTGCCATCGTGATCCCTCACACGGCACACCTCTGACTTATTTATCAGGGTATACATCAGGTCACTAATGTGAAAACCCCAATATGAGTCCTCTCAGTTCAATGATGTATTTTTAAAGAGAAAAACCATCTCGGGTTATGCCAATGGTGGGGAAGTGGGTGTTACCAACATATGTAACACCCACTTCCTCACATAGGGGACTGTCCTCAAAGCCACTGGCACTCCAGTTTTCAATTTGCAACCTGCCGTGCGATCCTTTATATTTTTTTCTATATATATATATATATATATATATATATATAATGGAAAACGATAGCGGCACTGGAAAAACGAAAATATAATGGATGGGTGCTAGGTCCCAGGGTATAGCTGCTTACCCAGAATCTTTTCATAAATTAGATTTATATACACTGGGGTGTCCACAAGCACTGACTCCATATATGGACATAGCTATATACGGAGTCAGGGACTCCTAATCCATGGACTCACACTGAGGGATTCCCCCACTGTACAGCGATCTTCTGCATAGAAATAGAGGCTAAATTAGATTTAAATGCCGAACACTGCGATGTGCCGAGCATAGCGATGCTCGAGATGAACTGGTGTTCGGCCAAGCATGCTCGCTCAACACTACATTTTATGCCACCCTATACTACTTGGCCATTCCTACACCTGGGTTTCACCAACATCACAAAAGTGGCCCTGGCCTTCACTTCACTTTTTTTTTTGCGGGACAAGTTGTACTGACTTGTGTTCTCCATTCTCCTGGTCAGTACAATTATGGCAATACCATATTTGTATAGTTTTTCTTGCGGTTTAATACTGAAAAAAAAATAAAAATGAAAAAATGTTTTTCTCGTCATCGCCGAATTCTGACCCCCATAACTTTTTAATAGTTATGTCTACAGAAATATATGAGGGGTTATTTTTAGTGGCATGATCTATAGTTTGTCAATACTACGCAGTGATGCCCATTGTTAATTTTTATTTTGGGGAAAGGGGGAGGGTGATTAGAATTTTTATATTCTTTTGTATTTTTTTCAAACTTTTTTTTTCTTCCATAAGGAGACATTGTATTTCCCAAATCCCAGTTAAGCCAGTACTCTCTGTTCTGCACTGGTATAGCTTCAAGGAGCCTGTGGTACTCACCAAAGTGCTGAGTCCTCTTCAAACAGCTGATCTGCAGGGGTGCTGGGAGTCTCATCCCCACCGATCCTGAATGTAGGTCATCAGTAGAAAACACTCAGAAATCCCCTTTAATTATAAGCCTCCATATTAAAATTGACTGTGATTGCATTGAAATTCAATATAAGTATGAGAGATTTAAGGCATCCTGACTTTTCATTTTTTCCAATTTAATGTGTCAGTAACAGTCATTGGCCCAAAAGCAACTTAAGCAGGGAGGAATCATGACTTCAGATGGAAAAAAATAACGAATATTCTAAAAAACGAAAATATAGCACTATATTCTATTTTTCGCATAAGAGAATTTTTTTTTTTTAAATAATGAAGAATATTCTAATTCACTACAGACTACAATATTGCAGCCTTCTCACATTGGCCCACAAGCAAGAAGCAGGAAGGTATAATAGGTAATGAGTTCAGATAAACATAATAGCAATATTCGTTTTTACGAATATATATCACTATATTTGAAACATTCGCGAATTTCGAAGTGCTGATATTCGTGATAAAAATTCGAAATTCGAATATTTCCGCTCAAGACTAGTTACCATAACACAACCGCATCTGTCATGAACCAATCCGGTTGTATTATGTCTTATATAGCCTGGATAGATCCATTTTCTATTGTGTCAGAGAAAACGGATCCATCTTCATTGACTTACATTGTGTGCCAGGTGTGCTTGCAGCATTAATCTGTCCACAATGGGAGCGCAACCAAATGGAACAGAATGCATTTTAGGGCATTCTGTTTCGTTCAGTTCAGTTTTGTCCCCGTTGACAATGAATGGGGACAAAACTGAAGCGTTTTCTTCCGCTACAGAGATCCTATGATGGATCTCAATGGCGGAATAGAGAACGCTGATGTGAAAGTAGCCTTACTTCCCATTGTGTTTTTTTTCAGCTCCGGAGCTCACAGAACAAATAAGAAGGATTAAATCACACTTACAAAATGGCAAAATTAGAAACAGTGTAGAGGCAATTTTTTTTATCAAGCTCAGATCTTAGATAGCTCTGATATGCCCCCACTTCCTCTCTGCTGTCTATGTTACTAACAACGGATCTTGCCTGACAACAGGCAGTAGACTGCAAATTAGGTGGAAGTGAAACTCCTAGTAGCCATGACTTTATAGCTTTTTTCAGGTGGATGCTGCCATTTTTTTTAAATTAAAGGGGTTTTCCCTTTTCAGAAAATGGGGTATATTGCTTGGATATGCCCTTATTGACTGATAGGTGTGGGTCCCACCTCTGGGACCTTCACCTGTCTCTTAAACACAGCCAGCAAAGTGAAGGAGGGCCCTAGTGTCGGACCCCCACCAATCAGATACTAATGACCTATCCAGAAGATCATCAGTATTAAAGCCTCGGAAAACCCTTTTTAAGTACTGTAACTGAAAGTAAAGAATCAATTGGAATAAAGTACATGATTAAACTCTGTCTTAGCAGTATACACTCCAGACAGAGAGCACAGATCTGCTCAAAGTTGGACTGAAGTCCCTTGGGCCCACCCTGTGTGTATATAAGACCTTACGGACCCTGTTTTATTTGGGGCCCATTATTGTCAGATCTTTGGCTCACCAGATGATCTTTTGGTACTCTGGTGGGCTAATCAACTCTTGATCTGCTTCTCCTACTTGCTGTTCCACATATTTAACACAAACAGTTACATGCACCTGCCTCTAAGGGGTCCTCAATGTATACTGATTTACAGCATTTAGCTCCCATTGAGTATAATGTTAGCTCTATAGATCCATATGCAGTTAAAGCTCAAGTGATGACTACCTACAGTCAGAATGATAGAATTGATCAGATCAGAAAAACAGATTTATGCCTCATTCACACGTCAGTGTTTTGCTCAGTGATTTCCATCAGTGATTGTGAGCCAAAACCAGGTGGGGGTCTAAATACAGAACAGGTGCAGATCTTTCTCTTATACCTTATGTCTGTGGAGGCTCCAATCCTGGTTTTGGCTTCCAATCACTGAAGGAAATCACTGACCAAAACACTGATGTGTGAATGAGGCTTTATTATGTGTTAAACACAATTTTGAAACAAAAACATAGTGTTGAATATTAACATTAACCACTACTGACCACCCATGGACTATATGTCAGGGCAGTTGGCAAGGATCTATGCATGGACATTTTAAAACATTTTTGTAGAGACTGCACCTGCATGCTAATCATGCAGCTGCATGAAACCTGCTGTAAGTTACAACAGGTCTCCCATTAGAGAAAGCAGGGATAATTGCAGCATATACAGCAGTCAATGAGTGCTATGTATAGAAATCAGGAAGCAATTTTCCCAATTCAGTCCCAGCTGTATTGTGATTGCTGAGGGTCAGATGACTGCATGAACTGCTGGGCTTAGCAGACCCAGATCAGCTCTGCAGAGAGAATGTACACCCATGTGGAACCTCTATGGGGACTGTATTTCCTTGTAACTAGGACTACTATGTCAACCCCAGTCACAGAAGAAATTGGTAAAAATAAAAAAGGAAAAAAGGTAATTTTAAATGTCCCCCAAAGGTGTTGTATGACTTTATAGTTTCTAGTCTTGCCCCAGCTAACATAATACATACATTCCATTTATCAAAGTTATGGAAAGGGAACATAATGAAATGAAAAAATAGTTGCATGTTTTGCTTTTTATAAAAATAAAAACTAAGAATACTAAAATAAAAATGACATAAAAATATTTCCCTCATCAAAAAAAGAGAAAACATTATTTACATAACCAAACAGAAAAAATAAGTTATGGCTTTCAAAGATACATGTGCTAAAAAAAAAAAAAAAAAAGGAGCCTAGTCTTTAAGTGGTTAATAAATTATTATTTTACTAAATTTTACTAAAAGGCAGAATTTTTGTTTTTACTTTTTATATGGTTTAATTTACACCTAAACTGAATAAACTTTATATAATAGTAAGTTTGAAGCTGTGGAGGGATCTTTAAAGTATATTCACAAGCAGCAAATTTATTGCAGAAATTTCTGAACTTGTTTCATTCATTTATGGGATTTGGAGAATCCATGTGGTTGTCACCAAAACAACCCTATTTACATGAGTGGAACTGATTTTCAGTAATAGAAATATCTGCAACAAATATGCTGTGTGTGAATATACTCAGATGTACTCCTTGTTACAACTTGAGCAAGCCTTAATAGAGTATGGCCACACAGTCAGGTTTCCTGATGCACTTTTGGAAGCCGAAATAAAGAGTGCCTCATAAAAGAGAGAAAGTATAAAGGATGGATATGACTTCTTTGTTTTTTAGTTCACTTCTGTTTGGTTTCCAAAACTGCATCAGGAAACTTGACTGTGTGGCCATACCCAACTGTTAGTGTTACCACTAATTGCCAGGCTGCACTTGGAATTGCACCTGAACATCGAAATAATGGCAAGTCCAGGTGCAGCCGACAATTAGCATGTAATAGCATCCTAATTACAGTACATGATTGAAGATTATTGTATAAGGGCATGATAATTTATGTTGTGCATGAGCTTCATGATTGTTTTTGTATTCATCTCTACATTTCTCATGCTGTTCAAAATTGGCAAGGGTTTTCTGCATAATTACCTCATGTCTTGGCACCATTGTTGTGTACAACCCCAATAAAAAAAAAAGAAACTTGGAGGGTTACACTGTGTAAAATGTAAATAAATATAAATAAAAACAGAATGCAATCATATGTAAATCTCATAGACCCATATTTTATTCACACTAGATCACAGAACATATATTAGATGTTGAAACTGAGACATTTTAACATTTCATTAAAAAATTTACTTGGCAGCACAACTCATCTCAAAAAGTTGGGACAGGGCCATGTCTACCATTGTGTAGAATCTCCTCTTCTTTTAAAAACAGACTGTAAATGTCTGGGAAATGAGGAGCCCAATTGCTAGAGTTCTGGGAGAGAAATGTTGCCCCATGCTTGTCTGATGTAAGATTCCAGCAGCTCCACAGTCCTGGCTTTTCCATGCCAGATTTTTTCATTTCATGATGTGCCAAATGTTTTCTATTGGTGAAAGGTCTACACTGTAGGCAGGCCACTTCATCACCAGGACTTAAAGTCATGCTGTTATGATGGATACAGTATGTGGTTTAGCATTGTCTTGCTGAGGTATGCAAGGCCTTCCCTGAAAGAGAAGTTGTCTGGATGGGAACATATGCTGTTCTACACCTTCTATATACTGTTCAACATTGATAGTGCCTTTACAGATATGTAAGTTGCCTATGCTATAGGCATAAATACAGTCCCATACCATCATAGATGCAGGCTTTCGAATTGTGCACTGATAACAAGCTGGATGGTCCCTCTCTTTTTTAGTACACAGAAAACACTGTCCGTGGTTTCCTAAAATAATTTAAAATTTTTAATCATCTGACCCCAGAACAGTTTGCCATTTTCCTCAGTCCATTGAAGACAGCATAGTCTCTGTATTGACATATGGTTTCTTGTTGGCATAATACAGCTTTAACTTTAATTTGTCGATCGTATGGAGAACTGTGTTTAGAGTCAATGATTTCCAGTACAGGATCATGCCTGTTTTAATGCAGTGCTGCCTGAAGGCTGCAAAGCATCCAATATTGACTGCCAGCCTTGTCCCATATGCACATGGATTTCTCCAGATTGAATTTTTTGATGATATTGTGTTCTGTACATAGTGAGATATTCAAAGTATTTGCAATTTTACATTGAGGAACATTTTTCTGAAATTGTTCCACAATTTTTAGATGCAGTTTTTCGCAGATTGGTGAACCTCTGCCTATCTTTGCTTCTGAGAGACTGTTCATTTCTGACATGCTCTTTTTATATGCAGTCATATGACTTAGTAGCAAATTACTCTCCCATCTGTACCACTTACTTTTCCAGCAGTTTGCTGCCTCTGTCTTGCCTGAGCTCAGCTCGGGCTGTGGGCAAAGTACTTAACTGTTCTGCCCCAGATGAGCTCGGACAGAAAGTGGAGGTGGAAGGGCTGCTTTAGCTGATGATATCTTCTGAATGATAGCAGCTAGAAGCATGCAACTGGTCTTATGTAAAAGCTGGCATGACAGCATTAGTCCAAGATAAGCAGAATATATCACCATTAGAAATCGAATTAGGAATAATTGGAGTAAAACCTGCTTTTACTTTCACTTTCAGCTGCATTCACTGCTTCCCGATTTCTAACAGTGATATCTTCCCATATCCTGAAGATAATGCTGTCATTCTGGTTTTGTTTGAAAGCTTGAAATGCCAGCTTTCAAACAATATAAAACATATTTCTAGCTGGTATCAAACCAGAGAGATGAGCAGCTAAATCAGCCACCCCCCTCCCAGTCAGGCTGGAGGAGGTGGGGGAGCAGATAAAGAGCCTGCAGGAGGAAAGGAGAAATAGTATAATATAAAAAAATGTGACATTATTATCAATGTACGGACCAAAATAACAAAGTTGTTTATGTTATATATTACCACACAGTGAATGCCGTAAATAAATTCCACAAAATAATGTAAAAATTGCTGTTTTTTCTCTTCCCCCACATATAAAATTGTAAAAGGTATTTAATACACTATAAATACCTGCAAAATAAAATAAAAATGTTGAAAAAAAAATTAAAAAGCTATGACTGCTAGAACCCAAAGGGGAAAATATTATTGGTTCTTAAGGCTAAAATTAATTATGTCACTAAGGGGTTAAAAATGCAATAGTGTCACCTGAGTTGTGTGCCAACAGGATTTACTGCAGACACACATTAAAAATCTATCTAAAATTGGCATTTTTGGAAGGGTTTTTCCAATTGTAATGTGACTTTTA
The DNA here is from genome assembly GCA_033119425.1 of Bufotes viridis. NCBI lineage: Eukaryota > Metazoa > Chordata > Amphibia > Anura > Bufonidae > Bufotes > Bufotes viridis. The sequence continues at coordinate 192,832,363 of CM065594.1, forward strand.
GGAGATTAAGATTTGCTGCCATCAAGTTTTAAATAAGTTAAATTGTTCCATTAAAATGGTAAAATGTGTCACTTTCAACATCTAATATGTGTTCTATTGTAAATAAAATATGGGTCTATGAGATTTGCAAATCATTGCATTCTGTCTCTATTAAGATTTTACACAGTGTCCCTACCTTTTTTTGGAATTGGGGTTCTTTTATAGTGTGTATCCATATAGGCAATATTGAGGAAGCATTTGGTCTTCATAAAATATCATTATATGTGGACCTAATCCCTTATTGTTTTGTGTAACAGAGCTCGATCTTCAAGGAAATCTTCTTCATGTACTACCTCATGAGATTAGTCTTCTATGTAACCTCAAAACTATCAACTTAGCAAGAAATAAGTTTGAAACATTCCCAGATCAGCTGACAAAAATTCCGTGCATTGAAAACATCAACCTGGAAGGCAATGAAATCAAAGGTAGGTGAAAATGCTTGTATCTTTAATGGTAATAATATAACATTAATGAAGACCTGTCAGATCCCCTCATGTCTGTTTTAGTAAATAATTGTTTTCCTCAATTCCTTAATAGAATAATTCTGGACTATCTTTTCTTATAGCTCTGCCTTGCACAATTCCTTTTTTTTTCCTCCTATGAATACATACATGTTGCCAGTGTCATACTGTATAGGGGACACACCTCTTGGGCATGAGGAATGGTAATACCGAGTTGTCAATTTATGCATGATTTCTAGCAGAGTAATGGCACCACACAGAGCGATAAAATGCTCCAAAATAGTTTATTCACAGGGAATACAAGCATGCACTCAAACAGACGTCAAGAGAGGTGACAGGTCCAATTTAAACTAGAGTGCACTTGTTAAAAAGAACCTGTCACCACCACAACATCCCCCAACTGCCCAATGTACCACACATTTTCAGTCATCATGTCCATAATGATTTAATTGGGTGGTTTGTCTGATGAATATCTTTGCAGCAAAACCACCTTATTTCCCCCATGCACCCAGGTCCGGATTAAAGCGAGAGTCCTCTACGAGATCTCCAGGGTCAGAAGGGGCATCAGTCTGAACCTGCAGTTCTGGATGTCACAGTGGAGGCTGAACTAAAAATTAAATAGGAGTGATTGCCTGCTGTACTCGCAGTGCTCTCACTCCTAGCTCTGCATGGATGGGTGAACCTGAATGAGGAGAGGCACCGCACCGCCTCAAAGAACTGTAATAATGATCTCTCCTGTTACAGAACGGTAATTACTGTGGCCAGCAGGTGGCAGCACTACACAACAATGTAGGTAGATGTCGGTTCACAGGAGCTGAGCCCCAATGATGCCCTTCTAGCAAGAAAGTAGAGATGCAAGAAAGAGGGGCCAGTGTAGCATCCCTCCAACCCTCCCTACAATCAGAAGTGCATTCATGAGGTCCTCCTCCATGCTTTTTATTTGGTGTGTGACTTCTGGAAGGAAATCAGGGTTCCCCTGAAGCTGTTGCTTGTCTGTGTTAAGTACAGGCCACAAATTCAATGGAATTATAACAAAGTAGCATAGTTTATAAGGCCGAAAAAAGACATCTGTCCATCAAGTTCGGCCTGTTATCCTGCAAGTTGATCCAGAGGAAGGCAAAAAAAAATAAAAAACTGTGAGGTATAAGCCAATTTTCCCCACTTAATGGAGGAAAAAATTCCTTCCCGCCGCCAATCAGGCAATCAGAATAACTCCCTGGATCAAAGACCCCTCTCTAGTAGTTATAACCTGTAATATTATTACACTCCAGAAATACATCCAGGCCCCTCTTAAACTCTTTTAGTGAATTCACCATCACCGCCGTTCCATAGTCTCACTGCTCTTACCGTAAAGAATCCTCTTCTATGTTTGTGTACAGACCTTCTTTCCACCAGATGCAGAGGATGTCCCCTCGTCACAGTCCTGGGGATAAATAGATGATGGGAGAGATCTCTGTACTGACCCCTGATATATTTATACATAGATATTGGATCTCCCCTCAGTCGTCTTTTTTCTAAAGTGAATAAACCTAATTTTGATAATCTTTCAGGGTACTATAGTTGCCCCATTCCAGTTATTACTTTAGTTGCCCTCCTCTGAACCCTCTCCAGCTTAGTTTGCTGTTCACTAAAATTCCTAGTTCCTTTTCCATGTCAGTGTTTTACTATTTAGTATGTACGGATGACTTGCATTAGTCCTTCCCATGTGCATAACCTTACATTTGTCAGTGTTAAACCTCATCTGCCACTCCTCTGCCCAAGCTTCCAATCTATCCAGATCCCTCTGTAGCAGTATACTGTCCTCTTCCGTGTTAATTACTTTACACAGTTTAGTGTCATCTTCAAAAATTGATATTTTACTGTGCAAACCTTCTACAAGATCATTATTACATATATTAAAGAGAATAGGGCCCAATACTGACCCCTGAGGTACTCCACTAGTGACAGTGACCCAATCTGAGTGTGTACCATTAATAACCACCCTCTGTTTTCTATCACTGAGCCAGTTACTTACCTACATACAGACATTTTCTCCCAGTTCAAGCATTCTCATTCTATATACTAATCTTTTATGCAGTAAAGTGTCAAATGTTTTGGAGAAGTCCAGATATACAACATCCATTGATTCGCTGCTGTCAAGTTTAGAACTTACCGTCTCATAAAAACTGATTAACTTAGTTTGACATGACCGATATCTCATGAAGCCATACTGATATGACGTTATTTGCTTATTTTCATTGAGGTACTCCAAGATAACATCTCTTACAAAACCTTCAAACAGTTTACCCACAGCACATGTTAAACTTACCAGCCTATAGTTTCCAGGCTCTGTTTTTGGACCCTTTCTGAATATTGGCACCTCATTTGCTGTCAGCATAGAGTCCTATTATGTCCTTCTACAACCTATACCCCCCCCCCCCACTTACTTCCCCTTATCCTCACCCTTTGCCCCTCCACCCATATAGGCCCTGGGAGACTGTGTTTTCCAATGCCACTTTCTGTTTCTTCTGTCTACACCTCCCAGATATCAGACATTTTATGTTCTTCATGCACATCTCACACAACACCGCAACATCATGTCTCCCCTCACCCACAGAGACCCCAAAAAATAGCGTCTGCCATCTGCACACACCGGGTATATATACCACTTCAGTACCTCAAACTCTAATACCTCCCACAGAGCCCTGACATGTTGTGCCCCCTTACCCACACAGAATCCCGACCAACTGCAGCATTTATACTAGACTGTGGACTGACTGCAGCATTTACACTAGACTATGAACTGCAGTGTTTCCAAAAGACTATGGACTGACTGCAGCATTTACACTACACTATGAACAGACTGACCACAGCATTTTGAACTGACTACCGTAGCATTTACACTAGACTATGGACTGCAGTATTTTCAAAAGACATTTACTGACTACAATGTTTACACCAGATGATAGACTGGACTGACTGCAGCATTTACACTAGACTATGAACTGACTACTGCAGCATTTACACTAGACTATGGACTGCAGTGTTTCCACTAAACTATGGACTGACTTTTGTGTTTTCACCAGAAGATAGACTGGACTGACTGCAGCATTTACACCAGACTATGAACTGAGTACCACAGCATTTACACTAGACAATGGACTGACTGCATCATTTACTCTAGACTATGAACTGACCACCACAGCATTTACACCTGGTCCGTATTTAGAATTGATGGTGCCCTAGACACTTTAGTGCCATACATAATTTAGATAACTGACAGACAAATAGTCCCTAGGCCGTCAGCTATCCCTCATAACTACCCCATACACATACACGCTTGACTGAAAGCCACTCTGCAAAATAATCTACAAAGCACCATGGGGCATATTATACTAAGGCTCATGCTTACTAAGAAGCCCGCTAGGCGTAGGTGCACCTAGATTATTAACAACTAATTGATGAATTGTCAGTGACAGTATGTCATGTCACAGAGTGGCTCCTGCTTCCTCCTTTTTGGCACTGTTGTCTGTAACAGAGTGACTAAGCTGGTTGGTGGAGTAGCAATTTCTGCTCACTGCTGCTCCACCACTCAAGTTAAAGCGATTTTCCAAGTGTTTTTTTTAATGATGACCTGTCCTGTGGATAGGTCATCAGTATATAATCTGTGGGGGTCCGACACTCTGGACCCCACCGATCAGCTGTTTGGGAAGGCAGCCACGCTCACATTAGCATCTCAGCCTTCTCCAGCTTTTCCTAGGTCATGTGAAATCATATTCCACGGTCACATAGCCTAGGCACAGCTCAGCCCCATAGACGTGAATGGAGATGGGCTGTGTTACCAAGCACATCCACTATACAATGTACGGGACTGTGTTTGTTAAGCAGAGAGAAGGCCACAGCGCTACTGCGAGTGCCAGTGCTTTCTCAAAGAGCAAATGAGCGGGGGTCCCGAGTGTTGGATCACGACCTATCAGATACTGATGACCTATCCAGGGGATAGGTCATCAGTAAAAAAACACTTGCAAAAAAAAACTTTAATGGGATTATGCCATGATTTATGTGAAAAATGAAAGATCAGCCCTGTACCTTATATGGATCCAGAGATCTCCACATTCATTGCTCCAATTATACTGCTAGATTCTCTTCAGCCTGGCAGCTCAGGGGTGCATCCTTCTGCTGCAGATCTCTCCTTGTAACTGCCAGAGCTTCTAACAGAACAAACAGCAAGTGGCGCTATAGAAATACATTTTAGGTTCTCTGCTGTTTGAGGTGAAAATTGAATGGCGCCCCTCCTTTACACCAGACTATTAACTGACTGTCCAAAGCATTTACAATAGACTGTGGAGTGACTGACTGAAAAATTTACACCAGACTATGGACTGACCGACCGCAGTGATTATACTAGACCAGGGATGGGCAAACTGCGGCTCTCCAGCGGTTGTAAAACTACAATTTCCACCATGCCCTTGCTGTAGGCTGATAGCTGTAAGCAGTCTTTGCATGCTGGGAGTTGTAGTTTTGAAACAGCTGGAGAGCCGCAGTTTGCTTTAACAGTTACACTAGACTATGGACTGACTACCATGGCATTTACATTTACCATGCCTCTTTTTTCTACCTTTCTCCCCAACCTGGTGCCCCAACAGTCAAAAGTCAAACTTGCCTCTCCTCCATCTGCCTCTTCAATCGTGATGGACATCTCTGAGTTTGTGTACATCACACAGGATCTCAGGCACATTACACATAAGACGCATACAAGCTTAGAGACATCCATTAAAAGTGAGGAAGTGAAATAGAATGCGTCAAGCCTACCTTACATCGTAAAGATACAGTAACTGCCTCTGTAACTATATATGATCAATTTGCATACAGCGCATGGAGGGAAAGAAGTTTTACAGCAAAGTTATCCAAACTTTGTTTGGGGAGGTACTTTGGTTTTTGGAGGGCCATTATGGTGGTGACAGATTCACTTTGAAGTTATTTCTACAATCAGTTTGCAGCCTTTATTCAATGCCATCCAGCAAAGTACAAGCGATCACATGGATTTGTAGATGTGTCAAAAAAGGCAATTCTAAGTAACATGCAGACAGTGTTATCTGAGGGAGTTTGCACAGGTGAAAAACATTCATTTGCACACCTGTTCTTTATGTGGGAGGCAGATGCCTTATGTTCTGAATGCAAATAGGTAATGCCCAGTAACACGGTTACATGTAGTGAACAATGCTGATTAACAGCCTATAAATCATGCCCATTAGATCAGATGGGCTGCCCAATACCTTACATGGTGCAGACTCCCCAGTCCCCACATCACAAGACCAGACTGCATCTTGCAAAAATGATAAACATAAGCTATTAATTGGTATTTTGGCCAAAATATGACAACACATTATAATAGAGGTTCTCAATGACTCAATATTCATGGCCTTTCCTTAGAATTGGCCATCAATATTACATTGGTTAGGGTCCAACTCTCATCACCCTCACTAAACAGCCCTCTTTATGTTTTACCAGGCACAGCTCACTACAGTGGTAGTGGCAATGCCTGGTATTGAAGCTCGCTACAACTTTGTTCTATACGCATGAAACTGAGCTGCAATACCGAGCACTGCCGCTACCAAAACAGGTTTGCTCTTTTATATATTCAACTTATTTGTTTTTTTTATTTCTAAAACCTTTCCCATGGGCATATGGCCATTCTGGAGACATACTTCCTTTGGGTAATTCTTGTATAGAACGTTCAACATGGTATGTGTGCTTTATAGTAGTAGAAATGAAGCAGAGCAAGAAATCTAATTGACTACAATTTGATTGATCTGATTGATTAAAGTCTCCAAGAGGTGAGCCCAGCTCCTTCGTCCACAGACCAGATTACATGCCTCATTCCAGTAGTACATTAGAGCTGCCCTTAACTTGCCTAACTTCTTATGATGATGAGATGACTTACTTCATCCTGTGCCAGCTTATACAGCTAAGCTGTCATGTGAGCAAATAGAATAAGAACAATCAGGTTATTGTGTCTGCTCTAGGGACCAGTAATGAAACATATATATCACAAAAAATTTTAAATAAAACACAACCATTTTAATATATTCAGAATAAGACCCTGATTTATATAATATGTCAACTTCTGACGATACGTTCCTATTCAGTCACCTGATCGGCTAGGGTTGTTGGGAGTTGGACATTATTATTGTAGTCCTTGAATCCACCTTTAACTCAAAATATTCATTAACATGAAGTTTTGGTTAAAGGGGACCTAAACTTTTGTTGAAACTCGGAGCAGTCTGCGGAGCAGTCCATCAGCTCTGCTTGGCTTTTCTAACATATGGAGTACTGATCCATAAGAAGTAGATGGGATCAATGCTCTGCACATGGTAAAAGCCGAGTAGAAACCTGAAGGTGTGATGCACTCTGAGAAGCCCTGCATAGTTTCAGCAAATCTTAAGTTCCTCCTTAAGCCTAATATTACAAAGATTGGATATCTTCTTGGCACCATTGTACATGCAGTAGTATAGTTGTGTGTTAAGGCTTAGTTGGTAAAAATAATTATGCGTTTCTTTGTTAGGTTAAACTAGACAGAAATACATAATTTATTGACTGAGTTAAATGAATCACTTTTGAAAAAGGAGAAAACTATTAGTTGTACTATTGATTAATTGCCTTCATCTGATCTACAACAAGTATTCATTATTCAACTATTTTGAGATCTGATTGGGGGTCTGATCTGAGGTCTGATGAAATTTTTTTTTCTTCTTATCTTCCTCCTCTAAAACCTAGATGCGTCTTATAGACAGGTACACAATGGCGGATTATAATAGGGGCTTTTGGGTCGGCAGCCTCGGGCCCCACATTTCCAAGGGGCCCCTGTCAATCCAAAACACCCACTCTCTAAAAGACTGCAGTGTATTGCCAGTCTTCATAAGCAGGCTGTGTTACGGAACAAACATAATACTGAAGGGAGATGGACTAAAAAGGGTCAGGTGACCTCTGGAGGTCAGGTCACATTCTGGTCAGGTCACATACATCAACACAAAACTATAAACGCTTGCCTGGCTAGGCACTCGCTATACAGAGGTCCCCCTAACTCACCTCTAGGTCAGTGTTCACACTGCGGTATTCGGCTTCAGTCCAACAGCCTCCTAGTTGTGACTAGTGCAAACCACCAGTCCTCGTGGTGGAAGCAGCGAAATACCTTAGGAGGGGGAGGGGGAATATGGTCCAGCAGTCCTCCTGACTCTGACAGTGTGAAAACTCTCTTCTCCAGGCGTCGCTGGGTTCCGCCAAACTCAGGCTTCCTCAGCCTTGTGGCCGCCCAGCCCTCCTGGCTGGAGCCACACAGACCCTCTCCAGGTCTGTTTCCTGGTGCCTAACTCCTACTCTCACATACACTGAGCATTGCTTTATCCCCAAGTGATTATCGCACCTGGCCTCACCTCAGACCAGGTGATTGTGGGAAAAACACAGCAAATCAATACATCTCCTCTAATAGGTATGAAGCCTGTCACTGTCTCACAATATATATATATATTGTGTATATATATATATATATATATATATATATATATATATATCTATAGTGTGTGTGTGTGTGTATATATATATATATATATATATATATATATATAGTGTGTGTATATATAGTGTGTGTATATGTATACAGTTGTGTTCAAAATTACTCAACCCCCACTGAAATTGAGTGTTTTGGCCACTTTGAAACTGATTTTGATCATTTCAGTCATCTTGTTTACAATTAAATCAAAGAGGCACTTGTAAGTCAGACAAATATAACATAACCTTTATAATGAAATAACCACAAATGTCTTTTCTGTGCTCACATCATTATCAGTTTTATTCAACCCCCAAGTGACATTCTTAGTACTTAGTACAACATCCTTTTCCAGTTATAACAGCTTTTAAACGTGAAGCATAGCTTGACACAAGTGTCTTGCGGCTATCTATGGGTATCTTCGCCCATTCTTCATGGGCAAAAGCCTCCAGTTCAGTCACATTCTTAGGCTTGCGCGCTGCAACTGCTTTCTTTAAGTCCCACTAGAGGTTCTCAATCGGATTTAAGTCTGGGGACTGCGATGGCCACTTCAAAATGTTTCAGCCTTTAATCTGCAACCATGCTCTAGTGGACTTAGAGGTATGCTTGGGATCATTGTACTGTTGAAAGGTCCAACGCCTCCCAAGCCTCAGGTTTGTGACGGACTGCATCACATTTTCATCCAATATCTCCTGGTACTGAAGAGAATTCATGGTACCTTGCACACGCTGAAGCTTCCTGTACCTGTAGAAGCAAAACAGCCCCAAAGCATGATTGACCCCCGCCATGCTTCACAGTAGGCAAGGTGTTCTTTTCTTCATAGGCCTTGTTCTTCCTCCTCCAAACATAGCGTTGATCCATGGGCCCAAACAGTTCTAATTTTTGTTTCATCAGTCCACAGAACACTATCCCAAAACTTTTGTGGTTTGTCCACATGACTTTTGGAATACTGCAGTCGACTCTTCTTATTCTTTGGAGACAGCAAGGGGGTGCGCCTGGGAGTTCTGGCATGGAGGCCTTCATTACGCAGTGTCGCCTTATTGTCTGAGCTGAAACTTCAGTACCCGCATCTGACAAATCTTTTTCAGTTCCTCAGCAGTCACACAGGGACTTTTCTCCACTTTGCGCTTCAGGTAGCACACAGCAGTCGAAGTCAGCATCTTCTTTCTGCCACGACCAGGTAGTGTTTCAACAGTGCCCTTTGCCTTGAATTTGCGAATGATGCTTCCTATGGTGTCCCTTGGTATGTTTAACATCTTTGCAATCTTCTTATAGCCATTGCCCTTCCTGTGAAGAGAAATCACCTCTTCTCTTGTCTTCCTGGACCATTCTCTTGACTTCACCATGTTTGTAAACACACCAGTAAATGTCTAGAAGGAGCTGAGTATCACAGTCATTTTAAATCTGCCTAATTGGTGCTTATTATGCCTGATTGCTGCTCCTTGACATACACAGGTGTTTTTGAAAACACTTGAATGAACCTCTGTTCTTAAGAGTGGTAGTCTTTAAGGGGTTGAATAATTGTGTCAATGAAGAAATCACAAAAAAAACATTTAATACTGTATTACAAAAACAATTGATATCATTTTAGTTGCATTTAGTTCTTTAAAAAGTCCTTGTAAGATTTCATTCTGAACACAATTACAAATGTACACTAAATTCCCTAAAACCCTTTACAGCATTGGGGGTTGAATAATTTTGAACACAACTGTATATACTGTGTGTATATATATATATATATATATATATATATTAGTGTGTGAAAAAAAAGAACAGTGCTCAGTATATATACCATGATAAATCAAGTGCAGGATTACAAATTATTATCACATAATTAATCAATATGTTCAAAAATACAATATTAAAAAACAAAAAATTATGACAAGTGTACACATGATTAAATAAAACCATGATTGTGTAAATAAAGTATAAACTGTAAAATCAATAATACTCATGATGCCAAAATACAATGAATTCATATCATGTGCAAGCAATAAAACACATGTGAAAAATATCAAATCAATTATCGAATCAGTGGTAAGTGCTAGATATATGATATGCTGGATTAGGGAGGTGAAAGAGTTAAAATACACCGACCAGACATGCACACCAAACTTGGCACACCAGAACAGTTACTGCGCATGTCCGGGTTGTGATTACTAACCAGAATGCGTCACTACGTTAAACGTCTCTTGGCGCATGCACAAAAGAATAACAGTGTCATCCACAGATCCCCTTTAACAGTGCAATCCACAGATCCCCCATAACCATGTCATCCACAGATCCCCCCCCATAACAGTGTCATCCACAGATCCCCCATAATAGTGCCAGCCACAGATTCCCTATAACAGTGTAATTCACAGATCCCCCATAACAGTGCCATCCACAGATCCCCCATAACAGTGCCATCCACAGCTCCCCCATAACAGTGCTATCCACAGCTCCCCCATAACAGTGCCATCCACAGCTCCCCCATAACAGTGCCATCCACAGATCCCCCATAACAGTGCCATCCACAGATCCCCCATAACAGTGCCATCCACAGACCCTCCCATAACATTGTGTGGGCCACATACCCCCCCCATAATAATGTGTCGGCCACAGACCCCCCCCCCCCATAACAGTGCGTCGGCCACAGATCCCCCCCCATAACAGTGCGTCGGCCACAGATCCCCCCCTATAACAGTGTGTCGGCCACAGACTCCCCCATAATAGTGCGTTGGCCACAGTCCCCCCATAACAGTGCGTAGTTCACAGACCCCCTCCCCATAACAGTGCGTCGCCACAGACCCCCTCCCCCATAACCAATGCGTCGGCTACAGACTACCACCCATAACTGTGCGTCGGCCACAGGCCCCTCCCCCCATAACAGTGCGTCAGCCACAGACTCCCCCCATAACAGTGCCAGCACTAATGTTCTAGCGCCCGTTATTTTAACGGCCCTAATGTCTAGTGTATATATATATATATACACACTAGCAGAAGGACCCGGCTTCGCACGGGTATATTTTATCTACAACTACACTGCTACATGTGTCGAAAGGCAATTTTTGTAATGATAGTCTATGGTGTAGCACTGCAACATGTGACATCCTGTGACTTGACAGTCGCAGAAAAATCCATCTTGTAGCAGTGTAGTTGTAGCATTGTTTGTGTGTGTCGCTAAAAGATATTTACAGCACCCCACCCATTTAACAGTGAACTCCAAAGTCCCCCACCCCTTAATACTGACCCCCCACAGTGCCCCACCGCTTTAAAATGTGACCTCCACAGCAGCCCATCCTCTTAACTTTGATCTTCCCAGCAGCCTGCCCCTTTAACAGTGAGTTTCACAGCACCCCACTCCCTTGACAGTAACCTCCTCAGGGCCCGCCCCCTTAATAGTGATCTCCACATTGTCTGCCCCTTTAACAGTGACCTCCACAGCCCCCTAACCCTTTAATGCTAGGGCTACATGACGACATGTGTCGCACGACATTTTGTCTCAACAATTTTTATAATGATAGGCTATGGTATTGCACTGCGACATGTAACATGTTGCGACTGTGACACGACAGTTGCAAAAAATCCATCCAAGATTCTTTTCCAGGTAGCAAGGGATGTGTATACCAAGTTTCGTTAAAATCAATGGTTGCGTTTTTGAATGATCGTGGAACACACACACACATATATACGTCCTTCTTTTTATATATATATATATATATATATATATATGTGTGTGTATATATAGTGTGTGTATATATACAGGTAAAACTCGAAAAATTAGAATATCGTGCAAAAGTCCATTTATTTCAGTAATGCACATTAAAAGGAATTGCATTAATGCAGCTTAAAATTAGAATTTTGTGAAAAGGTTTAATATTCTAGGCTCAAAATGTCACACTCTAGTCAGCTAATTAATCCATACCCCCTGAGCAAAGAGTACCTCAAAATTGTGACTTTGGGGTTTCATAAGCTATAAGCCATAATCATCCAAATTATAACAAATAAAGGCTTGAAATATCTCTCTTTGCATGTAATAAGTCTCTCTCATATATTAGTTTCACCTTTTAAGTTGCATTACTGAAATAAGTTAACTTTGCACGATATTCTAATTTTTCGAGTTTCACTTGTATATATACATTGTGTGTGTACATATATAGTGTGTGTATATGTATATATAGTGTGTGTGTGTGTATATATATATAGTGTGTGTATATGTATATATAGTGTGTGTGTGTGTGTGTGTATATATATATAGTGTGTGTATATGTATTTATAGTGTGTGTATATATATATATATATATATATATATCCCATAAAAGAAAAAAACTGAGAGAGAGAGATAGATAGATAGATAGATAGATAGATAGATAGATAGATAGATAGATAGATAGATAGAATGATATGGCACACACTGGGTGGGGGGCCCAAGTTATGTGTACAGCTCCGGACCCAGGGTACACTTAATCTGCCCCTGCAGGCACATCTTATATGGTGAAAATACAGTATCTTATATATATATATATTTTTTTTGTATCAATCTCTTGATCGATATTCTGCTAACATTTTAAAAACGTCAAGAATCCTCCTATTTGGAAAACATGATTCTGTGAAGTGTTAACTTGTATCCAATGTTTCATATATTTGCCCATATTTCATGTCTGAGTTTTCTCATTTTCTTGAGATCTTGTGGCTGTCGTGGGCTCTTGATTTACGTTAATGTGTTCTATTGCCATAATCTGCATTTATTAGAACGAACATTTGAAACCATTGCACTACAAGGTCAGAGATGTAGAGGTTAATTGCATTTCATCTGCTTAGAAATGGAAATTATTTTATGTAGTACTGTATGATTAGACTTTACCAGTAGCTCTGTTTGTACATATGATAGAAGTAATTTTTGTCATATATTAAGGGTAATACATAGAATCAGCCAAGTTTGTTCTAGCATATTTGAACTTTATTATTCAACGGTTGTTCAGACTTTTAAATGGGTTTTTCGTGGGACAACCCTTTAACAAAGATTTAACTTCTGCTAGGAATAGTATTTATTTCAGCTTTCACAGAGGATAGCAATTTAGAGAATGAGGGGTTGAAGAATCCCCTCTCTAAATGGAGCAGTAGTGCTCATGTTGGTCCAATGCTCCATTCATTTCTATAGAACAGATAGAGAGGGGGCTCGTGGAGTAAATTCCACAAGATAAATTATTCTCTTGGGATAACCCTCGTAATATAAATAAGCTAACATAAAATATATATGCCCAAAAAGGCACATGAAAAAATGTACAAGTGGTTTCACAAAAATGACCTCATTTAGACTACTGTAAATTAAATGTAAAAAAATAAATAAACAAAACTTGACTGTTAATCAAATGAAAATATTTTTCCCCCCATAAAGGGGTATTACCACAATCCAACGTTTCTAGTGTTGTGTCTTAAATGTGAAATATGTAAGAAATGTAAGTTCTTTATTTCAGCAAAAATGCAGGTACATTTTCTTACATAAGGTTTCTTCCACAAGGTTCCAGTGTTAGGAAATGTTTATTCACTAATATCCGTACAGCAACCTTTTGTTTTTGTTTATTTATCTTTTTGTCAGAGGTTTCTATGGTATACTGAAGTACAATAATATAACCATTTCATAAGTTTTTTTTTATTGACAAATAGATGAAGTTTATGCAAATACTCAATATTTTCAGTGTTGACCGTACTTTATTTTAACCCTGGCATGCTGGATGTCAACTTCTGGGCCACATCCTGGCTGATAGCTACTCGTTCTTGCCTAATAAGTGCTTGGCATTTAACACAATTTCTAAGTTTTTGTTTTTACACCCACTTTTGGAGAATTGACCATAGGTTCTCAATGAGGTTGAAATCTGGGGAGTTTCCTGGACATGGGCCCAAAATTTCAATATTTGCACACTGAACCAATTATCACTTATACCTGGTGACCTAGTACTCCACCAGGCTGGAAAGAGCATTGTTTATCACCAAATAGCTCTTGGATTGTTGGGAGAAGTTGCTTTTGGAGGATGTTTTGATACCATTCTTAATTCACAGTAGTGTTCTTAGGACACAATTGTAAGGAAGCCCACTTTCTTGGATGAGAAGCTACCCCACACATGAATGGACTCGCTGGGGAGGAAAATCAAATAGATTTTTGTCAGATAGAGAAAGGGTTCCATCAAAACAGGCATTTTCTGTCTTTGACTTTCACTAGTGTTGAGAGAATCGAAGTTAAACAAATTGACTTCGATGTGAATAATAAAAAAAAAATTGATTCACCACTACTTCGTCACAAATGTAATTTCTTATCAAAGCTCGGTAAAGATGCCAAATTAAAGTTTTCAAAACTTTGCTTATCACTAACTGTCACTATAAACCAATGTCTTGGTTATAGTTTTATATATTTGAGTGGGAAGGGTATTTATCTTGACCGATATTCTTCTAACATTTTAAGAACGTCAAGCATCCTCTAATTTGGAAAACATGATTCTCTGAAGTGTTAACTTGTATTCAATGTTTCATTTATTTTCCCATATTTCATGTCTGAGTTTTCTCATTTTCTTGAGATCTTGTGGCTGTTGTGGGCTCCTGATTTTCCTTAATGTGTTCTTTTGCCATAATCTGCATTTATTAGAAGGAACATTTGAAACCATTGCACTACAAGGTCAGAGATGTAGAGGTTAATTACATTTTATCTGCTTAGAAATGGAAATTATTTTATGTAGTACTGTATGATTAGACTTTACCAGTAGCTCTGTTTGTACATATGATAGAAGTAATTTTTGTCATATATTAAGGGTAATACATAGAATCAGCCAAGTTTGTTCTAGCATATTTGAACTTTATTATTCTACGGTTGTTCAGACTTTTAAATGGGTTTTTCGTGGGACAACCCATTTAACAAAGATTTAACTTCTGCTAGGAATAGTATTTATTTCAGCTTTCACAGAGGATAGGACCCCCCAGCAATTCAGAGAATGAGGGGTCGAAGAATCCTCTCTCTGAATGGAGTAGTAGTGCTCATGTTAGTCCAATGCTCCATTCATTTCTATGGAACAGATAGAGAGGGGGCTCGTGGACCCAATTCCACAAGATAAATTATTTCTCTTGGGATAATACATAAAATCAGCCAAGTTTGTTCTAGCATATTTGAACTTTATTATTTAAATGTTCTTCAGGCTTTTAAATGTTTTTTTTTTGTGGGGACAAACCATTTAACAAATATTTTACTTTTGCTAGGAATAGTATAACTTTATTTCAGCTTTCACAGCATTACCTTATTACTAACATCCTGTCAGTTGATTGTAGAGGTGTTTATTGTTCAAATAAATATCCATAGATGTCTAGGTCGCAACATTTTATCAAAACCTATTGTTACAGATATAAGGACCTATTAGCTATTCTTCCTTCACTCCTTCCAGGAGCGTTGGTGGTAGCGAAGATAGGACTAGTAGTCACGGTCACAATCCTCACTGTGGTGCTTTGTAGGCTGTGCAGGGTTGGGAGGGGTGCACCTTTTCTTCAACTCGGGGCAGACCCAGGTTTTGGGATCCAGGTTTTGGGATTATCTGCCTGGTGGTAGATTGGGTGCCCTTGGTATCGTTTTGTTTTGTTTTGGTGTGCAAGTCAGGGCTCCCTTGAGGTACTGAAAAAAGGGCAATGGTGTGACAGTGCAGCTAGGCAATGAAAGGCAATGAGAAGTACATTGTGTTGTATTGAGGCAATTTGAGCTTATGTCACACACAGACACTTGCAAAAATAAATTAATAGTGATAAGCGGCAGAGGGAATATTCGAATTCGAGATATTTTGTGAATATTTGGGTGAATATTCGTCATAAATTAGCAAATTTGATAATTGCGAAAATTGACAATGTAATATTGCTACATTTTACAAGCTGCTAGAAGTTTCCTGAGACTGGAAAAAATGGTTGGCATGGGGGAAGAACATTACAATAGCTTTATATGCAGAATAGATAGAGTGCTCTGATATATTCGCGATTGCGCAAACGGCAATTAATGAGGCGCATATTTTTGCACAATACATGCAACTTCACAATTTAGCACATCTGACTACATATTAGTGATTGGTGCAATAAGTATTGTTGTGAACTTGCCTGTAGCATGTATGTATGGACAGCAGAACCTCACACTACCTAACACCCTGCACTGCAACATATCAGCTACACTATATCACGATCTAACCCATACTGACTATCTCCCACAAACTATCTGTATATATATACAGTAATGACTCTGCTGTCTCTAAGAACTGGAAAAAAAAAACTGCAGAAAATGGCTGCTGGGGAGGTTCCTATATAGTAAGGGGTAGGCAACTTTCCTATTGGTTGCTAGGGTTGTTGCTTAGCTCAGACAAAGACATTGCAGCCTTCTCATTGGCCCACAAGCTAAAAGTAGGGAGGGATCATGGGTTCAGAGGAAAAAAAATCTAGGATATTCCTGAATACGAATATTAGAGATGAGTGAATCGAAGCTGATGAAGTGGAATTCGTTTAGAATTTCAGGAAAAATTCAATTCGCAACGAATGCGAATTTCCTCGCGCTTTGTGGTAAGTAACGAATCGAATAGTAATTTTTCCTGACATGGCGGCTACAATGGCGGCTAAAATAGCCGCTACACATGTGAGGACATGGGGCAAGGAACTCTGGCGGGATGAACCATAATGCCATGCATGCAGCCAATCAGCAGCCAGCCAGCCCGGTGATGTCAAAGCCCTATAAATACAGTGGCCATCTTAGATTCTGCCATTCACAATCGTACTTCAGGGACAGATGTGTATGCAGACGCTAGAGATAGTGAAAGAAAAACTAATTGTTAAAAAAATAAAAAAAGGAAAGAAGCGATTTGCTAGTGCAGGGAAAGGATAGTGAGAGGAATCATTTTACAGGCAGGGAGAGACGTGTGCAGATGCCTGGGAGAGTCATAGCAAAATCCTCATTGTGAAAAAAAGCGATTTACAAGGGCAGGGAAACATTACTTGGGGATACAGATTGTCTCATAATACAGCGCTCTCATTCCAGCAATTAATTATTGTGGTGCAAGTGCTATGTTGAAAATCCTTTAGTGGCTTTTATCTGTGTAAAAAGATAAATATATAAGCAGGTCACTTTTGTTGGTTTTTACGCTAAAATCATTTGTAGTAATTTCTGGTGAAAGAGTATAGGGCGGTATTTCAGTAATACACAAAACATTTAAATGCTCTGCACTGTTGCAGTGATTTCTGTTGAAAGCGTATAGGGGCTTATTTCATTAAAAAAAGGAGAATACATACGCACAGCACTGTTGAAAGAGCATAGGCTGGTATTTCAGTACTACAAGAAATATATATACTTAACTCTTTAATTGTTTTCTGGTTAAAGCGTATAGTCGCTTTTTTCCATCCAACAAGAAATATATATTCTCGGGTAAGTTCTGCTGTTATTTATGGTGAAAGGGTATAGGGGCGTATTACAGTCAAAAAAGAAAAATATATACGCATTTCACTGTTGCAGTTGTTACTGTTGAAAGCATATAGGCTGGTATTTCAGTACTACAAAAAAAATATATACTTACTTCACTCTTTAATTGTTTTCTGGTTAAAGCGTATAGTGGCCTTTTTCCGTCCAACAAGAAATATATATTCTTGGGTCACTTCTGCAGTTATTTCTGGAGAAAGAGTATAGGTGCGTATTACAGTCAAAAAAGAAAAATATATACACATTTCATTGTTGCAGTTATTTCTGTTGAAACCATATAGACTCGTATTTCAGTACTACAAAAAAATATATATACACACTTCACTCTTTCATTGTTCATTCTTTAATTGTTTTTTGGTTAAAGCGTATAGTGGCCTTTTTCTGTCCAACAAGAAATATATATTCTCGGTCACTTCTGCAGTTATTTCTCGAGAAAGAGTATAGGGGCGTATTACAGTCAAAAAAGACCAATATATACCATTGCACTGTTGCAGTTATTTCTATTGAAAGCGTATAGGCTCGTATTTCAGCCATTCGCTCCTGCACTTATATCTTAAAATCTTTATTGACGTACATCAGTAGAAAAATAAAAATATATTCAGCGTTCACTGTTGCAGTTATATGTGGTAAAGTGCTTTTTGCAGTGTGGACGGAATTACGTTGTGGTGAAATTTTGTATTCATGTTTCACACACTGCACCCTTACGTGACGACGTCCATAAGAGCAGCGCACCAATACAGGTGAATACACTGTTCACTAACCCTGCACAAAAATGCGAACTAATTCACACCAGCCCCCATCTATCTGTGGTATTGCTTACTGGACACTACAGGGACTTTTCTGCAGCACAGAAACCACACAAGGACCACGGCTCGCCCTTTCAGCGCTGACCTATTTCTTCTGCTACATCCTGTTCACTTCAGATCACTCCGCCTCAGGCGCTGTTGATTTTTTGAAACTGAGAACCTTTAACCCTCTGTTGAAAAGCCTTTAGTGGTGTATATCATTAGAAAAAGAAAAAGATATTCGGTATTCAGCGCTGCAGTTATATGCGGTAAAATATTTTTTGATTTATTTCGGTGGAAAAAAATCTTGTATTCTGCGTTAAATGCTGCACTTATATGCGGTAAAATATTTTTTGAATTATTTCATTGAAAAAAAATCTTGTATTCTGCGTTAAGCGCTGCACTTACAGGTGAAACTCGAAAAATTTGAATATTGTGCAAAAGTCCATTGATTTAAGTAATACAACTTAAAAGGAGCTGCATTAATGCAACCTAAAATTAGAATTTTGTGAAACGGTTCAATGTTCTAGGCTCAAATTGTCACACTCTAGTCAGCTAATTAATCCATAGCCCATGAGCAAAGGGTACCTAAAATTGTGACTTTGGAGTTTTCATAAGCTGTAAGCCATAATCATCCAAATTATAACAAATAAAGGCGTGAAATATCTCGCTTTGCATGTAATGAGTCTATCTCATATATTAGTTTCACCTAATATAAGTTAAGTTGCATTAACTTAAGTTGCATTACTGAAATAAATGAACTTTGCACGATATTCTAATTTTTCGAGTTTCACCTGTATTTGTGGTAAAATCTCATTTGAAATATTTTATTGGAAAAAAATCATGAAGCGCTGCTGTTATATGTGGTAAAATGTTTTTTAAATTTTTGGATTGGAAAATAATCTTGTATTCTGCATTAAGCGCTGTACTGCGGAAAAATCTAGCTTGAAATATTTTTGTGCTGCTACACAGCTTTTACTCTCTGCCAGTTGTTATTACATGTTATGTTACTATATTATTTGGTATCATCCTTACACCCCTGCTGTTTCTGGCTAGATGGTTGCTCCCACCGACCATTTCCTTCTGTAACTCCATTTTGTATAGTTGTTACGAAGAGACTGCAGAGTGTGGGAACTGTGTAACTTCATTGGAAATTTACCTATAAAAAAGCCTCTATGTTTATAACCTTGCTACCTTGATGCTGGGTTCAGACCTGAGCGTTTCTGAGGCGCGCATTTTCGTCACACGTTTTACACGCGTTTTTGTGCGCATTTTTGGCAATAGTAAACGCACGTTTTACGCGCGTTTGTGTGATTGACTGCAGTGTTGTCCAATGACCAAATATCCCTGTCTATATGAAGTTTGGCCTTTCCAGCATGTTGCAAATTCATAAACGCACATTCGAACGCGCGTTTTCAGTGTCAAAAACACGCAAAATACAAGCGTTGCGCGTTCCCATTGAAGTCTATGGGCCAAAACGCGCAACAAATGCCCCAAAAAAAGCTCAAGTACCTGTTTATGCGTCGGGCGTTTTTCAGCGCGTTCGAGCGCGCTGTAAAACGTGAAAATGTGAACCAGTCCCATAGGGAAGCATTGGTTTGCATTGGTTATGCGTTTTACAGCGCGTTCGAATGCGCTGTAAAATGTGCAAGTGTGAACTGAGGGTCAAGCATAAAGAAGCATTGGGAAAAACCTCTGGAGTCTTTATTCATTGAGTAAGCTATCTGTTAACCACTTCCAGTCCGGGCCATTTTCCCTTTCCTGACCAGGCCTAATTTTGCAAATCTGACATGTGTCACTTTATGTGGTGTTAACTTTAGAACACTTTTACTTATCCAAGCCGTTCTGACATTGTTTTCTCGTGATATATTGTACTTCATGATAGTCATAAATTTGAGTCAATATATTTCACCTTTATTTATGAAAAAATCCCAAATTTATATTTTTAGGACGTTAGAAGACTTATGGTACTTTCACACTAGCGTCAAAGTTTTCCGTCATTGAGTTCCGTCCTCGGGCTCAATAACGGAAAAAAACTGATCAGTTTTATCCTAATGCATTCTGAATGGAAAGCAATCCATTCAGTTTGCATCAGTTTGTCTTCAGTTCAGACTTTTCGTGTTTTTTGGACGCAGATAAAAGCGCAGCATGTTGTATTTTTATCTCCATCCAAAAATGCAGAAACACTTGACGGGATGACGGATCCGCCATTAATTTCCATTGAAATGTATTAAGGGCGGATCCGACATTTAAAATTGATGCATTAACAGATCCTTTCTTCCACTCTGCGCATGCGCATACCTTTGAAAATGGTAAAATAATGAATAACCGATCCGTTTTTACGGATGACAACGGAAAGACAGATCTTTTATTTCAATACAACTGTCAAACAGATCTGCAAACTGTTTTCAAACTATTTAACAGATCCGTCGGGCAGTTCCGTTGACGGAACTGCCTGACGGAATCCTTCAACGCAAGTGTGAAAGTACCCTTAGAAGTTTAGAAGCAATTCTTAAAATTTTAAAGAAAATTTTCAAAACCCACTTTTTAATGACCAGTTCAGGTCTGAAGTCACATTGTGGGGCTTACACAGTGGAAACCCCCCATAAATGACCCTATTGAAAAAACTACACCCCTCAGGTTACTCAAAACTGATTTTACAAACTTTAAAAAAAAACACAAGAATTGAAGGAAAATGGAGATGAAATTTCAAAATTTCACTTTTTTGGTAGATTTTCCATTTTAATCCATTTTTTTTCTTTAAAACATCAAGGGTTAACAACCAAACAAAACTCAATATTTATTACCCTGATTCTGCGGTTTAAAGAAATACTCCACATGTGGTCCTAAACTGTTGTAAGTGCATACGGCAGGGCGCAGAAGGAAAGTAACGCCATATGGTTTTTGGAGGGCAGATTTTGCTGAACTCATTTTTAGATGCCTTGTCCCATTTGAAGCACCCCTGATGCACCCTGATGGTCGAAACTCCCAAAAATGTACCCTGTTTTGAAAACTAGGAGATAAGGTCCCAGTTTTATTGGTACTATTTTGGGGTGAATATGATTTTTGATTGCTCTATATTACATTTTTTGTGAGGTGAGGTAACAAAAAAAATTCTGTTTTGAAACTGATTATTTTTTATTTTTTTAAACATTGATCTGACACAGTAGATCATGCACTATTTTTTATAGAGCAGGTTGTTACGGATGAAATTGTATAAAAATGGCTACTTTCTTTTTTGGTTTGTTTGTTTCAGATTTTACATAATAAAGCTTTTTGGATAAAAAAAATTATGTTTTTGTGTCTCCATATTTTTCCTCTTGTGTAGGGACTTGTTCTTTGCAGGAAGAGTTGATGTTTTTATTGGTACCATCTTTCGGGTACATATGCTTTTTTGGGCATTCATTATTACACTTTAAGGTGCAAGGTGACCAAAAAATTAGTTGTTTTAGCACATTTTTTAATTATTTATTTTTACAGCGTTCACCTAAGGGGTTAAATCATGTAATATTTTTATAGAGCAGGTTCTTACGGATGCAGCAATACCTAATATGTATACGTTTTCTTATTTATTTAAGTTTTATACAATAATAGCATTTTTGAAAAAAAATTGATGTTTTAGTGTCTCCATAGTCTGGTAGCCATAGCTTTTTTATTTTTTGACCGATTGTCTTAGTTAGGGTCTCATTTTTTGTGGGACGAGGTGATGGTTTGATTGGTACTATTTTGTGAAGAATATGCCATTTTAATCGCTTGGTGTTGCACTTTATGTGATGTTAAGTGACAAAAATTGTTTTTTGGAACAGTTTTTATTTTATTTTTATTTTTATTTATGCAGCGATACCTAATATGTATGCTTTTTTAAAATGTACTTCACTTTAACACAATAATAGCTTTTTTTAAACAAAAAATGATGTTGTAATGTCTCCTTTTTCTGAGAGCTATATTTTTCTTATTTTTTGAGCGATTTTCCAATGGTAGGGGCTCATTTTTTGTGGGATGAGGTGACGGTTTTATTGGATTTATTTTGTGGGACATATGCATTTTTGATCGCTTGTTGCTGCACTTTTTGTGATATAAGATGACAAAAATGTTTTTTTTTTTACACCGTTTTTTTTTTTCTTATGGTGTTTCGGATGGGGAGGATGATGTGATATCGTTATGGTGTTTATCGGACGTGGCAATACCAAATATATTTTATATATATTTTTTAAAACACTTAATTTTTTAATTTTTTAATTTTACACTTTGCGTCCCCCATAAGGTCATACAAGACCTCTGGGGGCAATTAACTTCACTTTTTTGTTTTTTTCACTATTGATTTCTCCTGTAACTGGGTCCGACATAGTAGCCCCAGTTACAGGTGAAATACACCCCCCAGAGAGGCTGTACAGCATAGTACAGTAGTCCAGGGCTGCTTGAGGTCTGTGAGAGACCCGACAGCTCCTGCACACTGCCGGCCCCGGCGTTCACATGACCATCGGGCCAAGAGCAAGAAGGGCATAGTGCATCCTGCAAAGCAGACACAGCGCTCACCGAGCGCTGTGTCTGCAGCGATTTAGAAGGCAGGGACACTTGCGCACTGTACCTGCCTTCTCTCTGGGTTGCCCTGCTGTCACTGACAGCAGGCACCCCGCTCGGCATCTGCACGATTAGCGTGCAGATGTCGTCTCTGAATGGACGGTCTAAAACGTCCATTCAGAAATAGACAACCGCTCATAGGACGTTTATAGTCTATGGGCGGTCATCAAGTGGTTAAGGTGATCATTCAACCTGCTGCACACATCCTTACAGACTGGGTCTAAAAGAGGCTTGTCGCAGGTACAACTGATGCTGAGACAGAATAGTAAATTTCCAGGAGAATCCATCACATGGCTGTCTCTGCAGCTTCAGAACCATGAGTAACCACTTGCCTGTGTGAAGAACAAAGGCCCTAAGACAGGAATTCATCTTCATACTGTGCACTGAAAGTCAATGCCTTGTGTTACTGCTACAGTCACCAGAAGCATTACCTGCATTAGAAGACAGCCACCTGCTGATTGCTCCCCTACAGTGCCAGCCTTTGCTGCCAGGGATTGCTGGTCTCTGCTGTGGGTCCATTTTCTCTAGTAATACCAGCTTATACAAGTTTTGCCTTTCTTGGTGAGTCATAAGTACCCTTCTAAACTGTGCAAGGACTGTGTATCATTGCTATATCAACTCCCAAGGATTCATTATTGTTAAGTTGTTTGGGTTGTGAATTTAATACTTGAATCTATTGAAATAACTGTATATTCCTGCCTTTATAAAATGATGGTGAACTGTGTTTCTCTGTGCACTGAGCTGAGCAATACAGTTTGAGCCAGGCTGCAGCTCTAGCTGGCTCATTGCAAAAAATACTCAGCTTACCAGCTTAGCCTGCTTACAAACAAAAGTAACTACTAACAGAGCTGATCTTTGGCGGATTTCCAAGAAGACACTAAAACTACAGCACTTGTCACTATGTCTGACAGAGATCACACTTATGAGTTACCTGCATTTAATCAAGATAAAGCAGACAGCTTGCTTCATTCTGCTCGTCCGGTTAGAGCCCCTCATCCATCCTTGAAGGCAAGGGAGGCGTATGATGCAAGTAAGGAAGAAACATCTAGTAACCTGATTGCATTATGGGAGAACACTTTAAGTTGTATAAAAGCCACTAATGAAACTAGCCACAATTCTGAGCAATTGAACACTCTTCTCTCAAGGGTTAAGAAGGCATTTAAGAATTATAAAAGACTTTCTGAAAAGTACTATTCCCTTTTGTCACATTCCAACATAGAGGAAGCTTCACTAGAATTAAAGGACTTTACTTCTACTGACCAGCAGAGACATAGCACATATCTTGAAGCAAAGGCACAGATAGAGGGTAGATTAGCATAGCTACATGAAACTACATCCTGTATATCTGCTTCTTCCAGACACTAAGGAAAAATATCTATACCTGCCCGCTCATATCATAAATCTTCTAAGTCATTGTGGTCCTGCTCTGTAAGGTCAACACTGAGCGACCAAATACTCAAAGCTCGCTGAAATGTTGTGGTAGCCCAGGTTCAAGCCGCCTGCTCTGAAAGAGAAGCAGCCCTCAAGGCAAAGGCTAAATGCAAGGAAGCAGAACCCTTGGAACAAGCCCTAATGGAAGAAGGAGCATCTTGTCTCAGCTTGGCTGCTTGTCAAGACCCTATTGAAAGGACTCTTCTACAGTTTGTCTTAACCCAGAACCATGATGATACAGTCCCACCTACAGTTAGAGATTCTTCTCATAATCATCCAGTAAGTCGATCAGAAGGCAACATGTCGCCAAGGCAAGCTGGTCAACTAGACACTCCAAAACTACTGCATGCCACAAAATCAAGTGTACCAACCTATCCAGCTCATGTGCCAGCACAACCCTATGTGAATAGAGATTACAAGGGCACAGCAGAAGACTACGGAGTGGACTCTATACCTCCTGTGATACAGCCCTCTTCAACTTCACATGCACAGAGATCTTCAGAGGCCAGACCCTTACCTGGATTAAACCCATCTGCAATACCTTTCTCTCCACCTACCAGCCAAAATCAGATACCCACCATGATCCAAGATGGTGCACCACCAGTATCACCTGTGGCTGTAAAAACCATTGCATTGACATTGCAGAGTTCAGCAAGTATATGATTCGGCGAGAGTTGATTAATACTGGACTGGCTAGATGTGATGACCACCCAGAGAACTATAGGAGTTGGAGATCTACATTTAAGGTGGTAACCAGGAACTTGGACATTGAATCTCAAGCAGAACTTGACTTACTAATAAAGTGGTTGAGGGGGCCCATCTTCAGAACAAGTAAAGAGACTTAAATCTGTTTACATTTATAACTTTGAAGCAGGCCTTGATGCTGCCTGGGAACATCTGGAACAAGATCTATGGGAGCCCCGAAGTTATTGAATCTGTCTTATTCCAGAGACTAAAAGACTTTACTAAGATCTCTGTTAAGGACAAATATAATCTTATAGAGTTAGGTGACCTTCTTCATGAACTTGAAATTGCTAAGTCAAATCCTAGTTTGCCAGGTCTTAGCTATTTACACACTGCTGAGGGTGTAAATCTTATTGTAGCAAAGTTGCCTAGTCATCTCCAGGGAAAGTGGACTAGCATAGGATCAAAGTATAAGTATGAACATCATGTTTCCTTCCCCCCCCCCCCTTTTCTTATTTTGCAAAGTTTATGTGGAAGATTGCAAGATCTAAGAATGACCCAAGCTTTATGTATCCAGATACAACCACCCTTCCTCTACCTACTTCAAGGGGTATTGCCATCAACAGTAAATTCAAGGACTTAAGGCATCCTATTGCCGTGAGGAAGACCGCGATCGCGTCCAACGTCTTGGCTACAGACATTAAATTACAAGGTACCAATGCAAGCAATCTTGATCAACAGTGTCCCATTCATAATGCGCCACATTCTCTCTCCAAATGTTGTGCATTTAAATGGACACTGACAGGCCGGTACAGCATATAAAGTGTTTTATATCATACTATCGGTCTTAATGTGCTTAACTCAATCATACTATTATCCCCCTGTCTGCCTTTCCTATACTTTAAAAAAATGTTTTCTTGATGTGTAAATTATCTGACTTTGTGCCCAAGGGGCGGTCCCTCTTCCAGCTTTGTGCCCAGCCGTGCCCCAACTGCCGTCTCCTAGTGCCACCCAGATCATTAATATTCACTGCACTGGACGGCTTTTCATGCTCCCAACGCGGCCGAAATCCTGCACATGTCCAGGCTTGTCTTACTGGCATCGGCCTGACATATTAGCTGTGCGCCTGCACGGCCGACACTCCTCAGTACCTCCAGCTGCCAGCTACTCTAGTGGCTCAGGTGCCCAGGTGCTGAGCTGGAGGTGCCGGATCGATCGCGCAAGTGCACAGCTAACATGTGAGGCCGATGCCAGTAAGACAGTACTGGGCATGCACAGAATTTCGGCCAGGAGCATGAAAAGCCGCCCAGTGCAGTGAATATTAACGAGCTGGGCTACACTAGGAGTCGGCTGGGCACAAAACTGGAAGAGTGACCGCCCCTTACTGGAAGAGGGACCGCCCCTTGGGCACAAAATCAGGTAATTTACATATCAAGAAAAACATTTTTTGTAAAGTATAGGAAAGGCAGACAGGGGGGATAATAGTATGATTGGGTTAAGCACATTAAGACTGATAGTATGATATAAAACACTTTATATGCTGTACTGGCCTGTCAGTGTCCCTTTAAGGACAAGCCTATCGAAGACGCAAGACATTTCTCAAAGAACATAATATCTGTTTCAAGTGTTGCGCATCCTCCGATCATTTCGCTAGAGACTGTAAGATCGCCATCAGATGTTCCCTGTGTAACAGTGCCAAGCATGTGGACGCTCTTCAGACCTGTTCAAAAGGAAACCTTCACCCGGTAGCAACCCCAAGACTACATCAGATGATGGCGGGGAGAGAACTGAGCAATATACCAACCCCGTAACCACAAGGTGTACAGAGGTGTCTGGAGAAGGGCTTCATAGCAAGTCTTGCAGCAAGATATGCCTTGTAAGAGTTTTTCCTAAAGGATGTTCACAAAATGCCATAAAAACGTATGCCATACTCGACAATCAGAGCAATCGCTCTTTGCAAGTACAGAATTCTTTGACTTATTCAACATTCATGGAGAGACCTGGTCCTATACCTTGCAGACATGTGCAGGAAAGGTCAATAGTGGCATCAGAATATGAGAACATAGAGTTTCCAACTCTAATTGAATGTGATCATCTACCCAACAATAGAAAAGAAATCCCCACACCTGAGGTTGCATGTCATCACCCTCATTTGAGCCACATTGCTGACTACATTCCACCACTTAACAAGGATGCAAAGATCTTGATTCTTCTAGGAAGAGACATTCCTAGAGTTCATAAAATAAGAGAGTTATGTAATGGTCCAGATGATGCTCCTCATGCCCAGAAACTTGATCTTGGATGGATGATAATAGGAGAAGTCTGTTTAGGTCAGTCTCACAAGCTCTTGGATGTAGCTTCCTGCAAAACTAATGTGGAGGGATCATGTACCTATCGATCGATGAAATGTCCATTGCAATATCATGTGAAGGTAAGACTTGATTTCAAATCTGAAGTTCCATATCAAGCACTCCAAGGTATTACCCACACGCTCACTTCCCACAAAGACCTCGGTGATTCAGTGTACAGACTACTTATGATGACAACAAGATTGCCCCTTTGGTCGAAAACAAGGAGTTAATCAAGATTATGAATGAAGAGTTCTTCAAGGACAATTCCAATAGTTGGGTAGCTCCATTACCCTTCCGAGTAACAAGGCTTACTCTCCCTAACAATCGAGAACAAGCTTTAACCAGATTTGCTGCACTTAAGAGAACTCTCTGTAACAAACCTGAGGTGCAAGATCACTTTCTAGCATTCATGCAGAAGATTCTAGATCACCATCATGCTGAGCCAGCAACAGACCTTAAGGAAGGTGAAGAATGCTGGTATCTTCCATCCTTTGGAGTCTACCATCCTCCTAAACCGGGGCAAATGAGAATAGTCTGTGACTCATGCACTCAGTTCAAGGGAACCTCTTTAAACAATGTTCTTCTAACTGTTCAAAATCTAACGAACAACCTTGTAGGAGTGTTGATGCAGTTCAGGAAGGAGCCCATTGCAGTGTCAGCTGACGTCCAACAGATGTTCTACTGGTACATAGTCAATATAAATTATCTCAGATTCTTGTGGCACCGCAACAATGAAATTAATGATTGGGTGATAGATTATCTCATGAAAGTCCAAGTCTTTGGCAATAGGCCAGTCTCAAAGGGTAGCCCACTATTCACACTGAACCAAGTAATGGACAATGAGGGCATGCTTCGAGTCGGTGGATGTCTGAATAAGTCAAACCTGCTAAGAAGAGAACAGAACTAGAGTTGAGCGAACACCTGGAAGTTCGGGTTCGATGGGTTCGGCCGAACTTCACAAAAAAGTTCGGGTTCGGGATCCGAACTTAACCTGAACAAGACCCTGAACCCCATTGAAGTAAATGTGGACCAGAACTTTTGGGCACTAAAATGGCTGTAAAATAGCCCTGGAAGGGGCTAGAGGGCTGCAAAAGGCAACAAAATGTAGGTAAATGCCCTGCAAACAAATGTGGATAGGGAAATGACTTAAAATAACATAAAATACAGAAAAATAATAAATAAACATTCTAAACCTGAGCCCAAGTGACTGACAGTGGAACCTGACACCCAGCAAACAGAGGATGTGGCGAAAACGCCACCACATCTGGCACCATCAGCCAAGCATCTCCACCGAATCCCATGGAAGTGTTCAGCTATCAGCTGTCCAACTTCCAAACACTGGAGAGAAAGAGAAATAGAAAGAGGAAGTACCCCCCTACCCACCCACAATCCCTGGCTCTGAATGCCTTGATTTCAAAATTCCTGGTCCTTTGAAATGCTGTCATTCTGTCTGGTGTACAGTTTTAAAAACCTTATGGTGGTGGCTGTCCCACAGTACATGGATCCCAGCTGCCACTACTTTTGCAGGAGAGCCATCCCTTCCCTGCTAAACCAAGTGGCGGACAAAATCAGGTGTGCACTGCGTGACGCCATCTGTGGCAAGATCCACATAACAACTGATACATGGAACAGTAAGCAAGGGCAGGGACGTTATATCTCTCTTAACAGCACACTGGGTAAATGCAGTGGCGGCTGGGCCTGAGGCGCATAGCATTTTTGCGAATGTCCTTCCGCCCCAGGGGATTGCAGGGTATCTCTCTTTGCCTCTTGTTACCTCCTCCTCCTCCTACTCGGCTTCCTCCTCCTCCTCTACCACCCCCTCATCCACTCAGCGTAACACCTTCACCACCCACAGCAGTACAGCCAGGGGGAAACGACAGCAGGCTGTTTTAAAACCTGTATGTTTGTGGGACAAAACCCACACCGCGCAGGAGCTGTGGACAGGCATGGAACAACAGACCGATGATTGGTTGGTGCCACTGAGCCTCCAGCCTGGCCTGGTGTTGTGCGCTAATAGGCGATATATACTAGCAGGTCTGGGCCCAGCCGGTTTTACACACATCCTGCCTGCCACATGTGCTGAATTTGGGGTGCAGAAATTCCTGAACACCAGACAGTGAAAATCAATTTGGTTAATCGAACAAACACAACACCCCCACCCCCCCTTTCACTCAAACCATTAACAAACTATGTACAAATTTACTTAAAAACATATTAAAATAACTATAATGCAGCTAAACTAACTATATAAACACTATATAAATGCCTTATCCTTAACTTAAGGCCAGTGAAATCCAAGTGGCTCGGAGGGTGGGTTCATGCACCAACATAGGCCCTGGCCTGGAACACAATTGTCCTGCCAGGGCACAGTTCTGGAGGATGAGGAGGATAAGGAGAAGGAGTAGGAAGACCGCTGGGGGATACAGAGGACACAGAAGGCACATCTCCCTCAAAGAGGACACCTTGTCCTTGCCTCTGGGCAGCCTAGCACACATTTTAGCAACAGGGTGGAACATTACACGTACTGACTGATGGGTCTGCCCAGGGGCATAGCTACAGGGTAAGCAGGGGAAGCTACTGCTTTGGGGCCCTGACCTAGAAGGGACCCATCCAGGAGGAGGAGGAGGAGGACTAAAAGACTTTGTCAGGGCTCCCCCAGTATTAGTCAATGAAATTATATGCAATGGCAGTACAGACAGTGTAGAAAGGGATGGAACAGCTGCTGGGCCTGGTCTGAGAGAGCCATCTTTAGTAGCCCCAAGAATGACAGCATGAAAGTAAGGGGTTAAAAATATTTGCTGTGGTGTCCAATCATTTCTAGCTACGCCACTGGGTCTGCCCTATTCAACTTCTGGGTCTTCAAATTGGGCACATGTCTTGAGGTTGCCCGTTATACCTTGGAGGTGCTGGCCTATCCTGCAGCGACTGTAATGTCTGAACTTGTGTTTAGCATGGCTGGGGGCATTATCACAGACAAGCGCAGCCGCCTGTCCGCAGCCAATGTGGGTATGCTTTTGTTTATTAAATAGAACCAGGCATGGATCCCACAGGACTTGTTTGTACCTTATGCAGAATAGACATGTATACCGGCCTCACCAAACTATTGTTATACTACCGTGCACTTACACTTTGTTTTATTTTTTTATATTTTCCCAATTTTTGGGGGTCTACAGCAATTTATTTTAAAAAGTAAAAAACATATTGTTGGCGACCAGTACCAAAAAGGCTTTGTGTCATGCAAGAATGTTACCGCCAATTGTAAGTTACCTGACAATTTATGATTTTATTACCACCCATGGAAAACATGGATTTCAGTGGTATATTTTGGGGTGTAGGACCTCATTGTTCTCAATATCATCTTCCACCAAGTCTTCACCCCTGCCCTCTTTGTTGGTCTGCACACCGCAGAAAGCCCCAGCGGTTTGTACCTGTGTTTCGTCATCATCAGAGACATGCTGCCATGGTCTTCCCCTGTCCCCATACTCAAACCTAAGTGGTTGGGCATACATGCACTCAATATCTTCCACTTCTGGGGCAGGACTATGGTTATGGCCCTGGGAAACCCTGCCAGCAGAGTTATAAGGAAGCATAAGATACGGCTGTATTTAACTGACAATAGTAAACAATTAAGTTCACTAACAGTAAGGCAGTGCCCGTGTCATAAACAGAATACATTTCTTTAGGTCACACAACAGTGTAACGAAGCAATTCAATACAATTACTTCACTATCACCAAAAAAACAGAAGTTAACGGTTTTATTTGACTGTCAGAAATGCAGCGTACACCGCAAATGTGCTATCTACCACAAAACCAGTGTGTTTGCAACCAACTATGTAAATGCAGAGTTCAAAAGGTTACTTTAAATGACTGAAATACAGGGTAGGTCTCAGATCTGCTATGTATTACAAAACCAGTGTTTATTGCAACAAACTACAGATTTTAAAGTACGTTTTTGTGCGTTGTATGCCAAACTGCTCTGTGTAACAACAATACGGGTTTATTTCCCAGAAAATACACTAATGCAGTACATTAGTGTACATAGGTATTTGTGTGGTTTATTGAAAACTGCTCTGTGGACCAAGAATACAGCTTTTTTCCCTCAAAAAACACTAATGCACTATTTCAGTGCAGAAATTTAAAATAGGTATTTGTATGCTGTATGCACAACTGCTCTGTGAAGCAAGAATACGGTTTTTTTTCAACAAAACAGAAAAATTACTATTTCAGTGCTGAAATTTAAAATACGTATTTGGGCGGTGTATTTGAAACTGCTTTGTGGACCAGGAATACCACTTTTTTCCCCAAAAATACACTGATGCACTATTTCACTGCAGAAATGTAAAATATGTATTTGTACGATGTAAGCACAACTGCTTTGTGGACCAAGAACACGGCTTCTTTCCCCAAAATTCACAAATGCACTATTTAACAGTTGGAAATTAAACATAGGTATTAGTACGCTGTATGCACAACTGCTTTGTGGACCAAGAACACAGCTTTTTTCCCCCTAAAACACAATAATGCACTATTTCAGTGCTGAGATTTAAAATAGGTATTTGTACGCTGTATGCACAACTGCTTTGCGAACCAAGAACACGTCTTTTTTCCCCATAATTCACAAATGCACTATTTAACAGCTGAAAATTAAACATAGGTATTAGTGCGCTGTATGCACAACTGCTTTGTGGACCAGGAATACCCCTTTTTTTCCCTAAAACACAGTAATGTACTATTTCAG
Source organism: Bufotes viridis (assembly GCA_033119425.1). Classification (NCBI taxonomy): domain Eukaryota; kingdom Metazoa; phylum Chordata; class Amphibia; order Anura; family Bufonidae; genus Bufotes; species Bufotes viridis. The sequence continues at coordinate 192,864,422 of CM065594.1, forward strand.
TGCTGAAATTTAAAATGGGTATTTGTACGCTGTATGCACAACTGCTTTGTGGACCAGGAATACCGCTTTTTTTCCCTAAAACACAGTAATGCACTATTTCAGTGCTGAAATTCAAAATAGGTATTTGTACGCTGTATGCACAACTGCTTTGTGGCCCAGGAATACCGCTTTTTCCCCAAAAAATACACTGATGCACGATTTCACTGCAGAAATGTAAAATAGGTATTTGTATGATGTATGCACAACTGCTTTGTGGACCAGGAATACCGCTTTTTTCCCCCAAAAATACACTGATGCACTATTTCACTGCAGAAATATAAAATAGGTATTTGGGCGGTGTATTTACAACTGCTTGTGGACCAGGAATACTGCTTTTATTTCCAAAAAATACACTGATGCACTATTTCACTGCTGAAATTGAAAATACATTTTGGTGCGTTGTATGCACAAGTGCTCTATAGCACCACAATACAGATTTTTGCCCCAGACTACAGAAATAGACTGTCATCCCTGAATTATACAAAAGGTAATGTAGGGGACTTGACCTGCCAGAAAAAAATGATTTTTTCCTTCACTGAGCTACCAAAAAGGATTAGACTGCTGTCTCTGGCAGGCTGGCACACATGCAGGTCACATGCAGTTCCAAGGACACTGCAGTGGCTAAAATAGCCGCCGACCCCCACCTCAGTGACAGTTGGATTTAAAAAAAAACACTTTGCAGCATCACTGGGTTGTTAAGGACGGGGACTCAAAAACCTTCCTCAGACCAGTCACTGAGTCTGTCCTAATTAGGCATGCTTCCAAAAATTCTGATTCAGTTCTGTTATGTGAGGTAGTCACTTAAGACCTATAATATAGCTAGCTGATAGACTTGAGAATGCTAGATAGCATTTTACTGTATGCAATGTTAATAGTATGTTAACTAGAAAAATAATTGTGTAGTGGTATCTCACAATACCAGACGGGGAGTGTGCTGCCACACAGCTTTTACTGTCTAGCAGTTGTTATTACATGTTATGTTACTATATTATTTGGTATCATCCTTATACCCCTTCTGTTTCTGGCTAGTTGGTTGCTCCCACCCTCCATTTCCTGCTGTAACTCTAATTTGTATATGTTGTTATGAAGAGACTGTAGAGTGTGGGAGCTGGGTAACTTCATAGGACATTTACCTATGAAAAAGCCTCTATGTTTATAACCTTGCTACCTTGAAGCATAAAGAAGCATTGGGAAACACCTCTGGAGTCTGTATTCATTGAGTAAGCTATCTGCTAAGGTGATCATTCAACCTGCTGCTCACATCCTTACAGACTGGGTCTAAAAGAAGCTTGTCGCAGGTACAACCAATGCTGAGACAGAATAATTTTGGTAGAAAAAAATCTTGTATTCAGCATGAAACACTGCACTTACATGCGGTAAATCCTTTTTTTAAATTATTTTATTGGAAAAAAATCTTGTATTATGCGTTAAGCGCTGCAATTATATGCGGTAAAATCTTTTTTAAATTATTTTATTGGAAAAAAATCTTGTATTCTGCGTTAAGCGCTGTACTTATATGCGGTAAAACCTTTTTTGAATTATTTTGGTGGAAAAAAATCTTGTATTGCGCAATAAGCGCTGCACTTATATGTGGTAAAATACTTTTTGAATTATTTTATTGGAAAAAAATCTTGTATTCTGCGTTAAGTGCTGCACTTATATGCGGTAAAATCTTTTTTTAATTATTTTGGTGGAAATACAAATTTCCACCTCCTCCATTAACTTCCTCATCTCTTCATTAACATCGGACACACTAACTTTACACCTCCCCCCAGCTATATATATATATGAGTGGTGCCAGCACCACCTAGGAGCGAATAAAGGTAAATGATACCGCCAGCCTGTTAAAGGGAATTACACAATGATACCACAATACATTTAATATGACATTTAGCAAGAGTTTAAAGTGCCCACATATAGCACATAGTGGGACACTGCTTCAAGGATGAATAAGGCGTGGATCAGCCAGGATTTCCACACACCAATGCCTGATGCATCAGACTAGATCATCCATGGTGCCACACCAACATTTTGACAAAAGAGACCGATTTCTTCTGGCTACCTACCTCAGCTACTATTCTGATGCTGTTACCCGCCTGATATAGAAAAAAAAATGTAGCAGCACATCAAAAATGGATCCTATAATGGTGGTGCCTGCAGTGTCAGGCACCAGTCCGTTGCAGCCCCAACACAATGAAAAACAAAAGTATACCGAAGCACTCTCATGTCTTCATCATTCCAACGTTTTATTCACCAAATCACAGCCTGTGTGGTCTTTTCATGCAGTGTACAAAGAGAATGAGGTGCAACTTATATACCCTATAATCCAAATCACATGACACCTAAAACATTTGAGCTAATCATAAGCCCCTCCTCTAAAAAAGATTGGTTGTACTTTATAAGGTTAACTCATATAGTGATCACATCCCATATATATACATCCATCATATATATACATCAAATACATCATCTCATATTTACTTACTCAGTTGGTTTTCGCAGGCCGACTGGATATTGGGTGCAGCGAAATTTGGGTCATTTGAACCTTTAAGTGAAACCTCTGCTGTTTTTGTTTTTGATAACACGTGAATCATTTCTCTACTTTTATGAGCATTTAATAGAACAGGTTCTGTAGACATCTGTGTAGAATCAACTGACAAGGGTGTAAAAGGAGTGCGCTTCTTCTTGACGCTAACATCCAGCTGTGAGTCTGAGTTGATGCTTACAGTTGAGGTGCCCTGATTATTTGTATGTGCTTGCTGTACTCAAGAATAAAGAATCACAGCTTTTAAGAATGATGCTGGTTTTTACTTTATGGAAAACTTTTTTCTGTTTCATCACAAGTTTTTTTTTTTTTTTACATAAAAATATTTATTATCAGTCTCACTTATCCACAGGATAGTTGATAAATAACAGATTGTGGAAGTCCAAAATCTGGGACTCACCAGCAATTCAGAGAATGAGGGGTCGAAGAACCCCCTCTCTGAATGGAGCAGTAGTGCTCATGTTGGTCCAACGATCCATTTACTTCAATAGAACAGATGGAGAGGAGACTCGCGGACCACTCATTCTTGAAATCATAGGGTGTCCCAACGGTTGAACCCACCCCCCAATTCCACAGGATAGACAATAAAGTATTTTCTTAGGATAACCCTTTTAATATAAATAAGCTAACATAAAATATATATGCCCAAAAAAGCACATGAACAATTTACAAGTGGTCTCACAAAAATGACCTCATGTAGTTTACTTAAAATTAAATGTAAAAAAGATAAAAATAAAAAAAATCTTGGTCAAATGAAAATGTTTTTTCCCCCCATAAGGTAGTATTACCATAATCCAGTTTATATTGATGTGTCTGAAATGTAAAATACGCAAGAAATGCAAGTCCTTTATTTCAGCAAAAATGCATGTACCTTTTCTTACATAAGGTTTCTTCCACAAGGTTCCAGTGTTAGGAAATGTTTATTCACTAATATCCATACAGCAACTTTTTATTTTTTTTCTTTTATCTTTTTGTCAGATGTTTCTATGGTATACTGAAGTACAATTATAACCAATTCATAAGTTTTTTTTTATTGACAAATAGATGAAGTTTATGCAAAGACTCAATATTTCCAGTGTTGACCGTACTTCTTCCTGGCATGCTGGATATCAACTTCTGGGCCAAATCCTGGCTGATGGCAACTCATTCTTGCCTAATAAGTGCTTGGTGTTTAACACAAATTCTGAATTTGTTTTTCCACCCACTTTTGGAGAATTGACCATAGGTTCTCAATGAGATTGAGATCTGGGCGTTTACTGGACATGGGCCCAAAATTTCAAAGTTTTGCTCACTAAACCAACTATCACTTATACCTTGTGACCTAGTACTCCACCATGCTGGAAAAAGCATTGTTCATCACCAAATTGCTCCTAGATTGTTGTGAAAAGTTGCTTTTGGAGGATGTTTTGATACCATTCTTAATTCATGGTAGTGTTCTTAGGCACAATTGTGAGGGAGCCCGCTCTCTTGGTTGAGAAGCCATCCCACACATGAATGGACTTGCTGGCGAGTAAAATCAAATAGATTTTTGTCAGATGGGGAAGGGTTCCACCAGAACAGGCATTTTCTGTCTTTGACTGTCACTAGTGTTGAGTAAATGGAAGTTAAACAAATTGACTTCGATATAAATTAAAAACAAATTTGATTCACCACTACTTCGTCACAAATCGAATTTTCAAAACTTCGCTTATCACTAACTGTCACTGTAAACCATTGTCTAGGTTATAGTTTTAGATATTTGAGTGGGGAGGGTATTTATCATGGTAGATTTTGTATTATGTAGTCTATTACAGTTCCACATGGTTTTAATCCAGCTTTTCCAGGAACATGAAAGGCAAATCTGCCGAGTTTTGGCACTATTTAGAAGTGGGGATGGGGATTTTTCTTGGTTGAATTAATATTCTATAGACTCCATTACAGATGCATATGGTGGTAAACCAGCTTTCTTAGGAACCGAAAGGCAAATCTACCTAGCTGTGACCTTATTTAAGAGTGGGTAGAGGAATTTATCTAGGTAGATTTAGTATTCTGCAGTCTATTACAATTCCACTGATTGTAACTGAGCTTTCACGGGGCCCTGCAAGTCATATCGTACTATCTATGGCACTATTCAGGAGTGGGAAGGGGGATTTTTCTTGGAGACTTAATACAGGGTGAATAAAACATCTTAGAACACACTTTTATTTCAGAAACATAAGGGAAAATTAAATATCTGAATATCCCAGCAAGTAATGGGTTTAGGCTATGTCCAGAACATGGCAGCCATCTTGAAAGCTGCTATATTGGATCTAGGGCAAATTTTTCCAATGGGAATGGGGTCATGTAAATTATCAAAGAAGACCAGAATGTTGTCAGAAATCGATTGGGTCAATTGTATTTGCAATATCTCTTGTGGTCCAAAAGTTTTCAATACAGAAAGTTATAGCAACAACTTAGAACACTCCCTGTTATGCACAGCTATTTGATGTGTTCAAAAGTTATCAACATGGAAAGTTCAAAACTTCATAGTTCAAAGTTCTGAGTTCAGCACCAGGGACAACACATTGAACACGTCAAATAGTTGTGCATCATAGTGAATGTTCCCAGTTGCTGTTGTAACTTTCTGAAATAAAAGGGTATCCTGAGATTTTTGACTCTGTATTCTACTAACTTCATTACAGATCTATATGGTAGTAACCCAGCTTTCCCAAGAATCTAAAAAGGCAAATCTACCTAGAAATGGTGCTATTTTTGAGTGCAGAGGGGATTAATAGTGTATCTTGGTAGATTTAGTATTCTGCTGTCTTTTCTTTGTATTGCACTATTTAGGAATAAAGACTGGGATTTATCTTGGTAGATTTAGTATTCAGTAGTCTATTACAATTTCCACATGGTTTTAACCAAATCTCTTTTGCAGTATTACTGACTAGGAGATTCCTTCCAACAAAATGGCCACTTTTGCTGGATAGACATAAGGTATCCAGGTTAAGCCAAGTCCCTTCCGCTTATACTTCCTGGCTAACTTGCACAGAATGGGGGCAGAAGAAAAATTCATAGCTGCAGCATGAAAGAAAAATGCACTGCTTTTTCATTGTATTTTTCATGGTCTGCCATTGTGATATCTAATTATTTTTTTTGTTTGGATTCTGGCTTTAGTTCCCTTTTAATGGTGCTTCAATAAAGATTTATATTTTCTCTTACTTTTACTTTATCCTGACAAGTTCTCATTTGGTGTGCTCTTATAAGGTTACAGGGCTTATCCAAGGTAATTACAAATCTCAGACAATGGCATAAAATAAAAAACAAAAAAAGAACTTAGCTTACTTATAATAGTAAATTAGAGAAAAAAATGTCATACTGACTAATGGTGTTTTTAGCGCTAATATTCGAATAGCGAATATTTTTTACGAATATTTACACTTGGCTAATTCGCAAATATTTAGAATATAGTGCTATATATTGGTAAAAACGAATATTCCTTTTTTTTTTCTTCTCCTTTTTTTCAATCAGAACCCAAGAATAAGATACTGTTAATGAAGATAGAGAATATAGCGCTATGTTCTCTATCTTCGTTAATTCTAGTAAGTCAACCAATCAGAAAGTCATGTCCCGTTCAAAGTGTCATTCACAGTACGCGAATATTACATTATGTAATATTCGCATACTGCAAATGAAACTTTGAACGGGGTATAACTTTTCAATTGGTTGGTTTGCTAGAATTAACGAAGATAGAGAATATTGCGCTATATTCGTAATTCTAGCGAAGATAAACTTGCCTATACACAGCTCTAAGTTGGATGCGCAATGCGGGAATATTAAGTTATATTAGTCGCATTGCGATTCTAACTTAGAGCGGGGTATATGCAACTTACTTTACTATTGTTTGGCTGGGTAGAATTAACGAATATGACAAATACGCATATAGCACTATATTCTCTAATTCTAGCAAGCCAACCCAATAGCAAAGTTGACTGTACCCAGCTCTAAGTTAGATGCGTAATGCGAAAATATTATTTTGCCTATTTTTGGCAATAAATAGAATAATGAGTCAGTATTCTATTTATTGAAAAAAAATTGTTAAAAGTAATATTTTCGCATTGCACATCCAACTTAGAGCTGGTTACAGTCAACTTTCCTATTGGCTTGCTAGAATTAGCGAATATAGAGAATATAGTGCTACATTCGTATTCGTCATATTCGTTAATTCTTCCCAGCCAAGTAAACTTGCCTATACACAGCTCTGGTTGGATGAGCAATGCGAGAATTTTAAGTAATATTAGTCGCATTGCGTAACTAACTTAGAGCTGTGTATAGGCAAATTTACTTGGCTGGGAAGAATTAACGAATATGACGAATACGAATAAGGCACTATATTCTCTATATTCGCTAATTCTAGCAAGCCAAACAATAGTAAAGTTACCTTTATACCCCATTCAAAGTTCAATTCGCAGTACGCAAATAATTAAATCGCATATTATTCACGATAAATAGAATAATGACGAATATTCTATTTCGACGAATATATGACGAATACTCAATCGAATATTCGCAAAATATCGCAAAATCGATTATGGCACCTCCCGCTCATTACTACTGACTAATCATGTGTTACTCAAATGAGTGTAAGCCTATGGCAAAAGCATAATATTAGTACCTATTAATGAGTTGCCAGACCGCTTGGAATCGATATTAATTGTTTGATAAATAAATAAATTTATAAGTTTGAAACAAATACAAGTGCAGGGAAAAGGCGACATAAACCAGAGGAGAACACAATGGAAACAGTTCACATCTGTCCACAGAAACAAGGAAACAAAAATAAAGTGCAAGTGCAATAAGTGACAATGACTAGATATATACAGGACAGGAATCAGTTACCCATAATTTGTCTCTTTCGGGATGGCGCCAACCCCTACTCGCATCTCGTCGAACCTTCGTCTGGTGGCCCTGTCCTGCATATATCTAGTCTTTGTCAGTTATTGCACTTGCACTTTATTTTTGTTTCCTTTATGACTGCAGAGGCATAAAATAAACTGGCATAAAATAAGAGCGTGTTATACTCATCTCTTTCTCCAATACCATTCTCTGCTGCACTGGTCCGGTTCTACTGCCACTATTTCTTTACAAGCAGGAGCGGTTATGTGCTAGGATAAGGCACATGTCTGGTGCAGTGGTTGGACTGAGGACAGAGGTTTGCTGAAGTGGGGATGTTCTGTGGACCTGCATGTCACAGTGCTGGGGATGTGTACAGTGACATGCCAGGAAACAGCATATGACTGCTGTAGCCAATAACTGTCCTCAGCAGTAGACCATTGAGAACAGTGATTGTTTAAAGCAGTAAAGTGCCATATCCCAGCACATCACCTCTGCCAAATAAACAACGGATGGAGAACGTGACCACTGCAGAGAACAGCACTGGAGAAAAGGATGAGTATATGACATTTTTCATTTTAATCCATTTTAGGGCTTGTCCAAGATTAATTAGTCTCAGATAACTGCTTTAAGGAAAGCTTTAATACTTCATATACAACACCCATAATGTAGTATGTAAAATATTTTAACCCTTTCGCTACCAACACAGTACATGTACGATGGGCAAACATGGCTTGCGCTTCCTGGCTTCTTACCAGCATCCTCTAAGGCCAATGAGGGTGCCGGTAATTGATTTTAATACGCTGAGTCTTGCTAAAGAGATTTATGGCGTTAAAGCTGCAATTCTTATAAATAGATTCTAAAAATCCATAATTGTTCATAATAAAAAAAATTGGGGATTTTGTACGCTCGAATACGAGCTTAAAATAAAACCTACAGATTGTCCCTCAAAAAATGAGCCCCCACACAGCTCAGTAGATATAACTATAAAAAGGTTATGGGGGTCAGAATATGGTGATGTAAATTGTTTTTACTGTCAAAGTTTTAATTTATTTTTAAATGCCCATAAAACGGTGGAGGAAATGCATTTTTTTACAATTCCAGCCCACTTGGAATTTTTTCCCAGCTTTCCACTACGTTATATACCATATTAAATGGTGGCATTAGAAAGTACAATTTGTCCTGCAAAAAATAAGCCCTTATACACCTATGTAAACTGAAAAATAAAAAAGTTATGGCTTAAGAAAGATAGGGAAGAAAAATCTAAATGCAAAAACGAAAAAAACCTCTGGTATCCTAAGGGTTAAATACATTATTCTTTTGCTGAGCTATCATTAAAGTTACAAACCTCCTTAGAGACATTATTCTTAGCCTATTTCCTTCTAGAGCTTGTAAAACTTTTAAAGCAACCACATTTATTGTACAAATGTAGATTAATTAAATTAAGAGAGACGTACCTGTAATTTATTATGGCTGTCATGTTTGACTATAGGTGTCTGCATCAATGGGCATGTTAACAATCAACCTTCCGCTCGTGAATTTCATCATTGCTCTAAACACATTGAAGTGTCCTTCACTAAAAGTGATTTCTATTCCCAATCTCTCTGCTGCATCTTTGTTCTCTTTGTTTATCGATATCTCTTTGTCTCTAGTGCTTTTTTAAAGTTTATTTCATCCTGAGTACAAAATTGAATGTAGACACCACATAAGCCTGCTCCTTAAAGAAAGTCTCCTGGTAAATAAGCAATGTCAAGGAAATTGAGTATAGTAGGTTTTCTTTACATTCAGAAACAGTAAACCAGCAAAGCATTCTCTAGTGATAACATGTTTATTGGGAATATATTATTTTCCATATACAGAGATGGTTGACCTAAATGATTTGTTTTATCTACACCAATGGTTCATAACAACTGTCTTGGAAACCACAGACGGCATTTGACCCCCATTTGTATGACTCAAGAACTCTTAATCTGCGCCAGGGAAAGTTAGTTTGGTTCCCTAGACAGAGCAACAAGTAAACCACATTTTAAAAAAAAAGACATTTTAGAAGAACATTTAAAAAATTTGTTAATATCCAAAACAAAAACGGGTCAGTTTCTTCACATTTACCAAGACTATCCAGCATTTGTTCACAGATTATAGCTCCCAAATATCATTTAAACTTGAACGTGGCTTATAAAGTTCAAAAGGTTGAGGACCGGTGGTTTACAGTAGTTAAATACTCCATTGTACCAAGAGGTTATTACAGGAATTATTAACTGTGTCACCAAAAATCTTGTCTGCCAGTTAAAATCAGATGGTAGCACAGATCCTAATCTGTTTTTATTTTCTAATTGTAGATTTTTTTAAATTCTATTTTCTGAAAATGATTATAGGGGTGGTCATCTTGCCCTGAGCCGTTCATAACAGCATTTAGAAAGCATTAAGAAAATTGCTTTACGGCAGCCACATGGGCCATAGACACAATGGTCTGGAGGGGACCTCACTGACTTCTATGGGAGAGTTTTCTAGACATGCTCTGTGACCTGTGCAGGGGTCATTGTACAAGGGAAGAATAGATAAGCTTTGACTATCACCTATTGTGAATGTTGGATCTATCTCTTATCTATACACAGAGGTGATATCATTACAGGCAGGTTTAGAATAATATATAACAGCAGTAAAGTGATCTGTACAGACCAGTATGTGGTGCCCATTATTAAGTATTAGTGGCCAATGCAAAAACTGCAGGTTTCTATCTTTTTTGTTTAAATATATGGAATGCATGGAAAATTAATAACATTTATCATCAAAATATGTTAACCCTTTCATCACTGGACCCAAAAAGGCCTGAATGTCCAGGCAACTTTTTTTTCATTTTGTGCACCTGGTGATTTAGTGACTGTAGCTTTTTTATTTGTTTGACTACAAAATAATTTTAGCGATTTATTTTTTTACTTGACACTTAGGACTTTTTATTAGAATGTTTCTTTATAGTTTTTTTTTTCTTTTTTTAGGTTTAATATGGAGGAAAACCACAAATTATTATTGAAAAGTAATTTTTTTTAATTATAGCTTTTTATTTCTTAACTATTAAAACTGACACAAAAATTAATTATTGCCATGGGTTCCCTATTTTGTGACGATCGTTTTCATGTGTGGGCATGACACACAGGCAGAGCTGATCAGGGTCTCCTTAGACCCTGCAGCTCTGCTCCTACCTCTGCTCCTGAAAACCCCCGGCGGTCACATGACCACCAGGACTAAAAGAGAAAGCGGCTCTGCCACTCCCTGCTTCCTCCCATCTGCGCTCGTGCAGCGCTGTCCTCCTGACGGCATAGGAGAAGACAGAAAGGGTAATAAACCGCTCCTGTCTTCTCCTCAGGGTCCCTGCAGAGTCTGTCAGCCGGGACCCGACCTGCTCCTGCTAAATTGCAGGAGCAGGAGCTTTAATCCCAGCGTGCTAGCTGCATGTGTAATGTGCAGGTAGCATGTACTGTATATAGCTGTATGGCAGTCAGGAAGGGGTTAAACATAAAAAAGTGATTTAAAAAGCAGGTCATTTTCTGATTTGGTCATTCCCTTTAACATAATTTTATCCTTCTATGATATTACAGTATGTCTTGGTCTCTCAAGACGAATTTAGCAGAGGATTCAGAGCCAATGTTAGTTTAGGAGGGAAGGGAGGAGACAAAGTGGCTGATAAGCACTTTTCTCGGATAAGTTATATTACAGTTTCTTTAATATACCTTTAATTCTCATTTCTGCAAAATTCTGAGAAAAACTAGTGGCTTGCCATCAATACTAATGTCGAGGTTGCCAAATAAAATACCCATTTTTTATGTCTACCAACAATCATTTAGCAAAACAGGTAGGGTTTAGAGTTAGACAATTAATATTATTACTATGGTTTTTAATTACTTGTCACTTGTCAGGTGTTCAAACTTTGGCACTAATTGCAGCAGTTAATTAGCTTGCTCTTTTACAAGTCATTAGCCATGTTTAGAATAAGAAACTGGCGAACTTGAACATCTGTCAAACATGTTTAGCGATAGCAGATCTGCATACAGCTAAAAACACGCACACACACATATAGCATGTAGCAAGGTAGACAGACACTAAAGATTGACAATATAAGCAAGTTAGAAGAAAACATGAGTTGTTGAAATGTCTGAAACCTTGACCTCACAGTGGGCTGAAGATGTTACTACAAGTCTACAATCATAAGAAATAAAATAGCAAACCAAGGACCAAAGAGCACTTATGTGACCCAGGATATTCAAATGGCGAATCAATAGTCTTGTATTGTCATCCGGAGACATGTTCAAGTTTATTCATCACGCACAACACAATGCATTGTAGATAGTGCAGTAAAATGCTTAGGTCACATTCAATTACAATAAAAGAGAAAGAAAGGAAACAATAGATGCAATAAGAGTAACAAAACATTAAATCATTTACAATGCAACAGAGATCCAAGACAAGAATAGTAGACTACTTGTGTGCAATGATTGTAATGAACAATACAAATTGTTTATTTATTTATGTTTTTATTTAATTATTTATTCTAATACTGGTGTAGTGTAAAAGCAGCTATTTAGCAAGAAGGAGATCGGAGAAGTTAATTCTAAATTAAATAACTGGACTGTAAAATCACTTCAAACCAAGGTCTATAAACTATTTAATTTGATGCCAGCAGAAAGGATTGAAATGCTATATTTCACATTGTGTTCCAAAGTTTTGTTTTATGTCCTTATAGAATAAATTATCCACTATTTCCTAATTTCTAAAGTAATTTTGAGTTGTAATTGGTGCTTATTCTAGCATTTTAGTTTGCCAGGACCAGTATTTAAAGTGCTCTCTCCCCTTATTTTCAATGATATGCAGAGTCTGAATTATCTGAATGAAAGCTATGCATACATATGTTAAAGTGATAAATTACAAGACTGGTATAAAGTTAAACATATTAGACTTTTCTAGCCATCATCTGATGTCGGAACTGCGAAAACTGTGTTGTTAAATTATCCATTTAACAGCATCTGACGTTACACTTTGCAGAGTATAGTTGATAGCAGCTATTTATTAACAGAAAGAGCCAAATAGCTTAGCGACATTAATGTAATGCAGTCAGCGCTGTCATGACCTCATTGTAATAGGGAGCACTCTTGTGACCTCAGAGGGCCATCAAAACCGCTGTGTGCTTCTGTATAAAATTGGTGGCATACATATGAGCCTAATGGGAGCTATTGATGTGATATTAGTACTGAAAATCTGTTTAGTACAGATCCATTTCATGGGCCAATATGTCTGGGTCTACGACTGAAGGTATATTATAGATTGCAGAGGAACCAAGGTAAGGATGAGTGTAAGGCATAATAAATGCTAGGGACTTAGTTTTACAGAATAGTGTAATCTACTGAGAAGACCACCTCTTTGAGAAATCCACCTCCTTTATCCAGACCAGATTTCTCGTGACAAATTTTCTGTTCCACCATATATTATGAGTTCTGCATTGATGAGAAGAGTAGCCATCTAAACCACTTTTCAATGCAGGTTTAGGTGGTCATCTCCAAAACTCTGTAGTCTAAGTTGTTCAATACAAAGTGTGGAGACCATTCTAGTAACGTATGTGTAAACGAGAAAATAACAACTGCATATATGTATAAGCAAAGGCCCAGCCTTTTTTAACCACTTCCCGACCACCCATAGACTATAAACGTCCTGGGCAGTCATGTTTATCTCTGAATGGACATTTTAGAATGTCGATTTAGAGAGAGTAGCTGCACGCTAATCGTGTAGCTGCTGTGTTGGGGACCTGCTGTCAGTGACCATTCTTGTGTGTCCTTACCTTCTTACCTTACCACAAAACATGGTGGCAAAAAAGTAAAACTGATTTTTTTCCCACTTTTGAATTTTTTTTCCACTATCAAAACGCAAGAAAACCTATACATATAGGGTATCGCCGGATTCGTACTGACCTGTAGAGTAAAAGTAACTGGTCAGTTTTATCGCACATCGAATGTCGGAATTTAAAAACCCGCAAAACTGTGGTGGAATTGCTTTTTTTTTGCAATTTCATCCCATTTGGAATTTTGTTCCCGCTTCCCACTACATTATATGCAATATTAAATGGTGGCTTTGGAAAGTACAACTTGTCCTGCAAAGAACAAGCCCTCATATGGCTATGTGAACCGAAAAATAAAAAAGTTATGGCTCTGGGAAGGCAGGGAGCGCAAAACGAAAACTCAAAAAATAAAAAACCTCCGGTCCTTTGCATTCTTATGGCTCTGTGTTGTGCTATTCCTTCATTATTCTTGCTAGAAGTTATGAATGAATTACTACCAGCTTGCAGTGGAGGTCCCGATGGGTTTTACCACTTCAGGGGCATAACTACCGTAGTGGCAGACCATGCAACTGCTATGGGGCCCAGTGCATACGGGGGCCCAGTTGGGATCGTTCCCTCTTCTGGAGGTGAAAAATTGGTCAGCAACTTTTAGCAAATGAAACATGGCAGTGGAAAAATTGCCCAACGGTCATTGAAACGGGTTTAGGCGGAAACCCTTCTGTCCTGTGTGGGGGGCCTGGTTTGATCTTTTCTATGAGGCTCTTATTTCTCTATGTACGCCACTGTGTCCCTTGACAGTATGTCGCTGGCTGCACCAATTGGATAATATCAGACTGTGCAGGGACATATCCCCAGCTGGTAACTCCCATCTGGCCTTTATTGCAAACTGCTAGTAATTCATACATGTTTTCTAGAACTAATAAATGAACGCTACAACACCACAATAGATGTTCTAGCAAGGGTGCTTTTCTACTGGCATACGCTGCCAGGCTATGATAAATCTCTGCATAGCATAAACACTCATATATAGCATATACAGTGCCTTGAAAAAGTATTCATGAACATTGAGCTTTTCGACATTTTTTCCAGTTACACACGCAAACTTAAATGTGTTTTTTTTTTGGATTTTTTGTGATAGACCAAGACAAAGTAGCAAGTATTTGTTAAGTGAAAAAATTATAGATGGTTTTCAAAAATTTTTAATAAATAAGAATCCGAAAAGTATGGCATGTGTTGTTTTCAGGCCCTTGTACTCTAATAACCATAACTAAAATCCAATGTGACCAATTGCCTTTAGAAATCACCTAATTAGTAAATAGTCCACCAGTTTGTAATTTATTCTCAGTATACCTACAGCTGTTCTGTGAAGGCCGCAGAGGTTTGTTAGTGAACAGTAGTGATCAAACAGCATCATTAATACTAAGAAACACACCTGACAGGTCAGAGATAAAATTGTGGAGAGGTGTAAAGCAGGGATAGGTTCTAAAAAATATCCCAAGCTCTGAACATCTCACGGAGCACTGTTCAGTCCATCATCCGAAAATGAAAGAGTATGGCACAACTCCAAACCTACCAAAACATGGTCATTCACCTAAAATGACAGCCCAGGCAAGGAAAACACTAAATAGAGAAGCAGCCAAGAGGCCCATTGTCACTTTGGATGAGCTGCAGAGATGGCCTTTATGGAAGAGTGACAAGAAGAAAGCTTTTTTTTTAAAGCAAGCCATAAGAAGTCATGTTTGCAGTTTGCCACAAGCCATATAGGGGACACAGCAAACATGTGGAAGAAGGTGCTCTGGTCAGTTGAAACCAAATTGAACTTTTTGGCCAAAATGCAAAATGGTATGTGTGGCCGAAAACTAACACTGTACATCACCCCTTAATACACCATCCCCACCTTGCAACAGGGTAGTGGCAGCATCATGTTGTGGGTATGCTTTTCTTCAGCAGGCAGATACAAGCTGGTCAGAGTTGATGGGAAGAAGGATGAAGCACAATACAGTATAATCCTGAAGGAAAACCTGGTAGAGGCTGCAAAAGACTTGAGACTTGGGCAGAGGTTCACCTTCAAGCAGGACCACGACCCTAAACATACCGCCAGAGCTACAATAGAGAGTCCAGACCTAAATCCCATTGAGAATCTGTGGAAAGACTTGAAAATTGCTGTTCACAAATGCTGTCCATCCAGCCTGATTGAGCCTGAACTATTTTGCAAAGAAGAATAGGAAACATTTCATCCTTTAGATATGCAAAGCTGGTAGAGACAAACATCCAAAGACTTGCAGCTGTAATTGCAGTGAAAGGTGGTCCTACAAAGTAATGACTAAGAAGGACTGAACACAAATGCATGCCACACTTTTGAGATTTTTATTTATTAAAATTATTAAAATTTTTGAAAACTGGGTATCATTTTCTTTTCACTTCACACATACTAGCTACTTAGTGTTTGTCTATGCTCTGTATACATATCCAGTATACATATACATATCCACTGTATTTTACTAGTTACTGTACATGAGGTAGATTCTGATAGACAGAATGTGTGTTAGGTAATGTTGTATGCCATCAAACTTGTTTCTTTCATACCAAAATGAATTTAGACCCCTGGCCAGACCCTAAAGTGTATTCAGACCTCAGACAAGTCCAGGGTTGACATCCTACATATTTTTTTTCTTGACAATTGAACCAAAAATCATGGATGGCCTAACATTTTTACAGACATACATCCTGGCTTATTTTAAAGATTACAACCCCACATCACATCCTCAATATAATGCCATTGAAACACAAAGGTACCAAAATTAAAGAGGCTGTTTAGTAGAAAAAGAAACTGGCAGCACCATGTGGAAAAATTCAGACCATTTAATTCAGACCCCTTCCTCAGAGCCCTGGTTATAGAAAAGGTGGAGCATCTGGTTTGCCTAGTGCATGTCATGTATTGTCAAATGCATAGTGGAAACTTAAAAAATAGGAGGGCAGGAAAAAAACAACCTGATTGTGTACTATACATTTACAAATGGTTGACAACAATGCTGTGCACTGCCCATATATATAGAGAATTATGTAAGAATTACACCCAGTATACAGGACGGGAGATATAATACTGTGCAGTGTTCATGTATACAGAATAAGAGCAGATACTGAGAATTACACCCAGTATACAAGACAGGAGAAGTGGTACTGTACAGTGTGCATACATACAGAATAAGAACAGATACTAAGAATTACACCCAATATATAGGACAGGAGAAGTGGAACTGTGTATTGTCCATATATACAAAATAAGAGCAGATACTGAGAATTTCACCCAGTATACAGGACAGGAGAAGTGGTACTGTGCAGTGTCCATATATACAGAATAAGAAGAAATAGAACTACACCCAGTATACAAGACAAGAGAAGTGGTACTGTGCAGTGTCCATATATACAGAATAAGAGCAGATACTGAGGATTACACCCAATATACAGGACAGGAAAAGTGGTACTGTACAGTGTCCATATATACAGAATACGAACAGATACTAAAGATTACACCCAGTATAGAGGACAAGAGAAGGGGCACTGTGCAGTGTCTATATATACAGAATAAGAGCAGATCCTGAGAATTACACCCAGTATACAGGACAGGAGAAGGGGCACTGTGCAGTGTCCATATATACAGAATAAGAGCAGATAGTGAGAATTACACCCAGTTTACAGGACATGAGAATTGGTACTATGCAGTAGCGCTTTTCGCAGGATAACAGCAGATACACACACATGCATAGAGAGACATACACACCACACTCTCTGCAAGTGGTGGCAGTTGCTCTCACATTCTAGGACAGGTTGCTGGCGGCAATTTTAAATCATTCCCTGAGAACCCTTTTATGGTTCAATAAGATTTTATTAAACAGTATGTGTAGAATATAAACAGTACACATTGCAAATTGCAGTCATCACTAATGGATACAGCGATCAGTGCGACTGCGAAACCGCAGTATAATATAACATTTTACAAAACTATGCAATGGGTATAACACTGGTGTAAGTCAGGATCATAAACCATAAGCTGGATTATATGGAAGGGTACTGAGAACCCTTTTAAAGACTTGCAGAAATTGCTGCAAAAAATGCAATAAAGCCGCAATGTACAATAAATCCCCCAATTAAGCCTCCATTCCCTCACTGCCCTGAATACAGTTTTGTGACATACAGTAATTGTATTCAGGTCTGCCCAGGGGTGCAGGGCTGGAGGCTAAAGTGCTGCCCCCTGCAGTCCTATCATTGCACTGCAGATATGTCAGGAGTAGAGATGAGCGAACATTTAAAAAAAGTCCGTTGTTCGGGGTTCGGGTGGTGGTTAATTGAGCATCCCGTTATGGATTCCACAATAGCGCATATGGAATCCATAAGGGGCGGCTACCACCAACCCGAACTGTAGAACAACTGAAGGACCTGGCGTGACGTCACTGTCATGTGATCAGTGCAGGGGGCGTGGCTCAGCACGGGATTTGATCCCGTGCTGAGCCACGCCCTGCACTGATCACATGACAGTGACGTCACGCCAGGTCCTTCAGCTGTTCTACAGTTCGGGTTGGTGGTAGCCGCCCCTTATGGATTCCATATGCGCTATTGTGGAATCCATAACGGGATGCGCAATTAACCACCACCCGAACCCCGAACAACGGACTTTTTTTAAATGTTCGCTCATCTCTAGTCAGGAGAGGTTACATGTCCTCTTTAAGCTTGAATCCAATGTGAAGCAAAAAAAATAATAATAATCATTACATTTGCAGTAAGGAATATAAAAGATCACACATCATAATAGCTCTGAATTCTGACAGATGAAAAGTTCTCTAAAAGACAAAGTCCATACTTTTCAATGAATGAATTACCTGTCTCAAGGTATGAATTGCTTTCTGTCAGGCAGAGTGGCTCTTGAAAAAGAGTGAGGCATCTGGGAATATTCTGCAATAAAATGTTCTATATTTTTGGCTGTACTAAGTGTCATTACAGCTTAGTATAATGGCTCAGGCATTTTTCTTCTGCTTCTTCCTTGAAGAAAAACACCTATGAATCAGAAGTTCACATTATATTATTATAAGGCATTATCTCATTTCTTTCATGTACACAAAATCCCTTCTTAAAAGTCCCCCAAATATGAATGCTTCCATATAGATAAAAAAGTAATACTAGAAACCAAAACAGAATATTCCACATTTCTGCATAACTAAATATTCCCTTTTCCAGTTTATAGGCATAGATGTAGGTACTGAGATTTTTTATTTTATTGAAGATTTAAAACATTTTATATAAGTAAGGTACTAAGCAGTTTAATGTATATGTAAACATTGGTGATTGTGTGAGGATGGCCATTTTACACTTGAAACACTGATAATCTATGGTTATTGTGCTATCAAACTGGAGGGAACTACATTTGTGCTTTTTTTCTGAAACCTGACATTACAATTGCCAGACACCTCTTTCTGTTGCTTATCTCCTTAAGGAACAAGGGATTGGGCATTTTGGATGCTAATATGCCCAATACTTTCCTTCCGTGGAAGACATCTGCTGTTCGGTGGGACCCTATAGAGACCTCAATACACATTAAATAACTGGCTAGATGTGAATGGCTTTTATTAATATTGAGTGAAGTTTTGAAAAATCCAATTCAGCTACTTCACAGAATTTCACAAAAAAAAAAGTTTTGTGACTAATTACTTTGTCATAAAGTGTAATTATTTGTAAGTAGCAGGTGCAATGAAGCACAATTGTGATTGCGCTGCCCCGTCATTGAACCGCTCTGATGCCACAATCATTGCTGATCACGGCATCTTAGAATAATAGTGAGATCTTTCAAGGGTTAATCCAGTAAAAAAATACTCACCTTATCCCTTTGAGCACGAAGAGGCTGCCACAGCTACCTTGATTGAAGATACCACGTGAAATCTCTTGCAGTGTATGATGACGTCTAGTGTTGAGCGAACACTTCGAGAATCGTTCGGGTCCGTACCGAATTTTGGGGTGTCCGTGACACGGACCCGAACCCGGACATTTTCAAAAAAGTTCGGGTTCGGGTCCGGTGTTCGTTGATTACTTTCCGCTTTCTGAAGGGCTGCACAGCAGCCAATCAGCTAGCGTTTTACTTCTTGCCCTAAGAGCCCATCACAGCCATGCCTACTAATGGCATGGCTGTGATTGGCCAAGTGCAGCATGTGACCCAGCCTCTATTTAAGCTGGAGTCACGTAGCGCCGCACGTCACACTGCTCTGATTAGTGTAGGGAGAGGACGCAGCTTCTGTGAGGGCGAGATAGGCAGGGATAACGAAGTGAATGATCTACCTTTCTACACCTGTGCATCAGAACAACTCAGCTGAGCTGTTCACTGAAAGTCACTATTTTGTTGAGACTGGCCAGAGCGATTTTTACTGGCACATGTAACTGGGCTGACCGGCGGTGGCCATTTTGGGACTTGTGGTGCGCCAGCACAAGCTGCCACAGAGTCTAAACCAAAGCTCCAAAGAAGTGAAAAATCTACACCTGTGAATCAGAACAACAGCGATTCAGCTGCTCAGTCAAAGTCAATTCTTTTTCTGGCTGGGCAGACCGTTTTCTGGCACATGTTACTGGGCTGATAGGCGGCAGCCATTTTGGGACTTGTGGTGCTACAGCAAAAGCTGCCACAACATCCATTAATCTCATGTAATAGTCGATTTTTTCATAGATATACTACATCAGGGGTTTGGCTGTGCTTGTGTCACCCATACTAACTGCAAAGATATTTAATATATCAGTGGTGAAACTGAAAGTAACCCACTTGGATAGCAAATCCCATGAATGTGCTGTTCCAGCTAGGCTAGCCAGTGCCACTACAGCCAAGTCCAATACCGTCAGCCAGAAATATTATTTTTTTTTTATGTGCCAGAAATATAAATTAAAAAAAGCTTTCACCGTAATAATAAAATTATTCTGGTGTTAGACCAGAAGAAGCACTCCTGTTGTAATTAATACTGTAAAAGGCTTAGGCAATATTTCTCCCAGTGTGGGAAATTTATCTAGCAAAACTAGCATTTTAAAAATTCCGCTTGTAATTAATACCGCAAAAAGGCATTATATCGTCCAGTGTTGTAATTTTGGTGAAAAAAAGGCCAATTTAATCAATCTGGTGTTAGTTACACCAGAAACAGTAGGCCTCACGTTTTACTCCTGTAAAAAGGAATTAATACCGGAAAAAGGCAT
Organism: Bufotes viridis; assembly: GCA_033119425.1. NCBI lineage: Eukaryota > Metazoa > Chordata > Amphibia > Anura > Bufonidae > Bufotes > Bufotes viridis. The sequence continues at coordinate 192,884,902 of CM065594.1, forward strand.
TACATTGTCCAGTGTTGTAATTTTGGTGAAAAAAGGCCAATTTAATCAATCTGGTGTTAGTTACACCAGAAACAGTAGGCCTCACGTTTTTACTCCTGTAAAAGGAATTAATACCGGAAAAAGGCATTACATTGTCCAGTGTTGTAATTTTGGTGAAAAAAGGCCAATTTAATCAATCTGGTGTTAGTTACACCAGAAACAGTAGGCCTCACGTTTTACTCCTGTAAAAGGAATTAATACCGGAAAAAGGCATTACATTGTCCAGTGTTGTAATTTTGGTGAAAAAAAGGCCAATTTAATCAATCTGGTGTTAGTTACACCAGAAACAGTAGGCAGCACGTTTTTACTCCTGTAAAAAGGAATTAATACCGGAAAAAGGCATTACATTGTCCAGTGTTGTAATTTTGGTGAAAAAAAGGCCAATTTAATCAATCTGGTGTTAGTTACACCAGAAACAGTAGGCCTCACGTTTTTACTCCTGTAAAAAGGAATTATATCTCCCCGTGTGGGAATCTATGTACCAAAACTAGCATTTTAAAAATTCTGGTGTCCAATTTGCAGCAGTTTTCTTCTAATTAATACCGGAAAAAGGAATTATATCTTCCAGTGTGGGAATTTATGTACACAAACTAGAATTTTAAAAATTCTGGTGTACAATTAGCAGCAGTCTTCTTGTAATTAATACCTGAAAAAGGCATTACATTGTCCAGTGTTGTAATTTTGGTGAAAAAAAGGCCAATTTAATCAATCTGGTGTTAGTTACACCAGAAACAGTAGGCCTCATGTTTTTACTCCTGTAAAAAGGAATTAATACCGGAAAAAGGCATTACATTGTCCAGTGTTGTAATTTTGGTGAAAAAAAGGCCAATTTAATCAATCTGGTGTTAGTTACACCAGAAACAGTAGGCAGCACGTTTTTACTCCTGTAAAAAGAAATTAATACCGGAAAAAGGCATTACATTGTCCAGTGTTGTAATTTTGGTGAAAAAAAGGCCAATTTAATCAATCTGGTGTTAGTTACACCAGAAACAGTAGGCAGCACGTTTTACTCCTGTAAAAAGAAATTAATACCAGAAAAAGGCATTACATTGTCCAGTGTTGTAATTTTGGTAAAAAAAAAGGCCAATTTAATCAATCTGGTGTTAGTTACACCAGAAACAGTAGGCCTCACGTTTTTACTCCTGTAAAAAGGAATTAATACCGGAAAAAGGCATTACATTGTCCAGTGTTGTAATTTTGGTGAAAAAAAGGCCAATTTAATCAATCTGGTGTTAGTAACACCAGAAACAGTAGGCCTCACGTTTTTACTCCTGTAAAAAGGAATTATATCTCCCCGTGTGGGAATCTATGTACCAAAACTAGCATTTTAAAAATTCTGGTGTCCAATTTGCAGCAGTTTTCTTCTAATTAATACCGGAAAAAGGAATTATATCTTCCAGTGTGGGAATTTATGTACAAAAACTAGAATTTTTAAAATTCTGGTGTCCAATTAGCAGCAGTCTTCATGTAATTAATACCTGAAAAAGGCATTACATTGTCCAGTGTTGTAATGTTGGTGAAAAAAGGCCAATTTAATCAATCTGGTGTTAGGTACACCAGAAACAGTAGGCCTTACGTTTTTACTCCTGTAAAAAGGAATTAATACCGAAAAAGGCATTACATTGTCCAGTGTTGTAATTTTGGTGAAAAAAAGGCCAATTTAATCAATCTGGTGTTAGTTACACCAGAAACAGTAGGCCGCACGTTTTTACTCCTGTAAAAAAGAATTAATACCGGAAAAAGGCATTACATTGTCCAGTGTTGTAATTTTGGTGAAAAAAAGGCCAATTTAATCAATCTGGTGTTAGTTATACCAGAAACAGTAGGCCTCACGTTTTTACTCCTGTAAAAAGGAATTATATCTCCCCGTGTGGGAATCTATTTACCAAAACTAGCATATTAAAAATTCTGGTGTCCAATTTGCAGCAGTTTTCTTGTAATTAATACCGGAAAAAGGAATTATATCTTCCAGTGTGGGAATTTATGTACACAAACTAGCATTTTAAAAATTCTGGTGTCCAATTAGCAGCAGTCTTCTTGCAATTAATACCGGAAAAAGGCATTACATTGTCCAGTGTTGTAATTTTGGTGAAAAAAAGGCCAATTTAATCAATCTGGTGTTAGGTACACCAGAAACAGTAGGCCTCACGTTTGTACTCCTGTAAAAAGGAATTAATACCAGAAAAAGGCATTACATTGTCCAGTGTTGTAATTTTGGTAAAAAAAGGCCAATTTAATCAATCTGGTGTTAGTTACACCAGAAACAGCAGGCCGCACGTTTTTACTCCTGTAAAAAGGAATTATATCTCCCCGTGTGGGAATCTATGTACCAAAACTAGCATTTTAAAAATTCTGGTGTCCAATTTGCAGCAGTTTTCTTGTAATTAATACCGGAAAAAGGAATTATATCTTCCAGTGTGGGAATTTTGGGGCTAAAAAATAATATATTTTATTGTGGTGCGAGTTGAATCGCAACAATGCGGAAACATTCTATTAAGGGACGAGGACGCGGTCGTGGTGGTGTCCGTGGAGCCTCTGTTCCTGGCAGAGGACGTGGCCGTTCGGCCTCAGGCGCACAAAGTAGTGAAACAACTTCCTCAAGTAGCCGGCAGAATTTACAGCGATATTTGGTGGGGCCCAATGCCGTTATGAGGATGGTAAGGCCTGAGCAGGTACAGGCATTAGTCGATTGGGTGGCCGACAGTGCTTCCAGCACGTTCACCACATTGTCTTCCGCCCAGTCTTCTGCGGAAAGCGCACAGGTGGCACCTGAAAACCAAGCCCATCAGTCTGTTACATCACCCCCATGCATATCAGGGAAACTGGCTGAGCCTCAAGTTATGCAGCAGTCTCTTCTTCTGTTTGAAGACTCTGCTCCCACGGTTTTCCAGGGGCGTCCACCTATCCCTTCCCCAGCGGTGGAAGACATTCCATGCACTGACGCACAACCACTTATGTATCCAGATGATGAGGACATGGGAATACCACCACAGCAGAGTGACCGAGTGTCTGATGATGACGAAACACAGGTGCCCACTGCCGCATCTTATTGCAGTGTGCAGACTGAACAGGAGGAGTTCAGGGAGGAAGACTGGGTGGAAGACGATGCAGAGGACGATGAGGTCTTAGACCCCACATGGACTGAAGGTCGTGCCGCTGACTTAAATAGTTCAGAGGAAGAGGCAGTGGTGAGACCGAGACAACAGCGAAGCCAAAGAGGGAGCAGGGGGCAAAAGCAGAACAGCCGCCGTCCAGAGAGTTCGCCTGCTATTGGCCAGCGCCAACAGGGACCCAGCACCCCAAAGGCATCTTCAAGGAGTTCCCTGGCATGGCACTTCTTCAAACAATGTGCTGAGGACAAGACCAGAGTGGTTTGCACGCTGTGCCATCAGACCCTGAGGCGAGGCATTAACGTTCTTAACCTGAGCACCACCTGCATGATCAGGCATCTACATGCAAAGCATGAACTGCAGTGGAGTACACACCTTAAAAACAAGGAACCCGCTCAGGCTCCCCTGCTCCCTCTAGTGCTGCTGCCTCGGCTTCCGCCTCGAGAGGAATGTTGCCACCTGCCGAGCAGCAAACAGAGGATGTGCCACCGACACCACCACCACCACCGCCACCGTCACCTAGCGCCTCCACTATTTCACACAGCAGCGTTCAGCTCTCCATCTCTCAAACCTTAGAGAGGAAGCGCAAATTCCCACCTAGTCACCCTCGAGCCCTTGGCCTGAATGCCAGCATTTCTAAACTACTGGCCTTTGAAATGCTGTCATTCCGGCTGGTGGACACAGACAGCTTCAAACAGCTGATGGCCATGGCTGTCCCCCAGTATGTGGTTCACAGCCGCCACTACTTCTCCAAGACAGCCGTGCCTTCCCTGCACATGCAAGTGTCCGATAAAATCAAGTGTGCACTGCGCAACGCCATTTGTGGCAAGGTCCACCTAACCACAGATACGTGGACCAGTAAGCACGGCCAGGGACGCTATATCTCCCTAACTGCACACTGGGTAAATGTAGTGGCGGCTGGGCCCCAGGCGGAGAGTTCCTTGGCGCACGTCCTTCCGCCGCCAAGGATCACAGGGCATCATTCTTTGCCTCCTGTAGCCTCCTCCTCTGCTTCCACCAGCTCATCCAGTCAGCCACACACCTTCACCACCAACTTCAGCACAGCCCGGTAAACGTCAGCAGGCCATTCTGAAACTCATATGTTTGGGGGACAGGCCCCACACCGCGCAGGAGTTGTGGCGGGGTATTGAACAACAGACCGACCAGTGGTTGCTGCCGGTGGGCCTCAAGCCCGGCCTGGTGGTGTGCGATAATGGGCGAAATCTCGTGGCAGCTCTGGGACTAGCCGGTTTGACGCACATCCCTTGCCTGGCGCATGTGCTGAATTTGGTGGTGCAAAAGTTCATTCACAACTACCCAGACATGTCAGAGCTGCTGCATAAAGTGCGGGCCGTCTGTGCGCGCTCCGGCGCTCACATCCTGCCGCTGCTCGCCTGTCAGCGCTACAGCGGAACTTCGGCCTTCCCGCTCACCGCCTAATATGCGACGTGCCCACCCGGTGGAACTCCACCTTGCACATGCTGGAGAGACTGTGCGAGCAGCAGCAGGCCATAGTGGAGTTTCAGCTGCAGCACGCACGGGTCAGTCGCACTGCGGAACAGCACCACTTCACCACCAATGATTGGGCCTCCATGCGAGACCTGTGTGCCCTGTTGCGCTGTTTCGAGTACGCCACCAACATGGCCAGTGGCGATGCCACTGTTATCAGCGTGACAATACCAATTCTATGTCTCCTAGAGAAAACGCTTAGGGCGATGATGGAAGAGGAGGTGGGCCAGGGCCAGGAGGAGGAGGAGGAGGATGACGGGTCGTTTTTAGCACTTTCAGGCCAGTCTGTTAGAAGTGGCTCAGAGGGAGGTTTTTTGCAACAGCAGAGGGCAGGTACAAATGTGGCCAGCCAGGGACCACTACTGAGGACGAGGAGGATGAGGAGGAGGTGGAGGAGGATGAGGATGAAGCAGGTTCACAGCGGGTGGCACCCAGCACAGCGCAGGCACATCCCTGGTGCGTGGCTGGGGGATACAGAGGATGATGACGATACGCCTCCCACAGAGGACAGCTTGTCCTTACCTCTGGGGAGCCTGGCACACATGAGCGATTACATGCTGCAGTGCCTGCGCAACGACAGCAGAGTTGCCCACATTTTAACGTGTGCTGACTACTGGGTGGCCACCCTGCTGGATCCACGGTACAAAGACAATGTGCCCACTTTACTTCCTGCACTGGAGCGTGATAGGAAGATGCGCGAGTACAAGCGCACACTGGTAGACGCGCTCCTGAGAGCATTCCCAACTGTCACAGGGGAACAGGTGGAAGGCCAAGGCCAAGGCAGAGGAGGAGCTAGAGGTCGCCCACGCAGCAGTGTCACGGCCAGCTCCTCTGAGGGCAGGGTTAGCATGGCAGAAATGTGGAAAAGTTTTGTCTCCACGCCACAGCTAACTGCCCCACCACCTGATACGGAACGTGTTAGCAGGAGGCAACATTTCACTAACATGGTTGAACAGTACGCCTGCACACAACTCCACGTACTGACGGATGGTTCGGCCCCATTCAACTTCTGGGTTTCCAAATTGTCCACGTGGCCAGAATTAGCATGTTATGCCTTGGAGGTGCTGTCCTGCCCGGCGGCCAGCGTTTATCTGAACGTGTATTCAGCACGGCAGGGGGCGTCATTACTGACAAACGCAGCCGCCTGTCCGCAGCCAACGTGGACAAGCTGACGCTTATAAAAATGAACCAGGCATGGATCCCACAAGACCTGACCCTCCCTTGTGCAGAGTAGTCCTTAATAACTGCCTTAAACCATGTTGTCTTGTACTCCTGGCCACTTCTTCATTGAAAATCAATTTTTGAAATTAACTAGGATCTTGGGGTGCAACCCAGAGTTGAATGAACCTTCCCTCTGTCTGGGTGCCGGGCCAAAGTACATGAAAGTGTCCTTCTCCTGTGCTGGGTGATATGAATGTTATACTTGTGCTGTCTGACATGTCTCCTTTGTGTGGGTGCAGGGGGCCAAAGTCACTGAAAGCGGCCTTCTCCTGTGGTGGGTGATCGAAATGCCTGATTCTCTGCTGTGGGACCTCTCTCTCTTTCTGGGTGCAGGGGTCAAAGAAACAAAAGGTGGCCTACTCCTGTGGTGGTTGACATGATGCCTGATTCTCTGCTGTGGGACCTCTCTCCTCCGTGTGGCTGCAGGGGTCAAGGTCTCTAAAAGTGCCCTTCTCCTGTGGTGGTTGATGTAAAACTGATGCTTGTGCTATCTGACCTGTCTCCTCTGTGTCGGTGCTAAGGCCTAAGTCACTGAAAGCGGCCTTCTCCTGTGCTGGCTGATATAAATGCCTGAATCTCTGCTGTGGGACCTCTCTCCTCCGTGTGGCTGCAGGGATCAAAGTCTCTAAAAGTGCCCTTCTCCTGTGGTGGTTGATGTAAAACTGATGCTTGTGCTATCTGACCTGTCTCCTCTGTGTCGGTGCTAAGGCCTAAGTCACTGAAAGCGGCCTTCTCCTGTGCTGGCTGATATAAATGCCTGAATCTCTGCTGTGGGACCTCTCTCCTCCGTGTGGCTGCAGGGGTCAAAGTCTCTAAAAGTGCCCTTCTCCTGTGGTGGTTGATGTAAAACTGATGCTTGTGCTATCTGACCTGTCTCCTCTGTGTCGGTGCTAAGGCCTAAGTAACTAAATGGTGGCCTTCTCCTGAGGTGGTTGATATGATGCCTGATTATGTGATGTGGGACCTCTCTCCTCTTTCTGGGTGCAGGGTCAAATTAACTAAAGTTGGCCTACTCCTGTGGTGGGTGATCTGTAAAACTGATGCTTGCGCTATCTGACCTGTCTCCTCTGTCTTGTTGCTAAGGCCTAACTCACTGAAAGTGGCCTTGTCATGTGCTGGGTGATATAAATGTTATACTTGTGCCATCTGACATGGTTGCCGGGGTCCCATTAAATGGTGGCCTACTCCTGTGGTGGGTGATCTAAATGCCTGATTCTCTGCTGTGAAACCTCTCTCCTCCGTCTGGGTGCAGGGGTCAAAGTCTCTAAAGTGGCCTTCTCTTGTGCTGGGTGATGTAAAACTGATGCTTGTACCATCTGACATGGGTGCAGGGTCACATTAACTAAATGGTGGCCTACTCCTGTGGTGGGTGATATGAGTGCCTGAATATGTGCTGTGAAAACCTCTCTCCTCCGTCTGGGTGCAGGGGTCAAAGTCTCTAACAGTGGCCTTCTCTTGTGCTGGGTGATGTAAAACTGATGCTTGTACCATCTGACATGGGTGCAGGGGTCCCATTAACTAAATGGTGGCCTACTCCTGTGGTGGGTGATCTAAATGCCTGATTCTATGCTGTGAAACCTCTCTCCTCCGTCTGGGTGCAGGGGTCAAAGTCTCTCAAAGTGGCCTTCTCTTGTGCTGGGTGATGTAAAACTGATGCTTGTGCCATCTGACATGGTTGCCGGGGTCCCATTAAATGATGGCCTACTCCTGTGGTGGGTGATCTAAATGCCTGATTCTCTGCTGTGAAAACCTCTCTCCTCCGTCTGGGTGCAGGGGTCAAAGTCTCTAAAAGTGGCCTTCTCTTGTGCTGGGTGATGTAAAACTGATGCTTGTGCCATCTGACATGGTTGCCGGGGTCCCATTAAATGGTGGCCTACTCCTGTGGTGGGTGATCTAAATGCCTGATTCTCTGCTGTGAAACCTCTCTCCTCCGTCTGGGTGCAGGGGTCAAAGTCTCTAAAAGTGGCCTTCTCTTGTGCTGGGTGATGTAAAACTGATGCTTGTGCCATCTGACATGGTTGCCGGGTCCCATTAAATGGTGGCCTACTCCTGTGGTGGGTGATCTAAATGCCTGATTCTCTGCTGTGAAAACCTCTCTCCTCCGTCTGGGTGCAGGGGTCAAAGTCTCTCAAAGTGGCCTTCTCTTGTGCTGGGTGATGTAAAACTGATGCTTGTGCCATCTGACATGGTTGCCGGGGTCCCATTAAATGGTGGCCTACTCCTGTGGTGGGTGATCTAAATGCCTGATTCTCTGCTGTGAAACCTCTCTCCTCCGTCTGGGTGCAGGGGTCAAAGTCTCTCAAAGTGGCCTTCTCTTGTGTTGGGTGATGTAAAACTGATGCTTGTACCATCTGACATGGTTGCCGGGGTCCCATTAAATGATGGCCTACTCCTGTGGTGGGTGATCTAAATGCCTGATTTTCTGCTGTGAAAACCTCTCTCCTCCGTCTGGGTGCAGGGGTCAAAGTCTCTAAAAGTGGCCTCTCTTGTGCTGGGTGATGTAAAACTGATGCTTGTGCCATCTGACATGGTTGCCGGGGTCCCATTAAATGGTGGCCTACTCCTGTGGTGGGTGATCTAAATGCCTGATTCTCTGCTGTGAAACCTCTCTCCTCCGTCTGGGTGCAGGGGTCAAAGTCTCTAAAAGTGGCCTTCTTGTGCTGGGTGATGTAAAACTGATGCTTGTGCCATCTGACATGGTTGCCGGGGTCCCATTAAATGATGGCCTACTCCTGTGGTGGGTGATCTAAATGCCTGATTCTCTGCTGTGAAAACCTCTCCTCCGTCTGGGTGCAGGGGTCAAAGTCTCTCAAAGTCGCCTTCTCCTGTGCTGGGTGATATAAATGTTATACTTGTGCCATCTGACATGGTTGCCGGGGTCCCATTAAATGATGGCCTACTCCTGTGGTGGGTGATCTAAATGCCTGATTCTCTGCTGTGAAACCTCTCTCCTCCGTCTGGGTGCAGGGGTCAAAGTCTCTCAAAGTCGCCTTCTCTTGTGCTGGGTGATGTAAAACTGATGCTTGTGCCATCTGACATGGTTGCCGGGGTCCCATTAAATGATGGCCTACTCCTGTGGTGGGTGATCTAAATGCCTGATTCTCTGCTGTGAAAACCTCTCTCCTCCGTCTGGGTGCAGGGGTCAAAGTCTCTAAAAGTGGCCTTCTCTTGTGCTGGGTGATGTAAAACTGATGCTTGTGCCATCTGACATGGTTGCCGGGGTCCCATTAAATGGTGGCCTACTCCTGTGGTGGGTGATCTAAATGCCTGATTCTCTGCTGTGAAAACCTCTCTCCTCCGTCTGGGTGCAGGGGTCAAAGTCTCTAAAAGTGGCCTTCTCTTGTGCTGGGTGATGTAAAACTGATGCTTGTACCATCTGACATGGTTGCCGGGTCCCATTAAATGGTGGCCTACTCCTGTGGTGGGTGATCTAAATGCCTGATTCTCTGCTGTGAAAACCTCTCTCCTCCGTCTGGGTGCAGGGGTCAAAGTCTCTCAAAAGTGGCCTTCTCTTGTGCTGGGTGATGTAAAACTGATGCTTGTGCCATCTGACATGGCTGCCGGGGTCCCATTAAATGGTGGCCTACTCCTGTGGTGGGTGATCTAAATGCCTGATTCTCTGCTGTGAAAACTCTCTCCTCCGTCTGGGTGCAGGGGTCAAAGTCTCTCAAAGTGGCCTTCTCTTGTGCTGGGTGATGTAAAGCTGATGCTTGTGCCATCTGGACATGGTTGCCGGGGTCCCATTAAATGATGGCCTACTCCTGTGGTGGGTGATCTAAATGCCTGATTCTCTGCTGTGAAAACCTCTCTCCTCCGTCTGGGTGCAGGGGTCAAAGTCTCTAAAAGTGGCCTTCTCTTGTGCTGGGTGATGTAAAACTGATGCTTGTGCCATCTGACATGGTTGCCGGGGTCCCATTAAATGGTGGCCTACTCCTGTGGTGGGTGATCTAAATGCCTGATTCTCTGCTGTGAAAACCTCTCTCCTCCGTCTGGGTGCAGGGGTCAAAGTCTCTAAAAGTGGCCTTCTCTTGTGCTGGGTGATGTAAAACTGATGCTTGTGCCATCTGACATGGTTGCCGGGTCCCATTAAATGGTGGCCTACTCCTGTGGTGGGTGATCTAAATGCCTGATTCTCTGCTGTGAAAACCTCTCTCCTCCGTCTGGGTGCAGGGGTCAAAGTCTCTCAAAGTCGCCTTCTCTTGTGCTGGGTGATGTAAAACTGATGCTTGTGCCATCTGACATGGTTGCCGGGGTCCCATTAAATGATGGCCTACTCCTGTGGTGGGTGATCTAAATGCCTGATTCTCTGCTGTGAAACCTCTCTCCTCCGTCTGTGCAGGTCAGCAGGGTCCAAAAGTGCTCCTCAAAGTCGGCCTTCTCCTGTGCTGGGTGATGTAAAACTGATGCTTGTGCCATCTGACATGGTTGCCGGGGTCCCATTAAATGGTGGCCTACTCCTGTGGTGGGTGATCTAAATGCCTGATTCTCTGCTGTGAAACCTCTCTCCTCCGTCTGGGTGCAGGGGTCAAAGTCTCTAAAAGTGGCCTTCTCTTGTGCTGGGTGATGTAAAACTGATGCTTGTGCCATCTGACATGGGTGCAGGGGTCAAATTAACTAAATGGTGGCCTACTCCTGTGGTGGGTGATATGAGGACTTAATATGTGCTGTGAAAACCTCTCTCCTCCGTCTGGGTGCAGGGGTCAAAGTCTCTCAAAGTGGCCTTCTCTTGTGTTGGGTGATGTAAAACTGATGCTTGTACCATCTGACATGGTTGCCGGGGTCCCATTAAATGATGGCCTACTCCTGTGGTGGGTGATCTAAATGCCTGATTTTCTGCTGTGAAAACCTCTCTCCTCCGTCTGGGTGCAGGGGTCAAAGTCTCTAAAAGTGGCCTCCTCTTGTGCTGGGTGATGTAAAACTGATGCTTGTGCCATCTGACATAGTTGCCGGGGTCCCATTAAATGGTGGCCTACTCCTGTGGTGGGTGATCTAAATGCCTGATTCTCTGCTGTGAAAACCTCTCTCCTCCGTCTGGGTGCAGGGGTCAAAGTCTCTAAAAGTGGCCTTCTCTTGTGCTGGGTGATGTAAAACTGATGCTTGTACCATCTGACATGGGTGCAGGGGTCAAATTAACTAAATGGTGGCCTACTCCTGTGGTGGGTGATATGAGGCCTTAATATGTGCTGTGAAAACCTCTCTCCTCCGTCTGGGTGCAGGGGTCAAAGTCTCTAACAGTGGCCTTCTCTTGTGCTGGGTGATGTAAAACTGATGCTTGTACCATCTGACATGGGTGCGGGGTCCCATTAACTAAATGGTGGCCTACTCCTGTGGTGGGTGATATGAGGCCTTAATATATGCTGTGAAAACCTCTCTCCTCCGTCTGGGTGCAGGGGTCAAAGTCTCTAAAAGTGGCCTTCTCTTGTGCTGGGTGATGTAAAACTGATGCTTGTGCCATCTGACATGGTTGCCGGGGTTCCATTAAATGATGGCCTACTCCTGTGGTGGGTGATCTAAATGCCTGATTCTCTGCTGTGAAAACTCTCTCCTCCGTCTGGGTGCAGGGGTCAAAGTCTCTCAAAGTCGCCTTCTCCTGTGCTGGGTGATATAAATGTTGATACTTGTGCCATCTGACATGGTTGCCGGGGTCCCATTAAATGAAGGCCTACTCCTGTGGTGGGTGATCTAAATGCCTGATTCTCTGCTGTGAAACCTCTCTCCTCTGTCTGGGTGCAGGGGTCAAAGTCTCTAAAAGTGGCCTTCTCTTGTGCTGGGTGATGTAAAACTGATGCTTGTGCCATCTGACATGGTTGCCGGGGTCCCATTAAATGGTGGCCTACTCCTGTGGTGGGTGATCTAAATGCCTGATTCTCTGCTGTGAAAACCTCTCCTCCGTCTGGGTGCAGGGGTCAAAGTCTCTCAAAGTGGCCTTCTCTTGTGCTGGGTGATGTAAAACTGATGCTTGTGCCATCTGACATGGTTGCCGGGTCCCATTAAATGATGGCCTACTCCTGTGGTGGGTGATCTAAATGCCTGATTCTCTGCTGTGAAACCTCTCTCCTCCGTCTGGGTGCAGGGGTCAAAGTCTCTCAAAGTGGCCTTCTCTGTGCTGGGTGATGTAAAACTGATGCTTGTACCATCTGACATGGTTGCCGGGGTCCCATTAAATGATGGCCTACTCCTGTGGTGGGTGATCTAAATGCCTGATTCTCTGCTGTGAAAACCTCTCTCCTCCGTCTGGGTGCAGGGGTCAAAGTCTCTAAAAGTGGCCTCTCTTGTGCTGGGTGATGTAAAACTGATGCTTGTGCCATCTGACATGGTTGCCGGGGTCCCATTAAATGGTGGCCTACTCCTGTGGTGGGTGATCTAAATGCCTGATTCTCTGCTGTGAAACCTCTCTCCTCCGTCTGGGTGCAGGGGTCAAAGTCTCTAAAAGTGGCCTCTCTTGTGCTGGGTGATGTAAAACTGATGCTTGTGCCATCTGACATGGTTGCCGGGGTCCCATTAAATGATGGCCTACTCCTGTGGTGGGTGATCTAAATGCCTGATTCTCTGCTGTGAAAACCTCTCTCCTCCGTCTGGGTGCAGGGGTCAAAGTCTCTCAAAGTGGCCTTCTCCTGTGCTGGGTGATATAAACTGTTATACTTGTGCCATCTGACATGGTTGCCGGGGTCCCATTAAATGATGGCCTACTCCTGTGGTGGGTGATCTAAATGCCTGATTCTCTGCTGTGAAACCTCTCTCCTCTGTCTGGGTGCAGGGGTCAAAGTCTCTCAAAGTGGCCTTCTCCTGTGCTGGGTGATGTAAAACTGATGCTTGTGCCATCTGACATGGTTGCCGGGTCCCATTAAATGATGGCCTACTCCTGTGGTGGGTGATCTAAATGCCTGATTCTCTGCTGTGAAAACCTCTCCTCCGTCTGGGTGCAGGGGTCAAAGTCTCTAAAAGTGGCCTTCTCTTGTGCTGGGTGATGTAAAACTGATGCTTGTGCCATCTGACATGGTTGCCGGGTCCCATTAAATGATGGCCTACTCCTGTGGTGGGTGATCTAAATGCCTGATTCTCTGCTGTGAAAACCTCTCTCCTCCGTCTGGGTGCAGGGGTCAAAGTCTCTAAAAGTGGCCTTCTCTTGTGCTGGGTGATGTAAAACTGATGCTTGTGCCATCTGACATGGTTGCCGGGTCCCATTAAATGGTGGCCTACTCCTGTGGTGGGTGATCTAAATGCCTGATTCTCTGCTGTGAAACCTCTCTCCTCCGTCTGGGTGCAGGGGTCAAAGTCTCTAAAAGTGGCCTTCTCTTGTGCTGGGTGATGTAAACTGATGCTTGTGCCATCTGACATGGTTGCCGGGGTCCCATTAAATGATGGCCTACTCCTGTGGTGGGTGATCTAAATGCCTGATTCTCTGCTGTGAAAACCTCTCCTCCGTCTGGGTGCAGGGGTCAAAGTCTCTCAAAGTGGCCTTCTCTTGTGCTGGGTGATGTAAAACTGATGCTTGTGCCATCTGACATGGCTGCCGGGTCCCATTAAATGGTGGCCTACTCCTGTGGTGGGTGATCTAAATGCCTGATTCTCTGCTGTGAAAACCTCTCTCCTCCGTCTGGGTGCAGGGGTCAAAGTCTCTAAAAGTGGCCTTCTCTTGTGCTGGGTGATGTAAAACTGATGCTTGTGCCATCTGACATGGGTGCAGGGGTCCAATTAACTAAATGGTGGCCTACTCCTGTGGTGGGTGATCTAAATGCCTGATTCTCTGCTGTGAAAACCTCTCTCCTCCGTCTGGGTGCAGGGTCAAAGTCTCTAACAGTGGCCTTCTCTTGTGCTGGGTGATGTAAAACTGATGCTTGTGCCATCTGACATGGGTGCAGGGGTCAAATTAACTAAATGGTGTCCTACTCCTGTGGTGGGTGATATGAGGCCTTAATATGTGCTGTGAAAACCTCTCTCCTCCGTCTGGGTGCAGGGGTCAAAGTCTCTAATAGTGGCCTTCTCTTGTGCTGGGTGATGTAAAACTGATGCTTGTGCCATCTGACATGGTTGCCGGGGTTCCATTAAATGATGGCCTACTCCTGTGGTGGGTGATCTAAATGCCTGATTCTCTGCTGTGAAAACCTCTCTCCTCCATCTGGGTGCAGGGGTCAAAGTCTCTCAAAGTCGCCTTCTCCTGTGCTGGGTTATATAAATGTTATACTTGTGCCATCTGACATGGTTGCCGGGGTCCCATTAAATGAAGGCCTACTCCTGTGGTGGGTGATCTAAATGCCTGATTCTCTGCTGTGAAACCTCTCTCCTCCGTCTGGGTGCAGGGGTCAAAGTCTCTCAAAGTCGCCTTCTCCTGCTGCTGGGTGATGTAAAACTGATGCTTGTGCCATCTGACATGGTTGCAGGGTCCACTAAATGATGGCTACTCCTGTGGTGAGTGACTAAAGCCTGATTCTCTGCTGTGAAAACTCTCTCCTCCGTCTAGTTGCAGAGGGTCAAAGTCTCTAAAGTCCTCTTCTCCTGTGCTGGGTGATATAAATGTTATACTTGTGCCATCTGACATGGTGCAGGGGTCCCATTAAATGATGGCCTACTCCTGTGGTGGGTGATCTAAATGCCTGATTCTCTGCTGTGAAAACCTCTCTCCTCCGTCTGGGTGCAGGGGTCAAAGTCTCTCAAAGTGGCCTTCTCTTGTGCTGGGTGATGTAAAACTGATGCTTGTGCCATCTGACATGGTTGCCGGGGTCCCATTAAATGATGGCCTACTCCTGTGGTGGGTGATCTAAATGCCTGATTCTCTGCTGTGAAAACCTCTCTCCTCCGTCTGGGTGCAGGGTCAAAGTCTCTCAAAGTGGCCTTCTCTTGTGCTGGGTGATGTAAAACTGATGCTTGTGCCATCTGACATGGTTGCCGGGGTCCCATTAAATGATGGCCTACTCCTGTGGTGGGTGATCTAAATGCCTGATTCTCTGCTGTGAAAACCTCTCTCCTCCGTCTGGGTGCAGGGTCAAAGTCTCTAAAAGTGGCCTTCTCTTGTGCTGGGTGATGTAAAACTGATGCTTGTGCCATCTGACATGGTTGCCGGGGTCCCATTAAATGATGGCCTACTCCTGTGGTGGGTGATCTAAATGCCTGATTCTCTGCTGTGAAACCTCTCTCCTCCGTCTGGGTGCAGGGGTCAAAGTCTCTAAAAGTGGCCTTCTCTTGTGCTGGGTGATGTAAAACTGATGCTTGTACCATCTGACATGGGTGCAGGGTCAAATTAACTAAATGGTGGCCTACTCCTGTGGTGGGTGATATGAGGCCTTAATATGTGCTGTGAAAACCTCTCTCCTCCGTCTGGGTGCAGGGGTCAAAGTCTCTAAAAGTGGCCTTCTCTTGTGCTGGGTGATGTAAAACTGATGCTTGTGCCATCTGACATGGTTGCCGGGGTCCCATTAAATGATGGCCTACTCCTGTGGTGGGTGATCTAAATGCCTGATTCTCTGCTGTGAAAACCTCTCTCCTCCGTCTGGGTGCAGGGGTCAAAGTCTCTAAAAGTGGCCTTCTCTTGTGCTGGGTGATGTAAAACTGATGCTTGTGCCATCTGACATGGTTGCCGGGGTCCCATTAAATGATGGCCTACTCCTGTGGTGGGTGATCTAAATGCCTGATTCTCTGCTGTGAAAACCTCTCTCCTCCGTCTGGGTGCAGGGGTCAAAGTCTCTAAAAGTGGCCTTCTCTTGTGCTGGGTGATGTAAAACTGATGCTTGTACCATCTGACATGGGTGCAGGGGTCAAATTAACTAAATGGTGGCCTACTCCTGTGGTGGGTGATATGAGTGCCTTAATCTGTGCTGTGAAAACCTCTCTCCTCCGTCTGGGTGCAGGGGTCAAAGTCTCTAAAAGTGGCCTTCTCTTGTGCTGGGTGATGTAAAACTGATGCTTGTGCCATCTGACATGGTTGCCGGGGTCCCATTAAATGATGGCCTACTCCTGTGGTGGGTGATCTAAATGCCTGATTCTCTGCTGTGAAAACCTCTCTCCTCCGTCTGGGTGCAGGGGTCAAAGTCTCTCAAAGTCGCCTTCTCCTGTGCTGGGTGATGTAAATACTGATGCTTGTGCCATCTGACATGGTTGCCGGGGTCCCATTAAATGAAGGCCTACTCCTGTGGTGGGTGATCTAAATGCCTGATTCTCTGCTGTGAAAACCTCTCTCCTCTGTCTGGGTGCAGGGGTCAAAGTCTCTCAAAGTCGCCTTCTCCTGTGCTGGGTGATGTAAAACTGATGCTTGTGCCATCTGACATGGTTGCCGGGGTCCCATTAAATGATGGCCTACTCCTGTGGTGGGTGATCTAAATGCCTGATTCTCTGCTGTGAAAACCTCTCTCCTCCGTCTGGGTGCAGGGTCAAAGTCTCTCAAAGTCGCTCTTCTCCTGTGCTGGGTGATATAAACTGTTATACTTGTGCCATCTGACATGGTTGCCGGGGTCCCATTAAATGATGGCCTACTCCTGTGGTGGGTGATCTAAATGCCTGATTCTCTGCTGTGAAACCTCTCTCCTCCGTCTGTGTGCAGGGGTCAAAGTCTCTCAAAGTCGCCTTCTCCTGTGCTGGGTGATGTAAAACTGATGCTTGTGCCATCTGACATGGTTGCCGGGGTCCCATTAAATGATGGCCTACTCCTGTGGTGGGTGATCTAAATGCCTGATTCTCTGCTGTGAAAACCTCTCTCCTCCGTCTGGGTGCAGGGGTCAAAGTCTCTAAAAGTGGCCTTCTCTTGTGCTGGGTGATGTAAAACTGATGCTTGTACCATCTGACATGGTTGCCGGGGTCCCATTAAATGATGGCCTACTCTTGTGGTGGGTGATCTAAATGCCTGATTCTCTGCTGTGAAACCTCTCTCCTCCGTCTGGGTGCAGGGTCAAAGTCTCTCAAAGTCGCCTTCTCCTGTGCTGGGTGATATAAATGTTGATACTTGTGCCATCTGACATGGTTGCCGGGGTCCCATTAAATGATGGCCTACTCCTGTGGTGGGTGATCTAAATGCCTGATTCTCTGCTGTGAAACCTCTCTCCTCCGTCTGGGTGCAGGGGTCAAAGTCTCTCAAAGTCGCCTTCTCCTTTGCTGGGTGATATAAATGTTATACTTGTGCCATCTGACATGGTTGACGGGGTCCCATTAAATGATGGCCTACTCCTGTGGTGGGTGATCTAAATGCCTGATTCTCTGCTGTGAAACCTCTCTCCTCCGTCTGGGTGCAGGGGTCAAAGTCTCTAAAAGTGGCCTTCTCTTGTGCTGAGTGATGTATAACTGATGCTTGTGCCATCTGACATGGTTGCCGGGTCCCATTAAATGATGGCCTACTCCTGTGGTGGGTGATCTAAATGCTTGATTCTCTGCTGCGAAAACCTCTCTCCTCCGTCTGGGTGCAGGGGTCAAAGTCTCTAAAAGTGGCCTTCTCTTGTGCTGGGTGATGTAAAACTGATGCTTGTACCATCTGACATGGGTGCAGGGGTCAAATTAACTAAATGGTGGCCTACTCCTGTGGTGGGTGATATGATGCCTGAATATGTGCTGTGGGGCCTCTCTCCTCTTTCTGGGTGCAGGGGTCAAAGTAACTAAAAGTGGCCTTCTCTTGTGCTGGATGGTATACATGTAATGCTTGTGCTATCTGACATGTCTCCTCTGTCTGGCAGCTAAGGCCTAAGTCACTGAAAGTGGCCTTCTCCTGTGGTGGTTGATATGATGCCAGATTCTCTGCTGAGGGACCTCTCTCCTTTGTCTGGATGCAGGGGTCGAAATAATAGTAAGCGACCTTCTCCATTGGTGGGTGATTTGATGCCTGATTCTGTGCTATGGGACCTAACTCCAATTAATATTAGTTAATTTTTATTTATTTTATGTTAAGTCATCATTTCCCTATCTACATTTGTTTGCAGGGGATTTACCTACATTTTGCTGCTTTTTGCAGCCCTCTAGCCCTTTCCGGGAGTCTTTTAGAGCCTTTTTAGTGCCCAAAATTTCGGGTCCCCATTGACTTCTATGGGGTTCGGGTTCGGGTTCGGGATGAAG
Organism: Bufotes viridis; assembly: GCA_033119425.1. Taxonomy (NCBI): domain Eukaryota; kingdom Metazoa; phylum Chordata; class Amphibia; order Anura; family Bufonidae; genus Bufotes; species Bufotes viridis. Next base: position 192,902,811 of record CM065594.1, read on the forward strand.
TTCGGGTTGAGTTCGGATCACGAACCCGGACATTTTCCGGAAGTTCGGCCGAACCTCTCGAACCCGAACATCCAGGTGTTCGCTCATCTCTAATGACGTCATCACGAGATTTCATGTGGGATCTTCAATCAAGATGGCAGCGGCAGCATTTTTGCGCCCCAATGGATGATTTTTTTGTTTCTTACCACCATTTCAGGGAAAATTACCACAAAGCACGAGAAAATTTGGCCTAGAGGCAAATAAATTTTTTCCTGAAATTGAAATAAAACTTCACTTCGGATACTTTGATTTTCTCAAGCCTAGCTATTATCTACGGCATATACGTAGCTAGCTTTAGGCCAAACAGGATTGTGAAGTTTTGCATGAGAACAGATACTGTTGTAAATCATTTTTTGTGTATATATTGTAATCACTTTATGCTTTGTGTTGCACTGAGCTCTCAGTTAATGTCTTGTGCTTCCGAAGTAAGCCTAACTGTTATCTCGCACTCCTTTTAGAATTGTAGCTTGTTTACAGGCTGGCAGACTGGTAATGAATCTAAATATGCATGACCCTCTTGTGTTTTGTAGAGTAAATTAAATCTTTTGCTTTGTAATAGTGCTTGATCTACAGCTTGCTTCTATGCGTGCTGAAAATACATTTTGTCAAATAATAATGATATAACTGCTTATTTCAGTAATAAAATAGAGCAGGATTTAGAGTCGGAGGAAGATGGAGGAAATTAAGAAAATGCAAAAGCCGTTTCTGTATTCCCTAGGCAAATTACTTCCTGATCTATTGCAGGGGTGCACTCAGGAACCCCCTCCCTCTGTGAGTGTTAAAAGATAAAATTATTTCTGGCTGGAGCTGCCTCTAGTAAAGACTGTACAATACAAACCAACTTATAAATGAAGTACTGAGTTAATTGTAACTTTATAAATCTATGTGCTTAACTCCACCTAATGGTAACTGCAGGCAGCCATAATTTTAACATCTGCTTAGCGACTCATGAACATCTGCTTAACGGCCATTGCCCGGCCTTGAACTTGAATAGGTCACTTGAATGGGTCCGTAATCCGGAGGGTCGGTGTGGAAAAAAGGCACAGAACCCCACGGAAGCACTACGGAGTGCTTCGATCTGGTTTTTCTCCGTGCCTTTGTGGTGAAAAAGATAACAGACCCATTAAACTTAAATGGGTGTGGACCTATCGTGAGCAAATTGCGGCTCTCAATGCATGGAACGGCTGATCAACGGCCGTATTAATGAGCCTTAAAGCTCATTTACTCGAATTAGGGAAATATTTGAATGGATAGCTCTCAGGTTGTTCCTTAACTTTCATAGCATCATAGTAGTAAATAGGAGTTGCGCAAACAGAATAGTACAGCAACCTATGCTGGTTTTGTAACTTCTGAGTTATGGAAACAGTGTTGCTTGCTGTGCTATGCTGCTAGCGTAGCTCCCATTTACTGCTATGAAAATGACAGAAACAGCGTAGTGCCAGTCGCTTGGATGTTTCCATAATTCCAGCCACTTAGGGCCAGCACTTACTGTAGGTTATTCCCATCTCAGCCATGAAATTAGATTTAGATCTATTTAGATAAAATGAAATCATGTTCACATTATTTTACACTTACTGGGGTGTTCCCATTTCCTATTAAAGGGAATCTGTCACCCCAATTTTGATTTATTATCTACATAGTACGTAGTACTGCAAATATGGAGTCCAGAGAACTTTTTTTTTACTACCTCCCATTTCCATTCTGTCTGCATTCATGCATTGAAAGAAATTGTCGGGACTGTTGTGCATGAACACGAGTCCTCTCTATTATGTTAGAACAGCAGTCCGGACTGTGTATTTCAGTGCAGCTTTGACAGATGACGGTGGAATCTGTCACCACAGTTTTGGACTATTAACTGCAGTAATACATGAGTAGTACTGCAAATAAGGAGTCCAGATCACCATTTTTCCTTTTCCTTCGTTCATTGTCAGCGCTCAGAGTTGTGTTTAATTAGATTGTCAGAACTGCTGTGCATGTGCACAGGAGTCCTCTCCATTAAGTTAGACTAGCACAGCAGTCCTGACAATGTATTTCAGTGCAGCATTGAGCACTGACAGCAGGATAACCAGCTTTGTATGTAAAATGATAGAATATTTTGTTACTCAAAACTATTTGAAAAATTGCTTGACACATATCCTTTTATCTATCAGTTTTTATTTTCTGATTGCAGATTTTTTTTAATTCTATTTTCTGAACATGATTATGCAGGCAGCCATCTTGCCTGATCTTGCCTGAAAATTTGCTTTACGGCAGCCCCATGGTCCATAGAAACAATGGACTGGAGGGGACGTCATTCACTTCTATGGGAGAGTCTTCTAGGCATGCTTTGTGCCCTGTGCACAGGTCATTGTACAAGGAAAGAATAGATAAGATTTGACAATCATCTATTGTGAATGGTGGATCCAATCTTATCTATACACACAGGTGATATCTCCTTATCATTACAGGCAGGTTAAGAATAGTATATAACTGCAGTATAGTGATCTGTACAGACCAAGAAGTGATGCCTATTATTAGGCTTAGTGGCCAGTGCGAAAACTGCAGAAATTTATGTTTTTGTTATATAGATATTGACATGGAAAATTTAAATAACATCATCAAAAATTCGTGAAAAAATATGTTAAACCTAAAAACGTGATTTAAACAATAGGTCATTTTCTGGTGACACATTCACTCCCAAACCCTCCCAAAAATGTCCCTTTTTTATTTTAGATTTTTAATATGTGTCTGCAATAAATCTTGTTGGCGCACAACTAATGGGACACAATTGCATTTTTAACCCCTTAGTGACATAATTAACTTTAGCCTTAAGGACCAATAATAGTTTCCCCTTTTTAGCAGTCATAACTTTTAAATTTTTTCTTCCAAAAATTTTTTTTTTTTGGTATATTTAGTGTACCAAATAACTTTTATTATTTTATTTTTAGGGAGAAAGATAAAAACAACACTTTTAACATTATTTTGTGGAATTTATTTATGGCATTCACTGTGTGGTATAACTAACATAATTTTATTATGTGGGTCAGTACAATGATGTTAATGCAACATTACTAAATATTTTTACTATTTTTCCTTTCCTTGCATGCTGTCAGCTCTGAAACTGTTTGTTTGAAATCTGTCATTCAAAGCATTCAAACAATACCAGAATGGCAGCATTATCTTCACTACATGGGAAGATATCACTGTTAGAAATCGGGATGCAATGAATATAGCTGAAAGTGAAAGTAAAAGCAGGTTTTATCTGCAATTTTTCTTGACCCAATTTCTAACAGTGAAATCTCCTGTTTATCTTGGGCTTATTCTGCTAATAAATAAAAAAAATCCAGCAAATACTTTTGGTTTTGTATGAAAGCCTGGAATTCCAGGAATCCCAAAGATAGCCCCTAAATCAGCCCCCCTTCCCCTTCCACTTCTGCCTGAGCCCAGCTCCCAAGGAAGTACTTTTCCCACAGCCAGAGCTGAGCTCAGGCAAAACAATTAGGTAGTTAAAGCATATTTACACACCCCATCTGAGCAGGCGGTTATCGTCAGAGGACCAGTCCTTCCCAATAACTGCCTCTTTCCGTTTCTGGTTAGTGTCATGAATGCCTGGCTTAGTTGACTTTCCTTTTTTGTTTAGCATCTCATCGCTGTCACTAAATAGACAGTTACATGATTGCTTATCTCCACTTTATACACAATCATAGCATCATTGATCCTCAGATGTACTCCTAGCACACTGAAATGAAGGTTGCTATGTTGCCATTTTCCCTGGCAGATAAAAGCAAACTCTTCCCAACCTTAAAAACTGGCTTTGTTCTAATTTTCTACCAGTTACTTTAATTACACTTCATTCTTTTATTTTCTTCTTAAATATATCAATTTCACACCAGAGGTGAGTGGTGAAGGACAATCTGATATTGTAAACAGGTTTCTATGAAATTTAAAACCTATATCATTCAGCAGGTTTTTTGTTTTGCAGGGGTGTTAAAGAGTTATTCCAACAGAATTAAAAGCTTGCTCATTGGTTGCAACTACTTTAAAAATATAACGGAGGTTATACTCACTGCACCGATTCCCACCACTGCTGTTCTGATGGGTCCCAATTGCAGTCCACTCCCTGCTTCTGTCAAGGCAAGAAATGGCTGTAAATTCCATTCAGCAAATCACTGGTTGCAGCGATGGCTCACCTTAGCCAGTAATTACAGTAGCTGAGTTTGATTCATAGCTATTTCCTGCAGCAATGAGTATAGGGTGAGTATAACCCCTGAGATGAGTAAAACCTCTGATATTTTTAAAAACTTTTTTTTCTTTATATCGCTGGAATACCCCTCCTGACCTGACATGCCTCTTTTTGTAAATCCTTATATTTCCCATGAAATAACTATTCTAGAGCAAATTTTCTTAGAACTCTGCATTGTACTGTTACTCTGTTATTCCTCTTGCAAATGTATAAAATATTGACAACTGAATGCCACCATAGCTCTTATAGGACATGTACTTACACACTGTGGCCCAAACTTACTGATTCTATGGATAGTGTAAACTTTGGCAGGCTGTCTAGACCTGTACTAGATTTATTACAGTGACTGGATCATAAATTTGGTACTGGGACAGTGACTTTTGTCTAACTCTATACCAACTATTGGTTGGCTTACATTCATCAAGAATCTAACACCAAAATTGTGGAAAAAGTCCATGGCACTTCCAGTGACTAGTGTCTTTTATTTATACCAACGCGGCGTTTCGGTCCACACAATGGAACCTTTTTCAAGCAGTGATACAATACAATGCAATAGTGCTAGTATATAAAGGCCCCTAATTGGGGTCTCATGAATTACATAATCAAGTGTAATAATATAAAAAAAACAAATAAGTGTGATATACATAAATAAAACGTGTGCAAATTTTTTTTTGCATCAACATGTGTATTACATATAATATAAACTGTGCTCAATTAAACGTGCATTTAGTGCATATTTCATGATATGTGATAATCATTCAATTATCTAAACATGTGCTGAATACATAATTTATTAAAATTACCTAAATGATGAGGGAAAGTCGGAGGAACCACAGAGCTCAGCATAAGGGTGTAGCATGTGCAGTGGCGTCTCTAAGAGCACACTGCGCCTGCCCAGAGTAGCCTAAGTCCATGGGAGTATACACTAGTCCAATCACATGATCATGTGTTGCTTAGCTGCCACAGAAGCCGGAAGCTAGATCAGTCTCTGCTATCAATGTATACCAATCAACAGAAGTGTTAGTATTGACAGTGAAGAAAAAGAAAGATCGCTCACCCTCTATGCTCACAGAAAAAACTACATAGCACTGCTATGAGTGTGATCGCAGAGAATATTCATCGGAAGTCACAGCGGTGCCGAGCGGTCATGTGCTCAGTCACATGATCGCTCCGCTGAAGGTAAAGTAAAACCGACACAGCATCTTATTCTAATACAATCATGTCTATAGAACACTGTAAATACATATAATCAAATGCATTAAAGTTAATTATATAAAAAATGCTTAATGTGAACGGACCTCTAGCGCCAGGAAAAAAAACTGGTAGTTCTGCGAAGAGAAATGGAGGCCAGATACAGAGATGTAATTCTGCCACTCCAACCAGAGTAAAGAGATTTAGAAAAATATTTAATAAAATAAAATGGACAAGATAACAAATAATAAAAATAAAAAATAACAAATTATCTTTATATTTCCTGTGTTGTGAAGCCCTAATGGAAGTACCACACATGGATGAAAGTCACACACTCAGGTCATATTTTTAATCAAGTGGACATTGAATGTACAGAGACCACACATAAGGTCCCAATGTGCTGTGCTGAAGTATTCGGTCGCATCCACGTGATCCACCATGCCACTCGTGCACTTAGCAAACCAGTGGAGAGCTGTTGCGCCTGCTGACTTCCACTGTGTATACAGCAGGAAAGTCAGCGAGCACTAGGCATCCATTCGCAACCATACCAGAACATATACGGGACCCGTTAACTAATAATAAGTACAAATAAAAACCAAAATAGAAAAAAAATTCTAATGTATGAAATTCATTCCCAGGTTGGAGTGTTTATTAAGGGAAATATACCCACACTGTATAAATATGCAAACCAAACCCAACATTAACATTTTGCATATAAACCACATCTTCCATTCACAAGAGTATGAAAAAATATGACAAAAAGAGCAAAAATCTCCCATCTATCAATGTATATATTGGATAAATTCCCAACTGTGGACATTTATATTGAATGTGGTCCTCCAACCTTCCTCGACATCACTCTAAAAACAAGAAAAAGGCAATTAGTTTATAGCACTATATACAAAGAGAGGAGCCAAATAATCAAAGTCTACAATACAATCATGTAAGGAGAGAGGGCTTAAAATCCACATTAAGTCCATATGGCTTAAGTGAGTTGAGGGTTGTAATACAATATAATTCACGTTTTTTGAATGACAAGATTCTATTCCCTCCCCTACGTGAGATGGGAACATGATCTATTAACATATACCTCAAGTCACGTTCCGTGTGACCAAACTCAACAAAGTGTTTTGGTACCGGAAGGTCCTGACTTTTTTGCGGATAGTGTAATGATGCTGATCAAAATGCGTTTTAAACTCCGAATAGCTTTCCCCTACATACAATTTTTTGCAAGGACATCATAACACGTATATGACGTAATAGTATTTTATAGGATATGATGTCAGTGTACTCTGATGAACAAATGTACTAGCTTTTTGCATAAATTTACAATTTATACAGCTAAGACATAGAAAACTACCTAACTTTTGAGGACGTAAATAAATCTGGCCAGTTTTTTTCAAAGGGCCAACATCTGTGTGGACCAACAGATCTTTTAAATTCTTAGATCTCCGATAAGAGAATAGAAGAGGCACCTTAAATTCATCAACTTTACTATGACCACTCTTGAGGACAGACCAGTGTCTGCGTGCAATGGAGACAATAAAATTGCTGTCCTCTGTACATGTCTAGGGGGATCCTGTTGGAAGATTTTCTCACTGTTCTTGTCAATAAATCACGGCGTTGTAATTTTTGAAGGTTCATTAAATGTGTATCCAGTACCAATCTGGGATAACCTCTTTCCAGAAATGTATTAGTCATGTTATTAAGTGTAAGATCCAACATCTTATTATCACTGACTATGCGTTTTGCTCTCATATATTGGCTTTTAGGAAGGGATTTTACCAAAGCCCGAGGGTGGGCACTATTGTACCTCAAAAAGGTGTTTTTATCTGTGGGTTTACATTATACCTCAGTTAATAAATGGTCCTTTTTATGCAGATCAATGTGTCTAGAAAATGTATGCACTCCGTAGAATGGCTATTGGTAAACTTAATATCATCATCAATAGTATTGAGGAATGAAAAAAAAAATTCCTGTTCTGTGCCGGTCCAAATCAAAAAAATATCATCTATGTATCGCCACCACCTCAATACATGAGTAAAGTGGGGGGATACATAGATGAATCTCTCTTCCAGGAAGGACCGCATACTGGCGCAACAACCTGTCAAGAAAGAGAGAAATGTTGCTAAAAAGAGTCCCACGGCTAGAGACTATGGGTCTGCCAGGCGGATCTTGGGAAACAGATATAACATTGGCGTAACCAGATATTTTTCAATCAAAAATTCCTGTGTTTTAGTATCAATAAATCCTGCCTGTACTCCTTCCTTGACAATACATTCAATTTGTCTCTGGAATTCCCATTTGTGATCTCCATTAAATTTTTTATGCACCATTACATCAGACAACTAATGGAAAGCCTCAGAGATGTATTTTTGTGTGTCCATGACCACAACCGCACCTCCTTTGTGGGCGGGTTTAATGGTGGGGCTGTGGTCATGGACCAATTCATCCAAAGACTGCTTTTCAGCCCAGGACATATTGGGATAGCGAAAAGGATCAGGCTTGAATACCTCAGATGATGTAAGTCCTGTAAAACTGCATTAGTAAATGTGTCTATAGCTGAAGAATTAACAGGTGGTATGAAATCACTTGTTTTGAAAAGACCCAGGTTATGAAAGCATAAATTAAACTTTTGCTCATCCTTGCTGATTTTGGGGTTTGTAGAAAACAATACCTTCAATTTTAGTCTTCTAACAAACTCCAAAAATTCAGCCTTCATCTGCAACCAGTCCATATATATCTTAAGGCAAAAACTTAACCCTTTAGCCGAAACCTGTATTTGTATTGGAGTCAAGATACGAGAGGAAATATTCACCACAGTGCTAGTGTCCATCAATTTTTCCGTTTGGATGTTTTCCTGCTCCGCGTTTTTTTGTTGTCTGCGTCGTCGATGTCCGCCCCTTCTGGTTGGTTTGGATCTTTTGTGATATGCGAGGCCTCTCCTAAAAAAGTGGACGGTGTGGAATCCATACGTGTTTGAGAAATATTCCCATTCAACGCTTTTTTATTTTCCCCTCTGATGGACATAGATCGAGTCTGTTGATTATTATTAATCTTCCAGTTATAAACTGATCCATTGTAGTAATCCAACAGGTCCCTCTGCCATTTATTGCGCTTGACATCTTGAATGTCCTGTCTAAGTTTATCAGAGACCATGTTGGATCGAGAAACATAGTCCTGATCAGTGTCGGACTGGGATACCTAGGGCCCACGAGTAAAAAGTATTTTGGCGGCCCACCGTACGGATACATTTGAATATAATAAATAATTTAAAAAGTTTTTATTATGAACATAGGCTAGTTGAGGAGCTGTACACTGAATATATGTATGTAGTGCAGTAAGTCTATGTGTTATGTGCCACTTGTGCAGGGGTGGGAGACTAGGGGCCCACCTTGCTTAGAGGCCCACCGGAGGATTCCCCTGAACCCCTGTGGGCCAGTCCGAGCCTGGTCCTGATATTCCTCATCAGACATTAAAGATTTTAATGTACTGTCAAGAACCTCCTTTTTTAATTTTATGTCCGTCAAATCCTTTTGTAAAAACTGAATATTAAGTAATATAAGATCCAAAGAAAATGTATTCGCTATAAGCTCATATTTTGAGCGAAAGTCCTGATCATGCATATACATAGTTGGCTGTGAATGTGTACACATTCCCCTTGGGATGTGTTGAACCCGATAATACTCACTCAATGTGGTCAACTTTCAATTGAGCACAGTTTATATTATATGTAATACACATGTATGTTATATTGATGCACAAAATTTTTTTGTACACGTTTTATTTATGTATATCACATTTATTTGGTTTTATTATATTATTACACTTGATTATGTAATTTATGATACCCCAATTAGGGGACCTTTATATACTAACACTATTGCATTGTATTGTATCACTGCTTGAAAAAGGTTCCATTGTGTGGATCGAAACGTCGCGTTGGTGTAAATAAAAGGAACTAGTCACTGGAAGTGCCGTGGACTTTTTCCTATGGTGTATCGAGCATTGGGACATTGGATCGACCCAACAGCTGCTGGCACTCCATTGCTGATTTCTGTGGTGCTGCACATTCGTTTTTGTACCAAAATTGTGGAGCTATTTAGGCACATTTTAGTCCACCAGCACTCCCACAAAGCCCCACCCTGTTGTCAAGCAAGTGGGAAAAAGTGTGGAGACCTTTGTTGCACAAAAATGCCATCTTCTTAGACCGATTCTAGGCGCAAACACATTAGTAAATCTGTGCCTGCATGCATGAAGTTTGGCTCTCCTCCAAAAGGAAGGAAAACCATTTCTCTAATGTCACCTATTGGAAGTAGATGCCTGATAAGTCAATGTCCCACCTTTTAACAAGCCTTGCAACAAGACTAAGGATATCAGCCAAGCAAGAATCCCATCTGTTTTAGGGTTCTTTCCCTTTATCAGTACAGAGCAGATTGTTGGTTGGCTGGGCGAGAAGCCTTTGATGTAGCTTTTGGGGAGATTATTTCTCCCTTTGAAGACTGCCAGCTGGCAAAGGAAGTCATAAAGGGCAATGATTCCTGTAAGTATACCGATACCTGTGCTTTACTAATGAGGGCCAAAAACCCCTGCAAATCCGTTTTGTTTGACTGATCCTGTCCTTGGTCTTGTAAGGCTTAATAAAGGGAATTTACCTCTAATAGCTGGCACTAGACAATTTCTCTTCCTTCTGGTCGACAGATAATTTGCATACCTTTTCCCAGGGACCATTGTCTGTAAGACCACATCTGCCAACTGTCAGTCTCCTCAAGAAGTAAAAACCTCCCCCCTTCGAGACCTTAGCTCTTGTCAACAGGGCATGTCCTTGCACATTCTATGTATTTAAATGATCTTTAAATGTAGACACACTCTGACATTGCCCAGCTGTCATAATAGCATCTAGGCTGCATAGGTACAGACTAGAGTTGAGCGAACACCTGGATGTTCGGGTTCGACGAGTTCGGCCGAACTTTCGAAAAATGTTCGGGTTCGGGATCCGAACTCGACCCGAACTTCATCCCGAACCCGAACCCCATAGAAGTCAATGGGGACCCGAACTTTTGGGCACTAAAAAGGCTGTAAAACACACCCGGAAAGGGCTAGAGGGCTGCAAAAGGCAGCAAAATGTAGTTAAATCCCCTGCAAACAAATGTAGATAGGGAAATGATGAGTTAACATAAAATAAATAAAAATTAAACAATATTAATTGGAGTGAGGTCCCATAGCACAGAATCAGGCTTCAAGTCACCCACCAATGGAGAAGGTCACTTACTATTATTTTGACCACAGCACCCAGACAAAGGAGAGAGGTCCCACAGCAGAGAACCAGGCATCATATCACCCACCACAGGAGTAGGCCACCATTTAGTTACTTTGACCCCTACACCCAGACGGAGGAGAGAGGTTACACAGCAGAGAATCAGGCATCATATCAACCACCACAGGAGAAGCCACCATTTAGTTACTTTGACCCCTGCACCCAGGAAGAGGAGAGAGGCCCCACAGCACATATTCTGGCATCATATCAGCCACCACAGGAGAAGCCACCATTGAGTTACTTTGACCCTGCACCCAGGAAGAGGAGAGAGGCCCCACAGCACATATTCTGGCATCATACTAACCACCACAGGAGAAGCCACCATTGAGTTACTTTGACCCCTGCACCCAGGAAGAGGAGAGAGGCCCCACAGCACATATTCTGGCATCATATCAGCCACCACAGGAGAAGCCACCATTGAGTTACTTTGACCCCGCACCCAGGAAGAGGAGAGAGGCACCACAGCACATATTCTGGCATCATATCACACACCACAGGAGAAGGCCTCTTTCAGTGATTTAGGCCTTTGGACCCAGACAGAGGAGAGAGGCACCACAGCACATATTCTGGCATCATATCAGCCACCACAGGAGAAGCCACCATTGAGTTACTTTGACCCCTGCACCCAGGAAGAGGAGAGAGGCCCCACAGCACATATTCTGGCATCATATCACCCACCACAGGAGTAGGCCACCATTTAGTTACTTTGACCCCTACACCCAGACGGAGGAGAGAGGTTACACAGCAGAGAATCAGGCATTTAGATCACCCACCACAGGAGTAGGCCACCATTGAATCAGACCCCGGCAACCATGTCAGATGGCACAAGCATAAGCTTTATATCAATCAGCACAGGAGAAGGCGACTTTGAAAGACTTTGACCCCTACACCCAGATGGAGGAGAGAGGTTTCACAGCAGAGAATCAGGCATCATATCAACCACCTACAGGAGAAGCCACCATTTAGTTACTTTGACCCCTGCACCCAGGAAGAGGAGAGAGGCACCACAGCACATATTCTGGCATCATATCAGCCACCACAGGAGAAGCCACCATTGAGTTACTTTGACCCCTGCACCCAGGAAGAGGAGAGAGGCCCCACAGCACATATTCTGGCATCATATCACCCACCACAGGAGTAGGCCACCATTTAGTTACTTTGACCCCTACACCCAGACGGAGGAGAGAGGTTACACAGCAGAGAATCAGGCATTTAGATCACCCACCACAGGAGTAGGCCCCAATTTAATGGGACCCCGGCAACCATGTCAGATGGCACAACCATCAGCTTCATATCAATCAGCACAGGAGAAGGCGACTTTGAAAGACTTTGACCCCTACACCCAGACGGAGGAGAGAGGTTTCACAGCAGAGAATCAGGCATTTAGATCACCCACCACAGGAGTAGGCCCCCATTGAATCAGACCCTGGCAACCATGTCAGATGGCACAACCATCAGCTTTATATCAATCAGCACAGGAGAAGGCGACTTTGAAAGACTTTGACCCCTACACCCAGATGGAGGAGAGAGGTTTCACAGCAGAGAATCAGGCATCATATCAACCACCACAGGAGAAGCCACCATTTAGTTACTTTGACCCTGCACCCAGGAAGAGGAGAGAGGCCCCACAGCACATATTCTGGCATCATATCAGCCACCACAGGAGAAGCCACCATTGAGTTACTTTGACCCCTGCACCCAGGAAGAGGAGAGAGGCCCCACAGCACATATTCTGGCATCATACTAACCACCACAGGAGAAGCCACCATTGAGTTACTTTGACCCCTGCACCCAGGAAGAGGAGAGAGGCCCCACAGCACATATTCTGGCATCATATCAGCCACCACAGGAGAAGCCACCATTGAGTTACTTTGACCCCGCACCCAGGAAGAGGAGAGAGGCACCACAGCACATATTCAGGCATCATATCACACACCACAGGAGAAGGCCTCTTTCAGTGATTTAGGCCTTTGGACCCAGACAGAGGAGAGAGGCACCACAGCACATATTCTGGCATCATATCAGCCACCACAGGAGAAGCCACCATTGAGTTACTTTGACCCCTGCACCCAGGAAGAGGAGAGAGGCCCCACAGCACATATTCTGGCATCATATCAGCCACCACAGGAGAAGCCACCATTGAGTTACTTTGACCCCTGCACCCAGGAAGAGGAGAGAGGCACCACAGCACATATTCTGGCATCATATCAGCCACCACAGGAGAAGCCACCATTGAGTTACTTTGACCCTGCACCCAGGAAGAGGAGAGAGGCCCCACAGCACATATTCTGGCATCATATCAGCCACCACAGGAGAAGCCACCATTTAGTTACTTTGACCCCTTCACCCAAACAGAGGAGAGAGGTTCCACATCAGAGAATCAGGCATCATATCAACCACCACAGGAGTAGGCCACAATTTAGTTTATTTGACCCCTGCACCCAGGAAGAGGAGAGAGGCCCCACAGCACATATTCTGGCATCATATCACACACCACAGGAGAAGGCCTCTTTCAGTGATTTAGGCCTTTGGACCCAGACAGAGGAGAGAGGTCCCACAGCAGAGAACCAGGCATCATATCACCCACCACAGGAGTAGGCCACCATTTAGTTACTTTGACCCCTACACCCAGACGGAGGAGAGAGGTTACACAGCAGAGAATCAGGCATTTAGATCACCCACTACAGGAGTAGGCCCCAATTTAATGGGACCCCGGCAACCATGTCAGATGGCACAACCATCAGCTTCATATCAATCAGCACAGGAGAAGGCGACTTTGAAAGACTTTGACCCCTACACCCAGACGGAGGAGAGAGGTTTCACAGCAGAGAATCAGGCATTTAGATCACCCACCACAGGAGTAGGCCCCCATTGAATCAGACCCTGGCAACCTCCCCTGACCTCCTCCTGTTCAGTCTGCACACTGCAAAAAGACGCGGCAGTGGGCACCTGTGTTTCGTCATCATCAGAGAGTCGGTGACTCTGCTGTGGTGGTATTCCCATGTCCTCTTCATCTGGAGACATAAGTGAGCTGTACGCCAGTGCATGGTATGTCTCTCCTCCACTGGGGAAGGGCTAGGTGGACGCCCTGGGAAACCCTGGAAGCAGAGTCTTCAAACAGAAGAAGAGACTGCTGCATAACTTGTGGCTCAGACCGCTTCCCTGATATGCTTGGGGGTGATGTGACAGACTGATGGGCTTGGTTTTCAGGTGCCACCTGTGCGCTTTCCGCAGAAGACTGGGTGGAAGACCATGGTGAACGTGCTGGAAGCACTGTCGGCCACCCAATCGATTAATGCCTGTACCTGCTCAGGCCTTACCATCCTAAGAGCGGCATTGGGCCCCACGAGATATTGCGGTACATTCTGCCGGCTAGTTGAGGGAGTTCGTTCCTACTGTGTGCGCCTGGGGCCGAACGGCCACGTCCTCTACCAGCAACAGAGGCTCCACGGACACCACCACGACCGCTGCCCTCGTCCCTTAATAGTATTTTTCTTCATTGTTGCGATTCAACTCGCACCACAATGAAATATATTATTTTTATAAGCAAAATCCCCTCACTGGAATACTTTCAGTCTTTTGACTGTATGGATTACAGATGGAATGACTGTTATATGTGAGTACCGCTTTCTTTGACAGATTCTAGTATGGGTACATATATGTTTTCCCCAACCCCAGCACATTAGTTTGCTAATTCCAGATGTATGAAACGCAGGCCTAACTGTATCTAGTATATTGAACGCCAGATAAACTAACTTGGCCTTTTTAAATAAAAAAATTCCTCACTGGAATACTTTCAGTCTTTTGACTGTATGGATTACAGATGGAATGACTGTTATATGTGAGTACCGCTTTCTTTGACAGATTCTAGTATGGGTACATATATGTTTTCCCAACCCCAGCACATTAGTTTGCTAATTCCAGATGTATGAAACGCAGGCCTAACTGTATCTAGTATATTGAACGCCAGATAAACTAACTTGGCCTTTTTAAATAAAAAAATCCCTCACTGGAATACTTTCAGTCTTTTGACTGTATGGATTACAGATGGAATGACTGTTATATGTGAGTACCGCTTTCTTTGACAGATTCTAGTATGGGTACATATATGTTTTCCCAACCCCAGCACATTAGTTTGCTAATTCCAGATGTATGAAACGCAGGCCTAACTGTATCTAGTATATTGAACGCCAGATAAACTAACTTGGCCTTTTTAAATAAAAAAATTCCCTCACTGGAATACTTTCAGTCTTTTGACTGTATGGATTACAGATGGAATGACTGTTATATGTGAGTACCGCTTTCTTTGACAGATTCTAGTATGGGTACATATATGTTTTCCCAACCCCAGCACATTAGTTTGCTAATTCCAGATGTATGAAACGCAGGCCTAACTGTATCTAGTATATTGAACGCCAGATAAACTAACTTGGCCTTTTTAAATAAAAAAATTCCCTCACTGGAATACTTTCAGTCTTTTGACTGTATGGATTACAGATGGAATGACTGTTATATGTGAGTACCGCTTTCTTTGACAGATTCTAGTATGGGTACATATATGTTTTCCCAACCCCAGCACATTAGTTTGCTAATTCCAGATGTATGAAACGCAGGCCTAACTGTATCTAGTATATTGAACGCCAGATAAACTAACTTGGCCTTTTTAAATAAAAAAAAATTCCCTCACTGGAATACTTTCAGTCTTTTGACTGTATGGATTACAGGTGGACTGGTATTAGTAGGGGTGACACAAGGACACCCAAGTCCCTGATGTAGGATTTCTATGGCACAGACCACTATTACAAGTGATTAATGGACGTTGGGAGAGATTGTGCTGCAGCACTAGTCCCAAGATGGCCGCCGCCTATCAGCCCAGTAACATGTGCCACAAAATGGTCTGCACAACCTTTAAAAAAATAGCCTTGGACTGTGCTGCTAAATCGCTATTGGTCTGAATCCCAGGTGTAGATGTCTGACTTGTTTGGAGCTTTGGAATGCACACTGTGGCAGCTTCTGCTGCAGCACTACAAGTCGCAAAATGGCGGCGGCGGTCAGCTCAGGTACATGTGGATGGAAAAATCACTCTGGCCACTCTAAAAATAGCCAATCCCTATCAAAAAAGCAGCTCAGCTGCAGTTGTTCAGATGAATCACAGGTGGAGGAGAGAAATTTGCTTCCAGTTATTCAATTATCCCTGCCTATTCTCGCCCTAGCATCAGCTGCGTCTATCCCTGTTCTATTCACATCGGGAGTGAGCACGTCCCGACGTGCGCACAAGCTTATAAAGAGGCTGAGTCACATGCTGCACTCGGCCAATCACAGCCTTGCCAATAGTAGGCATGGCTGCGATGGCATCTTAGGGCAAGTAGTATGATGCATGTTGATTGGCTGCTTTGCAGCCTTTCAAAATGCGCCTAAATACATGCCGAACGACGAACCCGAACCCGAACTTTTTTGAAAATGTCCGGGTTCGGGTCCGGGTCCCGGACACCCCAAAATTCGGTACGAACCCGAACGATGCTCGAACTGTTCGCTCAACACTAGTACAGACTCTGACAAGGGAATTTTAAGGACTATACAGTTTATTCATACATTTCTACAAAATACCAGTACAACACAGAGTTCTAAGGATACCAGAACATCATACATCTAAGTAAGAGTAGCTCCCATTCTGACAGTCCCAGCCAATGTACACACATTGACAAAAAACGAACCAAAAGGATTTGTTGGAATCAAATTAAACTTTACTGTATATGTGTGACTGTAATGATGATATTTTTAAGGGATTAAAATATTAGAGCAAAATGATTGTTTATTGGGGAAAACAGTACAATTGAAAGGAGGCTCTAGTACCCTGTTGGGAGACTCTAGTCTGGATACAAGATGAGATACAGTTGGACATGGGGGCATACAGGTTCTGTATGGTATCCTGCTGCACATTTGCCTACAGATGTGCACACTTATATGTTGCCGAGGCTGGGGGTCCCAGCTGGTCCCACAAATGCTTGATTGGTGATAAATCTGGTGAGCGGACAAGCCAAGGAAGTGTTGCAATCTGGCCGAGATATTCCTGGAAAACCCTTGTTGTTTGTGGGTAGAGCATTATCCTGCTGAAAAATGCCAAAAATGCATACCACTATTAAGGTTGACCAACTGTTGTTTGCAATGGCTCCGCAGCTCATCACAGCAGCAGTTGGGGCAGTGTGTCACCCACAACAAAGGTAGGATTGAAACAATCACCACAAGCCCTCCATACTTGAACCCAACTGTCGTAGGATCCCAAACAGAATCTGGTTTTGTCACTAATGAAAATACAATTCCAGTCCATTGCAGTTCAGGTTTCTCATTCAATACACCACTACAAATGAAGACAACGGTTGCTGGCTGTCAATGGCAGGACACATAATGGGTGCCATGACACCAAATTTCCTTCTGCTAAGTCCTCAGAAATGGTCCAGGCGGAGAAAAAGGGATGTGTAATGAAGGTGCCACCTGTGTCTGGATGGTGTACAATGGAACTGTTCTAGCTGCTCATGCTTGTTGTCTGATCCTCTCTACCGGTGGCCTGGTCCAGAGCTTGTTTGCCATGTGCATATGCCCTCACCTTGTAACAGCTAGGTCAGAACGGCCTAGATGGCGGAGAGTTTGTAAAAAAAAATCCTACGTCTGTCAGTTCAATCATGCTCCCCTCTCTCAAAGTCTTTCAACTGGGAAAAATGTCTTCAAGTGCGTAATAGAGGTATGTCTAGCAGTGGTCTTGCTGGCACCAAGAGGTACACTACCCAAAAGTAGTCTCTGACAACCTTTTTATAAAGCAACCTGGGAAGCACTTCTACTCCCTCTTGTGGCAAAACCTAGTCACACTAATCGTTAGCATATTTGTCTGTGACATAATTGCATGCTGAGTTTTTGACAATCAGACATTTCCGGTACATTATTTTTTTTGCCAATAAGTGTACATATAGTCATTCATTAGCTGGAATTCTACATTTTCTCTGCAGTGGTTCTGCAGGGAAAGTAAATGAATGAACTTTCCCTATGCAAAACAGTCAGGTGTTCCAGAAGTCAGGCCTGTGGCAGTCAGATGATCTCCCAGCGCAGCTGTTTTAATTTGAAAATACAACTTTTGCCCCGAGTGGTTGAGCTCATAGCCTCATATCGTTATTCTTACCTAATCCAAACCAATCTTGAGAAATGGGAAGGAATTATAAGAAGGCCATGATGGATGGCTGAATCAGTGTGGTGATGTGAGGACTGGGGTGGGTGAAATTTTCAGTTCTTTGTCAAAAGGCATTCTGTCATGCATTCCATCATAGAATTGTGTTATGGTCTGTGTTAATGGAATCCATAACGCAATTTATCTTTTACCAACAAACAAAGTGTAAACGAATTTCAAAATATGAAACTCGCTCATCTCTATTTATTATAGTGCACAAACTTAATCTATTTTTATTTGTCAGATTTTACTAATCACATGGAAAAGGCACGTTTAATGATAGATTGCTCAGCAGTGCACTCGTACATAATTACAGATTGTATCTGTTATTCACAAAAAAACAATAATTTGTTTCTGGCCTATTTATGGAGACATTTTTACGGACATGTTCATATGTTTATAGTGTACTTTTCCTTTGCTGAAAGTCACTTCACATATTGATAGATTGAAGCATAAATGACAAAACGTGATTGACTATAACAATCAAATACAATTTGTAAACATTCCCTCGTGCTTGCAATGCTGCTATTGAATGTAAAGTAGACTCATCATGTAAATTTCAATTTATTTTCAATGTGAAATGTAATTTTCTTGGCACGGTACATAGAACATTGGCATGACCTTGCCACTCAATCCATTTTTGCACTTTTCATTTAAAGTTATTCCTACCCTTTATAAATGTTTCTGTCTAATCTAAATAGCTCCAAAATTGTGTTGTGAATAATGTAATTTATTGTTTTTCTTTGCGAAAATTAGTTAAAAAAAAAAAAAAGAGAAAAAAAAAGAGAAAAAATTTGCAGGCTGCAGCTTCCAGTAGGGAATGCCTACCCCATATATTGGGGTTGTCCAGCAGTATTACTACTTTATGTATGGTTCTCAGTAAGTTAAAAATGACCTAACTAACTGCAAATAACTATTTAATTTTTGATTCAACCTACATGTATTTTATATTATTTTCCCCAGGACACATTAGACCTTTCTTTTGTGCCATTAGATAACAGATACAATATTAAAAAAAAAATAAATTACAGGAAAAACTGTGAAAGTCAATACTTTTTCTGGAACTGTAACGTAAAGTGAATTCTAAAGATTTGAGAATGAATAAGCTTATACAGGATACGTGAATAAATATATTTAATTAAATATACGGTAACACAATGAAATCATATACAGAATAAAAAGTAAATAAATATTACTAGCCTATATGGGGTGGAGACTCCATCGATCATGCTATAACCCATGGCTGTCGACCCCGTTATAACACACCAGGGTGTGCAAGATAGATAGGGCAATCATATTTACAATCTACCTAGAATGTAGGGCCTGGTGGAGTTTGCTGAAAAAATGTGGGTCACAATGTTTTAACCTGTTAGCCCCTCCTCCAGTGTGCAGCACGCATGTCTCTGAGATTACTCAGGAATGTGGTTTTATCAGCACAATGGAGGATGGGTACTATATCTAACCCACTTCATTACAAGGGAAACTTATAAACTATCACACAGAGTATTAAACTGAATTAAAGAGGAGAACCATTCAGTTACTTAAATAACCCTTACAATACAGTTACAAAAGATTTCAGGAGCAAACATTTAGTAGATACGGACAAGGACAGTGAGGACCTAGACTGCAACCCCACCCTGTTCCTACCTACTTGCAGTTCAAGTCCTAGATGGCTAGACAGTATCTGATCGACCATCCCTACGATGCTTAAAGGATAACTGTCACATTTAGACCCAAATTTCAGTTTTCATATATGTAGTTACTAATATGATAATATACCTGAATCAATAACTATTAGACTTACTTACCCCTTATTTAAAAAGATTCAGCCCTTAGCAACCAGTCTGCGTAAAACTGCTATTTCACTATTCTGTTAAGATGGCTGCCCTCAGCCCTGAGGCTAATCCATAGGACACCTGCAGTGAAGTTAGTGAAGACCAGCTCTGTATAGGGGGGTCTTGCAGTGAAGTTCCCAGGTCTGGCTGAAACCTATAGTCCTTCTACAAGCTCTCTTCTTATCAGATAAGGCTGTCATTTATACACTGAGCAGCCCCATATCTTCCCTGAGCTGTATATTCTCCAGAACTGCTAAGGGAGTGTCTGCCAAGCACAGGCATGTGGAGAAGTTCACACACACAGCCCAGCACTGTTATCTCCTGTCAGGAAGAACCTGGCTTTTTATACATTCCCTTACAATGTTGACTCACTATCAGTTCCCAGTGCACGCAGCGTGCTCCGTCCTCTCATCTGGTAGACGGAAGGAGCATAGCAACCTGATTTTATCTCAGGTAAATATAGCCAATACTGGGGACTTTTAGGTGGCTATTAGGGGTTATTTATTTAAGAATCAGAAATTAAAACAGGGCCAACAAGGTAATATTAATCACCAGAATCCAATAGTAAAAAAAAAAAATTTGACAGTTATACTTTAAGTGCAGAGACAGACAAACAAACACAGACAAACAATACTAGAGTCATCAGAAAAGAGTCAGAACCAGATGGGCTATGCAGTACCAGAATGGGAAACAGTGAGTGGTCCGAAGACAAGCTGAGGTCAGAAACACAGGATATCAATAAACAAAACAGAAATGAGGAACATGGAACCTAGCTAGTGATCCAAACAAGACTATAATGGCAATGGTGTATGGCCATTAAGGTATTAAAATAGACTGCTGATTCCCTGAATCAGAACATGATATGTCCATGACTTGAAGTTCCATTAGTCAGAAACACTAGTACACAGTAGTAGAGCAGCTGAGCTAATCAGCCCACTGCTAATCTCTCCCAGCAAATTCCCACTGCAGGGAGAAACAGAGCAGTGCATCTTGTTACTAAGGATGCGGTCGTATCACCAGGGGGCATGGCTAAGCAGTGCGTCTCTCTTGACGAGGCTGTGCCAAGGCTGAGGATTGCTCTGGAGCCTGGACAGGAAAGTTTATTACATTTGTATAAATCCCATACGAAAACAGAGAATTTTAGTCCCATTGCTTTGTTAAACTATGATCTCAAAATATAT
Organism: Bufotes viridis; assembly: GCA_033119425.1. Lineage (NCBI taxonomy): Eukaryota > Metazoa > Chordata > Amphibia > Anura > Bufonidae > Bufotes > Bufotes viridis. The sequence goes on from CM065594.1 coordinate 192,923,812, forward strand.
ACTGAGCGTTTGATTCCTCAGCAGGTAATTCTGACCTTGGTGTCCCCAGATCAGGTTGACTTTTTAGCAGGTAGATGGACTAAGGACAGGTTTCTCCAGGTCATGAGGTTCTCCAGGACCCCATGTGCATTTCTGTCTGTTGATGCTGAGAAAGCCCTTGATACAGTGCACTGTAGATACCTGGAGGCTATACTGCTTAAATCTGGCTTTTCAGGTTTTAGAAAACAGGAAGTGATGTCCCAATATACTAGTCCAAATGCCAAGGTCCTGGCTTCTGGTTTCTTGTTTACCTCATCTTCCATTAGCAGTATAACCCGTCAGGGTTGCCCATTATCTCCTGTTATTTTTGCACTAGTGATTGAGCCCCCTGAATTCTACTGGTTCTACTGATCCTTTCAAATCCAGTTAGAATTGCCAATTTGTAATTTAGATTTCTCTTTCCTTGGAATGATTAGGGTGTTCTGTATTTAGGTATCACCTTGTGCTTTCCAGTTGTCTCAATGACTGAGACAAATATACAGTATAAGTACTGAAAGATATGCTTAGTCCAACACTAGATAGAATCTCTAAATTAGAGCTCACATTGGTTGCTAGGATTCACATTTGTAAAATGCTGTTTCTCGCCACAAAATTATACATTTTAAGATGTTTCAAGATATATCAATCATGCTCCAGGTTGCAAAGCCTTTTAATTCACTTCTTTTGGGCAGACAGACACCCCATAGCCTCTCAAAAATTGGTCAGTGTGTAGCTCATTATGAATGAATCACATTGACAGTTTAAGAAAATCCAACTCAGGTGATACTTGACTCCAAACGGCTAGCCCACTGTATTTCTCAGTATTCTAACTCATGTTGGAAGAATTGTTCGAGCATAGGCTCACTATGCCATGCCTGGTGGTTTTGTCCAAAGGTCTTTTCTACAGATGAGAGAATTTCTCAAAAATTCTATTCAGCCAGTTTCTCCAATTTTTTAAAAAAAATTTGGTTTGATCCGAATTTATTCGTATAAACGGCCATTTACTGGCTGCAGAGAGCCTATATAGTGGTCTAGAACACTGTGCCTTGCAGTAACATGCAAAGGGAGTCTGCTGTGGTAGTGAAACAATACTGTGAGTCAGTATGAAATGCAGATGACAGGCGTCGCTCTTAGAATCACTGCACACTTATTTAGGCAGTTACAGGGCCAAAACTGACCAAATAACTCAAGTGTTAACTCAGCCTTACAGGTCAATGTTAGCGTCAAGAAGAAGTGCACTCCTTTTACACCGTCATAAGCTGATTCCACATAGATGTCTACAGAACCTGTTCTATTAAACGCTTATACAAGTATAGCCCCTCCCAACAGAGTGGAGAAGCAGTAAGTTTGTGTTGACGTCACTGATTATTTTGCCCTTTCTCTGATCCGTCAAAACAATAACCCCCAAAAAAGTCTGTGTCTGTGGAGCATCTGCCTTCACTCGGTCAGCATTTGGTTAGTAATCCATCAGTATTGCTAAAGCCAAAGAAAACAGGAGTGGATCCAAAACAGAGATGACACGTGAATGGTATATTTGCATGTCTTCTGTGTTTTGTACCTACTCCTGCTTTTGGCTACCAAATCAAAAGCCATTTCTGATGTAAAATAGGGACCATGTCATGCAGGCCTTACAGCTGTTACATAGGCAGGATCCGTGGAACTTTTCTTTTCTCCTTCCTTCTGACAGATCAGAAGAAGCGTCAAATAAGTGACGATGTCAGCCAGGCCGAAAGGCAAAATAGTGGCCTAGTCATGAAGTGGGGAGGGTGGGAACAGCATGAGAAGTCCACAGAGTGGCCCTATGACATAGTGGTGAGGTGGAAGCAGCACGAGGAGACCACAGAGTGGCCCAATGACATAGTGGTGAGGTGGAAGCAGCACGAGGAGACCACAGAGTGGCCCAATGGCAGAGTCTGGAGGTGGCAGCAACATCAGTAGGAGACCACAAAGTGGAACAATGAGTGTGGAGTGGCGGCTGCAGCAGCATCAGGAGAAGGCCACAGGGTGGCATAATTATAGTGTGGAGGTGGTGGCAACAGCACCAGGAGGAGACCACAGGGTGGCACAATGGCAGGGTGGAGGTGGCAGCAGCAGAATCATCAGGAGGCCACAGAGTGGCAAGGTGACATAGTGTTGCAGTGGCAGCAGCATCAAGAGACCACAGAGTGGCAAGGGGACATAGTGTGGAGGTGGCAGCAGCATCAGGAGACCACAGAGTGGCAAGATGACATAGTGTGGAGGTGGCAGCAGCATCAGGAGTCCATAGACTGGCAAGGTGACATAGTATGGAGGGGGCAGCAGCATCAGGAGACCACAGAGTGACCCGGTGAGTGGGGAGGTGTGTGGCAATACCAGTTGAAGATGGTGGGTGAAAGAAGGAGCACTTGGCATCAGATGTGTGGCATCAGGTGGGTGGCAGCATCACAATAGTAGCTGTGGCAGGTAGCCAGAAGAAACCGGTCTCTTTTGTCAAAGTGTTGGTGTGGCACCATTGATGATCTAGTCTGATGCATCAAGCATTGGTGGGTGGAAATCCTGGCTGATCCACTCCTGATTCATCTTGACCAGGGTCAGTCTCTCCACATTTTGGGTGGACATGCAAGTTCTTCTTGGGGTAACTATAGCCACCGTTGCACTAAACACCTGTTCTGATGCCACACTACTGGCCGGGCAGGACAGCTTTTCCAGGGCAAACTCTGCCAGTTGCAGCAACAAATCCAGTTTGGCTGCCCAGTAGTCCAGCAGATCTTTAATGTGGGATGGCAGTGTGCTGTCAAAGTATGCCACCACCTGCTGATTCAGGTCCTGTCCAGGTCTAGCTGATACTGGTGAGTAGTTACTTCACTAGGCTGGTGAAGAAAGCTGCTCATCAGTGACTCTAGACTGGAGTTGCTGCTGATGGAGCTGGAACTGCTCCTATCCCCCCACACTGCCACAGCAGCTATGGCAAGGGAACATAAGCGCAGAGAGCCCCCCTCCAGGTCAGACCTGTGAGAAGATGGACGATGGCACAGATAGGCAGCGGCCAACTGACTTCATAGGATGTCTCTATAGTAGATCAGTTTGTACTCCCTCTCAGCGGGTGTAAAAAAGACCCCCATTTTGGACCGGTAGCGAGGTTCCAACATGGTGGAGAGCCAGAAGTCATCCCTCAGCCGAATGGTAACAATTCGGCTGTCACTACGCAAGGAAGTGAGCATGCATCAGGTCATTTGTGCAAGGGACTTGGAGGGACTCCTTGCCTCCATCTCCACTGCATACTGCCACGGTGTGTCTTGGTCCCCTGCTTCGTCTTCCTCATCACCCTGCAGCTCCTCTGGCTGCTCCTGCTCCTCCTGTCACCTTTGTAGAAAAACCACCCATTTCACTACACATTGCTTGTGCTCCAATGTCCTCCTCCTCCAGTTCAGTCTCCACAGGGCTCATGTGGCCGCGAGATCTAGGCGCCACGTCTCCAGTCCCCTGATCAGCCAGATTTACCAGCATTTGTTCCGTGTCCTTCATCAAGAAATCGAATCCCGGCTTTCTCCGAAATAACTCAAAATCAGAACGAAGGTGACCGACAACGGGAAGAACATGGTGTCCACGTTGCGTCAAGGAGGGCTGAGCCATGCACCCTGCATGGCACACGTGTTCAATCTGGTTGTCAAGCGGTTCCTGAAGTCTTCCACTGATCTGCAAGACATCCTAAAAATGGGCAGGACACTTTGCATGCACTTTAGCCACTTTTACACCACGGACACCCTCCTTGAGCTGCAGGAGCAGGCGGAATTCGATTTCTTGATGAAGGACACGGAACAATTCCTCCCCTGTGTGACTCCGTTCGCACAAGTAAACGAGGTGTAGAAAAGCATGCTGCCGCCGTGCCCTGTTTGTGTAGCTGGGGACTATGTGCGTGACATTCATGTGGAGATACAGACTATCTGGTCGCTCTCACTGAGTGTGAGAATACAGTAGGAACTTGATGTTACAAATACACTTACATAAGGGAATGTTTGGCCATCATTTCCCCTTATGCTTGGAGTTTTTTTTAGTAATAGAGACACTTCTGCAGAGAGTGACAAAACCCTTGCAGAACTTGTACCTGTCCCTTTAAATGATAATGTGAAGGAGCTGCACATTGAAAACAATAGTGCAGATAAGATGCAAAGTGAAAGGGCCAAGTTACTTGAACGGCATAATGACCTAGTGGATTTTTGTAAATGATGTGATGATGACATGCCTTTTCCATTACAGGTTATGGACAGGGGAGAAGCGTCCCCTGGTGGTAATGTAAATGTTGCAGAAGGGCGACTAAATGTGAACACAGAGTGGAACGATCCTACTCTAGTGAACGTGCAAGAAAGGATGGAGGTCCTAGAGGGTGTACCACATGTACCAGGGGTGGATATGCAGTCTCCACAGTGTTCTATTTTCAATAAGGAAATGTCCCAGGTGGGGATTAACTCGTCGGTGCCCCTAGAGGTCAGTGTTAATAATGACACGAGCGGTAGGGGTGATGTCAGCGGTCAATCTGAAGCCCATACCCAGACAGTTGTAGAGGACCTGAAAGGACAGTACAGCTGCAAACAGGAGGATAGGTTAAAAGCTTTGCTGCAAGCCACTGCAGCTCAGCAACATGCAACCAAAGTGCAGCAAGAAACTAATCGTCAGACAGAGAATCTGGCACGGTCTATGGCAGTGCAACTTACCGCTCTAACCGAGATGCAAAACAAAGATCGTGCTGTTTTGACTGAGGTGGTGCAGCGCTTTGCAGACTGGACCCACGGGCCGACTAAAAGTAGCCACATGGGGAAAAGGGACATATGTGCTGGGAACTACCTACAAAAGATGGCCAGCACTGATGATGTGGAGGCTTACTTGATGAATTTTGAGTGCACCGCTGAGCGTGAAAGATGGCCATCAGACCAGTGGGCAGGGTTGATAGCCCCCTTTCTGGAGAGGCTCAGAAGTCTTATTACGATTTGGATCCTGTGGATGTCCAGGAGAAGAGAAAAGACTCCAGAAAGACACAAAAATCTGTAGTAGACATCGAAGACAGGCTTGAAGAGTCCCTGGGTGGAACTCCCACAGAGTGTCTAAAGGAGAATGGTGGTACTCCTACATATGCTGTTGCACCAGAACAGAGAGAAAAGTAGCTGGAACCAGAGGCCCAAAAGTGGGGCGCTTCCAACAAGCGGGTTCGAAAAAATAAGTAGAAAAAGAAGAAGTTTGACCGGCTCCTGGCTGAAGAAAAATACCTCTCGGCCCGATATGTCGAAGAACGTGACCGAGGGAGGCTGATGCTCGGGAAAAGGAGACCATGACCCTCTCCTTGATTAGAGCCCTTGAAGAAGCGCTTGAGGAGCGAGAGGAGTTTGAGAGGCTGAACAAGCAACTCAGAGCAGATATAGAGGATCTCATGAGCTTAAAGGACGGCGTAGGGAAGAACGTCTATCAGTTGGAGAAGACCAAGCCTGAAGAGTTAGAGGCAAGAGCTTCTCGAGATGACAGGTTGGCTCAATCAAAGGAAAATTAGCATCGTGAAGAGAAGAATCCTCTGAAAGATGCCAAGAAGTCAGAGCCTGTTAAGAATGGGTCTGGAGATGGTGGCACTGCGATACTGGCTGAGGCAAAGAAGGTGGAAGAAGCTTCTTCTGAACAAGTTGATGAAGCTAAGGGGGAGGCAGCCCAAAAGGAGAACAATATCCTGGGTGACCATCTGGAGGGAGTGCCAGAAAACGAGTCTGGTGAAGGCCTCAGGGTCCCCAGTGTCTCCAACCTTGGTGAGAAAGAAGAGGAGGAGCTAGGAATGCAAGTATATGATGCCATGTCCGTGAGGGATGAGAAGGCTAATAAAGTGAGTGGAGACTCCAAAGAGACCAAAAATGAGGCTGAAAAACAGTATGCCTAAGTGGGGAGAGCCACTGAAACTGAAGCCTAATTTGAGAAAACCACTGCTGAAAAAGAAGTGAGCGTGGGGAAGTATGCTCTGCTGAAGGAGCTCCGCAAAGCCAAGGAGAAAGTGTATGAACACGACCATTACTGGGAGCAACTGTGTAAACAATATGACAATATTTCATCAATACCGTTGCAGCCACAGTCAAAATTGGCTGGTGAAAATCTGTCGAAAGCAAGAGAAAAATCACGATCAAGGTCAAAATAATTAGCAAGAGGAAAATCGAGGTCCAAGTCCTTGACTAAGGTGCCAAAGAAACAAGCTAATTTAAAATCTAGGCAGAGATCACATTCTAGCTCTCTCGTATGAAGACGAAGGTCATGATCCAGCTCATTTGGTCAGAGATGGAGATCAAAATCCAAATCTCCAGTGAGGCAAAGATGATCAAAGTCTAGCACTCCGGCACGGTATTCTAAATTGCCAATACGTCAATAAAAATCAGACAAAGGTCTGTGTCAATTGAAAGAAGGCGACGGTTGAGGTCAAGATCCAGATCATCTGAAAAGGGACACTATTCAAGGACAAGATCCAGTGCTAAAAGAAGGTCAGGATCTCGATCCACAAATAGAAGATGCAAGTCAAGATCTGGCTCTGCTTTGAGAAGGCCTGAGTATCTGCTAGAGCCAGCCAAGTCAAACGGAGAGTCTTTCGTTCGTATAAAAACATATTCTGAAAAGAGTTCCAGAAGACAAGATCGAAACTCGGGAAGTAAAGGAAAAAGAGAGACGCAAGCTTTTGATAAAAATGAAATATCAAATAGGGCTTGTTATCGTCACACGGAAAACAGTAGAAAGAGAGTTGGTTAGTTGGGCACAGAACTCCCTTAGGCAGTTTCTACTGGGTAAAAAGGCAGTGTTTATGACCAACCAAGCACTGTTGTCCTGGGTCTGGAAGAATAAGGGGAAGACTGTAGGCCGGGTCCATGTCCTCTCATGAGTATCTGCGTTTGATGCTAGTGTTTACCACTATTGGCTTGAACCAAGGGGGGGGGGGGGGAATATGGTTTCTCACATGGAGAATTAATTGAGGGTGGGCAAGTGTCTAACAGGTTACATATGCTGAGGAAAGCTATTTAGGAAAGGGTTAAAACTAGTGATGAGCGAGTACCAAAGTGTTCGGGTGTTCGGGTACTCGGTCCGAACACATAGCGATATTTGTGTGCTCGGCCGAGCACTCAAGTATAATGGAAGTCAATGGGAGACAATCAGGCAAAAGGTCAGAAAGTGACAGAAATACCACAGAAATGGATCTGGAACACCTTGGGGACCATGTATGGGTGCATCTTGGACTCCAATGTGGCTGCTGGGAACCATATTGTCCCAGTTGCCCGCCACTTTAACATATCGACAAAATCACGCCCAAAATCACGCTCCCTCGAAAAAAAAAAAAGACATTTTTAGAGGTAAAATTGTTAGGAAACATTCTTTCCTGTATATTCAATTGTATATACAGTGCAAGAAGCACTCGGATACAGCATGTATATCACATAAAGAAGGGCCTCAATCACATGGTGGTACAATTGTTCAGGTACACTGCTGCACTAATAAAGCTTATGCACAAGTGGAAGGGCTGGCAAAAAAAGGAATTGGCACTCCAATACAGCCTTTATTACACATAAAAGAGGGCATCATACACACCCTTTAAAAATGATGATTGATGGCCTGCTGGTGACCCTCAAAAACATTTGGAGCATGGGCCTGCTGGTTACCCTCTAAAACATTATAGTTGAGGGCCTGAAGGTGAGCGGATCCTATAAAAAATTGTAGTGAGGGCCTGAAGGTGAGCGAACCCCATAAAACATTGCAGTGATGGCCTACAGATGAGCAAATGGTATAACGCATTGGAGGTGAGGGCCTGAAGCCTAGAGAACCCCATAAAACATTGGAGTGATGGGCTACAGGTGAGCAGACCTTATAAAGCATTGGAGGTGAGGACCTGAAGCCTAGTGAACCCCATAAAACATTGCAGTGATGTTCTACAGGTGAGCAGATGGTATAAAGCATTGGAGGCTAGGGCCTGAAGCCTAGCGAACTCCATAAAACATCGCAGTGATGGCCTACAGGTGAGCAGATGGTATGAAGCATTGGACGTGAGGGCCTGAAGCATGGAGAACCCCATAAAACATTGTAGTGATGGGCTATACATAAGCAGACGGTATAAAACATTGGAGGTGAGGGCCTGAAGCCTAGTGAACCCCATGAAACATTGCAGTGAGGGCCTACAGGTGAGCAGACCATATAAAGCATTGGAGGTAAGGGTCTGAAGCCTCGTGAACCCCATAAAACATTGCAGTGATGGCCTACAGGTGAGCAGACGGTATAAATCATTAGAGGTGAGGGCCTGAAGCCTGGAGAACCCCATAAAACATTGCAGTGATGGGCTACAGGTGAACAGACCTTATAAAGCATTGTAGGTGAGGACCTGAAGCCTAGTGAACCCCATAAAATATTGCAGTGATGGCCTACAGGTGAGCAGATGGTATAAAGCATTGGAGATGAGGGCCTGAAGCCTAGTGATTCTCCTAAAACATTGCAGTAATGGCCTACAGGTGAGCAGACGGTATAAATCATTGGAGGTGAGGGCCTGAAGCCTAGCGAACCACATAAAACATTGCAGAGATGGCACACAGGTGAGCAGACCGTAGAAAGCATTGGAGGTGAGGGACTGAAGGTGAGTGAACCCCATAAAACATGCAATGATGGCTTACAGGTGAGCAGACGGTATAAAGCATTGGAGATGAGGACCTGAAGCCTAGTAAACCCCAAAAAACATTGCAGTAATGGCCTACAAGTGAGCAGATGGTATAAAGCATTGGAGGAGAGGGCCTGAAGCCTAGTGAACCCCATTAAACATTGCAGTGATGTTCTACAGGTGAGCAGATGGTATAAAGCATTGGAGGAGAGGGCCTGAAGCCTAGTGAACCCTATAAAACATTGCAGTAATGGCCTACAGGTAAGCAGATGGTATAAAGCATTGGCGGTGAGGGCCTGAAGCCTAGAGAACCCCATACAACATTGCAGTGATGGGCTACAGGTGAGCAGACGGTATAAAGCATTGGAGGTGAGGGCCTGAAGCCTAGTGAACCACATAAAACATTGCAGTAATGGCCTACAGGTGAACAGACAGTATAAAGAATTGGCGGTGAGGGCCTGAAGGCTAGAGAACCCCATAAAACATTGCAGTGATGGGCTACAGGTGAGCAGACGGTATAAAGCATTGGAGGTGAGGGCCTGAAGCCTAGTGAACCCAAAAAAACATTGCAGTAATGGCCTACAAGTGAGCAGACGGTATAAAGCATTGGAGATGAGGGCCTGAAGCCTAGCGAACCCCATAAAACATTCTAGTGATGTTCTACAGGTGAGCAGATGGCATAAAGCATTAAAGATGAGGGCCTGAAGCCTAGTGAACCCCATAAAACATTGCAGTAATGGCCTATAAGTGAGCAGATGGTATAAAGCATTGGAGGTGAGGGCCTGAAGCCCAGTGAATCCCATAAAACATTGCAGTTAAGGCCTACAGGTGAGCAGTCCGTATACAGCATTGGCGGTGAGGGCCTGAAGCCTAGTGAACCCCATAAATCATTGCAGTGATGGGCTACAGGTGAGCAGATGTTATAAAGCATTGGAGGTGAGGGCCTGAAGCCTAGTGAACCCCATAAAACATTGCAGTGATGGCCTACAGGTGAGCAGACGGTATAAAGCATTGGAGGTGAGGGCCTGAAGCCTAGAGAACCCCATAAAACATTGCAGTGATGGCCTACAGGTGAACTGACCTTATAAAGCATTGAAGATGAGGGCCTGAAGCCTAGCAAACCCCATAAAACATTGCAGTGATGGCCTACAAGTGAGAAGACGGTATAAAGCATTGGAGGTGAGGGCCTGAAACCTGGTGGACCCCATAAAACATTGCAGTGATAGCCTACAGGTGAGCAGACGGTATAAAGTATTGAAGGTGAGGGCCTGAAGCCTACAGAACCCCATAAAACATTTCAGTGATGGTACAGGTGAGCAGGACACTTAAAGGATTGGAGGTGAGGGCCTTAAGACTATTGACTCTCATAAAAGTTTGCAGTAAAGGCCTACAGGTGAGCAGTCGGTATAATGCATTGGAGGTGAGGGCCTGAAGCCTAGTGAACCCCATAAAACATTGCAGTAATGGCCTACAGGTGATCAGACGGTATAAAGGATTGGAGGTGAGGGCCTGAAGCCTTGTGAATCTTATAAAACATTGCAGTAATAGCCAACAGGTGAGCAGACGGTATAAATCAATGTAGGTGAGGACCTGAAGCCTAGAGAACCCCATAAATCATTGCACTGATGCGCTACAGGTGAGCAGACGGTATAAAGCATTGAAGGTGAGGGCGTGAATCCTGAAGAACCCCATAAGATATTGCAGTGATGGGCTACAGGTGAGCAGAGAGCATAAAGCATTGAGTTGAGGGCCTGAAGCCTAGTGAACCCCATAACACATTGCAGTAATGGCCTACAGGTCAGCAGACGGTATAAAGCATTGGAGGTGAGGGCCCGAAGCCGAGCGAACCTTACAAAACATTGTAGTGAGGGCATACAGTATATATTCTGTAAAGAAGAGGAGGCGGAGGATGAGGCGGATGAGAAAACAAGATTCAAACATATACCCTTTTTTTTGCGGTGAAAAGGGTGCATCTGAATCTTGTGGAGTGAGTACATTATAAAGCATTCCTTTAAATTGCGTTTTTGTTCCTCATTAGCTCAGCTTTCCTCTGGTGGAGTGGAGAAGTCAGGGGAAATCCAGGCCTTGTTCATTTTTATCTGAGTCAACCTGTCAGCATTGTTAGTGGACAAGCGGATACGCTTATCTATTATAATGCCACCAGCAGCACTAAACACACGCTCAGACAATACACTAGCGGGAGGGCAGGCCAGAACTTCCAAAGCATAGAGCGCAAGTTCGTGCCACGTGTCCAACTTGGACACCCAGTAGTTGTAAGGCACTGAGGGATCATTTAGGACGCTGACACGGTCTGCAATGTATTCCTTCACCATCTTCCAAAACTTTTCCTTCCTAGAAGCACTAGGCCGTCATGAAAGTGTCACAGTTACCCTTGTCTCCTTTCCTCGGTTGCCTAGGGAAATATGGACTCTGGCGGCCGCATTGTCAGATGGAAAATTTTGGAGCAATCTGTCAACAAGTATTTTCTGGTATTGCACGGTTTTTACTCGTCCTCTCCACCACAGGAATCAGAGATGAGAAGTTCTCTTTGTAGCGGGGGTCGAGAAGGGTGAACACCCAGTAATCTGTGTTACCTAAAATGCGTATAAGGCGAAGATCGTGGGAAAGACAGCCTAACATGAAGTCAGCCATGTTTGCCAGAGTACCAACGGGCAAGACATCAATGTAAATTTCAGGATGACTCTCCATACCCTCCTCCTCTTCCTCTTCTGCCCATCCACGCTGAACGGATGGTATTAAAGTTCCATGGGTACTAGCCTCTCTAGCAGAGGCAATTGGCTCCAGCTCCTCCTCCTCCTCTTCATGGCCCAAGTCGCGCTGAGACGACAAACTGGAGGTCTGGCTATCACCCTGTGTCATCTCCTCCCCCATTACCTCATCTGCCACATTCAAATCATCCTCCTTAATTGTGAGCAGCGATTGTTTGAGTAGACACAGCAGTGGGATGGTTACGCTCATAATAGCGTTATCACCACTAACCATCTGTGTGGATTGATCAAAGTTTCTTAAAACCTCACATAGGTCTGACATCAATGCCCACTCCTCGCTTGTGAAAAGTGGCAGTTGAATGGAAAGGCGACGACCATGTTACAGCTGGTATTCCACAACTGCCCTCTGCTGCTCACAAAGCCAGGCCAACATGTAAAACGTAGAGTTCCGCTGCGTGCTCACATCGCACAACAGTCAGTGAGCTGGAAGCCGCAAGCGCTGCTGCAGCTTTGACAGACTGGCTGAAGCTGTTGACGACTTTCTTAAATCAGCACACAAGCGCCGCGCCTTCACTAGTAGCTCCTGCAAATTGGGGTAGGTTTTGATAAACCGCTGAACCACTAAATTTAAGAAGTGGGCTAGGCATGGAATGTGTGTCAGGTTGCCAAAGCTCCGAAGCCGCAACCAAGTTACGGCCATTGTCGGACACAACCATGCCTGTTTCTAGGTTGAGTGGCGAGAGCCACAGCTCAGTCTGGTCCCGTATACCCTGCCACAGCTCTGCGGCGGTGTGCTGTTTGTCCCCTAAACAGATCAGCTTCAGCACATCCTGTTGACGCTTACCCACAGCAGTGCTACACTGCTTCCAGCTAGCAACTGATGGCTGATTGCTGTTGGAGGTGGAAGTGGAGGAAGAGGCGGCGGAGGAGGAGAAGTGGGGGTTGGAGCCACTAACATAGCTGCTGGCGAAGACCCTGATGGACGTTGGGCCCGCAATCCTGGGCGTGGGTAGCACCTGAGCTATCCCAGGGTCCGACTCTCTCCTGCCCTCCACAACATTCACCCAGTGTGTGGTCAGGGAAATATAGCGTCCCTTTCCACTAGCACTTGTCCATGTGTCCGTGGTGAGGTGGACCTTCCCAGTAAGTGCTTTGGTCAGGGTACGGGTGATGTTCTGGGACACATGCTGGTGTAAGGCGGGCACGGCACACCGTGAAAAATAGTAGCGGCTGGGGACTGCGTACCGAGGGAGCTGACATCAGGCTGCGGAAGGCCTCAGTGTCCACAAGTTTAAATGGTACAACCGACTAAATCATCAAAAAGATGAGTGTATGTGTGATTAACAATAGTAACAACACCAAATAAACTGAAAGGACACACATATAAAATGGTACAACATATTTATTAAATAATGAATATTACAAAAGACATAACAAAAAAATAATTATATAAGCAGCAGCAATGCAGGGTAGCGCATTTGCCGGAAAATGGATAACCTGATCTACATGTGGGGGAACAAGCACCAAAGGAAGGGGCTATAATTAAGGAGTGCCTAGGAAAGGAAGACAATATACCGCAACCCCCACTAAGTGGGAACCTACTAGATAGTGCAGGACCTGTTGCACTGTAGGCCAAAATACAAATCACCCCAAGTACATGACTAAGAACGGATGAAAGAGGAAATACAACAGTATATAATAAACACATTACCTGAAGAACGTAGAACCACAAAAAGAATCGAACCTTAGACCAGAAAAAAGCGCACCCCGACGCGCGTTCCGCTCCGCTTTGGTTATGTCTTTTGTAATATTCATTTTTTAATAAATATGTTTTACCATTTTATATGTGTGTCCCTTTAGTTTATTTGGTGTTGTCACAAGTCTAAATGGCAACATTTCAAGGGCCAGTAATTTTGAAAGTTGCGCATTCAGTGCTATGGCCTGTGAGTTGGTGGGTAGGTATTTGCGCTTGCGTTCAAATGTATGTGTTATCGACATTTGGATGCTGCTCTGGGACAGGGAAGTGGATGTTGTTGCTGACGGTTCATGCAAAGGTCCAGGTACAGGGTGAGGGGCATCAGGGCCTGCACCTTCGACAGGGGATTGGCCGGCAGTGCGTAACACAGGGGAAGTGGAGGCAGTGTCAGTCACAGTGTGCGGACCCAGGAATTCGGCCCATTTATTAGGGTGCTTGGATGCCATGTGGCGGATCATGCTGGTGGTGGTGAGTTTGCTAGTGTTCACGCCCCAGCTCATTTTGGTTGCAAACTACGACTCTTTTGTCATCTGCGATTTCCTCAAAAAAGCACCATACTGCGGAACACCTACCCCTTGGCAAGGTAGATTTACGCATAGGGGTGCTCAGTGTAACGATTGCGGGCCTGTTTGGTATGGGCCGACGTCTCCCTTTTGCCACCCCACTGCCTATTCCAGACTGTTGCGGTGCTAGGGATCCCTCCCGCTCTGTACTTCTGTTGTTGCATGGCTTTTAACCTAACCATGTTGGGTCAGTGACCTCATCGTACACCACCTCCTCTTCCACTTCCTCCCTGTGCTCATCCTCCTGACTTGACCTAACCACCACCACAGTGATTGGCAGCTGTGGGCAGCTGTGTCTCATCATCATCCATCTAATGAATGAATGATTGCGGTTCACCACGGTCATCTTCTTGAGACTGTGAAGGCTCAAGAGGCTGGGAATTTCTCAGGTACCTCTTCAAGCGTGCTTGGCGAGAGAGCCAAACCAAGTACTGGCGATGAAAAGAGGTCATGTGGATCACTTGTTTGGCCAGACGCGACATGGTGGGAGGAAGGAGGATCAGAGTGAGGATTTGGTTGACCAGACTCTTGGCTACAGAGACTGGACTTTGTGGAGGAGAGGGTGGTGCTTAACCGACTGGAAGCATTATCTTCTGCAATCCAACCGACCACCTGTTCACACTGGTCCGACTTGGACAGTGTTGTCCTGCGCCGCCCAGTTAAGTTGGACATGAAGCTGGGTAAGGTGGATTTTTTAGTTTTTTTTGGTGCACTGGCAGCAGGCACAGTTTCATTGCGCCCAGGGCCACGGCCTCTGCTTGCACCATCAGCATCACGCCCACTTCCCCCTCCTTTTTTGCTCGCCTTCTTCATATTAATGGTTTTGTCTGTAGATGTTACGCAGATTGTTTTACTGTCAGCGAAAGTTTTCTGATGTAGGACAGTACTGGACACAGAGAAATTCAAATTTTCGGCACTACTCTAGCCCAGAGATAATGAAACTTTTACAGTACACACTGTATAGGCTTGCAGCAATGAACTGTAGACAGAGAAATACAAATTTTAGGCACTACAATAGGCCACAGATAATTACATTTTTACAGTACACACTGTATTGGCTTGCTGTAATGTATTGTACACAGAGAAATACAAATTTTCAGCACTACAATAGCCCAGAGATAATGTAATTTTTACAGTACACACTGTATTGGCCTACTGTAATGTACTAAATACAGAAAAATAAATATTTTCAGGAGTACACTAGACCAGAAATAATGTTATTTTTACAGTACACACTGTATTGGCTTGCTGTAATGTACTGTAGACAGAGAAATACAAATTTTAGGCACTACAGTAGGCCACAGATTATTAAATTTTTACAGTACACACTGTATAGGCTTGCAGTAATGTACTGTAGACAGAGAAATACAAATTTTAAGCACTACAGTAGGCCACAGATAATTACATTTTTACAGTACACACTGTATTGGCTTGTTGTAATGTACTGTACACAGAGAAATACAAATTTTCAGCACTACACTAGCCCAGAGATAATTTAATTTTTACAGTACACACTGTATTGGCTTGCTGTAATGTACTGAATACAGAAAAATAAATATTTTCAGGAGTACAATAGACCAGAGATAATGTAATATTTACAATACACACTGTATTGGCTTCCAGTAAGGTACTGGATACAGAAAAATACATATTTTCGGCACTACACTAGCCCAGAGATAATGTAATTTTGACAATACACTCTGTATTCGGATGCAGTTCTATATTGGATCCAAATTTGTCCCAAATAAAATGTATTCTCTGCTGGAACACTGTATATACGGTTGCATCCTAAACACACACACAGATATGCCCAAAACTATTTAACTATGGCCAAAATATAAATCACTCTCTGCTGGAGTAATTAATATTATGGTTGCGGATTGAAAGCACACACAGATGTGGCACAAGTTAGGTTAATTTACCCAGAAAAAATAATTTCTCTGATGGTGCAGTGTATATCTCAGTACCAAGCACACTGTTGTGAATAAGCCCCTTTTTATAATGTCTGCCCAACACACTGCTTTATTATGGTGCAGTGTATATCTCAGTACGAAGGAACACTGTTGTGAATAAGCCCCTTTTTATAGTGTCTGCCCAACATACTGCTTTATGATGGCGCAGTGTATATCTCAGTTCCAAGTAACATTGTAGTGAATAAGCCCCTTTTTATAATGTCTACCCAACACACTGCTTTATGATGGTACAGTGTATATCTCACTAGCAAGGAAAACTGTAGTGATTAAGCCTCTTTTGAGAATATCTGCCCAACACACTGTTTAATGATGGCGTATTGTAGATGTAACTAATCAGAAGTCTTTCTGTCTTTTAGAAGTTATAAAAGTGATTTCCAAGCCCTGCACTATCTGTCCCTTCCTGGTGATGCCTGTTACTGATAGTGCTGAAGCAAATGCCTTCATAAAAAATAAAATAAAAGGTGCTGCACTGCTGTCAAATACACACTCTAGTCCTTAAAAGGACCGTTAGGTCTTTCAATAAGGTTTTTGGAGTTAAATCAGTAAGTTTAGAGCAAAACGCTATTTGTCCCTGCCTACTGTCTGCTCTCCTTGACGCTGAATGAGCCAAGCGCTGGACCTCAGCTCCTATATGAAATGGTATCACGTGTTCCGGCCAGCCAATCAGTGTAAGGCTTACAGCTAACATTGCTATGGCCTTACATTAAGGGGAATTACTTACCTGGACCTTCATTGGCTGAGTAGAAGGCGCTAAATGTGCGTGGAGGAGACTCGAGCAATGCGACGAATGCACGTGGTGCACGGCTGAGTAAAGCCGAGCGCCGAACATGGCGATGCTCGAGCCGAACCAATACTCGGCTGAACATGCTCGCTCATCACTAGTCTGGGTCCTGATGAGCTGCACCTGGCTAGTTACTAGATAACCAGGCTGGCAACAGACTTGCTCAGAACTCCCTGATAGGGAGAGAAGCCATATCTCTCTGAGAGACCCTGAAGGTCCAGAGTAAGGATGCCCGCAAGTATCACAGGTTGCTGTTCAGACTGTGTGTCTATGTCGGGTGGACTGAGACTAGCTGAGCCACATCCTAGAGAGAGACCTAGTGTTCAGTTAGAGCCTTGACAAGGCTAGGTGTCGTGTTTATGGTTTTGTTTTATGCAACCTGTTGAAATAAAACTGGCAGGAGGCCAGTTTAAATGCATTTCTGTCTCCTGAGTCCTACTTGTGCGTAAAAGCCGGACTAATCACCCTTTCTTTTCACCCCTGGCAAAATGAGCTTGCGAGACGGACTGTCACATAGGCCACTAGACGCTTTCATCATATATAGCTGCAGAAGTGAACCAAGAATATAGTTTTGATTTTGTACTGAAATAGGCCACTAAACGCTTTTACCGCAAGTAACTGCAACAGTGAACTGCGTATATATTTTTCTTGTAGTACTGAAATACGTCACTAAACTGTTTCACCACATATAGCTGCATAAGTGAACTGCGTATATATTTTTCATTTTGTACTGAAATAGGCCACTAAACGCTTTTACCCCAAATAACTGCAACAGTGAACTGCGTATATATTTTTCTTGTAGTACAGAAATACGTCACTAAATGCTTTTACCGCAAATAACTGCAACAGCGAACTGCGTATATATTTTTCTTGTAGTACAAAAATACGTCACTAAACGCTTTTACCGCAAATAACTGCAGCAGTGTACTGCGTGTATATTTTTCTTTTTGTACTGAAATACGTCACTAAACACTTTCTCCACATATAACTGCAGAAGTGAACTCCGTATATATTTTTCTTGTAGTACACAAATACGTCACTAAACGCTTTTACCGCAAATAACTGCAACAGTGTACTGCATATATATTTTTCTTTTTGTAATGAAATAAGCCACTGAATGCTTTCACCACATATAGCTGCAGAAGGGAACTGCGTATATATTTTTCTTTTTCTACTGAAATACCCCACTACACGCTTTCACCACATATAGATGCAGAAGTAAACTGAGTATATATTTTTCTTTTTCCACAGATATAAGCCACTAAAGGCTTTTAAACATAGCACTTGTACCCCAAGAACAAATTGCTGAAATGACAGAGCTGTATAGTGGCTATTTGGATCCCCAAATTATCTTTCTCTGCACTTCGCCAATCGCTTTTCTAGCACTGTTCCTAGCACATTCTGATGTCTCTCCCTGCACTAAGATGCTGTGAAATGATTCCTCTGTATCTTTTCCCTGCACTTATAAATCTTTTTTCAGTATTTTTTTTTTCACAATGAGGTTTTTTTTGCTGTACATAGCGCCTTCACACACCTGTTTCTGCACTCAGAATGCTGGAAAATGTCTGAATCTAAGATGGCCGCTGTATTTATAGGGCTGTGACATCACAGGGCTGGCTAGCTGCTGATTGGCTGCATCATGCATGTCAGTTTGGGCGATCCCGCCTTCCCATACTTCCTTTCTCCATGTCCTCACATGTGCAGCAGCCATTTTAGGAAAAATGCGATTCGTTACCACGAAGCTCGAGGAAATTTGCATTCGGCGCAAATTGAATTTTTCCTGAAATTCAGATTGAATTCCACTTTGTCAGCTTCGATTCGCTCATCTCTACTATTAATCTACAACCACAATTCCCAAAAAGTTGGAATGCTGTGTAAAATGTAAATAAAAACAGAATGCACAGATTTGAAAATCTCAAAGACCCATATTTTCTTCACAGTAGAACATATAACAAATATCAGATGTTGAAAGTGAGTTATTTTACCATTTCATAAAAAACTAATTTAGAACTTGATGGCAGCAACGCATTTCAAAAAAGGTAGGACAGGAGCAAGAAAAGTCTGGAAAAGTAAGTGGTTCTAATTAGAGATGAGCAAATCGAAGCTGACAAAGTGGAATTTGATCTGAATTTCTGGAAAAATTTGATTCGTACCGAAGCCGAATTTCCTCACGCTTCGTAGTAACGAATCACATTTTTTCCTAAAATGGCTGCTGCATGTGTGAGGACATGGGGCAAGGAACTCTGGGAAGGCAGGATCACCCACTGACATGCATGTAGCCAATTTGTGTTGAACAGGGTTCAGTTTTGGGAGGTGACAGCCTGAGTAATTGGAACAATCCGAATACACCTTGCTGCACTTACTGGGGATCCAAATTGCCATTATACAGCTCTGTAATTCCAGCAAACTGTTTTTATTAGGGTGCATTGCTGTTTGATACAGGCATTAACTGGGTTTATCACTAGGAAATATTTGTATGTTTTATTTGCCCTTGTGCGGTGCAGTAATATGCTGTAAAGAATGTTTTGGCTTGTATTAGTGGGGTGGTGAAGTGCGAAAATTACAGCCATTTTTGTCGTGTATAAGTGGCAAAAGTAAAATATATTTGAAGATTTAGGTCTTGTGAAAAACCCTATGGATAAGAAGGCGCTATTGAAAAAATCCTGGGAAGCCTCCATGTCCATCCTGAGGCCTAGTGTAGCTTCCACTTACACGGCCAGATCTATGTCAATTTGGATAAGCTAATTAGAGGAACACCTAGTGCCAGGAATCCCTAGAGAAGATATTGTGGAATCCTTGCCGATGCTTAAGCAGGTGGCAAATTTTTTAGCGGATGCCTCGGTAGAAACTATTAAACTGGCAGTGTGGCTTAGGTCTTGGTCGGGTGACGCTGCATCTAAAAGTAAGTTGTGCAGCATCCCCTGTGAAGGAGATAGAGTGTTCGGGTCGGTCCTGGATGACATCATAGAAAAGGCCACTGATAAAAAGAAGGGGTTTCCCTCAGATACGAGGAATTTTCGTCAAAGCCCAAACTTTTCTTCATCATCGAGAGGCAGGCTGGATCAGAAAAAAAGAGATTTCTCATCCCAATGGCGTTTGGGAAGGGGAAAAGGAAAAGGGTTTTTATTCAACCCCTCAGATTCTTCCCAAAGATCATCAAAACAATGACGCTAGAGGCAAAGTAGGAGGAAGGTTAAAGGATTTTGTCCAGGCCTGGAGAAATATTTCCAGCTCTCCGTGGGTGCTGGACGTAATTTCGTCAGGCCTAAGGCTAGAATTTTCCTCTCTACCCCAGAATGTTTTCCAGATTACTGGAAAAACCAAATTGGTCCAGTCCTTAATCCTAGACCAGGTAAAGATCCTATTGCAGAAAGAAGCCATAGTTCCAGTCCCCCCGGGGGAAGAAGGAACAGGATATTATTCTCAGATATACCTCGTAAAAAAAGCTGAATGGCTCTTACAGAGCCATTATAAATCTAAAAGGGCTGAACCGTCATCTGCTTTACAAGCGTTTCAAAATGGAGACTATAAAATCCATGATCAGTCTAATAAAAAGAAACCTCTTTATGGCGACCTTAGATCTCACCGACGCGTACTACCATGTTCCAATTTGCAGAGAACACCAAAGATCCCTCAGATTTGCAATTCGGTCAGAGAGAGTAGTACATCACTTCCAGTTCCAGGTCCTCCCATTTGGCCTTACGTCAGCACCGAGAGTCTTTTTCAAGGTAATGGCAGATGCGGTAGCGGACCTACATCTGAAGGGAATATTAGTTGTCTCTTATTTAGACGGCTTCCTTATTGCCTCAGAATCATAGGATCTACTTCTGGAACACATAGAATTGGTAAAGCGGAGTCTAACTAGGATGGTTGATAAATACGGAGAAGTCAGATCTCGCTGTCCAGAAACAAAAAATTTCTTTTTAGGGATGTTGTTGGACTCAGAACTCATGAAGACCTTCCTTCCACAGGAAAAAATCCAAAAGATCAGTAAGAAATTAACCCTGTTCCGCAGCAGATACAAGGTAAAAATCCGATTGATAATGAAGATCTTGGGTTTGATGTCCTCAGCAATCCCAGCAGTAAGGTGGGCCCAGGCTCACTCTCGGAGCCTCCAGTCATTTATGCTCAGAAAATGGAACAAGAGTGTAGACTCACTGGAGATGAAAGTGAGAGTTCCTCTATACCTAACAGACTCCTTAAACTGGTGCCTGATCAGGAAAAATTTAGGCAGGGGCGTTCCTTGGCAACAAACAGACGTTGTTACAATCACTACAGACGCCAGCAGAAGCGGCTGGGGAGCCTTTTCAGATCAGTCCATAGTACAAGGTACCTGTAGTTTCTGGAGTTTCTCCAGTCAGGTCTACAAAAGGGTCTTAGAGTCAGCACAATTAAAGTCCAGATATCTGCTCTAAGTGCTTTTCTGGATATTAAACTGGCAGAAGGGGACCTCATCAAACGATTTGTGAAAGGGGCCCGGAGAAAACAACCCATGGTTAGGCCCACTATTCCCCCTTGGGATTCAAACCTGGTATTATCTGCCTTAACAGACAGTCCCTTTGAGCCCTTACCGGAAATATTTTTAAAATTGCTTACTTTCAAAACAGTTTTCCTGATAGCTATTACCACGGCTGGAAGGGTGGGGGAAATACAAGCCTTTTCGTGCAGACCTCCTTATCTAACCACCAGAGATGATAGAATAGTATTAAAACACACTCCTTCTTTTTTGCCCAAGGTGGTCTCTAAGTTCCACTGTCTACAGGAAGTGTCTCTTCCATCCTTTGGATCTCTGTCAGGCAGTCAGGAACAAAGACGGTTTCATAACCTAGATGTGAGAAGAGCAGTACTGACCTACCTGAAAGCTACGGAAGACTTCAGAAAGACGGACAGATTATTCAATTTTCAGGCCCGGACAGGGGGAACGCGGCAAGCAAAACATCTATTAGCTGATGGATCACATCTGCAATCTTGCTGTGTTATGACTCAAAGAAAGTCTCCCCTCCAGCAGGTCTAAAAGCCCATTCAACTCGGTTGGTAGCAAGCAACATCTTGGGCTGAATCAATGGATGTTCTATTAGAACAGATTTCCGAGGCAGCCCCCTGGTCCTCACCTTCCACCTTTTTTAGGCATTATTAGTTGGATGTGTTAAGGAATAGAGAGTTATCCTTTGCTTACAGAGTGCTATCTGCAGTAGTCCCCCCCTAATTAAGAGCTCCTCTGTTATTCCTCCTGTTACGTGCCACTGTGGGGGCGTTTGGAAAGTTTTCAATTACCTACCTGTAATTGTTTTTTTCTCTAGCCTCCACAGCGGCACGGGGAATCCCCCATTTTTTCTTTTTATATTGAATTTTTGTCTTTGTTGGAAAATATCCTTGTTCTTGTTTTTTTGTTCAAATTTGATAATACATAAATATTAATATAAAAAAGGAAAATCAGCGGCTACACCCAATTGAAAAGAGGTGCTTACCCCAAATAGCTTCACCCAAAAACCACAAAATTAGGGGATTGTAGAGAACAGTGAGGGGCATACTCAGCAAGAGGGAGCTCACAGGGACAACGATAGTAAAAAATGGATAATCCCTTTAATAGAATAAAAATATATAAACTATAGGATATAAAATACCAATCAATACGGACTGACTGTAATATAGCCTTTCTCCTAAAAAGTATAAAATATGAGCGCATAAATCACAAAAGAGGCCACCACAGTCATACTCTCTGCACAATGTCCAAAGTCTGTGTAGCCATTTACCCTAGGATGTCAGGCTGTTCTTACAATCCATAGGGAACATAGACATATACTTCCAATTGTGGTATAATTGGAATATGATACACACTTGTCCTCAATACACTAACAGTCCGGTGCACATAGGAACCTTGCCACAGATACACAATATAGGACCTTCTGGTATTGCGCTGTTAGCAGCAGCCATAGTGACACACTGTCCTTCTGGGCATACAAATAAAGCCAGCTGCCTTACCTCATACTCCCGATGTGGTTTTATAGAGCGGCCGCCACAGAGTACCTTCTAACACCAGCGGCGTCCCACCCTGGAGGAAGCGGAGCGCTCTGGGCAGAGGAGGCGGTCTGGGTCCGAGTGTCCGGACATATCGGCTGTCTCTCAGCATCCGGATTCACTGGTTAACCATTGGGGGATGGATCCATTTTCTATTGTGCCATATTGTGTCAGTGAAAAGGCGGACACCAAAATGCTGCTTGCAACGTTTGGCTCAGTTTCGTCAGATGGACACCAAACGGTGCAAGCAGCATTTTGGTGTCCGCCTTCAAAGTGTAATGGAGGCAGAACGCAGCCAAACTGATCCTATCCATTCAGAATGCATTAAGGGCAAAACTGATCCATTTTGGACCGCTTGTGAGATCCCTGAACGGATCTCACAAACGGAAACCAAAACGCCAATGTGAAAGTAGCCTTATCTGTTTTAAAGCCCTTTTTTGCCAGTTATTATTGGAAAAAGAAAAAAAAGAATTTTTGCCGCACAGAGGTGCAGTTATTTGTTTTAAAGCCCTTTTTTGCGTGTATTAGTGGAAAAAGGAAAAGTATATTTGCCGCTCAGCGGTACAGTTATCTGTTCTAAAGTCTTTTGTGGCCTGTATTAGTGGAAAAAGGAAAAATATCTTTGCTGCTCAGTGGTGCAGTGATATATTCTAAAGACCCGTTAGTCTAGTTAGTGGCAAAATAAAAATATATTCTCCATTCAGCGTTGCAATTATCTTTTGAAAAGCCTTTTATGTAAAAGTTAAAAAAAAATAGGGCCTAATTGCCGTTCTGTGGTGCAGTGATATATTCTGAAGCCCAGTTTGCCGTTTAGTAATTGCAAAATAAAAATATATTCTCCATTCAGTATTGCACTTATCTGTTGAAAAGCCTTTTGTGTAAAAGTTGAAAAAAATTAGGGCCTGATTGCCGTTCTGCGGTGAAGTTTGTCATTTATTAGTGGTGAAATAAAAAATATTTGATCTAACAGTATGTCAGACAGATGTGCCAGGCCCTGCACAGGGGAGTGGCAGAGGCGTAAATGTTTCTGGCGCAGGCAGAGGTCGCAGCAGAGTAAGGGGCCGTGGCAGCAGGGGTCACTTTGAGTGTCAGCTAGCAGTCGTGTCATGACCAGCAACCCAGTGGTTCTTGAATGGTTGACTCGATCTTCGACTTTGTCGCAAGTGACATCAGACACCCCCAGCCAAGAGTCAGTGGGTTCGTCAGACACAACCCTTAGTTGACATGGCCCGGAAACAGTCCCTGTGCCCTCACCTGTCCTCAACCTGCCTCTGTCTTTTCCTCCACTAGGCGAGCAACTAGTGATGAGGAGAGTGGCATGGGAGCTAGTGTTGCGAGCGGTCAGGCTCCTGACCCAGAGACTGTTGAGGAGGACATCAGTGACGTACAGACAGTACTCGATGATGATGATGTAGCTGATCACACTTGGGAGCTGGGTAACGAAGGGGCTTCATTTATTCAATTTTTTTTCTTTATATAATAATGTAATATTATTAAATCCGGTGTCTCCATGATAAATGCAGCGTGGGGGTCCCGTGTGGCTTCCACACACTTTCAAAATAATCCTTCAGCAGGGCGAATAGATGCCGGATGACCGGGACGCTCCATGACCTTCCCAGGAGCTGCTGTCGGGAGCAGCGGTTCACTTCTGAGACATCCGTATAGTGCGGGGGAATCCGAAGACCCTCTCCATCTCCGTGCACTACAAGATGTCTTCCTTCCCATCCATGATGACTGGGAACTCATGATGTTTTCCATGACGAAGAGACCAGGGGCTGGAAGTCATGGTTTGAATCTTAATGAACTTTGCAACTCTTCTGGGCTCCAAGCAACCTTGAAGCTTTGTCTTCTAATTGTCTGTAGCTACTAGAGGCATATTCATGCATTTTGGAATGCTATCTCCATTGCAACCACGTTATCAAATAACCAGAAGACTGGACGATTCTCTCCTGTCTTAGGCAATGCTTTATAGAGTAATTGCGGAAAGTCAAAAAACAGTTGTTCACTGCCCCCATAAAGGCCTTTCCGGTGTGGGTTAACCATAGATAAGTCATTAAAAGGGCTGCCGCCAATTATCAGATGGAATTGTCCACATTTCTCAATCTGTTTCCTGGTTATGTTCTGTATGTCACCCACATGTACAATCCGCCCTGGATGGTGTACCCGTCCTATGGTGATGGCGTCCTCACACACCTCTGATATTTTTTCAATGTTGATTCTAAGCTTTTTCGATGATGACAGGAAACTCGTGATGTTTTTCCTGACGTAGAGACTAGTGGCTGGTAGTTATGGTTTGAATCTTGATTAACTTGGCAACTTTTCCGGACTCCAAGCAATCTTAAAGCTTTGTCTTCTCATTGTCTGTAGCTACTAGAGGCCTGTTCATGCCAGGCAGGTTCCCCCAGAAGTATCTGGCTCGATGAGCAGCCGATACCGCACTTGCATCAATCTTTACAATCCAGTTAAGGATGCTTCATTGTCTCAACTTCAGCTCTTAATCAAAGTATGCATATATTGCAATATATCAATAACAAATGGCAAGACAGGTGCACACTGCGGTCTTACTAAGCCCTCAAACTGATGTTAAAATTGAGAGATTAGTCAGCATGCCCTGCTGTGGAGGACATGCCTAAGCCCGAGCACCACACCAAGGTTTCTCAAGTAGCTCGGGACCTAACACTCACCTACCTGTGCTGTATGTGCAATACCAGAGGCCAGTGGGCATTACAGGAATGTATAGGCTGACTTACAGCAGACTCCTCAGTTACCTCCAGCATGTAACCATGCCTGCAATGAGAGGAGAGAGAAGGTTGTGAGCCCCACCCAAGACTGGCTGATATGGCCCAGGCCTCACAGGTGCACCTAAATGTGGCCTGTGGATGGAAAACAGGCTACATTTACATAGGAGTTTATACACCTCCAAAAATGTATATATACAAAACAACTGAAAGGTGGCATAAAGCAGGATGTGCTCAAGCCACCTTTCAGTTGTTTTGTATATGCATATATTGGCTTCATATCAAATATATATAAAATATATAGAGAAATGCCTGGATCCGAGTAACACCGAAATGCAGACATTAAAGGACGTCATAGTAGGACCGATATGTGCAAAAGGAACAGGTATATTTATCCTGATACTTCTTG
This sequence comes from Bufotes viridis, assembly GCA_033119425.1. Taxonomy (NCBI): domain Eukaryota; kingdom Metazoa; phylum Chordata; class Amphibia; order Anura; family Bufonidae; genus Bufotes; species Bufotes viridis. The sequence continues at coordinate 192,949,426 of CM065594.1, forward strand.
CATATGAAATGTGGACACAATTAAGGCTCCAAATGGAGAAGATTACAACCTGTCTGTGAAATAAAGCTGTCTAAAGGGTAGAGCTAACAGGAGGTAAGTAGATTTAGCGTTAATGCTTCATACAGTAGGTACAGAACGTAAATATATGGTTGAAATGCAGGTGTATGATTGCTAGAATCAAGTGATGGAACCGGGTGCCCTCATTTGGGACAAAACATACCAAGTTGCCAGAAGGATAGGTGAGAAGTAGAGAAAATAGGTGTGGTAGGCTGTAGAGTGGTGTATCTACACCTAAGTATATGCTGCTATTGAAAGGGAGCCGGCGTCTGACTTAAAAAGCCCGGGTACCGGAAGTAATCACTGGGGCGGAAGTAGAATAAACTAAGCAGTAGGACACTATTGAAAATTAAAACAATAAGCCGCAAGAATAAACAGGTAAAAAGATAGACAGATGTGCGTAGGGAAAACGTCCCGATTACCTTAAAGGTTCTACTGTCGGGTCGGAGAAGGGAGTAGAAGGAGAAGCGCATCGGTTGCGTTCCACAATGGAACGCAGCCAAAAGAAGATGGAGGCAATGCTAGATTCAGAGCGTCCACTGTGCATTCCAGAAGGGCAGTGGCGCAGACTGAAAAGGGGGAGGAGAAGAGGAGGCGGTGCGTTCCAAGGTGGAACGCATCGCTACAGATAAGAATATTAGGAGGAAAGGGAACAATGACAGATGGAATAGGGTTATAGAGAATCATGCTACTGCCACCTCCAGACTATGTTACCTTGCCAACTCTGTGGTCTCCAGATTCCGTGGCCTCCTCCTGATGCTGCTGCAGCCATCTCCACACTGTCCTTGTGCCCAGGGCCGGACTGGGGATAAAAACCAGCCCTGGAAAAAGTTGCATACCAGCCCCAAACACACACGCCGCGAGCGTGTGTATCTATGTATGTATGTATATATATGTATATATATATATATAATTATATACACACACACAGGCCGGGCCTTACCCTAGCGTTGCCGTGACTTGGCCTCTGCGCAGTGGCAACTCTAGGAACAAGATATGGGAGGCACATAAGATACCACAGTCAAAATGGGGGGGGGGGACACTAATAATTTTCCCCACTTAAATTCATACAACTGAAAAAAACGAAATAAGTATATATAAATTCAAAATACGAGAGTATTGCGGTATGCAGGGATACATTTATAATAAAATAATTTACTTACAAAAGAAGCTATTCCATCTTCTGCTGTGCTGTCCTCTGCTTACTTCCACGGATCTTCCCCTCCTTTCAATCTGTCCTCAGTGCGCAGGGCAGGCACACTGCTATGGGGATCTGTGGATGATACACTGCTATGGGGATCTGTGGATGACGCACTGCTATGGGGATCTGTGGATGACACACTGCTATGGGGATCTGTGGATGACACACTCTTATGGGGGATCTGTGGATGACACTGTTATAGGTCTTCTGTGAAGGACACACTGTTATGGGGGACCTGTGGATGACACACTGTTATGGGGGACCTGTGGATGACACACTGTTATGGGGATCTGTGGATGACACACTGTTTTGGGGGATCTGCGGATGACACACTGTAATGGGGGATCTGTGGATGACACTGTTATGGGGGATCTGTGGACGTTACTGTTATGGGGGATCTTTGGATGACACTGTTATGAGGGACCTGTGGATGACACACTGTTATGGAGGATCTTTAGATGACACTGTTATAAGGGAACTGTGGATGACACACTGCTATGGGGGATCTGTGGATGACACTGTTATGAGGGACCTGTGGATGACACACTGTTATGGGGGATCTTTGGATGACACTGTTATGAGGGATCTGTGGATGACACACTGCTATGGGGGATCTGTGGATGACACTGTTATGGGGGATCTGTGGATGACACTGTTATGGGGGATCTGTGGATGACACTGTTATGGGGGATCTGTGGATGACACTGTTATGGGGGATCTGTGGATGACACTGTTATGAGGGACCTGTGGATGACACACTGTTATGGGGGATCTTTAGATGACACTGTTATAAGGGAACTGTGGATGACACACTGCTATGGGGGATCTGTGGATGACACTGTTATGAGGGACCTGTGGATGACACACTGTTATGGGGGATCTTTGGATGACACTGTTATGAGGGACCTGTGGATGACACACTGTTATAGGGGATCTGTGGATGACACTGTTATGGGGGAATCTGTGGATGTCACTGTTATGGGGGATCTGTGGATGACACACTGTTATGGGGGACCTGTGGATGACACACTGTTATGATGATCTGTGGATGACACACTGTTTTGGGGATCTGTGGATGACACACTGTTTTGGGGGATCTATGGATGACACACTGTAATGGGGGATCTGTGGATGACACTGTTATGGGGAGATCTGTGGACGTTACTGTTATGGGGGATCTTTAGATGACACTGTTATGAGGACCTGTGGATGACACACTGTTATGGGGATCTGTGGATGACACACTGCTATGGGGGATCTGTGGATGACACTGTTATGAGGGACCTGTGGATGACACACTGTTATGGGGGATCTTTGGATGACACTGTTATGAGGGACCTGTGGATGACACACTGTTATGGGGGATCTGTGGATGACACTGTTATGGGGGAATCTGTGGATGTCACTGTTATGGGGGATCTGTGGATGACACACTGTTATGGGGGACCTGTGGATGACACACTGTTATGATGATCTGTGGATGACACACTGTTTTGGGGATCTGTGGATGACACACTGTTTTGGGGGATCTGCGGATGACACACTGTAATGGGGGATCTGTGGATGACACTGTTATGGGGAGATCTGTGGACGTTACTGTTATGGGGGATCTTTAGATGACACTGTTATGAGGGACCTGTGGATGACACATTGTTATGGGGGATCTGTGGATGACACACTGCTATGGGGGATCTGTTGATGACACTGTTATGAGGGACCTGTGGATGACACACTGTTATGGGGGATCTGTGGATGACACTGTTATGGGGGAATCTGTGGATGTCACTGTTATGGGGGATCTGTGGATGACACACTGTTATGGGGGACCTGTGGATGACACACTGTTATGGGGGACCTGTGGATGACACACTGTTATGGGGATCTGTGGATGACACACTGTTTTGGTGGATCTGCGGATGACACACTGTAATGGGGGATCTGTGGATGAAACTGTTATGGGGGATCTGTGGACGTTACTGTTATGGGGGATCTTTGGATGACACTGTTATGAGGGACCTGTGGATGACACACTGTTATGGGGGATCTTTAGATGACACTGTTATAAGGGAACTGTGGATGACACACTGCTATGGGGGATCTGTGGATGACACTGTTATGAGGGACCAGTGGATGACACACTGTTATGGGGGATCTTTGGATGACACTGTTATGAGGGATCTGTGGATGACACACTGCTATGGGGGATCTGTGGATGACACTGTTATGGGGGATCTGTGGATGACACTGTTATGGGGGATCTGTGGATGACACTGTTATGGGGGATCTGTGGATGACACTGTTATGGGTGTTCTGTGGAGGACACACTGTTATGGGGGACCTGTGGATGACACACTGTTATGGGGTATCTGTGGATGACACACTGTTTTGGGGATCTGCGGATGACACACTGTTATGGGGGATCTGTGGATGACACTGTTATGGGGAATCTGTGGACGTTACTGTTATGGGGGATCTTTAGATGACACTGTTATGAGGGACCTGTGGATAACACACTGTTATGGGGATCTGTGGATGACACTGTTATGGGGGAATCTGTGGATGTCACTGTTATGGGGGATCTGTGGATGACACTGTTATGGGGGATCTGTGGATGACACACTGTTATAGGGATCTGTGGATGACACTGTTATGGGGGATCTGTGGATGACACTGTTATGGGGGATCTGTGGATGACACTGTTATGGGGGATCTGTGGAGGACACACTGTTATGGGGAATCTGCGTATGACACACTGTTATGGGGGATCTGTGGATGACACACTGTTGTGGGGGATCTGTGGATGACACACTGTTATGGGGGATCTTTGGATGACACTGTTATGAGGGACCTGTGGATAACACACTGTTATGGGGGATCTGTGGATGACACTGTTATGGGGGAATCTGTGGATGTCACTGTTATGGGGGATCTGTGGATGACACTGTTATGGGGGATCTGTGGATGACACACTGTTATAGGGGATCTGTGGATGACACTGTTATGATGATCTGTGGATGACACACTGTTTTGGGGATCTGTGGATGACACACTGTTTTGGGGGATCTGCGGATGACACACTGTAATGGGGGATCTGTGGATGACACTGTTATGGGGAGATCTGTGGACGTTACTGTTATGGGGGATCTTTGGATGACACTGTTATGAGGGACCTGTGGATGACACACTGTTATGGGGGATCTGTGGATGACACTGTTATGGGGGAATCTGTGGATGTCACTGTTATGGGGGATCTGTGGATGACACACTGTTATGGGGGACCTGTGGATGACACACTGTTATGGGGGACCTGTGGATGACACACTGTTATGGGGATCTGTGGATGACACACTGTTTTGGTGGATCTGCGGATGACACACTGTAATGGGGGATCTGTGGATGACACTGTTATGGGGGATCTGTGGACGTTACTGTTATGGGGGATCTTTGGATGACACTGTTATGAGGGACCTATGGATGACACACTGTTATGGGGGATCTTTAGATGACACTGTTATAAGGGAACTGTGGATGACACACTGCTATGGGGGATCTGTGGATGACACTGTTATGAGGGACCTGTGGATGACACACTGTTATGGGGGATCTTTGGATGACACTGTTATGAGGGATCTGTGGATGACACACTGCTATGGGGGATCTGTGGATGACACTGTTATGGGGGATCTGTGGATGACACTGTTATGGGGGATCTGTGGATGACACTGTTATGGGGGATCTGTGGATGACAATGTTATGGGTGTTCTGTGGAGAACACACTGTTATGGGGGACCTGTGGATGACACACTGTTATGGGGTATCTGTGGATGACACACTGTTTTGGGGGATCTGCGGATGACACACTGTTATGGGGGATCTGTGGATGACACTGTTATGGGGAATCTGTGGACGTTACTGTTATGGGGGATCTTTGGATGACACTGTTATGAGGGACCTGTGGATAACACACTGTTATGGGGGATCTGTGGATGACACTGTTATGGGGGAATCTGTGGATGTCACTGTTATGGGGGATCTGTGGATGACACTGTTATGGGGGATCTGTGGATGACACACTGTTATAGGGGATCTGTGGATGACACTGTTATAGGGGATCTGTGGATGACACTGTTATGGGGGATCTGTGGATGACACTGTTATGGGGGATCTGTGGAGGACACACTGTTATGGGGAATCTGCGTATGACACACTGTTATGGGGGATCTGTGGATGACACACTGTTGTGGGGGATCTGTGGATGACACACTGTTATGGGGGATCTTTGGATGACACTGTTATGAGGGACCTGTGGATAACACACTGTTATGGGGATCTGTGGATGACACTGTTATGGGGGAATCTGTGGATGTCACTGTTATGGGGGATCTGTGGATGACACTGTTATGGGGGATCTGTGGATGACACACTGTTATAGGGGATCTGTGGATGACACTGTTATGGGGGATCTGTGGATGACACTGTTATGGGGGATCTGTGGATGACACTGTTATGGGGGATCTGTGGAGGACACACTGTTATGGGGAATCTGCGTATGACACACTGTTATGGGGGATCTGTGGATGACACACTGTTGTGGGGGATCTGTGGATGACACACTGTTATGGGGGATCTTTGGATGACACTGTTATGAGGGACCTGTGGATGACACACTGTTATGGGGGGGATCTGTGGATGACACTACTATGGCGGAATCTATGGATGACACTGTTATGGGGGAATCTGTGGATGACACTGTTATGGGGGACCTGTGGATGACATACTGTTATGGGGGTACTTTCACACCTGCGGCATGGCTATCCGACCTATCCGGGCTGTTCACCCTCCTGATCCGCCATGCCGCAAGTACCCGTGCACTGCCGTGCTGCTGCTCTGTCCCCATTGACTATAATAGGGGCAGGGGGCGGAGCTATGTTGCAGCATGGCAGAGATCGCCGGACTAAAAAGTCGGACATGCAGTACTTTTTAGTCCGGCGATCTCTGCCGTGCACTCCAGTGCTGTGCCATAGCTCCGTCACCTGCCCCTATTATAGTCAATGGGGACAGAGCAGGAGCACGGCAGTGCACGGGTACTTGCGGCATGGCGGATCAGGAGGGTGAACAGCCCGGATAGGTCAGATAGCCATGCCGCAGGTGTGAAAGTGCCCCCATAACAGTATGTCATCCACATATCCCCCATAACAGTGACATCCACAGAGCCCCCATAACAGTGACATCCACAGATCCCCCATAACAGTGACATCCAGTGCCCCCATAACAGTGACATCCACAGATCCCTCATAACAGTGACATCCACAGAGCCCCCATAACAGTGACATCCACAGAGCCCCCATAACAGTGTGTCATTTGCACTTGTCAATTGAATGGAAGGCTGCCTTATACTATACAATTTGTGGGGCACGATTTAAGGACAGTCACTTACTTGGTGATGGTGAGATTGTTGAAGAATAATTCTTCTTCTAGTCTTCTTCACTGTCACTGATCAGGGGCTGCTGGGGCAGAGGCCAGGGCCCGGTCACAGGGCCTTACCACACACTACCTCACCAGCTAGCCTAGCAAGCACAGCCCCTGACCTCTCTCTGCCTTTGCCGGGTCCGACTCCCCCCACCATGTGAATGAAGACTGTCTGCTGCGGCCGCCCACCCCCAGGTAGCCCCCTTTATGTGCCAGTAGCCCCCTTTAGTGCCAGTAGCCCCCTTTAGTGCCAGTAGCCCCCTTTAGTGCCAGTAGCCCCCTTTATGTGCCAGTAGCCCCTTTTAGTGCCAGTAGCCCCCTTTATGTGCCAGTAGCCCCATTTAGTGCCAGTAGCCCCCTTTATGTGCCAGTAGCCATCTTTAGTGCCAGTAGCCCCCTTTATGTGCCAGTAGCCCCCTTTATGTGCCAGTAGCCGTCCCCTTTATGTGCCAGTAGCCCCCTTTAGTGCCAGTAGCCCCCTTTATGTGCCAGTAGCCTCCTTTAGTGCCAGTAGCCCCTTTATGTGCCAGTAGCCCCTTTAGTGCCAGTAGCCCCCTTTATGTGCCAGTAGCCCCTTTATGTGCCAGTAGCCCCTTTATGTGCCAGTAGCCCCTTTAGTGCCAGTAGCCCCTTTATGTGCCAGTAGCCCCTTTAGTGCCAGTAGCTCCCTTTATGTGCCAGTAGCCTCCTTTAGTGCCAGTAGCCCCCTTTAGTGCCAGTAGCCCCCTTTAGTGCCAGTAGCCCCAAGAAAAAAAAAAAAAAAGAACACTTATACTTACCTCCAGCGATGCGATGCAGGCCTCTTCCGGCCTGTGTCTCGAGCTGTACGGCTCCGGCGGCGCGATGACATCCTAGTGCTGGCAGCCTAACAGAGGAACAGGGAGAGAGAGGACACGCCTCTCCCTCCTCTGCTGCTGCTCCGCACGGAGATGAGCGCAATGCAAGTGCTCATCTCCGTCGCCGCGTCTGCCAATAGTCAGTCCGCCCCTGGTGACACCCCATCAGACTGGTGTCACCCGGTGCAGACCGCACCCCCCGCACCCCCCTCGCAACGCCACTGCATGGAGCCCAGTGTGCCTGCGGCCGGCCGTGCGGCAGTCAGGGCTACCGGCCTACCGGGAATTTTCCCGGTATCCCGGTAGGCCAGTCCGGCCTTGCTTGTGCCGCTCAGTGGCCTCCTCATTCTGCTTTCACCACACTACTATGTCATTGGGCCACTCTGTGGACTTCTCATGCTGTTCCCACCCTCCCCACTTCATGACTGGGTAACTATTTTGCCTTTCAGCCTTGCTGACATCATCATTTATTTGACCTTTCTTCTGATCTGTCAGAAGCAAGGAAAAATGAGATGCACAACGGATCCTGTCTGCGTAGTAGCTGTAAGGCCTGTATGGTCCCATCAGAATTAGCTTGTGATTTGGTAGCCAAAAGCAGGAGTGGGTACAAAAACACAGAAGACATGCAAATATTCCATTCACTTGTCATCTCTGTTTTGGATCCATTCCTGTTTTGTTTTTTTTGGCATTAGCAATACTGATGGATTACTGACCAAATGCTGCCCGAGTGAAGACGTATGCTCAACAGACAGACAGTCTGTTTTTTGAGGGTTATTGTTCTGACGAATCAGAGGAAGGGCAAAATAATCAGTGATGTCAACACAAACTTACTGCTGACACCCTCTCCACTCTGTCGGGGGGCTCTACTTGTATAACCGTTTAATAAAACAGGTTCTGTAGACATCTATGTGAAATCAGCTGTTGATGGTGTAAAAGGAGTGCGCTTATTCTTGGCGCTAATATTGACCTGTAAGGCTGAGTTGATACTTAAGTTATTTGGTCAGTTTTGGCCCAGTGACTGCCCAAATAAGTGAAGTGTGCAGTGATTCTAAGAGCGACACCTCTCATCTGCGTGTCATACGGACTCACAGCATTATTTCACTACCAAAGCACACTCCCTTAGCGTGTTACTGCAAGGTACAGTGTTCTACACCACTATAAAGGCTCTCAGCAGCCAGGAAATGGCCGTTTTTTTAACATAATTCGCCCCGAATATATTCGGATCAAACCAAATTTTTTTCAAAAAATTCGCTTATCTCTAGTTCTAATAAAAGACATCTAGTGCAGCAGTTTGCAACTAAGTCACATGACTGGGTGTAAAAAGAGCATGTTAGAGAGGCAGAGTCTCTCAGAAGCCAAGTTAGGGCTCATGCACACAAATGTGTGCTGCCCGTTGCTGTATTGCGGACTGCATTTGGGGATCTGCAATACACGGGCACCGTTTCGTGTGCATTCCACACCACGGATGCAAACCTATTCACTTCAATGGGTCCGCAAATCTAGGGATGCGGAAGGGTGTGGAACGGAATCACGGAACGTAACACTACGGAAGCACTATGGACTGCTTCCATGGGGTTCTGTTCCGTACTTCTGTTCTGCAAAAAGATAGAACTTGTTCTGTGTTTTTGTGGAACGAACGAATGCAGACCCATTCAAGTTAGATAGGTCTGGATTCAAATTGCGGTCCCCAATGCACAGAATGACTCACCTACGCCCGTGTGAATGAGCCCTTAGGCAGAGGTGCACCAATCTGCAAAAAACTGAATCTAAAAATATAAAACTGCTAAGACTTTGAATACCTCACCACTTACAGTATATATCACCAAAAGATTTAGAGAATCTGAAGATAAATGGGGTTACAGCACAAGTCAAACACATGCCACAGCCACAATGCAAGAATTGCAAAAAAAATCCAACAATGCTGGATTTTTTACAATTTGGGGGTCTCGGTCATGGCAAACATGCGAGTTGCATTGCAATTCTATTTATTTCACTGCTAGCACTGTTACACTGCAGTCTCACTACGATCCTTGGTTGTGACAGCTGTTGTGTGACAAAGACCGCTGTGTAGCCAAACCCTAAGGGTGTGTACACATGGGACTTACTTTGGTGATAAAAATCCACAATAATTCCTGCAAAATCATCATGAGTTACATGTGGAATTTGTTACAGATTTCACGCTTTATGCTGAAAAGGTTGAAATCCATTGCTGAAATCCACATTTTAAATTGACATGGTGCGGATTTAAAATCCATAGGTCAAGTTCTCCTTCAAATTCTTTAGGTTTGCTAATATGTCATGCTCTTGATGATACTGTGAGGGTATGTTCACATGGTTTTATTAGTGTGCTGAAAACTTAGATGTGGAATCCATATCCAAATTCCATCTTTTCTGCATTGCTTTTTATTAATGCAGTTTTCTGTTTGAGGCAGTTTTTGGTATGGATCTTTTACTCATATTTTGATATGGTATTTAGGCCTCACAGTGAGTTCAATGGAACACCGGTCTTAATAAAGCACCATTGCTGGTGGACGATCCGCCGAAGTTATGAAGAGGTGAAGGCCTCTCCATAATTTCTGCGCATCCAGCACCATTTATAAATGTAAGACAACTTCCTAGCCATCTTACATTAAGAGCATTTCCTACGCCTTAAACAGACATAGAAAATGATGAATGAGACAGGCCTGCCAGCCGCCACTTCCCCGCTCACGCCAGATAGCAAGGAGAAGTCACAGATAGCGGTGCAACCGTTGCCTGCCATCTGCACATGAAATACGCCTAATTTAGAAGTATTTCAGCTTAATAAATGACCCCCTCTGTAAGTATTTTGGTGCAGAAAATAAATCTAAATCCACTGCGTGAACATGTCCTGATATGCTCCAGATTTACCACACACAAATCTACAGTGACAAGTCTGTCATGGCAAAACTACAGCTTCTTCGTGAACCCATAATAAAATGACTTCCTAATATGCAATTTTTTTTTTATTGAGTTGGGGATGTGCCAGTGATGCTACTGCAGTATTTTGATGAACTCAACTGTATTCAGCTCTCTCCAGGATTAATTCATTATTCCAGTCTCACATTTGGGTTGTCAATGAAGTCAGATACCTTAATCAGCCCATCTGATCCAACCCTGTTGAGGGACAAAAAGCATTGAGTTCGAAACCACATACAATGACCATGCTTTTATAGCAAAATTTGTTATTTTTGCTGTTTCATTTAATATACTGCATAACATAATATTATAAACATATATATCATAGAAGTCATTTGAGTGAACCATGCATCTAGTACAATAATCAATATCACTAAATCGTCCTTAAAAAGAGTATATCCCTGATGATAATATATAAGGCTGCTGCAATAGCGCTCCTCCCTAAGCTGTATCTAGTGTGGCTGCAGTATCGCAGCAGGACCGCACTAACTGCAGCACTATGTAAAAAGCACTACAATCTTAAATATTCGATACCGCGCCTACCTTACAGTTGATAGTTCTCTGCCCAGTTGTGTTCAATACTGTACTTTATAATAGTTCAGGGATCCCACACTGTGCTAGGTCACTTGCTTAAATCCACAGGGGTCCCACGTTGAAATAAATCGCCTGCTTGCATCCACAATACACTAACGGAGCGGCTAGTGACGTCACTCCTGCAGCTGCGGATCGCTGGAGGTTCCAAGAAACCTCCAACGCCTTACTCAGGGAGACTTTTTTTAGGACTGTTTTTTTTTTTTTTTTTTAACAGTGTTGACCAGACGGGGTGGATCAAATGATATTTTTGTAGATCAGGTTGTTACATGCGATACCTAATATGTTTGTTGTTTTTATTTATTTTTCTATTATTTACAATTTTATATGTCTCTTTTTATGTGAAAGGAGCTTGTTTTAATTTAAACTTAATTATTTTTTATTATTAAAACACTTCTATTTAACTTTTATTATTTTTTATTTTTGTCCCACTATGGGACTTCAACATTACAGGGTATGATTACTGTTTCAATGCAGCACAATACATCTGTATTGTACTGGGTGGAGCCCTTTCTAGTATTTCTGTATTGTACTGCGGTGAAGCCCTTTCTAGTTTTAATATGGAGGCTATGATTTCTTTGTATGCCTCTCCTTCATGTTAGTTTCTATTGTATTAGAAGATTTCATGACTGTCAGCATTTTTTGTATACCTTTTAGCAATGGATTTTCTAAGAAAATTAAAACTTTATCTTAAGATTCCCGCACATTGCCAGTTTGTGTTTTGCGGATCCGCAGATCCGCATAACACACACGGATGTCTTAATGGAGACTTACTTATTTTGAAGCCAGAGATTATTCAGGATGAAAAAATATATCATAAAATAGCAAGACAAGCTTTTATTGATTTTGCTTTAGTTACATAAACCACAAAAGTTTCACTAGGTAGACATTGGGTAGTTTAAAAAACAACCATTCCATGTTTTTTATGGAGATGATTAAAAGGGTTAAAGGGCTATTTATTTCTATCTGAATAAATGATGGAATATTACTGGGATCACTTTATGATTGTTAGGGGTCAGACCCCTGATACCCCTGCCAATCCAAGAATGAAGAAGAAGATTGATTGAGCTACACTAGAATGAAATTATGCAGCAGGTGCCCTAATGCTGCTGTGCAAAGAAACACTTTGAAAGGGCACCTCATTCTCAAGATTAGTGGGGGTCCCAGAGGTCAGACATGAGGTGACTTATCCCAGTGATGGGCCATAAATTTAGTAAATGGGAATACTCAGCTCATGGAAAATATACAGTGTATCAGTTTAGAAATCCTTTTGGAGCAGGAGCACATAAGTCTCTCCTGTCCTATATTTGAAGGTGATAGTTCTTTCTTACATCAATATATTTTGCTTAGTCTTTTAATATATTCAATTATCCCTTTGAGGAGTTTTCAGGAACTGTTTGAGACTTACACTTGTTGTTTTAAATAAGACAGCATTTGATGAACTTGTGTTTCTGATACTTCACCGTCCACATCTGCAAGAAAGCTGTAAAGAAACTGGAATGTGGTGAATTGGATACGAAGAGGCCCACTGTCTTCTTCTGACAAAACCTCACATGCAATTTTCAGTGTTCTAGCAATGGTCTGTTGAAAAGAAAATACATGTTAATAAGATCTTTTGGAGAATAATACAAACAACTATTGGGCAAACCATGCTGTGCAAGATGTTAAAATAGTATTCTGGAACTAAAATATTGATGTTCAATCTTTAGGATGGCCATCAATGTTTTCTCATGGGGCCTGATTCAAGGGATCACCACCGATCATCGGAATGAAGAAACCATGATCACTTAAGTGTTTAACAGCTTACAATGTGTTGTTCATTCTGATGATAAGCAGGACCCCCAGCAATATAATAATATAATCTTGAAAACCCCTGGGAAAAAAAAAAACATACTTTGACAAATATGGTTCATATTGTACAGCACTTTATGTATACTGATATAAACAAAGTAGCCTTGACTAACTCACAAGAACTTTTTATTTCTAATGCTTGTTTTGGATGGCAAGTGTAGTACTCAGAAACATTATATATTTCAAATCAACTAGCTTATAATTTTTTCCAAATAATCTTTGATAAATGTATTTTTTAGCTTCCCCATCTGTAAATGGCAAATAACCAGTTCATGTTTGCATGGCACTCTGAAATATTTCAGATAGTGTCATAAATCTTAGTGGTTAAATTTAGGAAAAAGTACTAGCAGTAAAGGGTCTAGGTGTTAATCATACATTAAAAACAACATATAATGCCAACTGAGCTTCTAGCCAGCAGGATAGTTTTGTGTATTTATGCACTTGAAGGAGGTATCATGAACACCTTTTTTTTGTGTGAATCCATTAAAGGCTATGTACACTGCATTGTACTCATTGTGAACTAAAATAGTTTTTAAAATTGGTCTTTATTAAAAATATCGAATTTTTTTTTCTGTACAGAGCTGAGATGCTCTAGTAGCACCATTTGGATTTTCTGTCTTTTCCGTCAGACCAGGAGCTGATGGACTCCGTCCTTATCTATTTCTAACTTCCTAAACAATCAATAAAGCTCAGTTTATCTTACTGATAAGAATGTGGCTTAAATAGGTGTGTATGACCTCTCAGTAGTTTAGAGATAAGATTTATTAGATGAAGGCACAAAGTGAAAGTGAAAATACTAGTCATACAGCTAGAAAAACTGTTAACCCCTTTGTGACAGAATGGCTCAATATTTTTAATAAAGGCTAATTGACCAAAAATGAGTAAAATACAACCATAAAAATTTGCCTGTTTTGTACATATACAAAATTGTACATAGCCTTTAAGAATGTTTACTAACAGCAAGTGATTGGGGTTTCCTTCTACTGGACCTTTGAGTCCCAAAACTGGGCCTACTAGAGAATAGTGTTGGGCACGAATATTTGAATTGCGAATTTTTATCGCAAATATTGCAACTTCGAGAACTCGTGTATATTTTGAATATAGTGATATACATTCATATTTTAGAATATTCTAGATTTTTTTCCCCAACTGAACCCATGATCCCTCCCTGCTTCTTGCTTGTGGGCCAATGAGAGGGCTGCAATATCTTCGTCTGAACTTAGCAACATCCCTAGCAACCAATAGGAAAGTTGCCTACCCCTTAGTGTATTAGAACCTCCCCAGCAGCCATTTTCTGCAGTTTATTACAGTTCTGAGAGAGACAGCAGTGTTGCTGCTGTGCTCTCTGCTTTCCTGTGTCACATTACATTAGATAGTCAGTTAGCTTATATATATAATACAGATAGTTAGTAGGAGATAGTCAGTGTAGGTTAGATTGTGATATACAGTAGTGTAGCTGTAGCTGAATGTTTCGCAGTCTCAGGAAACTTCTGGCAGCTTGAAAAATGTAGCAGAAGTGACTCACGCCTGTATTGCGCACGCATTACGCGAATATTACATTGCTGATTTTCGCAATCAAGAAAATAATAGCAAATTCGCAAATTTATGGCGAACATTCACCCAAATATTTGCGAAATATCGCGAATTCGAATATTGCCCATGCTGCTCATCACTACTAGAGAATTCACTGGTATGTCAAGTCTGCTCTAAATTCTAATGTTTCCCTCATTTTAAAACTCTTTTCTTGTGTCTTCTTTTCTTATTCAAGAAGTATATTGTACCAGTCCATTTTAAAGAGGTAATCCACTGTGAAATGTATTAAGACCAATGATGCGGTGTAACAGGGTCAGTCCAGTGGTGTAAGAAACTTTTCCACGTAGCACAAGTAGAAGTTTGTACTTCTCTACTTTCTAGATAAATATGTCTTTTTTCAAACATAAATCTATTGTCCACATAATTTTCAACAGCCCAGAGCTGGCTGACTACAATGTAATATGTACTAATCTATATTGCTTTTTAAAATGACACGGACTTCCTTTTAAACAAGTCATTTTCTAGTTAGTTTAAATCTTATTTAAAACACTACAGGGGAGATCAAACTGGTGTGAATGAAAACTGTCTTAGTTCCCAAGGATGCCAATCAGATTCCAAGTTTCATTTTTAAAAGGTGCTCTGAAAAATGAAAGATGACATCTGATTTGTTACTATGGGCAACTAAGCCAGTTTCCCTTTACACCAGTTTTGATAAATCTCCCGCTAAGGGGTTTAATTAGAAAAACATGTTTGCTTTCAATGGCCTTCTATAAATGTCATCAGTTCACATTTCTGGCAGGAGTAGGTCTGGTGCCTTTCATTTACTGCACTTATTATGTCTCGTGTGTACTCAAGAATGACTGTTATCAGTCCATTATGTATGAATTTAGACACAGCAACTATTCTGCAGCTACAAAGCTTAGGACCTTGAGGTCAGGCAGCTCTGGCATATTAAGGAAAAATTTGCCCCAAAGGTATAATTGATTTGATCTTTCTGTAATGTTTGCTGGCCACCAGTCATTTTTGCTGGTAATCATCTTGTTCCTTCAGGGTTCTCCATGATATTGCATGTCAATGAACCAACATTCCTCTCCATTATGTGAACTCATGCAGCAATATTCTAGTGTTTGCCCTCTTGACTAAGGTCATTTTTGGTGTGAATAAATATTTTTAAGCACTATTTTAACCTGTTGACAACTACAACCATTGGTTCACTTACCACTCCAAGAGCACTACATGCCAGAGCTAAGAACTTTAACCATTCGATCTGTTCAGAAAGGCATCCTACCAACATTATACTGCTGTACAAGTCCGGTGGTAAACCTAGATCATTCCATAACTCTATTAGCTCACTCGATGTTATTTTCAGTCTTCCACCTAACTGGGAAAATCAATTGAAATCTGTTAGTACATTGATAAGCAATTATAGTGAAAAGGAAATATTTTAGATCATGTTGTACCCGATTCTGAATCTTATGCAGTCTTTTTGTATGTCTTATAATAGGAGGGAAGAATAGTAGCGACAAATACATAGGAGTTTCCTGGATTTATATAAATAATATCTTAATAATTTTATAGTATATTTTGCAACTTTCTTATATTGTTTGTGTTTCAGTTCCTTACCATGTCCAAGATATGTTATCTGTCAAAAATGGTAATCTTTGTGTTTGCATCCAGAGATTAGAATACACCTTGTCTACAGAGCACCCGAGCGCAATGGAAGTCAATGGGAGAACCCGAACAGTAAACCAGGCACCCCCTGCTCTGAAGAGGGGAGGGTGCTGGGTCCCACTGAGGTCTATGCAGAAGATTTCTGTACAGTCAGGGAATCCCCCAGTGTGAGTCCACGGCTTAGTAGTGCCTGCTCAGACTCCATATATAGCTTTGTCCATATATGGAGTCAGTGCTTGGGGACACCTAGTGTATTTAAATCTAATTTAGCCTCTATTTCTGAAAATTTCTGCTAGGAATTGAACTCACAACCTTCCACATTAGAGGAAAGGACCTTAACCACTCAGCTATAAAGCTGAATGATAAACTGTGTCAGAAAAACCTCATAGTAGTTTGCCATATACTAAGTATTCCTATACAGCAGAAGTATAATTTCATATTTTAATGCAGGTTAACATGTAACTGTATAGCGTAGTGGTTAAGGTTCTTGGATCTAATGTAGAAGGTTGTGAGTTAAAATCCCGGCCAAAACTTTTCAGAAATAGAGGCTAAATTAAATTTATATATTTCAATTTTTTTTTTAGTAATTGTAAAAAATGTATGGCACAAAATAAATGTGTAATTACTAAAAAATGAGATATATATATATATATATATATATATAAACGAAAAAACTGGTGAACCACACCGCTTGTGAATCGCTTGGTGTGCCTGTGGTGCAGAGAGGGACTTCAACTCTCTGAATACATAAAAGAAAAACGGAATCCACGGCACCACCTTCAGTAGTCTGTGTCTTTATTTCACCAAGGGCAACGTTTCGGTTTTCCCAATGAAACCGTCCTCTGATGTGATCAGTGCAGGGGGCGTGGCTCAGCACGAGATCAAATCCAGTGCTGATCCACGCCCCCTGCACTGATCACATGACGGTGACGTCACCCCAGGTCCTTCGGCTTTTCAACAGTTCGGGTTTGTGTAAGCCGCCCCTTATGGATTCCATATGCCGGGATAGTCCGCGGTAGTGGAATCCATAACGGGATGCAGCGATTACCACAACCCGAACGCCAAATGCCAAACTATTTTTTAAAGTTCGCTCATCTCTAGTCATGTTCATTGATAAGAAATGGTAACACCTAGTTGTCTGTTTATACAGTTCCAGCAGCGAATAACAGTAGAACATAGTAACATAGCTTGTAAGGCTAACAAAGGCGAAAGATAACAAAAAGACATATGTTTATCCAGTTCAGCCTATTACCCTGCAAAGTTGATCCAATGCAAAGCAAAATTCTCATTCCAATTAGGTTCTGTTTTAGGGATATAAAATTCCTTCCCAACTCCAAATTTGGCAATAAGGAAAAATCTTGAGATCAATGACCTTTCTCAAGAAATCTAATAACTATAACCTGTTGTAGAGTATCCCTACACTCCAGAAATGCCTTTCTTAAACTATTTTAGTGAGTTCACCATCACCACCCAGAAAGAGAGTTCCATAGTCTCACTGCCCTTACCGTAAATAATCCTCTTCTATGTTTGTGTACAAACCTTCTTTCCTATAGACGCAGAGGATGTCTCCTCATCACAGTCCTGGGGATAAATAGATGATAGGAGAGATCTCTGTACTAACCACTGATATATTTGTACTTAGTTATTAGATCTCCCCTCAGTCGTCTTTGTTTATAAACTGAAATCACTCTAACTCTAATTTTGATAATCTTTCTGCATACTGTAGTCCACCCATTCCAGTTATTACTTTAGTTGCCCTCTTCTGAACCGTCTCCAGCTCTGCTATGTCTGTCTTATTCACAGGAGCCCAGAACTATACCCAGTACTTCATGTGTGGTCTGACTAGTGATTTGTAAAGTGGCAGGACTATGTTCTCATCACGAGCATCTATGCCCCTTTTGATGCACCTTATTTTTTATAATAGCCTTAGCAGCAGCTGCCTGATAGCTGTGTTTACAGTCTATTGGATGTCTGTTTTACACAGTGTTTTCCCATTTAGAATGTACTGGTCACATGATTTTCTTCGAACACTGATAAATGTAAAGTTATTAGTGTTGTGGATGTTCGAGTGCTCGGGTCGAACACCTCGGGATGCTCAGGAGCACAATGGAAGTCAATGGGAGAACCCAAGCATTAAACCAGGCACCCCCTGCTCTGAAGAGGGGAGGGTGTCTGGTTCATAGGAAAAGGTCAGAAATTGATGGAAACACCACCGAAATGGTTCGGGAACAGCATGGGGAGGATGTCTGGATGCATCTTGGGCTCCCAGGTCGCTGCTGGAAACGATCTTGTACGAGTAGTAGGCCACTTTTACAGACTCACAATAATATGCACAAAACCAAAGATAAAATCGATTTTAGAGGAAAATTGTTAGGAAACATTCTTTCCTGTATATTTACTTGTATATAGAGTGCAAGTGTTGCCAAAAATTACAAGGAAGAGGCACTCCGATACAACCTGTATATCACATAATGTAGGACCTCATTTACATTGCGGTTCAATTGTTCAGGTAGTAGGACTCCTACACTCATAAAGCCTATGCAATAAGTGAAAGGGCTTCCAAAAATTACAAGGAACTGGCACTCCAATACTACCTTTTTTACACATAAATAGGTTATTGAGTGTGTAGTAAGTCTACACCCCAGGATGGGTACCTCTTGGCGCACAAGGACGACCCTGAAGCAATTGTTTGCGATGGCGATTTTTATTGACTACGCGTTTCGGGGTGTAAGTCCCCCTTTTTCAAGTCTGGAATGCCGTGCTGTTAGGTATATCGTAGGCCTCAGGGATAACTGCTGGGGATTTGAATGTGTGCGCTCTCCTGGGACTGCAGAACGCTAACAGTGCGGCTATGAGCGCTTTTTCCCCCTTATTGTTGCCACTCATGCTGCTTTTTTACACATAAAGGAGGGCATCATACACCCTTTAAAAATTATGATTGACGGCCTGCTGGTGACCCTCAAAAACATTAGAAGCAAGGGCCTGCTGGTGACCCTCTAAAACATTACGGGTGAGAGCCTGCTGCTGAGCTGACCATCTAAAACATTAGGGGTGAGGGTCTGCTGCAGACCTGACTCTCTAAAACACTAGGGGCGAGTGGTGAGCTGACTCTTTAAAAAATTACGTGTGAGGGCCTTCAGGTGAGCTGGTCCTCTAAAAGACTGTAGTTGAGGGCCTGCTGGTGAGCTGACCCTCTAAAATATTACATGCGAGGGCCTGCAGGTGAGCTGGCCCACTAAAAGATTGTAGGTGAAGGCCTGCTGGTGAACTGACCCTGCAAAACATTATGGTTGAGGGCCGGCTGGTGAGCTGACCCTCTAAAACATTATATGCGAGGGCCTGCAGGTGAGATAACCCTCTAAAAGATTGTAGGTTAGGGCCTGCTGGTGAGCTGACCCTCTAAAACATTACATGCCAGGGCCTGCAGGTGAGTTGGCCCTTTAAAAGACTGTAGGTGAGGGCCTGCTGGTGAGCTGACCCTCTAAAACATTACATGGGTGAGCTGACGAGGAGCGAGGGCAGACTAATACGCATGTTCATATGATGGAAGAGGAGGAGGATGAGAAAAGGAAGATTGAACCATATTCGCTTTTTTGTGGTGGAAGGGGTGCATGGAATACACAAAACACATTTAAAGTGCCTTTATGTTCAGCCGCTTTCCTCTGGTGGAATCGAGAAATCAGGGGCAATCCAGGCCTTGTTGATTTTTATAAGTCAACCGGTCAGCATTTTCAGTTGACAGGCGGACGCGCTTATCAGTTATTATGCCCCCAGCATCACTAAATACCCGCTCTGACAAAACGCTGGCGGCAGGGCAGGCCAGCACCTCCAAGGGGTAGGTTGCCAGTTCGTGCTGCGTGTCCTGCTTGTACACCCAATAGTTGTAAGGCACAGAGGGATCATTGAGAAGGCTGGCTCACTTTGCTACGTACTCCTTCACCATCTTCCAACATTTTTCCCTCCTTGTCACACTAGGCTTCACATCAGGGTGAGGGTACTGGCGGGGTTACATGAAACTGTCCCAGGCAGTTGCTCTGCCTCTGTTGGAACTGCTGTGTGTTCCCCTCGTCTCCCCTACTCGGTTGCCCAATGAACTACATACTTTGCCGCCGCCGGCTGGAAATTTTGGGAGCAATTATTCCACAAGGACCTTCTGGTTTTGCACCATTGTGCTCGTCCTCTCCACCACAGGAATGAGAGATGAGAAGTTCTCTTTGTAGCGGGGGTTGAGAAGGGTGAACAAACAGTAATCGGTGTTGTTCAAAATGCGAAAAATGCATGGGTCACGGGAAAGGCAGCCTAAGATAAAGTCAGCCATGTGTGCCAGAGTCCCAACAGGCAAGACTTCGCTGTCATCATCAGGAGAATGACTCTCAATCTCCTCATCCTCTTCCTTCTCTTCTGCCCATCCACGCTGAACAGATAGAATTAAACTTCCATGGGTACTACCCTCTGTAGCGGAGGCAACCGTCTCCTGCTCCTCCTCCTCCTAATCATCATCCAATTCGCTCTGAGAAGATGAACTGAGGGTGGTCTGGCTATAACCCTGTGGAATGTCTTCCCCAATTTCCACCTCTTCCAAATGCAAAGCGTTGGCCTTAATTGTGAGCAGAGAGGGTTTGAGTAGACACAGAAGTAGGATGGTGACGCTGATAATAGCATTATCGCCACTCACCATCTGTGTTGATTCCTCAAAGCTGACTGAAAAGGCAACAACCATGTTGCAGCTGGTATTCCACTACTGCCCTCTGCTGCTCACAAAGCCTGGCCAACATGTGGAATGTCGAGCTTCAGCGCGTGCTCACATCGCGAAACAGTCGTTGAGCTTGCAATTGTAATAGCTGCTGCAGCGTTTACAGTGAAAAATGGTGGTGGCTGGGGAACGCATAACGAGAGATGGCCGCCAACATCAATCTGCGGAAGGCCTCAGTGTCCACAAGCCTAAATGGCAACATTTCCAGGGACAGTAATTTGGAAAGTTGCGCATTTAGTGCTATGACCTGCGGGTGGGTGGCTGGGTATTTGTGCTTGCTTTCAAATGCCTGGGGTAAGGACATTTGGACGCTGAGCTGGGACACGAAAGTGGATGTGGTCGCTGCTGGTGCTTGCAAAGCTCCAGGTGCAGGGCGGGAGGCATCCTGGCCTGCGCCTTGGACAGGGGATTGGCCAGCACATAACAGTGGTGTGACCCGCAGACACAGATTGAGGACCCAGGCATTCGGCCTACCTATTACGGTGCTTTGATGCCATGTGGCGGATAATGCTGGTGGTGGTGAGGTTGCTAGTGTTCATGCCCCTGCTCATTTTTGCATGGCACAGGTTGAAAATTACAATTCTTTAAAAAAGCACCAGACTGCGGAACACCCATCCCTTGGCAATGGAGATTTCTGCAAGGTTGTGCTACAGGGAACAGTTGCGAACCTGTCTGATGTGGCTTGCCTTCTCCCTTTTGCCACCCCACTGCCTCTTACAGCCTGTTGTGGTGCTGCGGATCCCTCCCCCTCTGTACTGCTGTCCTCTCTCGGATTGCCACCTTCCCAGGTTGGGTCAATTACTTCATCGTCCACCACCTCCTCTTCCAATTCCTAACTCTGATCATCCTCCTGACTTGTTGACAAATGTGTCTCATCCTCATCATCAACCTCTTGAGACACTAATTGCCATTGACTTATTGGCAACTGTGTCTCATCATCATCATCCACCTCATAAAACACTAATTGCCATTCCCCACCGTCATCTTCTTGTGACTGTGGATGCTCAAGAGTCTGGGAATCAGGGCACAAGATCTCATGTCCCTCTTCAAGTGGGCATGTCGAGAGGCCCAAATGAAGGAATGGCAATGAAAAGAGCTCCTTGGAATATCCAAGTGTGGGATCACTTGTTTGGCAAGACTCTCCATGGTGGGAGGAAGGAGTATCAGGGTGAGGATTGTGTTGACCAGACTCTTGGCTACTGAGACTGGACTTGATGGAAGACAGGCTGGTGCTTAACCTATTGGAAGCATTATCTGCTGCAATCAAACCGACCAACTGGTCGCACTGGTCTGACTTTGAGAGAGATGTCCTGCGCCGCCCTTCAAACTGGGACACGAAGCTCAGTATCGTGGATGATTGTTTTTCTTGTGCTCTGGCAGTAGGCACAGTTTCAATGCGCCCAGGGCCATGGCCTCTGCGTGCACCATCAGCATCACTGCCACTTCCCTATCCCTTACTGCTCAGCTTCTTCATATTAAATGTTATATTTGCTTGAAAGTATGTCTTTAGCGTATGATTTGTAAAAAAGGTATTTGGTATGTGGAAACGTCACACACGAGATATACTGCAGATAATGTCAATGCTGTCACCAGCGTCTAATAAAAAATTACAGGGAATGTCACAGGTATTTGGGATGTGAAAACGTTGCACGAGAAATTCCGCAGATAATGTCACTGATGTCACCAGCGGCTAATAAAAAATTACAGGGAATGTCACAGGTGTTTGGGATGTGGAAACGTCACACAGGAGATATACCGCAAAGAATATCGCTGATGTCAGCAGTGGCTTATAAAAAATTACAGGGAATGTCACAGGTATTTGGTATGTGGAAAGGTTACACAGGAGAAATACCGCAGATAATGTCACTGATTTCAGCAGCAGCTAATAAAAAATTACAGGAAATGTCACAGGTATTTTGGATGTGGAAACGTCACACAGAGATGAACCCCAGATACTGTCACTGTCCGCAGCAGACACTATCTACTGAAAAAGTACACTGGATGTCACTGATATTTTATTGATGTGCACATGTTACACAGGAGATGTAGCGCAGATAATGTCGCTGTCCGCAGTGGACACCATCTACGGAAAAAGTACACTGGATGTCGCAGATATTTTTGGGATGTGCACACGTTACACAGGAGATGTAGCACAGATAATGTCGCTGTCTGCAACGGCCTAACAATTGCGCGCTATTTAGCGCAGGATGCGCTAAAAATAGATATTGCTGCCACACACAATAGTCCTTAAAAGGATTTTTGGGTCTGTAAAGCTGTAGCAATTTAGCGCAGGTTGCGCTAAAAAATATATATTGCTGATGCCACACACAACAGTAGTCCTTAAAAGGACTTTTGGGTCTCTGACAAGTTTTTCAACTTAAAAAAAACTAATTTCACTCCCTACACTATCTTTCCCTTCTTCAGCACAGCTCTCCCTCACTAACACTGAGCCGAACACGTGTCATCAGGTGCAATCGCGTTTCGGCCAGCCAATCACTGTAATGCAAGTGACCAACATGGCTATGGCATTACAGTAATGGGCAGTACCTACCTGCATGTTTATTGGCTGCGTAGCACGTAGTCATGTTCCGAGCATCAAGATGTATGCTGAGCATCAAAAATACACTGGATGTCACAGATATTTTTGGGATGCGCACACGTTACACTGGAGATGTAGCGCAGATAATGTCGCTGTCTGCAGTGGCCTAACTATTGCACACTATTTAGCACAGGATGCGCTAAAAATAGATATTGCTGCCACACACAATAGTCCTTAGAAGGACTTTTGGATCTGTAAAGTTTTAGCAATTTAGCGCAGGTTGCGCTAAAAATATATATTGCTGCTGCCACACACAATAATAGTCCTTAAAAGGACTTTTGGGTCTGTAAAGTTTTAGCAATTTAGCGCAGGTTGTGCCAAATATATATATTGCTGCTGCCACACATAACAATAGTCCTTAAAAGGACTTTTGGGTCTCTGACAAGTTTTTCAACTTAAAAAAAAAAAAAATCCACTCCCTACACTGTCTTTCCCTTCATACGCTCTGCTCTCCCTGACTAACACTGAGCCAGACACGTGTCATCGGGTGCTATATAGCCCCCAATGATGCGTTTCGGCCAGCCAATCACTGTGATGCCAGTAACCAACATGGCTATGGCATTACAGTAATGAGCAGTACCTACCTGCACGTTTATTGGCTGCGTAGCACGTAGCCATTTGCCGAGCATCGAGATGCTCGAGCTGAACTAGTGTTCGGCCGAGCATGCTCGATCAACGCTAAAAGTTATATATTTAAGTATGACTTCACATTTATCAGAGTTTGAAGAAAAATGCTTCACAATTGAAGCATACAAGTAAATGCTAAAACAGACATATCAGATTAACTGTTGATCCTCTTTAAAGCCTGTACAGACCTAGTACTTTACTGCTGGCTTGTTATAACTCTATACACATGAACAACAGTGTAAGGCCTCTTTCAGACGGGCGTTGCGGGTGCACTCCGTCAAACAGTGCGGGTGCGTTGCGGGAATCGCCGCGATTTTTCCCTGCGAGTGCAAAGCGCTGTCATGCGTTTTGCACGCGCGGGAGAAAAATCGGCACTTTTGGTACCCAGACCCGAACCTGCACTTCTTCACAGAAGTGCATGTTTGGGTCAGAAATATCTCGCTGGTATTATTTCACATTATAACATAGTTATAATGTAAAATAATACCCTTGGCCATCTCCCTAATGTTTAAACAGGTGCAGAATGGGTTAAAAATAATAAACTAATCATAACTTACCTGTTCCATTTGATCGCGAAGCCCGGCCTCCTCTCCGTTAGCTTGAAAGATGAAAAGGACCTGTAATGATGTCACAGCATCACATGGCCCAATCACCTGCTCCATCACTATGGTGATGGAGCATGTGATTGGTCCATGTGACCACGTGACATCATCCAAGGTCCTAAGCACTAGCCACAGCCTGAGGATAGTGATTAAGGACCTTGGATGATGTCACATGGTCACATGGACCAATCACATGCTCCATCACCATAGTGATGGAGCAGGTGATTGGGCCATGTGATGTGACGTCATCACAGGTCCTTTAGATCATCGATGCTGCAGGGAAAGAGAGGACAGATCGCGACTCACGCGATCAAGTGGCTAAGGTAAGTTAACTTTATTATTTTTAACCCCTTCCTCTTCATTTTACACAGCATTCTTTATTAAGAATGCTATTATTTCCCTTATAACCATGTTATAAGGGGAAATAATAGAGATTGGGTCCCGTTGCTAAGCAACAATGCGGGAAAATCGCAACGCATCCGCACTTGGTTGCGGATGCTTGCGATTTTCCCGCATCCCCATTCACTTCTATGGGGCCTGCGCTGCGTGAAAACGCAGAATATAGAACATGCTGCGATTTTCACGCAACGCAGAAGTGATGCGTGAAAATCACCGCTCATGTGCACAGCCCCATAGAAATGAATGGGTCCGGATTCAGTGCGGGTGCAATGCGTCCTCCTCACGCATTGCACCCGCGCGGAAAACTCGCCCGTGTGAAAGGGGCCTAAATCTTGTGCTGGTTTTATATTGAGCTCATAGGAGATAGAAATGTAGCAAACTCTAAGCCATGAGAAGTAAAGAACCTGGGGAGGTACTAAAACACAAAGCATATTAGAAAGCTAAATAATGTTTCATTATAAAATCATTAAAGTGGACTTGTATAAAACCAGAAAGCTTTGCATTAACCAGAATATATCAGAAAGAATGTACTTTGGCTTAAACTAAACACCAAGTAGGATATTTATCATGCCAAAAGTAACGTAAAGCTGTTGCTAGTCTTGGTGCATGGCGTATGTGCAGCAAAACTTGAGACTTTTACCAGTTCACTTCAAGTAGCAAGAAAGGGGGGGGGGGGTCGGGCAGGCCTAGTACATTTATTATTTCCCACATCAGGTTTTGACATGGAAAATGGCGTAAATCTATACTAGCAAGAGGGCTGGTGTAGAGTTAAGTCTGTTGCATGGCCGAAGTGCCAAACGTTTATAGAGGCCTGTGGCTCCACATAACTTTGGTGGTACCTCTGGCAGTGAAGAGGGACTTGAGACCACAGTGGAAAATGGTGGCCTTTATAAATCTCCCCCTAAATTAATCATGTTTTTTCTCAAACTAAAGGAGCATTTACACTCGTTTACATACAGTGTTCCTTCCCGACAGTCGGCTGCACGTTAGTGGACGTGAAGCTCTGCATTTATATGCAGTGATCCCCTCCACAGTATTAACAATGAGGGATTGCTGCTGCAATCACTTGTCCCCATACAAAATCATTGCTCCTGGGCAGCAGAGAGATGTTTAGATCGCATGATCTGCTGCCCAGGAACCATGATTGAGGTGTCCTCACTTCAGATCATTTTATCCGATGAACAAGCATTTCACTAATTCGTCGAGTGATCTGCAGCACCTTTAGACGGACAGATTATCAGGAACCAGCGATAATTGACCAAAATATGGGCCGTATAAATCCACCTTAAGAAATAATAAACACAATGGGGTAGATTTACTATCAAAAATGTGTCTGTTTTTAGCCCACTTATATGCCAAAAAACTAGCATGCATGCTTTGCATTTGCCAACTGTTTGACATATTTTTCTAAGCTTTTTGCGCCTTATCTGATAAGGGCTGTTCACCGTGTTGGATCCGTCCTGCCGCTATTTCTCTGTGCCGCCGGACTGCCGCTCCGTCCACAATGATTATACTGGGGGCAGGGGTGGAGTTACGGCACAGCATGGTGAGAGACCGCCGGACTAAAAAGTCAGACATGTCGTAGTTTTAGTCCGGCGGCCTCTCTTTGTGCACTGGCGTGCTGCGCCGTAACTCTGCCCCGCCCCCATTATAGTCAATAGGGACAGAGCGGCAGTCCGGCGGCACGGCGAAATAGCGGCAGGATCCGTCCTGCCGCAAGTGTGAAACTAGCCTTAGACTAAATAGTTTTGTTTTCGCATGGGTATTTTTTTGGTGCACGGAAAAAATTTTGGCACACGAATGAAACTAGTGTAAATTTGGCACAGTATTTACAATATTCCAAATTTATAGAGGTCCATGCACCTGAATAGTACATTTGTCTAATATTAGGACTGTGATTTGTATTCTTAGATGTTGTAAAGGGCGACACGATTAGTAAATCTGTGCCATTAAATTGCAGAATAAGTTAAGTGATCAGAGGAGACACTTAACTGCATAAAAATAGTCAGAATGGTTCAGAAAATGTCCTGGCATCCTGTTCCATACCAGTGGGTTTACATATCAGGAGATACCTTAAAATAACCTAGTGTGACAGCATAATCTCACATAAAAGATATGCAACAGTAAACTAGCAGTAAACCATAACCAGGAAAATAATTGCACTTTGTTATTCTGTGGAAGCAATTTTTAATTTCTATGTGAATTGTTTAGACCTTTTGCTCCAAGCAACACTGCTCAGATCATTGATTCCCCTTTAGTTCAAACACAACATTATCTTCACATATGGCCACAGGCAGCTTTTCATATATCAAGAACCTTTCCACTCTTATTGTTCTGTCCCAGCACTGGAAAATTCATTTCAGTATTGTTACAGATCAATTCTGCTTTCATTTTACTATTCCTTTTATTAGTAGTGTTGGGCACTAATATGCGAATCGCAAATTTTAATCGCGAATATCGCCACTTCGAGAATTTGCGAAGATTTTGAATATATATTCGTATTTGTGAATATTCTAGATTTATTTTCGTCTAAACCCATGATCCCTCCCTGTTTCTTGCTTGTGGGCCAATGAGAAGGCAGCAATGTCTTTGTCTGAGCTTACATCCCTAGCAACCAATAAGAAAGTTGCCTACCCCTTACTATATAAGAACCTCCCCAGCAGCAATTTCTACCATTTTTTGCCGTTCTGAGAGAGACAGCAGGGTGATTGCTGTGCTTTGTGCTTTGCTGTGTCATTACATTAGATAGTTAGTTAGCTTATATATATATAATATATTACAGATAGTTAGTGGGAGATAGTCAGTGTAGGTTGGATAGTGATATAGTATAGCTGTTCCAGTGCAGGGTGTTAGGTAGTGTGGTTCTGCTGTCCATACATACATGCTACATACATAGTGCTGTGATGTCACAAGTTCACTACAATACTTAGTGCACCAATCAGTAATATGTAGACAGACCTGCAAAAATGTGAAGTTTCACTTATTGCGCCAAAATATGCGCATCATTAATTGCAGATTTGCACAATTGCGAATATATTGGAGCACTCTATCTACATTTAAAGCTATTGTAATGTTCTGCTGTGCCAACCATTTTCTCCAGTCTCAGGAAACTTCTAGCAGCTTAAAAAATGTAGCAAAAGTGACCCATGCCTGTATTGTACACACAATACGCGCATATTACAGTGCCGATTTTCGCAATCATGAAAATATTCGTGAATTTATGACGAATATTCGCCCTAATTTTCGGGAAATATTGCAAATTCGAATATTGCCCCTGCCGCTCATTACTAGTTATTAGTTAGGCAACAGCACCATCTAGCGGTGGTAAAAATGTATTACACTTGTGTTTCTTGTTAATAAAGATTATTGTATTTGTGGGAGGTGCAAAGCATTGTGGGAGTATAATGCATTCTGGGAAAGAGAAGCCCAGTCTTCAGTCTCCATGTTACAGGACATCAGCAGAGCTGTCTCCTGCATTTCTCCTGCATTCCTCCTTCTTAAACCCCACCATCTTTGTGCAAGTATATCTGGTTAGTGAGCTCTAGCTTGTTTCAGGGATATTATGTTTTGCAGTGATGTTTAGCTAGCTGTAGTATTACTCAAGGAACATGTTATGACTGTTAGATAGCTAGATATGCGATCCTATGTATCGACAGCCATTTTGGACATATGCTCAGAGTTAATGTAATGTTGTAGTACAAGTTGTTCTATGCTTTCTGCTGTACATGCTATTTTATATTCTTTATACTAATACATGTTATTTGTATTCTTATAGTTTTAGCCACAATTAACAATGCTGTTGACCAATAAACAGACTACAGAAAACAGTCCTCTTATTTGGAAGACAGGACTGGTTTATGCTGAATGTCAGACTGCACACTGTGTGAACGTATATGAAGACAGAACACTTATAATATATATGTTGGATCCAGAACTTTTGAGAATCAATAAGGAGAGCCTCAAGGTGCTATATGCAGTTCTTCATGAATAGAGTTGCCACATTGGCAGTGTATAATAACATAGGACAGAGCTTAGCATATACAGTACAGTGCTCCGGAGACAGCAATGCTGATTAACACTCTCTTACCCTGTGTTGTAAATGTACAGTTCTTGAATATAATGTTCAGCGATTACACAGGCAGTTGGGAGGTTTGGAGAAAACTCTGCAGCAGATCAGCACTAGTAAAGGGAGATGGATTCATTTTTCATCCCAGCATCAGTCCCAGCATTGCAATTGGCAGGGCTAACATTTTTATAATCATTAGGTGAATATCGGACCAACCTGCTTATTTGTGCAGCATCACTTGCCCATGTAATGCGTATGGCGGTGACCCAACTCTTAATGCAGTTGTTGGTTGAAGGATTAGGTTGTTAAGTTTCAATATACTCAATTATTTATTCTGAAAGTAAATAAGCCAATGCCATAGATGTCTAACAGCAGCTTATTCCCTTCCCCCCTTTGAGAACATATAGATGCATGGCTGAGTATGCATGTGTATAGGGTGGTCAAGAAGAATAGCTGTGGCCGACAGCTTTGTGAGATATACATGTATGGCCAAAAAGTTTCTGCGGATGTCCAGGGGCTGTGCAGTGGGTTAATATTGATTACCTATTTGGGATGAGCAGTTGTCATTACACTGAGACATCTATACAAAGGAGATGACTCGCAAGTAATTTTGAAGAGGAAGTAATGCATGAGTAAACAGCTGATCAGTGGGGGTGCTGGAATACCTGCTGATCTGATATTGATAAACTATCCTCAGGATAGGTCATCAATACTAACCCACTGCACAACCCCTTTAATTAGAGATGAGCGAAGTTCTTCAAGATTCGATTTGGCTGCAATGACAGGGAATGGTGATTGCATTGCTCCCCTTATTGAACCTCTCAGATGCCGCATTCATTGCTGATCACTGCATCTGAGATCAATATAAAAGCCTTTTAGGGGTTGCTCCAAAAAAATTAAATAATTGAATTGTACTTACCTCATCTATTTGAGTGTGAAGAAGACGCCATGTCCATCTTGCTTGAAGATCCAGTGTGAAATCTCGCATGGCGCATGATGACATCATCACATCGGCTGGAGTGATAACGTCATACATCACCGAGCATGAGATTTCACACGGAATCTTCAAGCAAGATGGCTGCGGTGGCCTCTTCGTGCTCAAATGGATGAGGTAAGTTTAACTTTTTACATTTTTACCATGAGTCCAGGGAAAATTGATTTGTTACCACAAAGCACTAGGGCATTCTGCTTCGTGGCTAATCAAATTCGTATCGAGGTCCACTTCGTTAACTTCGATTCGCTCCACACTACCTTTAATATTTCCATGTACAGTACATGCATAAGGGTATATATGTGTAGATATCAGGCTAAATGAAAATTTAAGTTCATTCTGCTGGCATTTTTTGTGTCTAGCTTGAACTTATCTGTGCACCATTTTGAATTCAATCAAGTGGACACTTGTAGCAAGACATTGTTACAAAGAAACGCGGGATCCATCTGGATGGACTGGAAAGGGCTATTGTTACAGATGGATTTAAATGAAGGCTAGAAAATTGTTTTTCTTTAGGAGTGGAAGAATCCTACCATATAATACAAAGTCATTCTTGAGTTTGGCTTATTCCAGCATTTCTAGCCGTCTTTCTATTATGTTGTTGACTTACCAGACATGTCATTACAGGTTTTCTATAGTGGACACACTGATTGTAATGTGTGTTTTTAAACGAGTTCTCAAATTCTCTATTTTGTAAAACTAAGAGAAAGTCACTTTCTAAGCCACTTACTAATGTATTGTTATTGTCCATATTGCTTCCTTTGCTGGCCAGACTCATTTGTTCATCATATTATACACTGATCATTTCCATGGTTACGACCACACTGCAATCCACCAGCGGTGGCCGTACTTGAACAGTATTGGAAAATGTGCCAGCCTATGTGCGCTCCTAGGGTCCCAGCCACCAGAATGGCCAGAGCTTTTTTCTATAATGTACAAGCATGACCACTACTGCTAGATTGTAGAGTGGTCATAACCATGGAAACGAGAAGTGCATAGTATGATGGAAAAATAAATCCAGCCAAGCAAAGCAAGCAATATGGATAATGCCGTTCTAAGGATGGTAAGGCCTGAGCAGGTACAGGCGCTAGTCAATTGGGTGGCCGACAGTGGATCCAGCATGTTCACAACATTATCTCCCACCCAGTCTTCTGCAGAAAGCGCACAGGTGGCGCCTTAAAACCAAGCCCATCAGTCTGTCACATCACCCCCATGCATATCAGGGAAACTGTCTGAGCCTCAAGTTATGCAGCAGTCTCTTATGCTGTTTGAAGACTTTGCTGGCAGGGTTTCCCAAGGGAATCCGCCTAGCCCTTTCCTAGTGGTGGAAGACATAGAATGCACTGATGCACAACCACTGATGTTTCCTGATGATGAGGACATGGGAATACCACCTCATCGGAGTCCGCACATCTCCTCTGATGACGAAACACAGGTGCCAACTGCTGTGTCTTTTTGCAGTGTGCAGACCGAACAGGAGGTCAGGGAGGAAGACTGTGTGGAAGACGATGCAGGGGACGATGAGGTCCTAGACCCCACATGGAATGAAGGTCGTGCCACTGACTTTCATAGTTCAGAGGAAGAGGCAGTGGTGAGACCGAGCCAACAGCGTAGCAAAAGAGGGAGCAGGGGGCAAAAACAGAACAGCCGCAGCCAAGAGAGTTCGCCTGCTACTGGCCACCGCCACCAGGGACCGAGCATCCCAAAGGCAGCTTCAAGGAGTCCACTGGCATGGCACTTCGTTAACCGCTACAGGACCGCCTAACGCAGGGATGCGTCCTGTGGGCGGTCCTGTAGCTCTGAGACGACGCATCGCCGCGTCATCTCGCGAGAGCCGAGACTTCCTGTGAACGCGTTCACAGTGAAGCGCGTCTCGGCAGTTCTGCTACAGCCTGCCAGCGATGATCCATCGCTGGCAGGCTGTAGATGCGAAATAAATCGCATCAAACAGCTATAACAGACGCTGTTTTGTGAACAGCGTCTGATATAGCTGCTACCTGGTCCTCTGGTGGTCCCATTTGCTGGGATCGACCACCAGAGGACCAGGTAACACAGTAAAGTTGCACCAAACACTACCCTAACCCCCCACCCTCACCTATTAACCCCTTGATCACCCCATCTAGACCCCTGATCACCCCCTGTCATTGATCACACCCCTTGTAAGGCTCCATTCAGACGTCCATATGTGTTTTGCGGATCCGTGGATTCACGGTTCCGCAGATCGGATCCGTGGATTCACGGATCCGCGGATTCGCGGATCCTCAAAACACGGACACCAGCAATGTGCTTTCCGCATTTTGCAGATCCGCACATTGCCAGAACTATATAGAAAATGCTTTTTCTTGTCCGCAATTGCGGACAAGAATAGGACATGTTCTATATTTTTGCGGAACGGAAGTGCAGACCCGGAAGCGCGGATCCGTAATTCCGGATCCGAGCGGGACAAAGTCTGTCCCCATAGAAATGAATGGGTCCACAATTCCGTTCCGCAAACAGAATTTCGGACGTGTGAATGGGGCATAAGGGTCTCTTATCACCGCCAGTTAGTTAGCTACTTGTTAGGTAGCTAGCGCCCAGCCCACCGCACCGCAGTCACTGATTTTGGCAGAGTTTTTTTCATCCACATTGATCGATGCGAACGAAAAAATCTGTGCCGTTCATTTTTTTTTTTTTTTTTCAGCGCAGAGGCTGAAGGGAAAAAAAAATCTCATTACCCGCTCAATATAAGGAGAATCGCAGATACTCCTAATGCTGGCCATACGTGTAATGATTGCGGAGACCCTCAAATGCCAGGACAGTATAAATACCCCACATGTGACCCCATTTTAGAAAGAAGACACCCCAAGGTATTCCGTGAGGGGTACGGTGAGTTCATGCAAAATTTTATTTTTTGTCACAAGTTAGTGGAATATGAGACTGTAAAAAAAAATTAAAAAAAATCAATTTCCGCTAACTTGTGCCAAATTTTTTTTTTTCTGTTAACTCGCCATACCCCTCACAGAATACCTTGGGGTGTCTTCTTTCCACAATAGGGTCACTTGTGGGGTTTTTATACTGACCTGGCATTTTAGGGGCCCTAAAGCGTGAGAATCCAAATGCGTAAAAATGGCCTGTGAAATCCTAAAGGTACTCATTGGTTTTAGGGCCCCTTTGCGCATCTTGGCTGCAAAAAAGTGTCACTCATGTGGTATCGCCGTACTCAGGAGAAGTAGGGAAATGTGTTTTGGGGTGTATTTTTACATATACCCATACTGTGTGTGAGAAATATCGCTGTAAATGACAACTTTTTAAATTTTTTTATTCAAAGTTGTCAATTTACAGAGATATTTCTCTCACCCAGCATGGGTATATGTAGAAATACACCCCTAAACACATTGCCCTACTTCTCCTGAGTACGGCGATACCACATGAGTGACACTTTTTTGCAGCCAAGATGCGTAAAGGGGCCCCAAGTCGAATGAGTACCTTTTAGGAGGGCATTTTTACGCATTTTTCTTCTCACGCTTTAGGGCCCCTAAAATGCCAGGGCAGTATAAATACCCCACATGTGACCCCATTTTGGAAAGAAGACACCCGAAGGTATTCGCTGAGGGGCATAATGAGTCCATGAAAAATTAAACTTCTTGTCAAAAGTTAGCGGAAAGGGAGACTTTGTGAGAAAAAACAATAAAAAATCAATTTCCACTAACTTGTGCCAAAAAAAAAAATGTTCTATGAACTCGCCATGCCCCTCATGGAATACCTTGGGGTGTCTTCTTTCCAAAATGGGGTCACATGTGGGGTATTTCTACTGCCCTTGCATTTTAGGGGCCCTAAAGCGTGAGAAGAAAAATGCGTAAAAATGCCCTCCTAAAAGGTACTCATTGGAATTTGGGCCCCTTTGCGCATCTTGGCTGCAAAAAAGTGTCACACATGTGGTATCGCTGTACTCAGGAGAAGTAGGGCAATGTGTTTTGGGGTGTATTTTTACATATACCCATGCTGGTTGAGAGAAATATCTCTGTAAATTGCCAACTTTGAATAAAAAAAAGGAAAAAAGTTGTCGTTTACAGCGATATTTCTCACACGCAGCATGGGTATATGTAAAAATACAACCCAAAACACATTGCCCTACTTCTCCTGAGTATGGTGATACCACATGAGTGACACTTTTTTGCAGCCTGGGTGCGCAAAGGGGCCCTAAAACCAATTAGTACCTTTAGGTTTTACATGGCAGCTCACAATTTAGCCCCGCCCAAAATGCCAGAACAGTAAACACACCCCACAAATGACCCCATTTCGGAAAGTAGACACCCCAAGGTATTAACTGAGGGGCATAGTCAGTCCGTCTGAGATTTTTTTTTGCCAGAAGTTAGCAGAAATTGAAACTTTTTTTTTTTCTCAGAAAGTGTCATTTTCCGCTAACTTGTGAAAAAAATGAAATGATACATGAACTCACCATGCCCCTCCGCGAATACTTTGGGGTGTCTTCTTTCTAAAATGGTGTCATTTGGGGGTATTATACTTTCCGGCATTGTAGCACCTGAAGGAACATGACAGGTGCTCAGAAAGTCAGAGCTGCTTCAAAATGCCGAAATTCACTTTTTTGCACCATAGTTTGTAAACGCTATAACTTTTACCCAAACCAATAAATATACACTTATTGGACTTTTTTTTATCAAAGACATGTAGAACAATAAATTTAGAGAAAATTTATATAGAAATGTAGTTTTTTTTTGAAAAATTTCACAACAGAAAGTGAAAAATGTCATTTTTTTGCAAAAATGTCGTTAAATTTGTATTAATGGCAAAAAAAGTAAAAATGTCAGCAACAATGAAATACCACCAAATAAAAGCTCTATTAGTGAGAAGAAAAGGAGGTAAAATTCATTTGGGTGGTAAGTTGTATGACGGAGCAATAAACAGTGAAAGTAGTGTAGTGCGGAATTGTAAAAAGTGGCCTGGTCATTAAGGGTGTTTAAGCTAGGGGGGTTGAAGCGGTTAAACAATGTTCTGACGACAAGACCCGAGTGGTTTGTATGCTGTGCAATCAGAGCCTGAAGCGAGGCATTAACGTTCTGAACCTTAGCACATCCTGCATGACCAGGCATCTACATGTAAAGCATGAACTGCAGTGGAGTAAACACCTTAAAAGCAAGGAACTCACTCTGGCTCCCCCTGCTTCCTCTTCTGCTGCTGCCTCGGCCTCTTCCTCCGCCTCGGGAGGAACATTGGCACCTGCCGCCCACCAAACAGAGGATGTGCCACCGACACCACCACCTGCGTCACCAAGCATCTCCACCATGTCACACGGCAGCGTTCAGCTCTCCATCTCACAAACCTTGGAGAGAAAGCGTAAATTCCCACCTAGCCACCCTCGAGCCCTGGGCCTGAATGCCAGCATTTCTATACTACTGGCCTTTGAAATGCTGTCATTCAGGCTGGTGGACACAGACAGCTTCAAACAGCTGATGTCCATGGCTGTCCCACAGTATGTTGTTTCCAGCCGCCACTACTTCTCCAAGACAGCCGTACCTTCCCTGCACAACCAAGTATCCAATAAAATCAAGTGTGCACTGCGCAACACCATCTGTGGCAAGGTCCACCTAACCACAGATACGTGGACCAGTAAGCACGGCTAGGGACGCTATATCTCCCTAACTGCACACTGGGTAAATGTAGTGGCGGCTGGGCCGCAGGCGGAGAGTTCCTTGGCGCACGTCCTTCCGCCGCCAAGGATCGCAGGGCATAATTCTTTGCCTCCTGTAGCCTCCTCCTCTGCTTCCACCAGCTCATCCAGTCAGCCACACACCTTCACCACCAACTTCAGCACAGCCCGGGGTAAACGTCAGCAGGCCATTCTGAAACTCATATGTTTGGGGGACAGGCCCCACACCGCGCAGGAGTTGTGGCGGGGTATTGAACAACAGACCGACCAGTGGTTGCTGCCAGTGGGCCTCAAGCTTGGCCTGGTGGTGTGCGATAATGGGCGAAATCTCGTCGCAGGTCTGGGACTAGCCGGTTTGACGCACATCCCTTGCCTGGCGCATGTGCTGAATTTGGTGGTGCAGAAGTTCATTCACAACTACCCCGACATGTCAGAGCTGCTGCATAAAGTGCGGGCCGTCTGTGCGCGCTTCCAGCGTTCACATCCTGCCGCTGCTCGCCTGTCTGCGCTACAGCGGAACTTCGGGCCTTCCCACTCACTGCCTCATATGGGACGTGCCCACCAGGTGGAACTCCACCTTGCACATGCTGGAGAGACTGTGCGAGCAGCAGCAGGCCATAGTGGAGTTTCAGCTGCAGCACGCACGCGTCAGTCGCACTGCAGAACAGCACCACTTCACCACCAATGATTGGGCCTCCATGCGAGACCTGTGTGCCCTATTGCGCTGTTTCGAGTACTCCACCAACATGGCCAGTGGCGATTACACCATTATCAGCGTTACAATACCACTTCTATGTCTCCTTGAGAAAACGCTTAGGGCGATGATGGAAGGGGAGGTGGCCCAGGAGGAGGAGGAGGAGGATGAGGTGTAATTTTTAGCACTTTTAGGCCAGTCTGTTAGAAGTGGCTCAGAGGGAGGTTTTTTGCAACAGCAGAGGCCAGGTACAAATGTAGCCAGCCAGGGCCCACTACTGGAGGACGAGGAGGATGAGGAGGAGGTGGAGGAGGATGAGGATGAAGCAGGTTCACAGCAGGGTGGCACCCGACACAGCTCAGACCCATCACTGGTGCGTGGCTGGGGGGATAAGGAGGACGACGACGATATGCCTCCCACAGAGGACAGCTTGTCCTTACCTCTGGGGAGCCTGGCACACATGAGCGACTACATGCTGCAGTGCCTGCGCAACGACAGCAGAGTTGCCCACATTTTAACGTGTGCGGACTACTGGGTTGCCACTCTGCTGGATCCCCGGTACAACGATAATGTTCCCACCTTACTTCCTGCACTGGAGCATGATAGGAAGATGCGTGAGTACAAGTGCATGCTGGTAGACGCGCTCCTGAGAGCATTCCCAAATGTCACATGGGAACAGGTGGAAGCTCAAGGCGAAGGCAGAGGAGGAGCAAGAGGTCGCCAACGCAGCTGTGTCACAGCCAGCTCCTCTGAGGGCAGGGTTAGCATGGCAGAAATGTGGAAAAGTTTTGTCTCCACGCCACAGCTAACTGCACCACCACCTGATACGGAACGTGTTAGCAGGAGGCAGCATTTCACTAACATGGTTGAACAGTACGTCTGCACACCCCTCCACGTACTGACTGATGGTTCGGCCCCATTTAACTTCTGGGTCTCCAAATTGTCCACGTGGCCAGAGTTAGCATTTTATGCCTTGGAGGTGCTGGCCTGCCCGGCGGCCAGCATTTTGTCTGAACGTGTATTCAGCATGGCAGGGGACGTCATTACTGACAAACGCAGCCACCTGTCCACAGCCAACGTGGACAAGCTAACGTTCATAAAAATGAATCAGGCATGGATCCCACAGGACCTGTCCCTCCCTTGTGCAGAATAGACATTTATAACTGCCTCCCCCTCAACCATGTATTCTTGTACTCCGGGGCACTTCTTTATTGAATCCTCATTTTTTTAACTTTACCATGATCTTGCGGTGCAACCCAAAGTTGAATGAACCTCTCCTCAATCTGGGCACCAGGGCCTAAATAACTGAAAGTGGCCTTTTCCAGTGGTGGGTGATATGACGCATGATTCCTTGCTGTGGGACCTCTCTCCTCTGTCTGGGTGCTGGGGCCGAAATAACTGAAAGTGGCTTTCTCCAGTGGTGGGTGATATGACGCATGATTCCTTGCTGTGGGACCTCTCTCCTCTGTCTGGGTGCTGGGGCCGAAATAACTGAAAGTGGCCTTCTCCAGTGGTGGGTGAAATGACGCATGATTCCTTGCTGTGGGACCTCTCTCCTCTGTCTGGGTGCTGGGGCCGAAATAACTAAAAGTGGCCTTCTCCAGTGGTGGGTGATATGACGCATGATTCCTTGCTGTGGGACCTCTCTCCTCTGTCTGGGTGCTGGGCCGAAATAACTGAAAGTGACCTTCTCCAGTGGTGGGTGATATGACGCATGATTCCTTGCTGTGGGACTTCTCTCCTCAGTCTGAGTGCTGGGGCCGAAATAACTAAAAGTGGCCTTCTCCAGTGGTGGGTTATATGACGCATGATTCTCTGCTATGGGAACTCTCTCCAATTGATATTGGTTAATTTTTTTAATTTTTAATTTTAATTTTAATTCATTTCCCTATCCACATTTGTTTGCAGGGCATTTACCTACATTTTGCTGCCTTTTGCAGCCCTCTAGCCCTTTCCTGGACTATTTTACAGCCTTTTTAGTGCCTAAAAGTTCGGGTCCCCATTGACTTCAATGGGGGTTCGCGATAAAGTTCGGGTCGAGTTCGGATCCCGAACCCGAACTTTTTCGGGAAGTTCGGCCGAACTTCCCGAACCCTAACTTCCAGGTGTTCGCTCATCTCTAAATATGGATAATAACAATATATTATTAAGTGTCTTGTGAAAACTTCCTCTACATGATAAAGGCCATTTGCTGAAGTGAGACAACCTCTTTAAGATATAGTATGGTACTCTCACTTTGTGGGGATATTTTTTTCTCAATTGTGCTAAATTCAACCGTCCTATGTCTGTCATCCACTACATTTGTATGCTTTCTTGTGAATGGACTTATTTTACTTTGGTAGGTAGATTAGCACTCTTTCCACAAAGAAAGGAAAGCTGAGTCTCTGATACAAGCTGATAGATACAGGAGATATCCTAAAGTCAATGTTTGACCTTTTAAATAGGTCTTGAGACATAATTTATAGCTAAGCTAGTACCTTATTGGCATGATTAGCTGTTTCGGGATGATTGTACCTCATCAGTGCAGAGCAGAGAGAACCAGTTTAATGGATGAGAGGCCAAGGTCAGGATCCAGAGGGTAGTATTTCTACAAATTAGGTACTTCTTAGCTACAACCTCAAATTATGTCTTAAGGCTTGTTTAAAATGTTAAATGCTGACCTATAGGATAGCTACCTTTCACTTGGTGGTACCAGATGCTCAGCCTTACCTTCTTTTTTAAAAGAGTGCTAATTTGGTTTAGTTTAGACTTATGGCCAAATTCTTCTTCTAGAGAATATGTTGATGAATGTGACTGAAAAGCATTTGCAAATAGATTTTATAAATTCTACACCTGCTTAGGATGTGAGGGTAGCAGTAATGTTGCCAGGATACATATCATTTCCAGCATTGAAGATAAGAAACCCAATAATTATTTAATCAACTATAACTGTGAGAGACAACTAAGATGGGCCACTTCCCTTATTGTCCTCTGTAATAATTTCTGTTCGCAACAGATTGGCAATCTATTATTTGTGAAATTTACATTTTTGCTGCTTTTAAATTTTGCTGTGTATATGGATCTGCGCTACAAGATAGTTGATCAATGTATAATTATTGGGATCCCCACAACCACTAGAAAAAGAGTATATATATGAAAGCCACTCCTAAAAAATAACTTTTATTACGACTTTTTTGTACTCATGAATATCATGATCATGAGTAGCGTGACCAATTTTTGACAGAGATCGTACCACACATTGAGGATCTAGGTACGAGTTCTTTTTGGTATTACGCAGTAATTTGACGAGGGACGGCTGCAAGGTAAGTGAGGGCAGGCACGAGGACGAGGGGCTCCTACCATCAGGGGGTGCCCTCGGGCTGAGCCTTAGTGAGGTTACCATACCAGGGACAGCCACTGCGTGCCGTAGTCAATATTCTTTTCTTGTGTACCTGCAACCTTCCCCTAGTTTATGGGGAGTATTTTTCCTCCTGACATTGGGGGTGGTTTTTAATAGAGTCCTAATAAAAGTTATTTTTTAGGAGTGGCCTTCATATATATATTTTTTATGGTTGTGTCCTATAGAAAGCACACCCACCAATATCTTAAGCAATCTTTTCCTTTTTCTTTGTTATTTGTTACATGATTGAGTATGGCCAGCTTTCTTCAGAGTTCCCTGTTTACTGAAGCATTGGAAGTAGAGGCTAAGGAGATTTTTTCTGAGAAAGACATTCCTGGTTTGACCTCTCTGAGCTGTAAAAATTGTTTCCAGGAACTATATATCAGTCATAAGGAGAACGTAAAGTCCTGGTGGGAAATTAAATCCCTGGAAAATTACATTGCACAGTCTATAGTACCAAAAGGGCTGAGAATTATATTGACCCCGGCGGAACGTATTAGGACACCGTCTTTATTACTGAAGTGGGAAGAAGAGCTCACCAGAAGCTCTCTTAGCCTGATGCGCTTACTCCTTGAGGAGGAGAAAACCCACTTTACAAAGACATCAGATACCTTACAAAATCACATAGATTCACCACTCAAACTTAAGGCGGATCCGGACTTTGCAAAGAGGGGGTTGTCGTTCGTACCAAGGACGAACTTCGTCCCCTTTAACTGGGTTAAAGACATAAACCTTTTTTGTAGGAAATTGAAATGGCACAAATACATGAAGAACACAGATTAGGATACCCGAGGGGCATTGGGGATTGAGGAGAGCGATATTCTCGATCTTGAATTACTAATGGGACTGTGGGAGGAGGGATCAAGGGCGTAGGCGAAGGTCCATTCACTGAACTCCACTGTAGGAGCAGAAGGATGCCCCCACCCCACAATTATGAACATATCGACATCTTCCTCACATTGGTAACTAGAGAGTTGGAGAATTTGAATATTTCCCATGCTCCTCGACATAACATGAGCCGAGATGAATTTATGGCCCTTAAGACCCTTGAGGGAGATGATTCGATTATCATCAAACCCAATGACAAGGGTGGGAATCTCGTGGTAATGGAACATGGGCAATATACAAAAATGTGCCATGACATTCTGGACAACAAGGAATGGTATGGCCGGTTAGACGCTGATCCCACCACGACATTCTCCAAAGAGTTGGATGAGGGATTGCAGAAAAAGGTTATCAACCTGGCTGAGTATCGTTTTATGCTACCCTCATACCCAAGAATGGCAACATTCTATGCCTTGCCAAAAATCCACAAAGGGTTAACCCCGTTGCGGGGACGACCTATTATATCAGGGGTTGACTCCCTCACACAAAATAGTGGCACATACGTGGACCACATTTTGCGTGGATTCGTGACTTCATTACCATCATACACACGTGATTCCATGGATTTCCTCCGAAAAATTGACACCCTTACCATCGATCCGTCATGCTGGTTAGCCAGCATCGACATTGAGTCTCTTTATAGCAATATCACGCACGAGATAGGCTTAACCGCTGTAGCCTACTTCCTGAGAACACGGGGGACCCATTTCTCGACACATAATGGGTTTATATTGTCCCTTCTCCGGTTCATACTGACCCACAATGTTTTCATTTTCAACTCCAGGCCCTACCACCAGCTCAGGGGGACAGCGATGGGGAGTCCGTGTGCCCCATCGTATGCTAATCTCCTCCTGGGCTGGTGGGAGGACACTGTGGTATTCCCAGATCACAGTACCTGGTGGAGTGATAAGATCTCTTTTTGGACCAGGTACATCGACGATGTATTTGTGATCTGGGGTGGTACGAGAGACGAGTTTACACAACTAGTGAGGGAGCTTAATGAGAACAGTTTGGGTCTTAGATTTACGTATGAACTGGAGAGGGAACAAATCACCTTCCTCGATGTTAAGATGTTCAAACGGGGAGATAGGATTTGTACCACCGTTCATAGAAAAGAAACAGCAACCAACTCGATTCTATCATGGGATAGCTTCCACCCATACACGCAAAAAAAGAGTATCCCTAAAAGCCAATATCTACGCATCCAGCGCAATTGCTCCAATATGGCGGAATTTCAAACAGAGGCGAGGAAATTGCAAAAGAGGCTACGTATCCCCAAAAATTTTTGGGAGAAGCCTATAAATTATCAGCTTCTATGGAGCGTACCCAGTTACTGATACCCAAGGCACGGGAGGAAAGGGAGGAGGGAGGGAATCATGAAATCAGGTTGATTTCTACCTTCGATGATGGTCATCAGGAGGTTAGACAAATCTTGAATAAATACTGGGACATCCTGCGGTTAGATCAAGACCTGGATAAGGTGATAAAAAACTATCCCAGTATCACCTATCGAAAAGGCAGAAGCCTCAGGGACCGCCTTGTAAGGAGTATGTACACACCCCCGAAAAAAAACGGTACATGGCTTGATCGCCAACCAAGAGGCATGTTTAAATGCGGCAAATGTAAGGCCTGTAGGTACATAAAAAACTCCAAGGAAATTCAGACATCAGTAACAGGACAAAAAATTCAAATTAGGGAGTTTATCAATTGCCGCACTAGGGGGGTGGTGTACATTTGCCAGTGTACATGCCCTCTTGATTATGTGGGCAAAACAAAGAGGGAATTGAGAGTTAGGATCGGTGAGCACATTAATGATGTTATTAAAAGGAAACCGACACCTATCGCTCAACATGTTAAAACTGTGCACCAGGGCAATCCGATGTGCCTGTCTTTTTCTGTCCTGGAGGTGGTCCCTTCATCACCGGGGGGGTAACTGGGACCGTAAGATACTACAGAGAGAAGCGGCCTGGATTTTTAATCTAAGATCTCAGTCCCCTCTCGGCCTGAATGAACGTATTGATTATCAGTGTTATTTGTGACTCAGGACTTGTCTTCTCAGTCCTAACGATCCTTAGTATGAGACAATTTCCGTTTTTGACATTTAGGGTTATTGAAGAGTTTGGCCTAGGGATTACCAAGTAGCCCCTGTTTTTCTAGTACACGACATACGGGGGGGCCGGAGGGTTTTTATCTATCCCCTTCCTTCCCCTCCTATCTTTATCTGTTTATGTCTCTTTGTTTTGATAATGCTCTAATGGTGACACCGTTTGGTGTCTTTACCAGTGGTTTAAAATATCTTGTGGGGACCTGAGCAATTGCTAGGTGTATTAATTAATATAGTGAGAAGGTTATTGTTTAATGTTTATCCACATCTGAACCAATGTGCATAATCCTATCTGAGAAAAATAGGTTTATATGTGCCAGTAATATGGCCCCTTATTTTTCTCATCTCTATATATCCTTAGTTTTATGTCCATATTCTTTTTTCCAGATAGGCGGCCACCGGTCTCTCAGTGATTGACCACTTACCGTTTCCCCTCCCCATGATTCATGGAGGTGGGGTAGACCATGAGGACCTGATAGGGCGCATGCGCGTGGCAAGGGGAACCCGGTGAGGACTTTGACTGTCAGTGCGCCGATGGAGAGGTGGCGGCTGATATTTCCGCCATACGCGCTGTGCGCTTCACTGGCCGTGGTGCGCCTGCGCGGGCATCTTAGACGCGCGTCATGAAAAGTACAGGATGTGACGTGCGATGGTGCCGCCCCTGGAAGTGATACGTGCGCTCCAGATGACGGAAATGACGCGCACATCCTGTCTGTTTGCCGGTAACACGTGGAATTGATACAATCCGATTGGCGCACCAGACCGTGAGGGGCGTGCCTCTGACTATTTAAACCCGATGGACGCATACCGGTAGGTGCAACATCAGACGCCTCACCCCTGGATGCGACCAAGGCACTGTCTCCTCTGTGGTTCAGATGCGGGTAAGCTTACCTTCTCTTCCTCTTGCCTTTTTGATGCTTTTAGGGTGTAGAGGTATGACTTTGTTTTTTATTTTGATTTATTCCATCACTTAGGTCCCTATGGAGTGACTTTTTTTCACTGGATCCCCGCACGATGACCTGAATTGTATGTCGCACAGGTGTATCTCGTTATATATGTGCCCCCTGATGAACCCAAAGTTTTTGATATGTTTGGGGGAAACGCGTCGGGGCTTTTTTCTGGGCTATTTTTGATGACCCTTTTTGATTACCCTTGTGTACTTTTTTGTACTCATGAATATCATGATCATGAGTAGCGTGACCAATTTTTGACAGAGATCGTACCACACATTGAGGATCTAGGTACGAGTTCTTTTTGGTATTACGCAGTAATTTGACGAGGGACGGCTGCAGGGTAAGTGAG
This sequence comes from Bufotes viridis, assembly GCA_033119425.1. Classification (NCBI taxonomy): domain Eukaryota; kingdom Metazoa; phylum Chordata; class Amphibia; order Anura; family Bufonidae; genus Bufotes; species Bufotes viridis. Next base: position 192,993,620 of record CM065594.1, read on the forward strand.
GGCAGGCACGAGGACGAGGGGCTCCTACCATCAGGGGGTGCCCTCGGGCTGAGCCTTAGTGAGGGTTACCATACCAGGGACAGCCACTGCGTGCCGTAGTCAATATTCTTTTCTTGTGTACCTGCAACCTTCCCCTAGTTTATGGGGAGTATTTTTCCTCCTGACATTGGGGGTGGTTTTTAATAGAGTCCTAATAAAAGTTATTTTTTAGGAGTGGCTTTCATATATATATTTTTTATGGTTGTGTCCTATAGAAAGCACACCCACCAATATCTTAAGCAATCTTCCTCCTTACTTTGTGACCGGAGTAGGGCCCCCACCAATCATACATTCATCACCACACCAGTATAGTAATAGGTGTCAAATTTCTTAGGAGGAAATCCCCTATGCTGATTGGCCATCTAGGTACAGTATACAAACACATTGGGAACGATTTACTATTACTACTCTCAAGTTTAAGGGCTCATGCACACGTTAGTATTTTAATTTAGTGTACCATCCATTTTTAAAATGAATAGTGCACTGACCCATACAAGTCAATGGGGTCTTGCACACATCTGTTTTTTTTTTTTCATGGATCTATGTACCCAATCCTAGAATCTCACCACCATTCCAATTCTTTCTGCTTTTTTTGATGAGAAAAGCTCTATTGATGATGGAAGTGAGGAAAAAAAACCAGAATGCACATGGAAGTTAATCTTTTTTTAGGAATTGTTTTTTGCAGCTCGAAAATCATTTGTTCATAAGGCCCTAAATGTGGACAACATAAAATGAGACAAGCAGTGTAACAATGTAGACTGTTATGGCTGAAAGCCTAAAAGCAGAAACAAACACAGCACTCTGCAAACACAAATAACACAGTGAATATAATAGTGCCGTATTCACTGTAGAAAATGTAATAATGCTAATGCTACATGATAAATGTGGGATTCTTGGCAAATACATTTTGTATAAAATTATTTGTGTCTGCCAACGTCAAGGCGATCTCTTTAGAACAGTAACTTACGCTAAATACCACCTCAGCTGGTGCCATACTGGCGTCCGTTAAATTCAGGGAACGCAGCTTCCACATGCATGCTGAGCCCACACTATATTAAACCTTTTTTGGTGCCACAATGGCGTCCATTGAATTTAGGGAATGCGGGTTCCACATGCATGCTGAGCCCACTCTGTATTATACATTTTTTGGTGCCACAATGGCCTCCATTAAATTCAGGGAGAACAGCCTACAGCTTTAGACTTGCACTAATTAAATCAGCCTATGGCCTCTTGCACACGACAGTATTTTGCGGATCGTATACTGGCCGTTTTTTCAGTTCAGTATACTGACAGTATACTGAACCATTCACTTCAATGGGACCACAAAAAATGCTGAAGTGTCTCCGTATGCCTTCCGTTTCCGTTTTTCTGTTTAAATATAGAACATGTCCTATTCTTGTCCGCAAATCACGTTCAGTGGCTCCATTCAAGTCAATGGGTCCGCAAAAAAATGGAAAGCATACGGAAGTGCATCCGTATGTCTTCCGTATCCGTTCCGTTTTTTGCGGAACCATCTATTGAAAATTTTAAGACCAGCCCAATTTTTTCTATGTTATTACTGTATACTGTATATGCCATATAGAAAAACGGAACGGAAAAACGGAACTGAAACGGAAACACAACAGAAGCAAAAAATGGAAAAACGGATCCAAAAAAAACGGACTGCAAAACACTGAAAAAGCCATACGGTCGTGTGCAAGAGGCCTATGGGACAGAAAGGTTAGTTAAGAGTGCTTGACCAATGTAGTTAGTGACACCTCCAATGCAGACTGCAAAGAAATAAAATGGGGGTGCTCATTGCCATGGCTGGAAGCACAAAAGCAAAACAAACAATGCAACAGCACAATAGTGCCATACTCACTATAGAAAATGTACTAATGCTAATGCTACGTTATAAATTTAACAATCTTGGCAAATACATTTTGTGCAAAATCATTTGTGCCTGTTCATTTCCTAAAGAGATCACTTTGCCATTGGCGGACAAGCACAAATGATTTTGTACAAAATGTATTTGCCAAGAATCTCACAATCCCTTGACGCAACATTTGGTGCCAGACATTTTGGTGCATTTTAAAGGGGTGCTTTACCTTTTTCTTACTGATGATCTAACCTTTGGGGCCCCAATTACTTCATTGGGGCTGAGCTGCCACCACGAACATAGTTGTGACATCATTGGTCTTTGGGAAGAAGGCTGTGACATTACTGCGAGCGATGCAGACTTCTCAAACAGCTGATCAGCAGGGGTCTTGGGTGTTGGACCTCCTCCGATCAGATGCTGATGTCCTATCCAAAGGATAGATTATCAATAAGAAAAAGGTAAAGAGCCCCTTTAAGCAATATAATAGGTACAATCATATTAGTAAAAGTGGGCCATTGTACAGCACCATAAACTAGTTCGGGCACTCCACAGTGGCAGTTCTAAGAATTAGAAAAACAATTGTTTTGGTTTAGGATTTTTTCAGATTTTGCAAATCTCTTTGTGCAATAGATTTTGAGGCCACCATATATTCACATATACTATGTACAAGTGCTTAGTACAGTAGTAAGATGAGTAGCATTTTCTTTTGCATCTACTCACGTTCTGGGCATGAACTAGTACTTGTCCAGTGCATATGCATAGATGTAGCACAAACATACTGATGGATAAGGCTTACATGCATGAGGGAGGCAATGCTTTTTACAGTAAGAACCACTGCAAAACTTCTAACAATATATTAGTAAGGTAATTTTTGCACAGTCAGTGTTAGGTCAGCATTTGATCAGTGATTTCCATAAGTGATGCTGAGCCCAAACTAGGTGCAGGTCACAGGTCAAAAAACACAGAACAAGTGCAAATCTGTCCATTATATCTTTTGTCTGTGTAGACTCCACTCCTGGTTTTGATCAAACACTGATAAAGCACTGACTGTGTGACAGCGGCCTAAGGGTGCATTTATAGGCAGATTTTGTGGCAGAAAATTCCACAATTAAAAATCGGTTCCATTAATTTGAATGGGCAGCATGCACATAGATTTCTGCAATCCCCATTAATGGTGAATGGAACTGATTTTCTGCCACTAAATCTGCCGTGTGTGAAGCTCCCTAAGTTGCTTATATCACACACAATGGTATTAAGTAGCCATAAAGCTCCCAATCTCCTTAAGGTCACTTTTGCATTTTTGTCAGTGTTTCATCAGTGATTTCCATCAGTGATTGGAAGCCAAAACAAGATGCCAGTCAAAAATACAGAACAGGTCCACATCTTTCCATTATACCTTCTCTCTGTGTAGCCTCCATTCCTGGTGTTGGCTCACAATCACTGATGGAAATCACTGGTCAAAAACTGGGCAAACACTGAATGTGTGAAACAGCCTAAAAATAACATAAAATACTTACTTTTTTGTGCAATTCCTTTAAAATTTCTGGAGACAGTGTTGCCCATTTAGAAATACTTGACCTTTTTTGACATTCTTCAGTTGGTAATTTTGTCCCATTCTTCAAAGCACTGAAATACCTGCAGTATATGAATAGTGATTTAATCCAAATGTTTTGGTACCCAAACATTAAGCTGGATTTTATGCATTTACCTACAAAGTGCCTTCCATTTTTACTAGATTACAGTGTAAATAAAGTACAGTATAACTAAAGCATATAATAACAGTTTCTGCTTGAACATGAAATACATTTTTTTTTCTGTGTATCGAAAATTAAAAATGAAGCAACATAGTAAATAGTTTTTACTAAAAATACCCCGTTATTTTGTGTCTACAGGTCCTATAGAGACCTGCTTGTTTTCAGAAGACCAGACTCTGATCTTGCAGTCATAGTCCCTTGTCATCTATTGTTTAATAATGCAGTTTTATTAGTTTATCAAGAAGTAGGGGATGACTGAAGGATCAGACTACCCAAATGTGGTCTGTTTACTATGGAGACACAAAACTATATGAAAAGTTGCTTTGGTGTTAATTTTCGATGCAGTAGGAAGATGGACATTCCTTCTTTCTGATGTATGGTCTTGAAATATATAAAGGTTTTCAAAGGGTTAGGGGCATGACGTGAGGACATGGCTGTGCCGCTATCCTGTCCTCTCCCTCCTCCTCACTCCTCACTCCCCCCTGCCGTATGAAAAGGCTGGCGTCCCTGTCTGAGCACGAGGGAGGGTTGTATACCCTTCGTGGTGGAGCATCTGCCATGAGAAGTCAGAAGGTTGGTGGTCTGCTGGTGTAGGGTGAACCTATAAGGACTGGTGTACTACAGAGAGATACTACCACTCTATACCTAAATGGTGTTGCTGGCGTGAGTCTGAGGTGCACAAAGAGTATTTTTTTTATTACATGTTAGCATTTAGACTGCCATCTTGTTTTTACAGTGTTATATGGGAATTCATGTATTTTGAAAAAGGGGGACCTCTCTTTTTCTTCTTTTTTTGGACTGGAACTTTGAACCACACCAAAAATAACTTATTGTCAGAAAACACCAAGGTGGAGATTTTCCATTTTAATTCTTTTTTTTTTCTTTAAAACATCAAGGGTTAACAGCCAAAGAAAACTTAATATTTATTACCCTGATTCTGCGGTTTACAGAAATACGCCACATGTGGTCTTAAACTGTTGTAAGGGCACACGGCAGGGCGCAGAAGGAAAGTAACGCCATATGGTTTTTGGACGGCAGATTTTGCTGAACTCGTTTTAAGGTGCCTTGTCCCATTTAAAGCTCTCCTGATGCACCCGACAGTAGAAACCCACAAAAATTTACCCTATTTTGAAAACTAGGGGATAAGGTGCCAGTTTTATTGGTACTATTTTGGGGTGAATATGATTTTTGATTGCTCTATATTACATTTTTTGTGAGGTGAGGTAACAAAAAATGGCTGTTTTGAAACTGTTTATTTTTTATTTTTTTAAACATTGATCTGACACAGTAGATCATGCACTATTTTTATAGAGCAGGTTGTTACGGACGAAATAATATAACAAAATGTCTACTTTCTTTGTTTGTTTGTTTGTTTCAGTTTTTACATAATACAGCATTTAAAAAAAATTATGTTTTTGTGTCTCCATTTTCTGAACGCTCAATTTTTTTATTTTTCTGCCGATCGTTTTGTGTAGGGACTCGATGGGACTTGATGTTTTTATTGGTACCATTTTTGGGTACATATGCTTTTTTTAGGCATTCACTATTACACTTTATGGTGCAAGGTGACCAAAAAATTTGTTGTTTTAGCACAGTTTTTATTTTTTTATTTTTACAGCGTTCACCTATGGGGTTAAATCATGTGATATTTTTATAGAGCTGGTCTGGTTGTTATGGATGCAGCAATACCTAATATGTATACTTTTTATTATTTAAGTTTTACAGAAAAATAGCATTTTTTAAACCAAAAAATTGATGTTTTAGTGTCTCCATAGTCTGGTAGCCATAGTTTTTTATTTTTTGACCGATTGTCTTAGTTAGGGTCTCATTTTTTGTGGGAGGAGGTGACAGTTTTATTAGTACTATTTAGGGGGGAATATGCCATTTTGATCGCTTGGTGTTGCACTTTATGTTATGTTAAGTGACAAAAAATAGCTTTTTTGGCACTGTTTTTATTTTATTTTTATTATGTTGTTCATGTAAGGGGTTAGGTCATGTGATATTTTTATAGAGCTGTTTTTTACGAATGCGTCGATACCTGATATGTATGCTTTTTTAATTTATTTCACTTTAACACAATAATAGCTTTTTTAAACAAAAAATTAAGTTGTAATGTCTCCATGTTCTGAGAGCTATAATTTTATTAATTTTTGAGCTATTTTCTTATGTAGGGGCTCATTTTTTGTGGGATGAGGTGACGGTTTTATTGGATATTTGTGGGACATATGCGTTTTTGTTCGCTTGTTGCTGCACTTTTTGTGACATAAGATGACAAAAATTGTTTTTTTTTTACACAGTTTTTTTTTTTTATGGTGTTTATCGGACAGGGTGGATGATGTGATGTGTCCAATTTATTTTATTTTTACATACTAAATGTTAAAACACTCGGTAACACTGGCATGGAAAAGCATTTTTGCAGTATAGACCAAATTACTTAGTGGTGAAATTCTTAATGTGACACTGGCTATTTTTCGGGAAATGTACAGGTGATTGTATACCTCTTTTTGCGGTATGGGCCAAATTACGTAGTAAGAGATGAGCGAATCGAAGCTGACAAAGTGGAATTTGTTACGAATTTCAGGAAAAATTTGATTCACAACGAATGCGAATTTCTGCAATTTTTCCAAAAATGACAGCTACAATAGTGGCTACACATGTGAGGACGTGGGGCAAGGAACTCTGGGAAGGCAGGATGACCTATAATGCCATGCATGCAGCCAACCAGCAGCAAACCAGCCCTATGATATTACATCCCTATAAATACGGCGGCCAATAGGAAAAACATCATAGTCAAAAAAAAAACTGAAAAAATTATTTATAGGTGCAGGGAAAGTATAGGGAGGAATCATTTCACAGCATCTTAGTGCAGGGAGAGACCTCAGAAGGCACTAGGGACAGTGATAGGATTGCAGTTATTTTTGGTAAAAGTGTTTAATGCTGTATTTCAGAACTAAAAGAAAAATATATACGCAGTTCACTGTTCCAGATATTTGCGGTAAAAGCGTTTGGTGGCCAATTTCAGTACAAAGTGAAAAATATATTCTCAGTTCACTTCTACAGTTATATGTTGTGAAAGCGTTTACTTGCCTATTTCAGTACAAAAAGAAAAATATATACACACTTCACTGCTGCAGTTATTTGTGGCGAAAGCTTTTCATGGCCTATTTCCGTACAAAAAGGAAAATATATTCGCATTACTGTTGCAGTTATTTGTGGTGAAGGAGTTTAGTGGCCAATTTCAGTACCGAAAGAAAAATGTATACGCATTCCACTTCTGCAGTTATTTGTGGCGAAAGCGTGTGTCATCTAGCGGTCGTGTCTTGACCAGCAACAAGGCGGTTCTTGATTGGTTAACTCGGTCATCCACTTCATCCCAAGTGACATCAGGCACCCCCAGCCAACAGTTAGTGGGTTCGTCAGACACAACCCTTGTTGGCATGGCCTGGGAGCAGGACCTGTGCCCTCACCTGTCATCAACCTCGCTCTGTCCATTGCTGTTCCCTCAGCCACATAAGTATTGTATGCTGTGGGCTCAGTTCCACTATACAGCGAGGACAAGCTACTAGAGGACAGTCAGCAGCTACTGCCCAGACAAGATGTGGAGGAGAAATCTGCCGCTTCCTCCACTAGGCGGGCAAATAGTGATGAGGAGAGTGGCATGGGAGGTAATGTTGTGAGCAGTCAGACTCCTGACCCAAAGACTGTTGAGGAGGACATCAGTGACGTGCAGACTCTACTCAATGATGATGAAGCTGATCGCACTTGGGAGTCGGGTGCAGAAGTGGCTTTATCATCATCAGGAGAAGAGGGTGGCAGCTTGCCTGTGAGGCAGCGGCTGAGCCAGCAAGGTGGTAGCATGGCTGGGAGTCAGCAGGGTTGCAGCAGTGGGAGGTCGGGAGTGAAACGTGCCCAGGGTAGACAACCTGCTTTGCAACACCCTACCTTCCCGGTAAGTAGTGGTGCAGGGATTCACAGAGGCAGCAGCGGTAGCAGTCAGTCAGTGCGGACTGTTGGGGGGAAAATCACCTTCTCGGTGGTGTGGCAGTTAAGCCGCCGGAGGAGGTGAACGTGGCCATATGTAGAATCTATGGGCAGAAGGTGAAGAGTGGCAATGTTGGCACTATGGCGCTGCGTCAACATATGCAGCGTTGCCATACAGTGGCCTGGGAGAACCATGGCTCTGATGTGGTGGTCCAGCCTGCCGCAGCAACCACTGCATCAGTCAGTGGCACGCACCCGGTTTCAGGCAGTCAAGACTCCACCACCTGAGCCCCTGGGAGCTGTCTGTCATTCCCATCATCTGCTGGTCCCGATGCTCCTGCTCCTCCTACTACTACTCCTCATCAGTCATTCCATCAGCAATCGATCACTGAAGCGATTGCCAAGAAATAGCAGTATGTGTGCACTCATCCAATGGAGCAGAAGCTGAATGTGCCCCTGGCCAAGTTGCTGGTGCTGCAGTCCCTCCCTTTCCAAGTTGTGGACTCTGCACCTTTCAGAGAACTGATGGCTGGTGCCAAGCCAAGGTGGAGAGTACCAGCCATGCACAAATATGTAGAACAGAAGGAGGGCCAGTCCTTGAGCCTGTTGGGGTCTGCCAAAATGCACGGCAGCGCCGATGTGTGGAGCTATAACTACGGTCAGAGACAATACATGTCCTTTACGGCCCACTGGGTGAATGTGGTTCCTACACAGCTAACCAGCAACTTGGCCAGGTCACGCCGCTTCCGCCTCCACGTTGTCACGTTGTTGGTCCGGCGACAATGTCTGCCTCCTCTTCCTCCACCATGTCCACAGCCTCCACTACAGGGACAAGTCACAGTACCCCTCCAGCATACCACATTTTCAGAACATGGACGATGGCGCAAATAGGCAGCTCCTGCCACCCCACTCCTCCTCAGCAGCCATGCAGTAGATCATGAGTGCAGAGGGCCCCCCTCCCCTGTCAGACCTGCAAGCGGATCGACGATGGCGCATATAGGCAGCGGCTAACTGACTACATAGGATGTCTCTGTAGTAATTAAGTTTGTCCTCCCTCTCAGTGGGTGTAAAAAAGGCCCACATTTTGGAAATTCCACTGGAAGGTTATGAATAAAATGAATATGTGGGAAAACTTTATTTAGTGTGTGCGGTTATTATATAGTTGTCCAACTGCTAGAATAAAAGTTGATGGAGTATGGTCAGATTCATTTAAGTTATATTGAGGCACTGGTTTGTCCTCTTTCCCCTCTACTCTTCGCAATGTTACTAGAATCACTTGCGTGTAAAATCAGGATAAATGATAGGATAGTAGGATTTGGGGGAGGTGGGATTAGAGATAAAATAAGACTATATGCAGATTATGTATTGATATTTTTGAAAGCAGGATGGAAAATCCTTCCTTATGTTATGAGGATGGTAAATGATTTTGGATCCATTTCGGGATTTTAATTAAATTGGGCAAAATCGGTATTATTGCCACTAAACCGACAAGTTGGTGGCAATGTTACCGATGTTTGAATACTGAAACCTACAGAACAGTTTGAGTATCTGGAGATCAAAATCACTGCTAATTTGAAGGATTATAGTATTTTAAATCTATCCCTGATGATTAATAAGGTGCTAATTTAGGGGAATTTTTGTCACTGGAAGATTATACATTTTGGGAAAAGAGGGGTAAAGTGAGGGTGTCACATCTAGTTACACAAGGGAGAATAACTTGAGGAGCTGTGTGCAGGGGAAGGGGTTAATAAATTGACCGAGTTTAGGTATGTACAATTTAAACATGCATATGATTGCACAAAGGATAAGAGATATTTTATGATTAGGGATCATGAGTTTAAGGATTTTTGTTATAATTGTAAAGCGATAAGGATTACAATGGTAAAAATATATAAAATAATTAGGAAGGGATTAGGCAAGATGATTAAATTTAAGAGTGAGAATAAATGGGAACAGGAGATTGGGTGTAGGAGTGCACTGCAATAGGAAGATGCTTCTGAAAATGTAAAAATGGCTTCTATATCAAGTAATCATAGATTAATACAATTTATTGCAATTCATTGTTTATATTATTCTCCTTTACTGTTGACTAAGATATATAAAGATCTTATATGGAGCTGCCCGATTATTCAAGAATATTGGGGTAAGATATTTTTGAAGATGGGTAGGAGGATGGAAGTAAAACCTGTAGTAGGAATAGAATTTGCAATATTAGGATTCCTCCCCACGGATAAAGGGCATAAGAAGGAAAATATAATGTAGTTGTAAGGGCTATTAATTGTAAGAGTACTAATAGTTAGAAAATGGGGATCAGAAAATTACCCTGAGTTTGAGGAATAGAAACAATTAATGAACAGGATAAGGAATTATGTACGTGTATTATTTTGGGAGAAAAAAACTGCTTAGACAATGGGAACAGATATGGGCAGGATGGATTTGAATTATCTGGAATGGTGTATTCCTGGACCCGAGTGGATGACCTCAGTTGGCTCCTACGATAAAAATAGAGGGGGGTAAATGGGGGGAATGGATAATGAGAATGGCATTTTGGGAATATTTGGAATATGGTGTTGGAATATACCCTGTCAGAAGTCAAGGGAACATCCATATCGTTATTTTGATGATAGTTTATGGGGAAAAGTAGAAGAGATTATAACTAGACATGGTTGGATTTTTCAAAAATTCGATTCGCCAGTTCGCCGAATTTTTCGGGAAAAATTTGTTTCAATCCGAATATATTTGCAGGGAATTACATTAAAAAATGACTATTTCCTGGCTACAGAGAGCCTTTATAGTGTCGAACACTGTGCCTTGCAGTAACACTGCTTTGGTAGTGAAATAATACTGAGAGTCAGTATGACATGCAGATGACAGGCGTCGCTCTTAGAATCACTGCACACTTCACTTATTTGGGCAGTCACGTGGCCAAAACTGACAAAATGACTCAAGTGTGAATTCAACCTTACAAGTCAATGTTAGTGTCAAGAAGAAGCGCACTCCTTTTACACCATTGTCAGCTGATTCCACATAGATGTAAACAGAAGCAGTTTGAGGCCACAGACTGGCACAATGACAGAGTCTGGAGATGGCGGAAGCATCAGGAGGCCACAGAGTGGCACGACGACGAGAGATTGCAGAGGTGGCAGCAGCATGAGGAGGCCATAGAGGGGTCGCTTCGTCCATTCATTTATAGGGAATATGGGACAGAACAGAAGGTTAAAATTTCTCAATTTTATAAAGTGTTGCTTAAAACACGATTTAATAATACACGTTTTCCGGCACAAAAGGCTTGGCAAATTGATTGTCCGGGAATTTCCCTTGAAGATTTGGATAATATATTGGTGAATTTAAGTTTACTTTCTTATAATTTTAATCAAGTTTTGGTTCAATTTAATATATAATAAATTTAATAAAAAAAATTAAGAAGAAGAAAAAATAAAATTAATTCAGGAGAGAATCGGACAGTCTTCTGTTTATTCGACTATGTGGTTGCGATGAGAAAGCATTCCAAAAAGCTATTTATCTCCACCTGGACACAAATCCTGTTAAGATTGATGCAAGTGCTGTATCGGCTGTTCATCGAGCCAGATACTTCTGGGGGAACCTGCCTTGCATGAACAGGCCTCTAGTAGCTACAGGAAAAAAAGCTTCAAGATTGCTTGTAGCCCGTAAGAGTTGCAAAGTTCATCAAGATTCAAACCATAACTACCAGCTCCTGGTCTGTACATCAGGGAAAACATCATGAGTTCCCTGTCCTCATGGAAAAAGCTTAGAATCAACATTGAAAAAATATATGGCATCAGAGGTGTGAGGTGTGTGAGGACGCAATCACGATAGGACGGGTACGCCATCCAGGGCAGATTGTATATGTGGGCGACATACAGAATATAACCAGGAAACAGATTGAGGAATGGGGACAATTCCGTCTGATAATTGGCGGCATCCTTGTAATGACTTATCTGTGGTTAATGTGCACCAGAAAGGCCTTTATGAGAAGAGTGATCAACTGTTTTTTGACTTTCCGCAATTTCTCAATAAAGTGTTGCCTAAGACAGGAGAGAATCAGCCAGTCTTCTGGTTATTCGACGACATGTTTGTGATGTAGAAAGCATTCCAAAAAACTATTTATCTCCACCGGGACACAAATCCTGTAAAGGTTGATGCAAGTGCAGTATCAGCTGCTCATCAAGCCAGATACTTCTGGGGCAACCTACCATGCATGAACAGGCCTCTAGTAGCTAAAGACAATGAGAAAATAAAGCTTCAAGATTGCTTGGAGCCCGGAAGAGTTGTGAAGTTCATCAAGATTCAAACCATAACTACCAGCCCCTGATCTCTTCGCCAGGGAAAACATTACAAGTTCACAGTCATCATGGATGGGAAGGAGGACATCCTGTGGTACACGGAGATGGAGAGTATTTTCGGATTCCCCTGCACTATACAGATGTCTCAGAAGTGAACCGCTGCTCCCAACTGCAGCTTCTGGGAAGGTCATGGAGCATTCGGGTCATCCGGAATCTTTTCCCCCGCTGAAGGATTATTTTGAAAGTGTGTGGAAGCGACACAGGGCCCCTGCACTGAAGATTTATCATGGAGACACTGGATTATATAATATTACATTATTATATAAAGAAGAAAAAAAAATGAAACCCGTTCGTCACCCGACTCTCAAGTGTGATCAGCTACATCATCATCATCGAGTACTGTCTGCATGTCACTGATGTCCTTCTCAACCGTCTCTGGGTCAGGAGCCTGACCGCTCGCAAGACCAGCTCCCACGCCACTCTCCTCATCACTACTTGCCCGCCTAGTGGAGGAAAGGACAGAGGCAGGTTGAGGACAAGTGAGGGCACAGGGCCTGCTCCAGGGCCATGCCATCTAAGGGTTGTGTCTGACAAACCCACTGACTCTTGGCTGGGGGTGTCTGATGTCACTTGTGACAAAGTCGAAGATCAAGTCAACCATTCAAGAACCGCTGGGTTGCTGGTCACGACACGACCGCTAGCTGACACTGGGAGCTTAGGCCTCTTGAAGTGACCCCTGCTGCAACGGCCCCTTACTCTGCTACGACCTCTGCCTGCGCCAGAAACATTTACACCTCTGCCACTCTCCTGTGCAGGGCCTGGCACTTCTCTGTTTGGCATACTGTTAGATCAAATAATCAAATGTTATTTCAAATATTTGTTATTTCGCCACTAATGCACAGCAGACAGGGTTTTAGAATATATCACTGCACCGCAGAACGGCAATTAGGCCTTTTTTTTTCTACTTCTACACAAAAGGCTTTTCAACAGATAAGTGCAACGCTGAATGGAGAATATATTTTTATTTTTCCACTAATACACTGCAAACAGGGCTTCAGAATATATTACTGCACCGCAGAATGTCAATAAGGCCCTATTTTTTTCTACTTTTACACAAAAGGCTTTTCAAACAGACAAATGCAACGCTAGACAGCGAATATATTTTTATTTAGGCACTAATACACGGTAAAATGTGCTTCAGAATATATCACTGCGCCGCAGAACAGCAATTAGGCTCTAATTTTTTTCTACTTTTACACAACAGGCTTTTCAACAGAGAAGTACAACGCTGGACGGCGAATATATTTTTATTTTGCCAGTAATACACTGCAAACAGGGTTCAGAATATATCACTGCACCACAGAACATCAATTAGGCTCTATTTTTTTTCTACTTTTACACAACAGGCTTTGCATCAGATACTGTAAGTGCAACACTGGACGGCGAATATATTTTTATTTCGCCACTAATACATGGAATACAGGGCTTCCGACTATATCACTGCACCGCTGAGCGGCAAATATTTTTTTTCTTTTTCCACTAATACACGGAAAAGAGGGCTTTAGAACACATAACTGCACTGCTGAGCGGCAAATATTTTTTTTCTTTTTCTACTAATACACGACACAAAGGGCTGTAGTTTTCGCCCTTCACCACACAACGGCTAATAAGCCATTTTTTCCCACTTATACAAGCCAAAAATGCTTTAGAACATGTAACTGCATCGCACAAGGGAAAATAAAAATATAAATATTTCCTTGTAATAAACCCTGTTAATGCCTGTATCACACAGCACTTGCACCCTAATAAGACAGCTTTGCTGAAATTACAGAGCTGTTTAATGGCAATTTGGATCCCCAGTCAGTGCAGCAAGGTTTAATTGGATTGTTCCTATTACCCAGGCTGTCACCTCGCCGACTGTACCCTGTTCAACACAAATGCTGGTGGAATTATTCCTCCCTATCCTTTCCCTACACCTTGAGTAATCTTTCCTTGCACTTGTAAATCGTTTTTTTTTTTTCACCATAATCAAGTCTTTCCTATCACTGTCCCTAGTGCCTGCAGACACATCTCTCCCTGCACTAAGCACGCTGGTGAATGTCAGAATCTAAGATGGCCGCATTATTTATAGGGCTGTGACATCACAGGGCTGGTTGGCTGCTGATTGGCTGCATGCATGTCAGTATGGGTGATCCCGCCTTCCCAGAGTTCCTTGCCCCATGTCCTCACACTTGTAGCAGCCATTTTAGGAAAAAATGTGATTCGTTACCATGAAGTGCGAGGAAATTCGCATTCGGTGCGAATCGAATTTTTCCTGAAATTTGAATCAGATTCCACTTCGTCAGCTTTGATTCGCTCATCTCTAATTAAAACCTCTTGAGGAAAAGTTATTGACAATGATATGATTTGTATGAATTTTCGAATGGTGTACTGTGTACTTTTTCTTGTGTGATGAAATTGTAATTATGTTAATAATGGGATTGGATTGAATGTATGCTCCTTTTTTTATTAGCAATAAACAAAAACATAAATAAATAAATAATAAAAAAGGTTAGGTGTAAAGCTGTGTGGGATGTGGGCAACCTCATACATTGCTAAGGTTCTTGAACCTATTATTCTTTGATATATTTCCCACTTTTCTATATGTTCCTATGTTTTTGAACTACTTTAACATCAAGGTGTGATTGTGCAATGCTTACTTCAGGTGTCGCTAATAGTGATGAGCGGGAGGTGCCATATTCGATTTCGCGATATTTCGCGAATATTCGATTGAATATTCGTCATATATTCGTCGAAATCGAATATTCGTCATTATTTTATATATTCCGAATGATACGCGAATTTATATTCGCATCGCGAATTAAACTTAGAGCTGAGTTCCTAATGGTTGACAGCCATTAGGAACTCAGCTCTAAGTTCAATTCGCCATGCGATAATTATAACCTGAATTACTCGCATTGCGATTTCAACTTAGAGCTGGGTTCCTAATGGCTGTATTGCTAGAATATAATGAATATCACGAATATAGCACTATATTCTCAATCTTCGATATATTCTAGCAACGACCATTAGGAACTCAGCTCACAGTTTCATTCGCGAAGCAAACATATACTCGCATTGCGAATTTATCTTAGAGCTAAGTTCCTAATGGTTGTATTGCTAGAATATAACGAAAACGATGAATATCACGAATACACGAATATAGCACTATATTCTCAATCTTTGTTATATTCTAGCAACAACCATTAGCAACTCAGCTCTAAGTTTCATTCGCGAAGCGAACATATACTCGCATTGCGAATTGATCTTAGAGCTAAGTTCCTAATGGTTGTATTGCTAGAATATAACGAAGATGATGAATATCACGAATACACGAATATAGCACTATATTCTCAATCTTCGTTATATTCTAGCAATACAACCATTATGAACTCAGCTCTAAGTTGAATTCGCAATGCGATTAATATAACCTGTATTGCT
This sequence comes from Bufotes viridis, assembly GCA_033119425.1. Classification (NCBI taxonomy): domain Eukaryota; kingdom Metazoa; phylum Chordata; class Amphibia; order Anura; family Bufonidae; genus Bufotes; species Bufotes viridis. The sequence goes on from CM065594.1 coordinate 193,009,036, forward strand.
CGCATTGCAAATTCAACTTAAAGCTGGGTTCCTAATGGTTGTATTGCGAGAATATAACGAATATCGCAATGCGAATAATTCAGGTTAAAATAATCGCATTGCGATTACAACTTAGTCAAATTTGTGAGATCGTGATTCTCACATCCGACAGTACATTTTAGCATGGAGGCGTTCCCATGCACACAGGGAGTCGGCAGAAGCGGCAACGGGCATTGACTGGAGCGGGCAGGGAGCCAGGAATCCTCCGGACAGGTAAGAACAGCTTTTGGGAAGTGGGAAGACAACCAGAGAGCAGCAAGGATTAACATATAAAAAAAAAACAAAAAAACGAATATTCAAATATTGGCGCTCAACACTAGTCGTTAATGGATCTGCTAGATGACCTCAAGACTGCTGTATGTCCCTATGTTTTATTATATGAGACTATAAGGATAGCAAAACCTACCAGTGAGCTTTCATTCACACTTCCTTGGAGCCTGATCTACAGATTTTAATGTTCACTGACAGAAAGAGGTGAATCATTCCTACATACTGTACTTGCTGCAGAAGAAAACTAGAAACCTAGAACATAAATCTATCAGCTCAATACAATCCAAACTGTGTTCTGGTATTTCATCTGTAGAGAGCAATAAGAATGAATGAAATTCACAGTGGATTTCTGCTGCCTCCGACTGAAACTGTGGTTGTCTTGTGTAGGAAATGCACTATAGTTAATACAGGTAAGGCTACTTTCACATCTGCGTTTTTGCTGGATCCATCATGGATAAGCAAAAACGCTTACTTCTTGATAATACAACTGTCTGCATCCTTTATGAAAGGATCAGGTTGTATTATCTCTAAAATAGCCAAGACCATTGATCCTTCTCTAAAACCATTGTAAGTCAATGGGGACGGATCAGTTTACTTTTGTGTCAGAGAAAACGGATCCGTGACTTGCATTGTGAGTTATGACAGATCTGTCTTGGGCCGCATCCCAGGACGCACTCAGAAACGCTGCTTGCAGCGCTTTTGTGTGCATCCTGGGAATGCAATAAAATGAAACGGAATGCATTCTGGTGCACTCCATTCCCCTTAGTTCAGCTTTGGCCCCATTGACAATGAATGGGGACCAAACTGAAGTGTTTTCCCCTCACTATTGAGATCCTATGACGGATCTCAATAGCGGAAAGAGAAAGCGCAGATGTGAAAGTAGCCTAAGGCTGAATTCATATCACCATTTAGGTTTCCATCCTTCAGATCCATCAGAAGAAGAGAAAGAGGAAAAAAAACTGGATCCTGTAAAAAAAAAAAAAATGGATCCTGTTGCAACAGTTGTCATCACGTTCAGCCATTTCCATCTGAGGTCCATTTTTTTAAATGGGGAAAAACATCCTGCATGCAGTACTTTTTTTTCCGTCTAAAAAACGGATCTCAGACAGAAATGTCCCAAACGGATCGCATCTGATGCAACAAGATTCGCTTTTTTTTTACAGGATCCAGTTTTTTTTTTCTCATCTTCTGACAGATCAGAAGAATAGAAAGCTAAATGGTGATGTAAACTCAGCCTATGCAAATTGTTACTAAATGAACCAAATTAGTCTCGAATGTACCCAAAATTCTGATTTCAGTTGAATTCAAATCTTTTGCAATTCGATTTGGACTAATATCTCAAAATCGTGGCTGCCATTTTACAGGTCATAAGACAGAGAAGAGGACATATACCACCAAAAAAGGATACATTGTGTATGATGTTTTAATTTAAAAATAAAATCTGACAGTGCAGTATGTTTTTAAACAGGCCATTTGATACCACTGCCCATCCGTTTACCCATAGCCACATATGTCACTTTGACATTACTAATGCTGTATTGGCATAAAAGGAACTATGTTAACAGAAAATGAACGATTGTTTCAATCAAATTTTTATGTTATACATATTGTTAAATAATGTTTTTATTTTTAATTTTCCATGTCATTGTCTATATAAAGAAAATCCTGCAGTTTTACAGGATCCATCATTCACTATAGGCGATTGTCAAAGCTAATCTATTCATTGTTTGTAATATGACCTCTGCACATGTCACAGAGCATATCTAGAAATCTCTTTGATGGAAGTCAATGAGGTCAACTCCTGTCAACTGTGTCTATGACCTATGGTGGCTGCTGTAAAGCATATGCTGTTAACTAGTGATGATCGAGCACCAAAGAATTTGTGTGTTTGGCCCGAACACATTGCTATATTCGTGTGTTCGACCCAGCACCCGAGTATAATGGAAGTCAATGGGAGACAACTAGGCACCTCTTGCTCTGAAAAGGGGAAGGTGCCTGTTCTATTGGAAAAGGTCAGAAAGTGACAGAAACACCACTGAAATGGATCGGGAACAGCATGGGGATGATGTCTGGATGCATCTTGGACTCCCAGGTCACTTCTGGGAACCATGTTGTCCAAGTTGTACGCCACTTTTACAGACTGACAAAAATGCACACAAAAGCCCCCCAAGAAAAATTGTTAGGAAACATTCTTTCCTGTATATTCAATTGTATAGCTGACCCTCTAAAATATTGTAGGCAAGGGTCTGCAGGTGAGCTAACCCTGTAAAATATTGTAGGTGAGGGCCTGTAGGTGAGCTGACCCTGTAAAATATTGTAGGTGAGGGCCTGCAGGTGAGCTGACCCTCTCTAATATTGTAGGTGAGGACCAGTAGGTGATCTGACCCTGTAAAATATTGTAGGTGAGGGCCTGCAGGTGAGCTGACCCTCTCAAATATTGTAGGTGAGGGCCTGCAGGGGAACTGACCCTCTAAAATATTGTAGGTGAGGGCTTTCAGGTGAGCTGACCCTCTCAAATATTGTAGGTGAGGGCCTGCAGGTGAGCTGACCCTCTTAAATATTGTAGGTGAGGGTCTGCAGGTGAGCTGACCCGCCCTGAAGAGGGACATGAGGAGATCTTGTGCACTGATTCCCAAACTCTTCAGCATCCACAGTTAGAAGAAGATGATAATGGCTATTAGTATTTTGTGAGGTAGATGATTCGGAGTAGACACAGTTGTCAATAAGTGAGGGTCTTTTTAGGTTAAAAACACAAGTCAGGAGGATGACCTGAGTGAGGAAGTGGAAGAGGGGGTGGTGGACAATGACATCACTGACTCAACCTGGGAAATAGGCCCGCGTACAGATGTCTATAAACCAGACCAGCAATTGTGTCCCGTAACATCACTCGTGCCCTGACCAATGTAGTTATTGGGAAGGTCCGCTTAACGACGGACAAGTGCTTTTGGCCAGGGACACTACATTTTCGTGACGGCACACTGGGTGAACCTTGTGGAGGCGGGTAGCTAGTCGTATCCTGGGATAGCACAGGTGCTACCAACGCCAAGGATTGCGGGCCCCCATTCCATCAGGATTTTCCCCACCACCTACATTAGTTGCAGCAAACCGCCCTTCTCCTACTCCTACTCCATTTCCACCTTTGAATTCTCATCTTGCAGCACCAGTCAGCAATCAGTCAGTAGCTGGAAGCAGTGAAGCACGGCAGTGGGGAAGCGGCAACAAGCCGTGCTGAAACTCATTTGCTGAGGTGACAAACAGCACACCACCGAAGAGCTGTGGCAGGGTATAAGGGACCAGAGTCGCCACTCAACCTACAACCTGGTTGTTGTGTCTGATAATGGCCGTAACTTGTTGGCAGCTTTGGAGCTTGGCAAGCTCACATGCATGGCAATCATACAGCATATATGTCCCATGCACAACAAACATCCCAAACTTATACATTAAAATAACTAAAAACATAACACACGAGAGTGGAGGTAAACCAATGGCATGGCCTGTTAATTAACTCATAAAAAACCAAATAGCCATAACATATTTTACAACCAAAATAACAATAATAATACCAACAATAATACAACCTCAAGCCACCATAATAATAATAATAGAACAGAATGTCATTGCTGATAAATTTACAGCTGACAACGCTGGCAGCAGAGTACGTAGTACCTTGTGCAACCCAGCAGGGGAGATGAGGGGAACACACAGCATTTCCAACAGATTTGAATTTGCAATGCAGACATTTTTTTTGGGTAGTACAGTATTGGTTACAGAAAACCGCTGAATATGGACACTATATTAGACCCAGATTATTGGAATTTGCAATACAGACACATTTTTCGGATGTAGGACAGTATATGTCACAGAAACCCACAGAATATAGACACTATTTTAGACCCAGATTATTGGAATTTGTAATACAGACACATTTTTCGGATGCAGGACAGTATATGTTACAGAAACCCACAGAATATGGACGCTATATTAGGCCCAGATTATTGGAATTTGCAATACAGACATTTTTTTTTGGTGTAGTACAGTATTGGTTACAGAACACCACAGATTATGGACACTATATTAGGCCCAGATTATTGGAATTTGTAATACAGACACTGTTTGCAGATGTAGTTCAGTATTTTTTACACAAAGCCACACACTATGGACACTAGATGTGGCCCAGATTAATAAAGACCCAGTCTGCGGATGATGTACAGTATATGTCACAAATAGGTATAAAATAAAAATATCTTGCTGCTGTCAAACACACACAGTAGTCCTTAAAAGGACTTTGGGGTCTTTGAAAAGCTTTTGGTAGTAAAAACAGCAAATTTCTCTCCCTGCACTATCTGTCCCTTCCGAAGCACTGTCCCTGAGACTGCAGGAGGTAAATAGATTGCTGCTCTAAAACACACACACACACACACACACACAGTATTTCTTAAAAGGACTTTGGGGTTTTGGAAAAGCTTTCTCAGAATAAAAACTGTGAAATTCTCTCCCTACTCTGTCTTTCCCTTCCCACTCTCTGCTCTCCCTGTCTACGTCTAAGCCGAACATGCGTTCCAGCCAGCCAATAACAGTAATGCCAGTAGCCAACATGGCTACTTGCATTACAATGAGGGTGGTACTTGCCTGCACCATTATTGGCTGCTTAAAACCCGCAAAACGTGCGATGCAAAGACTCAAGCATTGCGCTGGAGCACATGTGGTACTCGGTCAAGTACCTCCTTGTGCCGAGCATAACGATGCTCGAGCCAAACAGATATTAGGCCAAGCATGCTCGCTCATCACTACTGTTAACCATACCTCTCAACTTTTGAAAAGCCCATGGAGGGACAAGATCAGTGGAGCATGTAGAATTTTTTTTACACTAAGCCATGCTTCTAACTCAGCGCATTGTCTTTCTATACACACCCAATCCTGCCCAGTCCCCTTTATGCCCCAACACAGTAGAACACCCCTTTTGTTCTCCCACACAGTAGAAATGTTCCCTCAGTGCTCCCCACAGTAGTGATACTCCCTTATAGCAGTATTAAACTGGTGTTCCTTGGGCCCACCAGAAGAAATTATCCTTGGGGTCCAACCTCGATATCTTGAAAAATATCTAATAGGGTTTAAACCAAATAAATAGATCTTAGTGGTGGATTATCCCCAAAGGCAGGTCAAGATGTTTTAGTTTTTTTTCTCCTAAAATTTTGGGACCTACAGTACTATTGAATGAGAGCCTAGGCCCACCGGAGTATCCTCTGGTACTCTAGTGGTAGTGGGCTAGTCCAACCCAGTCTCACAGTGAGGCCTCATGCACACAACCATATGTGTTTTGCGGTCCTGCAAAAAAAACGGATGATGTCCGTATGGCATGCATTTTTTTTTTGCAGATGCATTATTTTTGCGGATCCATTGTAATAATGCCTGTCCTTGTCAGCAAACTACAAAAAATAGACATGTTTTTTTTTTTTTGCGGGGCTATGGAACGGACATACTGTGGACAGCACATGGTGTGCTGACCTCATTTTTTGCAGACCCATTGAAATGAATGGGTCCACATCCTATCAGCAAAAAAAAAACGGAAAAGACAAGGAAACAAAATACGGTCATGTGCATGAGCCGTAAGAATGCCCTGTAAGTGCTCCCACACAATAGTTATGCTCCATTACACAGTTGAATATTCCCTTAGTGCCTCCTTCACAGTAGAATGCCACCTTAGAACCTCCATACAGTAGTTTTGCCCCCTTAGTGCCCCCACACATATAATCTAGCCCCCACAATCATGTTCAGAAAATTGAATAAAAGCTATGCTCAGAAAATAAAATCAGATGTTAAAAAAATTAAGTGTCAATCTAGTAGGGCAATCTAGTCACTCTGGATTCGGGTTGAATTTGTTTGGATCCATATCATATCTGCAGAATGATTCATTAGAATCTGACCAGAAATGGATTTCAAGAAATTCACTCCTCTCTGTTAGCTAAGTATTCCTTATATATGATAGAATATTGCTATATATTAATTCATAACACTGATTTGTACTGTGTTGCTTTGTATGTAATAGGCTTGATGGTAACAAAACACATTCCTTATATATAATAAAGATTTTATGAAGCTAAAATATGCTACAAGATTTTTTGGGGGATTAATGCTGCAGTGTTATCTGAATGGCTAGTGGTGTTTTCAGGCATGATACAAAATCTTAACTAATGGCTGCTTCTGCCCAGTTTTAGGCATTTGTTGTACTATGAATATTGTAAGCTCTTCTCTGCTCCATATCAAGAGCGCACTAATCTCAAAAGCTTAATTTTATTTTCACTGATACATTTCACACCCAACATGTTTTATTGTCATGGCCAAGCATACTCATATTAAATTCTGACATCTCTCTTGTTGTGCAAGGGACAGAACCTGAAATTATATAACCCTGGATACAGATGATATTCCTAAAGGAAAAAAATGACTTGTATGGTGTGCCAATCAATTTTACAGCATGCATTAAAAGTTCACCTTTTTGCTGGTATTTTGGCACACTCTCCGCTCTTGGTCAGACTTGCAAAGGGAAGTATAGCTACCTGCTCCCTGCCACTTTATCATGGCTACTTTGTTCCCTGCTGCTGCCTCACTCAGGTCCCCCGCTGACATCCGCCTTGATGTCGCTGCAGCCAGTGACTGGCTGCGGCGGTGACCTGCATACCCAATTAACCGGCACCCAGCAGTGGGGAGAGGGTAAGTAGGCTTCCCTCTGCAGGTTTGGTTAATTGGGGCGGTCTGTAGAAACACCCACAAACACCCTTTTAAGAATGACAGCTGTTACTACTATGTGCATTGACAAAATCTGTGTCCCAGAAACTCTGGACCTACAGATGATCCAGTTGTGGAGGATGATGGAAAAGTATCAAAGGTGTCTATATTGGGTAACCCACTTTCTTTGGATATATTTGCATGATGACTGTTCTCTTATGAATGATAGGAAGGGCAGTACTATTTCATACTGAGCAAGGGCTGTTCTTTTCGCAGGCTTTGCTTTCTGACTTAAAGAGAACTTTCACCACTCCTGGCATGCCTGTTTTAATAGATTCATGCATTCCCCATGTAATAACAATTCTGGAGCATCTATTCTTATAGCTATATGTTGTGCCATTCCTTCATTATTTCTACTTAATGAATAGTGTTGATCGAGCACCAAAGTGCTTGGGTGCTCGAGTAGAACACCTCGAAATGACCCAGCACCCGAGCACAATGGAAGTCAATGGGAGAACCCGAGCATTAACCCCTTAAGGAATCGGGGTTTTTTCATTTTTGCGTTTTCGTTTTGCACTCCCTGCATTCCGAGAGCCATAACTTTTATATTTTTATGTTCACATGGCCATATGAGGGCTTTTTTATTGCGAGACAAGTTGAACTTTCCAACGCTACCATTTAATATTGCATATAATGTAGTGGGAAGCGTGAAAAAAATTCCAAATGGGGTGAAATTGCAAGAAAAATGCAATTTCACCACAGTTTTACGGGTTTTTAAATTACGACGTTTAATTTGCAATACAACTGACCATTTAGTTTTATTCTACAGGACAGTATGAATTCGGCGATACCCAATATGTATAGTTTTTCTTGCGTTTTGATAGTGAAAAAAAATTCAAAATTGGGAAATTTTTTAATTTATTCTTTTTGTCGCCATATTTTGACCCCTATAACTTTTTTGTAATTAAGTGTATGGCATTGTATGGGGACTTATTTTTTGCGGGGCGATCTGAACTTTTAGTTGATACCATTATGGGGTGTGTAGGGCTTTTTGATCACTTTTTATTGAATTTTTAGGAAATGAAGCGTCCAAAAACGGTGAATCGGCCATTTGGGCGCTTTTTTCAGTTTTTCTGTTTACCGTATGGGGAATATATTTTTATACTACGGGAGTTTTTGCACATTGTGACACCCATGATGTTTATTTTTTTATTTTCTATTTATTCTTTATTATTTTATTTTAATTTTGGGGCAAGGGGGGTGATTTGAATTTTTTTCTTTTTTTTTCTTTTACACTTTTATATAGGTCCATAGGGACCTATATAAATCAGTCATCTGATTGCTTCTAACATAAACTCCAATACACTTGTATTGGAGTTTATGAGGATTTTACTACTTTCCTATGAAGCCCTATTTCTAACAATGGCTGAATAGGAAATAGTAAGTAGTAACCTCGAATAATTCATTGAATTCGAGGCTATTACACCCAGCGCTGCGATTCCCCCGATCATCAATATGGGGAGCCACAGCGCTGCTGAAAGTTTTACTTTCGGTTTTAGCGTGCACAGATGCCGTGGTCAGGATTGACCACGGCATCTGCGGGGTTAAATGATTGCGATCGGCATCGCTGCCGACCGCGATTATTAGCCGCGGGGGTCAGCTACAGGAAACGGCCGGACCCCCGCAGCAATCGCGCCCGCAGCGGGCAGGAGCAGACGCCATGCTTAGGGACCGGACCCATGACGTACCCAAACGTCATGGGTCCTTAAGGGGTTAAAGCAGGCACCCCCTGCTCAAAAGAGGGAAGGGTGTCTGGTTCACAGGAAAAGGTCAGAAATTGATGGAAACACCACTGAAATGGTTCGGGAACAGCATGGGGAGGATGTCTGGATGCATCTTGGACTCCCAGGTCGCTGCTGGGAACGATGTTGTCCGATTAGAACGCCAATTTTACATACTGACAAAAATACGCACAAAACCGAAGATAAAATCTATTTTAGAAGAAAAATTGTTAGGAAACATTCTTTACTGTATAGTTACTTGTATATAAAGTGCAAGTGCTGCCAAAAATTACAAGGAAGAGGCACTCTGATACAACCTGAATATCACATAAAGGAGGTTAAACATACAATTCAACAGCACTCTGCAAACCCAATAAAGTACAAGAAAGTATTCTAATGCTAATGCTATGCTTATTTTGTGAATTTGAGAAGGGCCTCATTCACATTGTGGTACAATTGTTCAGGTAGTGAGCTCCTACACTCATAAAGCCTATGCACTAAGTGAAAGGGCTGCCAAAATTACAAGGAACCAGCACTCCAATACACTCTTCATTACATATAAAGGAGGGCATCATACACACCCTTGAAAAATTATGATTGATGGTCTGCTGGTGATCCTCAAAAACATTAGGAGCAAGGGCCTGCTGGTGACCCTCTAAAACATTAGGGGCGAGGGCCTGCTGCTGATCTGACCATCTAAAACATTAGGGGTGAGGGTCTGCTGCTAAGCTGACCATCTAAAACATTAGGGGCGAGGGCCTGCTGCTGAGCTGACCATGGAAGAAATTTTGGGCGAGGGTCTGCTGCTGAGCTGATCATCAAAAAAATTATGGTTCAGGGTTGTCTGCTGAACTGACTCTCTAAAACATTAAGGGGGCGAATGCCTGCTGCTGATCTGACCATAGAAAAACTTATGGACGAGGGCCTGCTGCTGAGCTGATCATCGGAAAAATTAGGGGTGAGGGTCTGCTGCTGAGCTGACCATGGAAAAATTATGGTTAAAGGCATGTTGCTAAGCTGACCCTCTAAAACATTAGGAGAGAGGGAAGACTAATAAGCATGTTGATATGATGGAGGAGGAGGAGGATGAGAAGAGAAAGATTGAACCATATACCCTTTTTAGTGGTGGAAGGGATGCATGGGAATACAGTGTATTCAGTACACCATAAGAGCCACATTTAGAGTGCCTTTATGTTCAGCCACTTTCCTCTGGTGGAGTAGAGAAGTCAGGGGCCATCTAGGCCTTGTTAATTTTTATAATAGTCAACAGTTCAGCATTTTCAGTTGACAGGCGGATGCGCTTATCAGTTATTATGCCCCCAGCAGCACTAAATACCTGCTCTGAGAAAACGCTGGCAGCAGGGCAGGCCAGAACCTCCAAGACATAGAGCGCCAGTTCGTGCCACGTGTCCAGCTTGGACACTCAATAATTTTAAGGAACAGAGGGATCATTGAGGACACAGACACGGTCTGCTACATACTCCTTCACCATCTTCCAAAATTCTTCCCTCCTTGTGACAGTAGGCCACGCATCAGGGTGAGGGTGCTGGCGGAGTGTCATGAAACTGTCCCTGGCCTTGGAGATTGTTGCCCTGCCTCTGTTGGAACTGCTGTGTGTTCCCCTAGTCTCCCCTCCTTGGTTGCTCAAGGAACTACGTACTCTACCGCCAGCGTTGCCAACTGGAAATTTTTGGAGCAATTTTTCCACATGGACCTTCTGGTATTGCACCATTTTGCTAGTCCTCTCCACCAAAGGAATGAGAGATGAGAAGTTCTCTTTGTAGCAGGGGTCGAGAAGGGTGAACAACCAGTAATCGGTGTTGGCTAAAATGCGTATAACGCGTGGGTCACGGGAAAGGCAGAATAACACAAAGTCAGCCATGTGTGCCAGAGACCCAACAGACAAGACTTCACTGTCCTCATCAGGAGGATGACTCTCAATCTCCTCATCCTCTTCCTCCTCTTCTGCCCATCCATGCTGAACAGATGGATTAAACCTGTTATGGGTACTACCCTCTGTAGCGGAGGCAACTGTCTCCTGCTCCTCCTCGTCATCATCATCATATAATTTGCGCTGAGAAGACGAAATGAGGGTGGTCTGTGTACTGTGTACTGTCACCCTGTGTACTGTCTTCCCCATTTCCACCTCTTCAACATGCATAGAGTCCGCCTTTATTGTGAGCAGCGAGCATTTCAGTAGACACAGAAGTGGGATGGTTACACTGATAATTGTGGCATCGCTGATCACCATCTGTGTTGAATCCTCAAAGTTGCGTAAAACCTCACAGAGGTCAAACATCCATGCCCACTAGTCGCTTGTGAAGAGCGGAAGCTGACTGGAAAGGCGACGACCATGTTGCAGCTGGTATTCCACTACTGCCCTCTGCTGCTCACAAAGCCTGGCTAACATGTGGAACGTGGAGTTCCAGTGCATGCTCACGTCGCACAATGGTCGGTGAGCTGGCAATTGTAAGTGTTGCTGCAGCGTTGCCAGACCGGCGGCAGCTGTAGATGACTTTCAGAAATGGGCACACACGCGTTGCACCTTCCCAGTAGCTTAGGCAAATAGGGGTAGGTTTTGAGAAACCCCTGAACCACAAAGTTGATACATTACATTACAAATTTACAGCCACATTCATAAATAATTATTTTAAAGGATGTTGATGCAAACTGGAAAGCCTCTTTAAATTGGTTTTCTGGACAAGGTATTATGCATATTCATCATAAAGAGTGGCCATGACTAGAGATGAGCGAACTGTAGAAAAAAGTCCGGTGTTCGGCATTCGGGTTGTGGTAAGTCGCGCATCCCGTTATGGATTCCACTATAGCGCGATATGGAATCCATAAGGGGCGGCTGCCACCAACCCGAACTGTTGAACAGCCGAAGGACCTGGGGTGACGTCACTGTCATGTGATCAGTGCAGGGGGCGTGGCTCAGCACGGGATCAAATCCAGTGCTGAGCCACGCCCCCTGCACTGATCACATGACAGTGACGTCAACCCAGGTCCTTCGGCTGTTCAACAGTTCGGGTTGGTGGCAGCCACCTCTTATGGATTCCATATGCCGCTATAGTGGAATCCATAACGGGATGCGCCACTTACCACAACCCGAATGCCGAACACCGGACTTTTTTTTAAAGTTCGCTCATCTCTAACCATGACACTGCAATGGGGCCCTTGGAGAAGCTTTTCTTATATTCAATATGTGCGCAGATGCCCCCTCCTCAGAAAAGTGAGCTCCTTATTTGTTTGGTTGCTCCTTGATATACAGTAAGTACTCACATGCTACTCAGGGACATAGCTATTGGGGGTGCAGGGGTAGCAATCGCTACCAGGGCACAGGAGTCTGAGGGGGCCCAAAGACCATTGTGCCACATAAGAAGATACTGGTATTGTAGAAAGTGCAAACAGGTCAAGTTACACCTCTGGCTGGAGGGAAGGGGTAATGTGAAGATATTGGCATGCGGGGGAGGGAGGTGCCATTTTGATTTTTGCCTCAGGCAGCACAAAGGCAATGTGCTTCCCTGCCCCTGTCCACAAAGCAAACGGAAATGATGCCCCAAGCTGAACTCTTGTACCAGGGCCCATGAGCTTTTAGCTACGCCCCTGGTGCTACGTATGTATGGTAAATTGTAGAAGACAATAACATACATGTAAGACCACTCCAACAGGTCTGATGGCTGTGTATTAATGACATCTCTTGTGAACTGCTTTAAAATTTCTGGTAACTCTGATGGAATTGTCATTTGGTCTTCTGATATTGGCATGGTTGAGTCTGGAAAGACATGACACCACTAGATATTATATATAGATCCACATGGCCAATAAAGCTATGCAAAATGTACAGAAACACATTGGTGACCTACTAATAAATAGACATACATTGTATTGTATGTATGTAACTGTATTAGGCAATAGCTGCCTAGAATCTACTTAGGTCTATGAAGGTACAGATATCCTAATGTTATCCATCACTCTATGGATGTTTGAAAGGAAAATCCTTAAAACTGTATTATGTACCCCAAAGATTGCTTAATCTGCGACTGCATTTAGCTGTACCATTAACTGACCTTTAGAGTAGAGCTTTATGAGACCAGGAGACCACTTTGTGTCTGTAGATCCATAGCACCCTTGGTCAGTCCGCTTGGTATCCTAGCAACGAGCAGTTGTCATAATTGCAGCTGCATAATTGATAGATTGTCAGGCAAATCATGGTAATATAACAAACATCATTAGCATAGGTGAAACAGGCTATATAACATGTCACAGCCTTACTGTAGGCCATGTTAACTTTACTTCGGATAAAGTGCCCTGCAAAAGAATTCGTCCCCCTTGACTTTTTTTTTTATATTTTGGTGCCTCACAATCTGGAAATAACATGGATCGTTTGAGGATTTGCATCATTTAATTTACAGACCATGCCCACAACTTTAAAGATGTTGTTTTTTTTTTTGTTATTGTGAAGCAAACAACCAATAGGAAAAAATAACAGAAAAAGTAAATGTGCATAATTATTCACCCCCTTATAGTCAATACTTTGTAGAGCCACCTGTAGAGCCACCTTTTGTGGCAATCACAACTCCAAGTCGCTTTGGATAAGTCTCTATGAGCTTGCCACATCTTACCACTGGGAATTTTGCCCATTCCTCCTTGCAAAACTGCTCCAGCTTCTTTAAGTTCGATGGTTTGCGCTCGCACAGCAATCTTTAGGTCTGACCACAGATTTTCTATTGGATTGTGATCTGGGCTTTGACCAGGCCATTCCAACACATTTACATGTTTCCCCTTAAACCACTCAAGTGTTGCTTCACCAGTGTGTTTGGGGTCATTGTCCTGCTGGAAGGTCAAGAATATCCCTGTATTTAGCACCATCCATCTTTCCCTCAACTCTGACCAGTTTCCTATTCCCGGCTGCTGAAAAACATTCCAACAGCCTGATGCTGCCACCACCATGTTTCACTGTGGGGATGGTGTTCTTTGGGTGATGTGATGTATTGGGTTTGCGCAAGACATAGCGATTTCTTTGATGGCCGAAAAGTACAATTTTAGTCTCATCAGACCAGAGCACCTTTCTCCATACATTTAGGGAATCTCCACATGCCTTTTCGCAAACTCACAATGTGCCTTTTTGTTTTTAGCTGAAAGTAATGGCTTTCTTCTGGCCACTCCGCCATAACCCTGGGTTCACACCTGAGCGTTTCTGAGACGCGTGTTTTACGCACGTTTTTGTCGCGCGTATCACAGTGCGTTTTTGCAAATAGGAAATGCGCATCATACGCGCGTTCGTGACTCTGGAGACCAATTGAAAAAGGCATATCTACACTTTAACGCGTGTTAAACGCGCATTTTACGCGCGTTCCCATTGAAGTCTATGGGTGCAAACGCGCGACAAAACGCCCCAAAGAAGCTCAAGAACTTCTTAGCGTAGGGCATTCAAACGCGCTGTAAAACGCTCAGGTGAGAACCATGCCCATAGGGAAACATAAGTTTTCTCCTGTTGAGCGTTCTACAGCTCGCTGTAAAACGCGCAAGTGTGAACTGAGGGTAAAGCCCAACTCTATGGAGTGTATAGCTTATTATCGTCCTATGTACAGGTACTCCAGTCTCTACTGTGGAACTCTGCAGCTCCTCCAGGGTTACTTTAGGTCTCTGTGCTGCCTCACTGATTATTGCCCTTCTTGCCCGGTCCATGAGTTTTGGTGGGCGGCCGTCTCTTGGCAGGCTTGCTGTTGTGCCATGTTCTTTCCATTTAGTTATGATGGTTTGATGGTGCTTCTGGGGATCATCAAAGATTTGGATATTTTTTTATAACCTAACCCTGACTTGTACATTTCAATAGTGTTGGGCACGAATATTCGAATCGCCAATTTTAATTGCAAATATCGCCACTTCGAGTATTTACAAAGATTTAGAATATAGTGCTATATATTCGTATTTGAGAATATTCTAGATTTTTTTTCATCTGAACCCATGATCCCTCCCTGCTTCTTGCTTGTGGGCCAATGAGAAGGCTGCAATGTCTCTGGCTACATGCAAACGACCGTTGCCTGCCTCCGCGTCCGCTCCTCCTTGAAATTTTGCGTCCGTCAAAAAAAACGGATGACGGACCGTTTTTTTTGACAGATCCGATTTTTATGGCAGATCCATTTGTAAAAATGCCTATCCTTGTCCGCAAACATGAAAAAAATAGGACATGCACTATTTTGTTGACGGAATGAAAACACGGATCACGGATGCGGAATAAAAATGGTTGACCATCCGCATTTTTTGACGGACCCATTGAAATGAATGGGGAAGCATCCTATCCGTGAAAAAAAAACGGAACGGACACGGAAACAAACAACGGTCGTGTGCATGGGGCCTTTGTCTGAGCTTAGCAACATCCCTAGCAACCAATAAGAAAGTTGCCTACCCCTTACTATATAAGAACCTCCCCAGCTGCAGTTTCTGCAGTTTTTTGCAGTTCTAAGAGAGACAGCAGTGTCATTGCTATGCTCTCTGATTTGCTGAGTCATTACGTTAGTTAGTTAGTTAGCTAGTTAGTTAGTTAGTTAGCTCATATATATAATACAGATAGTTAGTGGGAGATAGTAAGTGTAGGTTAGATAGTGATATAGTGTAGCTGATTCCAGTGCAGGGTGTTAGGTAGTGTTGAGCGCGAATATTCGAATTTCGAATTTTTATCGCGAATATCGCAACTTCGACAATTCGCGAATATTGCGAATATATCGCTATATATTCGCAATTTCGAATATTCGTTTTTTTTTTTTTTTTTTTTTAGTTGTTAATTCTTGTTGCTCTCTGGTTGTCTTCCCAGTTCCCACTTCCCAAAAGCTGTTCTTACCTGTCCGGAGGATTCCTGGCTCCCTGCCCGCTTCAGTCATTGCCCGTTGCCGCTTCTGCTGACTTCCCATGTGCATGGGAACGCCTCCATGCTAAAATGTACTGTCGGATGTGAGAATCACGATCTCACAAATTTGACTAAGTTGTAATCGCAATGCGATTAATATAACCTGAATTATTCGCATTGCAATATTCATTCTATTCTAGCAATACAACCATTAGGAACTTAGCTCTAAGATCACTTCGCAACGCGAGTATATGTTCGCCTCGCGAATGAAACTTAGAGCTAGCTGAGTTCCTAATAGTGGTATTGCTAGAATATAACGAAGATTGAGAATATAGTGCTATATTCGTGAATTCGAGATATTCTCAATCTTCGCTCTATTCTAGCAATACATCCATTAGGAACTTAGCTCTAAGATCACTTCGCAATGCGAGTATATAGTTCGCCTCGCGAATAAAACTTAGAGCTGAGTTCTAATGGTTGTATTGCTGGAATAGAACGAAGATTGAGAATATCTCGAATTCACGAATATAGCACTATATTCTCAATCTTCGTTATATTCCAGCAATACAACCATTAGGAACTCGGTCAGCTCTAAGTTTCATTCGCGAGGCGAACATATACTCGCATTGCGACTGATCTTAGAGCTGAGTTCCTAATGGATGTATTGCTAGAATAGAACGAAGATTGAGAATATCTCGAATTCACGAATATAGCGCTATATTCTCAATCTTCGTTATATTCTAGCAATACAACCATTAGGAACTCAGATCTAAGTTGTAATCGCAATGCGATTAATACAGGTTATATTATCGCATTGCGAATGAAACTTAGAGCTGGGTTCCTAATGGTTGTATGTATTGCTAGAATAGAACGAAGGTTGAGAATATCTCGAATTCACGAATATAGCACTATATTCTCAATCTTCGTTATATTCCAGCAATACAACCATTAGGAACTCGGTCAGCTCTAAGTTTCATTCGCGAGGCGAACATATACTCGCATTGCGAATTGATCTTAGAGCTAAGTTCTAATGGTTGTATTGCTAGAATATAACGAAGATTGAGAATATAGTGCTATATTCGTGTGATATTCGTTATCTTTGTCAATTCTAGTAATACAAGTTAACCATTAGGAACTCAGATCTAAGTTTCATTCGCGACGCGAATATATATTCGCGTAAAATTCGCAATATATAAAATCATGACGAATATTCGATTTCGACGAATATATGACGAATATTCAATCGAATATTCGCGAAATATCGCGAAATCGAATATGGCACCTCCCGCTCATCACTAGTGTTAGGTAGTGTGATAGGTTGTGCTGTCCATACAAACATGCTACATACATAGTGCTGTGATGTCACAAGGTCACAACAATACTTAGTGCACCAATCACTAATGTGTAGTCAGATCTGCTAAAATGTAAAGTTGCACGTAGTTGCAAAATATGAGCATCATTAATTGCCGATTTGTGCAATCGCAAATATATTGGAGCACTCTATCTGCTTATAATTCTATTGTAATTTTCTGCCGTGCCAACCATTTTCTACAGTCTCAGGAAACTTCTAGTAGCTTGAAAAATGTAGCAAAAGTGACCCAGGCCTGTATTGCACGTGCAATACGCGCATATTACATTGCCGATTTTCGCAATCAAGAAAATAATGGCAAATTCTCAAATTCGCGAATTTTTGACATTTGGTAAATGATGCCTCTTGCTTAGGTGTTGCAGCCTCTGGGGCCTTTCAAATAAAATGTGTATCTGTAATGACAGATCATGTGACACTTAGATTGCACACAGGTGGACATCATTTCACTAATTATGTAACTTCTGAAGGTAATCAGTTGCACCAGAGTTTTTTATGGGCTTCCTAACAAAGGGGGTGAATACATATGCACATGCCAATATTCTGTTTTCTATGTCTAAACAATAGTTTTATTTATATATTTTCTCATTTCACTTCACCAACTTAGACTATTGTGTTCTGATCCATCACATAAAATTCAGGTTAACAAAACATTGAATTGAAGGCTGTAATGTAACAAAACACAAAAAACATAATCGGGGGTGAATACTTTTGCAAGACACTGTATATTAGAATCTGAAGTACATTCAGTTCTCTTCTATTTAGTCATATCACATGTCTTAGTCCCATTAGTTTATTCTGGTCGTGTTATCTCATTCCTGTTGACATGCACCGGCCCTCATATATTAACTTCTGAATTACCAATTTTTTCAGCTTAATACTTTCCATTGTTAAGCAGCCATAATGTTTTTTTTTTTTTTTCATTGAGAAATAGTATTTTTCTGGTGCTGTTTGGGGGTACACTCGAGTTACTAATTTATATACATTATAAAAAATGCAGATCCATTTATTTGTGATCAGTTCAGCATATCCGCAAAAAAACAGATTGCATTCAGCATTTTTGCGGACCCATAGACTTCAATTGGGCCAGATCCAGATTTTCACTGACAATTACAGGACATGTTTTATTTGTTTTACGGGACCGTGGAATAGAAGAAAAGATGCGGACAGCAAATCTTTTGGTGCCCCATAGAAGTGAATGGGTCCACATCTAAATTGAAGAGTTGTGGATCAGATGCGGAAAGCAACAAAAGGCCGTCTGAATGAGCCCTTACTGTAACTGTAATGCATGGACTGACTCTACGGAGTAATGTATGCTTTAGTTATAGTTCCAGCTGCCAGCTGTCTTATTTTGCACCACACCTGGGTAAACTGGGTATTCAAGAATTTTGATATTGATGGCCTATCCTCATCCGTAAGGGTCTGACACCCTGCAACCCTGTTTATCAGCTGTTTCAGAGTAGCATCAGTGGTGGAGCTACACAGATCGATCTGTTATGTAATGGACAGAGCTAGTAACTCCTATAAAAGGGAAGGGGAGCATCGCTGCAGCTTCCGACACTGGAGCTACTTTGAAACTGCTGATCAGTGGGAATGTGGGCTGTTGGACCTCCAAGGATCAGATAATGATGGCCTATCATGAGGATAGACCATCAATATCAAATACCCCTTTAGCAAGTGTGTCTGTGTCTACACTTCCTGCTGTTACTCTGTTGTGGGACCTCTATAAATAGAAGAGGGTCCTCCTGTGGCATTAGCCCAAAGCTTCAGCAGAAGCTAACCCTTTTTGGAATTTACTTTGGACCCAATCACTCATCATTGAGGTTCCTCTCTCATAAGGTGATTTACAAATAATCTATTTAATCTAACTGATAATATGTCCTGTGCAACAATAATAACATGTACAATGCAGCTACACATGGACAACTGCATGTTTTGTATAGGGTGGACCCAGAAACTGCGATAAGACTATAATGTAAAGATCCTGTCTTGTGTTGTCTATAAATAAAACCAAAATTACTCACTTGTCTCCAGGTTCTCAAGTCTACATTGTATGTCACCCCCAAAAATCACCTCTTTATCCATCAGTAATTGACATCATGAAAACCTCTTAAAACCTTAAAATTTTACATTGGCCTTATCTGGTGGCATTGTATATATATTTTTTGTAATATAGATACCAATAGAAGATTTTAGAGCTGAGTATGAGTTTGGAAGGTGTGATATTTAGCCAGCACTGCGATTTTGGTAAACGAGTTAGAATTTGTGCAGGTCATAGGTCTAATAATCATGCTACACTCAAAGAGATGTGCTGAAAACTCAGCTATAAAGGAAGATTATACAGTAGGGAATACATTCTTTGGCAGCCGTGATGCGCACCTAATAATACTTTTTGGGATAATCCACATGACAGTTTTTCTAACTGCCATCACACAACCATTTTCAGAACCATTTAAGGTCTATGGGGCTATTAACATGGCTGTTTTTTAATGGTTAGTTAGTTATAGCCATTTTCACAGCCATATGGTTCCCATTGAAATCAATGGGACTATTTTAAAGGGCAGGAGTGCGCTCATCTAACAGCCATTACAAATGGGTACGCTCTATAAATAAAGGTTCTTTCAGGGGGTTAAATAAAAAAAATGCTCACTTCATCCACTTGCACAAGGGAACAATTACTTCACACCAGATGGAGCAACTATGTAGGGTCCATTATAAATATTGGGACACTATGTGGGGCCATGATAAATAGTTGGGCAGTATGGGGGGGTCCATTATATTCATACTGGGGCACTATGGGGGCAGTTATATATACTTGGGCACTATGGGGGGCCATCAGTGCTATATGTACTGAGACACTATGGGGGCCATTACAAATAGTGGGGCAGTACGGAGGGCCATTATAAATACTAGGGAACTATGGGGGGTCCAGTAGCTACGGTATACTGGAGCACTATGCGGGGGACATTATATATACTGGGGCACTATGGGGGCATTTATATATACTGGGGCACTGTGGGGGCCATTGGATGAACTATATGTACTGGGGCAGTATGAAGGGCCATTATAAATAATGGGGCAGTATGGAGAGCCATTATAAATATTGAATCACTATGTGAAGGCCATTATCTATTCTGGGGCATTATGGGGGCCATTACAAATACTGGGGCACTTATATATAATTGGGCACTATGAGAGGCCATTAGAAATTGCGGGGAAGTATGGAGGGCCATAATAAATAGTGGGAAAGTATGGAGGGCCATTATAAATACTGGGGCACTATGTTGGAGCCATTATCTATACTGGGACAATATGTGAGGGTCATCATATATACTGGGGCACTTTGGGAGCACTTATATATACTGGGGCACTATGGGGGCACTTATATATACTGGGGCACTATCGGGGGCCATTGGATGTACTATATGTACTGGGGCACTCTGGGGGACCATTACAAATAGTGGGGCAGTATGGAGGGCCACTATGTGGGGCCGTTATATATACTGGGGCACTATGTGGGGTCATTATATATATATATATATATATTGGGGCACTATGGGGGTACTTATATATACTGAGGGCACTACAGGGGATAGATTATTTTTTTAAAAATGAACTACATCAGTTTAATGGATACACAGCCAGAGGATGAATATGTCTTATGAATGTAGCCTTATCCTTAAGATTTTTTACTTCATTCTTTGCAGCATTCTTAAACTTGCAGGCTTGTCATGTTTTCAGAATTTCCTGTCTACCCAACATGATATTAAGTTAAAGGAAAGCCTCCTGTAAATATCTAGCAGCGGGGAAAATTTAATTAGA
The DNA here is from genome assembly GCA_033119425.1 of Bufotes viridis. Taxonomy (NCBI): domain Eukaryota; kingdom Metazoa; phylum Chordata; class Amphibia; order Anura; family Bufonidae; genus Bufotes; species Bufotes viridis. Next base: position 193,029,890 of record CM065594.1, read on the forward strand.
GACTATGGCTGATTCTTCGACTGTGCTTTTATCATGAAATGATGGTTCATTTGATTAGGCTTTAATTAATTCTTTAACATAAATGGCTTACAGCCCTTTAACCCTTACAGTTCAAATCAATGTAAAGTGTATGGGGAGGATGAAAATGTAGATGTATTCACATATTTTCTAATCTGTTTTTACATGTTTATTGTATACATTTGTATTTTTTACATTATTACTATAGTGCAGTGCTTCTCAATTATTTTCTGTCATTCCCCCCCTAGGAAGAAGAAAACATTTCGCGCGACTATAAATAGTATCATTTCTCTATAAAATTGTTATAAGTACACCAATCTCCCCACAGGTGAGGGCCATTAACCCCCCCTCCCCCCCCAAATCATGTGCAGGCTCCATTAACCCCCCCCCCCCAAATCATGTGCAGGCTCCATTAACCCCCCCCCCCCCAAATCATGTGCAGGCTCCATTAACCCCCCCTCCCCCCCAAATCATGTGCAGGCTCCATTGACCCCCCCCAATCATATGCAGGCTCCATTAACCCCCCTCCCCAATCATGTGCAGGCTACATTAACCCCCTCCCCCAAATCATGTGTCATGTGCAGGGTCCAGGCTTCCCCCTCCCCCAAATCATGTGCAGGCTCTCTTCCCCCAAATTATGTGCAGGCTCTCCCCCAATAGGGTCCAGGGTCCCCCCACCTACCCAATACTTACCTCCCTGGAAGCGCTGGATGCAGGCCTCTTCTGGCCTGTGTCCCGCTGTGCACTCTGCTCAGGCGGCGCGATGATGTCATCACGCCGCCTGAACCGCTCTGATAGGCTGCCGGCACAAGGCCCGCAGCCTATCAGAGGAGCAGGGGAGGTAGACGCCTCTCCCTCCTCTGCCGCACAGCACAGCGATCTGTATAGCTGTCCAGAGGACGGCGATACAGATCACTATGGAGATGAACGCTTCCACAGCGCTCCACTATTTGAGAAACGCTGCTATAGTGCAACGTGTTTAATAATACGGACTGATATAATGCACTGAAAAACTGTGCAATTGCTCAGCAGCGAACAGGAGGTTTTGAAGAAAAAAAAAGCAGTCCCTGTGTTTAAATGAAAAATATTTTTTTCTTGCAGGTGGTTGCTTTTGTGACACAGTACTGCTAGAATGAGGTTCTGCAGCAGCTGCTGCATTAAGCCCCACAGAGCCTCCTTCCATTAATGCTTTTTTTGCTCAAAGTCCCTAAAATCTAAACAATTATTTATTTCTATTATTCCTCTAGACCAGGGATGCTCAACCTGCGACCCTCTAGCTGTTGCAAAACTACAACTCCCAGCATGCTCTAATAGCTGTAAGCTGTCCAGTCATGTTGGGAGTTGTAGTTTTGAAGCAGCTGGAGGGCCGCAGTAGCTTGTATCTCTGTATACTCTAAAACCATTTTTTTGGCAGACACTGCCCAAGAGCTATCTCAACAGCTCAACAGAGTCTCATCATGAGCTCAACAAAATATGTCATTTGTTTGTCCTGCCCAGGCATCTGTCTGCCTGCTGTCATCCCCATTTGGCTGATAAGGTTGTATGTCATATTCTGAGTCAATCAGGGCAAGTCCTCCCCTCCACTTCCTCCCAGAGTCATGTGACCATCCTTCTTCTTCCTCCCTCATGGTCCCTCCTCCCCCGATGATCATGGTAAAATGGCCATGGGCACCGTTTTTATGCAATTTGCACGAAACAAATCAAAATTATTCAACTTCGATTTGCAGACCAATTTATAAGAAATTGATAACAAACCCGGTTCTTTTAGAATAGATTCACTCATCCTTTATACCGTATTTTCCGGCATATAAGACGACCCCCTACTTTCCCTGTTAATATATGGGGTTTGGGCTATACTACTCCTCTCTTACAACGCACACCAAATAAAAATTAAACAGACGATCTGAGCATGAGAAAACCACTGAGAGCAGGGAGAGGGGGCTGCTTCAGGAGCGACTGTCCGGGATGTAGCGCACGGTGGTTCAGCTAGAGGGCGCCTGTCCCTGAAGCTGGTTCAGGGAGATCCCTGGATGCCGCTCTACACATACATATCATTAGCTAACAATCGTTGGACCAGTAAAAGGTTCTCTTCAGTTTCAGCATGCAGTATACCGGCGTATAAGACGACCCCCGACTTTTGAGAAGATTTTCATGTGTTAAAAAGTAGTCTTATACGCCAGAAAATACAATATATATATATATATATATATATATATATATATATATATATATACACACACACAATCCAAAAAACAAGGCGGCACTCCAACTTCAGGTGAAACAGTGTTGACCTACTTTATTTCCCAATGAGGCCTTTGTCAAGCCCGCTTTGTGTAGGCCGAAACGTTGCCTGGGAAATAAAGTGGGTCAACACCGTTTCACCTGAAGTTGGAGTGCTGCCTCGTTTTTTGGATTGTACTATAGAGTGGGAGAGACGCCTCGCTTCCCTGAGGATTTGCACCCTGTTCACATTATCCAACTGTGCTGCTGCTTTATTTTGTTTTGTGTATATATATATATATATATATATATATATATATATTCCAACTTGAAAAGTCCATTATGCATAGTAGGGCACCTTTTAATAAATACTGTCTTTTATATTTTAGTTTTGTTCCCATGAAATTATAGCAGTATAGCAGTGACTGTATATTTGCTAAATGACTTCCATTCTATAGGTCAGCCCAGGGAAGACCCTGACATTTTGAGGGTAGAAGATTAATGTATAGTAATCCCACTAAGGATGGCATGGTTGACTGATCATTGTAAATGTTAAAAAACAGGATACTGTATGTTCTCCTTCCTGTATAGGTCAATTATTGCATGGATATACTTTCATGAGATCTTGGTAGCAGCAACTCATGCTGTGGGACATGCAATCTTCTGATCCCTTCCTTATATAATACAACAGAATACTTTATGGGCAAAGACCGTACTGTTCTATTAGAGTCCAGCTGTTTCGTTCTGCAAAATACGGAATGCATACGGATGTCATCGCAAAATACATACTGTCGTGTGCATGAACCCTAAGTGTGAGATACTTGTAAAATACATGTTGTACAAAATCATTTGTGCCAGTCTGCGAACGACAAGGTGATCTCTTTAGGACAGTAACCTACACAAAATACTACCTCTTCTGGTTCCATACTGGCCTCAATTAAATTCAGGGAGTGAAGGTTCCAAATGCATGCTGAGCCCAAACTGTAATATACCTCTTTTGGTGCCATAATGGCCCAGGGAATTCAGGGAATTCAAGGCTCCACATTTCTGTACATTGTGGGCTCAGCATGCATGTGGAACCTGCCTTCTCTGAATTGAAAGGGGTTGTCCGGGTTCACAGCTGAAACTGGACATACCCAGAATTTAACCCAGGCAGCCCCCTGACAAGAGCATTGGAGCAGTTCATGCTCCGATGCTCTCCCTTGCAATGGCAAGGGCTCTTTTATTTACTATAACACACTTCCAGCGGGGACTTCACCCAGCAGTGTGTTCGGTGATGTCATCGGCTCTGATGTGAGGGCTTTAGCACTGGCCTAGCTGTTTTACAGGCTAGGGCAGCTCTAAAGCCAGTGCATCAATGCCGGTGATGTCACTGAGCTCACTGCTAGGCGGAAGCCTCCACCTGGCAGCCCGAAGGAGAGCCCGCTACGTAACCGCTACGTAACCGGATCTCCGGAAAATGCCTTTGCCCTGTGCGATTTAGCTGCCTGGGTGAAATTGTAGAGTTGCAGCAGTCCATTGCTTGAAAGATCCTTATATTGGATTTAATGGGTTATCCCATGACTAATGTAAAAAATGAAAATCAGACATAATAAAATACATGACAATCTCTTTCTAACAAAGCTTAGTAACAAGATGTAAGAGACATTTTACAATGCAATGTGATAACTGCTATGTTAACATTTCAATAAATGACAATTTTTTTAATGATAAAGTATTTTATGATAAAATGTGACTTTTCTATTTTCTGCAAGTATTGTCATTTTTTTTTCTGCTGAAGCAGGAAAAGCAAATCATAGAGATGGAAATACAATATACACTTGTAATTAGGACAATTGTATTATAATTGCTAACTGTTCTAATAATATTCTATCTTGCTTTCCTGAGTCTGGCTGTTTTTCTACCCATGTTGCAATCAGCCAGTTAGTCTGACTAATTGTTCCCATTAGTAGTACAAATAACAGCAATGGCACAATGTCATTTACTTAAAATTACACTTTCACATTGTACTCATAAATGCAAGTAGTGACCTCTCTAATAAGGAATGGCAATACATGCAGCACAAATCTGTGCAAACCAATAGAAGCATAAATGTTAATGAGGCATAAGTTATTGTTGTTAATTGTTCAAATAATACAGACTACCAGCCATAAATTGTATAAGTGGAAGATTGTACAGAAAATTATGTCCCTTAAAGTGTAACTATCATTCTTTTCTTATTTTTGAAATGTGTAGGGGCAGTGAGAATGACATTTTTTGCAATATACTTTGATTACTGAAATCTTACATTTATATTAGCCTTAGCAACGCTCCACTGTCTTCTGTTTACATAACTGTGGACATTTGCTCAACACTGACTGTGTTATGTAAACAGAAGACAGAGGAGCGTTGCTAAGGCTCAAAATGGGACACTCTACAGATATTTTTCTAATAGAAATGAACAATTTCAGTAATCAAAGTATATTACAAAAATGGTCAGTATCACTGCCCCTATACGTTACACAAATAAATAAATAAATGACAGTTACACTTTAAAAATAGAATGCATTTGATTGTAACCTTAAGGAGCAGAACGGAAAAAAAAGAAATCTATAAAAACTCAAATTTGAGTAATAGGATTCATCAACTTTTAGAATTCCTTAAAATCTACCATCAGGAGCAAAAACTATTTTTCCACCAGCAACCAAATTGACAGTTCAGGTGATAGAACTGATGGTTGGGTGTGTTCTGTTTCCAGACCAAAATTCCTGCAGAATGCTGGAGGTGTCTAGTTGGAATTAACTCAAAGTAGAAGTCTTCCACTCCAGCATGTTGCTGTTAAATGGGTGCACCACTGCCACTGCTGCCGGGGCCATTGTCATCT